>OY743186.1:30647760-33452400 GCA_963555705.1 Ligustrum vulgare | reverse complement strand
ATATTAAATTCAATAAAATTTTATTTTATACTTAATTTCAAGTTAGGATAATTCTTAAAAAAAAAAAAAAAAACAAAACAAAACTTTATTTAGGTTTAATTTCAAATTAGGATTATTCTTCTAAAATAAAAAAATAAAAAACTTTATTTTAAGTTTAGTTAGGATAATTCTAAAAAAAATAAAATCTTAAAACACATTTTCTGCGTTTTAAACATTTTTTTATTGAAATACACTTAAAACGCCCAAAACGACAATTTTGTTTTTCCAAAATGCGTTTTCGAAAATGGTAAATAGAACCCGTTTTTAGTATTTTCAAAAATAAAAACAGAAAATGACTTCAAAATAGCAAAGAGAACGAGACCTTAATCTTAAAAAAAAAAAAAAAAAAAACAAAATTCTTTTCCTCTTAACTAGATTTGAATTAGAATTGTATTAGGTGTGTTTGATTGTAAATATTTTCAAGGAAAATATCACATCAAGAAAAAGGTTTTCCATCTTTTTGTATTTGATTGAAAATTTTGCTTAGAAAATATTTTCTTGGTACAAGTATATAATGCGAAAATTTGCATGAAAAAGACAAATATTTTCATTTGCCTTTTCCATGTTGAATCAAACATAGCCTAAATTAATGTTTGGATTATGATCTTGAATAAACCCTTTAATGGAAAAAGAAATCTCATTATCAGACATCATTTTTAGAAGGAAAATAAAATTGAACGAGAAAGAATATGACATCAAATTTTCTTTTTCAATTTTTTTTTCTTTTTTATTAAGATTTTGCATTTTTTTTTAAATTAAGAATAAGAAAATGAAAATTTGTCCGTATATTATTTTGTTAAGATTTGCCCATTTTTTACTAAATGTTATACTATGCAATCCAGTACAAATGTCACCATGATTTTAGCACGAATTATGTTACGTAATTTCACTGTCCATAGACAACAAATAACTTTCAAAATTACAAAATAAAGAGTTGAGCAACCAATTGAATTACGTTGTTCCTAAATAAGCACGTTTTGACATACAAAAATTTTGTCAGAGAAATCAACCTTTACTGACATGATTTTGATAATCTAATAATCTATGCCCATGTTCGATGACTTTTGTTGGGTTTTTTGATATTCATTAAATTTGAGGGAAGATGTTAAAACGATTTTGAGATAAAAGTATCGACACCTAAATGATAAGCTCGGCTCGATAACGATTCAGAGCCATTAGAAGTAACTTAATTTGTAGTTACTCGTGGCCCACTTGAATGATCCACTAGTGTTGACCCATTTATATAGTCTTGTGTCTTGATCTTGGACGTAGTTGTGCAGCCTATGTTCTTGGTTGCAAGTGCAATTGAGCTTGGGGGTTTTGTGGCCCAAAAACAAGTGACCTAACCCATTCCACATAATTCATGTCTTGCCTCCTTTGAGATTGGCGTTTGAATTGATAGTGGGGGGAGGGGTTGGAAGCTACCGTCTTAGTCGATACTTGTTTCTTCCATTGTTGTCCCCCCCCCCCCCCCCTCTTTATGATATTGTCCTCTTCATCCTCTTAATCCTAGAATGGGTTGGAAGCTACCGTCTTAGTCGATACTTGTTTCTTCCATTGTTGTCCCCCCCCTCTTTATGATATTGTCCTCTTCATCCTCTTAATCCTAGAATGGGTTAGACTATAGTGGTGCAACCAAGAAGCATCGTCATTGAGTCGAACTATGTGGATTTTGTTGTTCAATTTGGATGTAGAAACTGAACCCTGATCGGTATCGAAGGTCCAACATAATTTCAGTATTAGAGCAAAGGGGCATGATTTTAGGCTGAAAATCAACCAAAAATCTGGGCAAAAAATGAGTTGAAAATCGGCTGAAAAATTAGGATGAAATTTGTCCAGAAAGTGTGAAAAATGTCGGACCTTCAAACGTGATTTTCAGCCAAACCATTGATCGGTTGGATAATCCGAGACCACCGGTGGACTCAGGATGTCGAGGAGAATCTTCGACCAAAATTTGAGTAGATTTCGGTGGCTAGAACGTCGAATTTTTTTACCATAAAAGAAAACTGTTGGGAAAATCGGACTGTTATTTGCCTTTTTCGTCCAAACCAGTTGTCGATTAGAACGGAGGCCATCGTTGGACTCAGCAGGTGGAGGCACAGCTAGTTGTGGCTCATGGTGGCCGGTGGAGGCGTATGATTGGCGAGTGGGACGCAGGGGAGGCACGTGGACGGCGCGTCGTGTATCTTCTGGCAACGAGGTCTTCTGGCAGTTTGTTCCTCTTGTATAGACAAAGCTGTTGGCACTTTCGAATTTCGGTTTCAAGTTTTGTATCGAAAGTTGGGACGATTTTTCCCCCGGGTGGTTCAGTTGACATCATGTGGTGCAATTTTAAGTTGATGCTTTAGGGTATATGGTGATGTCCCTAAAGTGGTAATGTTAGCAAGTCTCCTAATTTATGGATACAGAAAAGTCAACTCTAGTAAATTGGCTACAACCTTTATTTATCGCACTAGCGGATCATTGTGTGGGGTGGTAATTTTGATTGTGGGTTGCCATTGCCTAGTAATTATTGCCCGTCGATAAACCTAGGAATTATTTGCTTAATTCGTGTCATGTATTCTTTGTGAATTTCGATATATTAATTTATTTTTTTTTTTTAATATGTATTTGCTTTAGATGTTATATTGCCAATCTAGAAATACACGTGATCTTAGGAAGTATAATTGAATGGATTATGTATGATGTGTGCCTATACTTTGCTTGTGGTTGTTGCATATCGTATTTGTGTATTTTTTGGTAAGATGACAACACTTAGATTTTCTTGATGGCATGGTGATTTGTTTTTCTAGAGCGTGTGATGACAAATCTTAGGTTTGAGTTAGTGCGGTATGTATGGTAATATAATTGCGGTATATTTGGACTTCCTTATGAGAGTTTGTCATAATTGAGAGAGTGGAAGGTGTTAGGAGATAGGTGAGCAGAACGATGACACTGGATCTAGGTAAGATCCAAGCGAAGCTTATTGAGGATAAGTGCTCGATGTTACTGCATGTGCATCTATATGATCATTTCTGTATGTGTTTGATTACTTAATTCGATGCATTGTTTTGTATAGCATTTCAACTTGTTTAATGTGTGTAACTTTGCATGAATTTGCGTGTAATCAATTTTATCGAGTGTAATGTGTTGACATGCATAGTGAGTTTGTGATGCATTAGCAATAAATGGGAGTACATCTTTTGGTAATGCGTGGAATAGATGCCTGAAGGGTGCATTAATAAAATGTACGGGGGTGAGTGTGACATTTGAATCAAGTATTGAGATGTGATTAGATGTACTGTAAATCTTCTATCTAAAAATCCTAGTCGTGTGGAGTATAAGAGACACATTGATTAATTCTATTAGCTGGAGACCCATTATCCCCCTAGAATGATAGAAGTGAGATATTGATAGAGAAGTATCCAATGGACTTAGGATCTATTCTTGTTCACCAATTAGACATGTATAGTGATCAATCTAGTGAGCGACACGTAAGTGACGATGTGTATGATACGTGTACTCGATGAACGAGCTACACGGAATGAGATATGATAATTGTGTGAGGTCTTTTCATGATGTCAATTATGTATTGTGTTGTATATGTGTTGATCGTTGTGTTTGAATAACTTTGAGTTAGTCTTATGTTATTTCGTGAGCATGCTTGAAAATATTTTTGTATTATTCTATTGTTATTGTTATATCTTCATTACTTGTGTTATATATTTTTAATTGATTACTATGATTATCTACATTTTAAAAGGTATTTTTTGACCTTAACCCTGGTGAGTAAATGAGCAGGTATGGTGTGTCTCGAGTGCGAGACACGAGGTAAGGTTTGTGAGTTCGATTTTTATTGGCTTGCCTTCATTGTGCAAATTTTAACATCATGTTGTTTTCTTACAGGTTGATTGGATATCAAGGTGGAGATTGATTTTTTTTATACTCAATAAATTCGTGCGATGATGTTAAAACGAGTGTGGAATAAAGATATCGACGCCTAAATAATAAACTCGCATCGATAATGACTTGGGACCATTAGAAGCAACTTAATTGGTAATTGCTCGTGGCCCACTTGAATGACACACTAGTGTTGGCCCATTTATGTAGTCTTGTGTCTTGGTCTTGGACCTAGTTGTGTGACCTATTTTGTTGGTTGGGAGTGCAATTGGGCTTGGGTTTTGTGGCCCAAAAACAAGTGACCAAACAAATTTCATATAATCCAATCTGGCCTCCTTTGTAATTGGGCGTTTGAATTGGCAGTAGGGGAAATTTTGGGATCTACTGTCTTGATCGATACTTGGGTATGTTTGATTGGAGGGTGGAAAAGGAAAAGGAAAATCATTTTCCATGGAAAATATTTTTTCACCTTCACCCAAAGAAAATAAATTCAAGAATTTCAAGGAAAATTCTCACTTTTTGGCCTTGGATGGAAAATAATTTCCATGGAAAATTTGCCAATCAAACACTTGAAGATGAAATTTAACTAGAAAATATTTTCATTTCCATCTTTTCTCATGCAATCAAACACACCCTTAGTTCTTCCATTGTTGTCTTCCTATTTCCCTCCTCTCTTTATGATATCGTCCTCTTCATCCCCCTATTTTTGAGTGTGGGGACTAGTTGAAATAATGAGCCTCCCCCATATAGTGGTGCAACCAAAGAGCATCAAAATTGAGTCGAGTTAGATGGATTTTGGTGTTCAATTTGGATGTAGAAACTTAACCGGAATCAGTATCAGTATCGAATGTCCAACATAATTTCGAAAACTTTGTTTATAAATATACTAATAAACAACACATTTTTTTCAAACAATTTTTTAACAACTCACATTTTCTCGAAACCACTTAATTGATTTTTTTCATCTCCGATTATCCGCCACATCTCTTAGTTGACTTTTTTCCCCCATTTATGCCACGTTTAATTTTTTTTGGCATAGTTAGTAAGACATATTAAACGTGCTATTAATGTCTCATTTTAGTCGGTAAGAAGCATTAAACATGCTATTAATGTGTTATATAGTCTGGATTTCGTTCTATTTAATATTTGGCTTAGTTTTAAACACTACATTTTTTTTAATCAAAAAAATAAAAAATAAAATAAAAACTACTTTTAAGTAAATAAGCAAATACTACTATAAAAAATTAATAATAAATAATGTAAAAATTACTTAGTTACTCTTATTCTCCAAATCCAAAGATTCCAAACTATCTGAAGACAGGTTTCAGACTTAACAGTTTCAATTTTTATTTTATTTTTTTAAATGAAAGCTAAAACAAATTTTATCTATTTCAACGGTAAAAAATCATTTGTGAAAAGATAATATGACGACGTAATTTCTTGTAAATCCAAAATAGTAATTTAGTAAAGAATAGATACATTTTGCTGGCTACTATGTTTAGTAAAATATATAGGGAATCTGACATCTAAATAAATGTTTTTCCCAAATCCAACGAAAGCACAATGAGATTTTAATAAAAAATTTAACAAAAATATTTTTCAAGATACAATGACGGTGTTTGATTCAAATAGTGAGAATTTAATCAAACTAAAAGAATGCTATAAGATTGTATTGAATCATTGATGATACCAAGAAAACAAAAGAAGAAGAAAACTGAAAATGAATGTTATACCTGCAAATGGGGGAACACTGCAATAATAAGTAAATAAATAAATTATGAAAAAATATCTAAAACTACGCTGACTTCGTGTCTATCTAAATAGATATCATTTCCTCTAGCACATGGAACTGATGGAAATGAAAAGGAAACTTCTTAATCTATCCAACTTTTAATAGTGGCTTAAAGGAAAAAAAAAAAAATTGACGTTTCTATCTTTACAATTTTTTCACATTTATCTTTAATGTTAATTAATGAATAATTATTTTTAATATTTTTTTTTCCATTTTATTAATAATGTCATTAATCTCAATACATTTACAATCTAAATTATTTACTATTTCACTGAAAGTCTTTCAAATAAAACATAAAACATAAAACTTACAATTCTTATTTTTATTTTCCGTTGTTTATTTCAAATTATTATTTATTATCACTAAGCATAAATATAAATACAAATACAAATACAACTATATTAATACACTATAGTGAAAAAAATTCTGTTATGATTTTTTTATAAAACTAGGATTCTCATTCTTAATTAAATATTAATATATTTTCATCATTAAAAAAGCTGTGAGAAATATGAATATTATATTTTTAATATTTTAATTTTTTTTTTTCATTTCTTAACAATGTCATTAATTCAATAAGAATATTTACGACCCCTACTCTATAAACAAAATCACATACATTATAATATTCAATATAATACATTTACACAATTACATATTTCTCAATTATTAATTTTTATTAACACGTTTATAATTTCATGAATCCTTAATATTCATGTATGTTTTTACACTAAAATGAATTCAATACAACCTATACTACAACCCAATATAACTCACTATAAATCCAAAAGGAATTCAAAGCCTAACATCGTATTTTGCCGAACTTTTTTTTTAAGTCATTATTTCTCTCAAATTTAGAATTTTAATGAATCAAATGATTTTGTCAACAAATAAAAATATAAACCATATGTTGCTACGAAATTTGATCATACATGATGAAGATTTAAGTATAAAAATTTTCAATATCTGTACAGGTTCCATTGAAACATATATGTACCGATAAAAGTTTTAAAACTTATTTTGAATTTTTTATTAATGAAGATGTAATATTTCCCATTATATTTGTCAATCTTTATCTAATACCTTTTCGATATTAAACAATATGTTATATTTTTTAATACTTGTAGGGTATCAGATTCTCGCTACTTTATTTTGGGCCACAATAGATAATTTTACTCTCATGCTTCATAAACGAAAAATATATCAACTTTATCATGAAAAAATTAGATCAATAGTAATCATACATTTCCAAATGTACACGATGAAATTGAAATAAACTTGACGACAAACAACAATATTGAAGAGAATGAGGACGACGCCTATCAAAATCATGCATTGATGAATTCTCATAAGTCTCAAACTTTGTTATAAACAAAAAAATACTCGGTATTAAATTTTCATTGACAATTTTTTCTTCTTTCTATAATATTTCAAATATTATATAAATAGAATCCTATCATTTATTTCAAAATACTATTGATGTTGTTCTCAACGTGAAACTCATATTTGCTTTCATCAAATAAGTGAGTCTTGCAAAGATTTTGATTGAGAGATAGTAAAATATGGTCTCAAAAATATTGTTTAAATGTTAAAAATTAGATTTTCTTAATTTTATTTGTCTTGCATGTTTGACTAATTTTCTTGAGAAGAAGCTCGAAATTTTTGTCAAACATAATTTCTAAAAATTATTTTATATGGACAATTAACGTGCAAAGCACGATTAGACAATAGAAAAATGTGTCTAATCTCTCTATCTCTATATCTATATATAAAAGATTGAATAATTGACAATATTCATCCAATTGCAATTAAACATTATTCATCCAATTTAGGCACTACTCATCCAATTAAACACTATGCGGGCAAATTGTCCTGATTTTATCGAATAATTGGCATTATTCATTCAATTTTAAATTTCTAATTAAACAATATTCATCTAATTTAGGTTAATCCAATTAAACACTATGCGGGTAAATTGTCCGAATTTTCCATCAATTTAGGCACTATTCATCTAATTGAATGTGCAATTGACACTATTCATCCAATTGTAATTAAATACAATTCATCAAATTGCAATTAAACACCATTCATACAATTTAACTATTCATTCAATTGTAATTAAACTCTATTCATCAAATTTAGGCACTATTCATCTAATTAAACACTATACAAGCAACAATTGAATGCACTATTCATCCAATTAAACACTATGCGGGTAATAATTGGATTTAATGCACTATTCGATCATTTGTCCAAAGATTACCTTTGATATCTTTATGGAGACCTTCTCATCTTCTTATTTTTATCGTTGTGTTACTAATTTTTTTCTTTAAGTTAATTATGAGAATTCAAATAAATTAGTAATAACAATATCTTAATATTAATGTGAAACTTTCGCATAATACTTTATTACATTATTTTCGAATTACTAAGTTGTAGCAAAAAATTTAGTCATTTAAAATAATCCATTAGCAATATATTTCATCTTTCATTAATTTTTTCTTTCGTTTTCCTTTTTGGTTTGTCCCAAATTATAGGTTATTTTTCTTATTGAGATTATATTAATGTCTTAGTTTTTTAATATACCCTTATTTAATATGCATTGTTATTAACAGATATGAACTACTTATTATTTAATTACTGTAGGAATATATTAAGTAAAATGTAAGCAAATTTATAGTTTCAACATATAATAATTATGTTTTCTTAATCCATATAAAAATAGAAATGAGTATATCTTTATGGGACATGGGAATTATCAAATAAGAAATCATTATTTGAAATTTCCCTGATAGAAAAATACTGACAATATGCGTGCAACGCAAGTACCAAAACTAGTTTCACTTAAAAAATAGTAATTTATTGAAGTGTCACCCTGTTTTGGCTGATTTTTATAAATAAAGAAATTTAAATTTTTTTGAAGTAAAATATGTCAAAAAATAGTACTCCATTTGTTTCAATTATATATGTTGTCTTTCTTTTTTCGTTCGTTCCAATTATATAGACTTATTTATTTATTGAGAATTATTTATTTTGTTTGTTTGTCGGTGTATTTCTATTTATTACTTTTAATATAATAATTTTAATATTAAATAAAGATAAATTGAAGATTTTCTTTACAAAAAATTATTTTTTTAATGACATTAAATATATATTTTTTTAATGTGTATGAAAAGTTAAACAACCCTGGAGTATTAAATATGGTTTGAGAGAAAATGTAAAGAAACGAAACTACGCATTCAAACCTGCCTCCGTTCGTCAAAATAAAGAAAATTTACGTGTCAAATATATATGACCAGATTCCGAAATTTCTAACGTCAAAAGTCAATTCCCTCGCTCTTCATTCTCCATATTTAAGCTTCTGTCTGCAAATTCTGAGGAGTAACTGAACAAATTAAGGGAAAATAATGTGTGGGATTTTTGCATATTTGAATTTTAATGTTAGTAGAGAGAGGCGTTATATTTTAGAAGTTCTATTTAATGGCCTTAGGCGTTTGGAGTACAGAGGCTATGATTCTGCAGGGATTTCTATTGATTCTTGTAATTGCTCGGGTTCGGGTTTGAATCGCCAAATTGTCACCCCTCCTCTTGTATTTCGTCAAGAGGGAAACATCGAGTCCCTTGTCAAATCCGTCTACCATGGTAAATTAAGATTACAATTGAACTTTTTTCTATTTTTGTTCTTTGTTCAATTTCATTTCCTTTATGCATTGATCTGGTTACTTCTTGTTCTCGTTATTTGTATTCTTTTCTCTTTTCTGGGATTTGCGTTTTTGGTAACATGATGTTTGGAGAATTAGAAAGATGTGGGGTTTAATCCTGGGTTTCTTGATTTTAACTTCGAGTTTTTTTGTCAGCAGCCAAATGAGAGTTCTTTCTATATTTTAACTGGGTGTAATTTTTTAATTTTATTTTTATTTTTATGTTACTTCTGCTTATTTATGTTTCCATATTTGAACTGTACAAGATTAGGACTTTTTGTCTGTTCTATGAAAAGCTATAACCTTGCTACTACGGTACAGTGACAGAGAAGCACATATTTGAACTGTTCCAAAATGCTATCGAATTGAATTTTAATTATGTTTAACAGTTGTTACTTATCTATGAAACATTGAAATATAAGGAAGAAGAGAGAGTAGGCCGGGAAATTATGTATTATCTATGTTCGTAATAGCAATTAGTAAAGATCCTTTTGGGATAGCTTTGGCTTTTGCTTCCTATAGCTTTCTAGGAAGCTGCCTTAATTTTTGTTTTTGGAAACTAATTTTCGAAAGAGCTTCCTATTCTTGAAGTGCTCTTTAGAGAAAGTCACACTGACTAGCTTCCTCTAAAATCTCTTCTAACTAGAAAAAAAAAACTTTTATAAAAGCAACCAAATGCATCAAAAAACAGCTTTTGAATATCGGAAACTCCTTTTGACTTTTCAAAAGTCATACCGAACGGACCCTGATTTGCTTAATTAGCTTGCAGTTATATATGATTCTCATTTCTTGACGTTTAATTTCTCAAACACATCAAGTTTCTCGTGTCTTCAAGTGTGCGAAGTTTGCATTCTGGTTCCAGGGTGGCTGGTGGTACAAGTACACCTAAATCTGGACCTGGGATCTGATCTAATCATTCTTTTGATTGGTCTCTATTTTGGGATGGTAATATCTTAACTAACATGATGACATCATCTATGCATATTACTGTTCTTAGAATCTTTCCTATTGTCTGTAAATATTGCCAAAATAGGAGAAAAAATTGAATATGATTGCGTGGAGGAATAAAAGTTTTGCACTTGAGAACAATAGAGTTCAACTTTAAGTAATCTTTAAATTGTATGCTGTATGAACATCTTACACAATCATATGGTTGTTTTTGAATATAAGGTAGATTTTTCTATGTGTTATTTAGATTGTCTATCTGGGCATTTCTTCTATAAATATGGTAAAAACTTTACATTTGTTACTAATTGCATGAGCCCTAGAGGTGCGTGCCATATGTTAAGTTTGGGACACATCATATACTCCAACAGGCATTAGGTGTCTAACATGTAATAAATGCATTTTTGGATGGTCGACATGGTATAATATACATACAAAATCTGTTGGATGAGTTTAATATAATCTTTGAGATCTTAGCAATACAGTGTTGGATGCTATGATACTTTCTAATATTCATTTTTCTTGTGAAAGAATTCACTTGATTATGCAAGTGAGGCAACAACAACATCTGATAAATATGGACCTTAATAATGAGTTCCACTTACTTTGTTCTCTAAACACCTTTAAAGTTCTTTATTGATATTTTACTTAACCTTGAGTCTTGCATGGTTGAGTAAATTATTATGAATTCATTTTCCAGATGTTGATGCTACGGATTTAAATTTAGAAGAATCGTTCTTGATTCACGCTGGAATAGCTCACACACGCTGGGCTACCCATGGGGAGCCTGCTCCAAGAAATAGTCATCCTCAAACCTCTGATGCAGGAAATGAGTTCGTGGTTGTTCATAATGGAGTTGTAACTAATTATGAGGTTGGTTGGGGTTTTCGGACCATTTCACTTTCTCCTTTAACAAATATAGGGTCTGATAATCTTAACGCGGAAAGTTCATTCGATCGATTTGTTTCATGAATATTGTCTATATTACTAAAATTCTGTGGATTACTATCTATATTTGCTCATGAAATTATTGTGACCTTTTTCTTGTTTTCGAAATTCATATTCTCCGGAGTATTGTTTTATGCAAGAAATAGTGTTTTCTTATAAAGCATATGTTCATGTTAACGTTTTTAAGATAATATTTACGGGAATGTTGCTTTCATCTCTTTTACCATTTGTAGCTGTAGCAATTGGAGAATATTACTGAACCATCTTTTCGATGAATATAAATAAAATTTGGAGAATTTTCCATCTGCATTTTGATTTGTTACTAAATATGAAAATTATAAAAAAATAAGTTTGACCTTCAATTACAGTTCAAATATTATTTTTATTTTACTGTTCTAAGTCATGCATTACTGCAACCCTACAATGATACTTCAGGTGCTAAAAGAGACGCTAGTTCGACATGGTTTCACCTTTGAATCCGAAACAGATACAGAAGTGATACCCAAGCTTGCAAAGTTTGTTTTCGACAAAGCAAATGAAGAAGGTATCTCCTCCTTCTGACAGTAAAATATTTGTAATCTACTGTTTTCTCATCTTCCCTCCCGCTAACAATTGTCATGGGTGCCATTCTATTTTCTCAGTGATGTCATAGTCGTAATGTTGCTTAGAGAACTTTGTTGTATTTTGAGTCATGTTTTATGTCTTATGTCAAACTATTTCCTTTGATAATTTATATGTGTGCAGAAATCTTCTTAGCAAATTCAGCAAAGATGTTGAAATTCTAGGTCTGTATTTCTTATGGTTGTTTTATCTTTGTGGACTTGTGATGGACCAAGTAGCCTTCAACGTGAGTAAGCTAAGCGCATCTCTTTTAAACTTGGCTGTATTACCTACAGTTTTGCCTTGTAAATTTGTAGTTCAAGCATTCATGCTGTCTTGAAGAAGTTAAATTGTATTGTGTCAACAGACTTTCTAAAAAAAAAAAAAACAATTAGCCAAGTAACTGTAAGGGAGAGTTTTCACTTCGTTACTTACTGCCCATATCATGCAAGCATCCATAAATTATGGTTTTATCCCCTAAATGTACATTGATGATTGCATTTAAGAAATGAAAAGCCTGTTCGGTGTAGGTAGGTTTTTTTTTTTTTTTTTGAGAAATTTTGGTTGTTTGGGAGAATGTGTGGTTATTGAAAAGTGTGAAAAATCGTGGGTCCATAAAAATATGTGATTGGAAATAAATTTGAGGGAAATGTTGAAAAAATGGTACAGGACTAAACAAGCACTTATTGATAAACTTCAGTGCAGAGGTATGATGGCTTCACCATCTTTGTGTACCTATCTTTTTGTTGTCTTCTTTTAGAGAATAATGAAAGACGTGTTCAGTGCCTTTACTTCGTTGTCACAGTTTTTAATTGGACTCACTGAGATTCTTCCCATGAGATTTAACAAGTTTCTTCCCTCCTTTTTCCTTTTAAGATCCTACATCTTTTTCCCATCATACAAAATTTGTTATAACAAGGGTAACAATAGTTGAACTGATCTTTTCCCTGTGAAATAAAATTTGTTATGTATTACAAGGTAATGATTGTCGAACTGTTTGGTGTAGGTGATCAGAGTGTGACATTTAGTCAAGTCGTGCTTGAAGTAATGAGGCATCTGGAAGGAGCCTATGCTCTCATTTTTAAAAGTCGGCACTACCCCAATGAATTGATTGCTTGCAAACGTGGTAGTCCATTACTCCTTGGGGTAAAAGTAAGTTGCAAGTCTTCTAAGTTGTTGCAAAAGTGAACATTAAAATTTATCAAATAATTCTTCATAGTTTTCACCGTTATAATTCGTTCACCTATTAATAAAAATCAACTGTGAAAATGTGCTTATTTTCTATATTTTGATTTTTGGTCTACATTGACCATTTCAAAATCTCATATCCAATTATCAATATACCACAAACGAAGAGAATGATACCTGTATGAATATTGAACTATGTTGGGCAGCTGGGCTAGAGTTTAGGTTAGCGGCTAATGGTTTATAGGCTAAGCACCAAAAAACTCTAAAACTTCTAGCAAACTTGGATAGTTGTGTTCTTTTATTTCATTCCTGCATTGGGCTCAGATGGTTCAGATTCCTTTATTATGTGGATAACAATTTTTTTAAGGAGTCATTTTACTGCATCAGTGTTATGTTAACATACACCCCGTAATTGGAATGGAGGGTATTGAGTTTTGTTTTACTTTATTTCATTCCTGCATTATGTTATGGAAAAGCCATGAATAATTGTGGGTTTTAGATTGATGGATCAAGGTTATGTTAATTTACACCCCATAATGGGAAGAGAAGGAACTGGAAAGATTGTTCAATCCTACTATCCTTTTCCTAGATAATAAACACGCTGATGAATCATTTTTTCTGGTATTACAGTCTGGAAATTTTGATGGACCCTTGCGTGAATGTTAACTTGACATCTAATTGTTGAAGTACTGCATTCTGTATCTAAGTTGTTTTAGAAAGTTGGAGAGGGCAGAAATAGGGAGCAAGCTAGTTTTGGGTCATAGTAGTGGAGCGCATGGAGGTGTTGTGATCTTCCTATGTTAGTATTTTTATGTTGTTCCCAAAAATGAGTTTACTATGAAAG
The DNA here is from genome assembly GCA_963555705.1 of Ligustrum vulgare. Lineage (NCBI taxonomy): Eukaryota > Viridiplantae > Streptophyta > Magnoliopsida > Lamiales > Oleaceae > Ligustrum > Ligustrum vulgare. Next base: position 33,438,464 of record OY743186.1, on the reverse strand, counting down.
TTAGAACAAGTTCAGAGTAAAGAGAAATTTTGAGCAGCAAACTTAACCATGGCACTTCCTGTGTAAGTGTGTGGTTGAAAAGTGGAGAGAGAAATGTGTGTGGTTAAAATGTGATTTGGGAAATTGTATGATTTATAAATTGGATTATAAACCTGTTTATTTGGTTTACCAAATGGTTGCTTATTTACAAAGAAGCTTGAAAGATTCACGTCGACCAGTTTTGGAAAATGACATTGCTCTTATTACAGGAGTTTGCAGAAGAGGCCAGCATTGGAGCATCATTTAATGACACTACATTTCTATCAAGCAATGGGCAACCAAAGGAACTATTTCTGTCAAGTGATGCCAATGCTCTGGTAGAACACACAAAAAAGGTCCTCGTGATTGAGGATGGCGAAGTTGTTCATCTTAAGGTACTTTCTATTATCAGATATATACTGTGTATGTGCGTGGACATATGAATATGCATGTTTCTTGTGGTTTGCTGGATACAGTGTATTCACTGCTGTCGATTTTGTTTGGTCCAGGATGGAGGCGTGTCCATTTTGAAATTTGACCAAGCTAAGGGTAAGCGTGGAAGAACTCTTTCTAGGCCCACTTCTGTTGAACGTGCACTATCTATTCTTGAGATGGAAGTTGAACAAATAAACAAAGGAAAATATGAGCATTATATGCAGAAAGAAATACATGAACAACCCGAATCTCTTACAACAACAATGCGAGGGAGGCTTTTACGTGGAGGATCATGCAAAGCCAAGACCGTCCTTTTGGGAGGGGTTAAGGATCACCTCAAAACCATAAGGAGAAGCAGAAGAATTGTTTTTATTGGCTGTGGCACAAGTTATAATGCAGCATTAGCTTCGAGGCCCATTTTGGAAGAACTATCTGGTGATTGTTTGTTGTTGGCAATATATAGCACATTTGTGAAAATTTCATTCACTGATATATCTCTAACTTAACAATACGACTCAGGTATTCCTGTGACAATAGAGATTGCTAGTGATCTGCTGGATAGGCAGGGACCTATATACAGAGAAGATACAGCTGTCTTTGTTAGTCAATCAGGCGAAACTGCTGATACTTTAAATGCATTAGAATATGCCTTAGAAAATGGTGCATTGTGTGTGGGTATCACGAACACTGTTGGCAGTGCAATTGCTAGGAACACCCACTGTGGTGTTCATATAAATGCAGGGGCTGAAATAGGCGTGGCAAGCACCAAGGTGAGCACATTGTATATTACCTCCTCACCATTCTCTTTATCAGTGGCTCTTCCCATGGCTTCAGTCTTATTAGGTAATTAAATTCATTGACAGGCATACACAAGTCAAATTGTAGTGATGGCTATGTTAGCCCTTGCAATTGGGGGCGACTCAATTTCTAGTCGAGAAAGAAGAGATGCAGTAATAGATGGTCTATTTGATTTGCCAAGTATGTCTTATTTTGGTTGCTGCTTCTACAAATTATGATGGAATTGTTTTTGTACATACATATTCTGTTCTATTTGGGTGTCTTTTGTCTGTTACATATTTAAAAAATATTGCAGGTAAAGTGAAAGAAGTTCTCAAGCTTGACCAGGAAATGAAAGATCTTGCAAAATTACTTATTGCTGAGCAATCACTTCTTGTTTTTGGAAGAGGATATAACTATGCAACAGCTTTGGAAGGTGCTTTGAAGGTAAAAGAAGTGGCACTTATGCACAGTGAAGGAATACTTGCTGGAGAGATGAAACATGGTCCTTTGGCGTTAGTGGATGAAACTCTCCCAATTTTTGTTATTGCTACCCGTGATGCTTGTTTCTCGTAAGTCTTGCTATGCGAAACTTGTCTCATTATCTTTAATGTCATTTTCTAATATTTCTAGTTGTGGACAGCAAACAGCAGTCAGTCATTCAGCAACTGCATGCTCGCAAAGGTCGACTTATAGTAATGTGCACGAAAGGAGATGCAGCATCTGTTTCCGTTGGTGGATCCTGCCGCGTCATTGAAATTCCTCTGGCCGAGGATTGTCTGCAGCCTGTAATTAACATAGTTCCATTGCAGGTAAAATTGCTGCTACTTTAATACAAAATACTTAAATATTGTTGCTGGAACTATATGTATATGCAAGTCTGTTTATGGTACAATATACATACTTCGAAACTCATCATAAAAAACAAATGTGAACCTTTACATTACTTTCATTCTAGAATGCCTGAAACATATTAATGATAGAATAAGAAGATTAATAGTTGAAGTTTTTACCGTATGTTCATCATTCCTATTAAAAAAAAACTGTATGTTCATCATGTCGACTGTCATAAAATTTGTATAATAAGATAATTGTCAGGGTTGAATTTAGGACACAAGTATGTGGTTTTTGTTTGAGCCAGTGTGGTTGGATGTGCTCAGGTCATATATCAAATTCTGTTTATTATATGTTCATTAAGAATAAATATCAAGTTTCACAATGATGGAGACAACTTTAAAAAAAAAAAAAAATCTCTTTTGGTGAAGGAAAATTGTTTTGTGTATTAGATTCACAGTTATGTGATTGGAAGTTCAATTCCACATTGAGGACCGTATATTTAATGCACCAATTCTAGGATTCATGATTTCTCTTGAACATGTTGAGTTTGTTATTTCCCTTAGAATAATGCTATGTAGCACCATTGGTCGTACAACATGAGTATAAGTGACACTAAGTGATAAACTTAATGAAATGTAGAATTAAGTGATTCATTTAATTATACCTCTCATTTAATGTCACATTAGTGTCATCTGGACTGGTGGTTTAATATCAGTGATGCTAAATAGCATTATTCTTTCCCTTGTGAGTGGATTGAGTGATTTTGAGCCATTTGGCATTTGATCTTTAATTTACCACCAATGGTCACCTCTTCAATCACCAAAAGTTACCTCTTCACTCATTGAAAGGTCACCCCTTCAAGCTAAAAGGTTACCTCTTCAAACAGCGAAAAGTTACCTCTTCAACCACTGAAAGGTTATCTCTTCTTGTTTTGAAAGGTCGCACTCTCCTTTACAAATAGAGGATTCATTTAAAGAGAAAAGTACCAAGCAATAGAGAGTGAAAATATAGTAGAGAGAGGAGTGAGTTTGAGAGATAAGAAAAATATAGAGAAGAAATAGTTTTCTCATAAGTACTTTCTACTTTGTTTTCTCCTATTACAAGAAATACTAAATATTGTTATCTTCTTGTATTTAGATAGAAGGTTGTTGTAAATTCTCCTACTATATTGAAATCCTCTTATACTTGCCCGTGGATGTAGCCATTATTGGTGAACCGTGTAAATACCTATGTTCCATTTTAGCTGCATTTTTCAATTCCATTTTACTTGCTAGCCAACGTTAACCTACGCATTTTCCTAACAATGGTATCAGAGCTTGATTTTGAAATCTTTTGAAATTCTTAGTAGGCTCTATGGTTGCCTCTGTGATGATCTTCCACATCAGAAAATATTTTTTGAGATTGTTTTGCATAGGTTCAATGTTGACTATTTATATACGAGGTATTATTATCGATGGAGAACAAAAATAAAAAATAAAAATGGCAGCAAAGTATAAATTTGAAAACTTCAATGGGAACAATTTATTCTTGTGGAAAATGAGAATAAAAGCAATTCTGAGAAAAGATAAATGCTTAGCGGCTATTGGAGAAAGGCTCGCGAAAATCACTGACAATGGCAAGTGGAACGAGATGGATGGCAATGCAATTGCTAATCTACACTTAGCACTAGGCGATGGAGAATAACCAAGTGTGGCGGAGAAGAAGACTACGATGAAAATATAGGGCACCTTGACAAGTTTACAAGGCCAAATCGTTACACAACATAATTTTCCTAAAGAGACGTCTTTAAACCCTACGGATGATGGAGTCAACTACGGCGACCGACTAGATCAACACTTAACAATCTATTTTCACAACTCACATCAATGAGGCATAAATAATATAGACGGGTGAACGAGTTGAGATTCTACTTTAAAATCCACCAAATTCGTATAATCAACTCATCATCAACTTAACCAACAACATGGAAAATCTAGCCTTCGATGATATTGCAGCTGCGTTCCTTGAAGAAGAAAGTCAGCACAAGAACGAGGACAGATTGACTAGTTCACAAATAGGCAGAAGCCTTAATGATGATGAGATGGAGATCAACGAAATATGGCCTCGGTGGGAGTCATAACCAAAGTATATCAAAATCCAGAAGTAAAAAAAAAAAAAAAAGGTAAAGTGTCATTACTGTGGCAAGAAAGGACACTTAAAAAGGGATTGTAGGAGTTTCAAGAGGAATGAAGAAGCCAAAGAAAAGGCACCTGAGAGTCTGAGACGACTAAAGCTCTGGGTTGTGTAGCAAGCACCTCAGATGATGACGAAATTTTATATAGTGAGGTACCAATTGTTGTTGAAGGCAGGAAGCAATTCTCTGATGTCTAACTCATCGATTCAGGAGCTACATGGCACATAACACCGAGAAGAGTCCATCAATATGAACCTATCTCTGGAGGTTCAGTGTTTATGAAAAATGATCATGCTTTTGAGATTGCTAGTATTGGGACTATCAAATTGAAAATGTATACCAATGTATGATGGTATAGATAGCATTTCGCACCATCCAAGAGGTCCGACACATAAAGGGCTGGAAGAAAAATCTACTATCTTTAGAACAACTAGATAGCATTAGGTGCAAAACCAATGTATGAGATGGGACTATGAAGATTGTCAAAGGCACGTGTGGTGATGAAAGGGGAGAAGATAACGGCAAATTTTTACATGCTTAAAGGAGATACACTACAAGAAGGAGAAGCATCTGTTGCATTGACAGGTTGAGCAGAAGAATTGACGATGATGTGGCATCGCAAGCTTGGCCACATGTCAGAATGGGGTTTGAAAATTCTCTTTGAACGAGAGTTTCTTCCAGGGCTAAAAAAAGTATCATTACATCATTGTGTCACTAGTAAACAGAACATATTGAAGTTCGACACTTCTACTACTAGAAGTAAAGCTATCCTAGAGCTGATTCATTCAAATGTTTGGCAAGCATTGATTATGTCCCTAGGAGGTGCAAGATACTTTGTATCTTTTATTGATGATTTCTCCAGGTGATGTTTGGTTTATCCAATCAAGAGGAAGGCTTACGTGTTCAAAGTCTTCAAAATATACAAACTCACCGAGACGGGAATAATATGAAGATTTGTCTTTGTCAGAAAAACTACTTGAAAAAAATATTGTGACGCTTCAATATGCAAGATTATAAGCCAATTTCTACCTATCTTCTTGTTAACTTCAAGTTATCCTCAAGTATGAGTCCTAGTAATGAAGTGGAGAGGATAGAGATGTCTCGAGTAGTAATGAAGCGGAGAGGATAGAGATGTCTCGAGTATTGTATCAATCAACAGTCGGTAGCCTAATGTTTGTTATAGCCTGTACAAGATTAGACATTGCACGAGTAGTGGAAGCGGTCGGTCGATACATGGCAAATCATGATAGAGATCATTGGAATACTAACTTTATGTTATGGAGGATCATATTTTACTGTTAGAGGCTTTGTTGATTCAGATTATGCAAGTAATCTTGACAAAAACAAATCTATCACTGGATATATGTTTACACTTGCTAGAGAAGCAATAAGCTAGGTTTCAAAACTTTAGCCTATTGTGGCTACTTCAACTATGGAAGTAGAATATGTAACTGCTACATAAGCTAGTTCTGGTTGCAAATGTTAATGGAAGAGCTTGGACACAAACAAGTGAATATTGCTCAATTTTGTGATAGTCAAAGCACTTTACACTTCCAGGATTTCACTTGAGGTCAAAGCATGTTCGAGTTTAGTATCACTTTGTATGTGAAAAAGTGGAAGAAGGAAGTGTGGATATACAAAAAAACCTATACTAGAGACAACCTAGCAGATATGTTCACAAAGTTGATCAACACTGACAAGTTCATATGGAGTCGATCCTCTATTAGCCTAGCGGAAGCATAAGCAGCATGAAAATGACAAGTGTAGGAAGAATGACAGTGTAATAAAAGTGACTTTAAGTGAGAGAAATGTTAAATGATAAAATGGCAAAGGCACTTTTGTAAAAGATGGTAAACATAATTATTTCTACCACAAAATGTAACCTTTTCAATCATCGAAGGGTTACCTCTTCACTCATCGAAATGTCACTCCTTCAAGCAGCAAAATGTTACCTCTTCAACCACTAAAAGGTTAACTCTTCTCGTTTCGAAAAGTCACATTCTCGTCTATAAATAGATTATTCATTTGAAGAGAAAAGTACCAAGCAATAGAGAGTGAAAATGTAGTGTAGAGAGAGAGAGAGAGTAGAGAAGTATTTCCTACTTTATTTTCTCCTATTACAAGAGAAGTTAAATATTGTTATTTCTTTATATCTAAAGAGAATGTTGTAATTCTCCTACTATAGTGAAATTCTTCCATACTTGCCCGTGGACGTAGTCAATATTGCCGAACCACATAAACTTGTGTTCCATCTTAGTTGTATTTTTTCAATTCCATTTTACTTGCTAATCAACATTAACCCACGCCTTTTCATAACACTTTTCTCAGTGACCATTATTGAATTGCTTTATTTGAGCACTTATGTGAATTAAATTCTTTGATTCGCTTGTTATTTGCCATGAAGGTGAAAGGAAAGAAACAAGGGGAATTTTTACTAAGTTTGAAATTTAGGGTCCATTTGAAAATTATTTAGGAAAAACGAGTTTTTAGTAGTGAATTGTAGGAGAATGTGTAGTTAAAAATATTAGAAAAAGTTTTTAAGTTTACGAGTAAAATACTTTATTTTAAGGATGTGTGGTTGAAATTGAGCTTGAGGAAAAATGAGTTGAAATAGTGATTGTCAAACAGGGGCTTTTAAGGAAAACTACAGTTTTGATAATGAAAATTTCTTCATATTTGTATACTGCTAACTGATCTTATTATCCTTACAAATCTCTGCAGCTATTGGCTTATCATCTTACAGTACTAAGGGGACACAATGTTGATCAACCTCGGAATCTTGCAAAGAGCGTAACTACTCAATAAGGAATGCAATCTCAATCTCATGCTGCCTTCTGGGATTTGGAAATTCGCCAGAAGCTGCAGAAATTCCGACTCCAAACCCATTTATTTGCCATGTTTTCCGATTCTAATTCTTCTGACCTTTTACAAAAATTAGTAAAGATTTGGTGTTTGATTTGATACGAAAATGGCTTTATTCCCTGTCCTGGTTGATTCCTTTTTCACCCTGTTTCATCCAGATTATCGGCTTTGTGTAATATATCTTATCTATCTATTGGAGTCGTTATGGAACGTTAGATTTTGGTCTCTGGTTTCTTGCTCCTTATTTTCTCCTAAAGATGTTACGTTCCTACACCTGCATTTTCAGCCTGAAGAACAGCTAATTTTCTGTTACATTTCCAATGCTGTATCCAGTATGAGCAGTAATTCCAGTTTCAGTATGACACGGCAAATTGGTAAAAGACGACGAACAAAAGATGAAAGCCCGTCTCTACAATTATGTTTGGATGTGCTTAAAAGCAGCTTTTCTATATCACTCTTGGCGATATAAAAATGACTTTAGCTACTTTTTAAGCACAACATAACTCGAAGGATGACGTCGTTGCATATTGGCCTGTCTTTGAGAACTCGTGCTACTTAAATGCCGTGGCCGTTGGGTGCAGAGGCAGAAAGCTTATTTTTTATTTCAGGCTGCCGGAGAAGGGATCCGAGAAGGGAATATCAAGCCAATTTCCAGATTTATCTGTATTATAAATGAGAAATAATAACAAAGAATTTGTGCGAAAACTTTAAAAACATGAAAGTAAAAAAAAAAAAAAAAGAGGTACTAGCCAGTATTGATACTTATTATTCAATGGAACAATTGTTACCGAAGTAATAGTCGGGCCATCAAGAGCTCGTTTAGTAATGTGATTTTTTTTTTCCACCTCAACTTTTTAAACTTAATTTCAATCATTCATCTTAGTCAAATCCACATTTTTTTACTTTTCAAACATTTTTAAACCACATATTTTTTTTTAAAAAAAAAATTACATTATCAAACAAGCTCGTAATCTCGTCTAAATCAATATCTCACAAATCCGGGTTAAATGAGTAAAAATGTGTTATTATCAGCATCGAAGTCCTCGTTAGGTTTTGCGGCTGTCAAATCATACATATAATACCTCAACACTTCCATATGTCAATGCAGTTGTTGTAATGTGATTAGGTTGAATTGCTTTAACTTGTCATCGCGTAATTTTTGTTGTTTATGTTTCACGAACACCAAATTGCCTCTATTAGAGAAAGTAGGCGTGCTTTGAGATGGATGCAACGAAATTTAGTGGAAGATGTAGATGGGTAACAATTTAAACACCCGTCGATTCAATTGACCACCAAATATTCATTGATTCATTAGGAATACTGGATAATTGGATGAATTGCTGCTACTCTCAAATATTCATTAAGAAACAACCAAGTGACAATGGACCACAATTCTAGCATTCAAAGATAAATAAAGAAAAACATTTACTATTCTAAATAATGACAAACTCTAGAAAACTAATCTAAATAAATAAATCCCCTAATAATCTAACAACGAAATAAATAAACAAAAATCAATTTTCGTCGTCTGAATGAAAATCCCAATTATTGACACCTTAAATAAATGATGAAATTTAACCACCAAATTTTGTATGCCATCAAGATTTACCCACAAGAAATATATTTCACAGTAGCCGGTGTTCTTTGTTTGTGCACACCGCAAGCAAATGTAAGGGTCCGTTTGATTACACAAAATTTTCCATGGAAAATGGAATATGTTTTCCAATTCCCACTTTTGATTTGTTTGTTTGACAAAATTTTCCATGTAAAACTTTTTCCGCGGACCCCACTTTTTCTTCCATTTTCCTTGATTTGGTGGAAAAGATTTTTTTTGGGTTTTGGTGGAAAAATGTTTTCCATGATAGATGGAAAATGATTTTGGACACGTTTAATCAATTTTGTTGTTGTTAATTGACTTATTTTCTTTCCAAAAAATAACATTATCATCATCAAGTACAAATATATTTAAAAAGTAAAAAAAAAAAAAAAATGATTAAAATAGCAAAAAATTACTTTATTTTCCATGGAAAATAATGTCAATCAAACAACAAAAGTTGGAAAATTCCCTACTTTTTCCACCTAGAAAATTAAACCAATCAAACACATTAAACTTCTAATTCCCAGTAATTCAATTACCTAGAATTCAATTCCCTGAAATTCATTTTCTTTCCACCCAAATTCCACCTTCGCTATCAAACGGACCCTAACTTCATTGTATCTAGAAGACTGGAAACTAAAAAGTTTCCTTTCCTTGAATGCTAAATGACAAGTGACCATCATGGTTTACCCACAGAAAATATATTTCATAGTAGTCGGTGTTCTTTTGTGCACACCGCAACCAATTGTAATATTGTGTTTGAAAACATGTATTTGCCATGGAATTGGCAAACATTTTCCCACTTTTCATTTTTAATAGAAAAATACTTGTTGTACCCCCCGCCGTACCGCGGGGGGTACCGCCCCCTCACAAGAGGGGGCGTGGGGCCCCCCAAAAAGGGGCCCCACCGCCCCCTATTGTGAGGGGGCAGTACCCCCGCGGTACGGCGGGGGTACAACAAGCAAGGCCCTTTTTAATAATGTTATTTGACATGTTAAATTTGCCATGGAAAGTGAATTCCTTCTTTCCTCAAGTCTGTGTACGATTCTATGTATATGTGGAAAATCAATTCTTACGGTTTAGGAGTTAAATAGGTTTCAATGGCAAATCATAATGTCATGATTGGTCAATTTTTTTTTTGTTAATTGATTTTTTTTTAAAAAAAAATTACACTATTATTTTATTATTAAGTACAAATGTGTTTAAAAAAATGACTAAAATAGCTAAATTTTGATTTATTTGTCATGAAAAATTATGTCAATCAAACAACAAATGTTGAAGAAAAAAAATTCACTTTTTCCACGTAGAAAATTAAACCAATTAAACACATTAAACTTTCAATTCCCTAGAATTCATTTTCTTTCCACCCAAATTCCACCATCCCTATCAAACGGACCCTAACTTCATTGTATCTAGAAGACTGGAAACTAAAAATTTGCCTCTCCTTGCATGCTAAAAGACGACAACTAGGCTGTAGCCCCAGGAAGTCATTGGAATTTTGTTCAAGTTCTAGATCAAATCCAGAATAGAACCCAAAATCCACATTGTATCCAGAATGACAAGTGACAGCTAGGCTCTAGCCCCAGGAAGTCATTGGAATTTTGTTCAAGTTCCAGATCAAATCCAGAATAGAACCCAAAATGCACAAACCACAACAAAGAAGGATGTCGCCAACAGTTTTCACAAAAACATATTTCGTGGAAAATATTACCATAGTCAATGTAAATTATTCTATTATAAAAGCACACAATTTTCCTCATAGTAACAGTACCAGAAATTTCTCTCACAAACAAACAAAATGAATGACAATTTAACATGATTTTTTTAGTCACTTTCACTCTGCTTTGGCTTCTGGTCCTCCAGTCCCCTCATCCTTTTTTGAATGCCCAGAACAACACCCACCACCATGAATATGATGGTGATGGTGGTGATGCTTCTTACCTTTCAGTTGCTTTCTCATATCATAAGCATCCTCCCCATCTGCATAATACTTTGCCTCCACATCATGAATCTTGTACTCTAGTGTTTCAGTATACAAATTAAATGCAGCCCGATTGCTTTTCCTCACATGAAGTGACACATACTCTGCCTCATATACCTATCGAGAAACAAAATGAGAGCTTAGAAAGAGTAACAAAGTCAATGTTAATTAGCCTATGTTTGCCTCATGTTTATAAAACTCTCCGGCAGTTATATTAACACATTCTAAGGGCCCCACGAGTACTACCCACATATCCACCACTCAATTGTATATATTTATAATTTAACCGTTTATAAACACTTCCCATACACACTTCTACATGCATTTCAATGTGTAAAAATTGTGGTTACTAGTTATAACTCGTATGCCTTCATTTCATTCAATGAAGAACGACAAAAATAGAAAAAGCATAAAATAGTTAATATTTTCTAAAATTTTCCATTCCCAAACCATAAAAACAAAGAATCTAACTGAATAACTTCAACTCACAACCCCACCAAACAGCACATGTGCAAAATAAAAACATAAAAATGCAAAATATTCATTCAGACAATTTAATCACCAAGTTAATTGATATTAAACCTTCTAGAGATACCTCAAATAATTTGCTAGTATCTGAATGCTTAAAAAATGGAACATCTTTTAAGTTTAGCTTCAGCATATTCTGCAAGATTCTCAACTATGACACGAGTTGTAAGACGACTCATTCTGCCTTTAAAGAATACTAATCCATTAAGTACTCAAATAAATCAGCTAAAAGGAAGGAAAAGTTAGCTTTCCTGTTGAGTTTACTAACAAACCCATATCTTTCACAAAGGGCATGGCATGAAAACGAGCTACTAAAGTTCTCAGTTTAGCAAACTTTTAAGATTTCAATAGCATGGACACTGCATAACAAGACCCCAAAACCAATATATAATTTTGTAACCCAACTAATCAATTCAACCATAACATCCCAACAAGATTACAAACAGTAAAGAAACAGGAAAAAATAAACTATCATAAAAATTGAAGAAACGTATTGTGAAACAGTAGAAATCATTTGAGCGTAGACAAAAACCCTAACCTGTCACTTGGTTCCAATGATTTTCAACATATAATATCTCGGTGAAACAATGAATTCATAGCAGTCATATAGAGCATAATAACAAAAGGGAATTATTTGAGAACAAAGCAAAATTACATAGCCAAAACAGGGTATCCATAAGTCCAAGAGCAGATAAAAAGACAAAATAATCCACCTTAACAGGCAAGTTGAAACAGCATCTCAATAAGATTGCAAGCACATCCTAGACTAATATTATCTAGAAACTAAAAGAGGAGGCTAATTGCAACTAAAACAAACCCCGCCCACATGGGTAACAATCAATTTCTAAAATTGTGAAAATTTGAGCAGACCGAAAATTAAGGGGAAAAAAATCTTCCTAACCTGTTCCATGGCGTTTTGGGCAGCGATCATGAGCTTAGTGGCAAGGCCGAGTTTCCTGTGGGTCCTGAGGACGGCAAGGGAGGTGATGTGTCCATGGCATTCAGAGCTCTCCTCTTCCATTTTGGCCAAAACATACCCGACTATCTTCCCATTGTAGTCCTCGGCAACGTAAAGTAATTGCGGCCAAGAGAGGATGTGGTAGAAATAGTATTTCATTTGGTAGTTTTCTGGCAGGCAAAACAAATTGCATTCCTGCATGGCCAGAAGGTCATCAACTGTTGCCTTTCGGATGCACACCATGGCTTCGTTTTTGAGGGATTGTTAGGTTTAGTTTGATTACCCTTTTTTCTGATTTTGGGGGAGAATTAGGAACCCGGGGAGCGGGGGGGGGGGGTTGGATTGGGGCCACGTGGGGGTCGATTAAGAGGCATGTTCAGCCCATGTTATTAAATCTGAATTTTAACCCGAGGAAATTACAGCATCCAATATTTTTGAACTTGACAATTCAAAAACAAACTTTACAACTCATATTATACAAACAAAAAGGATAATGATAATTGAAGATAGAGGGTGTCATTCCCCTCACATGAATGTGTGTAGAATTGACATTATCATGAGCGATCCCACCTTTCATGTGAAGGGGGTGACACCCAATGTGACATCCCCTATGTTCATATAACATTGTCCATACAAAAATCAGGTTTTAAGTGCAATTCGTAAATTTAATAATTATATCAATTTTCTATAAACCAATAACCTCAACCCCACACACATTACTCGAACCCTAAATCATTTTCATCCATTTTTCTATCTATCCTCTACAATCTCTCTCTACTCCCTTTTCCAACCATAAACGTCCAACAGGTTAGAGCTGCCAGACATTGTCGGACAGTAGCAGCGAACCACCGTAACGACGAACTAGACAATAGAGGTGCCGGAGAGTAGCAGCGATGAACCGCCCAAAATCACCCACTACCGTCGCCCAGACAACGCTGTCTAAAGCCTATCGTAATCGTCGATGCTGCCCAAAATCACCCATTGCCCACACGAAAATCGTCGCCTAAACCACCAGATCCACTCATCAATGGCAGAGGAATAACCTCTTCCACCTTGAATCAGATCCGATATGAAATTTTCAGATCTCTTCACACTAGTCTAATATATTCTAGTGGTGGTGTGGTGAATGTTATGGTGCACTGATGGTTGTATAGCGGTGCAGATGGTGGGTGTTGGTGAATCTCAGAATGTGCGTTTGTATATTTAAGATGGTTAGTGCTGTTGCAATTATGGTGCAGGTGATGATAGGTTAGATCTGTCCGAAAAGAGGTTAAGATGGTCGCAGTGGTGTTGGCGGTAGTAGTGGGGTGAGTTGAGGAGAAAATGGTGGTGCGATGGTTCTTTCGAGGCGGCAACGACGGTTCAGGTGGTTGGTAGTGGCGATGGTGAGATTGGTGTTGATCAGTGGTGCAATCAGCGATAGTAGTAGTGTTGGAGTGGAGTTAAATGTTTCATTGGCCACTTTACTTTACACATCGTCACGGTGGTTTAGTCACTGAACTTCACTAAGCTTCCCAATGGTCACTGAACTAAACTCTGTTGCACTAAAATGGCCACCGGACGGATTCCGTTTGTTCTTGTGTCTCGTGGATGATGGAAATGTGAAGTGGCAAATAAAATTATCCACATGTTAAGTGAGTTGTCTGTTCTTATGTCTCGTGAATGATGGAAATGTGAAGTGGCAAATAAAATTATCCACATGTTAAGTGAGTTGTCTGTTCTTGTGTCTCGTGGATGATTAGAGGTGGTAATGGGTCGGGCCGACTCGGCCCATAGCTTGAGTTGCTCGGCTCGTCAAACGAACGAGCCGAGCAACGAGCTCGGGTTAAACGAGCCCAGCTTGGGCTCGGCTCGTTTGACCCGTGTCGAGCTCGGCTTGGTCCACGAGCCGCGAGCTCGTGGGCCGAGTCGAGTTTTTTAACGGTAAATCCCTCTACTGTCTTTTTTTTTTAAATCCCTCTACCGTCTTACGTTGATTTGTCGACAATCGAATCGATAGTTAAAATATTTGAAATCTTGAATATAATATTTAATATTATTGATATAAATTCTTAATTAGTTATACACTTATACTTATAAGTTATAAATATAAGTTATGTATTAAATAAATGATTAATAACTTAGTTTTTTTTTTTTAATTTTTTTTTTGTTATTTTGACGAGCCGGCGAGCGGCTCGGCTCGGCTCGCCGGATCGTCAAAGCTCGTTGGCACGAGCCGAGCTTGGCTCGTGGTTGAGCTCGTGATCTTGACGAGCCGAGTCGCCTTCGGCTCGTGTTTTCACGAGCCGAGCCAACGAACTAACGAGCGGCTCGACCCGTTTGCCACCTCTATGGATGATGGAAATGTGAAGTGGCAAATAAAATTATCCACATGTTAAGTGAGTTGTCTGTTCTTGTGTCTCGTGGATGATGGAAATGTGAGTTGTACACGAGGATGCCAAATCACCCCAAACAAACCCTAAATCCCCAACAGTAAGATTAAACTCTCTCTCTCTGTAAATTGATTCCAGCAGCCACCGTCATCATTAGTTCATCTTCTTACATTTTTCCAACACATATTATAGATTAAAGGCAACAATGAAATTTGGGGAAAACCTAATGAACTCCCTAAATTATCTCAAGCAACTGGGGTCTTCTTATCATATGAATAAGAATCCTAATAAGTAATTAGCAAATAATTAGACTTCTTCTTCTTCCACTGCTTGAAGATCCCAGCCCTCAGAGGAAATTATAATCTCTGCAAAATCATCTTCTTCCGAATTGAGGTTTACTGAGAAACAATCAAATTCGAAACCAGAGAAGATTTAATGACAAAAACATAGATATTTTTCGGTACATCAGAGGCCGCTTCGAAAAAAAAATTATGTGGATTTCTTTAGAGGATTTTCGTCGATTTCAGATACTCTTGAGAAGGACTAAACAACACCATCCCTTCGAACAGAGAACCCATGTCGTCTTGCTCCAAATCCGATGCCATCCTTCTATATTTTCTTAGATCTGCTCCGGCAGGCTGCAACCAACTCTATATATTACGGGGCGAAGTCCCCATTCTGCAAAAAGGTCGGAACAGATACGGGGATTGGGGTTTTAGGGTTTGATTGGGTGATTTGGCATCTATGTGTACAATTCACTTAACATGTGGACAATTTTATCTGCCACTTCACATTTCCGTCGTCCACATAGACACAAGAACAGACGGAATCCATCCGGTTGCCATTTTAGTGCAACAGAGTAAAGTTCAGTGGCCATTGGGAAGCTTTTTTAAGTTCAGTGGCTAAACCGTGACGAGGTATAAAGTATAGTGGCCAATGAAATATTTAACTCTATTGGAGTGGGATTAAGGCTGGGTTGGAGTAGGTGTTGGGGTAGGGTGGGGTGTTAACTTGTTTGTGACCAATTATAGGTGATTGTAACTGAATAATATATAAGTTGTGATCAATTAGCTTGAAATTTGCGATCGAGATGAAGTTGTCGTCTATAAAATTCGAGGTTTGTGACCTATAAATTATTTGTGACTTAAAATGTTTTTAAATTGTAATCGAAAAATAAGTTGTTACCACAAATTGTAAAAATTGTGACTCATAAAATCGAGATTTGTGATCGAGAAAAAATTGCGATCTACAAAATTCGAAATTTGTGACCGATAAATAAGTTGTGACCTAAATTTTATGAATTTGTGACCTAGAAAGATGTTGTGGCCTATTAAATTTGTGACTTGTGACCGATAAGAATGTCCTGATCGATTAATTTGATAATTTGTAATCGAAAATTAATTTGTGATTGAGAAATAAATCGTTACTAATTAATTTGATAATTTGTGAGTTGTGATCCGTGACCACGAATTGTATAGTTGTGATTTTAATTATTTAATTTTCAATTTAATTATGCCCTTGTTCATTTCTCATTAAAATTTTCTCATTTTTCTACAGTACTCAATTTCAATCATCCATTAAAGTTAAACTCACGATATTTGACTTTTCAATCAAATTTTAATCATCAATTCTCTCAAAAATTACTATTCATTTTTTTAATAAAAAAAATTCATTTTAACTAGAATCAAACAGGCACTATATATATTTTTTTAACAAAAACCTGAATTTTGAACTAAAGGAACACGTTTCTTAAATATTAAATCTTATCTTTAAAATTCATTTTTTATGTATTTTGCCCTTTTAATATAAAGTTAAAGTCAACAATTAATTTCAACCACATATTTTATGATTTTCGCAATTTTTTAACTATATATTTCATTAACTTTTATAAAAATCTAATACAAGTCTCTATTTGGTAATAGTTGTTTATAAGATTTATTTATGAACGAACACATGGCAATATCTTATTATCCTTTTTTTACAACTCAACTATTTCAGCTGGTCAAAGATTCCCGTCCACTATGTACATGTTACCTAAATCAGTAAAAATAAAAAATATATATTAAAGTTAATTAAAAAATATACAAAAATTCTCATTATTTGCATATTTTTTAGAAGAATGTTTGCTAAAAATACATCGCAAGTGTATGTGTCGCATACAAGTAATAATGGACAAAAAAGTTCAAATTATCGATCCCACAAGGATTGTTTATCCCAATTAATATTCAATCAAACTACTTCTAACAACGAACACACAATAAACTTTGGTTTTAGATATGTTTAGGTGCTTAAATTAAATCTGCGATATGGTAAATAAACTAGTGGTCACCCGTGCGTTGCACAAAATGTGGTAATAATTGTGTATGTAATAGCGTCGATGGGTCGAAAGAAAATAAGTCTCCTAAAGCATATTACTTAGAATTCGAACGCTACATTAAAACTCAAATAAGGTCATATATGCTAGATTCTACAATCATTAATAGACTCACAATCTATGACCAATTTTCATTCGTTTCTTTAGCTTAAATCATAGTCGACAATGTCTCATAAGAGAAATTAAGTTCTAGACTTATGAAAAAGGGAAAAAAATGAAAAAATCGATCAAAACTTGAATATAAAACAAATACAAAAAAGGAACAAAAAAAATAGAAACGATGAACAATGGTGATTTGGGCAATCGATCAAAACTTGAATAAGTACTACATACAAAAAAGGAAGAATCATACAATTAGAAATGGTGATCGGTGGTGATTTGGGGAATTCATATTACCTGTAGCAATTTCTAGATGACGGTGATTTGAGAAATGATGTTCATCAGAAAGAGGAATAAAGACTGTTGCGTGAAAATGGGGGAGTACTACATAGCATAGATGTTGCGTATTGATATAAGCAAAGACAGTTGCAACATAAATTCTAATTTAAAAATAGAAGATAAAATATTATGATATTTATGAGTTATGACATCAGCCTTATGAATAGTAAATGAATAGTGAAATTCTTAACCTCTTTTATATATGTTATGATATGAAATAAAATAAAATAAGTTATTAATTATTATATTACATAAATATAAATAAGTAGTTAGAAAGAAATGGGGAGAGAGAGAGAGAGAGAGAGAGAGAGAGAGAGAGAGAGAGAGAGAGAGAGAGAGAGAGAGAGAGAGAGATGACATTAGTTTTATGAATAGTATAAATAAGTTAAATTAGGAAGAAATAGGTAACACTGTTTAAAAAAAAAAGGATGACATCAGTCTTATGAGTAGTAAATGAATAGTGTTTTGGCTTATCCTCTTTTATAATAGTTAGGATAAGTAGAAAATTGGTGATGACTTGATAATAAAAGAAAGTTTTGATTATTGATTCCATTTGACCTTCACCTAACTAACTTCTTAACATACAAATTGATAGATTACTCATTAAATATGCTGGACCTGATTTTTCCTATTTTAACAAATAGCCTCTCTTAAGTGAAATTAGTCCTAACTAGTTGGATTAATCCACTATATCTCTATGTCGATTAAAGTCCAATCAATTGCATTAATATTGATGGAAATAACTCAATTGATCATATATGGTTTAAGGTATTTCTATCCTTAACAAGAACCTAGAGCAAATATTATATTGGTCTAAAATATACAACAATCTCTCAACAATTGCACATTTCACAAAACTCAAGCATTAATATGGCCAAAATAAATGTAATACAATAAATACAACAATAAATGTACAAGATAATAGATAACTCAAATTCTCAATAAGCATTAAAATCAACTAAGTTAGGTCAAGCTTCATCATACATCCCAACAAAAAATAAATTAGTCCATGATGAAACAACAATAAAACTCAAAGTTTAAATATATCATTTTAACAATGAATTAAAATATAGGAAGAAATAGAGATTAAATAACGAAACCTCCCCTCCAACAAGGATTGTGACTTCAAATTTTCAATAATCTTCCACCTTGGTGTAAATTTCTCCTTATTCAATCAATGTTTCAACCACCGAAATTACAAAATTTAAATAAAACCTAACTAAAAATTGAAGGAAAACAAAGAGAAAAACGAGAAGGGGCAAGAAGGAAGTGTAACCCTAACAAATGAGGGATTTTTGGTATTTATATTTTCACCAAACCCCCCCCCATACACCCCCAAAAAAAAAAAGCCATCAAAATCACTCAAAACTCGCGAGAAACAGTAACTGGGCCAAATCGGGTCGACCCAAAAAGCCCAATATATTTTATCGATTTGTAAAGCCACGCGGTTGCGTGGTTCTCGCGAGAAGCCAAGACCCAAGTTCTGCCCATTTTGTTCCACAACTAGTGACTGCGCCTGGTTCGAACCACACGGATGCATGGTTAACCTCGCTGTAATGTTTCAACTTTGTAGCTATGAATTTGCAATCAAGTCCTTCAACTTTCTGGAATGTTCACTTTAGTCCTCAAACTCTCATGTCCCTTTCAATTTGGTCGTTGGAAAATTGCAATAATAGTCCTCAAACTTTTGGAGATGTGCATTCCATTCCCTATTTTAATTTCATGGCTGGTTCTGAACTTCCAAAAAGTGAATTCTTTGGTCCCTGAACTTCCTAGTTTTGTATGCTTTAACTCTTTTTCTTCAAAATCTTCAATTAAGCACTCATTTTATGTTTTCTTGTGATTTTTCCCTATATAGTAACACAAGGGCGGAACCAACCCAAAATTTGGGGCTAGGCGCCTGGGCCTCCTTCAATAGATTTTTTATTTTTAGTTTTAAATGTTAATGGATTTTTAAATAAATTTTTCAAAATTGGGGGAGCTGGCCAGTAAGGCTCCCCACCTCCCACCGTAAGTTCCGTCTTTCTAGACACAAAATATGATCAATTAAGTAGATTTTTATTCAAATTACTCAAAAATTACTACTTAATATGTATGAAATGTGTATAAAATGCATTCAACAAAGAAAGACAAATTTCTTACAAACAATGGAGCTAAAGGAGCCGTTGACTTTATAGTATTGATCGTGGCAAGAATTTCTCTTTGGGTCCGCGTAGTTCCAAACTTCCAATCATTGCCCTTGTTTGTTTTTTTATTAAGAGCCCATTTGGTAATGTGAAAAATTTTGATTTTTTTTATGGACGTGTGATTTAAAAAGATTTGAAAAGTCAAAAATTGTAGACTTGACTAAGAATGGATGGTTGAGATTGAGTTTGAAAAGTTTGGGTGAAAATATTTTCTTTAGCAAACAGACTCTAAATTTCTCTCATTTTTCTACAGTATTCAATCTCAACTATTCATTAAAAGTTAAGCACACAGTATTTGACTTTTCAACAAAATTTCAATCAGCAATGCTCCTAAAAATCGCTAATCATTTTAAAAAATCTCATTTTAAACAATATCAAACACATTGATTGTTTCAAGTTTTTGAAAATTTTTGAGTTCTTTGAAAAATGTGCTGCGTTGTTGAAAAATGTGAAAAATAATGAATCACAAAAAATATGAGAATTCAAGAGTTGTTAGAGATCCAATGGATTCTCAATTTCGATTTTGTTCTATTTTTTGAATCGATTCGATAGAACCAATTCTATTTAAAATATTCCCACCTTTCAAGAAAATACTTTGATTCGTTTTATTTTCTAATCAGTTTTATTACGACGTGTTTCAATCATATTTGGGATTCATGTATAAGTGCGTGCAAACAAAGTCTTGTAGAGAAATTTGACTCATTGATTACTAGTTACCATACGTTGAATTGCGTATGCTTATGCGATGCCAACTCGAAATACACGTGCACGCGGTCGCGGATAAGAATATTTGACCAGCCCACCAGTTCTTTGTACATGGTTTTGGGGTCACTTTCTTTCTCTGTTGGTTTTTACATTCTTTAAACAAAAAACAACACGGATACACCATCCCCAACTTGTTCATCCAAACCATATATATATATATATATATTTTCAAGAATCAGCCACCAATTCAAAAAACCAAGTACTAATTACTAAAAAAGACGTTCTTTCTCAATTTTCTCTGTCATGGTACTTTCACTTGGCCTGTCTCTAAAACCAAATCACCACCATAATTCAGAAGCCTTATCGGCTTCATTATCGAAATTTCGATCTGAAATGTCGAGTTTTCGTAACCAGCTCGTGTCGAAATCTGACTCAGAATTTCTGTCACTGCCGTGGTTTCTCCGTAGTTACGAGATTCTGAGTATGAGCAACAAGGCTTTTGCAAAGCTGGTTGTGGATATAGACTACCCCATGAGTAAATGGGGAGATGCTGCTACAGAAGAGTATCTCGACTACACCTTGAACTTGATGCATCTGCTGAACTCCATTAGCTCCTCTCTTTCTCATTTGAGCCGGGCGAAGCTCGAGCTTTCTCACGCTTTGAGCCTCGTCAAGAACTCGCCTTCCTCTGCAGCGAATCGTCTCCAGAAAATTCAGCTGAAGGGTCCTGGAAATAGTTTCAAATTGGAGATTTTAGCTAGAAGTGAAGAAGAAACTGCTGGTTGTTCTAAGAAGGAAAGCATTATTCTTCAGGCTTTGCTTGTAATGAAGAGCACGGGATTATGGGTTCTTGGCTTGGTCTTATCTGGTCTCTGCAGTGATATCAAGCCGTACGTGGAAATACTGAAATCAGTAGCTTTATTTGATAGTTCTTTATCGGAAGGAGTGGAATCCATGGAAATAAAGCCAGGTGTGATGGAAGAGTTGAAACAGCTAAACAATGAAGCGGCCGCGCGCCTTGCAGAGGTTACGCCCGGCGAAAGATGGAATGATGCTGCGGAGAAAGGATTGAAGACGAGGTTGGAACTGTTACAAAATTTAATCCAGGGCGTAGAGAAGGAAACAAATTATTTGTTCTCTGAATTTCTAGTTGCCAGGGACAAGTTGCTGGACTGCTTTCGACATGCAAAACACATGTCATAAGCGCCTGGGGGCGGATCCGGCCCATTGAGAGTTCCTTGTAGTGATTGCTTGTATTTGCCATTTAAGACTATGTTACGTAAAAATTGCTTATAAAATTTGATTATAAATGATCACATGACAACATCAATTGGTCAAATTTTTTTGTAAAGTCAACAATTACAGATGGTCAAACATTTTTACCTACTATTTTTTACTTATAAAAATGAATTAACGAAATGTTGATACGTAAAAATTTATAAATGGTTTACCAAATATAGGTTTTATATAAAAAAGTATACATTACAAATTTGTAGAGACTTCTAGACAGTAGTAGGAAGATTAGTCATCTGACTCATATTCTTCAACTTATAATCAATTGTATTTTAGTGAAAATTAAGGTATTTTTGATTGCGATGGTAATATTCGAGTGGAAAGAAAACGAATTCTAGATAATTGAATTCTTAGAAACTTATTTTCTCGAGAATTGAGAGTTAAAGTGCTTGACTTTAATGATGAAATTTGGGAGGAAATAAAATGAATTCCATGTTTTGCTCTTTGATTGATAATATTTTCTATGTAATTTGATTGGTGAAAAATATCATTTAATAAATAAATAATTTTAAAATATATGAAAGTCGTGAAAAATTAACTGAATTGTAAGATTTTGAAATTTAGAGGACTAAATTGCAACTATTCAAAAGGTGAATCAAATCAAAGAATGAAGATTGAATTTGATCACAGATCAATTAGACACAATTGAAAGTTGAAATATCAAATTAGAAGAACAAGTACAAAATTAGGCCAAGAAAAAAGTTAATGACCAAAATGCAAGAAAATAAAGTAAATTCCATTTTACCTAGAAAATCAATTCTCACTACTTTGGTAAGAAAATAAATTAATTGAAAACAAGGAATTGGAGATGATGTGACCCAAGCTAAGTAATCAAATTCTATGAAAATTTTTATATATCAAACAAGTCAAAAGTGAAAACTGAAAAATATATTCCATTTTTCATGAAAAATATTGGCCAATCAAAAATGATCTTAAGTCTTACATAAGTGTTTCAGCTTTTCATGTACACTATGGTAAAAGAAAAGGCATGATAATCCTCCACACCCAACCCATGATATTGTACATGAAAAGCTGCAACATGAGAGATAGTAGTTGTGTTTTTTGCAATCTGGTGTAACACTATAAGAACTTGTAGCATTTGTAATTCAGCCCTTGTTTGGTTCTTTAAAATTTTTTCATTTTTTCTACAGTACTCAATCTCAACCATTTATTAAAAATCAAGTCCACAATATTTGACTTTTCAACCAAATTTCAATCAACAATTCTCTTAAAAATTAATTCATTAAAAAAACTCTTTTTAAACAATATCAAACATATACTTAATTTTAATCCAAAAGTAGGAAAAAAATAGGAATGAAAAATTGCTCGAGGGGTTAAATTGAAGTATATAATTTATGATGTGGTTTGATTGAACGGAAATCAAAAACTTGGGTTGAGGACAAAGAAGTCAAAAAAAATTAAAACTTCAGGTCCCTTTAAACACTAGTGAGCAAACATCTTTGAGGCTTTCATACGGATTTTATGTTCGTCAAAATTTTACAATTCCAAATTAGACGAGGAGTACACGATGAGACCTAGAAAATAGTACCCAATTTGTACTAAAAAGGATTTCAAAGCTCGAAATTTGGGAAGACTTAGGAAAATTCCAACAACCTAACCACGTTCTCGACATCCCAATGCTTACGAAATTGGACGAGAGACAGTATCTTGCTATCCCTGTAATTTCACTTTTCCTGGTGATCTTCAACTGAAGTCTCAACACATGAGACTACAACTTAACATCCTCGCTTGATTGTTGCAACTGTCAAAAAAATTGTAGCTTATAGGCATCACCAAACAAAACATTTTTTAAAGATCGCCTAGAAATGTAGACTACAACCATGACCTTTTGAATTAAGATTAATTCAATTTGGTCAAGTGGTGCTAAGCACTCATCCATGTGGCTGCATTGCTCGAGTGTTCCCTACACGTTCTCAGTTCGAATCTCCACACCCCCCCCACCCCTCTTTATTCCCTCCCCTCCCCTATGATCCCCACATAAAAAAAAAAAAAAAAACTCATCTTTGCCATTCATAGCATTCAATTGGTTTCAGTAAAGAAATTTTTGCAACAAATTGAATGTTGCAACTCTAATGCCATTTAGACGTTCTTATGACAAGTGATAATTATAAATTCGTCTCTCTTTGAATTTTCAAAGAGAGTCTAGTTGTTCTCTTCATTTCGATGTTATCATTTGATTTTGATTTAAGTAAGATTGACTCACATGAATCGCTGAATTAATGCTTGATATGACATGTGTTAGAAAAACTAGTTGCAGGCACTGTTATTTAGAACAATAGTATTTCAGAAAAGAAAAAACTTATCGATCGAGACTCATGACAGCACGATGTCCTAAAGTGAAATTGCCCGCCGTAATCTGCTACGACCTCTTTGGACAATCACTCCCAAGATACAACGATCGAATCACTATGTGCAGCAATCACAAGTGATTTCAGAACTCTCCAGGTTACTCCAGAATAGCTTATAGAAAAATATATGAACAAGAAAAAGAAGAAATAACTAGAATATATTTCTGTCTTTGTTCTGAAATAAGTAACTTGAATTTATAGAAAAAAATATATGCATAACTTCCACAAGGATTAATGGAGAGAAACTGAAACTTTATGACTTTCATTATTCCATAAGAAACTGCCTCAACAGTCAGAAATAATATTAATTTGGAAATGATTAAAAATTAAATAAATAAATAATAAAAATACTTATTTTTAATCAAAGAAGCCCAATGCCCAAGGCCATATCAAAGACTTTTTAAATATGCACGTGGAATGTGAATCGAACCACCGACCTCCCATGTAAATTCCACATTTTCCACCACTTGGGCACTTTACTTAATTTATTTATTTCTTTCAATTAATATATATAATATATATATATATATATATATATATATATATAATATATAACAATCCCCCACATGAAAGAAATAAGATAATTATAAATATTATTCTGGAGTAAGGAAGAAATCATGCAGGCTTAGGTGTCTTTCGACTTGAACCTTGGTTTTGTATATTCTATCGAGTTTGCTAATTGTAGAGTGAATTATATCTTGAACTCATCAATTATGATTGCAAACTTGGACAATAGAAGACAGGCATAATTTCTAAGACAATCATTGAGTTCTCGCGGTTGTGTTCATTTCGGCCATGAACTTTCCCAGTTTCTTTGAGTGCTCTAGAAAATTAGCCTTAATTCTCATAGGAAGCGGCCCACTTCCACACTCAAATAGGTGCTTCTATCAAGAGTGTACTGTATCTAAACACCCCACTGATAACAGCTATAGTAAGCATTAAGAGCATTAGCTCATCCTCTAACCAATACAGTTGGTACTACAATATCATAGGGAGGGGTTTAGAATAAATCCAATGTAGTACCCCCACAGATCACTCCAATAACTTTGTTGTCCCATTGAACCTTGTCCATGGGATCTCCATTCGCAAGGTTGGGTTTCCGTTATAGATGATCTATTTTCTAATAGGCTTTAGCCCCATCCCCCTCGATGTTTTCTGAATTAGCTCTCTAGCTAATCATTTGGTTAACGGGTCAGCAATATTATCACTTGACTTTACATAGTCAATAGCTATAACCCCATCCTTACGCAGTTGACGCACAGTATTGTGCCTCCTACGGATATGTCTAGACTTTCCATTGTAGGATGAATTTTGAGCTCTCGAAATAGCTGCTTGACTGTCACAATGAACAGAAATAGATGGAAGTGGTTTTGACCACAAAGGAACATCCATAAGGAAGTTCCTTAACCATTCAGCCTCCTCACCTGCTTTATCTAAAGCTATGAATTCAGACTCCATAGTAGATCTCGCAATGCAGGTTTGCTTTGTGGATTTCCATGATACGGAACCTCCAGCCAAAGTGAAAACATATCCACTTGTAGATTTGGTTTCATTCGTATCCGAAATCCAATTAGCATCACAATATCCCTCTAGTACAGCAGGGAATTTGGTATAATGTATTCCCCAATCTAGAGTGTATCTCAAATATCTCAGTACACGAATAAGAGCCTCCCAATGTTCACCATTAGGATTACTAGTATACCTGCTTAGTCTACTCACCGCATATGCAATATCAGGTCTTGTGCAGTTCATGAGATACATGAGACTACCAATCACTCTAGCATAATCTAACGCAGAAACACTAGGACCTGAGTGTTTTCTTAAATGTATACTTGCATCATAAGGTGTTTTAGCAGGAACACAATTATACTGACTAAATTTCTTAAGCACTTTCTCCACATAATGAGATTGGGTTAGAGTGATTCCTTCAGAATTTCTTAATATTTTAATTCCTAAAATAACATCAGCAAGACCCATATCTTTCATCTCGAAGTGCTTTTTCAGAAACTGTTTAGTCTTATTAATCACATCTAAACGAGTTCCCATAATCAGCATATCATCAACATATAAGCAAATAATCACACCACAATTATTTTCAAATTTGCTATATATACATTTATCAGCTTCATTTATAACATAACCACTAGATGTCAAAACATTATCAAATTTTTCATGCCATTGCTTAGGAGCTTGTTTAAGGCCATAAAGAGATTTTTTAAGTCTACATACTTTATCTTCTAGGCCTTCTACAACAAATTCCTCAGGTTGGTCCATGTAAATCTCCTCTTCTAAGTCTCCATTTAAAAACGCAGTTTTGACATCCATTTGATGAATAATAAGATCATATAAAGAAGCAATAACAATTAATATCCTAATAGAGGTGATCCTAGTCACAGGTGAATAAGTATCAAAGAAGTCGACTCCTTCTTTTTGTCTATATCCTTTAGCTACAAGTCTTGCTTTGAACTTATCAACTGAACCATCAGCCTTAAGTTTCTTCTTAAACAACCATTTGCATCCGATTGGCTTACATCCTTTAGGTAAATCTACCAGCTCCCAAGTGTTATTAGAAACAATAGAATCGTATTCACTATTTATGGCTTCCTTCCAAAAGATGGAATCTGGCGAAGCTATGGCTTCACCAAAAGTACTAGGATCATCCTCTACTAAGTAGGTCAAAAATTCAGGACCAAAAGATGTTGCAGTCCTTGGTCTTTTGCTTCTTCGAATTTCAGCTTCTTCTAATTCAAAGGGCTCCTCTCTTACTCTAGGAGTCACACTAATAGAACTACTAGGTCCTGCAGATTTTTCTTTAAAAGGAAATCGATTTTCAAAAAATTCAGCATCTCTGGTTTCAAAAATTGTGTTTTTATCAATAAGACTATTTTTTGAGTCAATGACTAAAAATCTGTAGGCTTTACTATGAAGAGCATAGCCAATAAATACACAATCTACAGTTTTAGGACCAAGCTTAGTTCTCTTAGGTGCTGGAATAGAAGCTTTAGCAAAACACCCCCACACTTTAAGATATTTATAAGAAGGTGCTCTACCCTTCCACATTTCATAAGGGGACTTATCATTTTTCTTACTAGGAATTCTATTAAGAATATAAGAAGCAGTAAGAAGAGCTTCCCCCCACATGTGAAAAGGCATTCCAGAAGAATTTAGCATTGAAATGACCATATCTTTAAGAGTTCTATTTTTCCGTTCAGCTATCCCGTTAGATTGGGGAGAGTAAGGGGGTGTAACTTCATGAATGATGCCATTATTAACACAAAATTTTTCAAAATCCCCAGTATATTCTCCTCCCCTATCAGATCTTAAGACTTTAATAGTTTTATCAAGCTGGTTTTCAACTTCAGTTTTATAGGAAATAAATTTAGTAAAACTTTCATCTTTGCTCTTAAGAAGATAAACATAACAATATCGGGAATAATCATCAATAAAAGTAATAAAATACTTATTTCCACCACGAGTAACATATCCTTTTAAATCACAAAGATCAGAATGTATTAAACTTAATAATGAAGTAGTTCTATCAACTTTAGGAAATGGTTTTCTAGCAAATTTAGATTCAACACATGTTTCACATTTAGCGGTTGGATATTTTTCAGTCTTAGGGATATTTCCTAGACTCATCAATTTTTTAATAGAAGTCATATTAACATGTCCAAGTCTAGCATGCCATATATCATAAGAATCCACCAAGTAAACAGAAGAAGTAGATGCTTTATTATTAATCACAGAAACATTGAGTTTAAACAGACTCTCATCAGCATACCCTTTCCCAACGAAAGAACCGCCTTTAGATAGTACAACTTTATCACTTTCGAATACAATCTTAAACCCCTTTTTAACTAGGATAAAACCAGACACCAGATTTTTCCTAATATCAGGCACGTAAAGAACATCCTTCAAACTAAGTATGTTTCCAGAAGTAAATCTAAGCGTCACAGTTCCTTTTCCCTCAACTTTGGAGGAGGAAGCATTTTCCATGAACAGACATTCTCCATCACTAACAGGAGTGAATGAAGAAAATGCACCTCTCGTGCAGCAACTATGCTTGGTAGCTCCAGAATCTACCCACCAGTCTGTCATGTTGCTTATTAGATTAACTTCTGTCACCATAGCAGAGAAGTTTCCATCCTCTACTACATGCGCCTGATTCTTCACAGCTTTTCCTTTCCTATTTCTGCAATCTTTTGCATAGTGACCTGTTTTACCACAAACAAAACAATCACCAACAGTTTTATTTTTAAATTGGGGTTTAGACCGATTATTTTTCCCGATGAGTTTCTTTCCCTTGTTTTTGTCTCTAAAGTTCTGAGTCCTCGAAGAATTTCCAACAAAATTCTTACCACTAGAATTTCCCTCAATAAGATTAGCTTTGACACCCATATCTGGTTTCTCTTTACGTTCTGCCATCCTATTGTCTTCCTCAATCCTAATCCGGACAATCAGATCCTCTAATGTCATTTCTTTTCTCTTATGTTTTAAACTATTTTTATACTCTTTCCAAGCAGGTGGTAATTTTTCAATAATAGCAGATACCTGAAAACCTTCACAAATTTTATATCCCTCAGCAAGAATCTCATGAATGATAATCTGTAATTCTTCAACTTGACTAACAACAGTTTTAATAGCATCCATTTTAAACTCAAGAAATTTCCCTACAACAAATTTCTTAGTTCCAGCATCTTCAGTAGCATACTTTTTGTCTAATGAATCCCATAATTCTTTAGCAGATTTACACGACCAATAAACATCATACAAATCTAATGACAAACAATTCAAGATATAATTTCTGCACATATAATCTTTATGTTCCCAAGCAGTTAGGACTTCAGTTTCTTCATTGGTAGGATTATCTTGAATCGCAGCAACAGGTTTTTCAGATTTAATAGCATCAACCACTTTAAGAGTTGTCAAATAAAATCGTAATTTCATTTGCCATCTCTTAAAATTTTTCCCATCAAATAAATCAGGTTTTTCAGAATATTTAGGCAGATGAACATCTACTGCAGCCATTGCAACTTAATTATAGCAAGAATTTCACTTTAGATTGTTAGAAAAACTAGTTGCAGGCACTGTTATTTAGAACAATAGTATTTCAGAAAAGAAAAAACTTATCGATCGAGACTCGTGACAGCACGATGTCCTAAAGTGAAATTGCCCGCCGTAATCTGCTGCGACCTCTTTGGACAATCACTCCCAGGATACAACGATCGAATCACTATGTGCAGCAATCACAAGTGATTTCAGAACTCTCCAGGTTACTCCAGAATAGCTTATAGAAAAATATATGAACAAGAAAAAGAAGAAATAACTAGAATATGTTTGTCTTTGTTCTAAAATAAGTAACTTGAATTTATAGAAAAAAATATATGCATAACTTCCACAAGGATTAATGGAGAGAAACTGAAACTTTATGACTTTCATTATTCCATAAGAAACTGCCTCAACAGTCAGAAATAATATTAATTTGGAAATGATTAAAAATTAAATAAATAAATAATAAAAATACTTATTTTTAATCAAAGAAGCCCAATGCCCAAGGCCATATCAAAGACTTTTTAAATATGTGCGTGGAATGTGAATCGAACCACCGACCTCCTATGTAAATTCCACATTTTCCACAACTTGGGCACTTTACTTAATTTATTTATTTCTTTCAATTAATATATATAATATATATATATATATATATATATATATATATATATATATATATATATATATATATATAACAACATGTCCCTCTTACAAAGGCATCCCAACTTGTGAAGCCATGGTCGAGTCACATGGGCCTAAGAGACTCGTCTTAATTCTAAAATACTTTTTTTTTCTGAATAAAATCTATATTCTATATATTAATAAAAGCAAGTGAGCTTCTAACCAACTTAATTGTCAACAGAATCTAAATTTATATTTTTTTTATATATTTTGCTGTCCATAATTTTTAGGAGTTCCTTACTTGGTGAATTTTAAAATTACTAACAGTTACATCTGAGTTTTCGCCCTTTTTTAACTGTCCACCACCTGAATTTCCTCCCAGTGGTTATTATAGAAAAAGAGAAACCTAGATAGCAACACAAATATGGAGATAAAATGTTCTCAAGCCGAAGCCAAACCCATTTTATTTGAAAAACTCCCATTTTCTTCCTTAAAAAATAATCACAAAACCTTATGCACCCCCATACCCCCACCAAAAATCTATCAAATCCACTTGTCGAGGCAGTGCGCTCCAACACTGCAATACTCAGACGACTAGAAGATGTGTATGACATAATTCCCACCCAGAATTTGCTAGCTGACCACCCCTTCCTCTGTTACCCAAAGTTTCGTGCCACTGCTGTCGCTTTCCGTGTTGTTGGGGACATACGACGACCGCCTTTCTCCCCATGGAAACCCCAGTACGACCTTCTCGACTAGCTTGCATTGTTTTACCATCACAACAGCCCATGTTCGTAGGTTGGTTCTTTGTCCTTCCTCTCTATCTCGATTTATCCCCCCCCCCCCCCCCCCCTCATTTCTTTGCCCTTCCTCTTTATCTCTATGTTGTTTGTATACAACCTCATGAAAACAATTGTAGAAACATAATATATGACCTACAAAATATATATATATATATATGTAAGAGAATTTAGAGAAGGAAAAACACGTACTTACCAGCAATTGTTGTATACCTTTCATTGGTGAGCTTCACAACATGTTATTTTATCATGCCGTCGAAGCTAATGGCATGTCCTGGTGTTAGTTGTCAAGACTAATCAAAAGTCTTCATTGTTATAAATGTTGGGAATTAGGACGCAACTAATCCCGCCCAGGATCGATGTGACACAAATAAATTGGATTGAGAAAATATAAATACGCAAAAAATAAAATGCAAATACGAAACACAAAGATTTACGTGGTTCAGCAATTTGCCTACGTCCACGGACCCACACCAATATATTTCACTAACTCGAAAATGAGGAGTACAAAATACAACACTGTATTTTTATCTGCCTATGCAAAGGCTATTCTCTCCAACTCACTTTTCTCCCTATTTTGTGAAATGCCTCTTTTGTGTTGCTCTCTACAAACACTCTTTGTTGTGGTTTTTGGTGGTGCATTACAAGTGAATTTTAGCCTTCTATTTATAGGCAAAATTCACAAGCATGCATGACAAATTTTCAACAAAATTAGGCCACATTTTAGCTCCATGTCTTTTGTCAAAAGTTGGCTCCTTTTGACTAACTTTTGTCTTCCAATTTCAACAAAATTAGGCCACATTTTAGCCCCATTTTTCAACAATCTCCCACTTGGGGACAAATGTGGCTTCCCCTGAGATATCTCCTTCTTGCAACTCCTTGTGAAATATGGTGTGAGTCATTTCCTTTGTCTTCACTTCAGAAGACCAATTGAAGCTGAGCATAGCTCCAATTTTTCCTTTGTTACTGTCTTGGTCATCATGTCGGCTGGGTTCTTGCTACCCTGGATCTTCTCTAGTGTTAATACTTCATCCTCTAGAAGAGACCTGATGAAGTGATAACGGAGTCCAATGTGCTTGGTTCTAGAATGAAATGCTGAATTCTTTGCCAGATGTATCGCACTCTGACTATCACTGTGCAAAACATTCTTCTCCTGACTGAATCCCAATTCTGCCAACAAATCCTGTAACCAGATCATTTCTTTGCTAGCCTCGGTTACTGCCATGTACTCTGCTTCTGTAGTGGATAGAGCAACAATCTTCTGTATCTGCGAAATCCAGCTAACTGCAGTAGTACCTACTGTGAAAACATAACCAGTAGTACTTCGTCTGCGATCTACCTCGCCAGCAAAATCTGCATCTACAAAACCTTGTAGAGCCACCTCGCCTCGTCCAAAGCATAAGCATCTATCAGTAGTTCCCCGTAGATATCTTAATATCCACTTTACTGCTTCCCAATGCTGCTTTCCTGGATTTGCCATAAACCTGCTCACAACTCCCACTGCATGAGCAATATCTGGTCTGGTACAAACCGTGGCATACATCAAACTTCCAATGGCTGAGGCATATGGTATTTTAGCCATGAAGTTTATCTCGTCCTCTGTCTTAGGACTCTGATCACTAGATAGACGGAAGTGATTAGCTAGTGGCGTGCTGACAGCCTTCGCACTGCACATGTTAAATCTCTGCAGAACTTGACTAATGTACTTGGCCTGAGATAAATGCAAGATACCCTTCTGCTTATCTCTGAAAATCCTCATTTCGAGAATCTGCTTCGCTGCACCCAAGTCCTTCATTTCGAATTCTGCTGACAGCTGCATCTTTAACTTCTTGATTTCGTCCATATCTGAGCCTGCTACTAACATATCATCGACATAAAGTAGCAAAATTATATAACTGGACTCGAATCTCCTGAAGTAGCAACAATGGTCAGCATTACATTTGAAGTAGCCATTTTTCTGCATAAATCCGTCGAACTTCTTGTACCACTGTCTCGGGGCTTGCTTTAAGCCATACAGGCTCTTCTTCAATTTGTAAACGAGCTTCTCCTTTCCTTTGACTGAGAAGCCTTCTGGCTGCTGCATATATATTTCCTCCTCAAGGTCACCATGGAGGAAAGCAGTTTTTACATCTAACTGCTCCAAGTGCAAACCCTCTGCTGCAACAATACTCAAGACTGATCTGATTGTTGTCAGCTTCACAACTGGCGAAAATATTTCTGTGTAGTCAATTCCTTCTTTCTGCTGGAAACCTTTGACCACCAACCTCGCCTTGTATCTCTTTGATCCATCATGTTCCTCCTTGATTCTGTACACCCACTTATTGTGTAGAGCTCTCTTTCCTGTAGGTAACTCGACTAGTTCCCACGTCTGGTTAGAGATGAGAGACTTTATCTCATCTTTCATTGCAAGCTCCCACTTGCCAGAATCACCGACCTGACATGCCTCATGATAGCATTCAGGTTCACCTGCATCAGTAAGTAACATGTAACTCATGTACTTTCTATTTGGAACATGAGGTCTAGTTGACCTTCTAAGAACAGGGACTGGAGACTGTGATGCATCAGTCTCTAGAACAGGCTCCTGTAACTGCAGATCCTCCTCTGTCTGCTGCGACGTACTACTTTCTGGAGCATCATCCAACTCAACATATGTTGGACCATCATGTACTGTGTCATCGGACTGCACTGCATTTCTGTCCTTGTACATAACCTTCTCGTTGAATATGACATCCCTGCTTCTGATGACCTTTCTGTTCTGGTCATCCCATAAGCGGTAGCCGAACTCATCTCCGCCATATCCAATGAATGTGCACTTTAGTGATTTGGGGTCTAGCTTGCCCCTTGCCTGATCACTAATATGTGCATATGCGACACATCCAAAAACTTTCATGTGGGAAAGTTTTATTTCTTTTCCGCTCCATACTTCCTCCGGTATCCTGTACTCCAACGGTACCGAGGGTCCTCGATTGATCAAGTACACCGCTGTGTTGACTGCTTCTGCCCAAAACTGTTTGGGCAAGCCTGCATGTAACCTCATGCTTCTGGCTCTCTCCGTTAATGTCCGGTTCATACGTTCTGCAACTCCATTTTGCTGTGGAGTCCCTGGCAACGTCCTCTCCATTTTGATGCCATTCTGGTAACAGAACTTCTTGAACGCCATATCCGTATATTCTCCTCCGTTGTCGGACCTCAGCTTCTTTACTCGCAATCCTGTTTCA
Source organism: Ligustrum vulgare (assembly GCA_963555705.1). Lineage (NCBI taxonomy): Eukaryota > Viridiplantae > Streptophyta > Magnoliopsida > Lamiales > Oleaceae > Ligustrum > Ligustrum vulgare. Next base: position 33,404,870 of record OY743186.1, on the reverse strand, counting down.
TTTTCCACCATGGCTTTCCACTTCTTGAACACATCGAATACTTCGGACTTGTGTCTCAAGAAATAAACCCACACTTTTCTCGAGTGGTCATCAATGAAAGTCACAAAGTATGACTTTCCGCCAATAGATGAAACTGCGGTTGGTCCCCAGACGTCTGTGTGGACTAACTCAAGTTTCTCTTGCTTCCGAGTTCTGCCACTAGTGTTGAAACTCACCCTGGTCTGCTTCCCAAAGATGCAACTCTCGCATAAGTCTATATCAGTAGACTGAAGCTCTGGTAGTTTCCCCTTTGCATGCATGTACTTGAGTCCCTTCTGACTCATATGCCCAAGTCTCTGGTGCCACAAGTTTGGGCCCTCCTTGCTTTCAGCAACTGCAATTGTCACACAAGCATCCGCCGTTGTGTAGAGGGTGCCAGTATCCTTGCCTCGAGCGATAATCATGGCGCCCTTGGTGATCTTCCAGTTATCACCCGAGAAGGTGGTGACATGTCCTTCTCTCGACAATTGCTTGACGGAGATCAAGTTCTTCCTCAATTCTGGAATATGTCTCACGTCCTTCAGCTTCCACACAGATCCATTGATCTTGATCTGTACATCACCCTTTCCGACCATGTCACACGGTTGATCATTACCGAGATAGACTCTACCAAAATCACCCCGCGTATAGTTTACAAAAAACTCCTTGTTTGAGGTAGCATGAAAAGATGCTCCGGAATCAATCACCCAGTATTCCGTTTTTCTCTCCAAAGAGCATATCAAAGCATCGTCCGCTTCCTCTTCCACAATATTGACTTCTGTCCTGTCCTCCTTTTCTTTTGGAGGTGTTGGACACTGGTTTTTGTAATGACCAGTCTTGCCACACTTCCAACATTCCACAACCTTTGTCTTGTTGGAATTGTTTTGATTTCTGGACCTCGATCTGCCACTTCTGAATTTGTCGTTGCCCCGCCCATTTCCTCTGTTAGAATTTCTGCCTCTGCTTTCCACGTTCAACGCCGATCCTGAAGTTGAGGCACCTTCTGATTGTCGTCTGATCTCCTCCGTTAAGATCATGCTTACGACATCATCGAACTTCAATTTTGACTTTTCGGCAGAGCCACTAATTGCTGTGACTGTACCATTCCAGCTGTCTGGCAACTGCCCAAGAATTAACAAAGCTCGAACTTCATCACTAAAAGTGATTTCGACTGTGTTTAGCTGGTCCATCACTTCATTGAATTCATTTAGGTGCTCCCCAAATCTTCCGCCTTCGGCCATCTTCATATTGAACAGCTTTTTAATTAAGTGGACTTTATTTGCTGCAGATGGCTGTTCGTACATGTTAGAAAGGGCTGCCATGAGAGACTCTGTCGTCTTCTCATTTTTTATGTTGAAGGCCACTGACTTTGACAATGTCAGCCTGATTGTGCCGAGTGCTTTTCGATCAAGCAACTCCCAATCCCCCTGGCTTATATCTTCTGGCTTTTCTTTTAGTGGCTTGTATAGATCCTTCTGGTACAGATAGTCCTCAATTTGTATTTTCCAAAATCCAAAATTTGAACCATCAAATTTGTCAATTTTGGATATTTTCTCATCTGTCGACATTGTTCACACTCAATCACAAAACAGTCTAAAGAAATCTTTTCTGATGTGGAAGATCAGTTAAAGCTGCAACCACAGAGCATACTAAGAATTTCAAAAGATCTCAATGAGCCAGAGCTCTGATACCAATTGTTGGGAATTAGGACGCAACTAATCCCGCCCAGGATCGATGTGACACAAATAAATTGGACTGAGAAAATATAAATACGCAAAAAATAAAATGCAAATACGAAACACAAAGATTTACGTGGTTCAGCAATTTGCCTACGTCCACGGACCCACACCAATATATTTCACTAACTCGAAAATGAGGAGTACAAAATACAACACTGTATTTTTATCTGCCTATGCAAAGGCTATTCTCTCCAACTCACTTTTCTCCCTATTTTGTGAAATGCCTCTTTTGTGTTGCTCTCTACAAACACTCTTTGTTGTGGTTTTTGGTGGTGCATTACAAGTGAATTTTAGCCTTCTATTTATAGGCAAAATTCACAAGCATGCATGACAAATTTTCAACAAAATTAGGCCACATTTTAGCTCCATGTCTTTTGTCAAAAGTTGGCTCCTTTTGACTAACTTTTGTCTTCCAATTTCAACAAAATTAGGCCACATTTTAGCCCCATTTTTCAACAATAAAATCATAGTTAAATCATCTTAAGTGCTAAGTTTAGGAAAGTAATTAAGTCATAACAAATTTTGTAACAGCTTGAGTTTGTAATTAATTAAGAGTCCAAATGATCTTGTATGAAGACCAAAGATAGCAAATTTCTTTTGACAATCATTCTTTAAATCCCTAATTGCTTGCTTGAGAGTCGATTGCGTAAGTAACAAGTTCAGCTATATGAATGACTAGGTTGTTTCTAACATAGTACGTGTATTTGGGAAGCGAAGGTGCGCTTGATGTTGAAGGTAAGGAGCTACCACAACTGATATATGTTTCACGTGAAAATCGACCTAGTTATTAGCACAATGCGAAAGTTGTTTCCATGAATGCACAAGTAAGTAGCTGCGAAATTAACATTCTGACCATCTTTCCCTGTGGAACTGATTGATCTCCGTATATTTGATTACAGGTTTGAGTTTCTGCAGTACTCACTAATGCACCCTTCATGTTAAATCCTGATCATGATCATTACATTAAAAACAGCAAAGCTATAATGGAAGCGATGTACTTTCTTATGGATCCCCAAATAGGGAAGAAGCTCCGCTATGTCCGATTTCCATCCTCATGACAGATATGCTAACCGCAATGTTGTATTCTTCAATGTGAGTTGAATTTTTTTACATCTTGTGTTCCGATATGTATCCCTTACCTTTTCAATTCTCAGTTGCAATTAGGTATTTTATACAAACATAATGTAGGATAAGTATCTAGATGTCAAACTTGAAAATTGTGGAATTGTCTATTTTGATTAACAGATCAACATGAAAAGCCTAGATGGTATCCACGGCCTATTTATGTGACGCCCCAAAATTTTTCGAACTTTTTCAAGAATAATAAAATTCATTTATTTAAAAAGAAACGATATTAATTTATAAAATATTAAATAATGAGTTCAATAAAAGAGTGGCAGTTCAAACACAAAAGTTCTTATTCGGTGGCAAGTCCACAACTCACAGGTCGTCACCTAGCGCAGCACTCTCTGTCAAGCTATCTGAAGATTCTCGCCAATCTTTTTTATATCAACATATACCTGAAAGGTTAGATGGCGTGGGGTGAGCATACACTTGCTCAGTGAATAAGATATAGTGCACATGTGTTATTGTACGTTGAAACATAATTCAACATTACAAGTTATTGATGCACATGCATGTTCTTTTCAAAACTCATGTTTTTAGGGCTCGATTATAAATTATCTCCTCTACCCCAAAGCGCTTATCATTTCCATAACTCGGATATCGATAACATGGCCATAACACACCAGATTACATAGGACTATTTCATCCTCTAGGGCTTCTACATCCCTGTCATCTTTCACCATGTTCGAATCCAACAGAGATATTGGATTACCATGTCGTTCTTTACTACCCTCGGAGTCGCGAGGTGCTCACGACATCATCAACATTGGCCATATTACAACAGATTACATAGAATTATTTCATCCTCCAGGGCTTCTACATCCCTGTCATCCTTCACCTTGTTCGACTCCAACAGAGATATTTGATCACCATGTCGTTCCTCACCACACTCGGAGTCGCGAGGTGCTCGACTCGCTAATTGATTTATATTATAATTGCATGTGTTATGTGGATTTGTGTGATTTTATGCTTAACTGCATGAGAAAAGAATATCTCTTTGAGATAAAGAATTATGTTATGTTGGGCATAACTTATCTGCTAGCCAAGAAAAGAAAAGAATGTGTTCATTTGCGTTCACTATGTGATGCCTATGAATAAGAAAAGAATGTCACTACATTATTTGCATAATCACTTGTCCAATTATCTTGTAGATTAATTATTGGCGATGAGTCTACTGAGTATTTCATTTTGAAATGTTCAACCCGTTGTTTTGACAATTTTTGCAGATTTCGGAGACGGTGGCGAGTGATGGGCAAAGAAGGCAAATTACAAATTGATATTTTTGAAAGTCGTGAACTTTGAAATAATTATTTCATTTTATCAAGAACTGTCATTTTTATAAATTTGGACAAATTTACTTATTCCACTTGAATTATCGCTAAACCATTATTCAATAAATGTGATATTTAATATTTAGTCATTTTCCGCAACAAAGTTTATTCAAGAATTTAGAAAAATGACGTTCCCTCGCTCCTCGGAACTCGGGGCGTTACAGTATGGTATCAGAGGGGGTCTACGTTTCTGTAGACTTGCAATTTTATTTTTTTTAAAAAAAAAATAAGAAAATAATTTTTTCTAAAAAAATAATAGAAATAATATTTTTACGACTTTTTGCCATTGCCATCATTTTCCGCCGACTCCGAAGGTAACGAAGTTTAGTATGTTTACTTTATTGATTTATTTCGGATACTTGAGAATAAATGTTTTGAGAATTTGACGAGAAAAGAAAAAGAAAAGAAAAGAAAAGACGAGAAAGAATTAGAAAACTAGTATCCGAAATAATGAGAAAGAAATAAAGAAAGAAATGAGTTTTGGAGTATAACGAGAAATTTTTTTTAAAAGAAACGAAAAGAAAGAGAACGAGTGTTGAGCATAATGGGAATAATATGATTTTATAATAATTTTTGTCCTCGAACTTAGAAATTTAGAACCCTACCTGGACTTTGCATAATTGATTTTTGGACATGGCACCATTTACGAGAAGTCAAAAGAAAGGATTAGACAATATTTTCAGAATATCTATCGTTTAGATTAAACGAGAAATAGCAAGCCAGTTTTATGAAGTTGTGATGAGATGTTGAGATTACAAGTGATGTGATTTTATTGAAATTTTTATGAGAAGAATTATGAAATTAGAGGTTTAAAGATTTGATTCTTAGTTATTGGGAATTAAGTAATGGATAATGTGTTGAGTAAGTGAATTATTCCTCTATTTTGAGAGAAATTTATTATGTAGTTCAGTTTTGTGATTAAATTTTGGGAATATGATTTGTGGCATATATTTATAAGTATGACTAATGGGTGGTCATTTGAGCCAATTAATGTATTGAAGGAAGTGAGATATTGATATTGGAAACTAGGATTTGAAATTGTTATGTTGAGGAATTATGAATTGATTTTCTGGGATATTTTTGGTGATATTGAAGTGTTGGAAATGTTGTCAATATGTAAATCGTTGTGGTCAAATGTAGAATTATTTGTTATTGTTGGTTATGAAGTATACCTACGGGTTGGATAAGTCCAAATTACAAGGGAGACTCTGCCTAGAATTTTATCATTTGAAATTAAGAGCATAGTATGGTATGCAACCACTAAGAGAATTGAGGTTAGACTTGCAAGTTCATTTACACCACAAGCGAGATTTAGTAAATGATAAGTTATATTTTGAAAGACGAGTAAAGACAAGTATTATGGCGTTATTGGGAAGAATCTAAATTATTCTTGGGAACGAATTGATCACTAGTAAGGAATGATCATTGATATTGGAGAATATTATAAATTATGAGGATAGAAGATAATACTGTTGATTTATTTTGGAATTGGATCGAGAAGATATGTTAAAGATAAGCTGATGATATTATGTTGATTTGTGAATAATATGTTATTGGGTATAATATATAGAGAGAATATTCAAGTAATCGTTTTAATTATTTTGGTGATAAGAAGTTTTAGAGATGACAAATTATTATGGTTTGATATGTTTTTAAAGAAATAGTAAAGATTTATTAAAATTTGGAGAGAATTTTTCATGGGCTTACAGAGATTAGTGAAGAGACGTGATGTCATTTGGGTTATTGAATAATGACTTAAGTAGTTAGCAAATATTTCTTTATACAGAGTTTAGAGGCTATGTTGAGAGCTTGCATTTTAGACCTTTGTGATGGTTAGGAAAACCATTTACCGTTTGTGGAATTTTCATGTAATATGATTATTAGGAATAGTCAGTTATCATGAATGGGAGATATTGAAAATATTTTATGATGAGATGCCTTAAAGGAGTAGAGATTTATTATAGTGAGAAATTGGGGACGTGTGATTGAATGTTTGAGATTATGTGAGATGACGATGATGGTCTTAAGGTCATTTGAATACAAAAGGTACAAGAGATAATTATAAGGAATAATGTGATTTTCTTAGGGCGAGAATTGAAGGTGATGATGTGTTGAGATTATGAAATAAGTTGACTTTTTATGAATAAGTTATACTGCATTTGGTTCTAAGTGAAATTCAAAGAATGGTGAATCTCAGTCATGGAAAATAAATCAGGTTTCCTCGTAATTTGAATGATTCACCGATGTACGTTAAGTTTTCATTGATGATACTAGAAAATCATGAGAGAAATTTTTTGGATGAAATTGATGACAGAAATTTTACCAGGTCCTAAATTTTGTATAAGTATTGATGAAGTAATGCATTGGATCAGAGAAAGTCTTAGGATTGATCATATCTTGAAATTTTGGAGATTTTTAATGATGGTATCTTGTTTAGAAAATAAGAAATGAAATTTTATGTAATTGTTCTTTTGGAAAGAATTTGTGGAAAATAGAGATAAGACTTCACAGTGATGACTTATTTTGGAATGGTGTGCAGAGAAGTGACAACGGTAGAATCCAAGATTTATTAGTCTGAGAGATTGATATGTAATCTTAGTGAGCGGATTGACGTATAAGGTTCACGTGATAGGTATGATGGTTATTATATTGAAATCTTAGAGAGATTGATATGAATATTTGAGGTCATATGATACGATGATAAGTAATAGGTTACATGATTACTACAAGATATGGTGACTAGACGGTAAATAGATGTTATGGTTATCCCGTGAAGAACTGTGTGAATATTGAGTTAATTGATCTTATTTTGATGGTCTATTACATTATGGTGAAATATTACATACGATTGGGAATTTTCATTTTGAGTCATAATATACGGATTTATTTAAGATTTTGGTGATGTAGTTTCGATTAATTATTATCGATAGTACTTTTGATGTGAGTAAAGTATTTTGCTACAAAAATAGGAAACCAGAGAAGATCATTGGTGTGACTTTCACTTATAATGAGATTGTATCTTTAAGTTAAGCAAACTTGATGAGGAATCCTATATGATTCACAGAAGTTTTATTCAATGGCGATAGACTTAATCAGAGAATTGTTCATAGTGTGACATGAATTGAAGTTTTGGGAGAACAGGGAAAATTGAATCTTGAACTTCAGATTGGGAAATTAGTGAGGTTTCTTAAGTTTGAGAATATCATATCTGATCCTTATGATGCTGCTTTAAGTTAGTATCTTAGCCCTCGGTTAGAATGAGTATGTGATACCGAGTACTTGATTCATGATTTAAAAGTGTGGATTAAAGAATTTAAGTTTGAATTCTCCAATTTTGAAAAGGAAGTTTCAATCGAGCTTATAAATGATTACGTTGTTAAATCTATTCAAAAAGATTCTGCCAAGTTTGGGTTTTGTACTCAATATTTTGGAATTGATATCGCGCTTATATATTTGGGATCATAAGGATTTATTCGTGATCAATCATCTTGATTTTTAGTTTAAACATTTGGGTCAATGGATATTTTGTGGTTTCGATATTAGTATAGATCCTATGAAAGGTACTTTTCGACAAGAGATGGAATTTAAGGCCTCATTTCATCGGACCATTTAAAATGCTAGAGAAGTAAGTAATGTGGCTTATTGTTTGACTTAGCCACCAGAACTTGCAGATGTTTACAATGTCTTTCATGTTTACCTACCGAGAAAGTGTGTTCATGATTCAAATCACATGGTGAATTATTAGTTTATTGCAGTCCGAAAAGATTTGACTTATGAAGAGACACCTATGTGCATAGTCGAAAGAAAAGTCCATGTCTTAAGAAATAAAGAGATTCCATTAGTTAAAGTCCAATGGGGTAAACAAGGTAGTGCTGAAATTACTTGAGAAAGGAGAGAAGAAAGAAGTCTGGCTTAATACCCAGATATATTTAGATCAAGAAATTTTAAGATTTCGAGGACGAAATTATTTTAAGTGGAGAAGGTTGTAGCGACCGAGAAATTTTCAAACTTAAAAGACTTGTTTTACCAAACTTGTCGCTATGACTCTCCAACCTTAACAATTATTATTCAAAATCAGCGCTCTCGTCTAGTCATATTAGTTATTTTAAGATTTTAAGAAAAGAAATTTAAATTCGTTTAAATCTTTAAGTCCAAATTTCGACTTTAAACTTGTCCCAATTTCATCATTCATTTTTAAAGTTCAATGGGGAAGACCTGGTAGTGATGAAGCTACCTGGTTCAAGAAAGAAGAAATTTTGATCAAGTATCCAATTATTTTAAATTAAGAAAATTTTAAATTTCGAGGACGAAATTATTTTAAAGTGGTAGGGTTGTAGCGACCGAGAATTTTCTGTGACTTATTTAAATATTATTTAAAACATGTCGCTACGACTTTACCTATTTATTTTAAACACAATTTCGTCTAACCAATTTAAGTTAAAATTTAAATTATTTAAATTTATCGTAGTTCAATTTCAATTTTTATGAAAGTATCTTATTTTTATTATTTATTTATTTATGTATTTTAATCCAAATTTGAATTATTAAAGTCCAAAATGTTTTAAATCACCAATTCACATTCATTTTATCCCAAAATTTCCTCTATAACTTCCTTTTGCATATACAACACATTTTTTTACCTTCTTTCCCATGATCACTCTTCAATCCCTCAATCAACTTCAACTCCTCTAAAAATGCCCACAATTCTGGTCTAAGCCAAAATCTGTCATCACTAACCAAAGTTTGATTCAATAACCAGCCAAAATTCCATCCACGTGTTTATTTCTTTCCCTAATCACCTGAGTAAATTAGCATACTATACTCCCTCCAGCTTTCACACGCTAATTAGCCTATCAACAGGTTCATCACCCAATCTCACCATCTTTCCACGATTCTGACCTAAAGAAAAATCAATACGCTAATTCGAGCATCTAACCATTTGAAATACAGCCAGGCACCATCATTATCATCACCAATTCCGCCTACCACACTCCCACCTACAACAAATCTATCATCACCTATTTCTTCATTATCATCTCCACAGCACAAACCAACACACAATTTCATTCCCATTCACCTCTAAACCAACACTTATTCCCATCAAACTCTTTCATCATCTTCAACACCACCAGAAAACAATCACTGCTTCCTCACAATTTCACAATCAAAGCACCATGTAGGTCACCATCGGATTTCACCATTATCACCACCAGTCAACTGCAGCACCATAGCCAATCACCAATGAACCACACTGCACCAACCAGTATCATCATCACCCAACCAAACCACCACCATGAGCACAGCCAACTCCCAATCAGACACCATCACCTCCTCAAATTAAACCATCATTCACGGCCAACACACACCAACGTTACCACCACAGTAGTCATCATCACCACCAACAGACTGCCGCAATCGAACCTCCATCACCCCACTTCGAACCTACAAACCTCAAAAATCGAGCCCCAAACCACCACCCACCTACACACCCACTACTCTGTCACCAACAAATGCAACCGGTTCAAAGCCAAATCAACCCCATCATCATCATCACAACCACCACTGCAGCCACCACAATCGGCGAATCCAACCACCAGCAAGGCCAAGAATCACCAACACTGCCTCTACCATCGTCACCACTGCCGCCTCATCAAGCCAACCACTCGTCTGCCCAACCTTGAGAAATTCCCAAATCCTCACCCAAAATCCAAATCAAAACCCAAAACTCAAGAAATAGAGTACCCAAATACTTACCTCATCCTTAGACCGGAAATTACCACCGGATTTCTCAGTTAAGACCGAACTTTGAATCGCGATTTAAGCCACGGTCGCGCCCCCAATCAGCTCAGAAACTATCCTATTTGCACCCTCACCACTCGTCGCACTCGGCGTCGGTGCTGCCCCGGCGAAACTGCCGGCAGCGACGCTCCCCTCGCGGCCTCGCACCTCCGTCTCTCGCTTCTCTCTCGAATCTTTCTCTCTGATCTGAAATAGAAAGGGAAAAATGATATATATTTGATTTTATTATTTTGAAAAGTTTTCAGAATTTTCAATGTTGGTCCTCAAGTTCCAAAGTCTTTCAATTCAGTCCCTTTTAATTAAAATGTTATATATTTTAAGCCCCGAGTTTTAAAATGATCATTTTAGTCCCTCAACGTTCAAAGTATTCATTTTAGTCCATCAACTTTCAAACTATTCATTTTAGTCCCTCACCTTTCAAAAGTACTCATTTTAGTCCCTCAACTTTCAAATAATCAATTTCAGTCCCCAAATTTTAAATTATCATATTTAAAATATAAATTTCAAAAGACTAATGTAACTTATGGGCTAGACGAAGCGTACAGAGAATTAAAGAATGGAAGTCGTTTCCTGCTCAACTTTACACTCGTCGGATTTAAAGTAGACTCGCCCCCACTAATTGATTTATATTATAATTGCATGTGTTATGTGGATTTGTGTGATTTTATGCTTAACTGCATGAGAAAAGAATATCTCTTTGAGATAAAGAATTATGTTATGTTGGGCATAACTTATCTGCTAGTCAAGAAAAGAAAAGAATGTGTTCATTTGCGTTCACTATGTGATGCCTATGAATAAGAAAAGAATGTCACTACATTATTTGCATAATCACTTGTCCAATTATCTTGTAGATTAATTATTGGCGATGAGTCTACTGAGTATTTCATTTTGAAATGCTCAACCCGTTGTTTTAACAATTTTTGCAGATTTCGGAGACGGTGACGAGTGATGGGCAAAGACGGAAAATTACAAATTGATATTTTTGAAAGTCGTGAACTTTGAAATAATTATTTCATTTTATCAAGAACTGTCATTTTTATAAATTTAGACGAATTTACTTATTCCACTTGAATTATCGCTAAACCATTATTCAATAAATGTGATATTTAATATTTAGTCATTTTCCGCAACAAAGTTTATTCAAGAATTTAGAAAAGTGACGTTCTCGCGCTCCTCGGAACTCGGGGCGTTACACCTTCTTTCAGAGGGTCCTTCTCCAGAAGTCCCTTCTTTCGGGGGGGGGGGGGGGTTCTTCTTCGGGGACCCCCTCTTTCAGGCCTTCAGGGGGGTCCTTCTTCAGGGGGTCTTTATTTAAGGGCCTCCCTTCTTTCAGGGGATCCTTCTCCAGGAGTTCCCTCTTTCAGGGGTCCCCTATTTCAGGGGGTCCTTCTTTAGGAAATTTTTTACAAAAGATACCTTTTAAGGGAGTCCATATGTCTTTCAGGGACTACAAGTTGGGCTTCTTAACGTCGAAGGACTTACTTGCTGGCCTCGATAATAGAGATAATGGCTCGTTTTGAGCTTATTGGAGGTCTTATAAGCCTACCTCGATATGAGAGGGCTTAGTGCTCGCCTCAAATAATACTAAATGATGAAATACTTATGATTTGCAAGAAATTTAAAAAACAAGGCAACAATATCCCATAGAAGTGGATAATATATTGTTAGTTCAAAAAACATGACTTTCAAAGGTACGGGCTTCTTTTTATTTGTAAACTTTGACTGGGCTAATGAGTTTAGTCGGGCTTTAAACTGATCGTGTGGAATGTGAGTTCCATTGCCCAAGCAAGCCATTTTATAATGAGCTATTGCACTGAAAATTTAATATGATTGCTCCTGGTGGTGTATAATGTCCCACACATGTAAGCAATTCATGTTTCTAATGTGCTCCTTTATATTAACTATGCACAAGTGAAATAAACAACTAAATATTCTTCATTTTATGGAACCAGGGTCCCACGAATACTGACTAGTGGACGATTCTAGTATTAAAGGCATGCTTTTTCTTTTAATGGTTTCAAAGCACATGCATTATAGGTGACCAGCATAATTTATCCCACAAATGCTTTTTAATGTGATAGTTAAATTATTGATCCAAGATTTGGAGCAACTACAATCATTGCCAGAGCTCAACTATTAGGATAAGCAAATAAGCAACCTAAAGAAAATACTAACCAAGAAGTCCAAATGTTAATGGACCGAAGAAAAATAAATTATTGGGGCCTAATCCATCATATCCGAAGTGAGCAGCCTAAAGGAAATGCTTTTTCCCAGGTTGGTATAGTCCTTTTTCACCCTCTTTCAAGATGTTTTCAGCCTTATTTCAAGGTTTCTCGTCGCTTTTTACCACGTGATTTCGTGGTTAGAAGTGTGGTTTCCCACAGACGGCGTCAAAATGTTGACCACAAAATCTTGTAGGACCTTGGATCAACAAGTCTCAGCTCCTCCCTCTTGAACACGTGGATCTCCTGCTCACTAGGACAAACAATCAGCTTGCAAACGGGGCCGAGGTGGCTCCCGTTTGCACTCTGATGCCTATGTCAGTACTCATTTCAAACAAATATAAATTGGGTGCGAGAAATATAAGTATGTAAAAGAGAGAAAATGGAGTGAGAGTAAAATATTAAGTTAGAGTATTGAATTACCAACCTTTTCGTTGGAGGCAAGTGTGCTCTATTTATAAAATGAGTAATTCTCTTAGACTGTGACACGTGTTATGCTTTACACATGGAAATATCCTAACCATTCATGAGGTAAACCATTTCTCTGGCTATAATCATTACTACATGTCATAGGGTTAAAGCAACCATCAAATCCCTTTAAAGATGTTGTCACATCAATCTATCTTGTTACCTTTCCAGGGTACTCACTTCGGCTTAGGGGGTGCCTCGACATAGCATGACCCTGGCATAGAGGGGTACCTCGGCATAGAGGGGTACCCCGGCATAGGATCACCTCAGCATAGGGGGTACCTCGGTATAGGATCATCCCGAGGGGTACCTCGACATGTAAGAGTCCAGCAAGTTTGGTATCCACAGTTTGGCCTGTGGGTCATGATTAGGTGAATGGATGTTTTTGTGGATCCCCTGGTGGGCCCATATGGATGATGTGTCATGTCCAATTAGTCATGATCGTAACACAAGTCATTACACATGTTAGGTTAAATTTAGAATTTCCCATGTAATTTGGTTAATTGATTAATTACCACTAATTAATTTTTGAAAGAAGAAATTAGCGTGGTTATAAAAACTAAATTTACCTTCTCTTATGTGTTCTAACTTAATTTAATCACCAAGTTCTTGTTTTCATTAGTTTACTTTGGATAATTAGTTTTAATTCTAACTTCTATATATTGTTATCTATTTGCTTTTATTAACTAGTTTTCATATTGCCATATTTTTATTTATGTCACTTAGTTAGTAATTCACCACCAAACCAAACTTTTATGTTACTTAACTTTTCTTTTAAAATGAAATCAACAAGTTTAGTTATAAATCAGTCAATCCTCGTGGGTACTGTTGAATCCAGGCCCAAAGAAAGGTAAAGAGATCCGCCGCAAGGGCCCAATAGAGGCCCAATGGACCTTGACCCGCGGCTAATGTCTAAAATATCACCTTGGGACGAATGCCGAGATGGTACGTCAAGCAAACCTCTTTAGCTGACTTGGTTAACGACTGGCCGTTGTGCTTCATACTCAGCCGGAGCGCTTTATGGCGTTGACCAGAAGAGAGATGGAGTCAGTGATGGGACACTGCCTTTACCAAGATGTGATAGGCGCCCATCCCCTACGAAATGTAGCAATGATTACAATCAAAAAGCAAGGTTGTCACGTCCAAGAACTAGGGTGAAGACAAGTGTAAAGTATGCCACGTGTCATGATCCGAGAAAATAACTTCAACCATAAATAGAACACGCTTGTCTCCAAGAAAGGGGTTATCAATTTCATACTCTTAACCAAATATATATATATCTCTCACTCCCTTTTCTCTCTTCTAGACATTTACTTCTCCCGCACCCAATATATATATAAATTCACCTAAAATGAGTACTGACTTTGGCATCGGAGTGCAAATGGGAGCCACCTCGACCCTCTTTGCAAACTGATTGTTTGTCACAGTGCGCAGGAGATCCACGTGTTCAAGAGGGAGGAGCGGAGACGTGTTGGTCCAAGGTCCAACCGAATTTTGTCGTCAACATTTTGGCGCCGTCTGTGGGAAGCCATACTGCTAACCACGAAAACACAACATGAAAAGCCACACATAGAAAGGAAATCCTGAAAAAGGACAAGTAACCTCTTGCAAAAGATCGGAGAACTGCAAAAACTTTGAAATATAAGTTTAGTAACCTTGAAAAAGGTAAAAAGCTTTGAAACATAAGTTTATTCACCCTTGAAAAAGGTAAAGGGCTTTGAAATATAAGTTTAGTAACCTTGAAAAAGGTAAAGAGCTTTGAAACATAAGTTCGGTGACCTTGAAAAAGGTAAAAAGCTTTAAAACATAAGTTTATTCACCCTTGAAAAAGGTAAAGGGCTTTGAAACATAAGTGTGATAACCTTGAAAAAGGTAAAAAGCTTTGAAACATAAGTATATTCACCTTGAAAAAGGCTTAAAACTTTGAAACATAAGTTTTACAACCTTGAAAAAAGGCTCGGAGCGTTAGGAAAAGAATCTGTTTGTCCTTGAAAGATAAATTAAAACCAAGAAATCTCTTTGAAACATGAATGAAAGCGATGGTGATGTTAACCCCCGTAGGGGAAGAAATGGCCAGCACAGCGAAGAGGAGGCTTCTCAAGGACCTCATGAGAACGCCAATGAGGGAGGGGCACAATCTAACCCACCCCGTCGGCACCGTAATCGCCGCATGTTGCGAGACATGACTCGCATGACGGCCCAAATGCTAGAAATGCAGAAGCAGCAGACAGAACAGACTGCTGTGATGAATGCCTATATGGTTAGAGGGTATGTAGTGAATGAACCCACGATGCCTCCACAATACCCACAGCCATATTACTCACCATCCGATGCGACCACCGCCTCGTATTATTATCAAGATCCACAGGCTTATGCCGACGTGGAATCCGAGCCCTTCTACGAGGAAGGCCTGGAACATGAAGCACGTGAAGAGCAAGCCCCCCTCCCAGCTAGACACAGGAAGGCCTCGCCCGCAAAATCTGGCAGTGTCTTCAGTCGGATAGGAGGGTTATTCAGAGGCAGGCAAGGGGGTCGGAATAATGCAGCTGAGCCTAGGAATAGGCGGGAGCGACGCACTGAAGAAGCCTTATTGCAGAGTCGAATGTATAGGGACCAACAAGGTACGAGGGGAGAAAGGTTCACCCCCACGCACGAGCCTAGGAATAGGCAGGAAAGGAGAGCTGAAGCAGTTCGGACCAATCCTCGCAATGAATTACAGAGCCATGAAAGGCCAAACTACGGCCGCGTTCTGCCGCCACAAAGGCAGGAGTACGCTCCACCACTCTATGACCAATACCGTGCTCCAGTGTATTCCGGTCAAGATGAGAACAGCGAACGGCCGTCGTATGAGTTTGATGACGACGAGGAAACGAGTCCTTTCACAGAGGGCCTCCGTAGGTGCCCAATGCCTCACGAATTTGAAATGCCAGAAATTGCAAAATATTCTGGCCGAGGTGACCCTGACGATCACCTGTTAAACTACCGTGCTTGCATGGAAATAGTAGGGGCTATGCCGGCATTGAAATGTAAAGCCTTTGCTTTAACCCTTGAGGAGAGTACGATACGATGGTATAAAAAACTCCCTCCTGGCAGCATCCGCAATTGGAGAGATTTGAAAACGACCTTTAAAAATGACTTTGTTTCCTCCAGGCCTGGCCAGCTCCCACTCCAACGCCTTCAGGATATTAGGCAAGGAAGGGACGAATCTCTGAAAAGTTACCTAACCCAGTTTACAGAAGAGATGCACATTTGCGAAAACATCACTGAGGCAGAGATGTTTTTCACTTTGAAAGGAGGGCTGGATATGACTAGCATGTTCTGGAGAGACGTCCGAAGCAGAAAACCAAGGGATTACAATGCCCTCGTAGACCTGATGAAGGAAGAGATTGTATCAGAAGAAATGGCAAGGGCCAGGGACAACCACCCCCAAGGAAGATACAATCTTGGGTATTCTAATGAGGCAAACCTCAAGAAAGGAGGAAACAAAGATAGGATCGACGGAAACCGAGGTGGAGCGCCGCGTCCGTTTCCGGGGACAGGATCTAGCTTTGCAGCAGAAATCACGGAAGCTATCCCCTACTTGCACTCCAACACCCCTTCTCAAAATCCTCCCACGGCTCAAGGGAGAGTGGAAAGTGGCGAAAGTGGAAAACAGCTCATGATTGGGGCTTACTGCGCCTACCACAGATATTAAGGGCTAGAAAACCGCCTCGGCGCATGCTAAAGATACACGGGAGCAACCTGTGCATGTGGCCGACCTCCCCATTCGTGAAATCGACACAATACTGGGAGGCCCTCACCCAGGTGGGAGCACAAATAACTCCCAAAAGAGGTATATAAGAGAGGCCAAGCAGCCCGCCAACGTGAATTATCATATCCATTCACATCTTGTTGGGATGCCTAGGACGGAATCTATCACATTCACCCAAGACGATGCCGTTGGAGTGCACTTCCCTCACAACGACGCATTGGTTATCAGAGTAGTGGTGGCTCGGAATGGCCTCATACGGGGTAACTTTTGATAAAATGGGGATCCGCACTCCACTCATTCCAGTCCCGGATCTAATATACGGATTCACGGGAGACAGCATAACCCCAGAGGGTCCATAACCCTTATGATTGAAATAGGGCAAGCACCAACCCTCTCCAGAATCCCTATGGAATTCTTGTTGGTTGAGAAAATATCCTCTTATCATGGTTCAATTGGGAGGTCGGGTCTCATCGACTTGGGAGCTGTGACGCATACGAAATACATTTGCATGAAGTTCCCCACGGAGCATGGCGTTGCAACTGTAAGGGGGAGCCAAACTGAGTCGCGGGCCTGCTACATGAACGCAATCCGAAAGTTTCAAGATCGGAGCTTGAACATGATAAGCGATGTAGCCATGGTCGAGGCTGCTCCAGACCCTGAAAGATTGGGTGAAGGGCCTTCTGGAAGTAAGGATGTTATAATGACACTGGAGGAGGATTTAGCAGATCTAGACCCAAGAATGGCAGGTGACAATTGCTCCACACCGGCCGAAAGGTTAGAATGCTTCGGTGTGGACCCGTTTGACCCAATCAAGGAATTGCAGATCGGATTGAATTCACCAATCGAATGCAAAAATCAATTGAAGAGCTTCTTACTTAAAAATCTCGATGTATTCGCATGGAAGCATGGTGACATGGTTGTGATCGATCCTAAAGAGGCCTGTCACAGGCTCCATATTGATCCCAGAAGCCCTGGACATAGGAAAAAGAGACTACCTATGAGTTCCGACAAGTATGAGGCCTTGAAAGACGAGGTCACAAAACTATTGAAAAATGGCTTCATCAGAGAGTCCCGCTATCCGAAGTGGGTATCAAACCCTGTTTTGGTACCAAAAAATAGTGGGAAACTGAGGGTGTGTATTGATTTTTCAAACTTGAACCAGGCATGTCCAAAAGACAGTTTCCCAC
Organism: Ligustrum vulgare; assembly: GCA_963555705.1. Classification (NCBI taxonomy): domain Eukaryota; kingdom Viridiplantae; phylum Streptophyta; class Magnoliopsida; order Lamiales; family Oleaceae; genus Ligustrum; species Ligustrum vulgare. Next base: position 33,387,230 of record OY743186.1, on the reverse strand, counting down.
TGCCCCGGATCGATCAGTTGGTTGACTCCACAGCAGGGCATGAACTGTTGAGCTTCATGGATGCCTACTCCGGGTACAATCAGATCCCCATGTGTGAATCGGACGAGGAGCATACTTCGTTTATAACAGACAGAGGACTCTATTGCTACAGAGTTATGTCATTCGGCTTGAAAAATGCGGGAGCTACCTAGGGATGGTAATAATACCCACGAACCCGATACCCGATGGAGACCCGACATAAATGGACGGGGATTACCCGACTAAATGGGTTCGTAGGTAGGGTATGGAGGTAAATTTAAAACCCGACATGGGTATTGGTCGGGTGTGGGTTTTACTACAATACCCATACTGATTATTGTCCAATTTTACGTATTTTAGATAGGCAAATAAATGAAAAATACAATTTTGGGATATAAATTTTGTTATTTAGAGTAAGATTTATTAAAGACTTAATTTTATTTGTTAAACTCTAAATCGATTTTATTTGCTAATAATTTCATTTATTTTATTGCAGGTACCTTTTGGACAATTTTATCTCAAAAATAACCCCTAACTTGATTAACCTAAAAAAGCCCAAAAATCAACGAGGGAGCCCACTTTCATCTTGAACTCAGCCAACCTCTCCATCTCGTCCCTCATCATCTCTGTCTTCTCACTTCTCTCACAAACCAACCGCTGTAATCTTCTTCCAATCCATTGAGCCGCAACCCCTCAACTCACCTCCCTGTTCTTCCCTCTCTCACGCGTTCTCTCCTTTCACACCAGCAGTCCGGTCATCCAGCAGCCTCGCCATCACCTCATCTTCTGTAGCCCCGACTCCACAGCAGCAACACCTTTTTTTCTTGCACCACAATATAACCTAGCCGTTTGCCTTTCGTCACACAACCACCAGCCCTCTCCATCCCTTTCACCACTTCAGCCGCAACCTTGAACCTTCTTCCAGCCATCTCCCCGTCACCTCAACCTCGCTCAGCGCCAGCAGCAACCTCTCACGCAGCAGCAGCAGCTTCATTTTGGCAGCAGGCTGAGGAGAATTGCAAGCTAACATTTTGGGTGTTTTGTTCTAGCATTGCCTTGATTTTTTATTTGTTGCAGTTAATTATTTTCATAATTTCAGATTATTGATGATTGGTTGAATTGAGATATATTTGGTTATTGAGTTTTTATTTATAAACTTGAATTCCATCTTCTAGTAATGGTTATAGTTTGTTTGAATTTCATTTTGTTTAATTTAATTATGTCTGGCTAATTTATATTTGAGGGGAGTTATTCTTAGCTTCAATGGGTGTATTTTAATTTCTTGTGGGTGAATTGTTGTTATTGATAAGAGCTTATAAATTGTTTTAAGTTTTCAAATTATTTTATTTGGATTATTGTCGCTGATGTGGTATGTATTGAATATGCACACAACGTGCTCGACAAAATGCTGTAGAATAAATTGATTAATTTTCGTACTAATATTTCCAAATTTTATCGGTCTCAAGAAATTCATGCTAACTCTATTTGCAAAGCCCAATTGATAGCGAAAGAATAACTCCACTCAAATTTCTCTTTCATTGCAATTTAATTATCATCTTTTTATTCATTTAAAAACAATTGAAATCATCGTTTAAGTTTCGAATTTAGCAAATATTATTATACCAACAAAATCCCTAGGAAGAATGACCCTGGATTATTGCTAGGCTATAACTTGACCCCTTTATACTTGGAGGGTAGATTTAACATCGAGTCACATACCCGACCCGCATACCCATTAATTTCATTTAAAAATTATAGAATTTAAAACAAAATTGATTGTTTAAAAGAAATAAAAAAATAAAAAAAAATAGAACCCAAATATCTATTGACATTGTTATCGTTTAAACCTTAATATGTTTAAACTATTAACTTTGTTAACGTCTAAAAAAATTGTTCAAATTCGCTTGTATAATTTCAACATATAACAAGTTTTTTTCAACTCAAATTCAAGTGAAGCCCAATATTTAATTGATTCAAGTTAATCCGGAGCACCTATAACCTATTTATAGCCTAAAAAAATAAAATAAAAAATAAATAATTAGTAATGGGTTTTAAATGGGTATAGAAGCAAACCCGCCTCCGAACCGCACCCGACCCGCAATTTTTAAATGGGTATATGGGTAGGGTATGGAGGTTGTAAATATTTAGTGGGTAGGGTATGGGTTTGGCAAACCCGACACATACCCGACTCATTGCCATCACTAGAACTACCTATCAGAGGCTAGTAAATCGCATGTTTTCAGAACAATTGGGAAGTACCATGGAGGTATACCTTGATGACATGCTAGTCAAGAGCATGGTCGCTGCGGATCATATCCGCCATTTGTCAGAAGCCTTCGATGTTTTGAGGAAATATCGAATGAAGCTCAACCCAGCGAAGTGTGCATTTGGGGTAGCATCTGGAAAATTTCTTGGGTTCATGGTGAATAAGAGGGGAATCGAAGATAATCCTGACAAAATCAGTACTTTGTTAAACATGCAATCGCCTCGAAATCCGAAAGAAGTGCAAAGTTTAACGAGGAGAATTGCGGCTTTGAATCGATTCATCTCCAAATCCACTGACAAATGCTTGCCATTTTTCAAGGTCCTGAAGGGGGGAAAGCGATTCCAATGGACACCGGAATGTGAGCATGCTTTTTCCGACCTAAAAGCATCTTTGGGACAGCCGCCATTGCTATCGAAGTCAAAGGCTGGCGAGCCTCTCTACCTATATTTGGCTGTATCCAAAGAGGCTGTCAACTCAGTGTTGGTCAGAGAGGAGGTTAGGAATCAGTTGCCAGTGTATTATGTAAGCAAAGCCATGCTGGATGCCGAGATGCGCTACCCAGATATGGAGAAACTTGCTCTCTCGTTAATTACAGCCTCTAGCAAACTTCGTCCCTACTTTCAGTCACACTCCATACACGTGCTCACCAACTTCCCCATGAGACAAGTGTTGCAAAAACCAGACGTTTCTGGGAGGTTACTGAAATGGGCGATAGAAATCAGCCAGTTCGATCTACATTATACGCCTCGGACTGCTGTAAAAGGTCAAGCGTTGGCGAATTTCGTAGTTGAATTCACACATCCACCGGAGGTCGAGATGGTTGATAGCACGGGTGACAGCCGAGAGTGGAAATTGTTTGTTGATGGGTCCTCGGCTGAAGGACGATCTGGTGCAGGAATATTGCTAATAAGCCCAGAGGGATTTAAACTACATAGCGCGATCCACTTTGAATTCAAAGCCTCAAACAATGTTGCTGAGTACGAGGCATTGTTAGCTGGGCTAAGACTTGCAAAAGCTTTGAAGATTAAGTCCGTAGTGGCGAACAGCGATTCGCAGCTCGTTGTGAGTCAATTCAATGGGCAATTTTCTGCCAAAGAACCTTCCATTGTCGCTTACTTGAAGAAAGTGAGAGATTTTCCTGTGCACTTCGAAAAAATGGAGTTACAGCACATCCCCAGAACAGAAAATTTCAACGCCGATGCTTTGTCCAAACTAGCAAGCAGCAGTGATTCAGAGTTCCACAATCTGATCCCAGTTGAGCACATGCTGACCTCTTCTATTGAGCCGGGACCGGAGATTCTGGCGATAGAAGAGGATGAATCCCCTGACAACGTATTTGAAACATCAGACAGTACCAGAGGAGCCGGAAGCAGCTCGGAAGTTGCAAAGATACGCTGCGAAATTCGTACTCTTGGACGACCTACTGTATAAACGGAGTTACACCTCCCCTTTACTGAGATGTGTGGGGCCAGAGGAAGGACATTATGTAATGAGAGAAATCCATGAGGGCATATGTGGCAATCATGCCGGGGCGTTATCACTAGCTCGAAAGCCTTCAAACAGGGATATTTTTGGCCTACTATGCGAAGGGACTCCCATGACTTCGTGCGCAAGTGTGATAAATGCCAAAGATATGCAACCATACCACATCAGCCACATCACAAGCTAACTGTGGTGACTGGCCCTTGGCCTTTTGCAAAGTGGGGGGTTGATATTATCGGACCTATGCCTAGGGGCGCCGGTAACAATTGTTTTGCGATAGTGGCAATTGATTACTTCACCAAGTGGGTCGAGGCGGAACCTTTGATGAGAATCACTGAGGCCAACACCACCAAGTTCATTTGGAAGAATATCATATGCAGGTTTGGAATACCCCACTCGTTGGTAAGTGATAATGCGAAACAGTTCAAAAACAAAAGTGTAGATGAACTGTGCGAAGATCTGGGAATCAAGAAATTATTTTCATCTCCACATCACCCTCAAGCCAACGGACAGGTCGAAGCTGTAAACAAGACCATAAAAAATACCCTGAAAAGGAAGCTGGAGTCCAAAAAGGGCGCATGGGTAGATGAATTCCCACAAGTACTATGGGCACTTCGAACCACCTCGCACACTGCCACTGGTGAGACGCCTTTCTCATTGGCATATGAAGCCGAGGCGGTATGCCTCATTGAAATTGGGATCCCTTCGCTTCGTCAAATCCATTACGACGAAGTGAGAAACGAAGAAGCACAAAGGGCCGGTTTAGACTTCCTCATGGAGAAACAGAGCGATTCCCAAGTGGTGATGGCCAGGTACCACAAAAAGATGGCTCGATACTACAACAAAAGGGTGAAAGGTCGATGCTTTAATGTTGGGGACTTAGTCCTAAAGAAGGTTCTTCCTTCAACTCAAGAACCAGGAGTAGGGACTTTAGGTCCTAACTGGGAAGGCCCTTACAAAGTCTTTGCCGATGTGGTACCCGAAACGTACATGATTGAGGACCTATCCGGGGCACCTTTATGTAATCATTGGAACACGAGTCATCTTTGTCACTATTTTCAATAAATCATATTCCTCTTCAATGGTTGCGGCACTATCATATGATTTTATGGAATTGCAAGTGAGTTACGTTGAGGATTACACTAGTTATTAATTAGATAAACATAATGGATGAACAAAAATTCCAAGATTATTCTGGTTATAACACCATACGTATACGCCATGCATGAAGTTTATTAAGAACAAGGGACTCTTATAAGACTAAACTACGATCACTACGTAAGGATTGGGAATTTTAGTACGATCAAAGGGAGTTCATACAAAGTTATGTATACAGATCTTATAAAGTATGACTTAGATACGTTCAAATGTTTGTCACAATCCGATCTCACTGGTAAACATGAATGTCTCAAACCACCCAGATCTGCGGGACTACACTCATTAAACCTGCAGTACGCGATACGTTTAAAAGGCATTTTCTTAAGGCATTTGTTTGAAAGGCATTTGCATTTGAAAGAATTCATATTTAGTCAAATGTTGTCATACAAACTGGAACTCGTGATCAGAGTTAGACATAATCGGCAAATGTGGATATATTAAGTCAGTTCATGCATACAGAGTGCTCTCTTGTGCGGAGCGTTAAACCTTTTCGCAAAATGATTGATACTCTTATACATACATTCAGACAAAGAGTCTGCAAGAAATATGTATACTAAGTGTTGTGTGAATAAGCGTAAAAGACAAACGTGAAAATTCTTATATTATTTTGGTTGCAAAAACCACACGCCTCCGCCAGGCATGAACTTTGTTAAAAACAAAGGACTCCGGTGAATTTACACTACGACCACTGCGTAAAGCTTTAAAATGATCACGCCAGCAACAGAAGTTCACACAAATTTGTAAATGTAGATGTTGCGGGGCATAGGGTAAAACTGCTCAAAAGTTGGTCAAAATCAGATCTAACCAACAAACATGAATGCATTAAGCTAGTTAGATCTGAGGGACTAGACATTACAGTTTCCCACATATCATCATACAATCACGAGTCATACAATTACGAGGCATCCGCGCTTGGAAGCATTCATGCGTAAACAGTTCGAAATGTTACATTTACAGGAAAAATATGAATAAGTCATTCCATTCATAGAATCAAGACATTTACAATATAAAATGTTACATTTACAGTATAAAACGCCGTTGGCGCCAAAAAATAAAAAATAAAACAATCAAACCAACGAAACAATCAATAATGGAACAATACAGAAGAGGATTATTGTGGAGGAGGGACATCCTCTAAATAGCCCCTGCCGGATGCATCCAGAGGACCCACATGATCATCTTGAGGCTCAGGGTACAAGGCTTCAATGGAGGACAGGTCCAAGGTCGGAAAAGCTTCCTTCACGTCCCCCAAGGCCATCCTAGCCCCTAAGTTCCCAAAGACCCTCTGCATAGCCTCGTACTCTGGGGTCTCTTCAAAAGTGTCTTTGAAGTTCTGGACAGCCTCAAACACTCTGGTACTTAGGGAATTCTCCACCCTCGTCGTGACAGTCTGCTCCAGAACTTCAGTGATCCTCGTTTGCATATGCTTCTCCAAAGAGGCAAGGTCCTCCTCCGCCTTTGCCTTTGCCTCCAGCTCCCTCCCCAATTTTTCGTTAACTGCTGCCACCTCGGCTTCCATCCTGGACTTGGCTGCATTAGCGGCAGTCAGAGCCTCAGATACGATGGACTGTGCTCGGTTGGAGTCATCTAATTTTTTGCACAGAACTGCCAAGTCTAATTCAGAGGACCGGAGGTCATGCTTCAGTTTTTCGTTGTCCTCCTGGAGGCGCTTGGCATTGGTCCTCTCCTCGGAGGAAGACTTCCGGGCTATGGCCAGCTGGGTCTTTAAATCATTTATCTCCTTTAACATGTTGTCCGCATGCCGGAGAGTAGTCTCAGCATTTTTCTTGTCCCTCTGCGCCTCCTCCACGGATGACTCCACCTCGTCAATGAGGGCCAGTGCCCTGACATTCATGGCCTTGGCAGCGAGCAACTTCCGGGACGGACTGACACTAGAGGAAAAAGCGGACTAGCCCTCCGTCCAAAATTGCTCAGTAATAAAGGCGACCCGGGCTGGAGGAGAACTGGGGGAGTCAAATAGTGAAGGGCTGAAAGTGACATCTTTGGGGAGAATACTGGTTTTAATATGTTTGAGTTCTTCCGCCCCCTCCGGTGTCACTTCGTAAGCCAGTTATGGAATGGTCACAGTTGGCTCGTCCTCCAGATCTTCAATCGTTGGTGGCGGAGGAGCAGAAGTGGACTCCTTGCCCTTACCCCTTTTTAGCCTCTTCAATGGGGCGGGCTCCTCCTTAAGTGCATGCTCAGATATGTCCTCTGGCAAGGAAGGCGGCACCGAGGGATCCTTAGTCTCCCTATCCCTCTTGGATCCACCTCTCTCTGACCTTTTCCCCTTCCCTTTGGCAATGCCTCTTTCAGGATCTGCCTCCTTTTCCCTGCTGGGGACCCATTGGCAGCAGGTTGGGTGGTGGCAGCAGTGCTGGAAGAGGGCCCTGGAGCTGGGCTGTAGACGCCTCAGACACTTCCTTTGCTACCCCAACCTGCAGGTTGGCTAGGACCGCTTTCTGCTTTCTTTCGATTTCACTGCCGTAGCGCAGGGCAGGAGGGATCTTTTTAGCCATGAGACCCTTCAGAGAAATCTTCGGAAACTCTTTGGAACCTAACCAAAAAGAAGGAGTAAAATGAGGCTATAAACAACGGGGACATGAGATATAAAAGCAGTAACAAAGTAAACTCACCCATGGCTCGCATAAGACCGTGTTTGACGAATAGTTTGTTTTGTTGAATAACCCCTTGAAAGGTGCCCTTGTAAGCGAACAGACGCCTAACGGCCGCTAAATCCGCGTCAGGGAGTAGGCGGGCAAAAGTGTCCATTGTCACAAATCGGAAACATGTTAAAAACCAGCAAAGAAAAGTGACTTGAAAATAAAAACAAGTGACACATGACACTTAAGGACACTAAAGCAAACACAAGACTCACTTGGAAGGGAAAGAGTTCGGGAACTGAAACTTTTGGACAAGGATCCACAGGAGAACTCTGCCACTCCCCAGCCACCCAGAATCATTGATTCCTCTAGTTCTTTATAGAGGTAGGTTGGCCAGTAATGACAGGAGGATATGAGCCTCTAGGAGACAAATAATACCAGTCTTTCACATTGGCCCTCACGTCCCTCTCCCTTCTCACTGACTTCTTCAGAGTGTACAAAGTATGAATAATGTATAGTGGGATGGGATGGTCGGGGTTGACATCTTGCCACGCTAGCCAGGTGCCCACGGCCTATGTCCAGAAGTTAGGTGCCAACTGGTAGGGGCACAAGTTATAGCTCCTAAGCAAGGCCCTGAAGAAGGGGTGCAGAGGTAGCCTCATACCGCAGGACAGAGCATCGTAACATATGGCCGCTTGGCCTGAGGGAGGGCTGCATGGTCGGCAAGAAAGCGTAGGGTGCACTAAACGGACCCCATCTGGGATCCTGAACTTCGCCAAGGCCCCAGCCAAATCAACTCCTCGGATTTCAGTAGCGACCTCGCTGCTCTCCTACAAATCCGGGTTTAGGTCAGGGTCAACATGATATCCTGATATTTTGTTTACCAGGTCCACCCAACCTTCGACCTGGGCTATCTCCTCCTCTGAGAGCCCCAACTCATCTCTATGCGCCCGGAAAGGGGCCCTGGTGCCCAAATCAAGATCATGTGGGCCAGAAGAAGAACCTGTTGCTCCCTCTCTCCCCATGTCTCTATCACGTTTGCTTCAGAGTTCTCTTAACGCGGATTCCTCTTCAGAAGACAGATGGGCCATGTAGTTCTGGTTTCTTTCTTCTTCGCTGTCAGAATCACTCAAATAAATTATATCGCTAGTTTTCCTATTCCTCCTCTTAATCTGCTCCCTAAAGAAGCGGGAACTAAAGACCGATAAATAGATATGGCAGAAACCTCTGACGGGAACCGCCATTACTAACATTTCCTATGAACCCGTTCTCCCAACTCTTTCCATTTTTCTTTTGTTTTTAAAGACGGGTCAGACTCATAAAAAAGATAAAAGAAAAACGTGGAATAAAATTCTCAAACCCACAGTGAGAAACTAAAAATAGAAAAGCTTAGCGCATACAAAGGAAAAGAAATTTACCTTCGAAAACTGGATGTTCAAGGTTGTGCACTCGAAAGGGAAAACACGCCAAGGGAAAATGTTGGGTAATGGAAACAATTTGCCAGGTGAGTAATTCTAAGGAAGCGCTGGGAGACAAAAAGCAAGTAGAAGATAGAATGCTGCTATCTTTTGTGAAACAAGGTACTGCGAAAATTCTGAGAAGCGGGTAAAGGAGAAATGCAGGAATGAAGGAGGCTTTATAAAGAACTCAATAGTCCCAAATCCTTGATCTTTGAGCCTCATGATTAATTTGACAACCCACGTCTCTGGGGGGAGGGTTAATTACGGCGCCAGCTGCAGAAAGAAAGAGAGAAACCCTTCAGCTGCCAAAGTGTTTACCATGCGCGGTGACGTGTCCTCCTCCATACTCCTCATTGTTCTTGGAAACAGATACCAGTAGCCCCTTTGTATTAAATGCGCCACCTAAGAAACGTGCTAGTACGATCCCAGCCCCATTTAGGAGGGAAAAATCTGAGGCAGAAGGTCGGCTATAATATGGATCCGAACCTTACATAAGGAATGACATTATTGACCCCCTAAAAAGTTGCTGCGCTAAGTAGCGGCTCCTAGTTAGAGGATGGAGAGGCGATTGCGAGATGTTGGGTGTAGCGGGCAACGGAACTAGGTCAAAAGCTACTGCTGCGAAATCATGGCAAATCCTACACGACCATGAATAATCCCTAAGAATTTGAGGGACTAATGTTGAATCCAGGCCCAAAGAAAGGTACAGAGATCCGCCAACAAGGGCCCAATAGAGGCCCAATGGACCTTGACCCGAGGCTAAGGCCTAAAATATCACCTTGGGACAAATGCCGAGGTGGTACGTCAAGCAAACATCTTTAGTCGACCTGGTTAACGACTGGCCGATGTGCTTCATACTCAGCCAAGGCGCTTTATGGCGTTGACCAGAAGAGAGATGGAGTCAGTGGTGGGACACTGCCTTTACCAAGATGTGACAGGCGCCCATCCCCTACGAAATGTAGCAATTATTACAATCAAAAAGCAAGGTTGTCACGTCCAAGAGCTAGGGTGAAGACAAGTGTAAAGTATGCCACGTGTCATGATCCGAGAAAATAACTTCAACCATAAATAGAACACGCTTGTCTCCAAGAAAGGGGTTAGCAATTTCATACTCTTAACCAAATATATATCTCTCACTCCCTTTTCTCTCTTCTAGACATTTACTTCTCCCGCACCCAATATATATATAAATTCACCTAAAATGAGTACTGACTTTGGCATCGGAGTGCAAATGGGAGCCACCTTGGCCCTCTTTGCAAACTGATTGTTTGTCACAGTACGCAGGAGATCCACGTGTTCAAGAGGGAGGAGCTGAGACGTGTTGGTCCAAGGTCCAGCCGAATTTTGTGGTCAACAGGTACGATAACCTGGACTTTTCGAGTCCACGTTACTACTTAAACGTGAATCATGCACGTGTAATATACGATTTTAGCAAACAAGTGGCAGAGCCATGGATTATATATTGCTTGGGTGAAAAATGTGGAGGGTTCAATTAATAGGATTGAAGTCGACGATTTTAAGTGTCAAATCTAATATAAGGATAATCATAAATAATGATACATCAAAAAATGGTTAGGATAGTCATAAATAACGATTTTGAGTACCAACAAGAAATAAAATCTAGACTAGAAAAGATCAATATAAAAGATAAACCGTACTCACTCTCCACCTATATATATTCACCCCTATAAAAGAATGAACAAACTCAAGACAAAACGATCAGCAAGCTTATTGGTTAAAGTCCACATCAAATTAAAGTTCGAGACTACTCAAGACAAACTCAAGGGATCTTTTCGACAATTATTCAAAGATATGAATGAAATTGTTCACGACTAATAAAGATCAACCAAATATGCAATTATAAGTTAAGGGCTTAATATGTAATTATGGTGTTCTATATGTGATAGATAGGAGAGAGAGAGAAGAGGACTTTTTTCATCTTCTTCTTGGGTCTTCTCTCTGTCGAAAATAAATAGAAAGGACAGGGAACTTTATGGTCCATCACTGGGATAAAAACTACTCCAAAATTTATCTTAACCCATACAACATATTTCTCTCAGTAAAAGCTTCATCAATCAAGCTAAGTCAACCATTCTTTTTATCCAAAAAGCCGATTTTCATCTTCTTCCATTTTGTATTCCTTGTTGGCTCGATATATCATTTTTTGTCGTCAACACTCTTTAACAAGCAATTCTCCAGTAGGAAGTAGTGATGGACATCTAACCGCAAGAACAACTCCATGAACATACATAGATTCCCCATTTACAAGATTGAGCTCCAAATCAGTGTATACATTATCAAAAAGTGCTTTCCCAATTACGTTTCCCATCTTAAAAGCATAGTGTCCAAATCTAATATAAGGATTTATTATTATTATTATTATTATTATTATTATTATTTGAAAACTTGCAGAATTTTTGCTAGGGCAAATGCCCTAGCTTACTTAATGTGCATCCGTCCCTGAACACATGTTCTCTTATCAAAGAATCCATTCATGTTATTAGTTGTGGAAATGAATATAAAACTGAATTGGGGGAAGATGTTAATATTGACACTTGGCCTTCGCAAAGTTTCAAAGTCTTTAACTTTTATTCGAAATAGTCAACAATTATATGAATCGATAAATTATTGAAACGAAATCTAGATTATTGAAACGAAATCTCATTGAATCTTGATATTTATTTTAAGTGCAATTTCAATTGTTCTACTCCATTTGAAAAGCAACCTCTTATGGACTTCTTTTATCAACAGATTGGGTGGATTTACGGTTCAATTATGGAAGATATTTTTAACAGGCTTCAATATACATTGTAGAATCATGAAGTTGGCGACTTTACTCAATTGTTACTATTGAGGAATGTACGGGATGTAATTTTTGAAAGTATTGCAAAGATAGAGTCCAAATATTCATTGCAATATATTGTAGGTTGTGAAAATAATGATATGTAACATTTTGTTGTAGATTGTTGAATGATGCTCATAAAATCATGTAAAGTAACTTACTATTTTTTATTTTTGAAGTCATATTGTATTCGTGTATGTATATATATACCACAATTCATGTACAAAATCTACCGTTTATGAATGATCTTGTGAATGGAATAAATAGTATTTAACTTCTGAGCATGAATATCTTGTACTTTTCATTTGGTCTGCTTTAATGTTATTTTATTTTTATTTTTTCCTTGTACAAGGATCCCTACAAATTTTAATTCTTACATTTTTTTTAATTAACAAGGACAAGATTGCTTCATTTGCAAACAACGGGATCATCTTGCAAAGATTTTCCTAAAAAAAAGTAGAATGGAGTTGAGAAAAGTCTTATCCTACTCGGTAGGTAGGTATGCTTGAAGAAACAAAAGACTAAGAATTTGCATGGAGTCACCTAATCGCTGCTGATGATGCAAAAAATCGTACCTAGAATATTTCGAGCTGGAGCAACAAGCTAGCACGAACTGGATCCCCGAATACCTGCAATAAAGGCGAGGAGGTATGTCATCGTCGCCCTTCCGATGCTTAAGTCAGTAAAGAGGAAGGAGAAAATTTATGCAAGAGGCTATAAACTGGAAGAATAATAATTGTGTACCTGAATTGTGATTGAGAGCTATGTATTTATAGAAATATATAGACAAGTTGTAATAAGACTGAAATACCTTCATTGGTTGAGTCATGTTAGGAATCATTCTCCTATTTTTTAGGGATGAGGTTGTAAACCCTAAACAGGATTCCAAAGCAGACTCTTCTGTTACAGGTCCCAGAAGTTAGACCAAATTATGTCCGGGAACACGAGTGTTACCCCGAGCAGCAAGTACCCCGAGGACATCATGGAGACATTGAAGGAATGTGAATGCTCAGGGGCATATACTCCTCGGGGATATATACTGCTCGGGGGAGGAGATACTACTTTGCCATGTTTGATCGTGGTCGGGGCATATGTGCTTGATCGTGTTCGAGCTTGAGCAGAATTATTATCCATCACTGGCCCCCGCGCATCCATGCTTAAGCTTTGGAAAAGTGTGGATGCGCAATTGATCTATCATGAGAAAGGTTCGAGGATGACGAGGCACTTAAGAGGGTTTTTTACATGTGACACGTCGTTCTGAAACGACGTGACATTTGGCAGGCCACGTGGGCCATGGATGGATGACAAGTGGCGTCGTTTATGGCTCAGATCACATGACCGTTGGTATTCGTGCACATACCCACTATAAATAGGGCGTCTCCTCCATTTGGCACTTTACCTTTGCTTTTGAGAGTGAGACCACAGAGTTCGTGCTTGGGGCTTAGAAGTTCGTTCCTTAGTTAATCGTCGGTCGAGGTAAGATCTTTGAGCCTTTAAGTTATCAATTTCTAGCCATTCCTTTAGGAGATGTCTAGCAGCAGCAGTTCAGCTAGTAATAGTAGTAGCTCGGATAGCTCTAGTAGTTCGAGTAGCGAGCAGGTTAGCTTGGAGGACATAAGAAATACCATGATCCCTATGGTGGACCCTGTAGATGTCAGGCCCCGGGCTCTTGGAGATGATGATGCCCCGCTAACATACCCCGACCTTAGGTGCATATACAAAGAGCATAAGGTCATTGAGGTTGCAAGGGAGTTCGAGTTAATGCCCCGGTGCGATGTCAGGGCTCCCACCCCCGAGGATAGGATTGTAACAGCCCGGGATGGGGAATTTTTAGTTTATAGGGACGCGTTGAAGGCTGGGTTTAGGTGGCCCTTTCACCCTTTCTTTATAAGGTTTCTGGTCGAGCACTCCATGTGTCCGGGGAAACTAGTGCCCAACGGTTGGAGAATGCTCGTATATTTTTTTATTGAATGTAGGATTTTAGGAGTAGAGCCCCGACTCGATCTATATAGAATGGTATTCGAACTAAAACAACTTCCTCACTTTTCATGCTTTGCCTATCTCTCTAGTCGAGGTAGGTTTAAATTACCAAGGATGCCTAGCTCTCTTCGGGGTTGGAAGGAGAGATACTTTTACGTTACCCCTCAAGAGCTTGGGCATCCCTTTTGGTCGAGCTGGGTCATGCCTGATACCGAGAAGTTTAATGAAGGTCAGACTTATTTTGAGGTGTTAGAGCGGGATATGAAACTACTCGAGGCCCTTGAGCCTCTGGTTGATAATTTTGATGATATGCTCGGGGATGAAGTCTTCGACCTTGCTGGAGTCAGGAACTTCGGGGGTAGGAGACTGGCCCTTCCTCTTTATAGTGCTTTTTCACATAATGCTCGCGCTAATGACTTGTATTTTTTGCAGAAAACACAATGACGTTCGATCCTTATTCGCTTAAGAACTTCATACAGGGGAAGTCCGGGGGAGTTGGTGGGAGACCCCCGACTAAAAAGGCAAAGAAAAGACCAAGGCATGTGGCCAGCGGACCCGGAGAAGGTTCTAATACATTGCTCAGGGACGAGGATACACATAACGTTCCTCCCCCTCCTCCTCCTCATGCATCCCCGATCAATTAGGCGCCAGCTGCTGATTTCATCAATGTCGATGATGACCCTATACAGGCCGCTTCTCAGGCGCCTAACATCGTTTCTAAGTATAAGAACGAGGTTCCTCCAAGTATGGGCATCAAGCACCTTGAAGCGTACTTTACTAAGGTAATTGACAGTTGAATTTGTTATCTTTATTGCTCGAGCTAACAAAATTTTTACGTTCAGGCCCTAAGTATTGCTAAAGGGCTTACCCTTAAGGCCATCGAAAATGAAGACAAGGTCGAGGGTCTGGGGCACTCCATTGCCCGTCATGAAATAAGGGTTAAAGAGCTCGAGGATGAGCAAAAAAAGATCAAGCTCGAGCACGAAGAACTGAAAACAAAGCTCGGCGGGCAGAGGACGAGGCTGAAGAGCTAAGGCTTGAGCTTGAGCGAACCCAAAAGGATTTTGAAGAGAAATTGTCTGCAGCTGAGACTGCTCGTGCTCTAGCAGTTGAAAATTTTAAGAAATCTGCTGAATTCTCTCTCCTATAAGGTGAATACGCCTCGGGCTCGTATAACTACGCATTTAAACAGGCCCGAGCTTTCCTGCGAGTGAAAGGAGTTGAAGTCCGGCATGAGGATCTTAGGGTTACGGAGGGCCTCGTCCTTTCGGAGTCCGAGGATGGGGAGGAAGAAGGTTCGCAGGACGAACCTGATGATAGGAATGCCCCGAACTGAATTTTGTATCCCCATCCCATTTTTGTACCGAACATTGCTTTAAATGGAATAGAAGTATTTTGAAATTAAGTTTTTATCTTGAGCTTTCGTACGATTTTTTATGCATCATTATGCTCGACCATTATTATACTTAAGGTGTGTACAATACGCGATCATGACACATATGAACGATTTCCTAACCGAACATGTATGATCACATTCCTCGAATAATGTCAACATATGAGCTGTGGCCTGAACAATTAAGTAATGTCGATGACACTCGCGAGCGAAGATAACATGAACAAAAACTTATTTAAGAGATAGTGTCTTAACCCCGAACGTCTTCGATGTATGAGCAATATTTTACATGAGCATGATTGATTTTCTTTTTCAAAAAATCATGTGTGAATCCTGAGCGTGGGATTTACAAGGGCATAAGTGAGGCTCAACCAAAGGAGTGATGAGCACATGCGTAAACCCCGACGATGAATCGATAGATAATGAACAATGTCTAAACCTCGATCAAGGGATTGATGGGGAACACAAGGTATAACCCCGATCAGGGGATTGATGATGAACATTATGTATAAACCCCGATCATGGTATTGATGATGAACATTATGTATGAACCCCGATCAAGGGACTGATGATGAACAAAATGTATAACCCTGATCAAGGGATTGATGATGAACACAATGTACAACCCCGATCGAGGGATTGATGATGAACACAATGTTTAACCCCGATCGATTGATGATGAACACAATGTTTAACCCCGATCAAGTAACTAACCCCGATCATTAAGAACTGTAATTATGACGGAAGTGTTATTGGTGATGCTCAAGGTTAAATTTTGTGATGCATGATTCGGGGTCAGCCTTTGAGGTTCCTGCTAGTGGGCAAGACTTTGTGTGCTTCCTCATGGGGAAGGCTTTCGAGTGCTTACTCGTGGGAAATGCTTTGTGTGCTTCCTAGTGGGGAAGGCTTTGTGTGCTTCCTCTTGGGAAGGGCTTTCGAGTGCCTGCTCGTGGGCAAGGCTTTGTGTGCTTGCTCGTGGGGGAAGGCTTTGTGTGCTTGCTCGTGGGGAAGGCTTTCGAGTGCTTGCTCGTAGGCAAGGCTTTGTGTATTTCCTCATGGGGAAGGCTTTGATTTGAACAACATAATTGGAGAAAAGAATTTTTTATTTACAGATGTCTTTGGGGAAATAAAATTTGGCGTGCAGGCTATAATTGAAACTAAGAAATAAAATGCAAAGAAAATTAAAGGGAATGAACTGCAAAGCCCGGCTTTGTTCCTTGTAGTAGATTTTCAGGTTGTCTGCATTCCAAGGTCTTGGAAGTGGTGTTCCTGTGAGATCCCAAAGACTGTATGATCCTCCTCGGATCTGCCGTATAACTTCATAGGGTTCTTCCCATACAGGTCCAAGTTTCCCTTGGGGATGACCAGCTGCTTCCGCTTTCCTTAGCACAAGATCTCCTGCCCTGAACTTCTCGGTGTGACCTTACTGTTGAAGTACTTGGCTGTTTTGCTCTGATATGATGCTATCCTTGCGCTTTCCTGCTCACGAAATTCTTCAAGCAAGTCAAGGTGCTCGCCCGTACATTCTCCTTCCACATTGGGAAAAGACGCCTGTAGCTTGGCATGCCTACTTCAATGGGAATTGTTGCCTCTATCCCATAGGCAAGCATGAATGGACTTTCCCCAGTAGCTGTTCGGTGTGAGGTTCTGTAAGACCAAAGTATTACCGGTAGTTCGTCGGGCCAAGAGCCTCGTGCATCTCCTATCCTCGTGCGAAGGTCTTGGAGTATTATCTTGTTCGTCACTTCTGCAAACCCATTACTCTGGGGATCTGCAAATGATGTCAGACGATGGTCAATATGAAGATTTGCACAGAAATTTTTGAACTGCGCGTTATCGAACTGCCTGCCATTGTCCGTTATCAATACTCTTGGAAGGCCAAACCTGCATACGATGGATTTCCAAACGAAAGATCTTAGTTTGGGCTCTGAAATTGTTGCTAGGGGTTTTGCCTCCACCCACTTAGTGAAATATTCTACTGCCACTGCTATGAACTTCAACTGTCCCCGTGCAAGGGGAAAAGGGCCCATGATATCGATTCCCCACTGTTTAAATGGCCCTAGGCACTGGACAGGAGTTTGATCCTCGGCTGGTTTGTGTATAATATTCCCATGCCTTTGACACTTGTCACACTTCTTCACATAATCCTTTGCACTCGTCCTCATGGTCGGCCAATAGTATCCGTATTTGAGGAGTCTGTGGGCTAATGACCTAGCACCCTGATGATTCCCACACATGCCTTCATGTACTTCTGAAAGTGATAAGTGCTTTATTAGCACATATTTAATTCACTTATTATCTTATTTTGTTATTGTTTTGATCATATTGAAGCATCGTTTAATGCATTTTCATTTATTGTGCTATGTAAGGTCAAAAAGAAGAAAAAGAAAGGAAACAGGACCAAAGAAATACAAAAAAATCAAGAAGTGAGGTTCAAGGGCATATTCAAAGAGCTCCAAATCAATAATGGCATGTGGGAAAAAGATTAGATGCAAAAATTATGGTCAAAGAAGGTTTGGAATGAAGTTGGAAATCAAAAACCCGCAAAGATTGTGATCATGAATTTTAGTCATAGATTGAAGCTCAATTTTGTCATATAATACTTTCGAATTTTGGAAGAGCTATTTCACAAAGAATTGTATATATTTGAGTTTTCTTTCCAACGCAACTTGAATCACCACAATCGGACTTCGGGAGAGAAAGTTATGACCAAAACATCGAGCACGGGCGCTTCTCGGCAGAAATGCACTTACGGCCGTAAATGGTAAAGTTACGGCCGTAAATTACAAATTCCGAAAATTCTCAGTAGCTAACTTACGGCCGTGACAAGGAAAGTTACGGCCGTAAATTGCTCGCCAAGGAATTTCCTTATATGATTCAAGGTCTATCTTTGGTATATCTTTGGGGTAAAGTTAGGGCACGATTTTGTGAATATTAAAGGAGCAAAATAGCCACAAAAAGGAGGTTAGACATTGAGGAAAATTGAGAGAAAAATATAGAGCATTCTTGGGAGATTTTCAAGCGCAAGAATATCAATAACGGCGGAATTCATAAAGCAACTTGAAGAATCTACCACAACCATGCTAGGCTAAATTTCATATCTTATTCAAAGGGGAAGTTGTGTCAATTTAATTATGTTATTTTCTTTTCCTACAAATTAGTAGCGTGAATTTATTCCTTTATTTCAATTGTTGGATTATTATGTTTTGAATGTTCAATTGAGTTTATTTGATTAATAGTTTAATTTGGCCAATTGGATTATTGATCTTTGGATTCATGAATATGCTATGTTTAGATTCTTGATCCGTAATTGTCATTGAATCTTTACTTTAGTAGCAAATAAATATCGTGCAGGTTTAGTAATAATTCAACTTGGATTGATTAATTCGAGCTTGTGTAATTAACGATCCAATTCAATCTATTCTTCTAAATTTTCATACTAGTCGTGCATTAAATCCTAAGAGCTTGTTTAGGATTGTCCATGGCTAGAATTGGTTCAAAGAGCTTATTTTGAATCAATACACACAAGGAAGAATTTAGATAATCAGAGCTTGTTGATTATTTATGATTGATAATTGAATTAGGAATAGAAATGCGTTACAAGGAAAAGTATAACATTAATTGAGGGCACAACCGAACCCGAGAACAAGATTTCGTCTCATATTAATTCTCTAGTCATATTTAATTATTTATTTTATGGGTAGTTTTCATTCAAACAATTCAAACAACAAAACCCCCCCATTCCATTCTAATTGATCGAACAACTAAAATTAGTTTCTGTTCCTCATGGGATCGACCCTTACTCTCACTACTACATTATTAATTAATATTTAGCGAGTAAGGGAGCTTCCTTTAGGTGAGTTTCTTCCCCTTCGACTTAGAATATCATACTACTTTTTCTAAGTTTTTGTTTTGTTAACTAAAAGTTTCATTTTCTATTTAGTAATGATGTAAATGGATTATAATGAAGAAGTGAATATAAAGGGGTTTTAATTTGCATTTATTATTGATAAGTGTATTTTATACACTTATTTATATGTCTAAATTAGAATATATTATTGTCGTTTTAGAATATATGCTATTTAATTTGTGTTCATTTGTTTACTTTTCAGAAAATATTCCAAAAAATGAAGAATGAAACAATTAATGGGAAAATGCACAATTGGATGTTAATTGGATCTAAATTGAGGAAATAGGGTGTGATAACATCAATCGGGAAACATACATGGTGCTAAAGTGAACGAATCAGAGGTTGGAGGACCAAAGTGAAGGAATTGAGAGCTTAAAAGGGCAAATCGAGAAGAATATAAAGTTCGGAGACTGAATCGCAACAATCAGAAGTTAAAGATCAAGGTGGCAATAAAAAGGTAGGGACCAACTTACATGATTGCGAAAAGATAGAAATTTCACGTCACACGATCGCCGTATGTCTACTGCACGATCGCGGAATGCTTTGAAATCTTAACCCGAGAGTTTTAATGTATTCCACGCGATCGTGTGCTTATCCGACTGGGCCGCAGATCATATTTTTCTCGCGATTTTTAACAGGCTTTGGGCATTTTGACCTAGGTTTTTTCCAAAACCTATATATACAACCTCTTTACACGAAAATCAGACATTTGCCTCTCCAAAGAACGAGCCACAATAGAAAATTCAACATCATATTCTTGGGGAATTAAGCATCGCAAATGGGCGTGAATTGAAGAATTGAGACTTGGTGCATGCTTTCCTTTCTTTTTATTGTTTTCAATGAACGTTTTATTTTATTTTTTATGCTTTTTAATCATGATTTATAACTAAATTTAATGTTGGGATGAACGATGTAGCCTAATTAATTATTTTAATTTCAAGTTCCTTTGTTTTAGTAATTCGTTGCATGTATTGATTTATTATTGTTCTTAATGCTTGAATTGTTTGATCACCAATTCATGATATATTGAGTTATTTCCATAATATGAGAAGTGAGTTAATAATTTCGAACGTGGTAATAAATCCGGTAATTGAACAAGAGATAGAGATATACTCTTGTTATTATTGCGGTCATGTGTGAATTCTTGTGTGTTGTGCATCTAGATAAGAAATATTCGGACCCTCTGTAGAGATACATGGTTGACTTATTTAGGTAGAATTGATTTAAACTCGAGAGAGGAATTTCAATATACATTAGTGAATTCGACCGAATGCATATTTAGGAAATAAAATTGGAATTGATTTAATTTGTTATGTGAAATCGTGAATTCCAACTACTTTACAATCATTTTTGAAAACAAAACAAATTTTGCATTTATTTTATTTCGTTAGTTTAATTCCTTAGTTTTAGTTTAAAATCTCAAATAATTTCGTCCGTTCAAATAAGGTTTAGAACTAACATATTTCGATAATTAATAGCAGTCTCCGTTAGACGATAATCCGGACTCTAAGGTCCACTTTACTACTTCTCACGACTCGTACACTTGCGGGGATATCTTGCATTGGGAGATAACAGTGAACAATTATTTAAATGGTAAATAGCGCAAAATGTCCCTATCGTTTGCCCTTATTGTGGAAATCATCCTTATCGTTTCAAATTTGGCATTTACGTCCTCATTTCAACATTTTCTTGCGGAATTCATCCTTACCGTCACATTCTGACTTCCGTCAAGTTTTTCCGTCAATTATGTTTAATTTGTGCAAAACGTCCCTATCGTTTACATTCATTGCACAAGTGGTCCCTATCATTTCAATATTAGCATTTGGACCCTCAATGATCTTTCTTTATTCTAAAGGTCTTTACATTTTATTTTTTCATTAAAATATGGTAAAATAGGTAATTTATTATTCTAATCAAGTAAAATAAAATTAAAAAAAGAGTAATAATAATAGTCAAGATTTTAAATTTTTTGAATAGTGCAAAATAGTCACACCTAAATTAATTTAAAATGTATAATTTAGTACAAACAAATAAATCTTCTCCCCCCAAAAAAATTCAAAAGTTAATGCAATTGATATATATGCATATATATGTGTGTGAAATCAACAAAAAGTTGATAAAACAAGAATTGTTAAAAATAGTTAAATATTAATTTAATTTCGCTTAAAACTAACAGATCGTTCGATGACCTTGTGTCATAGTGTTTTTGTATTTTTTTATATTTTCTAGGTAAGATGTGTGGTTAAAAATTGAAGAGAAAAAATGTGTGTGATTAAAAAGTAGTTTGTGAAAATGTATTATTTATAAATTGTAATCATTACATAAAAGAACGGTGTGTAAAATATATTACAACACAAAACTTGATTATCGAAAAAAACTTTTAACTTCGGCTATTAAAAGACGTGCTAGCATTTTTTTCGCGAAAAATTCAGGTGTAAAATAGTCACACCACAAGAACAAAATAAATTTTGTCTATTTGTAACAGAAATGAACAATAATATATACATGTTTGGCGCAAAACGTATCTGGCATGTAAACCTTTTGCGCCCACGCTTCTCAAACATTTTCCACAAAACATCTATACCTATATTTAAATATATGCGATCCTATATTTAAATGAATGTAACGAATTAAACAATATTGACGATGCAGGAAAGTGAAAATCAACCTCAAAATTTGTGATACAAGAAAGTGAAATTCAACCAAAAAGACCCTTTCATATTTTTTTTTTAAATTTTAAATGCGATACATTTAATTGAATGCATATTTAATTATATTTTAATAAAATAAAAAAAATTATTTAAGTGTGACTATTTTGCACTATTTAAAAAAATTTAAAACTTTGACTATTAATATTATTATTATTATTATTATTATTACTCTTTTTTTATTTTATTTGATTAGAATGATAAACTATCTATTTTATAATGTTTTAATGAAAGAATAAAATGTAAGGACCTTTAGCGTAAAGAAATATCATTGAAGGTCCAAATACTAATATTGAAACGATAGGGACAATTTGTGAAACGAAAGTAAACGATATGGACGTTTTGCACAAATTAAACATATTTGATGGAAAAATATGACGGAATGTGACGGCAAGGACGAATTCCGTAAGAAAATGTTGAAATGAGGACGTAAATGCCAAATTTGAAACGTTAGATATGATTTCCACAATGAGGGCAAACGATAGGGATGTTTTGCGCTATTTACCTTTATTTAAAAATTCAAGTAATGGCCTCAGAACCAAACCGAACCAGAACTAAGCGGTTTGGTTCCATATCTTTAAAAAAATCAATTGGTTCCATTAGTAAAAAAATAATCAGTTTATGGTTTGGTTTGATTCTTCTGGAACCAGAACCAAATTGAACCTTGTCCACCCCCAATTCCAGTCCCCAGGGCACATCTCCAAGTGGTGAAAGGGGATGTGGAAAGTCTCTAACTTAGCTTGCAGCTCCCGTGGTGATGGTTTGAATCCTGAAATATGGATGAGACCCTTAGTAAGCGAAGTTAAAAGATAAGTCTCTCACCCTTTACCCTTGAAGGTATATTCTACGATTTACCTCATTTACCAAAGTTTAGGACAGCGTAGGTGGGGCCCTAAGGTGGGGGCTACACCTTTTAGCAAAGACATTTCATTTCTGCAAGTAAACGTGGCACACTAAACTGACGGTGACGTGTCGTCGCCGTATTCATTTCCTGACAAAACACAAAAGGATAAATATATTGTCACCACATTTTCTTATATGTGCACTTCATTTTAATTGCAAGAAATGTTCATAACTTTAGTCAGTATTACAATTATGTCCCAAACTTTTTTTATTGTATTTTTATTTTAATTCTTTCATTAATTAATATATTTCGTCTTTTCTATCGATTTCTGTCAAAAAAAACTTGTTAAGAGGGATTAAAATGATTTATTTACCGATTGTATACTTAATAAGTAAAAAATTCAAAATTTTAATTGAATACTTGTTCATTGTTTTAAAACAATATAATAATAAAAAAATTAGACGAAAATCATCACGAATGACAAAATTTGATAAATGTTGAAAATTTAACGATAAGAACTTAATTAAAAAAATAAAGAACATAAATGTAATAATTTGTTAAGATTAGGAACCAATAATACAATTTAAATGTGGTGTAGTTATAAGAAATTGTTCTGCAAATATAATAACCTAACACAAAAATCAATTTCCGAAAATAGCCCTCATCCACACTATCCAACACCTCACTTTCTTCCTCTCACGAAAACAAGTCATAAAATCGAAACATAATGCAACAGAAAATGAAAAACTGAGCGCAAAAAAAATTAAATAAAAATATAACCCCTAGAGAGAGAACTAATTCTCTCTCGCTACCTCTCGATCCAGTTGCAGTTCTTCCATAAACCTAGACTAGATCTATACATATAATTCTTCTATCTCTATAAATCTGAATTCTCTTTCTCTTTCCATATACACCACGTATTCGTAGAGGATTGAATTTTCAGGGGTGATGACGTCGTATATAAAGGGGGTGAATAGATCGGCCTCGGCTGTTTTCGCGCCGGAGGGACCTTACATGGCGGCGGGGACAATGGCCGGGGCGGTGGATCTGCAGTTCAGTTCCTCCGCGAATCTCGACATCTTTGAGCTTGACTTTGTGTCCGACGATCATCAGCTGATCCTGGCCGGCACGGTCCCCAGCTCCGAGCGCTTCAATCGGATTTCCTGGGGAAAAGGTCCTTCCAACTCTGAGGAGTTTCCGCTTGGCCTCGTTGCTGGTGGCCTGGTAGATGGCAACATTTGCCTTTGGAATCCCAATACTCTGATCTGGTGAATTTTTGTCCCTGGATTCTCATTTTTTTTTTTTTTTTGTATAATTGAATTTCTTTTTTTATTCGATGAGTGTTGGAGGGAGTGAATTTGAATGTTGATTTGTTTCGTTAGCAAAAATATACAGATTCTAGAAATTACTTACTTGGATCAATATTCTGATGATGTATGCTAATATATTGTTTTTGAAAGTGAGTATCCAGGACTCATGTATTGGATATTTGATAATTACTGTTTTTCTTTCCTGTTCTGTATCCAGAGTGCAGGAAAACATAGCTTTTAGAGCACTTTATAATTATTAATCGAATCATATGCAGCTGTAAAATTCAATTGTCATATGATTGATACCTAAAACTCTACAGGAATGTGAAAATTTTAAATTTTGTAACTGTTGAATGGATCACTGTATGTCAACTGATTGAACTGGAAATTCCAAGGCATTTCCTTTTAAGTGGGGAATCAGTGGCATACACCATTTTAAGGAGAATTGTATATAGAATTTTCAATTTTTGTTGCATGATCTGATCCCGTTCTTTCTTATTTTTTCGTTTGTGCATCTTTTCTATACTTCTGTTACAATAATTTAAATAAATGAGTTTTTCATTTGGTTCATGTTTCCTTCTCTTCTTGATTATTTATGTTATTATGTATACATTGAACACTGTGAGATTAGGTATATATTCTAGTACAGTTCAATGGCATGCAGAAGCAATTCTCTGTGAGCTGCCTTTGTCAACTTCCGAATTATTATGTTTTTGTGTATCACAAATACAAAGTGTTCTCTTACTTTTTTGTTGCTAGAATGTGCCGCCTACATTTGTGCACTAAGTTGGTAATGATTGGCACCCAGATTTATTTTCCATTTCTCTGTTCTACATCTTAGAATAGGAGAAAATTATCCTTCGATGATCAATTGTACAAGTATCTTCATTTTTTATTTTTTATTTTGGGCTGAAATCACAAATTTGGATGTTATATTGCACGACTGGTGATTTTTCTGCTGCTGTTTTTAGATTTTCATTGATAAGTAAAATTCTTCGTGCTTTTGATATGGCCTTAATTCATTTTTTCCGGTATGCTTCTCTTAGTTCTGACACTAAAAAGGGTTCCGAGACAAGTGAAAGTGCTTTGGTTGGCCAACTTTCAAAACATAGAGGACCTGTAAGTATTTTCTTTTTTGTATTGTGTATGCTTCATGCGTTTTCACTGTTTTTATTTATTTCCTATTTGATGGGTGGTGGTAGAATAATGTGCTTTAACGTGCCTCTCTCTTCAGGTTCGCGGATTGGAGTTTAATGTTCTTTCCCCAAACCTCCTTGCTTCTGGGGCCGATGAAGGTGAAATATATATATGGGATGTTGCAAAACCATCAGAGCCAAGTCATTTTCCTCCTCTAAAGGTTTGAAACATTGCGCATATGGAAATTTTCTGAAGGTTATAATGTCTCATAGAACTGTATACATATAAAGTCTGCTGCAGGAAACCAAAACCCTGTGATTGAGTTTTTAAATTGACATGAATGCTAAATATATTTGAGAAGTAATGCCAACTGTCTTTGCTTTCTACAGATTTCCTTGCCAATCTGTGATCACCACATCTAATATTTGTATGCACAATTCTTAAATTCAAATTTCTCCTGTGTAAGTTTACATTGTAATTTGGGAGGAAAAAGATCAAATAGAGAGTTCAAAAGCTATATTTAAACTAGTAGTTGTTGCACACTGTCGCGTTGGGGACTTCATCTATTAGCTTTTCTTACTCCATTTTTTATTCTATTTTATTTTTTTGGCTCTTCTTGGGTGGTAGGGTGGGGTGGGGTGGGGTGGGGTGGGGTGGGGTTTTGGAAGAAATTGGTTATGTTTTTAAGGTCTACATCATTAAACAATGTTAAAACCCTTGAAGATAGATAGAGAAATTCGTTTCTGGCTAAGCTGGTGTTTTATTATAGTGTGTGGGCAATGACCAAGTTTAATTATTAAAAAACTACAAGATTAGCTTGGAATTCTAGTTATGAATATAGTATCATGATATCTAAAGGACACCATCAAAATTAACTTCTTTTTATGTGAGGAGTTAATTATAAGGATAATGGGAAGTGTCTTACTTTTCTCTGACTTCTTTCCTGACAATGGAACATTTCATACTGAGAAATGTATTGTGTGTGTGGGAGGATATGGGTGTGAGCATTGAGTAAAATGAGATTCCTGGGTTTTTTCAAGAGAAAATTCTACAATTGGGCTCCCAATTTAGAAAGTAGTGTTCTCACAGAGCCATGATGCGCTTATCCTGGAGATGCCTTCTCTATTTTTTTCCACTCAGTATTTTTTTTGCAGTTATTAAATCTGATAAAAGCAGTATATGTAATTTCTACTCAAGAAGAAGACATGGTTCAGGTCCACAGATAGTTCTCATTTAAATTAATTAATGCTACTATTAAACATGGTGGACAAATAATACAACACAAAAATAAAGTAACTTCTGATATTGTATTGCTACATGTGCAAATTCATATCCAAGTTCAACAACTGTCCAGGTTGAAGGCATCAAGAATTTTATTTGCATGTCATCTTCTTTTGTTTTATTATTGCCCAAGGCTCACTTAATCCGAAAGAAAGTTTTATTCGGCTTTATGAATAGGAACATCCGAAAACTAGCACCTGTAAGAACATTCAACAATCTCCTTCCCTTCATCTGCTAGAAACCCCTGGCTATTGACTTCACAATGTGCACAAGCACACACTAAAAAATATGAGAGAATGGGAGAAGCGGTATGGATTTTGCATTTTCTGATGTACTATGGTCTCTAAAATAAAGAATATATACCGTGTAAATGTTTGAGCTGGAGAATTTTGCAAGACCTTCATTCTGAGGTGTTCTATTTTCTTGCTCCTCCTTCGAAATTAAATTACTATTTTGGGGAAACTGGAAATGAATCATCTGATTGTAATAATCTTTCAAGTGGAAACATTACAGTCGGTTGGGTTATTGAAAAGTTGGACATCAAAAGCTTGCTTACTCAGAATAGCAAGGAAACTGATTGGCTGTTTGTCGCAGGGTAATGTATCAGCTACTCAAGGTGAAATTTCATTTTTGTCATGGAATAGCAAGGTTCAGCATATAGTGGCCTCCACTTCTTTTAATGGAACAACCGGTAAAGGAGAATTTTCAATAATATCTAATATGTTGTTCACTTAGCCGTTCACTTCTATGTTAAAAATATTTTTTCTGTAATTTCAGTTGTGTGGGATCTGAAGAAACAAAAACCAGTCATAAGGTAAACTGCTTTCCATCAAATTTCCGGGCTCTGAATTTATTGAATGCTTAAGTACCGAGCACTATACTCCTCCTTTCTGAACTTGAGTTTGCCAATTCACAGTTTCTCAGATTCAATTAAGAGGAGGTGCTCTGTCTTGCAGTGGAATCCTGACGTTGCTACTCAGCTCATTGTTGCTTCAGATGAAGATAGTTCTCCTTCCCTTAAGGTAATGAGTTTGTATCGATCTTGGTTCAAAGACATGATATAAATTTGATTCTTATTAACTCATTACCCTTGTAATTGGTTAATGCTCGTGTACAGCTCTGGGATATGCGGAATGTCATGTCTCCAGTGAAAGAGTTCGTAGGGCACACTAAAGGTATAATA
The DNA here is from genome assembly GCA_963555705.1 of Ligustrum vulgare. Lineage (NCBI taxonomy): Eukaryota > Viridiplantae > Streptophyta > Magnoliopsida > Lamiales > Oleaceae > Ligustrum > Ligustrum vulgare. The sequence goes on along the minus strand of OY743186.1, from coordinate 33,359,655 downwards.
GTATTTAATAATTCAATTTTTAAAGTTTCTCAAGCTGATTACGTAGAGTTTAGTTTTCCAGCTTTGAAGCTCTCTCAAATTGTCCTATTTAATAGGATTTTATCTTGTTGCATATCTTTCTATGTTTGCAAGTGACAAATCAAATATTGATAATGAGGGTTATAATCTCCCCCTTGCATGGACATGAATACCCCCCTCTTGCATGGACATGAAGGCAAACTCACTCTGTGTGTGTGTGTGTGTGTCTTACACGCACACGTGAACAACTCATGACTCAGTCTCAGTCTCAGACACAAACTTCAACTGGTGGTAGTGGAGGATCTCTCTCTACATAATGTCCAGTTTTGCTTTTATGAGGAATGAACGAAGTGAAACTAAACTAGAGTTATAAGGCTTGTATTGTTGCTTGGTTCCTGTTTCTTTCTCAGCCTCTTCCCTTGCGCCCGAAAAGTAAATAAATAAAATAAAAAGACTACAGTTCTTACTCATTTATAAAATTGTGATTTTCAGAAAATTAATCTTGTATAAAATGATATTTTGGTCCTAGATCTTAGTTTCATTAGTAATTGAGGACTCCTTGCCTAGCCCTATTCTAAGGTTCTTCTGTTATGAGAAAAATTGGGTCCAGTTTGCATTGCCTGTCATAATCTACTGGCCTTATAGAAGTGTTATAGTTGTTGGATGTTGCAGAAATAGGGAAGAAAATATTTGAGTTGCTTAACATTGGTTTCTTTTTGATCGACTACAGACAATGGCCTCCAACAAGCAGGAGATGGGAAATTAAATTTTTTGAATATTTTCAGACAAATAACATAATGGAAACTGAAATCATTAAATCCGTATCTTTGACTAATGTTTGCACATGGTACCATCCAAAACTTTGAAACTCAAGAAAGCTCACCTAGTTATATAACCTATATTCTAGGATGGAAATATCTAGTTAAGTTCTTGTCACAGGAAACTTATGAAAGTTGCCCCAGGTTCTATTATGCAGTTGTATATATTTTCTCATCAATGTTCATAGAATTGAAATATATTTTATTGGGCAACTTTTAATTCACTAGACACACATCCACTACAAGAAGAATTTTCGTGGTTCTAAATCAGGAAAACACTTCTTTAAGTATGGACCTTAAAAGAATTTCAAGTCAATATGTGCATTGTGGAAGGATGGGAACACGCTGATATATTTTAAGATATAGACTACTTCTCAAAAACTCGATGCCGAATACTCCAAGCACCTTAAACATTTATTGCGTTCATTTATCTCGTGAAATAGGGGGAATGATGAGATGATTTATTTTATTTGCTAGTATGGGTTTAATAAATATATAAAGAAAGAAGAGAGTATTCTATAGTGTTTGAAAAGAGAGAATGTAGAACATTGCATAGTGTTTTTTTTTTAATTTTTAAAAAGACTGAATATACAACAATATGATTTGATGTACTAAAGCTTAGCTGGTGGCATCTCTCACCTTTTCTTTCATTTGGATTCTGTTTTGGTTGCCTTCCTATCTCCTTGCATATTTTGCGATGTATTTTTTGAGATGTTGAAGATTTTCATTTAAAAGTTATTCTTATCAGTTATTCCACAGTTCATTTGGAGCCTGTTGGTGCATTGTTTTTAAGGCATTCACTAATGCCTTGAGTGCCAATAGCAAGGTTTACACATCAGCTTAATGAGGCGTACACCTTAAATTAAATATTCTATTAGTATAGATTGTATTGGAGATTTTTAGGTTGTTTCTACTTCTAGTGGTAGATTTCAATTTTATTATGTGATTACCAGTTTGAGAACTCATCCTTGCTACTTTATTGATCTATTTTATATTTCCTTAGAATTATTACATTGTCTTTTTGGAGGGTTATGCCTTGAGGCTTTACCTAGTCTCACAGAGGTAAATCGCATAGGTACCCATTTGAACCCTTTTTAAACATTGACGTGTTCATTTCAATTTTGTATTTTTGTATCACTTGCATCAGGTGTAATCGCTATGTCATGGTGCCCCATCGACAGCTCCTATTTGCTTACTTGTGCCAAGGATAACCGCACCATTTGCTGGGACACTGTATCTGGAGAGGTAAGTGATTTTGATTGCTAACTCTTTGTTGAATTACGTGTGTTCCTCTTCTTTTATATGAAATGTCCTTTTGCTTTTCCTGATTTTTATCTTAAGCATTTCTTCTCTACTGCGTTTTCTATTTTCAAATTAGCTATTTTACTTAATGTACACGTGGAAAGAGACGGAATGGAGTTGGCATAGATTTTTTGGAGTCAGCATTGTGACACAGGTGACAATCATTTGATGTAAAACTTTGTGCAGATTGTGGCTGAATTGCCTGCTGGAACCAACTGGAATTTTGATGTACACTGGTATCCTAAGATTCCAGGGGTCATATCAGCATCGTCGTTTGATGGGAAAATTGGCATCTATAATATTGAGGTTAGTTTGATTATTAATGAACTTGTCTCAATGTCCCTTTAGAATTTCTGAATGGGAAGTGTAGTGAGTGACACGGAAAGTGACTGAAACATTGTAGCTCACTTCTTCATTTTATCCTCTATTTTCGCTTTTGATTTTCTGTAGCTTTAAAATTTAGCAGTTGCGAGATAGCAACTTAATTTACCATATAACTACAGGAGATATACCGTTTGAAATATTTGAATGTACAGTGTCATTAAATTTGCCTATTGCATTAATTACACTTGGAAAGAAAAATGCTTCGTAGTGGCCATATGAGGTGAGAAAAATCTCTTTAGTTAACTGCACATAATTTATTGGCAGTGTTCATGCTATTACAAGATGGAAGACATCTTGGCATAGCACGAGAAGTGATAATTATGTAGCTATGTTGGTGGATGATTCTATTTCTGAGATAAATGTTGTGTGGACTGCTTATGATGTCAAGGCAGGGTGGTAATTTCATTTCTTCTGCACTTCAACCTCAGGGTTCGCTTCTTAAATTTTTATTTTCTTATGTTCTCTTTGCAGGGATGTGATCGATATGGTGTAGGGGAGAGTGATTTTAGTGCAGGTATCACATTCTTACATAAAAGATTGTAATGTTCAATTTATCTGGAAAAATGTGGAATATAATTTTTGTTCTGGCATAGTATAAAATAATAGATTGATTAGTTGATTGCTCTGTCTATGACGTGTGTAAGTCCGTTTCAGAAAACATTTTGGAATTTGTGGTTCTGGTGATGAGCACAAGACATGGTCATATTTCAAATGTTGGGAATGAACTGCTCATTGTTAATTGACACATCCTTCGAATTCCATTCCTTTTGCCTGATCTTTTCATTGAACATCTGTGAGATCTTAATGTCTTACTGTTGACTTCCACATTATCAATAGCAATTAGCAGTGTCAATCAGAGTTGATCAGAATATTCAAAAGGATCTGTTCAATTCAGAAAAATCAAATAAGCTAGAGATAGGCTGGTCTAGATGCAGGTGTCTAAAGGTGCCTAGTTGGCCACTTAGCTATTTTGTGGGCAAACTTCTATTTTAGAAAAAAATTAATAGCCTCGTCTCTGTTGTACTTGTATGTACAACTGACCTTTGTTTTATTTTATATTTCTCCACCTTTTATCTTATTGGCTATTGTGTCACGTGGTGTTAGTTTCTCTTTGCACTTCTGTTAGTTTAGTTGGCGGATTGTTCTAGTACACATTATATTCCTTGTAGCACCTTTGAGGGCGCCAAAATGGTACAAGCGTAAAGCAGGAGTCTCATTTGGTTTTGGAGGCAAGCTTGTTTCATTTCACTCAGTTGATTCGCCAACTGGATCTTCAGAGGTATGTCCAATTGGACATGGCTTAATTTTCCTTAGCATCGAATCACATTTTCCTGACCTTTTCATTTTTCTAGGTCTATGTGCACAACTTAGCTACAGAACATGGTTTGGCAAGTCGATCTTCTGAATTTGAGACTGCAATACAGAACGGGGAGAGATCGTCACTTATGCATTTGTGTGAAAAGAAATCTCAAGAGTCTGAGTATGCCTTCTATGAATTGGAACTCTGTTATTACGTTTGAGTTTTGATTGGCATATCCTGTTGCTTCAATTTCTCTAACCCATTTTATGATCAGATCTGAGGCCGAGAGAGAAACATGGGGCTTCATAAAGGTTATGTTTACTGATGATGGAACTGCGAGGTCGAAGCTGCTTTCCCATCTTGGATTCAATGTGCTTGCTGAACAAAATGATACTGAATTGAATAACATATCTGAGAAAATAAATGATCTTGCTCTTGATGAAAATTTAACTAATAAAGGACTTTCTGGGAACGAAGAACCAACAGTATTTGCTGACAATGGTGAAGATTTCTTTAACAATCTTCCCAGCCCCAAGGCAGACACACCATTGTCAACTTCTGGAAATGAATTCGTCACCGGTGAATCTGTTCCTGGTCTAAAAGAATCCGAACAAGAATTGGATGGACAAGAAGAGAGTTCTGAGCCTTCATTTGATGATGCTGTTCAACGTGCTTTGGTTGTTGGGGACTACAAGGGGGCAGTTGCACAATGCATTACTGCAAATAGAATGGCAGATGCTTTAGTTATTGCTCATGTTGGTGGTGTTCCCTTGTGGGAGCACACACGTGATCAATACCTCAAAACAAGTCGCTCTCCCTATCTGAAGGTGGTCAAGTTTGTCCTTATTGTTGGTTTGGAAAATGGGATCCTTTCTCCATTCATTAAATGATGTCTCTCTGTTGATTTGTTGTTGTGTTCATCATCAAGGGTTCCTCTGATATTTTTTATATTTCAGGTTGTTTCTGCAATGGTCAACAATGATCTGATGAGCTTAGTAAACACCAGGCCTCTGAAATCATGGAAGGAAACACTTGCTCTCCTCTGCACGGTGAATCTTTTTTTCTTTTAAAAAAAATGAAGAAACAAGTTGTTTATTGTGGTTATTCACGGCTAATTTAGGCTGAAGAAAATTAAGGCTGCGTTTTCCAGTCGTTTTCTGTTTTCCATTTTCGAAAACGCGGAAAACGCGTTCTCTTGCGCCGTTTTCGGAAGTAATTTTCGAAAACGTTTTCAAAATTTGTAAAGGAAATGGAAAACGTGAAAATCACGTTTTCCGCGTTTTCCGAAATTTATAACTATTAAGTGGAAGACGCGGAAAACGTGCGTTTTCCACTTAAAAAAAAAAAATTAAAATAATCAAAAAAATTTGAAAAGTGTCATTTTTAATTACATTATTGGTCCCTAATTTTCAAAACTTGTCATTTTAATCCTCAAATTTTGAAATTTCTTTCGAAAATACCCTAATTTATTTGCAACTTAGGTCCCTCAACTTCAGATTTTGTTGCACATTAGTTTACAATTTTACTTTTCTTTCAATTTAGTCATTCTCGTATTTGCTTTATAGGTCATTGTCTTCAAACATGTATAACTTTTGATGTACAACTCCGAATTGCACTCTGTTTTTTTGCGTCGAACTCCAAATTCAACCATCTTTCTGATGATGTATCATGTGCTTAATTATTAAACATTTCTTTTTTATTTTTGTATTGTAGACACTTATTTTGTAAGAGCATCATTAATTAACGTAAATTGATTTTTGCAAATTTTATTGAAACTTAAATTTTAAACGTTATGAGTGCTTACTAGAAGGATGTATATATATATAAAGTATTAAATGGAACAATTACTTTAGAATGGAAAATTACTTCTCAAATGTGGAACGATTACTTTAGAAGGGTAACATGAATTTTTGAACTTTTTTTGTATAATCAAATTGTGTGATAGGGGTTATTTCATTTATTTTTATTGTTCAACTCAAATATGACATCTTTATTTCATTTATATTTACAAATAATATAATTACAAGTATACAGAAATAATTTTCTTCAAAATTTTAAACAGAATGCGTTTTCTAGCTTTTCATTTTCGAAAACAATTTTCGGAAATAACAAACCAAACGCATTTTCAGCAATTTCGAAAAAAGTCACAGAAAATGGAAAATAGAAAACATTTTTTAAAATGAAAACAGGAAACCGAAACACAAAGAGAACGCAGCCTAAGCTTTTCTGTTCGTAGGATTGTGATGCTGCTATTTTTTTATGATTTTTTGCTGAGCCGAAGTCTTTGGTTCTATTCAATCCATCTGCTTTCGCTATTAACAAACAGTTCCTTTTGGTTTTCAAGTATTATCTACCCTTTACTTCATCTTGTATGCTCAATCTTCTGCATGAATTTACTTAAATTCTTAGTCATCAGGATAGAACTATTTGATTGATTTTATAATGCGAACCTTTTGTAGGTGTCTATTATGCAGGTACTGTATATGTACATATTATATCTATACATAAAAGTATAAATAGAACCCCAATATCTGACTGTGTAAAGGCAGTGGTGCCTATGCTTTAATAAAAAGTTCAAATGCAAAACAGACAATCTTCAATGCTCGCTTACAATGTTGTGTGACTTTGTTGACAACCGTTAATTAATTCATCCCAGTTAAATTTCACAGGAGATTTGGGTGACTGTTTCAAAGTTAGGGAAAAATAGGTTCTGCATTTCTTTTTCCCCTCCCTGTTGACGTTTTTAATCATTGCTATCATACAGTTTGCCCAGCAAGAAGAATGGACTCTGTTATGTGACACGCTTGCTTCTAGACTCATGGCTGCTGGTAATACTCTTGCTGCTACACTTTGTTATATATGTGCTGGAAATATTGACAGAACAGTGGAAATATGGTCGAAGAGTCTTTCAACTGAACATGACGGGAAATCATATGTGGACCTTCTTCAGGCATGTTTAGTTTTAAGGTTTATTAGATCCCACATTATCTAGAAGGAAAATTGATTTTATTTCTAATTTGTTATTTTTTGAAGGATTTAATGGAAAAGACCATTGTCTTTGCTTTGGCAACTGGGCAGAAGAGATTCAGTGCTTCTTTGTGCAAACTGGTCGAGAAATATGCTGAAATATTAGCAAGTCAAGGGCTTTTAACTACAGCAATGGAGTACTTGAAGCTTTTGGGGACTGAAGAATTGTCTCCTGAACTTGCAATCTTGCGAGATCGTATTGCTTTTTCCACTGAATCAGGTTTGCCCTCACCTTCTGAGAGCTTGTTTTATGTTGCTTTCATCATTTGATCTGGACAATGATATTTTAAGTTATTTTGCAGACAAAGAGGTTGAGAAGCCTGTCGTTTACGAGAACTCTCAATCACAAACAGGACTTGCATATAATAGTGTTGATCAATTGAGTTATGGCGTTGCTGATACCTCTCAACGTTACTATCAGGTAAATATTTTCTGTTCTGCAACATATATAACGGTCATGCAACTTTTGAAGTATCTGATATTTATTTATAAACTTATCATCTATCAGGAAACAGCGCCATCTCCAATGCATCCTAGTGTTCCAAACCGTCCCTATGGTGAAAATTATCAGCAGTCAATTGCTTCTTCAATGGGAAGTGGATACAGCGCTCCTTCCCCATACCAACCTTCTCCACAGAATATACAACAGCCCAACATATTTGTTCCATCCCAGATGCCTCAAGTTCCCACTGTAATTGCCCATTTTGCTTTAATTTTTATATTGGAAATTGAGCAACAGATGCTAAGTCAGACTAGTGTGGCCTTAGAACCTGACAGTAAATAAATAAGATTTCAAATTTTTTTAATTTTTTAATTTTTTTTTTTTTGCAGGAAAACTTCCCTCCAGTACCTGCTGCTACTCAGCCTGCTTTGAAACCCTTTATTCCTACAAACCCCCCTCCATTAAGAAATTATGAGCAATATCAGCAGCCAACAACGTTGGGTTCACAATTATATCCTGTATGTTTACCCTTTTTTCTGTTAATTATCTTTTCATCAGGATATCATGCTTAATTTTATCTTCCCTCTTTCATTTAGGGGGGTGTTAATCCTAGTTATCAAGCTGGACCACCTGGTGTGGCTGCATATGGTGCTAACACATCTCAGGCAATGCCAAATCCAGGACAAAAGATGCCCCAGGTTGTGGCTCCTCCCTCGTCTAGAGGATTCATGCCAGTTACTAACTCAGGGGTTCAAAGACCTGTGATGAATCCAGTGCAACCACCTAGTCCTACTCAGTCTGCTCCAGTACAACCACCTGTAGCTCCTGCTGCTCCCCCACCCACAGTTCAGACTGTTGATACTTCGAATGTGCCTGGTAAACTTCTGCTTTTGTTTCATCCTTTCGGATTTAGAAAATAATTTTTGAAGGAGAGCAGGTAGCCATGTACTTTGCACGGTTGGTTTATTGGTTTTTGATCTGACAAAGTACTTCTATGAAAGGTCTTCTCTCTCGAAAGCCCAAATTGATGATTAATTGACATGAACAGACAAAGCACTCCCAGTGATTTTTGTTCACATTCCATGCAATATTACATCTATTGTTATAGGTGATAAAATCCGAATTTAATTGAACTTTTTTCTGACTTATGGTACATCTAATATTCAATATATCTCAGGATAAACACTCAGGATGATTAGTAGTTAGTTTTATTTTTTATTTTGCTCATATCTGTGCGATAATTCATTTTATAGATTCCATGAACTTCTCCTGGGTAAATTCATAATAGATTGTACTTTTTAAGTTTGTGAAACATTCTATTATTATGTCATATTGGCAGTAAAGATATTGGTATGTAAAATGATGAGATTGGACCTTCTTTTCTGAATTATGGGCTATCTGCACTTCACAGAACGCATCATGACATTGACTTTCTTTCTGGCATTTGGTTCTTGAATTCATTAAGAGAGTGCTTATGTTACATACCAATAATTGTATTTATTACCTAAGTTTAGGTACTTCTGTAGTGTTGCAGGAATGACATTAAATTCTATTTGACTGCCTAAGTGATTCTCCGCTCCCCAGGGTATTAATTAATTATAAATAGATGAGGCTTTCGGTTGTTTGAGGGCCAAAGTAGTTCATTTCCTCTACAAATCCCAAAATCTGAGATTATATAAATTACCATATTACTATTTGGCACCTAACATTTAGTTGTTCCTGCAATTTTAATGTTCTTACAGAACTGAAAAGAAATGAATGAAAATTGAGAAATTTCGTGCATCTCTTTAGCTACCTAACATGATAGCTTCTTTGCTGTTGTATGCTATAGCACAGCAGAAGCCTGTTATTGCAACTTTAACAAGACTTTTCAACGAGACTTCCGAAGCATTGGGAGGATCACGAGCTAATCCAGCTAAGAAGCGGGAAATTGAGGACAACTCGAAGAAGTTAGGTGCCTTGTTTGCGAAGCTCAATAGTGGAGACATTTCTAAAAATGCTGCCGAAAGGCTTGTACAACTCTGTCAGGCATTGGACAACGGCGATTTTAGCACTGCCCTCCAGATTCAGGCACCTGAAAAACCTTCGAGAAGTTTCTTTCTCATTGAATTTCTTTTCACTTCCCATGCACAATCGTTGTTAACTTGTGGCATGTTAATTGTTGTATAGGTACTTCTCACTACTAGCGATTGGGATGAATGCAACTTCTGGCTCGCAACTCTCAAGCGAATGATCAAGACAAGGCAGAGCTCGAGATAAATTAGCAGCACTACTCTGCAGCAAACGTTAAAATTATGGTTCTGTCAATCCTTTCTAGTTGTGGAATTATGTCAAGTTGACCCTTTGTACACAAGTGACATCTTTAGACACGATGCTGGGTTTTTGTTTCATTTTTGTGCTAGTTTCTTTGCACCCTCATGATCTCTTTTGGCTTTTCAGAGTCTTGGGATTTTTGAGAGCGGTCGAAGACAAAATCCAAGGACGTCAATAGACGCTGCCAATTGTTTTTCACATAAAATATGTAGGTTTGAAATATAGATATGTTTTATGATAGACTATGCTCAGTTTTAGCTTTTCCATAGTGAATTTTAGACGTGCGTCGGCTTTCCAAAACATATCTTATCCTTATGTGAGGAGTCCTTTAGCTCGTCCTTTGTCATTGATTAATCAATAATTTTTTTATTGGGTTTCTTGACTTGTTGGTTTAACATTATGATGATAAAAAACTGTTCATTTATATTGGGACTTGTATACTGGCATTTTTACTCAGCTAGCGACAAACTTTCTTTAGCACAAACAAGAATGATTCCTATGATTTGTCGAGTTCATGATTATGATGTTTTTTGCACTTCAATACCCAGCCTCGACTTTGGGGAGGAGAAAATTGGCCTCCAAAACAATGAAAAAGTATTGATACATACACTCCATTCCTGGAGGGTAATCTATGATCACAATTTGAACGCATGGTAGGAGGAGCACTGAGCTAAATCCTTCACTGGGACGACAAGGTCTTTGGAAACCTCCTCCGATAGTTTTTAACCTGATGTGTATTTTTAGCATTGGTATTTTCATTTTGAGAGCATCTCAAGTGTACATTGTGCTGTGAAGAGCAAACTTGTAGAAGAATGAGACTGAAATTACTTGAGTAAAAACTTTTATAGTGTGTTAGGTAAACTTGTTTATAAACATCATATTTTTTCAAATCATGCACATTTTTCGAAGTATACAATTTATCTAAAAGCTCAAATTAATTGTTTATAAATGAAATCAGCCGCTATCAAACGAGTGTACTATGTATTGCTTCATATTAGTGTACTATCACATGAATAAATGACAGTACAATTTGCATAATCTTCTAAATAAGGTGAGAAGTTTGGTAATGCGTGAGTGAAGTGTAGGTGAAGCGTGAAGGGCGAGCTTTGCACCTAAGCGCGTTTTTTAGAACATTGCTTATATTTAGGGAGCTCTTCTTCAATTGATTTCTCTACCAATGCTAACAAGAGAAATCCTGTTCATATTTGAACAAGAATGTGCGTTGAGTAACATGTGTTGTTAGGGAGCTTTCCCCCTTTGGTACGTTGTAGTAAGCAACAAGATTATGTGAACAATAAAGACTTCAATGAAATAGCTTGATCGAGTATTATCCAATCGATGTCATATGAGGGAACTAGATAAGACTAAGTATTTTCTAAACACAAACATCTCACTTGTTTCTTTTCATTAATCATGTATTGCCTTATCCAAGCGCACATACCAAATATGGCATATGGTATTTTAAGTTACAAGTCTCATAATCAAGGGCAAGAGAATGAACATAAAAATATGTCTTCACTAACGACTCTTTAAGATTTAAAACTTGTGGCAAGAAGCAATGGGCCCGCAATCATTTTAAACTCATCTTCACACCCAAGTAGTTGTATTGTAAAACCCTCTTAACCTGCATCCATATTCAATAGAGCCCTGTACAAGGAGCTTTTTCCTATTCAATAACTCTTGTGCTTGAAATTTGATTTTTGGCTTAAAAAGGAGAAAAAATTCAAAGAATTAGCGAATTTGATTAGATTTTACTAAATTATTTGATAACAAAAAAAAGCATATTCCATTCGTTTGGTCTTGTGGAAGAATTGACTCATGAGATCCACAAGTCAAAAGATTAAACCGGTCATAAGATTTGAACACAATCAGAGCCCGAACTCGTCTGATCCAAACTACTCGTCCATAAGGTTGAGACGAAGTCGGCCGTTGGTACATTACTAGTTACTATAGCCCCCGAGCATAACTCAGTGATTGAAAGGTGAGATTAAGAAATTGCAGCTGAGCTGACAGTTGCAGAGTGAGAGTTCGAATCTTACCTTTGGTATCATCTCAGGGTGTGAGTTCGAATTCTACTTTTGGTATCATCTTAGTTGCAGAGTGAGAGTTCAAATCCTTCCTTTGATATGAATGAGATTTCATGCAAACGCAGTTAAATGGCAAGTTCTCAACCCTATTCTATTAAAACACATTCCACGATTTACATCATCTACCAATCCAGGATAGAGGTTGTAGGGAGGGACTCTTAAGGTTGGAATTCAACCAACCTTACACCTACACCAGATAGATCACTGAATGGCGACACCTAACCAAAATAATAATAATACTCCATCCGTTCCACAAAGATGGACATGTTCCAATTTTCACACAAATTAAGAACTTGTAGTTAATATTTGAAATAATAAATTTATTTATACTTTTTCAAATATACTCTTATGATAATTTCAAAGACTCATTAATTCTTTCAAACTACATATCATTAAATTGACATTGGAATTAACTACCAATGTACATTAATTAGGGGTATATGAAAAAATGAAAAATTAAATACATACTCATTATAGTAAGTGGTCTATCTTTGTAGGACGAATGGAATAATAAAGAACAAGAAAATAGACAATTAGTATGCCCAAGGCCAAAACTAACCTACACCAGATAAATCACTGAATGGTGACACCCAACCAAAATATAATAATAATAATAATAATAATAATAATAATAATAATAATAAAAAAGAACAAGAAAACTGACAATTAGTATACCCAAGGCCAAGAAAGATTCTTACTGTTTTTTTAATATATATTTTCTAACAAAAGCATCATTTGTTAGCATTAACAAATCCCACCATTATTATAAAATCTGTAATTTTACCTGATAAATGGTCTTGTCATTTCATAGTTCAGACAAAAATGGCAGCCCAAATCCTAAGCCAACTCCACCACCTCAAACCCAGAACTGTAAGTACCCAGATCTTAACTCCAAAACTCAAATGTAACCGTATTATCATCACCTCCAAGCTCCGAACGGCCGTGATCGGTGGAGGTCCTGCGGGATCCTCCGCCGCCGAGGCCTTGGCTACAGGCGGAATCGAGACATTTCTCTTTGAGCGCAGTCCTGAAGCCGCCAAGCCCTGCGGCGGCGCCATCCCTCTCTGCATGCTCGATGAATTCTCCATCCCACATCACCTCATTGACCGGAGAGTCACACACATGAAAATCATTTCTCCCTCAAATCTCACAGTTGATTTTGGCAAAACCCTGAAGTCCCACGAGTTCATCTCCATGCTCCGCCGCGAAGTGCTGGATAATTTCCTCCGCCTCCGTGCCGAGAGCCGCGGCGCCACCCTTATCAAAGCCCTCGTCACTCATATAGACGTCCCAACCTCAAGTTATTCGCCATATGTTATTCATTATATAGTAAACAACACCCAAAACACCCTCGCCGTCGATGTGATTGTTGGAGCAGACGGCGCCAACAGCCGTGTGGCAAAAGCCATAAAAGCCGGAACATACAAATGCGCCATCGCTTTTCAAGAGAGGATCAAACTACCCGAAGAAAAAATGGATTATTACGAAAATCTCGCCGAAATGTACGTTGGTAACGACGTATCACCCGATTTTTACGCCTGGGTTTTCCCCAAATGCGATCACGTAGCGGTCGGCACTGGAACTGCATGCTCAAAACAGAACATCAGACAGTTACAGCGTGGTATCAGAGCAAGAGTAGACCCAAAAATCAAAGGTGGTACTATTATCAAAGTCGAGGCCCATCCAATACCCGAGCACCCACGTCCAATCCGGGTTCGTAACCGGGTTGCTCTAGTCGGAGACGCAGCAGGGTACGTGACAAAATGCTCCGGCGAGGGGATATATTTCGCAGCCAAGAGCGGACGAATGTGCGGGGAGGCGATTGTGAGAGCCTCAGAATTCGGTAACAAGATGATCAGTGAAGAGGATCTGAAAAGGGAGTATTTGAGAAAATGGGATGATGAGTATATAACTACATTCAGATTCTTGGACTTGTTACAGAAAGTGTTTTATGGGAGCAATGCAGGTAGGGAGGCATTGGTGGAACTCTGTGGGAATGAGTATGTGCAGAGGATGACTTTTGAGAGCTATTTGTACAAGAAATTGGCAGATGGGAATAGGTTGGAGGATTTGAAGATGGTGATGAATACAATTGGTAGCTTGATTAGGTGTAATCTTCTTGGGAGGGAAATGGATGAATTTGATAAACGAATTCTTGCCCAAATCTAAATTGCATGTAACATTCCAACTCAAGTCTTTAACTTACGTGTTGTTCTTTCCGGAAATGTCTAAGCTCATCTTACGGATTTTTACCGTGTTACAAGACCACTACCTTAATAAGAGATGAGAAATTGTATGCGACACGAAGTCAAAAGGGTAAGATAAGTTTAGGCTTTTTCAAAGTGAACAATATGTAAGTTAACAGCTTGAGAACAAAGGTTGCGTCGTCACATTGTCATTTTGTTTTATTTGATAAATGGTTTCTTGCACAATTGTGGCGTTATCTTCTCCTTGTAGGATTCCTGGTTTATTGCAAGCTGATTCATCAAATATAAGAAATCAGGAACTTGGAAACATGAGCAAAAAATCCATTCACCAGGGTTACATATGTTCTGTGGAAAATGAATATTAGAATTTGCAAATCCATTCATGAGGTTGTCAGAATGTCGGTATGAAGTTTTTCACGAGTGATACTGTTATTAGTTCATGAATATGCCATGACCAAAATTCTACATTCTATTGCCTTTGAAGTTCTTCAAATGCAATTCATATTATGGGTACATCCCAAACATCCATTAACGCAAAAAAATAAATTAAAAAAAAAAAAAAAAATGAAGTTGCAACTGAAATATTGAAACTGTATTTGCACCATTTGCACAAAAAATCATTTGGGTGGCTAATACTTTTAGATTTTATGCATAAACAATGTCATCTCTATAAGCATCAATAAGTTGAGCCAAAGAAACCTCATACATTCTCTCTATATATGTAACATTATACACCTCCAATTGGGTAATGATCGGGAATAGTCGTCGACTGAAACACAAATCAACCCAGAAAAATCTGCTTTGCTCAAGTCTTTTCAAATCTTCCTATTTTCTAGAAAAAAAGGCGAAATCTCCAGATACCCCTAGTTGTATTGATATGGAAAGAAAAAGCAGGAGAATCATGCTTCAATCATAAGGTCAGGGTCCATTGCTGGAGGAGACAATGGCGGGACAGCTGCGTCATGAGACAGGAAGTCTGTCGTTTCTAGTGTTTTCCTAGCTGTTGCTTGAGACTCCCGGTTTCTACCAATCTTACGTGATGGGTGTGATTGAGAGGCAACTGCAGAAGAGGAATTACTGCTGTCGATGGACGCTAAGAACTTGTCCTTCGAGAGAGTTCCTTGGGAAGAAGAAATCACGGAGCTAAATACCCCCGATTCCCTCAAACCTTGGACTATGGCCTGAAACAGGAGCAAGATACAATAGTTTTAACAGAAACATAAAAGTAAAAACAGTAATGACATGTTTAGTATGTTCAACTCAAACTGCACTAGATATTATAGGATTAAAATTAGTTAAAAGATGTTATTAGTTGCACTCTCCGTTACTGTGTACAAAACATGGCCTAAATGAAATCACCATGTAGAGATCTTTGCTTTGCAGAATAGTAGCTCTAGTTTTCCGTCAACCTGGTAATATCAAAGCTTACCATTGGAGCATAGATGCGCGTCAATATGCCCTTCCTTAATAATTTCAAGTTGACGGTCTTATCAGTCCACACCACGTGTTCACGATACCTGGAGTGGCAAAATAATAATAATAATTAAAAATAAAATAAAAATCAGCTATTAAATCAACACGATAGTTCTATGAAAGTTTATTTCAGTAGAATCTCACACAGGTGTTTTAGACATTTCCACATAAATAAAGCGCTTAAGTTAATGATATAGAAAATACTAAAGTGAATATTACCAGTTTAGCATCTCATCCTCTGTGGCAGTGGAAGCAATTAGAAAAGCCTGTAATTAAATCAAGAATACTTGTGAGTGTTGCCATAATTGAACAGTTCCAAAAGGATCAAGGTCAGTCCGAAAGAATAAAAAATGATGATAAGAAAGAAAGTGACAGAGAAAAAAAAGGAATGTTACTGAATATTAAGTCAAACTATATGGACCCAAACACTCCTGTAATATCATCCCTAATCAACAAAATTGCAAATAAATGGCATCTACCTACTTTCATTAATTGTAGGAAAGGCATCTATTATCAGGTAGTTTATACAAAGATTTTCATTGATTATAGGAAAGGCATCTATTATCAGGTAACTATAAAAAGATTTTCATTAATTATAGGAACGGCATCTATTACCAGGTAAATTATACAAGCATTATTATTAAAACCCAACAATGTCTTAGCAAAATGCAAGAAGTTGATGCCATTGAGATAACTCTTTAGCTTTAAATAGGAGAAAAAAGCCTCTGAAATTCTAGGTTCTAGGAGATAAGTCGTCACATTTTCAGACCTATCTTGATATACACATGAAAAATAAGCTTCACGTGCTTAATCATCTGTATCAAAAGGTTCAAGTCCCTAGCTACCTACAATGGAGAATAGAACCAGCTTCCAGGAATCGGGATGAACAATCAGATTAAATTCAAGGCTTGACAAGAAAGGTGGAATCATAGATTATTTTCAAGCTCTTGAATGACCCCTATCATTAAGATAGAATGCATCACTGATAAATAATTGCTTTAAATCACTTAAATTTTAGTTACAACTTATAGTGGCAGTCCTAAAGATATAATCAAAAGCAGTCAAAGACTTGGGATATATTGAGAATGGAAAAATAAAAAATCCCAAGACAATTTCTCAAGCCCAGTGATTTTTAAGTCTGCCTTAATTCTGTTATATCTCCAACCATTTGGACCATCTGAAAAGGCGGTTTGCTAGATATCACGAAATAAACTTAAAAATGCTCTAGTTCAAGAATGGAAAATTTGCAGCTAATTGTTCTACACTATCTGTTTATTGTGTAGCACCAGTGTGCTTGTCAGCAAGTACTATTCTGGTACAAATAGTATTCAACCGGAAAAAAAAAAAAAAGGACCAATCTAAGTTTTAGCTTTGTAATGTGAGTGATTCAATGTTGGCTTACATCAATGAAAAAGCTTCTAGATGCCTAGATCTTTTATCATCTGAAACCTGAAGATTGGGAAGTGATTCATTCAGACACTGCTCGTAATTCAACTAAGTATATTCAGGTACGCACAGCATGATGGATTGCGACGAGTAGAAGAAGTCTGTGAAAGTTAAATCTGTATATACATGTTTTTGGAAATGAGAGGGAAAAAAACATGAAGAGGCAGGAAGAAAGAGAATGCTTTAACTTGGAAAAAGTAAGAGCAGCTGAGCACTATTTCATCTTTTTTCACTCAATTCCTTCTTAAAGTATGAAGGAATATTCATGCCAAATATTGGCACGGACGCCTTTCTTCTTCTATATTGTTGAAAAAAGAAAGTTAAAAGGTGACCCATTCGAAGTAAAGAGACCTTTCTGTAAATGGTGTTTCTTATAATTTGGAAGCTTTGAGAGTAAATCTAATTTCAAACCTAAAAATGCACATCAATGGGGCTCATCCACCAAATATATTGCAGATAGAAATCCACCATCAGATCTAACAGAGCATTGTTCTAGGTTTAAATTGATTTGATTTATCAACATGTCACTTTCTTTCATCAGTAATAATTAATACATTAATTCCATTTATTAATTCAGCAGTAATTTCTTGATATTTAGCTGCTACTGTATAATAAGACAGAAACCAATCGGAAGCATGATTTCCTAATCTTCCTCATGGATTGTATGAGGACTAATAAGCTTTCAAATCTCTTAAGAATATGCATGCAAGTTTCACTCGAACCCTTTCATGAGGTGCTGTTGCCCACATAATTAAGCTGTACCGATTAAAGACTCTCCAGATAGAGTATGTTTGATTCTAGTTAACATGAGTTTTTTTTATATGAATAGTGATTTTTAGGATAATGGATGATTGAAATTTGGTTCAAAAATCAAATATTGTGGGCTTGACTTTTAATGGATGGTTGAGATTGAATATTGTAGAAAAATGAGAAAATTTTAATGAAAATCTAACAAGGGCATAATCAACTATAAAGGGTCAAAAAACCCAAGTTCAAAAAACTCACAGCTCTATCGAATTCCAACATAAAGCACCGCTTGACATCCTCCTTCGTAGGCTTGCAACCACATCGATCCCTCCTAGAAGTCAAGTCAGAGAACTTGGCATATGTGTAATGCAAGACAGCAGCCTCTTCCAACTTGATCTCACTGTCAAAGTTACGTAGAAATGTATGTGAAACAGTAGAAGCCTATAAAAAAATACAGCTATATGGAAGAACTCAAGTTGACAGAAATAACAAAACTGAAAGATAGATAAGCAGAATTGATCGTTTAAATAAAGACATAGGATGTATAAGATACTTCAAAAAAATGTATGGGCAAAAGATACTTAAAAATATGTATGGGCAATAAGTGTAGGTATTGAGAGAATAACCTACTTGGGAGTTTTCATATAATTATGCCATCTGTGTGCACCATTGGGTCGAAGATGGTCTTGAACTCGAGCAGCTGATTTCCCATTTCCATAAGTCAAAAAGTAGTTTGGATTACCACGGACTGATTCTTTATACATGCCAAAATATGTATCTTTTGGTAAATGGTCATAGTTCTTCTTGAACAATGATACCTATTGGACAGATTGAAGCAAGGAAAAGTCATCGAATGTAATGCATCAATAATCAATTTCATGAACATGATATGGCATGGAGAGGCTTTCAGCCAAAATGTTTCTTAAGCTTTCGAAATGCCACTTATCAACAGGGGGGAAAAATACATTTTGAAGTTCACAAGATCAAAATAAGCAATTGCTTGATCTGAATGCACCTCTGGAAAATCAAATAGCTGCATCTATCTGTTAGGTAGACCGTAGATGATTAACATTTTATTTTATGGGCTACTATGCATATGGATGAAATAATTCATGACAAATTTGTCCACTATAGTTTATATTCCTACATCCTCCACACATCCATGAACTTATAAGATCAATTGCTGTTGAATAATATTATTGTTATTTAGATTATTAGTTAAGGATAGTTTAGTCAATTATGTTATTAGGGTTTCACTTAGGGTTTGTCTTCTTTATTTGTAGTCTTTGTAATAGTTTAGTTTGGAAATGGGCCGGGTTTTGTGCGGCGGAATCAGGGTTAGTGTTTCGATTGGAGGATGACTATTTGTGTGGATTCCTTATTTATGCTGCTCATTTCCCTCATGGCCTTTTCCTTAAATAGAAGAGTTAAAAGACCCAGATAGTAGTAGAGGCACATGGCTAAGATGAAGATGAAGGGGTAAGAGTTTGCTTGTGTTTAATGTTGGCGAAGTGGTTGAGATGGGATGGGAAGTAATGGTGGCAAACTTGTATGTGGCGGCTTCTATGCACGGGCTTGAAGATAATGGTGGTGGTTGAACGTTGAGGATGGCAGACTGGAGTTGATGGCAGGGATGACTAGGTTTTGTATGTATATTGGGCTATAGTGATTTGGGTTGGTTAGGCCTAACTCTTTGGCCAAGAATTATTTGGTTGAATATTGTGCATGAACTGTTGGAAAATAGGTTTGTATAATGAATTGGGCTGTGTTGTGAAATTGGATTTTGGGTCATTGAGCGGGCTGATTTTATTATGGGATGTTTTTTTTTTTTTTTTTTTAGTTTTAGGCTGAATGATATTGGACATTGGGTTGATTGGTAATGGTTTGTTGGACTTTTGGTGAAGTGGGCCTAATTTGTGTTAGGTTTAGGCTTGTCTTTGGTTTGGTTTGGATTTAATGGGTCAAATTGTTGGGTTGAGCTTCTTGGCTCAAAAATGAATTTTATCTCCTTTCATCTTTCATCTTTTACTCTGTCTCTTCTCTTCTCTTCTCAATTTGGTTCGGTTAAATCTAGAATTAGTCTTCTGAATGAATTTGGTTTCTCTTCTCCCCTTCGATTATCTTCTCAAATTGGTCCAGTTAACTTTGGAATTGGTCTTCTCTCTCTCTCTCTTCTGAAAATTTGCCCAGTATATCTGGAATTGGTATTTTCATTTGCATTGGTTGGTTCGAAGTTTTGCTATGTTCGGGTTACTATTTTGGCTTCCGCAATGATGAAGAATGTACATTTGGATAGGCAATTTCGCGTCGCCAGATTGGTTAGATTTTGCTAAGTTAGGCTAACAGACTTATGAATGTGTCTTAGTCCTACGTGGAGGGGGAGTACTCTAGCCCTGACAGATAAGGGAAGTGTAAATCGTGGAGGAGAAAGCAAATACTTACACCATTCAATCAGTTTTACAATGGTGAGTTTGGCATGGCAGCATTGAGAATTTTGTTTCAATTGCTTTCTTTGTTTTGTAAACCTTTTGGCAAACTCTCGATAGTATTGTGAGTTTGACTATCGAGAGTTTGACGGGGGGTGTTGAATAATATTATTGTTATATAAATTATTAGTTAAGGATAGTTTAGTCATTTATGTTATTAGGGTTTCACTTAGGGTTTGTCTTCTTTATTTATAGTCTTTGTAATAGTTTAGTTTGCAACCACTGTTAACTCATTTGAATACAGTCCCATTTAGTTTCACAATGGCCAATCAAAGGTGATACAACTTCAAGAGTAGACAATACCACAGAATATAAGCAAACCAAAAGAATGTAAGGATTACCTCTGTGAAAGGATCCTTGATGTCATCTCGTTCAATACTGCTCTCCTGAAAAAGAAAAATAGACTCGTGAAATTTGATCAAGATTACTGATGTCACGTTGTGCCTTTTCAAATGTTTAGCTAAGTTATATTTTACTTGTTTCAATTATTCAACTGCAACAGAATTAACATTTAGTACACAATCACACTTATGAATAAATCTCATACATACACACAGACAAAACATATGCCATAGAGCTTACATAATTCGGGAAGACAACCATGTCTACACTCCTAGGCACATCAAGCAGTATTTGTCTCAAAGAATACTCCCGTGCACCAGCTGGATGCATCATTTCATCAGTATCTAGATGAATAATCCAGTCCATGCCAGCATCCTAGCATTATAACAAGTAAAACTTCCATTTTCTCTTAAGTAGAAATGAATTTAAAACTTCTCTAACACTCAATAATGAACGGCCATACCCTAGCCATGACAATTGCCATCTCCATATTAAGAGATTGTTTCACGAAAAGCTCGTAATTGCAAGGCTTGTAAAAGAAACTCGACAACCATGTTTCATTCCAGATGCGGCTGCAGCAACATGAGACAAGAAAAAACATGTAAGGATCTAAAAGCAAAATCTCATGCATCATATGAACAATACTGCAATTGCAGAGACGAGTTAAGCCACATGACGCGTTACTTATACAAAATGTTGCAATTATAGATACAAATACTAATATGAGAAAGCTGACCACTAACACATGGGATGAGATTTGAGAAGGGTTTATTACCAAGAGAGTAACCCTACCTATGGTGTTTGCAAATAGAAGTGGTACATATATAAATGACAAGATGCAAAAATCAAAACACGCTTACCTCTTTGCTTGTTGTTCTTCCAGCTCTCTGGTTCTGTATATTACTTTCACTCCCTGCAAAAGGATAAGAAGTCTTTTTGCTTATTGATTTAGAAACTACATCTGTGTGAAGTGGAAGTTAGCACAAGTTGGCAAGATCCTTATTAATCCAGTTCCTGCCTGATTCCAGAAGGGTGGTGTAAAATACCTGAGGCAAACTTCAAAAGAGGGTAGAGACCTAGAATTTGGCAGTTTATCTACCTTTGAAAAAAAATAATAGAAGAACCCAATTCAGTAATTATGTTAAGCAAGACAAAATGATGATGACTCTTGTCCCGCTCCAATAGGTACAAGCAGGAAGTCATCTAACATTGTTTAAGAAAGGACAAAGGGATCTCCAGACACTGTTTTGTCCCACGTGCTAGCATGCGGCATCAATCCACACTCTAAAAGGCATTTAGTACTAAGTGCTTGTTTGTGTTTCATTATAAGCTCCTTAAATTTAAAGGTAAAACTTTAATTTTATCACACATTTGAAGGACCCACAACTAATACCCACTTATCCACCTCCCATTTCTATGACATAATGATTTTAGCAACCTTAATGAAACCCAAACTAGTACTAAGTGAATTCAATCTCTGTTCACCCAACCACGTAATGAAACCTAAACTACTTCTAGACCTGTGTTGGAGAGAAAAATCAGGTTTTCACATTGAAAATAAAATGTTGCGGACAAACCCTTCAGAACATTTTGTTTGAATACAAGAGCCTTGTGAAAAGACCACACCAGCTTAGGACCAGAGATTAGAGCTGCCTTAGGGCTAATGTCATCCAAAGACCATTAAACCATAAAAATATAGTCCTATTTAAGAATTAAATAGCGCATTGTCAGTTTATATCAACTAACTACTTTTATTTGGTTTACCCGCAAGTCATATCACCATTGTGTGTCAGAATAACATAGAGATATCTAGCTGCAGAGAAAAACTCATGTTGTAGCAACACAATTTTCCACTTGCAAGGAGGCATTTTTTATTATGTAAACTGAGTGATAGACAGTGGTCAGTGGGTGTAAGTGATCACACAAGGAAACATGTGAAACATATTTTTTAATCAATGTGGTTTATTCAGTTGACCAGAAATCAATCTAAACATCTTTCCGATCCATGCCTCTCTACACTGCCCTTGAAAACCAACATAGTTTAAACTTTAAAGTTGTGTTTTTCTTTTCGTTTTAAGGTAAACAGGGTATTTTATGACATAGTATTTCAGTACATTGTGCTGCAAGCCAAAAGTGACTATATTGACCTTAAAAGCGTAATTACTTGGTCAAAAGAACATATGAAAAGTTTAGACTGGAAAAAACTCACAGGAATGGATTCAAGCACTTTGGAGATGGCAGGAGATGCAGCCTTCCCTTCAACAAAAAGAAAAAAGGTTGATACCCCAATAACCTTATGATAGAACATCCATGGCAGTATCTGATCTAAGCCGGCTGATGTACTTGTCGTAATACATATCTGCAAATAATGAAGCAAAATATAATAAGATAATCAACGACTTAAATATCAGTGTACTTAAATAGAACATAATTTCACCATGGGACTGCCAAGAATTTAGGTCTAAATTTAAAGTAATTTTCATTTCTAAATATGTCAAAGTAGAGAGATTTAAATCTATAAATAAGCGTTGGAATATTTGTATCCCTAATAAAACATTCCTTCAACTCCTATGGTGGAGTAACATATTGTCCAACATTATGATTATGCAATGAATTTGCAGTAAAATCGTCATGTAATGTTATATAAGACAATGAGCATAAACTTCATATAATAAGTTAATAACACATCTATGTTAAACAGCACTGACTACTTTTCCTAACTGCTATTCTGAAACCGTTAAGTCTTCATCATCAGATCTTCCAACACAACCATGTTTCAAGCATAATCTTCATTCAATGTTATAAAAGATCAAATAACACGAGACACATCTGGAACCATAGACTCTGTCTAGAATGTAAACATCAATTTTCAACGGTTTTGAAAGTTTATAACACGAGGGATTCTAAAGAATTATGGTAGACCATATTTTTTAAACATCTCTATTTCCACATGACTGGAAAAGAAATTTGAACTCTTCTGTGGGATTTCCATCCAATTATTGGATGTAGCTTTCTCCCAAAATTACGCCTCATAATCATTGAAAAGAATGCAGCGATCTAGCATTTTTTAACTTCAAATATACAAGAAAGGAAAAATATAAATAAACATTACCAATTTATCCAATAAAACAGCAAGTTACCAACTAAATCAGAACTTAGTTGATCCCATACTTTCCTTCAGTTTCAAGACCCCAAATTCAAATCACCATAAAAAATCAACTTAAATCACAAAAACAAGCAAAACCCATTTCACATCAAACTAGATATCAGACCATCCCCTGCCAAAAAAAAAAAACAAAAATGACGAGAAAAAACAAACCTTGGGCTTAAGATCGGAGTCAAACTTGAACTTCCAGTCCCTGTAATAAGGAAATGACAATGCATTGAAGTGTCCCAAGAGCATAGAGCAATCAGAAGAAGAAGAAGAGTGGCCAACGGTGGCTAAAGGAGAGGTATCCATTCCAGGAAACTTCGTGTGAGAGTCATCAGGGGACCATCGGGAGATGGGGTCGTCTACGATACCTCCGCCGCGCCACTGGAGGACGAAGGCGAAGAGCGCTAAGGAGAGGGGGAGGAGGGTCAGTAGGAGGAGGATTTTGGCCGAGAAAAAATGGTTGTTACTGGATGAGGACGGTGGTTGGGACCTCAAGGAGGTGTGCATACCCGCCATTTGGAGGTTGTCAGGGTGAGGGATGTCGGGGTGGGGTGGAATTCTGTAGTGTATATTGCGTAAAATGGGGTTTATATACTTGAAAAAAAACTTGTTGCGGTACGGCGGGGTACAACAAGAAGAGCCTTATATACTTTGCCTTGTTTATTTACAATGTGTTCGGGTGAATTATTATTATTTTTTTAGTTATAATCAATTTAATTTTCAATATAATTTTTTTACCATACATATTTTCTCTCTCCAATTTTTAACCATCAATTTATCTCGAGATTTGAAAAAGTAAGCCCCTATTCTCTTTACTGTTTTGAGGTCGTTTTCTGTTTTTATTTTCGAAAACGCTAAAAACGCGTTCTCTTTACCATTTTCGAAAACGCATTTTGGAAACAAAAAAAAATTTGTACACAAAAAGAAAAACGCCCGAAACATCGTTTTGGGCGTTTTGTGTGTATTTCGACAAAAAATGTCCAAAACGCGGAAAACGTGTTTTGGGAATTTTTTTTTTTTTTTTTTTTTTTTTTTTTTTTTTTTTTTTTATAGAATTATCTTAACTTAGAACTAATCTTAATATAAAGTTTTTATTTTTTTATTATTATTTTTAGAATTATCCTAACTTGGAACTAAGCTTAAATAAAGAATTTTTTTGTTTTTTTTTTAGAATTATCCTAACTTGGAACTTAGTTTAAATAAAGTTTTATTCAATTCAATATCAACATTACAAAAAAAAAAATTAAATGAGAATTCTTGTTGTTATATTTCAAAAAAATGTAATGATAAATGGACTCTGGTGGTTTTGAAAGAACTTGCATTTTCTGGATTTTAATAGAAGTAGAGCTTTCTCAAGTTCCGAACCTGACCAAGCTGTGTTAATATAGACTCTTAATGCTCACATTAGTGTGTTGCATGTAACCATATTTTTAGTGTATTGTGAAAGGAAATTTGAGTTGGAGTTAGTAGTATTCTGCAAGCAAATTAATTAAAAATAGTTAAAATAGTGTTCTGCAAAATTTCAAACAGAACGTGTTTTCCAGCTTTTCATTTTCAAAAGCAGTTTTTCAGAAATGACAAACCAAACGCGTTTTCAGCAAATTTGAAAACAAAAATGAAAACACAAAACATTTTCGAAAATGAAAATACAAAATAAAATACAAATAGAACGCCACCTAAATGTTTATAATTAACTTTATAGTCGTCGAACGGATTGTTGTTTATAATTATAATTATAATTATTATTCATATATATTTCGTGAATTTAAACACTATATTGTCATAATTTGCAGATAAGATATTAAAGTAAAGTCAAACATTATAATCTGATATTAATTAAAAGTAAAACATTAATTACAATATAATTATTATTCAAATTTTATTACTATTTTTCATAATAACATTATTATTTTCCCCAAACAAGCATCTAACTTGACCATTTGAAGATAATAAAGTTTTAAAGTCAGTCAAATAATATAATTTGAAATCAAAACTCAAACATTTTGAAATGAGAGAATGCACATTTTGGTGGATGGGGGCGATCGAGAGGGCTTTTAGGTTTGGAATTACCATTTGGCAATCTGAAAATGAATACCAAGGTCGCCTACTAAAAAGCAATTTGGGATGGAAAGAGAGCGATAATTGTAGCGTAAATAAAGAGGATGATGAGATTGTTTTAGGGCCTGTTTGGTACAGGAAAAATCTATAATTTCTTTTTTCAAATTTATTTTTAACTGCACATTTCCATAAGATCCATCATGTTGCACACTTTTAACAATCGAATCACACATTCAAAAGTTACTTCAATTTCTCTTACACCAAACATAATTGAGGATGAAGAAGCATTAGGCCATTAGCAATGAGAGTTGGCCTTCTTCTTGCAGAAGAGGATGGCTTCCAGATTGCTATTGTGGAATGTGACTACTAGTAGGGTTGCACAAAAAATCACAAAATCGCAAATCGAACCTAATTCCTTAGTTCGAAACCATTGGTTTGAAATTGCATGAACTTGTGATTTTATTTTCTTCAAACCAAACCAAGCCGTTTCAAAATGGTTTTGTTTAGAATCTTAGATTTTGATTTTCAAAAATCGCAAAAAAATGAATCAAAACACTTTTATTTTTTTAATTAAAAAATTAATTTTATTAATTTGAATTTACTTCTCCCACAAAAAAAAAAAAGAGTCAATTTTAACTAATAAAATAAAATTCTCGTTTATATCTTTTCTAGTTTATATATTTTTCTCATTTTCATTGCACTGTGATGATCTCAGAAAAGATTGCTAATGCTTGAAATTGAGGATTTTGTTTCTTCTTTACATAGGAATAAACTTAAGTAGTCATCTAACGTGAATTTCCTATGAAATCCCTACAATCTCAATTAATTGTTTAGCAACCTTAATCACCTGATATAGTATTTTGACAAAGTTTAGTAAGCCTTCTGAATCACAAATGTCCTTTCTACTCAACTTCCGTAAAATATAAATTATGCAATCTAGGTGAGATAAGAGTTCTTGAAAACTCGTCTCCTTAATGAGGACGTTCTTAGGAGTAATTGATACCTCGGTGATGACCTCTATAATCAAAAAAAGAAATTTCATTATCGAATCAAGAGACGGATTAGTTAAGACATCCCTTACTATTTTCTTACTAACTAATGACAGATGATGATTAATCTCATGCAAGGAAATCCACAAATCACTCAATCGAAAAAATTGCTCAATCCATTTACTATAACATTAAATAACCTACATTACGAAGATACTAAAAAATCATTGACAAGAAAAAAAAACAATCAAAAAATTAAATCGGGATTCTCAACTTCATATCATACTTGAAATTTTATATGACCATCCCTCTAAAAAAATGCTCGATTCCAGTACGACGATATTTTAATTCATCAATCAGAAGTCAATCAATTGTTTAAGCTCATCTCTTACTGCATTGTAGAGGCATGCATTTATAGCCTCAGTGTGATTGACATCAAAAGAGAAATTGTTAATAGTATAATTTACTTTATGAACTATAATCAATTACAATTAGATGTACATGTATATGTGATTGATGCGTTTAGTGTTATGTTATCACCTTCAATGGTAACAAGGTAAACAAAGAATTAAAGAATATTACCATATATTAGCTTATATTAACTTATTTTAGATTTATCTATTAAAAAATACGAATTAATTTAACATCTAAAATATGTTATATTATGTTGATAGGTAAACCTTGGATTAAAATTGAACAAAACCGCAAAAAATGATTTGATTTGATTTGATTTGGCATGTAAAATGGAATGGTTTGGTTTGAGAGAATGTCAAACCGCTTAAAATGGTTTGATTTGAAAATATATTACAAACCACTCAAATCGGATCGCGATCACCCCTACTACCGAGTACTAGTGGTGAACAAATAAATCGCTAAATCGAATCAAGCCGCAACAAATTATTTGGTTCAATTCGGTTTCAAATGTGAAATTGTTTGATTTGATTTGAAAATTGTCAAACCGCTTTAAACAATTTAGTTTAAATTTCAATTGTCCAAACCGCGATTTCAAACCGCAACCCACCAAGTTTTAAAAATAAAAAAATTGACGAACAGGTGTCTCTGTCCTCGGCAATCGACCCCCTGAATCCCTTGGCACTTTCTACATCTCCACCAAGTTTTACGTACCTTCTCTCTTGCTTAACGGTGAAATAATCAGTGACTTCATGATAATTCACACTTAGTTCTTGTTTTTACTCTTTTAATAAATCTAGCAAGATATGAAAGGTATGAGAGTGTGCACGCAAGCTTTGTTTTAATAAAGTGTATATTTTAACTCTAGTTTTAAATGAATATATGCATTTGGAATATACTAATTTATTTATTGGCAAACCGTGGTTTCAAATTGCACCAAACCACAAAAAATGATTTGGTTTGAAAAAATTTCAAACCCTTCGGTTTGAAATTTTGCTACAACTAGCCCATACCAAACCGTATTCATCCCTGTCGAGCGCGAACCCCCTTCTAACCTCCATGTACTACAAAGTCTCGTGCAGACTTTCAATTTGATTTCATTTTTAGGGCATGTAGGCTTTGTTTGTTAAGAATTTTGTTTAAAAACGTATTTTTTATATATATTTTTTAGGTAAAATATATGGTTGAAAAATGGAGAGAGAAAATGTATTCTTAAAAAGTTGTTTTGGGAATTATGTTGTTAAAAACATATTTTTAAACATCTTTGCAACAAAGGCTTTGATTCTAATTAAAAATTAGATTTTAATCGAAATCAAAGTCAACAATTAATCAAAACCACATATTTCATGGGTTCCTCAACTTTTTAACCACACATTTTATCAACTTTTATCAAAATTCACTAAATATTTGGTTTTAATCTCTATTAAATAGGGGCTAAGAGGGGTTGGAGTTGGTCGAGTTGAAAACTACTCGTCAAATAAAAAAATAAGCCTCTTCACATTTATAAGATAAGGCCAAATTTTAATGTAATCGCCCAAATATAACCATTTAGGAAGGGGGGGGGGGGGGGGGGGGGGGGGGACAACGAAAAAGGATGAACTCTTAACTTTGATGTGCTAGTTCTATCACGCAAACCCACATGTTGATGCATTACACATTAATACATTATTATCAATGCGATACATAGGACTTACATCGTACTTCAATGCCACAATAATTTAAATACTTGCGATCGGAGGTTGATACCTTGTCAAGATTAAAATATATATATTTTTCTTCCGCAGTAACTATACTTCTATTCTCCTTTTTAGTCAAGTATATTTCAATTTTGTTCATTCCGATAATTATAAACTGACAAAAAATTAATGACGTAGCAGTCAAAAAATAATATTCATCATTTATTGTAATGACGATGTGCTTATTTCAAGCAACTAACAATTACGTACGAGATAAATAAGGAAAAAAAGTTGAATACATTTTGTTCTAGTCAGCAGAATGTACATATACCAGTAGACCACCCCATCTTGATCTCGATGGAGTGTGCCAACTAAAATCGAGAATCACGCTTAAGCGCGACGAGGAGTGAAAAAACCTAACAATACACAAGCGTGAAAAGCACTTCTAAGTGCGCCTGGACACGGATGAATCTTAGATTTTTTTTATTTTTCTTATGGGTAGCTGAAACTTGAGGAGAGCCATCGAAATTTTTTTTCCGTACATTACTTCAATGTAAAATTTATGCTATAAAAAATTCACTAAGACATCAACATAGTTATATTTAAACTCGTCTAATGAAGAATGTTATTTATTTCAATTTTCCCGATGAAGTTTTGAACCACTATATTCATCTATAATAGAATTTAGATCTAATTCTAAAAATGCAAACAAAAATGAATCAAAATGAGAAACAATTCAACCAACATTAAGGGAGCAAGGCTCTAACCAATGCTCTAACAAATTTATTATTGGGAAATGCTAATTGGACAACATATTTGAGCAACATTGTGAACAACACACTCACATGAGGATGGAGTCCACAAATTACAGTGCTATAACCTATAGTAACAAATTTATTAACGGTCACAAAACCAAAACATAAGAAATATAATCAAATGCTCTGACAAATTCATCGACAGTCACAGAACTAAAACTAGGAAATAAAACTCAATGCTGTGTCATAAATGTTGCTCGGTTCTGTGAATCAATTCTTGAATTGGTTTCTACAATTGATTTCAGGGATGTGGAAAAAAAGCAAAACTTTTTTGAGTAAATGTCATTTCCCTTTTTAATCCTGACTATATGAAATTGATTACAAAAGAGAAATAATGTGTGTTTTACCTTTTTTTTTTTTTTAGGTTAGCCTTTTAACTACAGCTGTGAGTAATTCATTGATTCTACAAAAATCATTTTTTCAGTGAGACATTTGTAATATTCTTTCTCCCCCAAATACTGAATTTCTTTAATTCACTTCCTCAATAATTGGTCAGGTCACAGAACCAAAACAAGGAAATAAATCCCAATTCTCTAAGAAATTCATTGACAACCAAAACAAGGAAACATATATGATAGTTCATAGATGGCGCTGATTTCGGAACAAGGAGGCAGGGACAAATATTGAAAAAATCACAGAACAAAAACATACATAAATCAAAACCGAAACATGCCCAAATGAAAAAAATTACATCAGAAAATTAAATCAAGGAATGAAGCGGTGGAGACACGGTGGTGGAAGGCACTTCAAGGAAGTCTGCAGCCAGGGACGGAGGCTGGGGCTAGGTTTGGAGCGTTTTCACGGTGGGGATCGAAGGGCGAGATATGTGGGAGTTTTGGCTTGTTGGAAAAACAGGCATTTGGATTTGGTCTACAAAATTAAAATGGGCTGCGAATAAGACCTTACCTATGTTTCTCGGACTTGGGTACGTATCTAAACACTAGACACACCCCCCCCCCCCCCCCCTTTTTTTTTTCAAAACATAAGATATGGGAGGCATGGGTAAAATGATGCAAAATTTTGACATAAATGCATGAATACGTTTTATAAATTTCAAATTACTTTAGAAATTTATGTATTAGTAATAATAGATGTATTTTTTGGAGATATGGATAATTATTTTTTGATTTAAATGATATAAAATATCATCTTTTTGTTAAAATGATCCAAGAAGAATTTCATACTCATGTCCCATACTCGAGTGTCCAACACAAGAATTTCTTCAAAAGTAAAGAGTCCGAGCAACATAGGACTTGACTGGATCAACTTATGCCTAACTCTGTACACACACAAAAAAACAAAAATTCTGGATAAGCCTCTGTTTGTTAAAAGTTTTTTGTTTAAAAACATATTTTTCTATGTTTCTAGGTAAAATGTGTGGTTGAAAAATGGAAAGGGAAAATATGTTTAATTAAAAAGTGATTTTGAGAATTGTGTAAGAAAAAACATGTTTGCCAAACGAAAGCTTAATAGGTTTGGACTGGAACTAGGCCTAACTACAGCCCAACCCCCCTCTAAAATCGTCCTTGCCTAGACATATGCCTAAGCGCGTTTTTCAGAACGGAAACTGATGAGTATAAATTTTATTCACACCCGAGCATTTACAAAAGCCTCAAGCTATCCCCGAGGAAGACCTCAACCTCGACCACCATAAATCCGAGGATGACCTCGAGTCCGAACACATGAATATTATCCCATATTACATCTTGATACTCCCAAGGAGGACTTCAACCCCGACGATCATTTATATCCCGAGCATATCCTTTGTCCTCATCCCCGAGCACTTGAATATTTAGCCAGTCATATCTTGGTACCCCCGAGCAACATATGAACCTCGAGGCCGAGCACTTAAACATTACACCATATTGAGAACCCCGAGGACTTGAACAACCACGAGGAGAATATAACCCCCGATCACACTTAAAACGCCCGTGGCGAAAACGTTGCCCCGACCACTCATAATACCCCCCGATGATAGAATACCCCGAGTACATATATCTCAAAAAAGGTGCATGATGTGCTCGGGGCACATGATGCTCGAGTCATGTCTCTCATTGATCGGGCATGACTTGATCTGATACGTGGAGTCTACAACCTCCTAATTCCAATAGAACTCATCTTCCAACAGAATCCTATTTGGGTTTTACAACTTCATCCCTAAAAAATAGGAGGATGATTCCTAACAGTACTCATGCAATGTAGGTATTTCAATCCTATCATAATTCGTCCATATATCACTATAAATACATGGCACTCAATCATAATTCAGGTACACAATTATCTCTATAATTTATAGCCTCTTACATAAATTTTCTCCTTCCTCTTTACTGACTTAAGCATCGGAGGGGCGACGAGGACACACCTCCTCGCCTTTATTGAAGGTATTCGGAAATCCAGTTCGTGCTAGTTTATTGCTAAAACTCAGAATATTTCAGGTGCGATTTTTACCATCATCATTGGCGCCGTTTGTGGGAACCATTACTAGAAGCCATGGTTAATACACGTTCTGGACTTCCACAAGCCACATTACCTGCTCATGATCATCCTGTTGTGGGGGAGCAAGTGCCCTCGACGTTCCCAGCAAACCCTACTACGTTACCAAGAAATCAGACATCACACCCCCAACCTTCTGTTGATACCCAGACAACATTGGAGGAACTTCGTCAGCAAGTCGCTGCATTGACTCAGTTGCTCACGCAGCAGAACTAGCGTGCGCCAACACCTGAGGAAGGGAATGCTTCACGGGTCCAACCACCGAACCATACTGCTAGGGCAAGTACCTCGGGACTACCCCCGTCACCACCGAACATGACGAGTTCAAGAACAGTCGCCATACCCCCTGTCGAGCTTGCGAGAATTATCTAGGAGGGAATACCAGCTGGTATACGACAAAATACTCAGGCCCCAGCAGGTTTCACCCTGAACACTCCATTCACACCAGAGGTTTTAGCCTTTCCCTTACCAGACAAGTTCAAGTTCCCGAGGATAAAGGAGTATGATGGTACAACCGACCCCGTAAATCATCTCAATGTGTACACTGACGTCATGAATTTGCAAGTTTCCCCCGATCAGGTCATGTGCAAGGCGTTCCCCCAAACCTTGACCAGTGCTGCTAGGGATTGGTTCTCAACTCTTGAACCAAACTCAATTTCGACATTCGCAGATCTTGCCAATAAGTTCTCGACTTTCTTTGCGAGTAGTAAGCGCATAAGGAAAACGGCTGCCTCGCTTATGAGACTCAGTCAAGGACAAAATGAAACACTGTGTGAATTCATGACCAGGTTCAATGCTGAAAGACTACAGATCCCTGATCTTCATACCTCTGCCGATGCATCTGCTCTTACTCATGTTGTAAGATGCGAGTCTTTCAAGATGTCTCTATCGAAAACACCACCAAAATCAGTGACCGAGCCCCTTACTCAAGGAGTGAAGTACATCAATATGGAAGAAACAATGTACCCCAGGAAAAATAGCCCGAGCACTGAAAATTCAGATCATATAGAAAGTAAGCCCGAACACAAGAGACAACATGACCATGGTACATGGAAAGATCAGGATCGGGGCAAGCAAGAGCATGACCCTCCTACACCCTTCACACGTCTGAAAGCCACAAGGGCAAGTATCCTCATGGAAATCAAGGATCTGGAGGAGTTGAAGTGGCCATCAAGAATAGTCTCATCCGGACATGCGAGATAAGAGCAAGTATTGCGAATTTCATCATGACCATGGGCATACCATCGAGGAGTGCCATGCATTACAGCGAGAGATTGAATCTTTAATAAAAAAAGGGTTTTTAAAATCTTACATCAGTACTGAAAAACACCCTAGGAATGACCACGTTCAATGAAAGTTCGAGGATGAAAAAAACCCACGGCCTGAACAGTAAACGTCGTCGTTGGTAGAACAGCCTCAGGAAGAAACTCACACAACGGCAGCCCAAGCCTTGCTAGCTACTGATCATGCGTTATTTTATAAGTTGTATGGATTTTCATACCCTAGTATTTACCATTTCTTTTCGTTATTTCATTTTTCTTTTCTTACATATAGCATCGGGGGCCTACGTGCCTACCTTTAATTTCACAGTAGATAGGTCGAGTCTATACAAGCAATATGAGATGTCATCCAAAACACTTAAAGCCTTGCCCCGAGCAAGCACTCAAAGCCTTGCCCCGCGCAAGCCCTCAAAGCCTTGCCCTGAGCAAGCCCTCAAAGTTTTGCCCCACGCAAGCACACAAAGTCTTGCCCTGCGCAAGCACTCAAAGCCTTGCCCATGCGCAAGCACACAAAGTCTTGCCCCATGCAAGTAAATAAAGTCTTGTCCCGCACAAGCATACAAAATACTTGCCTGTGCAAGTACACACGGCCACCCCGAGCAATCAAGTAATCAAATTGATATAATTAAGTTCTCGGATCTACATAAGCTCAGATTTATTTCCTAACATAAGCTCAGGCTTATTCCTTGCTTAACATAAGCTCTTGTCTATTTCTCCTTATCATAATCATCGCATCATGATACCTCACTATTACGCATCCATCTCTCCCCTAAACTCGATAATGGATGCGCGGGGACCTATGATGAGTATAAATTTTATTCACACCCCGAGCATTTACAAAAGCCTCAATCCCGAGCTCTTTAACAAAATATAGTCTCCTAATCAAATGCGTAATTCCGAGGACCACCATAAACCCGATGAGGTCCTCAACCCCGACCACATGAATATCACCCTATAATATATTTTCTATCCCCGAGGAAGACCTCAACCTCAACCACCATAAATCCGAGGATGACCTCGAGCCCGAACACATGAATATTATCTCATATTACATCTTGATACCCCCGAGGAGGACTTCAACCCCGACAATCATTTATATCCCAAGCATATCCTTTTGTCCTCATCCACATATTTTAACAATATAACCCACCCATAAATCCAAAAAGATTCCTTACTTTTAAACCACACATTCTCTAAATATTTACTATTACAAACCACATTATTCTCAAATAATGGGTCTCAAACAGGGGCCTAACCTGTTTATGTGGTAGGGGTTGCTCAGTGAAGAAAAGGTTTGGACACAGATCGATGCTGTCAAAGCAATAATTGGCTACAAAGAGTGCCAATCTGCTTCCATTTATGAAGATGTGAAGGCTTCGTATTTTTTCGCAGGAATTGAGCCGACCTCATCATTTGAGGAGTCGTCAGATGTTTCGGAGGTCTATGGGATGGGAATTTCTGATCTCTCATGTCAGGGATAGGAATTAAATAACCAGCTTAGAATTTTTCTGCTAATGGATGTACTTCAAAGACAATGACAGTTTAGTGCACTGATTGAATGTGTGTTTATGGTAATTTTGGTTCTTAGGAATTTTACCATTTTGTTGGATAATATTTGCCAACACAATAACTGAAAGAAACATTTCCTCCATCCATAAATGAATTATTTTAATTTTGTAAAGTCAAACATACCGGGCCTTCATTGTCTGTATTCGTAGAATGGAGACGCTACTTTTTCAATGTTCTTCCAAAATAGGTTCTTGGTCCTTCCCAGTTTCCCTCCGTTGAGTTGCTGATTGACTGCATATTGCACGGGTTGTAATTGGAGGAAGATGGTAACAACCTTGAGGGAGCCGATCAAATCCAATGAACTCAAAACAGTTTCCTGGGATATTCTTGCGAGCAATTCAATGTGGGGATTCTGCACATGAAAAAGTGACGAGCCATGTTTTATTAAATTACTCTTGGAACCAATTCCCCTTGAATGCAACTAGAATCCTTGTAGTACAAACACTTGAGAACTAGAGACAAGGACAACCAGACACAAAATCAATAGCCGGCACATTTCGCCATGCAAGCAGAAGCAGAGGTAGAATGTGCAATGCATTTGAATTTGTAATTTCAACAAGGATGTTTGTTCCCAACACACCTGACCACCGTAGATGGGTTGCTTAATATTTTGCAGAAAATGGTCATTTCGATCACAGAGAAAACAAACAAGCACAAATAGACCAGCAGCAAACCATGGAGCTTTACTCCTTTCAATAAATTGCATATCTAACCCAGTCTAAAGAACCGCTCTTTTCTGCATTGACATACCAAAACACTGTCAAGTTAGTTGCATATATCTACTATTGTGGAAACTAAAAAAACCTAAAACTGTTTTCATAGCATCAAGGTATCAAAACAAAGTTAGTTACATATATTTACTATTGCAGAAAATTAACAAATTCTAAAATTATTTTCATAGCTCAAAACCAAATGAATGAAAATATATGAATATTCCTTCAAAGTCATACACGTCCACTGAATTTACCCTTCCAGGCTAATTATAGCTACATGCATAGAGTCCACATTGCGAACTTTTGGTGTTAGAATAACTGAAAAAGAATTATACTTCTGCCTCATAAAACAGAGCTCTATCTTAGGCAGGCAAGCTTGGGTTTGCCATGAGATTATAAGTAATGGGACAACGCACACATAGCCTGATCATTGTGTTGAAATTGGACACATCATTATGTTCACTAAATCATTGAGCTTTTATTGAGATATTAACAAAAAGTTTGAAAGAGTACCAGGCCCCAATAACTTTTACATCCAATGTCACTGAATAACACTATCATCTACTGTATGGCTTTAGGTGATACTCTTCAAATTCCAAACCAAAAGTTATTGATTCCTCCACAAGCTTCTTTTTCAACCTTCTCCAAGTCCTCAACATATCAGCTTGTATCAATCCTCGGTACAGTGTCTTAAAAGTAACCTTCTGCGGAAGAAATCCCTTCTGTATCATTGTCACTGAATAACACTATCATCTCCTGTATGGCTTTAGGTGATACTCTTCAAATTCCAAACCAAAAGTTATTGATTCCTCCTCAAGCTTCTTTTTCAACCTTCTCCAAGTCCTCAACATATCAGCTTGTATCAATCCTCGGTACAGTGTCTCAAAAGTAACCTTCTGCGGAAGAAATCCCTTCTCTATCATCTCCATGAAAAACTCACAAGCGTCTCTCCATTTCCTTTTCTCGCACAATCCATGAATTAACAATGTATAACCATCCAAATCTGGTCCAGTTCCACTAGCTTTCATATCATCCCAAATCTCCCTAGCAAGCCCAATTTTACCCAACTTCAAAAACATTCCTAGCAGTATATGATATGTATGTATACTTGGTGAACACCACGAACCGCCTTCCTTCATTTTCTTGTACAACTTCATCGCATTTCCAACGTCACTTCTCCCCTTATACTCCTTAAAAAAACAATTAAAAGTCATAGGCGTGGGACTAACACCATTAAGCACCATCTCATTTAACAAATCCTCGGCATCTTTTATCCTCCCACACGAACAAAGACACTTCACAACTGATGTATATGTGGCCACACTTGGGCAAATACCCTTTTCTTTCATCATATTCAACTTGTCTAATGACAACTGGGGCTTGTGTGCCCGGCTAAAAACATGAAGTAAAATTGAGTAACTTGTGACATCAGGCTCTACTCCTTTCTCATACATTTCATTAAACATCTTCTCTGCATCCCTAATGACCTCCTCAAACCTCCCCTCTGGATGCAAACTAGCATGCCGGCAGATCCCATTCAACAACACGTTATAGGTAACCACATTTGGCTCAATCCCCCTCTCCAACATCTCCCTCCAAAACCTTCGAGCCATCTCGATTTTTCCTATTTTACACCAACCATAAATCAAAATTGTATAAACCTTAAAGTCAGCCTCGACTCTATATTTCTCCTTATTAAACACCTCAGTAGCCACCTTCACATATCCATACTTACAAAGGGTATCCAAAAGGTAACAAAAAAAGTAAGAAAACCGCGTGTCAAATACATCATTCAAAAAAATACCCATATCATGAAAAGTACGAACTGCTGTTCTAGTCAAGCCTGCAGAAACTAACCTACGAATCAAAACAAAAAAGGTAGTGAAATTGGGTTTCGACTGAAACCCAATTTCCTGACTATCCATCTGTAAAATAAGTTGCCATGCCACATCAAACTGGCGAACCCTGCACAGTATATCAATCAGTACATTGTAACAACAAGTATCAAGCAGTGAAAATGAAGAAGAACAAGAATGGTGGTAGGATTGTGAATATTTGAAAAAGGCAAGCGCAATTTTCGTATGGTGTTTTAACCGGAGGAGGGTCTGCTGTATCAAGGAAGGGGTGAGGGAAATTCCGTTGAGTTGAAGGGAGGACTCCATGTGGTGAAAAGGGTTGTGGTGGTGGATTAAGATTTGGGAGAGTGAGTCTGCGTCCGGTGAGAGTTCGATTTGTGGGAGAGTGGGCTTTTTAATTGGAATTGGGAATTGGGTTTCTTGATCTTGAGTTTCCATATGTTCAAAGTCCGAGAATGTTGAGAGGAGTTTCAGTCGGAGAGAAGTCATATGAGGAGTTTTGGGTGTCGGAAAACGGTAACGGATGAGGTTGCATAGGGACGCCATTACGCAGGAAGAAGAGGATTCCGTGAGGTCTCGTTGGGTGTTTATATATGAAACTGGCTCGGGACATAGTCGCTCACTCATGAGTCATGTTCGACGCTCATAGTCAAATGAAATGTTGATTTTTCATAAAAATAATTTAGTGATCGGTTGCGATCTGTCGATTTATAAACAAAATTTATAAACAAATGTTTATCAATCAGAGTTTAGATATCAAACTTTGGCTCTATACTTCTCCGATGTTTACATTTTATCGTTTTACTTCGCCCATCAACGAAAAACTAGAGTTATGCAAAAGTGTGAGCAAGAGAAAGGAGATAAAATTGAAATGAAAGGAGATAAACAGTCGGAAAAGAGTAATGAATGAGACGATCAGAGAACTATTTATGGTGGAAAGGTGAAGAAAAACAAGACGTACAGACTGTAGGAGATAAAATCTCCCTAACAGCCGGTGATTAAATTTTGTTTATTAAAAATTTTGTATTTAAAAATAAGTTTTTTATATTTTTTAGATAAAACGTGTAGTTAAAAAATAGAGAGAAAAAATGTACGTAATTAAAAAGTAATTTGAATAATTGTGTTTGAAAAATATGTTTTTAAACATATTTGCCAAACAGACCTTCTCTTTGCTGTTTTGAGGTCTTTTTCTGTTTTTATTTTCGAAAATACTAAAAACGCGTTCTCTTTATCATTTTCGAAAATACATTTTGAAAAAAAAAAATTGTACTCAAGACGTCCAAAACCTTATTTTGGGTGTTTTAACAGTATTTCAATAAAAAAAAATGTTCAAAACTCGTATTTTTTTTAAAAAAAATTATCCTAATTTGGAATTAAGTTTAAAATATTTTTTTGTTTTTTAGAGAATTATCCTAACTTTAAACCAAGTTTAAATAATTTTTTTTTTTAGCATTATTCTAACTTAGAACTAAGCTTAAAATAAAGTATTATTGAATTCAATATCAAAATTACAAAAAAAAAATTAAGTGAGAATTCTTGTTGTTATATTTCAAAAATACCTTGATAAATGGACTCTGATGGTTTTAAAAGAACTTACATTTTCTGAATTTTAATAGAACCAGAATTTCCTCAAATCTCGAACCTGACCAAGCTGTGTTAATATAGACTCTTAGTGCTCCATTAGTGTGTTGCAAGTAACCATGTTTTCAATGTATTGTGAAAGGAAATTTGAGTTTGAGTCAGTAGTATACTGCAAGCAAATTAACTAAAAATAGTTTAAATAGTATTCTGCAAAATTTCAAACGGAACGTGTTTTTCAGTTTTTCATTTTCAAAAACAGTTTTCAGAAATGACAAACCAAACGCGTTTTCAGCAAATTTAAAAATAAAAATAAAAAAGGAAACATAAAACATTTTCGAAAATGAAAATACAAAATAAAATACAAATAGAACGCCACCTAAATGTTTTAAAACAGTAAAAAAAATCCAAATCAAATTAAACTGCTTTTTTTCCTAATAAATCATTTTATGATTCCATTTCAAATCAAGATCCTCTCTCTAGTGAAATTTGTTTATAAATTTATATACGGAGATAATATTTTATAGACAATTTTTTGAAAAATCAATAATTTTGACTGATTAAAGATTCTCGCCCACTATTTTTGACTTTTCAAAAAAATAGAACAACAAAATATTGTCACGTTGCTATTTATAAATAATAATTATACACAACCGTTTATGCTCTTGTTTGATGAAGATTAAAATTAGATTTTTAGCAAATTTTGATAAAAATTGATAAGATGTATGATTAAAAAGTTGTGAAACTCATTAAATGTGTGGTTATGATTAATTGTTGACTTTAATTTTGATAAAAATCTAGATTTAATCAGAACTAAATAGGTCTCATAGATGTTTTACCAAACATATGCTTAACAACATTAAATAATATATTTTAAAAAGTAAAAAAGCTATTTTCAGTAGAGAATTAGAGATGACAAAAAAATTCAGTCCGATCCGTCGATCCCAATATCCAATTTCGATTTGATCTGTAGATCGACGGATCGAATTTAGATCGGGGGTGATCCGATCCGCGATCCGTCTTATTTGGTAAAAAAATTAAAAAACTTTGTAAAAAATTAATTATTAAATCTAAAAATATATAATCTTTTATTGAATTTAACACGAAATCTCTAATTTTATATATATGTATTTTTTTGTTTTATTAATTGAATATTATATTAGTTATTTTATGAATTATATATTATCTTGTTTATCGTTAACGAGAATAGATAACGAAAATTTCTTAATATTTGTTTCGATCCGATCTGATCCGAACTTGACCCAATCTGAAATTTTTACAGTTTGATTCGATTCGATCCAAAATTTCGCGGAGCATATTTGGATCGGCAGATTCGGCACCGATCCACTCCATTGCCATCACTAGTTTTCGGTAACATTGTAGTAGTTATAAATTGATTTGCCTACGTTGGTAACACTGTAACGAAAAATTAGAGAAATAAAATATATGTGGTTAAAAAATGATTTAAAAAATTTTATAATTTAAAAACTGGTTTATAAACCATTTACAAAACACATGCTTATATTTGAAGTAAAATGTGTGGTTAAAAAGTGGAGAGAGAAAATGTGCTCGATTAAAAAGTGATTTAAAAAATTATGTTGTTTATAAATTAGTTTATAACTTATAATGATTGCATTAAATAACATTGGCTATTGGTCTAGAATTTATTATAACTTTCAACCCCTATTGGATATAGATGTATAAAATGGACCACTAGCAACTCCATGTGTCATTACGTCAGCTAGTTGATCAGCACTCTTAATGTACGGAATCTCTATATTTTCGGAGTTCAGATTGTCTTTAATGTAATTCTTGTCAAGCTCAACATGCTTCGTTCGGTCATGTTGTACAGGATTGTTAGCTATCTCTATAGCTATCGTGTTGTCACAAAAGAGTAACATAGGTTTGTTTGGACCAAAACCAAGTTCACTAAGAAGAATTTTCAACCATGAAAGTTCGGTAGTTGCATGATGCAAAGCATGATATTTTGCCTCTGCACTAGACAATGACACCACATTTAGTTTCTTACTTATCCAAGTAACAAAATTTCCTCCAACAAATGATACGTATCTTGATGTAGATTTCCTATCCAATCTTTGATCCGGAAAAATCAAAATCTGTGTAACCTACAATATCCAAATGCGCCCCTTTAGTATACAAGATATCCTTGCCAGGAGAGGACTTCAAATATACCAAAATTCGAATATGTACCCATGTGTTGATCACTTGGATTATGCATGAACTGGCTCACAACACTCACCGCATATGATAAATTAGATCTTGTGTGAGTTAAATAGATCAGTTTCCCTACCAAGCGCTGATATCTCTCTTTATTTGTAGGAATCTGATCAGGGTAGATAGACAGACCATGGTTCACCTAAATAGGTGTATCTATAGGGGCATATGCCGACATACCAGTTTCTACTAGAAGATCAAGAGCATACTTACGTTGAGAAAGAATAAGTCCTTGCTTGGATCTTGATACCTCAATGCCCAGGAAATACTTTAGAACACCCAAATCTTTCATTTCAAATTCCTTTGTTAGATGAATCTGAAGTTTTTCAATTTTACTGAGGTTACTACCAGTAACAATCATATCATCCACATAAACAATACGTAAAGTAACATCATGACCATCTCTTTTATAAAATAGGGTGTGATCATCTAATGCTTGTTTAAAGCCACACCTCTTCATTGAACGACCCAATCTCCCAAACCACGCCCTTGGTGATTGTCTTCGCCCATATAGAGCTTTCTTTAATTTACATG
The DNA here is from genome assembly GCA_963555705.1 of Ligustrum vulgare. NCBI lineage: Eukaryota > Viridiplantae > Streptophyta > Magnoliopsida > Lamiales > Oleaceae > Ligustrum > Ligustrum vulgare. The sequence continues at coordinate 33,317,902 of OY743186.1, read as the reverse complement.
CCTTACTCCCTGGTGGAGTAAAACCGGGTGGTGGATCCATATACACTTCTTCTATTAAATCACCATGAAGGAATGCATTTTTTTACATCAAATTGCCTCAATGACCAATCCTGATTCACTGCTAATGATATTATGACTCTAACTGTGGTCATCTTGGCTACCGGAGCAAAGGTATGCTGGTAATCAATCACATAGGTCTGTGTGTAACCTTTGGCAATCAATCTCGCTTTATACCTGTCAACGGTCCCATTAGACTTATATTTCAATAAGTACACTCATTTGTACCCCACTGTCTTTTTTCCTAGTGGCAAATAGACCATCTCCCAAGTAGATTTCTTTTGGAGAGCATTCATTTCTTCTACCAACACAAATTTTCACTTAGGTTGATCGAGATCTTCCTGAAAGAGATTAGGAATAGACATGAAAGATAGCTGAAGGACAAATGCCATGTTAGTCTTAGATAAACGATGATAAGAGATATAATCTGAGATCGGAAAGATGGCATTAGAATTAGATTTTAAGATACCCAACCTATCAGGTGGGTTACAGTTCCTAAAAGGATATCTCCTACTATGCACATCAATAGTGTCTAAAGATGCAGGGTTGGAATTAGAAATGGGAATAGTAGGTAAAGAAGGAGGAGAGGGAGAATGTACCTCATTTTCAATTGCAAAAGAGTCTGATGCCAATGTAGTATCAATAGGAGGACTGTCGTAGTCATGAGGGTGTTCAGCAGTTTCTTCAGTGCCTGGCACTGGAGTACAAGTAGTATCTAGGTTTCTCCTAGTAAAGCACTTTTGGAACAACCTAGGTGATCTGTCACTTTCAACCTACTTCTTTCCCCCCAGAAATCCACACTTTCTTTTCTTCTAACCACATTTGTTCCTCTTCTTTACTACTAATCTCCCCCTGAAGAGGAACTAACGACACATCATCAGAGAAAAAAGATTAAGATTCACAAAATTCGACATCCATAGAGATATAGTATTTCCCTGTAGGAGGATGAAAGCATTTGTAGCCCTTTTGGGAGCTAGAGTAGCCAAGAAAGACACATTTCAAAGCTCGGGGATCGAGTTTATCTTTGAGATGTGAGTACACATGGACATAACACACACAACCAAAAATCTTTGGACAAATATTTAAGGCAGAGGGAATAGAGTGAAAACGTGACAACATCCTTAGAGGAGTTTGAAATTCAATTATGCAAGCAGGCATATGATTAATGAGAAAGACAGCAGTTATCACTGCTTCAGACCAAAAACGTTTTGGAACACGCATAGTAATGCATAATACCCGAGCCACCTCAAGAATATGTTGGTTCTTACACTCTGCTCTGCCATTTTGTTGTGGCGTGTAGGCACAAGTCGTCTGGTGCATAATCCCATGAGTCATGAAGACCTTAACTTGTGTATGAAATTGTGTCTCAACCATTTTGAAGAATTGAGGAATGACATGTACTACATCACCCTTAGTTTTTAGCAAGTATACCCAACATACTCTGGTACAGTCATCAATAAAAGAAACAAAATATTTATGACATGAGGCAGATGGAGTAGAAAAAGGGCCCCAGACATCAGTATGGACAAGGGTAAAGGGGACAAAACTTCTATTTAAACTAACTTTAAAAGGTACGCGGTGACTCTTGGCAAAAATGCATTGTTCACACGGCATACTACCACTGGGAATATTTTGAAACAAGTTTGGAAACAAGCGTTCTAAATAAGAAAATGAAGGATGACCTAATTGACAATGCCACAATAGAATCCTAACTCTAGGAGATGATTTACTACCTACTTGAAGACCACGACTAGTCTCTGTTTGAAACTTCTTTGTTCCCTCCAGAAAATACAATCCTCTTCTTTCTCTACCAATGCCAATCGTCATCTTCTTTTGATTGTCCTTTAAGACACAATGAGAAGATGAGAAGATAACGGAACAATCTAGACTATTTGTAATTTGACTAATAGACAAAATATTGGTAGAGAATGAAGGTGCAAGTAAGACAGATGATAAAGATAGGGTAGGTGAGAATGAGATATTTTCGGCCACAGTAACTTGGGCAGGAGTCCCATTAGCCACTTGGACGGACTTTTTATGTGAAACAGTCGAAGAATCAAGCGTAGATGGATTCCAAGTAAAGTGATTAGTAGCTCCAGAATCTATAACCCAAGAGTCGGATACAGAAGAAGTGGATGACAATCCAAAAATACCTTCCCCGGAAGATGATCGTGCTACATGAATTAGTGAAGCCAAATTTCTAAGAGTTTATAAATTTTCGATCACAAACAACAATTAAGTTACCAGGCACCAAGCCACCAACACCTTTGAGTCGAACCATAGAACAAAAGAGACAGACCCTTCCCTTACAGTCCACACAGAATATCACAACACCCACAGGTTTCACAAAAAATCTAAAGAACCACAATACACTAGCAACAAGGCCAAACAATATACTGATTTCACAAAATCTGAAATCACAGAATTTGAAAGCCCACATAAGCTACACTAAGCTGATTATGAAGCTGAAAAAACAAAAAATCAACAAACATAACTGAAGTATTGACATAAAAGTCAACATCGGAGGTCGATGCAGGTCCGAGACTGTCGCTGGAGGTATGCTAGTCAGATATGTTCGTCGGTGATATGCAGGTTAGAAGGACAGAGACACGAGTTGAAGGTAACATCCAGGTCGCGAGTTGCTCGCCAAGAAAAAGTGCGCCGCCGGAACCACAATGCCAGAGGTCGCGGTCGGTGTCGCGCAGGCCGGTGGTGCGAGGATATAGGTTGGGCAAGGGAGAAAAACTTCCGAGGACAGAGGAGAATGTGCAGACCAGAAACGCGAACTCCACTGCCAAGGTTCTGACTGGGTTATCTGCAGCGTAGCCGGCGCTGAACGGAGTGGCAGTGGTGCTAGGGTTTTTCCCAAGCTCTGGTACCATGTAAATATTGAGGTTGAATCTTATCTCTTCCATTCCAACATAAAATAAATATATACAAAGTTCAACTATTAAACTATGCATACTTAGTCCCTATCTATTACAATAATAAAACAACTATATACATTACAACATATATAATTAGAACAAGAATTTTAGTAGATTTTGATAAAAGTTGATGAGATATGTGGTTAAAAAGTTATGAATCTCATAAAATGTGTGGTTAAAAATTAATTGTAGACACTTTAAAAAAGTTGAGTTTTGCTTGAAATTAAAATCAGATTTAATCAGAACTAAACATGGGCTCAAAAAGAAACCTTGTAACTATAAAATTGCAGTAATAATATTTTTTCTCAATACAAATTATGTGATAGTTGTGTTCGATATAAAAGTTTATGCCTAGAATTTTGATTACTTAAGGACCTAGATTCACATAAAATCATTTTTTAGGAGAATACGTGGTTGAAAAAAGGTTGAAAAGTGTGAAAATATGGGTCCTACAAAAAATGTGTAATTGAAAATAAGTTTTAAAGAAAAGTTGTGCAAAAACCCTTGGACCAAATTAGGGTTTAAATAGACTGATAATCTATAGAAAAAGGTGTAGCCCACACCTTAGGGGCCCCTACCTGCCCTGTCCTGCCATGCACTAAGCCTTGGTGAATGAGGTATATACTAAGCCTTGGTGAATGAGGTATATCACAAGAAATGCCTCCAATGGTGCAGGGTGAGAGACTTACCTTTTGACTTCGCTTACCAAGAGCCTCATTCATATTTCAGGATTCGAACCCTCGCCACGGCAGCTGTAAGCTAGGTTGGAGACTTTCCACTTCCCCGTTCACCACTTGGAGATGTGCCCTGAGGCGACTGATAATCTATTATTTCATTTTAGAAGGTTAGAGACCCAGAACATCACGTGTGTGAAAGATTGGAAAGTCAAATCCTGTCCCCATGACATTTTTCAACTGACAAATGTTGGAAATCCATAGACACGGGCAATACAGAGGTCTCATGTTCGAATTTGTTAGGCACTTTGTCGTCCAGTGGGTGGTACACAAACCCTGACCAGCTGGGACATAACCTGCGATTTACATCATCCATCAATCCTTAGAACAGGGACTTCGGAGGCGCCTAAGACGTTCAACCTTTAGGAAGTCATTTAACACTTTAGAGCTTGTTTGGTAAAGTCAAAAATTTTACCATAACTTTTCAATCTCAATCTCAACTATTCATTCTTAGTCAAGCCATAGTTTTTGACTTTTCAAACAGTTTTAAACCACATATCCATAAATAAATAAATAAAATCAAAAATCAAAACTTTTCACATTACCAGATAAGTTTTTTTGGAAAACGAGTATAGAACCTAGAGATGTAAGTCTAGTACAACAGTGCATAAATTTTGTGTTTGATAACATTATTTTCCATGGAAAATATTACATTCGAGAAAATATTTTCATACTTTTCTTGTTTGATTGCAAGTTGGAAATGAAATTCATTTTCTGTGGTACAATCTCTTGAAGCATGTTTTTGACTATTTCCATGGAAAATGTTTTCTCATGTAGGTGATGGTTTTTCATTTTCCAACTTACATGGAAAATATTTTCTTTTCTACCTTTAGGAATCAATCGCACCCACATAAGATGAAAAATCAATTACCAACTCTCTAATAAAATATTTTTCATTAAAATAGCCAAAATATGCATAAAAAGCTTCTTCTTTGAAAATTTTTCCATTAGGGTGAAAAACATTTTCTTTCCATGAAAATTAAATAGGGATATCAAACTAGCGAGCAAGAAAATAAACATCTCTCTTATCAAGTTAAAAACTATAAGGCTTTGTTTGATTGCCAATATTTGCCATGAAAAATGGCAAATATTTTCCAACTTTTCATACTTTGTACTCTCATGATCTGTTGCCCGCGGACAATAGATCAAAAACCCACGTATTAGAAGATCTCACATGTGGTTCTCAAGAAAGATGTGAACCCACATGTGAATTTTTGTAATAGACGGATTTTTTCTATGGGCAATAAATCATGATGATTGATACTTTGTATTGTTTGACAACCAATTTCACCGAGAAAAAATTATCACTTCCGCCTCACACTCCACTTTTGCCTGGGAAATGAAGAAAACAATTTCTCATAATTTGACTAAGAAATCATTTGGCAAGTAAGGCGAAAAACAATTTATATCACATTTGATCAATTTTGTTGTTGTTAATTGACTTATTTTTATTTCAAAAGATAACATTATTATTATCAAATACAATGTTTAAAAAAAAGTTAAAATACTAAATTTTACTTTATTTCATCATAAAAAATAATGTCAATCAAATGCTGGAACTTGAAAAAATTTCCACTTTTTTCACCAAAAAAATTAACAATCAAACACTTCCAATTAATAGTTTTCATGAAAATAATTTCCAAACAAATCTTTCCTTGAAAAATATTTTTTTCCACTCATATTTCACCTTCGCAATCAAACGCCCATAATAAAAATTAAACGAGAAAAAAACATTAACAATCGCACAATTATAAAAGCAAACACGCAAAATACGAGAATATTATAATCAACATATGTATGTTTAACAAAAAATAAATGAAGAATGTTAAAATAGAATTAAGATCTTCTATAAGTTTTGAAATTAATGAAAACCAATTCCGAAGCTACTTTTGGACTTGGATTTTGCAGCAGTTCAAGATTTTTGCGTGCCAACTGAACTGCCCTAATTCACAAAACTATAAGTTTGCCTAACATGAAATTATAACATATATAAGAAAGTAAACCTAAACAAGAAAAATCTCCCTCATTAACATTTTCATGTGTCGTGTCGTGTTTTTGTGTAACCTATATACCCTTCAAGAAGATTGCCTCACTGAACATGCCACTGCTTGTGCCCAGTGCCGCAGCTTCGTCTTCACGTGTTGAGGGTCATCACCTGCTCGCTCATTGAGCCATAAATAAATACTGGTAAGAAAATCTGTTTACGAATGTATTAGTAATTTACTTAGCCCTTGTTTTGTATATATATATAGATTAAAAAATCAGATTTTTAGTAGATTTTGATAAAAGTTAATAAAATGTACGTGTAGTTGATAAGTTGTGAATCTCATAAAATGTATAGCTAAAATTAATCTTTGACTTGAAATTAAAATCAATCTATTTTTGTTAGCCTCTGTTTGCTAAAAAAATTGTTTATAAACTGTGAAGTGTCAACATTTAATTAATCAATTTTGTTGGAAAAAAAAAGTGGGTGAAAATCTTTGAGTACTCAAAAGTGTTGACTTTTTAAAAAATGATTCAATAAGATGTTGACATGTGCCCGTTTATAAACAAAATTTATAAACAAATATTTTATATTTACCAAACGGAGGCTAACTTAAATCCAGCTATGTATAAAATCTTGTAGTATAATTCTAGTTAGCCACCCTCCCTTACCACCTTGGATGACTGAATTTTTGTGGATGTTGATTTTGAAATTGATGTGATTGATAAATAAATAAATTATTGTCATGTGTGTATGTGTAAAATTTTATGTCAAATTTTGAGTTTAGCAGGATTGAAATCTTGCATGCATTTTGTTCATCGAATACTCCATTGAATAATCTAACCTGGACTGCAAATCTTCCATGAATCAGCAGAGTCGCTCCCAAACGAAGTCGACCGGCCACCGAGAGCGGGCGCCGACTCGGTACTATTTGGACTTAATACAGGGCTCATCGAAAACTGGCGGTTCACCGCAAAATAAAGGTCAAGGGCAGGCAATGTGCTGCACAGCTTTTGTCCTTGTTCTTCATTGAACCCAAATCCGAGTTCTATGCATCCTTTGAGCTCGCTCAAATCCTCGTCCGTCAAAACGTCAGAATCGTTAATGCTGTTTTTCTTCCGCTCTTGCATGAAAATCTGGCGGCGGCGCTTCTCCCATGCAATATCACGAGGTGTCTCTAACATGGAGAGCTGCTTTGATAATCTCCTCGCCTTGGGATTCTTCCAGAAGGGCGGAACATCCTCTAACCTACGTAGCTCCTCCATTTCGGACTCAAAAGAAGAGGAAGGCGAGGAGGAGGAGGACGAAGAAGAGGAGGACGGCATTTTTAACTTCTGACGATATGAATCTTCCATCTCCTTCAACAAAACTGGAGATGGCAGAGCGATTAATAGGTTCACGGCGTTTTTCGGCTGCCGTGGCGGATCAGGATATGACCGCCCCGGCAAGCCGTGGACGGTGGTGGAGGCGAGGCGGTTGCAAGAGGATTCTTTACGTTTGAATCGGGAGGGGAAGGAGTTTTGTTGACGTACTCGTGCATGCAGGTGAGGGTTGGGAGGTCTTTAATGGGAGGATTGCAGGCGGATTATAGCCATGAAATGCGGGTGTCCTCTCTCTCATAGTCAACCGTTAATTTACCAAAATCAAGCATGTGTTTGAAAAAAAGGTTAAACCCCAACATCGGGTCTTCACATGTCCTGCCTTGAACCTTGACGAAGGATGTAAATCACAGGTTATGCTTCCTAGAGTATAGGATAATGACTTACCTTTTAACTTGACAAGTGTCAAATTCGAACCTCTAAACAAGCGAGGCTGGTCTTTAAACCATCTTCCATTTCTCCGCTGAGAGATGTGTCATGGAGGCAAATCAAACATGTTTGACTTATGCGTTATAAGACATAATTATAATTATTACCATTTGATCAATACTATTTTTTTAATTACACACATTTTTTAAAATTACTTTTTAATCACAAATTTTACTTTAAAAATATAAAAAAGCAAAAAATAATGGCAACTCAAAGGCCGACGAACAGAGGCCAAAATAACTACACAATTTACACGATTCACAACTTTTCGTATTATTATTATTATTATTTTCAAAATCTACTTAAATCTAATTTTTATCTAAATCAATTGGAGCTTAATCTTCAGAAAGTCCCTTGAAAATGCTCTTAAAGTAAGAGAAGAACGAACGTTATTGTTGCAAATCAGTGTTAGTATCGTATTACTTTTAAATGTTAATAACTTGTGACTTATATAAAATGTGACGATAATTAGTAAGTTGTGAATGTTACAAAATATGCATATGTAAAAAGTGTGTTTTTGGCTAACTTAAGCTACAAAACTTTTTTGGGCGAAGTAATGGAATTGAAATTATTTCGTTAATTTATTTGAGTTTTCTAGATAAGATGTGGGGTTAAAAGTTGGATTGAGAAAATGTGTGTGATTAAAATCTGATATGAAAAATTGTGTAAATCAGAGATTGTAATTTTTGCTAAGAGGCCATGAAAATATATTCATCAAATACTTCGAAAAAAACATGACTGGGAAAGTTTGGCTTCTTATTTTTACTTAATTCATTATTCTAAAGAAGACTTGTTGAATCTTCCAGCAATTTGTGGGTGAATCCCGTAAACAATTTCAAGTGCGAAATGGAGCAAATCCCGTAGACATTCTTTCTGGTGTTTCTTAATTAATTATTTCGGTTGAAGTTCATTTTATTCTTCTTCTATTTGATCGTGAATTTTTAGTCTCCTACTCTCTCAAAAATTTCCAACAACTGTCCAAGTTTTTTATTTTATTTTTCGTTTTTGAGAAAATTACACTAGATATTCATCGCCTAATCGCCTTTATGAAAATCTATAGAAACTTCTCATGTGGGGTGGTTAGTGGTTACATTGATACAATAAATATTATTATTATTATTTTGGTCCCTTGCTTGTTTAGATGTAAGGGGTACGTAAATCGATCTTTTTTTGGTTGAAAACCATAATCACGAAACTAGAAATATTAAGGAGTCGTTCTTTTGTGTATCAATTTTCAGTTTTTGAATTCATTTTCAACTTTGTATTTTGAGTATCTATTTTTTAGTTTTTAAAAATGTGTTTGCTTTATATATCATTTTGAATATCAATTTTTTTGTATTTGTATTATGCTATGCACATGTTTGTCAGAGAATAAAATCAAGTTTTAAGTGAATTTTGATAAAAATTGATGAAATGTGTAGTTGAAGAATTGTAGGTCCATAAAATATGTAATTGAAATTAATTATTGACTTTGACCAAGATTAAAATATCTACCAAAAAGGGACATAATTTTCTAAACTTCTTCTAGCATAAAAAGAATACCCACCTAATTAAAAATAGGTAAAAAATTAACAAAATGAAAAATTGGACAATAAGAATTGGAAGCAATAATATTTTTTGAAGTTGAGGTAATCGGAGAAGGCATGGAGTTGCTCGATGGAAGTAGGAGGGAATTTGCCAGAGATTATGAGTTACAACTTACAATGTGTTGTTGGAGGCATTCGCATAGTTAGTGTTGGACCTTAAAAATCGTGACCCGAAAACCCAACCCAAATCATTCATGTCGGGTTCTAGGATTGACCAAAACTAGAGATGGAAAAAAACCTACCCAACCCGTCGAACCCGCCCAAACCAACCCAACCCGATCGGTTTGAGTCGGTTTTTCATGAAAATTGGGTTGGGTTCGGATTTTTTTAAAATTTTTTTGTCGGGTTGCGGGTTGGTTGAATAACCCTACCCGACCCGACCCAAATAAAAAAATAGTATTTTTTTTTTTAATAAGTAATGAAACTTGACTTATTTAAATATTGATTGAACATATTTTAATTTTATTAGCAATTGTTCAATTTATTGTATTTTTTATTATTGTAGTGTACATAATTGATTTGAATTAAAGATAGATTCATGAGTTTTTTTTTTTTTTCAAAATTTTTACTAATTGGGCCAAAGCTCAAACTGACCAACCCGATCGAAATTTGATGGGTTGTGTTTGAACTCGTAATTGGGTTGGGTTAGGTTGGGTTGATTTTTTATCAACCCGACCGTAGTGGGTTGGGTTCGAATTGGGCAAAAAACCGACCAAATCCAACCCACGCCCACCGCTAACCAAAACTGCTTACTTCCGGTCGGATCGGGTTTGGGCCAAAGCTAACCCGACCCGATATTTTGCCCAACCCGACGCACAGTGCCACGGTCGCACATTCAGGAAAATGGAGGCGATGGGGTGTGTAGGCAAAAAATGCAGGCAGCAGGATGTCCGCTGAATGCAGGGACATTAGTATTTTGTTGAATTTGTTTGGGAAGAATAGGAGATAGTTGTATGTATCCCACATCGAAAATTTTAGCGACTCTTCTGAAAATCGGCCGTTCCACCGGTTTCTAATTGGATTTCTTAAATTCGGATTTTTAATAATTTGTTTTGGTTTGATCCGGATTTAATAACATTGGATTCGAGTTATTGGAGTGAATCGGTTTCGAAAACAAATTATGAAATTCTTTAAAATGCAAGGGTTTCTCTACATAATAGTCAGAAACTTCAAGGGAGGTTTCAGTAGTTAAATCCTTGTGATTTTAAGAAAAATGGGTTTCTTACAAGTTGCATGATAGAAAGTAGCTATCTCTTCCCTTTGATTTTGCTATTCCAAATATTATGTATTTTTATTTCAAATGTTTTACACTAGTATCAAAATTAAGAACCAGATTGGTAATATGAAAAGTTTTTATTTTTGTAGTTTTTTTGGATTTTTTGATGGCAAAATTGTAGCCGCAGTCCCAAAACTTTTGTTTTTCTGCAGACTTTACCCAAATCTTCAATTTGTACCATCCGAGGTACTAACCTTTATGAAAGTCGCAGCGGAAGGACAAAACCACATATTCCGTCAGTTCTTCCGTCAATTGACCCCAAAAATGAAAAAAATCTGATTTGATGACCATTTTTAAGAGGGGCATAATTATCAATACATATTCCTCTCCCTTAAAACATCAAAAGTACAATTTGTTTTCCTCCAATCTCTGACATCTCTCTCTCTCTCTCTAAGAAAACTGGGAAGGATGCTGGAGATGAATGTATGCAGATGTGGTTATCCAGTACAGAGGAAGACTTCATGGACGAACTTGAACCCAGGGAGAAGATTTCTCAGTTGCGCAAGGCGTCAAGATTTAGGAGGGTATAACTTCTTTGACTGGTTTGACCCGCCAATGTGTGAAAGATCAAAGGAACTGATTCCTCGGGTTTCTGCGAGTCAGAAGGGAGATGGAAGCTGAAATAATCTCCCTTCGTTCAGCAAGATCAAGTGTGTGGAAGACTTGGCTGTTCGGATTTGTATGTAGAGTTATTGTAAAATGGGTCTTTACCTAGATCTGGTGAAGGAGTCAGTAGATGTTAGATTTGGGTTGTTGGGATGTGATTATGTTTTAGCTGGGTATCGTGTCTAGTGTGTCGGAGTCGTATTGTAAGTTTCGTTAGAGTAATGAAAGTAGTCCTTTATTGAACTTCGTTTATCTCTATATTTCTGTTTTCCCCTATTGTATGCATTGTTGATGGTGCAGCAGTAGTCCCAAACCTTTTCCATTTGTTGCAGTTGCAGTCCCAAATCTTTTACAGTTGTCACAGCTTTAGTCCTAAACCTTTTACTTCATAGTCATTAGAAGTCTCAAACAAGTTGCTTCATGTGTGGTCATAAGTCCCAAAAAAACCAACAGAAAAATGAACAACACTTTGTTACAAAATCTGGATAAATAAACTTCGAAAGCTACACTTTTCCATTCCAAAACAAAATGTGATTTATACATACCATAACAACAATTCAGTACAAAAAACAAAAAAGGGGAAAATTTCACAAGCCCAAATGACGAATAGGCTAGAGAACAATATATGGACTTGCAATATCGGTAAAGGAAAACACTTATTGTCCTCTACAAATACAAAAGAAAAAAATCCAAAAAAAAAAAAATGAAAATACTTACCATACACAGGTTCGAGAAGAGAGCCTCGAAGATGACATGCAATATCTTCTGAAGCTTCCTCAGAATCATGGGCTTGGTCGAACTCCATTGAGGAAGATGGCTTTCGGTATTCAAAACGCGAATAAAGCAATTAACTGGTCCTTTTGATGTTTTAAGGGAGAGGAATATGTATTGAAAATTATGACCATCTTAAAAATGGTCATCAAATCAGATTTTTTCATTTTTTGGGTCAATTGATGGAAGAACTGGCGGAATCCGTGATTTTGTCCTTCCGCTGCGACTTTCATAAAGATTCGGTACCACGGCTGGCACAAATTGAAGGTTTGGGTAAAGTCCGCAAAAAAAAAAAAAGGTTTAAGACCACGACTGCAATTTTTCCTTTTTTGATAGATGTATGGTTTAAAAATGTTTGAAAAATTAAAAATTGTGGCTTAACTAAGAATGGATGGTTAAGATTGAATTTGAAAAGTTGTGGTAAAACTTTTACCTTTACTAAACAAGCTTTAACAACCAATTCAAAATCAACCCTAATTTTTATATAGCATGGCTAAAATTATAGCATACTGCATACAAAGGAGAAATTGGGAGTGGGAGGAAGAGAACGCGAGGAGATTGAAACTCAGATCCAAAGGTCTAGTTTGGGAGAGATTTTTCGGTCAGATATACTTCAATAAATGCAAGTGGCATTAGGGAAAAAAAAAGGATTAAGCTACTTGAACAACAAAAAGCAGACAACATTGTGGACAACATATGAGCCAAATGACTAAATTGCCCTGAAAGTGAAAAAAAATTACCCCAACGCCTATCTCATCCATTTACCCCAGTCTACAGAGTATAACGCCCAATTTTTTTTCTTTCTGGTCTGCGCTGCGTTGCTCTCTTTTGCTCCAAATCTCAAGTGCCGGTAAGTACCCATCCCATTTCAGACATGTTTCGTAGGAGTAAAGCCCTTATTTCGCCATTTTCTGGGTTTTTTCTGGCAGACTGAGTGCTCATTGTTGAACCGTCGTGGCGGCCACCATCGTAAATCGAATCTGATTTTCCAGTAAGTACCCATTCTGCAACTTATTTTTCTCGACGCTATATGGGTTTGTAGTTGTCTATTTACCTGAAAGTGAACAAGTTGAACAATATAGATAGTGTTTACCGACATTCTAGCGTTTTTTTTTTCTCCCCCCGAATGGTTTTAAATATTATAACTTGAAGATAAAATTTTTTGCTACTACCTGGTATTGCACTAGAATTATATGATTAAGCTACTTGAATGCATTAATCATTACCACTATGAGTGACCTGATGATTTCATTTGTGAGTGTCTCGGTTTTATAGGGAAAGGAAATACAATTAGATAGTAAGGCCAACAGGGTTTACATAAATTTACTAATAATTTCTCTAACATGTACCAAACCACGACACACATATCTAGCAGTACCAAAGACAGAAAAACAAATGAATCTCCCCACATAACTATGGTTGCCTATAATTATCTCTTGCCATAAGTTGCTCTGTAGTTTGACAGTCATGAGCTAAAAGGGACACTAACAAAGCTAAGTCTACCAATAAAGTCCACCACTCTTATCAGGGGAGATCCGTTGAGTCTATGGGAGGGCCAATCCTTTTTTTTTTTGCTTTGTTTTGTAGTAACATCTTCTCTGCTTTGTTTTGTAGTAATCCATTGTGTTGTTTTTTGGCCAGTGTTGATATTTCAATAGACCGCCATTGAAATGACATCAACTAACAAAGATGTTTGTTGGGGCTGTCGAAGTGTTGGGCACTACCTGTGGGATTGCCCGTTGAAACGAAAGTGCCCGATATGCGGGAAGGGCTTAGTGAAGTTGATGAAGGTCGTTCACATCGAAGAAAAAATGGGAAAGCTGTTCCACTCGTGTACCGTGAAAGGATGCAGGTATTTCGAGTGGGATGATGTTTTGAAGTCCAAAGAAACCAACATGCGAAAGGCACATTCAATTGGAGGCGAGCATGCAGGCCAATCATCTAGCAAGACTTCGAAAGAGGTGAGTAAAAGTCATGAAATTGAAGAGTTGTCGCACATTTTCAATGTCGCGGCCCGAATTGCGGACGAGAAAGATGTTGAGGTAGGCTTGAACGCTACCTTTCGCAAGGGTAAAGGGAAGGTGGATGGCTCTGCTTAACTGTTCATTTGTCGAATAGTTTTTATGATTTCTGTTTGTGTAACGTTATTGAACATTGTCGAACAATTAACTATGATGTCTGTCGGTGTAATAGTCTTGACAATTAGGTTGTCGAATTAACTACGGCTATGTTGTTTCATATTGTTCATATTGTTAAGTGCAATTGGCGTTATTCACACTGTTTTATTCTTGTATGGACCATATATGTTGTAGAAGTAGTTAAATATTTATTGTGGTTTGAGAATTATTGTATACTCAAAGCAACATGAATGTCCTATGACACTTTTGATATCTTGAATTACTCAGAACAATACAACCAAGCAAGATTCAACTGAAATGATTAATTTTCACCATTTGAAACGTTTTGAGGTTAAAACTCGAATACTTCACTTTATAAAACAATATATATTTGCTGGGTTTGTTACTACTAGAGCAGCCTGGAACAATATATTACATAAACAAGTTGTAATTGCTCTACCCATGTATCAATACAATGCTACTTAGACACCTGGAACAATATATTACATAAACAAGTTGTAATTCATGAGCTGGAAGTTTAGAATACATAAAAAACAAAAACCTGACATTGCTAGCCACCATATAATATTACAAAAACAAGTTAAAACTTGGTTTAAAGTATGTAACGATCTCTTTCGTCCTCTTCATCGGGGGGATTTTTAGATATCATTGCTCATTCATCTTTCTTTAATCATTAACCTACCAAAGAGGTCGGTTAACCTACTGCTAACTGACCACTTTGGTAGATGTTAACCTACCAAAGAGGTCGGTTAACCTACTGCTACCCGACCACTTTGGTAGGTTAACCTACCTCTTTGGTATTCAAAAGGTAGGTTAACCTACCAAAAGAGGTCGGTTAACCTACTGCTAACCGACCACTTTGGTAGGTTAACCGACCTCCTTGGTATTCAAAAGGTAAGTTAACCTACCAAAGAGGTCGGTTAACCTACTGCTACCCGACCACTTTGGTAGGTTAACCGACCTCCTTGGTAGGTTAACCTACCTCTTTGGTATTCAAAATGTAGGTTAACCTACCAAAGAGGTCGGTTAACCTACTGCTAACCGACCACTTTGGTAGGTTAACCTACCTCTTTGGTAGGTTAACCGATCTCCTTGGTATTCAAAAGGTAGGTTAACCTACCGAAAATGTCGGTTAACCTACTGCTACAAATGCTATTTAATGTGCACGGAAATGTATGAAAAAAATAAAAATTGATACTACCTTGCCTTTCTTTGTGTTCTCCAATGGCCCTTTTTGGCGCAATTTTCTCGGTGCTCCTTTTCTTTTTGAGGTATTTGGATCCAAGATAGGCGTCTTCAATGAATTATTCATTTCAGCCCTGGTATCAGTGAGTTGCTTATTACTAACAGGATGTGACCTCAATGTGTGATCTTTCAATTTATTTTCGAGCCATTCTACCAACTCTTTATAACTTACCTCATCATCAACCACGACGTTGGCTAGATTTTCGAATGTATGGCACAAATGGTCATATCTTTTTTGCTCGACAGTGCTCACCAAACCAGCATAATTTGTCTTCACCCTTGAATACCCTCGTTGAACATCTCTTCGCCATCGCCTCAAGACATATGAGTCCGGAAGCATTTGCACACGGTTGCGAATTAAAACAGACAAGGAATTCCTACAAACAATCCCCCTGAACTCAAACAAATGACAACTACATTCAATAACACATTCCTGTCTTTGAAAAGTCAATGTGAAAGTCTTCCTCTTATGTAGTTGGTTTAATATTACATCCTCTTGAACCTCGTAAATAGTTCCATTAAATGCCTCTTCAGCCGATGTAACGTCACAATACATTTTTCCAGTCAATTCTTCCTGAAATTCCTTAAATTTAGCTAATGTATATACCTCCTGAAATTGCTTTTCAAGCTCAAACATTGTAGCACATGGAATCATTTGCGAATAAGACTTAAAATCAGCTTGAAACTCCTTCTCCACTTTGGATCTCAAAGCCAACTCATACTGTTCGACAAACTGTTTCAACGAAGTTTTTGAATGTACAAATCCGTCAAAGAATGCATTAATGCTCTCACTCCGTTGTGTTGTCGACATACCTGCCCAGAAATTCTTTTTCAAATAACAAGGCACCCAACGCGCTCTTTCAGTGTACAACCCAGATAACCAATCATTTGAATGCAAGCTATATCTATCAATCATTGTAGCCCATCCATGTTCAAATTCTTTTGAAGTTTGGGACTCATAAACCAAATCGTGTACACTCCAGAGGATAGATCCCTTATCAGTATGGTACCCAAACTTTTCAGGTAGCTTTTTCATAATGTGCCAAAGACACCATCTGTGCATGGTATTAGGGAAAACAATTGCAATGGCATTCTGCATTGCCCTATCTTGATCGGTTATTATTCCAACGGGAGCTTTATCATCCATGCATTGAAGCCACGTTTTAAATAACCAGACGAAAGTCATGGTATCCTCATTCGATATTAGACCACACCCAAGTAGAGTTGACTGACCATGATGATTGACACCTACGAAAGGAGCGAAAGGCATGTCATACCTGTTTGTGAGGTACGTGGTATCAAACGTGACAACATCACCAAATTCCTTATACGCTTGTCTGCATCTATTATCAGCCCAAAACACATTTCTCAATCGAGTCTCTTCATCCAAATCAACACAAAAGAAGAACCCTGGGCATTGTGATTGCATTTTGGAAAAGTATTCTTGAATTGCAGCAGCATCTCCTACTCCAAGCCGTAACCTTCTAACCTTATCCACGTAGTTACGACAGTCTTTTTCAACATACATTAGATTCTCATAACCTCCTGCTTCTACAACAGATGAATTGAAACTTTTGTGTAATGGAATTCCAGCAACATCATTTACTTCAAGTTTTCTTTTCACTTGTTCACTCAACTGACGGTTACATCTATACAAGCGTGATTTTGAAGGACTTGTTTTATGATTATGATCCAGATGGACCTTAGTAACACGCCATGTTCCTAAGGCATCCAAAGATGAAGTCATTCTAGCAGAACATCCCATTTGAATGGTTGGACGAGGTTTTAATGTTCTCTTAGATTTAACACTTCTATTGCCTTCTCGACAACAGGCGAAGACAACATATCTCAACTCCCCATCATCACTCTTCCTCGACGTTCTTCTTTTTACAGGGAAACCCACGGTATAGGCGTATTTTTTATAAAATTCAAATGCCTCATCCGCACTTGAAAATTTCATGCCAACCTTTGGCACGAAATCACTAACCTCAATTATTTCCTCATCAATGACCCCAACACAATTCTTCAACCCCACTGCATTCGCATCCACACTATCTACATCTACAACAATTTCATTATGCTCAATGGAATTCATGGTTTGATTTCCTGTGCATAAAGTAGGGTTAAATGCAGTAATACACCTCAAAATTGTATCAAATAGAACCCTAAGTTTATCTATTGAAAGAAAAAATTAGTATAAGCATAGTCTCTACTAAAAGTAAATCGATTCATGACACTCAGTAAAATTTAGGGCTTTGTAGACTATAGCAAGAACGTAGTCAGTTACATCAGTCGACTTGTTGATGTCATGAGCTCCATCGATGAGGATTTTAGGCTCAACAATGGTGGGGATTTCAGGTTCGCAATAATGGATTAAGTTTAGGGTTCAAGTTCTCAGTAACCTAAGCTCATGCTAAATTTATCTTCTAACAATTTCAAAACTTGCCTGGGAATAAGTTTGCTGTTAAGAGTACTTCGTCGGAAAGGTAGGAATCACGGTCGGGCTACCTCCGTTGTACAGTAGGATCGGGTTTCTTCCGCCTCGTTGAAAAAAATTTTTTTAGACACAGTGCTTTGCTCCACCATGGCATCGCCGGAGTTGATGGTCGCTGGAGTACATGACAGAAGTTGATTGAGGAAGTTGATTTTTGGGAAGGAGGAAGCAATCTGGAGTGCGCAATCTGGAGTGCTATTTACAGGAAGACGAAATTATGCATTGTGGGAAAGTGGTTATCTGATTTACAGAAGTTGTTTCTTTGACTTGTCTCAATTAATTCAAAATATCTTGAGACAATTGATATATCGTGAGTTATTACTTGTTGTCCACAATATTGTCTGATTTTTGTTGTTCAAGTAGCTTAATCCAAAAAAAAATACAAACTTTCTTACAAAAACAGCTTTCACCGTACAAATTTTTATCCTAAATAGACAATAATACCCTCAATTTTTTTTTTCCCTTTTTTTTATTTGTGAAATGACAAATAATGTTAGCTACCGGACATAAGGGGCAATTGATTGATGGCTATTGTTAGGGAAAAATGCTACTGGACAATAATAATGGATAATATGGTGGATAATATACTCACATGAGGTGGGGTTTACTATTCCATGTAAGTTTATTGTTCAACTATGTTGTCCAAGTAATAGTGAATATCACTCCATGTGAGCCTATTATCCATCATGTTGTTCAACTATGTTGTCCAAATAGAATTGTTCATTGTTAGGATAGTCAAAGACTCAAAAAGGCCAATACATGGGACACCAGCAATTGCAGTTGTGGGGGCCACCTAATGGTCAAAAAAATAATTTTTTTTCCTTCCAGTAGTTCACCCAGACAGAGGCAAAAGATGCGCTGCAAGCATGTTTGGCTGCATTTAAAAGCAATTGTCCAGGGTCTGTTCGACAGCCAAGATTCCGTTTAGAAATGGAATGTTGCTTTTTTCGAAGTAAAATATGTGATTGAAAAGTGTTTAAAAAAAATGTATCGTCAAAAAATGATTTGGGAAGTTGTATTATTTATAAACACACAATTAATTGTTTCTTTTAACAATATGCCGCGGAAAGAAACATTTTAAAATGCAGCTTTTAAGCATAGACAACCATCTTACAGGCTGTTTGGTAAATGTACTATTTTGGTTTATAAATTAATTTATAAACATAATTTTTCGAACCAATTTTTTAACCACACACATTTTCTCTCTCCAATTTTCAACGACTACTTTTTACCTCAAAATTATAAATAAATCAGTTTATAAATCAAACAACATTACCAAACGGACGGTTACAAATTCGGTCGAGAACAAGCATCAAGTAGTTCACGGTTCAAGTTTCAGTCCCAAAAAGAAAGCAGCAACTGGAATATCCCTTGAAAACAGACTTCTCATTACAAGTTAGTTAATACAGTAATACTACTAGAAATTCAGTTATACACAAGATTACAAATCAAGCAACAGCACTTAATTGTGCATGATTCATAGATGAAACCTAATAAATATAGAAAATATACAAGCCAAAATCAGATATCACTTTTGCCAAGTAACTATGGGTAAGAAAGAAAGAAAATCTTTTACTTGGCCGGAACATCTTGGTTGCGATAAGGGAAGTTGAAAGTTTACCTTGTTAAAAGGCAAACTTCAGCTCTGGAGGACTAAATTCTTCAAGACTCAGCAGAAATATCTGCATTTGAGTGTTCTGTTGGTTCTTTCGACTGTTGAGGACGATTAGTAACTTCTCTAGTTCCATTGACATTGCGTACACCGCTGCAAGTTTTGGCAGAAGTGATATGAGTTTTAGTGCCTTCTTTGAAAACGCCTGTGCTGTGTCTCGGTACTCGACCAATATTTCCCTTTTCCTCTGGTGTTGATTTGACTACATCACCACAGCTCTTTCTCCGTGATAGATTTGGCGATTTTGCACGAGTCACTGGCAGCTGCCATTCAACAAAAACTAAAGTAAATTTGTAAGCTTTGAAGAAGAGATAGTACTGCAACAGCAGCAGCATTACTTTCAAGAGTCTCTCCCCGGGTTAGATTTTATGGTTTTGCACGGTAACTGGCAGCTGACATTCAACGTCTGTTCGGTTGAAATTAAAACACAAATTATAATGGACACAATTTCCCAAACTACTTTTTAACCACTAAAATTTTCTCTCTCCAATTTTTAACCACACATCTTACCTAAAAAAACCCAAATAAATCAAAATTATAATTCCAAATCCTTTATTC
Source organism: Ligustrum vulgare (assembly GCA_963555705.1). NCBI lineage: Eukaryota > Viridiplantae > Streptophyta > Magnoliopsida > Lamiales > Oleaceae > Ligustrum > Ligustrum vulgare. The sequence continues at coordinate 33,298,046 of OY743186.1, read as the reverse complement.
ATAGCCGCCGAACGGTGCCTGAATTGGTGCAACAATGAAACTAATTTCTAAGGTTGGAGTAGAAGCAGCAGTAGTCGAAGGAGCATTAGTAGTAGGACCATGAAAAGGAGTGTGATTCATTCAAATTTTTATCATTAGCATAATTTTGAGTCACAATCAAACTAATCCTGAGAATGATGCAGACACATGTCACTAGAAAGATAATGGATGAGAATCCCAATTATTTTATGAATCTCGTTTTGGACTGCACTACAGAAAGTAATTGGTGTTTTTATCCCTAAAGGGCCGGCTAGTCTACTGGGGAATGTTAGAACTTTCCCTCAATTTTTTATTTATTTATTTTTTTCGGTGTTCTTGTGAATTGTGAGACATATGCATGAAATGGTTCTCTCATTTGTTTTTATTTAGTTTGATGTTGAAAATAGTAGAAAGCATGATTCGGAATTTGCCTATGAAACTCTGCATCTCTTTGGTGGGTTCCGGTGATACTATATTCATGGAGTATTTCTACTTAGATGGTTAGCTATTTTATCTCGTCCTCTCTTTATACTCTTCAATCTAATCCAACCCGGTATCAGAGCAGTAGCTAGCACCCATGAAAAACTAAACATATCAAAATCGAAAGAGAATCGATATAACAATGAAAAGCATTTCAATGTTATCAAGCTCAAGAGTGTATCTGTTAGTAGAAGATGCACAGTTCGCTGAAACTTCAACTAGTATTTATGGTGGAGACAGTGGCGGATCTAGACATTTTGTTCAGCACGGGCGGATATCAATAAAAAAAATCCAGTACGGGCAGATTTCAGTAAAATAATTGTATTTTTCAAAAAAATGCAAAAAATTCCCACTAATTTTTTTTTTCGGGCAGATCCAGCACGGGCGAGAGCGGGTGCTCACCATGCTCTCGGTCTGCTCGGTGGAGACACGATATCGCAAAATCACAAACTGTGTCCCAGTTTTGAGAAATTCATACAGGAAAGACCAACACTTTACCTTTTTAAGTTCAACCTTCACAGGAGGAGGCCCTTCCCGGTAAAAACTTGGAACGGGATTTGCTTTATATGACATGCTCTTTCTGAGCTGCTTTACAGCAGCAGCTTCTTCTTCCTATAAATAGAATCAATAAGAAAAAGATGTGTAAATAAATTCATAGTTTGTAAAATAAGACAGCAATGGAGAACGAACTGAAAGTATATACTACACCATATGAGAAAGGTGTACCTTGGTTCTAGCTGCATATTCAAGTTTCTCTTGCTCCAAAGCTTTGTGTTTTTCCTCCAACTTCATGTAAAACTAAAAATGGAAGACAGAAGCAAGAATATGTAAAAAATTTGCTAAAAAGAAGAAAAGAAAGAGAGAAATATATAGAACAATCAGGAACATGCATTGTTACCTCCTTGCGTCTCTCAGCACGATCCATGCATCTAAATGATGGAGCCACTGGAACGGTGACCCTGGATTTAACTGTACGTACTGATGCTGCAGTAATACAAGCGCTAAGGAGAATCCAGTGTCAAGAACATGGGAACCACAAACTCATTCAAGAAATAAAAAAGAAATGGAAAATCAGATGAGAACAAAAACAAGATTCTGAATTCAGCAGGATATGAGGAAGCCAGGGACCAATTATCATCTTCATACTGATATTTGTTTTCATTAGGTTGCAGAAGGCTCCTTGATACCGAATGAGATTTTGTCTGCAGCAAAAATAATGTTTGCCACCGTAAGAGTTTTTTTGTTTATAAACCAGAAATGTGATGTTTTCGAGTTTATATGTGTGGTTGAAAAATGGTTTGGGAAAATGTATCGTTTATAAATTTGTTTATAAACAGTTTACCAAACAAAGGCTTAATCTATTGCAGCACTACTTACATCTAAACACAACCATATGCAGCACCGATCTTTCATAGTCAGTTAACACGCAAAATTTAAAACCTGAACACAACCTAATGCGCAGTATAAATCTCTCATGGTCTCATTACCTGTGACTTCCCTACCATCTTGGCATTACTCGCATCATTTGATTTTGGTGAACGTTTTTCACCAGAAACAACGGTTTTACTCCCATTAGCATGGGTTTCACGTGCAGTTAGTTTCTCATCCTCGACACTTGATGCAAGCAGCTCAGAAGAATCCTTGTTGATTGACCGATTGACAGCAGACTCGGACTCAGGCTTGATCAAGGAATCCAATTTTTCAGAACTCGAATTCTGAACCTCAGCCTTGTGACTTTTCTGCTCAGGTTCGTTGTCGGTGCTTTTGACTCCTAGCACATCTTGTTCCACATTACTTTCATCGACAACTACGCCTTTTTCAGCATGATCCTCCAGCTCATAATCCTTTGTTTCAACTTTTTCCGATGCGATTTTGGGAGCAACATGAACTGTACCATGAAAGGTACCATTGGGTTCCATATTGACAGTCCTAGAGTTTCTGTCAACGTGCAAGCCGGCTACATCTCTCCCCATCTGCCTGCAGCATAGAAAACGTGTTTTAAATCAGAAAGTAGCACTCAGTGCTGTTTTATACGACTACAAATAAGAGATCCACTACCCACAAAAATATAAGACTATGTTTGACAAACAAGAAAAAAAACATGTTTTAAAACAACACAATTCCCCAAATCACTTTTTAACCATACACATTTTCTCTTTCCACTTTTCAACCACACATTTTACCATCAAAACATAAAAAAACAAAAACTTTAAACAAACAGAGGGATTCTCAAACTTTCTACTTACACAGCGTCGAAGCAACTAATTAACGGAATGAAGGAACCAGTCGAGCACCTTAATAGTGAACAAAGTAGAGAAAACTTATGAAACTTGTGAATTTCTATTGAAAAATTCACTACACGCTATCTAATACAAAAAACTCTCTAGTCAATTTGCAGTGTTTGAGCAAAAGCAAATAAAAAAAAGTAGCAAAAAAGAATAGAAGTAATCCAAGTTACACAGAAGCAATAAAAACTGCAGGTGAAATGAAATGAAATTAATGTAATATGAATTTATTATATATCCAGATAGAAATGCATTTTCTATTCCCCAATATCATGTGTAATTTTCTTGAAAAAACATCAAAGAACATAAACTCTATCAATCCTCGTACCATAATCACAAATCAAAACAATCTGAAGCTCAAAAATCAAAAGGAAAGCTTACAAAATGCCAAATCATAAATTTCCAACAGGAAACAAAAAACCCCAGAAATTAAATTTGTATTTCAAAACCCCTCATTTGCCTCAGAAAAAGAATACGAGCTCATAAAGATGCATGCATACATATATAGATACATAAATATGTATATAAACACACACATTGAGAGAGGCCAAAGAAGAGGAAAGCTGAGCAACATGCAGATCGAACCCAACAAAACAAGACATTGCATGAAGTAAAAGATAAACAAAAAAATGGGTAATTTTAACAAACTAATAATTAATTCTTACAAATCAATTTTCTTCGGTCTTCCCGATCTAGGCCTGACAAGATCTCCAAACTCCACCAACACCCACAAAAAGGTGAACACAATTCTCTCTCTATGACTACAATACGGATGTTTTATGTTTTTCTTACAGCAATAATTTCAATTCTCTTCATTTTTTTTTTCTTGTTTTTGTTTGTTTAACATCTGGTTTCATTTTTTTCTCTGGTTCATCTCAAATGTCGAAACCGTTTTTGTCGGACAATTTGTCCTCTGGAATTTATTTATTTTTCCTGCCTTTCATAAAAAAATTCTTTTCAAATTGAAAAAATAAAAATATATACAACAGTTGGCTTCTTTCAAACTGATTGAATTTGAGTAATTTAAGGAATCTAAACATTATTACAACAAAAACAAATCACTCGTGTTCCCTGAATTTGGGATATTATATCGGTAGAATTTCACTGTTGGTCCCCAGTAAATTGACCCAATAGCACATTGGTCTTCAACCTTCAAAAAGACGAGCAGGTTGATTCCCAATTTGTCATTAAAATTGCATAGCCACTATTGGAAACCATCCTATTCCATCTTACAAAGTCAATATTAAGTGATATCGAATTTAACTCTTATCATGTTTGAAACTCCAGGAACACAAGAATATTACACTCTATCCAACAACAAAAAAATAATAAAAAAAATAATTTGCAGAAAATTAAATATCAACACTAGTAGATTTTTCAGCCAAAGCATTAATGGTTCAATATTGTGAAGGGAAAGAGAAGAACTCTGTGTGGCAACTGAAAAATGAATTATTACAGTCCCTTAGGTAAAAAATGTTCGATACAGCACAAAAATGTAAAGAAGTTACAGTAAGAGGGCCAAAGGATTGGGCCCTTAAAAGAACTGGGCAAGAAATAAAGCAGGAGCCCAACATTTAAAACATCTAAACATTGGGTAAGTTGCACTGATGTCGCCTAATGAAACCTATTTTTGCTATTTGACACACTAAAAATCCTAATTTTAGAAATATCATCTTGAAGAACATGAATTGAAAATATACCATCCTAAATTATAGGGATTAAAATATGGGGAAAAAGGAATTTCATTTACAAAAAATCGTAAATGAAGAATCCATTCAAAATTTTCACACCACTGTCACATTGTCACATGTCGGCTACCACCACTCGTCTCAGGTTCGCAACTCAGCCTATTACTAAACGTCGCCACTGCCATGAAACTACCATTACGACCTCCCCATCCCCTTCGGCTGCCACGTCCACCCCTTCTGTTTTGACTGCCACCACGTGTCAGAAAGCTATAGATTTGACACGCCGTTTATATATTCCTAGGAAAATTCTTGGTACTACTTTTCTTCTAAATCACCACCTTCGCCGCCGCCGCCACCCCCGACTGAGGGAATTGTTGCATCATCTTCGTTATCACAGTCTTGTTCTTCCTCAGATCTGAAGATCTCTAACTCGCTTGCTACTTTGGACTCCTACTCCACCGCGACTACCATCTATGGTGGTGGTGCCGTCGGCGAAGGCATCGCATCTCAGAATAATTTTTCTTCTTAACCCAATGTCTCCACCTTTAGTGGATAAAAATAGTTCAAACCTAACCTTATTTAATGATGGCTAAGAAGACGGATTGATACCCCAAAGCCAGAAAACCCAATTCAAAACGCATTGTTTCAGCTCAAAATCATTAGACCTTGAAGGTTTCTATAAACCCACCTCCTCAAGACAGGCATGTGTTAGTACACTAGCTTCTGATGGATCTTTTGGCATTGAAAAGCCCTAGGAATCAGTTTAACGATGTAGGGACATGCAATGTCAAACTGAGTTCGAAGGATAGTCTGAGTATTTCCATGAGCATTCATTGGTAGATTCTTGTAGCTCATAGTAGATTTTTTGCTTTGAAATTGAAAAATGGATTAAGCAGCAGAGGAGCTTTGGGAAGTACAATGTAGAGATTACTTATTACGATGATATGGAGGTTTACATTGAGACTGAGGTTGATGTAAATTAAGGAAGGAACTCATGAAAGAGAATGTTGCTCAACTTGTTTAATTTTATTATTATTATTTTTTTAAATTCATCTCCAGATTAAAGTTGTGATGATGTGGAGGTTCATATCATCTCCAGATTATAGTTTCACTGGATATTTTCTTATTCGAATTTCATTATATGCCCCCTTGAATCTTGTTATATTTTGTTGATAAAGCAACTAAATTATATTTTGTCGAATCAAGAAACTAAATTCATATTTTGTAGGGGCGTTTATGCTTTATATTTTATTCCTCCCCTTTACCCTTCCTGGCTACATTCGTGGGGATAATTTTCATAAGGGGAATACAACTTTTGCTTTGTTTGTTTAATGAACTTCTATATTATGTCTCTAATTCTTGGTTTCTTATAAGATCCTAACTTTTAGTTAAAAAAAAAAAAAAAAATTGAAATATTAATCGGTGATACTTTAAACGAATTTAAGTTTCATTATGATACCAAAAGTTGGGTATTTGTGAAAATATCCTAACTTTCAATTAAAAAAAAAATTGAAGTATTAATCGGTGATACTTTAAATGATTGTAAGTTTCAATTATGACACCAAAAGTTAAGTATTTGTGAAAATACCACATATGGATCCTATCACATTTAGCTCAAATAATTCTTGGAGACAAAATTGCTCAGATCGTGAAATGAATAGTGCTATAGTCAAAGCTTCTCCCCCCCCCCCCCCCCCCCCCCCTTCATGCATGACCACACTAATAACATAATGGGAAGATCCATATCGCAAGAGTTTTGACAAGGAAAATGGTTAATCAATTACAAGATATAAGCAGTCATATGCCAGTCCTCTACTTAGATGAGTTGTGTTCTTGTAATACTTGACAAATAAAGTAGCCGTAATTGGTCCTACAAACTATCAATCACCACTTTATCAAATCCGTGAGGTGATAATTTCGGAATAGATGCTATAATATCTGATATAAATTGGCCAATGTCATTATATGGAGCAACACACCCTTCCACCACATCATCACATATTTGTAAACATCATCTATTAGAGCAAGGAAACGTTCCATTGAAGCTTCCATTCCTTCCCATCATTTAGTATCTTGTCCAGCTTTGTTGGCTTAGGAACTTCAAATCTAACACATTCAGCATCAAACATGCGTAGGTCTAGTGGAATTTCTTGAAATTGTGCAGCAAGTTGTTGATCTCCAAGAGATGAATTAGAGACAAATCCCTTTATTGAATCATCGCCATTTTATGAACCAGTCTGAGCAGTCAAATGAACCAGATTCAACATTTCTCTAGTGTAAAACTCATGGATCAAAGCACTACCACCAGTGACTCCAAAACCATTTGAAAACTATCCAACAATGACTTCCTTTGGGTTCACTTTTTGATTGGATAACAACAAATTCTGATGATAATCAAAGGAAATTGACAATGACCAGCTTAGCTTGTCGGCTCGTTGGACATAGAAATCTCCTATGTTGAAGATTATTAGTGGATAGAACCTAGCTGATACACTCGTTTCCGATGATGAAAACTGCAACACTGTCTGTCCACTCGGCCCCATAATTTGATTTTCAGGCGATGCAAGAGTTAGCGAGAGAGAGAATTAGCCAATGAAACTTTAACCTGGTGATGCCCAATCATTCTCCCTTCGAACTTCTTCTTCTTCCTCGGGAGTGAAACCATTCTTAACGTTAAAGGTCTTCCGGATTTCCTCTGCGGTGTTCCCCTTGATCGTGTCAGCCATTGTTTGACATGTAAGATCAAGCAGCCTCTTGATGTTTAGGTAGTTGACATCCTTGATGATAAAAATACAATCAGTTATCAACAAGTTAACCGGTGAAAACACAAAATTGCAGAAAATATATCTTACAATTTAAGTTAGTGCCTTCAAACATACACAAAAACGTTGAAATGATAATTTAACATAGAATGGTACAGAAGTCATTGATGTCCTAGAGCAAAAAATAAGATGCTGCAAAAAAAAAAAAAAAAAAAAAAAAACTGAGAGAAACAAGTTGTCAATTGTAAAACTGCGTATTATCACCTAGTAAATTTATAAAGTGAGTGACATTCTTGATTAAAGATCCAAAAGAGCAAGAAATTAAACTAGCCGTTAAAGCAAGTATACGAGTAAATGCAATTATCAACATAACTAAAAACGCACAGGTTTGATTTTCATAAGGAAAAAAAAATGGAAAATGCGCATATCTGCTAATGCTACAACGTAATTGCCATATAACAAAATTAACCAAGTAAATGCTCACAAGATCAACACAAAATTATAGTGGCACATACATCAAATTGATTAATGTATCTCCAATATGTTTTAGGGCCTCTAAGAAGATGAAGATTCTCAAATAGGACATCATAAAATAAAAATTTGGAGATTTCCAAAATAAATTAGGGACACTACAAATACTTGGAACCACCATTACTAAATTTATGACTTCAGAATAAAACATACAAGGTATCATTGTGTGTCATAAATTTGCTCATTGGAGTCCAACCTCCAATCTAAGGCGAGTGTCACAACAGGGGGGACATGCAATGTCGACCAGAGCAAAGAAACCACAAAACACCGTATTCCCCCCAAAGAGAGAGCCCCTGAGTTTACCAAGCATTATGGCAAACATGAAAAATAAACAAGTATCACAAAGTAACTACTAACTAGACATGAAAAATAGCAATTGCATCTTAGAAAATTTAACAATCAAATAAGAAAAGAGATGCTCTAAGAATAAAATCATAGTCTTTCCAGACAGATGCAAGCTTAAAAACATAAATACAAATTCAAAAGTGCTATAAGAATGATCTAATATCTTCAACCCTCAAAACATTATCACATGGAAGTAGCATACCATTAGAAATACATCAAAAAATTAAAAAATTAAAAACCCCCACACATGCCTTGAGGAAATAACCTGTACAAAAAGGTATTCTACAAAAAAAAAAAAAAAGAATAAACATAAATAAATCTAACTCACAATCAAATATGAATCAATCTCAATCGTTATAGAACCAGAAACCCTCAATCGGTCGGTCGGTCGGTCGATCGATCGATCTACCAAGCTTCAATTTTTGGCGACAATGGAATTGCCACAGCTGGGAAGAAGAGCAAAAAGTTGAAGAAGAGTGAGGATGCTCTCGGGTTTGTCATCACCACTACAAACTGATAAGCCCTTTTACGAATTGATTGCAAATCTGTATTTCCTCGAGGGATTTTCTGAGAGAGAGAGAGAGAGAGAGAGAGAGAGAGAGAGAGAGAGAGAGTAATGGAAAGAGGTAGGTGAGTTAGGATTGTAAACGGCAGTGCGAATTATTGGGAGGAAAATCAGGAATATTATTATTGAGAATATTTTTTTTTTAAAATTAAATTATATTTAACTAAATTGTTTATCTTTAGATGACAATAATTAAATTATATTATTAGAGATGATAAATCTCAAAAATCATGTTATGAGGTGAGTGCAAGCCTAATTTCTCTCTAAACATTCCCCCTCAAACAAGATGGTGGTTCAACAACTTCGAGTTTGCCTTTAAAGTGTGTAAATTGATGAAAGGAAATAGCCTTTGTAACACAATCAGCAAGTTGATCGCGTGAAGGCACATATCGAACTTCAAGTTCCTTTTGTAGAACCTTATCTCTTACGAAATGAATGTCAATCTTAATGTATTTGGTCCTAGCATGATAGATGGGATTTGAGGCAAGAGCTAGGGATGGCAAAAAAACTCGAACGACCCGAAACCTCGAGGACCCGAAACGACCCGTCCCATCTGGTCCGCGGGGCAGGTTCGGGGCGGGTTTTTCGCCCCGATCAGCTTTTCGGAGCCGGTTCAGGGCGGACCCGCGACCTGTGACCCGAGATGTTTTTTTTTTTTTTTGGGAATGAGAAACTAAAAGTAAATTTAATGAGGTATAAAAGAATTGAATCTTGGTGGAATTTAAGTGTATGAGAATATATAATCACTATACCATTATGTTGTTTATTGATTTTTTCCCCTTCAAATATACATATTATGTTTAAAGTTCAAATTTAAAAACTCTAACTATTTCGACTCCTAAAATTTTATTACCAATTAAAAAAAAAATCGGGTAATTTGGCGGGGCGTGACCGCGACCCGCTCCGCGAACAGTCGCGGGGCGGGGCGGGGTTCGCCCATATCGGGTTTAAGGCGGGTCGGCCCCGAACCCGACCCATTGCCATTCCTAGCAAGAGCACTGGCACTAGTGTTTTCACACCATGTTATAGGACAACTAGAAAGAAGGAAATGAAGCTCCTTTAACAATGATTGAAGCCAAGTAATTTCTGCTATGACTTGGGCTAGAGCTAGATACTCAGACTCAGTACTTGAGCATGCAATAACGCTTTGCTTCTTGGATTGTCAGGACACAAGAGTTGCACCCAGAAAAACACAATATCCACTAACTGATCTTCTATCATCGGGACATGGTGCCCAGTCGGCATCTGAATAACCAATCAAAGTCAAGGAGTTACAAGGTTTGATATGGAGACTGTGATGTAACGTACCCTTCAAGTACCTAAAAATACACTTAGTTGCTTGCCAGTGAAAATCAGTTAGTTGTTGAAAAAATTGACTTAACTTATTGATAGCAAAGGAAATATCTGACCGTGTGTGAGTTAGGTACTGCAAAGCTCCTAGAGCACTCATATACACAGAAGGATTTACCATAGGAGTTCCATCATGGATGGAGAAGTTTTTGCCAATGACCAGAGGCATAGTGCACGGTTTTAATCCTCCAAAGTTTAGTCTTTTCAACACATCAACAATATATCTAGACTGAGAGAAATAAATACATGTGTCATCCCGTTGAGCTTCAGTCCTAAGAAAAAAATGAAGGTAACCCAGATCTTTCAAAGAATAGACATTATGGAGTTGCTAAATAAATTTCTCAACAAGAGAGGAGTCATCACTAGTGATAATGATGTCATCAACATATACAAGCATAAAAATAATAGAATAGTCAGTTTTGAGAATGAATAATGAACAATTTGATTTTGAGCACTTAAATCCCCAACTTAAGAGAGTCATCTTTAGCTTATCAAACCAAGCTCGAGGGGCATGTTTCGATCCGTACAAGGCCTTTTTCAATTTACACACATGATTTGATTTGGTTGGGTCAACGTATCCCTCGGGTTGATTCATGTAAACATCTTCTTCGATATCATCGTTTAGAAAAGCATTGTTAATATCAATTTGTTTGATATCCCAATTTATGGTAACAGCAATGGTGAGAACCACTCTAATAGTACCGGCTTTGACAACGGGACTGAAAGTTTCAGAGAAATCAATTCCAGGAATTTGATGAAAACCTTTGGCAACTAGACGGGCCTTGTATCTGCTGATGGCTCCATTGGGGGTTATATTTGATTTTGTAGACCCATTTGTTGCCAACAATATTATAGTTGGTAGAGTATGGAACAAGTTGTTAAGTCTGATTTTTAAGAAGGGCATTGTGTTCCTCATCCATAGCAAGTTTCCATTTTGGGGACTGTAATGCTTCATCAACAGTATTTGGCTCCATTCCTGCGTCTTTAGTGTTTGAAACACTAGATGAATATGCTTTAGGTTTGAAAATTCCTTCCTTGGACATGGTAATCATGTTGTGTGTTGGTAAAATGGGAATTTTTTCTTGAGATTCTGTTGAGCTAGAAGGAGGTGAAGACTTTAAATTTAAGGGTAAAGATGAGAAAGAAAAATTAACAAGAGAAATTTGAGGATGTGATTTGTCATCAGATTGTTGTATGTTCTGGCTACTATGTTGTAATGTTGTGTTAGGTGAGTCTTGAGTGTGTTCAGTACCAGCTTGAACTTGATTTTGATTTAGTTTTAATGAATTGCTGGATGAGATAGGGAGAGAAAACCATGTAGAGATAGGACCTTTAATAGTGGTATTGGTTTGATCTTTGTCAAAGAAACCTGTTTTACATGGAAAGTCTGATTCATTGAAGACAACGTGTCTAGAAATGTAGATTCTACCATTTGAGTTAAGACACTTAAAACCTTTATGAGACTCACTATATCCAAGAAAAATACATTCGTAGAGTGGAATTGAAACTTGTGACTCTGATAAGCATGCAAACAAGGAAAACAGGTGGAGCCAAAAACTTTTAGCATTGTGTAGTCGGGCTTTCTAATTGTGTAATTTTTCCCATGGTGATATGTTATTTAGAATGGGAGTAGGTAATCTATTTATAAGAAAAACAGCTGTTTGAAAGGCCTCCCACCAAAACTTTAGATGCATGTGAGCTTGTGCATGAAGGGTAAGTCCCATTTCAACAATGTGTCTGTGCTTTCTCTCAGTCCTGCCATTTTGCTCATGAGTGTGAGGACAAGGTTATCTAAAATTGATTCCACTTTGTTTGAGAAAATCAATAATGATCTATATTCTCCCCCCAATCAGAATGAAGTTCTTTAATTTTTTGGTCAAATTTATTTTCAACCATTTCTTTGAAAATGGTGAAGATCTTGAAAGCTTCAGATTTAACCTTCATGGGATAAACCAAGTAGAGCGAGTGAAATCATTAATGAAATGGATATAATATCTAAAGCCATTTGTGGAAGTAATAGGTGAGGGACCCCACACATCCGTGTAGATTAATTCAAGTGGTTTCAAGGCTTGAGATTCAGATTTCTTAAAGGAAAGAGCATGCGACTTACCAAACTGACAAGCTTCACAAAAGTTAGAAATTTCATTGGTAATCAGACTTCCATTACATGACCCAAAAACTTGATTTAGGGCCTTAAATGAAGGATGTCTTAATCTCATATGCCCAAGGTTACCTTCAAAAGATTCGGACTCAACAAAATGAAAGCTGACCTTAGAACTATTTTCATTCCTGACACTAATAATAGGCTTCTTAGGACGCAATTCAAGCTGATAAAGTCCATCTCTAGCTCTCTCTTGCAGCATTACCCGTTTGGTTTGCAAATCCTTCACAAGACAATAATGTGGATGAAATTCAACGAAAACATGATTGCCAGTAGTTATTTTGGATACACTCAAGATATTTTTGGTGATTTCTGGTACACAGAGAATGTTGTTTAGTAAAACTGTGGAGTTGTTGGAAGAAAGGGTGGAGTGACCAGTGTGTGAAATAGACAGAGGATTACCATTACCAATTATGAGATTTCTTTTACTTGCATACTCTGTTTTGGAGCTCAGTTTGGTAGGGTCGTCAGTGACATGATTTATAGCACCACTATCAAAATACCAGCTATCATTTGTCATTGTTGATGGAGTAGCAACAACATATAAGCTGAAGTGGTGTTTGTGTTGCTGCCTGAATAAGTCAAATCTATTCGATACAGACAGTCAAGAGCAGAGTGCCAATATTTGTTGCAGATTTGGCATATTGTAGGTACACCATTGTTGTTGAAATTGTTATTCCAACCTCCTCTTCCTCTAAAACGACCACCACCTCTCCTATTTCCAGTAAATCCACCTCTATAACGCTGACCTTGATTGCCAGCAGATTGCCTACGAAATTTACTGTTAGGTTTGAAATTTTTATAATTTGAGAAATTTGCATTTGGATGAGGGGACTGAGACTGAGCCATGGCAGCTGAAGGACTCCCTAAGGACATGGAGCTAAAGGAGTTTAATCTATCCATCTTAGTTTCAAAACTTAATAGAGTGCTTTGGAGTTCAGCCCAAGTTATGTTATCTTAGGACTCAATCAAACATGTAATAGGAATATACTCAACAAAAGAGACAAGATCAGAATTTTGAATAGGCTTCCCAACCACACCCAGAGAGTTAGAGAGATGCTTCATTTTACTAAGATATGCAGTCATAGACATGCCTTCCTTCTGAGTCGTCTGGATTTCAAGCCTATTATTGTTGATTTGAGCTTTGTTTTGAACACCACAGTAATTTTCAATTGATTTTCAGAGATCACGAGCTGTAGAACACCCTAAAACTTGTACTGCAACCTCCTCTGTCAGAGAGTTCAGCAACCATCCAAGAAGCAGTTGATCCATGGTAACCCATTCTTTGTACTCTGGGTTCGTTTTGAATCCAAAACTAGGTGTAGAAATAGAAATCCCTTTACTAGGAGTGTTTTTACCAGATGTTTCTGTGGGAGCTCCAAGCATCATCAGTATATATTCCGGTGGTGCAGCCTATGTACCGAAAATGAAGCCATCTAGTTTGTAACCTTTGATTATTGGAGAAATGAGAGATCACCAAAGGAGACAGTTTTCACGCGTCAGCTTCACTGCAATGGATTGCCCAATGTTGTTCCCAAGAGGTAGAAATGGATTTTTGTTTTGAGGATTTTGGTTTGAGATGTTGCTGCTGGTTTCAGATGCTTCAGAATCCTTCCCAGTCGACATACTAGGAAGAGATCCACAAGAGGAGCGGCGTAGGCCTTCACAGCTTTGATACAATGTGAAGGGAAAGAGAAGAACACTGTGTGGCTGCTGAAAAATGAATTATTATAGTCCCTTAGGTCAAAAATGTCCGATACAACACAAACATGTAAAGAAGTTACAGTAAGAGGACCAAAGGACTGGGGGGCCTTAAAAACTTACTCACATGTTGAGCATCCACCAAAGTGGATAAAGCTTGATTTGCACTGTAATGACAAAAACAACAACCAAGATATATAGTGTTCAGATTACAGAGACGATCGAGTCAAAACTTATCTTTTATACTCAAGATCTACTTCTACAAGTTACTGTTCATGAAGAACACCACAACCACACTACAACCCTTCAACCAATATTACAATTTACAAACAATCAAGGACCAATATTCTACTAATGTTCACCAAGGAGGGAGGGAGGACGAGAGTAGAATAAAATATGATATTCTCAAATGAGATTTTCGAGAGAGAATGAACCCAGCCATTTTCTAATAACTTAGAAGCTAGATGAATAATGGAGCCTAATAGCAAAAGTGAAGGTTCATCAAGCCAAGTATGATAAACATCATAGGCACTTGGAAGAAGCTTCATCCAACGACCACAATAATGACACTTGTCACAATCTCAACAAAGGAGTCCAATTAAAAGAGTCGCGTTCCAGTAACAAGTTTTCTCCCAATTTTGATAGCGCACATGCACACGTCTTAATAATGTTTTTATAAGATTGTAACTCATTTGAGAATGTTAATTTTGAAATTCAATTTCTCATTTAAACTTTAAACAAATCAAATTACTTATTTGAAGTTGAGGATCTTTTGAAATACGCCACCATTTGGGTTCCATTTTCATTTTCAAATATTCTACTTTGCAAAATTAAATATTTATTTTAAGGCTAGTCTAGCTCGTGCAATGCACGAGTAGTGCCTATAATTATGTATGCAATAGTGTTATTGCACGTGAACAATAAAAAATAACATTTTATCAAATTACGACTACTCAGCTGTTATATAATTTCGAAGAATAATTTGTAGATTTTGCGAGCTCGTTTAGTAGTATATTAAAAACTTGATTTTATATAAAGTATGCGTGATTTTAAAAGAGGGGCGAAAGTTAACCGGTAAAAGAAAAAATCGAAAAAATAAATATTTAAAGACCGGCAACCACAAAGATTTAAAAAAAAAAATGATTAGCATCATTTTTGAATGCGCGTTCGTCTTATTTTGACAATTGTTATATATTTTGAAAAGACAAGTTTATAGTTTTTTATGAGTTTTTTAAAGTGGTACATTAAAATTTTAGTTTTGTCAAGAGTGCATATGTCGAAAATAAGACGAAATTAGACTTGTGAAAAAAATGAAAAATGCATTTTTAATAGACTATTTTAAAAGATTATAATTTTTACTATGATTGATGATTTTGTAATTCGGAAACAATGTGATTAAGTATTTGAGAACTTCACATTTTTATGAAGATCTTTTTATTACAACTTCATTTGAGCTCTTGAAAATGACCAAACAAAGAAAGCAAAAAATAAGGGGCGATGACAAATGAAAAATAGGTTTTGAAAATGTAAATTTTTAGTTTTTATGAACTTTTCGAAGTGGTACTATAAAACTTAATTTTGTATAGAAAAATGAAATAAAAATTGAATCACATAAACATGAAAAATTCATCGTTAAGGAACCATTTGAACGACTGTAACTTTTGTCACGTTTGACAGTTTTGTAATTCGAAAATAATGTATAAAGTAATGTGTGATAACTAAACATTAACATCAAGATCATGCTATTAATATTTCATTTGAGTCTAAAAGGTTGATCAAACAAAGAAAAACAAAAAAATGCACAAAATGACAAAATAAGGGTTGCCACTTTTTATCAAATCATTATTCATAAGCCGTTATATAATTTTCAAGACGAATTTGTAAGTTTTTGCGAGATATTTGAGTAATATATTAAAAACTCAATTCTATCTAAAGTATGCATGATTTTAATTAAAAGAAAAATCGAAAAATAAATTTGTAAGGACAGACAACCACGCGAATTTAAAAAGCGAGTGATCATTTTTGGATGCGCATTCACCTTATTTTGACAATCATTATATGTTTTGAAAAGATAAATTTGTAGTTTTTATAAGCTTTTCAAAGTATAGCACATTAAAAACTTATTTTTTGGTAACAACACATTCTCCAAAATATCTTTATTGCCACACACATTTTTTAAACTATTTTTCAATCATATATTTTACCTCGAAAATGAGACTAAAGTTGATTAGTAAAAAAAAAAAAAAAAAAGGAAAAAATGCATTGTTAAGAGACAATTTTAAATGACTATAACTTTTGCTAATATTGATGATTTTGTAATTCAAAAATAATATAATAAAGTATTATATGAGAACTTTACATTGATATCAAGATTTTTGCTATTTCGACTTTATTTGAGATAAAAAAAAAGGGACAAAATCACTAAATGACAAAATAGTCTTGCCATAAATTAATAGTGACATAAAACTTACTCTAATAATATAGTTAAAAAAATTTAAAATATAAGATACGATCTAGTTTTCTGCCATTAATTTTTTTAAAAAGTAGAATTTTAAAAAAATAAAATGAAACCTAAAAGGCCTGGTCGGTTCTCAAGGTCTAACTTTTCTTCTTTATCTTAGCCCTGTTTGGTTTCTCTACTAATTTAAATTTTAATCTAATTTAAAATCAACATTTAATTTTAACCACACATCTCATCAATTTTTATCAAAATCTATTAAAAGTCTAATTTTTATCAATACCAATCATGGGCTTAATCTTTCTTCTTAACTATATGATGAGTGTGAGTTTTGATCACAATTCATTTATGGCAAGTTATTTTGTCTTTTAGTGACCTTTTTTGTCAACTTTGTAGGCCCAAATGAAGTCGTACTAGCAAGATCTTCATATTGATGTAAAGTTCTCATACAATTTTTTACCACATTATTTTCGAATTACAAAACCGTTAGCTGTAACAAAAATTATAGCCGTTTAAAATGAGCCCTTAGCAATGTATCTTTCATCTTTTTTCACGAGTAAGCTTTCGTTTCATTTACGATACATGAATTTTAGACAAACTAAGTTTTTAATGTACTACTTTGAAAATTTCATGAAAAACTACCAAAAAACATTTTCAAAACATATAATGACTGTCAAAATAAAATGAACAAGCATCCAAAAATGACCACTAACTTTTTAAATCCCCATGGTTGTCGGCTTCGGCCTGCGGGTCCTTAAAAATCTAATTTTCGATTTTTCTTTTACGAGTTAAATTTTTATTTTACGGGTTAAAACTGAGTTTCTAATATACCACTTAAAGATCTCACAAAAATCTTAAATTCGTCTTCGAAATTATATAACGACGAGGAATAATATTTTGACAAATAGTGGCCACCCTTATTTTGCCCTTTGTTACATGTTTTTCGTTTTTCTAAGTTTGGTCAACTTTGTGTGCTCAAATGAAGTTATAATAGCAAGATCATGATGTTAATGTTAAGCTCTCATACAATACTTTACGACATTATTTTTTAATTACAAAACCGTCAACCGTAGTAGAAGTAATAGTCTTTTAAAATGAAGTTATAATAGCAAGATCATGATGTTAATGTTAAGCTCTCATACAATACTTTACGACATTATTTTTGAATTACAAAATCGTCAATCGAAGTATAAGTAATAGTCTTTTAAAATGAAGTTATAATAGCAAGATCATGATGTTAATGTTAAGCTCTCATATAATACTTTACAACATTATTTTTGAATTACAAAATCGTCAACCGTAGTAGAAGTAATAGTCGTTTAAAATGGTCATTTAACAATGAATTTTTATTTTTATTACGAAAACAAATGCACTCTATACAAAAACTAACTACTTTGAAAAACTCGTAGAAAATTACAAACTTGCATTTTCAAAATCCATTGTTCATTTATCATCACCCTTTAATTATTTTGTCTTTTTTGGTTTTTTCTTTCTTTGTTTGGTCAATTTTGAGTGTTTAAATGAAATCGTAATAGAAAGATCATGATATGATCTTGAATGTAAAGTTCTTACACAATATTTCACTACATTATTTTTAAATTACAAAATCGTCAATCGTCGTAAAAGTCATAGCAGTTTAAAATGGTTCCTTGACAATGTATTTTTAATTTTTTTTTCATGAGTCAACTTTCATCTCATTTTCGACATATGCACTCTAGACAAAATTAAGTTTTTAATGTATAACTTTAAAAACTTATTAAAATCTACAAATTTACTTTTTTCAAAATAATATATAGACTATTAAATAAGGGGAATGCGTATAAAAAATGACCGCTCACTTTTCTTAAGTCATTGTGGTTATCGGCCTTTAAAATTTTATTTTTCGATTTTCTTTTTATGGGTTAATTTTCTTCCAATTTTAAAATCATGCATACTTGAGATAAAATCGAATTTTTAATATATTACTCAACAAGCTCGCAAAATCTACAAATTCATTTTCAAAATCATATACAATTGAAAAATCATAATATGAAAAACTATTATTTCTATTTTTCATGTACAGTAAAACTATTACATACATAATTATAAATATTATTTGTCCATAGCACGAGCTGGACTAGTCATCCTTATTTTTTTTAAAATTAAAAAATTAAAAAAAATGCTTCCTTTTCTTTTAACAAAGTTGTGATTTATGACTTAGGACCCATGTCGTTAACTGCAAGCCTGCAATCTAAGCAGTGAAAGCTACGATAGCGAGGCGCGAGCAATCATGTTGATTTTATATTTTAATTTTAATTTTCCATGTAAAATAATTCATTTTCTATTTTTTTATCTAAAAAAGACAGAAAATAGGAAAGATTAATAATCCTAAATAAATCTCGAAGCAAAATAATATTATATAAAAAATAATCCCCACGTTTGCCCCCTAAATAGGATGAGTGTATGAAAATGAAGCTCGAGAATTTACATGGTATCTTACGTTTTATCAATTTCTCCTAAACGTAATAAAAACCAAGTTGAATCGAGAATGTGAAATTAAATGAATTAGACTTTTAGTAAATTTTGATAAAAGTTAATGAAATATATTGTTAAAAAGTTGTAAATTACATAAAATATTGTTGGATATTGATTTAATAATACGAGAGATTGATTAAGTATTGAAAACCGACTAAAGTGACTTCATGTCGACTTCAGCCAAATATCCAAACTCGATCCAATCCGTTTAAGCAAATTTGTTTGCCACTTCGCCGCTTCGGAGTGCACAAACGGGGATAAATTTCTCTGCATGTATTAAAGAGTATATTTGACATTTCGAAACCAATATCGGATGAATGAGAAATTGCGGAAAATGACATAAAATATGGTCAAAATTTTGCCCATGCGATCGCACGGTTTCAATACCGTGCTATCCCACGTCAAAATGATTAAATCTCTATTTGGCATAAAGCCGTGCGGTTGCACGGTTGTCCGGAAAAGGTATGTCTTTTGGAAGAGTTGCATGGTTTGGAAGGGTTGCATGGATTGATCCGCACCACTTCGTCCCTAACCTTTCATGCTCTATAAAAAGGACCATTGAGGTGTCCTAAAACACACACCAATGATGTGCAATATCACTATCATTTTCTTCTCTCTTCTTAAATCAAATTCTTGCATATTTGTTGTATTATTTTGATTTTTCTTGTTCATTTCATTTTGGAGAATATAAGTCGAAATTCTGGTTCGTTGTGCTTGTATTTTGGAGTGCTACAAACACAAGTTGAAGTCGTCGTATATTGGGAGTACGTAAACCGTTGACACCTTTACGGGACAAATTCGACTTAATGTCTCGACTTTATCCATTTCTTCTTATTTTCCGTGTCGTTATTCCGTCTATTTATCGACATGAATTTCATATAAAATATTCTATTTCTTTGACGTAACGATATATACAAAATATTCCAACAAATATATCATTGAAATTAATTGTTAATTTCGACTTACATTAAAACCTAAATTTTAATCACAAAAAACAACTCTAATTAGTATTTGCTTTAAGCCAATTCTCATCGAAATCAAACTTAATCCAACCATACCCACCCCTAACTTAGTGGAATGCAATATTTTATCTTTATGAACATGAAAGGCATTAGTGGTCTAATGTTAGTCATCACATGCACAAGAATTAAAGTGTCATTACTAATTTGAAAAGACAATAAAAGGAAAGTTAAATAGTTGGGTAAAATGAGAAATATGATATTGTTGGAGGGTCGATTAATGATGATGACATGTGCCACCGATAAGTTTGTCTAGAAATTATAGTTTGGGGCCAAAAGAAGAATTCTTTTTATTACCACAATCAAATAAGAAAATTAAATACAAGATCAGTTTGTAGCTTAGTGACTTAATATGCCAAACATGCTTAATATGTTAGGGACTATATACGTCAAACGTTTGTAGATTAGAGACTTAATACGTCAAAACATTTTCATTTCAAGGATGTTATCTGTTGAGACCAAGCTCAAAAAGGAGTACAGTGATCCACCAGCGAAGGTCCAATAGAGGCCCAATGGACCTTGGCCCATGGCTAAAGCTTAAGATGTCTTCTTGAGTCAATTGTCGAGGTGGTACAGCACGTGAACTTCTTTAGCTGAACTAGTTTATGACTAGCCGAAGTGTTTTATGTTTAGACGGGGGACCTCCTTAATAAAAGCTCGGATGAGTGATGTGACAATGGATGAAGTCAGAGATGTGACGCCACCTTTATCAAAAAGTGACAGGCGCCCATCCCCTACCAAACGTAGCAATGATTACTGTCAAAAAGTAAGATCCGCTTCTCCAAAAGCTAGGGTAAATACACGTGTAAAGTCCGCCACGTGTCGCGATCCAAAACAACAAATTCGTCTATAAATAGAGCATTCCTCCCGCTTTGTAAAGGGTGAGCAATCTGATACTCTGAACTAAATATTTTATTCTCACTCCCTTTTCTCTCTTTTACACACCTATATTTCCCGCACTCAATTTATATTCGCTTGAAATGAGTACTGACTTTGACATCGGAGTGCAAACGGGAGCCACCTAGGCCCCATTTGCAAACTGATTGTTTGTCACAGTGCGCAGGAGGTCCATGTGTTCAAGAGGGAGGAGCTGAGACGTGTTGGTCCAAGGTCCAGCCGGATTTTGTGGTCAACATTTTGGCGCCGTCTGTGGGAAACCATACTGCTAACCACGAAAACGCATGATGAAAAGCCACACATAGAAATGAAGTTTTGAAAAATGAGGAGTAACCTCTTGCAAAAGAGCGGAGAACTGCAAGGACTTTGAAATATAAGTTTATTAACCTTAAAAAAGGCGTGAAACTTTGAAACATAAGTTTATTAACCTTGAGAAAGGTGTGAAACTTTGAAATATAAGTTTATTAACCTTGAAAAAGCCGTGAAACTTTGAAATATAAGTTTATTAACCTTGAGAAATGCGTGAAATTTTGAAATATAAGTTTATTAACCTTGAAAAAGGCGTGAAACTTTGAAACATAAGTTTATTAACCTTGAGAAAGACGTGAAACTTTGAAATATAAGTTTATTAACCTTGAAAAATGCGTGAAACTTTGAAACATAAGTTTATTAACCTTGAGAAATGCGTGAAACTTTGAAATATAAGTTTATTAACCTTGAAAAAGGCGTGAAACTTTGAAACATAAGTGTAATAACCCTGGAAAAGGATTAGGACTTTGAGATAAAAGTTCATCCATCTTTGAAAGAAAAGATAAACCAAAGAATTGTTCTGAACATGAATGAAAGTGGCGATGATATTAACCCTCGTAGGAGTAGAGACGGACAACACAGCGAGTGATGAGAATCCAGGGAGTCAATCGAGTCAAAGTCAAACGGGTCAACCCTCTATCAGAATACCAGTGGGGCCCATGACAAGATCCAAGGCTAAAGAGGTCCAAGAGTCGATGGTGGGACTCATTTTCAAGCTCCGAAATCAAGTCCACATGGAAGAGAGCAAGATCGAGGTCAATTGCCTAAGTTTGGAAGCTCAGGACATTTCGGTCGACCGAAAGTCCATCCGGTCGATCGAAACTCTGCAAGGATTTTTGGAGCAAGCCTCAGGAGGGTTCGGCTGAGCTTTGTACTACCGAAAGTGCTATTTCGGTCGACCTGTTGTTCGACCGGAATATTTTCGGTCGACCGAAAGTTTCCCGAATGAAAATGCGGGGTTTTTTGTGCAATTTTGCAAACTTTCTTTTCTTTCAATTTGTATATCTTTTGTAAAGCCTCAAACCCTAGTTAGTTTTTGTTGGACGTGAAGACTCCTTGAGAGCATTTAAGAGAGGTAAATCATTTCTTTCCTTGTAACTTTTCTTGGAATATTACTTCAACTTGTATATTGAGAGTTTATCTTGCGTATTTGGTTGTTATTGTTTATTCCACAAATCTTGGTATTTGTCTTAATCTCTCCATTGGGCTAGGGTTAACTTTCCTTAGAATTTTGGTTGGGTTAAACTTGGGTCAAGATTCTTCCTTTATTACCTTTTTTAGCTTTCTTGGGTTGATACAAAATTGTTGTGGGAATTTTTTGTTCAAACACCAAAGGTCGCATCATTTGGTATCAGAGCTTGGCTCTAAAATTGGTAATCCTATCTTTACATTTATTGTTGTTGTTCTTGATATTCTCAAAAAAAAAAAAAAAAAATTGGAGGAAATTAGTTGCCCATGAATATTTCATGATTCCTACATATTGGGCATTGTTGTTATCATCAATTTGAAAGTTTCTTGGAGATACATTTGAACATATACTTGAAAATTCCAAACTATTCAAGTTTGCATCCTAAGTGTTTGATAAAATGTTTCAAGGAGTGTTTTCATATTGAAACCTACCATTCAACTACCAAACACATTCCTAAGTGAATTCCTTGTGTCTTACATCAAGTTATTGTGACTATACCCTTGAAAATCTTATTGGTGAAGTTAAATTCCTTACTTCCTTGTATAATAGCAAGCAACTAAATTCTACTTGCTATTGTGTCAATCCTCCCTTTTTGATTCCTTTATTGTTTGTGGAATTTGTGCTACACAAGAATTGAATTCTTAATTTAGTTGAATTACGTTCCTTGGAAAGTTTGGGTAAGAAAGTGAGGAGTGGTAAAAGACAAGAGTGGTGAGCTCATTAGAGAGAAAAATCTTAATTGAGTGAAACACGAGCAAACATAATTTGTGAGGACACTTGCACACTTACACTCCATGGCTAGTGCACATACTTCGAGTGGACAAGATTCTAATGCACAAACTCAAGAGTTGAGGGATATGATACAAGCTCTCACGGTTACCATGGCGGATATGTGGGGAAGATTGGAGGGGAGGTTAGCAAGGTTGGAAACTAGGAGGGAAGCTCCACCCCCAAGGGATGATAATGTTAGGAGGGGTGATAGGAGAAGGCCTAGGGATGAGTATGAGGATGATGATGTTGATGATGATGAATTGGAGAGTGAAGGAGGTAGTGACCAAAATTGGAACATGGGTAGGAATAGGGAGGAAGGAATGTGAGGGGAGTTGGTCGAGGTCATGGGAGGAACCCTAGGGGTAGGGATGGAGTGGATGGTATCCTTGGTGGTATCAAGATGAAAATTCCTTCTTTCCATGGGAAGAGTGATCCGGATGCCTATTTAGAGTGGGAAAGGAAGATGGAATTGATTTTTGAATGTCATAGGTACTCCGAGGATAAAAAGGTTAAGTTAGCGGTAGTGGAGTTTACCGACTATGCCTTAGCTTGGTGGGATAATTTATTACTCACTAGGAGAAGGAATTTAGAGGGTAGTGTGGATACTTGGGATGAATTGAAGAGCCATATGAGAAAAAGATTTGTACCAAGTCACTACTATAGGGGGCTCTATCAAAGACTACAAACTCTTACTCAAGGAACAAAAGGGGTTGAAGATTATTACAAGGAGTTGGAAAAAGCTTTGATGAGGGCCGACATAGAGGAGGATAGAGAAGCCACTATGGCTCGATTCATGAGTGGGTTGAATAGGGAGATATCCAATGTGGTTGAATTACACCATTATATTGAAATGGAGGAGTTGGTACACATGGCTATTAAAGTGGAGGCTCAATTGAAGAAGAAGGAGCAATTTAAAAGAAATGGACAAGAAAAATTCTTGGGGGGTCCTAGTTCCAATTGGAAGTCTAAGTGGGGGAGTGAAAAGGTTGATAAGGCACCACTTAAGGACAATATTGGAACCTCGAAGGGAAAGGAAGTTAGCTTCATCAAGGATAAACCAAAGGTTGTTCCTACCACTTCTAGGAGTCGTGATATAGAATGCTTCAAGTGTAGAGGACGGGGGCATTATGCTCGAGAGTGCCCTAACAATAGGCTGATGATTATTAGAAATGGGGAGTGGTACTCGGAAGATGAAGATGATGAAGAGGAGATGCCATGTAGAGGAGATAGTGATGGCGAGGAAGAAGAGGTGGAGGGAATTGTTAGTCCACCCAAGTCTTTAGTCACCATTAGGTCTCTCAACACCCAAGCCAAGGTGGATGAGGCGGCTAAGCAAAGGGAGAATATCTTCCATACTAGGTGTCTTGTGAAGAACAAAGCGTGTAGTCTCATCATTGATGAGGGGAGTTGCATCAATGTAGTTAGCACTAGTATGGTCGAGAGGTTGGGATTACCTTTAATGCCACATCCTAATCCTTATAAGTTACAATGGTTGAGTGATTATGGTGAGTTGAAAGTAAGCAAGCAAGTATTACTTATTTTCAACATAGGGACCTATGAGGATCAAGTACTTTGTGATGTGGTGCCCATGCAAGCTACACATATATTATTGGGGAGGCCATGGCAATATGATAGGAAGGTATTGCATGATGGTAGGAAAAATCGGTATAGTTTCCAAATGAATGGAAAACCCGTGACACTCCTACCTTTGAGTCCGGAAGAAGTTTACAAGGACCAATTGAAACTCAAGAAGGAGGAGGAGGAGGAGGAGGAGGAAAAAGAAAGAAGAAAAAAAAAGACGGAGTTGAGTGAGGGGCAAAACGAAAGTGAGAAAAAAAGAGGGGAAAAAAGTAGTGAAAAACGAAAAGAGGGGATGCAAGAAAAAAGAAATAGAGCAAAAGATATTGAGAAAAAAATGAATTTTTATGCGAGTAGGGGTGATGTAGAGAGAGCTTTAAAAGAAAATCATTCAATTCTTTTGTTGGTCTATAAGGAGTCCCTCCTTACACTTGATGACTCTCACACTTCCCTCTCCACTTTAGCTACTTCTTTGTTGCAGGAGTGCGAGGATGTCTTCTCGGAGGAAATGCCTAGTGGGCTTCCACCCATTAGAGGCATCGAGCATCAAATCGACTTCATCCCCGGAGCCGTCATTCCAAATAGACCGGCATACCGAAGCAACCCGGAGGAGACCAAGGAACTCCAAAAACAAGTTGAGGAGTTGATGAGTAAAGGATATGTTCGTGAGAGCATGAGTCCTTGTGCCGTTCCCGTGCTACCGGTGCCCAAGAATGATGGAACCTTTAGAATGTGCGTCGATTTTCGAGCCATTAAAAACATAACGGTAAAGTATCGACACCCCATTCCTAGGTTAGATGATATGCTAGATGAGTTGCATGGTTCTTGCATTTTTAGTAAAATCGACTTGAGAAGTGGATACCACCAAATTAGGATGAGAGAAGGAGATGAATGGAAAACCGCTTTTAAAACTAAATATGGTTTATATGAGTGGTTGGTTATGCCCTTCGGTCTCACTAATACACCGAGAACTTTTATGAGATTAATGAACCATGTTTTGCGAGCATTCATTGGGAAATTTGTGGTAGTTTACTTCGATGACATTTTGATTTATAGCAAAAATTTGAATGAGCATATTGAACACTTGAGAAGTGTACTTGTGGTTTTGAAAGAAGAACAATTGTATGCTAACCTCAACAAGTGTAATTTTTGCATCAAGAGTGTGGTCTTTCTTGGATTTGTAGTTAGTACTAAGGGAATAGAGGTCGATGAGGAGAAGATCAAAGCCATTAAGGAATGGCCCACTCCCACAAGTGTCACCGAGGTAAGAAGCTTCCATGAGTTAGCTAGTTTTTACTGTCGTTTTGTCAAAGATTTTAGCACACTAGCTTCGCCACTTACCGAGGTTGTTAAAAAACATGTTGGGTTTAAATGGGGGGAGGCGCAAGAAAAGGTCTTTAATGAAATAAAGAACAAATTGTGCACCGCCCCGGTTTTATCCTTGCCTAATTTTGATAAAACTTTTGAGATTGAATGTGATGCTTCAGGCACAGGTATTGGAGCAGTTTTGATGCAGGAGAAAAGGTCGATTGCCTACTTTAGCGAGAAGCTCAGTGAAGCCGCCCTGAACTACCCCACCTATGACAAGGAGCTCTATGCGTTGGTGAGATCGTTAGAAACATGGCACCACTACTTGTGGCCTAGAGAGTTCGTCATCCACACCGACCATGAGTCATTGAAGCATTTGAAGGGGCAAGGAAAGTTGAGCAAGAGGCATGCCAAATGGGTGGAGTACGTAGAAATTTTTCCCTATGTCATCAAATACAAACAAGGTAAGGAGAATGTGGTAGCCGACGCCCTTTCTCGAAGGTATGCTCTTATTACTACCTTGAGTGCTAAATTGTTGGGTTTTGAGAGCATTAAGGACTTGTAAGCGCTTGATGCGGATTTTGCTAGTATATTTATATCATGTGAGAGGGTTGGATTTGGAAAGTATTATAGGCATGAGGGGTTTTTGTTTCGAGAAGGTAAAATTTGTGTGCCAAATTGCTCATTGAGAGAATTGATGGTAAGGGAGGCCCATGGCGGGGGATTAATGGGTCACTTTGGAGTAAGGAGAACCTTGGAAATCTTACAAGAACATTTCTTTTGGCCCAAAATGAGTAGAGACGTTGGGAGAATTTGTTCTAGGTGCATAACTTGTAGAAAGGCCAAGTCCAAGGTAGAACCACATGGATTATATACACCCCTACCTATCCCTAGTGAACCTTGGACGAAAATTTCTATGGACTTCATTTTAGGGTTGCCTAGGTCAAAAAAGGGTAGTGATTCCATCTTCGTGGTTGTAGATAGGTTTAGTAAAATGGCGCATTTCCTCGCTTGTCATAAAACCGATGATTCCATTCATATAGCCAACCTATTCTTTAGGGAAATAGTGCGACTCCATGGGGTTCCTAGGAGCATTGTGTCGGATAGGGACGTTAAATTCCTTAGCCACTTTTGGAAGGTCTTGTGGGGGAAATTGGGAACTAAACTTTTGTTTTCAACAACTTGTCATCCCCAAACCAATTGCCAAACTGAGGTGGTTAATAGAACTTTAACACAACTTCTTCGCACCGTCCTTAAGGGCAACCTAAAGAATTGGGAAGAGTGTTTACCTTTTGTTGAATTTGCATATAATCGAAGTGTTCATTTTACTACTACTTTTTCTCCATTCGAGATTGTTTATGGTTTTAACCCTTTAACTCCTTTGGATTTGATTTCATTACCTATTGATGAAAGAGGTAGTTTAGATGGGAAGAGAAAGGCGGAGTTGGTAAAATCTCTCCACGAGAAAGTCAAACTCCAAATCGGGAAGAAGAATGAACAATATGCCTCCAGTGCCAACAAAGGTAGAAAACGAATGACATTTGAGGCCGGTGATTGGGTATGGTTGCATTTGAGGAAGGAGCGGTTCCCGACTCAAAGAAAATCAAAATTACAATCACGTGGTGATGGCCCCTTCCAAATCCTAGAGAAAATCAATGACAATGCCTACAAGCTTGACCTTCCTAGTGAGTACAATGTATTGGCTTCTTTTAACGTCTCTGACTTATCCCCTTTTGATGCAGGTGAAGATTCGAGGTTGAATCATTTTATAGAGGGAGGGGATGATGAGAATCCAGGGAGTCAATCGAGTCAAAGTCAAACGGGTCAACCCTCTATCAGAATACCGGTGGGGCCCATGACAAGATCCAAGGCTAAAGAGGTCCAAGAGTCGATGGCGGGACTCATTTTCAAGCTCCGAAATCAAGTCCACATGGAAGAAAGCAAGATCAAGGTCAATTGCCTAAGTTTGGAAGCTCAGGACATTTCGGTCGACCGAAAGTCCATTCGGTCGATCGAAACTCTGCAGGGATTTTTGGAGCAAGCCTCAGGAGGGTTCGGCTGAGCTCTGTACGACCGAAAGTGCTATTTCGGTCGACCTGTTGTTCGACCGAAAGTTTTTCGAATGTAAATGCGGGGTTTTTTGTGCAATTTTGCAAACTTTCTTTTCTTTCAATTTGTATATCTTTTGTAAAGCCTCAAACCCTAGTTAGTTTTTGTTGGACATTGAAGACTCCTTGAGAGCATTTAAGAGAGGTAAATCCTTTCTTCCCTTGTAACTTTTCTTGGAATATTACTTCAACTTGTATATTGAGAGTTTATCTTGCGTATTTGGTTGTTGTTGTTTATTCCACAAATCTTGGTGTTTGTCTTAATCTCTCCATTGGGCTAGGGTTAACTTTCCTTAGAATTTTGGTTGGGTTAAACTTGGGTCAAGATTCTTCCTTTTTTAGCTTTCTTGGGTTGATACAAAATTGTTGTGGGAATTTTTAGTTCAAACACCAAAGGGGTTCGCATCAGCGAGGAAGAGGCTCCTCAGAGGCCTCATGAGAACGAAAACGAGGGAATGGCCCAACCTAACCCTCCGCGCAGGCATCGAAATCGCCGAATAAAACCAAGGAATTGTTATGAACATGAATGAAAGTGGCGATGATATTAACCCTCGTAGGAGTAGAGAAGGCCAACACAACGAGGAAGAGGCCTCATGAGAACACAAACGAGGGAATGACCCAACCTAACCCTCCGTTCCGACACCGAAATCGTCGCATGCTGCGAAACATCACTCGCATGGCAGCACAAATGCTAGAAATGCAAAAACAGTAGATCGAACAAACTGCTGCGATGAATGCCTACATGGCTTGAGGGTATGTTGTAAACGAGCCCATGATGACCCCGCAATACGCGCATCCACATCATTCACCATCTGATGCAGCTACTGCCTCCTATTATTATTAAGATCCGCAGGCATTCGCCGAGGTAGATACTACTCCTTTCAACGAAGAGGGCCCGGTGCATGAAGCAGCGAGAGCACAAGATCAACCCCCTATTAGCCGCAGGGAGGCTTCGCCTTCGAAGTCTGGTAGCGTTTCTAGCCGAATAGGAGGATTATTCCGGGGCAGACGAGGGGGCCGGATTGACCAAGGTCAACACCATGCAGCTGAGCCTAGAAATAGGCTGGAGCGACGCGCTGAAGAAGTCTTTTCGCGGAGTCAAATGCATGGAGACCGGCATAACACAGGGGCAGAAAAATTAGCCCCCACACATGAGCCTAGGAATAGGCAGGAAAGGAGAGAAGAAGCAGCTTGGACGAAATCTTGTAATGATCTTCCGACCTTCGAAAGGCCAAACTACGGGCGAGTTTTGCCACCACAAAGACAGGAGTACGCTCCACCGCCCTATGACCAACACCATGACCCGATATATTTCGGTCATGATGAGAACAGTGAATTACTGTCATACGAGCTAGATGACGAAGAGGAAATAAACCCCTTCACGGAGGGCATCCGTAGGTGCCCAGTGCCTCATGCCTTTGAAATGCCAGAAATAGCAAAGTATTCTGGCCGAGGTGACCCTGACGATCACCTGTTAAACTACCGCGCTAGCATGGAAATAGCCGGAGCCACTCCGGCACTGAAATGCAAGACCTTTGCTTTAACCCTTGAAGGAAGTACGATACGATGATACAAAAAACTCCCCATGGTAGCATCCACAGTTGGAGAGATTTGAAGGCAGCATTCAAAAATGACTTTGTTTCCTCCAGGCTTGGCCAGCCTCACTCCAAAGCCTTCAGGACTTAAGGCAAGGAAGAGAGGAATCTCTGAAAAGTTACCTAGCCTGGTTCACTGAAGAAATGCACATTTGTGAGAACATCACCGAGGCGGAGATGTTTTTCGCGTTAAAAGGGGGGCTAGACATGACGAGCATATTTTAGAGGGATGTCTGAAGCAGAAATCCGAGGGATTACAATGTCCTAGTAGATCTGATGAAGGAAGAGATCGCCTCAGAAGAAATAGCTAGGGCCAGAGACAATCATCCTCAAGGGAGATACAATCTTGGGTATCATAATGAAGCGAACCTCAAGAAAGGAGGTAATAAGGATAGGTTCGGCAGTAATCGAAGTGGAGCGCCACGTCCATTTCCAGGAACCGGGTCCATCTATGCAGCAGAGATCATCGAAGCTATCCCTAACTTGCACTCCAATGCTCCCTCTCAGAATCCCCCCATGGCTCAAGGAAGAATGGAAAGTAGCCGAAGTGGAAAACAACCCATGATTGGGGCTTAATGCGCCTACCACAGGTATTATGGCCCCGCAACGGAAGATTGTAGGGAAATTCACATGTTAGCGGACCAAAAGGCACACGGAAGAAGGGGAAGTGATTTCTCTTCTGACAAGGGGAAAACACAAAAATCAGGTAGTCAAAAGTTCAACCGAGCTGACAGGCGAGCTCCGTGAAAGAACCCAACCAAAGAAAGGATTAGCAGTCGACAAAGAGATGGGAGCAAGGGTCAGGATGACTCCTCGACACATGCTAAAGATACGAGAGAACCACCTATTCCTGCAAATGATCTGTCGATTGGTGAAATCGACACAATATTGAGAGGCCCCCATCCAGGTGGAAGCACAAATAACTCCCAGAAGAGATATATCAGAGAGGCCAAGCAGCCCGCCAACGTAAATTATCACATCCATTCACATCCTGTTGGGATGCCTCGGACAGAATCTATCACCTTCACCCAAGACGACGCTATTGGGGTACACTTTCCGCATAATGATGCATTGGTTATCAGAGTAGTGGTAGCTTGGAATGGGTTGTCACGAATGATGGTGGATGATGGTGCTTCGGTAAACGTAATTTACGGAGTAACTTTTGATAAGATGGATATTAGCACCCCACTCATTCCAGTTCCAGATCAAATATATGGATTCACGATGGACAGCATAACTCCTAGAGGATCCATAACCCGTATGACTGAGGTAGGGCAAACACCAACTTTATCAAGAATCCCCATGGAATTCCTGGTTGTAGACAAGATCTCCTCTTATCATGGCTCGATTGGAAGGCCAGGTCTCATCGACTTGGGGGCTGCAACCCATAAAAAATATATTTGCATGAAATTTCCCACAGAGTACGGTGTTGCAACTGTTAGG
This sequence comes from Ligustrum vulgare, assembly GCA_963555705.1. Taxonomy (NCBI): domain Eukaryota; kingdom Viridiplantae; phylum Streptophyta; class Magnoliopsida; order Lamiales; family Oleaceae; genus Ligustrum; species Ligustrum vulgare. The sequence goes on along the minus strand of OY743186.1, from coordinate 33,266,971 downwards.
GGGAGCCAAACTGAGTCGTGAGCCTGTTACACAAACGCTATCCGGAAATTTCAATACCGGAGCTTGAACATGATTAGAGATGTGGAAATGGGCGAGGCTGCTCCGGACCCTGAAAGACTGGGTGGAGGGCCCTCAGAAAATGAGGATGTTACAATGACGCCGGAAGAAGATCTGGCAAATCTAGACCCAAGAATGGCTAGAGATAATTGGTCTACCCCAGCTGAAAGGCTAGAATGCTTCGGTGTAGATCCACTTGACCCAATCAAGGAGTTGCAGATTGGATTAGATTCGTCAGTTGAATACAAATATCAGTTGAAAAGCTTCTTACTTGAGAACCTAGATGTATTTGCATGGAAACATGATCACATGGTTGGAATTGATCTTAAAGTGGCCTATCACAGATTCCAGCTCGATCCCAGAAGTCCTGGGCACAGGCAAAAGAGAAGACCGATGAGTTCTGATAAATACGAGGCCTTGAAAGAAGAGGTAATGAAGCTATTGAAAAATGACTTTATTAGAGAATCCCGGTATCCGAAGTGGGTATCAAACCCTGTTTTGGTACCAAAACAGAATGGGAAACTGAGAGTATGTATTGATTTTTCGAATTTAAATCGGCATGCCCCAAAGACAGTTTTCCACTGCCTCGGATTGATCAGTTAGTTGACTCCACAGCGGGACATGAGATGCTAAGATTTATGGATGCATACTCCGGATACAATCATATCCCCATGCACGAATCGGATGAGGAGCACACCTCGTTTATTACGGATAGGGGACTCTATTGTTACAAAGCTATGCCATTTGGCCTAAAGAATGCTGGAGCCACCTATCAAATGTTGGTAAATCGTATGTTTTCAGAACAATTGGGAAACACCATGGAAGTATATGTTGATGACATGCTGGTCAAAAGTATGGACGCCACAGAGCATATCCGCCATTTGTTAGAGGCCTTCGATGTTTTGAGGAAATATCGAATGAAGCTCAACCCAACGAAATGCGCTTTTGGAGTAGCATCCGGAAAAATTCAGGGATTCATAGTAAACAGAAGAGGGATTGAAACCAATCCCGATAAAATCAAAGCTTTGATGAACATGCGATCTCCTCGGAGCCCAAAAGAAGTGCAAAGCTTGACGGGAAGGATTGCGGCTTTAAATCGATTCGTTTTTAAGTCCACTGAAAAATGCTTGCCATTTTTTAAGATCTTGAAGGGAGGGAAGCAATACCAGTGGACGACAGAATGTGAGCAAGCTTTTGCCGACCTGAAAGCATTCTTGAGGCAGGCCCCATTGTTATCAAAATCAAGAGTTGGCGAACCACTTTATCTATATTTAGCCGTATCGAAAGAGGCTGTTAGCTCAGTGCTCATAGAGAGGAAGATGGGAATCAATTCCCAATGTATTATGTAAGCAAAGCCATGCTGGATGCAGAAACACGTTACCCAGATATGGAGAAACTTGCTCTCTCGTTGATCACAGCAGCTCGCAAACTCCGCCCCTACTTTCAATCGCACTTCATACATGTTCTCACCAACTTTCCCATGAGGCAAGTGTTACAGAAACCATATGTATCTGGGAGGTTAATGAAGCGGGCAATAGAAATCAGCCGGTACGACCTGCATTATGAACCTCGGACTGCTATAAAGGGTCAAGCATTGGCAGATTTCATAGTTGAGTTCACCCATCCGCCAGAGGTGGAGATGATTGATAACGCGGAGGATAGCCATGAGTGGAAGTTGTTCGTTGACGGGTCCTCGACTGATGGAAGATCCGAGGCAGGCATACTACTAATGAGTCCAGAAGGGTACAAACTACACAGTGCCATCCGCTTTAGCTTTAAAGCCTCAAACAACGTTGCAGAATACGAGGCACTCTTAGCTGGGCTAAGACTTGCGAAAGCTTTAAAGATTAGGTTCGTGGTGGAAAATAATGACTCACAGCTTGTCGTAAGCCAGTTTAACGGATAATTTGCTGCTAAAGAACCAACCATGGTTGCTTACTTGAAAAAAGTGAAAGATTTGGCCGTGAACTTTGGAAAAATGGAGTTACAGCATATTCCCAGAAATGAGAATTCTAATACAGATGCTTTATCCAAACTAGCAAGCAGTAATGATTCCGAGCTCCACAATCTGATTCTAATTGAGCATTTGATGACTTCTTCTATTGAGCCAGGAATGGAGATTTTGGCAATAGAAAAAGAAGGATCCTGGATAAGTCTTATACTAGCATACTTGAAGCATCAGACAGTACTAGAATAGCCGGAAGCAGCTCGAGAATTGCAAAGATATGCCGCAAATTTCGTACTCTTGGATGATCTACTTTATAAACGGAGTTACTCCTCTCCTTTGCTGAGGTGTGTTGGGCCGGAGGAAGGACGGTATGTGATGAAAGAAATCCATGAGGGCATATGCGACAACCACGCCGGGGCGTCGTCGCTGGCTCGGAAAGCCCTTAAACAGGGATATTTTTGGCCGACTATGCGAAAGGATTCCCATGACTTCGTCCGCAAGTGCGATAAATGTCAAAGGCATGCAACCATACCGCATCAGCCGCATCATAAGTTGACTGTGGTAACTAGCCCGTGGCCTTTTGCAAAGTGGGGGGTTGATATTATTGGCCCTACACCTAAGGTTGCTGGTAACAGTTGCTTTGCAATAGTGGCAATTGACTACTTCACCAAGTGGGTCGAGGCGGAACCCCTGATGAGGATTACCGAGGCCAACACCACCAAGTTCACCTGGAAAAATGTTATATGCAAATTCTGAATACCGCACTCGTTGGTCAGCGATAATGCAAAACAGTTCAAAAATAGAAGCATAGATGAATTGTGCGACGATTTGGGAATTAAGAAATTATTTTCATCTCCGCATCATGCACAAGCTAATGGGCAGGTTGAAGCTGTGAATAAGACTATAAAAAACACCCTAAAGAGGAAGCTGGAATCCAAAAAAGGTGCATGGGTAGATGAACTCCCACAAGTATTATGGGTACTTCGGACCACCTCGCACACTGCTACAGGTGAAACGCCTTTCACCTTAGCGTATGGATCAGAGGCGGTATGCCCAGTTGAAATTGGAGTGCCTTCTCTTCGTCAAATCCATTATGACGAGGTGGGAAACGAAGAAGCACAGAGGGCTAGCTTGGATTTCCTCTTGGAAAAAGGAGTGATTCTCAAATAGTAATGACAAAGTACCATGAAAAAATGGCCCGCTACTACAACAAAGGAAAGGGTCGGCACTTTAACATTGGGGATTTAGTCCTCAAAAAGGTTCTTCCCTCTACTCAAGAACCAGGAGTAGGGACTTTAGGTCCTAACTGGGAAGGCCCTACAGAGTCACCTCCGAGGTGGTACCCGGCACGTACATGATCGAAGACCTATCTGGGGTACCTTTGTGTAATCCTTGGAACACAGATCACCTTCATCGCTACTTTCAATAAAATCAAATTCCTCTTCGGTGGTCACAACGTCTCAAAATAATTTAATGAAAATCTTAAGTGAGTTACGTTAAGGATTACACCAAGTGCTATTAGTAAGCATAACGGTTAGTAAAAATGCCTACATTATTTAGTTTATAGGACAATACATCTCCACTATGCTTGAACTTTGTTAAAACGAGGGACTCTTATAAAGCCTGTACTGCGATCACTGCGTGTGGGTTGAACGTATTAACACCGTCAATAGGAGTTCATCCAAACTAATAAATGCAGGTGTTACGGAGTATAAATCAAAAATGCTCAGATGTTTGTCAAAATCAAATCTAACCAGCAAGCATGAATGCCTTAAGCTACTTAGATCTAAGGGACTATTCACATATCTTCATACAATGCGTTTGTGTTTGGAAATGTTTACCTATGTTGAGGGGGAATTTGTGTTTGGAAGCATTCACACTTAAACAAATAATGTTGTACAAACCAAAACATTAAGCTAAACTAAATCACTACGTTTATAAATCAAAGTATTTACAATTCAAAATGTCGTTACATTTACAATTTAAAGCGTCATTGCACTTACATTTTGAAAAAATTCGAACAATATACAACATGCAAAATGACCAAAGCAAATACAAAAGAGGATCATTGAGGAGGGACATATTATGAAGAGCTCCTACCAGGTACATCCAAAGGAGCTACAGGATCATCAAGGGAATCGCCCTTATCTGCATCTTGAGGTTCGGGGTACAGGGCTTCGATGGAGGATAGGTCCAGAGTTGGGAAAAATTCCTTCACGTCCCCCAAAGCCATCCTGACCCCTATATTCCCAAAGACCCTCTGTATGGCCTCATACTCTGGTGTCTCTTCAAAAGTGTCTTTAAAATTATGGATCGCCTCAGACACCTTGGCGCTCAGAGCTTTCTCCACTCGTGTCATAACGATCTGCTCCAGAACCTCCGTGATCCTAGATTGCATATGTCGTTCCAGAGAGGTAAGATCCTCCTCCGCCTTTCTCCTAGCTTCCACCTCTCTCCCCAATTTCTCAGTGGCTACTGCCACCTCAGCCTCTAGCTTAGCTTTGGCCACATTGGTTGCTGTCAGGGCCTCAGAAGTTATGGACTAAGCCCGGTTGGAGTCGTCCGATTTCTTACAGAGGGACGCCACATCTGCCTCGGAAGCATGAAGATCGTGCTTTAACTTTTCATTGTCTTCTTGAAGACGTTTGGCTGTCACCCTATCTTCCGAGGAGGCCTTGCGAGCGATGGACAGATGCTCCTTGAGGTCCTTAATCTCCCTCAGCATATTATCCACGTGACGGAGTGCAGTCTAGGCGTCCTTCTTGTCCCGCTGCGTCTCCTCCACTGAAGACTCTACCTCGTCAGTAAGGGTCAGTGCCCTAGCATTCATAGCTTTGGCAGCAAGCAGCTTCCGGGATGGAGTAGCACTGGAAGAGAAGGCAGACCAGCCCTCTGTCCAAAATTGCTCAGTGACCAAGGCAGCCTTGACAGGAGGAGAACTTGGGGAGTCAAACAAGGAAGGACTGAAAGTAACATCCCTAGGGAAAACACTGGCTTTAATCTGTTGGAGCTCTTCAGCTCCCGCGGGTGTCACTTCGTAAGCCAAGTCTGGGATAGACACAGAAGGCTCATCCTCCAAGTCTTGAATCTCTGGGGGCGGAGATGCGGAGGTGGTTTCCTTGCCCCTTTTGAGCCTCGTCAAAGGGGCGGGTTCCTCCTCAGATACGTGCTCAGAGATATCCTCGGATAAGGGAGATGGCACAAAAACATTCTTAGACTCCCTCTCCCTCTTGAAGCCGCCCATGTCTGACCTTTTTCCCTTCCCCGTTACAGTAACCTTCTTAGGTTCAGCCCCTTTTTCCAAGCTAGGCTATTGGGGACCCACCGGCAGCAGACGGGTGGTGGCAGTAATGCAGGAAGAGGACCCTCAAGTTGGGCAGTGGACGCCTCGGATGCCTCCTTTGCCACCCCTACTTGCAAATTAGCAAGTACTGTTTTCTGCCTCCTTTCAATTTCGCTACCGTGGCGAAGGGCAGGAGGGATCTTTTTGGCCATAAGACCCTTTAAGGAAATCTTCGGAAAGTCCTTGGAACCTAGCAAGAAAATAAGGAGAATGAGGCTATGAACGGACGAGGCATAAGATATGAAGGCAGTAAGGAAACAAACTTACTCATAGCTCCCATGAGGCCGTGCTTAACAAAGAGTTTATTTTGTTGAATGATCCCCTGAAAAGTGCCCTTGTAGGTAAACAAGCGCCTCACTGCCGCTAAGTCCGCGTCGGAGAGGAGGCAAGCAAAAGTGTCCCCTACCATAAACCAATAACGTGTAAAAAACAAGTAAAGAAACATGAACATAAAATAAAAAGTGGATGACGCACGACACGTAAGGACGCAAAAGCGAATACAAGACTCACTAGGTAGGGAAAGAGTTCGGGGAACGGTGATTTCTAGACTAGGGTCCACAGGTGAGCTCTGCCACTCCCCCGCAACCCAAAACCATTGGTTCCTCCAGTTCTTTATCGAAGTGGAATGACCAGTAATAATAGGAGGAAATTAGCCTCTGGGAGACAAGTAGTACCAGTCCTTGACATCCGACCTCACATCCTTCTCCCTTCTAACGGATTTCTTCAAGGTATATAAGGTGTGGATGATGTGCAAAGAGATGGGATAGTCAGGATTGACCTCCTGCCACACCAGCCAAGTACCCACCGCCTGCGTCCAGAAATTTGGGGCCAACTGGTAGGGGCATAAGTTGTAACTCCTAAGTAGAGCCCTGAAAAAGGGGTGTAGGGGCAGCCTCATCCCGCAGGATAGAGCATCATAACACACGGTCACATGACCTGGGAGAGGGCTATAGGATCGGAAAAAAGGTGTGGGGTGCACCAATCGAACCCCTTCTGGAATCCTGAATTTCGCTGAAGCTCCAACCAAATCAACCCCCCGAATTTCCATGGCAATCTCGCTACTTTCCCAAGACTCTGGATTTGGATCAGGGTCTACATGATACCCTGACATTTTATTTACCAGGTCTACCAAACCTTCAACCTGGGCTATTTCCTTCTCAGAAAGCCCCAACTCTTCACTATGTGCCCTAAATGGTGCCCTAATAATTAATCTGAAGTCCTGGTGACCGGAAGAAGAGCCCACTGCCTCTCCTCTTTCCAAATCCCTGTCCCGCTTGCTTCGAAGCTCCCGCAAAGAATCCTCCTCCTCGGATGATAGATGAGCCATGTAGCTCTGGTCCTTTTCTTCTTCGCTGTCAGAATCATCCAAATAAATTATACCACTGCGTTTCCTATTCCTCCTCTTAATCTGCTCCCTAAAGAAGCGGGAGATAAAAACCGACAAAGACAATGGGCAGAAACCTCTGACAGGAGTCGCCATTGCCAACAATTCCTGTGAACCCGTTCCCCCAACTCTTTCCATTTATTCTTAAAAATGGGCCAGACTCACATAAAGGAAAACAAAAGGCAAAACAAAATTTTCAAACCCACACTCGAATATTAGAATTAAAAAAAAAAGGTTTTCTTTGCACTCACAAAGGAAATGAAATTTACCTTAAAAAACGGACGATCAAGATTGTATACTCAGAGCGAAGAACGCGTCAATGAAGAGTGTAGAACGATATTGATGAGTTGCTATTATAAAAAAACCCTTGAAGAGATACTGAAAGACTTGCAATAATGGAAGAGATGCTGCAACTTCTTGCGGAGACGCTACTGTAAAAATTCTAAGAATACGGTAAAGGAGAAAAATGAGGGGACTCAATAAACCAAAACCCTTGGTCTTTGAGCTGCATAATTAACACGGGTAACCAACATCTCTTGGAGGATGGATTAATCAAAGCGCCAACTGTCAAAAGAAGGGAAAAAACTATTCAGTTACCATAATGGGCGCCACACACGGAGAGATGTCACCTCTCATTCCTTTCCTACTTCTTGGGAACCGATATTAGTAGCCTCCCTTTATATTAAATGCGCCTCCTAAGAGACATGATAGTATAATTTCAACTTTCACCTGAGAAGTAAAACGGGAATAGAAGGCCGACCTTACTTTGAATCCGAGCTCCCCCTAAGGAATGTCATTACGAGCCTTAAGCTTGCACCGTCATATGATAATTCCCAGCTGACAGATGCTGGAATAACTATAAAATATATTGGATGTAACAGATAACGAAGTTCGAGCAAGACCGCAATCCTATAGCAGCATAATTACAGAACGCTATCAGAACAAAGTTAGTGCTTTGAACATATAAAAAATCCTATCCGCCCATGAATGACCACATCGAATTTGAGGGACTAGTGTTGAGACCAAGCCCAAAAAGGAGTACAATGATCAACTGCGAAGGTCCAATAGATGCCCAATGGACATTGGCTCATGGCTAAAGTTTAAGATGTCTTCTTAGGTCAATTGCCGAGGTGGTACAGCACGTGAACTTCTTTAGCCGAACTGGTTTATGACTAGCCGATGTGTTTTATGTTTAGACGGGGGACCTTCTTAATAACAGCTCGGATGAGTGATAGGATAATGGATGGAGTCAGATATGTGACGCCGCATTTATCAAAAAGTGACAGACGCCCATCCCCTACCAAACGTAGCAATGATTACTGTCAAAAAGTAAGATCCGCTTCTCCAAAAGCTAGGGTAAATACACATGTAAAATTCGCCACGTGTCGCGATCCAAAACAACAAATTCCTCTATAAATAGAGCACTCCTCCCTTTTTGTAAAGGATGAGCAATCTGATACTCTGAACTAAATATTTTATTCTCACTCCCTTTTCTCTCTTTTACACACCTATATTTCCCGCAGTCAATTTATATTCGCTTGAAATGAGCACTGACTTTGGCATCGGAGTGCAAACGGGAGCCACCTCGGCCCCCTTTGCAAACTGATTGTTTGTCACAGTGCGCAGAAGTTCCACGTGTTCCAGAGGGAGGAGCTGAGACGTGTTGGTTCAAGGTCCAGCTGGATTTTGTGGTCAACATTATCTACGTACAACCTTTTAATTGGATGTAAAATAGGCAAAGGTTAAATAAGGACAAAAATACCCTTCTAAAATATTAATAAATTAGTCAAATAGTATTTTTAACTGTGAGAATTAATAGTTAATGACGGCAAGGACTACTTCATAACGTATGACGATTCTAATCTATATCTATATTCTATATAATATATAAAAGCAGCTGAGTTTGACGGAAAACTCGACTTTTATTGTACTCTCACTGCTGTTACTTCCAACTAATGATGGAATGAGGCTTAATTATAGAGAATTTTTTTACTTATTTATATTTGGTTGTTTGTGTTTAAACATCTCTTTTCATAAAATTATTCTGATATTTTAATGTTTTGAATCTTATAAATGGTAATTATGTTCAGTCATACAAATTCAATGTAAAATTTTCGGTTCAAAATTACATCGAAGTTGTAATAAACATCTAATATAAACCTTATCGTATAATTTTTTTTATAAATAATCTTATTTTTTTTAGTTATTTAGTATATCTAAAAATTCGAACTCCTTTGTATTGTATTTTATTAAATTAATGAGTATTTTTTTTTATAGAAAGTTGCATTTAATACGTAAATAATTTTTATAATGATTGTGATATTTATTGCTCTTAATATTATGGATGAATAATTTTGTTCAGACATACAAATTTAATGTCGAGTCCTCATTTACATTTATATCGAATATTTAATCAAGTTGTATTAAATTTTTGTTATTTTAAGTCCTTTGTTACACACACACACACACACACACACACACACACACACACACACACACATATATATATATATATATATATATATATATATATATATATATATATATATATATATATATATATATATAAGTAGAAGTGAGGAGATAGAATCATTTTCGAGGAAAAATCGTATTTAATGACTCTCCCTCCTCACTTTTACTTTTATATATATGTATATAAATAAATAAATAAGATATATAAAAAATAAATAAAAGATAAAGATTTTTGTAGGAAAAATTATTATTTATTACATATTTAGTAAGAGTTGTCATAAATGTACTATGTGTAAATGTGTTACATTAAAAATGAAAAAAATAGATTAATATATTTGAACATAAATAATGTGATATCTATGTAAATGTTTTATGTAGGAAATGAAAAAACTGGATTAATATATTTGAACATAAATAAATGTGATATCTATTTAAATGTGTTACGTAGGAAATAAAAAAATTGTATTAATATATTTGAACATAAATAAATATTATATCTATGTAAATGTGTTACATTGAAAATGAAGATTTTTTATTAATATAATTAAAAATAAATAAATACATGCTATATAAATTTGTTAAGTTAGAAATGAAAATTTTGAATCAATATATTTTGAAATGACAAATTGGTAGAAAATTTAATCATTTTGACAAAAATTGGTATGTTTAAAAAAAGGAAAAATAAAATATTTTAATTAATATATTGGATTTTGAATAAAGTATATGTAAGCAACATATTAAAAAATAAATTTAATTAAAAATTATAACATATTAAAAGGAAAATATGTGATAAGGTGGGCAAATTTTTAGAGAAAAGTGTAAATAAAAATCAAAAGAAATTTTATATAAAAAATTTAATTAAGTGTCAAACTTTGAGTGGCATGGTACACTGAGTGTACATGCAGAATTTTTATTTTGATTTTTTTTTTATAAAAATTCAAATTCAATAACGTGTGTTATGTAGGAAATGAAAAAATTGGATTAATATATTTGAACATAAATAAATGTCATGTCATATCATATCTATGTAAATGTGTTACATTGAAAATGAAAATTTTGGATTAATATATTTAAAAATAAATAAATATATGCTATATAAATTTGTTATGGTAGAAATGAAAAAAAATTGAATTAATATATTTTGAAAATAAATAAATGAAATTATTGAAATTTTACATCCTAATTTGTCAATGAATGAGTGGGCTCTTCAATACACAAGTTACAAAAATAATTAATTATTTTCTATCAATTTTTTAACCACAGATATTTTCTCTCTCAAATTTTCAGCCACTTCTTTTTACTTCAAAATCATAAGTAAACGAGTTTATAAACTAAACATTATTACCAAAATGAGGTTTTATCATTTCACCATTTTAACAAAAATTGGCTTGTTTAAAAAATAACGAAAAATAAAATATATTAATTAATACATTGGATTTCAAATAAAATATATGTAAGCAACACGTTAAAAAAAAATATCTAACAAAAAATTATAACATATTAAAATGGAAATAAGTGATGAGGTGGACAAATTTTCAGATAAAAACGTAATTAAAAGTAAAAAAAAAAATTATATAAAAAATTTAAATGAGTGACAAATTTTGAGTGGCGCTGTATACTTAGTGTACATGTAGTATTTTTTATTTTGAATATTTTTGTCTTTTTTAAAGTTTTAAATTGAATAACATTTTTTATTGAAATGATTGAATCAAGATATTTTCAAAATTATGATTTAAAAATTATATATTTCGTAAATCGCAAGGATAGACAACTAGTGTGTGTGTGTGTGTGTATATATATATATATATATATTATCTTTATAAAAATAGAAGTGAGGAGAGATAGTCATTTGGAAAGAAAATTGCATTTAATGATTCTCTTTCCTCATTTCTACTTTTGTGTATGAAAAATTAGATTAATATATTTGAACATAAATAATGTGATATCTATGTAAATGTGTTATGTAGGAAATGAAAAAACTGGATTAATATATTTGAACATAAATAAATGTGATATCTATGTAAATGTGTTATGTATGAAATGAAAAAAAATTGTATTAATATATTTGAATATAAATAAATGTAATATCTTTATCTTTATATATATAGAAGTGAAAGTTATGAGAGAGTCATTTTGGAGGGAAATTTGTATTTAATGACACCCTCTCCTCACTTCTACATATATATAAATATAGAAAAGATAAAAAAATTTGTGATAAAATTTATTATTTATTACATATTTAGTAAGAATTGTAATAAATGTACTATGTGTAAATGTGTTACATTTGAAATAAAAAAAATTAGATTAATATATTTGAACATAAATAATGTGATATCTATGTTTTGAACATAAATAACGTGATATCTATGTAAATGTGTTATGTAAGAAATGAAAAAATTGGATTAATATATTTGAACATAAATAAACGTGATATCTATATAAATGTGTTATGTAGGAAATGAAAAAAATTGTATTAGTATATTTGAACATAAATAAACGTCATATCTATGTATATGTGTTATATTGAAAATGAAGATTTTGGATTAATATATTTGAAAATAAATAAATACATGCTATATAAATTTGTTAAGTTAGAGATGAAAATTTTGAATTAATATATTTTGAAAATAAATAAATAAAATCATTGAAGTTTTACTTCCTAATATGTCAATAAATGAGTAGGCTCTTCAATAAGCATATTACAAAAATAATAATGAATATTTTGCTATCAATTTTTTTACCACCAATGATAAATTGGTAGAAAATTTAATCATTTTGACAAAAATTGGTATATTTAAAAAATAAGGAAAAATAAAATACATTAATTAATATATTGGATTTCGAATAAAATATATGTAAGTAACAAATTAAAAATCAATATATTTTGAAAATAAATAAATAAAATCATTGAAATTTTACTTCCTAATATGTCAATAAATGAGTAAGATCATCAATACGCATGTTACAAAAATAATTAATTATTTTCTATCAACTTTCTAACCACTTATATTTTCCCTCTCCAATTTTCAGCTACTATTTTTTACTTTAAAATCATAAATAAACAAGTTTATAAATAAAACAGTATTACCAAACGGATGCTTAATCATTTCATCATTTTGACAAATATTGGCATGTTTAAAAAACAAGGAAATAAAATATATTAATTTATATATTGGATTTCAAATAAAATATATGTAAGCAACACATTAAAAAATATTTTTAATAAAAAATTATAACATGTTAAAAGGGAAATAGGCGATCAGGTGGAAAAAATTTCAGAGAAAAACGTAATTAAAAGTCGAAAGAAATTTTATATTAAAAAAAATTAATTTAAGTCCAAATTTTGAGTGGCGCGGTATACTTAGTGTACATGTAGCATTTTTTATTTTGATTAGTTTTATCTTTTTTAAAGTTTCAAATTCAATAACATTTTCTATTGAAATTTTATTTGAAGTATATTTTTTATTTGATATGATTGTATAATCAAGATATTTTCAAAATTATGATTTAAAAATTAAATATTCAGTGCATTGCACGGGTAGACAACTAGTATATATAAAAGTAGAAGTGATGAGAGATAATCATTTTGGAGGGAAAATTACATTTAATGACTCTCTTACTTCTACTTTTTATATATAAACTAGTATATACTTGTGCGATGCACGGATGACATTATCATTATGTTTATTTGTAGTAGGAAGTATTAATGAACAACCAAAAAATTTGCAAATAACAATTGTAAGGAAAGAAAATTCATTGACAACAATCTACTGCATTCCAATGAATAGAAAAATCATTGATAACATTCTACTGCATTCCAATTATTATGTGATCATTGTTACTGCATTCCAATGAAAAGAAATTATGCAACGTGAAAAAAGATAGATGCGAAAAAAGATAGACGCTGATCTTATGAAAATAACAACTCGATATAGAAATGCGAAAAAATAAAGACACCATAACTTAATGATTCCTAATAGACAATATAACCAATTTAATATAGTAGAAGGGCAAATAAAAAAAGGCCATGAACAAAGTGTAGCGACCGGGACTTTTTATTTCTTTTTAAATAAAATGTTTCAAAACTTTAAATGCGCGTCGTTACGACTTTTCTGATTTAATTTAAAAGAGTTGTCGTCTAGCCAAATTATAAATGAAATTAAATTAATTTCCACCGTAATTAAATTTCCGAATTTTATTTAAAATATTCCAATGTCACAATTTTTAAATCTCAATTCAAATTTTAACGATTTTAAAGTCCAAATTAATTTATTCCGATATTTTGATCTTTGTCCAATTTAAATTCCTTTAATTCCCAAATATAGTTTTTAGCACAATCCCAATTGGTAAGGATCCATTTCCCCCACATTTTCAATAATTTCACCTCCCATTCCATTTTCACGCTCCTGATTTCTCTCCCTCTTTTTCCCTAATAACAATGACTAATGCTTGCAATCATCCCAATCAGACTTTTCCCTCTTAAAAGAATTTTACACCATTTTCCATTTCATATTTCCACCTAATTGTCCACTATCCTATTCTATAATACCTAATCAATACATATATTTCTCTTCTTCCCCATCACAACTCACGTCCCCCACATTTGCTCATTTCCTTCTTTATTACTCTTTCCACCTCACTATACCATCACCAAAACATCTTTAACATGGAAACACCATCATTATCATCATCAACTCCACCTCATTTCCAACCCATACTACATCACTTTCATCCTCACACTTCCACCTAACACAATCTCACCAAATTCCCATCACCTATATCATCAACATCACCCAACCGAGACTACAACCAACCTACACCATCTCCATCAATCCAATTCAATCCACCATTTCACCACTTCATCATTTCATCATCCTCAGCACCTGCACCTTTATCGCCGAAAGCCATAGCCTCCACTATATCATTTTCACCCAATCAGCCTGACCAAGAACATCACCATCCCCACACATCCTCTGCTTGAACTTCATTCATAAACCAACAACTACCCCATTGGTAACATCCAACTTCACTGCTTCCTTCCTAATCCACCACAATACGGCCAACCACATCAACACTGTCAAAGCTGACCCAAGGACCAAATTTTGAATCCATGAAAACACTGCTTTCAGTCCACCAGCAGCTACCAATTCACCAAGTATATATTCATCACCAAAACGACAAATTCTGATATCCTGCAACCACCATCACCAAACAAAGTTCCAACAAATCAATCTGCAACCAAGGACAAATCAAACCATTATCATCAATGTCAATACCACCAGTTCACTACCAAGCCGGCCAACCTCACCACTGCATTCCACCATAAACACCATCATCAACCACCACCGAGCCACCCACAAAATCCAGCAGCTAAACCACAATACCATCAGTTAGCCAATCATCAGCTATGCCACGACCCCTGTATCATCCTCACCAACCAGCTGCAACCACAGTTAGAACCACCACAGCTCCACCATCGCAATCACAACAAACGAACCTCGCACCCGCACACTGCCCATTTTTGTTTAATATCCAAACGAGCCCCAAATTCAAAAACAAAACCCAAATCAAACCCAAAGAAAAACCCATGAATCAATAAGTTTATTTCTTACTTCGACCACCACATCGCCGGAGCTATCGCCGGAAATCGCCCCACCTTAAGCCGCGATTTTACCTCAGTTTTTGCACCCAGCCTCGCACATGAACCCCAAATCAGAACTCCCATCCTTTGCCCGCCGCTCGCCGCACCCTGCGCCGGCGATTTCGCCCGGAAAAACCGCCGGCTGGACACCACCTTGCGCGAAGCCTTGCACCGTCGCTCTCCCATCTCCTCGTAACAACCTCTCTATCTCTCTCCTCGTTTCTCTGTTGGACCGAATGTGTGAGAGAGAGAGTGTGATTTGGTTTTTAAAATTTATTTTGTAAAATTTGCACCTTAGTCCCCAAGTTTTAAAATGTTTCAAATCAGTCATGTTAGTTTTAAAATAATTAATTCAGTCCCTTAAGTTTTTAAATGATTTTAATCAGCCCTTCATTTTTAAAATCTATTATTTCAGCCCTACAGTTTAATATTCGTTTTGAGTTTCAACTCGACTTTTGAAAATTTACATTTTTGTCCCTCAAGTTTGAAAAGTATTCATTTTAGTCCCTCAACTTTTAAATCATCAATTTCAGTCCCCAAATTGTAAATTATCATTTTTAAACTATAAATTTCAATAAGATTAATTTAACTTATTATTCTGATTGGCTAGACGAAGCGTACGGAGATTTGAAAGATTGAAATCATTTCCCGCTCAACTTTGCACTCGTCGGATTTAAGGTAGACTCGCCCCCACTAATTGATTTATATTATAATTGCATGTGTTATGTGGATTTACGTGATTTTATGCTTAACTGCATGAGAAAAGAATATCTCTTTTGAGATAAAGAATTTATGTTATGCTGGGCATAACTTATCTGCTAGCCAAGAAAAGAAAAGAATGTGTTCATTTGCGTTCACTGTGTGATGCTTATGAATAAGAAAAGAATGTCACTACATTATTTGCATGATTACGTGTTCAATTATCTTGTAGATTAATTACTGGCGATGAGTCTACTGAGTATTTCATTTTTGAAATGCTCAACCCGTTGTTTTAACAATTTTTGCAGATTTCGGAGACGATGGCGAGTGATGGGCAATGACGGCAAATTACAAATTGATATTTTTTTAAAAGTCGTGAACTTTGAAATTATTATTTCATTTTATCGAGAACTGTCATTTTTATAAATTCGTACGAATTTACTTATTCCATTTGAATTATCGCTAAACTTCTATTCAATAAATGCGATATTTAATATTTAGTCATTTTCCGCAACAAAGTTTATTCAAGAATTTAGAAAAGTGACGTTCCCGCGCTCCTCGAAATTCGGGGCGTTACACAAAGTGACATTGTAAAGTAATGAACTCAAATAATTGATCACAAGCAAACCAAGTAGCTAATAAGATGTCCCGAAAGCAAAATTCAGAGAAAAAAAATAACCATACATCAACCGCTGCTGCTGCTTCATTATGCTTAAATCGATCCTCATTCAATCTCAGATCTCCATAGAATGCATCATAATAGAAACCCTGTAAATCATATAGCCAATTTAAGATATAATACCGGTCGTAGTCTACAAAGCTTCACGTAATGGAGTAAGTGCAGCAAGAAATTGAATCTCTTGGGTTGGCAGCAAACACATTGCCAATACATGCAATACGGGTAAAAGCAAGGTTGTCAAAACCACATTGGAATGGCTACTTCAATCAGAAAAAAACAGGAACAGGTCCAGAAACCAGTTCGGTTTTAGGTGAAAACCCAGAAAATTGCAAACCAAAAGGAAGTCAAGAAATGGCCTTTTATGGTTATTTATTTACCACATATCCTCAACCCTTCTAGGTCGATGTCTGGAAAAGTTTTTAAGAACACTAGTAATTAGATATTTCATAAAACATTCTTCAGAACATCATCAATATTATAACCAGAAGAAAATTATAGCCATTCTAGGTCATTGTTCAGCGCATGCAATAGAGCAAAGACCTTCTAATGCTTAAAGTTGTGATAACTACAACTCTGATGTTGTGATGCTTGAAGATACATATTGCATTTTAAAATGTATTATTAATTTTTCATCATCTTCATTTTCTACGATTTAGTGTTTGCTTGATAGAGATGATTTGAAGTGAAAAATGATTCTTTTTTTGAGAATGTGTAGTTAAAAAATTATGAAGAAGCTATGGATCCACGTGCAAAAAAATTTTATTGGAAGAATGTGTGGTTGAAAATTAGTTTTAGGAAAACAAATTTTCAAATAAGTTCTTCCAAACAAACGCTTTTAGTTTACATTGGATAATAAATTTCTTTGATAAGGGAATTAAATAAATTAAGTTGGTACTCTCTTGAATTAGCACCTATAGGATCATGACATTAGACAGGTGCTTAAACACAAACAAAGGATGATGATGTAAGCCTTAGCAGCATAAAAAAGATATGCAACTAAAGTAGATACACATTCCATCAAGGGATGTAGCAGGACATGGTGTTATAGGAACATGAGTATAACAGCATACCTTGAGCAGCGAAAGCAAATGTGAGTCAATGTCCCAATTTGAAAAGTAACAATTTCCATCGATCCTAGGCCCATCTCCAACTTGTTAAAGATCCAAAATTATGACTTCAATAACCTCTTATCCAAATAATAAAATATATTTTCATATAATTTTGTTTTTTAGAAATTCATCATATTTATCAGCTTCAAAAGCCTCATTGTTGAAATATTTCCCGGTCTGAGAAGAAAATATACAAAATAACCATTAATTTGGAATACAAGTTATCAATACCGCAGAAAAATTCAAAGAATTCCCATATGAGAACAATTATGAACTCACTTCATTGTTAATTAGTGAGTCGATTGCCCTTGTGTTAGCATCATTATCAGCTTTGTTCGTCTCCTTCCTAAACTTAGTTCTCCACTAAGAAAAAAAATGGAAAGTGAGCTTGTGTAAATTGGAAAATTAACATCATCTAAGTGACATTTCTTTTTAGCAAAACAACAAACAAAAACGGAGGCTGAAGAACTCACAGGAAAAGGGAAATAACCAAATTTGTAATAATTAGAGAAGAACTGGAAAGAGCAATCAATGATCACCACAGGGAATGCAGAAGTTAACTTTACCATATATACTTAACATAGTGAGTGTCAAATTTTTTTAACCATATACTTCCACATGAGAATAGCATAAATGTTTTAACTTTATCATTAGCCAACACCAGAATCAGCTCATGAGATTAAAGTTTGAGTAATCAATCTAGAATTATAGGAAGAGATGGATATTTTGAAAATATGCAAGTCACAGTTCCTGGTGTCAACCGATGCCTTGTTCTGTGGTGAAGGGCGCCTTTTTCTTGCATAAGTGCGATAACGTCCTTAGCAGGTAAACCATTATGTAGAGTTGATACTACTACTTCAGAACCTTTATTCTGGAGAGAGGTGGAAATTCAGCTGTCACAAGAATGCAACTATTATAATTCATCAGCATCTTACTCAATTATCTAGCAGGTGCCATTTTGGGGGAGAGGGGATGGAAAAGGGAATGTTAAACTTGAAAAAAGAACACATATCAATGATATCGAAAGCACTTCAATGCTATAATTTTATGGGATTAAATTATCTTCTTGCATAACATATGATGACCAGTCTAGAACTATAATTTTTTGCTGCATCACAAATTCACTGGATACCACCCTTTCTAACAATTTTATATATAGAAAATAGCCAATCACCATCCCCTCACTTATTAGGATTCTTATTTCGTATTACTCACTAATTGATAATTTTTCTCCCACTTTAAGTAGGTTTGTGTTTGTATGTATAAAGCACATCCAAGTTTGCTATTCACTGTTTTAAAAGATTCACGCACCATAAAATTTAAGGATCATATTTATCTATTAATGGAAAATGCCAAGTCCATGCAAAAATGAGCATAATATTTGATCTTCAGCCAATCCAAGTGGCAAAAGACGACATAGATAGGAAGACAATAAATAAGAAGCACCTCAGATTTATCACGTACAAACACTCTTTTTCATCAAATGTAGGCCAAATCCAGCAGAGTGCAAATTGCCGCAATATTTCTTGCCATGTTAATGGATTTAAGTGCTTCTGCCAATTGCATATGTCAAAACCCCATAGATATGAATGACTACATAGGACTTCATACAAAAACTAAGCATTAAAATAAAACAATTGAAGGGAGCATGAGAGCAGTAGAATGCATTAGAGTAATTACCCCTTCAACTATCTGAGGATGTCCACCTTCAAGACAGAATATACGCCCCCTTGTCCCCACTTCCCCTTTCTAAATAAAAAATAGAAACAAATGAATAAAAGGGGGGGGGATAGCATGCATTATGCTATGTGCCTTTCTGTATGAGAAAGGAAGACGAAAAGCCAAAAGACAATAATAGTGGTAATTTTTTTAGCAAATTCGCAAATTTCAAGAAAAGGTGTCATAGAAAACTCAGTCACGGAAAGCTTGGACAAATTCATCTATGGTAAAAGGCCAGAGTCCCAGAACATAAGCATAAGTGAAGTAGAATCTCCAAACCTGAAAAGGTCCGCGTACAGTAAAAGTCTGAATGAAGAACCATTAGTAATAAAAATTAACAAATCTTCTTTATAAACAGAAAAAGAAAAAAAGAACATGGCAATACTAAACTCAGTAAACAGAACCTAGAACTTTTCAAAGAATAAATTCATTTTTAAGAGTGATGCATAGATTGACTCATAATATACTTCTGGTAACATGAGACAGAAGAATGCAAAGATGAGAACATAGCATTGGGGTTACATTTAGACAATCACTTATTTACAGCATAACTCTTACCCCCACCCCAACCCACCAAAAAAAAACTTCTTGCAGAGTCAACTCTGCAAGAATTTAAACTCATATATGAAAGAGAATCATGGAGGCACAACAACTAACATGTACATAAAAATTACACTTTAGAGACTATATCCAAGAAATAAAAGGTAGGGGGAACATACCATGAGCAAGTTCCCAACATTTTCCTCTGAATAAATCCAGGGCTGAATAGCGAATGGCTTTTGCGATCTCACAGACTTCGAGGGGAATTCACTCAAAGCAGCTGAATTAGAAAAAGTTGGTTTTCAGAATCTAAGAATTTTTGAGCAATTAAAACAGACCAAAACAATTTACATGATTATACATGTTATGTCACCTCCTACTTATGAACGTAGCACTCACCTTGAAATTGAACCATTATAAATCTATTTATGTTCTTTCCGTGTTTCCAATCTCATTTTGTTTATTATTGCTTTAGGAATTACGATTAGGGTTTAGTTTCTAACACCAATATATACATCTGAAAGTAATCGTACATGTAAATAGCTCGTACAAGTAAGTAAGTAACCAAAGATTTATTTTAGGAAGGACATCCGTACACAATCCTGCGAGGAGAAACTTCGAAGAGGCATAAATCATTTAACCACATATGAAATATCCATAGAATAATGTTGCACATTTAAATAATATACCACCACATCTTGAGATGTAGAACCATCAGTCTCCGGCTTTGGAGGAGCTAATACACTGGTTGCATCATCATCTTCCTCACAAAGATGCAGCATCCTATAATTCTCTTATGAAAATGAGCAGACTCCATCCCTACATAACCATCATTTAAAAATACATTTCAAGATTCCAATTCTTTTATCCCAATGAGAATGTGTGCTCGTGTCCATAAAACATTCCAATTCAAACAATAATACAACCATGAGATTTTCATTCATGATTTTGCAACGCGTGCCAGAGTGAAACGCACATACTTCCTATTTTTAATTATTATACATAAACATCAAGGACCCCATTCCCCAACCATATGAAAATCATGACCAAGGGTTTGACACCATTTTAAAGCACTTCATCTAGAAATAATGCATCACAGGTTAATATCCTGCAAAAAGTAAAATAAAAAAATGAGATACTTTCAGAAACTTGCCTCAAGTAGAAAATGTGATTTAGTATCGAGGATTGAGTAAGTCAAACCTCAAGCAATGAATTGAGTAAGAATTAATAAGAATCTAAGCCTGCAAAGAAGAAAGAAGCTGAGAATAATATTTCCTTGCTGCTATTCAAAGTGAAAATCAGACCAAATCTCACACTCAAAAGACACAACTAATTTCCACAACAAAAACAGGCTTACCACCACAAATGATGCAATGTCTGTTGATTCAAAACCATTTAATGGTTCATCTTTTAGCACAAAAAAAAAAAAGAATGTAAAACTTTCGTGTTTAGAGAAACAGACCTTATAAAAGGCACAACCATCATCATTTTTAAGCATGTTCTTCGTCACCTCAGCAGCTGATCCCTAACCCCAATTGTATTCTAACTTGAAATCTATAAATCAACCACAATGGTCAAATAAAAAATTGCAAGTGAAAATTCAAGAAATTGAATCATTGGATCGATGGAGAACCTTGAAGATATTCAGTAAGAGCCTACAAAAGTATTCAAACGATAGAACATTAAAAGGAAAATCATTTCCATATAATATCCTCTTCACACCTCCATAGATCCAATTTTCAAAGCAATCCAACAAAATTTCAACTGAAGAATAAGAGCAAAAACACAATTATCAAGAAAAGCAAGGAGGATAGATATCAGATACAAAAATACGGCCTTCTCGGGTTGGGGTGGTGGATCGGACAACCCGTACCTTCTATAATTCGGTGCAATTGCTATAAAACCAACCTTGGAAATTGAAATCATCTGGTGGCGCCAAGAGTACCATATTTCAGGAAATCTGTGCAGAAACACCACGACCGGCAACGATTCAACCTCGGAGCCCGACTTTGCAGCATTGATAAGCTGAAACCCGAAACCACACCATCAACATCATCGCTTCGGCCGTGGGAGAAAATGTGAAGTTGAGAGTTTGGAGACAGAGCGATAGATCTAGACCGAATTTGAATTCAAAGATTAATGGAAAATCTGGGGATTTCGCAGGAGGAGTGGGTCAGATGCGCTTTTGCTTTTCAGAAGCCCTTTCTTGGAAAATGGATTTTTTTGTTATTGGTATGAGGGATCAGTAATATTTTACTATTATTAATTTTGGGCCAAAATGCTTGGGCGGGAGATGCGAGCGGGAAAAACACCCCCCAAACACTCCTCTTATTATATATTAAATAGACTAGTTGTCTACCTGTGCGATGCACGAAATATATAATTTTTAAATCATAATTTTGAAAATATCTTGATTCAATCATATCAAATAAAAAATAAAATTTCAATACTAAATGTTATTGAATTTGAAACTTTAAAAAAGATAAAACTATTCAAAATAATAAATGCTACAAGTACACTAAGTATACCGCGCTACTCAAAATTTGCCACTGATTTAAATTTTTTATTTAATTTTTTTTTGACTTTTATTTACGTTTTTCTCTGAAAATTTGTCCACCTCATCACCTATTTCCCTTTAAATATTTTATAATTTTTTATTAGCTATATTTTTTAATGTATTGCTTACATATATTTTATTTGAAATCCAATATATTAATTAACATATTTTATTTTTCCTTTTTTTAAAATATGCCAATTTTTGTCAAAATGAAGAAATGATTAAGCCTCCGTTTGATAATAATGTTTGGTTTATAAATAAACTTATTTATGATTTTGAGGTAGAAATTAGTGGCTAAAAATTGGAGAGAGAAAATGTGCAGTTAAAAAGTTGATAGAAAATAATTAATTATTTTTGTAAAATGTGTATTGAAGAGCCCATTTATTGACATATTAGGAAGTAAAATTTAAATAATTTTATTTATTTATTTTCAAAATATATTAATTCAATTTTTTCATTTCTAACTTAACAAATTTATATATCATATATTTATTTATTTTAAAATATATTAATCCAATTTTTTCATTTTCAATGTAACACATTTACATAAATATGACATGACATTTATTTATGTTCAAATATATTAATCCAATTTTTTCATTTCCTACATAAAACATGTTATTGAATTTGAAACTTAAAATAAATAAATAAATAAATTAATTAATCAAAATAAAAAATTGTGCATGTACAATCAGTGTACCGCGCCACTCAAATTTTGACACTTAATTAAATTTTTTATATAAATTTCTTTTGACTTTTATTTACGTTTTTCTCTAAATATTTTCCCACCTTATCACCTATGTTCCTTTTAATATGTTATAATTTTTAATTAACTTAATTTTTTAATATGTTGTTTACATATATTTTATTCGAAATCCAATATATTAATTAATATATTTTATTTTTCCTTATTTTTTAAACATACCATTTTTTGTCAATATGATGAAATGATTAAATTTTCTACCAATTTATCACTGGTGATAAAAAGTTGATAGTAAACAATTAATTATTTTTGTAATATATTTATTGAAGAACCTACTCATTTATTGACATATTATGAAGTAAAACTTCAATGATTTTATTTATTTATTTTCAAAATATATTGATTCAAAATCTTCATTTCTAACTTAACAAATTTATATAGCATGGATTTTTTATTTTCAAATATATTGATCCAAAATTTTCATTTTCAATTTAACACATTTACATAGATATAACATTTATTTATGTTCAAATATATTAATACATTTTTTTTCATTTCATACATAACACATTTACATATATATCACATTTATTTATGTTCAAATATATTAATCCAATTTTTTTATTTTCTACATAACACATTTACATAGATCTCACATTATTTATATTCAAATATATTAATCTAATTTTTTCATTTTCAATGTAATACATTTACACATATTATATATATTACAAATCTTACTAAATATGTAATAAATAATAATTTTCCATACAAAAATATTTATCTTTTCTTTATTTATTTTTTTATACATAAAAGTAGAAATGAGAGAGGGTCATTAAATGCAATTTTCTCTCCAAAATGACTCTCTCTCTCTCTCTCTCTCTATATATATATATAAAGACATATAATAATACTAATAAAAATAAATAAAGAAAAGATAAAGATTTTTGTAGGAAAAATTATTATTTATTAGATATTTAGTAAGAGTTGTAATAAATGTACTGTGTAAATGTGTTATATTGAAAAATGAAAAAATTAGATTAATATATTTGAATATAAATAATGTGATATCTATGTAAATGTGTTACGTAGGAAATGAAAAAGTTGTATTAATATATTTGAATATAAATAAATGTCATATCTATGTTACATTGAAATTGAAAATTTTGGATTAATACATTTGAAAATAAATAAATACATGTTATATAAATTTGTCAAGTTAGAAATGAAAATTTTGAATCAATATATTTTAAAAACAAATAAATAAAATTATTGAAGCTTTACTTCCTAATATGTCAATAAATGAGTACATTCTTCAATAAGTATATTACAAAAATAATTAATTATTTGCTATCAAATTTTTACCACCCATGATAAATTGGTAAAATTTTTTATCATTTCATCATTTTGACAAAAATTGATATGTTTAAAAAATAAAGAAAAATAAAATATATTAATTAATATATTGGATTTCGAATAAAATATATGTAAGCAACATATTAAAAAATAAAGTTGGTTAAAAATTATAACATATTAAAAGAAAAATAGGTGATAAGGTTGGAAATTTTTAGAGAAAAACGTAAATAAAAGTCAAAAGAAATTTTATATAAAAAAAATTTAATTAAGTACCAAACTTTGAGTGGCGCAATACACTTTGTGTACATGAAGAATTTTTTATTTTGATTAGTTTTTTTATTTTTTAAGTTTCAAATTCAATAACATTTGTTATGTAAGAAATGAAAATTTTTTATTAATATATTTGAATATAAATAAATGTCATATCATATCTATGTAAATGTATTACATTGAAAATGAAAATTTTGGATTAATATTTTTAAAATAAATAAATATATGCTATATAAATTTGTTAAGTTAGAAATGAAAAAATTGAATTAATATATTTTGAAAATAAATAAATAGAATTATTGAAATTTTACTTCCTAATATGTCAATAATTAATGAGTAGGCTTTTCAATACACATGTTACAAAAATAATTAATTATTTTTTATCAACTTTTTAACCACACATATTTTATCTCTCCAATTTTTAGCAACTACTTTTTACCTCAAAATCATAAATAAACAAGTTTATAAACTAAACATTAATACCAAACAAATGCTTAATCATTTCATCATTTTGACAAAAAAATGGCATGTTTAAAAAAAAGGAAAAATAAAATATATTAATTAATATATTGGATTTCAAATAAAATGTAGGTAAGCAATACATTAAAAAATATAGTTAATAAAAAATTATAACATATTAAAAAGGAAATTGGTGATGAGGTGGGCAAATTTTCAGTGAAAAACGTAAATAAAAGTAAAAAAAAAAAAAAAATTATATAAAAAATTTAAATGAGTGCAAAATTTTGAGTGACGCGGTACACTTAGTGTATTTGTAAAATTTTTTATTTTAAATAGTTGTCTTTTTAAAAGTTTATAAAATTCAATAATATTTTATGTTGAAATTTTATTTAAATTATGTTTTTTATTTGATATGATTGAATTAAGATATTTTCAAAATTATGATTTAAAAATTATATATTCCGTACATTGCACGGGTAGACAACTAGTCTTTATCTTTATCTTTATATTAATAAAAGTAGAAGTGTAGCTTGCCATAAAAGCTATTATTTTCCTTCCTAAAGTGCACATCCCTTATATGGTTTGAGTAATGTGAATGCAAAACGAGATTAATGTGAATACAAAATAGTTATACATCAAATGTGAATACAAAATTTAGATAGATATGAATGCATTTAATATATATATATATATATATATATATATATATATATATATATATATATATATATATATATATATATATATATATATGCACTAATAGTCTACTATTATGGTAAATAATGGTTAATATTTTTTAATCATTTTTAATTTTAATAATTGTGCAAAGATTATATGATATAATAGTTTATTGATCTTCAACGTTGTTCAATTGTCGTATATTAAAATTAAACACATATTTTTAATTATTGTATTGGTATTTTTGAATGAAAATTGAGAAAAATGTTAAATATGTGATGAGAATGGAGAAATTATTTTTATATCTTTTGCATTTGTGTTGATTATGTATAATCATTAAATTTTAATGAATGCTTATTGATATTACGGATATCAATTTTAGTTCATTGCACTGGTGAAAATCTATACTATATATGAAAGTATGATAGTCTGACAGAATTCATTCTTAAATTATTTATATTTTAGTATTATAATAAAATATGTGGTTGAGAAAACTTTTGGAGAAATATATGTGATTAAAAAGTAGGTTGAAAAAATGTGTTACTTATAAATAATTTATCGAAAAAGTTATTGAACGAAGATTAATATTGAAGAATTAATACTTTGATTTCTTTTAAGTTAATAATGTTAATACAATGATTAATATTTTTTAACCATACTTATTTTTGATAAATTTTTAAAGATTACAGGGTATAAGATTTTCGATACAATTTCGCGATTTCTAACTTTACTCGATTGTCGTATGATAATAATTGCGATATTTTCAAAATTGGATGCTTATTTTTGTAAATAAAGTTTTATTCATTAAATTTAAATATTTATATATATAAATTGACGTTTACTATTCAAAGATGTTTTTAATAATTTGAATTAGGTATGTTATTTTATAAAGTCTAATAATTATTGAAATAGAAAATTATTTTTTATGCATTTATATATGTGTTGATTATGTATAAGTATTAAATTTTATAAATACTTATTAAAATCGATATTGTGGATAAAAACTTCCATGCATCGCACGGGTGAAATACTAATACTAATATATATATATATATATATATATATATATATATATATATATATATATATATATATATATATATATAAGTAAAAGTGAGGAGAGAGAGTCATTTTAGAGGAAAAATTGCATTTAATGACTTACTCTCCTCACTTCCACTTTTTATATAAAAAATTATTTTATTATTATTATATATATATATATCTTTATATATATAAAAGTAGAAGTAAGGAGAGAGAGTCATTTTGGAGGGAAATTTGCATTTAATGATTCTCTCTCCTCAATTCTACTTATATATATATAAATAAATAAATAAAAGATAAAGACTTTTGTAGGAAAATTTATTATTTATTACATATTTAATAAGAGTTATAATAAATATATTATGTATAAATGTATTACATTGGAAATGAAAAAATTAGATTAATATATTTGAACATAAATAAATGTGATATCTATTTAATTGTGTTATGTAGGAAATGAAAAAATTATATTAATATATTTGAATATAAATAAATGTCATATCTATATAAATGTGTTATATTGAAAATGAAAATTTTGAATTAATATATTTGAAAATAAATAAATACATGCTATATAAATTTGCTAACATAGAAATTAAAATTCTGAATTATTATATTTTGAAAATAAATGAATAAAATAAATATAGAAAAGATAAAGATTTTGTAGGAAAATTTATTATTTATTACATATTTAGTAAGAGTTGTAGTAAATGTAATATTTGTAAATGTGTTACATTGGAAATGAAAAAATTAGATTAATATATTTAAATATAAATAATGTGATATCTATGTAAATGTGTTATGTAGGAAATGAACATAAATAAATGTGATATCTATTTAAATGTGTTATATAGAAAATGAAAAAATTGTATTAATTTATTTTAATATAAATAAATGTCATATCTATGTAAATGTGTTATATTGAAAATGAAAATTTTGGATTAATATATTTGAAAATAAATAAATAAATACGTGCTATATAAATTTGTTAAGTTAAAAATGAAAATTTGAATTAATATATTTTGAAAATAAATAAATAAAATCATTGAAATTTTACTTCCTAATATGTCAATAAATGAGTAGGTTCTTCAATAAGCATATTACAAAAATAATTAATTATTTGCTATCAACCTTTTACAACCAATGATAAGTTGGTAGAAAATTTAATCCTTTCATCATTTTGACAAAAATTGGTATGTTTAAAAAATAAGGAAAAATAAAATATATGTAAGCAACATATTAAAAAATAAAGTTAATTAAAAATTATAACATATTAAAAGAAAAATAGGTGATAAGGTGGGCAAATTTTCAGAGAAAAACGTAAATAAAAGTCAAAAGAAATTTAATATAAAAAATTTAATTAAATGTCAAACTTTGAATGGTGCAGTACACTGTGTGTGCACCATTTTTTATTTTGATTAGTTTTGTTTTTTTTAAAAAAAATTTAAACTCAATGACATGTGTTATGGAGGAAGTGAAAAAATTGGATTAATGTATTTTAAAATAAATAAATATATGCTATATAAATATGTTAAGTTAGAAATTTAAAAATTGAATTAATATATTTTGAAAATAAATAAATAAAATCATTGAAATTTTACTTCCTAATATGTCAATAAATGAGTAGGATCTTCAATACGCATGTTACAAAAATAATTATTTATTTTCTATCAACTTTTTAACCACACATATTTTTCTCTCCAATTTTCAGCCATTATTTTTTACCTCAAAATCATTTATACAGGTTTATAAATCAAACAGTATTACCAAACGGAGGCTTAATCTTTACATCATTTTGACAAAAATTAATATGTTTAAAAAATAAGGAAAAATAAAATATATTAATTAATATATTGGATTTCAAATATAATATATGTGAGTAACACATTAAAAAATATAGTTAATAAAAAATTATAACATATTAAAAAGGAAATAGGTGATGAGGTGGAAAAATTTTAAGAGAAAAATGTAATTAAAAATCAAAAGAATTTTATATAAAAAATTTATAAGTGCCGAATTTTGAGTGGTGCGGTATACTTAGTATACATGTAACATTTTTTTATTTTGATTAGTTTTGTCTTTTTTAAAGTTTCAAATTCAACAAGATTTTGTATTGAAATTTTATTTGATTTATGTTTTTTTTTATTTAATATGATTATATAATCAAGATATTTTCAAAATTATGATATAAAAATTATATATTCCGTGCATCGCACGGGTAGACAACGAGATTAATATATTTGAACATAATTAATGTGATATTTATGTAAATGTGTTATGTATGAAATGAAAAAAATTGAGTTAATATATTTTAACATAAATAAATATAATATCTATGTAAATATGCTATTTTATTTATGAAATCAAAAAATTGTATTAATATATTTGAACATAAATAAATGTCATATTTATGTAAATATGTTAAATTGAAATTGAAAATTTCGGATTAATATATTTGAAAGTAAAAAAATCCATGCAATATAAATTTGTTAAGTTAAAAATGAAGATTTTGAATCAATATATTTTGAAAATAAATAAATAAAATCATTGAAGTTTTACTTTCTAATATGTCAATAAATGAGTAGGTTCTTCAATAAGCATATCACAAAAACTATTACCAAATGGAGGCTTAATTATTTCATTATTTTGATAAAAATTGACAAGTTTAAAAAATAAGGAAAAATAAAATATATTAATTAATATATTGAATTTCAAATAAAATATATCTAAGTAACACATTAAAAAATATAGTTAATAATAAATTATAACTTATTAAAAGGGAAATAGATGATGAAGTGAGCAAATTTTCAGAGAAAAATGTAAATAAAAGTTTTAAAAAAAATTATATAAAAAATTTAAATAAATGTCAAATTTTGAGTGGCGCGGTATACTAAATGTACATGTAACATTTTTTTATTTTGAATAGTTTTATCTTTTTTTAAATTTCAAATTCAATAACATTTTGTATTGAAATTCCATTGAAATTATGTTTTTTATTTGATATGATTGAATCAAAATGTTTTTAAAATTATGATTTAAAAATTATATATTCCGTGCATCGCACGGATAGACAACTAGTATATATATAAGTAGAAGTGAGGAGAGGGAGTAATTTTGGAGGGAAAATTGCATTTAATGACTTACTCTCCTCACTTCTACTTTATATATAAAAATATAAAAAAATAAATAAAAGATACAAATTTTTGTAGGAAAAATTATTATTTATTACATATTTAGCGTGTGTTTGTTTCATTTTTTAAAGAGATTTTGATACATTTTTTTTTACATTTTCCGGGGCCCACCACCATTTCCATAGCATGCGCCCATAGTTGTTGACCACAAAGTGATAAAAAGGTTGAAAAAACTCAAAAATTTTATGAAACAGACGATTAGTAAGAGTTGTAATAAATGTACTGTAAATGTATTTCATTGAAAATGAAAAAATTAGATTAATATATTTGAACATATATAATGTGATATTTATGTAAATGTGTTATGTAGGAAATAAAAAAATTTGATTAATATATTAGAACATAAATAAATGTAATGTCTATGTAAATGTGTTACGTAGGAAATAAAAAAATTGTATTAATATATTTGAATATAAATAAATGTCATATATATGTAAATGTGTTACATTGAAAATGAAAATTTTGGATTAATATATTTGAAAATAAATAAATAGATGCTATATAAATTTGTTAAGCCTTCGTTTGGTAACGAAATCTTTTTTATTTATAAACATGTTTATATAAAAACACAATTTCCCAAACTATTTTTTAATCACACACATTTTTTCTCTCCAATTTCAACAATTACTTTTTACGTCAAAATCATAAATAAACAAGTGTTACCAAACGGAGGTTAAATTAGAAATGAGAATTTTGAATCAATATATTTTGAAAATAAAAAATAAAATCATTAAAGTTTTACTTTCTAATATGTCAATAAATGAGTAGGTTCTTCAATAACCATATTATAAAAATAATAAATTATTTGCTATCAACTTTTTACCATCAATGATAAATTGATAGAAAGTTTAATTATTTCATCATTTTGACAAAAAATAGTATGTTTAAAAAATAAGGGAAAATAAAATATATTAATTAATATATTGAATTTCGAATAAAATATATGTAAGCAACATATTAAAAAGTAAAGTTAATTAAAAATTAATAGTAATAGCATATAAGACAATCGAAGGAAATTGTCTTCGTTGCAACTTAAAAGGTAATCTCGAGTCTAACGGAGTTAAAATCATTTTTGAAATAAAAATTTTATGCTCGACATTACTTCTTGAAATACCTTCAAAATATCGACGTTCAAAAAAATTTAATATTCAATAAAACTGTGCAACGGTAATTTGTTCGAGGAGTATCTAACTGAAAATACCGAATGTTATTTCCAGCTTGGGAATAAAATTGATGTAAAATATTATATCGAGGACAAATAACTTATAACATATATAATAACAAACATAGATATGCTATAGGTTTTGTTATGGGCATTTTACTAAAAAATTTGAGTCCATATTTATCAAAACACAAGAAAAAACTCTTTCGATTAGTCTTATCGAACACAATAATAATATAATATTTATATCAACTATTTAAATGTTACGATTCAATAAACATTGTTAAAAAAATATTGGTATTTGTTTAGTGTTGAATTGTTATTTTTACTCATTAGATTATGAATTATATTACATAATTTAATTCAATAATATAATAATTTTTTTGTAATTCAATAATATAATAATATTTTTGTTTTCAAAATTAATTTTATTAATACACTTAACACTGTTTGTTAAGATTTTTTTGTTTAAAAACATTTTTTTTATATATTTTCTAAGTAAAATGTGTAGTTAAAATGGAGAGAGAAAATGTGTGTGTTTAAAAAGAGATTTGAAGAATTGTGTAGGAAAAAAATATGTTTGCCAAACGGATGCTTACTTACCATCACTATTATGCCATGTTGGGTATAATTTAAAAAAAGACGAAGGTCCTGTTCTCTTTAATGTTTTGATGTCGTTTTCTGTTTTTATTTTCGAAAACACAAAAACGCGTTCTCCTTACAATTTTTGGAAATGCATTTTGAAAATAAAAATAAAAATTGTACACAAAATGCAAAATGCCCAAAACCTCATTTTTTGTGTTTTAAGTGTATTTCAACAAAAAAAATGTTCAAAACGCTGAAAAACGTGTTTTTGGGATTTTTTTTTTTAATTATCCTAACTTGAAATTAAGTCTAAATAAAGTGTTTGTTTTATTTTTTATTTTTTATTTTTTATTTTTTATTTTTTTTGAGAATTACCCTAATTTGGAATTAAGCCTAAATAAAGTTTTTTTTTTTTTTTTTTTTTGAGAATTATCTTAACTTGAAACCTAATCCTAAAATAAAGTTTTATTGAATTCAATATCAATATTAAAAAAAAAAAAAAAAATTAAGTGGGAATTCTTGTTGTTATATTTCAAAAAATGCCTTGATAAATGGACTCTAGTGTTTTTAAAGAACTTGTATTTTCTGGATTTTAATAGAACCAAAGCTTTCTCAAATCACAAACATGACTAAACTGTATTTACATTAGTGTGTTGTAGGTAACCATGTTTTCAGTGTATTGTAAAAGGAAATTTGAGTTTGAGCCAGTAGTATTCTGCAAACAAATTAATTAAAAATAGTTTAAATAATATTCTACAAAATTTCAAATAGAATGTGTTTTTCAGCTTTTTATATTCAAAATTAATTTTTAGAAATGACAAACCAAACGCATTTTCAGAAATTTTGAAAATAAAAATAGGAAATATAAAATATTTTCGAAGATGAAAATACAAAATAAAATACAAATAGAACGTCACCGAAACTGCTGTAACTTACATTGTAACTACATAATTTTCTTAAATTTCTATACCCTTCTTTTCGGTTCCAGTTTAATTCTCTGTTTCATAAATTGTAGTAATTTATAAAATCTTATTATGTTATTTTTAGAATAAAATGTGTGGTTAAAATTTTTTATCGAAAATGTATTTGAAGAATTTTTTTTTATATAAATAATAAATTTCACCACTCAAACTAAAACTTGTGGTTGAAATATGGTTTGGGAAATGTATATTTTAAAAGTTGTTTGTGGAATGCGTTAAAAAAAGAAGACAGCCTCAAAAAAACAATAACTGGTTCTGATAAGTATGATGTTTACGTTTATTTTATGTACTTATATCCTCGAATATGCCATAATGTGATTCTATCTAAAGTATTATTAATGCATTTTATGTTTTACATTGTATAGGATCATAAAAGAAGAGAAAAGAAGAAAAAGGACCAAAATGCACTCAAAACTGAAGTTTGGGGACTTAGGTGCAAATAAGGTTACGACCGTAAGGAAATAAAGTCACGGCCGTAAAAGTATGATGAATCAAGAAGAAAATAAGCAGAAACACGTTTACGGCCGTAAAGGAGGATTTACGGCCGTAACCTTCAAAGGGTGAAAAATGTGCAGAAACACAGTTACGTTCGTAAAGGGACATGTCACGGCCGTAACCTCAATTTAAGG
This sequence comes from Ligustrum vulgare, assembly GCA_963555705.1. Taxonomy (NCBI): domain Eukaryota; kingdom Viridiplantae; phylum Streptophyta; class Magnoliopsida; order Lamiales; family Oleaceae; genus Ligustrum; species Ligustrum vulgare. The sequence goes on along the minus strand of OY743186.1, from coordinate 33,233,769 downwards.
AAAATATGCAGAAATCGTGTTACGACGGTAAAGTAAAAGTCACGGCCGTAACTTTCTAGTCAAAAATTTCCTTATTTTAATTATTTCCATAATTTTTGGATTTCTTGAGCCCAAAGCTAGGGCACGAAATTGAGGCTATAAAAAGGGAATTTCATGACAAGAAACAGAGACTTTTATTATTTTTTAAAGAGGCTACACATTGAGGAAAATTGAGAGAAAAATATAGAGCATTCTTTGGAGATCTTCAAGCGCAAGAATATCAACAACAATGGAATTCATGAAGCAACTTGAAGAATCTACCACAATCATGCTAGGCTAAATTTCATATCTTGTTCAAAGGGGAAGTTTTGTCAATTCAATTATGTTATTTTCTTTTCCTACAAATTAGTAGCGTGAATTTATTATTTTATTTCAATTGTTAGATTATTATGTTTTGAATGTTCAATTGAGTTTATTTGATTAATAGTTTAATTTGGCCAATTGGATTATTGATCTTTGGATTCATGAATATGCTATGTTTAGATTCTTGATCCGTAATTGTCATTGAATCTTTACTTTAGTAGCAAATAAATATCGTACAGGTTTAGTAATAATTCGACTTGGATTGTTTAATTCGAGCTTGTGTAATTAACGATCCAATTCAATCTATTCTTCTAAATTTTCATACTAGTCGTGCATTAAATCCTAAGAGCTTGTTTAGGATTGTCCATGGCTAGAATTGGTTCAAAGAGCTTATTTTGAATCAATACACATAAGGAAGAATTTAGATAATCAGAGCTTGTTGATTATTTATGATTGATAATTAAATTAGAAATAAAAACACGTTACAAGGAAAGGTATAACATTAATTGAGGGCACAACCGAACCCCAAAACAAGATTTCCTCTCATATTATTTCTCTAGTCATATTTAATTGTTTATTTTTATGCATAGTTTTCATTCAAGTAATTCAAATAACAAAACCTCCACATTCCATTCTAATTGATCGAACAACTAAAATTAGTTTCCGTTCCTTGTGGGATCGACCCTTACTCTCACTACTACATTATTAATTAATACTTAGCGAGTAAGGAATTATTTATTATTTTGGTGTATTGCGATACGCATCAAATTTTTGGCGCCTTTGTCGGGGAACGGTTAACCAATTTAGTGTTTAATCAATTAGAATTTTATTTTTCTGCATTTATTTTATTTTTATTTTATTTTCTATTTTATTTATATAATTTTTCAAAAAAAAAAATTTATTTTTGTGCTCCTTTGCTTAAATTTCGGTCAACTAATTGTGAACTTTTTGATCTTGACCCAGAAATTGAGAGGACTTTTCGACAGCAAAGGAGAGCAGCACGACAAATGACAGCTAACAACATCGACAACAGAACTCTTAAACAACTGGCTACTCCCGATGTGGCTCAACAGCCCTTATGTATCACTTTTCCAACGATAGAAGAAGGAAGAACCTTTGAGCTAAAATCCGGGTTGATCCACCTTCTACCTACTTTTCGGGGACATGCCGGTGAAGATCCATATAGACATCTAAAGGAGTTCCATGTGGTTTGCGACAGTATGAGGCCCACGGGCATCACCGAGAAGCAAATAAAAATGAGAGCCTTCCCATTCTCATTGAAGGATGCCGCCACCGACTGGCTCTATTGTCTACCATCGGGAACAGTTACTACTTGGAACGACATGAAAAGACTATTTTTGGAAAAATACTTCCCTGCATCTAGGGCGGGGACAATCCGGAAGGAGATTTGCGGGGTTCGCCAAAGCAATGGCGAGACATTATATGAGTACTGGGAGAGCTTCAAGAAACTCATTTCGAGCTGCCCCCACCATCAGATCAGTGAGCAACTCCTGGTGCAGTATTTCTACGAAGGCTTAGCACCGATGGATAGAAACATGATAGATGCCGCAAGTGGAGGAGCACTGATGGACAAGGCGCCGGAACAAGCGCGGGCTTTAATCTCCAATATGGCAGAAAATACTCAGCAATTCAATTCAACCCGAGATTCCCAAGTCCGCCGAGTGAACGAGGTAAGTAGTTCCAATATCGAAGGTCAATTATATGAACTAACCAATCTCGTTAAGCAGCTTGCTGTAGGGAACTCGAATCAGGTCAAAGCATGCGGAATCTGTTCAAACTTTGGACATCCAACGGATACATGTCCGGTGTTGCAAGAGGAGAATGGCGAACAGGTAAAGGTTGCAGAAGGGTTTCCATTTCAAAAACAGCAATACAACCCGTACTCCAATACCTATAACCCTGGCTGGAGGGATCACCCCAATCTAAGCTATGGGAATAACAAGCCCCCGGGTTTCCCCTCCAACCGATTTGTGATATTGTTTGACCTGCACATAGTATTTTCTGCAACTTGCTCAAGTACAAAAATTTGTTACTAATTTGCACATTTTATCAACGATAACAAAATTTTTGCACACCAAAAATTGTTACTATTTTGTCACATATCTTGCCATATGTTTGTTCCTCATTTGAATGGTCACCCTCATTGCTCCCATGATTTACACCCCCTGCAAAGAAAATGATGTTATTAGAGTCTCATTTCAGCTTATAAATATTTGACACACTGTTTTCATAAAATGCTTTTATTTTTCTCATTAGAGGATTCTAGCAGTCCCTCACAAGGTTTAGGTATTAATGTCATTTCTGTTTCAGATTATGTAAGTAGTCATCTTTGTTTCTTATTCTAGACCGAGGATTGAATTTTGTGATGATTGACACTTTTGTGATGATTGATACTTCTTCAAGGAGTGAGGCAAGCCTCTTCTTAAACTCTTTCTTGTAGCTTTTGGAGAGTGGATTGTATGCAAGAAAAATGGGGAAGAATGGACTGTAGCTTTCTTGTTCTGCTTGAGAACCTGTAGAACATATATTATTTTGATGAGATCTCATAAACCTTTCCAATCTTTAAAAAAAATCAATTTATTAATTATATTTAGATCATAATAATCAACTGATTGTGCCTACTGGATTACCAATTGTGTTTTGTTTAGGTACATTTGTGCAATTTTTTTTCTGCCCAAGAGCTTTCCATATTGATTTCCATAACTTTTGCTCCATGTAGGTAAGGAAATACATGACATCGGTGACCTACACTGGGTATTTTCTACAACTTTCACAGGTACCAAAAAACAAAAACTATCAGTATACTGCATTTTCTTATCAATAATAATAATAATTGTTGAGGTTGCATTAGCATTAAGCCAAGACTACAAATCTTACCTTCTCTTTGTAACTGATTTGAGTTTTGATCCTCATTTCTTGCACAATCTACAACCCCTGCCAAAAAATTACTTTATTAAGATCTAACTATTTTCTGTTCAAAGCTCGAACAATAGTTCTATACCTTAGTTTAATTTTTGGTACCCAATGTTTATGCAGCTCTGGATCTATATAGATCTCTCAATGAAGTGGATCTACATAGTTCTCTCAATCTATTTACTTGAACATAATCAAAACATTATGTAGTTTTCTATACATAATATATAATATTTTTGTATCTACTTTTACTCAAGTAAGAATGTTAATCCATAAACAATAATCACAGTATTATTCAGTTTTGTAAATAATGAAGACACATTAAATGAAACGTTCAAACCAAGAAAAAGAGTTATTCGAGATACTAACAACATTTTTATCAGCAAAAACCATTTCTATGTTGTCACTTGTTCTTTACGATTGTAGTCTGGAACTTCTCATAGTCTTACAACTCGAACCAACAGCTTCCACTCGATCATAGTTGAATTAATGTCGATTATTTTGCAGGTAGCTTCAACCATGGTGGATGGTCTCTGCTGGGAAATGGAAGCTTGAATGAAGATGAAATGAATATTTTCTTTTTGCTTCTTTTTATAAACGTACTGTATTATGTTAATTTTCAATTTATTTTAATTAATAATTGTACATGCATTTAATGCTCATGGCAGAGAATTAATTGTTGACCGAAAAGGCTCAATGAGATTTCAAACTAACCTTGGGGAAGGGTTGAATGAAAAGGTTCAAAGATAGATTTTAAAATATGTTGGGCTGGTATTTTGGCTCCAACCACATGCTGGACCTGGTATTTTGGTTGAATGATAGATTCTAAAATATGATTTCAATTTATTTAATTAATAATTATACATGCATTCAATGCTCATGACAGAGCATTAGTTGTTGACTGAAAAGGCTCACTAACAGATTTGAAACTGACCTCGGAGAAGGGTTGAATGAAAAGATTCAAAGACAAATTTCAAAATATGCTAGGCTGGTATTTTGGCTCAAACCACAATCTAGGGAGGGTATTTTGGTTCAAAACTTGGGGCGAGAATGTATTTATACTTTTTTTTTTTTTTTAAATGGATGAATGGGCGGGAATGGCTAGGCGAGAAAACATGTCAGCCACTCCTCTTATTATATATTAAATAGATATAAAAAAATAAATAAAAGATAGAAATTTTTGTAGGAAAAATTATTATTTATTACATATTTAGCATGTGTTTGTTTCATTTTTTAAAGAGATTTTGATACATTTTTTTTTACATTTGCTGGGGTCCACCACCATTTCCATAGCATGCGCCCATAGTTGTTGACCTTGTTGACCACAAAGTGAAAAAAAGGTTGAAAAAACTCAAAATTTTTATGAAACAGACGATTAGTAAGAGTTGTAATAAATGTACTGTAAATGTATTTCATTGAAAATGAAAAAATTAGATTAATATATTTGAACATATATAATGTGATATTTATGTAAATGTGTTATGTAGGAAATAAAAAAATTGGATTAATATATTAGAACATAAATAAATGTAATGTCTATGTAAATGTGTTACGTAAGAAATAAAAAAATTGTATTAATATATTTGAACATAAATAAATGTCATATCTATGTAAATGTGTTACATTGAAAATGAAAATTTTGGATTAATATATTTGAAAATAAATAAATAGATGCTATATAAATTTGTTAAGCCTTCGTTTGGTAACAAAATCTTTTTTATTTATAAACATGTTTATATAAAAACACAATTTCCCAAACTATTTTTTAACCACACACATTTTTTCTCTCCAATTTCAACAATTACTTTTTACGTCAAAATCATAAATAAACAAGTGTTACCAAACGGAGGTTAAATTAGAAATGAAAATTTTGAATCAATATATTTTGAAAATAAAAAATAAAATCATTAAAGTTTTACTTCCTAATATGTCAATAAATGAGTAGGTTCTTCAATAACCATATTATAAAAATAATAAATTATTTGCTATCAACTTTTTACCATCAATGATAAATTGGTATAAAGTTTAATTATTTCATCATTTTGACAAAAAATAGTATGTTTAAAAAATAAGGAAAAATAAAATATATTAATTAATATATTGAATTTCGAATAAAATATATGTAAGCAACATATTAAAAAGTAAAGTTATTAAAAATTATAACATATTAGAAGGAAAATAGGAGATAAGGTGGACAAATTTTTAGAGAAAAACGTAAATAAAAATCAAAAGAAATTTTATATATAAAATTTAATCAAGTGCCAAATTTAAAGTGGCGCGATACACTGAGTGTACATATAGAATTTTTTTATTTTTATTTTTTTTTTTAAATTTCAAATTCAATAACATGTGTTATGTAGGAAATGAAAAAAATTGGATTAATATATTTGAACATAAATAAATGTCATATCATATTTATGTAAATGTGTTACATTGAAAATGAAAATTTTGGATTAATATATTTTAAAATAAATAAATATATTCTATATGGATTTTTTAAGTTAGAAATGAAAAAATTAAATTAATATATTTTAAAAATAAATAAATAGAATTGTTGAAATTTTACTTCCTAATATGTCAATAAATGAGTAGGCTATTCAATACGCATGTTACAAAAATAATTAATTATTTTCTATCAACTTTTTAACCACACATATTTTCTCTCTCTAATTTTCAGCCACTATTTTTTACCCTATAATCATAAATAAACAAGTTTATAAACCAAACATTATTACCGAACGGATGCATAATCATTTCATCATTTTGAAAAAAAATTGGCATGCTTAAAAAACAAGGAAATATTAATTAAAATTTGGCGGGTTGACTGTTTGAAACTGTAATTTTGGCAATTAAGACCTAAACCAAATTGTTTAAGGCGATTTGGTAATTTCAAACCTAACCAAACCATTTCACATTTTAAACCTAACCAAATAAAACAATTTGTTATGGTTTAGTTCAGTTTCGCGGTTTATTTGTTTACCCCTACCTTTTCGTATGTAAGAGAAAGTGAAGATTCCTCTTGTAAAAGATCATCATCTTATTTCGAAAGATTTGTTATATGGCAGGGACGACAAGATTAAGAATTTCGTCATATAATATAATGTTTTCATTCACTTCTATAGGGGAATAGATAATGGGTTGAATGATGGTAGAGGGTCTCCCATCTTCAGATTACACGGTCAAAATTGCCGTAGGATTGGGAGTCTGTTGTACGATTATGGTTTAGCTATGCAATTTGCTTAGTTTTACATTGTTTACAATGCGAATGAGGTTGACAGCAAAAAAAGGGCCGTGGGGTACGTATTCTGTATTTATTGCTTAAATACTTATATTATTTACGGATAATTTTGTTGTGATAGTCTAAAATTTAATCTATTTCTTTTAATGTCCCTCGATTGGAGTGAATCATGCGATTCAATGTGGAATGATTGTATAGTTTCTGATTTAAAGGATATGCTAGACAAAAACAAATTGGTAAGACAGTTTAGGTCAGTTAGAGAAAAGATGATTGAGAAAAACACTTCAAATGTAACAGTTATACTTATTGGTCGGTGGGTGACCGATGATAGGCGATATGATTTGCTTGTTGTCGATGAAATTGTTGGATTGATTGTCGATGGATTTTGATACACAACATGAACACATGGATATTATTATTGCTTAAGCGAAGTGCATCATCTTTATTTGTCTTTGCAGTAACCATTACTATTTCTGATAAATATTGATTATACACAGGAATTGTGCAATGAAACAAGGTCAATACGTCGTTGAACCCTTCTGATTCTAGAATACCTATTATATTTCAAAGAAGACAATTTCCATTGATGGTGTTCTATGCCATGACTATCAATAAGATCCAAGGACAATTTATCTCGCATGTGTGACTTCTTCTTAAACGGCTGGTGTTTACACATTGACAACTTTATGTTGCGATTTCTAAGGTGACAAATCGTTCCGGATTAAAGATGTTGATTTGTGATTAGAATGGAAGACCAACAAAATCATTAAACAATGTTGTGTATAAAGAAGTATTTCAAAATTTGTAATCATTATATGAAATCAATAAATGATGATCTTATCTTTTATTCGTGATTTTTTTTATATTTTATCTAAATAATTCATCTAATTTCACATTGTATTATCTTTATTCAGATATTTGTTTACATTTCTTTCCGTGCATCATAAAGGTGATTCACAAGTGCAGTAAATGTCAAAATTTAAATGTTGTGTTTGATAGCTTTTGTTTTTTATGAAAAAGAATTTCAATGTTTTCCAACTTTGATGGAAAATAAAAAGGGAAAAGTACATAACTATAACACTTTAAGTTTCACTTTTCAAAAATAACAAACTTAACATTTTTTTTCTTCAAAAAATCAGGTGTTGCATAATTAAAAATAAATATAATATTACATATAATATAAACATAATTATATATTATATTAAAACTAATACAATATTAAATCAAAAACTTAAATCTTGATGTCACAACCTCCCTCATCCCCGCCCACCACCTGACCACCCCACACCACACCACACCACCCGACCCACCTACCCTACCCTACCCCAAATTTTTTTTCTGCTCAATATTTTCCTACCCTTCTCCACCCCACCACATCGCAAAATGACAAATTGATCTCGTCAAAGCCACACCCTTTCACCCCAAAATTATTTAACCCACCCACCCACCCACCCACCCAAACCCCACTACCCTACCCCACCTCATCACAATGTGACAAATTCGTCTCACCCCAGCTACAGACCCCGACCCACCCTAGCCCGCCACCCCACCCTATCCCCAGAATGATTTTTCTTCTATTTGTTCACACTTTGCCCCAATCCCACCCACCCCGACCTCACCCCACCCCACCCCACCCTGACCCCACCCCTCCCAAAAAATAATTAATTATAATTAATTAAGATTTTTAAAGTACACATTTTCAAAATTAAGAAAATGATTTATTTCATTTATGGTAACAGTCACAATTATTTCTCAGTCACAAATTTCGAATTTCGTAGGTTACGATTTTTTTCGATCGCAAATCTAGAGTCAATTGGTCACAAATCACAAATTTCATTGGTCACAATTTTTTCTCGAATACAAATCAATATTTTTTTTAGGTCACATATCATAAAATTTGTAGGTCACAATTTATAAAATTATTTGGATGACTTTTAGGATCATAGCTTATTACGGTCACAAGTCACAAATCAGATCATAAGTTTATGGTCACAATCACAATTTTTTAGGTCACAATTTATTTCTCGGTCACAAATTTCGAATTTCGTAGGTCACGATTTTTTTCGGTCCAAATTTAGAGTCAATTGGTCACAAATCACAAATTTTATTGGTCACAATTTTTTCTCGAATACAAATCAAGATTTTTTAGGTAACAATTTTCACAAATCACTAGTTTTCTTGGTCATATATTATAAATTTTGTAGGTCACAATTTATAAAATTATTTGGATGACTTTTAAGGTCACAAGTCACAATTTTTATGTCACAACAAATGTGGCCACAATCTATTTCTTGATCACAAACCACAAATTTATAAGTCACAAATTATGATCATAATAATTAATTGGTCACAACTTTTTTTTGGGTCATAAATATCAAAATATTAGGTCACACTAATTCAATTAAAGGTCACAAACTATCAAATTAATTGGTCAACACTTATTTTAAGGTAACAAATATCAAAATATTAGGTCACAATCAAATCAAATTTTTAGGTCACATATGCTATTTGCTAGTCACAAATTGTGCATTTTGGTCACACACCATCAGCACCACCACCGACCGTAAACACCGCCGCCGCCAATCACCAACACTGCCCGCGCCCGCGACCCCAAGCACCACCACCACTTCACCACAATTGTTTCATCCCTCGCACTGCCACCACCAATCCACACTCGTTGCAGCAACAATCATAGCCACAATAAACACAACCTGATCTGATTTGTGACGTGTGACCTAAAAAATTGGGACTTGTGACCATAATAAATCGTGAACTTGAAAATTGTGACTTGTGATCATAAACAATAAAATATATAATTAATTATGACCTAATTTTTGAAATAAAACATTAAGTTTCTTAATTTTTAAAATGTGTATTTTAAAAACCTTAATTAATTATAATTAATCATTTTTTGGGTTGGGTGGGGTCAGGGTGGGGTGAGGTCGAGGTGGGTGGGATTGGGTGATTGGGGCAAAGTGTGAACAAATAGAAGAAAAATCATTTTGAGTTGGGGATGGGGTGGGTGGCGGGTTGGGGTCTGTGGCTGGGTTAGATGAATTTGTCGCGTTGTGATGAGGTTGGGTAGGGTCGAGTGGGGTTGGGATGGGGAATTGTAGGAAAACATCGAGAGAGAGAAAAAAAACTTATTTTTGGGGTTAGGTAGGGTGGGGGTGGTGGGTGGGTTAAATAATTTTGGGGTGGGCGGGATGGGGTCAGGGGCTATGGCTCTGACTAGATCAATTTGTCACTTTGCGATGAGGTGGTGTAGGGTTGGATTGGGTGGGGTGGGTGGGTTCAGGTGGTGGGCGGGAGAAGGGTAGGAAAAACATCGAGCGAAAAATAAATTATTTTTGAGGTTGGGTGGGGTGGGGTGGGGTGGTGGACAGGGGAAGGGACGGGGATGAGGGAGGTTGTGACATCAAGATTTGAGTTTTTGATTTAATATTATTATATTAGTTTTAATATAATATATAATAGATAATTATTTTATATTATATATAATATTATATGTTAAATGGTAAGTATGACCTGATTTTTGAAATATTAAACCTATTATCTTAAAAATGAATTGTGATCTTTAAAAATATGGCTACATGTAATTTCCTCAAATAAAAATCACTATCAATTTCTTGTTAGAAAATAACTCAAAATATATTTTAAAATATTGTACCATGAAATTCAATTCCAGAGAAAATATTATATATTAAACAATTAGGTTGAAACATTTACATGAAAAATCATGCAAAAGGATACAAATCAAACACAACTAAATGTATTATTATCCCAAGAAAAAAATTTACGACGGAATCGAAAAACTTGCACTACTTTAGCCATGGATTATAAACTTTGGAGATCGAAATAGTAACATAACACAATTATTTGCAGGAATATTGCAGAGTTGAGCTTCAAACCCATCGACCATGGCTGATCGGAGGGGTCAACGACAACGACCCATGAAAACAAGAAACTATTCCTCTTCTTCTTCAACCAAGTCTCATAAGACTACAAACCCTAATTCTAATGCTAGAATTATTCATACCAATAAATTCGCCACCGTGAATTTGGGTAACAATGATAATATTGATGAACATCAAGATATTCCCAATTTGGTTGGAACTTGCCCTTTTATGTGCCCTGGTCTCTTCATAAATCTTTTTTTTTTTGTCTTTGATCTCTGATGTTAAAATTGCGGTGTTTATTAAGTAGTTTGTGTTCTGTTATTGGTAAAGAGCAGTTGAGGAAAGAGCACGACGTGAGAGGCTGCGAGATTTAGCTGTGTTTGAGAGGCTTCATGGCAATCCTGCTAAAACTTCATCCACTCTCGCCGTTAAAAAGGTATACCATAAATCAAATTATCGTATTCGAATGTTCTCTGATTTTTATAGCTGTTCTGATTTCTGCAAGATCATCTAAATACTGAGGTTTCGTATTGTATTGTTTTCAAATTTGTTATTGAGATCAGCTAGAGTTTTTTACAGTTGTTAAGTGTTATTGTTTGACTGTTAAGGTTTATAATTTGAAGTTTTGATTAATGAATTGATTCTCTACTCTAGCCTTAAAAGTATGCCGAACCTAGGAGTGGGCATTTGGACCAGAACCGTAGGTTCAGTTCCAAAGAGAATATGGATTGAAAGTTTGAAACCAAGAACCGATAACTGATAGGTTCAGGACAAATCTTGGTTCATGAAGCGGAACATAGATGCTCAAACTGGAGTCAAATTTGTCATTTTTATGAAACTTTTATTTTTACAATTTGTTCACCCTGATTTAATGACACGATCCAAGAAGTAGTAAGTCTGCAAGGTCCAGTAAGTAGCAAATGCAGGGTTCAAGTAGTAAGTATCATAATTAATCCTATTCATTCATTAGTTTGAATCAATATCACTCACATTAGATTCATTCAAACAATCGAATCATATAACTCTCTATCATAGCCACTCCTAATTGCACTTCACACATTGTCTTACCAACCTTTCTTGAGGCGCCGCACACAGAACTGCTACTAGAATTGGATGCTATTAAGCTAGATATTGGACATTATGTGACGACATATTTGTGTTGGATAAAAAAAGTGTGGAAATATGTAGTTGGTGGCATATTTTGTTTCTTATATTTCTGCTAGATGCTAGGAATACAATTTGTCGGATCAACCACCCGACTCTCAGGCCTAGTAGAACCACTTTTAATTTTTTTTTTTCCCTACTTAGCATTTCCCTTTTTCTATGTTTCGGCATTTTTTTTCCCCAAAATCAATAAACAGAAACATTATGAATAAATTGATTGATACAAAAATCAGTGGAGGATGGAAATGGAAATGTCTATTTGATGGTTTTTGCTTTCATGGCTGTTCCATTTCTGCTTTTGAAAAATGGGGAAATCAAATGTATCTTTTGTTATTTTAAATGAGCCTTTAATGTTTGGAAGCTGGAAACCTTTTTAGGCTCTTCTTTCAACGTTTAAATTGTAAATTTTATTATTTTCTTGTATAACTTGATTTTGTACCAATTTTCTTCTTATCTCCTTTCAGTTTTGCAGAACCATATGCACAAATAATGTCCAAGCCTCTGATGTCCGGCCTGTCGCAGTCTTGGAAGATACTCTAAATTATCTTCTTAACTTGCTGAAGAGTGACTGTCATTTTGAGGTGGTTCATGAATTCATCTTTGATAGGACAAGATCCATAAGGCAAGATCTTACCATGCAAAATGTTACCAGTGATCAAGCGATTCATTTGTATGAAAGAATGGTATGCCAATTTTCTGCATATTATGGTTTAAAGTAATATCTCCTCTTTAATCAGTCAGCTATAAATTGTCTACTCATGGGGCATTTTCTCATATGATTTATCTTTATGTCACTGATCGTCATCTGCGATTATTAGCAGTGATTGTATACACGGTTTTAAAAAATGTTCCTGTTGATGATCCCTTAAATTAGAGCAACTTTGGTGGTTTAGCCTCTGTTTGGTAAACATGTTAAAAAACATGTTTTTTTTACAACTCAATTCCCCTAACCAATCTAACCACACAAATTTTATCTTTTCACTTTTTAACCACATATCTTGAAAACATAAACACACATGTTTATAAACACAAAAAGTTTAATGAAAAGAGCTCTTTTTTTTTTTTTTTTTGACACAATGAAAAGAGCTTTAGTTATTCCCTTATTTTGTGGTTATATTATTTTTAGGACATGGTTTGTTTCCTTGTTATCAGGATTTGTATTTACTTAAATTTCAGATTATGGTCATCTAAGTTTAATAGGTATCCCTAGAATAAATTATCAATCCTAGTCCTGTAAATAATTGTACTCAGCAGTCAGCAGATGTCAAATATAAATTAAATTTTACCATTCTCTTGTAGTGTTCTGTATTCTGGCTTTTCTCCCCTGTTTTTACCTGGGGCTCTGAAAAGTGCCTTGAGGCTCGTATTTTTTAAGGGCTGAATGAGGCTTATACCTCAACTGAGTGAGGCATAAGCCTCAAGACACATGCCTCATTAATTAAGATTAAGAGGCGTGCGCCTCATAAATGCCTAGGGTCTTCCACTTTTTAAAACTAAAAAATCACATTAATCGACATGCTTTGAAACAACTTTACACCTAATCTACATGGACAATTTAATCATATATCTAAGATACTAAAATCTAAATTAATTATTTAATCTTCCTACAAATAGAAGTAAACAAAATAAACTAATCCTAAAACAAAAGGGAAAATGAAAAATTTAGAGATAAAAACTTTTACATTTTGTTTATGTTATTGCATGTTTATTTTTATATATTTTTAATAAATATGGTTCATAGTAAGGCTTAGCGCCTCGATGCTTATACCTCGTCTCATGAAGGAAAACGCCTTAATACCCGTTTTTTCGTCTTTTTTAAACTATGATTGTACATCTGGATTGATACTTATAGCATAGGCATCTGATGACGCGTTAGAGATTTAGTTGTAGGTGTTAATGACAAATATTTCAACGTGCTCCATCCATTAGTTTCTACTACACAATGAATTAGAATATCATTTAACTTTATATTACAAATTGTATGAGTTCTTTCCTTCTATTATAGTTTAAGTGAAGCCTTATTTCAAGACTGATATATATATATATATATATATATATATATATTGGGGGGTTTATTTGAATTACATGAAAATTAGGTTATAAGTATGTCCACATCCTCGGACCTGGGGAACTGATACTTTTGCACTTTATTTATGGCTATTTCTACTTTTTGAAAGAGTCTAATGCACTTTGAACAATGCATTCTGCTAGTCTTATTCAGAATTTCTATGAGAACTCAAATCCTAGTTTAGCAAATCACTAATGGAGAATCACACCAGGACTGTACTAACATCACTGAACAACAATAAACCGAGTCTGATTCCCTATAAATATGAGATTAGCCAAAGGAATCCTATTTTCTCTTCAAATGGATGCACTGTACTTCTAGTGGCTGACGCAGACATTTTGAGTTGGGGGGCAAAATCAAACTTGCAAAAAAATATAAAAGAACTTGAAATTTTATTAAAAATGTTCTCTTACACATTTTCATACTTTGATAACGTTTTAGTATATCAACGGGGAAATCTCCAAGAATAGTTTCATTAGTTTCATCCTCAACATTCATTTCATGTCAAATGTCATTTTCATTCCTTTTATCTCAAACATTTGTCATATTTTACACATCAAAAGAAAATGACGATTTATGTTTAAAGAATTTGCCCATAACTGATACAAATAATCAACTAAAACAATCAATTCAAGTTAACACTAATCACTATGGGCAGAAAACGACAAAGATTAACAACTAAAATTTCAATTCATGAGTACACAAATTAAAAAAAAAAAAAAAAAATTACAGTAAGGAACCAAGAAGGGAAGAAATGGGAAATATTAGCAAATGGGATTGTAGTTCATGAATACACAAATTAAACAACATAAAGCGCAAAAATTAGCTAGAAACCAAGAAACCCAATCCCCTAGGCATGTCTTGAATTAAACACCACAGAAATTAATCACTACAAATAGTGAACGGGATCAAGATTGCAGTACTAGCAAGCTTGAGACTGAGGATACAATTCAGAAAGTCCTAATTAAATTTTTTGTGGAAATACCAGTTTGGACTTTGGCTAAATCTGTTTTCTGTTTTCCTTTTTTTTTTTTTTTTAAAGAATAATATAAAACCTGAAAAGTTGGAGGGGGGGGGGGGGGGAATGACCTCCCATGCTACCCCTGTGTTCCTCCACTGCGTACATCTACTGAAAGATCCAATGAAATTAACCCTTTTGCCACCATATCTGGGCATGACAGTTTTGATCCACCTTTCCCTCTTATAAGTTGTTCTACTAGTTGTGCCGTTCTTTTGTATAAAGATCTCTTAAGTTTATGCAAGACACACACTAACCGCTTGAGTCATCATGCCCTTTAAATACCTCAATAATTGGTGCTGTTGTGAGCTCTGTAAAGTTTTAAGGAATTTGTGGATATAGAAAATTGTGAAGAAGGGGAATATTAGTTGGAATTTTGGCTTGTATGTTTAGCTTTTCGAGTGTCTGTCATTCTTTGAAATGTATTAGAAGTCACTGTAAGTTTTGTAGTGAATGGGAAGTGACATAGCACTAATAAATAGCTACTTATATAACTAATTTATTGGTAGAAAGTCTTCCATGAAACCACAACCACAACCTTATTAATTGCATGTTTTTTTGGTCCACTTCATGTGAATATATGAGGCTTGTGTATAAATGTGTATCAGTCTGTCATAAACTCCTGACTCGTTGCTTCTTCATTTTTGAAGTTAATAAATCGTTTCAGAATTGTTTTGTTTATACTGTGGCGTTTAGGCATGCAAGAAGAAAATATGTGACCTGCACGTCCGCTCACGTAGATTTTGTTCATGATCCGGAAGGCATTTTACTTTTTTATATTTATAATTATTTGCATATATCATATTGATAGTAAGAAAAAATATCATTTCAGCATTTTATCCTTTTGTGTCTAATAATGTGATCATGCAATTTGTTGGTATTAATATTTCAACTTTCTAAATTCGTAAAAGCAGATTCTTTGTTTTTATATCATACAGGTCAAATTTCACATCATATCACATCACAAGCTTCCTAAATCTGGCAATCCAGATATTGCTTCTGTCTGTCACCTCAACATGGAGCAGCTTACCAAAGCACTTACATCTCTATTTAATCTGTATGAAGCAAATAGAGCTCCACATTCTATTTATAAGGAAGAAGCAGAATTCCTTTCGTATTATGTGCTGCTCCATCTCTATTCTGACAACTGGGTAGTGGTTTATATCTTTAATCTATCCTTCTTCTAAGATTGTTCTTTTTTGAGTCATAACCTGAGCTGTTCATTAATTTACTTGGCTTTCTCTAACCTACAGGGCGAGTCATTGTCTTTGTGGTTCCGTCGTGTTCCTTTTGTAATCATGAAGTCAAAAGAGATGTGTTTTGCCCGGAAAATATTGAGGTTAAATTCTGTTTAGAATTTTATAGCTTTATTCTATTTTAAAATCATCACTTGATATTCTCTTTCTCTGTTGTTTTTTTTGGTCTAATTTGACTACTTTTTTTTTTTTTTTTTTAACTGTAAATTTCCCTTGTGAGCAGATTTTTCCGTTTGGGAAATTACAAGCAATTAATCTATACTACGGAGGCAGAGGCATCCTATCTGCAGTATTGCATTATTGAACCTTACATCGGTGAGGTAGTTTTTCTATATCCTTTTATTTTTCAGTGGCTTCACATTAAAGTGGGATTTCATTACCCCTAAAGAACCTGTTTCTAATTGAGACGAGAAAAGGATTCCCTCCAAAGATGACCTTGCTTGTTAAAATGGGTGCACACAGAGTATGGACCTCATATCTGTTGAAATTCTCACTCTCACTAGAAAGGCAAGCGAGGAAATGATTTGGGAAAGAAAAAAAAGTTAGTGAGGTCGAAATAAAAGGGCTAGATATCTTTATCCCGGAGATACATTGTACAACAAATATTATTCTCGAGAATGGAATGTCTTGACAATTTTTTTTTTTTTTGGCCATTTCAATGATTTAATTGATCAATGATTGTCTCTTACTCTTTGGTCTTTTAATCATATTCTTGGTCGTTCTAGCTACTGGAACAACCAAGACTATGTTCTCTTCTGTATCTTTTTCTTTATTTCGTTTTCTTATTTTTATCAGCAACTTTTCTGTTGGTCAATTGTCAAAGTACTTGATGATGAAAGATAAAGAGTAATAATTTTTTTTCCGTTCCACTCAACTTATTAGTTGGTCATTATCATTTGGTGCTATTTGTTAGTTTATTACCAAATTTACATGGCAATTTACTAGCAAATGTAAGATGTGAGCTTCTGAAATTTAATGGACTTGTGGTTGCAAAAGATTTTATTGCGCTGGACCTGTCAATGGTCAGAGGATGGGTCTAAACTAAGTAGTTCAAAAGGATTTATGTAGTGAACTTCAACTTCAGTGAGAACAAGGCGTAGGTTATTGTTGATTCTTTGTTTTGATCAGTATACATTTTATTATGTTACTTGTAACAATAATATAATCCTAGTTGTTCTCCTCTCTGCTTTAATGGCTATATAATAGGTAAGGGCATTAGCATTGTCTTGTGTAAATTATGGAGGATACAAGCTCCAACCATATCCACTGAAGCACCTATCCAACCTCTTGATGATGCAAGTATGTCGTCTCTGTCTCTCTGTTTATCAAGATGAAGACCCATCTTCATTTGATGGCAGTCTTGTTTGACTTTATTTACAGATAAATAGTCCCGATCTAGTGCTTATAGTGGGTGTTATAAAATGTGCTCACTGTGGTTGTGATGTTGCCAAGTGTCCCATTATATATTTTTTGGGACACATGGCAACATCACACCCACAGGGGGTGCCATAAAATTTGCCCACTGTGGGCACTAGATCAATTCCGTACAAATAAATATTACATATATGACAATCTTGGACTTGCACGTTATCATGTACTCTTCATGTAGGAACCAGATTTGGAATCTCTCTGCGTTGATTGTGGTCTTCAAACGTCCACTGATGGAAACTCTAAGGTGCTTATGTACACTAAGCTAACAAGTACGAGCAATCCCAAAAGAGGGTACCAGAAATACTGTGAACTGGTTTCAGAACGATTACAGAGGTAAAAGTATGCACTTCTCTCGTAGAAAATAATAATAAATCCTGTAGTTTTGAAAAGGTTAAACCAACTTGAAATAGGAATTTGCAAAGTTAACCTTGAGGTGCTTAGAAAACATATGTTGTTACTGAATAGCCTACAAGGACGTGACCTAATAAGCACGAATTTGTATACATAATTCAGATGTGATACTACACACTCATACACCCTTTTTAAAAAATTTGGAATGCGGATATGTGTATATAATTTTGTAAATATTTACATAAATAAAATTCAGCATAATTTTATTATTCATAAGAAAATTAAAACATCTGCCTGATAATGAAAATAAAATAAAATACTAAAGAATCTTATGATAATAATAAAATTATAGTTGTCAGTTATTAAGACAATGTTACATCTATTAAAAGTTTTAATACTATTGAAAGTTTATTTATGGTATATTTTCAATAATAAAACTCTAGTTGTCAAATATTGTAAAACTGTGCCCTTGTTTGGACTCTATTTTTAGGAAAATTCATTTTTTTTCCTTATTTTCATCCATACATTCTCCAATAAAATAATATTACACATAAAAAAAAAAAAAATCCTTATTTTTTAACCTAACGTTCTCCAAAACAATCACTATTACAAAACATATTTTTCTCAAAATCTAATTTTAATGGAGTGCAAACAAGGGCTATATCTATTTTCAATAATAAGTGTAAATTATGTAGTTATCTATTATCTTATAAGTTAAAACGCATTCACTTTTTGATAATTAATAAATGTTAACTATTTTCAATAAGTTAGTGACAATAACATTAGTTATCTATTAAATACAAAAACTGTCATCTGTTGTCGCTAATAATGATTTTTAAATGAGTTTAAAGTCAATAAAACTCTTCTTTTTCACGTCTCCTGCAGTGTCGAAAATTTTTAAAATATAAAATAATTAGAATGTGCATCTTGTATGTATTAGTACGTGTCCAAGATTCATTTGCAATAAGCTTACACGTATCCATGCTTTTTAGGATGTAACATATGCTCAGCTTGCTCTAAGCTGGTCAAACTATTTGTAGTTTTAGAAAATTGCAACATGAGAAACAGGAAGACAAATATTTTCCTCTTCTGGCAGAACAACTCCACACACACGCAATTCTAAATGACTTGTGCATGCGCACTGGTGCTTCATTCTCTATCAAGCTTTGTTTATGGGATGCTGAGTGAGACTTATAGAAGTCATGCAGTTGAGGGATGTTCAACATTTACTGACTTATGTAGGAGAGGTAATATAATTGCAAGATATATACCGGATAGAAAATGCATCAATACAGGAAACCGTTCTCCTGTTCTGTATGGTTTAGTGAACATTAAAAAAATCTCCATGTTGCATGACATGCCAGCATGCTGCTGTTTTTTTAAATGATGTAGTTACTTGAAAGTAAAGACTGAAAGAGGCCTAGATGGGAGTGATGTTCAGAATTTCTTTTTTCACTGTACATAGACATTTGGATGAAACATTGAACGAAGTTATCCTTTTTTCTTCCTGCTAACAAGTGAGAGCTTTAGCAAGTATATTTTTAATAGAACACAGGCCTTAACTGAGATAATTATCAATTTGTTCATTTGTGGATCCATATCCATGTACTCTTGTCCTGATTGAATATCTTTTGGTTTGTCCCCCCCTAATGGAATGGGGGAAATTTTGTTAAGGAAGGGAGGATATCCCCTTTCTACATTTTTGTTGGGAACTTTGTTTCTTTCGGATAAGATGTCGCCAAGCAAAATTTCTTTTGTGTTGCATTTCCTCTATTTTTAGTTTATAACGGGCTTGAAACTTTGGTACTTGGATTTTACCTTATTCTTGAGTTGCCATCACCATTGTCAACTGCCTCTTTTTTTTTTTTTTTTTTTTTTTTGCATTTGCAATCTGCAGCTTGGGAAACGACCTCGAAGTGTAGTATAGTGTCTTTTCTTATTTTTTTAAGAAGCACTGACGTAGTTTCATAGTGGGTTAGCTGTTGTGGAATTAAAATAGGAATGTGCTGGATATTATGATTTTATAAACAGGTGATAATGTAGGATAAAAGTTTATTCACGCTAATTGAATATACTTTGCTGGTTACAGGTTATCTGCTGAAGTATCAGAGCTGTGATATTTGCAAATTTCTCTCTCATTGAAGGATCTTGGAGGAAAATTATATTTTAGCAGTCAAATTATCTACTTGGTGACTGAACTGAGAGAGATTTTTCTACTTAGCCACAGATGAGTAGAGCTTTTACAAGTTACAACCTTCAGCTGCTGCCTGTTGTAAGGGTGAAGAAGAAGATGACACAGGAAAACTTCAGCAGCTTACTTCTAGACCATAAAGCCATTAACTCGTAAATTTCTCCTTTGCTGATTCAGCAGATAATTTATATCTCAATTTATGTGATATAGGGATGGCAGAGATCCAGATTTCAAAAATATGGCCTCTATTTCTTAACTCTGCAATAAGTGCGCTGCATGAAGATTGATGGTACTGTAAAAATGCACTGTAGCTTCTCATATATTTCTATCTAAATTGTTTGTTATTACAATTATCTTTATACACCTGGTGTTCTGTTATTCGCTAAGAATAGAACTAGTTTCAAGCCACTGATATTACCCCTCTGATATTCTGATTATAACATTTCTTGCAGTAATGATGCCCGACATTGTAAATGTAAAATTTCATCTAAACGTGTTTTGAACCTAACATCTTATTTTGTGAAACATTAACTTCCAGTCTTCCATATTCAGTTCAATACTCGGTCTCCTGATAATGGGTATTCCTACGGTGCTATCTTCTGCATGGGATTGCAGTTGCAGGGGGTAATAAGCACTGAAACTTCAGCTTTTGCTCAGTCCTGACCCGAAATGGAAATGGAGAGATCAATAAAAGGTAAACGAGAAAAATAAAAATAAAAAATGGATGGAGATATATCATGTAAAAGGAGTATGGTTAAAAAACGGTTTGAGAAATTGTGTAGATTATAATTTGATTTATAAATCAAAATACCGAACAGAGGCTAAGATAAAAGAATTTCTCATAATGTATAAAGTTGTGTACTTGTATTCAACCTGGAACAGGATAAATCCGGAAAAGCAGAAGAAAGCCTTAATGAACCACCAAGTGTACATCAATTATGGAAACAATCATTAAGATGAACCTGCGTTATCTATGCAAAGGTCCGAATTTGTTTACCTAAAATGATCTTCAAGAAAAAAATCTGTGACACGCATACTGAATGACTTTCAGAAAACAATTTTAAAGAGCATTATTATTATTATTCATGGAAGTTCAGATATTTGGTAGACAGCAGGCATGTTATTCCAGGTAAGACCCAATTCAGAACTCAAAGCATAAGTTCCAGCGGTCGCGTCTTTTACTTCAGTACCTAAATCATCTCCAAGAAGAGCTGTTATATCATCCATCACAGTTCCATGTTCCTTCAAAAACAAAGTACTCTGCTCAAGCCAACATGATCCAATCACAGCATCAGGTTTGGAAAAATTCAATTGATTAAGATTTCCTCCTCTCTCTCCATCTAGGGTCCAACTTTGTTCAATCCCTATGGTAAGAGACAAATTAAGAGAACGAAATCATGTCCTGCTCAGATAATCAACATAATAACAAATTTGGCTCCTAAAAATTAATAAATGAGAGTTTTTCAAGCTCTCTAACTAAAAGACAGCAAGATCATCAGGAACGAACATAGTGAAAACTGTTTTGATATTGTTTAAAAAAGATTTATTTGAAATGAATGATGATTTTTAGGAGATTGTGTGATAAAAAAAGTAGGGAATCTTTTTTGATTTTATGTGATATTATTTGATTTTATTGATAAATGTGTGATTTTTTAAAGGGGGCAAACAGGGGCTAATAGACAAAAATAAGGAAAAAGGTGGTGCATTCATGAACTTCCGAAACTGTGGATAAAGGAACATCATGTCCAATAATGTGAACTTTAATAAGCACAATGTTGTAAATTATTCCTAACCTAATTAATATCCAACCTTAACTAATTTATATTGTAAAATAATTGTTATGAATGACTTTATATCCCTATAAATAGGGGCATATGTTATGTAAATGATGCACCTCTGGAAATGAAGAAATCCTCTCATTTCTCTCTACTTTTCTATTTTCTTGTTCTTAAATTTAGGTAGTTTTACAACACACAAGAATATTTCAGAATCACCGAATTATATAGATGCAGCTAATTGGAGCATAACTGGCAGATTCGCCCTCAAATCATTTAGTATTATCAAGGGTAACATTTGATAGCCTACAGTCAATTCATTTTCCGTTCATGTATTAAAAAAAAGTTCAATAAACCAAACTGAATCGACATTCTGTATGCAAATAACGTATTCAAAGAAGATTAGACGAGAAAAACTAGTTCCTCAAAGATAGAATTCTACACCAAATTTCCTTTCCCAATTCCTTAGATTCGCTCCAGTTGCCGTCTGCAGCAACCAAGCCTCATTTACCATCATTCTCAGTCCTCCACCAAACTCTGTCTCAAAATACCTTCGATCTTGTCGCACTACTCCTATATCCTCCTTTATTCTCTTCTCCAGGAAAATCTAAAAACAGAGACAATGGAAAGTTCCTCTGTCCCCTCATAACCAGTTCACCATCAATCTTGGTCCTCAAAAGTCCAATTTTTAAATTTTTTTTGACAATTTGTTTTTTTTTTTTTTTCATCTACCCCCATTACCAACAGAAACTAAATCAATTTCCATTCACTTTGCTACCAACATGCAGACAGATATGCATTTATGATGCACAAACACGGACATGTCGACACGTAATTTTTCAAAAAAATACCGACACGATACGTTAATTAAAATATTTTAAACTCTTCATTTATATAGTATAAATTTAGTTTTATACTTGTTATTAATTTTGTTTGTTAAAATCTTTTAACTTTTAGTACCTATTTGTTCTTTTATAATAATTTTAAGTTAAAAAAAGTATGATTTTTCTTATAAAGAAAGAAGAATGATCATAATAGAGTATCAGATACGAACAAGCTATCCTACTTAAATTGTCCGTACTACATAGCTATATGCATTAAGTGGGCAGTCCTAATTTATTCCATCGCATAAAGGCATCACGCTACGGATCAATAAGCTAACACAAATCTAATTATTAAAATCCAAAGAAGGGTTAAAGAAATTTCACGCGTCATCTAGAAAGGTCATCTAAGACTAAGACTACATTAGCATCACTGCGAAGGACACAGCAATCTGTCTGGATGTACAGCAGGGGTTACCGATCAGACACAATTGGGGGGGGGGGGGGGGTGAAGGGGCTCCACCCCACCTCTTTGTGTCTGGTCAGTACTGCAGAGGGTAACAACCAGTTTTTTTTTTTATATCAAATATATTTTTTTGACAAAAAACAACCAGTTTTTTTTAATCAGAACTTGGAAAGGGATCAGGCAAGTTGGGATTATTAAAACAATAAAATATCCAATGTTCAAATTCCCTCCCGGAAAGTAAATTTATTTTTATCTTTTTCCTCTTTTTCTTAATGTCGATTAGAGAGTGAGCCAAGAAAAGAGCCTCTGCTGAACGTGTAGTTGCATCATGTAGAGTTTATTTATCAAAATGCCAAAACAAGGAAAGGGAAGAGCATAGGATATACAATTCAATGAATACACAACTTTCCGTTGGCTACATAGAACTTATCCAAGAGAGTATCATTGGATTGGACTGGTAACTTCAGCAGAACTGAATTTGTTTGCTGAATGGAGAACAACTCAAACAATAATTAAGTCATTTATGAATATTATTAGGAGGGCAATGCAAAGACAGTTTACTCTTCCGTTCACTACACAAGGATTAAGATCAAAAGAACATGCATTCTCATTCTGTCAAGTGCAGATATATTATTATTATTAAGTTCTAACCTCTCAGGAGCTCAAGATCAGTCCAGTCTTAAATTCTACATTTTTGGATATTCGTTTAGGAAGACCAATATTTAGATCAATCGTTGGTTGGGCCAAAATAGAAGGATGTGGGGAGTCGGGGGAAAGTCTACCACACGGAGAAGACTGGACCTTAGCTTCTTCACTGACTAGTATAGCTGTGCCCAGCAGCAAGTTAGGCTATGAAAAGGTTCTGACTCCGGCATGAGTGCTGGTACTTTGGGGCTCGTCTACACCACATCGACCTAGAGCTTAGGCTTCTCTTTATTTTATTTTTTTATGGTAAAACAATTATAAGATTCCTGACACTAGAGCTCATTCAGAAACTACTTGGATGAATATAAGAGAATAAAATTAGGACAGTCAATATTTTCAATCACTTGTAACAGCCACAATATTTATAATTTTCAGGAACATTTTAAGGTTTTGTAACAATTGCATCATAGAAAATGCTGATAGAAAGGAAAACTGATTCTTACCAGGTATATTTTCTTCCAATGAACCGCTTAAAATTGAACCCATTGAATTACCCAGTTGGGACTTAGGGTCATGATAGCCTCCGAACTCAGTGGAGGATGTTTCCAAAGCTGAACTTTTTGTTACATTATTATGAGAAATCATAGATGAATTTTTACATTTTTCAGAAGACTGATTCCTTGAATTGCCTAGTGAATTAGCCTCATAAACTAAAGCTTCCAGTAGTCCGCTGCTCCGAGGTGAAGGACAATCTGGTGGCAGTGGTACAGATTGGGGAGACTGTATGAAAGAATCCACTAATTCAAGTACCGGGGGCAGAGGAGGTGATCTCCACTGACCTAAACTGGTTTCTTGACGTTGGAGTGAAGGGAGCTCTAACTTCACAGCACCTGCTGTGGGCTTAGAAGCAGAAAAATTGCCATTTAAAATAGAATGGCTGTGATTTACACCAAAAGATACTATCTTCTTGGTGACTGGATCAGGGTCATATGGAAAATAAGGAACTACTAGTTGAGACATTTTATTCTGATAACCATCAATTTGATCCCTCTGAAGTGGGGGAGTATCATCAGAATTACTGTTGCTATACCATGATACACACTCATCTGGTTCCCGAGTTCGTTTCTGGTGTCTTGACATATGGGGAATTAAGCTATAAAACTGAGAATTAAAACCTTTCACCAACGAGCTACTGACAGAACTATCTGGAAACTCTGGGACATATGGTAAGGCTCCCTGATTGGCGTCTAAACTATCAAACATTACATTAGATGTATGATAACCATTGCTTTGCAAGAGATCATGACATCCTGTATTTCCACCAGGTATTCCAGGTGCATTTATATTTTGTTGATTCTCCTGCATTGATTGCAAGCACAATTCACGAGGATATAACGGTAAGCCAACACGTTGACGTCTTTTGATTCGGGTATTCCAGTAGTTCTTTATCTCATTGTCTGTACGTCCAGGCAGCTGGAGAGAACAAGTGCAAAGTGTTACAAAATTCAGATTGAACAATTTATGCTTACAACTTTGCAAAAGTTGCATCATGGATCTCAAGATTCTATAAACAGCATTAATATGATTAAATTCCACAATCAGGGTGTAAAAAATGGAAGTCGCAATTCAGTTTTCTGAAGAAAAAAAAAAAAAAAAATTGCCCCTAATTTATTGGACTCTTTTCTTTCCTGTTAGGAGAATAAAAAATCCGGTGAGCAAGGAATTGACAACTGAATTTCATGGTGATATACCTTAGTGTGACCATTTTTCTCCTTTCAGATACCCTCCGAAGATATAACAGTCAGGTAGATCAAAACATTTTATAAGAAGCATAGGTTAAGCAAGATATACAATAAATTAAATCTCCGAGAGATTATATGTTGGTTTTCAACCTACAAGTTACTTGTTTCACTTTACCCAGTTCCATACTAAATAATAAAATATTGAAATTTTATAATTGCAGTTAAATTTCTATAAATATATGCCCCTTAGCATCTTTTTCTAGAAATCATTCAGTATCATTTCCACAGAACCAACTCTAAATCAAATTCACCCAAATACGACAATAATTTATACTGAAGTTATGTTTCTATGTATAAATTCACTAAATTCTTTAGATCATCATGAGGATATGTGTAAATTGTAAGCTAACATATTTATGAGTAAGAGACTCACATATGCAGCCATTCGAGCCCATTTGTTACCCATCTTGGCATGGAGTTCAATGATTGATCGCTCTTCCTCTGGAGTAAATGCACCTTTCTTCAAATTTGGCCTAAGATGGTTAGCCCATCTCAGACGGCAGCTTTTACCACACCGGGAAAGCCCTGAGTGTTTCTGGACCGCATTCCAGTTACCTTCTCCGTGCTTCTTCACATAGTCCACCAAAATTGCATCTTCTGTGGAGGTCCATGGCCCTTTCTTCAGAAGAACTCCTCCATTTGAACTCCCTCCATAACTACCACCTTCATCGAACAAAGCTGAATCAGCAGACTGTTCTATGCTGTCATTACTGATGCTGCAGCTCATCTTTATGACCAAGATCAAGCTGACTTCTCAAACTCCAACTACCCAATAGCTCAAAGTAT
Organism: Ligustrum vulgare; assembly: GCA_963555705.1. Lineage (NCBI taxonomy): Eukaryota > Viridiplantae > Streptophyta > Magnoliopsida > Lamiales > Oleaceae > Ligustrum > Ligustrum vulgare. The sequence continues at coordinate 33,207,582 of OY743186.1, read as the reverse complement.
CAAATGAATTGGGAATATCTTTAACAAAACTGCAGATATTGAAAAACCAAAAAAATTTGCTGATCCACAAGATAAATGACAGCATATTCACTATACAAAGGCAGCAAAACTATAATGGTCAACATGTCAATCTCAGTTTGCTATGAATATGATATATACTAAGAGATACAAATTAATAAGCGAAACAATTATACAGATAAAATTCAACAACTAAAAAGACACGCAGGGTTATAAAAGCAAAAGAAAAGGCAATCAAAATTTTGAATAATGTCAGTGTCATCATCATCATGATCATCCGCATACCCCTAGTACAAAAAAATAAAATAAAATAAAAAAAGAAAAAGAAAAAATAAAAGAAACTCCCTAATGAACGTAAACAGTATAACATTCTTATATAATCCATTAAAATTCCGTACTTAAATTGATCCCTTGTCTACATTTCACATCACACTATAGTTGTAGTTCTACAATTAGAACGAGTTACCAAACTAGAAGGTTCTCAAAGAGTTATAATACTAAAGTTACGAATTTAAATTAAGAAATGAACGAAAAGAGAAATTAATGAAGAATTAGTAATTACTCTCCTTAATTATCTATCGAGTTAGTCATCTATAGCCTTCCATTTATATAAGAACAAGCGAAAAATCAAACCACTTTCAATTAAATGCTTTCCTTAATTTCCCATACACGGAATCGAAATGAATATAGTGGAATTACCTGGATTAGGAAGCATTCAATAACCCGAAATATTAGCTAAAATCAAGATGCCCAAGAAATATAGAAATAGGACGACGAGGAATTGGAAAGCAATAACCGAGGGGAATGATTGCAGTTGAAAGGCCTTTCAAGCTATATATACACACACGTATACATATATGCGCAGAAACATAGACGTATACACTATTCTATATATATCTATATATCTATATCGTAGTGCGTGCATTTGTGTGTGAAAGCGGGGTAGGGCGGGGGTGGGGTGCTGGATATACATACCATATTTGTAATTCGATCGAAGCTCACGCAAGTCACTTGAGGATGATGGTCACGGCATTAACGCCTTTTATTTCTGTTATTGTTATTTTATCTTTTTTTCTCTTTATCAAAACTTTTTTCCCACTCTTTGACAGATTTAAATAAATCGAAGATAAGGGATTAAGAGTTTTACTTCAACTTGAAATATCAATTATGCTTTAAAAAAAAAAAAAAAAAAAAATTGTTGAACGCCATCTTTAGGTGCCTCAAGGGGTTGAAACGGGCCGAATAGTTCGTGAGTTCGCCTCAGCTCAGTTGATGAAAAAATGGATTAGGACTTGGACCGGACATAAAATTTCGGTGTTGAATAGTTCGGGTTCGACTCTTGAAAGCCCAACAAGCAACGAAATAGATCGGCTCGCGAGCTGACCCATTTCAAGCTCGTTTCAGGCTCGTTTCAAGCTCTTCAAACCCATTTCAAGTTCGTCAAGGTCGTGTACAATTTTAAGTTTTAATATTTTAAATTATTTTAGTATTAGTAGAAAGTTAGAATAAAAAAAAAATACACGAGCCCCTGACTCGGCCCGTTTAGCTCGTGAGCTCACTGCCGACCTGACTTGGCTCGTCTCGTCTCTCACACGAGCCTTTGTCGGTCCGGCTCGTGGCCGAACCAATCTTGCGGCTCATGGTCGGCTCGGTCCATTTGACATTCCTAGATGCTCCCACCATCCCCATCTTGAAAACTGACGGAGGATGTAAATCGCATGTTATGTCATAAGTTGGTCAGAGTCGAGTACCATCAACTAAATTGATAAAATGCCTAGCAAATTTCGAACACGTGACCCTAAATTTTCAATGACGCATTTCATCAATTTTTATCAAAATCTACTAAAAATCTGATTTTAATCTTTATAAATATGGGCTTAATATGAGATAAGAGTTCGTATCATAATTTTTTTTGGATAAATTAGGGTGGGGCTCTAAACTTTAAATTTGTGAATTTGGACCCCACGCGACAGAATCGTTATTTTGTGAGCCATGTGAACTAGGGAATGTTGCATATACGGTTTTAACGTCTTTGTGGATTGTCTCAACTTTCAATTATATGAGGACAAAAATTCTTTAATTTAAATAGATTGAGGACTGAAAAATCTCATTTTTAAAGGTCGAAATATTGAGATTAGCCTAATTTTTCAAGTAGATTTAGAAGAAATAGTACAATACAAGGATGGAACAAACCTTGTATCGTTGGACTCTAAGCTGGATATTTGTGGAATTCTACACATGATATCAAATGGTTCCATGTGCAATGATAGAGGACTACAACTGATCGATTTTGTCAAGTTGTTTTTATGCTTGAGAAAATGTAAACTCTTATATAAATATATTTATACGTTTCGAAATTACTTAGAATTTACTTTAAAATTCGATTATTTTATTTTATTTTTTGTTGCGTTGACTAAGTTCTCTATCTGTTGATTCGATGATTATACGCGGTATCGGACTAGCGTTTGACCTATCAATTTTTCGGCCGGTCAAGTTTGATTTTAATTACTATTATTACGATGATAAATTGTAAACTATACTCCCAAATGTGTGATGAATTTGCGTTGTTAGTTGTTACAATCTCGAGTAACATGTCCAGGTCAATGAAAGTTTGAAAGAACCCATGTCATATGTAATAATTTAAATTTCAGTACTTGTTATTGCAAAATTTATAAACAAAAATGGCGATCTTTATAATATATATATATATATATATATATATATATATATATATATATATATATATATTTTAAATTCGTTGAGTTGATTTTAATTTTTATAAATAACCTTACTTAGCCTTGTTTGGTTTATATTAAATTTTTCTCATTTTTTCACATTACTCAATCTCAACAATTCATTAAAAGTCAAGTCCATAATATTTGACATTTCAACATAATATTCTCCTAAAAATTATTATTCATTTAAAAAAAAAACTCATTTTAAACAATACAAAATACACTCTCGTAATGAAAGAAATGTATCCCTTTGGGATTATATAATGTACTTCTGATATCTAAAATTCTAACACTCGTAGTGATATTGAAATGAAGGATTAATGTTTTATGATTCACTCTATCTTGTCATTTTGCCGTTGCTTATTTTATGAAGTCGGACTGGTAGACTTTTCTTTCTCTGCACATACTCGCATTTAGGGGTGTAATCAACAACTTGAGAGCTCGAACCGATCCTGTCCTGGACCATTGATTCAAGTGGTAAATCGTAAGATGTACCTCCCAGAGGTCAGAGTGGATCACATACTCGCATTCTGATAACATATTGTGTGGTGAAAGAAGAGAGATCCATTGGGCAATTTTTTGGATCAAGAGAACGTCTTATGTCGATTTCTTTAATAAAATTTTATAAAACATATCTATGGAAATATTGAATGCATATTTCTTGATAATTGAATTCGTTCAATCTTTGGTCCACAAAGATATCTAATGCATATTTCTAGCCAAATCATTTTTAAGTATCTTACGAAGGTTTATTCAAGTCAAACTTTTTTTATTACCAAACAAACTCTAAAACAACCCTTAAAGAAGCTGAGGTGGGCATTAATTTACATTGTGAAGTAGAGTCCGTGATAGAAAGAAAAAAAAACCTTATTAATTAGAGTAATCAATAATTCTTGAACACTAGTTAGACTTCGAAGACACGTGACTAAAACAATAGATGTAGAGAATATATCATAAACAATTCTTTTTATGATTTTTAAGGTAAAATGTACGTGGTTGAAAATTGTTTTAAAAAAATGTGAATGATTGGAGTATCTCCAATGCACTCCGTCAATTGAAAAAATGACTTGACACGTCAACAAATTATTAAAAATATCTCTCCAATGCACAATGTGAATTACAATTTTAAGCAAACGTGGTTGGAAAAAATTGACAATGTCAAGTGCTTCGTCTGACTGAATGAGTCAGCATTAATTTATTTTAACTCTATTAAAAAGGGACGTGAACATCATGAAATGAAAATTTTCGTTGAAAATTATCTTTGATCAAGCACTTTTTAATTACTTTCATTCAAAGTATTCATGATTACATTAAATTTAAGATTAATAATTTTAAAAAAATATATACATCTTAATAAATTTAATTTAACAACAAAAAATTATCACTACATAAAGTTGTATAAAAATATTAGTCATTGAAGTATCTTAACAAAATAACAATAAAAAATAATAAATTAAGATTAATAAATAATTTTTTGTCTGTAAAAAAAAATCTCATAATAAAATTAACTACCAATATGAAATATGTTCCAAGAAAATAACATTTATAGTTTATAATAACGAAAAGTTTAATATTATGTTAATTGATCATTTTGTAAATAAGTTAGTATTTTTAAATTTTAAAAAAAGTCACGTAATCAACAATATTTAAATGTAGATGAAACCATTGAATATGAAATTTAAGACGTCTCCGTCAATTTATCTATTTTCTCTAGAAGTTTATCAATTTCATTACTACGTCGCCCCAATTCACTTAGGTTGTGTTTGATTTGTATAATTTTCCATGAAAAATGTCATTTTTCATGCAAATTTTTCATCCTAGTTGTTTGATACACAACATTTTTCCTAGAATTGATCGAATTTCATAGTACAACACTTTAAAGCATGTTTTAAGGCTATTTTCCATGGAAAATTGATTCTAGAGAGTAAGTAATTTTTATTTTTCATGAAAGTTGAAAAACCTTAAAATAATTTTTCGTGAAAAATAAAAGTTATCAAACACAAAATTACAAATAAGTTTAACAAACATGGTCTAGATCGATCAATCAAGACGCCTTGAGCAAGTGGACTCAACATGGGACTTTGATGTTTGTTTAGACTCCTAAGACTGAGAGTTAGATGGGCAGTTTATTAAGATCATTTCAAGGCATGAAATGGTAACATGTAAACATTCCAATTAATTAAGGGGGGTATTAAATTGAGAAAGTGATAGACTTTGACTTTTATTTTTTTTAAAGAGATTAACTTTTATAGAATTCGTGTACTTTTAATACACTAGTGAATCACCCGTGCGATGTACGGGAAAAAATGTCTGAATAAAAATAATTCAATATAAAATTAGATGAATTAATGAGAGTTTTTCGTAAACTTTTATATACTTTTATTTTAAAACTTCTATAGTAGAATTTACATGATTCTTGTAGACTTCTATAATAAAATTCACTTTGATTTAGTGCAGCAATGAAAAATTCGGGCGTGGATGAAATGTTTTTAAGAAAATAAAAAATTGTCACTTTAACCTGATAAACAAATCAAAATATAACATTAAAAAATAAATAATCAATTAATATATATACTTAAAAATTTAATTAAGAATTTGTATTTTTTATATGAAATTTTAAAAAAAAATTACAAATTGATTTTTTACATAAAATTTGGATTAAAAACGAAAAAAATATTATAAAAGTTTTTTAATTACAATTAAATCTTCTCAATAACAAATGGAGGGAAATACTTGAAGTACAAAAAATACACATTAAAAAAAAAAAAAAAAATCTTTTGTGAAGTCTCCCAAAATTCTTCAGGGTGAATAAGAGAAAATTTTATTTTTGTTAATGACATTTTGTGGCGCCAGAAGAGGAAAGAGATACTTGAAGAGTTGAAGTACAAAAAGTAAACATTAAAAAAAATAATAATAAATCTTTTGTGAAGTCTCCCAAAATTCTTCAGGGTGAATAAGAGAAAAATTTATTTTTGTTAATAACAATTTGAATAGAATAATTTTAGGGAGACATTTTAAATTGACTTTTTTAATTAACATTGTGACATGTCAAATATACAGTGGATGGTGTAAATAACTACCCGACCACTTACTTTTTCATCACTCAATATATGTGCGCCATGTCATAATATGACATAAAAATGTCAATTAAAAATGTCTCTCTAAAATTACTCGAATATATCAAGACTTTTAAAAGTTTATAGAAACCTTTATTAAATACTCAAATACCCTTTCAGAATCTGAAAAGGCCTATAGTGATTATTTCTGAACTTTTTAAATCTCTAAAAGTCTTTTAAAATTCCAAATGAATTTCTCATTTTGTATAGCGTGTTCCTCTTACTCTTATTTCGCAATAATCATTTTCATGGAACTTAAGATATTTTAAGATATATTATTTTTTTTGACATTATGTAACCTGTGTGGTACATTCGGATGTACATATAGTATTGTTCATAAAAAATATATTAAACAATTCACATATTATTTCTTTTATCAATACTAGTATCAAACTCGTGCAATGCACGAGATTTTTATTTATGATTATGATTAGAGTTCATGAAAATATGTTGATTATACAATTATATTAAATAAAAAGTATAATACAAATAATATTTTATTACAATATATTATTGAATTCGAAATTTTAAAAAAAGATAACACTAATCAAAATAGAAAAAAAATACATAAACGTCTTAAAATTTGACACTTAATTAAATTTTTTGTATTAAATTTGTTTTAATTTTACTTGTATTCATTACTAATTTTCTTTTTAATGTATTTTTAATTTTTGATTAAGTTTAATTTTTAATGTATTCATTACATATGTTTTATAAAAACTTCAATATGTATGTACACACGAGTGCGCGCATACACATACATATGCATATTAAAGAAATGATAATGTCTTGTACGGTTCTCGAGACATTTAATTTTTTGGAATTCATGAAAATTTGTTGATTATACAATCATATCCAATAAAAAAATATAGTACAAATAATATTTTATTACAAAATATTATCGAATTCGAAATTTTAAAAAAGACAACTCTAATCAACGTAGGAAAAAATATACACGCGTCTTAAAATTTGGCGCTTAATTAAATTTTTTGTATTAAATTTGTTTTAATTTTATTTGTATTTATTACCAATTTTCTTTTTAATGTATTTTGATTTTTGATTAAGTTTAATTTTTAACCTATTGATTACATATATTTTATAAAAACTTCAACACCTACACACATATATACATTTAATACCAACATTTAATACTAACTTTTATTAATTACTACATTTAATATTCTTTTTTCTTTTCTTTTTTTTTGGCAAAAATTTTCTGATTTAGAAAGAATTTTTTGCGAGAAAGTGTGTGCGTAAAAATGGTGACGATTATCCTATTATTATATATAGATAGATAGAAGATAGATTTAGAATTACTTACAATTTTTTTATTTTTTATTTTTTTAAATGGCTTGTTATAAACACCTTGTTTCATAAAGCTTTACTATAAATTTATAAAATTTTCAACTAATCAAACTTCAATTTTAATCACATATTTAACATTCTTTTATTAAAATAATATACAAAAAACTTAATAAATAGCTTTGTCATACAGGCCCAATAAACTGATAAAGCTTGAAAATATACCTTTTATTATGTGCACAAGAGGGAATATTATCTTAATTTCTTGTTTGTATGTAGGATGAGAGAATATTTATCGTTCCGTGAAAGAAGGAAAACTCACACACACACACACACATATAGCGGCATGGGCATGACAAGACACGTTATTTTTCATTTCATTGATGTCATTATTAATCCCCGTTCGATAGGAGTTTTATCTACAATTTAAATTATATTATTTTTTAAATTACTTTTTAATCACATATATTTTTTATCTAATTTTTAATCACATATTTTATTTCAAAAACACCAAAAAAAATTTCTCTCTCCTCATTAAAGAGCCGCCGAACGCATTGGTATATATTTTTGAGAAAGATAGTATGAATATAAAATTTATCATGTAAATAATTTCTAGTTTTTATAAGAAGTATTCATTTTTTTAAAAGAGACTAGTAATAGGTTGTTCAATTCGAATCGAAAAAGGCAATGAGTCAAGGGTCAGGAGGTTCGACCGATTCAAATCGGGATAGAATCGGTTTCAATTAAAAAATAAAAAATTATTCTAAAAATCACAAAATTTTCTAAAAAACAAGTTATTTTACCAATAAACCATCATTAACTCATTTAGAAAATAAAATCATACACAAAATAACTTGAAATAACTAGAGGAAAAAAATCAGAAAAATCGGGTTTAAAAATTGGTTCCCGATTAAACCGGTCAAAAACTGGATTTTTCGGCCAATTTTTTTCTATCTGGTTCTGACCAACCGGTTCTTTTACTAGTTCCTTGTTTTTCCATCCAGTCTGATTTTCTAAATATTGGTAATATGTATTTGTTTTGCACTTTTTATTTATATGATGATGAATGATATGTGTAGTATTTTTAAAGTAACAATACTTTTTTTTTTTTTTTGGAAGGATGTTAAGACAAATGATATTATTAAATAAAAAATATTTATTTTAAATTGATTGTAGTTCTTAATAAATTAATATTTTATTGATTTTTTTCATCGAATTCCTCAAAATATGTATTAGACAATTATTTAAAATGTCTGGTTAATAAAGATATCACGTATTACATATCAAAAAGTAATTTGACATAAAAAAAAAATTGATTTATAAAATATTTATGATAAATAAGAATTTTTAGTTTCTCATTATGTAAGTTAAAACAAAGATTTAATTTTAATTTTAGTATTTTCAAATGTATTTTGACATTATTTATTTTATTTTCTTAACTAGAATATAATAAAATTATATGAATTAATTATTGATTTTAATAAGAATTTAAGGGTATTACGACAAAAGGAAAAAAAACACTTAAAGGTATTATATAATAATAATTGTATATAATGAAAAATAGATTAATAATAATAATATTGTATATAATGAAAATAGATGAAGTGTTAAGGATAATGTTGACAAAAAATAAGAGTAAAATCAAAATTATTTTCCCTCATCCAGTGTTTTAAAAAGCGTAAAATGTGACGAAACGACGAGGTCAAGTATCAAGCTTAAACTCATTTAGGCGCGAAGAAGTGCGACAATGCTCAAGAGAGCGCGGATAAAGCGTGAAGCATGACAAAGCGATTATGCCAAACTTTAAGTCTAAGCGTGCCTAAGAGTAAGAGTAAGCGAGCTTTTTAGAACGTTGCCTCATCCCCACTTTTAATAAACTGTGACTTGAATAGATAGATATGAATATAAAGATAATAATAGACATGGCGAACATTGAATATGGCTTGATTTTTTCCAAAGAAAAGAAAATGAATTATGGATCGAGATGAACGTGTGTGACCCACTACGGAACGTACAAAATCCTTTGGTCAATTTTTTTGTGCTCCATATACAACTATTTTATTCGACATTAAATTGCAGCTGTATTTCATATAACTTGTGGTACTTGCAGCTGTATTTTTTGCAAGAGGAATAAAGTAGTCGATTGACTGATGCATTCCTTGTTTTATCTGTTCGTAGTAAATTTTCTAGTTTTGCCTCAAAAAAAAAAAAAAAGACAAAAAAGACAAAAAAGAAAAATAATAGACCTCTCGCGGGAGTGACCTCCCGCCTGATCGCCCTCTCACATAGAGGGCAGTGGGCGGCCTCAATTCACTAAAATCACGATTCCTAGTAAAAATAAAATAAAAAATGTAAAAACATATAGGTTTATAAACACCACATTTCTCAAAATACTTTTTAACCACATACATTTTTGACACTTTACATAAAAAGGAAAACACAACATTCATTATTTATAAATAATTTTAGGCCACCAAATAGAGGCTAAAATTTTGAATCCGTATAGTTATTTATACAAAAAATTCTAGATGGGCTTTTTTTGGGACATTATTAAGTGACATTCCTAGGTGTTACCTCGGTATTGGTTGATGTCGAGGCGAGCCACGCCCACTTAGGCATCAACCAATGCATGTCACCCAAAAATGTCTAAAAAAAATGTATATGTAAATCACTCAAAAATTCAGGACACGAATTGATTAATATATATATAATGCATAACTTACAATTATAAATTATGCTTTTATATATATATATATATATATATATATATATATATAAAAGCATAATTTATAATTGTAAGTTATGCAAGCTAAAATCCTTGCCGACTTAAAAACACGTTTTGCACATTTGATATATTGAATGAATAAAATAAAATACGAGCATTTCATATTATTTTATTTCTTAAGCATGATCAAGTATTCTTACTTACGTGCTCTACATTTCCATATAACTAAGACAAAATCAATGTATCATGGATTGATCAAAATTCCGTTTGCTTTCACATACTTGAGTCTTGACGGTGGAATATATAAATAATAATGCTATTGAATTCGACTGTTATTCTTTTTGTTGTAAAATACAAAATTTCTAGTTACGCTATTCATATATTCTTTTAATACAAAGGAAAATCAATATTTACAGGCGTCCTCAAATGAGGTTTTGATAAATTTTTAACATCTATCAAAATTCAAGTGCAATTAATTGAGATTAATGTAATCCATTAAAATATAGTTGTCCATGTTCAAGTGTACGGGTCGTGATAAGTAATAAAATGGACAAATAAGTCCGGATATTGTTCCCACGAAAACTGCTATTAAGTATCGAAATGTGTTAGTTCCTATCTTTATTTGAACATGCCAATTTGTTTGAGATTTTAAACTAAAACTGATGAATTAAACTAAAGGAATTAAATTGCGATATTGCTTTTTGTTTTATAATCGATTGTAAAGTAGGTGGGAATCCCGATTTCACCTAACCAATTATATTAACTCCAATTCCAGTTTTATTTCCTATATATGTATTCGGTCGAATTCATTAATGTATATTGAAATTCCTCTATCGAGTTTAAATCAATTCTACATAAACAAGTCAACCATGTATCTCTACAGAGGGTCCGAATATTCCTTAACTAGATGTATAACACATAAGAATTCACACTCGACCGTAATAATAACAAAAATATATCTCTATCTCTTGTTCTATTACCGAATTTATTACCACGTTCTAAGTTATTAACTCACATCTCGGATTATAAAAATAACTCAATAAATTATGAATGAGTGGCCAATTCATTCACGCATTAAGAACAATAATAAATCAATACATGCAATGAATTACTAAAACAAGGGAATTTGAAATTAAAATAATATGACTAGACTACATCGTTCACCCCAACATAGAATTTAGTTACACATCATGATTAAAGAGCAAAAATAATAAAATAAAGTGTTCATTGAAAACCACAAGAAAAAAGGAAAGCATGCACCAAGTCTCAATTCTTTAATTATCTTCAATTCACGCCCCTTTGCAATGCTTGATTCCCAAGAATCTGTTGATGAATTCTCAATTGTGGCTTGTTCTTAGGAGAGGCAAAAGTCCTGAATTCGTGCATCTTATGTTCTATATATAGGTGTTGAAGAAACCTAGGTCAAACGGGCTGAAAATCTGTTCAAAATCTCTAGAAAAATCTGATCCGCGAACCAGTCGGAAAGGCTCGCAATTGAGTGGTATAAAATCGAGAGATTGCGCAGTAGAAGGTAAAACATTCTGGTCGTCTTATTGAGGCAACGCGCGATCACGTGGTTTCAGATCCAGCGATCGCGCGTGAGGACTTGTGTGCAATTTTCCAGCTTTTCTCGATTGAATAAGATAATCCCTGACTTTTAATTGTAACATTGGTCCTCAACTTTCAATTGTTGCGATTTAGTACTCAAACTTTGGAATATTCCCAGTTTGCTCGTTTCAGCTTTCAATTCCTTCAATTAAGTCTTCCAACTTTTGATTTGCTCTATTTGGCAACATGCATGCTTCCCGGTTGACTTCACAAACTTCTTAACTGTTCAATTAAGCTCCAATTAGCATCCAAATGTGCATTTTTCCAATATTCGCTTTATTCTTCATCTTTTGGGATATTTCCTACAAAGTAACAAATGGACACAATTTAAATAGCATATATTCTAAAACGACAATAATTTATTCTAATTTAGATATATAAATTAGTGTATCAGTACCAAACGGAGGAAATTGTGTGTGTGTATGTGTGTGTGTGTGAGAGAGAGAGAGAGAGAGAGAGAGAGATGCATTAGAAGTAAAAGAGAAAGAAACGTGAGTGGAAAGAAAAAAAATTAGAGAGAATTGGGATGGTAGGAACTATTGAGTGATTTATTTTAAAAATCGATAAAAAGTGTTCTTCAGTGGCAAATTGATTTTTGCCCAACATCTAGTATAATCATATTATTAAAGATGGGGGGAAAAAATCAAGATGGTCGAGAACCAAGAATTCATCAACAAAATTCTTTTATTATCATAAATCATATTCTTTTCCGGCTCTAGACTTTGATAGGGCCATACCAAGGTCCATTCCCCAAGTTGCAAAGAGAGTGATGTAATATAATACAAGACAAGAGACAATTTATCATCTTTTCACGTACGAGGTTTTGGTACATAGTTAAAGTTGTATACGTTACGTATTTATTAGGGTATTTTGTTCATGAAATACGCATTCTTGCTTACATTCTATATATGGTAGGTGATTAGGGCAAGGAATATTTTGTGATGAGTGACTCATCCAATTCTATTAATTTCCCCATGTCGAAAATGTATTTCGAATGACTTCTTCTCATTTCTAAGTTAGGCCGTGTTTGATACACTAAGGTCCCGTTCTATTTGCTGTTTTGAACCCGTTTTGAGTTTTCAATTTTTGGAAATATTGAAAACTCGTTCACTTTACCCATTTTCAGAAACGCGTTTTCCAAAACATCAAAAAAATACAAAGGAAACTCAAAACGAGTTTATTGCGTTTTGAATATTTTGTATTAAAAAATCCAAAACGATCAAAACGCGCGTTTTAAATTTTTTTTTTTTTTTTTTTGGTAAATGTGAGATACTTCATTCACTTGAAATTCTTATATTATTTTGTCATTATATATAGAAGATCCATATTAATATTTTTTTTTGTAATTTATTTATTTATTATTATTATTATTATTATTATTTAAATGTAAGACATTTCCTTCATTTGAAATTCTTATATTATTTTGTCATTATATATAGATCCATGTTAAGATTTTTTTTTTTTTTTTTGTAAATTATTATTATTATTATTTTTTGTAAAAGTGAGACAATTCCTTCACTTGAAATTCTTATGTTATTTTGTCATTATATAGATCCATGTTAAGATTTTTTTTTTTTTTTGTAAATTATTATTATTATTTTTTTTTTTTTGTAAAAGTGAGACACTTCATTCACTTGAAGTTCTTATGTTATTTTGTCATTATATATAGATCCATTTTAAGAATTTTTTTTTTGTAAATTATTTATTTATTTATTATTATTATTATTCAAACCATGAGGATGCTTTTCAATTTTATAAGGAGTATGCGTACAAAGTTTCAATGGGTTTTGATTATAAGAGCATCCACAATGGACGTGATAAATTTAGCTAGCCACATAAGCAAAAAGTTATATGTTAAATGTCACATCTACGTATTAAAGTTAACTAATAAAAATTGCTACAATGGAAGGATTAACTTCTACCTAAAAATTTCGTATGAGATTTCCTATATTTTCGAATTGGTATAATTTCATACGTATGAAACTAGACCAATTTAGATAGATAGAAAAACAGCTATAGTTTCATACGTATGGAATTTCCTATCTTTCCGAAATGGTTTAATTTCATACATATGAAACTAGGTCAAAAAGGCAAAAAATAAATGTTTAAAATCACTCTATTTTGGAGTTTATGAGTTGTAATATTTATTTTTAAACTAGCAAAAATTATATATTAATATGCTACTCATTTTGAAGATCTCATTAAATTATATAATATGAAAGTAACAAAAAAATATTTTATTTATGGATATTAAAAAAACTAAAGAAGAGATAATATTCAAGTTAGGGCTTTTGGATGAGAATGGCAGAATGAGACGCTATTTTGAAACATTGCATGTTGTTGTGGTTTTTAGTTAAAGCAGGGGTATTTTTGTCTTTTGCTTGTTTGTGTCAAACTCCTGATCACTCTTTCAGTATATGTAGCCCGATTGAATAAAATTTTAGTAGATTTCGTAATAAGTATTATATATTTCAGCTTTTTGTAAAAGTACTTTTTGATAAGGTATAAATTTTACCATTTTAAAGATAGCTTAAAAATTGTTTACCTGGTCAAAAATCATTTTTTCAATCACTTATATCTTTTAGTAAATACACTTTGGACTTTCTAAAAATACTTTTACATAGGGTTGGGCGTGGGTTGGGTTGAGTCGATTTTTTGTCCAATCCGAACCCAACCCACTATGGTCGGATTGATAAAAAATCAACCCAACCCAACCCAACCCAACCCAAACATGAGTTCAAACCCAATCCAACCCAACCCAATCAAGTTTTGGTCAGGTTGGGTGGGTGGTTTGGACTTTGGTCCAATTAACTAAAAATCTTAGAAAATTAAAAAATTATGCTCATAAATCACTATTAACTCAAATAAATTATGTACAATACAATAAACTCAAATATAATAAATTGAATACTTGCTAATAAAACTAAAATATGTTCAAATCATATTTGAGTTTCATCCAAATTAAAAATAGGCTTAAGATTCTTGAAATTTAAAGGGAAGAATACATATATAAGGTGTTTACTATTCACAATTTCAATTTTAAGATATAAATTAAAAAATTTCAAAAATCAGGTGGTAGTTATAATCATTTAGTTAAATTAAATAATTAAAAGATATTTTCTTAATTATATAAATTCAGGTCACAACATAATATAAATATGGGTCACAAATACAAATGTATTAAGTTACAAATAATTTTAGGGTCACAAATTTTCAAAATAGTAGGTCACAAATAATTTCAATGTCACAAATGATTAAAATAGTAGGTCACAAATGAGCAAAATAGTACGTCACAATAACAATATTTTGAAGTCACAAATAATGTCAAGGTTACAAATTTTAAATTAATTGATCTTGTTGACCACAAAATCCGGATGGACCTTGGACCAACACGTCTCAGCTCCTCCCTCTTGAACACGTGGATTTCCTGCGCACTGTGACAAACAATCAGTTTGCAAAGTGGGCCGAGGTGGCTCCCGTTTGCACTCCGATGCCTAAGTCAGTACTCATTTTGGGCAAATATATATTGGGTGCAGGAAATATAAATGTGTAGAAGAGAGAAAAGGGAGTGAGAGAAGTATCAAGTTAAGAGTGAGAAAATGCTAACCCCCAACTTGGAGACAATTGTGCTTCATTTATAGAGGAACTTCTTGTCTTGGATTACGACACGTGGCATACTTTACACTTGTCATCACCCTAGCTTATGGATGTGACAATCTTGCTTTTCAACCGTAATCATTGCTACATTTCGTAGGGGATGGGCGCCTGTCACGTCTGGGTAAAGGCAGTGTCCCATCACTGACTCCATCTCTCTCTTCTGGTCAACGCCATAAAGCGTCCCGGCTGAGTATAAGGCACATAGGCTGGGCGTTAACCATGTCGGCTAAAGAGGTTTGCTTGACATACCACCTCGGCATTCATCTCAAGGTGATATTCCAGGCCTCAGCTGTGGGTCAAGGTCCGTTGGGCCACTATTGGGCCTTAGCTGGTGGATCAATGTACCTTTCCTTGGGCCCGGAATCAACACTAGTCCCTCAAATCCGAAGGGATCATTCATGGTCGTGTAGGATTTGCTATGATTTTATAGCCGACCTTCCGCCTCGGGTTTCCGCTCCCTGATGGCCAGGATCATGTCAGCGCGTTTCCTAGGCGGCGCACTCAATTCGGATGGGCTATTGGTATTTATTTCCAAGAAATATACGCATGAAATGGGAGGGGGGTATCATTTCACGGCGCGTGGCATTCACCGTGGTAGCTGAACGGTTTTGTCTCTCCCTTTGATGGCTGGCGCTTTGATTAGCCCATTTTCCAAGGAGCATGGGTTACCCACATTAATCATGCGGCTCACGAAAATCAAGGAATTTAGATTGTTGGGATTCCTATAAATCCTTCTTCATTTCATTATTTCACCTTTTACCACTTTCTAAAAGCCTTTTTTGCAGCAATACCTTGGCGAAAGCTTGCTCCGTTTCCTTCTTCCTGCAAGTTTCAAGTCTTCTCCTCAAGGGCTTTCTACCCAGGGTCCGCCTTTACTGTTCCACAGTTTCTTTACCGGCGAGTTCTCCATTTCCAGTGCACAGTTTCACGCATTTGTCACCTGAAGGTAAACCTCTTGGTCTCTGTACATGTGAAACTTTTCTATTTTCAGTTTCTCATTGTGGGTTTGAAAATTTTGTTTTCGCACCTTGTTTTTCTTTCGTTGAGTCTGACCCACCTTTAAAACAAAAAGAAAAATGGAAAGAGTTGGGGGAACGGGTTCACAGGAAATGTTAGCAATGGCGGTTCCCGTCAGAGGTTTCTGCCCCATCTCTTTATCGGTTTTTAGTTCCCGCTTCTTTAGGGAGCAGATTAAGAGGAGGAATAGGAAAACTAGCGGTATAATTTATTTGAGTGATTCTGACAGCGAAGAAGAGAGAAACCAGAACTACATGGCCTATTTGTCATCCGAAGAGGAATCCGCACTAAGAGGACTTCGAAGCAAACGTGATAGAGACATGGGGAGAGAGGGAGCAACGGGTTCTTCTTCTGCCCCACAAGATCTTGATTTGGGCAACAGGGCCCCTTTCCGGGCACATAGAGAGGAGCTGGGGCTCTCAGGGGAGGAAATAGTCCAGGTCGAAAATTGGGTGGACCAAGTAAATAAGCTATCAGGATATCATGTGGACCCCGATCCAAACCCGGATTTGTGGGAGAGCAGCGAGGTTGCTACCGAAATTCGAGGAGTTGATCTGGATTGTGCCTCGGCGAAGTTCAGGATGCCAGAAGGGGTCCGTTTAGTGCATCCTACACCTTCTTGTCGACCATGCAGTCCTCCTCCAGGACAAGCAGCTATATGTTACGACGGTTTATCCTGTGGGATGAGGTTACCTCTGCATCCTTTCTTCAGGGCCTTGCTTAGGAGCTACAACTTGTGCCCCTACTAGTTGGCACCCAACTTTTGGACACAGGCCGTGGGCGCTTGGCTGGTGTGGCAAGAGGTCAACCCCGATTATCCTATCTCACTACACATTATTCATACCTTGTACACTCTGAAGAAATCGGTGAGAAGGGAGAGGGACGTGAGACCAGATGTGAAAGACTGGTATTACTTGTCTCCTAGGGGCTCATATCCTCCCGTCGTTACTGGCCAACCTACTTCTATAAAGAACTGGAGGAATCAATGGTTCTGGGTGGCTGGGGAGTGGCAGAATTCGCCTGTGGACCCAAGTCCAGAAATTTCAGTTCCCCGAACTCTTTCCACTCCTAGTGAGTCTTGTGTTCGCTTTAGTGTCCTAAAGCGTCATGTGTCACTTGTTTTTTTTTTTTTTTTTTTTTTTTTTTTTTTTTTTTTATACACCTCTCTTCGTTGCTTACTAACGTGTCACCGGTTTCTGACAGGGGACACTTTTGCTCGCCTCCTCCCTAACGCAGACCTAGCGGCAGTGAGGCGTTTGTTTGCTTACAAGGGCACCTTCCAAGGGGTCATTCAGCAAAACAAGCTATTTGTTAAACACGGTCTTATGCGAGCCATGAGTAAGTTCGTTTCCTTATTGCTATTTCATCTTATGCTTTGTCTGCTTGCAGCCTCATTTTTCTTTCTTTCTTGTCAGGTTCCAAGGATTTTCCAAAGATTTCTCTAAAGGGGCTTATGGCTACGAAGATCCCCCCTGCACTCCGTCATGGCAGTGAAGTTGAGAGAAAACAGAAGGCGGTATTGGCCAACCTGCAAGTTGGGGTGGCAAAAGAGGTGTCCGAGGCGTCTACGGCCCAACTTCAGGGGCCTCTACCAGCCCTACTGCCACCGCCTACTCTGCTGCCTGTGGGTCCCCAGCAACCTAGCACAGAAAAGGGGACTGATCCTAAGGGAATCCTTCCAAAGGGGAAGGGGAAAAGGTCAGATAGGGGCGGATCTAAGAGGGACAAGGAGGCTAAGGGTGCCTCGGTTCCTCCTCCCTTGTCCGAGGACACGTTTGAACTTGCCCCTGAAGAGGAGCCTGCCCCTCTGAAGAGACTCAGAAGAGGTAAGGGCAAAGAATCCGCCTCCGCCTCTCATGCTAGAAGACCTGGAGGATGAGCCTTCTGTGCCCATTCCGGGCTTGGCCTATGAGGTGACACCGGAGGGGGCAGAAGAACTTATACACATTAAAACAAGCGTTCTCCCCAAAGATGTCACTTTCAGCCCTTCTCTATTTGACTCCCCCAGTTCTCCTCCAGCCCGGGCCGCCTTCATTACTGAGCAGTTTTGGACAGAGGGCTGGTCTGCTTTCTCCTTAGCGTTAGTCCGTCTCGGAAGTTGCTTGCCGCCAAGGCCATGAATGCCAGGGCGTTGGCCCTTATTGACGTGGTGGAGTCGTCTGTGGATGAGGCGCAGAGGGACAAAAAGAATGCTGAGACTGCTCTCCGGCACGCGGACAATATGCTCAAGGAGATCAATGACCTCAAGGCCCAACTATCTATAGCCCGCAAATCTTCTTCAGAAGAGAGGGCTAATTCGAAGCGCCTCCAAGAGGACAACGACAAATTGAAACACGACCTCCATGCCTCCGAATCAGACGGGGCGGCCTTATGCAAAAAATTGGATGACTCCAACCGTGCACAGTCTATTGCCTCTGAGGCCCTGGCCGCCGCCAATGCAGCCAAGTTGAAGCTAGAAGCTGAAGTGGCAGAAGTAAATGAGAAGCTGGGGAGGGAGCTGGAGGCTAGGAAGAAAGCTGAGGAGGATTACACTTCCTTGGAGAAACATATTGACTCCAAAATTTCTGAGGCTTTGGAGCGTACCATTGCGGCTAGGGTGCAGGAGGTTCTGAGTGAAGAAGTTTCGAAGGCAGTTCAGAACTTCAAGGATACTTTCGAAGATACCCCAGAATACGAGGCTATGCAGAGGGTCTTTGGGAACTTGGGGGCCAGAATGGCCTTAGGGGATGTGAAGGAAGCTTTTCCGACACTGGACCTGTCCTCCATTGAAGCTTTCTACCCCGAGCCTCAAGGTAATCCTGCGGATCCTCTGGGCGTGTCTGATAAAGGCCCCTTTGAAGATGTCCCTCCTCCACAATAGTCCTCTTCTGCATTTGTTAGCTTTAGTTTTTTTTTTTTTTTTTTGGTAAGTCCCCCGGCACTTCATATTGTGCATGTCTCATTTTTATGAATAAAGCAGTTTATTCATATTAATAAAGCAGTTTATTCATATTTTGGTGCAACAACGTTTTTTCTTTACTGCTTATGAATGAGTATTTGTGCAGCAACGTTTTTTCTTTACTGCTTATGAATGAGTATTTCCAAGTGCGAGTAGTTCGTAATTGTTTGACGATATGCGGGTATCTGTAAATGTCTGTAAATGTCTAGTCCCCCTGATTTAACGAGCTTAATGCGTTCACGCTTGCGGGTTAAATCTGATGTCGGCCAACTTTTGAGCAACTTTTACCTTACATTTAGTAACACCTCTTACAAATTTGCATTAACTTCTGTTTGTGGCGTGCCGACGTGCGCTTATGTTTTTAGTAATTAGTACGCATATGTCTTGTGAGCGTTTCGCTTAAGTGTATGCATGAAAGTATCAACCACTTTGTGGAAACATTTAATATTTCGTGCGAAAGAGCACCTCGTATGTGCGAACTAATTTATCGTTTTTAGAACTTTGGTTCATGTGACAATGTCTGAGGCACTTATGTCTGAGTTTGCATGGATTTCAGAAATAATACAGTGATCGACGTGTGGTCTTTATAAGAGTCCCTTGTTTTTAACAATTTCATGCATGACGAATACACATGGCTAATTAGTATTTGGTGCAATCCTCATCATAATTAACTAGCGATTTCATACAATCATGTGACAACGCTGTGCCTCGTTGAAGTGGAATTTGACTTATTGAAAATAGCGACGAAGGTGATCTGTGTTCCAAGGATTATACAAAGGTACCCCGGACAAATCTTCAATTATGTAAGTACCAGGTACCACCTCGGCTATGATCCTGTAAGGGCCTTCCCAATTGGGACCCAAAGTCCCTACTCCTGGTTCTTGAGTTGAAGGAAGAACCTTTTTTAGGACTAAGTCTCCAATATTAAAGCGTCGCCCTTTCACCCTTTTATTGTAGTATCGAGCCATCTTTTCCTGGTATCTGGCCATCACCACTTGAGAATCGTTCCGTTTCTCCATGAGGAAATCCAAACCGGCCCTTTGTGCTTCTTCATTTCTCACTTCGTCGTAATTAATCTGTCGAAGTGAGGGTACCCCAATTTCGATGGGACATACCACCTCGGCTCCATATGCCAATGAGAACGGCGTTTCACCAGTTGCGGTGTGGGAAGTGGTGCGAAGCGCCCATAGCACTTGCGGGAGCTCATCTACCCATGCGCCTTTTTTGGACTCCAACTTCCTTTTCAGGGTGTTTTTTATGGTTTTGTTCACTGCTTCCACTTGCCCATTGGCCTGCGGGTGATGTGGAGATGAAAACAGCTTTCTAATTCCCAAATCACCACACAACTCGTCCACGCTTTTGTTTTTAAACTGTTTAGCATTGTCACTAACCAGCGAATGGGGTACCCCAAACCGGCATATGATATTCTTCCAAATGAACTTGGTGGTGTTGGCCTCGGTGATTCTCATAGCAAAGCAATTATTTCCGGCTCCCCTAGACATAGGACCTATAATATCAACCCCCCATTTTGAAAAAGGCCAAGGGCTGGTCACCACGGTTAGCCTGTGATGTGGCTGATGCAGTATGGTTGCGTGTCTTTGGCATTTATCACACTTGCGCACAAAGTCATGAGAATCCTTTCGCATAGTGGGCCAAAAATACTCCTGTTTGAGGGCTTTCCGAGCTAGCGATAGTGCCCCGGCGTGGTTGCCACATATACCGTCATGGATTTCCCTCATTACATATCGCCCTTCCTCAGGCCCAACACATCTTAGCAACGGGGAGGTGAAACTCCGTTTATAAAGTAGATCCGTCCAAGAGTACGAAATTGGCAGCATACCTTTGCAATTTCCGAGCTGCTTCAGGCTCGTTTGGCACTGTCTGGTGCCTCAAATATGCAATCAGCGGATTCATCCAGGATCTCTCTTCCTCTACCATCAAAATCTCTGGTCCTGGCTTAATAGAGGAGGTCATCATGTGCTCTACAGGGACCAGATTGTGGAGCTCCGAATCACTGCTGCTTGCTAGTTTGGCCAAAGCATCAGCGTTGAAATTTTCTGTTCTGGGGATGTGCTGTAGCTCCATTTTTCCGAAGTGCATAGCTAAATCTTTTACTTTCTTCAAGTAAGTGACCATAGAAGGTTCTTTGGTAGAAAATTGCCCATTGAACTGGCTTACAACAAGCTGCGAATCGCTGTTCGCCACCACGGACTTAATCTTCAACGCTTTTGCAAGTCTTAGCCCAGCTAATAGCGCCTCGTACTCAGCAACATTGTTGGAGGCTTTGAATCAAAAGCGGATTGCACTGTGTAATTTAAACCCTTCTGGGCTTACTAACAGTATTCCTGCGCCGGATCGTCCATCAGCCGAGGACCCGTCAACGAACAATTTCCACTTCTGTCCATCATGTTGGCTGTCCTCGGTGTTGTCTACCATTTCGACCTCAGGTGGATGGGTGAATTCAACTACGAAGTCTGCCAACGCCTGACCCTTTACGGCGGTCCGAGGCGCATTATGTAGGTCGATCTGGCTGATTTCTATCGCCCATTTCAGTAACCTCCCAGAAACGTCTGGTTTTTGCAACACTTGTCTCATGGGAAAGTTGGTGAGCACTTGTATGGAGTGTGACTGAAAGTAAGGACGAAGCTTACGAGAGGCTGTGATCAATGAGAGATCAAGTTTTTCCATATCTGGGTAGCGCGTCTCGGCGTCCAGCATGGCTTTGCTTACATAATATACTGGAAACTGGTTCCCATCTTCCTCTCAGATTAGCACTGAGCTAACAGCCTCTTTGGATACAGCCAAATATAGGTAGAGAGGCTCGCCAGATTTTGGTTTTTATAGCAATGGGGGGCGGCCTAAAGAGGCTTTCAGGTCGGCAAACGCCTGTTCGCATTCTGGTGTCCATTGGAATCGCTTTCCCCCCTTCAGGACCTTGAAAAATGGCAAGCATTTGTCAGTGGATTTTGAGACGAACCGGTTCAAGGCCGCGATCCTCCCCGTTAAGCTTTGGACTTCTTTTGGGTTTCGAGGCGACTGCATGTTTAACAAAGCATTGATTTTGTCCGGATTGGCTTCGATTCCCCTCTTATTCACCATGAATCCGAGGAATTTCCCAGATGCTACCCCGAAAGCACACTTTGCCGGATTGAGTTTCATCCGATATCTTCTCAAAAAATTAAATGCTTCTGACAAATGGAGGATATGATCAACGGAGACCATGCTTTTGACTAACATGTCGTCAACGTACACCTCCATGGTGTTCCCCAATTGTTTCGAGAACATGCGGTTTACCAGCCTCTGATATGTAGCTCCCGCATTCTTCAAGCCAAATGGCATAGCTCTGTAGCAATAGAGCCCTCTATCTGTGATAAATGAAGTATGCTCTTCATCCGATTCGAACATAGGAATCTGATTGTACCCGGAATATGCATCCATGAAGCTTAGCAACTCGTGTCCCGCTGTGGAGTCGACCAGTTGATCAATCCGGGGCAATGGAAAGCTATCTTTGGGACATGCCTGGTTCAAGTTAGAAAAATCAATGCACACCCGCAATTTCCCATTGTGTTTTGGTACTAAAACAGGG
This sequence comes from Ligustrum vulgare, assembly GCA_963555705.1. Classification (NCBI taxonomy): domain Eukaryota; kingdom Viridiplantae; phylum Streptophyta; class Magnoliopsida; order Lamiales; family Oleaceae; genus Ligustrum; species Ligustrum vulgare. The sequence goes on along the minus strand of OY743186.1, from coordinate 33,184,880 downwards.
TTTGATACCCACTTCGGATATCGAGACTCTCTTATGAAGCCATTTTTCAATAACTTTGCGACATCGTCTTTCAAGGCCTCATACTTGTCCGAACTCATGGGCCTTCTCTTTTGCCTGTGCCCTGGGCTTCGAGGGTCCAGCTGGAGCCTGTGACAGGCCTCCTTAGGATCAATCCCAATCATGTCACCATGCTTCCACGCGAATACATCGAGGTTTTGAAGTAGGAAGTCCTTCAATTGACTCTTGTATTCTGTTGGCGAGTCCAGTCCGATCTGTAATTCTTTGATTGGATCAAGTGGGTCTACGCCGAAGCATTCCAACTTTTCGGCCGGGATGGGGCAATTGTCACCTGTCATCCTGGGGTCTAGATCTGCTAGATCCTCTTCTAGGGTCATCCTGACACCCTTATCTTCATATGGCCCTTCACCCAATCTTTCAGGGTCTGGGGCAGCCTCGGCCATAGGTACATCGCTGATCATGTTCAGGCTCCGATCCTGAAACTTCCGGATCGCATTTGTGTAGCAAGCCTGGGATTCTGTTTGGCTTCCCCTCACAGTTGCAACGCCGTGCTCCGTAGGGAACTTCATGCAAATGTATTTGGTATGCGTTACAGCCCCCAAGTCAATGAGACCAGGCCTCCCAATTGAGCCATGATAGGAGGAGATTTTGTCAACCACCAAGAATTCCATAGGGATTCTGGAGAGGGTCGGGGCTTGCCCTACTTCAGTCATAAGGGTTATGGACCCTCTGGGGGTTATGCTGTCCACGGTGAATCCGTATATCGGATCAGGGACTGGAATGAGGGGAGTGTTGATCCCCATCTTATCAAAAGTTACCCCGTAAATCACATTTACCGAGGCACCATCATCCACCATCATCCGTGATAGCCCATTTCGAGCCACCACCACCCTAATAACCAATGCGTCGTTGTGTGAGAAGTGCACTCCAACGGCGTCGTCTTGTGTGAAGGTGATAGGTTCCGTCCGAGGCACCCCCACAGGATGGGAGTGGATATGATAATTCACGTTGGCGGGTTGCTTGGCCTCTCTTATATACCTCTTTTGGGAGTTGCTTGTGCTCCCACCTGGGTGGGGGCCTCCCAGTATTGTGTCGATTTCACGGATGGGGAGGTCGGCCACAGGCATAGGTGGTTCCCGTGTGTCTTTGGCATGTGCCGAGGCGGTGTCCTGGCCCTTACTCCTGTCTCTTTGACGATTATCAATTCTTTCCTTAGTTGAGTTCTTCCACGGAGCTCTCCTATCAGCTCGGTTGAACTTCTGGCCACCAGATTTTTGTATCCGCCCTGTGTCAGGGGGAAAATCACCTCTACTTCTCCCCTGTGCCTTTTGGTCGGCTAGCAGGTGGATTTCTCTGCAATCCTCTGTTGCGTGACCGTAATACCTGTGGTAGGCGCAGTAAGCCCCAATCATGGGCTGTTTTCCACTTTTGCCGCTTTCCACTCTCCCTTGAGCCGTGTGAGGATTTTGAGAAGGGGTGTTAGAGTGTAAGTGAGGGATAGCCTCCGTGATTTCTGCTGCAAAGCTAGATCCCGTCCCCGGGAATGGCCGAGGCGTGCCACTTCGGTTACCGCCAATCCTATCCTTGTTTCCTCCCTTTTTGGGGTCCGCTTCATTGGGATATCCAAGGTTGTATCTCCCTTGAGGGTGATTATCTCTGGCCCTAGCCATTTCCTTTGATACAATCTCTTCCTTCATCAGGTCTACCAGGGTATTGTAATCTCTTGGTTTCCTGCTCCGGACATCCCTCCAAAACATGCTGGTCATATCTAGCCCTCCTTTTAGGGCGGAGAACATCTCCGCTTCTGTGATATTTTCGCAGATATGCATTTCTTCAGTGAATCTAGCTAGGTAACTTTTCAGAGATTCGTCTCTTCCGTGCCTCAGATCCTGAAAGCGTTGGAGTGGGAGTTGACCAGGCCTGGAAGAAACAAAGCCATTCTTAAAAGCAGTTTTCATATCCCTCCAACTGTGGATGCTGCCAGGAGGGAGTTTTTTATACCATCGTATGGCACTTCCCTCAAGGGTTAAAGCAAAAGCTTTACATTTCAGTGCCGGGGTGGCCCCGGCTATTTCCATGCTGGCGCGGTAATTTAACAGGTGATCATCAGGATCACCTCGGCCAGAATACTTTGCTATTTCCGGCATTTCAAAGTCATGGGGGACGGGGCATCTATGGAGGCCCTCTGTGAAGGGGCTTACTTCCTCTTCGTCATCCAATTCGTACGACGGCAGCTCGCTGTTCTCGTCATGACCGGAATACTCCGGATCACGGTATTGGCCATAGAGCGGTGGAGCGTACTCCTGCCCTTGCGGTGGTGGAACGCGGCCGTAGTTTGGCCTTTCATGGCTCTGTAACTCTTTGCATGGGTTAGTCTGAACTGCTTCGGCTCTTCTTTCTTACCTATTCCTAGGCTCATGTGCTGATGCCATCCTTTCTCCTCCCATACCTCGTTGATTCTTGTACATTTGACCCTGCGATAAGGCCTCTTCAGCGCGCCGCTCGCGCCTATTTCTAGGCTCTGTGGCATTGTGCTGACCTGGGTCCGTTTGTCCCCATCGTTGTCCCCTGAATAACCCTCCTATTCGGCTGAAAACACTGCCGGAATTTGCGGGAGAAGCCTCCCTGTGTCTATCTGGGAGTGGGTTTTGTTCCCCATGTGTTTCATGTTCTGGGTCTCGCTCGTAAAAGGGCTCGGATTCCACTTCGGCGTATGCCTGCGGGTCCTGGTAATAATAAGATACAGTAGCCGCCTCAGATGGTGAATAATGTGGCTGTGAGTATTGCTGAGGCATCGCAGGTTCGTTCACAGCATACCCTCTGGCCATAAAGGCATTCATTGCAGCAGTTTGTCCTATTTGCTGCCTCTGCATCTCCAGCATTTGGGCCGCCATGAGTGTCATGTCTCGCATCATGCGAAGATTTCGGTGCCGGCGAGGTGGATTAGGTTGTGCCACCTCCTCGTTGGCGTTTTCATGGGGTTCTTGAGGAACTTCGTCCTCGCTGTGTCGGCCGCTTCTTCCCCTACGGGGGTTAACATCACCGTCACTTTCATTCATATTTCAGAAGAATTTCTGGTCTTAGATCACTTTTCAAGGATAAATAGACCTTTGTCTCGCTACTTCAAACCTTTTTCAAGGTTGTTAAACTTATGTTTCAAAGTTCTTTACCTTTTTCAAGGGTGATCCAGCTTATCTTTCAAAGCTCCTACCTTTTTCAAGGCGAACCAGCTTATCTTTCAAAGCTCCTACCTTTTTCAAGGCGAACCAGCTTATCTTTCAAAGCTCCTACCTTTTTCAAGGCGAACCGGCTTATCTTTCAAAACTCCTACCTTTTTCAAGGCGAACCGGCTTATCTTTCAAAGCTCCTACCTTTTTCAAGGCGAACCAGCTTATCTTTCAAAGCTCTTACCTTTTTCAAGGTGAGCCAGCTTATCTTTCAAAGCTCTTTGCAGTTATCCGCTCTATTTATTGTAAGAGGTTATTTGTCCTTTTTCAGAACTACCTTTTTATGTGTGGCTTCTTACCATGTGTTTTCGCGGTTAGCAGTATGGCTTCCCACAGACGGCGCCAAAATGTTATCCACAAAATCCGGATGGACCTTGGACCAACACGTCTCAGCTCCTCCCTCTTGAACACGTGGATCTCCTGCGCACTATGACAAACAATCAGTTTGCAAAGGGGGCCGAGGTGGCTCCCGTTTGCACTCCGATGCCTAAGTCAGTACTCATTTTGGGCAAATATATATTGGGTGCGGGAAATATAAATGTGTAGAAGAGAGAAAAGGGAGTGAGAGAAGTATCGAGTTAAGAGTGAGAAAATGCTAACCCCCAACTTGGAGACAATCGTGCTTCATTTATAGAGGAACTTCTTGTCTTGGATTACGACACGTGGCATACTTTACACTTATCATCACCCTAGCTTATGGATGTGACAATCTTGCTTTTCAACCGTAATCAATGCTACATTTCGTAGGGGATGGGCGCCTGTCACGTCTGGGTAAAGGCAGTGTCCCATCACTGACTCCATCTCTCTCTTCTGGTCAACGCCATAAAGCGTCCCGACTGAGTATAAGGCACATAGGTTGGGCGTTAACCAGGTCGGCTAAAGAGGTTTGCTTGACATACCACCTCGGCATTCATCTCAAGGTGATATTCCAGGCCTCAGCTGTGGGTCAAGGTCCGTTGGGCCACTATTGGGCCTTAGATGGTGGATCAATGTACCTTTCCTTGGGCCCGGAATCAACAGATCTCAAGTTATTTCTTGGTCACAATTTATCAAATGATTGAATCATCTATCTTTTAAGTCACAATTATCATATTATTAGATCAAAATTCACTTATTAATTATTATTAGGATCACAAATTTTCAAAATAATAGGCCACAAATAATTTCAATGTCACAAATGATTAAAATAGTATGTCACAAATTATCAAAATAGGACGTCACAATAACAATATTTTGAAGTCACAAATAATATCAAGATCACAAATTTTATAAGTGAAGATTATCAAATTAATAGATCACAATTATTTATTTTTTGAGTCACAATTTATTAATTATTAGGTCACACATTTCCTGAAATCACATTTAACCAATTATTAGCTCAATTGTAATGTGTCTTGAAAGAATTAATCAACCCGTTTAAAAATAAGGCCACATTTTTATTTTTAAAATGTCACAACCATCGTCTCCTCCGACCACCAACACGTCGCCGTCCAGCCTCTGATCCACCAACATCTCCAACCAGAAATCACTACCACCAACTTATCCAAAACTCAAACCAGCCTGCAACACTCGTTTTCTTCTCGAGACCCAACCACATGCAGCATCAACCTCCGACATCCCCAATCTGCTCATCGCCACACAACCTACAACCTCCTCCTCAAAATCATCGAAAATGACCCAGGAGAAGAAAAAAGCAGGAGGCGCCACCATCACACCGCCATTTCCACAACCCATCACATTCACCAACTTTCATCTCCTCACCGCAGTCGCTGCCCATTCACCTCCATAAACAGATCTGCCATCGTCGCCACACCTAACACTGCACACAACTCTACAATCGGCAACATACCATTGTACCAAAAATTACAAATCGCCCTACAATCCAAAAACCACCGCACCACAAATTCACACAGGAAGACACAACCCACGCGAAGCTGCACCCAAACCCAAGCATCGCCTCATAACGAAGGCTATGCTGAGCGTAATTACTGTATAGTATAGGCGGCGCTGCAAGACACCTCTGCACTCTACCATCACCTCCACCATGTGTCTCCTTCCACCACCCATCATCATAATGGCTTTGCAAGGGAGGCAACCATTGTTGCGCAGCCAAGGCGGGGCTCAGCAGCATCGATTGAGTGCCGCCGCCCTGTGGTGGTGATTTGTGAGGTTAATGGTGACGGTATGGAGGTGTGAAGAGAAATGAAAGAGATGGAAAGTGTGGCTGCAGTGGGTGAAGAGCGGATTGGTGGCTGTAGCCCCTGTGTTGAGAGAAAATGGATGGATTGAATAGAGGAGACGCAGCACCGCCTAACCAGATCCACAATGGCGAGAGTGAGAGAGAGAGTAGTGGTGAGAAATTACTTAGGGTTTGGTATAGGATTGGGTATTTAATTTAATTTTAGATTATTTTAATTCATTAATTAATTTTTAAAATTCTGTATACAACCTGAAAATTGAAATTATTTAAGTTTTGCCTTATATTTGAATTTTGATCTTTAAAAGTAAGCCTCCCTGTAATTTCCACAAATTTAAATGATCTTATATTTTTAAAATCTTGATTGGATTGAGTTGGGTTGGATTTGTCACCCAACCCACAACCTAACCCAATTTTTTTTTAGAACTCAACCAAACCCAACCCAAATCGATCGGGTTGGTTTGAACGGTTTTGGCGTGTTGGACGGGTTAATGCCTACCCCTACTTTTACATCTTTCAAAAGTCATACCAAACTCTGTTGCTAAAAAATATATATTTTTTAGATAAAATATGTGGTTAAAAAATGGAGAAAGAAAATATGAATGATTTGAAGAATTGTGTGAAAAAAAAAAAAAAAAAAAATTTGCCAAACATGGGCAAGTCTCCAATTCCTGACCAATGGGGCCCACAAAAAGCAACCAGACCCGAGAAAACAGTAACCTGCTGTGGTAACAAATCCCTGGAAGGGTTTTACCCATCTTTCCCAATCACCACTCATCACCAGGACTCATAACCTTCAACGAAACTAAGTTCTGAAGTGAATTTTCTGGTGATTCTCCGTCGAGATCTCCGATCAGTAAATTCTTTCGTTGCATTAATTTTTTTCTCCTATTCTTGAACATTCTATTTTATAATCTGAAATTAAAATTGTAGTCCATTGACCATTAGGACTAAGGAGACCAGTTTAGTATGAATTTTCGTGTAATTTTGCTCCCATTTCCACTTGCTTTTCCCAAAATTAAGAGAATTCTTTGTAGGTAAACCGTGTTGTTACTATTTAGCGTGCATTGAAACGTGTTTTTGGAGGAAAAGAGAGCGGTGAAAATAGAGTTGCTAGTTTACCCAATCAAAGGATTAAAGTAAACGCCTTAATTGTCAAGAAAGGGATGAATATTTACATGTCTAATTGTTGTAATTTGATATTATTACCTATTCTGTTATAAAGTCCAAACTATTGGGGGAAGAACACAATTTGTTTGGTAGGGTATTATATTTTGCATGTAAAATTGTAATGTGGTGTAGTATGTACTATCCTTTCACAAATATGGATGTTATAATCTGCTCTTTTCTTACCAGAAATAGTATATGGCTGCTATCATTAATTCCCATTTATAGATGATTTTGTATAAAGTTAGATTATCAGGTGATTGAGGTATCTGTAGATTAACTAGATGATGAATTAGAGTTAAACTTAGGAAGTAGGGATAATTCAAATATTTGGAAATTAAATTTTCGATGTTAGCATTAAACTTAAAAAATATTAAACTTTAAAAATAGTGATAAAATGTGTACGCATTGCTGTTGAACCTTTATGTTTTACATTGGTACTGGACCACTCTTACTTTAAGTTTTGGGCCAAAACTTAGATACAGAAGGAAATTGGCTACTGAAGTTTCTTTGTGATTTGGTTTGTGTGGCCTGAATGGGTTTACCATAATTAGGCTGCTTCAGTTTCTTTACTCTTGAATGATAAAGCTACTAACTCCAATCAAAAGTGCGTAATAAATTCAATTCAAAGATCAGAAGGCTTGGTGTGGTCAAATACTGAGGGATAAAGTTTCAAACTAATTCTGAGTTTTTGCTTTCAGGTTTCTCCATGGTAATTGCTACCAAAATGCCATCACCTGGCTATTTGACAAGTTTCTAATGCCTAATAATACCTAGGTGCTCCAGATCAAGGTTTCTTGCCATCAATTTATCTGATTGCCTTAGCTGCACCTTTTTTCATTTGAATTTTTTTTTTTTTGCACTTGCAGTTGACATTTTGTCACGTGGCTCATACTTTTATGTTCAACAATGTGAGTATTTAGATTAGTGATGTTGATTTTTCTTACACTGGTTTCTTCAAGACTCTCGTAGAGATTTACAAAAAATAATTAGTTTGTTACATGGTGCTGTGTCATTGTTTAGATAAACAAAGATCTTAGATTCTATGTTTTTAAAGTGCATTTATGCATGCATATAAGCTAAAACTTATATTGCAATTGTTTAGGAGGATGGCATGGTCTATTAGAAGTGCAGCCGATGGTGGTAAACTAAATTCTTCCCCAAATGACACTGGTGGAACTAGGCTTATTAGGGCCATCCAAGCTCTTCAAGTAAAGTTGAATGCTAGAATCAAGGAATTGAGGAAGAATCTCCCTGTCAAGTTACTGTTTTTCTTGATTGGCTTCTATTGTGTGACCGCTTTTGCAACTGTAATAGGGCAAACAGGGGACTGGGATGTTCTATCTGCTGCTTTAACTGTAGCTGTAGTGGAGGGGATTGGGGCTCTCATGTACAAGTCTTCACTTCCCTCGGTGGATAACATAAAAAACTGGATCACCATGTGCAATTATTGGAAGGCTGGCCTTTCTCTTGGTCTTTTCTTGGATTCATTCAAATACTAAACGGGACATAGTGAGGGTGTACATATTAAATTTAGCAAAGACGCATTCTCAATACGTAAGTGGCTTCTCACTCTTGCAATTGCTTGAGCCAATGAATGTCCATGCTTGCAGAACTCATTGGAATTATGTGGACTTTTTTGCTTCAGTTTAGATTGACGTGGTACATGCTGAAAGTGATTTAGAGATGATGCGAGGATCAATGTTGCTACTACTGAGGAAAAATCTTACATATGATTTATATGGTGCTAAACTAGCTTATCCCCTTTTTTTTTTCATCTGACTTATCTTCACTTCTCCAAAGCTTTGTACCGGTTGCATACCTGGTCAACTATTGGTGTCAATCTCCAAAGCTTTGTACCGGTTGCATACCTGGTCAACTATTGGTGTCAATTTCAAGGCCGATATTTTCTTGTTGGATATGGGTGTACTCATGGTGAGTTCACTTTGAGATTGGCTTGTATATCTCTTTTAAAGGATTACTTGAGAACTATATGATAAACAGCCATGACTCTGTAATTGAAGGTTGGAAACGTACAGATGTCAAGTTCTTTCATTGTTAGTAACATGAAATGTAGGTCTCATTCTGCTGCATGCTTTTGCTTGCTAGGTGCAAACTAGAATACCAGAGTAGAGCATTTCTTTTCAGATCCACCGTGGGAGAGTGAGACAATCTTCCCCATCTCTGTATCTTAATGTGTTGGATACTTAGATGCTGTGAGTTGACAGATGATTCCTTCAAAAGTGAGATTTTGTTATTGTACAGGCATATATAGAAAGAAAAGGAGCATTCCGGTGTATTTTGTAGTATTCCCCTATCTTAGCCATGTATGCGTGGTTTGATCGATCTATATCGAACTTTATTTATTTATTTTTTTGAAAATTGCTACTTCTACAAACAATGATGTGATTATTTTATGATCGTTGATTTTCTAACTGATGCGATGCATAAGTCAACAGATTCTTGCCACATACCATGTTTGTACACTTAAACATTAATTTAACTGCACGTTTATTATTATTATATTCATTATTCATACATTTTGTAAATCTTAACTATTCCTCATTATAAACCCTTTATAGGTTCAAATATGCTCCATAATTATTTATTTATTTATATATAACAAGAACATTGACATTAACATTAAAAAACTTCTCCAACGCAACAATGTTTATTGTGCATACGTGACAAATTATTATTAGTTTTCAAGAAAAAATGAAAGATAGAGAAATATTTTAATTGTATAAAAATTATTGAACTAGACATTGTCTGGCATTAATTATGTCACTATGCAATTCTTGTCACTTGTCAAAAAAATAATTAGATATTGTATTAGACAATGTACCATTGGAGATGCTCTTATCTCCAGTGGCACAAGCACTTAAAACTGTCAACTATGTGTGAGAGACACAAAAATCGTGAGTCCTACTTTAATATCACCTCTCTCTCTCTCTCTCTCTCTCTCTCCCCCCACTTTCTCCCTTCTTTTTTCCACTTTTTCTCATATTCTTACTTCACATCTTTCACGATCACACATTTTACTTCACATCTTTCACTAATTTTTTTATTAATTTATTTGAAATTGTATATATCTTTCTCTTCTTTTTCACTTTTTCCTTTCTTTTTTCTCCATTTTTTCTCACATTCTTACTTCACATCTTCAACTTAAAATAATATATCTATCTCTTTCTCTCTCCTATCTTGGAAATTTTCTAATTGGAGATGCTCTATCTCTTAGTGGCAAATGCACTTGAAGCTGTCGACCGTGTATTAGAGAGTGATACAGCAAATCGTGGGTTCCACTTTAATATCACTTTTTTTTCTCTCTGTCTTCCACTTTCTCCCCCCTTTTTTTCCACTTTTTCTCACATTCTTATTTCACATCTTTCAAAATCACACATTCTACTTTACATCTTCCACTAATTTTTTTATTAATTTATTTGAAATTGTATCTATCTCTCTCTTCTTTTTCACTTTTCCCTCTCCTTTTTCTTCATTTTTTTCTCACATTCTTACTTCACATCTTCTACTTAAAATAATATATTTATCTCTTTCTCTCTCCTATCTTGGACATCTTTTCATTGGAGATGCTCTAACATATTGACTTGTCGAAAGTGTGCACTTAATGCACTCTCGCAAGGACATGTTTGGCCATCTTTTGGTCTTCATTTATTGTGTGAATTTAGTACTTTTTATATGATAATTGTGATTATATTGATATAGTAACTTCAATTAAAAGTTATTGATATGTTAATATAGATGTTATGATTTTACAATCCAGAATCACCACAAAGTATTTCAAAACCTTAAAATACTATATTAATCAACAGAAAAATTACAAGAATCAAATGTTTTCAGAAAAGTGAACATAAATCTTAAAAACCCAAAAGTTTAAACAAATATCAAACGAAATCTGAAAGTATTCAGACTCAAGGACTCGCACCAATATACCACACAGAACAACTAAGAAATTAAAGATCAACACTGTAAAATACCACAAAGTAACTCTCTGATATTACACTAAGAATCAGAGAAGAACAACAACTCAAGATGCGAGAGAAAGACTTTTAGAGAAAAAACCACGAAGAACACAAAGAGGGAGAGAGGAAACGTCTGGAAGAAGTGAATCCACCAGATGAAAAATCAGTCCTTATCTCCAAAATGGACGGTCCAGATGAACTTGGTGGATTCAACGGTTGATATAGAAATGACGGTGATTAGGTTGGGCTGGTCCAATTATGAAGATGGATCGGCCTTAATTGGTTTCAAGCCTTTGGCTTCTTCTGGTTGAAGTTCAACAGCTTTGGGCTTGAGCTCTTTTGGACTGTACTTCATTATTTTGGGCTGCTTCTTGATCCGGTCCAATTGTATCCACAATAGAAATGTAAATAAAATCTAAGATCAATAAAACCATAAAAATACCTTTGAGTGCAGACAAGCAAGCGACAGTTAAAATTAAATTTTCTATGTTTAACCTTTTATTGTGATTGGCTTACAAGTTTATCCAGATACGGGATAATCTTTTTCCATTTTTAATGAATCTATCCTGTGTGTAAAGAATTGGCAATTGCATGCAAACTTTTAACATGTCGCCTGCTTGTCTGCACTCTACATGTTAAAAGTTAAGTACTATTAAAATTAAATTTTCTAAGTTTAGCTTGTTTTTTATCCATTACAATGCATCTTCTAACAAATTTCACAATTTGAATATTCTCCAAACATGTCTTCATTGAGATTATTCATTGCAAATGCTTTCTTATTTTGTCAATGTTAGAATCATATATATATAGAAAGAAAATCAAATACAAGAAAAATTAGATATGTGGTGGTTAATCAGAAATAACAAAATAAAAATAAATTGTTAAAACTAAAATTAACTAAAGTATTAATCAAAATAAAAAAAATTCCTTGACAACAGCACCAAAAACATGTTTGCTAGAAATGTGTATTGCAAGTGCACGGGTCATGTTCAAGTAATAAAGTGGACTTGAAGTGCTCGGATTGTTGATCTCACGAGGAATGTCTAATTTAGATTACACAACTTTACTTACTTTAATTCTAACAATAAAAAAGAAATACACAATTAAAATTTGGTTTTCAAAAATAACTAAAAATCTACAAAATAAGAAAATATAAAAATACTTGAAGAAAAAAATAAAAAATACTTTTGTGTGGTGAGTTGACATTTTTAACATGAAATTACGTACGTGATGATACCATTTTCACGTGGACTATTCGGTCCAAAGTGGTGACGATAGAGGTGGATGAAGTGCACTTGGTAAAGTTGTGAAGGGTTTGAGAAACATTGTGAAGCCAAGTGAGCTAATTGAGACATAGGCATCAGTTCAATATATAATAAAAATAATAATAATAAAACTCTTAGTGAAGCCAACGTAGGCGTGCATTATTCGAGGAGGTTTTTCACACGAATTAGATGTGCATGCGAGCTTTTTTGAACACTGATTTCAATATATTAGATAGAGAAAATTTAATTCTTAATTATTTTTTTGGAATGTATAATAATAAATAAGGTGAGTTGTAAGTGCATGACTAAAGTGAACGTAGGAGAATGTTGCACGACTAAATTGAGGTTGAATTAGAAAATATTATATATTTAATTATTTTATTTCAATGGAGTTTGTAACCTGCATTTTGTGGAGTTATCATATCAGTCATTATTCTTGGGGGAAAAAAAAAGAAGCAATGGGCTCGAAATCCACTCAAATCTGAGGGATCAAGTTGAAATTCCTAAAAAGTTTGATATTCATAATTATAGACTCAAATTCGGTAAAATTCGATGTTCTAAAATGTGCACATAACTTTTGCGTATTCGCATATATGCTCGATGCATTTTTTAAAACGTCTCGCATATGAGGTATGTGTGTGATATGAAAGATGTTCGGTACAAGTGGATAGGGAAGCAGAGAACAAGCATTTTGCATGCTTCCTAGTTCGTCCTTTGCTCAAGGGGGGATTTATTATGTGATTCACGATTTCTTCTTTCCAAGTTTGAATTCCTAATTCAAAAGGAAAAGTCGGTATTCAATTGTGAACCACTGGGAGTGGAAGAAGGGAAAGATCTATTTAAAGATTCATTCTTCCTTCTTTATTATGTGATATTTCCTTCTTTTTTCCGACTAGGGGAGGTCAAGAGATCAAATCCCTTGGAAACGCACCCAGTCAATATTGGGACAAAAATCGGGACAATTCGTTTGTTACGAAGTACGCTACAAGTAACCAAAAATGCGATAACAATATACAAGTTAATTTCATAATGTCATTGAATATATCAATCCTTTTTCCTTTATTTTAGGGCCCTCGCATGGATGCGGGTCCACACGGGTGAAACACTAAAATCCTTTATTTTATCCCAAATATCAAAAGCCGTATTGTAGAGATTAAGGTCAGGCATAACTTCTTTCATTCCCCCCTTTTTTTTTTTTGGGAAGTAAAACAAATAAGAAACATAATTATTTTTTTTTTTTTTAATTCTAAACGATAAAAATCACTAAATTAATATCCACGAGGATAACTGTAAGTAAAAATAATTACTTTTTCAGTAATGCAAAAGGGAAAAATACATAAAAGCTTTATAGATATTTTTATACGTTAATCCAACCTACAATAAAAATGAGAATTAGAGTGAATTAAAGGAGAAGAAATCAAAATAATAGTGAAGAAAACCTCAAGCTTTATAGAGTGTTTTATAAAGGAATCATTATAGTTTATAAACCACACAATTTTTTAAACCACTTTTTAACTATACATATTTTCTCTCTCCATTTTTTAACCACACATCTTACCTTAAAACAATAAATAAATTAATTTATAAATCGCTACAGTATTACCAAACCTTTCAGAAGTTGAGCACAAGAAAAGCACTGGAAAGGTCCAATTTATGGGGCCCAAATTCAATAGAAATCCATAAGATAATCAATTTTGCTACAAGTACTTATAATTTGACATATAAGTTGACATATTGCATAGTTGGCAGAATCTTATTAATTCACACATCACATCAATTTTTAAATCAACATTCATAAACTTGCCAACTCATTTTTTTGTCAACCTATTTGTCATGCTCTAAGTAGAACTAGCATTTTTGCTAAGATAATAGGTAATCAAAGAATCCTAGGACAGATGTGAAAGGCAGAAAGATAAGAACCATGCAAGTTATGCAACAACCAAGGATTTTATACCCTTTTCAATTTTGATCTTTTATCTCAGAATTTTTTTTATTCATAATCAAGTCCAATTGGGTTGATTTTCTCCACATACCCAACAAGATTGGACTACAAACATTTGTGATGTGGATTATTTGTTGAGGAAATTACACAAAATACTCTTAAAATAGAATTGATTACATTAATACACTTCTAACTCATTAAAACTTTCTCTGTAGAAAAAGCTTAAACAAATGCCCCAAATCAAAACATAGTAAATCTAACCTTCATACTTTCTCATCTTCATTTGAGGATTTGCTCGATGGCTCCTTTCTTCTTCAATGCCTCAAAATCGAAGGAATACGATAATTGTTTTTCTCTTATTTTTGGGGAAAAAATCAGCTTGTGTTAAGATGGAAAAGAAATCATTAGTGAAGTTTATAGAAAATGTAGTCACTACAAGAAAGCTCATCGATCACCGTTGTCCATCAAAGCTCGTGCATACGGCAATGAGGATCATACTCACCGATGGAAATGCCACTGACTTCGATGACAATGAAGATTTCGGGAGAATCTTTATATGTAGAGTAAAGGTGAAAATTTTGAAATTTAAATGGATGATATAATTTAAACAACAGTATTTTTGCATATGGTTGGATCATTTTGTATGGCATATACAGCTGGTGTTGGATCAAAAATTGTTCATAAATTTTTTATGATACCAGGAATGGAGTGGCATTGAATTTTGGATACTTCTTTAGTATTTTGTTAAGGTTAATGAGAATCAAAAGTTGCTCGTTATTTTTATGAAACCATGAATGGATTAATTTTAAATTTTGTTAATCTGTATCCATTAGTTCAATTTTAAAGTAGTATTTCATCAGTAGTAGCGACTCAATTCTGTTTATCATCATCAAAATGTCATCAGTATTTTATCCGTCTTCGAGATTTTACCACTGGTGTAGAGCAATGATGTTGAGTGACAAAGTGTCACTTTTTTTTTTCTTTTTTTTAATCAAAAAGTGGCATTGTTTAATTTTTTTTAAAAAATAGACACAATGCTACTAGAAAAGTGATGTCATTCAATAAAAAAAAGTGGCAAAACTTCAATGTAGAACTTGTATAATTTGTTAAGTTACGATGCATGTAGTCAATGATGGATACTGTCAAAATTGAAAAAGTGACATTCAAGTAGCAAAAAGTGATAAAACATCAATTTTTTTTTTTTTTAAAACTAAAAAGTGATACATTGTCACTTTTTAATTAAAAGAGAATGTGAGTAAAAAAAAAAAAAAAAGTGATATAATTTGTTAGTCAATGATGAATATTGAAAATTGATATTCAAGTAAAAAAAAAGTGACAAATTGTCAGTTTTTTAGTCACTTTAATTAAAAGAAAAAGTAAAAAAGTGACATTACTTTGTGTATGGAGAAGTGGGAATGTGTAATGTATCTATTATTCTTTTTGGATTTGTGTAATTTGTTAGTCGATGATGAATATTTCAAACATTGGAAAATTGATCTTTAAGTAGGAAAAATTGACAAATTATCACTTTTTGTAAAAAGAATTATGTCATTAAAAAAAAGGGGCACAATTATTCAAGAACAAAATTAACAAGTTATGAATTATTTTGAGAAATTCACTGCATTTCTGAATTTTTGTAGAGCAATTGCAAGTATGTATGTAAATTGGGTTTTCTAGAATGTCATTGATAACACTGATTTGTTAAGAACATTGATTTTGTTAAATTTGATGGAGTTTATAAATATATATGAATTTAATTTTGTATCAAATCAAATAATTGAATGCAATGTGTTTGTCAAATTTCTTATATGAAAAAGTGTCATTCTGTCAATTTTTTATAAAAAAGAAGCAGCCTGCAACTTTTCCATGTGACGCTGATGAATCAAGGTGCTTGTTGAGATCAAGCATTTGAGAGATGCCATGCTATCACTTTTTTTTTTATTTATAAAAAGTCATAGCATGCCAATTTTTCATGTGAAGTTGATGAATGCAAGATGCTTGTAAAGATCAAGTATTGGAGAAGTGTCATGTTGTCACTTTTTTTTAAAAAAAAGTTGCAACCTGCCACTTTTTCATGTGAAGCTGATGAATGCAAGGTGCTTGTTGAGATCAAGCATTGGAGAAGTGCCATCCTGTCACTTTTTTTACAAAAAAGTTTCAGCATGTCGTTTTTTCATGTGAAGTTGATGAATGCAAGGTATTTGTTGAGATCAAGCATCGAAGAAGTGTTATGCTAACACTTTTTTGGAAGAAAAAAAAAAGTCGCAGCTTGTCATTTTTTCATGTGAAGCTGATGAATGCAAGGTGCTTGTTGAGATCAAGTATCCGAGAAGTGCCATGCTAACACTTTTTTTGAAAAAAATCGCAACCTGCCACCTTTTCACGTGAAGCTGATGAATGCAAGGTGCTTGTTGACATCAAGCATCCGAGAAGTGTTATTCTGTCACTTTTTTTCAAAAAAGTCATAGCTTGCCACTTTTTCATGTGAAGTTGATGAATGCAAGGTGCTTGTTAAGATGAAGCATCAGATAAGTGCCTTCTGTCACTTTTTTTTTTTTTAAACAAGTCGCGAATTGCCACTTTTTCATATGAAGTTGGTCAATGTAAGGTGATTGTTGACATCACCATTAGAGAAATGTCATTCTGTCACTTTTTTTTTTTTTTTAAAAAAGTCGCATCTTGCCACTTTTTCATGTGAGGTTGGTGAAT
Organism: Ligustrum vulgare; assembly: GCA_963555705.1. Lineage (NCBI taxonomy): Eukaryota > Viridiplantae > Streptophyta > Magnoliopsida > Lamiales > Oleaceae > Ligustrum > Ligustrum vulgare. Next base: position 33,168,375 of record OY743186.1, on the reverse strand, counting down.
GCAAAGTGCTTGTTGACATCCATTAGAGAAGTGTCATGCTGTCACTTTTTTTTAAGAAGTCGCATCCTGCTACTTTTTCATGTGAAGTTGATGAATGCAAGATGCTTGTTGACATCAAGCATCGAACAAGTGTCATTCTGTCACTTTTTTACAAAAAAGTCGCAGTTTGCCACTTTTTCATATGAAGTTGATGAGGCCCTTGGTAAATGAAGTTAAAAGGCAGGTATTCTACCCTGCACCCTTGGAGGCAAATCAATTTACCTCATTCATCAAGGCATAGGGCAGGGTAGGACAAGACAGAGCAAGTGGGGCCCTAAGGTGTGGGCTCTTTCTTTCTTTCTTTTTTTCTTCAGTGTCATATATCATATATGGGGAAATTACACAAACTACCCTAAAGAATGAATGAATTTTAAAAATACTTTTTTTTTAAAAAAAAATATTGCAAAAATTGAAATAGTGTAATGAATATTGTAAAAATTGAAAAAGTAACATTCGAGTAGAAAAAATTAATAAATTGTCACTTTTTAGTTCAAAGAAAAAGTGATGAAAAGTGACATTGTGCCACATTTTTTTGAAAAGTGGCATCGTATTACTTTTGTTTCACTTTTTTAAAACAAGTGAGAAAATTATTAAAAATGTGACAAAGGTTTTAAAAAAGTGGCACTCAATGTCACTTTTTTAGTAGAAGGTTTTTTTTTTTTTTTTTTTAAGTGGTATTTTGTCAATTTTTATTAAAAAAAGTGGCATTGTACCACATTTTATTTTAGTTAAAAAAGTGACATGTGGTCACTTTTTTTATTTTTTAAAAAAAGAAAGAAAGTGATAAAATGATAAAAAGTGACATTGTGTATTGTGTCACTTTATTATTAAGAAAGTAATAAACATTGTATCTTGTGTCACTTTTTTATTAAAAATTGAGAAAGTGACATTCAAATAGCAAAAAGTAACAAAACGTCCATTTATTTTACTAAAAAGTGACACAGTATCACTTTTTAATTAAAAGAGAAGGCGATTTAAAACAAAAAGTGATAAGGAAAAAAATGGCATTGTTTAATGCATCTATTAATGTTTGTGGACTTATGTAATTTGTTAACCAATGATGAATATTGAAAAAAATGAAATTGACCTTTAAGTAGAAAAAAGTGACAAATTGTCACTTTTTAGTTTAAAAGAAAAAATGATAAAAAATAAAATTATGTAAAAGGCACAATTATTTCAATATTTTGAATAAAATTAACATGTCATAAATTTATTCTAAGGTTTTAATTTAAATTTGGTTGAGAAAGTAACATATATATCATTTTTTTAAAAATAAGTGACATTATGTCACTTTTTTAAAAAAGTGATAAAAACATTAAAAGAAGTGGCACCCAAAATTTATAAAATATTTTTACTTCCTAAAAATTTCAAAAGTGTATTTTTGTAAATGGTCAAAAAATAAGAGTATTTGTGTTAATACCCCTTTTTTATTTTCAATGAGGGCTTGTAAAAGCCTATGAAATAAAACGAACATCGGATTTCATCGCCGTATTAAGTTTATTTGATATCACAAAAATATATAACAAACCTCCACTTTAATTTGTTTAAATTTTATTTGTATTCAACATCAATTTTCTTTTTAATGTATTTTAGTTTTTACTTAAGTTTAATTTTTAATATATTGATTACATATATTTTATAAAAGTTTTAATACACACACACATGCACACATTAAAGTAATGATAATATCTTACACAGTGTACATACATTTTTATTTTGGAATTTATAAAAATATGTTGATTATACAATCATATCAAATAAAAAATATAGTACAAATAATATTTTATTACAAAATATTATCGAATTCGAAATTTTAAAAAAGACAACACTAATCAAAGTAGAAAAAAATACCCACGAGTCTTAAAATATATATAGCGCTTAATTAAATTTTTTGTATTAAATTTATTTTAATTTTATTTGTATTCATCACCAATTTTCATTTTAACGTATTTTAATTTTTAATTTAGTTTAATTTTTAATGTATTGTTTACCTATATTTTATAAACACACACACACACACACACACACACATTAATGACCGATATTTATTATTAACTTTCATTTAATACCAATTTTTATTAATTATATTTAATATTTGTTTTTTTTTTCTTTTTGCAAAAATTTCCTGATTTAGAAAGAATTTTGAACGAAAAATTGTGTACGTAAAAATGATGACGATTATCCTATTATTAATTATTAATATATGTATAGATTGATTACACATCTCTCTCTCTCTCTCTCTCTCTCTCTCTCTCTCTCTCTCTCTCTCTCTCTCTCTCTCTCTCACACACACACACACACACACACACACACATACTAATAACCGAAATTTGTTACTAACTTTCATTTAATACCAACATTTAATTAATATCAACTTTTATTAATTATATTTAATACTTTTTTTTTTGGGAAAAGTTTTATGATTTAGAAAGAATTTTGGGCTAAAACAGTAAAAAGTGTGTGCGTAAAAATGATGGTGATTATCCTATTATTTTATATGTATAGAAGATTATCGTCAAGAGTACTTAGTCTATTTAGTAAACCTTTCCAAAGAGACTCTACAAAGGCTTTGGTATCATCAAGAACACTTAGTTCATTTAGTAAATCTATCCACGGAGACTCTACAAAGGCTTCAGTAGTAGCAAGAGTAAAGCCTTTAAATTTTACACCTTTAACCCATGTTTGGTAGGGATTAAAATTAAAATTTTAGTAGATTTTGATAAAAGTTGATGAAATATGTAGTTAAAATATTGTGTGCCTCATAAAATGTGTGGTTAAAATAAATTTGCTGACAAAATGACGCGATCCCAATCGAAAATCTTGAAGAAAACGCGGAATATCAATATTAATGACCTGGGAAAGATCTAAATCAGACTAAACACAAGAAACAAATATAAAATAATTGAAAGAAATAGAAATGACGTTAGAACCTTGACTCACAATCACGACGCGAAGAATCGACGATGCAGATTGAAGAACCAATATTTTTGAAACGCCACAATGACTTATCAATTTCCTTGATAAGTTTCTGATTGGAACGCGACAAATATTTCGCAATTTTTGATAAGTTCCGAATTGTTCTTTGAAGAACACAAAAAGGGAATTATCAAACTTTTCAAAGAGAAATTCTCTCAATTTAATAAATAATCATCAAAACTGTTTTACAATAATGAAATCGTCGCTAATATATTGAAAAACGACATAGCCCTAACCCTATCCGCATTAGGGTTCAAAAATATAATTAATAACCAATAAAAACGGAAACTAATTTAAAATTCGCGAAAATCTGCTTCTGTCACAACCGCGCGATCGCATGGGCATCTGTGTCGCGATCGCGTGGTTGACCCTTAAACTTTCGGGTTGATTTTTGATGCAATGGCGTGATCGCTCCATTTGTTTCACCAAGCGACCGCGTGGTTGGTCCGGCGGCAACAATATTCGTCTCTTCGAAGTAACTTGATTCGATTTGATTCTCGACTCGAGCCCAACACGAAAGTTGCTCGTTTTTCCTTGTAGATTGTTATGGAATCGTCTATGACTTGTTTTCTTCTTTGATGTCCTTCCTCGGTTTACATCATTCGACCTCTAATCTCTTGAAAAAGATTCGACCTCTAATCTCGAATTTGTCCAATCCTCTTGCAACTCCTAGGTTTGTTGATGGCTTTTGGACCATGCTTATGCTTGCACTTGCTGGTTTTGTATTTATGTTGGGACTTTGTGCATCTTTTGGACTCCTTGACCTGCTCCCTCTTTATATTAAATTCAATTCCAACTTTAGTTTTGAAATTCGACTTGGGTACCTGCAAGACAGAATTAACCAAATTGGGGAGGGGTTTGTTAGATTGGTTAAGTGCAAGGTTAAAATCATTGTACATCATCCATTGTGCAAAAAAATTCATTTTGGGGGTGAACTCTCTTTTATTTTTCTTTTTGCACTCTAGTTGATGAGAATCGTAGGAGGCTCGACAAAGAAAATTTATCTTTCGAGCCAAAACAATTTTGAAGTACATTTTTGTGGAGCTCCAAGGCAATTAAGGGCCATTTTTAAAGAAGATTCAAGGCTTAAACGAGAGAACATCCCAAGAAAAACAAGACAAAAATCAAGTTGGAGCCAAAGATTGAAGAAATGGAGTTTTGGCAAAGATCGGTCGACCGAAAGTCACTCCGGTCGACTGAAAGTCTGCAGAGATTTTTGAAGCCAGCCCGGTCGCATTCGACTAAGGGTTGGTTTCGGTCGACCGAAAGTGCCATTTCGGTCAACCAAAACACCCTATTTCAGAAAAACGGGGTTTTTCTTGCAAATTTCGAATTTGCATCTTTTGCCCATTTTGTACATTATATACACATTTTTTTTTATTTCAAACTAAAAAACTCGGTTGCTCATTGTGAATGCACCTCTTGAGAGGCTCCTTTGAGGTAAGGATAAAAACCTCCTTTGTTATTGTATCTTCTTGGAATTTAATCAACTTTGCTTGAGTTTATTTTTATTCTTGTGTTGTTGTTTATTTTCCCCACCTTGAAATTTGTTTAGTTGATACCCATTAGGTTATGGTTAGTTAATCCTTAAAATTTGGGTTAGATTTAAATTTGGGTTAAGGTGTTTATCCTTTATTTTACCACTTTAGCTTTCTTGGGTTTGATATTAAATAGTTGTAGAAATTTTCGGTCAATATACTAAAGGGTTCGCATCACTAGCTCTCCTTTTCCCGAGGTCGTTGCCTCAACCATCTTATTTTCAATTTTCACTTCATCTCCTTTTTTTCTGAGGTCGTGACCTCAACTCTCTTGTTTTTTTCCCTCAAACTCATTTTTTATTTTCATTTGATCATCTTGGACCTCTTTAGGTGATAAAGGGGCAAGAGTGATCTTTTTTTCCACCTTTCACAAAAGAATATTAGTTTTTAAACCCATTATGCACCGCCCTTCTATCATGTTGCCAATGTCCACCCAATAAAATATGCCCAACATGCATAGGTACTACGTCACAAACCACCTCATCCTTGTAACCCCCAATGGTAAATTTTATCCTAGCCTGCTTATTCACCTTAATTTCTCTCGACTCGGTCAGCTATTGCAATTTATAAGGGTTAGGATGTTTCAATTTAGGCAATCCCAATTTTTCAACCAACAATGTACTAATCACATTAGTACAACTTCCTCCATCAATCACCATTCCACAAATCTTTCCACCCACTATGCACCTAGTGTGAAATAGATCAACCCTTTGCTCATTGACTTCATCCATCATAACTCTAGTACTAAGGACACGCCAATTAACAAGTGAGCATTTAACAACATAAGTCAACCTATCCTCATCACTACTACTAGCCCCAACATCCACTAACATAGGCATTCCCTTAAATCCATCATCTGAATTAATTTCACCATTATCACGCAAAATCATTACCCTCTTATTTGGACACCGGGATGCTATATGACCCGAACCTAAACACTTAAAGCATTTAATATTTCTATCCCTAGTAGTTTAAGAATCAGAAATATTTTTACCTATTGTTATCGGTTTCTCCTTCCTTTTCGGGACATGTTCATCATTGTGTTCCCGTTTCGGTTGTGATGTAGAATAAGAACCCGGTGAGTATCTTGCTGTCCCCTTTGGCCTTAGTTGTCTTTCCACCTTCATTGCCACATGCACCATATCCTCTAGTTCCACATAATGTTGCATCTCAATGATGTTGGCAATATCTCTATTCAACCCACTCAAAAACCTAGCCATTGTAGCTTCCCGATCCTTTACCACATTAGCATGAATCATCGCCACCTCCATATCCTTATGATAATCTTCTACACTCCTCAACCCCTGAGTCAGACTTTGCAGCCTCTGGTAAATATCTCTATAATAATGAGTTGACACAAACCGCTTCCTCATTATGGTCTTTAATTCACCACAAGTCTCCATCAGCTCCTCCAGGTTCCTCCTCCTACACGTCACTAGTTGATCCCACCAAATATTTGCATAATCTGTGAATTCAATCACTGCTAATTTCACATTCTTCTTTTTCGATTAGTTATTACAATCAAAAAGCAGTTCAACCTTTGTTTCTCAATCCAGGTACGCCTCCGGATTACTCCTACCCTAGAACGATGGTATTTTCATTTTAATTTTCCTGAGGTCGTCATCCTCAACATCTCTACTCACACGATGCTCCCTATCATACCTCCTCTCATACTTATCTCCTCTATCCCTCCTTCGCATACTTGCCACCGCATATATACTATCACTTTCACTACCCATGCCCTCATCATCCATACAAACATCACGCCTATTACCTCTCCAGTCCTGAGAACCATTATGAGATTGATCCCGGTGTTGTTGTTCACATTTTGCACCCCGTTTATCCATCTGAGTCATCAACCTCTCAAATTGTTCCCGCATCGCTGCAACCTCATCATTACCCCGCTCAACCTTCCTATTCACACCCCTGAATTATTTTCTGTCACCCACAGAAGATGATGATGTCGATTCCTCCTTGTAAGACATTTTTTTTTGAACTACTAGAAAATTTGACTACGAGTATGGCGAAAAAAAGGGGATTGGATTTGGACGAAAACGAACTCGAAAAACACTTTTGAATTTTTTGTAAGATTTTTATGGATCAAAAGCTGAAAAAGTTTATTGACACGAAGAACACAAGAGTTAAGAAAAACAAGAAAATGCAAGAATCTGAATTAGATCCAAGCTCTGATGCCAGATGACGCGATCCCAATCGGAAATCTCGATGAAAACGCGGAATATCAATATTAATGACCTAGGAAAGATCTAAATCAGACTAAACACAAGAAACAAACAAAAAATAATTGGAAGAGATAGAATTGACGATAGAACCTTGACCCGACAATCACGACGCAAAGAATCTACGATGCGGATGGAAGAACCAACATTTTCGAAATGCCACAAGGACTTGTCAATTTTTTTGATAAGTTTCTGATTGAAACGTCACAAATATTTCACAATATTTGATAAGTTCAGAATTGTTCTTTGAAGAACACAAAAAGGGAATCATCAACCTTTTCAAAGAATAAATAATCATCAAAACTATTTTACAATAATGAAATTGTCACTAATATATTGAAAAATGACCTAGCCCTTACCCTAGCCGCATTAGGGTTCAAAAATATAACAACTACGCGATTGCATGGGCATCTGTGTCGCGATCGCTTGGTTGGCCCTTAAACTTTTGGGTCAATTTTTGATGCAATGGCGCGATTGCTCCATTTGTTTCACCAAGTGATCGCATGGTTGGTCTGGCGGAAATAATATTCGTCTCTTCGAACCAACTTGATTTGATTTGATTCTCGACTCGAGCCCAACACGAAAGTTGCTCGTTTTTCCTTGTAGATTGTTGTGGAATTGTCTGTGGCTTGTTTTCTTCATTGATGTCCTTCCTCAATTCACATCACAAAATATTATTTTAATTTCCACCAAATAGGGCTTTAGTATTAAACTTATATATTAAACCAATATTGCATGTTCATTTCAGATATCTAAACAACATTTTAAAACTTCCCAATGGTTGGGACCAAGATTAGACATATACCTGTTAAGTGTACAACAACAAAAGTCAAATAAGGTCTAGTACACACCATTAAATACATCACGTATCTAATGACATTAGAATATGAAATTTTTTTCATATATACTTATTCCTCTTCATTAGTAGGTGATTGATCTTCAGGTAAAATGAAATGATTGACTAAAAGTAATGTAACAGGTTTACAATCATCCAAGTCAAACTTTTATAAAAAATTCATAACATATGGAGTCAGATGTAAAAGAAAAAATGAATTTGACATATCTCTTTCAATTTTCACTTCTAAGATTATTTCAGCATTACCTAGGTCTTTCATGTCAATTCACCACTTGAAGTAGTTTTATTTCATTTAAGATCTTCAAATTAGGGTCAATCAAGAGTATATCCTCGACGTATAATAATAAAAGCACAACAACCATTATTAGCATTACTTTTTTATAATATAAGCAATGACCAAATTCACTCATTTTAAAACCAACAGTTTGCACAAAAGAATCAAAACCTATGTACAATTTTCGGAGAGATTATTTTAAACCATAAAGAGAACGTTTAAGAAGACATACATAGTCATGTTTTTGTTTATTTTCAAAATCTTTAGGTTGATCAATAAAAATATTTTAATCAAGTTCACCATTCAAATAATGCAAGCACAGTCATATTAGTGGTATTCTTAAGAACTGGATAAAATATTTCATTACATTATACGCCTTTTTTTGTGTAACACTTAGTCACAAGCCTAGCTTGAAATTTTAAAAGCTTTCCTTTAATGGTTCCCACCTTAACTCTAAAAACTCATTTACACCAAACAATAGACTTGTTTTTAGATCTCAGGACTAACTCTCATGTTTGATTTTTAGCGGAGAAATTTATCTCTTTTTTCATCGCTTTCACTCTTACCTCAGATTGCTCAATCCTTAAAGCTTCTTCATACGTGTTTGGCTCTCTATCAACTAGTTCTTGATAACTAGCATAAGTTAATTCAAAATCAAATTCTAACCTTTGAGGAAACCAATTAGTTCTCTTTACTTTGTCCTTAATGACTGATCACCAAAGAGAGGGTTTGCTTGCCTTATGATTCCTCTGCAATTTCATATCTTTCAACATTCTTAGTACTACCTCAGAATTTTAATGCTCCGCCTCAATTGAGGAGGTGGTGATATGGACACTTACGATCTCTAAATCCATTTGGGATTCGCCATTGGTGTTTTCATGTTGTTTTTCTCTCACAGTGTCACTCTTTGATTTTGAACATGGCATTTCAGACTCATTTAGTGTAACATCACTATTAAAGATGATCTTAACTCCAGTTTGACTTCTATCCTAATACCTATATCCCTTAACTCCTTCAGGTTATCCTAAGAAAACAAATTTACTAGCTCTAGTTTCTAGTATTCCCTCATTTTGATGAGAGAAAGAAATACAACCAAAAGTTCTCAACATGGTATTTCATACTATTTTTGATGCAGACTATCACAATTTAAGCAATAGAAGGCATTGAGTTAATAAGATAACATGCAATTACAAAAAAATTTTCCTAAAAATATTTAGGAACACCAAAACTCAACATCATACATTTAACTTTATCAAGAACGGTGTGATTTATACGTTCAACAACCCTATTTTTCTGAGACGTATATGGAACATTTTTATGTATGGTAATTCCACATTCTTTACAAATACCATAAAGATCAATATTACAAAACTCGAGGCTATTATCAATTTTTAGATAATTTATCTTTTTGCTAGTTTGATTTTCAACTTCCATTTTCCAAATTTTAAATTTCCTAAATGTTTCAGTTTTGTCTTTCAATAGATAAACCAACACTTTACAAGAATAAGCATCAATTGTGGATAAAGAAAATATCTGTTACCACTCATCGTAGGATTAGTGGCAAAAAATAAAGGCCAAAAGTTGATAGAATGAAGGAATTGAAGCAAATAAAGGTCGAATGGATAATTATTGGAGTTAAATTGTACACATTTTAGAAGTGTATAAAGACAATTTAGGATAAGATGAAGTTAAATGAAGAAATCAAGAAGTTGAGGACCAGATTGCTACAATTGAAAGTTGAAGGACTGAGGAGTAAATAAAATATGAGGACTGAAATGCAAGTTTTAGAAAGTTGAAATTGCAGCCTAAACTTATAACCAGGCGGTCGCACCAAGGATTGAGGTGCGCGGCCGCACGGTCGTTACACAAACTGACATATTGTAATTTTACAAGTTGTGCGTCCACTCAATCTTTGCCTGTGCGGCCGCTCAGCCTTCCGAGGCCCAGCATAGGTTTTAGACCATGCACATTATTTATCTAATTTCTCCCTTATTCTATTAGGGTTCTTCTCCAACTATAAATACAACTTCTCATGCAAGAAAAATGAGACATTCGCAAGACTTTTGCCAAACTTTTACACATACTTTCAAGAACATAATTCAGCGTTTTATCATACAAAATTTGGGAGGAAAATCAAGGTGAAGGCGTAGGGATTGAAGATTATCAATGGGGAGCAGAATTTTGGGGCAAGAATTCCTTTCTCTTGTTAATTTGAGAAAATCTACATGCATAGTTATTATTATTTCTCTAAATTTATTTCTTTATCGATGAACAACTAAACTTTTAATTGAGACAATCGATGTAGCTTAGTTTTATGCTTTTAAATTTATAATTCTAGTTTTGCGTCTATAATTGCATGCGTTGATTTTATTTTGTACTTAATGCGTGAATGAATTAATCACTTATTCATGATATCATGATTATTTTCGTAATCCGAGAGTTGAGCTAACAACCTAGATTTAGGAATAAATCCGATAATTGGATAAAAGGTAGATATATACTTTTATTATTATTGGGATTGTTACATAAATTCTTGTATTCCATGTACCTAATTATTATGACCTGCTATCTAGAAATACGATTGACTAATTAAATAGAGTTGATTTAAACTCGAGAGAGGATTTTCATGTGTAAGTGAATTCGATCGAACACATAAATAAGAATGAAACTAGATAAATGGAATTAAAAGTATTGACTGATATGAAAGTGGATGTCCCAACATTTACAAACATTAATTTAGTAAGTACACACTGCTCACAAAATGGCATGTCGGATACACAATATTTTTCAAACATACCTTTATCATTAAGCAACTTAAGCCTTTTAATGCTTATATGAACTAATCTATTGTGTCACTTGTATGTATCATTAGTGTTGGTTGAATTAATAGAGGTATGTGGATTTTTAATTACTTCAGTCGTAGTCACATAAATACTATTTCTTCTATTACATTTACATATGACAATAACACTCTTAGTTATTTTCAACACGTTGTTTCTAATTTTACCATAAAAACCATATGTTTCTAATGCCCCTACAAAAATGAGATTCCTAACCATTTCATGGATATATCTGACTCCACTTACTTTAAGCACATGACTAGTGTCGTATTTTAAAATGATATCACCCATAAGATAACATGATCACTTTTAGATTCTTGCATATTTTGAAACAAATTTTTATGAGATGGAAGATGAAAAGATGCATCAAAATCAAGTATTCATTCATGGGTGTGTGATCTCAAAGTCAGATTCACCTCAAGAGGTTCAGGGTTCAATAAGACAATAACACATAAACTTCAATTAATTCATTGTCAAGCGATGAATAACATTTGTTTCATTGTAAGCTCTTTCTTTTTGCTTATTTTTCTCAGTATAACAATCATTAATAAAATGCCCAAGTTTATCGTACCTATATATTTCCTACATTTTCCTTTACCATTTTGGTTATCACAAGTCCTAGACTGAAACCTACCTCTCATCATGTGGACATCGCCACATTTTCTTTCAATTTTCTCAGTTTTAATTCTATATCTTTACTCCTTAATCAATCTATAACAATTTCTAGTGTTAAAGTGTCTCTCACATATTTAATGACATTCTCAAACTCTTTAAAAGCATCAGGGAGGATAACATTTAACAATATAATGACTTTATAATATTCAGGTACTTTTCACTACCGTTAGTGATGTATTGCACAAGTAATTTAAGACATTAAAATTGTCGTCTAAGTCTTTTGGAGTGTCAATTTGAAATTGAAAAAAATCTCAAAAAGAAAAAGTTAATTTGAAATAGATTTTTGACACAAAAAGCTCCTCCAATTTTTAACAAAGTTCATTTGTTGATTTTTATATACCAACTTTTCATAAAATAGTATCTGACAAGTGTAGAATTATAGAAGTGTATGATAAATTATCGGTGTCCTTTTTACTCTTCGGTCAAATTTAAAGAAATCGAGTCATCAATAGCTTTTGAATTTTTTTGTTGAACGAGTTTACCTTCATTTTTTTGTTGCCATATTGAAAAATACCCCTTGCCGTTAAAGTCCCAATTCAAAGTTATGTGTCAACATCGTATCGTAAATGCACAAACCATAAACACAAGCACTTAAAATCCAAATAATACACAAATTACACAAAGCAACCAAGATTCATATGACTTCACAAGATATACACTATTCTAGAATCTTGGGATGTCGTAAAAATCAAGCTCTCATTCAAGGGAAGAAACTAGAATAGGAGTCCGAGTTAGAGTCTAAATATTTACGAGATAAATAAAGCAAAAATATTCAACAATATTTTAATCTAAAGATCGTAATAAAACAATTTCACATAGAAACTAAAACACAAATATGGTACGTAGTTTTAGGTTCTATCAAAAAGTAATGGTTACCAAACATGACCACCCCCAAGCTTAATGACCACCCCACCTGCTAATACAATAAAATTGAAAGGGTTCCAGCTAATTTACTAGAACGGACCTATCTATGATCAGTACAATTGAGAGATGGGGATTCCTAGAGTTATTTTTTCAAACCTTAAGGTTCTTGAGTGATCAACACCTTTGTTGGAATCGGCACACAACCAATGGCAAAATCAACCAACTTTCTTTACAAAACTTGAAATAAAAATTTACCAATATGAAAATGTTAAAAATGCCAAATAACAAGAACTGCTTGAAGAAAGTTTCGTCGAAAAAAGTCAGACGCGCCTACGTTGCTTTCCCATGCGTCACCTCACGTCCCTCCACACATGCCGTTGTGTCAAGGACCGCAGATATACTTAGCCCCTTGACGCACTCGTAGCCACAATTTGCCCAAACTCCGGCCACACTTTTTAAATATTATTCAAGTTGTAATTTCCTTTTAATTGTAATAGTTTATTTCAATTGTAATTGTAAAAGTTTATTATGATTCCTCAACCTTTAGACATCTACTCCTATCAACTAGGGTTTTTTCTCTGAAATCTATTATAGGGGTAATAAAATTTAAAACTTTCAAGTTTTTGGTGTCAACTCTCTACACCAACATTTGTAAATTACTGCTTTCATCAATCAACGTAATTTATTGCCTTCTGCAATCAATGAACAATCAAGTTTCAATGCTTTCAAGTTTTTTCTTGTAAAGTTTTTTTCAATTTGTAATCAAATCTTCTTTCGTCCCGAGAAAAGGGAGAAAAAAGGAAGGTAATCTAACGGAGCAAACTATTGCCGCACGGTGTCCCTTTTTGTGCAAGGAAGAAAGGCGCCCCATAAAACGTAGTCCGTCTCCACACACCGATAACTCAGCATTGCCTCAGTCAGCTGAGTCTAGTGGTAGTCTCCTTTTCACCAACCACCACTGATTTGGATGGAAATCGCGTTGTAGATCCGGTGGCTTTAAAGAAATCTGGATATATTCTCGCTCCTACTTTCTAATTATTTCCATTCGGTTTCTTGGCTGAATTTCTTTTATCTTCACCAAGCTTTGATACCAATTTTTATGCTTTAATTCAACCTACAATAAGAATAAGATGAATTAGAATGAATTAAAGAAAAAGAAATCAAATTAATAGCAAAGAAAAACCTAAGCATTAAATTATAATTTTCCCTACCCTTGTTTGATTTATATTAAAAATTTCTTTTTTTTTGAATTACTCAATCTCGACTATCAATTAAAAGTCAAGTTCACAATATTTAATTTTTTAATCAAATTTTAATTATCTATTCTCTTAAAAATCACTATTTATTTGAAAAAAAAAAAATTCTTTTTAAAAAAAAACCAAAAACATTACAGGCTCGAAAATTTGATCCACACAGCCATAAAGGCAACACCAATTATTGGATAATTGTGTAGTCACGAAAGCTGGTGGATAATCACAAAGATGGTACACATGACTATTGAATTATGCAAGACTACAATGGGTATACCAATTTTCTCAAATAATTGCAATTCAAAACCCAACGACCACTCAACAAATTTACTTTTGATAACAAAGTTTGGTTTATAAACTGATTTTTTTATAATTTTGAAGTAAAAAATAGTGGTTGAAAATTAGAGAGAGAAAATGTGTATAATTAAAAAGTAATTTGAAAAATTGTCTAATTTATAAACATGTTTATAAACCATTTTTTTTTTTTTACTTTCAACGACTTTTAAACTCGAGCTCTTTTTAATAAGAGTTTTGCTACGTGTACAAATAAGTGTACAAACAGATTTACAAACAGGATAGGTGGCAAAAATCTATTGACCAGGCCGGCAGGCCATGTTCGGTAGAAAATTGTGCCAAATTAAATTTTGTGTTTGATTTATTTGTATTTTCTAGGTAAGATGTGAGGTTAAAAACTGATTTGAGAAATTGTGTAATTGGAGAGAGAAAATAGAGATGATTAAAAAGTGATTTGAAAAATGGTGTAAATTAAATTTATTGTCTTTTTTATCTTTTAGCCTATTAATTTGGTAAATTAAAAGAAACTGAACGAACCCTTACACATTACATCACTTAAAGAATCAACTACAATAAAATAATTACATTATTATTTGTACACTTGTTTATACATTAAATGTAGCAATTTTCAAAAAGTAAACCTCAATCCAATTGTTAGGCTTGATTATTACAAACTACATATAGAGCCTCCTTAGTCTATGGAATTTTTTTATTATTATTTTTATGGATTTTTTTTATTTTTTTGATGAATATGTAGTTTAGATTAATTTAAAAAGTTAAAATTTTCAAACCAAAAATTATGAACTTAACTAAAAATGATGAATTATTAAGATTGAGAGGCCATTTGGTTTATCAAGAATTTTTATCAAAAATTTTTAAACTCAATCTCAATCATCCATCTTTGATCAAAATTACAATGTTTTACTTTTTAAATCAATCTAAATCATACATCCACAAAAAATACAAAAAAATCACAAAAATAAAAAACTTTTCATCAACCAAACGGGCATTGAGTTTGAAAAATATACAGATGCGTGCCTAAGACTCGAGGCTCGGAGAAAAGGACCTCTAAAATCTACACAGGCATGCCTAAGACTCTAGGCTCGGAGACAACGACCAGCGTAAGGAGGGCAAGTGTGAGAAAAGACGGTCAAATGTATATGTTGACCACCTAAGGCGAGCAGAAAAAGCACGTCTCTTCCAGCAAATAAAAACAGAATTTTCTTACTTTGCATGCGTTTGGCCCTATTTTTTTTTGGGAAAAATTATGGTTGTGAATAGTATTTTAAAGGAAATGAGTGGTTAGAAAATATTCGAAAAAAATAATGGTTAAAAATTGGAGAGAGAAAATGTGTGTGGTTAAAAAATAGTTCGAAAAATTGTGTAATTTATAAATTAATTTATAAATCAAATAAACTACTTTACCGAACACTATGTAAAATAGATTCTTGAGAGTAAGTGTTGAATGAATTTTGTTATGAAAAAATGAAAGCCAAATAAGGGCTCACTCCTTTTCCCCTGCGCTCCAAGCGCAGGGGCCCCACCATAAACAGGGGCTTTTGGCTGACAACTCCATTTTTTTTTCCTAGCCCTTTCCATTTTTTTTTCCTTCTCTTTTTTGACGTTTTTTCTTCCTTTCTTTCAAAAGTTTTTTGTATTATTTTCTACACAATTAATTGACGATTAATTTGAAAAAGTGACAATTCAACTGAAAAAGTGTATACAAAAAAATTTGAAAAGATTATATACAAAAATACATCAAAAAATGAGATTGATGAGACAATTCATGTAAGTAAAAAATAATGAAAAAAAATTAACATGACAATTCTACTAAAAAAGATTATACAAAAAAAAAAAATAGAATATATTTTATATAAAAATACATCAAAAAAGAGATTGATGAGACAATTCATGTAAGGAAAAAATAATGAAAAAAATTTGACATAACAATTCTACTAAAAAAGATTATACAAAAAAAAATAGAATATATTTTATATAAAAATACATCAAAAAAGAGATTGGTTTGACAATTCATGTAAAGAAAAAACATAGATAAAAAATTCAACTGAAAATATTAATACAATTTTAAAAAAATTATATAAAAATACATCCAAAAACGAGATTGAAAATACATCAAAAAAGTACATTAAAATATGAAAAAAAAAAAATACAAAGCAAATCAAAGAAAAACAAAAACAAAAAAAAAAAAAAAAGAAGAAAAAAAAATTAAAAATAGGGACTGTCGGCCAAATTCATGTAGGGACCTGCGCTTGGAGGGCAGGAATCGCAGGATACTCCTGCGCTCTAAGCGCGTGAGACCAATTTTGAATAAGGGCTTTATGTTAATTTGACTGCTCGCCAACTCCAACTCCAACTGTTATTAGTTATTATTACTATTTGTACTTTAAACGCCAAGCTATAGATGCATAAGCAAAAGGCGAACGCGCAGGAGGACAAAGTGAGTTTTACCTTGACTTTGTCACATGTTGCCAGTCGCAATTATGCGGTTGACAACCTTTTTTATATATTATATTTCGTAACCTCTATTTGGTAATCAAAATAAATTGATTTATAAATCAATTTATAAATTATATAATTTTTTAAATTACTTTTTAATCATATATTTTCTCTTTTCAATTTTCAACAAATACTTTTTTACTTCAAAATTATAAATAAATCAATTTATAAATCAAACAGTATTATCAAATAAAGGCACATTTTCCTATTAAATTCATTATTCATGTACATTTCATTCACTTATTCAAAAAATACACATCATTCAAAAAAAATAAAAAATAAATAAAGGATAAAAATATTTTCAAAGTTTGTTTATTTCTTTTTTTGTTGAATTCTTTGATAAGTCATTTTTTCTTTATTTACAAAGCAAGCTTGTATTAAATGTATTGCGATGTTTTGAATATCAAACTTAATTTACGGTGTGAAATTTAATATATGTATGTATATTAAAATTTATTATGACAAAATAAATGATAAAAATAATACATGACAAAAAATCAAATTATAAAATAAAATTAATAGAAAAAACATTCGTTTCGTAAATAAAATAAATTGATTTATAACCAATTTATAAATTACACAATTTTCAAGCTACTTTTTAACCACACATATTTTTCTCTCTTATTTTTAACCTCGAAATCATAATTAAACTAATTTATAAACAAAACAATATTATCAAACAAAAATTACAATATAAAATAAAATAAAAAAATTAAAGGCTGACACCATTAAATATGAACTTTGTCCATACAAGTTCTCTTGCGCGTGTAGCACAGGAGAACTAAACTGAAACAAAAGGTATGAAATAATCACTTTCTAAAAAAAAAAAAGGTAGGAAATAACCAATGAATTAAGTAAGAGCTTGTTTGGTAATGTGATTTTTTTTAATCTTTTTTATTTACGAATGTGTGGTTTAAAAATATTTGAAAAGTAAAAAATTGTGAGCTTAACTAAGAATGGATAATTGAGATTGAATTTGAAAAGTTGTGGTATAACTTTTAGCTTTACCAAACAAGCTCTAAATCACCTCAGTTCAATAGTTGTTATAATTAAAATATATTCTATAATTACTCTCGTTGACTTGTATAAATATGCTTTATGAACAGACGACAACAGCATGACTTCTATTCCACTTTTTTTATGACACGTCATCAATCTGTAAAAGATTATGTAAATGACAATGTCCAATAAGTATTTTTCATTAACGACTCAGTCTTGTATTGAAAACGAATACTAGTTCATAATTCAACTCTAA
The DNA here is from genome assembly GCA_963555705.1 of Ligustrum vulgare. NCBI lineage: Eukaryota > Viridiplantae > Streptophyta > Magnoliopsida > Lamiales > Oleaceae > Ligustrum > Ligustrum vulgare. The sequence continues at coordinate 33,150,760 of OY743186.1, read as the reverse complement.
ATATGTTAATCAAGAGTCTAGCCTCACACACTGGCGGATCCAACTATGGGCGAGCCTGTTCGGCCGCTCGTGCTGGATTCGTCCAGATTTTCAAATTTATTAATTAATTATTATTATTTTTAAAAAAAAAATGCAAAAGTCTAGTAATATATTTGATTGATTTAATTTTCTAAATGAAAAAATGGATATTTTTCAACTTTTATTGTTTGGTTGACATTGTTTTTCATGAAAAATAAAGTAAAATTTTTAAATTTTTTCACACATTTATACTTAATAATAATAATGTTAATTTTTGAAAAATAATAAATCAATTAACAACAATAAAAACAATCAAATATGACGAAAATGGTAAAAGATTTTTCATGGAAAATAAAACATTCTCTCCCCCGAAAAACGAATTCCTCCAAATCAAGAAAAATACAGAATTTCGAGACAATTTAGAAAATGAATTCCATGAAAAACTTAGGCAATCAAACAACGTAAAAGTTGGAAAATCATTTTGGAAAACTCAGATCCATGAAAAACTTAAGGCTATCAAACTCATCCTTATATCCATTACCCATGTCATCTGTCCAATCCATTTGCTACTTTGGGAGACGATTGGTTGAATGGCATTTTGATGATTTACACAGGGCAAGAATTTTAAACTCATTTAGAATAAGGCAATTTTACGACACTTTCAAAGTATGAGATCTTGGAGAATGCAGTTGTCTAAGCTTCTAGCTACGGAGTAGAATTATATCATGTATTTTTCTACTATTTTTGTTTGTATTGAACTGTATTTTCATATAAAATGAAATTATGTTTTAAAGCATTTATATGTTAATAGAATTTTTAATATTTTTTTAATTAAACAATATTTTGCCGTTGAAGGTCAACAGTCAAATAGTTAAAGTCCGCTCTAGCTCAACCGCAATTTTGAATTCGCCGCTGGCCTCACATGTATAATCGATTAGGTATTAGCTCACGGACTCACGGTTCTCTTCTTGTAGTTGGTACCTAGACATCTCATAGAATAGTCTAGCTAGAAAGACAACTATACCCTCATCCCCAAATGTTTACTAAGTCGTAAGTCCCCCAAAAGATGGCTATATTGTCTATTTAAGTGAGCCTGGACATGTTTCATGCGTGTAGAGATGGCAAACGGGCCGAGCCGCTGCCGGCTCGTCGGCTCGGCTCGGCTCGGCTCGTCAAATCACGAGCCACGAGTCGCTCGGCTCGTCCAACTCATGGGCTCGTTCACGAGCCAAACAAGCAAGTCCTAAAACGAGCCGAGCTCGGCTCGGCTCGTTTTACATAGACGGCTCGTGGACTCGTTTTTTTTAAAATAAAATATTAATTTTAATGAAAAACATGAAAAAAAATAATAATAATAATTTTATGTACGAGCCACGAGCTCAAGGGCCAATCCGAACTTGACCCTGAGTAACGAGCCTAGCCGAAGCTCGGCTCGTCTTAGAGACGAGCTGAGCAGCGAGCTTAATGGGTCGAGCCGGCTCCGCTTGGCCCATTGCCATCTCTAAATGCATGGCAGATACAGAAGATGGACAAGTGAGAAGAATTTTATGCATCATTTATTATTATTATTATTATTATTATTATTATTCAGATATAAGGTAGAGATTATGCCATTTTCTCTTTACTTTTTTTAAATCGTTTTCTATTTTTATTTTTTAAAATAGGAAAAACGCGTTCCATTCTCTATTTTCAATAATGTATTTTGAAAGATGAAACAAAAAATTGTAAAGAAAAGCAAAACGAGGAAAAAGTTGTTTTGGACATTTCCAGTTAAATCAGTTAGAAATGATAAAAATGCGGAAAACACATTTTGATCACCAAAAGCTTCTATCCCAACTAGGGATGGGCATTAACCCACCCAATCCGTCGAAATCGTCCAACTCAACCCAATCGATTTGAGTCGATTTTTGATGAAACTTGGGCTGGGTTGGGTTCTAGAAAAAAATTTGTTCGGGTTGGATTGAGTTGGGTTGTGAGTTGGATGAAAAACTCAACCCAACCCAATCAAAATTTTAAAAATAAGGACCATTTAAATTTCATGAATCTTAAGCCCATTTTTAATTTGGATGAAACTCAAATATGGTTTGAACATATTTTAGTTTTATTATATTAGTAAGTATTCAATTTATTATATTTGAGCTTATTGTATTGTACATAATTTATTTGAGTTAATAGTTAATTTATGGGCATAATTTTTTTATTTTTTAAGATTTTTAATTAATTAGACCAAAACTCAAACCACCCAACCCGACTAAAACTTGATTGTGTTGGGTTAGGTGAACTCATGTTTGGGTTGAGTTGAGTAAATTTCTTACCAGAGGAAATTACACAACATCATACATTTCAACTAACAAATTCAAAAAATCAAATTTTAAAGTTATTTATTCTAAAATCAGGTCATCATGTGTCAATTTATTTTTAATATTGTTATAAAATTATATTAATTACCTTACCACATTTTCATCATCTCCACCTCAACCCTAAATTAATCTCTCTCTCTCTCTCTCTCTCTCTCTCTCTCTCTCTCTCCATACACAACCACACCGGAGACGGCGGTCTCTCTCTCTCCACCATCCCTCCACACACAACCACACCGGAGACGGCGGCGAGATCTCAGCGCAGCTTCCTCAGTCAGGGAGCAAGATCGTTGCAGCCAATTATTTGATCACCGCCGCTGCAGATCTCCGCCGCTAATGGAAGCTTGATTTTTCTATCTGTGCATTGGCACCAGAGAAGTCGATACCTATAGGAGACGAAGCCGCCGCATCTCAGCCACATCACTGTGTGGTGGTTTTTGTGATGTTAAAGGTGGTGGATCTGCGTTGGAAGTTGTGGATCTGTGGAGTTGTATATGTATTCTTCTCATTCTTCGTCTATGTTTTTGGTATGTGTTCTGGTTTTGGTTATGGTTAGAGTGGTGGTGATGTCGTTGCATTTCATGTTACTAAGTCGTGGTGGAAATTTGGCTGTGGTGGTGGTGGCGGAGTCGTGATTGTGATTGCTACGGTGGCCGTGGGTGAAAGATAGCTGCGGTTTGCAGTTTGTGGTGGTGAGTCATGGTGGCTGGGTGGTGGCGGTTTGTTGCAATGTGGATGAGGGTGGCTGTGTGGACCGTGTGGTGGTAATTGGGGGTAGATCTGTGGTGGTGGTGGTGGCTCCGACGTCGGCAGTCGTGGTGTTAGGGTAGGGTGGTTGATGAGAATTAATTTGTGACCCACTAATTTGGTAATTGTGACCCAAAAATAAGTTGTGATCAATTAATTATTGTGACCATAATTTGTGATCGATAAAATTTATGATTTGTGATCGAAAAATAAATTGTGACCAATTTAATCAATAATCTGTGACTAAAAAATGAGTCGTGATCAAACAATTTGATAAATTGTGACTGTGAAATAAATTATGACCTATAAAATTTTGATTTGTGACTGAACAAATTTATGATTTATGAAAATCGTAATATAAAAAATTTGTGATTTATATTGGAGAAAAAATTGTGACCAATGATATTTATGATTTGTGATCAATAAAAAATTGTGACTCATAATCTATTAAGTTTTGAAATTGTGACAAAAAATAAATCGTGACCTAAAAAGTTTTGAATTTGTGAAAATAAGTTGTGAACTAGTAATTTTGCAAATTGTGACTAATTAAATTGAAATTATGACTAAAATAAGTTGTGACCTTTCAATTTTGCGAATTGTGACCGAGAAATAAGTAATGATCGAATAATTTGTGATTGAGAAATAAGTTGTAACCGATAAAATTCGTGATTTGTGAACTAAAAATAAAATGTGACCTCTATAATTCGTGATTTGGACGAAAAATAAATCATGAATAATTAATTTTAATAATCTGTGACCTATAATTGTTGTGATTTGTGACTGTGACCATAAATTATAAATAATTGTGACATCAACCTATTTAATCACCCATTTAATTATTTATTTTATCAAAACCTGATTTTTGAAACAAATAACCTAAGTTTATTTGATTTGAAATACTATCTTTCAAAAACCTTATCCATGTATTTATCCCTTCTTACCAATCCGATCATAGTTGGTTGGATTCGGGTTGGGCAAAAAATCGACCAAATTCAACCACGCCCACCCCTAGTCCCAACTAGTAGAGGCTCTGAATTGTCAAAGGTCCTTGGTTTGATTCCAAGACTAGGCCGTAGGGTGCAAATTTTTTTTTAATAACCAAAATTTAAAATGTTTTTAAATAAAATTGTTAGCCTCAAGGTTCAAACACAAAACCTCAACATTAAATTTCAATCAATTTACCAAAGCACCATCTATTGTTGACGCAATTTATTTTTTATCAATCCGATCATAGTGGATTGAATTCGGATTGGACAAAAAATCGATCAAACTCAACTCACACCCACCCCTAGTCCCAAAACTCCCAACTGGTAGAGGCTCTGAATTGTCAAAGGTCCTTGATTTGATTCCAAGACAAGGCCTAGCGTGCAATTTTTTTTTTAATAAGCAAAATATAAAATGTTTTTTTAAATAAAATTGTTAGTCTCAAGGTTCGAACACAAAACTTCAACATTGAAATTTCAATCAATTTACCAACGCACCATCTATTATTGATGAAATCTAATTTTGAACGAAACAATATATATATAGTCTAATATATTTCTTATAATATTTCAACCAACTAAATTATTAACAATTAACAAAATTAACAAATTGCAATATCTATTTTTCCTTCGGCCCCACCCACCATTCACACCCCTTTAATTATTAACTCTATCTCTATATATAAAAAGAGCACTTCTTTTCCCTGGGTCCAGGGCAGGGGTTCGAAGTTGATAAAATATTTTGTATTACTTTGTTTTAAAAACTCGATTCATAGCATAATTTGTTCAACCGTGCGATCATGAAATTGACAATCATAGTAGCAACCTCAAATAGTCAAATTCCACTATACCTAAATCCCTCTCTTTCTTTTTTTTTTTTTTTTTTTTTTTTTTTTTTTTTTTTTTTTAACATTTAAAACGCCAAATTGAAACTTCCACCAACATTTACATTCACACCCACCTATTTTTTCCACTCCACGAATTAGCCTTTGTTTGGTAATGTCTCCGTTTGGTAATACTGTTTGATTTATAAATTGATTTATTTATGATTTTGAGGTAAAATTTAGTGGTTGAAAATTAGAGAAATAAATTGTGTGTGATTAAAAAGTGGTTTGAAAAATTATGTGTTTTATAAACATACATTTTTTTATTTATTTTTTTGTAGTTTACCAAATACATGCTAAATTTTAATACATTTTTCCCTCTCTTACTTTTAACCATACATTATCCAATAAAATAATATTATATTATATTTTTCTCTCTATCATTTTAAACCGTACATTCTCTCAAAAATCACAATTATAAATTACATTTTTTCAAATAATTTGATTATAATGGAGCTCAAACCAGGGGATAAAATGAAATAAATAAAAAGTGTCATTTTTCTTATATGAACCAAATTCATGGAACCACCCTTGTCATTACTAAACACTTTTTTTCTTCTAAAAAAGTCTCATCTTCTTATGAATAATTAAAATTCATGGAAGCACCCTTGTCATTACTAGACATTTTCGAATGTCCCATCTTGTGTAACCAAACATCTATAAATGGTTCCCAAATTCTCCTCCGCCAATTCAACCCGGCCAGCATTAACTCTTTCGCCCGACCCGCCTACCCCTCAGTACCTAGCTCGTGTTAAGACCATGGTTCAAGAAAAAAAGATCGTTGATGAAGTATCGGGATGGTTAACAATCTTTGACGATGGCTCAGTCGATAGGACATGGACTGGACCGCCAGAGGTCAAGTTCATGGCGGATCCCGTGCTACCTCACCATGATTTTGTAGGTGGAGTTGCCATCAAAGACGTCATTACTGATGCAGATTCCGACCAGAAAGTAAGAATTTATCGACCCGAAGCGGACGACGGGGACATGGACAAGCTTCCTATATTACTTCACTTTCATGGTGGTGGATTTTGCATTAGCCAGGCTGATTGGTATATGTACTATGCTGTTTACACCCGCCTGGCTCGTAAAACTCGAGCCATAGTTGTTTCTGTCTACCTCCGTCTTGCACCAGAGCACCGCCTCCCTGCCGCCTGTGACGACGGGTTCGCTGCACTCCTCTGGCTTCGATCTTTAGCACGAGGCAAGGCCTACGAGCCTTGGCTCAATGACCATGCAGATTTTGGACGCGTTTTCTTAATAGGAGACAGCTCCGGTGGCAACATAGTACACCAGGTGGCGGCGCGTGCTGGAGATGAAAACTTGAGTCCCCTTAAACTGAGTGGCGCGATTCCAATCCACCCCGGTTTCGTCCGTTCAAAGCGGAGCAAATCGGAGCTGGAGCAACCGGAATCACCCTTTCTGACTCTAAACATGGTGGACAAGTTTTTAAACATGGCTTTGCCTATTGGAAGCAACAAGGACCACCCCATAACTTGTCCAATGGGGGAGGCGACGCCGTCGCTACAGGACTTGAATCTGCCACCATATCTGTACTGTGTGGCGGATCAGGATTTGATACAGGACACTGAAATGGAATTCTACGAGGCCATGAAGAGGGCTAATAAAGAAGTGGAACTGCTGATCAATCATGGAGTAGGGCATAGCTTTTATTTGAACAAGATTGCTGTTGACATGGATCCAAATACTGCAAAAGAAACAGAAAAACATTTTGCAGGGATCAAAGAATTTATGCATAAGCACTGAATATTTGCATGAAGCGGTGGTTGAATTTTAAATAAGGGTTGTAATGTTAACTTGCATGAATAATTATGCGCTATTCGGAATTTTATGTTCGTTTTAATTAAATTCATGATGGAATAAAATATGACATGAGTTTGCTGTTTTCATACATAGGAACCAGTGTAAAGCGTGGCAAAACGGCGAGATTAAGAATTATGGTTAAGTGCACCTAGGGGCGAAAAAATCTGACAATGTGCACGCGAAACTTGAAGAGCGAGCTTCGTGCCTAAGCCGCCTAGGCATATGCTTAAGTTCGCTTTTTAGAATAATGACAGAAACAGATATGGAAAATGCAAATATGATACGTAGAAACACAAATTCTGAAAGAAGTGTCATTAAATCATTGTAGAAAAATATTATTTAAATTTATAAATTAAATTTTCAATTTTAAAATGATATTTTATAATACCTCAAAATGTTAATATTTTGTAGTGTAAACCTACAATTGTTGACGTCAAACAATGATACGTACAATTGTCATTCTATCAATCAATTTAAAGAAAAAAATATAGAAAGTAAAAGCGAGGAAACTCGAACAAACGGTAGGCCAGACTCGATCGTGGTCCAAGCTTAATTGTCTTTCCCTTTTATATATGGGAAAATAAAGTTTGAGAGAGTACAAGTAATTTAAGAGTGTTTTCATCTCTTCATGTGGGTGAAAACTATAATTTTCTTCTTTTGTATACAATAATTTGCTTTATTTATAGGCAAAAATGTAATGAATTTACTAAAAGGCGGCTAGTACTCAAGGCAAAAAGATATTTATTTGTCAATTTTATGTACTTTTAACAACTTCAACTGATTTTGGTGGGACCTCTCTAAGTTGGATGTTACCCGATCGCAATTTGTTCAAAGCCGTGAGGCAGGTACAAGGTATCTAATTGATGATCTTTGGAAGTTGTGAAAGATATAAGATATTTAATGAAGTGGGTCCACTTGATACTTGATTGCAATGAATCTTCTATCGCTTGAGGTAGGGGGAAAGTTAGCACTAGTATAGGAGCGTGCTATGAGTTCAAATTTATTCAATTTGAGAGACTGGCTTTGGATATCCAAGTACCTGAGATTATATTTTTCTAAGACCTTAGTTTAGGATTCTCATGTCCTCTCAGACCTTTCCATGTCTTCCAGGGATGAATTTAGGAAATTAATTTAGCACGAGCGGTCACTACAAGGGTAAGGGGAAAAAGATTTACTCCCAAATTACAAGGGTAAAAAAAAAAAATTGGTTGATCCGATAGGAGTGGTCGGTCGCCCTAGCTGTAAGTTGGATCTGCCCCTGATGTCTTCCTAACTCCCATGTCCTCTCAAGTTTGAGGTCCTCTAGGTTGGAGCTCTTCCGGTCTAAGCTCTTCCCAGATCTGAACTCTTTCAGCCACTATCTCCAAATATTTGGAGCTTGATATTTCACGGGTCTTCAAAAGCTCAAGAGTTGACACTGCCAAATTCATAAAGGAGCTGATTTATGAGGTAGGAGCGAATGAAGATGGGTTTCGTCCCCAAGGCTCAAAGTATTGTGGATAAGAGCACGACATATGCTAGGATTTAGAGCTGCGACTTCTTCTTCCTTTAAGGAGGTTTTGAAATGTGTTGTCTCTTTTGTACCTGTCTTCATTGATGAAAGCACATTTATTTTCCCTTGATTTCTTTTTTGTTTGTAATGAAATTTTCCGTTTTCTCCAGTGTTGAGCTATTACAATTTTCGTTGTCTCCAATATATAACAATTTACCCGATAAACAAAGATAATTTGAATGACTTGTGTCTATGAAATGATTTAATAAGCATAATCAAGAACTTAATATAATTTAAATAATTTGAACGTATTAATAAGTACATGATGTAATTTGAATAGATCGTACATTGGAGCTTTATTAATTGGATATGCATGAGAATTTCCATGGTACTAATTTTCAATCAGAACTTATCAACGATCTCTTCTTTTTGAAATTTGTCGGGTCCTACAAAATTATTGATCTTTTTATTCTTTTTAGGACATTTTTATCCCTTCAAAACCTTTTGATATTCTCACGGGTTCAGGTTCATTATTTGGGTTTTGCTTAGTTATGTTCTTTCATGACTTGCATAACTCTCATCCATGTATGCATCACTTACATCCATTGGGATTCATTGTCCTCTCGTGTGGACTTCACAAACTATTTACCCACACTTGAGGTCGGGTCTTTTTTCCCATTTTTCAAACTTTTAGGTCTTTTAGGACATAATTCTCCGCATTAGGCTCGAACTCAGGGTTTCTTCGATTCTTTGAAATATTGAAGTCCTTTGCCTCTTATTCTGGGGAATTTATAGACTATTTATTCAGACAAGAGGTCTTATAGTTTTGGCTCTTTGTTGAGCTTCTACTTTTAGGCCTTTTATGGCCTGTAGAGTACTTTATCTTTTGAGCTTCTTAGAAGATCTTCTATTTTTTTCAAGACCTCCGATATGTTGGTCTTTGATGGGGCTTCACTTGAGCTTGACATAGAGTTCGACACATCTTGTTTAGTTCTCTTATCGTTATAGGTTTTTCTGTAGGAAATTCCATTCTATCAAATAGTTGCTTCATAATTAGTATTAATCAAAAAGTTCATTTCTAAAGAAGTTGGGGAGTCGCTATTTCTTTGAAGTAACCCTCGTGGGCCTAGGTTTTTTTAGTATCATTTTATGGACTTTGATCTTTTGGTCACCTTGAGAGATTCTCTTTTTCAGTACCTCTGATCTTCCAGTCCTTAAGATTTCTCCTATAGAATTGGTTCTTTTGTTAACTGAGTTGAAGACTTATTGCTACTCTTATCTAAATTTCAAAGAACTGGACCTTCATTTATCACAAACACATTTTTGAAAGTTGATTAAGTACATTTGTTTACTAGTAGTGCTTTTTAAGGTGCTCTAAATTTCAAAGGTGCAGGAGTGACAATCCCTCCATGTATTGAGTTCCTCCAATCATTGTCTGATCTTCGGCCATGGACTATTTTCAGTTCCTCTCAGTTGATACAGTAGGGGTAGAACCTTGATATGGTTTGGACCTCTGAGCTCACATATATTGAGTTCGGATTTTCCAAGATTTGAGGTCGGATTTCTCATAACCTGAGTTCAAATTTGTGTAGTACTTGATGTAGAATTTCTCAGGATCTAGCTCGCTCCCTTCATGGTAGTAAGCGACATCCTCCACACATATTTATTTCTGAACTCCACTGAGGAGTTCACGATAAGATGTAGCTCCATCTTTGTGTATTGACCACCAAGATCTTTTTTGTTTGTTGAATCCATCTAAGTAACTCTTTAGTAATTATGTTTGTCCTTGTTTGATGATTGACACAAGGCACTCCTATGGTATGGTCCTAGCTTTGGAACCTATGAACTAGAGATGGTAAAAAAATCCAATCTACCCCAATCCGAAAAAAATCTTGATCTGTAGGTCGACGGGGCGGATCAGCCATGATCCGCCCCATTTCAATTTAAAAAAAGAAAAGTCAATGAAAAATCTTAAAAATAAAATAAAATTGTAAGGAGATCGGAGGGTCGATCCGCCCCGACCCAAACCCAATCCGCCCCCAAAAATTGGTAAATCGTATGGCGGATTTTTGATCTGCCCCTTGCCATCAATACCATTAACTAAGTCAAGAAAGCTGTAGATAGGTTCTTCCACCTTTTAATTAGGAATGATAATAATACCCCCAAACTCGATACTCGTTGGAGACCCGACATAAACAAGCAGTGATTACCCAACTAAATGAGTTCGTAGGTCGAGTATGGAGGTAAATTTTAAAACCCGACATGGATATGGGTCGGGTGTGAATTTTACTACAAGACCCATACCCGGTCTGCACACACATTAATTTCCTTCAAAAAATTATAAAATTTAAAACAAAAGTGATTGCATAAAAAAAATAGAATCAAATATCTATTGGTATTGTTAACGTATAAATCTTAATATGTTTAAATTATTGACATTGTTAACGTCTAAAAAAATTGTTTAAATTCCCTTGTTCATTTTCAACCTAGAACAAGCTTTTTTCAAGTCAATTTAAGTGAAGCTCAACATTTAACTGATTCAAGTTAATCGAAGCACCTCTAACCTATAACATATTTACAACCATAAAAAAAATAAAAATAAATAAATAATAGGTAATGGATATAGAAGCATACCTCCCTTCGACCTGCCCCAACCCGTCATTCTTAAATGGGTATATGGGTAAGGTATGAAAGTTGTAAATCTCTAATGGGTAGGGTATGAAAGTTGTAAATCTTTAATGGGTAGGGTATGAATGAGGAAAATCCAGCCCATACCAACCCATTGTCATATCTACTCATAACAGATTGTTGGGGAGCATCCAGAACTATCTTTGCTCATGATCTCCAAAAAGAGAGGGGGCAAGACTTGCACAGAATAGCATTACTGGTACCTTGTAGCTCTATCCAACATGTATTAAGTGACCTATTGGATCACTTTTTCCTTCATTTCCGATTAACTCGGGAATCTTGAGCCTCCTTGGTAGATATTCCACAAGACATCTTATAAGAATGGTGAGCGCTTTTTGTCGTGTATCTCAATCCCTTCCTTATGGATTCAAGTTCAACAATTCTCCATTTCAATTGATTAACTCATTTTTGCCATGTTGAAGGGTTCTAGGACTTGGATCCTCTTAGTGACTAAAGACACCTCCTTCACGCCAATGGTTAGATTTTCCTTCCAGTAGACCTCGCCTATTTTTGTTAGCATTGCTCTTGGTGATATCATTATCAGCAAAATATGTATTCCTAGCAGGGATGTGATTCTCTTGGTTGAGATCTCATGACTCAACCTCCATATTTATCGAGTTTCAGTTGATAGCATTTTGATTTCTGCTTGGCATTGGCAGTATATTTTAACTTTTCCATGAATATTCTCATGCGAGGATCCATCATTGCTGCCGAATTTTCTACAACATTTTCACTCCAAAAATTAGGAGAGGGCTCAATATTCTGACTCCATGTTCTACCATGGCTTTTGAGGCTTAGAACTGAAGTTTTGACTCATTTTTCTATGTGTCTATAATTGGAGAGTTTTTTAATGAGATTTTTTATACTAAGTAATGGAGAATCTTGTTGTAGGGGGAGGCCCTTCCTCTAACACCAAATTGTTGTCGTCAAGAAATAAAGCAGATGCGTGTCATTCTCTTAGTTAACTTAAAGAAAAAATATAAGAAGTAAAATCGACATTCGACCTTAATTGTTTTTTCTTTTTTATACATGGAGAGAAGATTTGAGGGAATAAAAGTAACTTGAAAGCGTTTTCCTCTCCTTATGTGGAAGAAAACTTGAATTCCCTCCTTCTATTTACAATACGATCTATTTAGATGCAAAAAGATATAACGATTTTACTACAAGTGGCTAGTACTTAGTCAAGGGAAAATGATATTATTTGCTAACTTGATGTACTTTTAGCAACTGCAAGTGGCTTTGATGGGACCTATCTGAGTTGGATGTGAACCGATAGCAAATTTGCTGATAACTGTGAAGTAAGTACAAGATATCTAGTCGATGATCTTTGAGAGTTGTGAAAGATATAAGATATTTACTCAAGTGGATCCATTTGACACTTGATACTTGATTGTAATGAATCTTGTATCGCTTGAGGTAGCTAGAGAGCTGGCGCTGATATTGGAGTGTGATATCAATTCTAATTTATCTAATATGATGGAGTGACTTTGGATATCCTAGTACTTGAGATTAGACTTTTCAAGACCTTAGTTCAGAATTCTCAAGTCCTACTAGACCTTTATATGTCTTCCTAACTCTCAGGTCCTCCCAAGTTCGAGATCTTCCCAGGTCCAAACTCTTCCAAGGTCAAGCTCTTCAAGTCCGAGGTCTTCCTAGGTTAGCTCTTCCTAAGTGCTGAGGTCGAATTTTTCAAGACCTGAATTCGAAGGTGATATCTTAGTTTGATCGTGTTCTCTGGGTTGACATATATGTTTACCTTTTTGCTAATATGGAATTCAAGTATGTCTCCAAATACTTCGAGCTAAATTTAGGTGACAAAAATTAAAATATAATCATAATTTCAATAAATTGTGGTCAAATATTTCTTCAAAGTTTTCATAAGCATCTTTTATCTTATCAATTGCATATTTGGGAGAGAGTTTTTTTTATTTATTTTCTTTTCCAAAAAAAGTTATTATTTCTAAAAATATTTTTAATCACATTTTTATAGGACCCATTATATTTTAATCCCACATTTTAAAAGAAAATATTTTTCACTTCGAGAAATCTCTTGTAACTTAACTTAAGACACAGGTAACGAAGATTTCTATTTCACACAAACGGTTCGAAAAACCAACGTGTCTTCCAAAAGTGACGAATTATTCATCAAGATGAGTGGACTCCTTCATGGAACTAAAAAATTATATTTTTCAATCAAGCTGTGACGCCCCGAATTCCGTAAAATCCGGATCGCCACTTCATCTCTTTAAAACTAACCCTTTAACGAAAAATATTGCGGAAATAAACTAAATTTTTCAACATCACATTCATTTGGAAAATTTGTGATGGTAGCTCAAATTTAAATACATCTATTTGAAAACATTCCATAAAATTTCAAATCTCAACAATTTAACTTAACAAAGTTCAATAAACTAGACTTTCAAAATAACTAAAAATAAATGTTGCCAAATTGCCCATCATTCGTCTCCGCCTCCGAACTCTGCAAATGTTGTTAAAAACGGAGTGAGTATTTCAAAAGAAATACTCAGTAGACTCATCGCCAATAATTAATTTATAAGATAATTGAACAAGTAATTATGCAAATATTATAGTGACATTCTCTTCTTAGTCATAAGCATCATGAAATGAGTGCAATATGAACATACTCTTGTCTTCTCTTATGCAAATAAAGTATATAAGCTATGACATGCATAACATAAATTTCTCTTCTTATCTCATACGAGATTCTCTTTTCTTGTCTCATGCAATTAAGCATATAAATCACATAAATCCACATAACACATGCAATTATAATATAAATAAATTAGTGGGGGCGAGTCTACCTTAATTTATCTTGAATCACGTAAAAAGTAGAGCGGGAAGTAGTCTCAATCTCTCAATCGTCAACACATGTCGTCTAGCCAAAAAAATAGAAAAAAAAAGCCTTGAATTAGTAATTCAAAATTTTAAAGTTTTAAAATGAATTTAAAAGTTTGGGGACTAAATTTGAAAATATAAAATAATCGATTTGAAAAGTTTTGGAATTGAATAAGAATTTTCAGAAACTTGGGTTGAAAATAAGATATTTTAAAACTACAAGGGCTGAAATTTAATGATTTAAACATTATGGGGATTGATTTGAGTGACAAAGAAATTGATCTTTAAAATATTTTAAAACTTGGGACTGAATTGAAACTTTTAAACTAAAAGGACTGAAATTAAACTATTCAAAACTTGAGGGACTAAAATAAGAGCTTTATAAAATTTAGGGGCTAAAACAGACATTTAATAAAACCATAATATATATGTGTGTGTGTGCGTGTGCGTGTGTGTGTGCGCGCACACACAAAACCTATCCCTCTTATTCGAAAGTCACAGAGGTATGGAGAGAGAGAGGCTGGCAACGGGAGAAGGGGCTCCGTCCCTTCCTCGATTTCAGACCAGATCGCCGGCGAAGGGTGAGCATCAGCACCACCGTCGCGTGGTGGTGCCAGTGTGGGGTGAAATGGCTTTGGGCGAAATGTGGTGTGAAGAACCGAAAAAATGTAATGGATTTATGCTTTGGGAAAACAAACTAAATTTTGAATAAGTGGGTCCCTCCCTTTGCTTCTTCTTTGTCCTTTTGGAGGAGGGGGTGAACAAAATTGCTTTCCTATCCTATACTCCCTCCGTCCCATAAATATCAATGTTTAGAAAATCGAAAATCGGTTCGAATCGGAAAAGGCAACGGGTCAAGGGTCAAAAGGTCCAACCGGATCCAACGGGGTCGAACCGGTTTCAATTAAAATATAAAAGATTATTAAAAAATCTAAAAAATTCTAAAAAAACAAGTTATTTTACAAATAAACTAATATTTACTCATTTAGAAAATTATACACAAAAATAGCTTAAAACAACAAAAAAAAATAAAAAATTAAAAAACGAAAAGGAAAACCGGTTAAACAGGCCGGTTTTTCCCCAGATTTCAACCGGTTTCCCGGTTGAACCGGTTGAACCGATCGATTTTTTACTGGCCGATTTTTGGGATGAATCGGACCAATTTTTGGGATGAACCGGACCGGTTTTCCAGCCGATTCCCGATTTTTCCGATCGAACCGGCTGGTCCGGTCCAATTTTCTAAACACTGATAAATATAGGTTCGTTTCTATTTTCACACGAATTAAAAAACATAATTAATAACGTTGAAACTATAAATTTACTTACATTTTACCTAATATACCATATATTGAATAATGGATAGTTCATAATTGTTGATAACAATACATCTTGAATAGGGATATATTAGATAATTAAGATAGTATTATACTTTCAATATGAAAAGTGAACTATAATTTGGAACAAAATAAAAATGAAAACTAGAATATCTTTATGGGACAAAGGAAGAATTTTTTATTCTCTTTCCTCTCACTCACTCTCTCTCTCTCTCTCTCTCTCAACATCATATTTTTGGAAGGTGTTAACATAGAAAGATGCTCTCACAATGTCTAAGAAAATGCCTATCATTAATTTAATGATCTCTCTCCAATCAATATTTTTATCTCTTTCTTTTTCTAAAAAACTAATAATAATTTGCCACATTTATAAAATGAACATTGTTGTATTTGAGGAGTTGTTTAATATAACGTCAATATAATTTGTTACATATACATGATAGACATTGTTGCATTTAAAATGCTCTAAGAGGGTGTCAATTTTTAGACATCCTTTATACACACCTTATACAATAAACTTCGAGATTTTGTATCTATCTATTTCCTATAGTTTTTATTCTCTTTCCGTCTTCCATTCTCTCTCGTTCTCCTATTTTCTCTCTTTCGTTTAGAGATTGCAAAAAATTTGAGAATGAAGATAATATCATTTTCTTGACCATTCTAAATGTCTCTCCATCAGGTTCACAAAATAGCGTTACATGTCTAATTGGTTTCTTTTTCTATTATTTAAATATCATGTCTTCAACTTCGAGATATTCATTTCCTTTTAATCCTCCTAAATTTCAAAATCAAGAAAAAATAAACACGGCATATAAATTCTTCGATAATAAAAGTTGCATTCATAAATGGGTAATTTGAAGATTCTGTCATTTATGAACAAAAATACTAAGTATTGTACAATTCAATGAATATGCGAATCATGTCCTTGTGCTTCAACGTCATTTCGATTTATTTTTTCTTTATGGCTGATGGAAATGTAGCATTGGGGTGCAATAACAATGTAAATTAAAGTATTAATTTCATGTAGGAGAATAATTGCATAATACAAAATTAAACTTGTTTTTTATTAATGTGAAGAACAAACAAGAATTTAGAAGTCGCAATAAACGAGTGTACTATTATTAAAACATAAATAGAAACAAGAACATCGAAGAAAGACTCGAGCAGAATCTGGAATCGAGATTTGTGCGAGCACATTTTCCTTAAAACATATTTGTCCGCTCACCAATCTGCGCTTATGTTTGTTTTAGCATCTTTCTCGAAGGACACAAGTAGAAGTTGTACATTGCAATATCTACTCTCAAGCGAATTTGAATTGAACAAATCAATACCACCAAGAAGTAACTGTACGCAAAAACTATGTAGACTTACTGTATGCAGAAAGAAAGCATATTTTGTGGGTTTTTTGTGGAATGGTAGAGGAGCTGAGGTTATATAGGCTTGAATGGAGAAGGGTATTACCTATTAACACCATCATTTACATGACAATTTACTCCTTAGCCATAAACATAGGAGTTTCAAGTGTGTTGGAAGAAAAAGAATTTAGAAAAATTGATAAAATGTGGACCATGCGGGGGGCAAATTTTTTGTTCATTTGGGTACGCAAGTCGCACCCGCACACAAATTCAAGGCTCAAAGGTCAATCTGGACCGAAGTTTGCACTCCCCTATGCACATGTGGAGAGAGCATATATGTTACACCTCATTACAACCTCTCAAAAATGAATCAATAAATAAAGTGGTTTTAACTTTTAAGCTTTGTCAATATCCTATGTGGGACAAAGTTAATATTTTTCCCTCCAATCACATAATGTCTTCCACATATTCCTCTTTGAACTCTAATTTCTCATTCATTCAAGCATCAATTTCGACAGATGAATATATCATTTCGATATTCTCACGGAGGAGAACACAAATCAACTTTAATCTTACTCAAAGATCAAACGAGTCCCATCCAAAATTAAGCTTAAAATGTCTCACTTGGCCATTTTCACCCCATTTTTCCTACATTTCAGAGCATGAATGTAGTGATGAATAAATGAAATGGATTCCCAGAACAAATATTGCACTTACAATTTTCAATGTCTGATTTTGCTGATATCTAAGAACAGAGCGTTCATCTTCATCTAAATTACTGTTATGATAGAAATAATTTACTCCACACCTGACATATGAGGTGTAATAAAAAAAAAAAAAATTAAATTACATAGATTTGTGAAACTTCAGGATACTTTTAAAATTCTGGAAAAATGACAATCAGTAGGAATATTTTCCAGGAATCGAATTAAATCTTCCACTTGGGAACCCATTGAAATACTAGGTTGCACGGACACCGACAAGCGACACGAATACGGCACGACACTAACACATCGACGCATGATTTTTTTAAAAAGTTAGGACACGACACGTTGGGGACACACAAATTAATTTTTTTTAATTTATTGTTATTTAGTCTTATTTATAAACAACACATTATATATTTATTGAATCAAAATGAGGATATATCAAATAAAAACAAACTTATAAGTTAAATTTATCATTTTTTTAATTGCATGCATTTCGCTCGTTTCCCTTTTTCATTTTGATGTATATGTACACTCCGACACGTGTCGGAGAGTGTCGGTGTTGGACACGACACACTAGCTCTCGATAGAGTGTCGGTGCAACCTAGTTGAAATATTAATTTGCGGACACCTTTCTTAGCAGTCCAATATACAGGCAAATTATGTGCTCACTTTTAATTTTATCATTTACAAGATAAGTAAGTGAGAAATTTAGGTAACGGTATTTCTAGCAATG
This sequence comes from Ligustrum vulgare, assembly GCA_963555705.1. Classification (NCBI taxonomy): domain Eukaryota; kingdom Viridiplantae; phylum Streptophyta; class Magnoliopsida; order Lamiales; family Oleaceae; genus Ligustrum; species Ligustrum vulgare. The sequence goes on along the minus strand of OY743186.1, from coordinate 33,132,779 downwards.
TTTATGTAATTTATAGTAATAAATATATCATTTAATGTTTTCCTTTACTTTGGTTATATATGAACTTTTCCCTCGGGGCAGAGGTGCAAGGTAGATCCATCATTCGAGCTGGATTCGGCAGAAAAAAATATTTAGTTAGATTTTATTTTATTTTTGGGATAACGACTAGAAAAATATAGTTATTTTGCTGAAATCTGCCCTAGCTAGAATTTTTTTATTGGTGTCCGTCCGAACTGAACAAAGTTTCTAGATCCATCAATGCCTCGGGGAGGCTTCTCCAACTTCAATTTCCATCCTTCCAGCAATATCCTTGCACGCATCATTTATTATCATGTTGGACAAATTTCATATGCATCTAAGGAGGGCTATTTGAGGTCAATTACTGCGAATAACATGAAAAATTGTTCGGAATCTTCAAGGTAGTTATCCATGTTGACCCAATTTTATTTGATACATATATTATTGATGTAGAATGACATAGAGACAGATCTACAGCATGGCGAGTCGTCGCCCTCGCCAATAGATCGTCCAAAGTCATCCATAAGCCCTCGTCGACTATGTTTCAAAGGCAATTCGTAAGCCCTCACTAACTAACAATCATATTTGAAAGTCTAACCCGTATATAAATGAACAACTTGGATTTGGGGGCTATTGTTACACCCCTAAATTACGTGACACGTACATGACGGACGGGGTCCCACATGTCTACACTACATTGAATATGTCAATTGAATTGGGTCGTTAAATTAAATCAAAAAACTTTTTATTGGGACTAGGCTTGGGCTCGATCCACTTATATATATATATATATTTGAGTTCCTCTTCACCACAAGGTATGTTCACTCGAACTTGAGCCAATTTCCCCTCAACGCTCGTATCTTGCACTCATTTATCCCCGTTCGATTGTTGACTTGACCATCAGAGTGTAAAAGGTCATCGGACATTTTTCTTCTTTGGCGGAAATTGCCTCTAAAAGAGTGTTCTAATGCACAAGTGACGCTTACGTGGAGGGGAGTAGGCCGAGATTCTGTTGGCATCAAATTTTGGGGTCAACGTTAAAATACTTTTATTTTCTTTAACGTTGTCAAAGCCAATATCGTATTGAATATCCTATTTAGATACAGGATATTTAGCACAAAACGTCTATTCATTTGTCTTCATTGCAAAATTTGCAACTTCCAAATTTGCAACTCTTCTTTCCTGGAAATTTGAGGTTTGACATGTAGAATCAAATTCCGAACTTGCAACTCGGCAAGAATCTTGAATTCTGAGTGACATCTCGAGTTTGTTGGCAAGGCTCCAGTTCGTCGAGAAAGTCATGATTTTTCTATTCCAAATTCGAGTATGCTAGAAAAATACGTTCAAATGTCGTGTTTTAATGCAAAAATCAGGTATGCTGGACAAGTCTCAAGTTTACTTGACTACCTTTGTCTCAAACGTGCACAATTATTAATCCCAACTTGAAATTTGCATTCAGTTTCTTCTTATGGTCAAAATTAAATTATCTTTTCAGTTGTATATTATTTATCCTATGAGCAATGCTTGGTGTACACGGGCCTATACATGGATAGAAATCCTTATCCTATCGAGATATGAGTAACAAAATTTGTACACTAATTTCCTCACATGCTCTGCATTACAAAATGAGGAACCCGTGTGCATAGAAGCAGAACACAATCAGAAGACGACAGTAATGATAAATATTCTTCAATTGGAAGAGAGTGATGCAATTGGATGTAGTGTACAAGTTGGACATTCCAAGTGGAATAAATTGCGAGGACAACTGTTGAGCTAGGCCAGGGGCTGGCCAGACTTGTCAATTTTGAAAATAGTGGCCGACTGCTTTGATCAATAATGATTCTTGGAGAGTTGTATAAACCAACAATGAAAAGTAAAGCCAATATTGTGAAGAATACAAATTCTCGTGAACAAATTACAAAATACAGTAAGAATATAGTACCCACGATGGACACGTGTTATGGTGTCCACCGTGGATAAGATGCTGACACATGTCCCACTAAAAATAATGTTGGGACATGTGTTAGCATTATGTCCGCTGTGGGCATGTGATATTCTTCACAATAACCATCCAAATTTCTAAATTTATTGGGCTATAATTTTCAAGTCAAATGGCATGGTGCATCTCATTGTTCAGGATTTTCTTCTTTTACACACAGATATGCCTCCATTTATGCATCTATTACAAGTTACAACTAATATGATTCAAGACATTGGTATAACAAACTATAGCAATCCATACACATAAAACCCACTGTATATTTTCCATGGTAAAATTTTCTCCAGCCATGAATCGTGTAGGTTGTTAGCTATTACAACATGTATGACATCGTGTAGTTAAGTAGTTTATCAAGCACTGTTCCCTACCAAACATGTCAATGGTGCATTACATCTCCACCTCCCGGGATGTATATTCAAATTATGAACGGTGAAGAAAGATAAAATACATTTATATGCTTCTTATTAGGCCTTTGGTTCCTTAGAGAGAGTAGCTTAACACTTCCATACTGTATTCAGTGACTCTATAGTCTCTCCGGGGGCCTCAGGGGGCAATCTTGTCTTCCTATTATATAAGGGTCAGCACACGGATCAGGCTGTCTGACTCGACGGATAGACTCAAACTCTTGGAAGATCCCGAAACAAGATCATATAAACCTCAAGATCCCACTTCTTTCTATTCAAAAGGCAAGCAGCCCTTAAAAAAAAACAAAAAGGCCCCTACCTTTATTTATTGTTTATGGGATATTGTTTGGAGAGCTTTGTAACTTTTTCTAGCGTGCATCCCAAAATCTTTTGTATTTAGACTCAGAAGAAAGATGTCATCCATACTTGCCCAAAAAGTAAATACCAAAAGGTAGCATCCATATTAGAAAACTAAATCCAATAATCATTAATGCAAGTACATTCATGCAAATAAGGCATGTCATTCTGTTCCATATCCAACAGCTAGTCCAACAAACACGTCCTTGATCGAGCCAGGGGTCATCTAAGAAATTGATGTTTTTGCAACAATCTAGAGCCTTTAGACCAACCCAAAATTTTAAATAATTCGAGCACAGGAAGTTTTCTCCTGTCATGCAAGTAAAAGAAAAAAAAACGTATTTGTACTTCATCAGGCTACTGCATCTAAATCAACCTCCGCATCTGTCTCACCTTCTATTATTTCGGGCATGGCTTCTACCTCAGCTTCAGCTTCAATTTGGCCTGCTTCCTGCCCAATGTCTGTGTCAGGACTCTGTTTCTGATGTTCATCAGGGGTTGGAGTTCCACTCTGAGAAATACTGCCAGAAGCTACTGTGGCATCAGCATCTATTGGAGCTATCGAGGCTTCAAGATCAGTTCTGCTTCCTTCAACATCCATCTCACTTGCAGCTGTTGTAACCTGGACCAAAAAAAGGGAGAGTCGAAGAATAGTTAGGAAATACTGGAAGCATCAAATAGATAAGAAGGAACATTGATAACCCAAAACACGGAAAAGCACAATCGTTTTCTCCTGAATTAAATTTAAAAGCTGAATATGCATAAAAACGAAAATAGGCTGGGAATTTGTTGAGGATAGAACTGAAAATTCTTGTAGTGTTGCAACTGAAAACAAACTGAAAATTCGGAAGTTCTAAACTATGAAAAGGTTTGGACAGTAGTAAAACAAAGATATTTGAAGAAATTGGAATGGAAAGGTTGAGATCATAACCTGCCAATACCATGATAAAATAACGAAGTGTGGAAAGGCCTAACCACTTCCATTAAACTCAACCACAATTTAAACCCAATTCTGGATTTTAATTTACCGCAAAAAATAGTGCGACTTGTCGAAGATAATAAACATAGTGAGAATTTTGTGGCTTGTCTAAGTTACAACAGGTAAGTTCATCTTGACGCCATAATCTAAAGACCAAATGAGTTCTGTACCCTTTAATACAAAATTATAACCTTCCATCACTTACAATCTTGCCTCCCCCATATGCAAAAGTATTGTCTTTTTCAAGAAATCTTTCTTTGAAGAAAATTTGTCTCTCAATTTTTAAAAGTTTAACAGTAAATTTCTCATAGCATATTATTATATATAATAATCACTGCTGTTACTTTTCCATTGTAAATCTTATAAACCTAACTCGTGTGAAATATTTCTTTAAGATAATAAGCTTGGCGTATAATGTGCATTGTGCAGTGACTGGTTGAATCATGACCTTTGTCTTTCTTTATTCTAAAGAATAAGAGTTCACAAATTTAACTCCATATGTGGCAAATGCCCAAATATAATGTCTGGCGGTCTCGGAGATATTAAACCCATTGAACTAACAAGTCAAGAAAAAAAATTCCAAACCACCCAGAGAACAGAAAAAAAGTTACATCCTATATACAGGAATACTTATATAACCACATTCAGGCCTTACCCCATGTTTGGTTTAGCTAAAAAAGTTGATAAAAACTATGTAAAAATCAATAATTAATTTTAACCATAGTTACCATACATTACATAGGACCCACAACTTTTATCTAACTTTTCAACCACACATTTCATCAACTTATATTAAAATCTATTAAAAATCTGTTCTTTTAGCAAAACCAAACAGCGGCTAACTGTTGACTAAAAAGTGGACTGCCTTTTGGACAGCCATAAAATGGCAGAAGAAGAAGAATGTAATCTTGTCATCAGTTAAATAATATATCCAATTATAGCATGTATTACTCACATCATGTAGAAAAAGAGGATCAAACCATAGCACCATTTCGTTTACAAGATATAGTCATAGAATAACGGAGTTTACAATTGATTCAACAAAAGTAGCAGGTCTCCCGTCTCCATGTTTTACGAAATCGCATTCCTACAGTAATAAAATTCTGAAGTAAAATAGAAAGTGGGGAGTCAATTGTACTTTTAGATACCTGATTTTCTTCAGCTTGCTGCACAGAGATTTTCATCTCTTCCTTCTTGGCACGCTTAGACTTGTCAGCTGGTTTAGCCTGATATTTGGACCGCACCTCAGATGGCAAAAGTTCCAAGGGCACAACGCCCTCAATACCATGTTCAGTGAACTGCATATAAAATCATTCAGAGCTTAGACAGTTCAAGAATATTGTTTTATGCAGTTTTATATCTTATGTCACAGGCATAATAAACTCATACTCTGGAAAATCCCTCTAAGTCTTGCCGAGCTGAAAAGCGCAAACCTTTCCAACAATAGACCTGCACCATAAAAACAATCAGATAAAATTGAGAAAATTAAAAATGGAAAACAATGAGCATCCCATTAGCGTATATAACATCTTCTCAAAATAGCCACACAAGGAAAAAAAAAATATATATATATATATAATCAGGAAGTGCATGGTAGTTTATATTTCAAAAAGTAATGTCAACCTCCCTCTCTACGAATAGGAAGGAACCTCAAAACTCCTTTCTTGCCGCCAAAGGAATGATATTACCCAAAGAAAACATAGTATTTAATAATATTACAATTACAATTGGGTTAAAAACACTGGTGGTTATCCAATTTCTAGTTTCAACAAACGGTTATCTACCAAATTAATAAAATGTCTATCAGAAATATGATGTGGAATGAAAAATCTACTCATACATTATTCTTGTCGTCAAGCTAGACAAGAACGAGTCTTTTTGGACTACTTAGGGCTTATGCTTTTGAAATGTACTTTTTCATAGTAATGAATAAATGAAAGAGAAGAAATATAAAGTTTCTCAAGATTCTTATTCATCCACTTGAAATTTTCAAGTTCAACCGAGTATATTAATTTTCTTCCCAAACCCCTGACAGCCCCCCTTCCAACCACCAGTCTGACACTACCACCATGTCAGAATTAATGCTAATACACGAAAATAGACTAAATACCTGAAACAAGGAATATAAATTTTAGTGATTAATATGGAACAAAAGAATAGTTCCGTAATCAAAGTAAAACGTCTACAACTTGAGTGATTGAAATTTATTTTAACAGTTTGTAATAGAAAGAAGGTGCCCAATCCTAGCATGTAAAGCCTCTTGAAGAACACTAAGAAACAAAATCAATCTACTCACCCCAACTGTAGGTGAAGGGGTGTAAGTAGAATAAAATTTCCCAAAACAATAACAGGGCAGAAAATGCAACTAATCAATGCATTGAGAAATTCTTCTCGAAGAAAGCTATAGGAAATCCTTGAGATGTGCATACTAGTGTACAAGCAAATGATAGCTGCATTCCTAAGTAAATAAATACAGATGTTTTCCAGGTGCAATAGGAGGTGAGGTTTTACAGAACATTGAGAGTTCAACTACACAGAATAGGCAAATTCAAAGCAGAGCATCAACATGAAATAAATCATGGAGAATAAGACAATATGGGTGTTTTCCTGTGGGTAACACAATATGCTAAAATTGAAAATAAAACGACTGACTGGGAAATGAATGCACGTTACATCCTATGCTACACAAAGAAGTATATTCTTGAGAAGAAAGAAACTAAAAGCAGAGGAGTCCTCAAAAACATAAAAAGTAAAAGAACATGATATTAATATGAAAAGTTTCCACCCTCTCACCAAAAGAACCAGTAGCTTTGACCAAGAAGGATGAAAGGAAACCAGTTCATCCCTAGAGGTACTTGCTGTGAAATATTCTACATTATACTCAAATGAGTCGAATCAAAATCCAAATTGACCAATTCCACATTATACTCAAATAAGTCGAATCAAAATCCAAATTGACCAAGTGACAGAAAATAATGTCAATGGACAGCTTCAGACAGCTTTGGCGTCCATTAATTTAGCTATCATTCCTTTTATACATTGTATAGTTAGCATAATTGACAGAATATAATTAGGGTAGGATATCTTAGCAATTAGTTTCTTTCCATGTATAGTTTCTTGTAAATATTATATAATAGATTCATTACCCAGAGGTGAGGTACCTCGGCCAATTTTCTCAGAATATCTTTGTACTTACATTGACATGGTATCAGAGCTTTTCTGAATTTTTTTCTTCGGTATCGACCTTGCTTCTGGTCTCTGAGCTTCGGTCCTTGTTTACCGGTGAACCCTGAGCTTCGGTCCTTGTTTTTCCGGTGAACCCAGTCCCGTTTTTGGTTCCTTCGGCCACGGTTTTAGCCCCTGGTCTCTCGGTTCGGGCGGTCGGCGGCATCTCTCTCCAGCAAGATCGATTTTTTGGCACTTTCGGCATCTTCCTCAGCATCTCTGACTTGCTCGTGTCTTCAATTTCTGCTGGGTTGGTGGTAATTGGCTTCAGTCAGCTTCGGCGTCTTTAGTATCCCTTGGGTCTGTGTTTTTTCAGACTCATATTTCAGACATTTTCGGTCCTTGAGTTTGGGTATAACGTATTGACGACTCTTCTGATTTATTGTTGTGACTCGTTTGAAGGTTCCAATTTTTTTTTGCTCCTTAGTCTCTATTTTTTATTCTTTGCCGTGTGATTGGATTTTTTTGTGATGGAGCATGCACCGGTATGTGTTAAATTTACGGGCACCAATTACTCAACTTGGGCTTTTCAATTTGAAATTTTTCTCAAAGGAAAAGACCTTTGGGGACATATTGATGGCACTGATGTTACCCCAACACCTAATACTGATAAGGCCAAAGATCTTGGGACTACTCCTTCATGGGAGGTACTTGATGCTCGCATTATGTCTTGGCTTCTCAGTTCGGTCGAGCCACATATTGTTACCAATTTGAGAGCACATCGCTCTGCTAAATCTATGTGGGATTATTTGAAGAAGGTTTATCATCAAACTAATGATGCCCGTCGATTTCAATTAGAGCATGCGATTGGTATGTTTCAACATGGTAGTCTTTCCATCCAAGACTACTACTCGGCATTTCTGACTCTTTGGCATGAATATACTGATTTGATTACTGCGAATGTTCCTGAAGCCGCTCTTTTGGCTATTCAGACTCTCCATGAGACTAGTCAGCGTGATCAGTTCCTTATGAAACTACGTCCCGAATATGAACCTGTTCGATCTTCTCTGCTGAACAGGTCTCCGGTTCCTTCTCTCGATATTTGCTTTGGTGAATTACTTCGAGAAGAACAACGTCTTCTTACACAATCTGCTCTGGAACAATCTCGTGGTAGCTCTGGGATAGATAATGTGGCTTATGCGGCACAAGGCCGCAGATCATCTCCTCACTCTCAGAACTTGCAGTGTTTCTGTTGCAAGGAATATGGACATATAGCTGCCAATTGTCCAAAGAAATTTTGTTCTTACTGCAAGAAGAAAGGACATATTATCAAAGATTGTCGTCAACGCCCCCAGAATCGTCAGGCCCAGGCACTTCAGACTTCAGTGATTGTCCCGCCACCACCGCCTTCTGCAGCACCTGGTCAATCCTCAGTGAATTACTGTACACCAGAAATGGTACAACAAATGCTCATTTCGGCTTTATCGGCAATGGGTTTTCAAGGTAAAAATTCTACTAAACTCTGGTATGTAGACTCGGGGGCATCAAACCACATGACGAACAGTCCCACTGCACTATCTCATGTTAGACCATATGCTGGCCATTCGTCTATTCAGACTGCCAATGGCAGTTCTTTGCCCATAACTGCTATTGGAAATGTCTCCTCTCAATTTACAGATGTTTTTCTTGCACCTCAGCTTTCAACAAATCTTATCTCTGTTGGTCAATTAGTTGATAACAATTGTGCTGTTAATTTTTCTGGTGATGGTTTTGTTGTACAGGACCAGGTAACGGGGGAGCAGATCGCGAAGGGACCTAAAGTGGGGCGCTTGTTTCCACTATTTTTACCTATTCCTACTTTTTCTCTAGTTTCTTCTATTAAGTCTTTTGCTTGTAATAATGTTCCTGATCTGGCTATGGTGTGGCATCGTCGTTTAGGCCATCCTAATAATCAGATCTTATCTCAAGTATTAAACTCTGGTTTTCTTCGTAATAAAGAACGTTCTTCTTTGTCTCTTGATTGTGTTCCTTGCAAACTTGGTAAAAGCAAATCTCTTCCCTTTCCCTTACGGGCTAGTAGAGCTTCTCACTGCTTTGATCTTATACATAGTGATGTCTGGGGACCTTCTCCTGTTAAATCACATGACCAATTTAAATATTATGTGACTTTTATTGATGACTATAGCAGATTTACTAAGGTCTATTTTCTTCGTTCTAAATCTGAGGTGTTTCACACTTTTACTGAATTTTTAGCATATGTTGCAAATCAATTTTCTGCAACTATTAAGATATTACGAACAGATTCCGGTGGTGAATATCTGTCTACTGAGTTTCAGTCATTTTTGGCATCTAAAGGTATCATTCATCAACGCTCATGTCCCGCTACTCCACAACAAAATGGAGTAGCCGAACGCAAAAATCGCCATCTTCTTGATGTGGTACGTACACTCTTGTTAGAATCCACTGTACCATCCACATTTTGGGTAGAGGCTCTGAAAACTGCTACTCACTTGATTAATCGTCTACCCTCTCAAGTCTTACACATGGAGTCTCCATATTTCCGTTTGTTTGCTAAGCAACCTAATTATGATAATCTTTGTACCTTTGGTTGTGTATGCTTTGTCCATTTGCCTCCTCATGAGCTACATAAATTATATGCTCAATCTGTTCGATGTGCATTCTTGGGATATAATATGTGTCAAAAAGGATTTGTCTGTTATGATCCTACATTAAATCGCATGGGTATTTCTAGGAATGTTATTTTCTTTGAAAATGAATATTTCTTTCCTGTGTCTCCTGTGCCGTCTGCCTCTACTATAATACTCCCCTCCTTTGATTCCTCTCAAGTTAGTTCTCGTTTCAAACCAGGGGTAGTGTATACGAGACGCTCCCGCACACAGTCTCTTCTGACGGCTCTCCCGGTATCTAATCCTATCATGCACCAGAACGTGTCAGTGCCAATACCTCCAGCTCCTTTGGTCCGTCGCTCTCCTCGAGTGTCAGTACCCCCGGATAGGTATGGGTTTACACCTCCTTCAGCTCTTACTACTACATTGTCAAATTTTGATATTCCCACCTCATACTCACAAGCTGCCAAGCATGACTGTTGGCGACAGGCTATGCAGGCCGAACTTGCTGCCCTTGAAGCTAATCGCACATGGGATATTGAGTCTTGCCCTCCAACAATTGTCCCTCTTGGTTGCAAATGGGTTTACTCAGTCAAGGTTCGATCTGATGGAAGTTTGGATCATTACAAAGCACGTCTTGTTGCACTGGGAAATAATCAGGAATACGGCGTCAATTATGAAGAGACATTTGCTCCCGTGGCTAAAATGACCACTGTTCGTACGATTCTTGCTCTTGCTGCTTCCAATGATTGGTCATTACATCAGATGGATGTCAAGAATGCTTTTCTTCACGGGGATCTTAAAGAGTGTATCTATATGAAACCACCCCCAGGGTTGTTATCGTCTCCGACCTCGCACGTGTGTAAGCTTCGTCGGTCTCTTTACGGTCTCAAACAAGCTCCACGGGCCTGGTTTGATAAGTTTCGAACCACTTTATTACAATTCTCATTCAAGCAGAGCAAGTATGACACCTCCTTATTCCTTCGGAAATCGGATACAGGAATTGTAGTTCTTTTGGTTTATGTTGATGATATTGTGATTACTGGCTCTGATTCTATTTTACTTGGCAAGCTCAAGATTCATCTCTCTGAGTCCTTTCATATGAAAGACCTTGGTTCTCTCACTTATTTTCTCGGTCTTGAGGTACATCGTAGTCCATCTGGTATTTCACTTAATCAGCATAAGTATGCTACAGACCTGGTAGCTAGTGCTGGACTACAAGAGGCCTCCTCTGTGGATACTCCCATGGAGTTGAATGTCAAGCTTCGCAAAGAGGAGGGTGATTTACTTGCTGATCCCAGTTTATACAGGAAGTTGGTGGGAAGTCTTGTCTATCTCACGATTACTAGACCAGATGTTTCCTTTGCAGTACAACAGGTCAGCCAATTTCTTCAAACTCCTCGGCATCTTCATATGGCTGCTGTACGTAGGATTATACACTATGTTAAGGGCACTACTGCCCGAGGGTTATTCTTTCCTAAAGGGAATTCTTCCCAACTTACCGCCTATAGCGATGCCAATTGGGCTGGTTGTGTTGATACCCGTCGGTCCATCACTGGTTGGTGTGTGTTCTTGGGTAATGCATTGATCTCATGGAAGAGTAAGAAACAAGACAGAGTGTCTAAGTCATCTACTGAATCTGAGTACCGTGCAATGTCTCTGGCTTGTTCCGAAATTATTTGGCTACGAGGATTGCTTGCTGAGCTAGATTTTTCTACTACCAATCCTACTCCTCTGCATGCTGATAACACAAGTGCTATTCAGATCACAGCTAATCCTGTTTATCATGAGCGTACGAAGCATATTGAAGTTGACTGTCACTCTATTCGTGAAGCATTTGAGGCACAAGTTATCACTCTTCCGCATATTTCCACTGAACTACAAATTGCTGATATCTTCACCAAAGCCCTCACCCGCCATCGACATTGCTTCTTAAGTAGCAAATTGATGCTTGTTGATCAACCGGCATCAATTTGAGGGGGCTGTCAATGGACAGCTTCAGACAGCTTTGGCGTCCATTAATTTAGCTATCATTCCTTTTATACATTGTATAGTTAGCATAATTGACAGAATATAATTAGGGTAGGATATCTTAGCAATTAATTTCTTTCCATGTATAGTTTCTTGTAAATATTATATAATAGATTCATTACCCAGAGGTGAGGTACCTCGGCCAATTTTCTCAGAATATCTTTGTACTTACGTTGACAAATAAAGAATATCCTCACCCCTTCACATTCCCTAGGACAAAAACCTTTTAAAAAAAAAAAAAAAACTTCAATTTTGGTCCTCGAGTTTTTTTGTTTCATTTTTCTTTCGTAATTTCACTATGGCAAGGTACAATTTGATTATTTTCCTTCCAAATTCATGACATCTTGATTCTTTACAAGTTACTAAAATTTAGGATTTAATCCTCAAATTTTTCAATTGTCAAATTTCACCTCCCTAAACTCATGAATTTTGGTCCTCGGATTTTTCTATTTCATTTTTCTTTCATCCTTCCACTATTGCAAAGTACAATTTGATCGTCCTTCCAAATTCATGACATCTTCATTGTGAGTTTCTAAAATTTGCAATTTAATCCTTTTCAATTGTCAAGTTTTACCTCCCTAAACTAATGTTCATACCATTGCTCCAACACTTATAATTATCTACATGTAACAATGACTAAAATTGGTATTATTTCTACTGCCATATGTCTGGCTGTCATATTCTTCCTCCTCCAACTTCTTAAAAAATAATGGTTATCAAGTTTTTCTATTTTATTTTTATTTCATTCTTCCACTATTGCAAGGTACAATTTAATCATTGTTCTTTCAATTTCATAACGTCTTGATCCTTTGTAAGTTCCTAAAATTTGCGATTTAATACTTGAACTTTCAAATTGTCAAATTTTACCTCACTAAACTCATGAGCTTCATGCAATTGCTCAACACTTCTAATTATATCTACCTATAATAAAGAGTCAATGTATTAGCACATTCATGTCATCATGTGTCCGCACCACCTTTGGTCACCCTAATTTTTTTATTTTTTCTTCCTCCAAGTTGTCAAAACTTTCACTTTGATCATGAAACTTCACTATTTCATTTCTCTTGTCATTTCACTATTGCAAGGTACAACTTTGACATTGTCCTTCCTTCACGAAATCTTGATCTTTTGTAAGTTTATAAAATTTATATTTCAATCCTCGAACTTTTCAATTATCAAATTGCCTCCCTAAACTCATAAATTTCATGCAATTGTTACAACACTTCTAATTAATTGGCTGTAATGTCAGATGATCTTCAAGTGCCCAAATCAATCTCACCACTTTTTCAAACTATTTGTTATGAATTTGTGTTATGGTATTAAAACTTCATGAATTAATAAAAACTAAAATGCAATAATATATGCACCCTTATAGGCAAGGTACACCTCACGTACTTCAACTAGCCAATGATAGAAGTGGTTAAATTGGTACTATTCTTATTGCCACGTGTCGACGTTAGGTGTAGCAGTCATCCATATTTATTTATTTTTCCTCAAACTCCTTCAAAAAGTGTGAACAAATCCTCTTTTGGTTATCTATTATATATTTGCAAAATGGTAAAAGCAAGTTTCCAAACTATTTGTTATGAATTGTACTCATAATGTTATTAAATCTTTATTAAAAAAAAAAATGCAATAACATATGTGATCGCACATACTTCAACAAGTATTTTCAAAAAATTTATAATATGTGGGGAATTGAGCAAGTTGTGGTTATATGTCAAGTACTGAGCCTGAGGGCTGTAGTTAATAAACAGTATGTGAAGGCACTCAAAGATTTTCACCTATCATGAATCAAAAGTTTATGAGACATTGTACAAATGTTGATTTCCGTAAAAAATATTACGTTCCTGCAAAGATTACAAGACAGTGCTCTATGATACTTTGTTAGCAAATAACTAGTGTTCCTATGAAGTCCTACATAGGTTATTACCTTTTTGCAATGAAACAAGTGCCTAAAAACTCAGCCTGTGGGCATTGAGCAGAGATTAATTTGTCTTCTTTAATCAGTTATTGTCTAAAAATCCTGCTTATTATAATTAGCAAAAAATCAGCTCAGAGGCTGACTTCATATTTAAAATGGTCTCTAATGATGGTTCAGATTACATCATCCTGTATGCTAGGAATATAGTCAATTTGTATCATCTAGATCTATTTTTTGTCATGCTTATGTTTGAAGATGCTGGTAATCCCAAAGCAGACACAAAAACAAAACAAGATAACAATCGGTAACAAGCTTGTATGCGTACAAAATGTAAACCTTTATTTAAGAAGTTCAAACTAGGAGATATAGCAGGGAAGCCAAGAATAGTCACATCAATGAAGATCAAAACCAGGAAGAATCATATAGAAAGAAAAAGGAAAGGAAAGGTAACTTACTCTATTATTTTTATGGTGATATTCTGCTTCTATTCCCGCAGATTCATCCATCTGTTTAATAAACACAGAATAAGATTAACTGAAATCTCAAGCGAAAGTCATAATTTTTTGGCAAACTACTCGTTGCACAACAAAAATGTAAAATGAAATACCAAAAAATAAAATAAATAAATTAGGCATCAGTTCGAATTTGACAGGAAGCTGTATGAGCTCACATCTTCGGCCAATGGTTTCCAGTACTCCATGATGGAAGGAGTACGCACACGTTGAGGATCTGTTAAAGAATTCTGAAAAGGCAAATCCAAAGATTCCAATTGTAAAGAGGGGGAATAATTAACGATTATATTTATGAAAATGTATTAATAAATAATACAAAAGAGAAAATATTGAATCCCCAGATCAGAATACATTAACTATTCTTCACCAAGCAAACTCTTCAGTTACGTGAAACAAAGTGCCACAATTTAGCAAACCTTTCCATTTTTATAAGCAAATATTTCTGTCATGTTTAAGTTGGTTCTTTCTCTTACAATAAGTCCATCAGATTTGACTTATAGATAAGTCCAATGCATAGGTTTCACTCTACTCTATCAAGGATGATTTCCAGAGTGAAACCACAACAGGAAGACCTTTTCAGTTACCTCATTAATATGAGTTTAGGTCGATCTATTCATCTAAGTTTACTATTATAACTAGTCATGTCACATCTCCTAACTGGTTTATCTCATGTGACATATCTCCTAAGTCCTAAAGGTGTGTCTCTAGGCCTTCTTTTGACATGTCCAAATTATCTTAATTGGTTCTTCCACTGTTAATTATTATCTGACGTTATTTTAATCCATGCACCAATGCACCCAGTTCATCTATCCCTTCTTGTTTTACCGCAAACCCCTCTTAATATTCACATATGAACCACATTAACTTTATTACTACGTGAATACTTAATATCTGAACACTGTTTTCAAGGCTAGTATTATTGAAGTCCTATTGGATATCCTCTTTAATATTTCATTAATCACACTCCTTCACTTGACCAAAATAGCTGTAATCCTACAAGAAAAAAGATCTCCAATTTATAAGCAAGGGTGTAATCATACAGATAATATGCACTAAATTATCTTATTCATCATTTCCTTGAAACTTAATCTTCTAAGGGTGCCAACACGTAAACATGGAAGTTCAATTATGACAATCTACCTGAGGCAACCTAATAAGGTCAGTTGACAATTAAAATACAAAATCATTAAATCAAAAGCTGGCTTTTGTGAACTTGATATGTCGAGGGAATCTATTATTATCCTAATTCCAAGGCCCAGCTTCCTTGACCGAGTTATTTCTTGTCAAATTTTGGGCTATGTTACTCAGACTTGGGTATGGGTATCGGATAAGAGTACGTATCTAAGTGTTAGACCTTTTTTTTTCCAAAATCTAGGATACGGAGATACGGAGACACGGGTATGTGATATGGCTTTCAAACTGCAATTATTTATGTACCAATTATAAAGTTTATAAATTGTTATGTGTAATTATTTATATAATTACCTAAGCCTAATAATTTCTATTTAATTAACTTTTATGTGGCCAAAATTGCATTTAATTGAAATCGGGGAGGACTTTTCATGACATTTAACCTTTAATTGAAAGTTTTGACCTCAATTATATATTTATATATAGTTGAGGGACTTAAATTGCAATTTTGAAATTTTTGAAATTTTTTTAAACCTAACCCTAAATCGTTTCAGACTCACTCCCCCTCCCTCTCAAAGCTACCACCGCCTTCCCTCATCTCACTCTCTTGGTTTCTCTCCTTGTCAGCCACCACCACCAACTCGCCAACCAACACCGCCTCGATAAGCCCTCCCCCCTCTCCACATTGTAACTGCAATTAGTCCTCACACACGACCACACACCCATGCTATGCCTGCCTCTCAATCTCTGTTCCAGCCGTTGCCCTGCCGTCTCCATGAAACGAAAAGATCACCTGTTTAAGATAAACAACCGTGTCCGAACGAAAAAAATGAAGAATCTGGTATGTATCCCGTGTTGGTAACCATGTTGCATCATGTCGACATGAGTACGGCACCATTTCAGGAGAGTCCGAGCTCCGTAGATTTTGGGTTTTGGCAGCACCAGAGTTGGAAAAATTGTGTGGATATGTGCTATAATTGCCATCCCTTTGAGTATTAGGACAGAACAATTCCAGAACTTCTATTCTCCCTTAGTACAGATTCTCAACGCGGCTCGAGGAAGTTTTTATTTGATTCATTATTTAAATTCTGGTTCTTTTTTGTAATTGAGGAAAACTTGTCATCCACGTTTATAACTTCTCTTCTCAATAAATTCTTTTTATAAACAAAATAAAAAATTAATAGATCATCTTGAATTCAAGCAGTAAACTCAATTCAAGGTGGTCAACATTTTGACAGCTAGAGATTAAATGTTATCTATACAGTAAGGGTGATAACTAAATCCAAAAGATCTCAATATAAACTTTAACACACTGGAGTAGATTACATCAATATTTGATTATTCCATGTCATATATTTCCTAAGGATGACACTTGAGTTTGTAAGGCACATAATCAAGCGTTTAAGAAACATACTGGATTCTGATCTGCCCATTTCCACAATTGAGATAGTTCTTTATTTCCCAGTCTCCACCTTGGCCGGCTACATTAATAGAAAATACAAGAAAAAAAACTTAGGATATTTGATAAGTTAACATACAATGGAAAATATCCAAAAACCCATCACGAGAAAAGGAAGGCTTGAAGAAAACGATTAACTAATAACTAATATGTTATAACAGTAAACATTTCCTACATCAGATGTACTATCACAAAAAAAAATAAAAAATAACTAGACTTGGAAAAGCCATACCTCAAAAACTAGCTATTGAAGTTGGAGATCACAAGTCTATATAAACCACACACCGAAAGCCTATACTTTCAATGTGAGATCCAAGTCTCATACCTTGCAATGGGAACATGACAGACTACCACACTCCGCAATCCCCACGCCCACATCGGACCGACTTTGTACTAGCTCATGACTAGTCGTGAATAAACACTGTTAAGCTAGTGTCACTATCCGCGCCGCTCAATAGATGTGGTGCCTACTCTAACACCACTATTACAGAGGAAGAGTCATACCTTAAAGTTAGCTATTGAAGTTGGAGAACTCAAGTCTATAAAAACCACACACTGAAAGCCCATACTTTAGATGTGGGATCCAAATCTCATAATCTCATAACATGCAATGGGAATCATGACATCGTCCTAAAAAGGCACTGATATGATCTTTTACAGCCATTTCCTCTATGGTGCATAGCAATTGCAATAGCTTCTTCAAACACATTTCAATTCCTTTTTGGATGCTTCATATACACGAATATTCTTCAGTTGAATTGGTGTACAATATGATCAAAGAAAAAAAGGTCACCCATCCAAATGGGGACCTCCGTACTGGTTTATGCTCTGTTAGGTAACATTGTAGCAATTATAAATTGGTTTATTTATATTTTTTAGGTAAAATGTGTTGTTAAAAAGTGGAAGAAAATGTGCGTGGTTAAAAAGTTGTTTGAAAAACTGTGTTGTTTATAAATTTATTTATAAATTGTAATAATTGTGTTAAAAACAGAGGGTTAGAAACATAGAATAGATAGAGGGATATCATACACAAGCAATTATAGGTAGGAAATAAGAGAGCAAGCAATAATAGATCGATGCTTAGGATAAAGGAAGTACTAGAGACACTCCTATGAAGTTATCCGTTTGAATAACTCAGAAATTAGTAGCAACCTCCAAAGTGTAGATGTGTTTTCACAAACAAGAGCTGCAAACATTGACTTCTAAGCACTCTATTATCTCCCCCAACGAACTCATTACAGATTAGGACTCTCCATATTATTTCCCATGTAAGGTGAAAAAAAATATACAAAATTTTGAAGAAGTAAAAAGTCAGCAAATGGGGGAACCTATTCTTGAATCAAGTGTGAACCAACAGACGTGCATGACAAAGAAAGAGTCTTAAAATAATGAATACATTTTTCACGAATTATAAATCTGGAAACAGATTGTTGAGTATGTTGAAAGGCTAACTAAACTGCTCGTAAACAGGACCAAAAGAGCTCCAGTTTTATCATGATTTTTTTTAGGAAAACAACAAAATGCACAATTCAGGAAACAGAAACACTATGAAATGAAATGCCAAACAAAAATGCATTATAGGTTTCAAAACACATTGTGCAAGTTCTTTCAAAAATCCAGAACGAAAAATATTTCCACTTTGCCAACTACTTCAACTAACGTAAGCAAAGTTCATGTAAGAAACCAAAACTTAGATATAGAAAATCATTTTTATGTTGACATAAATATTTCACAAGGTTAAACACAGTCCAGATACTTCTGGTGCCAAGCTAAAATCCTCAGGAAGCAACTAATAAGAAATCTTCACAATAAAACAATGGAAAGACATTGTAAATGACTATGAAAAAAAGAATGAATCATATAATTTTTGTCTTACAAGTTATGAAGTAGAAATAATTTCTTTTACTATCATTCATAAGCAAAGGTGTAATCATATAGATAATATTTACTAAATTATCTTATTCATCATTTCCTTGAAATTTAATCTTCTTAGGGTGCCAAAACATAAACATGGAAGTTCACATTAGTTGATAATGAAAATACAAATTTTATATCAAATAGGTGTCCTTTGTGAACTTTATACATCTAAATAAATAAGGTTGGCAAGATAAGAAGCCTAGTAACTTGCATACCGTTTTCTGGCCGCATCTTGGACTAACTTCTTTTGTACCGGCTGTTTTTCAAATGGAGGGCAACCATCCCGCTTCCACCAAACCTTAAAAAGAGAGAACTCCAATATCAACACAGCACAAGCTGAAAAACTATTCTCATAAAGACTTGACTAGAAAAAAAACACGCAAACAATCACACACGTGAAAGGAAGGGGGGGGGGGGGGGGGGGGGAGAGCAGAGTAAGAAAACTCACCCAGTTCCGTTCACGCTCTAAAATATGCTCAATGCTATGAAGGAATTCCTTCCCTCTAGGAGGTGTCGTTTCCAGAAGCTTCTTGACACGATCTTCACAAGATTTTATTTCTTCCTTCTAGATTCATAAACAATAAGCAATTATTCTAGATTCAATGTAAAAATTGAATAATATTCTTCAAGGATTAGCAATTGAACGAGTAAAAGAGAAACTGCACTACATCCTAAGTAGATAATTATTTATGTCAAAATATCTTGGAAACTTGCCCCAATAGAAAAAAAAATTGTGCACTTTAATCTTTCTGACATTTTTTTTCCAAGTAATTTGGCTTTGAATCAAAAGTGCCATAGGTAAAATATGCAAAGGAAAAAAAAAAGGTAACAATATGGATGTGACACCACTATCTATCTGGAATGCACTAAAACAACTTCCAGCAATTTTTGGTTTTTAAGCTTTAAAAGATATTAACATACAGGAATTTTATAGCTAATGTTTAACAGGGATCATGATACTGCAGTTTTGCGACCTAATTCCTCTGTGCTACTCTGAATTTATGTGCCTTTCACAAAAAAATCATAGTTACCTTCTCTTATAAGATAATATAATAATTATTAGGATAAAATAAATTAGAGGTAATATGAACTTCTGTAGAGGCTACAGCCAATAAGCTGCACCTTAAGAATATAAGAAATATGTTAAGTTTTGGGTGGTTATATAAATAAAATCCCAAAACACCCAAATAATATTCTAAAACAAACATAAATGAATGTGCTACTTTGTGTCCACTTCACATACAGATTAATCATAATTACTAGACCAAAATCCCAAAATTATACAAGAATTCATATTCCAACTTCTCCTTGCTTCCAACAGCTTACAGCATCTTTACCTTGTTTTTAATCATCAAAAACATTAAGCTTCGTGACTAATCCAGTATTGAAACAGTGTGATGAGATGCATCATTTTCTCTTCAGCTAACATAACCTTTTAACGATAAATAAATGTCAGAGCCAGGACAAAAATTGTCATCCTTGTCTTGCATGCTATTTCAACAGGTAGTGAAATTTAAACAGCGAGTTTGGGCTTTTTACTTAATTATGACATTATCCATCCATCATACTCAACAAAAATAGTATAAACTATATGTCATCTGCATTGCAAATATAAGACGCACCAGCGTATCTGATGGCATGTCTTTTTCATTCTTCCCTGGAGCCTACAAGAAGAAAGATTGAAGTCAATCATCGGATAAAAATTAGAATGGAACAAGAAAGTTAAGAGTATTAATTAAATTCGTAAGCTAAATGACCTTCCAAAATTACAGAAGCTCTTCGTAAAAGTAAAGTTCTACAATACATACATATCATGCATACAGAAAAATCTCTAAAGAAAATCTTTGCATAGACAATTGGTCAAGTCGAAACTATTTCTTGACTATCTTTTTATGAAAATCTAGGGAATGGAAACAAGTTAGTAAATGTATTCTAGAGATGTAGAGGGAACTAAATGATGAAGTACAGGGATGAAATTATAATAAAGAGGTGGATTCTAAGAAAGGAGGACTGCAGAATATAATTCAGTATATGATGTCAAAAAGTTTCTGTTCTAATTGTTCAATATTTGACCAGAACTTTTTCGCAAGAATTTGACTCCAATGGCAAACGTGTTTGCAGTGAAATTTCTCATATTCGTATGCATTTGTTGACAAAAAAACGAATCATATATTGATTGGACTACATCCATGATCGTTTACATACATATCCACATGCAATTAATTACTGAAAGGAAAACGTATTATATCATCTTTGGCCTACTGGTACTAGCATTCTTGATCTAACAAGTTCTATGCTAGTCCATCAAGTAATAGAACTTATCTTTTAAAAACTTTAAAAAAAAAAAAAGTAATAAAACTAATTAGAATGTGTCAACTTGATCCTTTTTCATTTCACTCAAGGGTATATACAAGATAAATGGAAGAATAGAAGATATACACTTTAGTCCCTAACTATTCTAAACTATTATTTAAGTACAAGGAAAACATTTGTATTCAACTCTCCCCCTCAAGTTGGTGCGTACATATCACACATGCCCAACTTGAATAGAGATGTATGGAATGGGCCACTAGCAACGGCATGTGTTATCATATCTGCAAGTTGGTTCCTATCAATCTCGACGTGCTTTGTTCGATCATGCTGAACTAGACTATTCACTATCTCGATAGCAACTGTATTATCACAGAAAAGTAACATTGGTTTGTTTGGACCAAAACCGAGCTCACCAAGGAGAATTTTCAACCATGAATGTTCAGTGGTTGCATGATGTAGAGCACAGTATTTGGCCTCAGCACTAGACAATGATACAACATTTTGCTTCTTGCTCCTCCAAGTCACTAGATTACCACCAACGAATGACACATATCCTGAAGTAGACTTCCTATCCAATCTCGCTCCAGCAAAGTCAATGTAACCCACAATATCGAGATGTCCATATTTAGAGAACAGAACACCTTTGTCAGGGGAAGATTTCAAGTGGGCCAGAATACGATTTACTGCTTGCATATGTCTCTCACTAGGATTGTACATGAATTGACTTACTACACTGACTGCATATGACAAGTCCGATCTCGTATGAGTCAAGTAGATCAATTTTCCCACAAGTCTTTGATACCTCTCTTTGTTTGTAGGTACTTGATTAAGGTAGATAGATAAACCATGATTTACCTCAATGGGAGTGTCAGCAGGTTCACACGCTGAGTATCCAGTTTCTACCAAGAGATCTAGAGTGTATTTCCGTTGAGAAAGAAAGATCCCTTGGTTGGATTGAGATACCTCAATGCCTAAGAAGTACTTTAGAGCACCCAAGTCTTTCATTTCAAATTCTTCAGCAAGGTGTTTCTGAAGTTTCTCAATCTCGCTAGGATCATCACCCGTAATAATCATATCATCGACATATACAATAAGTAGAGTAATATCTCCACCATCTCTCTTGTAGAACAAAGTGTGATCAGCCAATGCTTGCTTAAAACCATACCCCTTCATTGATTAGCTCAACCTACCAAACCATGCCCTCGGAGACTGCTTTAGACCATACAGAGCCCCTTTTTAACTTGCATACTTTCCCTCCTGGTGGCATAAATCCCGGAGGTGGATCCATGTACACTTCTTCTACCAAATCACCGTGAAGAAATGCATTCTTAACATCAAATTGCCTTAATTACCAATCTTGATTAACTGCTAAAGATAAAATGACTATAACAGTATTCATTTTTGCAACTTGGGCAAATGTCTCTTGATAGTCTATTCCATAGGTCTGCGTGTAGCCTTTTGCAACCAATCTAGCCTTATACCTCTCCATTGTCCCATCTGACTTGTACTTCACTAAGAATACCCACTTACACCCCACAGTTCTCTTACCCTTAAGTAGATCAAGTATCTCCCATGTAGAGTTTTTTTTGGAGAGCATTCATTTCTTCTACCATTAGGACTTCCACTTAGGTCCTCGAGAGCTTCATGAAAATTATTAGGAATAGACACAAAAGACAACTGATAGGCGAAAGTAAGATGAGGTTTAGATAATCGATGATATGAGATATAATCAGATATAGGATAGACAACATTAGAAGAGGACTCTGAGAATCCCAACGTATTTGGTTTTCTCTGGTCACGGAGGGAATATCTATTGCCTTCATTTGGAGCTGCAAGGTTAGAATCAAGTGTAGGAGTTGACGGGATAGAATGAGAGTTATGTACCTCATTTTCAATCTCAGAAGAATTGTCCGATGGTACAGTAGAGTCATCTTGAGGAGAATCTGAATCTGGAGGAAGCCCAGTGTCATCAGTGTCTGGTGGGGGACAATAGCACTCTTATCTCTCCTAGAATAGCATTTTTGAAACAATCTAGATGATCTATCATTCTTGACAGCGTCTGGCTCCCCCTTCCCCCCTGTGTCCGACTCTCCCTTTCCCCCAGAAATCCAAAACCTCTTTTCTTCAAGCCATACTCGTTCCTCCTCTTTACTATTAATGTCTCCCGAAAGAGGAACCAACGACACATCACCAGAAAAGAAGGACCGAGACTCACAGAATTCAACATCCATAGAGATATAATATTTTCCTGTAGTGGGTGGAAGCATTTATAACCCTTTTGGGAATTAGAATAGCCAAGAAAAATACACTTAAGAGCACGAGGGTCAAATTTATCTCGAAAGTGGGAGTGGACATGAACATAACACACACCCAAACACTCTAGGACAAAGGTTTAGAGCGGATGGGATAGGATGGAAAAGTGATAACAGCCTCAATGGAGTCTGATAGTTAATTATACGAGCAGGCATTCTATTAATAAGGAAAACAGCAGTCATGATGGCATCTGCCCAAAAACGCTTAGGGATATGCATAGTAAAACATAAGGTTATGGCCACCTCAAGGATGTGCCGATTCTTACGCTCGGCTGTGCCATTTTGTTGTAGTGTGTAGACACACGTGGTTTGGTGAAGGATACCATGAGATGTGAAGAAATTCTCAAGAGATTTATTCACAAACTCACGGCCATTGTCAGAGTGGAATACCTAAACCTGTGTGTGAAACTGTGTAAGAATCATTTTGGAGAATTGAGGAATCACATGCACCACATCACTCTTGGCCTTTAACAGGTAAATCCAGCATACTCTAGTACAATCATCGATGAAAGAAATAAAGTATTTAGAGCTTTGAATAGATGACGTAGGAAAGGAACCCCAAACATCAGTATAAATACAAGCAAATGGAACGGAACTTCTATTGAAACTGATTTTAAACGGTACACGATGATTCTTTGCAAAAATACATTGTTCACATCGCATATTAGACTTGGAAATATTGTTAAACAACCTAGGGAACAAACGTTCCAAATAACAAAATGAGGGATGGCCTAACCGACAATGCCATAAAAGAATCCTATCTCTAAGAGTTGCTTCACTAGTTACTTGAAGTCCATTTACACTTTCAATTTTCAACTCTTCGGCTCCCTCCAAAAAATAGAGACCTCTTTCTCTACCAGTACCAATCGTCTTCTTCGTTCGAATGTCCTGAAATACAAAACGAGAAGGCCAAAAAGTTACAGAACAGTTAAAATGTTTTATTATTCTACTGATAGAAAGAAGATTATTCGAAAGGGTAGGGGCTAGTAAAATAGAGGACATGGAGTAGCCAAGACTCTGAGTGGGTATCCATCCTCATTGTTAATTGCCTCTGCTCTTCACGACGAACCATAGAGAAAACATCCTCAAGGCTGGGAAGGGGTGTAGTAGCCAAGACTCTACTGCTTGCTTGATCTAAGTTATGATCAATTCCTGCAAGGAAAATGTAAACTCGCTCCTCAGCCCAACATTCCTTCAATTCTTCAACATCCTCAGTACACCTCATATTGTTCAGCCTACGATAATCAAGTTCCATGAAGAGGGAATTCATTTCCCTTGACATAACTAAAATGTCTTCTTCATTAGTTCATAAACCTATGATGAGTCGGAAACATCTAGATAACTTCTTTTAACAGCATCTCAAACCCCTTTTGCTGTCCCGCATTGAACAAAGTTTACCATCAAATTAGTTGGCATAGAATTAAGGATCCACGACTTAACTCGAGCATCTTCAGCTTCCCACTTATCGAAACTGGGGTCATTTTTTTCCGGGGCTACTTTTCTTCCCATAATATAATCCTTCATCTCCTTACCAGCAATATATATTTCTAGTACCTTCGACCAAACACAATAATTTGTGCCATCCAATTTAATAGGAATCAAGGGTGAAACCTCATGAATAGTTACTGGATAGACAAGGGTTTTTTCCTCAGATTTCTCAGTCATTTCAATTCTTTACAGTTAAAAAACTACAATGTTGACCTCCAAGGAACTGAGCTAACAGCAAGCAAAATATACACAACACTTGTACCAGCTACTTGAGAACACCCAGACCAGAAAATAATCCAAAAAGCCACTAACCTTGGCCTGAAAAAATCACCTGAGTGACAGAGGAGCACAAGGAGATGGAGTTACAGCCGGAGAAGGAGTAAAACAGCCGCAAAAAACGACTTTTGCTCGCGAAATATGGGTTGACAGAGCTGGGAGAGGCTGTCGATGCTGGAGAAGGCCGGCGAGTGGTCGCGGGCAAGTCGACTAGCCGCCAAAGGGTCGTCAGAGTCTGGGTTAGCCGGACCCGAGAGCTCCTGAAATTTTTTTAACGCAGCTAGGGTTTTTGTCTTCTCCCTTGCTCTGATACTAAATTAGAATGTGGCAACTTGATTCTTTTTCATTTCACACAAGGGTATATACAAGATAAATGGAAGAATAGAAGATATACACTTTAGTCCCTAATTATTCTAAATTATATTTAAGTACAAGGAAAACATTTGTATTCAACTAAACTTATATCAGGAAAGTTCCGATGCCGAAATTCCTGATCATTGAATGACCCTAGATTTAAAAGTCTAAGACAAAAGTTTAAGCACAACAAGTTGGCCTATCCATGAATACATTTGAATTTGGACTGCAATTCATCTGCTAAAAAAATAAGGGCTTTCCAAACCGAGTAGGCAAAAATCCTATAATGGTGTCAAAAAAGAAGCCTATTCATTTAGACTCTCTTTAAGATTTTCTAGTTTGAATTATGTCCAAATGATCTGGAAAGCATACCCTACCCTGACTTTCAAATTACTGATTGGACAGCAAGAGAAATCCCAATAAACTTCAGCTCATGAATTCAATTTAATCTGTAAAGTGACCTTATTAATCATAAACCACAAAAAGTACCTGATGCTGCATGATATATCTTATAAAACCTTCTGCTCGTGAATGCAAGCACCAAGTATACAGTGACCTCATAGCTATAAAACCACACAAAGTACCCAAAAAAAAAAGCATTACCTTCAAATAATCAAACAAAATAAGGCATTGAACCAGAACATGGCGTCTAAAACTTGGATCTTTTAACTGGGAGAAAGTTGAAATGGAAACCATAAAAATAATCAGAATTAAGAGGAAGTCCTTTAAATGATTTACTTTATTAAAAGAATTTGCAAATTTTGCAATGTACTTACCTCAAGACCCATTAATTTACTGCTTGTCAGATATTTTATACTGAAGTTTGATGTCTCATCCTCAAGATTAATAGCATTCCCGTCTTCATCGCTTAGAGGTTGGGCCTCAAAGGTGTTCAATACAACCTAATTATCCAAATTAAAATAAAATGAATGACATACTACTATCTTTTAACTTCAACTGTTGAAAGATGTCTGGATTAAAAACTTCTTGAGCAAAATGCTTATACCATCAAACTCGAGGTAAATTTGTGCCACTTTGTAGGAAGAGGAATAAGAGAACCGGGATTTGAAAAGTATTCCTGAAATCAGAAATTTTCGAAACCATGAATTGATTGCAATCAACTACAAAATATCATATTGGAAAAGGAAACAATGCCGCCAAAAGAAGGTTTTGTAGGGTTGAACTATACATTAGAAAAGCATCAGGTCCATTCTTTAATACTCAGTATTTTAGGATCCAAGACACTTGTCCAAATCTTCCTTTACTTGTTATGATGATTAGGTAAGACATGAAACTGTATGGCAGGACAGATGCATCTGCATTTGGTGCTACCTTCACCATTTTGGAATATGTTCATTTTTCATTTTATCAATTGTTCTATAGCAAATACAAAGATCTCAAAAACTGGAGAAGAGGGGGGGAGGTTATTCTATTATGCAAATGATGAAGCATTAATTATGTAAGAGTTCACCAAATCACACGTCACATATCAAAAAGAATATTGCGATAATTACACGAATAGGGATGATAAATATGTCTGTTTGATTTATGAAGCTTCTACAAATAAAGATGCAGCTAAAATTGATATAGAAGCTAATATCAAGAATAAGAATGAAGTATTTGATCAAAGGAGAGACCCTTCTCTTTCACTAACCTGTAAACTCCAGAAGGTTTTGTAGAAGTTGAAATCAATAGCAATACCTAAAGCAAAGAAGCTGATAAACACATGCAGTTCAACATGAACCTAACAAAAAGTTGCTAATTAAATGCAACATCAGAATCGAAAGAATTGAGAAATTTGTACACTATAATTACCATCAGGGGCCTCCTTCTCGTATTTTGTCTCATTTGACGTATTGAAAACTCCTTTTATATTGACAGCTGTAAATAAGGAGAAGAAACGTAATCAATACTTACAAATTAGGACATATAAAGTTGCTCTTATCAACTGAAAAGAAAAATACCAGAGCGTTCTGATAATGGGAAAAAATGTGCGAGAAACATTATAATTCGTCCACAGAACACCACATCATTTGCCTGCAAAATAAAATCATATGCATAAATGAGAAGTTTGAAATTTTAACAGCAATTAGTTATAGGAAATATTTTTCAAGATCGGTAAAGTAAAGCAAAGCAGCACATAGCTAGGCACCACACTGCTTTTCTCAACCACCAAGACTCCAGTCATTGAGTGATTGTTGTGATGAAGTTGTTGCATAAATCCATTTTCACCAGAAATCTTATATGATACTTGCAGCATACAAGTAGCACACTGCATTATACTGAGATCTACAGCAGGTTTTGGGTTCTGAGACACTACCTATAGATAAATTAGTATCAAGAGCGCTTGATTATATGGAAAAAACACAGTTGTCATATTTATTGGAAAGAATACAACTCTTAATTTAAGTAGGATTAAGACATAACTTTTCCCAAAAAAGGAGAAAACCCAACATTATTTGGGGAAGATGGCGATAGAGGTACAGGGTTGCACTACAACTGGCAGAAATTGAAACTGATTGAAAGACAAAAAAAACTAAGGCATAACAAATATAAAGAATAACAAGCAATCTAAAGAGCCAAACCTTTGACAACCGACGAAGAAGTTGATTGCACGTTCTCAACATCACAAGCTTTCCTCTTGCAAAAAGCTCTGGCTATATAGAAAAAGAACTTAAACTTCATCATGAACAAAAGGCATGCAATGGAACGTACAAATGCATAAAACGGAAGGGTACATATGTACAGTAGTTAACATGTCATAAACACAGTCACGGTATCGCATACCTTCCCAAGAACATCTTGTTTGCTCTCAATATATGCAAAGACATCTTTACAGTTTCTCATTGTGGACATTTCTGTCAAATCTTCTAAAAGCTGGAATATCATACCACCTTCAACGTGTTCTTTCTCACAGAGAAACAAAACAATGTCTGCACAAAGAAAAAAGAGAATAAGAGACAGGCAGACAGACAGCGAGCCCATTAAAGAGGGAGGAGAAAGATAAATAAAGGGTAAGCGAAGACTCTAACCGTGGGACAGATCCAGTTTCTAGCTTTCACATATCAGTTTTAGAGGCAATAGCTCTGTCGTACTAGGCAGGAATCTTTTGTCATCTTGAGTTTTCTAATAATGGTTTCTTAGTATAATTGGCTTAAATTAGACAAATTAAATGTCATATAAAGTCTTGCCCTAGTAGGCACCAACTTATCTTTCTTCTTTGAATTCTGTTCCATTAAATTTATACAAATACTTGTTTTCCAATTTTATAAGTAGATAACAAAATAATCAAAAACCGAGTGGAATAAAATGTACTCCCTCCATCCTATAAAGATAGTCTCATTTCTATTTTCACACTGATTGAGAAAACATAATTAATATATGTTGGAACTATAAATTTACTTACATTTTACCTAATATACCCCTACATTAAATCATGAATAGTTAATATTTGTTAATAAAAATGCATATTAAATAGGGATTTATTAAAAAATTAGGACATTAATATACTCTTAACAAAGAAAATGACATATAATTTGGGACAAATAAAAAAAGAAAACGAATCTATCTTTGTGGAACGGAGAGAGTAATAAAGAGGAGTGTACATTCATGAAATTCCTCTTTATACCCACTTCTAATGCAATCAAATAACTTAGTCAAATGAAAAGGATAACAACCATTTTGGCATTTTCACAAAATATCCAATTTAATCCCATACAGGAAAGCAGGCCATTGACCAATATTTTTATTTCTACTTATGAGCATTAATAATGCAGCAAAGGAACTCAGTAATTTATGCTCCACTTCTCCCACCCACATTATAACATTATAACTTGAGCAGATTACAAAGACAGCCCTGAGATAACCCACTATTACGGAGACACCTCCTTTATTTTAAGATATTACAGAAACCTATATGAAAGAATGGAAACACATTTTCCTTTTAAACCTTTTATCTGATGTTAGATTACATTATTTTGTTCATCTTATTCTTAATTTTATACAAGCAAATTATTTTTGGCTTACAGAGTTTTTTAATCTTTCCCTCTTTTTGCACAAATAATTACATCTCAATAATATTATTTGTAAAAATTAACTTTAAAAAAAAAAGGGAATAAGACTGAATTAAATTAAAAAAAAAAAATACATTGATCCTTATTTAGGCTATGTATGTTAAAAGTGTTGTATTTAAAAACATGTTCTTTTATGCTTTTAAGGTAAAATATGTAGTTGAAGAGTGGAGAGAGAAAATGTGTATAGTTAAAAAGTGATTTGAATTAAAAAGTAGAGAATCTTTTATGAGTTTGCGTAATATTATTTTATTAATAAATGTGTTGCTGAAATGAAGAATCGGAATACTGTGTTTTGTTTATAATGGGGGTCAAACATGGGCTAAGATAATTTTTTTTAGGAAGCTCTTCTACAGGGAGCAAATGCAGTCTCAAATGGGCCCGCATTTAAATCAAAAATCTTAAGAAACAAGAGCGTTAAATATTATTGAACAATAGTTTGAAACTATATTATAATTGCATAAGGGTAAAATATGAAATATAAAATTATGGCCAAAAAGGGCATCGGTAATAGAAAACAACCCCCAAGGAAGGTTTATGTAATTTTTGAGGAGTGATGCAACATCTCTATAATACTAAGTTACTTCAGGGAGTCTCTTCTAGATTTTATACCCACGTAGGGCTCTCATTTAAGCTTAAATTGATTAATCTTCCAATCTCCCTTTTTAAACTCTCTCATTCTCAAGACCACTGCACCACCCTCTACTATTTTTTTTTTGATAAGAAACAGAACTTTATTGAAGATAACTCAGTAGATTACAATTATCATTATGGATGAGACATCCATCTCTATAGTATGATTTTGATCTTAATCAAAACCTTTAAAAGTTATTCTATGAACTACTCGGAACTAGAGTACATAATGAACTTTGTGGATATAAGCGAAACAAAAAATTATCTAAAGTACTGAAAAGACCTGTCGCTCTAGCCCAAAGCCCTGTGAAAAAAATTATCGAATCCCAAATGTCACCTATCGATCTCTCAGAATTCTCAAAAATTCTCTTGTTTCTCTCGATCCAAATTGTCCAAGCTGCTGCCATTATAAATAGGTACCATATCACCTTCTTTTTTCCTTTGTTAATCCCGAAGTTCCATTTCATAAGTATCAGGTCAGCCCATCGCCTAGGTAATGCACCCCATAAGCCAAACATATACATAATTCTATCCCAAATTCCTTTGGCCAATTCGCAATGGATCAATAAATGATCAATGGTTTCATCCGCCTTTCTACACATAATACAACACGATGGGGAAATGTACCAAAGAGGCCTCTTTCGTTGTAATAAATCACAAGTGTTGACTTTTCCCAAAGAGATCAACCATGCAAAAACTTTGACTTTTGAAGGAAACATTCCTTTCCAAATAAATTTTGATTGGGGGAAGGTTGTGGTATATGACGATTGAGAGAAATGTCCTCCCCAGCTTAAATTAAAATTCCCATGGAGTTAAACTAAAAATGTCCTCCTCGGCTTAATTTAACGGTAAACTTAATATTTAGCCCCTGTTTAGCCCCCGTTTAGCCCCCATTATAAATAAAATAAGCTTTTTCCTCTTCTTTTCAATCATACATTTATTAATAAAATAATATTACACATAAACCCATAAAAGATTCCTTACTTTTTAACCACACATTTTCTTAAAAATCACTATTCATTAAACTATTTTTTCGAATAAACTCTTTAAAATCAACATCAAACACAGGCTTAATTTCTCTTCTACCTTCCAATATTCCTTTGATGCTTCAACCACAATTAACCACTTTGAAATCACCAAATCCAAAGAATGGTAGTCCCAGATTTTACGTTTTCAAACAAAATAAGATGGAATCTTGTCTTCCCCTCATATGCCAATAAGCATGTGGACAAATATCAAAACAATACCGTGACCTCATATATCTTCTCCTTCTAATAGCAAATCAAATTTTTCTTTAGATTTTATTTTTTAGCAACCAATTCCTTCTGACGGGAACCTGATTGTAGTTAATAACCTCAGTCAATCTTTCTAAGTGATCAACTACAATGAAAAGGCCTCAAAAGTCTGTTAAAATCATTCTCCATAATTTTGAACATAGAAGTGAAAAGAAAGTAACCAATATCAGCACTCAAAATTCCCATGGAGTTAAACTTCCAAGATGAATTGAGAGAATTAGAGGAACCAAATCTACCCAACAATTCTGCCACTCAAGTTCACCAAAAAGCACATCCACTTGAATTCTTGCAAATGCACTCCTTCCATCCCAACATTCTTCAGTCATCTCTTTCCATCTTCATTATCATGGTCATTGAACTATTTTTCGAGATCAGTGGCTTCAATATCATGTTGTACAACTACCCTCCTTTATTCCTCCTACTGTGTTGGATTAGTTACGTGATCAAGCTTTTTTCTTGTTCTCCTCCAACTAACCAACAAGGACTTCACTCCTCATTTGCTAACTAGACTGCATCATTTCTCCTTCCAGCAGACTTTTGTGATTTGTCTTTGTTAACAAATCTAAAAAGATGTGTTTGATATGGCAAAAACGAATTAAATCCCTGATTTGATTCCAAGATTGTATAGTTGTAAATAGAATAATTCATTTTCCTGATTTAATTGCTAAAAATCTGGCTAATATCTCCTAGAGATTTTTTGACTGTTTCTTTATATAGAATTAGTTTCCTAAATTAGTGATCATTGTAAACTTTTATTGAAGAAATATAAGACAGAAAGTCCTTTTTCTTATTCATCTTTAGTCTTATATAAAAACGATAGTTTAGCGATGCTATTGTTGATCTCAGATTACTCTTTGCAGTAGAATATATAGAACTCAAGGGCCAAGGCCTAAGTTCCCCTCTCATCCACACTGATATTCTCCCATAATCAGATAAAATTTCAAAATGTTTAACCACTAGAAGTCTAGAAGCATAAAGCAGAGCCTGGTCTTGAATTCTCTAATCAGTAAACATGCAACTCTCGAGCCTTTAATGTTTTCTATAACAAATATCTACATGCAAATAACAATTTTATTTAATGTCGTTTCCTGGAATTAGTTAGCAGAAAGTAACTGTACTTGGGCTTCTGCAGCTCAAACAATCATTAGAAAATAGAGAAGTTGCTTAAGGGGTCGGTAATCAATTCCATTTCTACATTAGCAATTAGCTTAATCTTGTAATAAGTGTCATTCCTTGTCACGTCTAGCCTTTTAGTACTGAATCTGTAGTAATAGGGGTTCCATTTCTGCTGCCAGCATTTACAAAGAAAGCTGGACACATCTCATAGTCAGTGTCATATCTGACCCTGAACAACTACTTCCCATCATCCAGCTTCAAGACATTATCCATATGCATGTGAAACTAAATAATATGTCAAAGTACAGAACTGGATAATAATTCAACCAGACTATCTTCTTGTACAGTGGTCTCTTTGTGACGTACCATTATTTCACTTTTCAGATGGGAGATTCCGATCTATACTTTCTTGAAAGGAATCTTTTTAGTTGTAATTTTAATCAGTTTAATGGTTTAAGGAAACAGTTATATGTCCTATCTGCCAACAAAAAATAAAGAAAAAACGACAAAAAGATACATTTCTTTTTTTTTGAAAAGAAACAACTATATTAATAATAATGATGGGAAGGATACAAGTTAATCCGATGAGAGTCGGACAGTAAAAAAAATTGTATCCCTACAACAAAAAGCTCCAGTCTCTAACTAAGTCAGCAAATAAAATTCCTGTAAATTCTTTTACATTGAACAACCAAATAGCTGTCCAATATCTAACTTTATCCCACAAATTTCCATAAGAATCCTCGATGTCGTCAAAAATTCTCTTATTCCGCTCTAACCAGATCACCCAACAAATAGCCATGGCGCTGACATTCCACAACTTTTGTTTCATCTTGTCACTTGAGATAAAAGAGAACAAAAACTCTGAACAACGTTGTTGACGTACCCATTGCACCTTGAATTCTTTAAACAACCTATTCCAAAACTGAACAGAGAATTCACAATGTAAAAACAAATGGTCCAAAGTTTCATCGTGTTTTTTACATAACACACACCATCCAGGCAACATAGAAAGATTAGGCCGCCTAATTTGTAGGAGTTCATGAACATTCACTCGTTCCCGTAATAGTAACCAAGTGAAAACTTTAACTTTTGAGGGCACAGGACTTTTCCAAATATATTTGAACCTATAGTTCAACAGATGATGTGTCGACTCCTTTAAGCATTCAAAAGCTGATTTACAAGTGAAGAATTCTGAGCTATCTCCCATCCAGATTCTTCTATCTTCTAAGTTATGACAAACGCTCCTGTTATCCAATATATTCAACAGCTCAATTAGTTTTGGTATCTCCCTGTCTAGCAGATTTCTCTTAAAGTGCAGATTCCAAGAGACACTAGTACTCATCCCCTCGGCTTCTGTATCTAGAAAATCGTATATTTTCCCATTTTGCAAAGAAGAAATTCCTGCTAAAACAGTAAAATCCTCTTCCAAAGGCTTATTACCCACCCAAATATCTTTCCAGAATCTTATGTTCCTTCCATTACCCACCTTCAATTTGACAAATCTTGAGAATTCTTTATAGAGAGAAGCTATTCCTTTCCAAGGTCCTCTAAGAGTCAGTCTCTCCCCCAGTTTAGAATCCCATTGGTTTTCTTGAATACCATATCTACTTTTAATAACTCTAAACCATAGAGTATTAGTTTCCAAAGGAAATCTCCACAGCCACTTCATCAATAATGCTTTGTTTCTGACTTTTAAGTCCCCTATTCCCAAACCACCTTTTGCCTTTGAACGGCAAACAATGTCCCAAGCAACCAAATGATCACTACCATTTAAATCTCCGCCCTCCCAAAGGAAATCCCTCATTAACTTCTCTAAATTGTTTAAGACCATAACAGGTGCCTTGAATATGGACAAGTAATAAATAGGCATCGACGATAAAACAGATTGTATGAGTGTAAGTCTTCCTCCTCTAGAGAGATATGCATTTTTCCATCCTCCCAATCTCTTGGCTACCTTTGCAATAACCGGTTCCCAAAAAATGCTTTTTCTCGGATTATCACCCAGAGGCATTCCTAAATATTTAATAGGCCAAGAGCCTACCTCACAATCCAATACCCCAGCCAGATCATCCAACCAACTATCCTCCACATTAATCCCCAGCAGTTGGCTTTTATGCAAATTTACCCTCAATCCTGATAGAGTACAAAAGGCCTTCAAAATCATCAACAAGTTGTGAATTTCTTGATTATTTGCGTTCAAGAAGAACAATGTGTCATCAGCAAATTGTAGATGGGAAACAACAACCTTTTCTTTACCCACAGAAAACCCCCTGATAATAAAATTTTCTTTTGCCTTGTCCACCAACCTCCCCAAGACATCTACAACCAATGTAAACAGAAAAGGTGACAAGGGATCCCCTTGTCTAAGACCCCTTGATCCTCTAAATTTTCCAGTAGGTCTTCCGTTAATGAACACAGAATATGAAACTGAAGATAGGCATCCCATAATCCATTTTCTCCATTTATCCTTAAATCCTTTTCGCTTTAAAACAAAATCAAGAAATTGCCACTCCACACAGTCATAAGCTTTCTCAAAGTCTATTTTGAACACCACCCCTTTTTTCTTAGAGCATCTGTAGTCTTCTACAACCTCATTGGCCACTAAAATGATGTCAAGAATCTGTCTGCCTTCTACGAACGCCCCTTGCGAATCTGATATGGTATCACCCAAAACTTCTCTAAGTCTCAAAGATAATGCTTTTGAGATGATCTTGTATAAGCTAGTTACAAGACTAATAGGTCGATAATCCTTCACTGTTCCACAACTCAATTTTTTCGGGATTAAACAAATATATGTTTCATTTGTTATCCCATTTACCACCCCATCTCTCTCGAATTCTGCAAAAACCTTCATCAGGTCATCTTTCATAATTTCCCATTGAGATTTGAAAAGTGCTAAAGAAAACCCGTCAGGTCCAGGTGCTTTATCTCCATCGCATGCAAACACGGCCCTTTTAACCTCATCTTCATCAAACGGCCTTTCAAGCCATTCCGCCAAAGATTGTGAAATTTCCTTCCATTCAAGACCTTCAAATCCTGAAAAAGGAGTTGCTGCCGAAGTGTAAAGCGAACTAAAAAAACCAACAATTTCTTCTTTAATTTCTCTATCCGTTTCCACAATCTGCCCATCTTCTTTTTCTAACTTCGATATGTAACTTCTGGCTTTTCTTACATTCATTAAACTTTGGATGAGCTTAGAATTTGCATCCCCTTCTTTAGCCCATTTAAACTTGGATTTCATTCTTAACGCTCTCTCATCTTCAAAAACCAATTGCTGCCATTCACGTTTGATAGACTCCCTTTCTTCTTTTAACTGATTATTCCAGCGACCATTCAATTCCTCGTTGTCCAGAGTTGTGATTCTTCGTTCTAACACACTTCTAATCAGTCTTCTATCGCCAAACACCTCATTTTTCCACGCTTTCAGTTTACCTTTTATGTTTTGTAACTTTTTCATAAAACAGTAACCTTCCCAACCATACTCCCCTGGTTCAGCCCACCATTCTGCAAAATCCTTCCCAAAAGATTTGTGTGTTAGCCAAGCATTTTCAAACCGAAAAGGTGAAGGTCCCCATTTAGGTGGGTTTGAGTCCAGAACAATCGGGCAATGATCTGAGACCACCCTCACAGCCACTTCTTGTCTACAATAGGGAAAGAGTTCTGTCCATTGATTACAGAACAGAAACCTATCTAACTTACAACAAATGGGAACTTTCCTAAAATTAGACCATGTAAATTGCCCACCATTAAGAGATGGATCTCTTAAGCTCAGTTCCCTAACCAAAGTATCAAACAATTTCATGCTTCTTGTATTTGTATGGCTGTTGAACTTCTCATCAACCCTCCTTACCACATTAAAATCGCCCCCTAGACACCAATAATCTCCACATAAAGTGCTTAGTCCAGCTATCTCATCCCAAAAATTTTCCCTTCCACTGTAGGTGTTGGGTCCATAAATACCCGTAAACCACCACTTTTCCCTTCCTTCCATTTCAATCAAAATAGAAATGGAAAATTCCCCAATCAAAGAATCAATCACCCTTACACATCTAGTATCCCAAGCTATCATCATACCTCCTGCCCTACCAACTGAGGGAAGTGCAACCCATTCTTTAAACCTCGATCTCCAAATGCAGCCCATGAACTTTCTATCAAGTACTTCTCTTTTTGTTTCCTGTAAAACTACTATATCTGGATTTATCTTATTTAAAACCTCCTTTATGGCTCTTCTTTTAGAGGTAGAACCTGTACCCCTAACATTCCAAGAACACATCTTCATGATAACCTTGTGTTTTTCCTTTTACAAAGTCTGCTCTTCCCATAATTCACATTGAATTGCAGATTCTGCAGTTCTATAGATCCTTTTAACAATATAAATTAGAGTGTGTTCGGCCAAATGAATTAATTGGGAAAAGACGAGAAAAAACACAAAATTTAATTTACACAATTTCCCATACCACTTTTTAATCGTCCAAATTTTCTCTCTCCAATTTCTAACCCCACATCTTACCTAAAAAAAAAAAAAATCAACCAAATAATTTCAATTCTCTAGGAATGTGTGCCGAACACACCCTTAATCAAAAAATGTTATAGGGTATGATTCAGAAGATTTAAATCTACAGAAATGGCAACAGAAAGTATGTGGTCGACTTAGGTTTGTTGGTAACACAAGTAGTGATACTTAAAAGTATAAACTCACCAAGGAGTCGAGAAATTTGACCCTCATGAATGTCCCCATCAGCAATAGATTGTCCATACTGCATAATTTCCTCACCCGACTGTACTGCAGCTGACTGGAACAAGATGACAATGAATGACCATTATCAAATCGACATAGTAAATGAGGGTTCAGAATAAAATACTGTATCAAGCGCATGCAGATTTTTCAAGATTACAAATGAACTACCTATCAAAAGTTTCGACTTCAATAAAATAAAATATTTACTTATATCAAATACATTTACAAGTCATCCAAAAAGTTCAACTGGTTTAATAAACATTGCCAGCGGTTGTTATCCACCATCTTGGTCAGAAGGGTGTAAAAAAGCTCTAACATATAATCAAACCTACATTACGAATGCTGAACTGTTCAGCAAGCCAATAATCAAAGGCTCTGCTAACAGTTCGGTGACCCAGGTTTGACTTTATTTCAAGTATCTTAATTTCACGACATTGTGAACTGCAGGTCTTGTATAAGAATATTTTTCATTTACTAGATATCATGGAACAAGAAATATATACTTAAGAAATTAGCATTACCACCAGGTCCTGAAGCAACATCCGCAGAATATTTTCAAGCAACTGATTCTCATCTTGGACTAGTTTTGTTTGTTTCTGCAACAATAGAAAATGAAGATATAACAATCCATAAGATCCAAAAAGGAGATAATTTC
This sequence comes from Ligustrum vulgare, assembly GCA_963555705.1. Lineage (NCBI taxonomy): Eukaryota > Viridiplantae > Streptophyta > Magnoliopsida > Lamiales > Oleaceae > Ligustrum > Ligustrum vulgare. The sequence goes on along the minus strand of OY743186.1, from coordinate 33,095,006 downwards.
GTGAAATATTACCTAATTATATGTTAAAAATCAAAAGGAACCCCTTTTTCTCCAGCTTTGATATTTTAATAAAGAGAACAACTAGAGGAGTTTGTTTTAATTTTCATACAAGGATAGAGATCAAATTAAAAACCCACGTGAATTCCTTTTTTCTTTTGATCAACAAAATTCCTGTTGTTCAAAATCAACCCGTATCCGATTCACCTCAGAAAAGCACTAGGCCATGAAAATTTAATGAACTAACGAACAAATAATATGACCGAAAATTAAACATATCACCAAGTTATACACTCACATGGAGAAATAAGCAAGCCAAAGACAGATAAGTGAAGATAAATTCATATATAACAACGCACCTGGTGTTTTATAATTTCTTGCACAGTCTGAAGTGCGAAATCTTCAGGTGGGCCTGGATTCAGAATTGCTTTCCTGAAAACATCCTGAGTAAAAAGAACAATTATATCTAAATTCATCCACCAATTTGTTTCGTAGACAAACCCACAGAAACAATAAAAAGAAAAAACGCAAAAAATATTTGCTTTTGAATTTCCAACGAGTTCTGGGAAGAAAGAAAAATTTAATATCAAACATTCAAGTGAAAACCATACCATACTCGGTAGTCCAGAATCTTTCTAATGCTTTGTTTTTCACGAGAGACTCTAACCTAGCACCTCGGGTCTATTGACAAGAATTTAGCACGGTGATGGTTGAATTTGGGGGCGGGAGTCATCCCTTTTGACGTATTTTTCTTAAAAATATATTTTTTATAGCCCCTGTTTGGTAGAAATTAAAATCTAGATTTTAATCTAAGTCAAAGTCAACAATCAATCTAAATCACAGATTTCGTGGGACCTACAACTTTTCAACCACACATCTTATCAACTTTTATCAAAATCTACTAAAAATCTAATTTTAATCTCCACCAAACAGGGGCATATATAAAATTCATGATTAAAAAGTGAAAATAGAAAATATGAATGAATAAAATGTGATTTGAAGAATAACAGTGCTACATCCACATTGTGAAAATAGAGTTATTCTTTGAAGAATTGAAATACTAAAAAACACACCTTTCACAGTATTCATGTTATGTGTAACAGTAATTGTAATAGATAAAAATCCTATCCTACCCTACCATATATAAAAGAGGCTAAGAAATTTCAATTTTTCTACTTGTACAGCCCAAGGTCCCACCTCTCATACCGCATGCCAAATAAAAAGACATATATGCCCCCACTTAAACCTCTTTCACCCGAATCCCTCTTTTACCCAACTCGAATGCTAGAAAACCTATATTAACGAAATTCCTCTTGATGCAAACCACGTAGCAATTGTAGCTACGCAACCCACAAAATATTGAAATCAACCCAAGAACGCCAAGAAATCACAATTTATGGATCCAATTAAAATTAATTGAACCAAGCAACCAATACAATCACTGGGATATATTGACCTCTTGATCACAAACAATAATAATTCTCACCGAGATTTGAACAAACAAGATTAACTCGCAAGTTCGAATTTTATTCAATAAAGAATAAAGGTTGTGAAAGCAAATAACCTCTCAATTAATATTATCAAAGTTGTGTAATGAATAATGAAAATTACATCCCTATAAATAGAGTCAAAAATAGGTTTAAGAGTTGTAATTAAACAAGGAAACAAATAACTAAAATTAAGGAAATAATTAAAACCTAAATTTCACGCATATATAATGTTACGGCCGTGACTAAATCCTTACGGCCGTAACCCTGTTTCTGAATCACTCTTACGGCCGTGACAATTGGACTTACGGCCGTAAGTCCAAAACATACAAATTCCAATTTTAAGCGGTAAGTTGATTACGGCCGTGATAATTTTGAATTACGGCCGTAATTCTTGAATTTTAGCAATTTTCTTCGACGGCTTGAATGGTGTTGATCCACTCGTCGTTTTGGCTCGGCCCCAACATGAAACTTGTTTCTTTTGATGACCCGAACATTGTTTTGGCCATTGTTTCTTGAACTAACTCGTCCATTGCTTCCTTGGCCCTCTTTGTTTGCAACCGAGTCATCGGTCCTCCTTTGATCTTCAACGGATCTTTGTGCGGGCTTGTATCCGTGGTCTGGATCACATCATCCCCTCCCTCTTCGAAAGGATTCGACCTCGAATCTGTACCTGCATCAAACGGAGATAGATCAGAAACATTAAATGATGCCGAAACATTATACTTACCAGGAAGATCGAGTTTATAGGCATTGTTGTTGATCCTTTCGATCACTTGGAATGGACCATCTCCTTGCGGTTGTAACTTTGACTTGCGATGTTCTGGAAACCGCTCCTTTCTCAAATGTAACCAAACCCAATCACCGGGTTCAAAAATGATGCCCTTTCTTCCTTTGTTAGCCTGCGAAGCATAATGTTCATTTTTCTTTTCAATCGCCAACCTCACCTTGTCGTGGAGTGTTTTAACCATCTCAGCCTTTTTCTTGCCATCTAAACTACTACGTTCATTCACAGGTAAAGGGATTAAATCCAACGGTGTTAGCGGATTAAAACCATAAACAATTTCAAATGGTGAACAAGAAGTAGTAGAATGTATAGCTCTATTATATGCAAACTCAATAAATGGTAAACATTCTTCCCAATTTTTCAGATTTTTATTGATTATCGTGCGCAATAATTGAATCATTGTCCTATTTACTACCTCAGTCTGCCCATCGGTCTGTGGGTGACAAGTTGTAGAGAAAAGTAGTTTTGTTCCTAATTGGTTCCACAAGACTCTCCAAAAATGACTAAGGAATTTAACATCCCTATCCGAGACAATACTTTTAGGCACCCCATGTAAGCGTACGACTTCCCTAAAGAAAATTTCAGCAATGTTTGTAGCATCGTCAGTTTTGTGGCATGGTATAAAATGTGCCATTTTACTAAAACGATCTACTACCACAAAAATTGAATCCCTTCCCTTCTTAGTCCTAGGTAGTCCCAAAACAAAATCCATAGAAATATCGACCCAAGGTTCACTAGGGACGGGTAAAGGCATATATAATCCATGGGGTTTAATCCTAGATTTAGCTTTCTTACAAGTAATGCATCTATTACAAACCCGAACCACGTCAATTTTCATCTTAGGTCAATAGAAATGTTCACTAAGGATTTCAATGGTCTTTTTAACCCCAAAATGACCCATTAAGCCTCCACCATGGGCCTCTCTCACAAGTAACTCTCTCATTGAACACCTAGGGACACACAATTTATTTTCTCGAAATAAATAATCATCATGTTTAAAGAACCTATCTACAGCCCCTTTTCCACATGAATCATAAACACTAGAAAAGTCCAGGTCATTAGCATACATGTCCTTAATGTATTCAAATCCAAGCAGTTTAGAATTTAAAGAATTTAAAAGAACATACCTTCGAGACAATGCATCTGCCACCACATTTTCCTTACCTTGTTTGTACCGGATGACATAGGGAAATGTTTCGATGAACTCTACCCACCTTGCATGTCTCTTACTCAGCTTAGCTTGTCCCCTCAAATGCTTCAAGGATTCATGATCAGTGTGTATCACGAACTCCCGTGGCCACAAGTAATGTTGCCATGTTTCCAAAGCGCGCACAAGTGAGTATAACTCCTTATCGTATGTGGGATAATTAAGTGCAGCCCCTTTTAGTTTTTCACTAAAATAGGCGATTGGCCTTTGATCCTGCATTAAAACAGCTCCAATGCCTAGCCCTGAGGCATCACATTCAATCTCAAAAGCCTTGTCAAAGTTAGGAAGTGATAAAACCGGTGCTTCACATAACATATTTTTGATAGTATCAAATGCATGCTCCTGTTCTACACCCCATTTAAACCCTACACTCTTTTTGACAATTTCTGTGAGTGGTGCGGCAATCGTGCTAAAAATTTTAACAAAGCGCCTATAAAAACTAGCCAAGCCATGAAAACTCCTAACCTCAGTTATGCTTTTAGGTGTTGGTCACTCTTTAATAGCTTTGACTTTCTCTTCATCTACTTCTATCCCTTTAGCACTAACCACATAACCAAGAAACACAACTTTTTCCATGCAAAAATCACACTTTTTAAAGTTAGCAAAAAGTTGTTCTTGTCTTAAAACCACAAGCACACACCTAACATGCTCCACATGTTCATTCAAAGTTTTACTGTATATCAAGATATCATCGAAGTAAACTACAACGAATTTACCTATAAATGCACGTAAAACATGATTCATTAAACGCATAAATGTGCTAGGTGCATTAGTAAGTCCAAAAGGCATTACTAACCCTTCATATAGTCCATACTTAGTTTTAAAAGCAATTTTCCACTCATCTCCTTCTTTCATTCGAATTTGATGATAACCACTCTTAAGATCAATTTTACTAAAGATGCTAGAGCCATGCAATTCATCCAACATATCATCTAACCTAGGAATAGGATGACGATACTTTACCGTTATGTTGTTGATGGCCCTACAATCAACGCACATCCTCCACATCCCGTCCTTCTTCGGCACAAGTAACACGGGTACGGCACATGGACTCATGCTTTCCCTTATGTGCCCCTTACTCATTAATTCCTCCACTTGCTTTTGAAGCTCCTTTGTCTCCTCGGGATTACTCCTGTAAGCTGGACGGTTTGGAATGACTGCTCCAGGTATAAAATCAATTTGATGTTCAATACCTCGAATGGGTGGTAACCCACTAGGTATGTCATCTGGAAACACATCCTCGAATTCCTGCAATAAAGAAATAGCCAAACTAGGGAGGGATTTGTTAGTTTCATCAAATGCAAGGAATGATTCCTTGTACAGCAGAAGGACCATCGGTCGTTCTTCCATGAATGCCTTTTTGATTTCACTCCTTTTTGCGTAGAAACTCATTTTTCTTTCTTTTCTGGCACTCTTCGCTCCCTCTCCTTTTTCTGAGGTATGTACCCCAACACTCTTTTTTTCTCTCGCCTCTCCTTTTTCTGGAGTCGTGGCTCCAACTCTCTTTTCCTCTCCTTTTTCTGAGGTCGTGGCCTCAACTCTCTTTCTCTCATTTTCCTTTACTCTTTTTTCTTCATCATTTTTCAGTTTTATTTGATCTTCATACACTTGTGATTGTGTCAATGGTACAAGTGTAATGGTTTTTCCCCCTTTGATAAAGCTATAAATATTTTTATACCCATCATGCGTTACCTTCCTATCATATTGCCAAGGTCTACCCAATAAAATGTGCCCGGCATGCATAGGTACCACATCGCACATAACTTCATCCACATAGCTACCAATAGAAAAATTCACCAACACCCTCCTATTCACCTTAATTTCTCCACTATCATTTAACCTGTAATACCGCTTTTCATTTTCATGCCCTTTAAAATTTCATGTAATATTTATGTTAATGTTATTTGAAATTTGAAATTTAATGAATTTTACGTCAATGTTTTGAATGAAATTGCAGTGGAAGGACTTGGACGCCGTCACGATCAATGTACCAATTAAAATGTTGATAAACTTGTTTATGCACAATTCTGTGCCTAATTGTTTATTTTAATTGTTACTTACCATTTCTATTTTAATTTAGTAGTAAGTTGCCTAAATTGCATTAAATTGAAGTTGAGAAAAGTTTGGTGACACTTTGGAATTTTATTTGAGGGTCGTGGACTTAAATTACCAATTTATGAGAGCTGAGGGACTAGATTGCAAATTTTCAAAAATTTAAAACAATTAAACCTAGCCCTCATCTCACCCGCTCTCACTCATCTCGCTCGCCTCGGTCTCTCATCTCGCTTCCATCCCTCTCGTTTCTCTCGACTTCGCCCTCTCTCTCGATCTCTCGACGGCAACCACCACACCGCCGGCGACCACAACCTCGGCCCCACCACTTCCCTGCCCTCGGTGAGACCATTTTTCACCCCTTCACCGCTGCACACACACCCACAGCACACTCGCGCGCACACACATTTGGGGATATAGATATATATATATATATATATATATATATATATATATATATATATATATATATATATATATATATATTGATTTTGTGCATATATGTATGTACAGGCATGTGTATGTATATTAGTTGAATACCCAGTTATTCAGATCTCAAAATTATAAAGATTCAACTGAGTTTAATTGATTTTCCTATCAGTTTAGGATAAATTCGAGAATTTTATATTTGTTAACTGTTAGAATTGTTGATTTCGTTGTTTTGGTTGAGTTTTAGTTTATACATCATATTTTCTAAACTGTGAGAACTGTGAAAATTAGCGGACTGCCTAATTTAAAACTTGAGTAATATTATTCTTTTTTTTTTCATATTTTGAATTTGGGAATTTGGTGTTTACGTATGTATGATTTCTACAGATTTCGAAATTCATGAATTTGTGATTTACATTGAAAAGTTGGGTTTAAATTTGTGCTATATTTGTAAATTTTAAATTTGGAGAAATTATAAAGAGAGATATATTAGCTTTCAGATTTATGAGTTGATAGAATGCTAATTGAGAATTTGGATGATGATGCTAGTATCTATGTCTAGCTATTGAATGTATATAATTTTCAGATTTTAACTAATGAGGGTATTTAATAGACTTTCTATTGGTTTGTGGTTGTTTTAAATAGAAATTTTTAATTTGGGATTTCAAATAATAAGATTGTATAAATTGAATTTTTAGTGTACATTTTTAATTATAGTTCTTATTTTTGATTTATTAATTTATATGAAATGATTTCACATTTCCAAAATTATGAATTTGTGAATTCAATTGAAAGGTTTACTGTCATTTTTGAGAATTTACAGATTTCGAATAGTTAACATGCTAATTGGAATTGTCTTTGTGAAATTCAAGTTGTGATGAAGATTTCCATCACTTTAACCTTTACGCAATTTGATTAGTTAGATTTCAATTTTGGCATTTAAGTTAATCTCTTATTTCGAATGAAGTATGATTTGTGTTTGACATAGTTTAAGATTCCAATTGATTTGAATTATAAGTCACATGAAAGTTTCAACCTTGCTTAGAGTTTAAAATGTGATTTTTGAACTAAAAGTATATTTTATTAAATGAATGGGTACAACTAGGATTTTGGTACATTGACGTCACGGGCAGCCGATGCTCCTCCACTTGCAAATTCAGAAACGGTAAATTAATAAGGACTGCAAGTAAGTAAACTTCCCCCTACTTTCATCAAAGTTGAATGTTAATGTGGAATTAATGTGCTTAATTGACATTCGTGTTAATTACGGAATTTTAATGCTTTTGGTCTACCATATGCAATTATGTGTAGTTAAGGAAATGTTCAAGCGTGCACGTTACATGTCATTGCATCATCAAGCATGCATTGGCATCGAAATGGGAAAGTCAAATGTTTTAATGAAAGGAATGTGTCAAAGTGCAATTTTTGTCAAAAATTATGTATCTCAAGTTTTGAAAGAATGGGTGTACTTCTATGTCATGAAAGATCCGAGTGGGAAATGGGGCGCGGGGGACCGGCGTACCGAATGTAATGAGCCGCTTTGCGGTGGAATGAATGTAATGAGCCACTTTGCGGTGGAATGAATGAATGAACCGCTTTGCGGTGGGAAAGTGAATGTTAAACCGCTTTGCGGTGGAAATGCGCATGTTAATCTGGTTCCAAATAAGAATGGCCCATTGTTATCTGATTGACTAGAAGATACACCAAGTGAGCTCACGATGGAAATGTAAAGTGAAAGTTTGAAATGTTAAGTGAAAGTTTGAAATGTTTGAATGTTCTGGAAAGTAAAGAAAAAGGGGATACATATATGGAATTTTTAAAAAGCATTCATGTCATAAGCATGCATTCATGCATACAGTTTACTTACTGAGCTTTAGCTCACCCCAATCCCTCCCCAACATTTCAGGTGATGAAAGTTAGGTGATCCGAGGAGAGCATTTGGCAGCTGACTCAGACAGTACTAATAAATTCTATTTCTTTTAAGAATAAATGAAGGGCTTTCTCAAACTAATTCATTGGTTATTCTTTTAACTGATAAATTCTTTTGATTAGTTTGTCTGTTTTAGTTAAAATAATTTATGGTATTTCCCTGTGATTAGTTTTTATCATGTTTCATGAGTTTATAAATTTATACTTCAAGTTATTTTGTTGAGGAGTTTGGGAAATTGATGTTGAAGTTAAGTTTTGGAATTGTGGTTGGATGTTAAATGTTGGATTTGAATGGGTTGAGAATTTGCATATGTATTGTAGGTATGATGTCTCTCTACAGGTTGGTTATGTCCAAGTTATAGAGGAGGCTCTGCCGAAATTTCTATAAAATTTTTGAACAGAAAATGAAAACGTTGAAGTTTTTAAATGATTTGTTTCCGCATTTTAATGTTTAAACAATTTATTTCCGCATATAATGTGAATGGAAGTTAACACGCCTAGGTTATAAGACTTTTGAACTTGGGGTGTTACATAACCATTGAAGCCTATAAGGTTTAGGATGTTTTAACAAAGGTAATCCTAATTTTTCAACAAGTATAGTACTAGCGACGTTAGTGCAACTACCACCATCAATAATCATACTACATACCTTGTCATTAACGCGACATCGTGTATGGAATATGTTCTCCCGTTGTTGCTCTAAATCATCCGTGTGGATTTGAGCACTAAGGGCTCACCTTGCCCTAACAACTCGCCATGCTCCCCGGACAACACATCCTCATCATCGCATACTTCATCCAATGCTGGCATATCGTTATAATCCTCTTCCTCACTATCACTCTCCATAGTTCCATCCTTTCGCAAAAGTACCACTCGCCTATTAGGACATTGAGATGCCACGTGTCCTCTCCCCAAACATTTGAAGCATTGAATGTCTCTACTCCTAGATGGTTGCGGCTCCCCTTTAGGTACGAATTTACTAACTTGTTCCTCCTTCCCTTTTGGTGCCTCAAACTTTCCTTTTGATGCTTCAAATTTCCCCTTAGAAACAGCCCCATCTCCTTTACTTTCTCACTTCGGCTTCCAAGAAGAATTAGGACCCGATTGATACCTTGCTGTTCCCTTTTTCTTCAATTGCTTCTCCACCTTTATAGCCATGTGCAACATATCCTCCATCTCCAAGTAATGTTGTAATTCAACCACATTAGCTATATCCCTATTCAATCCATTCAAAAATCGAGCCATCGTAGCCTCCCTATCTTCTTCTACATTGGCTCTAATCATCAACATCTCCATCTCCTTATGATAATCCTCCACACTCTTTGATCCTTGGTATAGACTTTGTAATTTTTGATGAAGCTCCCGATGGTAATGACTAGGAACGAACCTCTTTCTCATGATAGCTTTTAATTCATCCCAAGTACTAACGGGTCTCTCGCGATTCCTTCTCCTAGAAGTCACCAATTGATCCCACCAAGTAATAGCGTAATCGGAGAATTCAAGTACAGCTACCTTCACCTTTTTTTCTTCCGAATAAGCGTAGCAATTAAAAATTAATTCCATCTTCTTATCCCATTCTAAGTATGCTTCCGGATCACTCCTACCCTTGAACGATGGAATTGTCATTTTGATGTTGCTCATACTACCATTCATTCTATCGCCACCAAGATCTCTATCCCTTCTCCCATGCCTAACTACTCTATCAACAATTGCCCCATCGTCAACATCACTACCTTCTTCATTCTCATCAACCTCCTCTACTCTACGACCTTGCCCACCTTGCCTACGGGCATTAGGCACTTCCCGAGGTTGCTCAAGCCTTTCTAACCTACCTAACACATCCCCAAACAACCGCTCAAACCGTTGTACCATCTCTTCCGTCATGTTGGCTCGATCGTTGTTTTTTGTAGTAGAAGATTGTTCAGACATCCTAAAACTAAATATTATATGCCTCACGTGTATTTCGCTCGTGTATCACTCGAATTTGGCTTTTTCCCTCTATTGATCTCACCTCTCTGCCTTTTTCCACTCAATAGCTTTCACCCCAATTGCTTCAAAGAACGAATCCGAACTCAAACAAGTTTAAACCCGATTTCTTCAAATCGAATATGAGTGAGAAGTAATGAATTTGTTGGAAAACTCAAAGAAGACCTTTAGAGAATTGAATTTGACTCTATAAGGGACTTGGCACTTTTTATGGAAACTAAAGATTGTTTCAAGAAAGTATTTCTTGAAGTCAAATATCAACTATTTCAATGGAACTTGGAATTTTCGTTTTTTTTTTTTAATTTCTCGAAAATTCAACTACGAGAAAGACGAAACAAACGGAATTCAATTTAGATAACAAACGAAGGAAATAACGACTATTGAATTTTTTTGTGACACTTTTCTGGATTGAAGACTCAAGAACTTGAAGAACACGAAGAACAAAATTAAAGAAGACTCAAGAAACAAAACAAAGATATAACCTTGATTTTTGGAGCCTAAGCTCTGATACCAGATGATGCAAACCACGTAGCAATTGTAGCTATGCAACCCACAAAATATTGAAATCGACCCAAGAACGCCAAGAAATCACGATTTATGGATCCAATTAAAATTAATTGAACCAAGCAACCAATACAATCACTGGGATATATTGACCTCTTGATCACAAACAATAATAATTCTCACCGAGATTTGAACAAACAAGATTAACTCGCAAGTTCGGATTTTATTCAATAAAGAATAAAGGTTGTGAAAGCAAATAACCTCTCAATTAATATTATCAAAGTTGTGTAATGAATAATGAAAATTACATCCCTATAAATAGAGTCAAAACTAGGTTTTAGAGTTGTAATTAAACAAGGAAACAAATAACTAAAATTAAGGAAATAATTAAAACCTAAATTTCACGCGTATATAATGTTACGGCCGTGACTAAATCCTTACGGCCGTAACCCTGTTTCTGAATCACTCTTACGGCCGTGACAATTGGACTTACGGCCGTAAGTCCAAAACATACAAATTCCAATTTTAAGCAGTAAGTTGATTACGGCCGTGATAATTTTGAATTACGGCCGTAATTCTTGAATTTTGGCAATTTTCTTCGACGACTTGAATGGTGTTGATCCACTCGTCGTTTTGGCTCGGCCCCAACATGAAACTTGTTTCTTTTGATGACCCGAACATTGTTTTGGCCATTGTTTCTTGAACTAACTCGTCCATTGCTTCCTTGGCCCTCTTTGTTTGCAACCGAGTCATCGGTCCTCCTTTGATCTTCAACGGATCTTTGTGCGGGCTTGTATCCGTGGTCTGGATCACATCACCTCTTTAACCCAACCATAGAAGTCATCTTTCCTGGGGGGTTACAAATCAAAGGCAACGGAGTGAATACTGAACGCTGGAGACGTCTTGGAAATAAAACGGTGGAGACGTGGTAGAAGGGAAGCAGTGCAGACGGCGACGAACCAGTTGTGCACCAAGTCATGATTTTACACAACCCGTTCGTACACAATCTCCAAAGAAGGAAGAAGGAGGCGGTTGAGGGACCTGATAGCCAAGTGCTAACCACTGGTTTATACCACTTTATCATTTCTAAGGTCAAACAAGGTAATGTCATAATATTTCGACATTATGAGATTTTTCGAATGATATACTTATTTTCGATGATGATGTTTATGAAGAGGATATGAAATGCTATGAAACTAATCTTTGGTAGAGAACTTCAATAAATCGTTAAAATTTGTTCATTTTAACAGTTTTTTTTTTTTTTTCATTTGGGTCTTGTTGAGCATGAATGAAATGGGCGAAAGAACGCTTTTTTCATCTACTATGTTGCTCTTGCTCTTGTTCCATACTCCTTCATATTAAATAAAAGTTTTTTTTTTGTGTTGCACAAAATATGGAGCACTTAGTGGCTTGAGACTTGCTAGGATTCATTTTGAATAGATTAATAAGCCTCATGTCTTTACCGTTCATGTTGCGTGATAATTGATACATTTTACTATAATAAGCATGATAATGGATTCAGGATATACATATCCAATATGTTGGCATTGTTGAAGGCAGTGGAAAAAATGAAACATTAGGATGTAAGTTGAAGGCAACTCTTGTATTTATAGCTCTTAAAAATCTTAAATGCTGCAGGTTCGAACAGGATTGTGGTCATGTCCAATGTTGGTGAGTCAAGTGGGACCTGTGCTAAGAAAGAAGTGGTCGTTGATGAGTTGGCTCGTCTATTGAAGATGTTTGCCAACATAAAGGAAGAAAATGACAAAGACAAGGGAAAGGGGAAAATGAAATTCCATTGTCAATAAATTTGTATTATGTTAGCTGAATTTTAAATTTGTGTGTAACCAACTTTGAAATTTATCTATTGAATTGAAGCACTTTTAACTTATGACATCCATATTTTGAGACTGATTTATGGGGATTGAATGTGTTGTGTATTGTGAGTAAGTTGTTGGTATCATATAGGGTTAAATTTGTGTCTATATTGGTTGCTATTGCTATCATGTTGTGATTTGTTGGAAATGTTATACTATAGTAATTGCTATCATATTGTCAAACTTTTATTTCATCCCACTTAGAAGTTGTGCAAATTGAAATGAAGTCATTCATGAGTCCATAGCTAAAATTTGTAGAAAGACATGAGACTTCCACAAGTAATATAACAATGAGTCCATACATAAAATTTGTAGAAAGACATGAGACTTCCACAAGTAATATAACAATGAGTCCATACATAAAATTTGTAGAAAGACATGAGATTTCCACAAGTAATATAACAATGAATCCATACATAAAATTTTTAGAAAGACATGAGATTTCCACAAGTACTTAAAATTTTTTGAGCGTCTCTTCCTTATTCCTTGATCTCTCGAGCTGGTGGAACAAATGAGAATATTTGTTTAGCTATCCCAAAGGGTGGCATCATGTTCATGTCATATGTGGAGGGCCATCCTTGATAATGAGTTCCCTGCGATAGTATATGGTGACCAAAATTACTAATGCACTCATGTGAATTGAAAAATTAGCGATTTTCGAGATAATCATTACGTACCAGTAACTGATGTGAGAATGAAAGATGATTGGGTACGGGGAACATTGATACTTGAGATGATTGCTCGAACTCTTCGCCTTTTTCCATGTCTTTTTGCAACAGAGTCTTGCCTTTGTTTGATTTCGATTGTACCTGTACATTTACTCATATTAGTTAACTGTAAACTCATGCAAGTTAAAAACATGATACATGGAAAAGCTATACCTTATTTTGCTTCGAACTAATTTCCAACGGCCCTTTTGTGCGATTCTTCCTAGGAGCACCCTTCCTTGTGGTACATTTAGGATCCAAAATTGGACAACCTGAGTCCTTCTCCCCTGACCCTCGCTCAGATGCTAATACCACAGTGTCTTGGCTTTGGATGTTGATACCAGAAATAGATCTAGACTTTGATAAGTTCAACTGTTTCATCTTCATGACAAGCAAATCTTTAATCTCATTACTTTGTACTTCATCATGTGCTACCAGGTCCGTAATCCTGCTAAAATCACCACAAAGTTCATCATATCTTACTTGAGAAGGAGTGCTGATCCAACCACTGTAATTGATCTTCGCCCTTGTGTACGCCCGACTAGCATCTTTCCTCCATCGACGTAAGATATACATCTCCGGAACAACAGTAACATCATTGCTAATCAACACCGTAATCACATGCCTGCAAAGTATGCCCCTGAACTCAAACAAGTGACAACTGCATGTTATATGTGAAGTTGCTCTCTCAAATGTCAAAACAAATTTTTTTTTCTTCATCCATTCTTCGAATATTATAGATTCTAGCACCTCGTACACCGTTGTCGTGGATCTTGAGTCATCCGAAACTATTCGACAATATACCATACCCGAAAATTCCTCCTGAAATTCCTTGAATTTTGCAATTGTGTATGCCGACTGGAATTGTTTCTCCATTCCATACTTGGTTGCACAAGGTATCATCTGGGAAAAGGACTTGCAGTCTGCCTGAAATTCTTTTTCAACTTTACTCCTCAACGCTCGTTCATATTGTTCAACAAACTGCTTTAGTGAAGTTTTCGAGTTCACATACCCATCGAAAAATGTATTCATACTCTCGCTCCTTTGAGTAGTAGACATCCCAACCCAAAAACTAGTTCTTAGATAAGGGGCAAATGGCACGTCTTAACGATTTGTCAAGTATGTGGTATCGAAGGTCACGACATCTCCAAATTCCTTGTATGCTAGTCTACATCTATTATCGGCCCAAAACACATTTCTCAAACGACACTCTTCATCCAAATCTACATTAAAATAGAAACCAGGGCATTGGGATTGCATCTTTGAGAAATAACCTTGTAATGAGGCTGCATCACCTTCCCCGAGTCTCAAACGCCTGACCTTATCAATATAGTTTCGACAATCCTTTTTAATGAATCTCATCTGCTCATAACCACCCGCTTCAACGACAGCTGTGTTGTAACTCTTATGTAATGGAATTCCAGCTATATCATTCACTTCCAGCTTCCTTTTCACGTGCTCACCTATTTGTCTATTACACCGATACAGCCGAGACTTATAAGGACTAGTTTTATGATTATGCTCAAGCGTAACTGCTGTTATTCGCCAAATGTCGTTCATGTCAGAAACTGCATTCATCCTAGCTTTGCACCCAGTTTGAATTGTCGCCCGAGGCTTCAATGAACAGCTCGTTGTACTTGTTCTTCGGCCTTCTCGACTACATGTAAAGGCCACATTTCTAATGCGTCTGTCACTCCCCTTTCTTGAATTACGTTTCCTAATTGGGAAACCCACACGGTATGCATATTTCTTGTAAAATTCAAATGCTTCATCAACGTCCTTAAACTTCATCCCAACCTTAGGTACGTCATCATTATGTTCATTAACCAGAACATCGTTCGACCCTAAGCAATTCTCAAACTCTATCACATTATCGCAATTCTCAAGCTCTAAAACAATATCATCCAAGCATTCAACATCTGAAGCTAAGAAATTCCTATCTACTGTCTCATCGTTGGAACTTGAAATGGGATCTCCTACAAAAATTGATCAATTTTTGAATAAGTATGAAATTAACAAAAAAATAACCAACAAGTTATCAACATACTGTCAACATGGTTTGAAACAATGAGATAATATTTGAAATAGCAAATACGTGAATGTGATAAAAGGACCCAACTCCATTTTTTTTACTATCGTCATTCTCAAACACATACACACTAGTTGGGGAATTTTGAAACAATCGGATCATTTTTGTGTTGCCAAAAAACGAGAATGAGATTAAAAAAAAAAGATAACATGATATAAAATATGAATGAATAAAATGTGATTTGAAGAATAACAATGCTACATTCACAATGTGATCCACAATGTGGATGACAATCCACTCACGTTTGGGTGAGGGCCATGGATCACATTGTGAAAATAGAGTTATTCTTTGAAGAATTGAAATACTAAAAAACACACCTTTCACAGTATTCATGTTATGTGTAACAGTAATTGTAATGGATAAAAATCCTATCCTGCCCTACTATATATCATATCCTATCATATATAAAAGAGGTTAAGGAATTTTTACTGTTCCTAAAGCATCACGGATGATGTCACATTATTTTACGTGTAAGAATCAATTTAAACCGCATTTATCACTAATATATAAAAGCATGGATGTGTGGAAATCTTTTAATTGTCAATTATGTCTTTACTTTTATTTTTCTTATGTCTATAATACCCTTAATTAAAAAAAATTTATATTTTCACATAAATAAATGTTGAATGATTCTTCAAATTATTTTGATTTATTTATACAATAAATTCCATTTCCAATATAAGGTCCTTAATTCAATTCATATAATTTGTCTTTACTTCTATTTTTCTTATGTTTATAATACCCTTAATTATAAAAAAAATATATATATATATATTTCCACATAAATAAATGTTGAATGACATTTCAAATGATTTTGATTTAATTAAACAATAAAATCAAATTTCAATATAAGGTCTTTATATTCAATGCATATAATTTATAAAATATATTTATTGATAACCAATTTCAATCTTATATCATATTGTAATTCAATACATATGTTTATACAGTTCTAAAACTGAATCACTACAAGTTTACAACGTAAATAAATAAAAAATAGATGTAAATTTCTTTATACAATACAAGATTCGATAATATTATGGTAGAATTAAGATAATCTCAAATAGAAATAGTATGGAGAGGGTTAAAATAATCAACATGATGAATAATTGGTAAACTATAATTTGTGTTAAAATGAATACATTTTAAACCAATAATTTTTTGAATAATCAAAATAAAAAATATACAGTTATTTATTTGGACATTAACATGAGAGTGTAAATCTTTTAATTGTCAATTATGTCCTTACTTCTTTTTTTCTTATATTTATAATACTTTTAATTAAACAAATTATATTTCCACATAAATAAACGTTGAATGACATTTCAAATGATTTTGTTTTATTTAAACAATAAATTCAATTTCCAATATAAGGTCCTTAATTCAATGCATATAATTTGTAAAATTTGTTTATTGATAACTATTTTCAATCTTATACCACATTGTAATTCAATACATATGTTTATACAGTTCTAAAACTGAATCATTACAAGTTTACAACGTAAATCAAACATAAATGTATTCTTGTTATCACTATCACTACTACCTTAAAAGTATCAATATGGGAAAATATTTCAGTTACCAAATTTGCCCTCACATATTTCATTTTAACTCAAATATGACATTGCTTCTACATTAATTAATGAATGAATTAATTAATTAATAAGTTAAATCTCATCAATCTCCGCCT
This sequence comes from Ligustrum vulgare, assembly GCA_963555705.1. NCBI lineage: Eukaryota > Viridiplantae > Streptophyta > Magnoliopsida > Lamiales > Oleaceae > Ligustrum > Ligustrum vulgare. Next base: position 33,078,265 of record OY743186.1, on the reverse strand, counting down.
CTACATTTACCCTAGAAATAAATATGTTTTAATAACTTAGAGAAATCGATTTTTAACCAATTGAGATTTTGCAAAAATCATTCAAAAGTTGTTTACAAAAACAGTATGTAATTTATTCATCATTTACATAAGACAATAAGACGTACCTTAAAAGTACCAATAGGGGAAAACATTTCTGTTACCAGATTTTACTTCGCATATTTTATGGTGGCTATATTGCCACCACGAAAATTATTTTTCACACCACAATTATAATTTTTTTTTATTTATTAAAATAGGCACAAATACAATGACATAAATATTCTTTTAGTTTTTCTAATCTAATTTCTCTTATTAATGTTAAGTACACAACAATCTCTAATACTAATTATCTTTTCCATCTCATCTCTTTATTTTTCTGTCTTTATTTTTTCAAAATTATCTTCTTACAAAAACATGTATCAATAAAAATGAATTATATGCAAACTGAAAAAATTAACTGTACTCAACTTTTCCAATGAATTGGTTTCTTCATGAGCATTTCATTTAGCTTCTTCATATTTTAGTCATTTTTTTAACTTCATCAAGATAATAACATTTTACACGTAAAATTCATGTGAGCTATTTCTCTTTCCTACAAGAATTTCAATCATAAAAAAATGTCAATGTGATATTGGTGAAGGAAGTTTATACCAATTCCTAATTTAATCACTAAAAAAGTAAATGAAAATGATGCGAACCCCTTCGGTGCGTTGACCGAAAATTTTCACAACAATTTTAATACCAACCCAAGAAAGCTAAAGTGGTAAATAAATGGATAAACACCTTAACCCAAGTTTAAATCTAACCCAAAATTCAAGGATTAACAAACCCTGACCCAATGGGAGTCACTTAAACAAATTCCAAGGTGACGAAAAATAAACAACAACACAAGAATAACAATACTCAAGCAAAGTTGATTAAATTCCAAGAAGGTAACAAGAACAAAGGAGGTTTTAACCTTACCTCAAAGGGGGTCTTCAAAACCTAGCTCTCAAGAGCAATTTTCTTAACATCCAAAATTATCCTTTACAAATGAAGAGAAATGTGAATATAATGTACAAAATGGGAAAAATGTGCAATTTCGGTATTTACAAGAAAAACCCCGTTTTTTTTTTGAAAAATGAGGTGTTTCGGTCGATAATCGGGTCGACCGAAAGTTGCCGCTCAGCCGAAAGCGACTGAAGCTGGGTCAAAAATTCCTCTGCAGAAGATCGGTCGACCGGAAGAATGTTCGATCGACCAAAATTTGGCTGAACTCCAAACTTCTCATTTTTTGTTCCAACTTGATTCTTAGCTTCTTTTCTTGATTTATTCACATTATTTAGCCTCGAATCTTGAACCTCTTCGACGTCGGATCTCGTCGTGGGTCCCACTGGCACGCGCATCGATGTTTGACTTTCTCAATTCTCATCAGAAAATTTCTCCAACAAAATCTTTTTTTTTTTTTTGATAAACCAACAAAATCATTTTAATAATAAAAAAATCTCTATATCCGATTATTCACTTAAAGTAAATGATTTTTTTTAATATAATGAAAAAAAGATGGATAATTTCAACTATCTCAGGTCTTATTGCAAATCAAATTTTTGAAATAGTTGTGGTGGACTTATTATTCTTTAATTGGGATAGTGTTATTAGAAATTCAATGTTGATAGAAAATGACGATCAGTAAAGAGGAGTGAAATTGTTAGAGAGCAAATGAGTTGCAAAAAAATGATTACGGATGAAGAAAGAATCGGTGGGAAGAGGGGTGAAATAAAAAGGGTAATATACAATTAGAAAGGTATATGTTGTGTAATTTATTTTTTCCTTTTTCATTGCAGTTGAATTAGGTCGTATTTGTAAATTACTTGTGGTGTTTTTATCAAAATGTATTTTATTTGTGGTGTTATTATAATGTGGTATAACATATAAAAATTTTGGTGGCAATATATTTACCCCATATTTTATTCTAACTCAAATATGTCATTGTTTCTACATTAATTAATTAATAAGTTAAACCCCACCAATCCATGCCTCTTCATTTATCCTATAAATAAATATGTTTTAATGACTTAGAGAAATCGGTTTTTAACAAATTGTAATTTTGCAAAAATCATTCAAAAGTCATTTATTACAAAAAAAGTATGCAATTTATTCGTAATTTACATAAGACGTGCAACTCACTACTACTACTACCTTAAAAGTACCAATAGGGGAGAATCTTTCAGTTACCAAATTTTTCATCACATATTTTATTCTAACCCAAATATGACATTGCTTTTACATTAATTAATTAATAAGTTAAACTCTATCAATTCCCGCCTCTCCATTTACCCTAGAGATAAATATGTTTTAATAACTTAGAGAAATCGATTTTTAATCGGTTGAAATTTTGCAAAAATCATTCAAAAGTTGTTTATTAAAAAAAAGTATGCAATTTATTCATCATTTACATAAGACGTGCAACGCACGTGCTGTAGACTAGTACAATAAAAGATTCCAATAATATTGTATCAGAATTAAGATAATCTCACAATAAAAATAGTATAGAGAGGGTTAAAATAATAAACTTGATGAATAGTTGGTAAACTACGATTTATGTTAAAATAAATACATTTTAAAATCAATAACTTTTTGAATAATCAAAATAAAAAATATAGAGTCAATTACTTGAACGCTAATATGAGGGTCACTTTGAAGAAAATAATTTATTATTTTTTTAATTAAGTGCAATAAAAGGTAAGTTATTAAAACATATTTATAGATAAATAATTATTCAATCTTCACTTATATGATGAACGTAGTTAAGGCCCCGTTTGGTGTTGATTTTAATTCAAATTTTAATTTAAGTCAAAGTTAATAATTAATTCCAATCAAATATTTTATGGAACCTACAAAATTTTAACCACACAAATTCATCAACTTCTATCAAAATCTAATAAAAATCTGATTTAAATCCTTATCAAATGAAAAAGAAATTCCGCTTGTTCAAATCTGACAAAATAATAAAAATATTTATATGGTTCAAACACATTTTCAATATCTTCTCGAGTTTTCATTTTGCTACATAAATGTCATGATGTACACTTAATAATTGAGAAAAATTGAAAATGCATATTACAAAATTTACTCATAAGTTAATAAATAAATAAGTAATCGAGTAATTTTCATATGAATAATTATTTTCACTATTAAAGTTAAAATTTGTAATAATAATTAATTTAACACGATCATAAGAGTTTTAAAAAATTCTACATAACACGATTTAATATTAATAGCCCTTACATAATATACCTTAATACTATATATCATAAATAATAACGTATTATTTATTATGTTTTATATTCAATAAGTTGCAATTATATTTGTATAATATAATGATTATAACAATTTTCATTTTATACTTTCTTACATAGGAGATACAAAGTATAAGTTCTTTTACCGCGTACATAAGACGTACGAAACACGTGTTGGGTGGAAGAGGGGGGGAGGAATACTAGTCGTCTCAAATGCACAAAGCCACAAACCCTAGGCTACTCTTCTCTAATCGCACCAAAAACTAGAGGTGTCAATCTGGGTGGTCCGAGCTGGGTTTGTCCGCCAACATAAAAGATCGGTAACGGCCCACTTGAAAAAAAAGCCCGCCCGCTGCGGGTTACGGGCCGGTTTCAGGTTAGTTCACAAATTTTGAACTACAACCTAGGCCCGCCCGCTGGTCCATCCGGATCGAGCTCATGCGGGTCGCGATTCGTTCTAATTTGACCTGTATGAATAAAAACATAGATTTTTTTTTTCATATTTATAGCAAATTTTTTGTCAAGTTTCTAAATACAAAATGATTAAAATGATAAATTCATATTTATATCACAAAATATTTACATAGAATTTAAAATTATATTTTATGTTATATGAATTACTTCTAAATTTACAAATTTAAATAAAACATAAACAAATAACAATTAAATGCTAAATGTATTTTTAATTACTATTATCAAAAAATTACGTTTTTTAGCTATTAGAGAGAATAAAATAAGATTTTGCTTTAAAAATCGTATTAGAGTTTGTAGAAGAAGAAAGATTTTCAATGTTACCATATTTAATAAAAAAAATTTTTTTTTTATATGGGCCAGCGGGTTAACCGCGGCCCGCGAATGTTTGACCCGCAAAACTCGCGGTTCACAATTTTTTGATCCGTGAACAGTTCACATGGATCACGAATCGACCCGCAATCCCGAATTAATCCGAGCCAATTTTCACGGGTCTAATCTGCCCGTCCTCCTTAACACCGGGGGATTTATTGAAAGGGCCACAGTCAAAAGGCATTAAGTCAAAAGGGCAAATTTTTGTTTGATAAGTTAAAATGGCCTCCATCCTTATACAAAGACTAAATTATCCTTGTTATCTTGATAAATTTTCAAACTTACCTAACAATTTAGAAGGACTGAAAAATCCTCAAGAAAAACCAACGTGTGTCTCTCTCTCTCTCTCTCTCTCTCTCAAAATCGTGTCCATTAACAAAGATCCTCCCCCAGCTACCCACATTATAATAAACTCAGTTTTACTATCTGTGATCTTCTCCACCTTCTTTGGATTTGTTACAGAACTATTCATCATCTTCTCAAATGTTGATAAAAACCCTAAGTTTTATGCATTTGATATTGGTAAGATATCCCAAAATTAATCTTATTTTGAGGTGCTTTGATTTGTTTAAATTGTATTTATATCAGTTTTGCTTGTTTTGGGATGAATTTTTTAGTATAAACTTCATCCATTGCAAAAATCTCATTCTAGACAGCGGGTAATATGATTTTACGCACACAGATCGATTAACCGACTTCATTGGTCGGTTAACCTACTTCAGTAAGTAGGTTAACCAACCTCATTGAAGTTCGGTTAACCTACTTCAGTACGTAGGTTAACCGACCTCATTGAAGTAGGTTAACCGACCTCATCATGAGGTCGGTTAACCTACTTCAATGAGGTCGGTTAACCTACGTACTGAAGTAGGTTAACCGACCAATGAAGTCGGTTAACCTACCTCATTGGTCGGTTAACCTACTTCAGTAAGTAGGTTACCAACTTTGCAGTAGGTTGGTTAACTGACCAATAAAGTCGGTTAACCTACCTGAGTGAAGTCTGTTAACCAACTTTGCAGTCTGCTAACCAATTGTTAACCTGCTTGCTTAATTGTTCAAAAAAAATTCCTTTAATAAATTCTGGTGTTAACACGTAACATTTTTCAATTTTTTTAAATGCAGATATGAATGATACTACATTAATTCCTATTTGTTACTATGGTGAGTTTGTGAAGAATGATCAATCTAAATGGATATGGAATTGGAGCAATGAAGAAGCAACAGAAGCAATTTTTTTGTCAAAAAATGCAACGTATACAGAATTATATCATGATGTACAAGAGATTCTTCATATTGATTCTTCTTTACACACTTTGGAGATGAGATTTCTTTTCCTCGATAATAATACACAAGTTTCTGTTCCACCAGTCAAGATTACTTCAGATAGGCAAGTGAAATGGTTCCTAGAACTTAACAGAAAAGGTTAGTCTCCCCTTTGTGTAACAATTGTGAGCAAGAATCTCATTGAACGTGAATTTGAAGCAAGTATTGTTGAACATGAACATGCTATAGATCATGTTGAACTTGAACATACAATAAACACAGTTGAACACGGACATGTTGTAGATCATGTTGAACATGAACATGTAGCAGTTAATGATGAATTTGAAGACGAGGTCCGTAATGATGTAGATTCTGAGATGAGATTGGATGATGACAATGATGGGAACTGCGGTTTAGATGATTACTGGAATGATTTGGAGGTTGTTCGAAACAACAATGGTGACACTATTGAGGAAAATGGGAACAATGTTAATTTACCTACATGTGGACAAGAACTAGTTCAACGGAATGAAGCTGAAATTCATTTTACTAATGAGGATCTTGTTGCATTGTCTGCACGTGGTAGCACATCAAGCCACACATTTGAGGCTGGATCAAGTTTAAGGTACGCTCATACGTCACATGTGATTCCTGAGGAAGAGGATTTGAAAGATCATCAGGTGTTTGAGAATAAGAAAGATCTACAACAACACATTCATTTGCTTGCATTGAAGCACAACTTTGAATTCAAAGTTAAAAAATCAAATAAGAGTACATACAGAATTATTTGCATAGATGATAGTTGCAAATGGCGTTTGCATGCTACGAAGTACAAGGAGTGTGATTATTTTGAAGTTCGTCGTTATGTACGTGAACATACTTGTTCTTTGGGTATACATAGAAATGATCATAGACAAGCGAGGTCATGGGTTATCGGTACACATGTCATGCATAATTTTCAAAATCCAAATCAAGAATACAGACCTGGAAACATCATCAGTGACATTCGTCGGGAGTTTGGGGTAAGTATGAGCTATCAGAAAGCATGGACGGCTAAAGAACGTGCCTTAGAGATATTAATGGGTTCACCTGATGGTAGCTATGCTAGATTGGCGGTGTATTCCCACAATTTGGTTAGATCTAATCCTGGCACAGTGGTATGTGTTGACACCGATCCAAGTAGTCATCGCTTCAAGTACTTTTTTATGGCGGTTGGACCATGCATTCGAGGATTTCACTCATTGATGCGGCGAGTAATTTGTGTGGACGGAACATTCTTGAAAGAAAAATATGAAGGTACACTGATAGTGGCAACATGTCAAGATGGAAATATGCAAATCTATCCTCTCGCATGGGGCATAGTAGATTCTGAGAATAATGAGTCATGGAACTGGTTTTTTGAAAAATTGAAGACAATAATTGGTGATATTGAAGATTTGGTCCTTATGTCTGACAGGAATGGGAGTCTACTCAAGGGTGTAAGAGATGTTTTTCCTAATGCGCATCACGCTCATTGCATATACCATATACAAGGCAACATAAAGGCCAAGTATCGCATCTCCGGGATGGTGTCATTGTTTAAGAAAGCGGCATATGCATATACAGTTGAAGAATTTAATAAACATATGGATGAGATTCTTAGCAGGAACCCCGACCTTTGGGGTTATTTAAAAGAGGCTGACTATAAAAATTGGACTAGGTCACACTTTACAGGGATCCGTTACAACATCATGACATCAAATAATGCAGAGTCGCTGAACTCGGTATTCAGAAAAGCTCGAGAGTGTCCAGTACTTGCTTTGGTTGAGTATATCAGGTGCAAATTGCAAAAATGGTTTTATAAGAGGCGCATCAATGCAGAAAACTGTACAAGTAATCTAACCCCGGCAATGGAGAAAAAAATTCTGAATAAACTTGAGTTGTCCAAGAAGTTCGTAGCGGATCCTATGGATGAATATATGTTTGATGTGGGTAATGGAATCAAGCACTTTGTTGTTAACTTAATCGATAGAACTTGCACATGTGGGCAGTTTCAGTTGGATAAGTTTCCATGTGAGCACGCTATCGCTGCTTCAAGACAGGCAGGGAATTCTGCATATGATTTGTGCTCTCCATATTATACTACTACAGTTTGGAAAGCAGCATACTCTGATACTATAATGCCTCTACCAAATGAAATTGATTGGGAGGTTCCAGAACACCTTAGGTGGACGTTGAATATCTTGCCACCGTTGATGAAACCAAGACAAAGTGGACGTAAGCGCAAAAGCAGGATACCATCGATCGGAGAGTTTTCTACGACACGTAAGTGTGGTAGGTGTGGTGCATCTGGGCACAACCAACTACGATGTAATGATCGAGTACCACTATCCAATAAAACAATAGACTAGTAATTGCGGTAGTATTAATTGTTCATATTTATAAGGTTACCATACTGATCAAATAGCGTATATGCATGCTATTCAGTTCTGTAGTAGGTTAACCTACCTCCGAACCGATTTGGTCATTTAATAGGTAGGTTAACCTACCTTCGAACCGATTTGGTCGGTTAATAGGTAGGTTAACCGACCTCTAACCGACCAGTTAACCGACTAGGATGAGGTTTGAAACGTCTTGACTAGGTAGGTTAACCATAGCCATTAACTACCCAGGTCGGTTAAGAGGTAGGTTAACCTACCTATTAACCAAAGTGGTCGGTTAAGGGGTAGGTTAACCTACCTTGTAACAGACCACGTCGGTTAGTAGGTAGGTTAACCTGTTGAAAAACCAACTAGTAAAATCGATTGTTTACGTCACACTTAATGAACTTAATAATTAATCAAGCGTTTTAATAAATTTGAGAAAGATGCCAACGTAAGACCTCGATGGGTAAAATCCTTCGTCCAATTTCACACTTAATGAATTTAATAATTTATCAAACGTTAGCGACAGATTTGAGAAAGTTACTAATGTTGATCCAGATTGGGAAAATCGATTGTTCACGTCACACTTAATAATGAACTTAATAATTGATAGAACGTTTTAATAGATTTGATGAAGATGCCACAGTAGGACCTCGATTGGTAAAATCGATTGTTTACGTCACACTTAATGAACTTAATAATTAATCAAACGTTTTAATAAATTTGAGAAAGATGCCAACGTAAGACCTCGATGGGTAAAATCTTTCGTCCAATTTCACACTTAATGAATTTAATAAGTTATCAAACGTTAGCGACAGATTTGAGAAAGTTGCTAATGTTGATTCAGATTGGGAAAATCGATTGTTCACGTCACACTTAATAATGAACTTAATAATTGATAGAACGTTTTAATAGATTTGATGAAGATGCCACAGTAGGACCTCGATTGGTAAAATCGATTGTTTACGTCACACTTAATGAACTTAATAATTAATCAAACGTTTTAATAAAATTGAGAAAGATGCCAACGTAAGACCTCGATGGGTAAAATCCTTCGTCCAATTTCACACTTAATGAATTTAATAATTTATCAAACGTTAGCGACAGATTTGAGAAAGTTGCTAATGTTGATTCAGATTGGGAAAATCGATTGTTAACGTCACACTTAATAATGATCTTAATAATTGATAGAACGTTTTAATAGATTTGATGAAGATGCCACAGTAGGACCTCGATTGGTAAAATCGATTGTTCACGTCACACTTAATAATGAACTTAATAATTGATCGAACGTTTTAATAGCTATTAACTAATCAAGTCGGTTAATAGGTAGGTTAAAGGTAGGTTAACCGACCTATTAACCAAAGTGGTCGGTTAAGGGGTAGGTTAACCTACCTAGTCGGTTTTTTAGGGTTTAGGTTATTCAGTCGTTTAAACCCTCAAAAACCGACTAGGTCGGTTAACCTACCCAGTAACCGACCACGTCTGTTAACGGGTAGGTTAAAGGTCGGTTAACCTACCTGATATGTAGTAGGTTAACCTACCCAGTAACAGACCACGTTTGTTAACGGTAGGTTAAAGGTTGGTTAACCTACCATTTAACCTACCTGATATGTTACTAATAGGTTAACCTACCCAGTAACCGACCACGTCTGTTAACGGGTAGGTTAAAGGTCGGTTAACCTACCATTTAACCGACCTGAGTTTTTATGAGTAGGTTAACCTGCTGAAAAACCTACCAGTACCCAAAAATTGATATATGCAAGTGGACAGGTCATGAAAATCCCAAAAAATATATTCAAAAATTATAGTCATTTACAGATATTGTAATTTAGAAAAATACAAAGAACATTCAGTTATAGAAATTTAAGGATCATAATCAAGTCCGTGTAAATCAATCGCCAATTTCTTTCTCCACTGGAGCATATACAGGTTACGGACTTTCTCAGCTTCCTCTCCAGCAATTAAAAATTCAATAAATTTAATGGTAAAAATACCACAATCTCCTCTGCAATTAATGAGATAATAAAGAATGAGTATATTTTTGTAGAAAAATAGAAGAACAGTATGGACACAATATTTATCGTACTAAAAAAAACTTACTGTGTACTTTGCTTTGCAGTGTTCTCGACCCTTTCAATTGTAAAATTGCCATTCATAGTAGATATGCCTGCTCTCTTTAAAAGGCTCGGCAGAAGTGTAGTCAGTGGGTTCAATATATTTTTCAATTGCCCTTCCGTAAGGCAACTTTTATCCGGGTCATACACATATATAGTTTCTTCGTCGAAACATACCTCAACCGCAAACCAATGACTATTTTCTACAACAGGTATGTACAGATGTGTACAATCTCGCCATCTCTTACCCAACTTTGGAGAATCACCATCTATGAAACTCTCTACGCATTGGATCCCCTCCGTCAAAGCAAACTGTAAAAGATTCAGAAATGTACTGTCCAGTATAGCAACGGGTCTGTTGAATGTCTTTGGGTAGTTCTTTGCCCGAAGCCGCAACAAATACATCGCCAAATCAACATGCTGAAGGCAAAAAAAAAAAATATATTATCAAATAGCTCAGAAAAAAAACATATAAAATGTGATCAAATCCTTAAGTTTTACTTACATAGGAGTCGAGCCAGGCACCTGAATCCATGACCTCCTTAAACCACTTCTTCGCGTCATTTATTTTGACCCAGTCTAACTCGTATGCGACACTAAAAAGGACAATATCAACTAAAGGACATAAATTATAAAAAATTGAATTGATAAAAATATAGATAGGATATTTACCCGTCCTTTAATTGTGAATACCAAGTATCAAATGCCTTCTCCTTCACTGGATCAATCTTCTGAAAGGGAAGAAATGTTGAGCCATCCTCAAATTTTCTCTTCTTTCCCTCGGCTGTGAATGGAGAAGATAAGTACTTTGATCGTTTTGGAAGTCGCTTTTCCATTGGTCTCACATCAGCTTCGGGTATTTGACCGGCCAGACTTCTCTTATTACGTGAATATGTTCTGGCCGTCTGTCTCGTAGGAGGATCATTCATAGGAGATGCCACCTCCGTCTCCCTAACCTCTGCTTCATCTGTATCCCAGGGAGCTGCCACCTCTGTCTCCTTTATCTCCGCCTCCTCCGTACCCCTCATCTCTACCTCCTCCGTCTCCCTAATCTCCGCCACTTCTGTCTCCTTAATCTCCACCACCTCCGTCTCCCTCACCTCTACCGTCTCCGTCTCCCACACCTCTACCGCCTCCTATGTATCCCCAGCAGCTGCTACCTCTGTCTCCCTCACTTCATCCTCCTCCGTATCCCTCACCTCCCCCTCCTCTATATCCCTATGAGCTGCCTCCTCCGTCTCCTCATCTCTGCCTCCTCCGTATCCCTTACCCCAGCCTCCTCCGTATCCCTCACCTCCCTCTCCCTCTCCCTCACATCCTCCACCTACACCCCATCCATCATTGGGCCCATCCTCCCAGTACTGATAATTTTCATTTGTTTGATTGCGCTGCATCCACTCCATCATGCTATCAACTTTGTTGTTTACTAGTAGTATATCTGACCGCAGTCGCTCCTCCATCCGATCCATATAATTGAACAATCTAGGAGCAACAATCTGGTCAATGTGCGTCCTCAAGCCCTCCAATATGAAGTCCAAATCGTGAGAAGGCTGATGTACATGAGGAGCCTGCTGACTAGCATGTGGATTTTCATGTGCAGCATCAGGTACTGAAGATGGAACCTAAGCAAATCAAATAATTAAAAATAAGCATTAACTCAATAAGAAATGGACAAGGGAATAAAAGAAAATCACAAAAAGATTAAACAGCAAAGTCCTATTAACATACCCAAGTGGTCGGTTAACGGTAGGTGGGTTTTGAATTTGAGGGCAGGTTAACCTCCGAACTCTTTGGTAGGTTAACCTACCTTTTGAATTTGATGGTAGGTTAACATCTACCAAAGAGGTAGGTTAACCTACCAAAGAGGTAGGTTAATATCTACCAAAGTGGTCGGTTAGCAGTAGGTTAACCGACCTCCTTGATAGGTTAACCTACCTTTTGAATTTGATGGTAGGTTAACATCTACCAAAGAGGTAGGTTAACCTACCAAAGAGGTAGGTATTAATCTACCAAAGTGTTCGGTTAGCAGTAGGTTAGCCGACCTCTTTGGTAGGTTAACCTACCTTTTGAATTTGATGGTAGGTTAACATCTACCAAAGAGGTAGGTTAACCGACCACTTTGGTAGGTTAACCTACCTTTTGAATTTGATGGCATGTTAACATCTACCAAAGTGGTCGGTTAGCAGTAGGTTAACCGACCTCTTTGGTAGGTTAACCTACCTTTTGAATTTGATGGTAGGTTAACATCTACCAATGAGGTAGGTTAACCGACCACTTTGGTAGGTTAACCTACCTTTTGAATTTGATGGTAGGTTAACATCTACCAAAGTGGTCGGTTAGCAGTAGGTTAACCGACCTCTTTGGTAGGTTAACCTACCTTTTGAATTTGATGGTAGGTTAACATCTACCAAAGAGGTAGGTTAACCGACCACTTTGGTAGGTTAACCTACCTTTTGAATTTGATGGTAGTTTAACATCTACCAAAGTGGTCGGTTAACAGTAGGTTAACCGACCTCTTTGGTAGTTTAACCTACCTTTTGAATTTGATGGTAGGTTATCACCTACCAAAGTAGTCGGTTAGCAGTAGGTTAACCGACCTCTTTGGTTGGTTAACCTACCTTTTGAATTTGATGGTAGGTGAACATACAAAAGTGGTGGTCAACGGTAGGTTAACCGACCTCTTTGGTAGGTTATCTATACCTGTCTTGGTGAAGAAATCTGATCTCTCCCACTGCCTGGATCTTCATCATGTCGAAGAGGAGATACTCTATCTCCCTGGAGAAGATCCACGTTGTCGTCCCCTCCTTCATTATCAGCCATAACATCACCTCCATCCTCGTGGATATAAGCATCAAGGACTGGGTCTGCTCGTCTTGAAAAAGGTTCAAACAATTGCATGTGCCGTTGCCTCTTCTCAACCTCTGTAGCCATTAGTCTGACACGAACTTCAAGCTAAAAAGATTACAGAGTTAATATTTACATACCATTTACATTATTGTGTGAAGGTAATAAAATAATACCATATAACAGTTACTCACCTGTGGATGGTCTAAAACGGAACTGATTTCATTTTGTTCAAATACTCCAGTAGCCGTCCAGTTCACCATCTTCGGAACTTTAATCACCGGTTTCCTAGTTGCAAAATCATTGCCAATGGCCGACAAAGCCTCATAAGCCCATACCTACAAACAGACATGATCATTTATTCATTCTCACATCTAAAAATAAAGCACAGTATAAAGAACTACAAGTGTTTGCTATTTACCTGCAATGCGTAAGGAAAACCCTCAAGGGAATAATTATAGACGCTCTTCCCCCCCTCTTTGAGTTTTGTTGCAATTTCTCCCTAACTCCTCAAAAAAGCATGTATCGTGCTATTATAGCACCTTCTTCCCATTGGATATTGATTAAATAAATACCTATCGTCGACTATATTCAAGACATGCATATCAATAGATGTCTTGTAGTGTTTGGATCTCAAAACTGACTCATAGACATATGCCAAACCCAATTTGTACTTGTCTTCCATTTCTTCGCAATTGTCAAAGGCAAGTTTTAACTGGGCGGGAACAATCTTATTAGCTCCATTAAAATATGTCTCTGCCAGTCTATTGGTCACCGGTATTTGATCTTTGTACAATGCTTCATCCTCGGGGTTCAGCCCCGTAATCAGAGTGAACTCTTCGAATGAAAATCTAGCAGCCTTGTTATTCCCGACTCCAAACCATAGCTCATTCTTATTCTCGGACTTCAGCATTCTCAATGCTAGACCATGGATGAGTTGGCCAGATAACTGCATTTTTCTCATAAGATAGAATTTTCGAAAACAAGACCGACGGAAAGCTTGTCGATGATTTGCATCCAGTACGCTATAAACCTCATCTATAGCATCTAGGTTACAGAGGTTCGTACATTTTCCTGTAAACCGATCATTGATGTCCACTTGAAACTCCATCCTGCATAATATAAGACAATTTTAGTCAAATGGGTGTGCTAATTACGCTATGAAAATGGACAAGGAAATAAAGAAGAAACACAGAAAAATATTTAATAACAATACACTGTTCAAAAGAAAGTTCTAACAACAAAATGTTAGTTAACCGACCAAAGTTGGTAGGTTAACCTACCATTACCATTACGATCAGGTAGGTTAACCTACCAAACCTGGTCGGTTAACCTACCATTACCATCAGGTAGGTTAACCTACCAAATGCCTAGTCAGTTAACCTACCATTACCATCAGGTATCAATTCATTAATGGTAATTGTAGGTTAATACCTGATGGTAATGGTAGGTTAACCGACCTTTTGATTCTAGGGTAGGTTAACCTACCTCTTCACAAACAAAAATTAAGAATACATCAAATTAGATTTAGAAGCCATCTGTTAACTCTTCATTATATCCTTTTTCATGGCATCATCAACAGAGATTCGGTATAAATTACTACATCATTTTAATGCTACTTGGAAGAGAAGGAAACAATATCCAAAACTAGTAACCGAAGGTAAACAAATCGAGCCACATAACCTCACCAAATCATACAAATCATTGTCACAATTCAGGGTTCTCGATAGGTTAACCTACCATCAAAGGGCGATTTACAGATTGCTGAGGGTAGGTTAACCGACACTGAGGTAGGTTAACTCCCTGATGGTAGGTTAATCTACCAAATATTAAGAACTTGTCAAAATTTGTCAAAATTACAGAAAAAGAATCCCAAGAAAACATCACGCAATTACAATGCTTAAAATAAAGAAACAACACAAGCAACTAGCTAAGAAGCGTGGCGGTTCAGTGTATGATCCAAGTGAATAGGTGAAGAAAGTGAGAAGACATCAAGTAGAGAACCCGTACCAGAACAGCCTCTGAGAAGATTATACCCAAATCCAAAGAACCCTTTTGAAGAATGCACCAATTCTTGAATTTGCAGAAGAAGAAGAAGATGTCTGCCTAATTCGTTTTGCCGAAGAAGAAAACCAAGGGAAACCCGGAAAGGAGAGGAGAAGTCGAAGGGGTAGGTTAAGAGTCAGGTAATTCTAATTGAGTATTTGAAATGGGAAACGTTTTTTGAAATTGAAACTGAAGATTATATTAGGAAACAATAAAATTTATTTTTATTACTATTATTTTAAATAAAAAAAATTTGATCAAAGGCCATTTCCATAAAATGACAAATTGGGCATTTCCCCGTATTCCCACCCTTAACACCTCCACCAAAAACACCTCTACCAAAAACCTGCGTTGGGAGAGAACCTGCACCGCTCGATTCGCTCACCCCAAAACTGGACGCATATATGCATAGACAAACAAACCCAGTCGAAGACTCGCGAACGCATAGCACTCGATCTTGAAGCTGGTCTTCATCCTCTCAAGGTTTGTCGATCTTAAATAGATGTTTTTATTTGGTTTTATTGATGTATTAGAGTAAAATTCATACTGCTAATTAGGACAGATTTCTGCGTGTTGCCTATGGGTGTATCTCAACCACAATATCAACTCCTCTCTGTTTTTCTTTCTTATCTCTTATCTTCACAAGGATTATAATTTGAGGTAACTTACTTCTTCTACATAAAATGCTTTAAGTTTATTTTCACAGATTTTTAATTCATAGGTTAGTAATTCATTTGCATTAACCCGTGGATCATAAATTGCTATTTTGTGATTCTCTGTTATTTGGTCACAGATACCCCTTGTTTCCTTCTCACTGTCCACACTTTATTTTTGGTATTTTGATATTTGCTTTTTTTGCCTTTATCTTCATAATTGATAATTCCCTATCAATTCTTTCTATGCAGATCCTTACTCTGTCCAACAGGTGGGTAGATGATAGAAAAATACTTTTAATTAGAAGATTTTACTATAGAAATCCAAAGGCATCACGTGATCACGCTCACTTCAAAAAACTTTGTTTTATTATTTTTTTTTACATACTTTTCACCACCTAAATGGAACATGAATATTATTACTATTATTATCGAGTAAAGTTCTTCGAACAATTTTGCGGGATGATATTTTCAGTGCCACAACTAAACTGAGATAGATATGATTCTTGCATATGTTGATATTATTGTATCTTGATTCTAGCATGAATAAGTTGTTGTGCTACACGACCGAGGGAATACTTAAAATTAAGTTCGAGTTTAAGCTTAGCGAAACATGCTTTTTATTTTATTGTTTTAGAATTGTTCAATTCTCTAAACTGTATATTCCCTACAGGCACTGAAAGAGATTAGAAGTCTTTTATTTGCTTTTTTGATAAATATAAACTGATATTTCTATGAGTAGCTTGTCTTTATAATTGAGAGAAAGAAGATTTATTTAGTTTATGTGCTCTCATAGAGAAGTAATGGAATATATGGAACGGAGAATTTCATGTGTTTGGTGCAAAATTTGGTTCCCTTTGCTTTGGACAAGTAACATTTTTCCATTCATATTTTCAAGTAAATCCTATATTGTTAATGTATTATAAAACAGAGAAGATACAAGTTTTTTCTTCTATCAAATGCAATTTCAATCTTCTTTTTGGATCTTTTCTCTTGTGCTGATTTATATTTTGTATAAGTTTTGAAAGTGGATAGGAAAACCATTTGGTTAAATCTGAATGGAAGAAAGATGAGAGCATGGCTCAAAAGTGGAATTATACCTCAGGCAAATGACCTAGCTGAAAGTTTTTATTAAGGTTAGATTCTTTTCACTTATTTCTTTACATCTATTGACATGTTCTGTTAGAATGAATGTGCTCAAGTTCTATAGGACTGATAGTTTCATATGAATCTCTTATTCTTATTATAGGAAATATTTGTTGTGTCAAGTGAATGGGGTGATCTTTTTACATTGGTAGAGGAGAAGTCCTTAAGTATGTAAATACTCTATAATGTTACATAGCATTACTTGTTTTAAAGTTCTTTCTGCATCCCCATATAAGCAAGATATGCAACAATTGTACTCACCAGTTCAGATTAGTTTTAGCGGAGTTTCTGAAGTCTCTTTTTGATATTTAAAAGTACATGACTATGCATTGTAGGTAAGTATTACTCCTTGTAATTTTTCTAAGTACATAGTTCTATTGTGTCCAGTCTCAAACCATTTAAAGTATGATTCTATATATTTTATATCTAATGTTTATTCCCTTCACTCTTTCATAATTTCCTTTTCCAAGTTTGTCAAGGGATGCTAACCACACTTTGATACTGTGTCTAATCTCAGGCACTTGGAGCAATTTCATGAAGTCATTGTTGCCTCTGTTATATTTGGTAAGAAAGTTTCTTGTATATAAGATTTCACCATTCGAGACTACTACTTTCATTGCTGAACCTGTGAAAATGCTAAAATTTTATGTGATGTTTCTTTTTATTCAACATCACGTGTTTCTTGATTGTACCTCTTGGTAACCAGGGGAAATGGTAAGTCAGGTGTCTATTCCTTTGACATAGGTATTGGTGTTTTAATCTTAATTGTGTTTTTTTTTTCATTCACTTCATATTTTGATTTTGAAATTTATGATGGCGAAGACATCTTGAAAGATCAAGGAGCAAATAACCCCGAGGTAAGGAATTAATCTTGATGAATACCTATTTTGATTTTTTAGTTTGCAAAAATAGTTAAATGATTGTTTTCTTACTGTGAATGTGTTGTTGCAACTTTGAGGGAATCCATTATTTTCTTTACTTTTCTTTAATGTAAGGAAGATTCATGCTATATTATCGTTCTTACTTCAGAATTCTGGATAATTTTTCCTCGTGAAAATAGAAATTTTTCTTCAACGTCTATATATCATTTAATGCATTGTGTGTTTATTGTATTCTATAGGGGGACTTTAAAGATTATATCACGCTGCTAATTATATCTATAGAAAGTTGTGACACAACTTAATATACTTAGGGAACAAGTAAGGATTTTTCTGTCAAATGTTGTATAGAACACTACTTATTCGAAAAAAAGGTTGAACCCCAACCTTAGGGGTCCCTACCTGTCCTGGACCTTGATAAATGATATAAATCGCAGGTTATGCCTCCCAGAGTGTAGGGTGAGGGCTTACCTTTTAACTTGATAAGGGTCGGATTTGAACCCTGACCAAGCAAGACTAGTCTTTAAACCACCATCCATTTCACCGCTGGGAGATGTATCATGGAGGCAAACACTACTTATTCAGACAAGACAAAACCTTAGTTTTTTGTTGTTCATCTATATGTGCAATCAACCTTCACTCAACCTTCACTTATCTACTAGAAAAAGTAAACTAAAGATCATGTAGAAATTGTTTCATTTGCCTTTCTTTTTTTCTTTTTTATATTTTTATACCATTACAAGAAATATTTTTATTAAATTTAATGCTATATATATCATTTTGTCTTTTTCAAACTATTTAGTTCTATATGAAATATGTAGTGATAATTAATATCACTTGTATATAAATGCATTAAGCCCAATCGAGACAATTGTTAGCGTTCATTTAAACTCATCTTTTACAATATTGTAGTCAACATAAGACTAGCGGGTCATGCAACGTATGACCTAGTATATGAAAGAGGGGAAGGTGGGGCCCACACAATGCGGGGAGGGGAACAAAATTCCTGGCCCACACAAATGCATACTTTGGACGTTATGATGAAAGAAATACGCAATGTATTTGAAATATTAATATTGTCTTTAAAAATAGTTGAGATAATTATAGAAAAAATAAAATTATGCATTAACTATAATTTTTAATAATTAATATTTTGTTAAAGAAATTCATCGAAATCCTTGAAATATTAACAATTGTTTAAACAGTAAATTGACTATTTCCAATGTTTTTTTGTATGTGTTTGGTCCTCATTTTTTGAAAAAAATTGTGGTTATGAATAATATTTTTTGAAAAATGTGTGGTTAAAAAATATTCGAAAAATAAAAAATGATATGCTTGACTAAGATAAATGGTTGAGATTGGGTGTTGAATAAATTTAATTTAAAAAAAAAAAATGGACGCCAAACAAGGTAATAATCCACTGTATCCAATATTTCCAATGTTTAAATTATGGATCTTGCGTATTTCACCGAGCATAACTTCTTGACTCGTGTCTATTTTACAATGGAAAACATGTCATTATTTTAATTAATGATTTGAAATTTATTAAATAAAAATCAACGGTTGCCATCTATTTTAATTTTAGTTTATTAACTGGTTAATTTTAATTGGAAATTTGGAAGAAAAATTTTGATAATTTATATTGGCAACTATTATACTTTCATATATTATTACTAGTACTAGTATTTTACCTGTATAATGCACCGATATTCTATGATGGTGATTTCAATAAAAATATATGAAAGTTTAGTGACTAAAATCGAATCAAATAAATAACATTCCATTAAAGATTTTTACAGAAAAACTTAGAAACAACATAGATAATTCAAAATTTGGAAAACTTCTTGAAGGCCATATTTGTTGTTGAATTGGTTGGTTTTCATCTCTATTCTCAATCACAAATTAATATATATAATTCAGCACGATTTTTATCTCTAAAATACAGAGTTGTCAACGGTTAAAAACGAGTTTTTCAGATAAAGCTTGACATGCAAAAGAGATTGGCCCGGACTCTTGTAAATAGTCATAACATATAAGGCAATCAAAGGATATTGTCTTTGTTGAAACTTGAAAGGTAACATTGGGTCCATTGAAGTTAAAGTCATTATTGGAATGAAAGTTTTATGCCCCGCGTTGCTTTCTAAAATTACCATGGCTTTCAGAATATGATTCACAAGCCTTGTAATCACCAATATAGTCTTGTTACATAGCACGCATAATGATCAATATTTCTTAATAACATAACATGAATTCCAACCCCCGACTTCACCTCATAGTTGGGCATCCTCGAACAATTGATACCATTCAAAAATTAGAGAGTAGATATTTTCCAATAAATCAATATTGAAATATAATCTCGAAGTAGCGTAAAAATAAAATGTCTTTCACTCGACTTTACCAAGGGATACCATGTATTCATTAATCGATTCAACAAAATCAATGGTTTGATCAACGATTACTCTTTCTTGCAAATATAATGAGTCATTAACATTACCCGAGAAAGAATGATACGTGCTATCTGCAATTGTTGCGACTAAAATTTTTGAATCATTTATCAAATGATCATCTGGTACTTCAATGGTTGCATGACTATCGCTTGGACCGTCAATTGTTTCATCTCCTATGATCGATATCCAATCTGAAAAATGCATGTTATTCAATAGAATGAATGTCTGAATCAAGAATCAGAAGGCTCTTGTTGTTTGTCAATTGCAAAACTCTACGATGTCTCCATAAATATGAGGAGCTGATAGTTGCAAACACGATATCTTGCATACTTCTTTTTGGAATGACAAGTAAATATGTGTGTCAAAACACAATTGTTCTACCCCGAAAGGTTGTTCCAAACTCAATTGATTGCCGAATCTTAAAATGTCTCTGATAGTGTTGTTTAAAGCTTTAAAGCAACATATGTTCATAATAGGTGTCTTATCCCAAATGATAAGTTTAGTTTTGACAATTAACTCTACGAGTGGACTTGCTTGTTTAATGTATCAAGTCGAATATTCACTGGCAGTAAGAGGGATGACAAATCTAGAATGAGTTGTTATACCACCTACAAGAAGAAGACGTATTATACCACTTTATGCAATATTCAATACAATTTCCCCCTTCGATCTCAAATTTGCTCACAAAGTTTTCCTCACAAGAGTCTTCCTCGTAACTCTGTATCCATAAAGAAAAAATACTCTACATCGATCACCTTCAACAACATGCATCATTGTCTCACAAGCTCGACTGTGAGATTTGATACAAATCTTTATAATTATTATGTATAAAAATATCAAATAGAGAACATAATACCTTAATGATGCAAAAGGTTGTGTTGCCTAAAAGTATGTCATTTGATAGATACCGCCAACTTTCTCACAACACAAAGAATCTACGATAGCAAAGTTGCAAATAAAATTCTCAAACAGTTCGCATATCTAATGACTTGCTTCAACTATCCTATCGACATATTATTTATCGTTGTCTAACAAATCAATGCATAGCAAGCATATTTGAATGACTCCATTTGTCCTATTTATTTTTTCATGATTTCTTAGTCCTCGAACTATGTTTAGTAGAATTCTCTAGTAACACTTTTCACCACATTATTTAAAACAAACGAAGATAGAATTAATAAAATTATAAATTAATAAATTAATTAAAGAAAATGATTATTTGCCACAAAGGAATATAAGACTAATAAAACTAATAATTTAATTTTAGCATAATAATAATAATATTTTAAACATCCGTGTTTGATTATTAAAAAAGGATTTGGAAAATTAATTGCCTGATAGGGAAACTTTGAGTTTTTGGATTTTGGTTGACCTAGCAAATATTATCTATCTATGACTATAGATAAATAATTTTACCTCATGAATCCATAAAGTTTAGAAGTATCACTTGATGTAACATTACAACGAATGTAATCCATAATGCAAGTGTTGTGGTTGCTCGTAATATTACATTCCATGCAATTACTTAATATTTGTAAAACATTACACTAGATGTAATTATGAAGTTGATATATGATTTTATCGATTAAATTTCATGAGATAATTAATTAGGCTTTAATTTAGTTCCTTCAATCCTTCTTAGATAAATACATTATTTAGAAATTATTTAGAAAAATACCGGATTCTATGAGAGAGTGTGTATTATTTGATTGACCTCATTGATTATGAAACCTATTATTTAGGGATCTAGTTACCATTTATTTAGGAGATTAAATTAGAAATGTAATTACATTTAAAATAAACTAATAATATGAAAATTACAATTATTAAATTAGTTTAATAATATGGGAAGTCATCTTCTAGATCGGACGTGATATTACGAGCTATGTAATTTAATTAAAATCACATGCAATTTAATATACCTCGAACTGGCGTTGCATGAAATTTAATCGATAAAATCATATACCAACTTCAGAATTACATCCAGTGTAATGTTTTACAAATATTTAGTAATTGTATGGAATGTAATATTACGAGTAACCCCAGCACTTGCACTGTGTATTACATTCATTGTACTATTACATCCAGCGATACTTCTAAACTCTATGGATTCATGAGGCAAAATTATATGCACAATAGTCTTTTAGTGGGTTTAATTTTACTTTGTCTATTATTACAAGCTTTGTAATGTAATTAAAATACCGTCATTTTGTGATGTTTAATACACTGTAATGATAACATGTATTACATTACATGACATGTAACATTAGTAGCAACAATGTAATATTATATAAAAATGACAGGGATTAATCAGTACACAAATATAGAATGTGATAGTTTGTCAAGAAAGGAAAAGTGGCTAAATTCCAAAATACTTGAAATTTTCTTATTTAATTAGCTAAATAATTGGTAATAATTTTCCTAAATAAAAAGATTTCTGGTTAATCATGTCAATCAAATATTACATTCCCTCTCTTCAAAATCCGGTATTTTTCTAAAGTTATGACAAGAAATTCAATAATATTACGAATAGTTTGAAAATCGGGTATTTTTCAATTACAGTACATTACATCTAGGTAGTTACGTAATTTTCCCATTTGAAAATCTCATACTTCTAATGTTCTATATAGCCCAAAAAATGTAACATTTCCTACACACGTTCTTTCAGTTGAAAAATTATATCAAACTAATACTTTGGTCATGATACAAAACATGGTTTACATCAACATGAAACAAACTCGTGGCTACTTCATTAAATATTTATAATAGAGAAAGATTATAAAGTATGATAATTTATATGATAAAGTATGGAAATTAATTAACAAAAACTTGAAATTAAAGTTCTCGATAACTATAAAGTTGAGAATTGATTATTTCCGACGTTATGTAAATTGTCCATAAATAATTGCATACATCATTAAATATTTATAATAGTTTTTAGGGAATGCAATAGCATATATATAAATATACAAGCACAACAATTGTTGTATTTTAATTAATAAATTATTAATTAAAATAGTCTCAACACAGTAAGGTGGCGTTCTGTTTGTATTTTATTTTGTATTTTCATTTTGGAAAATGTTTTGTATTTCCTGTTTTTATTTTTATTTTTAATGTTGCTGAAAACGTGTTCTGTTTGTCATTTCTGAAAACTGTTTTTAAAAATGAAAAGCTGGAAAACACGTTCTGTTTGAAATTTTGCAGAATACTACTTATACTATTTTCAATGAATTTGCTTCTGAATTATATTAAACAATCTATATTCTTTAACTATTTTTTGGACTAAATAATAATGTCATTAATGTTCAACTCCAAAAAAATATTATAAGAAATTAACAACATATTCAAGTCCAAATTACTTCCATTATACATGTAACTCTAATTACTCATACAGAGTTTGATTAAACAAAATAAATTTAAAAGTCATCTTGACCTTGTGGAGTAATCAGTCCACATTTGATTAGCAATTTCTTCGCGCACTTGTCTCATTTGAGTTGTTTGGCTCGCATCAAACTGTATGGGTTCTCGAGCATCACTTGATTCAGGCACATCATCAAAAATCATATTCTCCACTGAATATTCTGTGAACAACTCGTCTAATGCGTGTTCTTGACGAATGAAGTTATGTA
The DNA here is from genome assembly GCA_963555705.1 of Ligustrum vulgare. NCBI lineage: Eukaryota > Viridiplantae > Streptophyta > Magnoliopsida > Lamiales > Oleaceae > Ligustrum > Ligustrum vulgare. Next base: position 33,054,701 of record OY743186.1, on the reverse strand, counting down.
TTGTGCAACACGCAGTAGGAATGTGCCTTTGCCTAATAAGAGGAAAATTGCTAATTAACTTCAGAATAGGAAACCTGGCTTTCAACACTCCAATACTACGCTCGATTATGTTACGGCACGAGGAGTGTCGATAATTGAATAACTCTTCCTTTCCTCGCAGTCTTCCTCTCCCAGCATAATCACGTAAATGATAGCGACGTCCTCGATATGGGGCAAGAAAACCAGGAATGTTTGGGCAACCAGCATCAACAAGGTACCATTCATCTACAATTATAAAATTAATACGATTTAAAGTTATGCGTGAAGCATATATTCCTAAAATATGTACAAAGTAATATAATATACCTTCACGTGGCATTGGAAATCCGTTTGCGGGATTTGTAACAGCGTCAATGAATACTCGAGAATCATTAGCGGTACCTTCCCATCCGGCATACACAAATGTGAACTTCATGTCGAAATCGCATGATAGCATTACATTCTGTGTGACATTTGTTTTCCTTCCCCGAAAAGCTGTCTGCCTCGATGTCGGTGCCCAAGCGGCCACATGTGTCCCATCAATTGCACCAATACAATTCTTAAAGTATGGATACTTTTGCAAGATGCGCTCATGCACAACCCCTTGGTTCGTCGGGCGTATTAACTCGGTGCCCAACTGGCAAACAGCACGTAAGACTTGCTTAAACCACTTATGTATTGTGTCATTTCCATGCTGAAATCTATCTCCAACAATTCTGTAACGAGTACTGTGCCCTATAATCATTAGAAACATTGCTACCCCTTCCTCGACGCTGACCTTCTTTCCATTAGTCAAGAGACCTTTTACTTTCAAAGTATCACAGAAATTTTGAAACACGTGCTTTTGCATTCGAAAATTACTGTAGCACACACTTGGATGACCATTTAAAATCTCATAAATGTACATCCTCCCCGTTAGCATTGATGTTCTACGGGGTGTCTTGTGGATGAAATCTCTTCCAGACAAAGCTACTAATATCTGGCCTCCCATCATGTCTGTAGATAAATCGAAATCTTCCTGCATGAATGAAAATATATCTTCATCACTTGAGTCATCGGACAAACTGCACTCCAAGTCAGACATTTCCTGCTCAAATCAAACATAATCAATATTCATTTTGATGATGAACACGAAAGATTAATAAAATCAGTACTAAACAGAAATCATAATCCCAAATAGATAATAATTAATGAAACAGATGGTGAACACAAAACATTAATAAAAGAAGTTCTACATACACCAATAATGATCCCACATCACGTTACTCAAACATATTGTTCAAATAAAATTAAGAAAGTTTTCACCACTAACAACAACGACGACTAGGATAACATAATTCAGGACCAATCGAAAATACAACAAACACACAAACTGCTCACATGAACATAATCCTAAATAACATAAACTCCTAACACGACTACATGAGCTCTAGCACAGGCATCCTCCTAACTTCAGGCACCATCACAAATTGCTGCCTGAAATCTTGATCCTTGAATGCCTTCATGGCTTTCACATACATCTCATTACTCAATCCTTCCATGTTGTTCAGGATTCTCATGCAAACAGCTTGCGAAAATGGATCCTGGCTACTTGCTTCATTATCACTAGTACCAGCAGATGATTTTCCTTGGAGTCGTGCAAGCTTTTCTCTCAGGTAAACCTGTCGCAGTTCACTCTCATCATTTCTTGCACTCATTGTGGACGACCACTGCTGCATACAAGCCTCGAGCTTATCTAATTTACTGATCCTAGGTTCCTTACGACGTCGACCAGGTATTGCTATTTCATCATCATCAAATTTTTCAGCTCGTACATGCACGCCCTTGGTCAGAAATGCATCCTCTATTTCTCGTTCTTCGTCCGACGTAGGGGGAGGTTGAGTGGAGGCATTTCCCAGTCCACCTGTTGCTGTGGTCCCGCCAAATAGCTCTCCAAGCGTTTCATAATGTGGACATCCATTACTCCTGATGGTTTTGTACTCCGTCTTGTTTAGCTGCAATAATGTAAACAAACAATGTCAACGTCTATTTATATGTGCATGAAATTAATTTATATATCATGTTCTACTATGAGAGAAAAAAGTACCGTATAAAAATGTTCCCAGACTTCCTCTGGAGCATTTACTTTATTCGTATGTGGATCCCATGTGACGCCAGTATGCCCAATAATTTGAGAAAAGCACCGATGAGTAATGCGCAGACGGTTCCATTTACCTTTTAGTCGTGCTATTCCATAATCATGATTTGTGATGCGACGCAATTCATCATTGATCTTGCCCCAATCATCGGATTTGAATGTAGAACATTGTAATTTTCCCGCTTTCACGAAGTCATGACAAAGTTGAATAAATACAGTCTCATTTGTATCGGTCCATTGCATTGGGGTTACAGTAGAACCTTTGTGACCACCCATGTTCTTCACGGAAATTAATTCTATGAATACTATGTAACTTGTAATGAAATTTAAATAGGTAACTTGACTACTACATGGGTACAAAAAAATCACAATATTACTAATGTATATCGTGTTCATTTTTATCAATGTTGTAGCTATATTCCTACTACTCAACGTCACAATCCCAAATCTATCATTTGCAAAGGTCATTAGGTGATCATAATGTATAGGTTATCAATGTTGTAGCTATATTCCTACTACTCAACGTCACAATCCCAAAAATCATTTGCAAAGGTCATTAGGTGATGTAACTTGTATAGGTTATCAATGTTGTAGCTATATTCCTACTACTCAACGTCACAATCCCAAAAATCATTTGCAAAGGTCATTAGGTGATGTAACTTGTATAGGTTATCAATATTGTAGCTATATTCCTACTACTCAACGTCACAATCCCAAATCTATCATTTGCAAAGGTCATTAGGTGATCATAATGTATAGGTTATCAATGTTGTAGCTATATTCCTACTACTCAACGTCACAATCCCAAAAATCATTTGCAAAGGTCATTAGGTGATGTAACTTGTATAGGTTATCAATGTTGTAGCTATATTCCTACTACTCAATGTCACAATCCCAAAAATCATTTGCAAAGGTCATTAGGTGATGTAACTTGTATAGTTTATCAATGTTGTAGCTATATTCCTACTACTCAACGTCACAATCCCAAATCTATCATTTGCAAAGGTCATTAGGTGATCATAATGTATAGGTTATCAATGTTGTAGCTATATTCCTACTACTCAAACCGAATTACCACATATTTTTAACTCTTGCATTATAAGAAAGTATAGTATAATATAAAGCATGATAAAAACATCTTATGATGAAACAGTTTAGTGACATCCAAGTGAGGATGTATCAAGGTTATCTATGCCTCTGTAGCAGCAAGTACCATATATAGTACGGACTTCGAACTATAAAGCGTGATAGAATTTATCTTATTGGCCAAATAATCATGTCAAGTCTAAATGAGGATATATATAGAGGCCAACAATTGCATTAATTTCAGACATCTTTTGCATTCGAATTAGCTTAAGGAAAGACAGACAGGAAAATAATTACACCACAGCTATATAGAAAAGTTAGTTATGCTCAAGGCTATTTATTGCATAAGTTCACACATCAATCATATTTAAAAAGGAAAAACTTAATGCTCAAGGCTATGTACATAACAGAATCTCATCGAACTCCAACACTCAGAAGTATGTAAATGAATTACAGGGCTAATAATGTATGGGATAAGGTGAAACTTGAACGGATTTTGCCGAGTCATTTGGTTGATGAAATCTTGGAAATTCCTATATCCAATCATCCTAATAAAATCATTAGGAAATTAAGCCAATCTGGAGAATTTCACATCCAAAGCTGCCTGGATCAAATAAGGTAGAAGAAGACTAAACAGAGATCACTTAAGTACATTTGGAATGGAAATATTCCCCCTAAAATATCAATGTCTGCATGGAGATTGTGGCACAACTGGATCTCAGTTGATGAGATCATCCAACAAAAATTTAATATCCAAATTGCATCAAAATGTCAATGTTGTTCTGGACATGAGTCTATTAGTCATGTGTTCATCAATGGAGATATAGCTAGAAAAGTCTAGAAACAATACTTCAATGAGGGGCTCCCACTCCCAAATTGCGATCAACCAAGACTCCTGTATATGAATTAGAATTTACCGAAGAAATCAAAGCCAAAAGACCTGGTTGCATCAATTCCCTTTCTGATTTTTTGTTCTTATGGATGGAAAGAAATGGGGCAAAGCACAGAGGAACTCGCATGTGTGTCAACAGAGTCATAAAAAGAAATAATTACATAATGGACAGCCTCCGGTTTGCAGCTGCTTGAAGCTCGGAATAGAGATGGAGATACCCAAGATCTAATTACCAACACTCCATTAAGTTCATTTTTTTTACCAACACTCCGATCTAATTAGCTCAGAATAAAAGAGAAAATTTGTACCGTTTGTGTTGTCCCAGCTCAGATGCTCCGGTGCAGAGCGACGGCGGACGGATGTTGCTGTCGAAAACGGAGACGGGGAGGAGAAGTCCACTGGCTGCGGTTGACGCTGAGTTGGGGAGAAGTGAACTCCGGTGCGGAGCGACGCCGGACGGATCTTGGTGTCGAAAATGGAGAAGGGGAGGAGAGGGGAAGATCGTCACTTGCTGCGGCTGATGGAGATGGGGAGGAAGAAGTGAAGGACGCGTTTAGGTTTAGGTTTGTTTGGGACACAGAGCAGCTGACTTCAAAAAAAAAAATAGGAGGAAATGGTGGCTGTGCTGTTCGAACCCGCGACCTCTATCACTGTAAGTGTGTTACTCGCCAGTTCAGCTAGGCCAAGTTTACTCAAAATGAGCCCTTTTCCGCGTTTTGAAGTGAATGGCTGTTTACATGTAAAACATCCAAAACAATGATTTCAACATTTTGTATTTCCTTTGTAAATTTTATCATTGTTTTGGAAAAGTCGTTTTGGAAAATGGTAAAGAGAACACGTTTTTAACGTTTTCGAAAATAAAAACACAAAATGGCTTAAAAACAGTAAACAGAATAGGAATGTTTTAAAATCCCAAATTCTAATAAGAAATAAGATTACAATGGAACAACAAATCATTTTTCGCCTATTAAGTGTGGGCTCATTTTTTTATAACAATGGAAAACGTGTTATATATCTCATTTTTATTCAAGTCATTATTTTGATAATGGAAAACGTGTCATTACTCATTATTCAACCTATTTTAAATTTAGGTGGGCTCATTTTTTTTGTAACAATGGAAAACGTGTTGTCTCATTTTTATTCAAGTCGTTATTTTGATAATGGAAAACGTGTCATTATTCAACTTATTTTAAATTTAGATGATTAATAAATGAAGTTTTGGAGGAAAATTTTGATCAATTTATAACTAAACTTATTGATTTCATTTTAAGTGAAAGATCAAGTAATACAAAGAGTTTAGTTTGATATTGAGTTCCTAACTAGACAACTTAAGTAAAGAAATAGTAAAATAAAAACTAGTTAACTTAAGTAAAGAACTAACAATATAAAAGAAAGGAAGTATAGATGATATGAGAAGATTTTGAATTTTGAAAATGTTGGGTTGTTCGATTTTCACTAAATATAAATTTGCATCTTGTAAATTGATAAGTGTGCTTTACACACTCATTTTGCTTTTAAATTGTCAATATAATTGACAAATTGAGGAAATTTCAAATTATAAATTGTGTTTATTTTGTACAATTTGGTACAACCTCAATTAAAAAGAAAATGGACAAGATCAAAGAGAATTGAGCTCAAAGAAGAACAAAATTTATGTCTAGGGACCTAATTGCAAGAAATCAAAAGTTGACGGCTCAATTGCAACATCCCAAAAGGATGGAGGACTAGAAGTGCAAATATTTTTAGGGGTAATATTGTAATAAATGTCAAAATGTGGAGACTAAATTGAAGAAGTCCAGAAGATGCGGGCAAACCCATATGGCCGCATAGGCCAATTCCGAAATTCATTTTTTATTTATTTATTTATTTTTGCTTAAGGGCGTGTTTGACTCGGTTGTGGACGATTTTTAGAATCTTTTTAGGTCAGATTTTGGGGAATATATATACTCACACTTCTCCTCTTATCAAAAACCTCATTTCATACCACAAACCCTAACCTCTTTTTTTCTCTTTTCCTTCATTTCTTTTCTTCTTCTTTGTTTTTCTTTTGTTTTCTTTTTAGTTTGTAGTCTTGTTTTAGTTTAATTTTTGATTCAAGCGTCTAGTATTCATTGAAGCAAGGAAGCAAAGAGATTGAGGTGAAAATCCAAAGTAAAAATGGTAATTTTTAGAACAAAAACTCAAGGGAAGGATTTGTTTTTTAATCTTGTATTTTAATCTTTAAGTTCTACATTTTGTGATGTATTTTTATAAACCTTATCTTTTGTGGAATATTTATATAATGGGCTAATTGTTTATGTTAGGATGATTGATGTAACTTAACTTTGTTTAAGTAATTTTAATATTTGTTTTTTAATTTTTAACTTATTTCATGTGTGTTTGTTATTGAGATTATTCTATGTATTTGATTGATCACCAAATATAACTGTATGATAATCGAGAGATATTGTGCATTTTAGATCAAATAACAAATCCTCTAGGTTCTTGTTAATGATAGAGATATATTTCAAATCTTAAATGATCTATTGAGCTATTTTCATAAAAAGTTAATGCAATTGATTGTGTTTTAATCAACCTAACAATATAGTCGGTTAAACCAATTGATTAGGGTTAATTTCACCCGAGAGAGGTACTTAGCTAAACTTGAAAAATCGGGTCTAACATTGTAAATGAGTAATTTATTAATTTGTATGTGTTGATAAATTACATAAGTCAGAGTGAAGTGAAATCATGAATCCCAACTATTTTATCTTCCACTTTCCTTATATTAATTTATGTTGACGGTGTCCTGCCTCTGGGTGCTTACGGGACGTCAACACACGGATTGTCCATCGTGTAGTGTGGATTTGTTCCACGCGAGGTGGACGCGTTCTCAGGGGGTTTCGAACCTTAGAGTTATGGAACTTAAGAATTCTAAAAGTCTCTCTGTTACCACTAAGACAATCCGTGTATTGACGTCCCGTAAGCACCCCAGGGTAGGGCACCGTCAACATAAAAATGCGCGTTTTTATGTTGGCGGTGCCCTGCCTTAGGGGTGCTTACGGGACGTCAACACACGAATTGTCCACTGCTTAGTGTGGATTTGTTCCACGAGAGGTGAACGCTTTCCCAGGAGGTTTCGAACCTTGGACCTATGAAACTTAAGAATTCCAGTTGTACTAGGGGTGCTTACGGGACGTCAACAATTTAGTTTTAAAATTAGTTTTATTAATTTATAATTTACAAAAAATCATCTTTTAATTGTGTATTTCATTTGTTAAAATTAAATTAAATAGAGTGTAATTGAGTATACATTCCTCGTGGAATCGACAATCCGAACTCAAAAAGTACATTTTATTACTTGTACGCGACTCTTGCGCTTGCGATACACACTTTTAGCGAACATAAATGAAATGAGTCACTTAACATAACACTGTTGAATTTTTATTTTTTTTAACAACTAATCTCCTCTTTCAAAAGTCAATTAGTCTTAAATTCCTAATTAATCAAGTTACACATGGTATTTGAATTTTCGACTTAAAATGTGTAGTAAATTTCAATCATAACAAAATCATTAATAACATTTGGTAGCTACACAAATGTAAAAGAACAATCACAACTTCAAAAACACCATGATAAATAACTCAAAATCAATAAACAACTTAAAATGATTAAGTGAAGTCAAGTAATATCAAATTTCCCAACAAAATAAAATGTAGCCAATAATAAAACAATAGCAATACTTAATATCTAACACAGTCATTTCAATAAAAAGTTAATAAATGATTACAAACAAAATACAAAGAAAACTCCCCTCTAAATTAATTTATTGAATTGAATGCTCAAATGTTTCTTCAGTTTGGGTCAATTTTCTCATTCTTCAATCAATGTATTCAACAACCCAACATGATATATTACATGTGCCATAAATACTATGGGATTATAGGTGAAAAGTTGAGAAAACCACAAAAAATAAAAAGTCTAAACAACTAAAATAAGCTCAGAAGGAAGAAAAACTAGTAAAGATTCAAGAACTTCAACATTAAATGTGCATTAAAGATAGAAGATTTGAGGAAAAAATACAAGGAAAATAAAAAGAGGCGCAAATGAAAGCCTAACCCTAGCAAAATGAAGGGTTTTGGCATTTATATGTGCCAAAATCTCTCCAAATCAGCAATTGGGCCGTATCGAGTCGACCCGAAAGATCCAAGTAAAATTTTTGAAATATAAAAATCGACTGCGCCGCTTAAAACAGCATGATCGCGTGGTTCTTCAACCGTCCAAAAGTAATGTTCTGACCATTTGTGACAAATCTAACCACGTGGTTGCTTGGTTAGCCAGGTATATCCTTTGTTGTTCAAATCCCTTTTAATTGCATTTAAGTCCTTCATCTTTCAATGTCGATCAATTTGATCCCTACATTTTTAGATGTCTTTCAAATAGGTCATTCCATAATTGCATTTGATGTCCTTCAACTTTCGATAATGTACAATATGGTCCCGCGATTAATTGTATAGTTGGTCCCAATCTTCAAAGAAGCGAAATATTGGTTCCCCAAAATCCCAAATTTAGTGTAGTTTGGACAACTTTTGTAATTTTTCGCCTCAATCTTAAATGTTAACCTATGTAGACATAGAATATGTATAAATTGGTAGATATTTGCTTAAAATATTCCAAAAATACTATTTGAAATGCATGAAATGTGCATGTAAAATGCACTTAATAAATACCTCCAAACTTGAAACTTTTGCTCGTTTCAAGCGAAAACACTACTAACACAATAAGCACATGAACGAAAAATCAACAATGCTAGATAACTTGCAAATTTTTTCATGAGTGTAAAATTGTATAATTAATTCACAATCATGCTTCCAAAATGATGCTACAAAAAGAAGTTGAGTTTATCCCATATTTGATCGGTGTGCGCGCGCATAGCCACTTTCAATCATTACTAAGGATCAAAAATATTGTAAAAAGGAGAAATTTCAAAATAATACTAACTCACCTTTAGTGGTCAATTTCATTTATTTCCCTCTCGTGAAATTCATCCCCACAAAGTTATTTCTTTTCTTTCCCGAAATGCGATTCAAGTGGTAACTTTCAAATCACTCATTCATTTTTCCACTATGGTTGTATTTTACCGAAAATACAATCTAGATATGCTATAACTTTCTCAAAATTCAAGTGCTCCTAAAAACTCTGTCGATTTTCAAGATGAGCTATTATATTAGCTTGAAGCCTAAACACAGGTACAGCAGCTGGAGAAAGACGAGAAAATATATAAACAAAGTCCATCTCATGAAGAAACTAAAACTCAGTCTTTCCATCTCATGAAGGAACTAAAACTCAGAAAATACATAAACAAAGCCCATCACATGAAGAAACTAAAACTCGTCTTTCCATCTCATGAAGGAACTAAAACTCAGTCTTTCTGGTTATAAATACACGCGAGACACCAAAGTCCAAAGATATCCCTATTTCACACCATATTAATTTAAACTCATGGTCTGAGCCTGTGATGACGTCTTTTCACTACTCATTTATATTGTCCAATACTCTGCATCAAGCTATATGTATATAGACAAGCAGCATCTTCCATTAACTAGGATAAGCTTGAGCTAAATATCTACATATAGCGAAGCAGAAACCGACTCCAGTTATTTATTTTTTTACAAATGGTAGCGATCTTTATCCTAAACGGTCTTTGAATTGAATCAGGAGGGAGAGATCCATTCAAAGTAATGGCAAAGAGCACCTCTAGCAGAAGTCCAGTTTCCACATCCAAAGAATAGGCTCCCTTGCTTAGGACCCGGTTTTCGAACCATTGCTTTGCTGCTTTTCACTCCACAATGGCAATAGGGCTGAAACTGTGCTGCTTGAAAATGCAAGTCCCTCAATTTATGAGGTTGAGGTGGCGATGCAAAAGGAAGATGCTGTGGGGGTAGCTTTCTTGTAAAGGAATCATAGGTAGACTGACCCATGACGGAGTTGGTAATTGAGAATTTAAAGCCCTTGTGCATAAGCAAAGCAAGTAGCATGGCCGTGTTTTTGGCATCATCCAGACCACAGTGAGCACGGCCTTGCCAGGCAATGCCAGCCATCTCGACTGCCTCTTTTAGATTGCACCTCACTCCACCAAAAACCTCATGGAAAGGAACCTTCAAATTGATCCATCTGGAGAAAGAGAAGCAAATCTAGTTAGTGACTGATATTAAAATAATTTTATGTAAGATCAAGGTCAAATATTATTAGAGACATCGAAGTTGAGAAGTAGAAAAGTACCGATTGAAATAGGGAGGCTTTTTAAGTTTTTTGTACCGGCATTCTGATTCTAACATCACCTGACAATCCCAGTTGGACCATGTAACCACAGCAAAGTTGGTGTTTTTTATTCCCTTCTTTTCAAGCCATTCGTCATGACTAAGAAGAGCTTCACTGAGAGTAACTCCCCGGTCCACCTATAAAACCCAACAATATGTTAAGAACAACTTCAATAGATAACATAAAATTTACAACACATACAATGTATCAAGGCTGGGTATATAAGACATCACCACATAGTTCAATGCACAGTATGATTATAATTTTTCAAGAATAAAATTGTGTGATGAAAGCACCACAACGGATAATTATTTCTCTTGTTAGGTATCCCAAGCAGAGTGAAGAGGTATTTTAACCTTAAAGAAATAAATAAATAGAAGTCAACGAGAATGATTTTTAAACTTAAAGGGCAAATAAATGCACGTCAGCAATGGTATTCCAATTACAATAAAATATGCACAAAGCACGTGTCTATTTCTCCACCCTACCCCACCTCAAAATCTTAAAAGAGCAACCTCCTTCAGCTACAATGCTTAATTCCATGTTATCATCACATTGAAAAGCACTTCAAGCAGAGAAAATAGGCCATAATACATAATTATGCACCTTCCACATTCAAATATAATCATATAATTATTTTTTTGGCTTTTTACACAACTTCTAAGCTTTCTTGATTGTTTGATACCTTCAGGGACTACCGAAATGATTCTTTCGTTTCTTGCTATTCTAACATTTTGATACTTTGCCCTTGTTTGAGCCCCATTATTTCTTATCAAAATTTACCACTTTTTTTACAATAATCAATCTCAACCATCCAAAAAAGTCAAGCCCACAACTTTTTACTTTTCAAACCACTTTTTAACCATTAATTTTTCAAAACTCAATTTATAAATGGAAATAATGGGGCTCAAACAAGGGCTTTATTTCATGCTCAGAGCTTGGAACCAGTTAACCATGATTTTGGAATACAAAAATTCAATTTTAAGTTAACCAGTTTCTTCCTTAAAACATATAAACAAAGGAGCTTTCGAACCTTAAGTACTGCCCACGATACTGTTACTCATGTGAACGTGACAAATTCCAGAAGTCTTAGCTTTCTTCTCTAAAAATAATCCCATTTGTTACTCTTCAACCTTAGCCCTTGTACACAAAAATCAAGTTTCCGATCCTACTAACTTAGCCTCTATTTGGTAAACTTGTTTATAAACAACAAATTTCCCCAAAACATTTTTCAACCACATATTTTACCTCGAAAACATTATATTTTTTTATTTATAAACAAAAAATTCTTACCAAACAGAGGCTTAATGAAATTTGAGTTTGTAATGCCTCATGATTATATTTCCTTTAGGGTAGAACCAAGACCCAAGAGTAACCCCCAGGAAAAAGAAAATAGAAATGCAATGCAATGCAATGTATGCAATAACAAATATTAACAGGAACGTAAATGTAAGCCCGTTAGCCCTTGTTTGAGAAAAAATTGAGTTATAGACTAGTGATTTTTTGGAAAATGTGTGGTTAAAAATTAGGATTTTTTTTTTTTTTTTGAGTTTACATGTAAATTATTTTATTATTATAATGTGATTGAAAACGAGTTTGAGAGAAAACTCATTTTGAATGATGGGGCTCAAACATGGGCTAAATATATATAACACCACTATACTATTAGCAAACTATGATTAAAATACAACTGCTATCATATACAACTATTTGGTATGAACACATCTTAAGCAAAATGTATAACTTATATTAAAGGTGGTGGGCAGGGAAGATCTTACTTAGTAGTAGATGCGATGGAGGTGGTACAGGGAAATTGGTTTTGAAAAAAGGCTTTCCATACTTGTATCAAAGGATTTACCTCCATATCACCTCACAGTAAGTGGACAAGTCTATGACCACTTTTATACATCTATTGGTTGCAATTTGCGTCCCATCGAATTTTGATCACTCAAGAAAAACAAATATAATCTGATGACTTGACATATCTCAGTGTCTCACTCAAGAGCCATATTTATTAAGAACATAAACAGAAGGACAGAACTTTGGACTTGAAACAGACCTGAATTTGTTGGATGCCTGTCAAATCCTTGCAGAATTCACTGAGGAGCCGGTTGCATGTGGGCCGCACATATGATTGAAAACAAGCTTCCAACTGTCCAGTAAGGCTGTTCACTATTACAGATGGAAACTCAATTATCTCTTGAGGATGGGGATTTTTTTCTCTGTCACATGTTGCCTCGAAATCAACAACAATAAAATATTGAAAATCTTGGATCTGGAAATCATATGGATAATTTTGAGGAAACGCATTTGATGTAGTATACTGGAATCTATGGTTTACTGAGAAAGGGTGAAGTTGATCCTCAGAGGCATTCAGCTGATGCAGCGGCATGTTACTTGAAACAGGATAGAAAGATGCCCATGAACCGAAATTTGGCCACTGTTGAGATTCTTTCCAAAATTCAACAGAATCTTTGCTTAATGAGAGGTTTAATTCAGCTGCATTCCCATGTGGATGAGCAAGGAGGCTACCTCTAAGCTTCGAAAATCCTTCAGCAGAGGTGCCATTGTAATGCAGATCACAAGGGCAATCCTTGCTCTGGAGGCACTTTATGGGTGCCTCAGAGTTCTTTTGCCCAGTATCTGCGATTGAAAGAATAGAAAAACATGATTAAGCCCGATTTACCACACGTTGATAGGGTTTGGAATTAGAGAATCTAGAAGCCCATCTCCAAAGGCATTTGAATTTCAGATTAAATTTAAATTTATGTCAATGAAATTTAATCTAGTTGTTTAGTCCAAAAATTTTCTATTCATGCTTAAATTCCATTGAGATAAGTTGCTGAGCTATTCAATAGAGGGAGCAAAGTTCAAGTTTTTTTTTTTTTTGATAAGAAACATATTTCTATTAAAAACTCAAGAATTTACAATAAACATAATGGACGAGGCGTCCATCTCAACATTTTAACTCTATGCTTCAACCCTACCATAATAGACCGGTCTATAAGCTACTTGGAACCAAGGTACATAATGAACTTTGTGGATCTAAGGGAAATAAAAAATTTATCTAAAATACTAAAAAGGCCCGCTGCTCTTGCCCAAAGCCCTGTGAGAAAAATTATCGAATCCCATATATTATCTATCGATCTCTCAGTGTTTTCGAAGATCCTTTTATTTCTTTCAATCCATATTGTCCAAGCTGCTGCCATAACAAGAAATTTTCATATCACATTTTTTTCCTTTTTAACCCCAAAATTCCATTTGATAAGTATAATATTAGCCCATCGCCTAGGTATTGCACCGATTAAGCCGAACATATTCATGATTCTATCCCAAATTCCTTTCGCAAATTCACAGTGGATAAGTGATCGATGGTTTCATTATCCTTTCTACACATGATACAGCACGATAGGGAAATACACCAAAAATGCCTCTTTCGTTGTAACAAATCGCAAGTGTTAACCTTCCCCAAAGAGACCAACCAAGCAAAAACTTTGACTTTTGAAGGAAATACATCTGTCTAAATGAATTTGAATTGGGGGAAATTTGAGGCACAATATGGTTAAGAAAGAAAGTTCGAGAAAGATTTACAAGAAAAAGACCCGGATGGGTGACCAGTCCAAATCCATTTATCTATGGAGTGTGGGTCAAAAGTAACGTTTTCAAGCAAACAAGACACGGAAGTGAATTCCTCAACCTCTCTATCGTTAAAGTTTCTAATGAATTGAAGGTTCCAAGTTGGTGTAGAGTTTGGTTGAAAGGATATAATGTTACTAATAACAGAATTTTTGCTATTAGAAAGCCGAAATAGCCGTGGAAAAAGTGTTTGAAAATTTTGGTCACCCTTCCATCTATCTAGCTAGAATCTAATTTTGTCCCCTTTCCCAACCACAAATTTGGTGCATGCCTCAAAATTATTCCAAACTCCTGTAATGGATTTCCATGGTGCTCGGAGAGTGGAATTAACAATGGTGCAAGCATCCCAGCCATTTGAATGAAGACCATACCGACTAAAAATAATAGAGTGCCAAAGTGAATCACGAAACCGCCAGAGCCATTTACCAAGAAGTGCCAAATTTTTCACATGAAGATTGCCAAACCCTAGACCCCCTTTTTCCTTGGATTTTGTGACAATATCCCATTTTACCAAATGATCTTTACCACCTTCACCTTTGCCTTCCCAAAAGAAGTCCCTCATCATCTTTTCAATCCTCTTTACTACTTTTCATGGCATTTTGAATACTGATATGAAATACGTAGGTATGCTCTCCAAGACCAATTGTAATAACACAAGTCTCCCTCCTCTTGATAAGTAACCCTTATGCCACCCTTCCAATCTTTTAGCAATTCTCTCAATCACTGGTTTCCAAAAAGAAGAAGTGTTTGGATTCCCTCCTAAGGGCAGTCCGAGATAATTCAATGGCCAAGTGCCTTTCCCACAACCCACCTCCTTTACAATTCCTTCAATCCTTTCTTCTGTCAAATTAATACCTACCACCGTACTCTTTGCCATATTGATTTTTAATCCCGCACTCCTTGAAAAGATCTCCAAAATTCCTAAAAGGTTTCCAATGCTATCGTCCTTATTCTCCAAAAAAAATATACTGTCATCTGCAAACTGAAGATGTGAGATCCGTACTTTGTTGTTTCCAACCTTGAATCCTTGCAAAATCTCCAAATCACAAGCCTTATTGACCAATCTACTTAGTGCATCCCCTATTAAAATGAAGAGAAAAGGTTATAATGGGTCTCCTTGCCTCAATCCTCTTGACGCCTTAAATTTTCCCCTCGGTTTACCATTAATCATCACTGAAAAATTAACTGATGACAAACAACCTCTTATCTAACTACGCCATCTACTCTCAAAACCCTTATTTTCTAATACAAAATCTAGAAATTCCCAACTAACGTGATCATATGCCTTCTCAAAATCAATTTTGAACACAACACCTTCTTTCTTCTTTACTCAGTATTCCTCAACGGTTTCATTTGCAATCAGAACCAAGTCCAGAATTTGCCTACCTTTCACAAAAGCGCATTGACTTACATCTATTGTTTCTTCCAAAACTTCCTTAAGCCTCAAAGATAAGACCTTCGCAATTATTTTGTACAAGTAACCAAAACTTATTGGCCTAAAATCTTTGATGGAAACAGAACTCAATTTTTTGGGAATAAGACTTATGCATGTTTCGTTTACTCTAGCATTTACAATGCCATTTTCATGGAATTCAGTAAACACCTTCATTAGGTCCTCCTTGATGACTTCCCAACATTCCTTCAATGCAGCCATAGAGAATCCATCGGGCCCAGGCGCTTTGTCTCCAGCACATTCGAAAAGTGCCACTTCTATTTCTTTTTCTTGAAAAGGTTCCTCTAGTTTCAACCTCCTATCCAACTGAATGTTAGCCCATTCTAATCCTTCAATGCCATTGCTTATTTTCTCCTTTTTATTGAACAACTCCTCGAAAAACTCGATGATCTCTTTCTCAATTTCCTTTTCCGTATGTAAAATTCTTCCTTCCCTCCCTTCAAGTTTATTGATCAGGTTATTTGTCTTTCTCCCACTCGCAATTCTGTGGAACATCTTTGAATTGTTATCTCATTCCTTGACTCCCCGAATTTTTGCTTTTTGATTCCATGAAATTTCTTCTCTTATTATCAACTCTCCCAATCTCCTACTTACATTCCTTCTTTCTAGTCTCTCCTCTACTCCAATGTTCTGTGTTGTCTCTTTCTTATCAATCTCCTCAATTGTCTTCATTATTGCATTTTTCTCAATTTTTACATCACCAAATTCTTCTCTATTCCACTTCTTCAATTCTTCCTTCATCATTTTTAACTTCCCCATGAAACTGAACCCTGCCCATCCTTCAATTTCATATTTTTTCCCCATTTTGTCCAATTTTTGCTGAAGTTCTTATGCCTTAACCACTTATTTTCAAAACGAAATGGGCTAGGCCCCCACTGAAATCTATTGGTATTGATAGAAACAGGGCAGTGGTCTAATGTTATTCTTATAAGGGCTTCTTGCCTTACTACCTCAAACTTGCTTACCCAGTCCTCCGTAACCAGGAATCTATCCAATCTTGAACATGCCAATCTATCTCTCATGTTAGACCATGTGAATTTCGCATTAAAGAGCTGTAAATCCTTTAGTCCCGTGTCTAGTATTAGTTGGTCAAACTTCCCCATACTTATAGTATATTTGTCACCATTCAATTTCTCTGAAGGATACCTAACAACATTAAAATCACCCCCCACACACCACTTTTCTCCACAAAGCCCATGTAAACCTGCCAATTCCAACCAAAAATCATCCCTATCTCTTGGATGACATGGTCCATATACACTCGAGAACCACCATCCTTCATTACCTCCAACTTCCTCCAACAATACTGATACAGAATAGTTCCCATAGACTACCTCTTTACCCCTAACCACTCTAGAATCCCATAGTACAAGAACATCGCCTGATTTTCCAATTGAAGGTATAAATGCCCACTCTTTAAATCTGCTACCCCAAATACTACCAATTAATTTCATCTCAATTTTTCCCTTTTTGGTTTCTTGCAATGTGACTACATCCGGTTTTTCCTTGCATAGCAAATCCTTTACCAACTTCCTCTTGTTCCTACCTCCTAGTCCTCTCACATTCCAGCTTATTATCTTCATCGGATACTTTCCATTGTCCTTGACTTCAGCTCTTTTGATTTCCTTGTTTCATAGTTAATGTTACTTTGAAGGTTCTTTAGTTCTCTAGACCCTTTCCTCAAATTTTTATATGAAATGTTTGAACTATCCCCCATGTGACCAAGACTTTGTAAAGGTACTAAAGTTAAATTCAGCTTACTGAGGATTGATGTTAAACTTCAATAATTTTTCATCAAGCAAATAAAAATATTCTGGGTATCAAAGAATATGAACCATCACAAACATCGTATGATGATGATTATACATATGGATTGGGTAATTTTTTACGGCTTCAATAACATGGCATTCAATCATGAGTTAGGCCATGAAAATCTCATCCAGAGTTGACATATGATGGGACCAAGGCTCCATTCTTACCAAGCATGGAGTTTTGACAACGAGAAATTTTCTCCTACAAGTGTTCCTATGCTACCGATTAATGGGGCCCATTTATATTTCCAGTGGCTCTCTATCTATTTTCATGGTATTGACATGCATTTTTTTCATCAGATACGCAAGGAATACTTTCTTGTGAGAAAATGACTTTATAGCAAAGTAAATTAAAATAGTTGCTTTTGTAACATTGATTCAAAACGGAAAATGTAGGAAAATCATTTTTATTTTATTTTTTAGTTTCATTATACTCAATTTATGATATTGTGCATTGGTTTATATTGATGGATATCGCAATGCTAGAAAGTACAATGTATCAATGTCTGAAAACAAGAAAAAGTGACACCAGTTGATGAATTAAAAAAAAAATAAAAAATGGTTGAATGGACATGCTTTATATATACCTGAAGAAGTTCCAATTCACAAGGGTAATGCAAGGAAATCCTTCATTCTATATGGCGCTTTAAGCATTCTGTCATGTCTATGGGTAAAAAATGGGACTCAACCAAGTATCAAATCATATATGCCAAAACACAAAATTTACCAACAAGATCTATGGCTAAATTTCTTTGCAACCAGCTAGGCGTGCTCTGGAATTTTCCTTTTTAGGTGAAAATGAATATATTATTGAGTAGAAAGTGATATAAACATGGAGGATAATTGGGATCTCAATTACCAAAATATATAAAGAGCCCAGCAGAACTAATTGAAATATCATCCTTCATGTTGAGTATCTCTAATCGCTCATCTCCTGCTGCCTTTGACCACAATGTAAACTTTCAAATCTAGCATAAATAGATAGGGGGAAATCTAAAATCCTGTCCACTTGGCGGGGCTATAAATCATATATACTTCTGATTAACATATGCCAAAGGGAACAAGATTCCAATAGAAAAAGTTGTAACTTGAAACTACTTAGCTACCATAGACACGCTGTTTACCCAAATAATAAACCAGAGCCAAGCCATCCTAGCCTCAACATTAACAATTGACGGACAATTTACCAAATGATCCTTTCATTCTCACCCACACCTTCTAAAAAGAACTGCCATCACTAACCAAACTTCCTTTATTCAAATCCAGAAACCATCTTAGAATTCTGTAAGCTCACCAAACTATTCTTGAAACTGTCTACATCATCCAAAAAAAAAAAGGAACAGGCTACTTGGTAAACTTATATCGGATGCTCTATGTTGCTCCTTTACTGTAACAATTCATATCTGTCTAATAACTAAAGCATCCCATCACAACCACTTTCAGCCATAAATTTGCTGAATCGTCCTCTTGGAACTTTTCCATGATGGCAAATTGGCATATTTATTACAACTTTCTCATTCCGAGTAATCATTCATAGACATAAAAGGAAACGTAAAACTGTTCCTCCCCATACAAAACAAATAGATCCCCACAATTACTCTCCTCCTTTGCACCCGCTCCTCCCACCAAAAAAGAGAGAATTTTGTGTCCGAATTCCGATGTTATAAAAACTTTTTTCTGATTTGAATTCCCAAACAACTAGAACCAAAAACAAAAATAACGTATGGCACTAAAACACATAACGTCTTCAATCACACAAAATACCCAGATATAATTAAACACGTGCAAATTAATAAAATTTAAACAGCAATAATCAAGAATTACATGAACATCAACACAAAAGGACTGACAGACATCTTAGGAGGGGTAAAGAAATAAGGTACGTACCCATGTGGTCAAGATCCCCAGGCAAGTACATCAAATCTTCCTTCAATTTCCTGGCCTGCCGTTACAGTTCAAACAATTAGAATTATACGAATCCACACTATCAACAATATAGACACACACACACACACACAGGACTGCTTACGTGAAGACAATGAGCAGGAATTTGAGTACTCCTGTGTGATCTCGGGGAGGGGGTGAAAGTGAATAGGTTTTGGCCTTTATTATATATATTAATAATTAATGGAGTCTTAAGATATTCAATTTTCAAAACAATTTTTTAATTATACATCTTTTATCTTTTCAATTTTTAACATTTGATCTACCTCGAACTCTACAAAAACACTCCCAAAAACTGATTTTCTAATACAATATTTTAATCACACATTTTTTCTATTTTTAATTTTTAACCATTAATCTGCCTCGAACTCCGCAAAGAAATCCCAAAAAGCTGATTTTAATCCTTTCCAACAGATGCTAATTAAATAAATATTAATTGTTATATTATGCCTATAATTGTGTTTAAAATTTCCTCTTTTTCTATGATAATCAGTCAACATCCTTTAATAAGTTCATATTTGACTTTTTAATTAAATCACAATCATCATTTTTTCAAAAAATCAATGTCAAACACAATATATTGACAATAATAGAAGTTGAGATTTTGAGAATCTCAATTATACGTTATATTAGACTTAATTGTCACAATAGTCACTTTAGCTTTCATTTGGTAGATCGTTTCAAAACATTTTTTTAAATTACTTTTTAATAACATACATTTATCAAAATCACTTTTCAACCACATGTTTTAATTATTGAACTTATAAATTAACTGTCTCGATAATCACCGAACTTATGTATTTATTTTTAACTGATTACTGAAGTTTTAAAGTATTGAATTTTGATTACTAAATTTATGTCTGAAATTTAAATTGCCAAGTTTTAATCATTAAACTTACAAGTTAATTGTCTCAATATCACTGAGTTTATGTATGTGTCTTCGACTGATTACTGAAGTTTAAAGTGTTGAGTTTTGATTACTAAACTTATCAAAATTTTGAATTTTATTCATTGACTAAAATTTTGTAACAGAACTGATTTATTTATGATTTTGAGATAAAATGTAGTAGTTGAAAATTGAAGAGATAAAATATTTAGTTAAGAGCTCGTTTGATCTATGGAAAGTTTTTTATTTTTGTGATTTTTTATGGATATATGGTTTAGATTGGTTTGAAAAGTAAAAAAATTGTGGGCTTGACCAAACAGGCTCAAAAAGTGGTTTGTGAAGTTATATAGTTTATAAATTGGGTTATAAATCGATTTATTTTGTTTATCAAACATTTGCTAAGTTATATAGTTGCAATAGAAGATGGATGAAATGACACGACAAATCTCCACTATGATATTCCAAGGAGAATTTATGGAGAAATTTACGCAATCACCTAGATGTGATGGGTCGTAATTAAAAAATACGGAATTTTAATACTATTCCTAATATTACATATTTCCATTCCTTACTTTTAGAAAAAAATCAAATTTCGGGAGGGGGGAGAGGGAAGGAGGGAGAGATTTTTATTAATATCCTTAATTATGAGAACGATAAATACAATTAATCAAAAGTTGTTATAAATCATATTCTGAAATTAAAGTGTCTGTAATAACATGATATTTATTGCCTATAGCATGTTTAGCAACGTCTAATATTACAGTTTGTGTAATAATTGCTTAATTCATAAATTTGAAGTAATTATTGAACATTATAGATGTGGCAATATCATATATTTTATTAGTATCAGACACATTACACATCATGTAACTTATGGCATTTGTAAATTTCAGTTGGCAAATCATGATTCTCCGTGAGATGAGATTGCATTACACGAATTATAATGATCGACAATGAAATATTACATGAACGAATTCATGTCGTGAAACTTGTAAGTGACATATATTATCGTTGGTATAAATAACTGTAATATTAGTATATGAAAGATGAGTTGTTATAAGTATTGTAATCTTCGTTAAAATTACATTTATCATATTGTAAGATATACATACTATTTGACATGACACGAATTATGAATGAAGTACGATTAAAGGAAGTGTAATCTTCGTTACACATTGTAATGCTTATTGTATTGCATTAAATTTATTGTAATTGACGGCAACGAAATATTTTATTTCTACATATTGTTAGATATGCATTTTGTTTGATGTTATGAAAGGAATACATTTGGTTAAAGAAAGTTTAATCTTCATTACGCGTATTATAATGTTTATTGCACGCGTGAGAATATTGCACTTAATGTAATATACTTTATAAGTATCATAATCTTCATTACACATACGATACGAAACTTCGAGAAACTTTTTATAGATTCTCCTCAGGAACCATCCCAATGAATCTTCCATTGTTGGGGTTTCTCGAGCTCAATAATGTCAGCAATCTCATCAACAACTTCACGTGGAGCAATCAATTGCCTTGGCCACTCCAATTTGACAATATTTTATTTGAAATTAGTAGTGTGCCTGTCTGAGCAGTAAGGTGCAGTTGTTCCAAGTATTGTTTCATTGTTGCTAGGTCATGTACCGGTTTGAAAATGCAAAACTCGGTGTCCAATATGTAAGAATATATTGATTGAATTAAGCTAAGATGACTATAATTCGAAAAATTATTTGGATGTTCGTTAAATAACACATTGAAGACCAGCTTTGTGCACTACATATGATTTGCAACATCGTACAAATTGGATAACAAACTAATAACAACATACATACCTCAATCAATTATTATTCATATTCTTGCATCACCAATTACTGTAATTAGACAAAAAAAAATACTAGACGTGAATAGATTATGTAAGACTCAAAGTCAGCATTTACCTCGAGCATTTTCTCAAGAACCTCCTCCTCCTCCACCCGCGATAGGAAAAGGGTAAGAGAAAGTAAACTTGCAAAGCAACAAATGTTAAAGTAAGATATACATTAAACACCTTCTTTATCAAATTTCTTCTCCAACTCTCTCATTTTCTCACAGTGTTATGACGTTTTTGAAAACAAATGCTATAAATATTTGCACTATAAAACGAGCATAACCCACTTTACCAGATCAAGAGGAATGGAAGTTAGATCTTATATTAAAATTTCAGAACAAGATGTTCTAGGTGGTGATGCCCTGCCACCTGCAATATATTTTTCTCATTCAATCATTTTCAAGACATTTTCGGCCTAAACTTATTGGAGTTGGATATTATTTATCAACCTCACCAACATCTCAATGTGATTCAATCATGAACCTGAGCCTTGTTCAAATACCCAATACTATTTCCAGTTGGTGCAAACTAGAAAAACTTGATAATAGAAAACTACCAACATCGACCATCTAGTGGCCCGAAAGTGGTAATTATCATTTTCACTAATTTTGTTCCCCTCCATAGTCGTGTCAATACTTTAGTTTCCAAACAACACACTATTAACTACCTCCTCTCTTCTGCCTCCTTCACCTTAATTTGTTTCCTTAATCCTCCTTTCCCATTCCCCCAAGTATTTGCTCAAGTAAAGCATTTCCCGCTTCAAGTCAAAATTCATGTGCAATACATCTATGATTAGGGAGGGTATACTTTCTATTGTAATGTTAAGAGTAATGATATTACAAAAAAGGGGAACAACAGCAGGGATATATTGAGGAGAAGAAAAGGCGAAGAGGAGTACATCTGCTAACACTTTATGGAGAAAATTAGGCACATAGGACATAATAACATCTTTGGAGGCATTGGAGGATTATGTTGAATTAAGCAAGTTCCCGTCCTACTATCTTTATAGTAGTAGGTAGCAAAAGCTGCATCAATTGTTTTCAGTAAAAACTCTCAAACCCGCAAATATCATAGATATTTTACTATATTTTTTTCTTCAAAACCAACATAGCAACAGAAACTTATGTTGGGTACTGCCCAATAAAATCTAAAAAATATAACATTTAGATTTTCCAAATTTCACTAAACTGAAATAGAGCACTATAACGATGAGAATTTTAGTAAAACAAGCATTAAAGGGACTGTGCATAGCCATTTTTTTAATTTTTTAATTTTTTAATTGTGAAAAATGAATCGCAATCAGTTAATTTTTGATGAAGTTATTGGAAACTGATGACGTAAATAATTTAGAAAAAACAAAGTTCTTAAAAATAATGAAATCGTACTTTGTAGCGAAATTCTGGACTAGGTTTCCTGAAAGTTGCAAGTATGTGTAAAAAATTAACGGATTGAAAAATTGTAATCTCCGCCATTTAAAAATGAGAGATCTGTGTGGAATGTGATTCATTTTGTGCAGAAAGCAAAAGAAATGGGAGATTTGTATATAGATTGATGAGAGAGAAATATAAGGGATAGAATATAGATACGGTGAGGTTGTGAGAGAGTGGAGAGAATGTATAATCACGTACCACCATTTGAGAAGCTCTTAGGAGGCAACATTTCTTTTCTCGAAATTATGGACTTACTTTGTCGAGTTCCTGTCTCGCAACCTAAATATTATCTACATATCTACATGTATCAATTTCAAGTACAATTCCCTTCTATCTAAAGAGAGTTTGAGTCTTCGTGTATTTCGAACTACTTCGATAAACAACATATTTTCTCAAGCTACTTTTTAACTACGTACATTTTTTAAAACCACTTTTGTAGCGACCGAGAATTTTCCATGACTTATTTAAATAAATATTATTTAAAACGTGTCGTTACGACTTTACCTATTTATTTTAAACACAGTTTCGTCTAGCCATTTAAATTAAAATTTAAATTATTTAAATTTATCGTAGTTCAATTTCAATTTTATAAAAGTATCTTATTTTCATTATTTATTTATTTATGTATTTTAATCCAAATTTTAATTATTTAAGTCCAAAATGTTTTAAATCATCAATTCACATTCATTTTAATTTGAATCCCAAAATTTCTTCCCCAACTTCCATTTTCATATTCAGCACATTTTTTTTTTCATCCCCATATTTATTCATTGGGCTAAATCAGTTGAACCAATTTCCAAAAAATTCCTCACAGCTTTCACTCCATTCCAACCTTGTTTCTTTCCCTAAGCATTTTGCTAAATCACTTCCACAATTCTCAGAAATTTCTCCCAATCAGCAGGCTGTTATAATCTTCCATTTTCAGCCCCCATAATCCTTCCCCTTTTCCTCAATCATCAACACTCAACTTCCATCAACCAGATTGTCTTTCCTAATCCTCTCCCACTCGGTCACCAACCAACCTCAATCCCTTGCAATATATAAACCACCATCGTCTACATCAATTGAACCACAATCTGCAAAACCAGAGCCATCATCCAACACACCAACACAGCCACACACCCCAACATCAGCTCGAGACCACCCCAACCACTGCAGCAAACTTCCACCACCGGTATCATCATCATCATCATCATCACCATAACCAACATCATCAATCCACCACCTAATTGCCACCACAAAACCACCACTAGCAACCAACCTCCAAAACACTGACTGCATCACCCACAATAACCCAAACCGTAATCGAAGCCATTTAGTCCCCACCTAAAACAGGAAGCAGAAACAATTTGCATCATCATCATCATCATCATCATCATCACCGACCGCCGTTCACCAACCTCAATCAATCGACTGGCCACTGCCACAATTCCACCACAACGCCACTGCTCAAACCATCATTACCACTGCCGTAGCCAAATCGCCACCACACAGTCACTGCACCACGTGAAATTACCTCTGCCCACTCCAAATTTCACATCATCGGCCAATCCACCTCCATTCACCGTAGCCTGCAGCACCTCCACAAAACGCATCCACCACCAACAATATACAATCACCACCCATTTTCGAATCAACCACCTCCTCTGCCCAATCTCGAATCCACGTCAAAATCAACCCCAAATCAAACCATAAACCAAGAATAAACTAACACAATTACTTACCTCATCCCTAGGCACCTTCGCCGGAGTAGCGCCGGTTTTACCGCCGGAAAACACAGCGACTCAAGCCTCGATTTGACTTCGGATCCAGCCCTAAATCGCCCAAAAATCTCCCTTTCGTACACACACACACACACCCCACTCCCAGCCGCCACGTACCGACGGTGCCATCGCCGGCAGTTGGCGCCGGAAGGACCCCCACCAGACTCCCTCAGCTCGCGAACCTCTCTCGCACTCGTCGCTCTGATTCAGACGGAGAGAGAGAGAGAGAGAGAAAATGTTTATATTAATTGTGATTTTTTGAAAATTACACCCTAAGCCCTAAGTTTGCAAAAATGTTTTATTTCAGTCATTTCAGCTTTAAACTTATTATTTCAGTCCCCTTAAGTTTTAAAATGATTTATTTCAGTCCTTTTAGCTTTAAAACTTATAAATTTAGTCCTTAAAGTCTTAAATGATTTTAAACAGTCCCTTCAGTTTTTAAAATTTATTATTTCAGCCACTATATTTTTAAATTAAGTTATTTATTTTAGTCCCTATTGATTTAAAAAGATATATATCTTTAGCCTAAATTTCAAAAGTTATCATTTAAGCCACATATTTTAAAGTCTTTTAATTTTTTTCATATTGATTTCAAAATGATATATATATATATTTATAAATCCCAAGTTTTAAAATAATCATTTCAGTCTATAAAGTTCAAAGTCATTTAAATCAATTTTAAAGTATTAAATTGGACTTATTATTTTAAGTTATGCTAGACGAAGCGCTTGGACATTTAGAAGAACAACGTGAACTTTCTTGCTCAACTTTCAGACTCGTGATTTAAGGTAGACTCGCCCCCATTAATTAGTTTAAATTATAATTGCATGTCTTATGTGAAATTACGTGATTTACATGCTTTGATGCATGAGATGAGAAAAAAATATCTCTTATGAGATAAATGAGAAATGATGATGTTATGCATAACTTATGTGCCTTAAGTGCACGAGACGAGACTACCCACACCCTATAATTTTTAAAGAGCCTTGATTTTGAAAGTAAAGTAGCCCAAGAATATGAGAATGATGTCATTGTATGATTGCATAATTACGTGTTCAATTATTCTGTAAATTAATTATTGGCGATGAGTCTACTGAGTATTTTTCGAAATACTCATTCCATTATTTTAACAGTTTTTGCAGATCTCGGAGAAGGCGGCGAATGAAATGACAGCGGTGGCAAATTTAATAAATGATGACATTTTAGTCAATTTTATGAATGTTACTAGTTTAAATTACTTATCGTTACTTCCATCTGAACAATTGAGATTAAATTTTTAAGAATTGTTCTATATTTAAATTATTCGAATTTTCCGCTGAAAGTTTCAAATGATGAATGTGATGCTTTGAATTAAATTTATTTTCCGCAATAAAGTCAATTTTAAAGGACGAAGTGGCGTCCCGGGCTCCGCGGAACCCGGGGCGTTACAACTTTTTAGCCATATATTTTACCTCAAAAGCATCACTTTGGATGTTTATTAAAAAAAAAATCTTACCAAACCGATAAATATAATATAGAAAACCAAAATTCATTAAGGGATTATTCTTGTTACCCCTGGTTCTCATTCTCTTTCTCTCTATATGAGGTTTTTGAAATGGTGAAGCCATTGTAACGTTAGTTGGGGCTCTTCCATTGGGTACTTTGGCTGTCGGTGTTTGTACCTTCGTTGATAGTTTTTTAGTGTAGCTTCCGATGGGATAAAGGATTATTCCCGTTTCTAGATTCTTTGGCTTCTTTCCAGTCCATGAGTTCCCCTATAACATAAGCGCTCTTGGGTTGGGTGGGCCATTCCATCAAATCTTTGAGAAGGAGCCCAATCTCGTATTTGATGGTCGGCGTGGCGACAAGCTTTGCTTCTACGACTGCCTTCCTAGCCATTGAAACACTAAGCGAGAACGGTAAGGGGCACGAAAGATCCTTTTTTGGCTCTCTCTTTAGCCCTATGTCTCTTTCCTCCACTAGCAAGTTTTTTCGGAAAACTCTATTTATTCTGCTGTGGATGACCTTCTTGTGCAAAATTATGGTTTTGCTTTGTTCACTGACTGTAGTCCTTCCTTGATAGTTTCTCTTCTATTTTTTGGTGATTTAGGTGGTTATCTCTGTCCCTATAATGTTGGTTGTTTTCTTGTTCATGGTGCTTTCTTGCGCAAGAAGTAGGTTTCTTGTCGTGTCATCCGTTGTATAAGGTTTCTAGGTAGGTTCTTGAATGGCGATGCGAGATCTCTCCAAGCTATGTGAGGAGATGATGTTATCTGATAAGGAGGGACCTACCTATCTCATACCGCATAAATCACTGGAGAAAGGACTTGAACGCATGGAACATTGCCTCTTTGGTAAAGTATTGTGCAGCCTTGACGTTAACCACGATGGGTTCATTGGAGTTTTGCGCCTCATATGGCCTATGGAGCACTCTTTTGTTGTCGTCCAGTAAGAAAGCAGGGTTCAATGTGTTTCTATTCACCTTCGGCACCTCCAAGGATTGAGAGAGGGTGATTGTAGGTGGCCTGTGGAATTTTAATAAAAAATTAATTGTGTTTGAGAAAATTTCAACATTGGGTGAATTGTCACCGATGTGTTTCAACCGGGCCTCTTTCTAGGTTTAGATGATTGGATCCCTAATGTTCAGCTTATCTTGGAAATAGATTCATTTGTGTGGCAGTAGGGGAGCAAACTTGTGAAGGTGGAGGTGGTCGAACTTGGAAGGCCGTGTGTTCGGTTGAAGGTGTGTATTGATATCTCCCAACCTTTACGGTGGTTTATTCGGTTACTTGTTGGTGATGTTCAAACTGAAATTATACTTTTTATTCAATATAAGAGGCTGTCTGATTTTTGTTACTTGTGTGGACTTTTGGATCATAAGGAGGGAAGTGTACAGGTGGTGATGGCTGGGAGAAAGCAGTCAGAGGGTAGAAAACCTTTTGGGGAGTGGTTATGTGCCCCTATACCTTCGGGATGAGTGATAAGTGTGCTTTAATTGTTTTAGCCCTTAAATAGACACTTTAATTGACAAATCGAATGAATTTCTACTTATAAATTGTGTTTATTTTGTACAATTCGGAAAAACCTCAATTGGAATGAAAATGAACAAAATCGAAGAGCGATTGAGCTCAAAGAAAAGCAAGTTTGATGTCCTATGACTTAATTGAAAGAAATAAAAATCCTAGGGACTCAATTGCAACATCTCATGAAGTTGAAGGACTAGAATTGCAAATATTCCATGGGCATTTTTGTAATAAAAGTCAAGATTTGAGGACTAAATTGAAGAAGACCAGAAGATGAGGGGCTTGAATGTAAAAAATTGGAAAGGCCTTGTATTCTAAGCTGTGTGGCCTCGAGCTTTAAGCTCGCGTGGTCGCACAACCTATTCGCGAGTCAATTCTGAAATTTAATTTTTTGTTTTATTATTTTTACTTAAGGTCTTGTTTGGCTCAACTTGGGACTTTTTGGAGACCTTTTTAGGTCATATTTTTTGGAGTATAAATGCTCCCGACTTCTCCCTTTCAAGATAAGCCCCAAATCCCCAATCTTGAGACTAAAACCCTAGTTTCTTTCTCTCTTTTTCTTTCTTTGTTTTCCTTTTATTTTGTAGTTTGATTTTAGTTTAATTTAGTTTTTTTATTTCAAAGTTCTAGTTACCATTGAAGCAAGGAAGTGAGAAGTGAGGTGAATATTCAAAGGATCGTTCAAGGAATATTGGAGTAAAAATCAAGGGAAGTGATTTATTTCACTATCTTGTATTTCAATCTTTGATTTCGATACTTTGTGATGTATTTTTATAAACCTCAACTTTTGTGCAATATTTATACAATTGGCTAGTTGTTTTATGTTGAGATGATTGACGTGGCTTAACTTAGTTTAAGTAATTTTAATGGTTGTTTATTAATTTTGAGCTTATTTCATGTGTGTTTGTTATTAAGATTATTCCATGTGTTTGATTGATCACCAAATACATGTTTTGTGAAGTGTATGATAATCGAGAGATATTGTGCATTTTAGACCAAATAACAAATGCTCTAGGTTCTTGTTAAGGATAGAAATATACCTTAAACCTTAGATGATCCATTGAACTATTTTCACAAAGAGTTAATACAATTGATTGTGTGTTTAATCGATATAGAGATATAGTATGTTAAACCAATTGATTAAAGTTAATTTCACTCGAGAGATGTAATTAGCTAAACTTGAAAAATCGGGTCTAACATTGTAAATGAGTAATTTATTAATTTGTATGTGTTGAGAAATTACTTAAGCGAGAGTTAAGTGAAATCATGAACCTCAACTATTTTATCTTCCACTTTCCTTATTTTAATTTAGTTTCAAATTAGTTTCTTTAATTTAGAAACTTACAAAAATCCATCTTTTAATTGTGTGTTTGATTTGTTAAGATTAAATTAACTATAGTGTAATTGAGTATACATTCCTCGTGAGATCGACAATCTGGACTAAAAAAGTCCACTTTATTACTTGTATGTGACTCGTGCGCTTGTGGTACACACTTTTAGCAAACAAGTTTTGACGTTGTTGCCGGATAATATTTTTACTTTGATTATTACTTTAGTTAATTTTAGTTTTAATAATTTGGAATTATTTTTGTTTTATGTTTTAGTTTGTTACCTTTGACTCGGGGTGATTAAGCACGTAGGAGTATCTTAAAACTTGGTACCTTAAGTTTGAAATTTGGGAGTCATCGACCTAAAACTTGCTACATGAGTCGATTAGAAAGCTTAATGCGTAGGGAGTACACACACACACACACACACACACACACACACACACATCAAAATCATTGCATTTGCTTAAAAAGTCTATCTCACTTCGTAGCATTTTTTACTCGAGTTATTAAGTCTGTAGAGGTATTTCAAAAACCTAGTACCCTTTGATCTTAAAACAATTGGGGAGTTACTGACCTAAAGCTCGCTATATGGGTCAATTAGAAAGCTTAAGGGAGTGAGAAAGTCGAGCAACCATCACATTAGTATATAGTAATCATGCATTTGTACTTGCATAAGGGCTTAGATTAATAGTAGGTTTGAATTGCTTAGTATAAGTTTGAATGTTAAAGCACTCATTTAGTGGAGAATCAATGCATTTCTAAATTGTTGAAATTGCTGGTAAAACACAACCAAACTAGAGTGAAAAAAGAAATGAGTGATTTGAGAGTACCCTCTAGAATTGCATCTCGGGAAAGAAAAGAAATATCTATTGGGGGATGAATGTCATGAGTAGGAAATGAAATAATTGACAACAAATGGTGGGTTAGTTTTGACTTGAAACCTCTTTACTCATCAATTTTCTCGAATATAATTGATGATTGAAAGTGGCTATGCACACACACCCCAATCGAACATAGGATAAGCTAAACTTCTTTTTGGTAGCATTATTTGGAAGCATATTTTTGAATTGATTATACAATTTTGCTCACGAGTAATTTGTAACTTATCTAACATTTTTTTATCTATATTCCATGTTACTTGATTGCACTAGTAGATAATTTTTTCTCGAGACGAGCAAAAGCTCAATTTTGAGGGTGTGATAAGTGTGTTTGCACACTTATTTTAGCGTTTAAATCGACACTTGAATTGATAAATTGAGTAAATTTCTACTTATAAATTGTGTTTATCTCGTACGATTAGGTACAACCTCAATTGAAATGAAAATGTATAAGATCGAAGAGCAATTGAACTAAAAGAGAAGCAAATTTGATGTCCAAGGACTTAATTGAAAGAAATCAAAAGTTCGAGGACTCAATTGCAACATCTCATGAAGTTGAAGGACTAAAGTGCAAACATTTCTGGGGCATATTTGTAATTAAATTTGAAATTTGAGTACTAAATTGAAGAAGACCAGAAGATGAGGGACCTAAATGCAAAAAATTGGAAAGGTCGTGCATACTTTCACTGCACGGCCGCGCGACCGCACGAAATTAACATAATTTCACAAACCACTTTTTAACCACGCACATTTTAACTCTCAAATTTTTAACCACACATTTTACTTAGAAAACTCAAATAAATCAATTTAAACTGATTTAATGAGCCGCCGAACGGTTCCTTAATTTTCTGTTTTATTATTTTCACTTAAAGCCTTGTTTGGCTCGACTTGGGACATTTTTGGAGACCTTTTTAGGTTAGATTTTTGGGAGTATAAATACTCTCAACTTCTCCCTTTCAAGAAAAAGCCCCAAATCCCCAATTTTTCTCTCCAAATTCTAGCTTCTCTTCCCTTTTCTTCTTCTTTATTTTCTTTTCATTTATTTGTTTTCTTTAGTTTGTAGTTTAGTTTTTGATTCCAAGTTCTAGTTATCATTGGAGCAAGGAAGCAAGAAGTGAGGTGAAGATTCAAAGCATTGTTGAAGGAATTTTGGGAAGTGATTTATTTCATTATCTTGTATTTTAATCTTTGATTTCTATATTTTGTGTTGTATTTTTATAAACCTCAACTTTTGTACAATATTTATACAACTAGTATTCGCACCCGTGCGTCGCACGGGAAAAAATTATAACAATTAATTAATGAATAAGTAATTAAATATATTTAATAATTAATGAAAATGTGGGAAATATATAACGAAAATAATTAAATTTAAATATTATGGGAAAGAATATGAAGAAACAAAAAGGTATTCAATAGCAAAATTCAATGTAAATTACAAAACACTTCTTTAAAAAATATATATATGCATTTTTAATAAATTAATTTATTTCTTCTTATTTCACAATGATTTTTATTGATTGTGTTAGTGTTGCTCAACGTTACAAATAATCCTTTTTTTAGTAATGTTAAAATATAATAATGATAATAAGAAATAAAAGTAAGAAACAATTTCTATATATATTACACACAGATATTTTTTTTTTCCTATTCATGAATGTTACATAATATGTTCTTCAAATCAATATAAAAAATTTGGTTATCCAACTATATGATGCTTATTTTTATCTTTTCATTTTCATATCAGAAATTAGAGATCTTTTATAAATTTGAATGAGCAGAAATATTATCCTGGATAATATTATTTTATTTGGACTGAAGAAGTCGTCTCTTCATTCGATTATTTGTATGGCATTTCATATTTTCGAAATTATGTGGTTAAAAGCATAGTTTAAATAATAAAATTAAACTTATAGAAATAGTTATATGGGTAGGTGGAAAGTCCAATTATTCATCTTATTTGGATAAATGATCCATAAAAAACCATACATAAACATTAACCTCGAGAAAAAAAATGTATAAATAAATAATAAATAATAAAAAATGGATATTAAATATTAAATAATACAAAACTTTAATAGCATAAAGGATGACCATAGCCAAAATAAATAAATAAATAAAAAATAAAAAAAACCCCATTTTATTGAAAACAACAATGTTTTTTTATTACTTGCATTAGTTTATATATATATATATATATATATATATATATTTTTTAATTTTTTAGCCATATAGAATTTTTTACTTAGAAATATTCTCAACACTCCTTGGACGTTAACTGCTTCATAATATAACATACAATAAATATTAATGTGCATGGACCATTTGCATTATACAAATTATTACACATTTTACGATCAAAAAAATTTTATACGATAAAAAAATGATTAAACATTTTTTCAGTATCAATGCATTGATCCACGTGCAATTGATATTAATGATAGTTTATTAATTAATGATATTGCACCAGACAACGAAAAACCATATTTTGACCCTTTTTTAAAAAAAAAAAAATATGACAGCAGTTTTGGCCGGAAAATAGGAGCCAACTATCCTGCTATTATATATATTAAGATATATTAAGATTAAGATATTAAGATTAAGATTAAGATTAAGATTCTCATTTTTCTTTAAATAAATCCTGTTTTTATTTTTTTTCCATTTCAAAATAATTAAATAAATTATGAAATACTTTTATTATGTCATATTGGACAATAAAGGACGACAAAATTATTGTATCGTTACATGTGTTACCTTTGTTCTGCTAGGTTTCCAATACTGAAGGGAAGCTAATTGTGATGGGAGGATGGAACCCTGTCAAAGTGGGACCCGGTTAATTATTTATATAGAATTGATTATTTAAAAATAATTTTTTTTAATATTCATTCACATTCACATATTATTTAAAAACTAATTTTTCACAATTGCACATAATACTTTTTAACCACACATTCTAAAAAAAGAAAATCAATTTTGAACCACTCAATTGATTGATTTGACAATTATTTTATTTTTTATACTACTTTCTTTCACTTTCAATCACACATTTAAAACTATTTCTGTAGTTTATATCAATATCAATGTCAAACTTACTCATATTCAATGATTCAAATAAAACGTGACATTTTATTTTTCACCAAGTATTAAAAATGGTCACGTTACACACACACACACAAAAAACTATTTTTTGTGCCTATTAAATAAATGTATTAACCATATTTTTACTTTTAAATAGAATAAGTTTGATAAAATCTTATATTTTTATTTTCTATAGAACTCAATAAATTAATTGTTAAAGTCTGTAGTATATATTTTACAGATTGATGTTCTTTTAAATTTATAAAATTAAAAAATAGATAAATGAGCAAAATGAGTAAATTTATAAAATTAATTTCAAAATTACCAAAAAATTTGTCGAAATCTAAAGTTGTAGAAATTAAAATATTTTAATTGAATTTACTTAGAAAGATTGGATATCTATTATTTTTTTTAATTTGATAAGAAAAAATATATGAAATTAATCATTTATGTAAAATTGAAGTTATCTAAGAAAAGATAGATATCATTTTATGATTTAAATGAGATAAATTAAAAATATTGGATATTGGAAAAAGTAAAAAGTATAAATTAAGCTTTTACCTTTATTATTTGAGACAATTTTACGAATGATATATTTAGAGTTTGTATTCATTTGTTAGCTTGTATTAAATTTCTCGTTAAGATCTTGAATTTGACACCCATATTGCATATTTTTTTACTTCAAAATATTACAATAATTATCAAAAGAATAAAAATAATATACAATTTGATCTATTTATATATTTTTTATTTTTTACAAATCAATAAGTCATTTATTATATGTCACCTATAATTAATTTTGCATTAATTGAAGTTTCATAATTCAATTATTAAAATAATTAATAAAATTATAAAGTTTCCTAAAATAGCAGGTAAAAATGGCGGGAAACTATGTGCGGATTTATGTGACGGCTATGTTGTTATTATATATATTAAGATTGGCTAGTTGTTTTATGTTGTGATGATTGATGTAGCTTAACTTTGTTTAAGTGATTTTGATGTTTGTTTATTAATTTTGAGCTTATTTCATTTGTGTTTGTTATTGAGATTATTCCATTTGTTTGATTGATCACCAAATGTATATTTTGTGAAATGTATGATGATCGAGAGATATTGTGCATTTTAGACCAAATAACAAATGTCCTATGTATTAATTTAGGAGATAGAGATATACTCTTATCCGTAGGTGATCCATTGAGTTATTTTCATAAAGAATTAATGCAAATGATCGAGTTTTAATCGACATAGAGATATAGTAGGTTAAACCAATTGATTAGGTTTAATTTCACTCGAGAGAGGTAATTAGCTAAACTTGAAAAATCGGGTCTAACATATTAAATGGGTAATTTATTAATTTGCATGTGTCGAGAAATTATTTAAGTGACAGTTAAGTGAAATCATGAATCTCAATTATTTTATCTTTCATTTTCCTTATTTTAATTCAGTTTAAAGTTAGTTTCTTTAATTTAGAATTCACAAAATCCAACTTTTTATTGTGTGTTTCATTTGTTAAGATTAAATTAAATAGAGTGTAATCGAGTATATATTTCTCGTGGGATCGACAGCTCGGACTCAAAAAGTCCACTTTATTACTTGTACTCGACTCGTGCATTTGCGGTACACACTTTTAGTCAACAACGAGCATGGGTGTTAAGTGGGAAATCATCTCTTGTCCGCTCAGGCAATAGCAGGAGAGGGAAGGCGAAAATTAATGATTGCAAGGAGAAGAAGTCAGGGGGCAGTAAAGTGGTAGTTTGTGATGCGTCCCTTGACTCACTTGTTTCTGGTTCGATCAAGGAGGGTAGGTAATTTACTTTGAATAAAAAGACGATTGAAGGTCGGGGTGGGAGAGAGGGTTTTGTGAGAATGAAGGTGTTATGGTGGAGGAGCTTTTGGTTGGACATGGGAGCTGGAAGAGTGGGGGACAGGTCTCTCGGATATTGGCCAAGCTTGCTTCTTGGAAATGGGGACCTCTAGCAGCAAATGGGAATGGAGCTTTAGCCATTGTTAGGGATGGGTTCAGACAAGAACAAATGGCTCTTCAGGGGGATCTAGCTCGGTCCAAAAAATGTATGAAGCCTCTTGAAGAATACGATGGATGTGGCATGAAGCGATTTAAAATGGGAGTGGATATTCTAAAGAATGTAGTTTTTGTTGATGTCATTTCAATGGAAGACTCCGCTCGATGGGGCCGCTGAATGGAATGAGCTGTCGTAGTTGGAACATACAGGGAGCTGGGAACCATAGTACGATTAGCATGGTTAGGCGCTTAATATGAACCTATTCCTGGGATCTAGTCTTCATGTTCGAGACTAGATTAGCTGGAGATAGGGTAAGAAAGTTTAAGTTGGAGGTTGGTATGAATCATGGTCCAGTGGTGGATAGTAGGGGCTGAGTGGAGGTCTAATGTTATTATGAAATGATGGTTGGGATATCATGATTTGAAGCTTTTCAACAAGACATATTGGTGCGAGTGTTAAGCAGTCGTGTGGTGTTTCTTGAAAATTCATAGGGTTCTACGATCATCCAATGCCTGAACAACCAAATACCTCTTGGAAACTACTTCGAAGGCTGAAGGGGACTAGTTCAGAGACCTGGGTGTGTAGGGAGACTTCAATGAAATTCAGAATCTAGAGGAGAAGAAAGGAAATCCGATTAGGGGCTACTGGCTATCTCGGGGTTTAGAGAAGCACTCCAGGATTGTGGGTTCAATGAGATTGCTTATACTGAACCTCCATTCACCTAGAAAAACAAAAGAGCAGGCGCACATAACATTGAGGAATGAATTGATCGCTTTATTTGCAATTTGGATTGGCAGTCTTTATTTCCATTAGCTAAAGTGGAACACCTAGATCTACATGGTCAGATCAACGTCATATTCTCCTCATCACTCATGGTTCTCGTGCTAGATAGACATGTGACAGGGAAAGACGGCCTTTTAACCTTTTTAGATGAAGGAATGATATGATCCGGACCAGGCATCGGAGGGCGAAGTCGAGCCATCGACAATATGACAATGATCTACGTGCAAAACGGAGCAAGTTCTATGTTGGGGTCGAGCCGAGAAGAGGGACGGATCAAGCCGAGCCGAGTTATCGAAGTAATTAGTGCAGAAAAGGCATTACGGCCGTAACGTTATTCTTCACGGCCGTAAATGAGGAGCGGGCCAGATTTTGCGGAATTTTATAATTATTTTATTTCCTTATTGGTTTTTAGGTTATTTTACTATTTTAGAATTTTAGTTTAATTAGAATTCTATTTTGAGTAAATTAGCAACTAGGTTATTTTGCTTATATATATATTCTTTTCCATGATTGTAAAAAAAAAACAGTTTCGTTTGAGTTTTGAGATTAATAAAGTTGAGAGAGTTTTCTCCAATTAAAAGGTTGAGGAGTCCCTTTTGTATTCTTCGAGAACAAATCCAACTTATCAAATATTGTGAAATATTTGTGGCGTTGAACTTATCAAATATTCGCGAGAATATTTGTGGCGTTTCCAATTTAGAATCTTATCAAGGAAATTGACAAGTCCTTGTGGTGTTTCGAAAACCTTGGATCTCGATTCCGCATCGTCAATTAATTGCGTCGTGAATCTTGGGTCAAGGTCCTATCGTCAATTTTATCTTTCCAGTATTTTAATTCTTGTTATTTTCGTGTCAGATCTGATTTAGATATTTCCTAGGTTTTAATTATCGTTATTCCGCGTGTTCGACGAGATTCCCCGACCGGGATCTCATCATCTGGTATCAGAGCTTGGATTTATTTCAGATTCTTGCGTTTCTTGAATTTTCTTGATTTTTTTTGTGTGTTCTTCGCGTTGTTCGTGTCAGTCATAAATTTTTCCAGTTTGATCCATAAGAGTCAGTCCCAAAAATCCAAAAGTGTTTTTCTTCTTCGTTTTTCGTCCAAATTCAGTTCCATTTTTTCTGCCATACTCGTAGTCCAATTCCCTGGCAGGAGATTAAAAAAAATAATAAATTTTTTTTTTTCGAAAATTTCATTTATTTTTCCATATTCCAAATATTCCGAATTTTCTCAATTTCCAAATCTTCATCAATGGGTGACAACAAACGCCCCGAAAGAGGGAATAGGATATTGGAGCAGGGTGTTGAATTATTGGCAGAGATGCAGGCAAAATTTAAGAAGGTAATGGCTAGGATGGATAAAAGAGATGCGATGATTGCCCAATTGAAAAAGGAGCAATCGCGGGCGGACTCTATGGCTAGGAGGATTAGTAAGCGTGAATGTCATGCTAGGTACGGAGATGAGATGGATGAAAAGTCATTAAAGCGAAAAGAGACATCAAAACGGGAGAGTAGTGATCATGTTCACAAAAGGAGGGAGGAACCGACAACCAAAGGTAAAAATAATTCTGATTCCAAACCTCTTAAGGATAAAAATGTTAAGTGCTTTAAATGTTTGGAACGGGGTCACATTGCACTTGATTGTCCACGTAAAAATGTTAGGGGTGATAGTGAAGGGGCGAAAAGTGTTGTGGTGGATAAGTCAATTATTGATAGGCATGCTCTTAGCGTTAAGCGTAAGGTGAATGTTTTGAAAAATGTGGATGGGCAAAGGGATAATATTTTTCGCACTAGATGCTTAGTGGATGAAAAAGTTTGCAGCATGGTAATTGACGGGGGAAGTTGTACTAATGTAGTTAGTACAATGTTGGTGGAAAAATTAGGCTTACCTTTAATGAAACATCCAACACCTTATAAATTACAATGGTTGACTGAGTCAGAGAAGTTAAGGTGAAGAGACAGGCCTTGGCGACTTTTTCTTTTGGTGGATATACTGATGAGGTAGTTTGTGACGTGGTGCCTATGCAAATTAGTCACATATTGTTGGGGAGGCCTTGGCAACATGAAAGAGCTGTGCTACATGATGGGTATACGAATAGATACAGCTTGGTAAAAGGGAGAAAAAAGTTTACTCTAATGCCACTATCTCCAACTGAAGCTCTGAAAGATCAATTGAAAGTGAAAAGTGAGTTTGAGGGGAAAAATAAGAGAGTTGAGGCCACGACCTCAGAAAAAGGAGAGGGAGTGGAAATTAAAGAAAAGAGAGTTGAGGCCACGACCTCAGAAAAAGGAGGGAGTGAAAAATAAAGAAAAGAGGGTTGAGGTTCAAACCTCAGAAAAAGGAGAGACTGAGTGCAAAAAGCAAAAGAAAGGAGAGTCTACCACAAAAATGAGTCTATTTGCACTTACTCACGCTAACAAACCCCTCCCTAGTTCTTTAAAATCTGTTTTACAGGTGCCGAAGTCAAACCATAAACTTAAGGCGGGAAAGAAATTTATTGGCAAAAATGAGCAGGCCAAAAGTCTAAGGGATCGCACAGAGCATAAACATGATCATCGAGCCCAGAAAAGCAGAAGGAGTTTGAAAAGCTGACCAAAGTTGGATTCGAGGTCAAATCTTTTTCAAGAGAGGGAGTATGATATGATCCGGACCAGGCATCGGAGGGCGAAGTCGAGCCATCGACAATATGACAATGATCTACGTGCAAAACGGAGCAAGTTCTATGTTGGGGTCGAGCCGAGAAGAGGGACGGATCAAGCCGAGCCGAGTTATCGAAGTAATTGGTGCAGAAAAGGCAT
Source organism: Ligustrum vulgare (assembly GCA_963555705.1). Taxonomy (NCBI): domain Eukaryota; kingdom Viridiplantae; phylum Streptophyta; class Magnoliopsida; order Lamiales; family Oleaceae; genus Ligustrum; species Ligustrum vulgare. The sequence continues at coordinate 33,015,587 of OY743186.1, read as the reverse complement.
TACGGCCGTAACGTTATTCTTCACGGCCGTAAATGAGGAGCGGGCCAGATTTTGCGGAATTTTATAATTATTTTATTTCCTTTTTGGTTTTTAGGTTATTTTACTATTTTAGATTTTTAGTCTAATTAGAATTCTATTTTGGGGAAATTAGCAACTAGGTTATTTTGCTTATATATATTCTTTTCCATGATTGTAAAAAAAAAAAAAAAACAGTTTAGTTTGAGTTTTGAGATTAATAAAGTTGAGAGAGTTTTCTCCAATTAAAAGGTTGAGGAGTCCCTTTTGTGTTCTTCGAGAACAAATCCAACTTATCAAATATTGTGAAATATTTGTGGCGTTGAACTTATCAAATATTCGCGAGAATATTTGTGGCGTTTCCAATTTAGAATCTTATCAAGGAAATTGACAAGTCCTTGTGGTGTTTCGAAAACCTTGGATCTCGATTTCGCATCGTCAATTAATTGCGTCGTGAATCTTGGGTTAAGGTCCTATCGTCAATTTTATCTTTCCAGTATTTTAATTCTTGTTATTTTCGTGTCAGATCTGATTTAGATATTTCCTAGGTTTTAATTATCGTTATTCCGCGTGTTCGACGAGATTCCCCGACCGGGATCTCATCAAGGAATCAGGATATGATGAGGTGGTTCGACAAAGTTGGGTGGAGGGCCGGATTAGGAACACCAGGGACTTTTCTTTGCGGTGCTTTCAATCCCTTTTGGATGTGTGTAGCCAAGTTTGGAGTCATGACATCATTGTCAGTTTGGCAGTTGGCAACAAAAACTTCGAACAATCAAAAGACAACCGAGCAATCTTTATGATTCTCCAGAAAGTAGTGACCATATAGAGGAGATTAAAAAATTGGAGGCAGGGATCAATTTCTCTCAAATAGAGAGGATATATATTGGAAACAAATGTCTCAGGTGAATTGGTTGAAGGAAGGGGATAGGAGCACTAAGTACTTACACTCCAAAGCTACAGGCAAAACGTGGAAGAACCTTATTAGACGACTTCAGAATGCAAATGGAGTTTGGGTCTCGGATCAGGGTATAATAACGGCAGTTGAAGAGGATTATTTTCACTCCTTGTTGATGAATTTGAGATCAACTCAGTTAATGTTGGAAGCAGGAACTAGAGGAGTTGAGCAGACTATCTCAACTCATGATATGGAGTCTATTGATAGACCTTTTGATGCTATCTCAAGTAGCTCTCAAAATGATGGGTCCACTCAAAGCTCCAGGGCCTGATGGGTTTCATGGGCCATTCTATCAAAGACATTGGGAACTCATGTGGGATTCCATCACCCAGATATGTTTGGATGTATTGAACAATGGAAAATCCCTTGATTCTCTAAATGATACCAACATTGTTTTAATCCCTAAAAAGAATGCATCAGAGTGTGTGAGAGCCTTCAACCGATTAGCTTATGTAATGTCATTTATAAGCTTATCTCCAAAACAATCGCTAAACAAAAGTGCTTTATGTCGAACTATTTGAGAACTAATAATGCAATTGTGGGGTTTGAGTGAATCCACTCAATGAATCTGAAAATGAAGGGCATAAATGGTTATCTGGCGCTCAAACTTGATAGGAGCAAAGCTTACCATAAAGTGGAATGAGAGTTTATTCTCACGGTGATGGTCAAAATGGGGGTTCTCAATAAAGTGGCAGATTTTAATCATGATTTGCTGAGCTCAGTAAGATTTGGTTTTCTTATTAATAGGTGTGTCCGAGGAAGGGTTGTGCCTACCAGAGACTCCGCCAGGGATGTCCTTTATCACACTGTCTATTTTTTCTAAGCGCAAAAGCTTTCTATGGGTTATTGAGGATCGGAGAATGAGAGGGTAAGTTGGAGGGTTTTCAGTGTAGAAGAGGTAGCATGAGAATTAATCACTTATTTTTTGTGGATGACTCCCTTATCTTTCTCCGAGCTCAATGTACAGATTTTTAGTCACTGTTACAAATTTTGGATTGCTATGGACAAGCAATTGGTCAGCAGATTAACTTTGAAAAGACTTCTATTTCTTTTAACCCAAGCGTGTCATCCCCACTTTAGGATGAGCTTAAAGCTCTGTTTGGTGTGAATTTAGTTGGACTTCATGGGAACTGTTTGGGGATCCATACGACAATAGGAGAAATAAGAAAGAGGCCTTCTTGTCAGTTAAGGAAAGATCTAGAAAATAGTGAAGGCTTGGAAATCTGGCCTCTTTTCAGTGGGAGGGCGAGAGGGGCTGGTGAAGTCAATTCTACAGGAAATTCCTACATATATCATGAGCATTTTTAAACTCTCAAGTTCTCTTTGCCATGATATATGTGCTATGATCCGTAATTTTTGGTAGGGAGGCTCGAGTTCTTAAAGGAAGATTCCTTGGATTAGGTGATCCAAACTATGTGAACAGAAGGTGAAAAGTGGACTTGGCTTTCGAGATCTTGAGGACTTCAATCAAGCCATGGTATCCAAACAAGCCCGGCGGACTATTGAAATTTAAATACTTTAGAGATGTGGACTTCCTTGTGTGGAATTTCTTAAACACCCTTCCCAGTTCCCACTGGACATAATCTAGTTAGGAGATGCATTTTACTTGAAGGACAGTCCCGGTGCTATGCGTTCCTAGGGTGAAGACTGGGATGCATGTAATTTTCTCTTGAAGGCTATTGACATGTGGATGAAGTTGAAAGTGCTGGTAGGCCCAGATAACATTCAACAGCTATTGTGGGAGTTGGCACAACGAAAATCCCCCGATGAATTGGGATGGCTATGTAGGGTTATGTGGATTATTTTGGGTGAACATAATCGTGTTGTTCATGGAAGTAAGAGGCGGCCAATAGAAGTATTGGTAGAGGTCATGCAAGGGTTGTATGAATGGGGTTAGAAGTGCGATGCAGGTGGGTTATCCCTTCCAGGTAGTGCTCTCAAAGCACATTGGGTCTATCTCCATCCGGGTAAATTAAACTTAACACTGATGTAACTTTCAAAATTGGGACTACCACCTTCTACATTGGTGCGGTCCTTAGAACGAATTTGGTGTGGTGGTGGGGGCCAAAGAGAAGCAGTGTGCTGGTGCTCTTTCAGTGGACGAAGACCGTGCAGTAAAGGAAGGCATCCTCTTTACACAAAAATTGGGTTACACACAGTACTTGGTGAAGAAAGACTCCAGTAGGGTGGTATGGGCGCTTGAGAATGATCTTTCCTGTGATCCCAATGCTAAAAATTTGCTAGATATGATTTCCTTATTCGAATCATTTAATTTTTGATGTTCTTTTGTTTCTAGGAGTAGTAATAAGGTAGCTTATAATATAGTAGCTTATGGTCCAAATTGATCTAGTTTTTTTCTTCGCCTAATTATATTCCACGTGTTTTATCTGCCCTAGTGAAGACAGATATTCATTAATCTATTGTAGTTTGGTTTCAAAATAAATAAATAATGTAAGATATGTAATATATTAAAATAATAATAATAATAATAATAATAATAATAATAATGTAAGACAATTGTTGGAATGCAAAAATAGAATTTCTCATAATTTTTTTTAAAAAAATCTTTAATTCAATAAACAAGACCATTTAGATGTTTGCGTGTATGTTATATCAAGAACCTAAAGTTGATGATCAATTCTTGAATTTGTGAATCACGAGCGTCCAAATTTTAATTCCATGAACCTTATACTCCAAACCTACAAGTCTTCTATTGTATTCTCCAAAGTCAAGACTATACGAGTTGGTTGGCACTTTCTTTTAATTAAATCAAGAAACTAATTATTGGACAGTAAACTATGCCTTTGTTTGGCAAACTTGTTTAAAAACAAGTTTTTTACAACATAATTTCTCAAACCACTTTTTAACCATACATATTTTCTCTTTACACTTTTCAACCACTTATTTTACCTTGAAAATATAGAAAACACATTTTAATTTTTTTTTAACAAACAGACTTTATATTTATTTCTCTAAATCAAACTCTATGGAATATTATTATTATTATTCTATTGTATTGTGTAGGATCTCTAGCCATCTATTTATAGAGATGAGAAAGTACCAATTCAATTACAATAAGGATTCCAAGTTCAAACAAGATATTTTAATTAAAATCAAACTAGGTGTTTTAATTAAAGTCCAAATTCAATTAGTTTACATTTAATTATTTGTGTAGTCCTTGAACTCTATTTACCATTACAATTAAGTTTACACTACCATGATAATTACCAATTAAGTACACAACTTTATTGTAATTACAATTAAACCCCAAAGCTTTTATATTGATTGCAATTAAGTTCCAAAACTTTATGGAGCTACCATAGGATCCGATCGGACATATATTATCCAAGCTTCAATAATTAGATCATATCTAGTCAACCATAGACCACCAAATCTAATTATTAGTCTTTGCCTTTTCCACTAAAGGCTAAGCCGTTAAAGGCTGAACTCTCAGAATATATAAGATCACATAAATCAATCGATATGTAATACTTTCCGCTGACTTTCCGTATATGTATTTTATCCTAGTTCGAGATTTTATAATTATGTACGAGCATAAATGCCCATTTTGCCTCTCTAATTATTCTCATTACTTTAAGTACAATTTTCTTCAGCGATCCTGTGAATGAATTACAGATGTTGAAATTTAGCTATCGCTAAACACTGAGCTCATATTTTTACCGTTCAACAGAAAACACTTAATTAGTCACTCTACCCATTTTTCAGAGCGACGATTCCCGAAACGAGTTCACGTTCTCTACTTCGTTAATTCTCAAGCTCCTAACTCACTGAGATATTTGACCAATCAAATTGATCACACCCATTGGTGAATCAAAGAATCATTAAAGTCACAAAAATATATACATAACACTGTCAAGAGATTTAGATGAAATACACAAAGATCGAATAGAATTTAATTCTCCGCACATTTATGCTATAGAATTAAACTTGACACTTGGTCCGTTCAATACATTCTAAGTGTACTAGTGTCACCTTTAACTATTTTTGCGATAAAGACAAATCACAAATCTGAATAGTGGATTGATTAGCACTGCAACCTTCCGATTCAAGACGTTAACCCTTATACATTGATCATGAACAAATTATTTATGATCAAAATATAAGTTGTGTCACACTACTCAACGCAACTATCCAACATATATTATCACAAGTAATCATAGACATTTTAATTCACATGCTCAGTAATACTCTATATGGGTACACAACCCAACAATAATATACACGTATACATAAAAAATGGGAAATTTACGCAATTACCTAAATGTAATGGGTGATTATTGAAAAATACGTAATTTTAATACTATTCGTAATATTACATAATTTCATTCCTAACTTTTAGAAAAATACTCAATTTTAGGAGAGAAAAAGTAATTCTTTTTTTACTAATTTTATTAATGACGAAAATCTTAAATTTAGAGATGTGTGGAAAGAAATGTAATTAATAATTAATTTGATTCGTTATGGTAACCTTAATTTTAGGGATATGGTTACTTTTTAATAAATTAATATAATTATGGAAGTTACAATTAATTAAAATTTGTTATACAATCTCGTAAGTATAAATCATATTCTGAAATTACAGTGTGTAATATCATCGTATTTTTGCCTACAACATCTATAGTAACGACGTAATATTACGACGCTTGGAATAAAATCTTAATTCACCAAATTGAAGTAACTACTAAGTATTACGGATGTGATAATAACATGTATCTCATTAATACCGAGCACATTACACATCATATATCAAGGACATTTATAAATTCCAACTGGCATAAATTGTGATTCCCCATGTGATGAGATTGCATTACATGAATGTAATGATCGGCAATGACATATTACACGGTTTATTCATGTGGTGAAACTTATTAAGTGACAAATATTTAGGTTGGTATAAATCATTGTAATATATATTTATTATATGAAAAACAAGTTATTACGAGTTTTGTAATATTCGTTAAAATTATATTCTTCATATTGTTAGATATACATACTATTTGACGTGATACTAATTATGAAGGGAATATGTTTAATTAAATGAAGTATAATCTTCATTGCACGTATTGTATTATTTACTACACTTTTAATACGAACTAGTAGTAAGCACGTGCTTCGCACGTCTTTTGTAAAAGATGAATGACAAGACAAAATTAATAAATAGAGCATATTTTTTATATAAAAAAATGTAAGTTTAAACCAAAATTAGTTTTGAAATTATTTATTTATATTCTTAATTAAAATATAATTATTTTTTTCTTATGAATTAATTAATGGTTTTAATAAAAATTTAAGAGTGTTATTGACAAAAGATAAAAATATCTAAATGTATTGTAAATTAAAATAATAACTAATAATATTTAATGAAAATAAATTATATTTTAATTGTAATATCAAAGGTTTTCCACTCGTTCACACTTTTATTGTTGTTGTAGATGTAGATGTAGATTAAATTAAATAAATGAAAAAGATAATAACATGAGAATAATATTATGAAATTATATTACAACATTGTAAATTATTAGATAGTAAATTAATTTAATACTAAATAATGAGAAAATATAATAATATGAAATTATATTATAATTTTCTAAATTTTTATACAATAAATGTAATGAATTATTTAATGTTATTAAATAAAGGTATAAGGATAAAATGAGTATATAACTAAATATATATAACTAAATATATGATGATATCCTAAGTAATTAATTGAGAGAATGATTTAGTTGATATAAAGGAAAAAAAGAGGGTAAAATTGGAATGTGAAAGATTCTTCAACATTCATACTTTTTAAAGTAGTGTAGACATATTACATTAAATGTAATAATCATTAAAAGTATTGTAATAGTCATTACATGTATCTTAATCTTCATTACGCGCGATCTGAAAAACGAAACATAGAGAGAGATGAGTGAGGAGTGAAAGATTTGGAATTTATTCAAATTGATAGGAGAGGGAAAAATAATTAAATATTTTTAGTGAGATACGTGAAATAAATGAATCAGAGACGAGGGAGAAAAGTTTAGCAGTTCAAATCCGATAAGGGGCTTTGGTTTTTTTTTTCTTCATAAAAGTGCAGTGGTAGTATTCAGAAAATAGAGATATTTTTTCATTTGGAATAAAAATGTAACTAACTGGATGATAGGTTATCATTATACTGAGTTAGAGTTATAATAGTTCTCATTAAACAATTGAACATTGCAAAAACAGCCAATTGGAAAAAAGAGTCATACTTTTAATCTTCCAAGATACCAACAAATGAACTATACCATTTGATCCCTCTATCATCCAAAAAATTGTAGAAATCTAAATAGTACAAAAATAAGTATTTATCTAATGATATTAGATAGAACTAGTGTGAAGCAGAATTAATCGTAAAAAAAAGAGTGCCGAAGTACCAAACCAACAACCCCTTAAGGACTACCATAAACCACTAGTAAACCCTAACCCATGTAAGAAACAGTTTGGCTTCATAATATGTATTTTTTCATATATCAAAACAAATCCACTTTTTTTTTTTTTTTCCTTTTTAAACATATTTCTCATGATCAAATGGAATTTATCCGCTACTCATGCTAAAACGACATCGTATACATTTATAATGTTTGTTGTCTGTTTTCATTCTATAATTTTCTCCCCATCACCCCTTTTTATTTGCTTCTCTCCAAAATATATCAAATTTCTTTATTTTACACGAATCTCCACTATTTTCTTACAATCAAAAGTTGAGAATTTCAGAATAATTATTTTCAATTTACACGAATCTCCACTCTTATTCCATAATCAAAAGTTCAGAAATTTCAAAATAATTGTGCTGAGAATGACCACAACAAAAGAATTACTAAAAGTAGACCTACAATCGAATCTCACCATGGAGATTCAGAATACTAGTTTAGTTATAATTTCTAGCCTCTATTTAGCAAATAAACATTTCTCAAAATTATTTTTTAACTGCATATATATATTTTTTGAAACATTTGCCTTCATTTGGTAACACTGTAGTATTTTATAAATTGATTTATTTATGATTTTGAGGTAAATTGTATGGTTAAAAAATGAAGAGAGAAATTTTGTATGATTAAAAAGTAGTTTAAAAAATTATCTAATTTATACACCGTTTACCAAATAGATTATTTTACTTTGAAGGCAATGTTTGATTCCAAGAATTTTTAGGAAAATGTCCCGTCTAAGAAAATATTTTCCACGCTTTTGTGTTTGGCTGTAACATTTAGGGTGTGTTTGATTGCGATGGTGAAAAATGGATGGAAAGAAAATATTTTCCAAGGATTTTGTTTGGAAATTATTTTTGTGGAAAATCAATTGAAAGTATTTGATTGATTTAATTTTTTAGGTGGAAAAAGTTTGAAAATTTTCAAATTTTATTGTTTGATTGAAATTATTTTTCATGAAAAATAATATAAATTTTAGCTATTTTATTCCAATTTATTTAATTTTTTACCTTTTTAGCACATTTGTACTTAATAATGATAATGTTATTTTTTTTTAAAAAAATAATAAGTCAATTAACAACAACAAAATTGATTAAACGTGGCGAAATTAATTTTCCTCGTTAGTAGGAAAAGATTTTCCAACCAATTCTTGAAGAAAGCCATTTCCTTGGAAAGAGAGAAGAGGCGCGTGAGTGAAAGGAGTAGAAAAATATTTTCCTATCAAAATTTGTACAATCAAACAACTAAAGTTAGCAAAGTTAGACAATTTGTCCCAATCAAACATACTGTCAGTCTATAAAATATTTTCTAAGTACAATTAGACAAAGCACAAACTAAGGCTCCGTTTGGCGGCTTTGAAGGAGAATTAAAATTATTTTGTTGATTTATTTGTGTTTTCTAGATAAGATATGAGGTTAAAAATTTGTTTGAGAAATTGTGTAATTGGAGAGAGAAAATATGGACGGTTAAAAAGTGATTTGAGAAATGGAGCATGCTAGACGCACCTCGGGGCTTACCCCCGAGGTGATCGCCCCCTCACATAGAGGGGGCGGAGCCCACTTGTCGGAAGTGGGCTCCACCCCTCCATGTGAGGAGGGGGTCACCTCGGGGGTAAGCCCCGAGGTGCGTCTAGCATTTTTCTTGAGAAATTGTGTTTGTTGTCTTTTTTATCTTTTAGTCAATTAATTTACCAAATTAATTGGCAACCGAACGGACCCTAAGCTATTTTCTTGAAAAAAAATAAAATTCTAACCATTTTGTTTAAAAAACTTTTTCTAACTTACATGAAAAATCTTTTCTTTTCTAGCAAACAATTTTTTTTTTTTACCATGCGGACAACCAAAACTTAGCCACTGTTTGGTAAACAAGTTTTTCACCAATCGTAGCGAGATCTTTCTCCCATACGCACAAAAAAAGAACATGAATTTTTGTCTTCAAAAAATTGGCATTTTCTTTGAAATCTCCATAAATCCCTCAAAATACTTCGATTTTGCTGTACAAATCTTGCTCATATCTATTTTCCATTGAATTTATAATCTTCCTCTACGGTAGGGATGACAAAAAAATCCGAAGGACCCGAAATGACCCGCCCCGCCCCGTGACCCGCTAAAATTTTATTTTATTTTTTTAAATAATGAAATGAGAAACTAAAATAAATTTGATGAAATCCAGAAAAATTGAACATTTGTGGAATTTAGGGATATGAGAATATACAACAACTATACCATTATATGTTTATTGATTTTTTTCTTCAATTATATACATATTATTTTTAAAGTTCAAACTTAAAAACTCTAACTAGTTCAACGCCTAAATTTTTCACGTAAAATTTCATTATCAATTTATTTATTCAAAAAAAAAAAAAAATCGGGTCCTTAACGGGGCGGGAGGTCGCCCCGCCCCGAGATCGGGCGCCCCTGACCCGCCTCATTGCTATCCATACTCTACGGTCGGATCCAATAAAACGATATACTAATAAATTATATATTTTTTCAAATCATATCTTCTTAAATTATTTTTCAATCACATATTTTATTTCGAAATCACCAAATTCTTTGTTTATGTATATAAAAAAAACTTTTACCAAACAATTAAACTCGCGAGAGAAAGCTTTAAATAAATTTATAGAAATTAATGAGATAACTAGTGATGGGTTGTGCATGGATTTCATCTGGGGCTTTGACTCTATCATCAACACCATATACACACTCGAATGATTCTTGGAAACTCTCCAAATTCCCGTTTTACCCATCGCCACCGTCATTATTACAAACTAGATCTCCGTCATGCAACTGCAGATGTCAATTATTGGCAGCACTGCCACAAAACGAGCTCAAATTTGTACTCCACGATGCCCTCGATTCTTCTGGCCAGAATACCACCCACGCCCGAGTCAGTACTGCTGTTTAATTTTATCTGATTTTAAATTAAGCCGTTAGATAGGATTTTAATTGAGTACGTAAATTCACTTTTCCATTTTTCTAATTTTTATTTGAATAGTTGGTTTTGGTGTTATTTGGATTAATGAATGATATTGATAGGATTAGATTGGATTGGATTGGATTATATTAATCCATTGTTATATCTTTTCATCAGGTTATGCCTTTATATGTTCATGGGGTTATTCATTCTTGACTGGATTATTTGTAACTCTCTGGGAAGAGCATTTAATTGTCTTAAAGCGTAACCCATGTTTATTTTGATTTTGATTAGACGCAGATTTAATACCTTTATGATAATTCTTTAGTTTTTGTAGCCAGGGTCCAAGAATCCAAGCTTATTCCCAATTATGACTTGTTGGAGTAAATAGTAATTAATCACAGAGATTTAAGAAATCAATAATGGAGTTTTTTGCCTCATGGAATATATGACTTGAAAATGGAATGGTTGAAAAGTTAATTTTCTTTTGATTGGGATATTCTATCATTCAATTTTTAGGTTCCAATTCCATGATGACTAAGCACAATCTAGCATGACATAAAAACCGAAATTGTGTCAACGTTCCACAATCTAACCTAAAGTTTAATTTAGAACATTACTTTTCCTTTCATGACTATTCTGAATTATCTGCCAGGTGATAAGCCTCAAGTTTTAAAGTCTATTTAGAGAGTTCATTATTGACAAAGTTTAATATCCGGTCTGCATTGTAGGAATTTAAAAATTGATTTATAATAGTTGGAGCAAAATATAGGTACCAAAATATAATAGTCAGAACATTCATCAGCTAAAAGCCTAAAAATACAAAAAAAGGGGATGTCCTTAAGGAGGAGTTCGACCTTGCATATTGGTGATAGAAATGATGACATATGACACGACAGATGCTTTATTGGAGTTCTCTTAATAAATTATTCAAGACCCAGACCTGCCTAATTACTTTTATGTTGTCTTACTTGTCTTTGCTTGCATCTCTGATTATTCTTCAAGGCACCAGAAATGATATCTAAACCATGAGGAGTTACAGAAAAAATAAGTGAGAAAATAAAGCCAAAGTTCCGTTAAGGCCTTAGATTTCAACTATTGAGGCCATAAATAATTGTCGAAATATATGCGTGGGATTTACTTAGCTTTCTGGATTTATTTCTTATGACTGATATGTTTTCCTCAAAAGAATCTATCAATATGATCCCTTTGTGCATAAATCCCTGAAACTATGATTATCTCTTGGTATGAGTCAAGTTTTAACCCTGGCAATTTTTAATAATTTTCTACCCAAGGATGTGCATTTGATGTTTATCTTTTCTTTTCCTGCAAAAGCAATAGCGGTTGTTTATCTCCTTTTACATGTCAGAATATTGACCATGTACAGGCAGCAAGGAATGGTTTCTGCTCGGAGATTCAAAAACTATCTAATATTGAGAGAGAAACTAGCATTAGTATTTATGGAGGGGTTGATTTGGGGAGAGCAGCTCTGCATATAGCGGCTGAAGACGACTCCCTTATCTCCCACTCTTCTGTTCCACTCCCAGTTGATGATTTCGTAGAAAGGTTGGACAATCTTTCCATGGACTACTGCTGTCATTACAGCTCTTCATTTAGTTCCTCACCAGAGAATTTTGTTCAGTGCTTAGAAAGATATCTATACATTGATAAAGTAAGTTGAGTTTCCCTTTCTGTGATACTGTAATTGATTCTTTAATGTTGTTATTCTGTTTTTCATCGTTTGCATTTTGCCACTCTAACGAATACCAAAAAAAAAAAAAACTGAAGGAGGGAAAGGTGCAGTCATTATTCATATAAGAAAGAGAATTGAACTTACATGAAGTTCCCATTTTTTTACTTTGAGAATGAAAATATTTTGATATTATATTGAGTTTGTTTGGGTGTTGAATTTTCTTAGTTTTCACAATTAGTGAATTCATGGGGTTCTATGAAATAACAGATCTAATATACATAATGAAATTTTTTAATATGACAAGTAGAATATGCAAAATGATTTGTTCAAATGCCTAGTCATTTGCTTACTTGCACAAATTTTATATGCATTGTTGGAAATGATGTGATACATTTGTATTTTTTTTTTTATTTGTTATCTTAGCTTACTGAAATGGAAGTATGTACGCAGATTTGCTAGAGAAATAAACTGTTAAAACTAACTGCTCAGATTCAGACAAGTTAATGAATCAAAATCATCTCCCCCCCCCCCGGGTTGTTTAATTTAGGTTAACATTTAATTGTCACTGCAAGAACGAAGTTGAAAGTTAAAGCTTTGTTACACTGATTTTGACTAGGATCTACACCTTCTTAGGAGCTGGTATCTATAATTTACTTCTTAATTTTAATTTATATAGACCGGTCTGATTACCTCTGTGAAATTGATGTGAAATAGTACATCTGCTGCATGATTAACAGTGTTGGTTTGGAAAGTTCTGGAGGGATGAGAAGAAAATGTCCTAGAACTTTTGCAAACTAAAGAGATGATGAGATTTAAACACTTCCTACTTTATAAGGTAACATGAAAGGAAGTCTGGCAAGAAAAGAAAATTAATACCCTAGTCCTTGCTGCAGATAAAACTTTAATCGGGTGGTCTAGGATTCTAAAGTTGTGGGAAGGGTTGCAATTTTCTAATGCAAATCCATATGGCTAAACGTGACATCTAAATCTAAACTTCGTATATAGAATTATTTGTTTTAGAGTCTGTTTGCTCCATCTAAAATTTGTACAAAAACTTTTCAAATTCAATCTCAACCATCCATCATTAGTCAAGCCCACAATTTTTTATTTTTCAGATCAATCTAAACCACACATCCATCAAAAAACACAAAAAAAATTACAAAAATAAATTTTTTTTTATGGACCAAACTGGCTCTTAAAAAATCAAATGCTCAAATTTTCAATTTCTCAAGTTGCACTTGCATTTCCAGAGTCGTTCTAATAGTGCAGTGTCAGTGTAGGAATCTTAAATTTTCATTTCCACAAGAAATTTTTCTTGGTGCAGCTCCCATGGTTAACTTGAACCATCCAAGTCATGATCATACACTAACCCTTTCAGGATTTAGCATTGTCACTTGGTCTATTTAGTGAAATTAAATTAATTTAAATGTCCTTGCGCTAAAATAAATTTCGCACGGTTGTGTCTAATGCATTCTAACCACAATAGTATCTGCACTTCAAAGTCACCACTTCTATGGTGAAGATAAGCTACACCGTATATTTAAGTAGACCACAACATTACTTTACAAAATAAAGCTCTTAATTGTACTCATCAGTCATGGACAAAAGTTTAGGTTGTAAATTATGAATTATATCTTCAGCACATAATCCATTATATGTTCACTTACTTTTCTTTAATAATCCCAAGTAAAAATCCTTAATTTTAAAGGAAGCTTAAAAAAAGATATTTTATGAAAAATATTATCTACAAAAACGTTTTGATAATTTTAGTTTCTTCTTATTTTTCAAGGTAAAAAAACTTTTTTTTAAAGTAAACTAAAAAAGTAAAGTTTCTTTTGAGCCACTTTTATAATTACAAAAATGTTTGAGTAATGCACTCTCTCTATTTGATCATTACTTTTCTCTTATTTTTTGTAAGAATATTTTTCTCTTGAATAGTCTCATCATAACCTATCTCATTGGGGGATTATTTCAATGCGGTGTGACTGAGGGCACTGTATTGAAAATATTATCCTTATTCAGTGTAGTATGGTCTTCCAATTATGCTCTCATTGGCATTAATTTTAACACTTTTTGATTCTCTTGCTCTCTAATTCGCATCTTCATGATTGAGTTTTTCCTATAATGTTATTCAGATTTTCTTCTACTATAACTTGGTAGCTTTTCCAGGGTTTTCGGAGGACTAGTGCAAGGAATCAAGTAGAGCAGCGTGCTCTTTATCTCCACTCGGTATGTAGCTTGTTCCCTAGTTGATTTTCTTTTTGATTAGGTAAACTATGGTCTGTCACTCGGGAAACTTTTTTCTTTGAGCAGGTTTTGACGCATCGTGTGGGTTCTGCTTCTATGCTCTCCCTCATTTACTCGGAGATTCTCAAGATGCTTCGTATGTGGGGTCTCCTAAATTTTGATGTGGAAATTTTTTTCCCTCATGATTCTTACAGTTCTCCTAAAGGGTATCACAAACAAAAGAGCAAGGCATCTGATCAATCACATATTATGACTTCACAATCATTACTAGTGGAGGTAAATCATTTGTCTTGCCCCCTTATTTTTGTAGTATACTTCTACTTCCTTCCGTGAAGAGCATTATATCTGTCTTGGCCTTTAGTGTGTATATTTGAACTATTTTTGGTGCACTCCTGCCTCTTATAAGGATGACATGAGACAAGCACTGAAAGGGAGGTTACGTATAAGGTAATTGTTCCTAGTTTGGTGCTGGATAACCACTAACCAGTCTTCTTTAGTCTTATCTCTGGTTCCATTTAATGGCGTCCTTACATAAATCAATAAACTTCTCACTTTCCTATTAGTAGTCCTTCCATATTGAATTTTTAAGGTCTTTTATCTAGAAGCTTCTAGATATATCCACGTGCATTACTCTCTACACCACTTTCTATCTAAATCATTCAGTTCAAATTGTAAAATTACTGTTTACACCCATGATTTACTCCTTTCCCATACTTCACAAGCTGTAACGTGAGGTACAACGTTTTATTATCATCTAATTTTTTGGCAGCCCTTTCGGAAAATCCTATTTCGTTTTCTTATTCCCCTCTTTCTTCTTTCCTCACCTTTTTCCTTGCATCTTCCCTCCTCCTCCCCTGATGTTGCCCCTGCAGCATGTGGAAAGTGATGAAGGATGGAGCTGGTAGGGGAAGTGTTGAGAATTCAAGACCCTAATTCTGTTCCACCGAGAGCAATCAATTTGCAGAAAAAAATATGACAATATATATCAAGTATCAATTTTTACACATTTGACATGACCAGCTGGAATTGTCTCCCACGGAGGCATGATTGGTGACTGAGTTGTGAAATATTCATACCAAATGTGACAATATGTATCAAGTATCAGATTTTACACATCTTAATCCTTTGTGCATCCTGTTGATTAGTCATATTGAAATATTCAGGTCACCTGATGAACCAATACCCATCTTGTAGGCATTCTTTACCTTTCCTTTCTTGTGCTCCTTTATAATAGAAGTCTGTTAGCATCATAGCCCTGTCTCCAGTTTTAATATTTCAACAGGCCTATTATTTCTATTAAAGCAAAATGAAATGAAAATTTGAAATATATCAGTAATCTATATCTGGGTCTGAGGCTTTTGGATATGGTTTTTATATTCTCTATGTGCTTCTGCCTTCACAGAGTTCAAAAGTTTGGTGATGACCTAAGTTTGAGTTATTCCACCATGCATTTCATCATTGCAATTTTGATATACTCTGTCCATATCATCAGAGATTTTAATCGGATACTCTCTGCGGATTGCGGATCTCACATGAAAATCATACTCAAAATGATTACGAAAGAAAGACGTACCTCAAAATTTTAGATACTCAATACATAATGTGTAACTTTTTACCACCAAGCATTTTTTATGTTCTCTATTTGTGTTTAATTTCAACAAACAAAGATTTTTTTTGTTCTCTATTTGTGTTGATTTAAGTTGTTCTGTTATTAATGGTGACTTCTTGTTCAGATGTTGAAAGATTTGAAGCAAGCTTTCTGGCCATTTCAACTTAATCATACTAGAAGTCTTTTCCTAAGGGCAGCACAAGCTGCTCAGTGCTCCAATGGATCCATTAACACTAAAGAAAGGTTTTTGCTATATAACTTTTACTTAATTTATCTTCTACAGAAGAATTTCCCATATAATCTGAGGTTTCAAAGGATTTTGTCTTTCTTTTTATATTATATTCTCTCTCGCGTACTTCTCAAGCGTGTACACTTCTGATGCAGTGCTGTGGAGATTGCATCTGCCAAGGCTGCTCAGCATAGGTTGCAACGAGGTGTTTGGACCAGTGTTCATTTTGGGGATATGAGACGTGCATTATCTGGTATATGAATGATCTGGTCTTGTACCTTTTATCGAGTTTTATTATTAACTTCATTAAGTGCACATAGGTAATGTGAGTGATATGTATATAAATAAATGCTGTGAAGGTGTCTAATGCACAAACAAAAAGTTCCAGATAAATATTAATTTACACACTTCAAAAATGGTTTGCCTATTATTACTAGACAATGCCAACAATAAAAACTCCTTTCTACTCTCAATAAGTAAATCTATCCTTAACTCACAATTTTTAACGGTCAGTATAGTTGGCTTAATGGATACTATTATTCGATAAGGAACTACCTTAAATGCTCACCCTTCTTCCATGTCATGTTGGTTTGGAAAGATATTATGAGTCAGATAGGGGTTAAGCTTGTGTATATTACTTTAAAGACCAAGTTATTAACGTAGTAGTCTAGTAGATGCTTTCCTTTTGGAGTAATGGACTAGGATAAGTGATGGATATAAAACTTTCTTTTCTTTTTCGCAAAAATCATAAATAATAGTTGTTGAATCACTTGATCTAAAAACTTAAATTGTGTCTCCTCGCGTGTATGCAGATTTATCCCCATTAAAGCTTTACATGTGCACAATTTTTAATGAATAGGTGGTGATGAGACTTCGTGGATGTTTGCCTACTTTTATATTTATGTTGAACCACTTGATATAAAAGCTTAAGCTGTTCAATATGACCAAATGTTTATCATTCAGATATTATCTTCAACATTAGTTCATGTGCACAATTAGATCTTTTGAGGGAAGTGTTAACAGTTGTTATAATGCGTAAAGCATAGTTGTCAGAAGAAACCACCTGACTTCTGGTGCCCAGGACTGGCTAAACTCACTGGGTTTGGGCAGGCTAAATATTTTCACATGATTTTTCCACATTTCTTAATTATCTGAACTCTGCATATACACAACAATATCGGAAATTTCCTATTGCTTGGAGCACTATTATTTTTCAGTGAGCCTTACAAATTCATATGGATATATATTATTGTGAAAGAAATTGCGTATAGAACTCAAATAAGGGACGGAGAGCAAAACGAGAATAGAGAGTGGAATATTGTGTTATGGTGAAATAAAGTTCTTAATGCTATATTTTTATGTTTTATTTATTTCTACTCATTTTTAACTCTCAAAGAAATGCTACCTGAGTGGCTGGCAATGCATTAGGATATCAACCAGAATCTCCAAGGTATTTTGGCCATTATTTTGGAGCCATTGTGAATGTAAATTGTTCTTTATGCCCGGATTATATCAAAACAACACAATTAATAGGTGCTATATGTAATGATTTTCTAAATCTTCCAGAACTATTAATTCTTGAATAAACTGTATGGGTTATTTAATAAACACGCTAAAATCATATGCTCAAGAACAGGTTCTGTGCTTTTGATCGTTGAGCCATAATGTTTATAAAGGATCTTGATTTCTACATAAATATACCACCTCTTTGCTGCATTTCAAACCTCGTGAAAACATCTGATTACCCTTTAAAACTTTCTTACTTGTTCTTATTGCCTTCACATTTAATGATCACGCTCTTTAACAGCATGTGAACGTCTTATCATACTCCAAACCGATCCCAAGGAACTTAGAGATTATGCTGTACTTCTTTACCACTGCGGATTTTATCAGGAAACACTGCACTACCTGAAGCTGTACATGGATACTAAGGTAGAATTTTCCTATCTTTTGTACTTTGATGTATCAATTTCAACGTCTTATTTGTTTAATTAACGAATCATTAATCAATTTCAGAAGTCTTCTACATTGGAGCAATCATCCCATTCAACTAGTGACATGGAGGAAGATGCTGTGGAGAAACTAATGGTTCGGCTTAACCTCATTTTGATGGAGGGTTGGTCTAGCCACTCAGATAACAGAAATTTCATTTTCAACAATACTGATCCATGGTAACCTCCGGCATCCAATCCAGCGCCAGTTTAAATGTAGAGTGTCGCCCTGTATTCCGTGAGGAACCACCTGTTTATCCCGATCCCACAAAAATAGACCTATGACATGGAAACATTGCTCATAAGTATATAATGTACATACTTAAATTTAGCTTATGTCTTGTAATGACATTGAGTTTTATCTCAATTTGTTCCAATATACCTTAACATATCTGTTTCACTCTTGTTCTTAAGAATGGATAGCTTAATGTCGAAAGTTTGAAGTAAAATATCTCTATCTAGTCCTGGAACCTGAATTATGCCGCTTTGAAATTCATTTTTTTGCATGTTCATATTCCCATTTCTGGGTTTTTTGCCCTTTAAAAGCTTGTAGTAGTAGAATCTTTGCTGCAATAGAGTTGGATTTTATGATGGGTTCATATGTCCATGTGGTAAGGTTTTTGCTTTTGTTTCTTGTAGAAGGGTTTTTTGAGGTTATTACCTTTGAAAGCTTTCCTAGTCAGGCAAAGTACTTATCGAAAATTATTCAAATATGTTTAAAAAAACCTTTCAAATGAAGTACGTTTTGACTTTTCAAAAGTTTAGTTAAACAGTCAAACGAGGTTGTCTTTTATGAAATTTTATAATTTTCGATCTCATGATGGACGGATTTGATTTTCCTGTGATCTGGGGATGAATTTATTTGATTTTGTTTCAAATATAATATAAACAATAATTAGGGCTGCACAAAAAAACCGTCAAACCGCAAATCGAATCGAAACCGTTGGTTCGGTTCCACGTGGACCCGCCAATATTTTCAAACCAAACCAAACCAAACCGTTTCAAAATGGTTTGGTTTAGGTTTCAACTTTTAAAAACCGCTTAAACCAAACCAAACCGCTAATTTTTTTAATTAAAAAATTAATTTTTATTCATTTAAATTTAGAGTTTTTTCCCAAAAATTTTCAAATTTATCTAATGAATAAAAGTTCTTGTCTTTTTTCTTTTTAAAAAAAGTTATTGTCTAATGTCCAATCACAAAATCTGATTAACCTTTAACTCATACCACATTTTAACAACATACTCCAATCCTAAAACCCCATTAACATATAACACACACCATCCTTAAATCACATACTCAACGTTCCCACTTCTTAATTCAATCGGTAACTTTTTGTTTTCATTCGTCTTCCTTGTTTCCTTCCAACTTCCAAGTTCCTCTTCACTAATATCAATTAGATTCTTATAACAATAGACAGAGGTGACAGGTGTACTTTCAATTTTTTCCTGCATTTGATTTTATTTTAGAGAGTCATGGAAGATGTTTTGATCTATATCAGAAGGTTCGAATCAAGGTAAGAATTTGAATATCACTTGTTTAAGTTTCTTTGCAAGCAATATCATTCGATTATTTTATTTATTTTCTTAGAATTTACTCCTTGCTAAATTTCAGAATCTGGACAACAAAGATAAGCTAGCAAGAAGAGAGCCAAGACAAAATATAATTACTGTGAAAAATTGTATAAGCATCATACTAATAATTGCGGGACTAGTACTTTATCAAATCATATCACACATTTATGCGTATATGGTTTCAATGCAATTATAAATTTACAATTGTTTTTTAACTTCATGTATTTATTTTGAATTGAAAACAAATTCGAATGAATTTAACATCTAACATTATTAATTCTCGTATTTGCTTATATATTAACTTATTTTATCTTTATATTAAAATATATGAGTTAATTTAACGTCTAAAATATATTATATTATGTCGATAGGTAAAAACCGCGGATTAAAACCGAACCAAACCGCAAAAAATGGTTTGATTTGGTTTTGTTTGTAAAATGAAATGGTTTGGTTTGGTTTGAGAAAATGCCAAACCGCTTGAAATGGTTTGGTTTGAAAATATGTCAAAAACCGTCCAAACCGGACCGCGTTCACCCCTAACAATAATACATATTTTTAAGTGTATAAATCAGTATCTAAGATCTACTTTGGGCAGGAGAATAAAAAATACATCATCAGTGAATCAAAATCCGATTTGATCTGCCAAATTAATTAGGCTAAATCAAGAAACAAGACAACAAAAGACACGTTCAAAGACGTGTTGATACTATGAATACTCAAAGAAATTAAAATTTCAACACAACAATTGAGTGGACCCTACATTACATTCAATAATAATTCTATGAAGAGTGGCATCCATCAATGTGCTTTTTGGACAAAATAATGACATTAGTTTACTCAACATTGTCAAAGGTTTCCCAGCATTGACAAATGCGCCTTTGTCAGGTCCTTACACAACAAACAAAAACAATATTGAGGTGGGAACACTGGTGTTTCGTGCCCACCCATTCATTAATGATTCTCTCTACAATATTTCATTTTTCTCTATCAGTTGACCTACTTTTGAATTGGAAATCTCATGCTTACAATAAAATTCATGGGAAAAAAAATAATAATAAAAATTGCATTAATTGGAAGAGTGAGAAATAGGAAAAGAAAGATGAACAAGTTTATGTCACTTTCTGTCTTGACTAAGCATTAATCACAATAAATTTGAATCGACATTACTCTAAGCATGATGCCATGAACCAGTGTAAATGTGATCAAAGATTCCAATCCGAGCATCATTTTTTATAAACTACACATGGATTAGGATTGATCTTGAAGCAAAATTCTGCAAGGTATAAATACAATGCCTCGCTTCTTTGTATACTCTCCTCAACTTCTGGAACAAAAAAATTGGGTCCAAAAAAATACTAACCCACATCTTCTATTCTTCATTTACAGTTGCAGCAGAACTGAATCATAATATTCCTACAAGTTTGAAGCAGTGTCTTGTGTGAAGATTCTGAGTATGAAATCGCGAAAACGCCTTGAATACTGGCTGGGATCAACGGCGGATATTGAAGTCGGATCATAATGGAATGACTTGTATGCATGTTCAAGCTTCTTGCTAATATCATAATCTTGTAATATATCAATTATACCCAAGATCAAGATGACATCATAGTACTCCCCCGTTGGTTCCATAACGAGGTCACTATCATTTCTTCTCGTCGCCAGCTCAGCCCGTGCTGGCATGTTCATACCTAATCTAATGATAATGAAAAACGGCGTCATTAACTTGATTATGAAATTTAAAAGCATCTTATCTTCGATAGTATTACAATCAGGATATGATAGACATTGTTAAGATTCGGGGTTCAATTTTGAAAGGTCAACCTTATTAAAACAAGTAGTCCAAAGTCTTATAAATTGATCTAAGTTTTCATTTTTATTCAATGTGTGATTTTATTCCTTAAGATACATAAGCAGCAGAAGCTAAATGGTTTCTGAAGGTATCAAGAAAAGAATATTTAAGGATCGCGGCCAACAAAAAAATAGTACATGGATTAGCACGTTATCCCGGGGTAGGATGAAAATCTGACCTAGATAGTTCTGGAGATGCTTCTCCACTGTCTTCGTCTCCATCGCCTACAAAATTTCACGTATCTTCCACATCAGTAAGTTTTAAAAAGAAAAGGAAGTTAAAATCTTGTTTACTATATTGCAGAAATCAAATGAATACTGTGTACCGAACATACATTGAAAAGAAAAGGAGGGATTTATAGAGGTTACATATATACCACTAGGACTTTGGACATGGGAAATGCTAGCCTCCATTGTTAGTGGTTCCCCGGTACGCGATATTTGAATAAAGTGAATCCCAACCAAAAGACTGTAATCCATAATTCTCTCCTGCTCGAGAAAATTGCAGTCCCTGTCCACTTGCCTGCATAGATAAAATCTCAGCATATGAAAAGAAATGTTAAAAGGATAATGATTTGTGCAGGATACATCATTGCACAGAGTTCTAGTTGAACTATTTGGAGATGTTGGGCTTTTTGAGTAATTCTAGGTTGACATTCAAATGTGACCTTTAAAGGCACATTATGATGTGGCGCAGATTCATTGGGTAATGATCACATCAACACTTTTCTTCACCAATAAAATTGTGCCACATCAGAATGTTCATTTAAAATGTCTAATCTGAACGTCTTGAATGGAATTATTGTGAGCCTTTTCCTTTCAAGAAAATGTCAAAAATGTGAAATCATTTAGAAAGATAAATTTTATGATGAAACCACAAGGAAATAAAGAAGATCATGGATTACAGAAATTGCACATAGTTTGCCAGTAAAAGAAGAAAAAAGAGTGATCACCTGCAGAACTCTTGGAACCAAGATTTCTGCAATCGAAAGATATAATTCAGATCAAGATCCTTGAGAGTGGTGGTTGAATCAATTTCAGATTCAGGTTTGTCAGTTAAACGACCCTGCGAAGAACCTTTCAAGTCAAAACGTCGATGAATGGCATACTCGGAGCGAAACAAATTTCCCATTATAACGAACCGCACCTGCTCACAAAGAAAATCCACAATTATAGAAACCAAGGCCTTGTTATCATGATTAAAAGTGCATTGATGAAAGAAATGACAGAATTTACTGATCAATTTTAACTACCTTCTTGTGTGCATGTCCACTCATCTTCACACAATGAAGGCCGAAAAATTTGGTTACCAATGTATTCTCAAAGGCTCGTACATGATTGTAATAAGCTTGAAGCATTCTTATCAGCACCTACAATTGTATTATTGTGCAGAATTAGGATGTTATGTAGTTGAACACAGAATTCTGCAGTCATTTCCAAGAATATTGTCTAAAGAAATGGTAAATCATCCATTTTTTCATTGAGATTTTAGTCATCAGCAACTTACATAAAAATATTAAAATGACAGCACAAATTCAAGTTTGAGCAACTTCAGAATTCTTGTAAAACTCGTCGTACTGCGAAAATTCATATAGGAACTCACTTTTACTTCGGACTTCTTCATGGTCTTAATCATGTATTTGTCATCGTTGGTGGAGTAGAAGAAGCTTCCACTTTTTCCGGGAGACGAGAGCAGCCGAAGTGCATCATCTCCACATATGGATATCATATAATCAGCTGGATCCACCTTAAACAATTTTCTTAATGTCCTGAAAACACAATCATTGTGTCTAATCAGGCCATTTGGTTCAAATGGACAAAGCACTATAACAAACAAATAGTGTTCTAAAAAGCGTAAAGCGTGAAGAAGCGACGAGGCCTAACATTACGCTAAAGCGCGCCTATGCGCGAAAAAGCACGGCAATGCGTGAGCGAAGCATGGGTGAAGTGCAAAGCATGATGAAACGACGAGGCCAAGCTTCGAGTCTTTTAAGTGTAAGTGTAAGCGAGCTTTTTAGATGACGAGAAATAATGAGTTGTGTCTCACCTGAACACCAAGGGGCAGTAATCCTTCCATTTGAACGCGCACGATTGGTGAGGTGGAGTATGTTTTGATCCTTGCGGAGGAAATCTGGTCCATATTTTCTCCTTGGGATTAAAAGCTGAATCTCTCAGATCAAGGGATGTAGCTGGAGCAGGTCTTCCGACAGAATGTCTGAAATTCAAACAAAAGTCATTTTTCCTTTTACCAAATGAGAATGTAAGAGTCCCAAAATGACAAGAATCATTAGACATAGAAATAGAATCCATTAAAAGAAATTTGATACCTTATTCCAAGCTGCAAATTGAGCATGAGTTCATAATTCTTATGCCCTTTGGATATTGTCTCTCCCTGCATTTTGGTTGGCTTTCCAAGGTTGTCATCGTCGTCCACATGGGCAACCGACATTGTTGTAAATATGCTGTTTGCCCTTTTCTTTACACCATCTTGTGATTTCTTCACCTTGATAATGCTACTCAGTTTTTTGTTCATTCTTCTGTCTCTCTGCGCCTCAGAATCCCATATTTTGATTATTTTTCATCCACCCATATCATGAACCTTCCCTTTTGCCAAGAACCGATAACCATATCTGCAACAACCCAAAAGATCATACTACGTTTTTTTGTTCATTTGCTTAAGATGGTGTCTGATTTTTTATTATATATTTTTGAAGAAACGGATGGTGTTGGATTGTGAAGAAAGAAACAAAATGGGATGACAATATCCAGAAATAAAGGAACCCAAAATCAAGAACAATAAAATATAAACCTTTTTGCTTTGATTTGTGCAAAATGCCTAATGTTTGTTTGTTTTTGTTAAAATATACTTGGCAAAACAGGAAGAGCTGTTTTGATGCAGGCAGGAAAAGCAAAAGACAGGAACCAACCAAGGGGGGCCTTTTCCTTTTGATGGAATAATTTTCTTTTCTCTCTTTTGTTTAATTTTTTTTTTTCCCTCTCATTATTTAACTTTTGTAGCAAAAAATATCATATTAATAATTCAACTTTTTTGGGTTCCAAAATCATCACTAAAATTACAATTTTATTTTAGTTGGTCATCAATAACGATTACGTCTTTTCCCGCAAGAAAATCTTGTGTTGACTCCTTGTTATATCGGACGATAACGAAGAGTTATACTTTAAATATGAAAATCATGCTGTTGAAATGCAACTCCTATCGAAGTAAAGTCTTGTATCAGTATGACTTGTCGAGAAGCGAGAGTATTACACAACATAATTAATGATTCTTACTAATACTCTTAATGTTGGAATCTCGTAGGAAATGACACTAAATTATGTGATGGATCTTAAGTTGGTGGCTAAACCAAAATCAAATAGTTCATAAAACGAGTTTGAAAAAAATAAAAATAAATTGAGTGACTAAAATGAAAATCCGCTCTAATTGAGGTGACCTCTAGTGTTATATATATATTTTTTTCTCAATTTTAGTGAGAGGCAACAGTTGAAGAAAACACGTATTCTATAGGTTAGGGGATTTTTTTGGTTCCTAAATGTACTATCACACCTAACAAATGGAAGGACAAGAGAAGACACCAAAAACATCAATGTAAGATTTGGTTGCACGTTGTTGTGTGATACTGTCTTTTTGAATTTATAACATATATTAATTCCCAATTTGATGTTTATTTTAAAGAGAATTTTGTTTTTGAATAGTGATTATTTAAAGAATACGTGATTGAAAAGTAAGAAATTTTTTAGATTTATGTGAAATATTTTATTGTGTGAATATGTGGTTGAAAATAAGTATGAAAAAAATAAGTTTTGAAAAATGGGAATCAAACAGGGGCCAAGGATATAATTTTTTTAGAATAAATTTTATAAAATTTGACATTTTTAAAGAACTTGTAGTTTCGTGCTTGTTTGGGTTGAAATAATAATTTTTTGAAGAATGTGATTAAAAAAGAGAAAAAAAAATATATTGAAGAATGTATGATTGATAAGAGGGAAAAATGCATGAAATTATAATGGAGCTCAAACAAGGGCGTAAAAGTAGATAAAAGTGATGAATCTTTGATCAAATTATTTTATTTATAGAACGTGTAGTTGAAAATGAATTTGAAAATTACTTTTAAAAATTGAGGCATAAACGGGGATTGATGAGATGTTGTGTGATTGAAAATGAGAAAAAAAACTTGAATTAATGTGTAGAATATTTTATTGTTAGAATGCATTTTTATAATTTGAGTACTGAAGAAAAAAAGTTAAAAAGAATGAAAATCAAATATCTAAAATAAGTTAAGTCGTGTATGGTTTGCAATTTTCAAAATTTAAAATACAAAAAGCTTGTTTGATTTGATATTTTTGGAAATGTCCTACCTATATATATATATAATAAAAGTGAAGTTTTCGGACAATACGTTATTACATTATTTTCGAATTACTAAACCGCAACAAAAATTATAATCATTTAAGATGATTCATTAATAATGTATTTCATCTTTCAGTAATTTTTTTCTTTTGTTCGTTTGGCTTTCTTAGCTCAAATTAAGTTGTAATAGCAGATCTTTATATCATTACAAAGATCTTATTTCGTCTCCATTTTTTGAAAATCAAATTTATTCAATACTTCATCTTAACCATCGATCTTAATCAAACTTACAATTTTTTACTTTTCAAATATTTTTAACCACACATTCTCCCAAAAATACTATTCAAAATCACATTATTCCTAAAAAATGGGGACCAAACAGTTTTATCAATTATTTTCGAATTACAAAATCGTCAACTGTAGCAAAAATTATAGCCATTTAAAATTGTCCATTAACATTCTGTTATTATCATCATTATTATTTTTTGCTTCCTTTCCTTCATTTGGTTAATTTTAAGGGCTCAAATAAAGTTGTAATAACAATAACTTAATATCGACGCGAAACTTTCGCACAATATTTTACTGCATTATTTTTGAATTATCAAACTGTATCAAAAACCAACTAATTGCTTGAAATGTTTTCCTCAAATCCTTGAAAAATCAGGCGCTTGAGGGGGGTGCCAAGAAAAATTTTTCCATGCAAGATTTGATCTATCAAAATCAAATAAGGAAAATAAGGAAAATTGGAATATATTTACATTTTTCATGAAAAATAGGTGTTTATAAAACACACCTTTTGAAAATCATTTACCCTTCAAATGTACTCCAATTTCAAAACTATTCGCCAGCAAAGCAAAACCAAACGAAAATCCAACTAACCTTTTCCAATTATCAACAATGGCAATAACAAAATCACCAATTCCGACAATTTCTTTCTCATCATCCTCTCAACTATACTCCTCTTCTGTGAATCAAGAAAAGACACAAAGTTGACGTTCTCCTCTTCGATCATCGCCCCAATACTCTCTCCGGTGATAACTCACATGTAGTCATTTTTGCCCAAAATTTGACAAGATCTCACTCACGATCAACACGTCTAGCTTCTTATCAGTACTACTACTTGTATAACTTGTTTGTAGTTTGGTATTGATTAAAGGGAGTATTTATTATCATTTATCCACCATTTCAAATATAAAGAAATAAGTTTAAAGTGCAAATATCAAGTGGTAATTAATATATTATAAAAACCATTATACCCCACTCCATTCCATTCAAAATTTCTATAACAGACTGCACCTTCTCATCGTCACCACCACCCACCATCTCCAATATTCGCTCCGCAAGTGCATGGGTCGCGCAAGTAATAAAGTGGAAGTGAGTCTAAGTATTGATCTCACAGAGATTGTTTTAAATTGTATTTTAGACTATTACCTTAACCGGAACTAGAAAATCTTTGATTGAGTTGGAATTTTTGTTTCTGAAAATTAAAATAAAGATTAAACTAAAAAAAATTGACAAATTTTATTTTAAAACTTATGAAAATAAATGCATTAGAATTATGAATCCATTTTAATTCTATCATCCATATCTTAATCAAATTATTTAAATACAATTTACGGGTTTTGAATTTTCATATTCCAAATGTTGTTAAAACTCCATTTCGGAAAAGCATTAACACATATTCATATGCACGACCTAACTATATTTCTATGTTGAATCTGAATGTTTAAGAAAACATTAAAAGATTTGTGAATATTATAGCAGAAAATACAAAGTACATGGGTATATTTCTATCCCCTATCAGACTTTGTGACAATTGAAACAAGTGTAATGAAATTCTAATATTTCGAACTTAAGAAATCACAACCTAAAATCATACAAGTAGTAATCAAGTAATTACATGACAGAAAAAGCATAATTCAATTGCTCAAAACCATGAATTGCATAAATTAAATAATAGATTAAAATATGGAGTCAAGAAATCAAAATTTCATCACAATTCCAACACGATTAACGTAGCCTAGAAACATAATAAAAAATAAATAACAAGAGATATGAAAAGATGTAACCCAATTCATCTCCTTGCAATTGTATCTTCAATCTTGATCTTGGCGTGGTTTGGATCCCTCGACACTTTGACAACGTTTTAGCATGAATTAAGCAAGTTGGGAATCCTTAATTTCGTGCCTTATGCCATGTATTTATAGATTCTCCCAAAGCCTAGGTTAAAAATAAGAGAAATCCATTGAAAATTGCACAAAAAACCTAACTGCGGCCCAGAACATAACCATGCCATCGCATGATACAAATTCATGCGATCGCGCAGGCATCCGAAAAACTATTTTGACCATTTTTGAACAGGTCATGCGATCGCGCCGTTATAATTTCATGCGATCTCATGGTTATCTGGCTAGAGTGCAATTTTCATCTTTTGAAGTGCTTTAAGTTGGTCCTCATGGTTTTATTGCATATCAGGTCCTTCAATTTTTGCAATTTAGTCCTCGAACTTCTTATTTCTTCTGAATTTGGATTCTTCTTCGAGTATTCTTGCAATTGAGCCCTTGATTTACTTCATCAACTCTTGATTTGCATACTTTGACACTTTTATCATCCAATTGATTGATTTGAGCTTCAATTTCATTGTTTTCTCGACTTTGGGATTATCCCTGAAATACAAACAAATAACAACGAAATAAATAACAAATATTCTAGAACAAGCAATTAAAATTCTACTTTTAGGATAGAAACAAGTGTATAAAATACACTTATCATCCAACATATTATCACCATCACATCATCATCATGACCTTCAACACATCACCGCCACCATATGCACCACCACCATTTCCGATGTACCATCATCGCCATCGCCGCAGCCGCCACCACCAATATTAATCACCACTTTTGAAGATACGTGTGTGTGTGAAATTTAAAAATTGTGAAGATCAACCAAAAATAAAACTTGTAACTTACGCATTGCCTTTGAACAGTTCTCTTTGATCTGTAACTTGTTAAGATTGATCTATTACCTATGAACTATGACTCATGACATGTGACTTGCAACATATGAATTGTGACCTTTTACTCGTCACCTATGGACAAAGAAAATGTGACCTGTGAACACATGAAGTGTGACATGTGACCTGAAATATGAAGTGTTACCTATGATGTGCTGTGATCAAGTGAATTGTGACCTATGTAATGTGATCTATGATATATGAAGTATGACACGTAGTCTATATAAATGATTCGTGACATATGAAGTGTGTTACATAACCCTAAAAATGAAGTGTTATCTATGAAATGTTGTGATTGGATTAATAACTTGTGACCTATTTAAAGTGACCTACGATCTACGCAGGTGTGACATGTGACTTGAATATGTGATTCGTGACTTGTGATTTGAACACGTGATATGTGACCTCTGACTTTAACATGTGACTCGTATATGTGACCCAGGGGCCACCAACAAACAACCGTCATCTCACCACCACATCTCACCAACAACCATAAACACCACATCACACGTGATATCAAATCAAACAGACCACCACACACCACCATCTCAAACTGATTTTAAATCCACCTTTGACTCCTCAGTTTAAGCAGCAAAGGATTACCACAATTTCATAATAAGCTCGTATTGATTTTAAATCTATCGTCCACCACCGTCAACTGTGTTTAAATCCACAAGCCAACCAGTGTGTGACAAGCACGTCCACTTAGCCAATACCACCACTGCCTCACACCGAACCACAACCACAACCACCACCGATCACCAGCCCACTACCCCACCACTGTACAACTGCTACAACATACCCCATAGAACCACCACCATTCCTTGCCCCAACAAACCCACACACAACATAGATCTGAGAATCAAAAGGCAAAAAATGTAACAATGGAAATTGTAATTTCACCTTCTGTAGCGACCGAGAATTTTCCATGACTTATTTAAATAAATAATTATTTTAAAAATGTGTCGCTACGACCTTGTCCAATTATTTTAAAAACGTGATAGTCTAGCCAACGAAGTAAAAATTATATTATAAATTTATCTTAGTCAAATTTCAGTTCCATTAAAGTGAATCATTTTCATTATTTATTCCCAAGTCCAGATTCCAATTTTTAATAGATTATCCAAATTATTTGATTTCATGTCCAAGTCCATTATTTATTTTAAAATTCAATTCTCAATTTATGGGATTCAAATTATTTTAAGTCCAACATGCTTTAAATCCCCAATTCATGTTCCAATTCAAATTTAAAACCCAAATTCCCTCCCCAACTTCCATTTTCATATTCAACACATTTTTTTTTCCCGTCCCCATGATCACTCTTCAATCCACCAATCAACTTCAATCCCCTGCAAATGCCACAATACTGCCTAAACCCATTTCACCCCAATTCTCCACGTTTTCTCTCATTTCTTCCTAGAAATTCTCTCTTCCAAGTTTCAAGCTGTCCATTCATGGAGGATTGTTACTTTCCAAAATTCTACCCCCTCAATCCGCCATTGCTTTCTTGCAGATACCGTAAATCCCTCCCAAATCCTATGCTACCAAAATTAACAGACAACTCACAAGACATGCTTCCCCTTTCCTCAATCACCAATCATGCGTCTGCCAAATTGGAGCACACACTGCACGTTAATAATCTTCCATTTCCCCCATCGTCATTCTCGAGCACAAAGTCACCACAAAGAAATTCAGCAATCAACTCTCCCTTCCTCACAAATTCACGGCAGACACTGAGGATAGAACACCCATTCACTCAATTTCCTTTCCAAGATCACTCCTCAATCCCAGGTTCAGCTCCACAATCAACCAAAAATCTGCTACAAATTACCAATAATAAATCACAGATAATGTTTATCTCCTTCCCAACCTCATTACAAATTCTGACACAAAGAATCAGTTTCAGCAAAACTCCCAAGCACTAGGTGAGTATTTTCCCCCAACCATTTGCACTTCTATTCAACGTGAAACCACCACTACACAATCCATCTTCAACATCACCACCAAGCTGTCCAGCCACAACCAGCGTCGGAAACCAACTCCAAATCGGCCACTGCCTTCCACCATAACCAGCATCATCAATCCACCACCTAACTGCCACCACAAAACCCACCATTTACGAATCAATGCATCAATTTCTGCAAGCCACCGCCCCCACTGCCAATTCACTCTACCAGCCGGCCACCATTACAACCAAACCTTCACCAAATCGAATCATAAATATCATCATCAACCATCATCACTATCATCATCAACCATCATCACCACCATCATCATCATCATCACCCCAATCGGACATCACCGCACAACCCACGGCCACGCCACCAGCCACCACTGCTCGAAAACACCAAGCCGCTGCCTCTCTCTCAAACCTCCAATCAAGACCCTGCAACCATCACAGTCGAACCGAACAACACCACCCACACTTCACTGTCCACCGGAATCACCACCACCTCAATCGACCACCCTGCTCCAACCCCCAACCAAATCAAATCCCAAATATAAAACCCAAAACCAAAGCCATAACTTACCTCGACAAACTTCTGGCCGGATTCCCATCGGCGAGACTCCCAAAATCGCAAACTTCATGCCCGCGCTCCATACGTCGAAACCACTCGCACACCGCACTTGCCATCATCTACTGCCCAACTCCAATCCGACCCCCAAAATCCACAGAATAAAACCCAGAACCAAGCAATTAACAAAGAACCCAAACATCTTACCTCGACTGCCATGCTATATTGACCGGATTCTTCATCGCTATACCCATAGCCCATTTTCGGCTCCACACCAAATTGAGCCCATTTCAGCTTTCTTGCACCACCCCTACCGCCGCCATGTGCTGGCGGCGCTACGGCCGGCTGAACCGCCGGAGGCGCCGACGGACGAAGGAAGGGGCGAAACCCTTCCGTCGCCCCCTCTCTCGTCTCTGAATAACAAAGTGAAGAGAGAGAGAAATGAAATTGTGTTTTAATAATTTTGATTTATTGAAATTGCTTTTAAGCCCCAAACTTTGAAATGTGTCTATTTCAGTCCCTTATTTTAGAAGTCCCTTAATTTAATGCCTACACTTTTGAAATACACTCAATTCAGTCCTTTCGTTTTAAAAGTTATTTATTTTAGTCCTTATTGATTTTAAAAGTTATTTATTTCAGTCCTGAAGATTTAACTCCTTTGAGTTTCAGCCCCTGTTTGTTTAAAAATGTTTTATTTCAGTTCTTTCAGCTTTAAAACTTATAATTTCAGTCCTTAAGTTTTAAATGATTTTAATCAGCCACTCCATTTTTAAAATCTATTATTTCAGTCCAATAGTTTAATATTCGTTTTGAGTTTCAACTCAACTTTCAAAAGTATTCATTTTAGTCCCCCAAGTTTTAAAATAATCATTTCAGTCCCTAAAGTTTAAGTCATTTAAATCATTTCTAAAGTATTAAATTAAACTTATTATTTTAAGTTATGCTGGACGAGGCGCGAGAGAATTTGAAGTATTTTCCAGTTTGCTCAATACTCGAGAAATTAAGGTAGACTCTAAATTTCAAATCTTTCTATTTTCAAAAGTGCGCATTCAATAATTATTTGGATTATAAGTTTAGCATGTATGATTGTGTTCATGAGAACTTGAACTTTATGTTCATGAGAATTACTTGCTTTCTGAGCATGAGACTATGTTACGAGAATTTACTTGCTTAAATGCATGAGACTTGAACTTGTATGTTCATGAGAATACTGGTGATCGTTAGACACCTGAGAACTTGAATATCATGATTATGTGTTTTAATTTATAATGTTAAATGATTATTATGCGCGAGTCTACTGAGTATTTCTTTGAAATACTCACGTTTTCCAAAACAAATTTTGCAGATGACGGAGTCGGCGGTGAGGCGTGCGATGGTGGCAATTATTGAGCTTTTAGAAATGTTTTATTTGAAAGTGAAACTTATTTATTCATGTTTTGTTCCAAGAATAATTTTTCAAATCATTTCAATATTTGAATTGTTTCATAAATGTCATCAATTTAATTATTTATCGTTACTTTACTTTAAAACTTAAGATTTAATTTTTATGAATTGTTTTAATTAAATTGATTAAAATTTAGTTTTCGCTTTAACTTTTAAACAATGGATGTGATGTTTTATAAATTCATTTCTTCCGCAAAAATGTTCTTTCAAAGGTTTCAAATAATAAATATGATGTTTGAGATTTTTAATTATTTCCGCAATAAAATCAGATTTGAAGGACGAAGTGGCGTCCCGGGCTCCGCGGAATTCGGGTCGTTACTGTGACGACCCGAATTCTCGACCATTCGAGTGCCACTAAAAGTGACTCATATCATATTATCGAGACTTAAATAGTAATGTAAAATTATTCAAAAGAATAATTAGAATCCCATAATTTTATTTGTGAATAAAAATAGAACATAATTTTCTTACATAAAGTTCAACATAATTATCTCATCAATACCAACTGTGACGACCCGAATTCTCGACCATTCGAGTGCCACTAAAAGTGACTCATATCATATTATCGAGACTTAAATAGTAATGTAAAATTATTCAAAAGAATAATTAGAATCCCATAATTTTATTTGTGAATAAAAATAGAACATAATTTTCTTACATAAAGTTCAACATAATTATCTCATCAATCTTAACCACTTTTGCCACTTCCATGTTGACCGCCTCGAACCTTCAATTATCTGAAAATGGTAAATATCGTGGAGTGAGATTTATAAAATCCCAGTAAGTATACCAAGCATAAATTTTCTTTTGAAAGCATATGGATCATTTTCATCATAACATAGGATAGGATCGAAATACTCATAAACATAGGGAGACACAAGAATTTTACCGAACTTAAATGGCAAGAATTCTTATGTGTAGCGCTACTAAACTCCGGTCCCCTTAGCATAATCATAAACATATCATATGGAACCCATAACAATCTTGTGAGATTGATTTCATAACAATGATCCAAACATTTTCATAAAAACATAAGATATACTTACTTGTCATAAAAACATACTTACTTTTCATAAAAACATAAGGTGTATTTACCTTTCATAAAAACATACTTACTTTTCATAAAAATATAAGATATACTTACTTGTCATAAAAACATACTTACTTTTCATAAAAACATAAGATATACTTACTTGTCATAAAAACATACTTACTTTTCATAAAAACATAAGGTGTATTTACCTTTCATAAAAACATACTTACTTTTCATAAAAACATAAGGTGTATTTACCTTTCATAAAAACATACTTACTTTTCATAAAAACATAAGATATACTTACATTTCATAACAACATACTTAATTTTCATAAAAACATAAGATATACTTACATTTCATAACAACATACTTAATTTTCATAAAAACATAAGATATACTTACATTTCATAACAACATACTTAATTTTCATAAAAACATAAGATATACTTACTTTTTAAAAGATTAAAATGAAGTGTAGTAGTAAATGGACCAAAACTTTCTTGACCACCTTGAATTTCTCTTACTTGTGGATTTTGTCAAGAGGTTGGAAATAAGTGTATATGTGTAGAGTTGTGTGTAAAAGAGATGGGTTTAAATAGATGTATAAAGTTGGCATATTGTAAACATAATCATTCAATTCTATTAATTTTAACACATCCTTTTCTTAAAGTAAAGCACCATTCATATACTTTTCCATATTTATACAAATAATATGCTCTTCATGATTATATATAATGGAGTCTATCAATCATTCATATATTTTTCCATATTTATACAAATATTATGCTCTTCATGATTATATATAATGGAGTATATAAATCATTCATATACTTTTCCATTTTTTATACAAATATTATGCTCTTCATGATTACATATAATGGAGTCTTATCAATCATTCATATACTTTTCCATATTTATACAAATATTATGCTCTTCATGATTATATATAATGGAGTATATAAATCATTCATATACTTTTCCATATTTATACAAATATTATGCTCTTCATGATTATATATAATGGAGTATATAAATCATTCATATACTTTTCCATTTTTTATACAAATATTATGCTCTTCATGATTACATATAATGGAACCTCTCATGCTTGCATATATTTTCTTAATTTAAATAATAAAAGTAGTTTTTGTATAAATAAATATTGGGATAACATTGAATTAAGTATTTGGACTTAATATACTTTAAATCAAGAAAATGGAGATATTTTTAGAAATTCGGAATTTAATTTAAAATCGAACGATCTCGATTATTTCTTGACTTGGCTATACGAATACGTCGCTGCGTTAACTTAATAAAAATGGATGAAATAGTAGCGACACGATTTTCTATTAAAATAATTATTAATCGCGTAAAAATTCTTGGTTGCTACAGTTACACCTTCCACCATAAAAATACCACATCACCACCGTAAAAATACCACATCACCACTGTAAACTTACTGCTCCACCACCTCACCCCTAAATTATTTTTTCAAGTAGAATAGAAGAAGAAAAAAATTAATGAAATCCAAGATCTTGGCCTGACGATCTTGCACCACACCTACACAGTCTTCACAAACATGCACCACCATTGTCACCCCTACGCACTGGCTATATCGTCTTGGTCACCGATAGCGATGATCTGATCACACAATAGCGACGATGGGTTAGTCGCACCACTATTTCTACTAGCGACGAGCGCTATTTCATAGACATTCGACGTTCATCATCGTCGAACGAGTGGAGTGACGTTGGGAATTTCTTCACCACCATTATTACCGGAGTAGAGGAGTGGAGTTTGTCACCCCTCTTAAGAGAATGAGTTGCAAAGTAAACCCTTTTGTGATGGGGGTGGGGGTGGGTGGGTAGGGTGTATTGAGTTATAATAATATTATTAATTAATTTTTTTAAATATGAGTAAGAACTGATTGATGTATAAAAACTTACAAACTCTACTTTCGAATTATGGATTTTAAAAGTAGGAGCGGGTGTAATTTTCACTTGATTAATATGATTTTATGCATGTAAGTTTTTTTTTCTCTCTTTGAAGATTTGATTAATTATTTTTATTTTTTAAATTTTATTTATCTAGATGGTTGTGAAAATATAAGATTTTCAGAAGAAAAAAAAATTCCCTTGTTTTAAAAATTCCTTTTGGTGGGTTAATATTGACGAATGGAACATTAGATTGCTAGATTAAAGGGAATTTGATGCACTAAATAATAGTGGAAATTACACACACCCCTATTTTATAAGAACCAAATTCATAAATAAGATCAAACTTGTATTACTTCAAATTTCACGTGGTAACATGTAATTATAAATTTTAGTATTAATAATAAGCATATTAATTATTAAATTAAATTATAACTAAACCCTAATTCCGAGAGTCCGATTCAAAACTATTCCTCTCCTTCCATTTCTCTCACGCTCCCAAAACGGCAGGTACCATTAATGCTCCTCCTCCATTTCTCATCAAGCCCCAAACCGTCCATTTCTCATCCCTTACAGATCATTGAGCCTGCCGCTACTTCCACCATCTCCCTAGGCCTTCTTCCATGCGACGGCTGATACATGTCGTAATACACCAAAATTTAATTAATTCCTTACTCACTAAATATCATATATTAATTTAGTAACGGGAGTAAGAGTCAAAACCATGAGAAACAGTGAACCTAATTAGTTGTGTTACGACCATGCCTAAATGAACTAGACATGTCATCTATAGGGGCCCACATGGGATTTGTTGGCTGCCAACAATACTTGGAACTCCGTGATTTGTGTCGAAGTGGACGGTTGTCCGAACTCCATATTACCGAACTACTTACTCCTAACTGGTGCTATCCGAAGTGGATACCCCGGAATTATGTCAGAGAACTGTAATCTTTCCGCAAGTTGCAGCTTGATATGACAAGGTCTTTAAAGGGATGTGACGGCTACTCTGACCCTAAGATAGCAGGTAGTAATGATTATAAATAAAGAAATTGTTAACCTAATGAAGGGCCAGGGTGCAGCCACTTGTAAAGTATAACACGTATCACAATCTAGGTTATAGTTTCAGCTATAAATAGAATACATTGCTCTCCAAGGAGGAGGTTAGAAACTCAATAACTAAACTTATTATATAAATCTCACTCCATTTTCTCTCTTTTACAAACTTATATTTCCCGCACCCAACTTATATTTGCTCACAATGAGTCCTGACTTGAGCGTCGAAGTATAAATGGGTGCCACTTCGGCCCCCGTTGTGTATTGACTGATGTGATCCAGGGAGGGGGTCACGACGAACACACGGAATAAAGCCGAAAAGTTTCGAATTCAGGTTGGAACGGACGATAACACTATAACCCGAGCCTCACGATGTAAGAACCATGGGTATATTAAACCCAAGACCCGTTACGATGCGAAAACAAGAACCGTAATTGTTTGAATTCCACAAAGGATGCCCACGCCTTTGATAAGTTCGATTTGTTGAACATCACAAATATCTCACAATATTTGATAAGTTTGAAGGTGTTCAATCAAGAACAATATTCGGGAGGGAAAACCACTCAACACAATTTTCATTAATCAAAATCTGTTATACAATGAATGGAAAATAGAATATAAATAAGCAAAACTAAAACCTATAAACCCTAATTGGCTCAAAATAGAATTCTAATTAAAGTAAAAATACTAAAATAACTAAATAAAAAAAAAGAATTAAAAATCTGCAAAATATGGAAAATCCCGAAAATCTGATCCGTCGCACCTTTAGGCCGTAAGCACTTTTCTGTCCGAAATTAATATCGCATGTTATGACCGTGATTGAGATTATTACGGCCGTAAGATTTCCTTCCTGTGAATGTTACGGCCGTAAGTGTAAAATTGAAATCTCGCATCTTAACCAGTAACTTGATTACGGTCATGACCTTCTGGGCGTTATGGCCGTAAGATCAAACTGGTCCTTTTTGCTTCGATTTTTGCTCCAATTTGCAATTAACTCCGCTTTGACTTGAATTACTTGAATTTTTCCATCAAGCCTGCTATGACTCCGATTGTCGAGGGTCCGGAACACATCATACCCTCCTTCCTTAGGATGATTCATCCCGAATCATAGCTTTGTTCCTGTTGTTTCACTTCACCTCCTGGATCAAATGGAAAAGTTTTACTTCCATTGCATAAGATCAACCAATAATTCGCTGCCATTTGGGGTACTTGGATGGATTGAAACACAAACTTGAATGACCATATGTAGTGTGGTTGAAGTTCCCAAGTATAATCAACCTGGAAAAAGGATTTAAATAAAATGGGGAGGGAAATGTTAGTTTCATGAGGTACAAGGTATGAATCCTTGTATTCATGGTAAATCAACACGAAATCCTCCTTTTGACCCATAAGGCTCTTCTCTTCGCCTTTTACATTCATTGCACTTTTACGCTCATGACCCTCTTCTTCTTTCTTCTCACACTCCACCATCTCCTCTAATTTCACAAATTCTTGTTTAACCACAACTTCTAATTCTTCATTCTCATCTTCAACAATTGCATTCTCAATCACTTTCTCTCTACCCAACTCTTTTTCCTCATCAAATTTTGGAGATTGATCATCTAATTTTAATTTCAGCTCCCCCTCCTTCTTCTCTATAATCTTATCCCCACGATGCTTCCTATTACACCACTTTTCACTATCCTTCCTTACCCTCCGTGAATCTTCTATTGCTTCTTCTAATGTCAACCCATACAGTGCGCATGTTTCCCCTTTCTTAAGGAATTTGTATATGTGCATACTCTTATCATAATCAGCCTCCCTCCTACGTCTTCAAGGTTTTCCCAATAAAATATGATAAGATTTCAATGGCACTACATCACACCATACATCCTCACTATACCTTCCCTGGGTAATAGGCACTAGAACTTGTTTGGTTACTTTGAAATTCCCAAACTCCCTCATCCATGTCATCCTAATTTTTCAACCACGGTACTACTAACGAAATTAGTAAAACACTTTCCATCAATCGCCAAACTGCACCCCTTATGATCCACATAACATCTAGTTTGGAATAAAAAGTCCGGATCATAATCCATTCCTTATGTGGCGTTAAAAAAAAATTCAAGAATGAAGAGGATTTAGATATCAAATAGTAAGAACGACTTTTATTGACTTGGAAGGAAATAAATATCAAGAATTTTAAAGAAACTCAAGAAAATGGTTCTTGAATTTTGGAGTAACCTTTTTTTTTTTTTTTTTTGAATAATGAATTTTCGGAATTAAATAATAAAAAAAATATTTTTTTAAATAAATCCGAAAATTTGACACGAACACAACAAAACAAAGGAAACAGGATTTGGATAAGAATCGAACAAAATAAACACTTTTGAATTTTTGTTGGATTTTTATATAGATCAAAACTGAAAAAATTTACTGGCACGAAGAACACTCAAGAAAAGAAAGACTCAACAACAAGATATGCATAATTCTTATGACATACTCGATGATAAACATAAGAATTAAACTGGATAGAATAAAAAAAACCTGAATTCAGAGTCCAGCTCTGATACCAGATGATATGATCCCGGGAGGGGGTCACGACGAACACGCGGAATAACGCCGAAAAGTTCCGAATTCAAGTTGGAACGGACGAGAACACTACAACCTAAGCCTCATGACGTAAGAACCATGGGTATATTAAACTCAAGACTCGTTACGATGCGAAAACAAGAACCTAATGGTTTGAACGCCACAAAGGATGCTCACGCCTTTGATAAGTTCGATTTGTTGAACACCACAAATATCTCACAATATTTGATAAGTTCGAAGGTGTTCAATCAAGAACAATATTTGGGAGGAAAACCACTCAACACAATTTTCATTAATCAAAGTCTGTTGTACAATGAATGGAAAATAGAATATAAATAAGCAAAATTAAAACCTATCAACCCTAACTAGCTCAAAATAGAATTCTAATTAAAGTAAAATACTAAAATAACTAAATAAAAGAAAATGAATTAAAAATCTGCAAAATATGAAAAATCCCGGAAATCTGATCCGCCGCACCTTTACGGCCATATGCACTTTTCTGTCCGAATTTAATATCGCATGTTACGACCGTGATTGAGATTATTACGGCCGTAAGATTTTCTTCCTATGAATGTTACAGCCGTAAGTGTAAAATCGAAATCTCGCATCTTAACCAGTAACTTGATTACGGTTATGACCTTCTGGGCGTTACGGCCGTAAGGGTCAAACTGGTCTTTTTTGCTCCGGATTTTGCTCCAATTTGCAATTAAATCCGCTTTGTCTTGAATTACTTGAATTTTTCCGTCAAGCCAGCTATAATTCCGATTGTCGAGGGTCCGGAACATATCACTGACCATTTGTTCTAGTGCACATGAAGTCCACATGTTTAAGAGGGAGGAGATGAAACGTGTTGATCCAAGGTCCTACTCAATTTTGTGGTCAACAAGTCGCTTGAGATATTAGAATTAAATGGGGTTTTGTTGTTTAGCTTTGCTTAAATGAAAGCTATGCATGAAATAATAAGTAGATATGTTAAAGAATCAATATGAGCGAAGATCTTGTTCTCGGGTTCAGTTGCCAAAGATAGAGTCCCAATCAAAATAAGAAAATTTTTTGTGCATAAGTTAAGAATGTGAAAGAGTCAGTTACGACCGTAAATAGATCTTTGAATTTTTCTTGTGGAAAGTGACTTATAGCCGTAATAGACATACTTACGACGGTAAGTGTGCTTCGATTTTTTATCACCAATTCTTGACTTTTCGCACTTTTTGGTCCATTTTTCAGATCTTTTTCGCACTTTTTGGTCCATTTTTCAGATCTTTTCTTTCTTTGTGGTCCTATATAACACAATACAAAAAAATGCGGTAAATGATATGATAAGTATACTTTGCACACTTATTTTGGTCTTAAATTGACATTTTTATTGACTAATTGAGCGAATTTTTACTTATAAATTGTATTTATCTTGTACAATTAGGTATAACTTCAATTGGAAAAGAAATGGACAAGATTGAAGAACAATTGAGCTAAAAGATGAGCAAATTTGATGTCCAGGTACCTAATTAAAAGAAATCAAAAGTTCGGGGCTTCTATTGCAACATCTCAAAAAGTTGAAGGACTAGAAGTACAAATATTTCAGGGGTATTATTTATATAAATGTCAAAATTTGAGGACCAAATTGAAGGAGATAAGAAGATGAGGAACTTAAATGCAAATAACCAAAGCTTGCATGGTTATATTAACTACTCGGCCTCATGGTTTTAATGACCGCGTGGCACTTCCCACAATGGGCAGTGTCAATTTTGCTAAGCTGCGCGGCCGCACAGTCGATTCTCGAGCCAGATTCGAAATTTAATTTTCTGTTTTTTTTATATATATTTTGGCTTAAGGCCTTGTTTGGCTCGACTTGGGACGTTTTTGGAGACCTTTTTAGGTAAGATTTTTGGGAGTATAAATACTCACAACTTCTCCCTTTCAACCCTAATCCCCAATCTTGAGATCAAAACCCTAGCCTCTTTCTATCTTTTTCTTGTTTCTTTTCTTCATCTTCCTTTTTCTTTGTTTGTTTTTCCTCATTATTTTGTAGTTTAGTTTTTGATTTCAAAGTTATAGTCACCATTGGAGCAAGGAGGCAAGAAGTGATGTGAAGATTCAATGCATTGTTGAAGGAATTTTAGAGTAAAAATCAAGGGAGGTGATTTATTTAATTATTCTTGTATTTTAATATTTGATTTCTATATTTTGTGATATATTCTTATAAACCTCAACTTTTGTGCAATATTTATACAATGGACTAGTTGTTTTATGTTGTGATGATTGATGTATCTTAACTTAGTTTAAGTAATTTTAATGTTTGTTTATTATTTTAATTTATAAATTGGATTTATTTGACTTTGTAATCTTTTTAAGGCAAAATATTTGGTTAAAAATTGGTATGTTTAGCCCCTGTTTGAGCCATGTTATAATCTCTAATATCTTTCTGAACAACACACATTCTCTCTCTTTCTCCAATTTTTAAAAAGTGATTTGAAGAGAGAGAATGTGTGTTGTTCAGAAAGTTATTAGAGATTATAACATGGCTCAAATATGGGCTAAACATACCAATTTTTAACCAAATATTTTACCTTAAAAAGATTACAAAGTCAAATAAATCCAATTTATAAATTCCGCTGGCCGCCGAACACACACTAAAATTAAAATTTCACTGTTTCAATAAAATTTACAGAAATCAATTTACGTCAATCAATTATGCCCTAACAAAATAAGTATCTACTATACAAAAGTCAAAACGAAATGTTTAATAAATGAGCACATGATACATCATAAGAAAGATGGTTGAATTTGGAGTTCAACGCAAAAAACGGAATGCAATTCGGAGTTGTAGATCAAAAGTTATACACGTTTAAAGACAATTACCTTTAAATAAAATACGGAATGGCTAAATTGAAAGAAAAGTAAAATTTGGGGACTAATGAACAAGAGAATTTAAAGGTAGGGACGTTATTCGCCAAAAAAATAAAGGTAGGGACGTTATTCGCCAAAAAAATAAACGTAGGGACGTTTTTCCACAATAAGTGTCAAACGTAGGGACGTTTTGTGCCAATTACCCAAGTATGAATGGGCTGCTTTTTTTTTGGACGAAAATGCCCTTGACATTTACTGTTCAATTTGTGAAATTGGGTTAAAATTGACAAAAAGGATGTCTTCTACCAAAAATTGTAAAGGTTGGGACGTTTAGCGTCAAAAATCAAAACGTTGGGACGTTTTGCACAATACATGTCAAACGTTGGGACGTTTTGTGCTATTAACCCTTAATTTTTTGATGTTTATTACATATCTAATAAGAATTGTAATAAATATATTATACGTAAATTTGTTATATTGAAAATGAAAAAATCAGATTAATATATTTGAATATAAATAAATGTGAATGAAAAAAATGGATTAATGTATCTGAATATAAATAAATGTGCTAAAATTTGTGCAAATAAATCATTTTTTAAGGAAATTTATGCTAAAAATTATTTGGACGACAACCACTAGTACAATAAGAGTCAAAGGCGTCGGTTGTAAAACGAAAAAGACGTCGGTTGTACAGGAGGCGCCTATAGTAACGACGCTAAAACTATATACTTAAGGCGTCGGTTGTAAACCGACGCCTTAAATTAATTTAAGGCGTCGGTTGTTACTTAACAACCGACGCCTTAAGTCATATAAAGGCGTCGGTTGTTGAATGAAAACCGACGCCTTTTATATAACTAAAGGCGTCGGTTGTTACTTAACAACCGACGCCTTTAGTTATATAAAAGGCGTCGGTTTTCATTCAACAATCGACGCCTTTTAGTATGAATTTTTTTTTTTAATTATTCATTTATTTATATTTCCATTATACCTATATACATTATAACAATCACATACACCAACTAATTATTTTCAACAAATAAATAATCGAGGAATGCAAAACAAAACTTAATAACTCAATAAACAGAATTTCTACCGCTTATTATTCACAAAACTTTGTAGTAGGCCAAATACTTCAAAAAATATTATTGATGATGCAAGCATTACAAATTCAATTTAGCACATATTCTTTAACGCAATCATTACAATTTATAAACAACATAATTTCTGAAATTCCTTTTTAACCACACATCTCTCCACCTTACAACCATACATTTTACTTCAAAAACATAAATAAATCAATTTATAATTATTACAGTGTTACCCAATAAACAAAAGTGACCCCTCTCTAATTATCATCTGTTCTGCAATAGTTACTAATATTAAATCCAGTCTTTATAATAATAAACACAAAATAAAAGTAATTCGGACCATAAACAGCTAATATGTGAGTTCTAGCTTTTAGTTCTAAGACCTCACAAGGTTGAAGCCCTTCCAATCTTTTGAAGAAAGCAGCTTCTGGATCTTTAGCCATTGCCAACTACATCACAACGTAAGCATATTAATCAGCCAAAGTAAACATGTAAGCATCTTAATTGAAAAGGACAAGTAAACTGACATACAGCATTTACAGTTGAATCCATCCTGTACACTTGAAAATGTAAGAAATACATTCCAACTGATGTCACCTTGCCTGTCTTCTCACTATCTTCCTGTATAAGTTAACAGTGCTACAAGTTCATGAAACAAGATTTGTTGTTCAATTAATTGGGTCCAGAAACATTCAGTGCCAAGGGAACAACTATATAAATATAAACATTCAAAAAACATAATGAACACCATACAGTATTTAGAAGATTTCACTTTCAGAAAAGAAATAGAATTCAGGACCAACTGGTGATCCCCACACTCGGAAATTTAAAAGAATTTATTGAGACTAGATAATAAGTTTTTCAATAGGTTCATTTGTAAATAATCGGACATTTAGTCATATCTGTAGGCATGAGTAAACTACCACAAAAATTCCTAATTCTAAATAAGCACTAAATAAATAAAATGAATTAATCAACAAATTCAACCATTAAAACAATTAATAACCAATAATT
This sequence comes from Ligustrum vulgare, assembly GCA_963555705.1. Classification (NCBI taxonomy): domain Eukaryota; kingdom Viridiplantae; phylum Streptophyta; class Magnoliopsida; order Lamiales; family Oleaceae; genus Ligustrum; species Ligustrum vulgare. The sequence continues at coordinate 32,971,151 of OY743186.1, read as the reverse complement.
AAACTACCAAATTAAGAAATAACAAAAGTAAAATGTAACATAATCATTAATCAGATTTTAAGTAATCAAAAGTATGACTCTCGATCCACACCACAGTACCAAACTCCAGTGACTTACCACTAACCAGTCGACGCCTTCCCCTTGCGACTTGTTATTTGCGAACCACTGAAAGTCTGAACCAGTAATAGGCAGTAGCCAGCAGGTGCAGCAACATAGCCCAGCAAGGCAAGGCAGTAGCAGCAACCCAGCAAGGCAGCGAAATGGTGGCGCTGGTACACAATGGTGGGCGTGGCGCACAGAGGAAAAGAGAGGGGAGAGGGGTGGGGGTGGTGCGCGCGAGAAGAAATGGTGGCGCCGGAGCTGCACTACCGGTCAGAGGTGACGGTGGCTACGGTGGGGGAGTGTGATGAACGAGACTTTGAGGCGCCGTGGAGGTGAGCAGCGGTGGGATTTCAAAATTAAAAGACTACAGCTGTTTTTTTAAGACCTAGGCCTGTATAAGTATATAACTTAAAGGCGGCGGTTCCTTTCAAGAACCGCCGCCTTTAATTAAAGGGCGTCGATTTTGTCAAAGAACCGACGCCTATCATTTAATTATAGGCGTCGGTTATTTAGTAAGAACCGACGCCCTTAATTGGGCGCCTCCACAGGCGTCGGTTCTTTATAAATTTTTATTTACAATTTTGCCACCGCTTTTATGTAATTTTGTACTAGTGAACACAATACAAGAATTTCAGACTTAGTTATCTATTAAGAAAAATAATTTGAAAAGAAAAGTGGTTGAAGTTAAAATAACTTTGAAGTATCTTCTTGTCACTAAATCCAATTTTCTTACTTTCTGGTTCATTTTCATATTTAATATATATATTCTAATTTCAATTTTAGATGAACAGTCGCGCTGTACTTGTAGATAATTATTGTCGACACCATTTTAATTTCAAGTTAATGTTATTTCTAAAAAAAATATTGCTATTGAGAAATTAAATGGTTTTTTCATCTATATCTTAATATATATATATATATATATATATATAATGGTATATATTAAATTTTCATTTTCGTTCAATTTTTTTTATATTTTAATTTTAATTTTTGTCGAGTTAACAAAATGTTAACTAATAAACAATAATCATGTCGAAACAACGTTTGGTTTGAGTCGGTTAGCTTCAAGTGCGATTCAGAAAATGTTGAATATAATGTTATATTGTACAAATGATATCTAGAACGTGAACCTAATTTGATGACATATATTGATTTGTGACAAATATTATTATTCGGTTCAACTAATTACATTTAGGGATGTCAACGAGCCGAGCCGAACCGAATATCAAGGCTCGAGCACGGTTCGAGTTTTTAGAGGTCGAGCTTTTTTTGGCCCGAGCCGAGCCAAAGCTCGTCTCCAAATATAAGGCTCGACTCGAGCTTTTAATTTTTTTTATTTTTATAACAAGAATTCATAAGTTTTTTATTGAAATATATATATATATATATATATAGCTAGTTGAGTCAAACTCGTGGTCAAAATTCATGGCTTAAGCTCCCATCAAGATTTTTAAGCGGGTTTTTTTTGCTCGAGTCGAGCCAAAACCCATCTCTAAAAAAAAACTCGGCTCGAGCTTTGGCCCGAAATTTCAAAACGCGAGCCGAGCAAACCCGAGTTTCTTGAGCCGACGAACCGTTTTATCATCCCTAATTACATTAGAAACGTTCACATTCATGTACCGCACGAATAATACACTAGTTAGTATTCAAACATAATACAACTTTAACTCCTTTTCGAAATAATGATGCAAATGAATGGTCACATTACATATTCTTTTCCTTTATTTTTGTGGGTGCTTCCTAATTTGATTTAAAGTGTCTCCTAAAGTGTGAAACAATAATCGTTCACCAAAATTTTATCCTAGTTTTTAGAGAAGTCACTTCAACAATTTGACATTTATGTAATCAAGTCAAAAGTAGTTAAACTCAAGCTCGAGTCGACCTTAATAGAAACAATCTCGACTCCAAGGACAGGTGCCATAACCACCTCGTTGGTGGGAAATTACAATATCTTGATTAATTCAATTTAATTTCTTCTTAAACAGATTCAAAAAGTAGCAATGAATTCACTACTTTTTGTTATTCAAAATAAATAAAATTGTGAATCTCCCATAATAATTAGAGCTAATCTAGAGTTAATTATCTTGGACGTAAGTGAAAAAGTTAAAGACCTTGCTATTTTTCCAAATCTAAAGTACTCTAAACCCTGTTTTGTGTAACTTAAAAATCATATTTTAGTAAACTTTGATAAACAATGATTAAATATGTAGCTGAAAATTTATAAATAACTTAAAAATTTGTGATTGAAAATAATTATTTATTTTAACTTAATTTTTTTTTACCCAAAATTTTAAGTTACTCAAAACATAGACCTAGTCCCTTTTGGATATAGATAAAAATCATATTTTTAGTAAAAAAAATTTTAATAAATGTTTAAAAGATGTATTTTTAAAAAGTTGCGAGTCCAATAAAAATGTGATTAAAACTTTAACGTAAATTAAAATCTAAATTTCTTATTGTATCAAACACGGCTTAATATATTGTGTCGCCCTGCATGCAAATGCTGCATCGTTGCCATTTGCCAAAATTCAAAGCTAAATTGATAACACGGACACATAGGATGGCAACAAAATAGCAAAGAATATTTCGCAGGGTACAATTGGTTCAGGCATTACATGTCTGTGTCTGTCCATCCACTTTTTGGAGCCTTTTTAGGCTAAATCTTTAGCCCAGCTAGCTTCTTTTACGTGCTTCTTTGTCTCCCACTTCAAATTTTTCACGTACTCATTTATTTTTTATTTTTATTTCATTTTATTTTAATCGTATTTCACGTACTCATTTTCAATCCCACCATAAAATATTTCACATATAAATTCAAAATTCTATCTTATTTTTAACCACACATTCCCTAAAAAACAATATTCAAAAATCCTATATTGCACAATATATATTACATAAAACAAGATAGATAATCTGACACTAAAAGTATTTATTGAATTATTTTCGTGAGCTTTTTGTGTCAAACTAGAAATCTTCATATAACCGTTGAGTAAAATTCCAGAAACATAATCTGAATGAGAATGTAAACGTAGAATCAGGGGCGGCCCTGGCCCTATGCATTCAATGCAATCGCATAGGACCCCCAAGGTGTGAAGGCCCCCAAAAGTGTATAAGGTCTAACAATTTAGTCAATAGATAGCTCAAAATTTTTTTTTAAAAAAATGCCTAATTCATCCAAAAATGCTAGAAGAGTAAATTTAATTTCATATCTTGACGGTTTACGTCATTATTTAAACGATTTTATTTAATAATTTTTTTCCGTTCAAGGCCCCCATTTAAAATTTCGCATAAAGGCCCCCAATTTTTTAGACGCTCCAGGGCCGGCCCTGCGTAGAATATTCAGTTCGAACTTCGAACTACTATATACTGTTTGGCAAACTTGTTTAAAAACAAGTTTTTTTTACACAATTTTCTAAACAACTTTTATACCACACATATTTTCTCTCTCCATTTTTTAATCACATATATTACTTCGAAAATATAAAAAAACATATTTTTAAACAAAAACATTTTAACAAATAGAGGCATATGTCCGAGAAGAATAAATTCTCTGTTTATAAATAGGGTTCACACAAATCAATGTGAACCCACGTGAAGAGCTTGTAGACCAAAACCACAGAGAATTACCTTGTGGTAGCAGCGTCCATCCTCTCACTTAGACTAAACATCTTATGTAATAATGGTGCATGTTCAAAGCTACCGATCAAAGGGGGTAATTTGGGGTAGAAAGGAAAGTTGAAATTCAGAGGCACCATAAAAATTTTCATCCACCATTGGACAGGTGGACATTGGAGGTCAGGTGACCGACACAAATGCCCACTGTTTCCGTTCAATTGTTTACTTCATACGTTCCGACATTTTGCAGAAGCCGACAATGACTTTGACATGTGAAAATATGCCATTTGCATAGATCTGCACCGGTTTTGGTGAAAGATAAACGAGATTTATTTTTTATTTATGTTTTATTACCGAACAAGAGCTAGACCCACATTTCTTACTCTTTTAATTACTTGAAATTTTTATTATTTACAATTTTATATTAAAAAAAAAAATCATTTAAAATCTATACTGTGGTATTGGTGCGTAGGGAAATGGTATAGATCATGATTAGTAGGAATAACGTACCAAAATAAATAGCCAATATAAATATAAGGGTGTGTTCTGGAATGTTTTGTGTCAAATCAAAGAATTAAAATTATTTGTTGGGAAACTATTTTAAGTCGAACATTATCATGCTAATGTCATAGTCGAAACAAAAACACGTTTAAGGCTCGAATGAAAGAGCTGAAGAGATCGTTACGATTCGCACTTGCCTTGAAGTCGCAATGTAAATGCATGTAAAGCTAAAAGAACGGCTTTGATCCTCTCCTTGGAAGCAACATCAATCAAGTTGCCATCACTATCAAACTTTGCAGGAGATTGGAATGCATTCAGGAAAAACTCGGGCTTATTAATGAAATGAAGATCAAGATAAACTCCAATCTGGCGGAGATGATATTGTGATCGTCCCCCACCAAAGCCGCCTCCAGCGCTCAACATTGCAGCGGGTTTATCAGCCCAAACATTTGGAGGTCTAGATGCCCAATCAATTGCATTTTTAAGAGGTCCTGGTTGAACCCAAAAAAAAAAAAAAAAATTCAGCAAATGCATGGTAAGAACACATTTTCATACATCATCTTGGATTGATGCAGCTATGCAGGGAAGATATGTTCGTATGAATGGCCAAGAAGTTTAGGCTGGATATGAACATGATCTTAAATCTATTTATGCATAATTCATAAATCATTAATGAAATTTCAAACACTTTCTATCCTAACTAAATCAAAATGACATCATGAGTTATTTTAACACATGAGTCCGCACCACAAATAAGTTTGAAAAAACTAACAGAGAAAGATTCATCTCTGAGGCTACATGACCCACTGCAGCTAGTCAATCAACTGATTCAGGGATGTTTGATTTTTTCAAACATATACCGGCAGAGAGATATTTACCACCGCACGGAGCGAAAATTAGAGGTAAAATGTCAATCTAATAAGTTTAAGATAATTTTATCTGATGCCTACTTATGGCTCCACTTGGACCTTAAAGTTCAATTTCAATCATAAAGCAAAATGAACTCAAGTATGTTGTATAACAGAGAAGTCCTTGAGATAGACCCAACTCTCCAAAGTCCAAAGTCATTTCACAAATTATCCAAGCTGTAACCTTTCCATCTTAACATCTAAAAATCTTATTTGCCACCCAAGGCATTTATTTCGCTTCAAATCTAAGTTTATCAATTAGATGCACGTCAGCTAGCCTCTGTTTGGTAAACCATTTATAAACGGTTGTTTATAAATATTATTTATAAATAGCGACGTAACAACATTTCATTGATCAATTTTTTTTTTAAAAAAGTAAAAGATGATAGGCGAGAATCTTTGATCAATCAAAATTGTTGACATTTCAAAAAAATTGTTCAATGATATGTTTCCACGTGACGATTTATAAACAAAATTTATAAACAAATTTTACGAAAGAAAGGAAAATAAAGATTGTTTCTTTGATCTCACCGTTCCTTTCTCCTCTTCTCCTACTAGCTTTGCCCAAATTTGCAGCTGAAAGTGAGATTAAATCTCAGTTATTCTAATTAAATACTAGTTTTGAGTGTGAGACTCATTTTAAAGCGTGAAGCATTCTTTAGTGTATATGTTAAATAGCAAGCAATCATCTGTTCACTCTGAAAATTTGAACTATCCTCCTATTCCTAGTTCAAAGCATTTGTTGGGCAAGGGAGAGAGAGTAGAGAGTTATCATAACACAAAATCCTAGGTCACAGTCTTCTCCAGTATCTAATCCCATTCACTCCTAGCTTTCATCTCTCAATGTCAGTGTTGGCCCAATAGAGTGCTTTCGCAGTTGGTGTTCTTTCTGATCTCTACGCATTTGACCGCTCCACCAGAAGTTTTCTTTGCCCCTACCGTACTCTTTGCTAGGAATGATCATCTTAGCCCATGTTTGGCTCATGTGTATAGACTGCTTATAAACACTCGAGCACTTTTTATCCACATTTCAAGGAATCCATAAATACTACCCACTTATTCGTCACTTATTTCTATTTAATTATAATTTGGGCTTTACTACATGTACTTACTGAATAACAAACTTGGTTACTCCCCCCTCACATGGAGGGACCCCCTCACATCCCTCCATGTGAAGGGGGAGTAACCCAGTTTGTCATCCACAGTAAGTACAAATAGATTTATCCTTATAATTTAAACCGTTTATAAGCCCTTCTTAAACATGCTCTTAGATTGTAGCTCAATGCTTGCTACCTTCTCTGTTTTAAATATTCTCATAGAAAGCACCATAATGCTTTTATAAGTTCACTAAATGCATCGCGTTCATCGCTGTCATGTAAGTCTGTAACTGCTGGGCATAGTTGACTTGAAATCAAATTCAACTCAGGTTGGGTATAGTTGACTTAGAAGTTAGAAGTCAGAACTCAAACTAACCAGGATGTCATGGCCATTATTCTAGTAACAGAACGCCAAATCAGATCTTGAAGCACTTGAATGCATGTTGAGGGCAAACTACAATGAATATACACGATAAATTTATGGAGTGGGGAAGAAAGTTAAGATTTGTTTTGGTACCAGTCACGGAGTAATTGTACTCTGGTGAACCAAAGAGTACACTATCAGCTGAAAGAATTTTCTGCCGGAAAGCCTCCACGACAGGAGGGTAAGTCCCATCTACCTCAAGATCCGTGTTGAGAAATGGTAAAGGGGATATGTCCACATACTCTATTTCCATACCCTTTATCGTCTTCGACAACTCCATTGCTACATAAGATCAATCCAATACAAATCCCAAAACAGAAGTAAATTATTAAATCATCACTCACCAATATGAAAGTATTCAAATTTCAAATTCAAACGAAGTATAAAAACAGTAGTTTTCCAATTCTTCCATATTCAGATTTCAGACTCATAACGTAACTATGAACTCGCAAATGACAATTTATTAACAAATATTTTTATTTAAATGGAAAATAAGGCGATCTTGTCTCAAGTACAAGAACCCTGAATTTTTTGACACACAAAATACAATACTTGGATTTACTACTTAACAGCTGTAAAAAAGAGGGAATTACCGGCGCGGAGGAGGCCACGATTGTAGGAAGCTTTACGAAGAGAACCGCAGATGGCGACTACTTTGATTGCTGTTAGAGCTTCCATGGCCATTTTTCAAGCAAAAGGTCGAACAGGTAACATACGCAGAATAGATTTTCTATAGAACGATGTATTAAGTTAGGATGCGTCTTATAGCGATTGTGAAATTTGGGTGGAAAGAAAATAAATTTCAGGAGAATTAAATTTTTAGGAATTGAAAGTTTAATATGTTTGATTGATTTAATTTTTTAGGTAGAAAAAGTGAAGAATTTTCCAACTTTTATTGTTTGATTGACATTATTTTCTATGAAAAATAAAGTAAAATTTAGCTATTATAATATTTTTTATTTTTTTTTTATTTTTTAACAAGTTTGTACTTGGTAATAATAATGTTAATTTTTAGAAAAAAAATAAATCAATTAACAATAACAAAAATGATCAAACGTAACAAAAATGACATAAGATTTTCCGTGGAAAATAAAACCTCCTCCCCTTGAAAAACGAATTCATCCAAAACAAGTAAAATACCGAATTTCGAGATAAGTGGAAAAATGAATTACATGAAAAATTTTAGCAACTAAACAGCGCAAAGTTGGAAAATCACGTGAAAAATCATATTTTCCATGGCGAATCAAACGGAACCTTATAAATTCCCTTACATACCACTCATATATGGGTGGGACCACAAAAAATATTATAACATTCGTGAGTCCCACTTATGTGAGTAATGTGTAATTGAGTGTGTAAAAATGTGTGTGTACATGTAGCTTAATTCACATAGAATAATTAGGTAAGGTAAACTGATTTGGGGGTAGGGATGATAACGCGACGGGAAATTTCGGAACCCAACGGGGACCCGCTCCGAGTAGGGATGTCAACGAGTCGAGTCGAAGATCAAGGCTTGAACTTGGCTCGAGCATTTTGGGGTCGAGCTTTTTTTGGCCCGAGCCGAGCCGAGCTAAAGCTCGTCCCCAAAAATAAGGCTCGACTCGAGCTTTGGCTCGAGCTTTTTCCGAGCCGAGCCGAGCCCCGAACTTTTACTTTTTTTTTTCTTATTTTTATAGCAAAAATTCATAAATTTTTTATTGAAAATGTGTATATATAGCAAGTTGAGCCGAACTCGTGGTCGAAATTCATTGTTCAAGCTCCCATCGAGCTTTGTTAACGGACTTTTTTTGGCTCGAGCCGAGCCAGAGCCCGTCTCTAAAAAAAAAGCTCCACTAGAGCTTTGTCTCGAAATCTTGAGCCACGAGCCGAGCTTAGCCCGAGCTTTTTCTGAGCCGAGCCGACGAGCCGTTTTGCCATCCCTAGCTCCGAGCGGGACGAAGAATCCTCGACAAAGACGGGGATGTGGATGAAAAAAACATCCGCGAACCGGGGACATGGATGATCGTCTTATCCCCGTTCCCGTCGCGCCCAGCCCCTGATTTCCATCCCCAATTAACAAGTTGCATTAAAATTTAAAAAGTCAAAAAAAGTCCTATATTATCTGTACAAAAGTCTTATAATGTCAAAATTTCTTGCATAAAAAATTTATTACTTATGAAGTCATTATCTTTAAATACTTATTTTGAAAAAGTTACTGATTATTAGTTATTAAGCTTATCGAGTTGTATTTTCTTATAAAATCAAATATTAAAAAAAGACACAAACAAAGATGAATATATATTCGATTAATGTCTAAATAATGTGTAAAGATTATTATATATAGAAAATGTTAGGGTTGTTCCTACACGTTTCCTTATATTATTGGCATAAATTATTTTAAAACTTAAATAATAATAATAATAATAATTAAGATGTAAACGGGGATTTTCTCATCCCCGTCCCGTCCCATCCCCGATTAAATTGGGACGGGACGAGGATGATAAATCATTAATGGGGCGGGGACGGGGCCGGAAAATGCATCCCCGCCCCATACCCGCCCCGTTGTCATTCCTATTTGGGGGAGACAATAACTATACTCTGCGGTTTTCGATTTGTTAACAAACGATTGCATCAATTTTTTATTTTTTTATTTTTTATGTATGTATAACATTTCGTTCTTTTACGCAATGATTACAATTTATAAATAAATTTATAAACAAAACAATTTTTCAAACTACTTTTTAATCATACATATTTTTTTTCTCCAATTTTCAACCATTGATCTACCTAGAAAACACCAAAAATTTGACAAAAAAAAGACGGCTAAGGAGCCGAACAGTCCGTAAATATGTGACTTGTTTGTTTTTCATTAAAATCTTCTCATTTTTCTATAATACTTAATCGAAACAATTCAATAAAAGTTAAGTCCATAATATTTTACTTTTTAGTCAAATTTCAACAATCAATTATTTTTAAAATTATTATTCATTTAAAAAAAAAACTCATTTTAAATAATACTAAACACACTCATAAATTTTCGTATCTTTTAAAGCCTCCAAAAAAATTAATATACTTCAAAATATGAAGGTGCTCTCAATGCTCATGTGATTATTTAATTTGATTAATATTTTATTTGCATCCCACCGAACATAGCACAGTGGTTGAAATGAGAGTGAGAAATTATAGTTGAGCTGACAGCTACATGGTGGGAGTTCGAATCCTATTTTTGGTATGAATGAGTCTCATCGCAAGCTCAATTAAACATGCAAATCCCTACTCCACTAAGGCACATCTCGCAATTTACATCTCCCAATAAACCTTAGGATAAAAGCGATAAGGGCGCCTAAGGTTGGCTTTCAACCTCTTTGATTTATATTTTATTTGTTTAATTTACAAAATGAAGAAATATATTGTATGATGAATGTGGGGCCCACACGCCACACCACTACTGACTGTAACGGGCAGGAGAAATTCACTGATAACTACCCTATAGAATCATAGATATGGATATATATATATATATATATATATATATATATATAGATAAAAAAAAGTTCTTTAATTTACTTTACACTATTTAGAAATGCAACATTTATTTAATTATATTTAAATTTCAACCTAAAATTTATGCGGAAGAAATAATAATTTGAAATCTTGATTTCTTATTTTTATTTTTATTGCCTGATTAAAAAATGGCGAGTGCGCTACCAATTAGAAAGTTTAGGTTGTAATTTTTTTTTTTAAATAAATTAACTAGATAAATGAAAGCAAGACCGTAATATGTTTTCCTCTCTCTATCACACACATTGTTGGGGGCGTCACCAAGGGATGAATCACCCCATCAAGGCATGGAATCATGCCTTGGTTAACATGTACCTAAGGCATGATTTCGAGCTTTAGGCTTAATTTTTTCTCCTTACCAAATTAAAGCCTATTTTCTAATTACTTGGGAGCATAGTTCTTGAAGTTTATAATTATAATTATATATATAAAAGAGAATCCATCGAACCAATATTTCAAAACAGAATAATTAAACACTCTAGTCCATTTTGTCTGTTTGGTATAATTATTAATTTTTCGCTTATATATTATTCAACTAGTAAGATTTTCGTGCGTTGCACGAAACGTATTATATTTGTATTTATTCGCGTGGAATTTATAAAGAAAAAAATACCTAGTACTCTACAATCCACTTGTGAAAAATGAACATGCTAGCAACATAGAGCCGATAAAAATGTAAACATAAACTCAAATGATAAATGAGCCTACAAAAATACATAAGTACATGTTATAAAAACATTATGGAAATGCAATGACCTGTGAAGTGTAAAAAAGTGCTTGATTTCTTCTTTTGCGTCTCTATGTTCATGTTTAATTTAGTACTGGGAGGATGAACTTGTGCTGGCCTCTTATTCCGTAAAAACTCCCTTTTACTGCAAACAACATAAAAAATATATTCAGCATACAAATGTCTATTAAATTCTAATGAAAACTTCTAGCAATACTGTGTGCAGGTGGGTCCTATCTTACCACATATATTCCATCTAATAAAATAATCCAATAAAAATATAAGTTTTTGTATAAATTTGTGAAGCCCTTTGTAAATTTCTAATTCCCCCAATACATGGTGCTCTGTCCATACTTAAGAATGTTGAAGAAATGAGAAGCCAGCATTATGATTCCAAGTTACTTATTTTTCACAATTAAATCTGAAAAGTACTAAATCTTGATTCTTCGTAGTTAAACGAGGAAGAAAAAATATTATATAATCAAATGAAAGAAATTCTTTGTTACCTTGAGCTGAAGCGGACATTTTCTTCAAGCATTGTGATGATGTCAACGTAGCATAAACTTCACATACCGGACATTTTCTTCAAGCAATGTGATGATATCAACCTATCATAACAATGACTGGTTCTTAGATTTTGATTTTCTGTTAAGGAGTTACGCACACTCTAATGAGCAGTTTATGATGATACAGTCAAGTGTGCATCAACATAAGATTCCAAAATGAGAAAATAATGCTGATCACCTCCAAAGTTGAACTTTAATTTTCCTGCCTCTATTACCTTCAATGCTGATAATCCAAGAGTGACATTGTATTTTCCTCCATAGGCCCCTGCCACTAAATAATAGGACTATTTTGAAGGGTCTCATTTATACTAATAATTTCTATCAAAGATGTATTGAAATCATTTGCACCTTTAACATCAGTGGTAACAAACTGATTTTTATCACCATGCTCGACGAAACTATATGCAGCCCCAACAGGATTATCATGTACAAAATATTTTTGAAAAAAAAAAAAAAAAACATGTTATGATTATGGGTATTATAAAGAATCTCACTCTTACCACAAATACTAATAAGCTTTTTTTAGCCATGTGGAATTTCTAGGATTCCAAAAATTTTATAAAGGCCCAACATCTTCAAGATTCACAGTTCCAACTCCAGAAGCACCCTATTCATATTCGGGAATTAAACATTTCACAAATCTACCAAAGAATAATAAGAAAACTCATTTGTAAAACAGAAGTTACAATAATTGATCAAGTATACAAATTATAAGACTTCCAGGTCCAACCTTTAGCCAAAGAATGATAGGCCATAGCTTGTTTGGATCTTGAGACATTAATGGACTTCTGTAGTACCGCCCGAACATGTGAACCTCTGTTTTATCACATAATAATAATAATAATAATAATAATAATAATAATAATAATAATAATAATAATACATCTAAATCAATAAATTCAGATATGGAAAATTAAGAAAAAATTTGCTTAGTGCTTATGGAATTTGACTTCAATATATTCTCAAGGGTCTGATCAATTTTATGTTCTTGCACCATTGGCTATTCCTCAATGAGCACAAAAATGGGAAAGCGAATGTGTTTTTTTCTTAAAATAAGATAAAAATACGATAACATCATACCTGCTTCAATGTAGAAAAAATAAAACTCCCTCACGTCTCATTAATCAATTGCCTACAATACCTAAAAATGTGAAAAAAGCAAAAAGTAAATATTGCTGAGCATTTACTCCATTTATCTTAGAGGTAGATTAGATTAACAAAGCTTGGTAGTCTGTTCCCAATTTTCCAATTCTATAAATTTATCCTGGAAATATATTAGTAACCAACATACTGTAATATATTAGTAACCAACAGACTAAAAAATGCAAGTGTTTAATAATAACTTTGAAAATTAAAATAATGGATTCCATATCGTAAAAAAAAATAAAAAAATAAAGGTTGCAAGTTAATAATATATAAGTATGTTTAAAATTGCTAATTCGTAAACAATGAGTGTTATTTTGAACTTTATTAAATAACATTAGTAAAAATACGAATCAATCACAAAAAAAGAAGTAGCTATCTAGCACAACCAATCGAAGGCAGCTAGAGAAACTTCGGCTTTGGCAAGTTTTATAGGGAGCAAAAAATCAACAGCGTGTGAAAGTGGATTGATAAAAATACCAACCAATCGAAGGCAACCAACAACCAGTTTAAATTCTGTAAATACAAAAAAATGAGTTTTAAGAAAAATGAAGGCATTGTGACAGTCTATTCTTCAAGTTAGAAATATGCTCAGGTGGGTCACATGTTTAAGACAAAAGTTTAGCTAAATAACCTCCTTATTTGACCTCAAAATTAGTAGTCGAAACTCAACAATTCAAAAACAATCATTTAAACTTATATTCTAGGTACATGTATTGATGAAGTATGTGAAGATCTTCAATTTTCAAATTACAAATTAAACAGACTTAAATTACCTTCTCTTTCAAAAGCCTCTCATTTCCTTCTTCTAGTCTTACTGCCATTGACTCCAACTCAACTTGATAGGCTTAAAATCATGGATGAAATTAATCAGTAATGAGAATGAAAACCAAAAACAAAAGAGGAGTTGACTCGATAATATAAATATATCATGCCTTGGCACATCTTTCTACCAAAGGTGAAAACGTTGCTTTGGTGCACTGAAAAATGGTGTATAATTGGAGCAAGGGTACATTGTACACCTGATGAAGTAAAACTTAAGATAAGAAATAATAATAATAAATAAATATTAAGAAACACTTTATGAGAGAAATTGGCAAAGACAATAAATTAAATCTTCCCTAGAATGGTCATATTGGTCATGTTTATCTCTAGAAAAAGTAGTTATCCATGCTCTGTCTAAGCAAATTCCTTAATCTGCAAACATTTTAGAACGTAGAAGCACAAATAAATATCAAAAAAAATTGGAAAACAAAAAAATCTACCTAGATTTTGAGATGAAATCACCTTCAAACTATATTTTATGTAAAAGATTAGTACACATCACCAAGGTCTAGACACCAGGATCTGCAAAATCAGAAAAGGAAAAAAGCAAGAAGTTTGTAACATGACGACAACTAAAACTTCCTCCAACCAAAATCCATATTTACAATGGTACCACATAGGAAAAAGGCAAAAGATTCTCTACAAAAATATTTTCCTGTGCAAGCTCAATAAACACAAAATAAATAAATGTCGAATGAATGTTCATGCTACAGTACTAAAGATGGAAAATGGAATTATAATTTATCCTCAAGGATAAGCCTATTTATCCATGGTAAGTACATTTATATCTATATACTTGCCGCAAAGAGAGACAAAATGTGGTACTATAATAAATAGAATTTCATCTCTTGTTATCACATCGAATTCAAATTTCAGGACCTAACTCACAAAGATGTAAAAAGATTTGAGTACCTTCAAGACTACAATAAATCTTTTTCACAAATGCAGTATTAAAAACAAATGAACTAATTCAACTTACAAATGTATTGCAATTAAATTCAAAACAAAGTGCAACACGCAATAAGTTAACTTGTAATTAGTTTATACATCTCAAATAAGTAAAATGGTGAATTATATCGTAATTTAAAGTAGAAGAAACATTACTTGGCGAATTGCAAGAACCAGGAACTGATAAATAGAATAGAGACTACTTAAAGAATTTTCTCATTAAACTCAAATGAGTAATTAACCTCCACGTATCTCCCTTCAAGAATTTGCAAGAACAATTAGATAAGAAACAATATGTTGGAATATGAGAAATTGAATAGAATGCCATAAAATAAGAAACTTGCATTTGAAATCAAAGTGAAATATGCAGGATCTACATTCACATGTTAAAATCAAAGTGCAAAAAAAAAAAAAAATAATAATAATAATGAAAACGCATTAATGAAATAAATACATACCATTGGAAAAAAGTCAAACTTTTACATTTTTTTTAGTAGACACATTATCGAAACAAAATAACATATTAATGAAATTGATATAGATACTATACCGAAATCAACTATTTATCCTACACTTATTAAATCTAATTTTCACATCCACAAATGAACAATTAAGATGTGGGGGAGGGGGAGGGGGGGGGTTACGGTGAGACTTAAAGTGGAGGTCATAGTTTGCTCTGATTCTTGAATCATCTTATCTGAAAATTAAATTATATATTCAATGGAGACTGCTTGTTAATGTGCATGTTGTATGTGAAAAAAAGTTGATTTGAATTATGCGTAGTGGACAGCCATTATAGGGTTCTTCAATCTTATTCAGATTTCAGACCTGTCCTGTAGTAGTGAGTCATGCAGGTTACTAAATCCTTCTCTTTTCTTATTTCTTTAATTTTCTATTTCTATATTTTTCTTTATGTTTTAAAAATTAGAAAAAAATGTAGGTTATTAAGATAATTGGCAGACATGTGAATCCTGAGTTTAAATAAGTGACAGTGATCTTATGCAAAAATGGACAAAGACAAGGTATCAGTTGTCATAAGTTTGAATTGTGAACCAAATTAAAAATTCAACTAAACATATTCCAAACTCTACATGACATCCTAAAAAAATCTTGAGGCTGAGGAAACAAGATAATTAGGACACAGTGAACTGTCATCCCATAGCTAATTAACATAGAAATTCAAAGATATAGTAGATAGATAGAATCGGCCAAATAGAGGTAAATGGAGAAAAGAATTGTAAATTGTTTACCTCATAAACAGCAGTAAACATAAACAATAGTAAAATGACTTTACCCACAACTTCAGCTAGAGCCTACAAGCAATATCTTTGATAGATCCACCTTCTTCTCTAGTAGTCGTATTGGGCTTCCAAATATTGTAAATTGAATGTATTTGGTCGGAAAGGGAAAAAGGTAAGCCCTCTTTCTTCGACAAGTTCACACAGGCTACAATCGGCAATTATTCCCCGAATCGAATTAAAAATCAAACAACTAAGAATCAAGAGCAAAGGCAAGTCTGAGCGGAAGAAGCCTCATACGTACATCACTAACAGATTCAACAAAAAGGACACTCGAATATACCGAAGGTAGAGAAAAATCACATAAATCATTCACAAAATCAGAAACCATAGCAAAAAAACATCTTTTAAGAAACTAATCTTAAATAGCAAAATCGGAAGCCCAATTAAGAAAGAACCGAAACACCCACCTCATAATCATTCCTTTGGGCACCTAGGACTGCAAGAACTTCATCATCACAAGAATCAAAGCTCAAACCCATCCGAATCGACCTCTGCTCCGTAGTATTCTCATCGCCGTTCACCAGAACTACTAAGGAAGACGAAGTCACCCAATGAAAGAAGGGACCAGTTTTGGGAGCAATAGACAACGAAGACTCTGGAAGGAAAGAGGAAGAAAGGAGCAAATGCCGACATTTTTTTTTTTACTGATTCTATAATAGGGGGGATATGTGATGGCTGATGTCGTAATTGGAAGAAAGAAGAGGCGCGTTTCAACTTTGGTTTGAAAGTGTCATTTTTGGTCCTTATGAATAGTAAATTTGGAAGTGGATCTTATATATAGTAGGGATTAAAGGCACAAGGCTGTACTCTCGAATAATATAAAATCATAGAAGATCCCTGGTTTGAGATTCAATATTTTGAATTGGGTTAAAACGAGCGTTTTCCCTTTAAATTATTTATTATATGCTCTAAGCACATTTTTCTTTGATGGTTTTATGTGATCTCATCATTTGTGTAATTATTGAACCATTAATTACATAAAGTAGTTAATGAGATTCTTTTATCTTACTCTACATTAAGAGTGACAATTTTCTAGCACGATTAAATGTGTTCTGCCTTGCTCACTTATAAGTTTCCATCATATCGAGATATCTGACCATTTAATTTGATATCAGTATTTTTATATCAAAAAAGGATCTCAATCAACATCATAAGCCGTTATAGTTGTTGACCACAAAATTCGGCTGGACCTTGGACCAACACGTCTCAACTACTCCCTCTTGAACACGTGAATCTCCTGCGTACTGTGACAAATAATCAGTTTGCAAAGGGGGCCGAGGTGGCTCCCGTTTGCACTCCGATGCTAAAGTCAGTGCCCATTTCAAGTAGATATCAATTGGGTGCGAGAAATATAAGTTTGTAAAAGAGAGAAAATGGAGTGAGAATAAAATATTTAGTCAAGAGTATGAAATTGCTAACCATTTACCAGGCGGGAGGATTACTCTATTTATAGGGGAATTTATAATCTTGGATGGCGACACGTGGTAGACTTTATACGTGTATTTACCCTAGCGGTTGGAGAGAAGAATCTTGCTTTTTGACAGTAATCATTGTTACGTTTGATAGGGGATGGTCGTTTGTCACTTCTGGTAAAGACGGTGTCACATCTCTGACTTCATCCGTTGTCTCATACTCATCTGTGACGTCACCGTAAAGCACCTCGACTAAACGTAAAGCACATCGACTAAACTAAATCAGTTCGGCCAAAGAAGTTCACGTGCTATTCTACCTCGACAGTTGGCCCAAGGTGATGCCCTAGACTTTAATCGTGGGCTAGGGTCCATTTGACCTCTATTGGGCATTCGCTGGTGGTTCGATGTACTATATTTTTGGGCACGATCTCAACAATAGTAATGTGCCCGATTTTGAACTTCCATATGCCTCGACCAGGCGAGCATTTGAGGATGTCAATTCATAACATTTCAACGAGATTAATTACTCGTGCAAGTTTTGGTTGGGAAGTGGGGGCGGCAACTTCAGATTTTCATTTTATTTTCATTAATTTCTTTTTATTTTTCATTTTTATATTTAATTATTTAATGTAATTTACAAGGTTAAATCTAAACAAAAGGACACTTATCAATAATTTAAGCTCTTTATATCGTCATTATAACTTTTATAGATGGATTTTTCTTAAAGTACCGCAAGGGGGGCACATAGGGTGGCCCCCCCTCTATTTGGGGTGGGGGTGGGGGTATGTGGTACAACCCCCCTGTGGTACTTATAGTACTGTTCTTTATAGATTTGTCGCTGCCTCAAGATATCTTTATCCTTAGACTATAATGTGTCACCAATTCTTTTTTTCTTTTCTAATTTAAAATTAAAAGATATATAAATTTAAACTTCAATTAATTCAAGCATTAAAATCAATGGTAAAATCAATACATGAAAACAAATGTCTCAACTTAAGAATTGAAATTAAACTAGAAAATTAAATCTATATCATTAATATCGAATAAAAACTTTGCTACTCATATTCTTGGAATTAAACATAACATAAAACAATGAAAGTTGTTGACCTCAAAATCTGGTAGGACCTTGGATCAACACGTCTCAGCTCTTCCATCTTGAACACGTGGACTTCCTGCGTACTAGGACAAACAATCAGTATGCAACTGGAGCCGAGATGGCTCCCGATTGCACTTCGAAGCTTAAGTCAGTACTATTTCAAGTAAATATAAGTTGGATGCGAAAAATATAAGTATGTAAAAGAGAGAAAGGGGAGTGAGATTTATAAATAAAGTTCAAGTAGTGAATTACCAACCTCTTACTTGGAGATACAAATGATCTATTTATAGAAGAAGTAGTTATCTCGGATTGTGACACGTGTTATGCTTTATACGTGGACAAATCCTAACCTTTCATGAGATAAACCATTTCTTTGACTATAACCATTACAATATGTCATAGGGTTAAAGCAACTATTAAATCCCTTTAAAGATGTGTCACATCAAGTTGTCTTTCTCAGAAAGGTCACATACCTTCTGACATAGTGTCTGACTTAGTGACTTGTATAGTGACTGATCTTGTCATTGATCCGGAGTGAGTGCCTCGGACAGATGCAGCCTGGCTATATAGGTTCGGTTGTGCAATGCTTCGGGTAGCATGAAGCCTCGGCCAACAGTGACTTGCTTGACACGGGGAACCTCATTGGCAACCAATGGGTCCTTACTAATGACGTGTCAGGCTCATTTGAGCATGGTCATAATACTAGTCCATCAAATCTGGCAGGTTGATTCATGTATAGGCCAGGTTTGTGAAAGAACAAGTAATGCGGGATTGTTGGGGCGTTCATGACAGGACACTATTTTGGCTTCGATGGTGGAATTTTCAAGAAACTTCTTCTATCCGGAGTAAAGACATGCTGGGGCGAGACTATGTAATTTTAGGAAGACCAGGGTCCTTATTGCTATTTATGAAAAGAACCTTTTGAATTTCCCCTCCCTTAAATTAAATATTACCTGAGCTGACACGTCCCATTGAATGCACATTTAAGGCCATGACAATGATAATTTGCTAGTTCCGAAGAAGTTTTCTCACACAACACGCCCCTCAATGCCATGCACCGCACTTGCGCCGCTTGATCATTATAACCCCTTCACATTCCCGCCTATTTACCTCTCATCGCACTCGCCAAGTACGAGACGTGGACGGAAGGGATTAATCCAAAGACTCCTATAAGATATCTAACCCTTCTCTTTTTATTTCTTTACGCTGCATCAGAAATTTCTGTCAAGTGTAGGTTTAACGCTGCTCTCTTAGTGAAGAAGTTTTCCTATCTTTCAACTTTCCCCCCTTTTTTAGGTGATTTTATGACGGTGACAAACTTTCCTTCAACCGGAGTTTTTCCCTAACTTTTTATCTCAACAGAAGAGCTTTCTTCCTTCCCACTCTTAGGAAACTCCCCTTCTTTTGTTTGTGTTCACCGTTTCCTTCTCTTGAAACCCCTTCTTTTTTGAGTGCTTGTTTGGGTGTGTGTTTCCACATTATTATGTATTGTGTGAGTATATTTTCGGGGAATGTAGACAAGGTATGGGTAATGGATTCCCAGAATTTGGGGGTCCTCGCAGATCCTATAAGAGGCTTTTACCCTTGGACTGGCCTGGGTTTCTGTTCTTGTTACTTTAGAGAACTTAGGGGAAAATGGAATAGGGAATTCCCCAGTGTAATATGTTTAAGTGACTCTAACAGGGAAGAAGAGAAAGATCGTCCTTAAATGACCAAGCTATCCGCCGATGAAGAGATGCAGATGCGGGAATGCTGGAGTAAACAAAGTATGGATCTGAGAGGAGAAGAGGTGGGATGCTCTTCTTCCAGAGCATCAAAGCCCGACTTAGGTACTAGGGCCCCTTTTAGGGCCCATCAGGAAGAATTGGGACTCATCGAGGAGGAAGTTTCCCAAGTGGAAGGTTGGATAGATTATGTGAACAAGGCTTCAGGGTATCATATTGATTTGAAGCCTTGTCCGAAAATGTGCGAGTCTAATGAGGTGGCTACAGAAGTGAGGGAAAACGACATTTCAGAGGTTTCACAAACATATCGGATACCTAGGAAAATTTGAATAATACATCCCGGTTTGGCGAGCTGACCCTACAGCCCCTCGGAGGGTCAAGTGGCAGTCCTTCTTGACGCGTTCGATTGCAAGATGCGTCTGCCCCTTCATCCATTCTTCCGGGCACTTCTTCGGAGTTACAATTTGTGCCCCTACCAGGTGGCCCCAAACTTTTAGACCCAAGTTGATGAGATCCAGGTCGGGGAATCTTGTCGAACAACGCGGAATAACGAAATTAAAACCTAGGAAAGATTTAGATCAGATTTAAACACGAAAATAAACAAGAATTAAAATACTGGAAAGATAAAATTGACGATAGGACCTTGACCCAAGATTCACGATACGAAGATTGGCGATGCGGAATCGAGATCCAAGGTTTTCGAAACACCACAAGGACTTGTCAATTTCCTTGATGAGATTCTAAATTGGAAACGCCACAAATATTCTCGCGAATATTTGATAAGTTCAACGCCACAAATATTTCACAATATTTGATAACTTGAATTTGTTCTCGAAGAATACAAAATGGACTCCTCAACCTTTTAATTGGAGAAAACTCTCTCAACTTTATTAATCTCAAAACTCAAACTAAACTGTTATTTACAATGAACGGAAAGGAATATATATATAAGCAAAATAACCTAGTTGCTAATTTACTCAAAATATAATTCTAATTAAACTAAAACACTAAATTAGGAAAATAACCTAAAAACTAAAAAAAGAATAAAATAATTA
Organism: Ligustrum vulgare; assembly: GCA_963555705.1. Taxonomy (NCBI): domain Eukaryota; kingdom Viridiplantae; phylum Streptophyta; class Magnoliopsida; order Lamiales; family Oleaceae; genus Ligustrum; species Ligustrum vulgare. The sequence goes on along the minus strand of OY743186.1, from coordinate 32,950,167 downwards.
AAATCCCGCAAAATCTGGTTGCTACCCAGTTACGGCCGTGAAGAATAACGTTACGGCCGTAAAGGCCTCACGGATCCAAATCTGCACCAATAGTTACGGCCGTGAGATTGGACATATGGCCGTAAGACCTGTTCTTCCTGAAATTCATCATTTTCCCTCGATAGTTGATTACGGCCGTGACAATAGCTTTTACGGCCGTGATTATATGAGTTACGGCCGTGAAGGATTTCCATTACGGTCGTAATGCCTTTTCTGCATAAATAATTTCGTTTACTCGGCTCGGCTTGATCCTTTCGCCTTCTCGGCTTGACTCCAACATGAAACTTACTCCGTTTTGCACGTAGATCACTGTCGTATTGCCGATGTCTCGACTTTGCCCTTCGATGCCTGGTCTGGATCATATCATACTCCCTCTCTCTCTTGAAAAGGATTCGACCTCGAATCCAATTTTGGTCGGCTTTTCAAACTCCTTCTGCTTTTCTGGGCTCGATGATCATGCTTATGCCTCGTGCTTGCTTTCAACCTTTTGGGCTGCCCATTTTTCTCCTTCAACTTTCTCGGCTTTTTGGGCTGCTCATTTGTGCCAACAAGTTTTTTTCCTGTTTGAAGCTCATGGTTTGACTTCGGTACCCGTAAAACAGATTTTAAAGAACTGGGGAGGGGTGTGTTAGCGTGAGTAAGTGCAAATAGACTCATTTTTGTGGTAGACTCTCTTTTCTTTTGCTTTTTGCACTCAGTCTCTCCTTTTTCTGAGGTTTGTACCTCAACCTTCTTTTCTTTATTTTTCACTCCCTCTCCTTTTTCTGAGGTCGTAACCTCAACTCTCTTTTCTTCAATTTCCACTCCCTCTCCTTTTTCTGAGGTCGTGGCCTCAACTCTCTTATTTTTCCCCTCAAACTCACTTTTCACTTTCAATTGATCTTCCAGGGCTTCAGTTGGAGATAGTGGCATTAGAGTAAACTTTTTTCCCCCTTTTACCAAGCTGTATCTATTCGTATACCCATCATGTAGCACAGCCCTTTCATGTTGCCAATGTCTCCCCAACAGTATGTGACTAATTTGCATTGGCACCACGTCACAAATTACCTCATTCGAATACCCACCAAAAGAAAATGCTACTAAAGCCTGTCTCTTCACCTTAACTTCCCCTAATTCAGTCAACCATGGTAATTTATAAGGTGTTGGATGTTTCATTAAAGGTAAGCCTAATTTTTCCACCAATATTGTACTAACTACATTAGTACAACTTTCCCCGTCAATCACCAAGCTACAAACTTTTTAATCCACTAAGCATCTAGTGCGAAAAATATTATCCTTCTGCCCATCCACATTTTCCAAAACATTCGCCTTACGCTTAACGCTAAGAGCGTGCCTATCAATAATTGACTTATCCACCAAAACACTTTTTGCCCCTTCACTATCACACCTAACCTTTTTACGTGGACAATCAAGTGCAATGTGACCCCGTTCCAAGCATTTAAAACACTTAACATTTTTATCCTTAAGAGGCTTGGAATCAAAATTATTTTTACCTTTGGTTGTCGGTTCCTCCCTCTTTTTGTGAACATGATCACTTCTCTCCCGTTTTGATGTCTCTTTTCGCTTCAATGACCTTTCATCCATCCCATCCCCGTACTTAGCATGACATTCACGCCTACTACCTCTCCTAACCCGAGAACCATCATGAGATTGATCTCGAGGTCTTTGTTTACGTTCGGCACCTCGATTCTCCGTCTGTGCCATAAACCTCTCAAATTGTGCCCTCATTGGTGCAATATCATTGTTACCATGTTCATCATTTCTATTCATACCCCTGAACTGTTTTCTGTCTCCAATAGAAGATGAAGATGTGGAAACCTCTCTATCAGACATTTTTAAGACACGAACAAGGAAATTTGGAAATTGAGAAAATTCAGAATATTTGGGGAATATTTGAGAATTTTCAGATTTTCAGAAAATTTGATACCAGATGATGTGAACCCGGGAGGGGGTCACAACGAACACGCGAAATTTAATGAAACGAAGATAGGAAAGATCCAGATTCAGCCAAGAAACACAAGAACACAAAAAAATTCAAGAAAATTCAAGAAACGCAAGAATCTGAAATAGATCCAAGCTCTGATACCAGATGATGAGATCCAGGTCGGGGAATCTCATCGAACAACGCGGAATAACGAAATTAAAACCTAGGAAAGATCTAGGTCAGATTTAAACACGAAAATAAACAAGAATTAAAATACTGGAAAGATAAAATTGACGATAGGACCTTGACCCAAGATTCACGACGCGAAGATTGGCAATGCGGAATCGAGATCCAAGATTTTCGAAACACCATAAGGACTTGTCAATTTCCTTGATGAGATTCTAAATTGGAAACGCCACAAATATTCTCGCGAATATTTGATAAGTTCAACGCCACAAATATTTCACAATATTTGATAACTTGGATTTGTTCTCGAAGAACATAAAAGGGACTTCTCAACCTTTTAATTGGAGAAAACTCTCTCAACTTTATTAATCTCAAAACTCAAACTAAACTGTTTTTTATAATGAATGTAAATGAATATATATATATAAGCAAAATAACCTAGTTGCTAATTTACTCAAAATATAATTCTAATTAAACTAAAATACTAAATTAGGAAAATAACCTAAAAACTAAAAAGGGAATAAAATAATTAAAATCCCGAAAAATCTGGTCGCTACCCAGTTACGGCCGTAAAGGCCTCACGGATCCAAATCTGCACCAATAGTTATGGCCGTGAGACTGGACATTCGGCCGTAAGACCTGTTCTGCCTTAAATTCTTCATTTTCCCTCGATAGTTGATTACGGCCGTGATTATATGAGTTACGGCCATGAAGGATTTCCATTACGGCCGTAATGCCTTTTCTGCATAAATAATTTCGTTTACTCGGCTCGGCTTGATCCTTTCGCCTTCTCGGCTTGATTCCAACATGAAACTTACTCCGTTTTGCACGTAGATCACTGTCGTAGTGCCGATGTCTCGACTTTACCCTTCAATGCCTGGTCCGGATCATATCACAAGTAGTAGGGACCTGGCTTATATGGTGATGTGAACCCCCTTAGTATATTGACCAAAAATTCCCACAACTATTTGAATCAAACCCAAGAAAGCTAAAATTGATATGAAGATACCTTAACCCAAGTTTAAATCCCATCCCAAAATTCATAGGTTAAAGAACCAAGCTCAATGGATAAAGATTAAACAAATTTTAAGGTGGTGGAAATCAACAACAACACAAGAATATAATTACTCAAATGAAGTTGAATAACTTCCAAGAATTTACAAGATGAAGGGAAAGATTTACTTTACCCAAGTGTTCAAGTTCTAAAACTAGGGCTTTGGAAAGAAGAGGAAATGTTTTTAAGTTACAAAAATTGGGGTTGAAATGAAAATTAGAAAATTGCACAAAAAAATCCTGTGTTTTCATGCACGTTTCGATCGAACGAGGATCAACCGAAACTAACTGAGGCCACCCTTAAAAACCCTGCAGACTTTCGGTCAACCAAAGCAACTTTCGGTCTACCGAAAGTGCCTTAGCTTCAAAAATAATGCAATTGACTTCGATTTTGCTCTCTTCGAAGTGGACTTGATTTTGGAGATTGTAAATGAGTTCCGCCATCGACTCTTGGACCTTTTTGACCTTGCACCTCGTCATGGGCCCCATCGAAACATGAATCGAGCGTTGACTTTCTTGGTTCGTGGATTGACTTCCTTGGTTCTCATCATCTCCTCCCTCTTGAAAATGATTCGACCTCAAATATTCACCTGCGTCAAAATGAGATAAGTCAGAGACATTAAAAGAAGCCGATACATTGTATCACCAGGGAGGTCAAGCTTGTAGGCGTTATCATTAATTTTATCAATGATTTAGAAAGGGCCGTCACCACGCGACTGCAGTTTGGATTTTCGTTGAGTAGGGAACCGCTCTTTCCTCAAATGCAACCATACCCAATCACCCGGTTCGAATGTCACCATTTTCCTGCCTTTGTTGGCACTGGATGCGTATTGTTTATTCTTCTTCTCGATTTGGAGTTTGACCTTCTCGTAGAGAGATTTAACCAATTTCGCCTTTCTTTTCTCGTGGAGAGATTGGGAGTTTTATTTTTGCACGTTTCACGTTTTGTAACGATCATCTTGTTTGGCTTAACTTGCCTCACACAATTCGCAATAACTTGGCATAAATAGATTTAACCCCTTACTCTCACAACAATATTCTTCCATATCGAAGCAATGTTGCATATTACATTACACAATTCGCAATAACTTGGCATAAATAGATTTAACCCCTTAGTCTCAAAACAATATTCTTCCATGTCGAAGCAATGCTGCATATTACATTAATATGATGTATGATAGCCCCTCAGATCTAATTTTGAGACATTTATGTCCATTAGTTAGATCTAGCTGAATGAGCATCGTCCTCCGCCGCCCGGGTATTCTCTCACCTTTGTTCGGAGTGTGTGAGTTGAGTCCATCAATAGTTATATTTTGGAGAAAGACACCTTTAGTTTACAAAAGTAAGTTTAAACGAACTGTAAATTTTACTTTTGAAACTGATCGTTGGGTGTAAAAAGGGGTTCCCCTTAGCTGAGGTGCTAAATGTTAGGAGATTGAGTCTCTTGTGAAGGGGATAACTCCATCTTGAGTATCTTGATCAGATTAAAACATGTCTTTTCGATGTGCTTCTAGGGCACCAGCCATCGAAGCCCTCACTGTCGATCGTCGAAGCTCTTTTATGTGAACTCTTTTGAGTTTCGAGCCTCGTCCAAATTTTGTTTTAACGGGTGCGGTTTATGGTTTGTCTTTTGACCTAAGTGATTAGGTATTGACACATCGGTGGCATGTTCACAGGCATTTTTTATTGTCCTATCCTTGAATGGACTTTCGTTCATGAGCGAAGTCCTTTATTCCAAGTGGGGTTGCTTAAGTGACTGAGTTTTCTTTTAAGTCATGTTTTGTTAGGTAGTCCCTAATGTGGCCTTAGCCAAGGTTCAGTGATATATGGGTCTTTTAGATTGTTGAGCCGATGCTACATAATAGATTGATCTTTTTAGATCATGTGCCTTTTAGACAATCAGCTGAGGCTTGTGAAATGATAGTCTCTTAGATCACGCGTTGTTTCAACGCTTAAACCGGGGCTTATAGATTTTGATCTCTTAGACCGTGTGTCATTTCGAAAACAAGTCGAGGCTCATAAAATAATGGTCTTTTAGACCATGCGTTGTTTCAACGCTTAAATTGGGGCATATAGATATTGGTCTCTTGGACCTGTGTCGTTTCGACACTAAGCCCAAGCTCATAAAGTGATGTCTTTTAGACCATGCGTTGTTTTAACGCTTAAACCTGGGGCTTATATATATTGGTCTCTTGGACCGTATGTCTTTTCGAAACTATGCCGAGGTTCATAAACTGATGGTCTTTTAGACAATGCATTTTTTTTAACGCTTAAATCGGGGCTTATTGATATTGGTCTCTTGGACAGTGTGTCATTTCGAAACTAAGCTGAGGCTCATAAAATGATAGTCTTTTAGACCATGCGTTGTTTCAACGCTTAAGCCGAGGCTTATAAATATTGGGCTCTTGGACCATGTGTCGTTTCGACACTAAGCCGAGGCTTATAAAATGATGGTATTTTAGACCATGCGTTGTTTCAACGTTTAAGCCGGAGCTTATAAATATTGGCTTATAAAATGATATGTTTGTCCCTCTTTTAAGGGGGAATTTCCATAGGTTTTTTTTCATTTGTGTTCATTTTCAGGGGTTCCCTTTTTCAGGAATCCCTTGCTATGGGGGTTCCTTTTCAGGAGTCCCTTATTCAGCTGGGCTCTCTTTTCAAGGGTCAGTAATTTTGTGTTTCAAAGCTTCATACCTCTTTCAAGGTTGATGAACACATATTTCAGAGTTTTAAGCCCCTTTTCAGGGTGATTAAACTTTTATTTCAAAGTTTTAAATTTTTTACAAGGTTCTTTATAGTTCTTCACTTTTTTACAAGGTTCTTCCTGTTCTTCTCTCTTTTCAAGAGGTTCTACAACTTTTTTTCAAGGTTCTGTGTAGCTTTTCACCACGTGATTTCGTGGTTAGAGGTGTGACTTCCAACCGAAGACACCAAAATGTTGACCACAAAATCTGGCAGAACCTTGGATCAACATATTTCAGCTCATCCCTCTTGAACACGTGGACTTCCTGCACACTAAGACAAACAATCAGTATGCAACTAGGGCCGAGGTGGCTCCCGATTGCACTCTGATACTTAATTCAGTACTCATTTCAGGTAAATATAATTTGGATGCTAGAAATATAAGTGTGTAAAAGAGAGAAAGGGGAGTGAGATTTATAAGTAAAGTTCAAGTAATGAATCACCAACCTTTTACTTGGAGACACAAGTGATCTATTTATAGAAGAAGTAGTTGTCTCAGATTGTGACATATGTTATGCTTTACATGTGGCAAGATCTTAACCCTTCATGAGGTAAACCATTTCTTTGGCTATAACCATTACTACATGTCATAGGGTTAAAGCAACCATCAAATCCCTTTAAAGATGTTGTCACATCAAGCTGTCTTTCTCAGAAATGTCACGTCCCTTTTGACATAGTGCCTGACTTGCACAGTGACTAATCTTGTCACTGATCCGGAGTGAGTGCCTTAGACACGGGGAACCCCATTGGCGACCAATGGGCTCTACGTGGGCCCTTACTAATGACTTGTCAGGCTCATTTGAGCATGGTCGTAACAATAGTAAAACCTGAATCTTGAAGAATTAACATCATCTTGCACCAAGATTCCACCAAAGCTTTGTGTGTTCTTCCAAATCCCTAGCTTTTTCCCCACTTGGATCCGTCAAGAATTGAAGGTTTGAATCAATATTTTTTGTGAAGAGAGGCTGTTTTAGATCTGATATTTCGTGCCTCCTCAATTGTGTCCCTAAATTAGGTTTAAAATTAGGTTAAATAAAGAGAATTTTGGTTGAGAAATTGGGTTTTCAGGCCCACTCCGACCTAGACGGACGCCGCACGTTCAAATCATTGCGACCGCTCAGTTAATTGAATATACGTTCTGTCCATTTATCATCAAGTCGTGCAGCAGCGAGGTAGAGCCGTCTGATGCAATTTTTATCTTTCTGTTTTGTTTAAGTTGGTCCTCCTCTTTTATTTACGGCGCAGGTCCTTCAACTTTTGATTAGGTCGATTTAGTCCCCAAATTTCTTTCTTTTCAATTAACTATTTTCTTCCATTGATTTCTTCAATTAGGCCCTCGAACTTATTCTTCTTCCACTTTTGCCCCTCAATTGATTTCATCAACTTCATTTGCATGATTTAGCTCTACTTTTCATCAAATTGTGAAGTATTTTCTTCAATTCCTTCACTCTTGGGTTTTAGGATAAAACCCGAAATATTAATAAATAACAATAATTAAGTAGAATTTATTCGAGAAACACAATATAATATCCTAATTTTGAAAAATAAATAATTGCATGAAATACACTTCTCATTAGGTCAAGTGCAAAAACATAATAACGAGCTGTGTTTCTACCACTATATTGAGTTATTTGACTACGAGTTTTGTTGAAAGACTTCAACTTTTGTGTATCTAGTGCTACACAATTGTTTTGTGATAATTAAATTGTCATAAATATTACTTTCAATTCATTTTTTATTAGCCAACAAAGCCTATCGAAATGAATTGCAACTTTGATTGAGAAAAGCCTAAAGAAAATGGAAGTATACATATGTAAGGTTTTTTAAAAGATAGAATTTAAAATTTAAGAAACTTAGATATTTTGATTCAAAATCAGATTTAATTAAAAAATGTAATTAAATATATTTTATTTAAATAGATTAAACTCACAATTATATAATTTATGATCATAGTCACAAATCACAAGTCATATAGTTCACAAATTATGATATTAATTGATCACAACTTATTTCTCGATCACAAATTATTAAATTATTTGATTCAGTCACATATTACAAATTTATATGTCACAATTTATTTTCTATCAAAAATTATATAATTAATGGTTTACAATTTATTATTCGATCACAAATATTAAATTTCACGACTTATTTCTCGGGCACAAATAAAATAAATTATAGGACATGACTAATTTAATTGGTCAAAATTTATTTCTTGTACCGTTGGAATTTTGATTGGCATCTCCGTTTAGGGAAGGATAGAGTAATTAAATAGGTTAATGTCACAATAATACAAAAATTATGGTCAGAGTCATAAATATTAAATTTATAGGTTATCAAATTAATTAATTACAATATATTTCTCGATTATAAATTATAGAATTATTTGGTCACATCTTGTTTTTCGATCATAATTTTCAAGTTTATAGGTCATAACTTATTTTTTGTTCAAAAATATCAAATTAATATGTTACAGTTTTTTAATAGATCTCAAATCACAAAAATTATAGGTCGTGATTTATTTCTCGGTCACAAATCAAAATTTTTATGTCACTTTATTTCTCGCTCACAAATAACAAATTTTATAGGTCACAACTGCTTTCTTAACAACAAATTATGAAAATAAACAACCATGACTTATTTATGGGTCACAATTTACAAATTTCTTAAGTCGTAACTTATTTTGCCCAGTCATAAATCTCAATTTTATATGTCATGTCTTATTATTTTTTTTAACACAATTCAAAAAATTTCTAGGTGATTACAAGTTATTACATGGTCACAAATTTTAAATTAATTAGTCACAACTTTAAAAATCACGAGTCATAGATTTCAAAATTTTTAGGTCACATATTATTTATGCATGGATCATAAATAACGAATTTATGGTAATCCTACGTACCCTCAACCCCACTATTCCACAACTAAACAAACAGCTGCCAACACTACCAACACCGCACTGCCGTCGCAACTACCTTAACCACAACCACAACCACAACCACAAAAACAACGTTACCAACACCAACACCTCCACCTCAACCTCACCACTGTGCTGCGCCACACCTCTACCACACCCCCCACACAAACAACCTATCCCCAACCTTTATAGTCATCGTCACCACCACCAATGTACGTAACACACACATTCACCACTACATCGCACCACATACACCACCACCTCGCACACCACCGCACAAAACATAGTCACCACCACACCGCACACCAAAAAAAACCATTAAACAAAAATGAACTAGAAGAAATGAAAAACAGAGGCTAGACGAAGATGAGATCCGTGGCTCCGTCGCTTGTCACGGAGATGAGCTCTGTCGTCGCCTGCCATCGTCTGAACCGACCTGTGTTCTACATAAAAGTCTCCAACTTAACAAACGAACCAAAAATTGCACCCTCATTTGAAATATTATACAACAATTGAGGAGTAAATAACAATAACAAATTGAATTCGGTGATTATCGAGTGACGTTTTCCAGTTGCAATCTGGTTGTTTCCGATGAATTTGCGTTATAATGGAGTCTTGTTCACGAATAAATGGGAATGAGTTAGGGCACTAGGGCTAAAGGTGGGTGGGGTGGGTGAGGTGATGGTGGGACTAGTTTAAAAAAAAATTAATTTTATAATATTATTTAAATTAGAAATCTGGATAACCATCTAATTTTTGGATTAATACCTTGAAATTTTTTATTTTTGAAATTGATAGATGAAATATAGGGTGGCGTTTGATTTCCTATGAAGAAAATGCAGTGATAAACCCTTTTTGTTTGAGTTTGATCAACAATTTATATGATGTTGCTATATGTGGTTGGTGATATCACAAATAAATAAATTATGAAGAATGAAATAATATTCCCTCTCATTTCTCTTGTTAAGAAAGTGCACGTGTGAAGTTTGCTCTCAGGATTTAGCTTAAGTCGCATTTTCGAATGGCAACATTTTAAGTGGATGTGCTTTTAATTGGATGGTGATACATGACTTCTGCACGACAATTTGATCAATATTCTGGATCCTTCTCTACCTTAACCTTTGGTTGCCTGTTTCACTTGGTTGGTGGTTGAGTTCATTTCATCTTGGTTTTTCTGTGGTTAGAGAGAAAAGTCTAGGGTTTAATTTCTCTGATATCTCTACTCTTGAAAGTCTCGATCGAGATTGAGATATGTAATTGTTCCTTTGATATGTATAGAAAATATTTTATGACTTGGTGTTCTGTAGGTTGTATAGATCAGGGCGATAGCTCTTGAGTTTCTTGGTGGTTCTCGTCAAATCTGCAGTATTTTTTAACAAAGAAGTTTTTTAGTGGCTTGATCCGTGTATTAGTTGAATTACTTCGGATTGTTGTTATTGTGCAAATCGGGTGTTATTCATGTTAAATGGATGCTCAATAGGGTATTAAGCATTTGAAGTGGTTGCCGAACCTCTAGGCTTTGACCAGAAAAATTCCGTATTCATTTTTTTATTTCATCACGTTTTTATTATTTTTTGCACATATTATTTTTGATAGATTTCTTACTATTTAATATTTTGGGTGTTTCATCTCTTATGCATCTAGTTTGCTAAACTCGTAAGGTAAGCAAGTTTATTCTAGCGTTTCAATTTCTTTAGCCTAAGCAAGTATGTATGGCTCAAGTTTATATACTACTTGTAAATAATCGAATAAATTTTTATCCTCATGTTTCGAAAGATTCATTTTTGTCTATTCATAATTGTAATCGTTAAACACTTTCCAAACATGCTCAATTAACAACAATAACTTGCAATCCTATCAAAAAAAAAAAAAAAAAAAAAAAATTGCAATCATTCCTCTTACCATTTTTAGATTACTAAGTGGACGAGGTTTAACGAATTTACTTTAAATACGAATTATCATGATCATTTTTTTTGTTATTCAAACCACATTACGTGGACATTTTTATTAATCACAAGCCTATTTGGTGAAGGATGAGTTGGAGAATTTTTTAAATGTGTGATTGAAAATTGATGAACCTCATAAAATGTGTGGTCGGAAAAAAAAAAAAGGGAAGAAGAAGAAGAAGAAGAGAGACGTTGCAACCTTGTAGGTCATAGATCAAAGGTTCAAGAAAAGAAGAGTAAATAATCTCGACCTGATAAGTGTGTTTTATAAACTTATCTGTATGTTTAAATTAGAAGAAATTATTGTCATTTTAGAATATAAGCTCCTTAATTTGTGTTTATTTGTTTACTTTTCAGAAAATGTCTCAATCGAAAAAGAATAAAGCAATTAATGGAAAAAACGGCAATATTGGATGTTAATTGGAACTTAATTGAGCAAGTAAGAGATATGTGACGTCAACCGGGAAGGTTCATGGTGCTCAAGTGAACAAATCAGATGTTGGAGGTCCCAATTGAAGGAATTGAGAGCTTAATTGAGAAATTCAAGAAGAATATAAGGTTTGGGGACTAAATCGCAACAATTGAAAGTGGAGGACTAAGGCGCAATTAAAGGTCGGGGACTAACTTATACAGCCGAGAAAAGATGGAAATTACATGTCACGCGATCGCTGAAATCCTACTGAGCGATCGTGAATTACCTCAAATTCAGCACTCGAGAGTAAAAGGATCTTCCACGCGATCGCCGGCCATACACCTGTGCGATCGGGCGCTTGTCCGATTGGGCCGCAGATCATATTTTTCTCGCGATTTTTAACAGGCTTTGGACTTTTTGACCTAGGTTTTCTCCAAAACCTATAAATATTGTTCGCTACAAACACACCGCAAGTGCACGAGTCGCATACAAGTGATAGTGGACTAATTGAGTCCGGTTTATCGATCCCACAAGGATTGTTTATTTCAACTACACTCTAGTATAATTAATTTTAACAAGAAACACACACAATAAATATTTGTTTGGCGAAAGTTTTCGTACTAGAATTAAAGTTGCAATTATAAATAAATAACTAGAAAAATGGTGATGAATAGATGATAAAGGAGTGTTGGGATTCTAGATTCCACTTGACCATTACCTAATTGAATTCACAACAAGCAAATAGAAATGCAATTCATTAATCATGTTAGACCCAATTTTCCAAGTTTAGCCAATTACCTCTCTCGAGTGAAATCAACCCTAATTAGTGGCATTAACCTACTATATCTCTATGTCGATTAAAAACACACCAATTGCATTAAACCTATGTGAAAATAGCTCAATGGGTCATCTAGGGTTTTAGGTATATCTCTATCCTAAACAAGAACCTAGAGCTAATATTGTATCGATCTAGAATACACAACAATTTCTCAATAATTGCATATTCCATGAAACCTAAGCATAAATGTGACCACAATAAATGCTAGTCAATAAATACAACAATAAATGCAAAAGATAATAAAAAGCTTAAATTCTTAAAACAAGCATTACAATCAACTAAGCTAGGTCAAGCTTCATCAATACTCCCAACACAAAATAGTTTAGCCCATAGTGAAATAACAATAAAATTCAAAAATTAAATACATCATTTCAACTATGAAATAAAATAAATAGAAAAATATGAAGATTAAGCAAAAACACTTCCCTTCACCAATGATTCCTGCTTTAAAATATCACTATTTTTCCACAATAATGTTGGTATTTCTCCCCAAATCAATATTCATTAACAAAACTATACAAATTCCAAAAGAAATTACAAGATAAAAAGAGAGTAAAAAGAGAGCCTAGGGTTTTTTCTTGAGTTCCAAAGATGAAAAGTCATTCAAAAATTGGTCAAAACCACTTCAAAACGCCCCAAAAATCACTAGATCCGCGTATAACAGCATTTGGGCCGAACCGGATCGCACCGGGTCGGCCCAGATTATCGCTCCAGTTTATGACCACGCGATCGCGTGGCTTACTGACTCGCGATCGCGTGGTTGCCCTTTTTAGTCTCGGGTTGGATTTGTGACCAATATCGCGATCGCGACGTGTGATTAACCAAGCGATCGCTTGGTTGACCTGGCAGCTTCGTAAATTGATGATTAACACTTGGGTCATCCAACTTTCAGTGTAGATCAACTTGGTCCCCAAAGTTTCTGATTTCTTTCAGTTGAGTCCTTTCAAAAGTGCATTTGAGTCCGTCAACTTTGAAAACTTGCAATTTAGTCCTTCGATCAATTGCACATGTGATCCACAACTTTCCAAAGATGACAATTTGGTCCCCAAACTTTGACTCTATGATGGATTTGACTCTTTTCTCCTCAATTTCTTCAAGTATTTATCCCTTTTACTTATTTCTTGTGCTTTCTCCTTGAAGTTGATTGTTAGACCTATTTAACCACAAAATATGCACAATTAAGTAGGTATTTGTCCAAATTACTCAAAAAGTATTACTAAAAATATATGAAATATGCATGTAAAATGCACTCAACAAATACAACTCATTAGGCACAAAAATAGGACATTTGCCTCTCCATAGAACGAGCCACAATAGAGATTTCATCATCAATTACTTGGAGAATCAAACATTGCATAGGGGCGTGAATTGAAGATAATAGAAGAATTGAGACTTTAGTGCATGCTTTCCTTTCTTCTTGTTTTCAATGAACGTTTTATTTTATTGTTTTTGTTCTTCAATCATGATGTGTAACTAAATTCTATGTTGGGATGAACGATGTAGCCTAGTTAATTATTTTTAATTCCATATTCCTTATTTTAACGCTTCAATGCATGTGTTAATTTATTATTGCGTTTAATGCATGAATGAACTGGCCACTATTTCATGATTTAATGTGTTATTTTTATAATCCGTGAGGTGAGTTAATAACATAGATCTAGGTAATAAATCCGGTAATTGAACGAGAGATAGAGATATACTCTTGTGATTATTGCGATCGTGTATGAATTTTTGTGTGTAATGCATCTAGATAAGGAATATTCGGACCCGCTGTAGAGATTCAAGGTTGACTTATTTAGGTAAGATTGATTTAAACTCGAGAGAGGAATCTCAATTTGAATTAGTGAATTCGATCGAACATATATTTAGGAAATAGAACATGGAATTGGAATTGATTTAATTGGTTAGGTGAAATCGTGAATCCCAACTATTTCACAATCTTATTTGAAAACAAAACAATTTAACAATTTTTTTTAATTCATTAGTTCAATTTCTTAATTCTAGATTTTTTTTCTTAAACTACTTTCATTTGTTCAAATAAAGTTAAGAACTGACATATTTCTGTACTTAGTAAACAGTCTTCGTAGGAACGATCACTCGACTAAAAAAGTCACTTTATTACTTGATTGCGATATCGTACACTTGCGATTTTACACAACAAGTTTTTGGCGCTGTTTCCGGGGACTGTTAATTAATATTGATACCCATTAGTTCTTCTTTTACTTTAAACTTTACTTTGCTTATTTTTTTTATTTTTATATTAATTTTCAGTTTTTGTTTTTAATTATTGTTTGATTTAATTTATGTTAAGAAGAACTAAATCGTGTGATTTGCTTCATTTTGATACAGAGATTGAACGTACCTTTCGACAGAGGCGAAGACAACAGTTGGAAGCAAAGCAACAAACAGATTTAGCCATGACAGATAACAGAAATCAGAATAATCAGAATGATCTGCCAGCAGCTGTTATTGGACAGCAACAGGATCATGGGAGGCGCGTTTTGAGAGACTACATGGTTCCTCCTGTGGGGAATATTGGGACCTGTGTAGTGCCGCCAGCAATACCAGCCAGAAATTTCGAGATTAAGACTTCCTTAATTTCTTTGATCCAAAATTATGCTATATTCCACGGGCTGCCATCCGAAGACCCACACGCACATCTCCGGACTTTTCAAGAATTGTGCGACATGCAGCTCGTGAATGGAGTTCCAGATGATGCAGTAAAGCTGAAATTGTTCTCATTCTCATTTGCAGACAAAGCTAAAGCTTGGTTCTATTCCTTACCTTTACACACTATTATCACCTTTGAAATCCTGAGCCAAAAATTCGTAGATAATTTTTTTCCACCTGGCCGGATGTCAAAGCTTAGGCGTGAAATTCTATCCTTTAGTCAACAGCTAGGGGAATCCATTTTTGAAGCTTGGGAAATGTTCAATGAGCTTATCAGACAGTGTCCTACCCATGGAATCGCATATTGGATCTTAGTTCAGACCTTCTATAATGGGTTGACAAATGAAAATAATAAGCACGCAGACTCAACAGCTAGGGGTTCAGTAATGGATATGACTTATGAAGAAGCTTCTGAGATTTTCGAGAAGATGACTTCAAACAGTTACCAATGGTATTCAGAGAGGTCTGCACCTAAGTCTGGGGGAGTAATTGCCGTTAATGAGATTACATCATTAAATGCTAAATTGGATGCGTTGACGAAGAAAATTGACAGTATGGGTGTGCAGACGGTCAATTCAGTTCAAACAGCGCAATGTGATTTTTGTTTTGAAAATCACACTGTTAATTTCTGTCTCATGCAACAGAGTCAATCAAATCCAGAACAAGTCAATTTCGTGGGCAATAGGCAACAGGGTGGTCCTTATTCACAAACCTACAACCCAGAATGGAAGAACCACCCCAACTTCTCCTGGTCTAACAATCAGAATGTTCAGCGTCCGCCTGGTTTTCAACAACAGCAGTAACAACAATCTCATAAAACCATGGCATAAAACATGGAGATGTTAATCCAGTTAGTCAAAAGTCAGAATGGCGAGATTATAAATCAAGCAGCTGAGATTAAGAATTTGAAAAGACAAATGGGAGAGCTGGCAGCTAGCAGTTCAATAAGACAGTCAGGACAGTTATCCAGTAATACTGAAACAAACCCTCGGGAGCATGTTAATGCAATAAAACATGGAATTAGAGTTAATTTAATTGGTTAGGTGAAATCGTGAATTCCAACTATTTTACAACCGTTTTTAAAAACAAAACAAATTTCACAATTTAATTCTTTAATTGATTTTTTTTGTTTTAGATTTCAAACATCAAATTATTTTGTTCATTAAAATAAGGTTTAGAACTAACATATTTCGGTAATTAATAGCAGTATTCATGGGACGATAATCCGGACTCTTAGGTCCACTTTATTACTTCTCACGATCCGTGCACTTGTAAAGATAATTCGCTTAGCGAGATATCAGTGAACAAGTTTTTGAGATCGAAGACAACAAATACAAAGAAACATATATAACAATATAAATCAATGAAACTCAATAGAGTACGTCCTTGAATCTTGATCTAGTCGTCATAGATCTAATCTTCACACGGGAATAGACACGATCACATGCAATATAGCTAGTTGCCAAAACCGACATCGAAACTAGTTTGACTCCAGGACAGCATCCAACGTGATCTTCGCCACTTTATGCCTGTCTAATTTGTCAGCATATATAAATAATTCTAATGCATCTGTTTATTCCCTTTCAATTCACTTTTTTCCTTACATCAGATCAACATCCCACTCCTCTTAGCGATTTTTAAAGAATAGTACTGGGTACCTAAAAATGTTAAAATATTTTTCAGTTTGGTGGGTCTTACAGTAAAAATGAAATAAAGAAATGTTTTAGTATAAAATATGATTATTTTAATTTAAATATAACCACTGTTTATTTTTACAATTGGTAAATCTGCGGAGACGTATTTAGGGTCCGTTTGATTAGGTAAAATTTTTCATGGAAAAAGAAATTTTTTTCCTACTTTCTCACTTTTTGGTGTTTGATTATAAAAATTTGGCATGGAAAAAACTTTCCTTAGTCCTACATCACATGCCCATTTTCAAGGATTTTGTGGAAAATATTTTTTCTTGGTTTGGTTAAGAAAAGATTTTCCATGTTACATGGAAAATTATTTTCGACACGTTTAATCAATTTTGTTGTTGTTAATTGACTTATTTTATTTCCAAAAAATAACATTATCATCATCAAGTACAAATATATTTAAAAAGTAAAAAAAAAAAAATTTTTGATTAAAATAGCAAAAAATTACTTTATTTTCCATGAAAAATAATGTCAATAAAACAACAAAAGTTGGAAAATTTCCTACTTTTTCCACCTAGAAAATTAAATCAATCAAACACATTAAACTTCTAATTCCCAGGAATTCAATTCCCTAGAATTCGTTTTCTTTCCACCCAAATTCCACCCTCGCTATCAAACGGACCCTTATATTTTAGTGGGAAAGAAAGAGAACTACTATGAACTTCCAGTACACTTTTCACTATTTAGGTATATATGAAGTATTCTGTTTTTAAAAAAGGTTGAACTCCAACCTTAAAGCCTGTGCCCTTGGGATTTGTAGACTATGTACATTGGAGGATGTGCCTCAATGAAGTAGGGTTGAGAGCTTGACGTTTAACTGCATTTGCAAGAAATCTCATTCATATCAAAGGTAGGATTGGAACTCCTACCCTGCAGATAGCACCTATTTGTTTCAGATAAAAATAAAGCCTCTATCTAGCCCCTATTTTTGGCCAATTTTTTGTATAGTTGCTTTCACTTCAAGTGGGGCCCACAACAATTTGCCCTCTACCGCCCACAATAGTGAACTGCTTTTACTGTAGAAAACTTACAATTTTTGGAGGAAAACTGGGGGCCAGATAGAGGATTAAGAGGCCGTTTGGTCTATCAAGAAATTCTATCAAAAATTTTCAGACTCAATCTCAACCATCCATTTTTGGTCAAGCTCACAATTTTTTACTTTTCAAACTTATCTAAACTACACATCCATAAAAAAAAAAAAAAAATTACAAAAATCAAAAAATTTCGATGGACCAAACGGGCTCTAAATGTTTAATAGATCTTGATGAAAATTGATAGAACATGTAGTTAGAAAATGTGAATTTCATTAAATGTATGATTAAAATTAAATTTGAATCCAACTTTTAGATATAGCTTAACCAAATTGAGATTTATTTTCAATAGTTGACAATCATATATCATAAATCATGTATTGTTGATCTTCTACATAAATAGTTACATGAATTCCATGACAACAACTTCAGCTAAAATGTTATAATGAGTATTTTATTATTTTTACGCTTCTACGGTATGTTGTACTAGTAAATAACCATGTCATGCAACGATTATTTGAAAGATCGGTTCAAACATAACTGTCATTAGAGATATTTTCTTTGATTTGATATTCATCACTTGGTGTAGTGGTGATCGAGTTTTAGTGACACTTAATCCATATTTTGTTTAGATAAAAATTAGATTTTAAGTAGATTTTAATAAAATTTATTGGAATATATGTAATTGAAAAGTTGTGTATCTCATAAAATACGTGATTTTAAAATTTGATTAAAAACTTAAGCTAACCAAACATGGGCTTTAAAAAAATTTGATAGCAAATGAAATTTAATAGTATACATTCCCAATTATAAATACTTACACAATCCCACACTAAAATCATCACTGAAAAAACTCAAAATCACGTATTAGAATATAATTATGCACTCTAATAACGTACCTTTTACATGCATAATGTTGGACAGAATTCCGACTTACCAAAATCGAATATATGAAGTAGAAAACCAAAAATGCATGAAAATGAATTCGGTCGAGGTAAGAGTTGTACTCTTTGTCCTTAAGACGATAATACTCCGCACGGGTGCTAACGGTTTTCCGGCATTCGTCTCACAAGATACAGTGATCATGTCCCGCAATAGGAGCACTCCAAATTACGACGACCAATGAACCTTACTTATACTTTGAACTCTCTTCATATGAAACTCGACTCCAAATAAACGCAAAATATTTTGAAGTGAATATGAATTAGTATGATAATACAATCATGAAAAATAAATGATTGATGAATGAATGAATAATCAAAGCATATGTGGTCTATATATAGATGTTGAAAAGTTGTGTCTTAAAAGACACAACCCTTACAACAGACACATCCTTTCAAATTTGTCTCTAATTGAAAAGATACAATTATTGAAAAATATTAATTCAAAAGTCACAATCTTTTATATGAACAGACACATCTTTTCATTAAATTAATTCTAGAATATTTTATAATATTCTACTAATTTTTCAATACCGTCACAAATTTAAGTGGCTTAATTTACATTCATCAACTAATGGTTCCACTTAAATAATCACATAAATTGGTCAAAACCAATTTTTCCAACAATCCCCCACATGAATGAAAATTAATGGAAAGACTATGCAGACACTGAAGAGAGTACACGCGGAAAGCTATTGCATCAGGAGAGGTAGCTTTGGGCTTTGAACCTGCCTTAGTGAAATACTATCGGATTTACTTGGCTAAATAGTGAACATGATGTCTTGAACCGTTCAGCCGTTGGTGTAAACCAAGATAATAGTACTCACAGAATATCTTCTCTAACACTTTCGGTTATCACGGTTGTGTTCATTTTGGCCCTAAACAACTCTTGGTTTTATAAGTGTTTTAGAGAATTCAAGCCTTGAAACATTCTCATAGAAGCGGCCCCACTTCTCACTTACATAGGTGATTTCCTATTAGGAGTAGTCTGCCTACCCCACTTGGTTTATCCAAGATATAGGAATCATTAAAAGCTAAGCTTAACCTAGACACTCTGCAAAAAGAACTTTGGTTTGACCATAGAAATGAGTAGGAATTTAATCCCAAGTGCTTAACTGAATCTTCGTAACTTAGTTGTCTAATTGAACCAAGTTCTTGGGATCTCCAGTCAGCATGGTTGAGTTATCATTACAAAGATTACATGCGTAGTAGGCTTTAATCTCATTACCTTCGATTAGTAATTTAATGATCTCTTGGTAAGCTTTTCTGATAAGAAACCCCTTTGGTAATTAAACCAAAAATTCCCATAACAATGTTTGTTTAAACCCAAGAAAGCTAAAAAAGGTAATAAATGAGGAATCTTGACCCAAGTTTAACCTAACCAAAATTCTAAGGAAGTTAACCCTAGCCCAATGGAGAGATTAAGACAAATACCAAGACTTGTGGAATAAACATCAACAAATACACAAGAACAAACTCTCTATATATAAGTTGAATAAAATTCCAAGAAATAGTTACAAGATAAAGAAAGGATTATACCTCTCCAAAGCTCTCAAGGAGTGTTCTTCAATGTCTAAACTAGCTAGGGTTTGGAAAACTTTGCAAGTATATACAAAAAAAGTGAAAGATAAAAGTTTGAGAAATTGCACAAAAAACCCCGCTATTACATTCGGGAAACTTTCAGTCGACCGAACTGGTCGACCGAAATGGCATTTTCGGTCGTACGAAGGTCAGCCGAACCCGCCTGAAGCTACGTCTCAGAATCCTGCAGAGTTTCGGTCGACCGGATGGACTTTCGGTCGACCGAAATGTCCTGAGCTTCCAAACTTAGGCAATTGACCTCGATCTTGCTCTCTTCCATGTGGACTTGATTTTGGAGCTTGAAAATGAGTCCCGCCATCGACTCTTGGACCTCTTTAGCCTTGGATCTTGTCATAGGCCCCACCGGTATTCTGATAGAGGGTTGACCTGTTTGACTTTGACTCGATTGACTCCCTGGATTCTCATCATCCCCTCCCTCTTGAAAATGATTCGACCTCGAATCTTCACCTGCATCAAAAGGGGATAAGTCAGAGACGTTAAAAGAAACCGATACATTGTACTCACCAAGAAGGTCAAGCTTGTAGGCATTATCATTGATTTTCTCTAGGATTTGGAAGGGGCCATCACCACGTGACTGTAATTTTGATTTTCTTTGAGTCGGGAATCGCTCCTTCCTCAAATGCAACCATACCCAATCACCGACCTCAAATGTCATTCGTTTTCTGCCTTTGTTGGCACTGGAGGCATATTGTTCATTCTTCTTCTCGATTTGGAGCTTGACTTTCTCGTGGAGAGATTTTACCAACTCCGCCTTTCTTTTCCCATCTAAACTACCCCTTTCATCAATAGGTAACAGAATCAAATCCAAAGGAGTTAGAGGGTTAAAACCATAAACAATCTCGAATGGAGAAAAAGAAGTAGTAGAATGAACACTTCGATTATATGCAAATTCAACAAAAGGTAAACACTCTTCCCAATTCTTTAGGTTGCCCTTAAGGACGGTGCGAAGAAGTTGTGTTAAAGTTCTATTAACCACCTCAGTTTGGCCATCGGTTTGGGGATGACAAGTTGTTGAAAACAAAAGTTTGGTTCCCAATTTCCCCCACAAGACCTTCCAAAAGTGGCTAAGGAATTTAACGTCCCTATCCGACACAATGCTCCTAGGAACCCCATGGAGTCGCACTATTTCCCTAAAGAATAGGTCGGCTATATGAATGGCATCATCGGTTTTATGACAAGCAAGGAAATGCGCCATTTTACTAAACCTATCTACAACCACAAAGATGGAATCACTACCCTTTTTTGACCTAGGCAACCCTAAAATGAAGTCCATAGAAATTTCCATCCAAGGTTCACTCGGGACAGGTAGGGGTGTATATAATCCATGCGGTTCTACCTTGGACTTGGCCTTCCTACAAGTTATGCACCGAGAACAAATTCTCCCAACATCTCTACTCATTTTAGGCCAAAAGAAATGTTCTTGTAAGATTTCCAAGGTTCTCCTTACCCCAAAGTGACCCATTAATCCCCCGCCATGGGCCTCCCTTACCATCAACTCCCTCAATGAGTAATTTGGCACACAAAGTTTACCTTCTCGAAACAAAAAACCATCATGCCTATAATACTTACCAAATCCAACCCTCTCACATGATATAAATATACTAGCAAAATCCGCATCATGCACATACAAGTCCTTAATGCTCTCAAAACCTAACAATTTAGCACTCAAGGTAGTAATAAGAGCATACCTTCGAGAAAGGGCGTCGGCTACCACATTCTCCTTACCTTGTTTGTATTTGATGACATAGGGAAAAGTTTCCACGTACTCCACCCATTTGGCATGCCTCTTGCTCAACTTCCCTTGCCCCTTCAAGTGCTTCAATGACTCATGGTCGGTGTGGATGACGAACTCTCTAGGCCACAAGTAGTGGTTCCATGTCTCTAACGATCTTACCAACGCATAGAGCTCCTTGTCATAGGTGGGGTAGTTCAGGGCGGCTCCACTAAGCTTCTCGCTAAAGTAGGCAATCGGTCTTTTCTCCTGCATCAAAACTGCTCCAATACCTGTGCCTGAAACATCACATTCAATCTCAAAAGTTTTATCAAAATTAGGCAAGGATAAAACCGGGGCGGTGCACAATTTGTTATTTATTTCATTAAAGGCCTTTTCTTGCGCCTCCCCCCATTTAAACCCAACATGTTTTTTGACAACCTCGGTAAGTGATGAAACTAGTGTGCTAAAATCCTTGACAAATCGACGGTAAAAACTAGCTAACCCGTGGAAGCTTCTTACCTCGGTGACACTTGTGGGAGTGGGCCATTCCTTAATGGCTTTGATCTTCTCCTCATCGACCTCTACCCCCTTAGTACTAACTACAAATCCAAGAAAGACCACACTCTCCATACAAAAATTACACTTGTTAAGGTTAGCATACAATTGTTCTTTTTTCAAAACCACAAGTACACTTCTCAAATGTTCAATATGCTAATGCAAATTTTTGCTATAAATCAAAATATCATCGAAGTAAACTACCACAAATTTCCCAATGAATGCACGCAAAACATGGTTCATTAATCTCATAAAAGTGCTCGGTGCATTAGTGAGACCGAAGGGCATAACCAACCACTCATATAAACCATATTTAGTTTTAAAAGCGGTTTTCCATTCATCTCCTTCTCTCATCCTAATTTGGTGGTATCCACTTCTCAAGTCGATTTTACTAAAAATGCAAGAACCATGCAACTCATCTAGCATATCATCTAACCTAGGAATGGGGTGTCGATACTTTACCGTTATGTTATTAATGACTCGGCAATCGACACACATTCTAAAGGTTCCATCCTTCTTGGGCAATAGTAGCACCGGAACGGCACAAGGACTCATGCTCTCTCGAACATATCCTTTGCTCATCAACTCCTCAACTTGTTTTTGGAGTTCCTTGGTCTCCTCCGGATTGCTTCGGTATGCCGGTCTATCTGGAATGACGGCTCCGGGGATGAAATCAATTTGATGCTCGATGCCTCTAATGGGTGGAAGCCCACTAGGCATCTCCTCCGGAAAGACATCCTCGAAATCCTGCAACAAAGAAGTAGCTAAAGTGGGGAGGGAAGTGTGAGGGTCGTCAAGTGTAAGGAGGGACTCCTTATACACCATCAAAAGAATAGAATGATTTTCTTTTAAAGCTCTCTCCACATCACCTTTACTCGCATAAAAATTCATTCTTTTCTCAATTTCTTTTGCCATCTTTCTTTTTTCTTGCATCCCCTCATTTTTTTTCTCACTATTTTTTCCCCACTTTTTTTTTCACTTTCTTTTTGTCCCTCACTCAACTCCATCTTTTTTTTTCTTCTTTCTTTTTCCTCCTCCTCCTCCTTCTTGAGTTTCAATTGGTCCTTGTAAACTTCTTCCGGACTCAAAGGTAGGAGTGTTACGGGTTTTCCATTCATTTGGAAACTATACCGATTTTTCCTACCATCATGCAATACCCTCCTATCATATTGCCATGGCCTCCCCAATAAAATATGTGTAGCTTGCATGGGCACCACATCACAAAGTACTTGATCCTCATAGGTCCTTATGTTGAAAATAAGTAATACTTGCTTGCTTACCTTCAACTCACCATAATCACTCAACCATTGTAACTTATAAGGATTAGGATGTGGCATTAAAGGTAATCCCAACCTCTCGACCATACTAGTGCTAACTACATTGGTGCAACTCCCCCCATCAATGATGAGACTACACGCTTTATCCTTCACAAGACACCTAGTATGGAAGATATTCTCTCTTTGCTTAGCCACATCATCCACCTTGGCTTGGGTGTTGAGAGACCTAATGGTGACTAAAGACTTGGGTGGACTAACAATTCCCTCCACCTCTTCTTCCTTGCCATCACTATCTCCTCTACATGGCATCCCCTCTTCGTCCTCTTCATCTTCCGAGTACCACTCCCCATTTCTAATAATCATCACCCTATTGTTAGGGCACTCTCGAGCATAATGCCCCCGTCCTCTACACTTGAAGCATTCTATATCCCGACTCCTAGAAGTGGTAGGAACAACCTTTGGTTTATCCTTGACGAAGCTAACTTCCTTTCCCTTGGAGGTTTCAATATTGTCCTTAAGTGGTGCCTTATCAACCTTTTCACTCCCCCACTTAGACTTCCAATTGGAACTAGGACCTCCCAAGAATTTTTCTTGCCCCTTTTTCTTAAATTGCTCCTTCTTCTTCAATTGAGCTTCCACTTTAATAGCCATGTGTACCAACTCCTCCATCTCAACATAATGGTGTAATTCAACCACATTGGCTATCTCCCTATGAAACCCACTCATAAATCGAGCCATAGTGGCTTCTCTATCCTCCTCTATGTCGGCCCTCATCAAAACTTTCTCCAACTCCTTATAATAATCTTCAACACCCTTTGTTCCTTGAGTAAGAGTTTGTAGTCTTTGATAGAGCCCCCTATAGTAGTGACTTGGTAAAAATCTTTTTCTCATAAGGCTCTTCAACTCATCCCAAGTATCCACACTACCCTCTAAATTCCTTCTCCTAGTGAGTAATAAATTATCCCACCAAGTTAAGGCATAGTCGGTAAACTCCACTACCGCTAACTTAACCTTTTTATCCTCGGAGTACCTATGACATTCAAAGATCGATTCTATCTTCCTCTCCCATTCTAAATAGGCATCCGGATCACTATTCCCATGGAAAGAAGGAATTCTCATCTTAATACTACCAAGATTACCATCCACTCCATCCCTACCCCTAGGGTTCCTCCCATGACCTCGACCTACTCCCCTCACATTCCTACCTCCTCTATTCCTACCCATGTTCCAATTTTGGTCACTACCCCCTTCACTCTCCAATTCATTATCATCAACATCATCATCCTCATATTCATCCCTAGGCCTTCTCCTATCACCCCTCCTAACGTTATCATCCCTTGGAGGTGGAACTTCCCTCCTAGTCTCCAACTTCGCTAATCTACCCTCCAACCTTCCCCCTATATCCGCCATAGTAACCGTGAGAGCTTGTATCATATCCCTCAACTCTTGAGTTTGTGCATTAGAATCTTGTCCACTGGAAGTATGTGTATTAGCCATGGAGTGTAAGTGTGCAAGTGTCCTCACAAAATATTTTTGCTCGTGTTTCACTCAATTAGGCTTTTTCCCTCTAATGAGCTCACCACTCTTGCCTTTTACCACTCTTCACTTTCTTATCCAAACTTTCCAAGGAACGTAATTCAACTAAATAGAGAATTCAATTCTTGTGTAGCACAAATTCCACAATTAATAAGAGGAAGCAAGGAAGGATTGACACAATAGCAAGTAGAATTTAGTTGCTTACTACTATACAAGGAAGTAAGGATTTGAATTTGATCAACAAGATTTTCAAGGGTATAGTCTCAATAACTCGATGTAAGACACAAGGAATTCAAATAAGAATGTGTTTGGTAATTGAAATGTAGGATTCAATATGGAAACACTCTTGGAACATTTTGTCAAACACTTAGGATGCAACTTGAATAGTTGAAGATTTTCAAGTGTTTGTTCAAATGTAACCCCAACAAACCTTCAAATTGATAACAACTACAATGCCCAATATGTAGGAATCATGGAATATTTATGGCATATAAATTTCCCCCAGTTTTTTTTGCAATTTTCGTTTTTTTTTATTTTATTTTTTATCAAGAACAACAACAATAAATGTAAAGATAGGACTACCAATTTTAGAGCCAAGCTCTGATACCAAATGATGCGAACCCCTTTGGTGATTAAACCAAAAATTCCCACAACAATGTTTGTATCAACCAAGAAAGCTAAAAAAGGTAATAAATGAGGAATCTTGACCCAAGTTTAACCTAACCAAAATCCTAAGGAAGTTAACCCTAACCCAATGGAGAGATTAAGACAAATACCAAGACTTGTGGAATAAACATCAACAAATACACAAGGACAAACTCTCTATATATAAGTTGAATAAAATTCCAAGAAATAGTTACAAGATAAAGAAAGGATTATACCTCTCCAAAGCTCCCAAGGAGTGTTCTTCAATGTCTAAACTAGCTAGGGTTTGGAAAACTTTGCAAGTATATACAAAAAAGTGAAAGATAAAAGTTTGAGAAATTGCACAAAAAAACCCCGCTATTACATTCGGGAAACTTTCGGTCGACCGAAACTATTTCGGTCGAACACCTGGTCGATCGAAATGGCATTTCCGGTCGTACGAAGGTCAGCCGAACCCGCCTGAAGCTACGTCTCAAAATCCTGCAGAGTTTCGATTGACCGGATGGACTTTCGGTCGACCGAAATGTCCTGAGCTTCCAAACTTAGGCAATTGACCTCGATCTTGCTCTCTTCCATGTGGACTTGATTTTGGAGCTTGAAAATGAGTCCCTCCATCGACACTTGGACCTCTTTAGCCTTGGATCTTGTCATGGGCCCCACCGGTATTCTGATAGAGGGTTGACCTGTTTGACTTTGACTCGATTGACTCCCTGGATTCTCATCATTTTTGATATAGTGGAGTGGATCCACAAAATAATACCATCTGAGATCAACTTCAATACAAGACGATCTATACCGTTTGAGACACAATCAATCAATGTAGCAGGTATAGACTTGTCACTTTTGGAACTCTGAAGCCATCATGCTTCAATCACTTTAGTTGAAGCTTTGTTACAGTTATTCGTAACCCCCACAAGTTTAGGATATCGAATAAATAAGCTTCCAAATTTTCTTGAAATAAAATACTTATTTCTCACTTTGTCTAAAGCTCTTTGTCTAGAGCTCTAGTTCCAAAAATTCATTTTCAAATTCATAATGATTTCGAGCATTTTCAAATACCGCACTAGCATAGTAAACACATTTACTAATGGATATAAGTCCTTACAATGGACGTCTATGTCCAAATATGGTACCAACAAACACTAGTACAGAAACGGCTATTCGCGTCGGTTGTAAAGGGATATTCGCGTCGGTTGTAGCAGCGACG
The DNA here is from genome assembly GCA_963555705.1 of Ligustrum vulgare. NCBI lineage: Eukaryota > Viridiplantae > Streptophyta > Magnoliopsida > Lamiales > Oleaceae > Ligustrum > Ligustrum vulgare. Next base: position 32,923,235 of record OY743186.1, on the reverse strand, counting down.
CCTATGGAAGCGACGCACAATGTTCTGAGTTTAGGCGTCGGTTGTGAACCGACGCGTAAAACAACAAAAGGCGTCGGTTGTAGGGGCACAACCGACGCCTAAAACATAACAAAAGGCGTCGATTGTAGGGGCACAATCGATGCCTAAAATATAACTATGGGCGTCGGTTGTGCCCCTACAACCGATGCCCATAGTACCATCATGGGCGACGGTTGTGCCCCTAAAACCGACGCCCATGAGTGCATTTTATTGCATCGGTTAAAGGACACAACCGACGCCTTTTATTGTTCTTACCAGACTTACCTCCTATACACGCGCGCACGCACACACCTGTATATTATATTTTGTTCACATTGTACATCCCATCAACAATCAATAATCAACAATCATCAATCAATATATATATATATAGAAATGCATAACAAAATTAAATAACTCAACAAATAGAATTTTAAATTAATTTGTCAACAAATTTGTACATACATAACATTAAAAATCAAAATTACACACAGTTTTTGACAAAGTATTGAGCCCATAAATTTCGAACCTCGTCGATTTCCTCCATTGAGTAAAATTCTTGAAATGCCTAAAAACAATTAAAAAGAATTAATAATTATTATGTTTATAAAATAGAAATCGTGTAAATAACTTACACCTTGTCTAGAGAAGTAAGTTGAGAATGAGCCGTGACTATCTCGAACATGTTTCTCATAACATAGTAGCCACACCCATCTCCTCCAGGTTGTTGAGGACACTGAAATTTGAACCTTTAAAATTAATATCTAATGAAAGTGAATATATATATATATATATATATATATATATATATATAATTCAAAGATTTGTAAAAACTTGGAAAGCTTAACTAGTTTTCATACCGAGATTTTTTTCCAATTTACATTGGAATGTGTCCTCTGGCCTTCTAATGACCAAAACGCTCGGAAGGCCCTAAAATATCGATGGATATCATGAATAAGTTATAGAGATAATAATGAAACGCAAAAATCCTAACAAAATTCACCGTGCCATATCCACCGTGTATAACCTTCCTTAAACCCACGACGAATCAAATGACTCTTCACTTGCTCAGAGCTACGAAATTTTCTCAGATTCTTATAATCAAAACAAGGACACAAAAGCATTTCTTCACCTTCTTTTATTTTATTTTCCTCAGCACGTTTCATAAATTCTTCAACCCCTTTCACATATTCATTTGTATTACGTCTCCCATACATCCAACCCCGATCCATATCTAATAAACCTATATATAAAGATATTCACCACGTGTTAAAACAAATGAAATTGCCATAATTTATTGTTTTCATATTTTATTTATAAATTCCTACAGAAATTTTGACAGAATCTCCCCTATAAATTGGACTTAGCCAACCTGTAAGGGGAATCAAAATACCATAATAAAACTAAAATAGTCAACCTCAACATATTCAAAACTCAAAAAAAAACTCCCAATCAAACTTCAACATTATCATCTATTCTAAAATATTCAACCTCAACATGTTAAAAACTCAAACATTTTTAGTCTCTTAATTATTCACTATATATGCTCATATCTCCAAATCATTACAACATAATCATCTCAACTCACCAAAATATCCAACAAGTACAAAACATTTCAAATAATTCATTTGTAAGTACCTCACAATCATTACTTATCTGTAACTTCGAAAATCAAATAAATTTTTTAACATTCTACAATTTCAATAAAACTCTAATAATTTAAAAATTGAATTTATACATCTACTTACTCAAAGTTAATAATCTACATTAACATTCAAACTAGAGTAATAAATTCATTTAAATCAATCAACATATTAAATCATAAATAATAAATTCAATTATAACCTAAAGAAATGAAGAAACTAGTTTAAACTTAAAATATGAAAATGTGTGGGTTGTATGTATTGAAGCTTGTATATACACATTTGATGAAAAATCATAAAAAACTACTGATTTTATTATATTAATAAAATTATTTTATACTGATTTAATTTTAGATTTTAGAAAAAAATTACAAATTTTATAAATATCATCACCCAAAGAGACATCCTTTAAAGAAAAACATTTGATGAAAAATCATAAAAGAAAAAAGTATATAGAACATGCATTACATAAACGGCAATTTTATTGCCACTACATTTTAATTAATACACCACATTTAAAATATGTTTTTAATAAATACATCACAACAAATTTACAATCACAACCTTAACTCAATAAAAACAAATGAAATAATAAATAAAAAATCCACATTGTGGTATCTCATCCACAAAATCACCCCACTAAATTTCAAAATTCACTGTTATTAATTTATTGATCTACTATCATCTTCTCTGGGCCAACATAACCTCATCCCCTAACCCCGTGCTCTATCCCAAAATTTAGATTCCAGGCAAAGCCATGGAGTAATGTTCCAAATTTATAATAGTACACATAAATTTTCATTCAATTTTTAAGTCTAATTTGCACAGAAATTCCTTACTTTATGGCCTAAGACGCTTGAGTTCAGTTCTCCACTCATCAATTTGCTAAAACCAGTAAAAAGCAAATGCATCCTAATAGATAAAGAAACTCTATATATTAATTAATTTTCTTGTAGCCCATAACCCAGGAGTCGAATATATGTTGAAAAAAAAAAAAAAAAAACGAAAACTACTTACCGCAGTCGGTGGACGCAGCGAGGGGTGGGGGTGGCGGCGTCGGTGGGGGTGGTGGCAGCTGAGTGGCGACGGCTTGGTGGCAAACGGAGACGGGGGCGGGCGGAGGGGAAGGGAGGTGGGTAAAGAGAGGGGTTCCACTTAACCGGAAAGAGAGAACTCGTAGGGCACGAACGATCTACGACTAGCTGAAGCTGACAGGCGTGACGAGAAAATAAGAATAAGACCTAGCTGGGGTAGGTGGCGAAGGTGGCGACGGAGCAGGGAGGAAGAATGGCGCGCGCGGGTAGGAAGATGAAATTTGTGAAGAATAAGACCTAGCTGGGGTGTTTAAAATCAGTTAAACGCGTCGGTTCTTACGTTGAACCGACGCCCATTATTTAAAGGCGTCGGTTCAACGCAAGAACCGACGCCTATAATAGGCACATAGGCGTCGGTTCTTTAATCAGAACCGATGCCCATGCTTCGACGGTGGCACCCGCGTCGGTTGTTTTATAACAACCGACGCGTTTATTTAACTCTTATTTACAATTTTGCCACCGTGTTTTGAAAAAAACGACGCGAATAGCTTCTTTTTTTGGACTATTTTGTACTAGTGAAATTTTCCAAGGAATAGTGCAGTTCAATAATGTTCAAAATCTCGTTATAATTTGAAGAAAGCAAGGCCACCCCCACACTTCACGGGTAGTCCCAAGTTCAAGTTTTAATATATACTCGAACAACAACTCAGCACGATTGAGATAAGATTTGAAATCCAACACTATATGGATTAAATCTTAAAATCAAGAACCTTAAGGACTTAGATTTTTAAAGTCCATAACTCGAAGGACTATAAGGCCAAAGTTGCATATCCCAAGACCTTGAGTACTTAATATGCAATTAAATCCTTAATGTAAAAATTGCGACTCAAGTCCCTCGGCCTATTAAATTTCCAATTACAAGTCCTTTTCATCAAATCACCAAGGTTTCTTAACTAGTGGATTTTCCAATCTTTGGTAATGATATTCAATTTAAGTCATTGAATCATTATCATTACAAACTTACGAATATTCTTCAAATATTCAATACTTATTATTAATTATTGCATATCGATATACATGCAATAAACGATCTTGTTCCAATTTCAACCATTTTTGGTTATTATGAACCATCCTTATACTTCTAAAATTAGTATAAGAGATTTCTACCTTTCCATCTTCATAGGGGATTTCTACCTTTCCATCTTCATAGAACATCTTTCTATGACTCAAGGTATAAATATTGTAACTTGTAAAATAAGTTACCATCACAATTCCTCAATTAGGAATCACGTGCTCATGTAGTAACATTACCCCCACAAATCTTGGGTAAGGTTTGAACTTAGCGTTTCACTCCATAAAATTTTGTGGTCATCAATTTTCTTTGGCAATCAAAATGGGAATTAATATTTTCCCCTTCAAATTTTGGATTATGCAAATTGAGTATGATAATATTCAAAATGCTAGAAGTAACCATAGATTACAAAGCCATTCTAAAGAACTCAAAATCGAATCTGTCAAATTCCTTAGTTTAATGGATGTTTGTGATTCTTTTAGAAACAAAATATGTGACTCACAAACTAATGAGATTCAAACTTACCATACTTCACAAAATCAGGCGGTGGATTCGTGCATGCAATATATGATCCCACAATACACAAATTCCAATACATGCATAATAATAATGCATGCAAACTAATTTCATAGCATAATATATAATATTGTAATCACTAATCATGCATGCGTAGTTTGATATATAATTCCATCTTTCATATAAAAATGGATTCGGCATGTATTCAAACATTATGCAAATAATTTAACAAAATATAATATGCACACATTATAGTCTTAAGATTGCTGGTAAAAAGTTAACGTGCATAATTATATTCTAATAACGTACCTTTTACATGCATAAAGTTGGACGGAATTCCGACTTACCAAAATCGAATATATGAAGTAGAAAACCAAAAATACATGAAAATGAATTCGGTCGAGGTAAGAGTTAGACTCTTTGACCTTAAGACGATAATGCCCCACACGGGTGCTAACGGTTTTCCGGCATTCATCTCCCAAGATACAACGACCATGTCCCGCAATAGGAGCACTCCAAATTACGAAGACCAACGAACCTTACTTATGCTTTGAACTCTCTTCATATGAAACTCGACTCCAAATAAACGCAAAATATTTTGAAGTGAATATGAATTAGTATGATAATACAATCATGAAAAATAAATGAATGATGAATTGATGAATGAATGAATGAATAATCAAAGCATATGGGGTCTATATATAGATGTTGGAAAGTTGTATCTCAAAAGACACAACCCTTACAAGAGACACATCCTTTCAAATTTATCTCTAATTGAAAAGACACAATTATTGAAAAATATTAATTTAAAAGTCACAATCTTTTATATGAAAAGATACATCTTTTCATTAAATTAATTCTAGAATATTTTATAATATTTTACTAATTTTTCAATATTGTCACAAATTTAAGTGACTTAATTTTCATTCATCAACTAATGGTTCCACTTAAATAATCACATAAATTGGTCAAAATCAATTTTTCCAACATGTTGTACTAGTAAATAAGCATGTCATGCAACGATTATTTGAAAGATCGATTCAAACATAACTGTCGTTAGAGATATTTTCTTTGATTTGATATTCACCACTTGATGATCGAGTTTTAGTGACACTTAATCCATATTTTGTTTAGATAAAAATTAGATTTTAAGTAGATTTTAATAAAATTTATTGGAATATGTGTAACTGAAAAGTTGTGTATCTCATAAAATACGTGATTTTAAAATTTGATTAAAAACTTAAGCTAAGCAAACATGTGCTTTAAAAAAAATTGATAGCAAATGAAATTTAATAGTATACATTCCCAATTATAAATACTTACACAATCCCACACTAAAATCATCACTGAAAAAACACAAAGCCAGCCATGGTGAAAATTTTCTGGTCACTAGCCATTCTTTTTTTCTCCTCTGTAGCCCTAGGGGGGTTTACCCCTAACTGCAATATCCCAGAACAAGGCTCAACCCTCCAAGTCATCCATGTCAACAGTCTATGCTCCCCATTTAGGTCAAAAACCCAGCTCTCATGGGAAGACAGTGTTCTTCAAATGCAGACTGAGGACAAAGAGAGGTTAATTTACTTATCTAGCCTTGTCGCCGGCAGGTCTATTGTCCCTGTTGCCTCCGGCAGACAGGTTACGCAGAACCCTACTTACATTTTGAGGGCTAAAGTCGGAACTCCACCTCAAACCCTTCTAATGGCTATGGATACTAGCAGTGATGCTGCTTGGATTCCATGCAGCGGCTGTGATGGCTGCGCCACTGCCGCTTTTGATACGGCTAAGTCTTCGTCTTTTAAGAACCTCAGTTGCGGTGCTGCACAATGCAAGCAGGTATAATACGATTATCTAGAAATCTTTTATGGCTTGATAGCGCGCAGTACTACTTTTCACGCCCAACGCGCCGCCGTGAGAGTAAAAATAGTTTTTGACATCGATTTGTAATTTTCTTACTTGTCGGAATCTAGTGTACAGCATGACCCGTGAACTATACTGCCATAGTCACGGGTTATGATCAAGACTTCTTTACTTTTATAGAATGGTTTTTTAAAATTTACTAAAAAGTTAACCTTTTTTTATTTTTATTTTTATTTTTATTTTTTATTTTATTTACGAGGAAATCTGCAGTGCTATTAAGTTTTAAACAGTGTCACAATGACATATTTTATTTGTTAAGCAATTCAATTAATTTGTTCAGGTGCCCAACCCAAGTTGTGAAGGCACTACATGTGGCTTTAACCTAACCTACGGTGGCTCCTCCATCGCGGCCAGTTTGGTCCAGGACACCATCACCCTCGCCACCGACCCTATCCTCGGCTACACATTCGGCTGCGTTCGCAAAGCCATTGGTAGCTCCATACCGGCACAGGGATTACTGGGCCTGGGCCGAGGCCCATTGTCACTATTGTCTCAAACCCAAAACCTCTACAAGTCCACATTTTCTTATTGCTTGCCTAGCTACAAGTCTCCAAACTTTAGTGGATCACTCAGGTTGGGGCCCAATAGCCAGCCCATTAGAATCAAATATACCCAATTGCTTAAGAACCCAAGAAGATCATCCCTCTACTATGTGAACCTCGTGGGGATTAAGGTTGGCAAGGGATTAGCGAAGATCCCTCCTAGTGCATTAGCCCATGATCCAAACACTGGTTCAGGGACAGTCATCGACTCTGGTAATATTTTAACCAATTTTTAACCATCTGGTCTATAACTTTAAGTCAGCAATTGTTTTAACCGTATATTCTTCGTGTTCATAAATTAAGTTGGTGACACAAATCTTGTTTCACTTTGTTTCTGTGTAACCAGGAACCGTATTCACCCGTCTAGTTGAACCGGCCTACGTTGCCGTGCGAGATGAATTCCGACGTCGAATGGGCAAGGCGGTCGTGTCCTCCCTCGGCGGATTCGACACGTGCTACACAGTTCCGATCACGGTGCCAACCATAACCTTGATGTTCTCAGGCATGAACATGACATTGCCACAGGACAACTTCCTTATTCGCAGCGCTGTCGGCACCACCTCTTGTCTAGCAATGGCAGCCGCACCGGATAATGTCAACTCTGTGCTCAATGTGATTGCCAATTTTCAACAGCAGAACCACAGAATCCTAATTGATACACCAAATTCCAAGCTTGGTGTGGCACGTGAAACCTGTACTTGACAATCTGGTTGTGTTTGGATTTTTTGTTTCTTCATGCCTTTGTTGTAGTTGTATTTTTTCTGTAAGATCTATCATCAGTACTGATGCAGACACTTGAAATGGAAATGTCTACTTTATAAGTAGTACGTGCTCCACGGCATTATTATAAAAAATGTTAAAAGCAATTACAATTTTCAATATTACTTTTTAATTAAATATTTTTCAAAATCACTTTTTAACTATAAATCTTACTTAAAAAACAACAATTTTCAAAAATAACGTCCGCTCATATGCCGCCAAACAGAGTGTTAGTAAAAAAGTTACATAAAAAAGTTCCTATATGTAGGTATTAATTTTAGGACGATGCCACCCCCTCACAATAGGGCCCACCCCCCGATTCTGAGGCAGGCGGTACCACCCGGGGCCCGCGGTACAACCGCTTTTCCCTAAATGTTATGCTTCAAGAAATAGAAACATAACTCATATTTAGGGATGACAATGTTTTGGGTTTAACAAATACATACTTCACCTATTAAGAATTTTTAACTTTCGTAGCCAACCCATATACGTACCTCACTAAAGCAAGTCGAGGTAGATCAGAGGTCGTATGATAACATACGGACCATACCCAATTGAAAATCCATTAAGTTTTTTATTTTATTTTTTTTAATATATTTTTTTATTTTTCCAATAAAGAGGATAGAAAGCAACATGACAAATTAATTGAGTTAATTGTCCCATTGATCACTCAACTTATGTCCATGTCTTCCATCGATCACTGAACTTTAAAGTGTCGAGTTTTGATTACTAAATTTATTATTTAATTATCTCAATAATTATTGAACTATGTCTACGTTTTCGATTGGTCACTGAACTTTAAAATGTCGATATTTGATCACTAAATTATGGGTTAATTATCTCAATAATCATTAAACTTATGTAAATGTTGAGTTTTGATCACTTAACTTATCAAAAATGGTGGACTTTAGTCATGATTTAATTTTCGTAATAGAATTGACGACGTGTTATATGAAATGTACACGTGACGTCACGTTACCTTCAACCAGCCAATTATGACACCAAATTACAAAGTAAGAAAACTTTAAAATTAAAAAATTAAGGTTTAGTGACTAATCACTTCAAATTTGAAATGTTTCTTGTAGTAATGTTTTTATTTGATTAATTATAACTTCCATAATAATTAATCTATTTTAAATGTAAACCATGATTAGCAATTGGTACGATCCGGACCAGGTATCGAAGGGCGAAGTTGAGTCATTGGCAATACGATAGTGATCTACGTGCAAAACGGAGTAAGTTTCATGTTGAAATCGAGCCGAGAAGAGTAAACGAAGTTATTTGGGCAGAAAAGCCATTACGGCCATAATGGAGGACCTTCATGGCCGTAACCCATATATTCACGGCCGTAACCAATTATCGAATAAAAATGATGAATTTCAGCAGAACGAGGCTTACGGCCGTAACATTCAAGCCAGAGGCGTTTCACGGCCGTAATCAATTTGTCATGGCCGTAACTATTGGTGCAGTTTTGGATCCGAGAGGCCTATACGGCCGTAAAGTTATTCTTCACGGCCGTAACTGGGTAGCGGCCAGATTTTTGCTGGATTTTAATTATTTTATTTCTTTTTTAGTTTTTAGGTTATTTTCCTAATTTAGTGTTCTAGTTTAATTAGAATTCTATTTTTGGGAAAATTAACTACAAGGTTATTTTGCTTATTTATATTCTTTACCATGATTGTAAACAAAACAGTTTGAGTTTATGAATTAAATTGAGAGAGGATTCTCTTGTTAAAGGTTGAGTTTTTCCATTTTGTTTCGAACTTATCAAAGATCTGTTCTTTGTAGCGTTCAACCAAAAAACTTATCAAGGAATTGACAACCCTTGTGGGTTTCACCAATCTTAGTTCTTCAATCTGCATCGTCATTAATTGCGTCGTGATTTTCGGGTCAAGATTTTATCGTCGATCTATCTTTAATTCCGTTGTTTATTTTCTCGTGTTCTTGTTTATTTTCGTGTTTAATCTGTTTTAGATCTTTCCTAGGTTTTAATTGTGTTATTTCCGCGTGTTCGTCGAGATTCCCCGATTGGGATCTCATCATCTGGTATCAAAGCTTGGATATATTTCAGATTCTTACGTTTCTTAGATTTCTTGATTTTTTTTCGTGTTCTTCGCGTTCTTCGTGTCAGTCATAAATTTTTTCAGTTTGATCCATAAGAGTCAGTCCCAAAAATTCAAAAGTATTTTTCTTCTTCGTTTTTCATCCAATCCAGTTCCCTTTTTTCTGCCATACTCGTAGTCCAATTCTCTGGAAGATTAAAAAAAATCGATAATTTCCAAATATTTCGAATTTCCTTGTTCGTGTCTTAAAAATGTCTGATAGAGAGGTTTCCACATCTTCATCTTCTATTGGAGACAGAAAACAGCTCGGGGGTGTGAATAGAATGAATGAACATGATAATGATGATATTGCAGCAATGAGGGCACAATTTGAGAGGTTTATGGCACAGATGGAGAATCGAGGTGCAGAGCGTGAACAAAGACCTCGGGATCAATCTCATGATGGTTCTCGGGTTAGGAGAGGTAACAGGCGTGAGGTTGGTATGAATGATGAGGGAATGGAAAGTGAAAGTGGAAGTATATCTTTGAGAAGTATACGAAGGAGTGATAGAGGAGATAGGTATGATATGAGGCATGATAGGGAGCGTCGTGATGCTAGGAGGCATCATGGGGGTAGAGATGTTGTTGATGACGACCTTGGGAAAATTAAAGTGAAAAACCATCGTTCCAGGGTAGGAGTGATCTGGAGGCGTACTTGGATTGGGAAACCAAAGTTGAACGTCTATTTGATTGTCACAATTGTTCAGAAAAAAAGAAGGTGAAATTAGCCGTAATTGAATTCACAGATTATGCCAATATTTGGTGGGATCAATTAGTGACGGGTAGGAGGAGGAACCTTGAGGAGCCGGTGGAGACTTGGGGTGAATTAAAAACCATAATGAGGAAGCGGTTTGTGCCGACTCATTATTATAGAGATATTTACCAGAGGCTGCAGGGTATGACTCAGGGGTCGAGAAGCGTAGAGGATTATCACAAGGATATGGAGGTGGTGATGATTCGGGCTAACGTGGTGGAGGATCGGGAAGCTACGATGGCTAGGTTTCTGAGTGGGCTGAATAGAGATATTGCTAATGTCATTGAGCTGCAACATTATGTGGAGCTAGAAGATATGGTGCATATGACCATGAAGGTGGAAAGACAGTTAAGGCGAAAGGGGGCAGTAAAACACTCACCATCTTATCCTACATCACAACCGAAGCAAGAACATCATGATGAACATAACCCGAAAGGGAAGGAGGAGCCTACAACGAAAGGTAAAAATATTTTTGATTCTCAAACTACTCGGGATAGAAATATTAAATGTTTTAAGTGCTTGGGTACGGGTCATATAGCATCCCAGTGTCCAAATAGGAGGCTAATGATCTTACGTGATAATGGTGAAATTAGTTCCGAGGATGAATTTAAGGGAATGCCTAAGTTAGTGGATGTTGGGGCTAGTAGTAGTGACGAGGAAGGGATGACCTATGCTGTTAAAGATTCACTTGTTAATCGGTGTATCCTTAGTACTAGGGTCAGGGTGGATGAAATTGGTGACTAAAGGGATAATCTCTTCCATACTAGATGCTTAGTGGGTAAAAAGGTTTGTGGTATGGTGATTGACGGGGGAAGTTGTACTAATGTGGTTAGTACAATGTTGGTTGAGAAATTGTGTTTGAGCTTGATAAAACATCCGATCCCTTATAAATTGCAATGGCTGACCAAGTCGGGAGAAATTAAGGTAAATAAGCAGGCTAAGGTCAATTTTTCCATCGGGGGTTATAAGGATGAAGTGGTTTGTGACGTCGTACCTATGCATGTTGGCCATATTTTGTTGGGAAGACCATTGCAACATGATAGGAGAGTGGTGCATGATGGGTTTAAAAATCGATATTCTTTCGTGAATGGTGGAAAAAGGATAACTCTCGCTCCGCTATCACCTAAAGAGGTCCAAGAGGACCAATTGAAAATAAAGAGCGAGTTTGAGGAAAAAAATAAGAGCGTTGAGGCTACGACCTCAGAAAAAGAAAAGGGTGTGAAAATTGAAAATAAGAGAGTTGAGGCCATGACCTCAGAAAAAAGTGAGCTTGAGAGTGAAAAGAAAAAAAAAAAGAGAGTCCACCACAAAAATGAGTTTATTTGCACATAGGTTGATGTACAAGGGTTCTTGCCTTGCACTTAACCAAGCTAACAATTCCCTCTACAGTTCTATTAAATTTGTTTTGCAGGGACATAAATTAAGCCATGAACTTAAAGCGGGAAAGAAATTCATTGGCCAAAATGAGCAATCCAAAAGTCTAAAGGATCGCACAAAGCTTAAACATGATCATCAAGCCCGGAAAAGCAGGGGGAGTCTGAAAAGCCGACCACAAATGGATTCGAGGTCGAATCCTTTTCAAGAGAGGGAGTATGATACGATCCAGACTAGGCGTCGAAGGGCGAAGTCGAGCCATTGGCAATACGACAGTGATCTACGTGCAAAACGGAGTAATTTTCATGTTGAAATCGAGCCAAGAAGGCGAAAGGATCAAGCCGAGCCGAGTAAACGAAGTTATTTGGGCAGAAAAGTCATTACGGCCGTAATGGAGGACCTTCACGGCCGTAACCCATATATTCACGGCCTTAACTCTTACTATCACGGCCGTAACCAATTATCGAAGAAAAATGATGAATTTCAGCTGAACGAGGCTTACGGCCGTAAGTCTGGAAGTTACGATCGTAACATCCAAGCCAGAGGCGTTTCACGGCCGTAATCAATTTGTCACGACCGTAACTATTGGTGCAGTTTTGGATCCGAGAGGCTTTTATGGCCGTAAAGTTATTCTTCACGACCGTAACTGGGTAGCGGCCAGATTTTTGCGGGATTTTAATTATTTTATTTCCCTTTTGGTTTTTAAGTTATTTTCCTAATTTAGTGTTCTAGTTTAATTAGAATTCTATTTTTGGGTAAATTAACGACTAGGTTATTTTGCTTATTTATATTCTTTACCATAATTGTAAACAAAACAATTTGAGTTTATGAATTAAATTGAGAGAGGATTCTCTTGTTAAATGTTGAATTTTTCTCTTTTGTTTCGAACTTATCAAAGATCCGTTCTTTGTGGTGTTCATCCAGCGAACTTATCAAGGAATTGACAACCTTTGTGTCGTTCACCAATCTTGGTTCTTCAATCTGCATCGTCATTAATTGCGTCGTGATTGTCGGGTCAAGGTTTTATCGTCGATCTATCTTTAATTCTGTTGTTTATTTTCTCGTGTTCTTGTTTATTTTCGTGTTTAATCTGTTTTAGATCTTTCCTCGATTTTAATTGTGTTATTTTCGCGTGTTTGTCGAGATTCTTCGATTGGAATTTCATCAGCAATTTAGCTACTCATATTCTTGGGATAAAAAATAATAAATAATGAAAGTAAAACCCAAATTTTGAAGAGTTAATTAACATCATCTCCTTCTTCCTTTCACAAGTCGGATGCCTATTCCTTTTTATCAATCTGCAGCACACTTTCTCTTCTTCCCACTTACACAGTCGACCACTCGTTCTCCCCCAAGCCGCACAACCTGTATGTATCTCCCAACAGACTCCAATCTTGACTTCCACAATGTATCTCAGCCCACTCTTATTTTGTTGTAGCAGCCGACCACCCAATTAATTCCAGCAGCCAACTAATTTCTCAAAGCTGCCCCCTTTATTCTCCACCAGTCAGCCTAGTCTCTCCCAATTAATAACATTAATTAATTTATTGGTAAGAATTACATTGGTATAATGTAATTTTATATTATTATATTATTACATTTATTTGATATTAAATTAACTAACTATCAACATTTTACAATCCAAAAAGTTACAACTTCACTAATTTATGACTTTAATTTTCATATGTTACATGAAAAATATCTTAAATTTTAATTCACATTTAAATATAGTATAATTATTAATACAATTATATTGCACTACATTAATATAAATTAATTTTTGAATTAATCTCCTTATGACATTTTATACATAGTGCTTCATTGACTTCCGTACTAAATCAATACATAACAATGAGATACTTTAAATCCTTACACAATATCATCATTATCAATTAATAATATTAATAACATAGTTCATTACATTAATTTATTACCTGATAATATACAGCATATATTATAATTTAATATTATTATATGCAACATCTTCTGATTTTGTGGCACAAAATGAATTTTTTCAACAAAGTACGAGTTTGTTAACTATCTCAATGACAAATTAATTGAGTTATTTCATATATAAAGTATAGAATTTGTCAGTTTCAATGAAACAATAGATAATGTATTTCATAAATACATTGTTCCCAAATGGTATCCCACCAAACAAGTTAATCTTGAAAATAAATTCTCCAATGATACTCTTAGGCCCTGTTTGGTAGAAATTAAAATCTAGATTTTAATCTAAGTCAACAATCAATCTAAACCACAGATTTCGTGGGACCTACAACTTTTCAATCACACATCTTATCAACTTTTATCAAAATCTACTAAAAATCTAATTTTAATCTCCACCAAACAGGGGCTTAATGAATCTAGACTCATCCAACGATCTTTACAATGAGACAAAAATGATTTATCGTGATTTCAAAAGATATATAATCCATACAGAAATAATCATTGAATAACATGCTAAAAAAATAAGTTTTTCTTTCACATATTTTATTAATTCTAGAAAATGATGGAGTATATTAATTTAAATTGAAGATGAACAATTTTCAATACGTCTATGCTTTGCAATGACTATTAATAAGGTTTAAGGATAAATAATGTTTACTGTTAGAATATACATTCGTAAACATGCATTCTCTCATGGTCAATTATATATAGCACTTTCTCGTGGAATTTCAATACAAACTATTAAAATCTTGAAAAAATCAAAAAATAAAAATAAGAAAAATTGTGAGAAGTTGAAAAAAATATATTATGTACAAAGAAGTATTATTATAAGCAAAATATTACATTTCGGTTTATTCAAAATTTTCACATTATATATATAATTTCATTAAAAAAAATTTATTCATATATAACTTTTTTAACAATTTAAATTTTTTCTTTGTAATAATATTTAATAATCTGAACTACATTTAAAAATAGTATTAGTACTTCAAAAATATTACGCATCTCAATCATCATATACATAAGTCGTGCAACGTACCTGCTTATTACTAGTATATACAAATGTGTGTAAAATTAGTCATTTGTTTCTTAATTTTAATATTCTATACTGATATAGCTTTCTTGGATTATTATAATTTTTTTTTTCATGGAAAAATATGTGGAAGAAACAATAATGACCACATTCACCATTCCTCATTTAGTTTTAACAATAAATTAATTCGTTTATTTCATTATTTAAGTTTCATTTGGTATCATAATTACTTTCCATTTTTCATTAATATTAATTTGTTCATTAAAATTTCAATAATCAAATTATTTACATTAATACAATTATTATTAATATGTTATTGTTAATTATTAATATAAATATAAAATTAATAAAAGCATTATTATGAACAATTATTTTATTCTATATCTATTTACATCTACAATATATAAAAAATGTGGATAGACGAGAAACATTTAATTTTCCATTTTGTCAATTCAAATATATATATTCTGTTCAATTTTAGTCCGTTATTAATTTATAAAAACATAAAATTAATCATTTAAAGAGATGCTTATTTGCTCAGTTAATTCCTTACTAATAAAAAATTACTATATAAATTAATGATTCATAAATTTAATGTCAATTCAATTCAATGGTGAAACTACGACGTTTAAGTTGGATTTGTTCTTCTTTTTTATTTTTTTTTAAAGGTCATTATTGTTAAAACAAGGCGTGGAATGTTGACAAGAAAATTGTATTCAAATAAGTGTTATTTGGCATTATTACACTTAGGTTTTTCTCACTTTGTGACATTAATATATCCATATTTTCATAAATAAATAAAAAATTAATCCATATCAATTTTAGTTCGAAAGGAATACAACTCAAATTAATCACTTTTATTATTTATTATTTACCTAAGATATGCAACGTACGTACTTACTACCAATAAAATAAGGCAGTGTTTGATTGGAGAGTGAAAAATGAGGTGAAATTTCAATTCAATAGAATTCAAGTTCTCATACCCCCCCCCCCCCCAAAGAATTCAAATTCCTTGAATTCAAGAAAAATGTAACCTTTTTTTGAGATGGTGGAATTCAAATTCCATGAAATTCAAATGTGTTTGATTGAAATATGACAAACTTCGGTGAAAAATACATTTTCCATTGAATCATGGAACATATTTCAATATATACTGAATGTAATTTAATTATATAATATATTGCATAATACCAAAAACAAAATTTCAAAAGTATTGTTGTTAGTAGGTGCTACTCACTTTGGGCCTAAATTGGTTAAGCCCACATACATGACCTAGAATTGGACCATTATATAAGTTAGTGGTATCAAATTGGTGATAATAATCTTGGTGGTTCCACAACAACACAATTTACGGTTTCTCCTCTTTAGCTCCCTTTGGGAGACGTTTTTGATTAATGGTTCGGACAAGATTGCTTAGTGATGTCCATTTGTAATTCCCTTTTGTGATCTCTTTTCTTCACGATTAGAGTATCTTTTCTTTGTGGTTTCTCCAATTTCTTAGTGTTTGGAGTGGTTTTAGGATATGTGTAAAACATAGTTTAGATGGAGAGTAATCTTTGTAAAATCCGTGTGTTGTATGGTAGTGGATAGACTTAGTGGTTTTGGAGATCATTTTGGTGTTCTTGGTGTTGATCTTGTAAATGTAATGAACTTCTTGATGTGCTTAGTGGATTTGAGCGTAAATGCAAGTTTGAGGGATTGTTCAACGGGGGATGTAGATGATTCTTGAATTATCGAACCTCCGGGACTTTTGGCCGAAAAATCTTGATGTTCATGTATTTTTACACTGAATTATTTTTGTTCTTGATCATGTATAGATCCTAAAAATATTGTTTAAAACTTTCTCAAATTATTTAATAACTGAAATTTTTACAGATGTGAGTTCACATTGAAAATTACAAGGCAACATTAATTGGAGTTCAAAATTTCAAATAGCGGTCAATTTTTAGATGCTTGCAGATGTAGAAATTTTCAAGAAACATCATTGGAATCATAAGTAATTCATAAAATCCATTTCCTGCTATAAAATCTTTTAATCTCGAGAGGGATCTAATTTGTGGTGTTGATTGATCAGTAAAAATCAATTTTTTATAAAGAAATCGAGGTAAGCATGCATCACATAGTTAGAATCATTCATAAATCATTTTGTTGTACATTCCTTATTCCAATAAAAAAAAAAATTCCTTGTGCTTTTCCTTTAATATTAAATTTGTAAATATATTGTAAATTCATGACATGTTTTGCAGAATGTGTGCGAAGTCAGTAAAATTTATAATTTTCCAACTCCTATTTTATTTCGTACGCCTCTATTATGTAATTGTTGAATGTATCCAAATTTCATTCAGCTTATGTGTTGTGATAAATGGAAGATGTGATATGGTTATCGGTAAACTAGATACATCCTCTATTGTGTGTGTATGCAGGTATAGAATCAGACAATATGTTCATCACGTGTGAAATAGCAGAAGATCTGTCACTGGATATTGTATATTCCTGGGGAACTCCCTAATCAGTTTTAAATCAAAGAAACAACCTACAGTATCTAGATCATCCACTAAAGCCGAATACAGAGCCCTTGCCACTACAGGTTGTGAAATAGCATTGTTATACAATCTCCTTAATGACCTCCACAGCCTTCATGACAAACCGGCTATCCTATATTGTGATAATCAATCAATCAGCCATTTATCTCACTAAAAATCCAATCCTCCATGAAAGAACAAAACATATAGAGCTGGATTGTCACTTTATTAGAGAAAGGGTTCATGTGCCAACAAAATTTCAACTTGCAGATATTTTCATTAAGTCTTTGGGAGCATCTAATATGCAATTTCTATTGTCCAAGATGGGCATCAAAAATCTCTATGCCCCTCTTGAGGGGGAGTGTCAAAATGAAAATGAAGATGGCAGCTAGTTTAGTTTGTTCCTTTGTATAGTTTCTTCTTTCATTTAATATAATTGAAGATGGCAACTAGTTTAGTTTGTTTCTTTGTATAGTTTCTTCTTTCATTTAGGGTGCGTTTGATTCAACATATTTTTTATGGAAAATATGATTTTCCATGTGATTTTCCAACTTTGCGCTGTTTGGTTGCATAAGTTTTCCATGGAATTCATTTTTCTACTTGCCTCGAAATTCGGTATTTTCCTTATTTTTGATGAATTCGTTTTCCAAGAGGAGGAGGATGTTTTATTTTCTATGAAAAATCTTATACCATTTTTATTACGTTTGATCATTTTTTTTTTTTTGTTAATTGATTTATTTTTTTCCCAAAAATTAACATTATTATTACAAGTACAAACTTGTTAAAAAATGAAAAAAAAAAAAAATTATAATAGCTAAATTTTACTTTATTTTCCATGAAAAATAATGTCAATCAAACAACAAAAGTTGGAAAATCTCCACTTTCAATCAAACAGGACTTAATAACAATCTAAATATGATACGAAAGGGGGCTACTAAAGCAGAATTGCCCACAAGATGAATGCATGAGATGCGAGCATGTTAATAATATAGATATTCGATCGGTAACATGGGGCAATTGAGGAAAAAACTTGAAAAATTAAAACTTGCATAAATCGGGTGTTAATCGTATAGACCCACAGTTCCTTATCGTTGAGCATGTTATAAGAGATTGGGGTACAAACAAATAATAATAGCGTGACATGGTTGAAAGATTTGAATTCATAGAAGCTTTTAGTAGATATATAGTGCTAGATCAAATGGAGGCATGCAAAGAATCATATAGCCAACCTTAAATTTGTAGGGAATGATGCATAACTTCATGTTATTGTTTTTCTGTAATTTACTTCAAAGTTCAAACTATTTAGGTGGCGTTCTGTTTGTATTTTATTTTGTATTTTCATTTTTGAAAATGTTTTATATTTCCTGTTTTTATTTTAATTTTTAAATTTTCTGAAAAGACGTTTGATTTGTCATTTCTGTTTTTGAAAATGAGAAGCTGGAAAACACATTTTGTTTGAAATTTTGCAGAATACTACTTAAAATATTTCTAATTAATTTGCTTGTAGAATACTACTGGCTCAAACTCAAATATCCTTTGAAAATATACTGAAAATGTGGTTACATGCAACACATTAATGTGAGCACTAAGAATCTATATTAACAACAAGAATTCCTACTTAATTTTTTTTGTAAAGTTGATATTGAATTCAATAAAACTTTATTTTAGAATAATTATCAAAAAAAAATAAAAATAAAAAAATTAGGCTTAGTTCCAAGTTAGGACAATTCTAAAAAAAAAAAAAAAATCAACCTTATTTTAAGCTTAGTTTCATTCAAGGATAATTCTTAAATATATATATATATATTTATTTATTTATTTATTTACACTTAATTCCAAGTTAGGATATTTCTCAAAAAAAAAAATCAACTTTATTTTAAGTTTATTTCCAAACCAGGATAATTCTTAAAAAAAATTAAAAAAAAAATAACTTTTATTTACGCTTAGTTCCAAGCTAAAATAATTCTTTAAAAAAAATCAACTTTATGTTAAGTTTAGTTCCAATCCAGGATAATTCTTTTAAAAAAAAAATTTCAAAACGCGTTTTCAGCATTTTGAACATTTTTTATTGAAATACACACAAAACGTCCAAAATGAGGTTTTGGGCGTTTTGTGTACAATTTTTTTTTTCCCAAAATGCGTTTCCGAAAATTGTAAAGAGGACGCGTTTTTAGTGTTTTCGAAAATAAAAATAGAAAACGACATTAAAACAGTAAAGAGAACAAGGCCTTATTGTCCCATCTTTTAAAGTATTGTTGTATGTTAATCAAAGCAGGAACTTTAAGGTGCTTCCAGAGCTATAACTTTTATCCGGATATTGCACGTTCGTCATCAAACAAAATTTTGATTCCTGTGTTTATTTTAAGCATACCCCCCCCCCCCCCCCTCTTTTTTTTTTTTTTTTTTTTCACCACCTAAGACATATCAACTTGAACCTGACATTTTCCTATAAGGTTACCACTGGCACTCCCTTACAAGATTCCTAAGTTAACTTATCCCTTTCCCCAGTATCTAAGGATCACAACAGGCTCACTCCGGCCAACAATCCTATCTCTCTGGGTCACTCAGGGTTAACTTAAAAACAGTATGGCTTCTAAAGATCAAGTTATGCTTTTATTATATGCATAGAATGAAATGATTTAAATCATCAAAATTTACATCATATGAACTGCTGGAAAAAACATAAATACAAAAATGTAAAATAAATATAAACTTTTTTGGAGATTCATTAAAACATTATAAAAATAATACAACTAAGGGTTTCCCTTTCGGAAAATCTCTTAAAGGATAAAATAAAACTTGGAAGAAACAAGTACCTTAGAGGTATTCACAGTTTTTCTATACAGGGGTTCCTATTTTGGATTGAAAATTTTTCTGATAAGGAAGGTTTATCGGGGCAGAGAGTAAGGAGATCACAGGCTGAAAACTCTTGCCTTTTCTTCTGAAAACCAACTCCTTATATAGAGAAATTCTTGGGAGCAAAAGAAAACTCTATCCTAAACGAATCCTTATCTTTTTACAACTGTCCTTGCTTTTTTAAAGTTGTCTCATGCTTTTTTGACACGCGTTTCTCCCAGCAACTCTGGTCAAAAAGGTAATTGGACAATTTTATCAACAGCATCTTCTTTTCTAAAAGCTTTTGTCTGGCAGCATCTTTTTCTAAAAAGTCTATTGGCAGTATCTTCTAAAAATTTCTTGTCTGCAGCATCTTCTTAAAAGTCCTTTGTTCTATAGCGTCGGCAGCATCTTTATGTATTTAAATTGTGTTCTGCTGTTGATGAAAAAGACATTCCACTGTCTGAATTATTGAATGCTTCTCCTTCTTGGCCTTCGTGACTATTTCCTTGACTAGATTCATTGTCTTCTGGTTATGGCATGATCTGTGGATATTCTGAAATTTCTTTTTCTTTTTCTGTTCTATTTTGAGAATAAATTTTTTCAAAATTTTTTTCAATTGTCTCACTCATTTTTTCTTCAAGATCTTTTTCTTTTTTCTTTTTAATTAAAAAATTTTTCTTTCTTTTTGATGTCTCTTCTTTGCTGGATGGAGTCTTTTGAAGTTTCTGTATCTGAGAAAGTAAATGATTAATTGAAATAATATCGTCTTCTGGGTCTTGGGCTTCTTGGACAATTTCTTTCCCTTTGGTATTCTGACTACAAGATTCTTCTTGGGTATTTTGTATTGGGCTGAAATTTTGGGCTGGGCTAGAAAATGGTTTTTGGGATTCATGGGAGTATTTGACAAGATAGTCAAATTTTCCACTGGGTTGGCCCAATGTGTCCCAATTTTATTTGGTCTGAAGGGGAAATTGCTGGGTCTTTTCAAAAAATAAATGGGCTTGTTTACTAGGGAAATCAACAGTTCCCTGAGTCTGTTGGACTTTTGGCAAGTCCATAGCCATCAACGGGTTTGAAAAGTCTTTACCAGCTACCGTTTGAGCTGGACTAGCTACTGACTTCTTGGGCTCAGTAGTACCTTTTCCTAAACTAATCTTCGGATGATTATTTCTTTCTCCATTTCTGTGATTTTCTTTTGTAAATGGGTTCTTTCTGAAGTAAGGTTCTGGTTGGCTTCATTGATGACTCTGAAGTTGTTCTTCATACATTCACAATGATTACAAAAAATGTTCTCTTCTCTGCTTGGGAAAAAATCAAGAGGCGGGTCTTGATAATTTTTGAGAGAAGGGGAAATGAAGAAGTTAATTCCTATGAGCTGTCTTGCTGAGTCTAAAGCTTCTTTTAAATTTGTAAATCCTTTGTAAAGAGGGTCTTTAAAATTACTGATGCTTTCTAAAACTTCTAACCATGTATGAAAAACGCCTAGCTTATGACCTTTTATGACTACATAAAATTTGAACTTTGTTCTGTTCTGATTAAAGTGTCTGACAATGCATTCATGCATGCAAGAAAGTACTTCTGATCTTTTGGATTCTTGTTGTAAGAAATCCATAAATTGTCTAAAATACATTTTTCTTCTTTTGAAATTGAAACGTGTGCAAGTGCTTTGAAAGAAATGTTACTACTAGGAAAACATGTAAGTTCTTGGTTACCAAATCTAATTCGTTTTGAGTAATTTGGTCTGTTCTGAGTAGATGGAGTCTGTAATGATGCATAGGAATTTCCGGAGGAATTCCTGGTCTTGGAGGCGGTCTAGACATCTGTAGAAAACAAGATCATGATGAGTTTATCTCAAAAATTTCTTTATTTTCTACCATTCTACTAAGAATGTCTGCTGCTTTATTATCTACTCCTTTAATATGTTCAAACTCTATGTTTATTCCTGTATTAGTAATTCTATCAACAAAATTCAACCATCTTCTTCTACTAGTTTTCTTGGAATCTAATTTTAATTTATTATAAAAAGAGACAATAGCAACACAGTCTGTTCTAATTATGATTTCTTTCTTTGAAATAATAAAAAGTTCAAAACTGTCTAAGGCATAATTAACAGCTAAAAGTTCTGCATCTATGCTACTCATGTTTCATTTTTCTTTGTAGTTACCACTATTATATCTACAAATTCTTTCTGTGTTTTTATCTGCATATTTATTTGGTTTACATAATAGAATGGCTCCCCATCCTAATATGCTTCCGTCTGTTTCTATGATCAGAAAATCTGTATCTAAGGGCATTGCTAGTTTTGGTAAATTTTTTATTCTATCTTTGATTTCTTGTACAAGTTTTATGTCTTCTTGATTAAAGTGTCTTTGTCCTGTTGGAGAGGTCTTGGAATATAAGGGTCCTGCAATTTTTCCTAAATCTTTTATAAATGGTCTTGCATAATTTACTAATCCTAAAAATTTTTGGATTTGTTTTAGATCCTCTAACTTGTCTGGAAATTCTAACGCTTTCTGGGCTATATGAGGTTGTAACTTTATCTCTCCTTGGCCTATATTGACTCCTAAAAAATCTATATATTCTTTAAACAAAATCATCTTTTTCTTACTTATGATTAATCAATGTTTAATAAATTCTGAAAACACAATTTGTAGGTGTCCTCTATGTTCTCTTCTATTTTTACTAAAAACAAGAATGTCATCTATGTAGGCTATAATAAACTTGCTATGTCTATTAAAAATATCTTCCATCTTTCTCTGAAAAATACTATGTGCATTCTTTAATCCAAATGGCATGACTAACCATTCATAATGTCCTTCTGGACATGTGAATGTTGTCCATCTAATACTATCTGGGTGCATTTTAACTTGCCAAAATCCTGACTTTAAATTAAACTTACTAAAAATTTTACATTCTTGGATCTTATTGATTAAAACTGTCTTATCTGAAATTTTGTATGCATCATCTATTGTATTATCATTAAGTCTTTTATAATTTATAACCATTCTGCTTTTTCCTCTAACTATTTCTGAGTGTTTTCTTACTATAAAGGCTGCTGATCTATGAGGGCTATCTGATCTTCTAATAACTCCTAATTTCATTAGCTCTTCGATATGCATTTTAAAATCTTCTAATTCCAAATTAGTTGCTTCTATGTTCTTAGTTCTTATGATATATTCTGGATTTTTAATTTTTATTTCACAAAAAATCTTATCTTTTTCTCAATATTTTAAAACATTTTCTCCTAAAATTTCCATTTTTTCTAATCTATTTATCAAATTTTCTATATCTTGTTCTGTAATCAACATATCATAATTTTTTTCATTATCAATAAATTGATAATCTATTTCTATGTCTTCTAATTCTTCATCACTTTCTTCTATTTTTTCTAAGTTTTCTAAAAGTTGGCATTATTTTTCTTTATCGCAGGGGCAAATTTTTTCTTCTTTAGGGCTTCCACCACGCTTCTCAGCGTACTCTGATGGATAATGTATTGTCTGGGCTGGTGTAAATAATGTATGTTTCTGAAAATGTATAAAGTCTTTTGTTATTGTAACACTACCATTGTCTTTTAATAAAAAACTAAGTCCTATGATAAAATCTTTTTCTTTTAAATTGAGGGATCTAACCCATGTTGAGTCTCTTGGTAATGTATATTCTGTACTAAGTCCGCAATTTGTTTCAAAGCTTATTTTACTGTTTGGTCTTAATAATTCTGTATATGTAAATAATCCTCCATCCATTTGTTGTGCATTGATTGAATTTTTGGATTCTATAACATATTGATCTGGAATTAATTTTTTATTTATTATACAATTACTACTTCCTGAGTCTATTAATCCTAAGCATTTTATTATATAATTTCCTATTCTGATCTGACATTTTACTTTGATTGTTTTAAGTTTTTCTGAATTACAAACTACTTGGACATAATTTATTTGTGAGCATTCTAAATCTGGTTCTTCTATCATGATTTGCTTATCTTTCCTATTTGATTCTAAAATTTCAATTCTTTTAATCATTAACTTCTGAATTTCTTCTAAACTTTCAATTCTTTTTCTAAGAATTCTGATTTCAGAAATTTCTAATTTATTTCTTTCTACTTCAATGTTTGTTTCTTCTTTTTCTAGAATCATATTTTCTTCTAAACATCTTATACATGCTTCTTTGTAACATTCTAAACATTTTGCTCTAAGTTTTCTTGTTGGGTACCATTTACAAATAAAACATGCTATATTATCCATTCCTATGTTCTTCTGTCATTTATGTTTACATAAGTCTAAAGATGTTTCCATGAATTCAGTTTCTTGTTCTGATTCTGATTCTTCATCTATTTTGAATTTAGTAAATTCATCTAAGATTTCATAATCAGATTGTTCTTCTTCTAAATTAGCGTGATCTTCTATTGATATGATACTATAAATAGATTCTTTATCTGAAATGTATTCATCTAATTGTATTAAATCTTCATTAGTACATTCTATAAGAGTACTTTTCTTATCATAATTGTTTATTCTTTTAGGACATGTTCTTGCTAAGTGTTCATTGCTATTACAAACAAAACAATTTAGTTTATTTTTATAAGTTCTCTCTGGCTTAAATTTTCTAACGTGTCTTTTTTCATCTAAGTAAGGTTTTCTCTTATTTGATTTTTTTAAGAAATATCTTTTCTTAATTGGGTTTCTAAAATTCTTCTTATATTTTTTCTTATAAGGTTTAGATGTTGAAGCTCCATATGTTTGAGGTGTAAAAATGTCTTTACAGAATTTATAATCTGTCTTTTTTAATTGCTTTTGGATTTGTAATTTTACGCATTTACCTTCTAAGCATCTTATTACATGTTGTATTCTCTGTCCTATACTCCAGTTTTTCTCTGAAAATTCTTTTACAGATGTTAGATTATTCCATGATTCTGTGTTTATTTTTTTGTGCTGCAATACCTCAGCCGGTGCTGAAAGTTCCTCTCCAGCATCAAATGTCTCCCAAGCCTAAACCGAAGGCCTTTGTTAGATTGCCATTATTTGACAAAAAAAAAAAAAAAAAATTGAATAGTGATTGATCGGATATTGTGTGATTGAAAATGAAAGAAAAATTTTGAATTTATGTATAGAATAATTTATGGTTAAAATGAGTGATGAAAATTGAATACAGTAGAAAAATATGTTAAAAATAATGTGAAGCGACAAACATTATTGTTCTCGTGTAGGCAACCTATATTACAACATCTACTATTGAATAGTTACAAAGTGTTCGGTAAACATGATTTTTTTGATTTATAAATCGATTTATAAATCACACAAATTTTCAAACAACTTTTTAATCATATACATTTTCTCTTTACAATTTTCAACAACTATTTTTTATCTCAAAATCATAAATAAATCAGTTCATAAATCAAAAGGTGTTACCAAACGGTGGCTAAATCAAATACGATGTCAAGTGCATCTCTGGGTCTTTTCTGACTTTCTCATAACAGAATTCATAAGAAAACACAGATACATCTATCAATTTCATCTAAGCCACTGTTCGGCGGCGGAAATAAACCATTTTTTTGGTTTTTTTTTTTTTCACACGTCTCGAGGTAATTGGAGGGTTAAAAATTAAATAGAGAAAAGATGTATGGTTCAAAAATTGTATTAGAAATTGTAGTGTTTATAAACTAAAAACAAAAAAACAAAAATGTGCCTCAGAACAGAGGCTAAAGCATTGGAATAATCTATATCATACGTTTGATCTTCATTTTCTTTTCTTTTTTCCATATTCTCTATCGGCTTCGTGTTGCATATTCCTAAGAGATTGTTTATTGCTTTATATTTGCATTTTACATAAAATTATTCACTTTAACATACACAAAAATAAGAACATCGCACGTGCGATCGCTAGTCTTAAACTAAAAAACCATCTTAGTTATTTTCTAATATGATTATTTTCAGTAACCATCATCATGTGTCCAAATTGTTAGCTCATACATATAGTCCACTTTGGAAGAGCATGAGCTCATTGATTTCTACCGCGATCCTCAGGATTTAAACCAAAACCCTTGTTACCAATTGAACAAGTTGCTCACTTATCTTAGTACCAGACGAGATAAGAGTCCTTAAAACATCTCAAGAAACCTAGTCCTCGTATACTTAAAGCACCAGATGCACCCCCATCAAAATCAATTTCACTGCATTAGTCCTAACAAATATAAAGAATAGTTTTTGAAGAAAATGATGCTGCCAAGGCATTAGTTGTTCAAAGAAGAAAATCACTCAATTTTCCTACAGTGCAGTTGAATAGTTCAGCCTACCAAAATGTAAACTTGGCAAGTCATACGAAGCACGAAAAACACGCACTACTACTATATCCAAGAAGATGCGACTCAATGAGTCCATCAAATCAACGCAAAAATGCCTACTAAGCTTAAGGTATATGATGCTAAATGCCGACTCAAGAATCAAAAATCCACTAAAAAGGATTAATAAAAAGTGGTTGTAGTAAGCACGAGTCAACACGACACCAATGCAGCAAGTTTAGCAAAAAAGCAGCCATATAAAAGGGGCGAGTTTGACACCTATGCACAATTCAACTCATATTAACACGAGGAAATCCCGAGTGTATATAGGCCCCTGGCTTCAACAAGGTACCTCGACCAATAAAAGACACTTTTCACCTATCCAAGACATCAGTTAAATATTCCCTTCTATAGATCTCAAGCCATTCCTTCAAGGTAACAACTTATACAAAGCAATATAATTGTATTGCTCTTCATTAAAATTCAAACCTAAAATAGGAATTTGACTAGGAAGTCAAAGTCGATCAACCACCCCCACTCATTTCCAGTGGCCGCGTAGACTAACTTGCATGGATAATTCTTTACACACAAAATGGATAACAAAATACATGACACACCCCTCACATGGAGGGGGACCCACCTATATGTGGACTCTCTCCATGTGAGGGGTGCGTCATTCATTTTGTCATCCATTTTGTGTGTGTAGCATGATCCAACTTGCATCTCTTTTGTGCGATGTAAATTTGTCAGCATCCAACGCGCGTGACATTTAGAGGGAGCTGTCCAACAATTTAAATCATAAAAATTTCAAGTTATCTTTGATACAACGTGACAACATAAAAGCTACCTTCTTAAAATTCTTTAAGCCCATCATTCCTCCAGAGATGGGCCAGAATAACAATGATACCACCTGTCACTAAAAAACCAAAGACACAAAGTGTGATCATAACATCGGTTACTGAAAGCCAATTCTTAAGACTGTACAAGAAAGCTCATGAATGTAGCCGATGAGCTTGTTTGCCACCACTAGTCTAACATGGCTTCCTCTATAAGTAATTCCGGAGTAGAAAGTTCTTTTCAAAATTAGTTTCCAATCAAATATTAATGTGCCCTAAGTCAAAGTTTGTGAACTCAGGAAGCAAGAGCTGCCAGAAAGAGAGCTAGTAAAGCTTGGAGGCAAGAAGATCTTCTCTCCTCAATGAAGGCAAAACTGAGCCAATCTCGCAGTCCTAAAAGCTAAGAGGTCGAAGAATAAGAGAGGAGAATGTTGCCTCAAGCCCGAAGGTGTTGAGCTTTGCAACCCATATACATGTCAAATTAAATTAACATAAAATGAAAAACAAAGCTTGAGGAATCAAAGAGCCCCAGTTTCAAGGTGACTTCACCAATAAGTTGACCGTTCAAAGGTAGTTCTCCTTCCAGTATACCTATCCATGAAATATGTCCTCTTTTTGCTTTTATAGAAGCACCCAAACTAGACCTACAAGGTAACAAGTAATACAAAGCAATCCATTGATTCCTCTTCGTTCAAGTCAAGCCTAAGATAAAAATTTGACTTGGCTGTCAGAGTCATTCGACGCTCAATTTGAGAGTGGAGTATAGCTTAAACAATTAAAAACATAATTAGGTAACCAAGTCCTTCTCAATTAGTTTATATTTTCTTTTTTACTTATTTGCATCTAAAATTCCAGCTCATGCTAGTAAGTTACAACAAAATCAATGCACAACAATTTCATCAAGAAAACATAATCAAAATTTTCTGAATTCCAACCATTTTCAAATAAGCCTCACCTTTTCATCATCACTTGGACTTGATACTCACTCCACCTCCGCCAGCAATAATGACAGCAGTAGTCATATCCAAGAACAATCCATGCTCAACAACCCCTTCGAAAGATGCAATTTCTTTCCCCGCACAGGCCGAATCCTTTATGGGCGTCTTGAAATACAAGTCCACAATGTAATTCATGTTATCAGTCACATAAGGCTTCCCATCACCATCCAATCTCAGTTTCGCTTCGCAGCCTTCTTCCTTGAATAACTCCTGCAGCCTCACCAAATTGTACTTCCAACAGAATTGCACTACTTCCACAGGCATTGCCAGGCCCGACCCACCAAGACCGTCCACCAGCTTCGAGTCATCCACAACAACCACAAACTTATCCGAGGCGGCCTCGACCATCTTCTCGCGCAAAAGGGCCCCACCACGACCCTTGACGAGATCAAGATTGGGGTCAACCTCATCTGCTCCGTCAATAGCCAAGTCCAGATGAGGGTGGGAATCGAGGGTTGACAGTGGAATTTTAAGGCTAGCAGCTTGCTCCTGAGTTCGTTTTGAGGTGGGCACACCCACAATTTCAGTAAGCTCGCCGGATTTAATCAACTCACCGATCTTGGCCACCACGAAAGCGGCAGTGGAGCCGGTGCCCAGCCCAAGAACCATACCACTCTTAACATATTCCACGGCCTTATCAGCAGCCAGTTTTTTGAGATCGTCTTGAGTCAATGCGGAAGGAGTGGAGAGGGCTTTGATGACGAATTTAGAAGGGTTCCGCGGATTAAGATATGAAGAGCCTAGATTGAGGCGGCGGGTGGCATTGCGGTGTTTAACGGAGGAAAGGGAGGAGGGAGAGAGGAGGGATAAGGTGGTGGCCATGGGAAGCGAAATGGAAGGTGGGTGTGGAATTTGGTGTGTGCTCCTCTCTTGCCTGATCTTTTCAGTGAAGGGGTTGGATTTGTTGGATCGTTTGTTGTTACTATTATTTATATGGCACGTGGCTGCCGTTGAGGTTTGCCTTTAATTTGTCTTTGTATTGAAAAAAAGTTTCAGAAAAATGGATTCACCATTTTTAATAATAAAAGGTGAAAATAAATGCAAAGGTTTGGGGTCGGTGGCGGCGGCGGCAGTTGCGTCACTGGCGTGAAATGGGCGATTGAAGAAATTGTTTAAAAGGATAAGGGGGGTTAGGTGAGCCAGCACGGGCAATCTAGTAGTAAAGGAATTTGGGTTGTCCTCAATGCTAACATCTTACCAAATTAACTCTGAATATAGAATAATGATATTTATCTCAAATTTGAGATTGATTTCTATCCAATTGACATTTTTTCATTGAAAAATGAGGAAGTGCCTTGTGTGTGCCCAATCTCTATTTGAGATAAATATCATTACTCCTACATATATGAACAAAAAATAAGGAAAAAAGATTGACAAATCGTTCACCCCCCGCCCCCAAACCATAAGGTGAGATGAACTAAGCCCATGAGCAAGCATGAATCGACTCGTGTTGTGCTCAACCTGATCCATTTAGATAAGAACTTTTTTCCCTGGGGTTTTGCACCAAAACTATGTAGAGAATTGATACAAAATGTCTCCAATTATGCAGCATTCTTTGCACCATTGGTGCAACACCATTCAATATCGGACTTCACCCGAAAGGTTGACATAAACAAGTGGAGCTCACTGTCGTGGCTTTATTTTAACTTAAAAAATAAAAATCATTTAGGAGAATCACGTGATTTACCCTCCCATTTTCCTTGTTTTCTCAAAATTACAGATAACAAAACCCTCATCATACCATCTCCATCTCCGACTAACTCATCGGTGTCACACCTCCTGTAGAGACAAAACTAGTATGTTTTGCGCAATAGCTATCTTCAAAGCTATTGTGATTTGTCTTGAATGCTGCATAATGATTCGAGTTAGGGCTTTAGTTCCTCTTTCAATGACATACTTTGTTCCAACACTGTTGTGATTTTGTCTTTTCCAATCTATGTCAAGAACAAGTTGATGGAGAAAGGAAGAATGAAGAACCTGATAGAATGCAGATAGAATCCACTTCTATGTGGATAGAATTCACTTTTATGCGGATAGACTTCACTGTTGACAAAAAAGCAAACAAGAAAGAAGAACAAAAGTAAACACAGGAAATTGAAATCAGTTTCCTCAGTCCATCTTATTCATCAAGAAGACTTAACACTTAGGAAATTTCTCTTTCTTGCAAACATCATAAAGTTCTTCAAGATTGTACAAAAAATACACTCTTACTTTCTCAATCTAACTTTCTCTATACCAAGTTTTCCCTCCTTTTCTCCTAGCCATCTATATCTATTTATAGACCTGCAAATCTTCTAACTAACACATGCAATCAGTTACTAATTGTTACAACCACTAACAGTAAAATATGTTATAAAGACTAAGGCTCCAATCTTCAATCAAGTTTCAAGCCTCACTCTTAATAACTAATCTAACTGATAAGTTTATTAACGAATTCAAGAGGTAACATCTTCACAATCTTCACCTTTGACTCTTGAAGAACAATGATTAAAAGAGACAAAATGAGGACATCTTGCATGGTTGATGATCATTCAGATTTTATTTTTAGCAAATCCAATGCCTTGTGGAACTTGGTAACTGGAATTACCTTGTTGAGCAAATCTGCAAGACTAGTTTCAGTTGAAACCTTGACCACATTCCCTTGCAAAACGTAGATGTCTTGTTGTAGTAATCCCTTCATGACCACCACATATCCTTTCACAACTTCTGGCACTCCACATCGAGCTTCATACACATAACCAGACTTGTCCACTTCTCCCGGTGAGATAAGGTTTCTTTTCAGACGTGATATTTTCTCACTCTACCTAGGATCCTTGTAGAGTCATCCCACATTTTTATCTTGAGAACCAACACCAACAATATCACAGGTATTGCCATTTCCCAATGGCACTTTACTTCCAAAGTCAGGTTTATAATCTAAGAACATGTCCCTTCTTGGTGTCATATGAAATGTACAACCAAAATCCATGATCTATTCATTTCTCAGGTTTGAGTTTGTTACAGCAAGAACCTCATCACTTACAATAACAATCTATGAAATTTTCACAGTCTCCTTTTTGTTTGCTATTGAAGTTTCTTTGTTCCATTACCCTTTTATTTCTTTGAGGACATTGTTTTCTGAAATGCCCTTCTTGGTTGCAGATTCAACACAACTTCTTATATCTTCTTCCTTGCACATTCAAAACATCCCCAACTGACTTGACTTGATTTCCAGTTATTTTCAAATCCAATTCTTTAGAATAGACTGCTGAAGTTACCTCTTTCAATGTCAAGGTGTCTTTGCTATATTTTATAGTGTCCTTAAGGTGTTTATATGCCTTTGGAAAAGAGTGTAACAAGAAGATTGATTGGTCTTCTTCATCAATCTTGATCTCAAGATTCTCCAAGTCTGCAACCAGCTTTGTGAATTCATCAATATTAGCATCAATAGATTTGTATTCATCCATCTTGAAGCTATGAACTTCTGTTTCAGGTAGATTCGATATGGCAGAGCTTTTGTCATGTATAATTTCTCAAGCTTGTTCCACATTTCAGACGTTATTTTCTCTTTAACCACTTTTCTAAGGATTGAATCACTAAGACTCAAAATTATGGAATTTCTTGCCTTCTTGAGAACCTCAGATATGTTTTGGATAGTTGTAGCCGTTTCTTATTTTTCCTTCACAGCTTCATCAAAGTCCATTATTCCCAAGGTATGCCAACATCTTTTCTCTGCACAGGTTGAAGTCGTTCTTCCCATCAAATTTCTGAACTTCAAACTTTGATGTAGACATTCAAAATAATCTTTTGGTCTAGAAGTTTCTTTTACAGGTAACTAGGGATGTTTTTCGGATGGAACGGATCGGAAATAGGCATTCCAAGTTCCGTTCCAAAAAATTTCGTAATCAAAATATTGTTCCAAATTTTTCGGAATACACAAACTCATTCCAAACCGAAATTTGGAAATTTTGGAAAATTTTGAAATTTTTCATTATTTAATATTTTATCAAAATTTATAATAATTTTAAGTATATGAAAAAAGAATTTTAGAGAATTGAATGTTTGAAACTAAATAAGTTCAAATTTTCAACTAGTCAAAAACTATAATTAAAGTTATAAACCAAAAAATAATAATAATCTTTATAATTATAATATATAAAAGTTGGGTAGTTCCTAAAAACATTTTCCCGCTCATTTTCTATTTCTATAAATAGTAAGTTCCAATTAAATAAATATGAATGCAAAATCTAGATAAATGTGAACTCATTTATTGTCTTAATTTTATATATATGTGTCATGGTAAATACTAAATAATGGTAGATATTTTTTTTAACAATTTTATTTTTATTATTAACACTAATACTGAATGACTTCAATTAATATTTTGAATTATCCGTATTAAAATTATCATTTAATTATCATTTTTTTATTTGTTGTTCTTAATATTATGTGTAACCATCAATATAAAAAATTGTGTTTTAATTATTAATGGTCAAATCATTTGTTATCTTTAATATTAAAAATAATATTTTCTTAAATATATATGTGGTTGAAAAAATACATTGCTTATAAATAATGTTTTAAAAAATTTGTGATTGAGAATGAATGTTCAGAAAAATTGATTCTTGAAAAATCAATTCCATATAGGTAAGTAATAAAGTATTATGTCTTGTGGGTTAAACAAGATTGCCCTTTTATGAATCGAGATGCATAGATGATTTATTAGTATATAAAATTAAATGTATTTGCGATATACATTTGTTAAAATTTAATCAAAACTAAGGGTCTGTTTGATAACCTTAATTTTCCGTGGAAAAGGAAAAAATTTTCCAACTTTTCCACTTTATGCTGTTTGATTGCGAAAATTTTCCGCGGAAAATGTTTTCCGCGGACCCCACCCACGCGCTCCTTTTCCTTGTTTTGGTGGAAAATGTTTTCTTTGGGTTTTGGTGATTTTTTGTTTTCCATGGTAGATGGAAAATTATTTTCGACACGTTTAATCAATTTTGTTATTGTTAATTGACTTATTTTCTTTCTAAAAAATAACATTATCATCATCAAGTACAAATATATTTAAAAAGTAAAAAAAAAAATTTGATTAAAATAGCAAAAAAATACTTTATTTTCCATGGAAAATAATGTCAATCAAACAATAAAAGTTGGAAAATTCTCTACTTTTTCCACCTAGAAAATTAAACCAATCAAACACATTAACTTCTAATTCCCAGGAATTCAATTCCCTAGAATTCATTTTCTTTCCACCAAAATTCCACCCTCGTTATCAAACGCACCCTAACATTTCATGTTGCTTAATTTGCTACATTCGTTTAAATGTATGACCAATGTATTTAATTTGTAATGTTAAAGTAAATATGAAATGAAATATTTGATTAATAAATTTAAATAACAAATATTGTAATATGATGGTTAGTACCAATTATAATAGTACTATTCAGATAGTGATAAATTATTTGTGATAATCTAGAAATTATATTTTGAAAAGATTAATTACATCAATAATCATTAAATTTGAATAGTTATGCAAATGGTCATTTAACATTCTATTAATAATCTAAATATAAATTTTAAAAAATCATACTTTTTAATAGCTCATTATACCAAAATTTACAGTTACAAACTACATTATTTGAAATAATGTGACTCAAACAGGTGCTTAAGTATACATTTTCCACAAAATCATTATTAAACTCATTTTGTAGATAATGAGGGCTCAAACAAGTACTAAATATGCTCACGAGAGAAAAACGTAATATGTAAAGGTAGAGCACTTCCCAAAAACAGGTATTGACCAATTTTACTGTCTAAAACACATTTGCTAAAATGGTAATTAGTAATATTAATTCACTATTTATTATTCATTTTAGACAAAATTTAAATTTAAAATAATAATCTAATTGAATGCAGATTTTTAAATAGCTGCGTTTTTAGGTCCCGAAATTTCTTGGTTTGTCTTCCCCTCTTGAAAATCAATTACAATTTTTTTTTTTAAAATTAGTAAAAAAAAAAAAAAAAAAACTATATCAATATCACATAAATATTTTTATTTAAAAATATAAAATAAAATAAGAACGTTCATCAATCTAATTTTCTTTGTATTTTCTTTTTCATTTTAATAAAATTCCGAACATATATCATAGATATATCTATTTTTTTTTTTTTTACTTATTACAAATTCAATTTAAATGTAATTTTTCTTCACCATTTTAAGCTTTAAATCAATTCAAATTACAATATTTAAACAAATTCCATGAACGATAAACATACGAATCGTAAAAAAATTAAGATATGTGTAATGTACCTTTTGTAATTAATTGTTTTCCTTCTTTTCGCATTTTTAATTAAATATTCATTACATGTGTTAACATATAAATTCAATATATGAGAGTAACAAATAATCGTGCATCACACGTGTTTAACACTAGCTAGTAATAATAACAACATAACATCTATAAATCGATTTGACATAAATTTTTCATCGTGATCCAATAAAATAAAAGTCAACAATGATAACAATGCTAAAGTTCTTGCATTTTTTCATCCTATAACTCCATGTAGATCTATTTTTGCTTAAAATTTTATTTTCTAGTAAAAAAAGTGTCACGTTCCAAAGTCCAAACCTGCTGATCACACAAACAATGAATAAGTAATGAAAACTTTGTAATACCACAACTGACAACACATTTTGAACTTTTGATTTAATCTGAACATTTTTATTGTATCTGATATGTAAAATATTTTTCACGTCAATTTACCTAACTTAAATCCTATGCTAAAGTTGAAGTGTGATTATCTCTATTTTTTAAACTAAGTGAAAGTGTTACACGTTAGTTATATGTTAAATCTTATGTTAATAATATTTTAATATTATTAATTGTTGAATAAATGATTTTCTTAAATTTTATGTTATTAATTGTAATACAAACACAAAAAAAAATTGAAATTTATTAAAAAATCAGAATTTTTGGATCGGAATATTTCGAAAATTTTTGGATTGGAATTTTGAAACTCGTTCCAATTTTAATCCAATTTTTTTGGAAAAATTCGAAAGTTTCGGATTTCGGACCAATCGGAATCGAATTTTCCAATCCAACTTGCAGCCCTACATGTAACGCACTAGCAGCATCAAGAAAATTTGAAAAGAAAAGGAACCTTCAACACTTTAATTTTCTTCTTTGCAGATTGGAACAAGGATCTGATACCACTGTTATGATTTTGTCTTCTCCAATCTACGTCAACAAGTTGTTGTTGCTGGAGAAAAGAAGAATGAAGAATCTGATAGAATCCGGATAGAATCCACTTTCACCGTGAACAAAAAAGCAAACAAGAAAGAAGAAAAGAAGTAAACAGAGGAACTAACTCAGTCCATCTTATTTATCAAGAAGACTTAACAATATGGCTTTGAATTACCATAGAAATACAGGAAATTTCTCCTTCTTGCAAACATTATAATGTTCTTCAAGATTGTACAGAAAATGCACTCTCACTTTCTCAATCTAACTTTCTCTATACCGAGTTTTCCCTCATTTTTTCCTAGCCATCTATATCTATTGATAGACCTACAAATCTTCTAACTAACACAGGTAATTAGTTACTAGTTGTTACAACCACTAATAGTAAAATCTGTTATAAAGACTAAGGCTCTAGTCTTCAATCAAGTTTCAAGCCTCACCCGCAATAACTAATCTAACTGATGAGTTTAGTAATAGATTCAAGAGGAAACATCTCCACAAATACATGAAATGAAGTGCTAAATCTTAACCAAAAATCCAAATTTTCGTATTGCATCGTTATCCAAGAGGAGCTTTTCCTCCACTACTGAAATGGCTAGAGCTTGATCAATTAAAACAGACGTGATGTCGTCTTCTTATTCACTGATAAGATCTTCACGCAATCCCAAAATCTCATTTTATGTTTCCGATTTAATGCTTCAATCTTTTAAAGTGTTTAAATTCCTATTTTCATTACAAGTTCCTTGTAGATGGTTCAAATTTTGGCATAAAATGTTGCAGTTCTTTGTCTCTCTTTGCAATAGTATCCATTAGTTCTCCTTCCTGCATTGCCATTTTAGTTGGGCACTCCAAGTCTTTCTTCTCAGTGTCAATATGTTTCCTCTTGACATACTTATAAATCCTGAGAATCGTCATATATTCCGTCAGAAGAATCTTCGACGAAATTTGTTTCCAGATTGTTGTTTTTCTACTTTTTGGTTTAGATCTTGAATCATGTGAAATCTTCCATACATTTCTTTGACCCTACTGATCAAATTACACATTCCATCAATCCCAGTCTCGTTTTCACCTTTGAAATTCTGAATTTGTGCTTGCAAATCATTGACTTGTGCCTAAGGGACTCCATTCTCTAGCGAATATATTCAATATTCTCGTATTCCTCTTTTGCATCTTGAGCTGATCTTTCTTGTTTCTCATGCAATTGGGGCAATGTTTTTTGATAGGGTTTCAATGTGGTTTTACCATCCCTTTCTATATACTTTTCTGCTTTCTGGGAAAATCCTCTCGCTTCTATTCTTGCTCCAGCTCCGGAGTTAGTCAGTTCACCATCATCGACTGCTCGTGACTAACGTCACACATCTGTTATTGTTTCTCCGTTGGGAAAACAATCAATCAATACCCACACAATCAATGCAGCATAACACAAAACACAAAATAACGGGATAAATAAGAAAAGAAGAAAATTAAAGCGGACTGTAGAAAATAACAGGAGAAAAAATATTTTTTTTATTAATGAAAAAATAAACAACTTAATATAATTTTTTTTTCACCCCTGCAAATTTCCTACACAAAATTATAAAGAACAAAGTATACAATATCCCCACTCGTAACTTTTTTTTTCTAATTTTATGCATCATGACTTTTCTTCCTATACCCTTCCATCTATTTGAAATTTATACCGTGGCATCATCACCATGGTATACGAATCATAATCTATATCCATCTATGTTGTGTACTTCATCATAAAACTTAACATAACACAACACAACACAATACATAACAAAACATCATTCATCAATACATGTGCCTAAAATCACACACCTTTTTACCTCTCTTCCTTTCTTCGCTGCCCTCCTCTAAATTTTATGATTGTTGGTGCTCGTGAGCTTATATTGTACATATAATAGTGGCTCTTTTAATATAAATCCCTAATGAGCCAAACTTCAATAATTAATTTTGGATCAAACCCAATAATCTACACATTGATCTAAAATTCTCACATATCAAATTAATTGTAGAAGACGGAAACAAGTTCAAAATTCATCAACTTGAATTGGTATGGCTCAAAATTGCTAGTCAATGTATCTCGATCACCACAACGCAACATTTGTATGACTCGATTGCCATTACAACTCCACCTCAAATAGATATATGTCATCATCAATATTCCAATGTCTGAACCATAAGCTCTAATACGACTATTGAGAAAATAATTAAAACACACACAATCAAAGCGATGGAATACAAGACACAATGGGACAAAAGAAAAAACAAGAAATTTAACGTGACTTAACTGACTGTCGAAAATCGCATGAGAATAACACTTTTTATCAATGTTCTAAAAGGCATAATGCGTTGCGGGCGTCGAGGTCGAAAATCAAGAATCACAAGTTTAGATGTGTCAATACGAAGAATATGCGTCATAATGCGTTTCGTATTTTTAATATTATTTTAATTATTTTTAAAACATTAAATATATTTTTATATAAAAAAATAGATTTTTTAACTAAAAAAAACGCGTTTAGACGGGATTAGGCGCACCTAGGTGGCAAAAAAATCTTGGACGCATTTTTACACGCATACCCCCGATGAGAGGCGTTTCGTCCATGCCTCGCGCCTAGGCGGTGCATTACGA
Organism: Ligustrum vulgare; assembly: GCA_963555705.1. Lineage (NCBI taxonomy): Eukaryota > Viridiplantae > Streptophyta > Magnoliopsida > Lamiales > Oleaceae > Ligustrum > Ligustrum vulgare. The sequence continues at coordinate 32,885,186 of OY743186.1, read as the reverse complement.
CGCCTTTTAGAACACTGATTTTTATTGATTAGAAAATAAATCATTCAATACAATATTTTTCCTACTCTCACAATTTCTCTCTATATAAAACTAGAAAGAACTTGTACGCAGTACCCTCATTCTTACCATTTTCTTCTAATTTTACACATTACAGTTTTTCTCCCTACACCCTGACAGTCTCTTCAAACGTTATGTTGTGTGTCATCATCACCATGATAGACGAATCTCAATCTCTATCCCATATGTACTTCATCATAAAACTCAACTGAACTCAACACAACACAATATTAACAAAACATCATTCACCAACGCACGTGCCTGAATGCACATATCTTCTTTCTTCTCTTCTTTTCTTGGATGCCTTCCTTCTCTCATGCTAAACTTTAATGAATTAATTTTGGGTCAAAGCCAACATATTTACAATCATATTACTCTTGGTACACTCCGAAGATATGACACAAGCGAGTCAGCCAGAGATAGAGAAGAGAGGATGAAGGTTTGGTTTGTGATTTTGGGAAATGGGAGGGTAAATAACGTGATTCTTCTGAATGATTTTTATTTTTACTTTTAAAATTCAAACAAAGTCACATCAGCGAGTTCCACTCGTTTCTATCAAACTTTCTGGCGAAGTCCATTCAATATTAGCCATTTTCGTGAATCAACCAATCAATCCATTCTCATAGAAGCATTGCGTTGAGCTTAACTTCATGGACAATGGTCCAACCCTACAAACACCTGCACAAATGCAGTAGAAAGAAAAGAAAAAATCAAAATCAACTTTTTTATTTGGCAAATGCCATATCCAGGGACGGATCCACAACCCGGCGAGCCGACGCACTCGCCCGTGTTGGATCCTTTGGGAAAAAAAATTGTTAGATTTTTGGACATTTTTGGGTTGGAACTTGAAAAATATATTTATTTGATCGATGTCCGTCCTAATTGAATTTTTTTTTTGAACGGCGGTCCTAACTAAACAAAATCCCCGGATCCGGCCCTGTCCATATCCTTTAAATCAATTTTGAAAATGGAAAAAAGTGAATCCTACAAAATTGGAATTTAAAAGTAAACCCTACAAAATTGGAAATGAATATGATTGTGTTAGTTAATTTCTATCAAGTACACTTCAATCACCAAATGAGCATGGCATAATAGGCAAACACAAGAAACTACCCATATTCAGTAGCCTCCATCTCATACTGTCTGAATGATGTGCCATGGAAAATCATCGAGATTCTCGCAAGCAAAAGTGTATACAAAACCCTCGTTTCCTTGGCATCAAACCCACGTCCAAAAAGCCAAAAATAATAATAATAATAATAATAATAATAATAATAAATTAATTAATTAATTAATTAATTAATAAATAAATAATTGACGAACAATTTATATTACATCTACAACTTTTAGAGCATCTGTATTGGATGTGTTAAATCTAACTAGTCATATAGGAAAAAATAGATGTTAAATGAAATGTACATGTTAAAGTTAACACATCCATTATTATCACAATGAATATGTTAATTTTTAGTTAAATCCATGAATATGATAAACATTTATTTTCAAAATAGCAAAATTTATATATTACTATGGTATTCATTTTGAAGATATCATTAAATCATATAATATGAAATCAATAAAAAAATGATTTTTTTTTTATTTTTTATTTATCAATGTTAAGAAATTTAAGAAGAAAAAGAACAAAGAACAAATAGGGGGTGAAGGTGGTAGGAATGGCAACGGGGCAATGATGTCAATTCCCATCTCTGTCCCGTCGAAAATTTACTATCCCCATCCTTGCCCCTTCCCTCGTTTACATCATCGTTTATTATTTATTTACTTTTTTCCGTTAGTTTTTTTTATAATGATTATCTAATGTTTTAGTTATACAAATTATTTTCTTAAAGTATGATTATTTTACAAAATTCTCATTTAATAATTCTAAGGAACGATTAACATTAATAAAAAAAACTCATAATAACTTTTATAGAGAAGTACAAGTTTAATTATGTTAAGAAGTATGTTTGGAGAGAATGAAATGAACTTGAGAGTGAGAGATGAAGAGTAGTATAGAGTTGAAATGTAGGGCTTTGTTTGAAATTATACATTCGGGCGTCGGGTGATTCATGACACTTTTAATTTGTTTTAGTTTTTTTCTAATTGAACTTATAAATCGGAGATGGTTTTGTGGCGGCGATGGGGATTTGATAGCAATCCCCATCCTCGGTAGGGTATACATTTTCATCCTCATCCCCGTCTCAGCCTCGTCATTGTCGAGGATTCCCCGCCTCGTTCGGGACGGGTCATCGTCGGGTTCGGGAATTCCCCTCCCATTGCTATCCCTAGAGGGTGGGGGGTTTGGGATGGACGGTTATTGAACATTTTCAACTTAAAATTGTTATGTTATTAGTTAAAATGTTAGTTAAATTTAATAAGAAAGTTAACTTGTGGCTAAAAAGATTCTTTAAAAAACTACTTATGTTTTAACATATTCAATGTAAACATTAATTCAACTCCTTACTAACTTAGGGGGGTTTATTCAATGTAGATTTTGAATGACTTTTAAAGATTTTAAAGGATTTGAAAAATTTAGGTGTATTCAATTTAGACTTTAGAATCTCCATAAAAATTTTGATGTATTTAATATAGATTTTAATGGATTTTCTTAAAATCCATAAAATTCACGGTGTATTGTATAAAATTTTTTAAAAGTCTTGTATTATTCAAATTATCAATGACTTTTAAAGACTCCTACAAAATCCTCTTTGTACTAACTTCTAAATATAAAGTACAATCACAAAATCTGTTTATTTGTCTCTCATTAACCTCCAAGATTTTGAAAGACTTTTTTAAAAAAAAAAAAAAATCTTTTAAATTGTAATTTTATTTTTTCTATATTTTTCTTCTTTCATGTTATTTTTAGAAACCTTAAATTTTTGACTAAATAAATCATTATTTATCTTCTCTTCAACTTTTTGTATTTTTTTCTTTTTAATATTTTGGGCTCTCTTCTTTTTCATCTTTTTCTTCATTTTTTTTATCTTTTTCATCATTTTTTTATGAAAATAAATCTAACTAAAATTCTATAAGTTCTTATAGAAAAATAATAATTAAATTGTATCAAAACAAATAATAATAAGTAAAGTGATTCTAGAATTTTATATTCAAAAAATTTTATGAACATAGTACAATTTTTATGTCGATATCAAATGCAATTTTATTTTTCCCCGCCTTTTTTAATCACAAATGTTTCTCTATCTTAAAACTATTTATATCTGTCACGCTGTATTTTTTTTTATTTTTTTTTTTGTAATTCAATTGACATATAATTATTAGTAACAATTCACATTTAATCATACGAATATTAATCTATTAGCGTTTAAGTTTCTCAATTAAAAAATAAAAGTCTTTTAAAGTATTTGAAAATCTTTTAAATCAATCTACAAAATTTTTTGAAAGTATATGAAAGTCTTTTAAATAAATGTTTACGAAAGTCTTTAAAAGTTTATATAAATCCATAAAAGTCTTTAAATGTCTTTCGAAATTCCAATTATATAAACCCCCTTATTTTACTAATATCTATTTTAACACATTCCATGCAGATGTTTTTAGAGGCGTAATTCAAAGTTTACTGCCATGTTTATGATTTTTTTTTTTAACAATTGGCGGGCCACGGGGCGGGATAGAAAACTCGTGGTGGGAATAAGGGGAAATGGCCAGCCCAATTTGTCATTTTATGAAAATGACCTTTGACCAAATTTTTTTCATTTAAAATAATAGTAATAAAAATAAATTTTATTGTTTCCTAATATAACCTTCAGTTTCAATTTCAAAAAAATCTCTCATTTCAAGTACTCAATTAGAATTACCGACTCTTAACCTACCCCTTCGAGCTCTCCTCTCCTTTCCCTTGATTTTCTTCTTCAGCAAAACGAATTAGGCAGACATCTTCTTCTTCTTCAAATTCAAGAATTGGTGCATTCTTCAAAAGGGTTCTTTGGATTTGGGTATAATCTTCCCAGAGACTGTTCTGGTACGGGTTCTCTACTTGATGTCTTCTCACTTTCTTCACCTAATCACTTGGATCATACACTGAACCACCACGCAGCTTAGCTAGTTGCTTGTGTTGTTTCTTTATTTTAAGCATTGTAATTGCATGATGTTTTCTTGGGATTCTTTTTCTATATTTTTGACAAGCTTTCATTGATTTTGTATATCAGGTATTTTTTTTTTTGGTCATAATTTTGTAGCTCGAAATGTTTCGTTTGATTTAAGCGTTTGAATTCTCTCGATACATTTATGAATGATTATAAAGTTATTATCGATATTGTCAGTATTTAGTTTCAAACCCCTAATTGAACTCTTAGCTATTGGATTATTTAACTGATGATACATTGATCATTGCAGAGTTTTCAACCCAGAGGCTTTTCGGATCTCCTATTTTCTTTAGATTTTCAGAGTAATTTTAAAAGTTTAAAGTTTTCAGGTAACTTCTTTTTTCTTAGCATTTCACGTTTGAATTTTTTCTAATGAATATGAAATGTAATCTTTAATCATGGTTTTGAATATTTTGTTAGTGCGTTTATGAGATCACTTGAGTTTTGAACACGAGCATTATCTAAAGAAGGTTAGAAGTTGAGGATTTTCAGAGTAATATTTGATCAAAGAAGTAACATTTTAATGTTCAAAGTCTCCAACGGGTTTTGAAGTAGAAACAACATTTTTTGTATTTCCTGCTTTTGGAGAGGAAAATTTTAGTTGTAAAAAGGAGTCGAATTTATGGAAGTTATTGAGCACGAAATTGGAGCATCAGGAGCATTTTTAGCTAAAGATGAATAGTAAATGCTAACTTAGAACTTGGGAACTTGGACAGCTAAGTTTTTTTTTGTTTGTTATCATTTAATTAGTGACACAAGTTTGCAATTAATACTTTAATAGTAATATTCAATTTTTATGAATGGAAAGATTCCATTTTGCTATGGTGTTGATGGTGTAAGATATGAGTAGACAGATAAAGTGTACTTGGTAGTTTGAATAGTTCATTAACTTCCACATTTTCTTGTTATAATATTAAAAGTTCTTAATATTTGGTAGATTAACCTACCATCAGGGGGTTAACCTACCTCAGTGTCGGTTAACCTACCCTCAGCAATCTGTAAATCGCCCTTTGATGGTAGGTTAACCTACCGAGAACCCTGAATTGTCACAATGATTTGTATGATTTGGTGAGGTTATGTGGCTCGATTTGTTTACCTTTGGTTACTAGTTTTGGATATTGTTTCCTTCTCTTCCAAGTAGCATTAAAATGATTTAGTAATTTATACCAAATAATTTTTGATGATGCCATGAAAGAGGATATAATGAAGAGTTAACAGATGGTTTCTAAGTCTAATTTGATGTATTCTTAATTTTTGTTTGTGAAGAGGTAGGTTAACCTACCCTAGAATCAAAAGGTAGGTTAACCTACCATATGGTCAGTTAGCTAACATTTTGTTGTTAGAACTTTCTTTTGAACACTGTATTGTTATTAAATATTTTTCTGTGTTTCTTCTTTATTTCCTTGTCCATTTTCATAGCGTAATTAGCACACTCATTTGACTAAAATTGTCTTATATTATGCAAGATGGAGTTTCAAGTGGACATCAATAATCGGTTTACAGGAAAATGTACGAACCTCTGTAACCTAGATGCTATAGATGAGGTTTATCGCATATTGGATGCAAATCATCGACAAGATTTCCGTCGCTCTTGTTTTCGAAAATTCTATCATATGAGAAAAATGCAGTTATCTGGCCAACTCATCAATGGTCTAGCATTGAGAATCCTGAAGTCCGAGAATAAGAATGAGCTATGGTTTGGAGTCGGGAATAACAAGGCTGCTAGATTTTCATTCGAAGAGTTCACTCTGATTACGAGGCTAAACCCTGAGGATGAAGCATTGTACAAAGATCAAATACCGGTGACCAATAGACTGGCAGATACATATTTTGACGGAGCTAATAAGATTGTTCCCGCCCAGTTAAAACTTGCCTTTGACAATTGCGAAGAAATGGAAGACAAGTACAAATTGGGTTTGGTGTATGTCTATGAGTCAATTTTGAGATCCAAACACTACAAGACATCTATTGATATGCATGTCTTGAATATAGTCGACGATAGGCATTTATTTAATCAATATCCAATGGGAAGAAGGTGCTATAATAGCATGATACATGCTTTTTTGAGGAGTTGGGGAGAAATTGCAGCAAAACTCAAAGAGGGGGGGAAGAGCGTCTATAATTACTCCCTTAAGGGTTTTCCTTACGCATTGCAGGTAAATAGAAAACACTTGTAATTCTTTATACTGTGCTTTATTTTTAGATGTGCGAATGAATAAATGATCATGTCTCTTTGTAGGTATGGGCTTATGAGGCTTTGTCGTCCATTGGTAATGATTTTGCAACTAGGAAACCGATGATTAAAGTTCTGAAGATGGTGAATTGGATGGCTACTGGCGTATTTGAACAAAATGAAATCAGTTAAGTTTTAGACCATCCACAGGTGAGTAACTGTTATATGGTGTTATTTTATTACCTTCACACAATAATGTAAATGGTATGTAAATATTAACTCTGTCAACTTTTTAGCTTGAAGTTCGTGTCAGACTAATGGCTACAGAGGTTGAGAAGAGGCAACGATACATGCAATTGTTTGAATCTTTGTCAAGACGAGTAGACCCAGTCCTTGATGCTTATATCCACGAGGATGGAGGTGATGTTATGGCTAATAATGAAGGAGGAGACGACAATGTGGATCTTCTCCAGGGAGATAGAGTCTCTCCTCTTTGACATCATGAAGATCCAGGCAGTGGGAGAGATCAAATTTCTTCACCAAGACAGGTATAGATTGTCAATGTTTGACTGAATATTTTCCTCTGTGAGGATACCTTTCATTAAATAGAAAAGATTGTCCAAAATTACAGCAATTACGGAAGCCTATCTATGGTAAGAGTAGATACACAATATATTACAAATATATACAATAAATATAGAAACAGTTGAATAAGGAATATAATACTGTCATCCCCCCTCAAATTGATGCTGGTCGAGCAAGAAGCATCAATTTGTCAACAAGAAGCTGATGTCGGGACCGAGAGAGAGCCTTGGTAAATATGTCAGCTGTCTGATCATGAGTGGTGATATGTGGAAGAGTGATGACAAGACCATCATAGGCCTCGCGAATGGAATGACAATCAACCTCGATGTGTTTGGTGCGCTCATGAAATACTGGATTAGCTGCAATTTGAATGGCACTAGTATTATCAGCATATAGCGGAGTGGGTGCAAGTTGAGGAAATCCAATCTCCTCTAGTAGTCCTCGAAGCCAAACAATCTCGGAACATGCCGATGACATAGCGCGATATTCCGATTCAGTTGAAGACTTAGACACACGATCCTGTTTCTTACTTTTCCAAGAGACAATGGCATTACCAAGAAACATGCACCAACCCGTGATAGACCGGCGAGTATCCGGGCACCCAGCCCAATCAGCGTCACTATAGCCCGTTAACCGAATAGGAGAGTCCATGGGAAAGAAAAGACCAAGGGTAGATGTGCCCTGCAAATAACGGACAATGCGACGAACAGCTGCTAGGTGAAGATGTCGAGGAGCCTGCATAAATTGACTTACTTGTTGGACAGCGAAGGAGATATCAGGTCTAGTAATAGTAAGATAATTCAGACTGCCCACCAACTGTCTGTATAAAGAAGGGTCTGAGAGAAAATCTCCTTCATCATTCCGATACTTCACATTCACTTCTAAAGGAGTATCGGCAGGACGACCATCCTGGAGGCCTGCCAAAGTAATTAATTCTTGAATGTACTTATTTTGGGACAAGAAAGTACCAGCCAGGGTAGAATGAACCTCCAATCCTAAGAAATACTGTAATTGACCCAAGTCCTTCATATGAAATGAACCCTGAAGGCGCTCCTGAAGTTGAGAAATGAGGTTGGCGTCTGTTCCAGTGATGACAATGTCATCCACATACACTAGTAGCAAGACAATATCGCTAGCAGTCTTGCATAGAAAGAGAGAAGAATCATATTTGCTTTGAGTAAAAGAGAAACTAAGAATTGTCGAACGAAACTTATCAAACCAAGCACGTGGAGCCTGTTTCAAACCATATAATGATCGTTTCAGCTTACAAACATCAGAAGAGGGTACAGAGAACAACCCAGGTGGCGGAGTTAAATAAATCTCCTCCTTAAGATCCCCATGAAGAAAAGCGTTCTTAACATCCATTTGTCGAATACTCCAACCTTTGGAAGCAGCAATAGCCAAAATGAGGCGTACTGTGGTCATCTTTGCTACCGGGGCAAAAGTTTCCCCATAATCCAAACCATGCTCCTGTCTATTACCGAGAGCCACTAATCGAGCTTTATACCGTTCAAGAGACCCATCAGATCGTAATTTAATGGAATAGACCCATTTACATCCAATGGGTTTAATACCTTCCGGACATGGAGTAATATCCCACGTGTGATTCTCCTGAAGAGCCTGTAGTTCCTCTTGCATAGCTTTCACCCAACATCTTTGTTTAGCTGCCTGAGAGTAAGATGTAGGAATCGTTATATCTGATAAAGTGGCAGAATAACCATACCTATCAGGAGGACGGATAGATCGAACTGATCGACGAGGAGCTGTAGGAACAAGCACTGGATCCGTCTCTGGATCGGGGTCGGGGTCAGGAGGAAGATGTGTTGATGCGGGTCGCCGTCTCTGATAGACTATACCTGGTTTAAATCGCTCAACAGGTAGAGATATTTCATCAAAGCTAATAAGTTGTGCCACAGGGGATGAAGAAGCAACATGCCGTGGAAAATAATATTTACTCTCAAAGAAAATCACATTTCGAGAAATACGAAACCGATTAGAAATACCGTCATAGCACACAAATCCTTTATGAGGGATGCTATAACCCATGAATGCACACCGAGCAGATTGAGCCGTAAGTTTGTGGCGATCAGTAGGAGGTAGGTGCACAAAGCAAACACAGCCAAATGTATGTAACATGTCATACTTAGGATGAGTACCAAAGAGACGATAATAGGGAGAATCAAAAGCAAGATTTGCAGAGGGCAACCGATTAATCAAATAAACAGCAGCAGATAAGGCTTCAACCCAAAATTTAGAAGGAACTGAAGATTCCAAAAGCATGGTCCGAACCACATCTAATAAATGACGATTTTTTCGTTCTGCTACCCCATTCTGTTGAGGGGTATAAGGGCATGATCTTTGAGGGATAATGCCTTTTTGTTGTAAAAAGGCTTGAAAGTCATGAGATATATATTCACCTCCATTGTCAGATCGTAGAATCTTGATACTACTAGAAAATTGTGTTTCAATGTAGGCTACAAAAGTCTTAAAAACAATAAGTACTTCAGCCTTAGTGTGAAGAAAGTAGACCCAAGTGAATCGACTAAAATCATCAATAAACGTCACAAAATACTTATAGTTGTCATGTGAGATGACTGGCGTGACACCCCAAACATCACTATGAATAATTTCAAAGCACTTATCAGCACGACTTCCATGTGTAGGAAATGGTAGGATTTTACTTTTTCCAAGCTTGCAAGTAGTACAATCAAAGGATAAATTGCGAGAAGAAACATTATCTTTATTGCCTAAAGAACCGTTTTTCAACAAATGCGATAAAATCAAAGTATTGGGATGCCCCAATCGTTTATGCCAAATCTCATGGTTATTGGTAGTAATACAAGCAAACGATAAAACACGAGGAATAGTAAACTGTAATGAAAACAATCTTCCCACTTTAGGCCCCTTCGCGATCACCTTCCCCGACACCCGATCCTGCACAAGACAACCATCAGAAGAAAAATGTACATCACAACTATTATCCACCAACTGACCAACTGAAATCAAACTAGTAGACAAGTCAGGCGATACAAACACATTTCTGAAAGAAGATGTAATATCACCGATGGCTGTAATTGGAAGAGTACTTCCATTGGCAATTTGAATATGTTGTGTACCAGTATATCGCCGAATATTATGTAAAGAATTAGAACAGCCGGTCATATGATTGGATGCACCAGAATCAACAATCCAAGATGATGAAGGAGAGTTACATTTACCTTGAAGACCGAATGCATAAAAGGCAGAGAGAATCATCTGTTGTACCATTTCCGGAGTAAGTGCAGGTTGACTAGGAGTAGATGGAGTACTGGTGGAAGTAGCAGCTTGAAATGCTCGGACTCGCCGATTTTCAGGACGAGTAGGACATTCCTTGATAGTGTGTCCATTCAGCTTACAGTAATTGCAAAGTTTCTTGGTGCAATTCCGAGCTATATGTCCGAACTCCTTACAATTGTAGCATTGGATTGGTCCCTTTCCACGATTCTTTTCCTGAGCTGCATATGCAACATTAAGCCCCCCAGATGTTGCATTAGAATTGCCCAAGTCAGCCTGTGTAGTTAAACGTTGTTCCTCAAGTAACAATTCACCAAGACAAACATCCAATGAAGGAACTGGATCCCTATTTAAGAGTCCTGCACGAGCGACTTCAAATTCGGGTCGTAGTTTCATTAGAAATTGGTCACGCCTACTGATCTCGTGAACAGCCTGAAGGGCGGTGAGAGCCTCCTTTGGAACCTTTGCATGAATAATCCCAGAATATTCACTCCATAAGTTAAGAAATCCAGAGTAGTACTGTTCAATTGTGATATTACCTTGATTGTAGTTCGCAATATCAAGCTCTAGTTGAAATCGCCTAGCAGTATTGTCCTGATGATAAATTCTCTTAAGATACTCCCACATCTCCTTAGCTGTACCAAAAGTACGTAAATTATTCACCATGTGAGCCTCGATAGTCCCTAAAATCCAAGAAATTATACGAGCGTCTTTTGTCTCCCATTGAGTAAGTTTCTTAGCATCCTCAGGAGCGGGAGAAGATCCTTCAATGTGGTCCCACAACTCTTTCCCCTTCAAGAACATTTTTAATTGAAATTCCCACGCAGTATAATTCTTACCCGTAAATCGTACACAAAAATTTTTAGTAGACATGTTTTTTTTTTTTTTTTGAATCAAAGAAATCACCCAAGAATTAAACTGATTTGTCTAAAGTGTATAATATGAATAACACTTTCCCTGTTCCACAAAATCTGTTCGACCGATGAACTCAAAAGAAATCAACTGCACTCTCAGATGAAAAGAAACAGCCGCACTCAAGGAGGAAAATCACTACCGACGCCTTCGCCAGACCGACGCCTTCGCCAGTCACGCCAAGGGTTACTACCTACGCCTTCGCCGCCTTCGCCAGTCACGCTAACGGAGATCGATCACCCCCTGCTGCCTACCCAAGATTCCGAGTCCCACAGGGAGAGTCGCTGGTCACACCGAGATAGCAGACCCCTGTATTTCCACAAAACCGGAAACCCACAACGGAAATTATCACCACCGAGGAAGACGACCCACTCGAAGCCAAGAGGTAACGTGCACAGAAATAATTTTTCCTGTTGCTCACAAGTGATTTAGAAAAAAATCTCGATGAATATCAGAGTAGTGGCTCTGATACCATGTCAATGTTTGACTGAATATTTTCCTCTGTGAGGATACCTTTCATTAAATAGAAAAGATTGTCCAAAATTACAGCAATTACGGAAGCCTATCTATGGTAAGAGTAGATACACAATATATTACAAATATATACAATAAATATAGAAACAGTTGAATAAGGAATATAATACTGTCATAGATAACCTACCAAAGAGGTCGGTTAGGTTAACCGACCAATTTTGTATATTCACCTACCCTCAAATTCAAAAGGTAGGTTAACCTACCAAAGAGGTCGGTTAACCTACTGCTAACCGACCACTTTGGTAGATGTTAACCTACCATCAAATTCAAAAGGTAGGCTAACCTACCAAAGAGGTCGAAGGTTAACATACCCTCAAATTCAAAAGGTTAAACATACCAAATAGGTAGGTTAACCTACCAAATAGGTCGGTTAACCTACTGCTAACCGAACACATTGGTAGGTGTTAACCTACCCTCAAATTCAAAAGTTAGGTTAACCTTCTGCTAAGCGACCACTTTGGTAGATGTTAACCTACCATCAAATTCAAAAGGTAGGTTAACCTACCAAAGAGGTCGGTTAACCTACTGTTAACCGACCACTTTGGTAGATGTTAACCTACCTCTTTGGTAGGTTAACCGACTTCTTTGGTAAGTTTTTTTAGTACGATAAATATTGTGTCCATACCGTTCTTCTATTTTGCTACAAAAATATACTCATTCTTTATTATCTCATTAATTGCAGAGGAGATTGTGGTATTTTTACCATTAAATTTATTGAATTTTTAAGTGCTGGAGAGGAAGCTGAGAAAGTCCGTAACCTGTATATGCTCCAGTGGAGAAAGAAATTGGCAACTGACTTATACGGACTTGATTATGATCCTTAAATTTCTATAACTGAATATTCTTTGTATTTTTGTAAATTACAATATCTGTAAATGACTATAATTTTTGAATATATTTTTTGGGATTTTCATGACCTGTACACTTGTATATATATTGGTTCTGGATACTGGTAGGTTTTTCAGCAGGTTAACCTACTCATAAAAACTCAGGTCGGTTAAATGGTAGGTTAACCGACCTTTAACCTACCGTTAACAGGCGTGGTCGGTTACTGGGTAGGTTAACCTACTACATATTAGGTAGGTTAAATGGTAGGTTAACCGACCTTTAACCTACCCGTTAACAGACGTGGTCGGTTACTGGGTAGGTTAACCTACTACAGATTAGGTAGGTTAAAGGGTAGGTTAACCGACCTAGTCGGTTTTTGAGGGTTTAAATGACTGAATAACCTAAATCCTAAAAAACCGACTAGGTAGGTTAACCTACCCCTTAACCGACCACTTTGGTTAATAGGTCGGTTAACCTACCTTTAACCTACCTATTAATCGACTTGATTAGTTAATAGCTATGATTAACCTACTTAGTCGGTTATCAACTTTTGTGGATCGATTTTAAGTTTGACATGAACAATCGATTTCAGTAATCGAGGTCAAAGTTTAGCAACTTTTTCCAATCTATGAAAACGTTCGATCAATTATTAAGTTCATTAAGTGTGACGTGAACAATCGATTTTACCAATCGAGGTCCTACAGTGGCATCTTTATCAAATCTATTAAAATGTTTGATCAATTCTTAAGTTCATTAAGTGTGTAGTGAACAACTGATTTTCCCAATCTGAATCAACATTAGCAACTTTCTCAAATATGTCCCCTAACGTTTGATAAATTATTAAATTCATTAAGTGTGAAAATGGACAAAGGATTTTACCCATCGAGGTCTTATGTTGGCATCTTTATCAAATCTATTAAAATGTTTGAGCAATTATTAAGTTCATAAGTGAGACGTGAACAATCGATTTTACCAATCGAGGTCCTACGGTGGCATCTTTATTAAATCTATTAAAACGTTCGATCAATTATTAAGTTAATTATTAAGTGTGATGAGAACAATCGATTTTACCAATCGAGGTCCTACTGTGGCATTTTTATCAAATATATTAAAATGTTTGATCAATTCTTAAGTTCATTAAGTGTGCTGTGAACAACCGATTTTCCCAATCTGAATCAACATTAGCAACTTTCTCAAATATGTCGCTAACGTTTGATAAATTATTAAATTCATTAAGTGTGAAATTGGACGAAGGATTTTACCCATTGAGGTCTTACGTTGGCATCTTTCTCAAATTTATTAAAACGTTTGATCAATTATTAAGTTCATTAAGTGTGACGTGAACAATCGATTTTACTAATCGGGATCAAGTTTAGCAGCTTTCTCGAATCAATCTAAACGTTCGCTCAATTAGATCAAGTGTGACGTGTTCAATTAGATCAAGTGTGACAGTTAAGAGGTAGGTTAACCTACTTGTATAGGTTTAATTTGATTGTATTTACTAGTACGTTTTTCAACAGGTTAACCTACCTACTAACCGACGTGGTCCGTTACAAGGTAGGTTAACCTACCCCTTAACCGACCACTTTGGTTAATAGGTAGATTAACCTACCTCTTAACTGACCTGGGTAGTTAATGGCTATGGTTAACCTACCTAGTCAAAACGTTTCAAACCTCATCCTAGTCGGTTAACTGGTCGGTTAACCGACCATTTAACCGACCTGGTCAATTAGAGGTCGGTTAACCTACCTATTAACCGACCAAGTCGGTTCGGAGGTAGGTTAACCTACCTATTAACCGACCAAATCGGTTCGGAGGTAGGTTAACCTACTACAGAACTGAATAGCATGCATATACGCTATTTGATCAGTATGGTAACCTTATAAATATGAACAATTAATACTACCACAATTACTATTCTACTGTTTTATTGGATAGTGGTACTCGATCATTACATCGTAGTTGGTTGTGCCCAGATGCACCACACCTACCACACTTACGTGTCGTAGAAAACTCTCCGGTCGATGGTATCCTGCTTTTGCGCTTACATCCACTTTGTCTTGGTTTGATCAACGGTGGCAAGATATTCAACGTCCACCTAAGGTGTTATGGAACCTCCCAATCAATCTCATTTGGTAGAGGCATTATAGTATCAGAGTATGCTGCTTTCAAAACGGTAGTAGTATAATATGGAGAGCACAAATCATATGCAGAATTCCCTGCCTGTCTTAAAGCAGCGATAGCGTGCTCACATGGAAACTTATCCAACTGAAACTGCCCACATGTGCAAGTTCTATCGATTAAGTTAACAACAAAATGCTTGATTCCATTACCCACATCAAACATATATTCATCCATAGGATCCACTACGAACTTCTTGGACAACTCAAGTTTATTCCGAATTTTTTCCTCCATTGCCGGGGTTAGTATACTTGTACAGTTTTCTGCATTGATGCGCCTCTTATAAAACCATTTTTGCAATTTGCACCTGATATACTCGACCAAAGCAAGTACTGGACACTCTCGAGCTTTTCTGAATATCGAGTTCAACGACTCTGCTTTATTTGACGTCATGATGTTGTAACGGATCCCTGTAAAGTGTGACATAGTCCAATGTTTATAGTCAGCCTCTTTTAAATAACCCCAAAGGTCGGGGTTCCTGCTAAGAATCTCATCCATATGTTTATTAAATTCTTCAACTATATATGCATATGCCACTTTCTTAAATAATGACACCATCCCGGAGATGCGATACTTGGCCTTTATGTTGCCTTGTATATGGTATATGCAATGAGCATGATGCGCATTAGGAAAAACATCTCTTACACCCTTGAGTAGACTCCCATTCCTGTCAGACATAAAGACCAGATCTTCAATATCACCAATTATTGTCTTCAATTTTTCAAAAAACCATTTCCATGACTCATTATTCTCAGAATCTACTATGCCCCATGCGAGAGGATAGATTTGCATATTTCTATCTTGACATGTTACCACCATCAGTATACCTTCATATTTTTCTTTCAAGAATGTTCCGTCCACAGAAATTACTCGCCGCATCGATGAGTGAAATCCTCGAATGCATGGTCCAACCGCCATAAAAAAGTACTTGAAGCGATGACTACTTGGATCGATGTCAACACATACCACTGTACCAGGATTAGATCTAACCAAATTGTGGGAATACACCGCCAATCTAGTATAGCTACCATCAGGTGAACCCATTAATATCTCTAAGGCACGTTCTTTAGCCGTCCATGCTTTCTGATAGCTCATACTTACCCCAAACTCCCGACGAATGTCACTAATGATGTTTGCAGGTCTGTATTCTTGATTTGGATTTTGAAAATTATGCATGACATGTGTGCCATAACCCATGACCTCGCTTGTCTATGATCATTTCTATGTATACCCAAAGAACAAGTATGTTCACGTACATAACGACGAACTTCAAAATAATCACACTCCTTGTACTTCATAGCATGCAAACGCCATTTGCAACTATCATCTATGCAAATAATTCTGTATGTACTCTTATTTGATTTTTTAACTTTGAATTCAAAGTTTTGCTTCAATGCAAGCAAATGAATGTGTTGTTGTAGATCTTTCTTGTTCTCAAACACTTGATGATCTTTCAAATCCTCTTCCTCAGGAATCACATGTGACGTATGAGCATACCTTAAACTTGATCCAGCCTCAAATGTGTGGCTTGATGTGCTACCACGTGCAGACAATGCAACAAGATCCTCATTAGTAAAACGAATTTCAGCTTCATTACGTTGAACTAATTCTTGTCCACATGTAGGTAAATTAACATTGTTCCCATTTTCCTCAATAGTGTCACCATTGTTGTTTCGAACAACCTCCAAATCATTCCAGTAATCATCTAAACCGCAGTTCCCATTATTGTCATCATCCAATCTCATCTCAAAATCTACATCATTACGGACCTCGTCTTCAAATTCATCATTAACTGCTACATGTTCATGTTCAACATGATCTACGACATGTCCGTGTTCAACTGTGTTTATTGTATGTTCAAGTTCAACATGATCTATAGCATGTTCATGTTCAATAATACTTGCTTCAAATTCACGTTCAATGAGATTCTTGCTCACAATTGTTACACAAAGGGGAGACTGACCTTTTTTGTTGAGTTCTAGGAGCCATTTCACTTGCCTATCTGAAGTAATCTTGACTGGTGGAACAGAAACTTGTGTATTATTATCAGGGAACATAAATCTCATCTCCAAAGTATGTAAAGAAGAATCAATATGAAGAAGCTCTTATACATCATGATATAATTCTGTATACGTTGCATTTTTTGACAAAAAAATTGCTTCTTCATTGCTCCAATTCCATATCCATTTAGATTGATCGTTCTTCACAAACTCACCATAGTAACAAATAGGAATTAATGTAGTATCATTCATAACTGCATTTAAAAAAAATGAAAAATGTTACGTGTTAACACTAGAATTCATTAAAGGAATTTTTTTTTGAACAATTAAGCAAGTAGGTTAACAATTGGTTAGCAGACTGCAAAGTTGGTTAACAGGCTTCACTCAGGTAGGTTAATCGACTTTATTGGTCGGTTGATGTGATCCGGGATAGGAGATGTGATCCGGGATAGGAGCTCAAAGGAGAAGTCAAGTCACGGACGACGCAACAACATTCGACATAAGAAAATGAACAATTTCCATGTTGGAAGCTAGTTGAGACAACGAGTGGATCAACCTCATTCAAGCCGACGAAGAAAATTGTGAAATTTCAAGAATTACGGCCGTAACATATGGGAGCTCACGGCCGTAACCAACCCACTGTTGAAAACTATGATTTTGAAGAAAATTGGACTTACGGCCGTAAGGCAGATTTGTCACGGCCGTAACGCAGCCTCGGATCAAAAACAAGAATTTCAGAATTGAGACTTACGGCCGTAATGGTGAAACAGAAAGAGTCTTACGGCCGTAAGAGGAATTGTCACGGCCGTAAATAACAATACGCGTGAATTTAGGGTTTTTAATTATTTCCTTATTTTTGGTTATTTATTTCCTAGTTTAATTAGAACTCTTAACCTAGATTTTGACCCTATTTATAGGGATGTAATTTTCATTATTCGGTAGACTTTAAAACACAACTTTGATATTATAATTGAGAGGCTATTTTGCTTTCACATCTTTATTCTTCATTGAATAAAATCCGAACTTGCGAGTTATTCTTGTTTGTTCAAATCTCGGTGAGAATTATCATTGCTTGTGATCAAGAGGTCAATATATCCCAGTGATTGTATTGGTTGCTTGATTCAATTAATTTTAATTGGATCCATAAATCGTGGTTCTTGGGTCGATTTCAATATTTTGTGGGTTGCGTAGCTACAATTGCTACGTGGTTTGCATCATCTGGTATCAGAGCTTAGGCTCCAAAAATCAAGGTTATATCTTTGTTTTTGTTTTCTTGAGTTTCTTATTCTTGTTTGTTCAAATCTCGGTGAGAATTATTATTGCTTGTGATCAAGAGGTCAATATATTCCAGTGATTGTATTGGTTGCTTGGTTCAATTAATTTTAATTGGATCCATAAATCGTGGTTTCTTGGCGTTCTTGAATGGACATAATTTTGTTTTGAATTTTGGGTGAATTTTCGGAATAAATAAAAAATAAAAAAAATAATTTTTTTTTTTTTTTATAAAATCCGAAAATTCGATAACGAACACGACAAAACAAACGGAACTTAATTCGGATAAGAATTAAGCAAAACAAACACTTTTGAAATTTTTTGGAACGATTTTCTGAATTAAATACTCAACAAACTCAAGAACAAGAAGAACGCAAAAAAAAAACTGAAAAACAAAACACTCAACAAGATATGAATGATTTTTATGGGACTCGATGATAAACATAAAAATCAAACTGGATAGCCTCTGATATCAGATGATGCAAACCACGTAGCAATTGTAGCTACGCAACCCACAAAATATTGAAATCGACCCAAGAACGCCAAGAACCACGATTTATGAATCCAATTAAAATTAATTGAATCAAGCAACCAATACAATCACTGGGATATATTGACCTCTTGATCACAAGCAATGATAATTCTCACCGAGATTTGAACAAACAAGAATAACTCGCAAGTTCGGATTTTATTCAATGAAGAATAAAGATGTGAAAGCAAAATAGCCTCTCAATTATAATATCAAAGTTGTGTTTTAAAGTCTACCGAATAATGAAAATTACATCCCTATAAATAGGGTCAAAATCTAGGTTAAGAGTTCTAATTAAACTAGGAAAGAAATAACCAAAAATAAGGAAATAATTAAAAACCCTAAATTCACGCGTATTGTTATTTACGGCCGTGACAATTCCTCTTACGGCCGTAAGACTCTTTCTGTTTCACCATTACGGCCGTAAGTCTCAATTCTGAAATTCTTGTTTTTGATCCGAGGCTGCGTTACGGTCGTGACAAATCTGCCTTACGGCCGTAAGTCCAATTTTCTTCAAAATCAGAGTTTTCAACAGTGGGTTGGTTACGGCCGTGAGCTCCCATATGTTACGGCCGTAATTCTTGAAATTTCACAATTTTCTTCGTCGGCTTGAATGAGGTTGATCCACTCGTCGTCTCGACTAGCTTTCAACATGGAAATTGTTCATTTTCCTATGTCGAATGTTGTTGCGTCGTCCGTGACTTGATTTCTCCTTTGAGCTCCTATCCCGGATCACATCATTGGTTAACCAACCCACTGCAAAGTTGGTTAACCGACTTCAATAAGGTAGGTTAACCGACTTCATTGGTCGGTTAACCAACCTACTGCAAAGTTGGTTAACTGACTTCACTAAGGTAGGTTAAACGACTTCATTGGTCGGTTAATCAACCTACTGCAAAGTTGGTTAACCTTCTTCAGTAAGTAGGTTTGAAAACCTACTTACTGAAGAAGGTTAACCGACCAATGAAGTCGGTTAATCGACCTGCGTGCGTAAAATCATATTACCCGCTGTCTAGAATGAGATTTTTACAATGGATGAAGTTTACATTAAAAAATTCATCCCAAAACAAGCAAAACTCATAAAAATACAATTTAAACAAATCAAAGCACCTCAAAATAAGATTAATTTTGGGATATCTTACCAATATCAAATGCATAAAACTTAGGATTTTTGTCAACATTTGAGAAGATGATGAATAGTTCTGTAACAAATCCAAAGAAAGAGTATATGGAGAAGATCACAGATAGTAAAACTGAGTTTATTATAATGTGGGTAGCTGGGAGGATGATCTTTGTTGATAAGACACGATTTTGAGAGAGAGATAGCCATTGATTTTTCTTGAGGATTTTTCTGTCATTTTAAATTGTTAGATAAGTTTGAAAATTTAACAAGATGACAAGGATAATTTAGTCTTTGTATAAGAATGGAGGCCATTTTAACTTATCAAACGAAAATTTACCTTTTTGACTTAATGCCCTTTGACCGTGGCCCTTTCAATAAATCCCCCAGAGCTCGAAGGGGTAGGTTAAGAGTCGAGTAATTCTAATTGAGTATTTGAAATGAGAGACGTTTTTTGAAATTGAAACTGAAGGTTATATTAGGAAATAATAAAATTTATTTCTATTACTATTATTTTAAATGAAAAAAAATTGATCAAAGACTATTTTTATAAAATGACAAATTGGACTGATCATTTCCCCATATTCCCTCGAAAGAGCCGTCCACAGATCCTATTAGTCGAGACAGATTGTTTCTAATGGAATCGAGTACCGTGAATTTCAGATCCGTTGGATTTTCTCGTCATCCCTAATAAGTGACAATGGAAAGAAACTTCAAAAACAAACTTGAATAAAAAGAAGCTAGATGACCGATATTATTTTTCACTCCATTGAGGCTCTAGAACATTTGAAAGTAGCTCAATCTAACATCGCATTTTAGGGATTTTCTGCAAACGTATTGCTCAAACAAATCTAGTCCCTTCCTCCTCTCCTTCATCAGTCATGTCGGCCGAATCAGCCTCTGTCATCCAAAGAAATCAGGTGAAGTGACAATATTCATTCGTTATTGTACCCAATAAATTTCAAGTTCTTGCAGTTTTTTACTTTTATACAAATCTGACGATATTTCTATATATGAGTGTAGGTTGATCTACTGGACTTTGTGAACTGGTCCGGCGTGGAATGTTTAAATCAAAGCAGCAGTCACTCTCTCCCTAATGCTCTCAAACAGGTACCTTTTAATTATTGAAATTCTTGAATTCTTGTGACATTTATGGTTTTCTTCATTGGTTAATTTATTTATGAATAGGATGCTTATCTTATTTTTCCATACTGTTTCTATAATTAAGGGTTTCGAAACTTATTGACAAAATTGGGGCATTGAATAGAATAGTATTCCCCTAAATTCTGGGTTCTTGCAGTAGCTTGCGTGCACCCGCTTTTGTTTGAGCATCTATCTAACAACTCGTTTATACAAGAACTTTTTAGCATGATGTGTAAAATATATAAATAAAAGAAGGGAAAATATATTACCACACCATATTTAATTTCTGTACCACATTATAACTACACAACATTTAAAATATGAATTTTATAAGTACACCACAATAAATTTACCAATATGTCCCTAATAAAACAAAAACAAAGAAAAGGAAATTCTTATCTTTACACTATGACCACTATTCCCTTCTCTCAATCCTCCCTGCCATCACCTCCTTCTTCAACCTTAGTCACTGGCGAAAGGGAAAATCTTAGTACAACACAACCATTTCCCCCCTTCTCTCACTCCTTGAAAAACCTGGTTTTTCTGCACGACAACGTTAATTCATTTTAGAGGCGACCTTCGACTTCAGATTAAAGAGCAAAATATAATTCACGTTGTTCATTGTTACAAATACAATTGCATAATTAAAAGTTTGTAGAAAATACAAGCTTTTGATGACTTTTAAGCTTTTGTACAAATTCAATTTGCTCCATAGACAAATAGTCCTATTTGATGTATCGAACTATTGATGTTAAGAGGATTTTAAAGTTAAATCGCAGTTGTCATCTCCAGTCTTTATCTTTTCTGCACTTTAATTTGTACTTTGCGGGTCGTGTCGGGTCGGGTCGCGTGAAAGTGATACTACTAAATTTGTAATTGTAACAGAGCTATGATTTTGTGTGATCAATTGTGACTTTTCGGGTTGGGTGGGTGGGATGAAATTTGCTACTAAATTTGTAATTGTGATTGAATTGCGACTTTTTGTGACCAACTGTAAATTTGCGAGTGGGGTAGGGCGGGGTCCGTGGGGTGGGACAGGGTGAAATTTGTGATTAAATTTGTAATTATGATTGAGTCGTGACTTTATGTGACCAACTGTGACTTTATGGGGGTGGGGGTCGTGGGGGCAGGGAGGGGGCGGTGGTGTGATTTAGGTTGTGTTTAAATGTTGTTTGAGTTTTTCCATTTAATATTATATTAGTTTTAATTTAGCCTCAGTTTGGTATTGATAAAAATCAGATTTTTAATAAATTTTGATAAAAGTGATGAGATGTGTTGTTGTAAAGTTGTAGGCCACATAAAAAGTATGATTAAAATTAAACGTCGATTTGAATTAGATTAAAATCTAAAAAAGTAGTGCTACCAAACATGGGCTTAATATATAAATGATAATTATAAATTATTGTTATATTATATATTAAATTATATTTATTAATTGCTATTTAACACCTTAATCTAAAAAAAATAAAAATAATAACCTTAAGTTTGTTAGTTTTACAGAGTTAACCTAGAATCTAGGGGTTGTGCACTTTTCCCTAATTTAATTTCATACAAGATAATAAAATTGGGGATTGGACTAGTATTAAATTGGATCCTAAGATGGATAAAATTTGGGCTTAAGACTGAATGAATTTGGACAATTTCTAAAAATAGAAATTGAAATTGCTTTAAATGGACTTTAAAATTTAAAATGGCTAGACGAAAACACGTTTTCATAAAAAATGGGCGAAGTCGTAGCGACACATTTTAAAGATATTAAAATATTTATTTAATAAGTCACAGAATATTCTCAGCCACTACAAATTGCAAACACAAAAATTAAGAAGAAAAAAAGATCTTTGATGACCAAAGCAGGAAGTGGGAATGCAGATCTTGAACCTTTGGAATAATAAAAGCTCGAAACCCTTGATGAATGTTCATAATGAAATTTTGGTATACATTTATATCATTTGGCATTTGGATTCAGTTTGCAGTTTAGAGTTTGTTTTAATTCATAATGTTGTTATAAATTCTTTTAATCCTTGATTTTAGTGTCAGATAAGCAAGAACTGAAAATAGCCTGTAGTAGATTGGAACCCAAAACTACCTAGATTTGTCCGAATTTTGGACTAATTAAAATTTTAAATGTGACCTGTTGCCAAACCAGGTGTTGGTTAAATAGGTCATGCTTATACTACATCTCAATCTGTTTTACCTTTTTTTTTTTCTTGAACACCATCTTTTGGGGAATGATTGGAACGGTGCAACATGGACAAGACAGGACATTAATAAACATCACATATTGTGTGGCGTGATCTTCTCATGATCTTCGAATTGCGTTTCATTTTTAACCCATGTTTGGCTACCTTGTTATTATTTGTTTATTAAACAGTCTATCTATTTTTTATTCACATATTTCACGGGATTCATAAGTACTACTCACTAATCGGTCACTCATTTCTATTTATAATTTAAATTGTTTATTGACAACCCCCAAATATGCTTTTACATCTTAATTTTCTTGTACGCTATTGTTATTCACATTTAAATTTCAGATTTTCTATTATTCTCTTGTAAATTTGGCAATCAGTTGCTGTATTCTTCTATATCTAATTGGAGATGGGGATCTGAAAGGATCGGAATTTGATTTTCTAAAAATGATATGTAGGAAGAGTTTAGGAACTGGATTTGAGCGTAGTTATCCAAGGATCTTGATAGCTACTAACGCAGATTATATGAAAAGAAACAACGAACAGAACTAAATTTGAAACTGTAGTGCCGAATAAACTTGAAAGGAATTACAAGGTTGATGACCATTCAAGGGGCTCAATTCTCTCTCCTGAACCATAAACCATAGTAATTTATGCCTAAATGAACATTTTCCACCAGATTCAAGATGAAGCTTACCCTGTAAAGCAGATAATAAAGGGATGAAGGGAAAACCCTAGGAAGCACCAACATGCTGTCAACGTCCAACACGTATCAAAAGGGAGGTTTTTTAAATCTGAAAAGAAGGCAAACTTTTTAAGCATTATAATTTACCATTTTACTCCAATTAGAAAGTCAAGCTTGTGAAGGAAGCAGCCAAATAAATTCCCTTACTTTCCAAATGCACTACATGAAAACTAAAAGAAAAATCTCAAACTTGTAATAAAAAAATTTATTACTTCAGATTCTTAAAGTTAACACACACACACACATGCCCTGTGTCCTTCCAAGAGAGGGATTTCCTAATTGGATTTGTATTCTCTGTTCATTTTTTACTTGTTCCTTGGATCGTGTTATCATTATGCCGGGAAAGTAACATTACTTTATGTCCACACTTTTTTTTTTTTTGCTGTCCATTTCTTTTGACCATTTCCTTTTGGGAAGTAGGCAGGGTTTGTTTCTACTTGCATCATTATTGTCTTGTAGTTCATTCCTTTTATTTTTGGATTAGGGTTACAGAGAAGACGAGAGTTTGAATTTGGAGAGCGACGCAGATGAGCAGATGTTGATTTACATTCCTTTTACTCAAGTTATTAAGCTGCACTCGATTGTCATTAAAGGGCCTGAGGAGGAAGGTAACTGCTTTATTTCTAGATTTCTGCTTTTTGTACTGCTAATTATACATACCCGTACTGGACACCCGTTCCCGAGTCCGAGCAACATAGGTCGAGAGGTTCTTTTAAATGTTCTCTAGTTACGTGCTCAGTCTAGATTAGCAGCTGTGTAAAATCTCTGGACGTCTAGGATTTGATATTTAACAAAATGACATATGATATAGCTTTCATATGAAATACTGATCTGATATCTTAAGGTGCCCCAGCTTTGGGGTGAAAGAGTAAACTAAGATAATATGAGAATTTGTTGCCAGATTACAGCACAGTATTGCTATTGAAATATTAATTCACATTGTAAGTTTCAGGTTGTCTATGGCACCCTTGTATCTTACATAAAGAGCATTCTTGGGAGCGCTTAATTAAAATTTTAAAGGATTATAAGTTGTGGGTCATCCTACGGAATGTGTGAATAATAAGTGGGTAGTAGTTGGGGTCTTGAAGGAATTTGTGGATAAAATTATGTTTGACATGCTTAAATTATAATTTAAGCTTTGCCAAACATGCACTATGGATTGAGGGGAATGGATGGGAATAGAAGGAAAGGAGGAAAGTGGTATTCTTATTTAACTAATGGGGAGATAATAGCCACGAGGGGATGGTATGGTATGGAGGAAAGGATAGGCCTAATAGTTTTCGAAAATGTGATACTTTTTATGCCAAATATATCCTTTTATTCCAAGCTATGTCTTATTATGTGACTGATTAAATGTATATAGAATTGAAAATTTTCAATACTTTACTTTCCTTCTAGTTATACGTAGAAGAGAAACAATGACAACCATCTCATGGGTTTCTACATTTATTTCCTATCTACTTTCTTTTTATTTCTGTTATGTCATCCCAACTCATACTCGATATCTCACACAGTACCCTGCTTGCTCAACCCATGATGGGATGAACATTCTGTTCTCTTTGATTTGATTGCATCTTTGTTGGGCCAATCTCCTATGCAAATGCCAAATGGTTGATGTTACTTGTTCTAATTATCTGACGGCAGTTTGTTTAGTAAGTTTTGATTAAAATCCCGCGTGCTGGTTAACTTCCAGGTCCTAAAACTGTGAAACTTTTTGCTAACAAGGAGCATATGGGATTCAGGTAATGGTTGAAGTTCAGATATTAATGTTCAGTTGGACTTGCCTCTATTAACTGCTTGTTTTCCTCTGATGTTTAAAGAGAATTGTTAATAAATGCAGCAATGTTAATGACTACCCTCCTAGTGATACTGCTGTTTTATCTGAGGATAATCTCAAGGTAAATTTCTGTGCTTAATATAGTTCATTATTGGCCTGGTTGCAGTAGTTGTATTCAAAATTGTTACCAAATCATCATGCTAAATGTACGGCATCCCTGCAGGGAAAACCAGTTATCTTGAAGTATGTTAAGTTCCAAAATGTACGCAGGTAAGTTCATTGTCTCATTGCCACTATCATCCTAACATAATCATTTCAGGCAGAGTGAAATTTCTAACCAATTATTCTTAATCAGTTTAACAATTTTCATTGAGGATAATCAATCTGGTTCTGACATTACAAAAGTTCAAAAGATCGTTCTCTGTGGAACAACGTAAGTATCTCATTTTCCTTTTCTTTCCCTTTTGTTTTATTTCTATTTTCTACTCTTTGCTTAATCATGTTTCTGTTTGATGATCAAATTCTTGGTAATATGATAAATGGAATATCTTATGAGTGGATTTGACATGTTACTTAACTTCTAAAATTCATCAAGAATCTATATTTACTATCCTTTTCTCCTATCAAGATCGAGAAATAAGCATGCTAAGCTGAAAGTAATATTTCTTGTTGGATTCACTTTGTTCTTTTATCACCGTGTCTTATTAATAGTAAAAGTGTTCAAATGACCAGAGATGGAAGCTCTGTAGGTAGCATTCAGTTATCGCCGATTGATTTAAATTGGAATAAATGATGCCTTTGGGATGTTTTTAAGATTGAAATTTCATAATTCAACATGATAGATGATGCTGGTGGATGGCGTGTGGTATGTTTCCCTTGAATTTAGGGGGTCGTATGATTTGGTTATTAGTAAGTGTAGAACCAAAAATATTTAGTCTATTGTGTGGTTTAAAAGCGGGTCAGTTACTTGGTTTAATTAGTCTTCCATTAAACCTAATTCAACTCTAAAAGTCTTATCCCACACTTGTGTGAGTTCAGCTACGCGGTTCCTCCTTTTCCACTTTTTACTATCCAAGGTCATCAACCACAAACACTCGAGTCCTGTTTCCCATTTTATGTGATTCTAGGTGACCTTTTATTTTTTTCAAGTTCTAGATTTATGCATACAAAATTGAGGATTTTCACCGACATTTACTTATGCTGTGCTTCATTTTGTAAACTTAATCTGCTTAAATGTGTACTTGTGTCGTGTTATGATTTTTGTTATGTGTGCTTCCACCTACAGGGTGGAAACTACGGACATGAAAAGTTTGAAAAAGATCGAGGATCACTGAATCCGAGAATTTGCAAGATGGGAGAAATTTTCTTTTCATTTGGGAACATTTTTAGCATCTCATAAAACAAATTCATTGAGATATTTTCTTGTTAAAGGAAAATCTAGTGTTATACTTTAATTCTTGTTCAACATAAGGTGATTTTGTGGCATTTGTAGCACTTACGAATAAACGTTCTATGTTGGTTTTCAGTTTATGTTTATCAGTCACAAAATTTTATTTGCGATTAAATTTGCAATTGTGACATACAAAAACCCACAGATTGTGTTATCTATGACTTTG
The DNA here is from genome assembly GCA_963555705.1 of Ligustrum vulgare. Classification (NCBI taxonomy): domain Eukaryota; kingdom Viridiplantae; phylum Streptophyta; class Magnoliopsida; order Lamiales; family Oleaceae; genus Ligustrum; species Ligustrum vulgare. Next base: position 32,858,155 of record OY743186.1, on the reverse strand, counting down.
TGTAATGATTGTGATTTTATGCGACTTGTGACGAGTACGGAATGTGACTAGTTTAATTAAATTATTGGTCATAAAATTTGATTTGCGGCTAAATTTGTAATATTGATCTATAGTTTGTGTCAACTATAACTTTGTGTAACCTTGATTATTACGGGATGTGATTTGTTGAATTAATTTATATGTCACAAATTTTTGTAAGTCACAAATGTGACCGGTTTAATTTTTAAAATTTGTAAAATTGAGAAAATACATAGACTGAAATTTTAGTAAAAGAGAGAAATAGTGAATCCTTATATTCTATAGGTTCTCCTCCAGAACTCAGAGGTTCTCAAGCCTCCAATATACTTTCCATTGAATTATGTACTTTTCCCTTTTCAATATATATATATATGCACACATGCTGATTGTATTTGGTCGAGCTTTGAAAAGTTGAAAAATGCTTATGAGATTAAGAGGTTGTTTGGCAATGTTATTTTTTTCTTCAAATTTAATTAATTTCAATCACATATTTTTATGAGATTCAATCACCTTTCACATTTTCAACCATACATTCTTCAAAAAATCAAAAAATCTTTCAAAACATTCATTACCAAACAAGATCTAAAAAGTTGCTTTTGAATACGTTTGAATAACCTTTTGAAAATGTATCTCTCATTTAACAAGCTATTATAGGAATGTAGCTTCCTCTTGATTTAAAAGAGGTTGATATTTAATGTATCTTTAATTACAAATGTTAACTTTAAATAGTGATATAATAGAAAGGTTATTCTGGAATGCTAAGTTAGGACAATATTATTATTTTAAATTTATAAAGGATTAATACAGAATTTATGTCTCTGTCATCAAATATTCTTAAATCAATTAAAACTATTTGCGAGCTCAGGATAAGGTTAGTGGATAGTAACGCGAAGTCTCATAATCTATCTGGAGCATAATAATAGGCACACGTGAATACAATTTTAAGTATGATTTCATAACCAATAAATGAAAGACAAGTGGACTAATGAACTTAATATGAGAAGCTAATAGATTCATTTAGGAGTTCATTAGCGAATGACTGTCACGTGTTATTAATAGAAATGACTTAATTACTCTCATGACTTGATTGGAAATTTATAAATACACATAATTGACAACAAAGAAAGTCATGCAAAATTTGAATATCTTCTTTTCAAATAGTAGTTTCTTTTTGCTCTTGGTCACGCATAAAATTAGTGAGTTCGGGAAAAGAAAATCGTGGCTAGGTGAGAAGAATTTGTTAATCTCATTTTCGAGATCAACAATGATAAAGAATTTTCTTTTCCTAACTTGAGAAAATTACGACAATACGCTTCATTTTGTTCTATTTTCAGAATAACTTTAATCTATATAATCACTAATATATTTTGGGTTACTTGTAATGTAAGATAGGATAGCGAAAGAAGTGTAAAAACCAATGTAAACCTTGATTTTATGGTAATGTTCGGAGATTAAGCAGCACGAACTACGCTATGTAACTCTAATGAACTCAAGATGATGTAAGATAGGATAGCAAAAGAAGTGTTAAAAGCGATGCAAACCTTGATTTTTATGGCAGTGTTCACAAATTAAGCAGCACGTACTAAGCCATGCAACTCTAATGGACTCAAGATTGTAACGTGTACTTGTAATATAATTCACCATTAAGATTAATTGTGACTTATTTTTCTCCAATAAATAGTTTATCAAGAAATAATTGTGTAAGATTCTTATATCTCACTCCATTAAGACAAAGAAATAATCAAGGGCTTGTGTTAAATATCACTTTTCTCCGCTCTCATTTTCAATCACAAATTTTCAAAATAAATAAAATAAAATAAAATATTTTCATGTTTTCCCTAAACTATTTAACTAGCCTTTCTCTAAAAAAAAATTATTTTCTAAATAGTCTCCCAAAAATGGGCTAAGCCTCTATTTGATACTTATTAATTTTAACTTTTTTTCTGCAGTACTCAATTTTACCTACATTTTAATGATAAACTAGTCTATCACATAAATCCAAAACTCATTTTCAAACCACAATATCTCATCAATCACTATTCAATAAAATCAAACAGAGCCTAAATAAAGTCAATTAGTGGATGAAAATTCAGGGCTATTTAGTAATTATAAAAATAAAAGGGCAGTAAAAAATAGATAAAGAAATAAGGGGTATTTACTTGCAAAATTAAGGGTGAACACCATATTTCATTCTGGCATTTGATGACACAATAAAAGAACTAAACTGGCAAAGAGAAATAGGAGCATCTCCAATAAGACAGTCTACTATTTTTTTTTTTTGAAAGCAGTCTACTATTTGTCCTATGGCTATATATACATTTGGCAAAAGACATTGACATTATATCAAATGCACATAATAAGTTGAAGAATAATATATATTCTACTGCTCTCCACAAGAACTCGTTCCCCCACGCATGCGCTTCTGCAGATGTTCCAAGCTAGAAATTCTCTGCATGGAAGCTGTTCTTCCCATCTTGTTCCCCGCGCATGCTGCACCATTCTGTTGTACATTATCCGCTTGAGGAGCATCTACCAAACCATTTTGGAGCCTATGATCACCAGTCGATGTACAACTTTGATAACAGCACTGTTCGGTGTCATCTTGCACTCGTACTGGTACAGCCGCATCTGCTGATGTATCAGATGGACTACCGGCAAAAGATGCCATGCCCATTGTGGATATCTCGGACATAGATTGGAAAAGTGTGCCTAAACCTGTTACTCTTTTAACAGACTCTTCTGCCATATTTACCTGTTATTTTTCAAAAAATAAACACCCAATGAATACCTCTACCAGGGTCAAAGTAAACCACATTCAATACTTTTCTTAGCCCCTGTTTGACTTGTATAAAAAGTTGATACAAAATTAAGTAAAAGTCAAACCCACAACTTTTCAGAAGTTCATGAAGTTAGGATAAAATTACCATACAGTTTTCAGAATTCCGGTTTAAGTGTTAACCTTACCTTAGCTCTCAATGTCTCAACATCAGCTTTCAGAACTCTATTGTCTACCGCTGCTTCATTGTACTTTTGGCTTATATCAGAGAGTTTCTTCATCAAAGAAGAGTTTTCAACTTTTAATTGGGAAACCTAGAATAAGCAATGAGCAATATCTCACTAAATAAATCATCTGAATACAATGGTAAATGAAGATGAAATTCAGATGATGAGTTAAGAAATATACCTGTGTCTCAAGCTCAGACAAATGGGCCTGCTTTCTTCTTCTCGAGCGTCTAGCGGATTCTCTGTTTGAAAGCATTCTGAAAAAGAAAACAATAATTTTATAAAAGAACTGATTCTACTATTAAAATAGTGTACATCAGTAATCACTGTAATTTAGAACTTTAGATACATCCATATATTCATATATATGTAAATTTGAAATAGTTGCAGCACGGGGTGGGTGTATTGGCATTTGAAAACAAACTTGACACACACAAAAATCAAGAACCTAGTTAATGTTGAAAATGCCTTGCATATATTATTACCCCCACAAGCAACCTCCAGCTAACCAGAAACTATGCTTTTGATGACGATTTTAATAGATACCAAATTAAAGGCATACCGATGATTACACACCTATTTTAGTGTTATTTAGTTTAAGTGATTTCCTATTTTCCTGTATCACGATTAATTTTCTTTTTAAGCTTTTTTTTTTTTTTTTGAAGTTTTCACCAGATATATAACTTTTTCATTTTCTATTATTAGGATTTTAAGCACAAACAGTATATAAATATATAGATTATCGAATGGGAAATTGTAGAGTTGGTCCGTAAAGTATGGGTTCAAGTTGGTCCCTCAACCCTTAAAATGAGCAGTTCAGTCTCAACCTTTCACTGTTGATGCACGTGTTTTCTAAAGCCTCCAAAAATCCATTGGTAAGTCATATTTTAAACTAACAAGATGATTACGTGCTTATTTCGGTTTAAAAGAGAAGGGGGGAAAAAAAAAAAAAGAAACGAAAAATGCATCCTCTTCAGAACTCCCCATGTCCCTTTCCAAACCACCACCAATAAATACCTAACCCAACCCCACCCACTGTTGTCAAGATAAAAATCTCATTATTTTTTGTTAATGGGTAAAAAAAAAAAAAAAAAGAGGGGGGGGGGGGGGGGGGGTTCTCAAAATCGTTTAAAACCAAAGAGGTTATCATTCGTAGAAAACAAACTAGAGAATAACAGAAGCCAAAAAAAAAAAAAAAAATAGAAGAAGTTGAAAAGAGAGTCAAAAAAGGAAAAAGCTAAGGCAGAAAATGTTCTCATGAGCATTTTCAACGAGTTCGACAACACTACAACCCTTGAGCATATTTGTCTTCTCCTAAATGCTAACTTTAGGTGCATGTTCATTTTATTTAACAGCAGCAGTACAATTATGCAGTTCCATAAAAACTCTCTACAAAGATGCAGATATTTTCCTACCATAAGATATATATTATGAACTCAATCTTGTGTGATTGCCAACTTTCTTGAGCAATCAGCTACTAAAAGGTTATTCTGTTCATACCTCCGCAAACGCTTTGCATCTGTGGGGTTCATATTCTGAGTAGTTTCGGTTTCTCCCTCACCTTCATCGTCATCTGATTGTTCTCCAGAGGAGCCACTAGTTGTGTACTTCACCTGAGCCCCAGATTTCTTAGGCACTGCAGGCAGTGAAGATAACCCAAGTGGTCCACTGGCATCCTTATCTTGTCCAATTGATGAAACGTGCCCAGCTCCTACCAGATAAATCAAAAAGAAAACAACAGAAAATAATGTCAATAATGGTTCTTGACCTTCAGAGAACACCAAGCCATTATCATCTATTCCTATCAATATATGAACTCCTGGACCACTTGGTTTATCAATAGATGAGCAAGATTTGGGGAATTGTCACAAGTAGAGGTGCTCAATAACAGAAAATAATGACGATTCAGAAAAATTATGCAATCAAGAGGATCAGAAGAGGAATGATTGTGTGTATATAAGTGAAAGACTTAGTTTAAATGCACAATTTCAGGAGCTGTGAGGAAAATAGGTAAATTGTGACATCAGTCATCCATAGATAATTAAATTCATCAAAATACATCATCGATATGTGCAGGTGAAGCTAAAGGAAGCAGATCTCAAACTCATCCTGCTCTGTAAGGTAATCTGTACTGCAACCAGATACGAGCGTCAATAGATATAAGAATGTTTTTTTTTTTAATAAGAAACAAGACTTTTATTAAAGAGAATGAGAATGGTGTTACAAAAATGTTAGTGGACAAGACATCCACTAACAATGAATACTTATAACGGTTCAGAAAGTTAAACAACAGATTATGAACAATTATTACAATGGAACATAAGGAACTATTAGGGTCCAGTCGAAAAAGAAAATTATCTAGATCACTAAAAATTCCAGCTGCTCTTGCCCATAGTCCTGTAAGGAAAACAATATTATCCCAGATATCCTCCAAAGATCTTTCAATATTATCGAAAATCCTCCGATTTCTTTCTGTCCATAATGTCCAAGCTGATGACATTAAAATCAGCTCCCATATCGCCTTTTTTTCCTTTTTGTTTCCCCCAAATGAACATTTTATCCCTATCATTTCAGCCCATCTTCTTGGTAATGCCATCACTTCACCAAATATGCACAAGATTCTGCACCAAATGTCTCTAGCAATCGCACAATGAAGTATTATATGGTCGATGTTCTCCTCCGCCTTTTTGCACATAATGCAGTGTGGGGGAGATATGTACAAATATGGCCTTTTCAATTGCATCAAGTCACAAGTGTTCACCTTTCCCAAGGAAGCCAACCAAGCAAAAATTTTAACCTTAGAGGGTACCACACTCTTCCAAATGAATTGAAAATATGGAAAGAAGGTGTCACATGTTGGTTGAAATAAAGTATATAAAAAAGATTTGCAAGAAAACTGTCCCGAGGGGTAGGCATTCCATATTCTTTTATCAGGTGTAGAAGAATCGATGTGGATATTTTCAAGAATATTTAGTAGGGAAGTGAATTCATCGATTTCTCTATCACTGAAGTTTCTGGCAAAAACTAAATTCCAGACCGAATTAGATAAAGGAAACAATATCACAAATGAGAGCATTTTTGTTGTTTGATAGGCGAAACAGTCTAGGGAATGCCTCTTGAAATGATTGTTCACTAGTCCATTTATCAAGCCAAAACCGGATTTTATCACCTTTACCCGCTACAAATTTGATGTTTTCCATAAATTTATCCCGAGCTCTTGCAATTGATTTCCATGGTGCCCGAAGGGTGGAGTTCATTCCAGTATTTGCATCCCATCCATTAGAGTGATAGCCATACCTACTAAGAATGATGGAGTGCCAAAGTGATTCCGATTCTTTGGGGAACCGCCATAACCATTTCCCTAATAATGCCATGTTTTTCAATTCTAAATTTCCAATTCCCAAACCACCAAATTGTTTTGGTTTCGACACAATTTCCCATTTGACTAGATGGTCACTATGATTCTCTCCCTGACCTTCCCAAAAAAAATCACTTATCATTTTCTCGATCACCTTTATCACCTTCTTCGGCATTTTAAAGATTGACATGAAATATGTGGGAATACTTCCCAGTACCGATTGGAGAAGAATAAGTCTCCCACCACGTGACAAACAACATTTATGCCACCTTTCTAGTCTTTTAGCAATTCTTTCTATCACTGGTTTCCAAAAGGAATAGGCATTTGGATTTCCCTCTAATGGTAGTTCGAGGTAATTGAGTGGCCACACACCCTTAACATAACCCCAATTTTTTGCTATGTGTTCAATTCTCTCTTCCATTAGATTTAAACCCACCACTGTACTCTTAGCCAGATTTATTTTTAGTCCTGATGTCTTAGAAAAAATGTCAAGGATTTCCATTAGATTATTGATACTGTCATCCTTATTTTCCAAAAAGAAGATACTATCGTCCGCAAATTGAAGATGTGATATTCTTACATTGTTCCTTCCTATTTTAAAGCTTCCTATCATATCTTCATTACAAGCCTTGTTCACCATTCTACTCAACACATCTCAAACTAAGATGAATAAAAAATGTGATAGGGGATCACCCTGTCTTAAACCTCTAGATGCTCCAAATTTTCCTCTTGGTTTTCCATTGATCATCACAGAGAAATTTGTTGAAGATAAACATCCCCATATCCACTTCCTCCATCTTACTCCAAAACCCTTCTTCTCCAACACATAATCAAGGAATTCCCAACTTACTTTATCATATGCCTTCTCAAAATCGATCTTAAGTACCACACCTTCTTTCTTTTTCACCCTATACTCCTCTACAATTTCATTTGCTATCAAGACCAAATCCAAAATTTGTCTTCCTTTTACAAAAGCACATTGAGCCGCATCAATTGTTTCTGGTAAAACTACCTTCAGTCTCAAAGACAAAACTTTTGCCAAAATTTTGTAAAGAAAGAAACCAGGCTAATTGGTCGAAAATCTTTGATAGACATTGAATTCAATTTTTTGGGGATTAGGCATATGAATGTTTCATTTACTCTAGCGTTCATGGAATTCCATGAAAACCTTCATCAAATCCTCTTTTATCACTTCCCATCCCTCCTGTAGGGCTACCATAGAAAAACCATCTGGACCTGTTGCTTTATCACCTTCACAACTGAATAGGCTATGTTTCACTTCTTCTACTGTAAATGGTTCTTCCAGCTTCAGTTTACTCTCCAATTCGATCTCATTCCAATCTAGACCATCAATGCCAAAATCGCCTACATCCTCCTTTTTAAATATGTTTCAAAAAAACCTATGATTTCATGTTCTATATCCTGTTCTGTAAATAACATCAATCCATTACCACTCTCAATTTTGTTGATCAGATTGTTTGTTTTCCTCCCACTTGCAATCCTGTGGAACATTTTGGTGTTATTGTCCCATTCCTTAACCCCATTGATCCTCGCTTTCTGGTTCCAAGATATTTCCTCCCTAATTATGAGTTCCTCCAATCTTCTTTTTAGCTTTCTTCTTTCAGATCTATCTTTTTCTTCTATGTTTTGTATGTCTTCTTTCTTATCTATTTCCTCAATTCTGTTCATGATTGATTTTTTTTCCAATCTCACATCTCCAAATTCTTTTTTATTCCAAACTTTCATCTCTTCCTTCATTCTTTTCAATTTTTCCATAAATGTGTAACCTGCCCAAACCTGGTTATCACAGTCATCCCACCACATCTTCCAATTCCTGTTAAAATCTTTATGCCTTAACCACGTGTTTTCAAAACGGAAAGGCGTGGGTCCCCATTTGAATCTACTTGTATCGATTACAATGGGGCAATGATCAGATGTCACCCTCACAAGAGCTTCTTGCCTAACTATTTCAAACAAATTTTCCCATCCTTCTGTGACTAAGAACCTATCTATCCTAGAACACGCCAATCTTTCCCTCATGTTTGACCACGTGAATTCTGTATTTAATAGTGCCAGATCCCTTAAACCTGTCTCTGTTATGAAACGATAAAAAACTCTCATACTTTTAGTAGATCTGATTCCATTCAACTTCTCCGATGGGTATCTAACCACATTAAAATCATCTCCAGCACACCATCTTTCACCCCCTAGTCCGTATAGGCCACCCAGTTCTTCCCAAAATTCCTCTCGTTCATTTGAACGGAAAGGGCCATATATCCCTGAGAACCACCACTCTTCCCCCCCTCCGACCGGTTGTAAGAGTACCGTAACTGAAAAATTACCCATAATTACTTCTTTACCCCTGAGTACCCTTGAATCCCACATAATCAATATTCCTTCAGATTTTCCTATTGATGGTAAAAAGGTCCATTCTTTAAATCTAGAGCCCCAAATACTACCAATCAATCTCTTATCTATTACCTCCTTCTTAGTTTCTTGAATTGTTACGACATCAGGTTTCTCCTTACACAAAAGATCCTTCACCACTTTTCTCCTATCCCTCCCCCCCCCCCCCAAAACCTCTCACATTCCAACTAATGATCTTCATTTGGAACCTATGATATCCCCTACACACTTAATCCCTGCCTTCCTCTTTTCGTAGTTAATGTTGGTTTGAAGATTTTTGAGTTCCTTCACCCCTCTTTTAGCACTCTGCTTGCAATATGTTTTACTCAACCCCTTATTTGATACTTTTGATTTGAATTCCTTTTGATTTTTTAAAGGCACTAGGGTCAGGTTTAAACTACTAAGGACATAGGTTGAATTCTCTAGTTCCTCCACTCCCGGGTTGTCATTGTTGATCAACCCTACCTCATTTTTGGAATAGGTTGGTGTTCCCCAAAGATCAGAAGCTATTACAATTTGGTTAAGATTATCAGTTGTATGACTATTCATTCTAATAACCGGTGTATGTTTATATAAACTCCCCTCTCCGATAACACCTGCAACTATATTGCACACAGACGGGATATATAATGGATTAATCAACTATGAGCACAGAGAGGTGATAATACCTGGTTTATCTAACACATGGATAGTGGTAGGTAGATATGAAGTTGCTGTAACAGTTTGTGGAATTGAAAGTGAAGCTATGGTTAACTGACCGTTATATGAGCTATTCCTGGGTATGTCTGTATAGTGTGAGTTTTGTATTATTTTTGCCGGTTGGTTCTTTGGTACTTGGTCCTCTTGATCTTTGCACTCTTGATAAGACCCATTTGTAACTGAGAATAATCTTCCCATGTCTATGAGCACTTCATACTCCCCTTCAGTTTCATTTTCTGTTTCATATTCTTCATCTTCACTATGCTCTAAATCTTCAGTTCTATCTGTGAGATGCCGATTATTCTCCAGGTTGTCTTGTCTTCATCCTCCAGGAGACTTCCAAACTCATTTTCTGTTCCAGGTTCGAAAAGATTGAAATCATCATCCAGAAAATTACCAGTATTGCACCTGTGTATCCTCGGCATTATCACGAGATCATCTAGTTCTTCAAAATCTTCACACTCTTCAAAAAGGAGGACCGATTTCTCTTTGATTTTGCCTTTACTTGTTGCAGTCAGACTGGAAACCTCACTTTCGCTGCTATATATATTTCCTTTCACGAACACATACTTCCCAGTATTATTCTTGAAGCTAAACATGACCTGCAGTGTCGTCCTCTTTCTTGGAGCATCTGCGACTCGATTCTCTTTGTATATTTTTGGGCTGCGATCGGGAATCACAGGTGAGATTGGGTTTGGCTGAATTAATTTAAGTTGCCAAAAATTGAAACCTTCCAAAGCTTTCTGGATTCGGTTCGATAGGAGTGGATTTATGGGCCTGATTTTCTTTTTCCTTTGATAAATTTTCCCAGAAAAATTAATTGACAGGCCCCTTTCCTTATTGCTGCCCAAAGCCCAGTCAAGTTGACCCATCCTCATTGTCGGCCCAGTTGCATTACCTCTATTACCGAGAAAGTTCTTACCCGCCTGGGGTTTCACCATCAGATGATTCAGGCTGCTATTGATTCTTTCAAAAATTGTCTGAAAACTTATCAAGTTCTCCTCGGTACCCACTGTGCAGACGTTTTTCCTTTTTTCCAATGCCATTTCCTCACCTTTTTCGATGAAGTCGTGTATGATATCTGTACTGGAGCCTCCATTCTGTTCAACCATTGATGTTAATCCACATGTAGCAATCAAATTGGGTTCGACTGCCATGTCATCTTTTCCCGCTTCTCTATGTTTTGCCAACTCATCATCTTCTTCCTGTGGTGAAAGCTGGGTATCATCTTCTATGTTAACAACGGTTCCATGGAATCTGTATTTTCTATCGTTCAGCTTGAAGAATTTTAAAGTTATGCTTGAACCTTCATATGGTAGCTGTATGGACTCTGGAATGAAGCCTTCCTTACTGCCTCTCAATCTCAATCTAGCATGTGTTAAGAAATTGTGTTCGATTGGATCTCTATCGACATCAATCAGCCCCCCACAAAAAGATCCTATTACTTTAAATACATGGATGTTCCAAATATTCAAAGGGATACCTTCCGCTCCAATCCAGTTGTAACGACAGTCAACTTTAATTCCTTCCGATTGGTTCTTCTAGCTCCAAAGATAGAAACACACTGTTGTTACTGCTGGTATTACCATCCTTCCTGTTCTGAGGAGTCTGCTTTTCTCTCCTTCACTGTGGCACCAGATCAAGGCTCGGTCATCATGCAGCGGTCTAACATCGTACTGCCTCTTCATCATGTTTCTTAACCTATATCTGATAGCTTCCCATGGTGTGTTACTACTCTCCCTGAACATTAGTATGTAATTTTTCCGATTTTTTGAATGTCTGTTTCCTTCTTCAGTTATGATTCTTTATACCTCCAAGCTTTTTCCTTTCTCAGACTCCTCATTTTTTACTACACTTATCCAAGATTTCTTCTCTTGTTCAAATTTTGCTTTGTTCTTCATTTTGGACTGGTTGTCTTGCCCAGCTACCTTCTTTCCCCTTCCAAGTACCATATTTAAGCTTTTTTCCAAGTTTCTCCACCCTATCATATCCTCTTCCGAAGGGATGATTATTTGCCTCATCAAGCTATTTCTCAATGTGCATATTCTCAGAAATACACCTCTTTCATTTTGTAGTACTTCAATCCATATTACCATTTCCCTGTTTCTGAATCTTTGTTTCCTGTTCAACAGCTTTCCCTTCTTACATAATTCTTCAGTTGAATCGATTAACCATTGAGCTGCATCAATTGTAATTGATATCTCATACCCCCATGTCCTTGTTCTTTCTGCAATTCTAACTGCTCCTCCATCTTTAGTTAAAGTTAATATGAATACCTTAAATTTAGTCCTGAAACTCCAGAATCTGTTAAAATTTTGTCCATAACCAGTGGGGTTATGGAGATTTTTACCCTCATGACCAGTGGGGTCATGATTGGATCTCACTTCCTCGTACACCATGAGAGAGAAGAGAGAAGAAGACCTTCGTAAATTAATAGATATAAGAATGTTATGGTGGTATTTTAAAGAACGGACCGAGATAAAGTCAACCAAGAGAATTTTTATATATGTTACCTACATATAATTAAATGTAAGAAGTACGATTATGAACCGAGTACAATTTTTTTATGAAGTTGATCTCGTAGGTGTTCTCTATACATGGCGAACTTGATTTTATTCCCCCCCCTTAGCACAAATGGTTTCTCTCCCTTGAAACTATCTCTCCATGCCTTTTTTTAATGTAATTCACTTGACACATGATTATTACTCCTTCCGTTCCACAAAGATAGTCACTATGTCTTTTTCGTCTGTCCCACAAAGATGGTCCACTTTTTTTTTTTTGAGAGTGGAGTTAATATTTTATGTCACATTTTACCCTTATTTAATGTATTTTTTGTTAGTCTAAATAACTTTATACTCTTTCTATTTTATGGGAAACTATATAAATTTATTAGGGGTATATTAGATAAATTATTGTAAAATTTATTTCTTCAAAAATGACATTTCTTAATCTGTGTAAAAATGGGTATGGGACTATCTTTGTGGGACAGGGGGAATATAAACTATTAATATTCATGCAGTAGAAAAATTAATCTATTAATGTTCAAGTTTTTCAATTGAAAAAATAATAGTCCGTAAAAGTTTTTGAAAATTTATAAAAGTCCTTTAAATGAAAGTATACAAAAGTCTTTGAAAGTCTATATAAATCCATAAAAGTCAAAAAATTCTAATAAAGTCCATTTAAATTGAAAAAAAAAAGGTCTTTTAAAGTCTAGATTAATAAAGAGGAAATTACAGCCACGCCTGTTTTTTAACTTGTCAATTCAATAATCAAGTTTTGATTTTATTATTTCTCTTATCAGGTTATAATTAAATTATTTAGTATTAAATTAATATAACAACTTCATGATTACACCACATATATTGTTAGATCGGAGAGTGAAACTTTCAATTATTTCTTCATCCCCTTCTGAGAGAGAGAGATTAGAGGAGAGAGAAACTTCCAAATATTTCTTCATCCACTTTCTCAGAGAGAGAGAGATCAGAGGTCATAATTGAACCGTCTCTTCCACGTCTTCGTCGACGTCCACCCACTTGATCTACCTTCTGTCGAGCTCAACAGGGATGTACTAGGGTCGCGCGTCCCTGCCTCTAGTTTCTTTAATGCCTGTCAACTACATCTGTTCTCTTCTTTTTGGTGTGTGGTAGTGATCGTGTGTGGTGGTGGTGGTGATTGGAGCCGGAGATCTGTCTGTGTCTGTTTGATTTGATGATGTTTGTGTCGTCCATTTTTTCTAGTTTATTTTCGCGTTTGGTGTGGCGTTTTATGGTCGTTGGTGCGATGTGGGTGGTGGTATGATGTGGTGGTGAGGAGATGCCTGCTATCGTGCCACCACAGTGATTCGAGGAGGGGATCTTAAGGTCACAGGTCACGCTTAATAGTTCAGATCGTAGATTACAATTCATACCTCATGTCACATATCGCACTTTAGGGACACATGTTATGATTCATATATTGCAAGTTACAAGTAACACTTCATAGGTCAGAAGTCATATTCCACAGGTCACATATCAATTTCAACAGGTCACATATAAGAGAATTGGTCACACTTAATAATGCAGGTCATGTGTTACAATTCATACCTCAGATCAATGTCGCAACTATAGTTGATGCTTCTACTTTATATAATACATATAATATTTCATCTGGGGGTGGTGGATGCTTGTAATTTATATAATACATATAATATTTTATTTACTACCTATAGTTGAATGTTTAAACTATTTTCCTTAAAATTGAAATGTGGTATAAACACCCCTTGAAAGCCAAAGAGAAGTAAAATACTAACCTTTAAGCGAAACTTGAGAACCCGGCTGCTGCGACTTAATAGAAATAGAGGTCTGTGATCCATTTCCAGGCGCTGCAGATGCTGAATCTTGAAGCTTCAATTTATTTGCCTACATACAACTTTGTGATGCTTGAGTTTATAGTATTTTGTTTCTTAAACTGGGAATTCATAATGCCAGGTTGAGAAGGAAAAGGTACAAGAGAAAGCACTTGGTATAAATTGCAGAAGCACTATAAAAGAGGCTCAAGAAAAAATGACGTAATAAAAGAAGAATACCCGGGTCAACGCGACGGCGGCGCACGCCAACTCGAGGCGGCTTTTAAGGAAGATCTGGTACTCTTCGGAATCTGCCGGAATATTCGCAGGTGGTGGGGGCCCCGGACCCGTCTCCTTCTTTCGATTATTGCTTTTGATATTAAAGTCAACGTTGTTTGATGTGGTGGCAGAACTCGACGGCGGAGGAGGTGATCCCTTATCCGTTGGAATTTGTTGCGATAAGGAATTCTCAAGTGCGGATGCCTCTTGGAGAAAGCGCTGGAAAGCCCATTCGGAAGAACTCCGATTCATCATCATCTTCTTGTTATTCGACGAGGATGACCCCGCCGGAGAAATGGCGGAGGATGATGACTCTTCATGCTTCTCCGCCGTCGCATCTTGCCGAATCGGCGGCGGCTGAGATGACCAGAAGTGGTCCGCTAGTTCATCCACTGAAAACAGCCTATCCATGTATGAACTCAGAGAGAGAGAGAGAATGGATTATTTGAATAGAATATATGGATAGTGTTATGGATAAATTAGGTGGGGATTTTTGGGATTTCACAACGTTAAAAACTAAAAAAACTTCCCAAGATGATACAACTATGACTAGGATATTTTATCCCTTTTTGCTTTTGGTGTCATTTACACAACTGTCACAAATCCAATCTTATTGTTGTCCTAAGAGACAAATATATTCGTTCAACTTGCCTTATTTTTTCGCATTGAAAATATGTAACACATTGGTTAGTTTGAATGAGTGAGAAGATGATAAAATTATACTAGTATTATGACCGATAGAATGCCGAGAGTTTTTTTTTTAATTATGATGTCATCAGTGTCGATGTAGAGATTTTTGAGTAATAGATTGTTATTGATGAGTTATTTAAGTATTGGATTGATGTTAGAGCCACGAAATTTAGCTTGTGAAGTTAGTGTTGAGCACTAACATGTCCATCATACCATTGTTATGGCCAAATTAACATTAGTGGAAATTACACCCTCCTAGATTTTTAAATATCTAATATCAAAAATCAGGTATAACTATTATTTATACAAAAATCAGGTTCTAATTAGGATTTTAATTCTATTAATTAATATTAATTAATATTAATATTATAAAATAACACTCCACGCCACCCACCCCACCTCAACAAAAACATAACCCTAATAAACCAGAATCAATTCGCTGCCCTCTCTATTCTTCGTCCCTCTCTATCTTCCCCTAATCATTTATCCCCACCAACCCCCACTTGCACAGCCACCGTCTTCCCCACCAAAGTCGCCGCCCCCGCCGCCACAAAAAAAACCCATCACAACCACCAACAAACATACCACCACCGTCGCCACACCGCACACACACCACCACTTATAACCTACTGCAGATCTTGCAGATCTAGGGACAGAATTAGAGGCAGAGAAGCTAGATGTTCCGGTAATTTCAGGAACAAGTCAAGGCTATTGCTAATACTTCTACCGAGTTGGAATAGGTCACCGACCGAGTTAAGTATACATGGTGTTGGACACGGGCAGTGACGTTAACTGGGTTCAGTGTGCACCCTGCGTAGACTATTACCAGCAAGCCGACCCGAATCAACTCCAAAACGCAGCACCACTGTCATCGCTACCTTCTAATCAACAGACCGCGACAGATCGAAACACAGCAGCAGATGTTCGTTGTTGTGATGCCGTGTAACTGCTCCGGTGCAGCGACTCTGTTTTTATGTTGTTGCGTTCGAGATGCCTCTTCAGGCGGTGGTTCATGAAGTGCCTGCGCCATCATCGGGGAGAGAGGATAGGTGGGTCGCCTTGGTTTCGGTGTAGCGGTAGTGGTGAATGTGGCGGATGTGTTGGTGATTCTAATTTTGCTGGTAGTGGTCGGAGGTGTAGGTGGATATATAGTGGTGCTCTATTGCTGGTGGCGGGCGGTTTGATGGTGGTACACGTGGGGAGTGGTGAAGTTGCAGATCTGATGGTGGTGCACTGTGGGTGGTGGTGGAGGAAGCGGTGGTGTTTGATGATCATTGATGACAGTGGTGCACATAAATGTGATATTGGTGGTGATGGCGGAAGTGGAGTTTATTGTTGATCTATTTGCTGTGGATACCGGCAGTGGAGGTTGGGTTTATAGTTGATTAATTTGTTATTTGCCTCTTTTTTTATCGTTCGTTGATATTGGTGTTGTTGTCCGATTGACGGTGGTGGTTGTGACGACGGTGGTGGCGGCGGCGGCACGGGTAAATGTTGATTACATGAGATGTGACCTCGTAATTTACATAATGTGACTTGTGACCAAATAATTGATTTTATAATTTTGTGACCTTGAAATCAGTTGTAAAGTAAAAATTTTATTATTGTGACCTAAAATTTTACATAATGTGACCTGTGACTAAATAATTGATAAGTCAATTGTGACTTAATAATATGATAATTGTGACTTAAAAGATTGGTGACCTCATAATTTGGTAAGTTGTGACCTAGAAATAACTCGGGATTGATTAATTTAAAAATTGTGACCTTACAATTATTTGTGACTTGATAAAACTGTTATTGTGGCCTACTATTTTGATAAATTGTGACCCTAAAATTATTTGTGACTTAAGCAATTTACATTTTGTAACCTGAATTTATCTTGTATTGTGACCTAGAAATAACTCGGGATTGATTAATTAAAAACTTGTGACCTCGCAATTATTTGTAACTTGATAAAACTGTTATTGTGACCCACTATTTTGATAAATTGTGACCCTAAAATAATTTGTGACTTAAGCCATTTACATTTTGTAACCTGAATTTATCTTGTATTGTGACCTGAATTTATATAATTAATAAATAAATCTAATTATTTAATTTAGTTAAATAGATACCTGATTTTTGAAATTTTTAAAGTTATATCTTAAAATTGAAATTGTGTATTCTAAACACCTTAATTATGTATTTTTCCCTTAAGATTATTTTGTTGGTGATTATGGTGAAAATTTTGCGATCCAATTGCTCGCAAATTTCTTTGTACGATTTTGAGTTTCAATTCTTTCGAACTTATTGAAAACAATTTCATCAAATCAAAAGATGTCATGAGAAATAGGGTTCCCTTGATTTAGTATGTTTGCAAAATTTTTAGTGACGTTATATTTATTTAGCCCCCGTTTGGCCCTCAATTTTTAAAAATCAAGTTTTCAAAAACACTCAATCTCAACCATCTATTTTAGTCAAGTCCACATAATTTGACTTTTCAAATAATTTATAACCACACATTCTCCCTAAAATACTATTCAAAACCAAAGTTTTCTCCTAGAATTAGGGGCCAAACAGGGGCTTATTTATATAATTATATCTAGATGTGCATCAAATGTAATAAATTTATCTCAAGTTCACCAAATGTGAATCACTTCTTGTGATCTAGTCATAGAGTATTACCATGCACTTTGTGTTACTAACATTGGAAAGATTACGTATGTTCAACAAATCACTCAGCATTTGGGATGTGTAATATGATCTCAATTGTTCGAAGAGAGAGGGAAGAGAGGGAAACTGATTTCTTAATTCATACAATTAGGTTACAAAGTAATGTATAAAGAATGGAACAAAATACATAATTATGCTTACTAGTCCCCAACTACTCTAGACTATTAATTTTGGTCCTACAATACTAATTACATATTCCAACACTCCCCCTCAAGTTGGAGTATAAATATTAATCATGCCCAACTTGTTACAAATATAGTTGATCCGAACCCAATTTACAGCTTTTGTAAAGATATCTCCTAGTTGTTCTCCAGTCTTTACATATCCTGTAGATATCAAATTTTCTTGCACTTTCTCACGAACAAAATGACAGTCGATCTCAATATGCTTGGTTCGTTCATGAAATACGGGATTAGATGCAATATGAAGCGCAGCTTGGTTATCACACCATAACTTTGCTGGTACTGGTACCTTTAAACCAACTTCAATCAAGAGCTGATGTATCCACATTATTTCACATACTGATTGTGCCATAGCTCTGTATTCAGATTCCGCACTTGAGCGGGACACAACATTTTGCTTCTTACTTTTCCATGAAACCAAATTTCCTCCAACAAATACACAATAACCTGTGGTGGATCTTCTGTCAATCTTGGAACCTGCCCAATCTGAATCTGCGAAGCATTCAATGTGACTATGTCCATGATTTTCATACAATATACCCCGTCCAGGAGCCCCCTTTAAGTAACACAGAATTTGCTCTAGAGCTGCACAGTGATGAATAGTTGGAGAAGACATGAATTGACTTACAATACTAACTGAGTATGCAATGTCAGGACAAGTCACAGTGAGATAGATTAACTTCCCAACCAATCTTCTATATTTTTCAGGATCTTCAAATAAGTCACCATCTTTTGTAAGCTGAGTATTAGGAAGCATTGGTGCACTACAAGGCTTAGCTCCTAATTTTCCTGTCTCGGTTAATAAGTCAAGCACATATTTTCTCTGAGACAAGAAGATGCATTTCTTGTTCCTTGTCACTTCCATTCCCAAGAAATATTTCAGTAACCCCAGGTCCTTTGTGTGAAATTGAGTATGAAGGAAGGATTTAAGAGATGAAACCCCTATAGTATCACTTCCTGTAATGACAATATCGTCAACATACACAACAAGGAGAATAATGCCAGATTCAGATTGTCTATAGAATACTGAGTGATCAGACTTGCTCTTTTTCAGTCCAAACTTTTCAATTGCCTGGCTGAATTTTCCAAACCAAGCACGGGGACTTTGTTTCAATCCTAAAGTGACTTGCGAAGATGACATACCTTATCAGACTCCCCCTGAGCAACAAAACCAGGTGGTTGCTCCATGTAGACCTCCTCCTGAAGATCGTCATGGAGAAATGCATTTTTGATATCTAACTAATGTAGAGGCCAATCATGGGTAGCTGCTAAGGATAAGAGTAAGCGAACAGATGTCAATTTAGCCACAGGGGAAAACGTGTCAGAATAATCTACTCCATAGGTTTGAGCATAGCCTTTAGCTACAAGACGGGCTTTAAGTCTAGCCACAGAGCCATCAGGATTGACCTTAACAGCAAACACCCATTTACACCCGATAGCCTTTCCACCGACAAGAAAATGCACTAAGTTCCAAGTAGCATTAGCATTAAAGGCATTCATCTCATCTATCATAGCAGCACGCCACCCAGAATGAGACAAGGCATCATGGACAGTTTTCAGAATGGTTATCGAGTCAAGGGATACAATAAAAGAACAAGAAGTATTGGATAAGTGATCATAAGAAACAAAAGACGAAATAGGATAAGTACATTGTCGTTTACCTTTTCGAAGAGCAATAGGACAATCAAGATCACTTGAGACCAGATCCGGTGGCGAAGAAGAGACTGGTGCAGGACATGTGACATGAGGGTCAGGACATGTAGCAGGAGGGTCACGACGCCTAGAATAGACATGTCGAATAGGAGGTGGTGGTGTATCAACATGAGTGGGTACAACAGGTGACAAATACGTGATAGTATAGACTAACAGATCATCATCCTCCCTCTGAGGGAAAGAAGTAGAGGATGGAGAGAAGAATGGGCAATTTTCTAAAAAAGTGACATCAGCAGACACAAGATACTTGTGAAGACTAGGACAGTAACACCTGTATCCCTTTTGGAGACGAGAGTATCCCAAAAAGACACACTTGAGAGATTTAGGGTCTAATTTGGTAATGTGAGGACGGACGTCAAGAGCAAAACAAGTACTACCAAATATCCGGGGTTCAATAGGAAACAAAGGTTTGTTAGGAAAGAGGACACTATAAGGAATCTCACTATGAAGCACAGACGAAGGCATGCGATTAATCAGAAAACAAGCTGTGGATACTGCATCGGCCCAGAATTGCTTGGGAACATGTGTTTGGAACATTAGTGCTCTAGCTATCTCAAGGAGATGTCTATTATTTCTTTCAGCCACCCCATTTTGAGAGGGTGTATCAACACAGGAGGATTGGTGAAGAATGTCATTTTGAATCATGTAAGTCTGAAATGGGTGAGAAAAGTATTCTTTGGCATTGTCACTTCTCAATGTAAGCACAGAGACATTAAATTGTGTTTTAATTTCAACACAAAAAGCAGTAAAATGAGAAAATAACTCGGAACAATTTTTCATTAAATAAAGCCAGGTTACACGAGAGTAGTCATCTACAAAAGTAACAAAATATCGGAATCCAGTTTTAGACACAACAGGGCATGGACCCCAAACATCTGAATGAACTAACTCAAAAGGAAAACTGGCTCTTTTGTTGACTCGAGGACCTGAAGATAGACGATGATGCTTGGCAAACTGACATGACTCACAATCCAAGGAAGGTACGTTATGGAACTGAGGGCATAACTTCCTCAAAAATGATAGAGAGGGATGTCCCAATTTGCAATGTGCTTGAAAGGGCATTAGGACACTGGAACACGCAATAGACTGCGGTACTGGGGTATCCAAAACATACAGACCGCCTGATTCATGTCCCTTACCAATAATCTCCTTCGTCACAAGATCCTGAAATAGACAATGATCAGGAAAAAATGAGATACAACAGTTTAGGGCTCGAGTGAGTTTGCTCACAGAAATTAAATTAAAAGAGAATCGTGGAAGATTTAAAACAGATGAGAGGGAAAGAAAAGGAGGTAGATTAATAGTGCCAGAACCAAGTACACATGACATAGAGCCGTCAGCTAAAGTTACATTTGTGGGAGATGTGTGTGGCTGATAAGTGGAGAAGAGACTAGGATTACCTGTCATATGGTCTGTGGCACCAGAATCAATGACCCATTTGGAAGATGAGGAAATAAGACACGTAGTTGATTTACCTGACTCAGCAGTTGCAGTGATAGGATGAGATGAAGACCTGATGAGATCCCAGTCGGGGAATCTTGTCGAAAACGCGGAATAACGAAATTTAAATCCTAGGAAAGATCTAAATCAAATCTGACACGAAAAATAACAAGAACACGAATAAATAAACGGGAATTAAAAGATAGATTCGACGGTAAAACCTTGACCCAACAATCACGACGCAAATAATGACGATGCGGATTGAAGAACCAAGATTGGTGAACGCCACAAGGGTTGTCAATTCCTTGATAAGTTCGTTGGATGAACGCCACAAAGAACGGATCTTTGATAAGTTCGAAACAAAAGGGAAAAACTCAACATTTAACAAGAGAATCATCTCTCAATTTAATTCATAAACTCAAACTTGTTTTTTACAATCAATGGAAAGGAATATAAATAAGTAAAATAACCTAGCATATAATTTACTCAAAATAGAATTCTAATTAGATTACAATTCTAAAATAGGAAAATAACTTAAAAACCAAAAGGAAATAAAATAATTGGAAAATCCGGAAAATCTGGCCCGCTCCTCATTTAGGGCCGTGAGGAACTCTCTTATGGCCGTAATGGCCTCTCTGATCAAAAATATGATTTATTAGTTATGGCCGTGACGAATCTCTTACGGCTGTGAAATGCCCCTTTTTTTGAATGTTACGGCCGTAAGTCTTGTTCTGCTTAATTTCTTCATTTTTCTTCGATAATTGGTTACGGCCATGATAGTAAGATTTACGGTCGTGAATATATTGGTTACGGCCGTGAAGGTCCTCTTTTACGGCCGTAATGGCCTTTCTGCCCAAATTGCTTCGACCCCTTGATTCGGCTTGATCCGTCCCTCTTCTCGGCTCGACCCCAACATGGAACTTACTCCGTTTTGCACATAGATCACTGTCATATTGCCGATGGATCGACTTCGCCCTTCGATGCCTGGTCCGGATCACATCATACTCCCTCTCTTGAAAAGGATTCGACCTCGAATCCATTTTTGGTTGGCTTTTCAGACTCCCCCTGTTTTTCTGAGCTCGATGATCATGTTTAAGCTTTGTAAGATCCTTTGGACTTTTGGCCTGCTCATTTTGGCCAATGAATTTCTTTCCCGCTTTAAGTTCATGGCTTGATTTATGTCCCTGCAAAACAGATTTAATAGAACTGGGGAGGGATGTGTTAGCAAATGCAAATAAACTCATTTTTGTGGTGGACTCTCTTTTCTTTTTCTTTTCACTCTCAAGCTCACCTTTTTCTGAGGTCGTGGCCTCAACGCTCTTATTTTTCCCCTCAAACTCGCTCTTTATTTTCAATTGGTCATCTTGGACCTCTTTCGGTGATAGCGGAGCAATAGTGATCATTTTTCCACCCTTCACGAAAGAATATCGATTTTTAAACCCGTCGTGCACTACCCTCCTATCATGTTGCCAAGGTCTCCCCAACAAAATATGGCCAACATGTATAGGTACCACGTCACAAACCACCTCATCCTTATAACCCCCGATTGTAAAATTGACCCTAGCCTGTTTATTTACCCTAATTTCTCCCGACTCGGTCAGCCATTGCAATTTATAAGGGTTCGGATGTTTTATCAAGCTCAAACTCAATTTCTCAACCAACATGGTAGTAACCACATTAGTACAACTCCCCCCGTCAATCACCATACCACAAACCTTTTTACCCACTAAGCACCTAGTATGGAAGAGATTGTCCCTTTGCTCACCAATTTCGTCCACCTTGACCCTAGCACTAAGGACACGCCGATTAACAAGTGAATCTTTAATAGCATAGGTCAGCCCTTCCTCATCACTACTACTACTACTACTACTAGCCCCAAAATCCACTAACTTAGGCATTCCCTTAAATTCATCCTCGGAACTAATTTCACCATTATCACGTAAGATCATTAGCTTCCTATTTGGACACTGGGATGCTATATGACCCGTACCCAAGCACTTAAAACATTAAATATTTCTATCCCGAGTAGTTTGAGAATCAGAAATATTTTTACCTTTCGTTGTAGGCTCCTCCTTCCCTTTCAGGTTATGTTCAACGTTGGATTCCTGCTTCGGTTGTGATGTAGGATAAGATGGTGAGTGTCTTGCTGCCCCCTTTCGCCTTAGCTGTCTTTCCACCTTCATGGCCATATGCACCATATTCTCTAGCTCCACATAATGTTGCAGCTCAATGACATTAGCAATGTCTCTATTCAGCCCACTCAGAAACCTAGTCATCGTTGCTTCCCGATCCTCCACCACGTTAGCCCGAATCATCCCCACCTCCATATCCTTGTGATAATCCTCTACACTCCTCGATCCCTGAGTCAAACCCTGCAGCCTCTGGTAAATATCCCTATAATAATGAGTCGGTACAAACCGCTTCCTCATTATGGTTTTTAATTCACCCCAAGTCTCCACCAGCTTCTCAAGGTTCCTCCTCCTACCCATAACTAGTTGATCCCACCAAATATTTGCGTAGTCGGTGAATTCAATCACGGCTAATTTCACCTTCTTCTTTTCCGAATAATTATTACAATCAAAAAGCCGTTCAACCTTTGTCTCCCAATCCAAGTACGCTTCTGGATCACTCCTACCCTGGAACGACGGTATTTTCACTTTAATTTTTCCAAGGTCATCATCAACATCATCTCTACCCCCACGATGCCTCCTAGCATCACGACGCTCCCTATCACGCCTCCTCGCATACCTATCTCCTCTATCCCTCCTTCGCATACTTCCCAAAGATATACTTCCACTTTCACTTCCCATGCCCTCATCATTCATACTGACCTCACGCCTATTACCTCCCCTAACCCGAGAACCATCATGAGATTGATCACGAGGTCTTTGTTCACGTTCTGCACCTCGATTCTTCATCTGTGCCATAAACATCTCAAATTGTGCCCTCATTGCTGCAATATCATTGTTACCCTGTTCAATCCTTCTATTTACATCCCCGAGCTGTTTTCTGTCTCCAATAGAAGATGAAGATGTGGAAACCTCTCTATAGGACATTTTTAAGACACAAACAAGGAAATTCGGAATATTTGGGAATTTTCGGAATTTTTTTTAATCTGCCAGAGAATTGGACTACGAGTATTGCAGAAAAAACGGAACTGGATTTGGACGAAAAACGAACAAGAAAAACACTTTTGAATTTTTGGGACTGACTCTTATGGATCAAACTGAAGAAAATTATGAATGACACGAAGAACACAAAAAAAATCAAGAAAATTCAAGAAACGCAAGAATCTGAAATAGATCCAAGCTCTGATACCAGATGATGAGATCCCAGTCGGAGAATCTTGTCGAAAACGCGGAATAACGAAATTTAAATCCTAGGAAAGATCTAAATCAAATCTGACACGAAAAATAACAAGAACACGAATAAATAAACGGGAATTAAAAGATAGATTCGACGGTAAAACCTTGACCCAACAATCACGACGCAAATAATGACGATGCGGATTGAAGAACCAAGATTGGTGAACGCCACAAGGGTTGTCAATTCCTTGATAAGTTCGTTGGATGAACGCCACAAAGAACGGATTTTTGATAAGTTCGAAACAAAAGGGAAAAACTCAACCTTTAACAAGATAATCCTCTCTCAATTTAATTCATAAACTCAAACTTGTTTTTTACAATCAATGGAAAGGAATATAAATAAGTAAAATAACCTAGCATCTAATTTACTCAAAATAGAATTCTAATTAGATTACAATTCTAAAATAGGAAAATAACCTAAAAACCAAAAGGAAATAAAATAATTGGAAAATCCGGAAAATCTGGCCCGCTCCTCATTTAGGGCCGTGAGGAACTCTCTTATGGCCGTAATGGCCTCTCTGATCAAAAATATGATTTATTAGTTATGGCCGTGACGAATCTCTTACGGCTGTGAAATGCCCCTTTTTTTGAATGTTACGGCCGTAAGTCTTGTTCTGCTTAATTTCTTCATTTTTCTTCGATAATTGGTTACGACCGTGATAGTAAGATTTACGGTCGTGAATATATTGGTTACGGCCGTGAAGGTCCTCTTTTACGGCCGTAATGGTCTTTCTGCCCAAATTACTTCGACCCCTCGATTCGGCTTGATCCGTCCCTCTTCTCGGCTCGACCCCAACATGAAACTTACTCCGTTTTGCACGTAGATCACTATCATATTGCCGATGGATCGACTTCACCCTTCGATGCCTGGTCCGAATCACATCAAGACCTCAATGCTTCCTGATATTGAGAGAATTTAGCAAATTCATCTGCCGATACTGTAATTGTCTTTCCAGAAGAGGTGCTAGGTGTAACCTCAACAGAGGCAATATGAGCTGATTGGTTTCTTTGATTGTGAATCTGTAATTTTCTGCGGGCACGCTTGGTATGGCCAGGCTCATGACAATAATAGCACACAACTCCCCCCGAGTCCTGAACTCGATTATCACGGCTATTTGTAACCCCTCCTCGTCTATTAGAGAGACGCCCAGATTCATTCACATTACCACGGCTGACAAGGGCACTGTTAAGCTGAAATGGAGTAATAAATACACTATTCTCAGTGCGAAGTATCCCAGTGAAGGTTTCTTGCAGAGATGAAATCTCAGGACTGGATAGAATCTGGGACTTAACAGTATCAAACTCTGGACGAAGGCCAGCCAAAAAACTCATTACAGCCATTTTCTCCCGTTGAGTTTGTTGAACTTTTACATCTGAACTATATGGCAATAAGACATTGAGTTCTTCATAAGTTCTTTTGAAGTTCATAAGATAGGCCGTAAGATTCTGATCTTGTTGTGTAGCACGATAAAAGTCTTTACACACATCATACATACGAGAAATATTCCCTTTCCCAGAATACATAAGATCTAGATAGTCCGGTAATTCTTTGACAAATTCACAGTGATCAACCAAATGAATTATCTCACTATCAATGGAATTTCGAAGTTGCAGAAATATTCGAGCATCATCTCGCAACCAAGTTTGTTTTGTATTATCAGTAGGTGGGTCCTCAGTAAGGTGATTATCTTTTTCTATACTTCGTAAATACACCCTAATAGTCTTACTCCAAGCAATATAATTAGATCCATTCAGTTTATGTTCTGTGATTTTTGACATCACAGGAAACACATCAGTTACGCATACATTTTTATTCTCACACATAACACTATCAACTAATGCAGCAGGGAAGAAGACACAAAGGAACCTGGAAACACTTAACCTTAAGACTCAGGCACAGAAAGTCCAGAACTGAGCTGAACCGAGCTTAAACTGCAGCTCCAAAACAGAAAATATAGGTGTGCCGTCACTGGAGCACCGGAAGTAGCCGGGTCGGCGCCGGAATGGCCCGTCGGCGCCGGAAATGGAGAAGCAGAGCTGAGGGAGCTGAAATTGCAACTCCAAAACGCGAGATGCAACCGCAGAGAACTGGTCGGCGCCGGCAATGGAGCGTCAGAGTGGCCTGGTCGGGGTCAGAACAGTAGCGTCGGCGTCGGGGAGGACTGGTTCAACACCGATTGGAAGAAACCTGACTGCAATCCACAACTTGGCTTATCATTTCTCGGCTAGGGCTTGGCTAGGGTTCAGACCTCCAGTTGGCGGTGACGGGCTGGCCACTCTCAGGGGTGACCAACGTGAGCTCGGTAGAGGGAGGAAGAAGGTAGATGCTCTGATACCATGTTCGAAGAGAGAGGGAAGAGAGGGAAACTGATTTCTTAATTCATACAATTAGGTTACAAAGTAATGTATAAAAGAATGGAACAAAATACATAATTATGCTTACTAGTCCCCAACTACTCTAGACTATTAATTTTGGTCCTACAATACTAATTACATATTCCAACATCAATGTTATCCATCATTCAACGAGCACTTTTATTTACTACTACACTTGTAGGAATCTTTGGAAAGAGTTGAAAGAACGCTTTTCTCAAAAGAGCAATATGCAACCATCGGGAAGAATATAAATCATCGTTGGAGTATTTAACATTCTAAAATCATATTGGAATTTGTCTACTGATTTCTCAATGTATGAGTGATACATGTAGAGAGTTGCAAAAATCACAAGAAGCAAAATGTGATTTTAATTTCATATATGTGACTTAATGGCTCTTGCTATTACATTCGAAGTCAAAATTCTAGCCACGAAATCACTTTCGACAATTGGAAAAGAAAAACGATAACTTTGACAAGTCTAATTGAAAGCTCATGATAAATAAGTAGATAACAATTATAAACCTTATGAAACGTGTTGTTATTAAAGCTAAAATCTAACTTTGATCAAGAATATAAGGATTAATGAGCAAACCTGGCATGGGACTCATGTTCTCGGGCGCGGGCGCGACCCTGCTCCTCTAACAAACTCAACTGAAACCGAAGTGACCAAAAATCTGATAAATATTCCTCGTACAAACATTTACATAGAGAGTGAAAATAGAGAGCTAGAATTTTCCCTCTTCAAGCTCGCCCATCTGGAAAACGAAGATACGAAGTAAGAGGGAGGAAACCTGATGAGTATAAATTTTATTCATACCCGAGCCTTAAGCCTCGAGCCCGAGCTCTTTGACAAAATATAGTCTTCTAATCAAATGTGTAACCCCGATGACCACCATGAACCCGAGGAGGACCTCAAACCCGACCACATGAATATCACCCTATATTATATTTTCTATCCCCGAGGAAGACCTCGACCACCATAAATCCGAGGATGACCTCGAGTCCGAACACATGAATATTATTCCATATTACATCTTGATACCCCCGAGGAGGACTTCAACCCCAACAATCATTTATACCCCGAGCATATCCTTTGTCCTTATCCCCGAACACTTGAATATTTAGCCACGTCATATCTTGGTACCCCCGAGCAACATATGAACCTCGAGGTCGAGCACTTAAACATTACACCATACACCATATTGAGAACCCCGAGGACATGAACAATCCCGAGGAGAATATAACCCCCGATCACACTTAAAATGCCCGTGTCGAAAACGTTGCCCCGACCACTCATAATACCCCCCGAGGATAGAATACCCCGAGTACATATATCTCACCAAAATGGTGCATGATGTGCTCGGGGCACATGATGCTCGGGTCACGTCTCTCATTGATCGGACATGACCTGATCTGATACGTGGAGTCTACAACCTCCTAATTCCAATAGAACTCATCTTCCAACAGAATCCTATTTGAGTTTTACAACCTCATCCCTAAGAAATAGGAGGATGATTCCTAACATGACTCATGCAATGCAGGTATTTCAATCATATCATAATTCGTCCATATATCACTATAAATACATGGCACTCAATCATAATTCAGGTACACAATTATCTCTACAATTTATAGCATCTTGCATAAATTTTCTCCTTCCTCTTTACTAACTTAAGCATCGGAGGGGCAACGATGACACACCTCCTCGCCTTTATTGCAGGTATTCGGATATCCAGTTCGTGCTAGTTTATTGCTCAAGCTCAGAATATTTCAGGTGCGATTTTTAGCATCATCATTGGCGCCGTCTGTGCGAACCATTACTAGAAGCCATGGTTAATACACGTTCTGGGCTTCCACAAGCCACATTACCTGCTCATGATCATTCTATTGTGGGGGAGCAGGTGCCCTTGACGTTCCCAGCAAACCCTACTACGTTACCAGGAAATCAGATATCACACCCCCAACCTTCTGTTGATACCCAAGCAGCATTGGAGGAACTTCGTCAGCAAGTCGCTGCATTGACTCAGTTGCTCACGCAGCAGAACCAGCGTGCGCCAACACCCGAGGAAGGGAATGCTTCACGGGTCCAACCACCGAACCATACTGCTAGGGCAAGTACCACGGGACTACCCCCGTCACCACCGAACATGACGAGTTCAAGAACAGTCGCCATGCCCCCTGTCGAGCTTGCGAGAATTATCTAGGAGGGAATATCAGCCGGTATACGACAAAATACTCAGGCCCCAGCAGGTTTCACCCTGAACACTCCATTCACACCAGAGGTTTTAGCCTTTCCCTTACCAGACAGGTTCAAGTTCCCGAGGATAAAGGAGTACGACGGTACAACCGACCCCGTAAATCATCTCAATGTGTACACTGACGTCATGAATTTACAAGTTTCCCCCGATCAGGTCATGTGCAAGGCGTTCCCCCAAACCTTGACCAGTGCTGCTAGGGATTGGTTCTCAACTCTTGAACCAAACTCAATTTCGACATTCGCAGATCTTGCCAATAAGTTCTCGACTTTCTTTGCGAGTAGTAAGCGCATAAGGAAAATGGCTGCCTCGCTTATGAGACTCAGTCAAGGACAAAATGAAACACTGCGTGAATTCATGACCAGGTTCAATGCTGAAAGACTACAGATCCCTGATCTTCATATCTCTGCCGCTGTATCTGCTCTTACTCATGCTGTAAGATGCGAGTCTTTCAAGATGTCTCTATCGAAAACACCACCAAAATCAGTGATCGAGCTCCTTACTCGAGGAGTGAAGTACATCAATATGGAAGAAACAATGTACCCCAGGAAAAATAGCCCGAGCACTGAAAATTCAAATCATATAGAAAGTAAGCCCGAACACAAGAGACAACATGACCATGGTACATGGAATGATCAGGCTCGGGGCAAGCAAGAGCATGACCCTCCTACACCCTTCACACGTCTGAACGCCACAAAGGCAAGTATCCTCATGGAAATCAAGGATCTAGAGGAGTTGAAGTGGCCATCAAGAATCAAGTCTCATCCGGACACGCGAGATAAGAGCAAGTATTGCGAATTTCATCATGACCATGGGCATACCACCGAGGAGTGCCATGCATTACAGCGAGAGATTGAATCTTTAATAAAAAAGGGGTTTTTTAAATCTTACATCAGTACTGAAAAACGCCCAAGGAATGACCACGTTCAATGAAAGTCCGGGGATGAAAAAAACCCACGGCCTGAACAGTAAACGTCGTCGTTGGTAGAACAGCCTCAGGAAGAAACTCACAAACGGCAGCCCAAGCCTTGCTAGCTACTGATCATGCGTTATTTTATAAGTTGTATAGGTTTTCATACCCTAGTCTTTACCATTTCTTTTCGTTATTTTGTTTTTCTTTTCTTACATATAGCATCGGGGGCCTACGTGCCTACCTTTAACTTCACAGTAAATAGGTCGAGTCTATATAAGCAATATGGGATGTCATCAAAAAAAAAAAAAAAAATCTCCATCATTGTTGAACACACAAAGCCTTACCCCGCGCAAGCACACAAAGCCTTGCCCCGTGCAAGCACTCAAAGTCTTGTCCCGCGCAAGCACAGAAAGCCTTGTCCCGCGCAAGCCCTCAAAGCCTTGCCCCGCGCAAGCACACAAAGTCTTGCCCCGCGCAAGCCCTCAAAACCTTGCCCCGAGCAAGCCCTCAAAGCCTTGCCCCGCGCAAGCACTCAAAGCATTGTGTTCACCTGATATCTCGCGATGCGAGATATCCCTGCAAGTGCACGGGTCGTGAGAAGTAATAAAGTGGACCTTAGAGTCTGGATTATCGTTCCCACGAGGACTGCTATTAATTACCGAAATATTTCAGTTCTTAACTCTAGTTGAACAAAGGAAAATCGTTTTAAGAATAAAAATCTAGAATTAAGAAATGGAACTAATGAATTAAAAAGAATTGTTAAATTGTTTTTGTTTTTAAATACGATTGTAAAGTAGTTGGGAATCCCGATTTCACCTAGCCAATTATATTAACTCCAATTCAAGTTTTATTTCCTAATTATGTATTCGGTCGAATTCACTAATTTAAATTGAAATTCCTCTCTCGAGTTTAAATCAATCCTACCTAAATAAGTCAACCACGTATCTCTACAGAGGGCCTGAATATTCCTTATCTAGATGCATAACACACAAGAATTCACACACGACCGCAATAATAACACGAGTATATCTCTATTTCTTGTTCAATTACTGGATTTATTACCACGTTCTAAATTATTAACTCACCTCTCGGATTATGGAAATAACTCAATAAATCATGAATTGGTGATCAAGCAATTCAAGCATTAAGAATAATAATAAATCAATACATGCAACAAAGCGTTAAAACAAGGAATATGGCATTAAAATAATTAACTAGGCTACATCGTTCATCCCAACGTTAAAATTAGTTACACATCATCATGAAATAACAAAAACAGTAAAAATAAACGTTCATTGAAAAACAATATAAAGAATGGAAAGATTGCACCAATCATCAATTCTTCAATTGTTTTCAATTCACGCCCCTCTGCTATGCTTGATTCTCCAAGAATTTGATGTTGAAATCTCTGTTGTGGCTCGTTCTATGGAGAGGTAAAAGTTCCAATTTCGTGCCTCATGTTGTATATATAGGTTTTGGAGAAAATCTAGGTCAAAAAGCCCAAAGCCTGTCAAAAATCGCGAGAAAAATCTGATCTGCGGCCCAGTCGGACAAGTGCGCGATCGCGCAGGCATAATGCCGGCGATCGGGTGGAAGACCTTATAACTCTCGGGTTATAATTTACAACCATCTCGCGATCGCGTGGTGTGTCACCAGCGATCGCGACTTCATCTTTCTTCCGGGTGTGCAAGTTAGTCCATGACTTTTAATTGCATCTTTAGTCCTCAACTCTCAATTGTTGCAATTTAGTCCCCAAACTTTATCTTCTTCTCGGTTTGACCATTCAAGCTCTTAATTCATTCAATTAGGTCCTCCAACCTCTGATTTAGTCACTTTGGCACCAAGCATATTTCCCGGTTGTTGTCACAAACTCCTCACTTATCCAATTTAGCTCTAATTCACATCCAATCGTGTCATTTTTCCATTAATTGTTTCATTCTTCTTCAATTGGGACATTTTTTGAAAAGTAAACAAATAAACATAAATTAAATAGTAAATATTCTCAAACGACAATAATTAATCCTAATTTAGACATACAAATAAGTGTATAAAATACACTTATCACATTGCCCTGAGCAAGCCCTCAAAGTCTTGTCCCACGCAAGCACACAAAGCCTTGCCCTGCGCAAACACTCAAAGTCTTGCCCCGTGCAAGCAAACAAAGTCTTGCCCCATGCAAGTAAATAAAGTCTTGTCCCGCACAAGCATACAAAATACTTGCCTGCGCAAGTACACACGGCCACCCCGAGCAATCAAGTAATCAAATTGATATAATTAAGTCCTCGGGTCTACATAAGCTCAGATTTATTTCCTAACATAAGCTCGGCTTATTCCTTGCTTAACATAAGTTCTTGTCTATTTCTCCTTAACATAATCATCGCATCATGATACCTCACTATTACGCATCCATCTCTCCCCTAAACTCGATAATGGATGCGCGGGGGCCTATGATGAGTATAAATTTTATTCATACCCGAGCCTTAAGCCTCGAGCCCGAGCTCTTTGACAAAATATAGTCTCCTAATCAAATGTGTAACCCCAAGGACCACCATGAACCCGAGGAGGACCTCAAACCCGACCACATGAATATCACCCTATATTATATTTTCTATCCCCGAGGAAGACATCGACCACCATAAATCCGAGGATGACCTCGAGTACGAACACATGAATATTATTCCATATTACATCTTGATACCCCCGAGGATGACTTCAACCTCAACAATCATTTATACCCCGAGCATATCCTTTGTCCTCATCCCCGAACACTTGAATATTTAGCCACGTCATATCTTGGCACCCCCGAGCAACATATGAACCTCGAGGCCGAGCATTTAAACATTACACCATACACCATATTGAGAACCCCGATGACATGAACAATCCCGAGGAGAATATAACCCCCGATCACACTTAAAATGCCCGTGTCGAAAATGTTGCCCCGACCACTCATAATACTCCCCGAGGATAGAATACCCCGAGTACATATATCTCACCAAAATGGTGCATGATGTGCTCGGGGCACATGATGCTCGGGTCACGTCTCTCATTGATCGGACATGACCTGATCTGATACGTGGAGTCTACAACCTCCTAATTCCAATAGAACTCATCTTCCAACAGAATCCTATTTGAGTTTTACAACCTCATCCCTAAGAAATAGGAGGATGATTCCTAACAGGACTCATGCAATGCAGGTATTTCAATCATATCATAATTCGTCCATATATCACTATAAATACATGGCACTCAATCATAATTCAGGTACACAATTATCTCTACAATTTATAGCATCTTGCATAAATTTTCTCCTTCCTCTTTACTAACTTAAGCATCGAAGGGGCGACGATGACACACCTCCTCGCCTTTATTGCAGGTATTCGAAGATCCAGTTCGTGCTAGTTTATTGCTCAAACTCAGAATATTTCAGGTGCGATTTTTAGCATCATCAAAACCTAACCCTAATAGTCCTGTATCCCTGTACCCTATTTTCGATGATTGATTTTAAGTCTGTACCAATTGTTAACATACAGTGACCGAACTGAATTTTGAAAGAATAATGGGGGAACTGGGGCAAGAGACTGTGGATTTCAAGGCGCTAGTGAGCCCCGCCGCGGAAGAGTCGCATGTATTGCTGAAGGAATTGGTGGAAAAATCTCTGACTCGGAGAAGAAGATTATGATCCTTAAATATATTGTTAAAACCCAGCAGCGAATGCTCCGCGCTGCCTCAATGTCCTCTCGCGAAATGGTGTCAACAGGTCTCTTTTTCTCCTTTAATACTCAGTTTAACTTGTATCAAATCTGAAAGTTTATTGGTGCGTGGTTGTATTAATAGGAATTTGATATTACATATTTTCTGTGGTTATGTTATGTTTGTTATGTTCTTTTACTAGGTTATACTTTGTTTATTGTTTGGATAGTGAGGAAAGAACAAAATTTGCATATGGTTTATATTGAGCTAGGAAAGGCCAGCTAGCATGCGTTGTTTGGACTTTCCAAATTTCCGGAGATTCTCATTTAAGTTAGTTTGGGCTTTCCAAATTTCCGGAGATTCTCATTTAAGTTAAGTAGTTCTCTGTTGGTTGAATCAGACCAAGCCTTTTTATAGTCGTGTTTCCATGAATCTCACTTGGAGGCTAAATCCTCTCCGGAGTTTTCAATCCCCGATTTTGCATGCAAAAACACTCTACTCTTTATCCTCTTTGAGGGCTAGAGCCAACACCACATTTTATCAAAACTTCCTCTATTCCACGTTAAGATTTTAGAAAAAGGTGAGATGAACTCCAAGATCTAATAGAACATAGAAGCGTGTTAAGGAAACTTGGGCATTTACTACTTGGAGCGTATTCACAATTTTTTTACACATTCAAACCAACTAACGTTGGGAACACCCACCACCAAGAATAGCATTTCAACCTTGCTTTCTTGGCCAAACCAACCCTTTCATCGAAGTCTTTAAACTATAATACTTGTTATTGTAAAGCCAACCAAGCCCTTAAAATAGAAGATGGGGCACTTAGAGAGGAGCTATGGCGGACTGGGTGCACGTGAGAAAAAATGAATTTCCTTTATATATATCACTTTAGTTATAGTAAGATTTGGGATATTGGTAAAGTTATGATAGATGATCTCTTTGTCCTTAGAAATGATTTCTTTTGTTATGTATGCATAGCATTAGAGTGAGGTCCATGAGAGAAATTCTACATATTTGTAGCTATGTTTATGGTATTGAGTGTTGGTGGTCAAGGACAAAGTTTTTATACGACGAATGTTGGGGTTACGGGGATGATAAGATGGATGTATGGTTATGCTAAAATGAATGTGATAAATATACTTGATGTATGGTTATACTAAAATGAATGTGATAAATATACTATAACAAATGAAGGCAGCAATTGAGAAAAAAAAATAAAAGATGAATGGTGTAGTTGGTTGGGGCATATTTTGTGTAGATTAAAGTGACTCTATTTCATAAGAGTGGTGTTGAGGTGGTTGAGCATGTTTTGATAGTGTCCGAGACACCATGATTAGGAGGTAGGTCAACTTTTCTAATTAATTCTGTCAATTGGTTGACCAACAAAGGCCGTTAGTTTATGGATGAAAGAGAATTTTGCAATGTCTCTTATTAACATTCATTCTTATCCAAACTAGCATCTATATATTTAGAAGTGCATTATTGTTGGAATTTTCTTGTCATAATCATTCAAGGTATTCATATATGTCATGTATTTCTATAGATGAAGAAAAACTATCTCGAGTTCCTTCTATAGGTGCAAGTGGCTATATCAATTCTCAACTACATTTTCTTTTCACATCGTTAATTCTTGATTGCAGGTTCCTTTGATACGATACTGTCAACAACTTGCGTCAACTCTATCAAGTCACGATACATGCTTCAGCCAAGCTACAGATTCAATATTTTTCATCCATGAGGGGTTACAACAAGCTCGTGCTCCCATCTATGATGTTCCATCTGCGATTGAGGTTCTTCTTACTGGAACTTACCAGCGTTTGCCTAAATGTATAGAGGATGTGGGCACGTTGAATGCATATCATCAAAGTCCAGCTTTGAGGAAACTAGATACTCTTGTCCGGTCTAAGTTACTTGAGGTTTCACTTCTGATGGTGTTGCCTTGCTTCGTGTTGATGGACGATGGTGAATTTAAGTTTCTCGTTACCCTGGGTTACCGAGGACATTTGTCAATGTGGAGGATATTGCATTTGGAGTTGCTTGTTGGTGAGAAAAGTGGGCTTATAAAGCTGGAAGAGTCACGACGGCGTGCTCTTGGAGATGATTTGGAACGCAGAATAGCTGCTTCAGAAAACCCATTCCTAACGTTATATTCCATTCTTCATGAGCTTTGTGTTGCCCTCATTATGGACACTGTTATAAGACAAGTGCAATCACTTAGGCAAGGCAGATGGATGGAAAGATGCAATTCGGTTTGAGCTGATATCTAACGGGAGTAGTGGACAGGGAGGGAATGCTACCTTGACCCAGATCACTCAGGATGGAGATATTGAGTCAGCTGTTTTAAGAATTCCTGGATTAAAAGTTATATATTGGTTGGATTTTGATAAAAACTCAGGTTCATCTGGCATTGGAACATCCCCATTCATGAAAATTGAACCTGGTCCAGATTTTCAGATAAAGTGCCTTCATAGCACATTTGTGATTGATCCTCTGACTGGCACGGAGGCTGAATTTTCCCTTAACCAAAGTTGCATTGATGTGGAAATGTTGTTACTTAGAGCTATTTGCTGTAACAAATATACTTGTCTGCTTGAGATTTATAAGGAACTGGAGAAGAATGATCAGGTATGTAGAGGTCCTGGAGATGTCCAACTTCAATTCTGTACAGGTGAATGTGATGCTGACAACGAGAAGGTTAGGTGGCGTTCTGTTTGTATTTTATTTTGTATTTTCATTTTCGAAAATGTTTTGTGTTTCCTGTTTTCATTTTTGTTTTCAAATTTGCTGAAAACGCGTTTGGTTTGTCATTTCTTAAAACTGTTTTTGAAAATGATAAGCTGAAAAACACGTTTCTGTTTGAAATTTTGCAAAATACTACTTAAACTATTTTTAATTAATTTGCTTGAAGAATACTACTGACTCAAACTCAAATTTCATTTCACAATACACTGAAAACATGGTTACATGCAACACACTAATGTGAGCATTAAGAGTCTATATTAACACAGCTTGGACAGGTTCGGGATTTGAGAAAGCTCTAGTTCTATTGAAATCCAGAAAATGCAAGTTTTTTCAAAACCACCAGAGTCCATTTATCAGTACATTTTGTGAAATATAACAAGAATTCTCACTTAAATTTTTTTTTTTGTAATGTTGATATTGAATTCAATAAAACTTTATTTAAGCTTAGTTCCAAGTTTTAGGATAATTTTCAAAAAAAAAAATTCTTTATTTAGGATTAGTTCCAAGCTAGTATAATTCTAAAAAAATAATAAAAAAATAAAAACTTTAAATTAAGCTTAGTTCTAAGTTGAGATAATTCTTTTAAAAAAAAAAAATTATTTATTTAGGATTAGTTCCAAACTAGTATAATTCTAAAAAAAATAAAAACTTTATATTAAGCTTAGTTCCAAGTTGAGATAATTCTTTAAAAAAAAAAAAAAAAAAATTCCCTCGCATTTTTAGCGTTTTTGAAAATAAAAACAGAAAACGACCTCAAAATAGCAAAGAGAACAGGGCCTTAGGTTTGTAATATGCATGAAATTTTGTTTCTGTTTTCTGATAATTAAGCCTCTGTTTGGCGGCTTCTTTTTGCTTATAAACAAAGAATGTAAAATTTTTGTGGTAATTGTATGGTTTGGAAAAATGTGCGGTCAAAAAGTGGTTTATTTTTCTGTAGACGTAGCCAACAATCGGAAAGAGAGCTTAAGATTCTGGGCAACAGCTGGAAGAAATATTAGGAGTTCACCTGTGAGGGTTCAGCAAGAAATTTTGAAGTGGAAAAGAGAAGCTTCTTGGGCTGCAGATATATATTATAGAATTACATACTAGATAGGATGAAGCAGAAGACTAGCAGAAGTTCAACAGATCTCAGGCTGGTATGTAATGTAAGTTATATTTCAATGGACTTTCTACTTGGTACAAATATATACAACTTGGTGGGTTAGACTGAACCTTGCAAACTTTCAAATTGAAGCCAAAACTTCAATACATGGCTTTGAATAGACTCCATTAGATCTTGTCGCCCAATAGACAACCTTAACTGGCTCACATGAGATCATAGTCACAACTAAATCCATTGTACAAGTGCAGAAATCTCTACAATCCTCACTTAAAAAACTAATCAAAATACAATATCAAATAAAACTGAGAGAATTCCCAGACTGTGGTAAATCATCATGGATGCTTGCCTTTGGTCCAAAATGTTGTACCTGAGGTGGGATCAATTTTGATCCTATGTCTATATCATGCCATCCCCTGGACAGCTGTGGAGGTTCTACAGGGAAAATTTTAGACATGTTATGGATTAATGGAGTCTACATTATGTGGAATACCCAAAGCAACCTTAATTTTAATTTTGAGATTGTTTTCTTCTTTTCCTTTTCTTTCTGGCTTAGGGTTCTGTCAGAAGAGAGTGCAAATTTTCTTTTCTGGGGCTGGGGTTCACCATCATTAGCTGAATGGATAAAAAAAGATGTTAAACTTTTTTTTTTTGGGTATGATTTGGGCATGCCATTTTTGGGAATCATCTGTATATTATTCAGTAAAGAGGGTTTCTAGCAAGAAATGGGGAGTCGAGTACTGTATTATAATATGGCTGGTTTGAAAATAATGGTAATAATAGAAAGCTGGTATTGGAGAAGAGAACCCAAATTTTTTTTAAGGACCTTGAGATATCTTATTAGAATCTAAAGTCTGACGATGGTGTAGCTCTAATGGCTTCACTCTCCTGAAAGGGGATTATAGCAAAAACCTCTTTAAGTTTCTTCT
Source organism: Ligustrum vulgare (assembly GCA_963555705.1). NCBI lineage: Eukaryota > Viridiplantae > Streptophyta > Magnoliopsida > Lamiales > Oleaceae > Ligustrum > Ligustrum vulgare. Next base: position 32,819,953 of record OY743186.1, on the reverse strand, counting down.
TCCCACGGTAAATAGTAATGTAGTGGTTTTCCTCAACACTTGTTTTGTATAACCCAAACCTTGGACTGGTTTACAATTTATTATTCGAACCCTTGGCATACAAAGCCCTGCTCCTAAACTGCAAAATTTTATTTTTTTTCGTCTTCCTTTTCCTTTTCATTTTCCTAGTAAGGTCTTCTAATGGAAAAAGAAAGGCCAATCTGCATTCCTTTAAATTTTGTGAAGCTGTAATTGGACGTCGCTGTTTGATGAAGTAATATTCTTCGTTCATTTTTTTCTTGCTCGAGTATCTTTGGAACTATGATATATTAGACTGTTCATTTTGCTCAGAGACTAGCCAATTTTTTCTGATACGATATATCATAGCATCTACATTTTGTTCTTTAACACAATTATTACAATTTATATACAAATTTATAAACAGCACAATTTCTCAAACCACTTTCTAATCACACACATTTTTTGAAACCACTTTTTAACAACATATTTTACCTAAAAAAATGTAAAAACACAAATAAATTCTGACAATTTGTTGTTGAACAGAGTCCTAGCACTTTTATCAACTTATCATGCTCTTCTATTAACTTAAATGATCACATTGATCAGTCAATTTCAAAATCGATTTACAAATGAATACTAAATTGTACTAATTTGATGACATTTGTTTACTCTCTTTGCATCTGATTAATTTTTTGTGTGAGTACATGTTTTTATTGTTTCAGTTTCTGGAATGTGATTTTAATTTTCTTTTAACAGAAGGTTAACATGTTCAGTTCCCAGAAGTACGAGGGCCAGGAAATTCTTTGCGTGTGTGCCTATGGTTCATCATTTTTCACCCTTGGAATAAACATAAGGTTTATACATTTTCTGTTTTGTGGAAATTCTTTGTGTGCGTGCCTATGGTTCATCATTTTTCACCCTTGGATAAACATAAGGTTTCTACATTTTCTGTTTTGTCTTTTAGTAGTTCCTTATACATTACTATCTAACAATTAGAGAATGTTTTAATCATATGCAGCTGTAAACTGCCAATAAACTGTTATTTGTTTGTTGACCATCTTACCCTAGCCTTGGATGCCTCCAAGTTTGGAAAATCCTAATCTAATAAGGAACCCTACTTTGTGAGCTTTTTTGGAAAGAATACTGAAGTTTAGACTTTCAAAGTCTACTTCATATGTATGTGGTGCGGAAGCGATTTGAAATTCTTGTAATAAGAATTATGTAAAAATAAAGAACAATATTTGGAATAATCTTGCTTTGATTATATTGATTTATGAATTGATTATTGAAAAAGTGTACTGGGCAAAATTATTCCATAATCCTACTAATAGATGAAAACTAAAATAAGGAAAAGAACTTCAATGATTTGCTGAAAATGTTGAAGTTTTGTACTTTTGTAGTTTTGTTCTTTAAAATCTTGTCTGTGATTTCAGCTGACAATCTCCTTGAGGTGCCTAATTTATTTTCTTATGATTCCTGTATCAATATGGTGCTAATCTACAGAGATAAATGTGAATGCTCTTAGATCTCTGTTGACTTCAACTGAACACATCAATGGTTTTGCCGGTTTAATGTGTACCTGGTGCTCCATTTTTAAATTGTGAAGAACCAGGAAGGAGAATAATACCCCCTTCACTGCCATAGATAATTGAAACCCCCTAATGACAGTGTTTGGACAGAATACTTAAATTTTGTTAATTAATTAATTGTGTATCTTCAATTGTTCTTCAGGTATTTGAACACGGTTTTATGCCCGTGAAGGTTCCAAAGAACATCTCAGATGGTTCAAATTCATTAATCTTGGGATTCCCAGAATGTGGGAGCTCTTACTTTTTGCTGATGCAACTCGACAAGGAATTCAAACCGCTTCTCAAATTAATAGAAGCTCAGGCAGATTCCATGGGGAAAGGTCAACCTTTTGACAACATGAATAATGTCATTCGAGTAAATAATATCGATATTAGTCAGATGCATATGTGTGAAGACGAACTAAATCTGAGTCTTCTCGACTGTCAAAAAATCCTTACTATTCTTAGTGATGTTGATGGTAACCAAATTTCTGAGCATGGTACCTCTGACTCCAGCGTTGAAAGTTACATGCTTCAATCGGATACGCCATTAAGTTTTTCCTCCATTGTTGTTGAGGTATTTGAGCTTGAGAAAGAGTCAAATGCCCCTTCATTTTCTGGCAGTGGTTCCTCTTCAAATTTTGGTGCATCTTTCAGATCTCATTTTGGCTAGGATCCTACAAACCTGCATAATGTAAAAGCTGGAAAATCTTCCCCTAGTTGGGAAGGTGCACATATACTGCAATACACTGGAAACAAATCTAAGGACTCAGTACAGTCTGGTACCATCGATTCCTTAATCACTGGTACAGGGAGAATGATTCTGCAAATCTTGTGAACTCAAAGAAAGATGCATTCCTAGACACGATAGGACACCACGAAAACGTGCGTTATCAGATATGTTAAAATCTCTTCCCGCGCTCAATCATCTGGAAGTCAATGAAGGAGCTAAGAAGAGAAAGAAAATCATGGAATCTGCTCCTGCTCAGTTGCATCCATTGCAGATGCTCATTTCATCTGAAATTTCTAGTAAAACTGAAGGATATAGTTATGGAAATTTGATAGCTGAAGCAAATAAAGGCGATGCACCCTCTAGTATATATGTGTTTGGTCTGCTTCATGTAATCAGGCATTTCTCGCTATGTATCAAACATGCTCGTCTCACTAGTCAGATGGATGCACTTGACATTCCATATGTTGAAGAGGTGGGTCTGAGAAGTGCATCCTCAAACTTGTGGTTCCGGCTTTTCCAGTGGTGATACATGTCAATACATATGCTTGCGGTTGGGGAGACCTGGAAGCATGTATTGGGATGTCAAAATCATTGATCCACACTTTAAAGACTTGTGGGAGCTTCAAAAGGGGAGCAACAGTACTGTTTGGGGTTCTGGTGTTCGGATTGCTAATACATCTGATGTGGATTCCCACATTCATTATGATTCAGAAGGTGTTGTGTTGAGTTACAATCAAGTGGAGGCTGATAGTATTAAGAAGTTAGTTGGTGATATCCAAAGGCTTTCAAATGCTAGAATGTTTTCCCTTGGAATGAGAAAACTACTTGGTGCAAGGACTGATGAGAGATTTGAAGAGAGAAATGTAAACCTAGACAGCAAGCCTTCTGCTGGAGCCAAATCTGTTAACGAGACACCTGAAAAGTTTTCAGAACAGATGAGAAGTGTATTTAGAATCGAAGCAGTTGGATTGATGAGTTTTTGGTTTAGCTTTGGTTCAGGGGCACTTTCTCGTTTTGTTATCGAATGGGAAGCTGGCAAGGAGGGTTGTACAATGCATGTTTCTCCGGATCAGCTTTGGCCTCATACAAAGGTCTGTTCTTTATTGTGCTCCTAAAATATAGAACTTCTTCCCTCTCCCTGTATTCCTTACTTCTTGGTGTCCCTTTTTTTTTCCTATTCTTGTGCAATTTATAGACCATCAACTGTATGTCTTTATATATTGCACAAAGATATGTTGTATTCCTAAGAAGACCGTGATTAGTGCTTGACAGAAGCTTCACTTCTATTCTCCTGCACAAATTTTTCCTCAGGTGAAAGACTGTAATCAGCTCAAATGAAAATATATTAAGCAACTGTAAAGTTAATTTGTAAGGGTTGTTGACGTAGTACTTTAATCATAATCTAATTTTGGAAGCAGCATGCAAGATTTGTGGTGATAAGTTTATGGATGTAAAGTTAGTTTGTAAGGGTTGTTGACGTAGTATGATAATCATAATCTGATTTTTAAAGCAGCATACAATAATTGTGGTGATAAGTTATTGTTAGCAGTTATTATGTAGGATTTTATTTTTGCTGAGCATGTGTATGGGAATCAGATTGGGAATTAGATTTGGTGAGTTAGGGTTGTTTGATAAAGATTTTGATAAAAGATGATGAAACTTATTGTTGAAAAGTTGATAAAAGTTGTTGGTTCCATAAAATGTGTATTTAAATTAATTGTTGACTTTGACCTCAACCTTTTTAGCAACTTTTTAAGCTATCCCAAACAAGCACTTTGTTTCTTTGTTCCTAGAGTTTTCTTTTATTTGTGTACTGTCCCCTTAACTCCTAATTAAGGAATCTTGTGCCAAAATTCACTTTGAAATTATAATGCAGGAACGTGATGAAACTTGAAACCTGTTGAGAACAAGGTGAAACCTACTTAGCATTTAAGGTTGACCTAATAAGAGATATATCAATGTGGTTGAGGCATATTTCCTTCTTTGACTGTCCTACTGGGAGATTGAGTGAGGAGGTTTCCCCTAGCATTTGATTTTTCGTCTTCCGCATCTCCCTGCTGGGAGAAAGAAAGCACGTGCTTGTTTCATTTTTCTCTTGCAGTAAAATGGATCTACGAAGCATCTTTTATATTTGCTTTAGTTACTCAGCTTGATTGATGTCTCTTGGTTTTCTTCGGCCTGAAAGAACATAAAAGCTATTTTCACCGTCTTTCTTTTTATGTTAGGCACATAGGGGATGAGCGGGTTCTGTATAACTATTAGTATCCAACAGTTTGTGAGTGACTCAATTGATTTTCCAAGCATGATGCACGTAGCCTAATTGGGGAAATAATTTTTAATTTTTTGGGACTCAATTTCTGTGTTACTCGGCGAAATTTGCCTTTTTCTCTTTGTTTTTAAGTTATCCTGTGTAATGTGCACCAGATCTGTGTTCCTTTTGATTTATTAGGTTTCCTCGTCTTTTTTGTTTTTCCCTGGGGAAGGCGTCGGTTGAAGAATGTCTATATATAATTCTACGACGAAGTAGTTGGCCTTTAGCTCTAATATTTTTCGTTTGGCAGGTTTGTGTATCAGTTACGAAGCAAACAATGTCTACTCAAAATATATAGGTGTGTTTGGTAAACTGTGCTGGATTAGGGGGATAGGATTAGGAACAGTGAGACTAAAAGGATAGAAATAGGGGGATTTTATTGAGGTGGATTAAGATGTATTGTATAGATACGGTGTTTGGTGCTTCATTGTATTAGAAAAAAAGGTACAAGTATTTTTTGTCTAAGATTACTTTTTTATACGAATACGATTATGTTTCAGATAACTTACTTTTCTCTTATTTTTAGTTAAGGAAATTACTTTTTCTTTAACAAAGTGATTCTTCTGTTGTGTCAAAATAAATAATTTACCTTCAACTTTGATTAACAAAAGAAATTTATTTGTTTTAGAACATACACAAAATGTTTGGATAGCTTATTTTCTTTTGCGGGGAACACTTTGTTATTTACTTGAAGTTGTTGTTCAAGTTTGTTGTTTACATATTTTCAAGTTGATGTTTATCTATGCATCAACTTGAGGGGGAGTGTTGAAATGTTGAATTAATATTGTAAGGACCAAGATATTTGTTTAGAATAGTGTAGGGACTAGTAGGCAATTATGTGTTTTAGGTTTTCTATTTATAGCTTGCTTTGTAACACTTTCATTATCAAGTAATACAAGAATATTTCATCTTCATATTTCTACATAAAGTAACTCTTACCTAGCTATCAAAACAAATAATTTACTTTTTGAATTTAATTAGTGTAAAGATTATTTATTTTAGAACTTATTTACTCAAATAATTTTGTTTTAAATTATAAGTAAATTTATGTATATCAATTCATCTAATTTTTCCTTGACAATTCATGACACGTACATCCAGTCTAAACCCATCCCGTCTATGAAGTGTATTATTTTTAATCTGGTTGATTAAAGGACGAGAAGCTCTCCCGATTAATTTTAATCCAGGTATTATTTGCCCCCAAAACCTTATAAGAATATTATTCCTTATCTTATCCAATGCGTGACGCTCCAAACATGCTCATGCTGTCCTACCATGAAGAACAGGTCCTTAAACCAGTCATTATGGATAACCTTTTAACTTTGTTGCAAAATTTTCCCGTGCTTGCTTCTTGTTTATAGTTTCCTGAGTTAATATACTGATTAAATTAGTTTTCTCCTTGTTCTTAGTTTCTTTTAATAAATTCATGTGTTTATGATTTTACTCTTGTTCAACAGTTTCTGGAACATTTTATCAATGGAGCTGAAGTTGCATCCCTTTTAGATTGCATTCAACTCACTGCTGGACCCTTGCATGCTCTTGCTGCTGCTACACGGCCTGCACGAACTGCTCCTGTTTCTGGGCTTCCTGGTGTTGCTTTTTTTTCTTCTACTTTGAAGCAGAGTGGGCAAATACTGTCTCAGGGTCACCTGCCAAGCAATTCTAACACAAACACAAGTCAAGCTTCCTCTGGTTCTGCAGGTAATCCTGGTGCACCTACCACTTCTGGTCCTGTTGGGAGTTACAACCATCATACTGCTCCAATGTTGGCAGCAGCACCTGCTGCTTCTGGGAGAGGTGGTCCTGGCATTGTTCCAAGTTCTCTGTTGCCTATAGACGTTTCTGTAGTACTTCTTGGTCCATATTGGATTCGAATCATATACCGCAAAGATTTCGCTGTAGACATGCGGTGTTATGCTGGAGATCAAGTCTGGTTGCAACCAGCAACCCGGCCAAGAGGGGGTCTGTCAGTTGGAGGATCACTGCCATGTCCACAGTTTCGACCTTTTATTATGGAGCATGTTGCTCAGGAACTGAATGGCATAGATTCTAATTGTCCAGGAGCTCAACAAGCACTTGGCCTCACAAATTTATGTAATTTCAATCCAAGTTCTGTTCCACTGCTGTCAGCTGGCAATGGAAATAGAACCAACCTCTCAAATTCTGCTGCTGCTGCAATCTCCTGGAAATGCAATGTCTGGACTTAACCGCATGGTAAATGCTCTTCCAGGACCTACAAATCTAGCTGCCGTGAACCCATTACGTAGATCACCTGGCTCAGGGGTCCCTGCGCATGTTAGAGGGGAGTTAAATACTGCGATAATTGGACTTGGGGATGATGGAGGTTATGGTGGCGGATGGGTCCCTGTTGTGGCACTTAAAAAGGTCCTTAAAGGTAATCTCAAGTATCTTGGAGTACTTGGGCTGTTTGCACAGTTACCAGAGCTTTTAAGAGAGATCTTGGGGTCAATTCTGAAAGAAAATGAAGGTGCATTATTGAACTTGGATCAGGAGCAGCCGGCCCTGCGCTTCTTTGTCGGGTAAGAGTACAAGCTAAATTGCATGTGCTAAGTTTCTCTGTTTATACAGCAAAGAAAAGTAAACCGTGAGAAAAAAAGGAATCTAGTTCCAGTCCCTCAGGAAATAATTTATTGGTTATTACTTAGTAGTAGTTTAAATTGGATTGCAGAGTCTTCCTTGTAAGTCAATAATTCCTGAAACTTTCTCTCACTTACTTCTTCTAACTTTCTTGATGTCATTTAAATGCTTTTTTCTGCATCCTCTTTCTCCATTGGTCCACCATCTCCGTCTGATCAATAAAGCTGACAACCAACAACAACATCTTATTCCCTTTGAAATTAGGGTTTGCCACATGATTACTTTATTTCCATCTGTACAATCAGTCCCTGTTTGATACCTATTATTCCAAATCTCCTTTTTTTTTTTTTTTTTTCAAAACTCATTTTCAACCATAAATTCTACGAATAAAATAATCTACACATAAACTCATAAATATTTCCTACTTTTTAATTACACATTCTCCAAAAATTTACTAATACAAACTCATTATTTTGAAATAAGGGTCTCAAACAGGGGCTCAGTCTCGCTACATTCATAAAAAGATTCAGTGAGATCAAATCTCCGCCTTTCGACCATCGCCTGCACATTGTTAGAAATACAATTCTGATGTAAGACAATTATGGGGATCACTAATTTGTAAGGGCTGATCTTCCTCAGTTTTAGAGGCTGAATTGAGGGATCCAGGGTGTAAAAAGTGGTTGGGTGGGTAGATGGATGGTATTATTGATTTGCTATAGATTTGGAGAAGAAAATAACGGTGAGTAGCATCGCACTTAGGCTTGGGTAGCATCTTGTGGACGAGATTCCAAGATCCCAAATTGGAAATTTTTACCGACTTGGTCCTATATCATCTAGAGTTACCCAAAAGATGATCTAAACTAGCCTCTGTTTGATATATATATATATATATATATATATATATATATATATATATATATATATATATATATATATATATATATATATATTTTGTTTATAAACAAAGAATGTGATGTTTTCGAGGTAAAATGTGTAATTGAAAAATGGTTTGGGGAAACGTATTGTTTATAAACAAGTTTACCAAGCTGAGGCTATTCTAGAAATGTTCTGGGTTATAGAATATCTGAAGCTTATCATATTATCCCAGAACTGAAGTAATACCCGGGAAACCATCCTCCAAATCTGCAAGTCTCTTATTACCTGCATCAAACCTTACAAATCTACAAAATCACTTGCTGTTTTCTGATCTACAAAAAGTCTCGTCTCCCCAAAGAACTCAAAGCCATTAAAAACTGTTGAACCTGCAATCATCTGCCTAGAATCCTTCATTAAAGCTTATGGCCTGACTGTAATACCCTACTTCACTAATTATCTTGGTCGCTTGTTTTTATGTCCCCTTTTCCAATTTTGCATCAATCTTTTTGTTGTTAACTGGAGGAAAGAAAGATAATATGAAATAATTCTTTTTTCAGGGACTACGTCTTTGCTGTTAGTGTTCACCGAGTTCAACTTCTTCTCCGAGTTCTTAGTGTAAAAAGGTTTCATCATTCTCAACAACAGCAAAAAAATGCAGTTACTGCCCAAGAGGAATTAACTCAGTCTGAAATAGTCGAGATATGTGACTATTTTAGTCGTCGGGTTGCATCAGAGCCTTATGATGCATCTCGTGTTGCTTCCTTTATTACACTTTTGACTCTGTACCAATTTCAGTTTTAAGAGAATTTTTGAAACTTATTGCATGTAAGAAAGGATTGGCTCAAGCTCAAGGTGGTGATATAGTTCCTGCACAAAAACCCCTCATTGAACTTTGTCTTGAAAATCATGATGGATTTAATGTGGATAGGAACTCTGAAAATTTATCTGCTTCCAAAAGTAATATTCAGTATGATTGGGTACATAACTCAGTCGATTTTGCGTTGACAGTTCTTGATCTTGCACACATACCACACATAAATACTGCTGGTGGTGCTGCCTGGTTGCCGTATTGTGCCTCTGTGAGATTGAAATACTCATTCGGTGAAAATCCTAATGTATCATTCGTTGGAATGGAGGGGAGACATGGTGGCCGTGCATGCTGGACTCGAATTGATGACTGGGAGAAATGTAAAAAGAAGGTAGCCGATCTGTGGAAGTGAATGGATCTTCTGGTGGGGATGCTATTGCTAATCAGGGAAGGTTGAGGGTTGTTGCTGATACTGTACAAAGAACACTGCATGCATGCCTTCAAGGGCTAAGAGATGGCATTGGGATGACGTCGTGACTGATGGAAAAATGATGACACTTTGCTGCTTCTATTACTGTCTCAACCTGCAGAGATGTTCATTACTGTCTCAACCAAAGTAGCGAGCTTCTTTTCTCTTGATCAACAATTACATCGTGCTGCTTACTTTTGCAGAACCTTGAGAGGAAAAATTGAAATTTGACAAATGTTGACTGAAGTGGCGGCTAGGCTGCATAGTGTGTTTGGTGTATTTATGCTGGTGGGCTAACCCATATTTAGAGTCAAATTGTGGTTCTCTTTGTACAGTTCACTATAAAATTTGTTTCATTTTATGATCTTGTACTATTTGAACCGGCAAGTAAACTGGTTCCAGTCCTTGTTCTGATGGTAAATTGTTAGGAAGAGTATTTTTGTTTCCATTCTATTCTAGAATGGGAACATGGTTCAAATAGTTGAATTGGGCTGATAATTTTGCTGCCATTTTTTGTAATTAATGCTAGGTGAATTATGGTTCTTTTGGATAGATACTTGAGAGTATTTTTTAGATTTTATATGGATGGACAAATGACTGGAGGGAAAGTAAATGGAATCAATGCCACTTACATCATTTGACAGTAGTGTGCTCATATTTCTCCAATTATTATCTGTATGGGAAATGCTCTCAAGTCTGTATAGAACATTCTAGATTGAACTATATGAATGCTCTCAATCTATCTTCAACTGGGTACATAATTTGATACTTAAAACCAGACTCTTCATTTTTTATTCATTTTTTTTTTTTTTTGTTATTGTAACTTGATAAAACATGCACTTCTTAGCACTGTAATAATCCATCAATATGCATGATCATAGTGTGTGCACAGGGAATTATAAGTGATTTCGTCACTGCAGAAAATATTAAAAGAGAAAAAAAATGCTATATCCATCATTCAGGTTGAATATGATCCTCTATCTATTAGGCTACAACAAAAGCATCTATGGCTAGACAGCAAAAGCATCTGTACAAATTTAAGATCCCTCCATGCTCGACACTTTGGCCTCTTGCTTCTCTTCCTTGCTCACACTCGTCATCGTTTCAGCAGGTTCCACAGGAGAATCATTATCCTTTTTCAGTTCTGATTCAAATTCTTTTGCCGCCTGCAATTGGAAAATGTCAATACTACAAGCGGCTTAATTATGTTTTTGGAATGTGATGCGCATACATATAACATAAAGAAATGAATAAAGGAAAGGAGAAGCCAAATAGTATTTTATGTTCTCTCTGAAATGGAATATAAAGAGAATAGGCGAGAAGTTTGACAAACACAAACTTGTGGAGATGTTACTTAAAGGTACGACTTGCTAAGGTTTTGTGAGTAGTAAAGTTTTTAGGAAGCACTTGAGCAAATATGTAAACTGTATGAACCAGATAGTTCAAACTTAGTGCAACAAACAGAAATGTATATAACATAAGCTGACACAAACCGTGTTAATCTATCTATTCTTTCTTGGTAATCTTTCATCCACAGTGATATATCCCTTGTTCAATGATAATTTTTCTCTTGAAAATATTGTCATGGAACGGGATGATAGTAGATAGGCCAATGGATAATTGCAAGATGTTAGCATAGGAGGATATGAAGACATACAAATGTGTAAAATTGCAAGTTACATAGCCCATGTTTGAGCCACACATTCTATAAAAACTCATTTTTTTCCACCAAACTCATTTCAACCACATTCTCTTAATAAAATAATTTACGCTTAGAGCCGGTTTGGTGTAGAAGATTTTGAGGAAATTTGGATTTTTGAAAGAATGTGTGGTAGAAAAGTGTGAAAGTGATGGGACCCATAAAAATGTGTAGTTGAAAATAAGTTTTGAGATGATGTTGTACAAAAATTTCGGAACCAAATGGGGCATTAAATCCAAAGTTTATCTTACTTTTTAACTACACATTCTCCAAAAAAATCGCTATTATAGAACATATTCTTAGAATGGTGTTCAAACAAACCTATAATATCCAACTTTATGACCCAGGTTGAACCATGCATAGCCCATTTGATCCATATAAATATATTTGTGAGGAACGTGTAAATTAATTTTGCTGGCTAAACAAGTATATTCTTAAATGAAAGACCAACAAAGGAATATTGGGTTACTGAATCATGATCTCTTCATCATAGAGTGAACAAGTCTTCCATAGAAAGCCAGTAGAGTACATATGCATGTGCTTAACCATAGTTAGGACCTAGGAATCTGTGAGAAAGTCTTGACGTGGAACACTAAGCCTCTGTTTGGATCCAAGTTTGGTGATTATAAACCAATTTATTTGGTTTTTTGAGATAAAATGTGTGATTAAAAATTGGAATGAGAGAATATGTGTGGTTAAAAAGTGATTTGGAAAATTGTGTAAATTATAAATTAGTTTATAATCACTTTACCAAACAGAGGCTAAATAATTCATGGGAGTGTAGAATCTTATTTAAGAGAAGCTCTTATATACTAAGGGTAGAAAGATGCTCAGAACATGCATCGTATTCATTAGATGAGTTTTATCGACTCATTATTTCTAACAAGTCAACAATGTACTTTGTGAGATGATTTAAAGATGGGACCCCAAATCCCCATAAAAAAATTTGTCAATAAGACTTGAAATAGTGGGAGGTCCTACTTGATGTTAAGGATCCATTCATGTTGCTCAATGAATGACAAAAACTAAAGATCCTAGCTAACATATTCACCTCAATATGGTTAACGAATCTTCATATTTTACCCTTGTATCTTTCTACTTCATATTCACCTCAATATGATTGATGAACATTAACTTCTTACTCATCTCAATGGAGAATGTAATTAATACACAGCGGACTCCCCAAGTGACACCTGAATTAAATAGGGTATCAAAAATGAGGAATAATACTTAGTTGGATTTGGAATAATGTATGAGTTTATATTGTTTGCTCTTTCTATCATGCTCTGCTTGCCACAATCTTTTTTTGAACAAGTCCCTGGAAGTTTGAATCTCATGCTCTATAAGGTTTGAAAACAAGTCTTAAGGATGTTAAGATTTAAAGATATCCAAGATTCCAAGTTATGCTAGAAAAAGATTGGAGAAAAAGGGTAAGGTTGGAAAGGTGGTATGATATCCTAAAGAGTCACTAGGATATTATTTCTATTTTATGCAAGAACAAAGAGTTGTTTGCAAGAAAGCTATTATCTTGGATAAGTATGTTTGACAACGAGGGGCTAGGAACAAAATAGAAGTCAAGGAAATTTTTATTCTGCCGCAGACTATAATACAAATGACTAGGAACACAATCGATAATACACAAGCTCTTAGGAGCTCTTGTATAGTATCACACCTGACAGATAAGGATTTATTCACGAGGATGTTGATGAAAGCCAGGTTCCTACCATGAAATAACAACTGTAGAGATGATCTTACAAGTCTGATCTCGAATTGAGCAAAAGAGTAGACACTATCTAAAATGAATTTCCGCATTCCAATCAAATTTGGAGGCTCATTAATCCACTGGCAGATGTGGTACCTATTGGCTGAATGAGTAATCAAGGGAAAGACAAGAGAAAATGGAATGAATGACACAAAATGGTAAAAGGTGATCAACAGAGATTTAACTGTGAAGAGATTTTCGTAGCGATGTAGATAGACACTATGATATCCAAAATAAGTTTTTGCATTCTAATAAAGATCAGAAGCTAGTTGATCCACTGGCAGATATGGTAGCAGCTATGTTTACATGCATTAGGATTTATTAGCCATTGTAGCACATCATGACAACAACCCAAACAAAGCACTAGGTTTTTGACGTGAATATAGATAAATCGTGTCTGCCATAAGAATACTGGGAGCGTTGTCACTCTCTTAGTCTCATATGAAGATGAATTATTATTGTTGAGCAATAACACAAGAATGTTATCGTCAGAATTTCAGAGGCAACCTATCAATCTGAGAATGATGTTTCATGGAGAGATCGTAAAGGTTGTAGGGACATCTCAAAATTAGTACACAGAAGAAGCGTCGAAGAGGTTCAACTAGAAAAATCTAAGATAGGATGGTTGCCAAACGGAAAGAGGATTATCAGTGTGTCCCAAAAGGGCTGAAAATTTGAGACAGAGACAAAAAGGCAAAGAAGTAAATGGATATTAGGTAGGCTCCAACAATGCAAAAAGACCAGCACTTCCTTAAATGGGATTGTGACTATCATGCTAACTTAGACACTAAAGTAATCACGGGTATGCTGATTTGAGAACAAGTTCAGATTCGATGTCATATGAAATCTCAAGTATTATCAATGAATTTCCTTATGATATAGTTGTGTATGATGACCCACGACATATTCACTTTCCGAAATTCCAAGTGACACGATTCCTTCAGAAGCTAAAGTTGAATGATTGAAGTCAGCTTTCGTCTTATTTTCCGGAAATCCAATCATACTATTACACTATAGCTAATAATGAAAGTGTGTATGGACAGCTATTTCTCGAGCACAAGTTTAGGTTTGGCCTCAATGGGAAAAGACAGAAAAAATGGGATTTTCGCTAATGTGGATTCGCGAAGAAAGGAAAGTCAACCGGCTCACTCTTCGCCTTTGAATAAGGACTTTTCCTTTAGTCTTGCCCAAGCGGGATACCTGGTAAGAAAGAGCTCTTTCAACTCTGACAATCAGGGCTTTTCAAAACAAAAGCACCAAGCCCGATTGGATATGCAACATCTCCAAGATTTATCCACTCAATACTATTGTGGTTCCTGCATATGAATTGATAGATAGCGGCATAATGATCTTACTCTAACAAATGATTATACTAAGTCCATATTAGTCATAGTACATATTAAGCATGTACAAATTAGGACCCATCAACTTAAATTGAACGAGGAGAATATTTTAGATAAAAGAAGAGTAGATACGGATCAGAGACATTTTACCAAGATAGAAAGGAAATAGAAAGGCTCTAATTTCTGTCGAAGCATAAGGAAAGACCATCGCTTAAATGAATTTTATATTTTTATAAATAACCAACTTGAATTAATACTTAGGAGGTTGCCATGCCCAATCCTCTTAATAACTGGAGAATTAATATTAAGCAAATGTTGTTAGAAAGGGTTTCTCATGATGCTAAAGCATTTAGTATCACTTCCTAGATTCTACGACAAAGTTGATAAACTTTATGAGTCACATATAATAAATAAAATCAGAGCCTGAGATGAAGTCCGAATCAAGCTAGCGTGTTATTTATGTCTAAAGGGATGATCAAAATAAGCATCGCTAAAAGGACTTCAAATGTCTAAATGTGGTCAAGAAGGTGACTGGAGTTTGGACAGAAATCATCAAGATGTTTCCAAGACCCCTTCGAATCCCAAATGCCTATTGGGAGTAATTTCTATTATAAACACAAGCTACTTGGACATAAAATAAACATAGTTTGTATAGAGAATAACTAGAAAATACGTCTGCCTTGTGGAATGTTCCAAGAATTTAACAATTTTGGAAATTATTTAGATGAGAAGATTAAATTCATTGACAAATTTTCGCGGTTCTATAATTCTGGACATTTTTCCTGCTCAATATACAATGAAAACAACAAACCTTCCATGCTCAAAACCGAGTTATTCATCTTTTCAGTAGCCAACTTGGTCACTTTTCACCAAAATTACAAAAATGCTAACGGAATTTGGCAGAAAGCTTGCATATTTCCATTGAGTTGATAAGAGTACAAATATACAATGTATGGTGGACTATTGTCAATTAAGATCCAAAATTATAGTCTACCTATAAATAATCAGTCACAAAATTACAGACTGACATTAACTACACGCACATAATACTTCAAGAAATGTTTTGGACATTAATCCTCTGATTCTGTTTTCCTAGTAAATAAGAAATCACAAATTTAACAAAAAAAAAAACGCTCGGAAAATGAAAAATGTTCACGAGAATATTATTATCAAAAAGGACAAAAAAAAAAGAGGACCTGTTGGAAGCTCTTGACAGTCTTGCCAATACTACGGCCAACTTCTGGCAGCTGCTTGGGCCCGAAAACAAGGGCAGTCACCCCAGCAATGACAACCAGCTCCGGCACCCCAAGACCGAACAAACAGTTACACGACATCCCCTTTTTCTGATTCCTGATAATTCTTCTCGACCCACCAAGAACCAAGCTCAGATTGGCACGGCCGTTGATACTGTTGTTTAAGAATACAGAACTGGAAGAACCCAGAGGAGAAGTACCCATAAATGGTGTAAATCTTGTAGCTGGTACAAGATTGAGTGCGGCATGGATTGTCGCCATTTTCAGAACTTTTGGAGTAGAAAAATGCAATCTTTGGGCTTGCTTTTCTTTTGAATGATGAGATTATTTTTTCTTGCTCTTGTATTTTGTGTTATTTTCCCTATTTTGTGTTAATCTATAATATATAAAATATTATAAAAATAGCTGAGTTTTGACAGGAAAATTCAATTTTTATTGTGTTCACACTCCAAAATTCAGTTTTTATTGTGTTCACACTGTTACTTCAACTTAAGTATTTTTATGGAGAGTTTTTTTCACTTATTTATATTTGGTTATTTGTGTTTAAACCACTATTTTCATAAAATTATTCTAATCTTTTAATATTTTGAATTTTACAAATAAGTATTTGTGTGCACTCATACAAATTCAATGTAAAATTTTCAATTCAAAATTATATCGAAATTGTATTATGCATCTAATGCTAAATAAATATTATCGTATAAAACTTTTTATAAATAATCTTATTTTTTTAGTTATTTAGTACATCTAAAAATTCGAACTCCTTTGTATTGCGTTCTAATCAGTATTTTTATAGAAAGTTACATTTAATGCGTAAATAATTTTTTACAATAATTGTGATGTGTTGTTGGTCTCAATCTTATAAATGAATAATTTCGTTCGGTCATACAAATCTAATGTCGAATTTTCATTTTCATTTATGTCGAATATTTAATCAAGTTATATTAGATTTTATTTTAAATAGTCATACTTTTAAGTTCTTTGTTACATATACATAATAACCTTCTTTTCTATATCAAATTATTTATCAAAATAATTTTATTTACAATTACATTTAATTTTTTATTCCATAAAGTCTCATATCACATTTTTTTAATATTAACGATTAACAAATTTATTTATATTGTTTTGAAATTATATAGTTATTAATGATTTTTTTGTCATAACTGTTAAGTCTAAATTTTAAAACATAATTAACTATGACATGATATTAATTGTTATATTTTAATTCAATATTTATGATTCTTAAATTTCTACAACAATAAGTAAATTGTCTCCCAATTTACTTAACTGAAAATTAAGATGATCAATGTTATATTATAATTTTCATGAAAAAACAATTACGTTATATAAATATTGTAAAAACATATATTATCAAGAATTTGATGCATCTTTGTCAAGTTCAAAATTTTAGTTTTTTTTTTTCTTTTTCTATGATTATCGAATACGTTTCTTATACGTGTTATCTTGGATGATGATTATGAATTGTGGGAACAAGAATTATTTCCAAATGATTGTGCATTTGAACAAATTAATATTTGACTCCTTAATTTTGATTTGTTGACAGTAAAAAGTGAGTTGCATTTTTTTAATTGAATGTTTGTCTTTATTTTTATTTTTATTTTTATTTTTTTAAATTTGGAGGGTTGACTGTTTGAAATTGTGGTTTTGACAATTGAAACCTAAACCAAATCGTTTAATGCGGTTTGGAATTTTTCCAAACCGAACCAAACTAAATCATTTGTTGTGGTTTAATTCTATTTCACGATTTATTTGTTCATCCCTACTTTGTTGGATTGAAGAGAAAGTGAAGATCCTTCTTATGGAAGATCATTCTCTTATTTTGAAAGATTTGTTATATGGTAGGGACAACAGGATTAAGAATTTCGTTGAGAACATTCGGACATATAACATAATGTTTTCGTTCACTTTTATGGGGAGATTAAATAATGGGCGAAATGATGGTGGAGGGCCTCCCGTCTTCAGATTACACAGTCAAAATTATAATAAGATTGAAAGTCTGTTGCCTGATGACGGTTCAACTCTACAATTTGCTCGATTTACATTGTTGACAATGTGAATAAGGTTGAAAGCAGAAAAAGGGTCGTAGGGTACGTATTATGTATTTATTGCTTTTATATTTATATTGTTTACAAATAATTTTGTTGTTATAGACTGAAATTTAATTTATATCTTTTAATGTCCCTTGATAGGAGTGAATCATGCGATTCAATATTGCGTGATTGTATAGTTTTTGATTTGAAAAATATGCTAGACAAATACAACAAATTATTAAGACAATTTAGGTCGGTTTGAGAAAAGATGATTGAGGAAAACATTTCAAAAATAAGACTTATACTTATTGGTCGTTGGGCAACCGATGATAGCCAATATGATTTTCCTATTGTCGATGAAATTGGTGAATTGATTGTCGGTGAATTTTGATATACGACTTGAACACAGAGATATCTTTATTGCGCAACGTGGTGGACCGTTGCATCGGATAAGTGAAGGACACAAGTTCTTTTTGAGAAATATTGATCATACACAGGGATTGTACAATGGAACAAGGTTGATAGTTACAAAACTTGACGACCATGTTCTAGAAGGTCAAGTTCTTTCTAGCATCAATGCAGGACATATGTTCTTTATTTCAATGATATCGTTGAGTCCTTCTGATTCTAGAAATCCTATTAGATTTCAAAGAAGGCAATTTCCATCGATGGCGTCTTATGTCATGATTATCAATAAGAGTCAGGAACAATCATTTTCGCATGTGAAACTTCTTCTTAAATGACTGATATTTACATATGGACAACATTATGTTGCAATTTTTAGGATGACAAATCGTTTCAGATTAAAGATGTTGATTTGTGATAAGAATGGAAGACCAACAAAATCAACAAACAATGTTGTGTACAAAGAAGTATTCCAGAATTTGTAGTCATATGAAACCAATAAATAATGATATCTCTTATTTGCGGAATTTATTTATTTTATCTAAATGATTCATCTAATTTCACATTGAATTATTTTTATCAAGACGTTTCTTCCCGTGCATCGCACGGGTGATTCACTAGTTTGGGTTTGGGAAAAAGGAGTTGAGCTTGGCTAGTAACAGTGATGCTCTTTAAATGACGAAAAATTGCTATGCAGATCCTGAACTTTTATAAGAAAACTATAAATATGTTCTTCATCCACGTCTGGAAAGGACGATTATTTTACTTTTTAAAAATTTCTTTCTCATTAATTTTCTTTCTTTGTTATCAATATCATTTTAACGTCTTTTTAGAGAGATTCATCCAAAAGATTTTTCAAGCAAGAAGCAACGTACATGAAAATTTGAATAGTAGTATAAATTCCTAAAACATAAATAAAAAAGTTGACGAATGTAGTAAATGGGAATGATAAAAAAGGGTTGAACGCCAACCTTAGGAGCCCTTATCACCCCTGCTATAGAGATTAATAGAGGATGTAAATCGCAGGTTATACCTCAAGCGGTCAGAGTCTAAATATTATCCATTGAACTGACAAAGTGTCTAACAAATTTAAACATATGAGGATTCGAACTTGCAACCTCTGCACTATCAATGTTTGTGAATCTTCACCTCAATTTTCTCATAAAATAATTACCTTTGGTGGTAGTTGGTGAGAGTTGCTAGTTGATTCTTCAGCCTACAAGACAGACTATAATAACCATAATCTTCACATTTATTTCTTTTAATAAAGCGGGTCAAGTTACAATAGATTTTACTCAAATCGTAACGGCTTGTTTGGCTTAACTTAGCTTAGAAAATAATCTCTGGAAAAAGATTACTAGTATACATACAAAAAGGCCAAATATTTCAAATGCAAGGTCATTAGTTCAAAATCAAACAAACACAACTTTATGACACTGGAAAAACAGGTGTGAAAGATCAATACCATAATCAAATCAATCTTATAAAACATTTAACATCCAAGTCAGCCAAACATTTTCCATATGACATCATTAATCCTCCTCAAGATTGATGGAATCCTTAAACTTGCCATACAAAATCTTCTTCAGTTCAGCCATCTGACCAAGTATGGATTCCTTCTCTTTGGTCAATTTCTCCAAGTTCTTCTCTGTAACCTCTTTCATCTGCTCGATCCTGTTCTCGACTTCATCTTTAGGGACGTGAGCAAATACCTCCCCTATCTGGAAACGGACTATATCCTCATCAGTGAGAATCAACTCATTGCTTGCATCCTCCAGACTCTCATTTGTCTCCTGAACAAAATTTTCATTTAAAATGGGCTAATGATTTAGAATGACACAACAAGGCAATAGTCTCATTATGACTGGATCTGGATGCACATAGAAAGCCGTGATAAGTAAACATCTTCTTAGTTAAAAAAAATTGGGGTGTGTTCGGCTGCCATATTAAAATGGCAATGATTGCCCAAATTATTTTTCCCATTTCCCAAACCACTTTTTAACCACACACATTTTCTCTCTCCAATTTTTAACCACACATCTTACCTAAAAAACCCAAATAAATCAACATTATAATTCTAATTCCCATTTTTCAGCAGCGAAAAAGAGCCTTGTTTATAAACAAAGAATGTGATGTTTTCGAAGTAAAATATGTGGTTGAAAAGTGATTTTAGAAAATATGTGGTTAAAAAATGATTTAAGGAAATGTGTTGTTTATACAAGTTACCAACGGAGCTAAGTAATATTTTGAAGACAACTCCCAAATATAAATACTACCACCATAAACAATAATACACTGACGAGCATCTTCACATATACATGCAAGGATACTGGAGGAGTATTGACATTCGACAAACAGTTTCAAGAAATAACTGATAAGAAGACGACGATAATCAAAGCTTTTGGTTGCCACATATTGCATGGTTCTCGTGCACAAAAAAGCAATAAAATGACATTTCCATTGTCAAGCAATCGGATTTTTCATATTTTGTGAACTTTGCTACATCATATAACAATCTCGACAAACAGGAAATTGTGCATTTAAAAAATAAAAATATGACAAAAGTGTAAAATATAATCTCTTAACTGACAGATTGCATGCTGGCTAGCTTAACAACTCTGACTTGTTCAAAAAGTTGGATTTTCTGCAATACCCTAGGGCATCAATACAACTTGCATAAGTATTGGAATCCACATACACAAAAAGACGAGTATTAACCAGTATGGTCTTTATCGATGCCTATCACCATTTTGTGATGATTCGGTAAGGTCTATACCACAGTCTAACAGATAGGTCAAGTGTGTGACGCTTTCTTGGGGGACTGCTCATCTCTAACTACATCCCAAGTCATTTATGTCAATAAGAAGAACCAAGTGAAGGATTTATAGCTCTAGACTAATCCTAAGTGTTAATAAAAAGCTCAATCCTTGTATACTTGATTATTATTATCTATGTTGCACGGACACGATACAAACATGCCTGCACATGATTTTACAAAAACGTAGGAAATAGACGCTTTATTATGTAATAACTTTGTATATTTATTTTTATACTTTTATTCCAGTTTTGACTTTTGTTGCCTACACATGATTTTACAAAAACGTAGGAAATAGACGCTTTATTATAAAACTTTGCATATTTATTTTTATACTTTTATTCCAGTTTTGACTTTTGTTCATGATATCATTTAATCGGGTGAATAGATATTTAGGTCATGTTTGATGGAGATTAAAATCGATTTTTTAGTATATTTTGATAGAAGTTGATGGAATGTGTAGTTAAAAAGTTGTGAGTCTTATAAAATTAGCCATTAAAGTTAATAGTTGACTTTAAGTTGAGATTATAATCAGCTAATCAAAAACAAATAAGGGCTTAATATGTTTGAAATAAATTTGAATTTGATGATATAATACTAATGCGGGGAACAAAAAATGCATTTAGTACATCTTTTGAGTGTCCAAGGAGTATCGGTGAACGACAACATACGAACATGGCCTTAGTAGGAGTGTCCATGCATCTTAGGTTATCACTATGCTTATATTTGCAAACAATTAAACCTTGGGAAGGTTAAAAAGTTTCTATATTTTCAAACTCCAGTAAATTATTGTAGCAAGGCGTGAAGGATCCTCTTTAGGTGTTTTATAAGTTCATCTAGAAAGTGCGTGTGAGGTTATGGCCTAAGCTTCAACAGATAGTTCTAGAGGTTGTGCTTGAAAAAAAGCAATTGTAATTCTTGATCAAGATAGTAAATTGATAGCAGTAGTAAGGGAAAGGAGTATGTTGATTCCTCTTTTGTAGTTACATTCATTGTATATTCAGTTGTATTAAGCTTGTCATATTCAACGTTTGCATTACACTTCCATATCTGAAGTTTTAATTTACAGAATAGTATATACCAAACCTCCCTATTACCGAAGTATTCTACATGTCCCCAAGGACCCCACCAATGTTCAATCTACATTTCAGAAAGTATCAAAAGTAAATATTTTTTTTTACAATGTTTAGCCAATAAAAAGTGTGGCCACGGAAGAAGGTGATTTCCATTGGTTTTCCAGTGGATAAAATGGAAACTCTCCAGTATAAGCCTGATATAGCATCTCAAAAAAATACAGGATCCCACTCCTCTTTTATCTATCCTTTTTTGGGAAAATTTTAAATTAGCTTGGGTTTGAGAGTCAAGGGAAAGAGGAGGCATCTCTCCCTCTTCAAAGGGAGTTGTTACTCATTATCTATTATGATATGAGTGCAACCTGTCTCCATCATATTAAATTATGCTTTTTGTTGCACTCATGACATATGGTTAACTACATTGATCATGCAAGTGAGAGTCGGATTAGTCACATAAATGCACTTGCATTAAAGAACATCATTACTAAGTTATCACTGGAAATCTAGCTATTAAACAACATTTTGTCTTTCTAGTCACAATTCTACATTCGCTTTTGTGAACTACATACATCAACAGTATGTCATTATCATTGTATGGACCAGTTATAAAGGAGTCTATAACTTGATTATGCACAACTCACCTATCTGTAGAATTTTAATTAGGTGATTCCAACATTTCCACACTACTGGATGTCATGGAAGCAAGAATATCGCAGGTTTGCAACGGGAATTAAGAAAGAAGAGAAACAACAGCTAATCGGAAGGAACCGAATTTCTAAGTTGCACGACGTCCTTTTTTTAACTTACGTAGTGGAATGCGTTTTTATTTTTGCCGTTCACCGTTTTATCTTCTTTTCATGTTTTTTCCTTTTGTTGCTATATAACAGAATGCACGGGAAGTGAATTGGGCAGAAAAGAATTGATGAATTTGGTTATTATTCCATTCAATTTGTAGCTGACTCCTACGAATTTTCTCTGCTCTTATTCCCCTTTCTTCATTTTCCATTTCTTCGCCATCTATCTTGTAATTTCAGCTCCAATCAATGAGAAAATTGTCCCAAAAATAGTCTGTTACTTTAAATTGAATTGTGATTCCGATTTGAATTTGTTGTTTGGATCAGATTATGGTTAAAGATGAACTCCAACCATAACACTGGACAAACTCTGACGTTCTCATCCAACATATTCAAGCTAATACATATAAAGCCATCTTAATAGCACCATCTTCCTATATTGAATCCAGCTACAAAAATGCATCTAATCCCGCTGTCAATGTTTAAAAAGTTCGCTGTTAAGAGAGATGCTCAAACATCGAGTACATCAAATGATGATAGAAAGCACCTTAACATTTTTGCACTCCAAAGTATGAGCTGTATATTTAGCGTAGTCTAGGTTAATTAAAAGATATCTAGGTCTGTTTACTATGCAACATTGCCTTCAATTGAATTGACGCCACCTCTTAAAAGTCATTGCATCTTTCGACTCAAAGGCTTCCATACATCATTTCTGTTGCTGTTCAAGCATCTCCTTCAATCTAAAATCCCCATCTAATTGAAGCAGAGATCAAAGTTCCTATTTAGAGCCCAACTTCACAGCAAAGAGGTCAATATTTTCATTTCCGATTGATATAAGCTTGCACGCCTCAATACTAATTTTTAATGATTAAACCACTTCAAAACAAGCATAACAAATGATAAGATCACAGTCACTCACTAACCTCAACATCAAAGGATGTTTTTACACCACTCTTCTATTTTTCTCTCTTTATAGTTCATTCATTTTCTTGTATATTCCTCACAATCAAGTCTGACAATCCACATAAACAAAAGAACACCGCAAAAAAATCCCATCAAATAACACACCCAGTAAAATTCGTTTAAAAAAAAAAAAAATTGAATAAAAAAATCAAATAATCCAATAAACTAAGTGAAAAGGCCCGATAGGGGTACCTCAGCGATCTTGATCTCATCTTCGAGTTCGTGAAGCCTGTTATTTAATCTTCCAAACTTGTTAATGTTCTGCTGGTCCTCCCACGTAACTTCCACTTCTGAACCGGATGCCCCAGCCTTTCACATTCAATCATATCCAATTATTCGTAATATAATGCAATTTTATTGACGAGTAGGTTTTATTTCGACTCACCTGCTGCATTTTTTGATGATTCGAAATGGTCGATGCCGAGAGAACGGCAAGTAACTTGAGAAAATGGGGACAGGAGAGAAGTGTAAGCTCACTCGTAACCCTGATGTATGTCCAAATTATGTTTTGGGCAAATATCTTTTAAACTTTTATTTGGCAAATATCGTACACAAGTTTTAAATATGAAAAATATCATATTGAAACAAAAAAATTGTAAAACTATCACCAACATAATAAAATAATAATAATAACAATAATAATAATCCAACATTAAAGGAGATATTTTAGGATAAAACATTTCTAATAAACGTCAATTACTTTAAAAAAAAAAAAAGTAATATTCATCCGAGATAATTGTATGTTAATTCAAAATTCAAATAACAAAATCATAATCTTGATACAATATCATTATTACAGATTCACATGATCCTATTATCGAATGAGGAAGAACTAACATCATATTATCATAAATTTGCTTGGTCCACTGACTGAGTTCATATTCACATATTCGATTAATGATGAAATTCAATTGATTGTGTTGTGTGATATGTGAATGATCGAAAATTAAAGAATTTTAGAGAACGATGTCGACAATTTGAAGCACTCACCAATTTGGTCTGAGTTCTATTTTGCTGCATCTATCGTGTTCGCTTTCTGAGATTGTTACGAGTTTCTGGACAGATTAACCTGATTACCTTATCAAAGTAATGGATTTTTTCAACAATTTTTTGCAAGCACATCAGTGCATCACATCAGATTTGTGGCAACCTACAGTAATCAATGAAATTCTAGACATGAGGACAGGTGTCTGTAACTGGAACTTGTACCTGATTTTTGATACTGATGTATAAGCATAGACTTGGTAGACCAAAGAGAAAAGATTCAAATCGTTATTTGAGTACAAGAAGAGGTATCGTTGTAGAAAATGTGATAGTTATAGACATTACACTAGAACTTGTCATAATCTTGTCCCAGCTGGTGATCGTAACAATACTAAAAGAAATAGAGCTAAGTTGGGTTCTAGAAAGGTAATGTGATTTATGGAATTGCTTATGAGATATGACCTCAGTTGAAATTGCAACTTTTAACTACTTTGCTCTGTGTGTAATAGGTAAATGAACGACGTGATGTCGAGGTGACGGACCAGCTTTAGTACCATTCAGTAACGAGTTTCCCAGTTCTTGAAATTCATTGTTATAATAATTTTATTTTGAACTTGTGGGATCCCAAAGTACATTGTGTATTTAGAATCGTCATTCAACTTTTGGTCACAAAATTATCCTGTGAAAACACGTTGCCTTCTAGCCTCAGCCATAAAATGTTTGTGTTGCAAATATTGAGATGAGGTTGTCATTTGATTTATAGATGAAACATTAGTAGGTTTGAGTCAGATTCATCAGTTGCATTATATGTATCTTATTATACGAAAACATAATAATATGGTTTTCAACCATGAAGTTGTCCTTAATAGCCAACTTCCAATCTTGTAATTGTGACCAAATACTTAAATTTTGGCTTATTTATTGCTTTGGTTTGGCTGGTGGCAGTACTTGGGTGATACATTCCTCTTGAAGAAACCAGTTTTTCACTGTTCCTTTAAGGTGGATGATTAACTTCATCATAGGATATGAAGAATGAAATTTTTATAGTATCGCGACGTTAACCACTTACATGTTAATCTGCAAATTGAGATATATATATATAGCAAAAATGAAGATCCATTATGAATTTAATAGCGAACAATTACTTATCCAAATTCTTGACCTTGGTATCAGATATTTTGTTGACACCAAAAATCATCATTTCATTAGCACCAGTGATCATAATAGGAAAAGAAATTATGTTCTACTAGGATAGGCCTTTTCATAAGCTTCCAATTTATCTTCATCCTCCCTTTCAAAAATTTTTTTTATCTTCATCCTCTCATTTCCTCTGAATTTGACATGGTAAAATTAATTTCTTATTCTAATATTTTTTGAAGTCCTCTGGAATCTTATAGCTTACAATATGGGCGCTATTATGAGAACCAAGTACTAGAAACTGCAATGAGCTGAAACTACCCATTGGGAACAATATCATATGCCGCATCATTAGATTTTCTCCATGTAGTGGCAAGCTTCAAATCAGCAGCCTTTTCTTTAGGGTAGTCTTGTTCGTGTCAACGGTTGATCTCCACCAGAGTCTACCCAATTCAACTGAGGTGTTACCAGTCTCGATATCTGAAAACACATTGTTTGGCTTGTGAGATGATTAACCTGCTTGGGTCTAGTAGTTTACGTTCATCCCTTTATCATTTATTAATATAAGGGGGTTTCATTGTAACTTCTGTTAGACGACAGAACATCCACCTGCTACCTAAAAATGATACCCTGTAGTTTATGCTCATTAAAGGCCAATTATGATTGTTGTTTTGGTAAATATTTAAAGTTATTTTACATTAGTTGTTAATATCTTATATAGGCACATCAAGCTGCGGAAGATGTCGCCTGGAAATTTTTTCTTGTCAGTACGTATAAATGACAATTAGAATGTCCAATATATTTATCGACTACTTTATTGTGCATTTCAATAAGTAGTTACATTGTGCCTACAGTTAATAAGACTCTAAAAATAGTTGATTTAATGCTTAACCATTGATGAGTACTGATTGTTGGGGACAAAAGTAATATATCGAATCCATATTTATTAGATCATACTGATGTTTTCTATAAACATACATTATTCTATAAAATCACGGTTTCTAATAGCCCACTGGATATAACAAAGCAAAGCATTATCACTACTCAGAATTCTATTCGTCACATAACGATTTCCACAATCAAATTTCATCTATGCCTTCAGAGTTACGGCTCCTGCTCGATTGAACCATATGATGTTAGGCTCCTCAATCATGTATTTATATAGTTGAGTAGCGATGTAATTGTGTACAGTAGCACTATCGAAAGATTTTGGCATCTCTTCAATTTTTCCTTCAATTAGGAATTCGACATACTTCATAACATTTACTGTGCAATCTCTGCACAATCAATGGGGAAATTAATTCAAGAGGGCAACGTTTATCAATCTAACACAAACTGTAAGTAAACATTTAGGAGCTTTTATGCTCAAGTTAGTTATAACGGACCAATATCAATAATAGCCATAAAACAAGTTAATGAAAATCGCCAGGATGAATAATATCAATTTGATATTTTGTGGGAGTAGTGATAGCATTATTATACTAGCTAGTCGTCCAGGATGAACAATATCAATTTGATGTGAATTTGAATATGTCATCTAACTGTGACATATAATTGGACAGGTGGTTTTGCCTCCTCAACTGCCCTTTTATCAGACAAATGGATAAAGAACCTTGATAACAAGTGAAAGCATGAATTCTAGAATCTCAACAGATCTTTCTGAAACGCAGCTCAAAGATGAAGTCTCAAGAATTAAGCACGAGATCATGCAAACATTAGCTAAGGCTGAAGCAAACAAAGATTGTAACTTGATAGTTATAAATGGAGCGCTCATATCAAATTTCATAAGGTAGAAGGGGTAAATAATGTAAAGTTATACGATGCACATCTTTTCACTTTAATTAGTGTTGAACCACTCATAGAAGTTCAAAATATAGATTATTGTGCTGCCCTGCTGACACAAGCTTTCCTAAATTTCTAACCATACCCTATGGAAGTTGCAGAATGCCATTAATTCTCATTCAGCTAGCAAAATAAAGTAATAACCAACAAAATATGGGTAAGGTCGTAAATAAAACCCTCAGATTCACTAACCAAAACGGCACAAGAAAATGCAAAATAGGAGATAGGTACCAAAACATTCAAGAATTTAGACTTCAATTACAATTCACAAGTAAAACACTGTTTTTCAGAATAATCCATTCATGAAAAGTGAATCAAATGTTGAAAAATGGAGCTAAATGTGGAAAATAAAGCCAACTTTGTTGAAATTGGCAAGCCACCATTAATAGTCCATGTTCACACCTATTTGGTAAGACACCATTAGCCTACAATCCTCATATGTTCACACCTATTTTATTCCTTCCATTGTTGATTCTTTGTCCAAACTTTCCCTATAAATAGAGGGCAAAACCTCAATGAAAAATACACCACCACAACAAAGAGTGATCTTGTGTAGAGAGCAACACAAGAGAGACATTTCACAAAATAGGGAGAAAAGTGAGTTGGAGAGAATAGCCTTTGCATAGGCAGATAAAAATACAGTGTTGTATTTTGTACTCCTCATTTTCGAGTTAGTGAAATATATTGGTGTGGGTCCGTGGACGTAGGCAAATTGCTGAACCACGTAAATCTTTGTGTTTCGTATTTGCATTTTATTTTTGCGTATTTATATTTTCTCAGTCCAATTTATTTGTGTCACATCGATCCTGGGCGGGATTAGTTGCGTCCTAATTCCCAACAATTGGTATCAGAGCTTTGGCTCATTGAGATCTTTTGAAATTCTTAGTATGCTCTGTGGTTGCAGCTTTGACTGATCTTCCACATCAGAAAAGATTTCTTTAGACTGTTTTGTGATTGAGTGTGAACAATGTCGACAGATGAGAAAATATCCAAAATTGACAAATTTGATGGTTCAAATTTTGGATTTTGGAAAATGCAAATGGAGGACTATCTGTACCAGAAGGATCTATACAAGCCACTAAAAGAAAAGCCAGAAGATATAAGCCAGGGGGATTGGGAGTTGCTTGATCGAAAAGCACTCGGCACAATCAGGCTGACGTTGTCAAAGTCAGTGGCTTTCAACATAAAAAATGAGAAGACAACAGAGTCTCTCATGGCAGCCCTTTCTAGCATGTATGAACAGCCATCTGCAGCAAATAAAGTCCACTTAATTAAAAAGCTGTTCAATATGAAGATGGCCGAAGGCGGAAGATTTGGGGAGCACCTAAATGAATTCAATGAAGTGACGGACCAGCTAAACACAGTCGAAATCACTTTTAGTGATGAAGTTCGAGCTCTGTTAATTCTTGGGCAGTTGCCAGACAGCTGGAATGGTACAGTCACAGCAATTAGTGGCTCTGCCGGAAAGTCAAAATTGAAGTTCGATGATGTCGTAAGCATGATCTTAACGGAGGAGATCAGACGACAGTCAGAAGGTGTCTCAACTTCAGGATCGGCGTTGAACGTGGAAAGCAGAGGCAGGAGTTCCAACAGAGGAAATGGGCGGGGTAACGGCAAATTCAGAAGTGGCAGATCGAGGTCCAGAAATCCAAACAATTCCAACAAGACAAAGGTTGTGGAATGTTGGAAGTGTGGCAAGACCGGTCATTACAAAAACCAGTGCACAGCACCTCCAAAAGAAAAGGAGGACAGGACAGAAGTCAATGTTGTGGAAGAGGAAGCGGACGATGCTTTGATATGCTCTTTGGAGAGAAAAACGGAATACTGGGTGATTGATTCCGGAGCATCTTTTCATGCTACCTCAAACAAGGAGTTTTTTGTAAACTATACGCGGGGTGATTTTGGTAGAGTCTATCTCGGTAATGATCAACCGTGTGACGTGGTCGGAAAGGGTGATGTACAGATCAAGATCAATGGATCTGTGTGGAAGCTGAAGGACGTGAGACATATTCCAGAATTGAGGAAGAACTTGATCTCCGTCAAGCAATTGTCGGGAGAAGGACATGTCACCACCTTCTCTGGTGATAACTGGAAGATCACCAAGGGCGCCATGATTATCGCTCGAGGCAAGGATACTGGCACCCTCTACACAACGGCGGATGCTTGTGTGACAATTGCAGTTGCTAAAAGCAAGGAGGGCCCAAACTTGTGGCACCAGAGACTTGGGCATATGAGTCAGAAGGGACTCAAGTATATGCATGCAAAGGGGAAACTACCAGAGCTTCAGTCTACTGATATAGACTTATGCGAGAGTTGCATCTTTGGGAAGCAGACCAGGGTGAGTTTCAACATTAGTGGCAGAACTCGGAAGCAAGAGAAACTTGAGTTAGTCCACACAGACGTTTGGGGACCAACCGCAGTTTCATCCATTGGCGGAAAGTCATACTTTGTGACTTTCATTGATGACCACTCGAGAAAAGTGTGGGTTTATTTCTTGAGACACAAGTCCGAAGTATTCGATGTGTTCAAGAAGTGGAAAGCCATGGTGGAAAATGAAACAGGATTGCGAGTAAAGAAGCTGAGGTCCGATAACGGAGGAGAATATACGGATATGGCGTTCAAGAAGTTCTGTTACCAGAATGGCATCAAAATGGAGAGGACGTTGCCAGGGACTCCACAGCAAAATGGAGTTGCAGAACGTATGAACCGGACATTAACGGAGAGAGCCAGAAGCATGAGGTTACATGCAGGCTTGCCCAAACAGTTTTGGGCAGAAGCAGTCAACACAGCGGTGTACCTGATCAATCGAGGACCCTCGGTACCGTTGGAGTACAGGATACCGGAGGAAGTATGGAGCGGAAAAGAAATAAAACTTTCCCACATGAAAGTTTTTGGATGTGTCGCATATGCACATATTAGTGACCAGGCAAGGGGCAAGTTAGACTCCAAATCACTAAAGTGCACATTCATTGGATATGGCGGAGATGAGTTCGGCTACCGCTTATGGGATGACCAGAACAGAAAGGTCATCAGAAGCAGGGATGTCATATTCAACGAGAAGGTTATGTACAAGGACAGAAATGCAGTGCAGTCCGATGACACAGTACATGATGGTCCAACATATGTTGAGTTGGATGATGCTCCAGAAAGTAGTACGTCGCAGCAGACAGAGGAGGATCTGCAGTTACAGGAGCCTGTTCTAGAGACTGATGCATCACAGTCTCCAGTCCCTGTTCTTAGAAGGTCAACCAGACCTCATGTTCCAAATAGAAAGTACATGAGCTACATGTTACTTACTGATGCAGGTGAACCTGAATGCTATCATGAGGCATGTCAGGTCGGTGATTCTGGCAAGTGGGAGCTTGCAATGAAAGATGAGATAAAGTCTCTCATCTCTAACCAGACGTGGGAACTAGCCGAGTTACCTACAGGAAAGAGAGCTCTACACAATAAGTGGGTGTACAGAATCAAGGAGGAACATGATGGATCAAAGAGATACAAGGCGAGGTTGGTGGTCAAAGGTTTCCAGCAGAAAGAAGGAATTGACTACACGGAAATATTTTCGCCAGTTGTGAAGCTGACAACAATTAGATCAGTCTTGAGTATTGTTGCAGCAGAGGGTTTGCACTTGGAGCAGTTAGATGTAAAAACTGCTTTCCTCCATGGTGACCTTGAGGAGGAAATATATATGCAGCAGCCAGAAGGCTTCTCAGTCAAAGGAAAGGAGAAGCTCGTTTGCAAATTGAAGAAGAGCCTGTATGGCTTAAAGCAAGCCCCGAGACAGTGGTACAAGAAGTTCGACGGATTTATGCAGAAAAATGGCTACTTCAGATGTAATGCTGACCATTGTTGCTACTTCAGGAGATTCGAGTCCAGTTATATAATTTTGCTACTTTATGTCGATGATATGTTAGTAGCAGGCTCAGATATGGACGAAATCAAGAAGTTAAAGATGCAGCTGTCAGCAGAATTCGAAATGAAGGACTTGGGTGCAGCGAAGCAAATTCTCGGAATGAGGATTTTCAGAGATAAGCAGAAGGGTATCTTGCAGTTATCTCAGGCCAAATACATTAGTCAAGTTCTGCAGAGATTTAACATGTGCAGTGCGAAGGCTGTCAGCATGCCACTAGCTAATCACTTCCGTCTATCTAGTGATCAGAGTCCTAAGACAGAGGACGAGATAAACTTCATGGCAAAAATACCATATGCCTCAGCCATTGGAAGTTTGATGTATGCCATGGTTTGTACCAGACCAGATATTGCTCATGCAGTGGGAGTTGTGAGCAGGTTTATGGCAAATCCAGGAAAGCAGCATTGGGAAGCAGTAAAGTGGATATTAAGATATCTACGGGGAACTACTGATAGATGCTTATGCTTTGGACGAGGCGAGGTGGCTCTACAAGGTTTTGTAGATGCAGATTTTGCTGGTGAGGTAGATCGCAGAAGGAGCACTACTGGTTATGTTTTCACAGTAGGTACTACTGCAGTTAGCTGGATTTCGCAGATACAGAAGATTGTTGCTCTATCCACTACAGAAGCAGAGTACGTGGCAGTAACCGAGGCTAGCAAAGAAATGATCTGGTTACAGGGTTTGTTGGCAGAATTGGGATTCAGTCAGGAGAAGAATGTTTTGCACAGTGATAGTCAGAGTGCGATACATCTGGCAAAGAATTCAGCATTTCATTCTAGAACCAAGCACATTGGACTCCGTTATCACTTCATCAGGTCTCTTCTAGAGGATGAAGTATTAACACTAGAGAAGATCCAGGGTAGCAAGAACCCAGCCGATATGATGACCAAGACAGTAACAAAGGAAAAATTGGAGCTGTGCTCAGCTTCAATTGGTCTTCTGAAGTGAAGACAAAGGAAATGACTCACACCATATTTCACAAGGAGTTGAAAGAAGGAGATATCTCAGGGGAAGCCACATTTATCCCCAAGTGGGAGATTGTTGAAAAATGGAGCTAAATGTGGAAAATAAAGCCAACTTTGTTGAAATTGGCAAGCCACCATTAATAGTCCATGTTCACACCTATTTGGTAAGACACCATTAGCCTACAATCCTCATATGTTCACACCTATTTTATTCCTTCCATTGTTGATTCTTTGTCCAAACTTTCCCTATAAATAGAGGGCAAAACCTCAATGAAAAATACACCACCACAACAAAGAGTGATCTTGTGTAGAGAGCAACACAAGAGAGACATTTCACAAAATAGGGAGAAAAGTGAGTTGGAGAGAATAGCCTTTGCATAGGCAGATAAAAATACAGTGTTGTATTTTGTACTCCTCATTTTCGAGTTAGTGAAATATATTGGTGTGGGTCCGTGGACGTAGGCAAATTGCTGAACCACGTAAATCTTTGTGTTTCGTATTTGCATTTTATTTTTGCGTATTTATATTTTCTCAGTCCAATTTATTTGTGTCACATCGATCCTGGGCGGGATTAGTTGCGTCCTAATTCCCAACATCAAAAACCCATGAAATGTATGGTAAACAATAGATTTAGCGTACCCAAGGAATTTTCAAGTACGAGGAAGAAAATGAAAATACTATAATCAAACTGTAACAAGAACAAAAAAGTATTCTACATGAAGAAATTTTTTGTCAAGACTCACTAAGAAATTGTGGTAGACGAAAGCCCTGGGCTCCCACGTTGAAATCTCCGTCCACTGCTCGTCCAGTTCCCCAATACATCTACTTCGATAGTTTTGCCGCTTTAGCCTCTTTCTCTCTTCCGCAGCGTTTCGCATCTATATTTGATGCCACGTGCTCTTTCTTGTCCTTACCAACTCGATCAGATGTCACGGGAGAATTCTGCAAGAAAATTGGTGATTATTCGAGAGTTTTTGATCAAATATGAAAATTTGGTGCCGATAGTTATTTCCTAAGACATAACTATATGCCGATTTAGGATTTGCTGTGCCTTTTTCGTAAAATCACCAATTTTAATGATGCAAAATCATAAAACCAACATCATCGACACCTCTGAAATTTGTTATTGCTGTCAGAACCCTTTTTAATTTGAAGATATGTAGTGACTAGTGATAAGGTGCAGGGAAATGAATCAATGACAATCCTTTCCAATTGTATTTTGTTTGTTTGAATGAAATGAAAGAGTAGCTCAGTCCACATTAATGATTTTGAGAAAAATAAGGAACGGTTACGCGATGAAGTAGCTGCAAATCTGTTAATTTTGAAACTTAAATTTAAGATTATATATATATATATCCCATTTAATATTTATTTTTATTGGGTGACATCTTTACATTTTTTTTATCAGTAGGTGGCAGATTCCATGTTGTTTATTTGAGGGTGTCAAATATCAAATTGTTTACGTTGTGTGTGGATTTTGGCCTAAATTCCACTAGGAAATATGGTAAAAGGCCTCTTTTTGACATCATACATTTTTTTTGGAGTAATTCTGGAAAGATATTTTTTGGAAATATTTTCAAGTGATATTGTAACATGTCATATATTCATTGAGTGATGGAAATAACTATCCCACTACTTATTTTTTCACCATCCAATGATTGTGTGACATGTTACAATATCACTTAAAAATATTCCCAAAAAATGTCTCCTTAGAATTATTGTTTCTTACCAATAATTCTAGGGAGACATTAATAAGAGATATTTTTAGGTGACATTGTAATGTGACGTACATTCATTGGATGATGAAAAAGTAAGTGTCCTTTTTTGACGTCATACATTTTTTTAGGAGTAATTGTAGGGAGATAATTTTTGGACATTTTTAAGTAACGTTGTGACATGTCATATATTCATTGGGTGATGAAAATAATTACCTCGCTACTTATTTTTTCACAACCCAACGATTGTGTGACATGTCACAATGTCACTTAAAAATGTTCTAAAAAATTATCTCCCTAAAATTATTATTTTTTAGCAATAATTCAAAGGAGACATTAATAAGAGACATTTTTAAGTGACATTGTGATGTGACACACATTCATTGGATGATGAAAAGTAAGTGATTTGATAGTTATAATCATTAGTCACATTACAATGTTAATTAAAAATGTCCTTTATTAATGTTTACCTAAAATTACTCTTTTTTCAGCCTAAAACTTAAAGGTAAGTTATACATAATTTTTGATCAATTTATTAATAAACTACCTAAAATACCCTTACCTATTCATTCAGATAGATCCTAAAAAAGACCTGCAGTCAATTTTGGTCTATTTATATGTCAATTTGACTGTAAACTATTTGAGATTGTGTGAAGTCACTAAATATCGGAAATAGACCTGTAGTCAATTTCCATAAGAATAGACCCACTTTGACACAAAAAGTCTTTTCAGGTCTATTTGTCTCGATCAATGACAAACTTGGGGTATAACAATCAACCAAATGATATAAGATGTCGATAAATAGTTCTGAAAATGGCTTAAGTCATCCAATAGGTTCATTCGAGAGTGTTTGGGTCATGAGAAGGTCAAATAGAACCACACTGACCAGGCAGTCTATTTGGTCTATTTATGATCAATTTGACTGTAAGCTGTTTGAAATTATGTGAAGTTACTAAAGATCGAAAATAGACCTAGAGTTAATTTGACAAGACCTGTGTTCAATTTTTGGAGAATAGACCCCATCTGACACAAGTTTTTTCAGGTCTATTTGTCTGGATCGACGACAACTTTGGGGTATAACGATCAACAAAATGATTTAAGACGTCGATAAATAGTTCTCAAATGGCTTAAGTCATCCAACGGGTGCATTCAAGAGTATCTGGGTCGTGAGAAAGTCAAATAGATCCACATTGACCCTACGGTCTATTTGATTAGCTTGGCCTCGAAATGGCATATTTTCTCCTTTGAGACGTGTCATGGGTAATAATAGGGTATTTCATACTAAAACCTTGATTATATGTAGATTAGATACTCCTTGAAATAGTCGGAGAGGCAAAATGAGTTGAATCGTAGTAACCCCTACTTACGCAAGTGTACAATCAAATTTGGATATGCCTCAAAGATCTCATGTTCCACACCTTGGGTCTAACAATCAACCAAACGATCTAAAACATCGATAAATAGTTCCCAAATGGTTTAAGCCGTCAAATGGGTGCATTCGAGAGTTTTTGGGTATTGAAAAAGGTTAAATAGACACATATTGACCTTGAGGTCTATTTGACTAGCTTGACTTTGTAATGACCCGTTTTTCTGTTTTGAGACATGCCGAGCAAATAATGATAAGGTATTTCATACTAAACATTGATTATTTATAGCTTATATACTCCTCTTAATAGTCTTGGAGTTAAAATGAGTTGAATAGTCTTAACCCCTACTTACACAAGTGTGAAGTTGAATTTGAATTTACCTCAAAGATCTCAAGTTCCACACTGCGGCTTCTAACGACCAACCAAATGATTTAAGATGTTAATAAATAGTTCTCAAATGGTTTAAGTCATCCAACGGATGCATTCGAGAGTTTTTGGGTAGTGAAAATGTCAAACATACCCATATTGACTGCAGTCTATTTGACTAGCTTGGCTTCGAAATGCCCTGTTTTTCTCTTTTGAGACGTATTGAGTAAGTAATAATAGAGTATTTCATAATAAACATTGATAATTTATATATTAAATACTCCTCTGAATAGTTTTGAAGGCAAAATGAGTTAAATTGCTTTAAATCCTACTTATACAAGTGTAAAGTTAAATTTGGATATACTTCGAAGATCTCAAGTTCCTCATTGTGGGTATATGGAATCAAAGATAAAAATAGGTCACAATGTCAATTTGAACAAAATGGATCATACTCGAGAAACAGTCAAATTTTGCATTCATATGTGATCATAACAAAAACAGAATTTTATATAGAAAAATACATTTATGGTGGTCAATTTGAAAAATAGACACACGCCACAAAAATAAATCATAAGTTAATTTGTAAAAGATGAAAATAGACCACAATGTCAATTTGAACAAAATGGATCATACTCGAGAATCGGTCAATTTATGCAATACACGTGGTCATAAAAAAAATAAGATTTTATAAAAAAATTACATTTACGGGGGTCAATTTGACATACAAATCACTCCACAAAATAGACTCACGCCACAAAAAATAGACCATTGGTCTATTCGGGCTAAGCCCAGTTCAAACTGATTTTGATTTTTAGGTTTAGAAAAATGATAAATTAAGATTTTTACACATAGAGGGTATTAAGCACATTTTATATCTCGCTAATATAAAAGAGGTCTTTTTAGAAATGAAAAGTTAAAATAGGCCTTAAAAATTTTTGCCACTTAAAAATCGATCTTCAAAGAAAATTTCCCTAAATATTACCACTAAAAAAATTATTTAGCCTCTAATTGGATCAGAAACCAGATTATAATCTGGTTTATTTTGATATTTTCTAGGTAGATGAATGATTAAAAAGTTGAGAGAGAAAATGTATGGTTAGAGATTGATTTGGGAAATGATGTAGTTTGTATTTTGGTTTATAAACCAAAAAACATAATATCTGAACATGGGCTTACACTAAAATATATTTCATAAATTTGTATATTTATGATTTGAGTTAAAAATTGGAGAGAAAAAATGTGTATGATTAAAAAGTAATTTGAAAAATTGTGTGATTCAACCATTTTTTGGTTTTTACCAAACACATGCTATTTTATTATAATATACTCTTAATCCTAAAAAACTAATAAAAAAAAATAATACACGGCTATGGTATATAACAATTTTCGTGCACAAACCATGTAGCATTTAAAGAGGCTTTCCAAAATTTATGGAAATCAACATTAACATTCGGAAAATGGTGTAGTTTGTATTTTGGTTTATAAACCAAAAAACATAATATCCGAACATGGGCTTGCACTAAAATATATTTCATAAATTTGTATATTTATGATTTTGAATTAAAAATTGGAGAGAAAAAATATGTATGATTAAAAAGTAATTTGAAAAATTGTGTGATTCAACAATTTTTTGATTTTTACCAAACACATGCTATTTTATTATAATATACTCTTAATCCTAAAAAACTAAAAAAAAGAATACACATCTATGGTATATAACAATTTTCGTGCATCACACAAGTGTGGGCAATCATAAATTGTACAAACCATTTAGCATTTAAATAGGCTTTCCAAAATTTATGGAAATTAACATTCGTTGATAGTTTGTATCATTATTCAAAACAAATTGTGTCTTCAAACTTTTTTTTTTATTATTATTTCGTAATTGTATTTATAATAAAATCATTTCATATTGTTCTTATGTACAACGCACATGTGTGATACTAGTAGGCCTCTGTTCTATAATGAGTTTATAAACCCATTTATAATCGATCCAATATTCCATACAAATTTCTAACAACATATTTTCTTTCTCCAATTTTCAACCTCACATTGACCTTGAGATCTGCAAAAAATTGATTATAATCACTCCTAAAGCCTCCAAGCAGGGACTAACGGACCGTTTGGTAGCACTGTAACGATTTATAAACTGGTTTATTTACTGTTTTGAAGTAAGATGTGTGATTGAAAAGTTGAGAAAGAAAATATGTGTGATTAAAAAGTGATTTGAGAAATTGTGTGATTAATAAACTGTAATGATTCCATTACAGAACACTCTATAAATAGAAAAAAACATATAGAAAAATATGTTTTGTTTATGATGGAGGTCAAACAGGGTTTAATTTATAAACTTATACTTTCGTTTGGTAATACTGTTTGGATTATAAATTAGTTTATTTATGATTTTAAGGTAAAAAGTAATGCTTGAAAATTGGGGAGAGAAAATGTGCATAGTTAAAAAGTGATTTGAAAAAAACTAGTTTACCAAAGTTTACGCATATAAATCCACGTGGCGCCCACATGGTCCTCTTGTATATCCCACCCATAAATTCCTTGACAATTTGCACACGCGCATAAAATGGGCCCCCTTTATAGCCGCTCTTTTTGTTTGTATTCAAGACAAGACTCAACCTACGCGCTCCCCTATTTCTCCCTTTAATTTGAATTGAAATTACAATTTTTTCCTTAAAAAACTTGCCCATTTCCATTTCCATTTCCATTTCTTGAAGAAAAATTGAACCAAAGACTTCCTAGTGTTTGGGGTCTTCATATATTCAAACTCGCGTAAGCAAATACTTGTCAACTTTACCGGAGCGACACAAACCAGACCAGTTTTAGGGTTTTCTTTTTCCTTGTTGCTTTCTGGTTGTTCCCCAATTAATTCCAGGTAGGCTTGCAATTTGTCATTTTGTTTGATTTTCGTGCTTGGTGATATTGGCTATTTGTTTTACTACTGACTTGGAAACTGAAGGAGGTCATTTCAAATTATTTTTATGGAATATTCTAGATCCGTGATGCACGGAAATTCTTATATTTATTTCCCCTTTTATTGATATTTTCTTTTTGTCAGTATGATCAACCGATTATCTGTTAGCGCTTCAAAATCTACGAAAAGAAAAGAAATAAGGATTACCATAGTATTGATCCCCAAAGTTAAGTGTTGAATATCCAAATGCTTTACAGGGACACTTAGGATAAATGAATAATGCTAGATCAAGCCTTTAATTTGATGATGAGCATCTTTGTTACGGTCCCTTTTTTATAAAATCTCATTATTATTAGTAATTATCTACTTACTGGAAAAAAGTGTATTTAGAAATCCTTTATCTTGATGAATCATCTCAGTTTTCTTCAATTTTTTTATGTTGTTTGGATGTTTTTTGCTGGGAGGGGGTTAGCAGTCGAGGGGTTGGAAGAATCATAACCTTAATTATAAACCTACATCGGGGAAATTTATAATTGGCTGGTTGCTTGTGTGCATATGGACATCTTAAAATTTTTTATATCTTGTTTTATTGAATCAGAACTGTCTTGCACACTCATGTGCTGAGGATATTGGAGGTCATTACATTTTATTACCTTTTTTTTTTTTATCTGGGAAGTACCAAAAATAACTCTAGTAAAAGAAGAACTGAATTTAGCAGAATCTTGTCCAGAGTTGATGTGAGTTTTTGGAAAATATTGTTAAGTTTTGGGTATAGCTTCCAGCCTGCCAGGTGCAGAGTTTAAGTTGGAGCTGGGATAATGGACATGTATGCTCAATGAGTGTCTGTGGTTAAGGACTTTGGAAAAGGTGGAAGGTCCTTCTGGGGATTACAAAACTACCATGAAATGGAATTTATAGATATTAGACACCTGATCTACAGCTGGAAAGATGGACAGGAGTGGAGCTAGGGGGACAATTTTATTTTTTTTTATTTTTTTATTTTTTTCCTTTTATACTTGGCTGATACATAGGGGGAAAAATTCATTAAGCCTTTGTTTGGTAAAAGTTTTTTGTTTATAAACAAAGAATATGTTGTTTTGATGTAAAATATGCGGTTGAAAAGTGGTTTGGAAAAATGTGTGAGGTTGAAAAGTTGTTTGGGGAAATATGTTGTTTATAAACTTGTATATATATAACTTTTTTATTTTTTTGCCTTGAAAAATAAATTAGGTCTTGGGCAGGTCTGGGCTATGTTTATAACATTTTCAATTTCAATTTCAATTTCTGAACTTGTGGATAGTTTTGAATCTTGACTCTTCAACCGGTTCATGACTATTCTGAGGTTATACTTTTCATACAATTTGATATTTGACTTTTCATGTACCTAGATTTTAAGATTTCCAAGTCTGTAGATAATTGTTTTTGCTTGGTGGAGGGGATATGTATTGTTCATTGTTGTTAATTGATCTATATCCAACTTTAGCATTAGTCTTAGATTGACGGCAGTCGACTCTCGATTGAAGTCCTTATTATTCATCTTTCCACTCCTTATAAATAATGAAGTTCTGATTGGATATTGCTACTCAGTCTCTGAAGCTGTTAAGAAGAGGATATGGCTAGAGATGAAGTGGAGGAATATGAATTATGACAAATCTATTGGACCCATTAGTATAAGTGGTGAAAATCCCAGTCACCAGTTCCAAAAGGATTCTCTTTTTTATCGATGTTAGACGCGAAACTTTTGTGTTTCTATTATTTTCTTGCTGAGATTCTTGTGTGCTAGTTCAATCATCTGTATACTGCATATGTTCTGGATATTGGCTCACTTAAAGCTATATATTGGCCTGCGAAGGTACTGGCTATTCAAACTACCAATGGCGACTGCAAATTCCTATTATGATGACTTGCGAAGTAAACCTGAGGTCATTGATCCTCCTCAAAATGAATACACTGTGGATGTCGGTGAACACATTTGTGACGCTGCTCAAATTGTGCTGAAACCTAAAGTAGCTGTCTCAAGTAGTGTCCGTGAGCTATTGGAATGTCCTGTGTGCCTGAATGCAATGTACCCTCCTATTCATCAGGTGCTACCAACTGTCTAGACTTCATGGACTTCAAAATTACTAATATATGTTATGTGTGTGTTGTGTATGTTGCTGAGGAATGTTATTAGTTTCTTATTCATGTTATTATTTTTTTTTAGCTATATTGAGTTTCGTCAATGTGTCCCTAGAATTTAGCTACCCCCCTCTTTTTCTCAATTTTACTTGGTCTGACTGCTATGACTTTGACCTCTATAGCTTCATTAACTCCCCAATTGTGATTTTGCCATCAATTCAAAGCTCTCTGAAATAGAGTCACAGAATTTTTCAGCAAACAATAAGGCTGTGTTTGATACAGCTTGATTTGCCTGGAAAATGTCAAATAGTGAAAAATATTTTCCACCTTTTGCATTTGGTTGGTGTTTGATTGACAAAATTTGCCTTGGAAAATGTTTTCTTAGGTACAATCATTTAAAGCACAACTATCTCATTTGTCTTGAAAATATTTTCTTACCTATTTGCTGAGAAAACATTTTCCACCTAAGGTGGAAAATTCTTTTGCGGCTAGTTTGATCATTTTTGTTATTGTTAATTGACTTATTTTTTTTTTCTAGAAATTAACATTATTATTATCAAGTACAAATGAATGAAAATTTTAATTTTTTTTTTTAATTAAAATAGTTAAATTTTGATTTATTTGCCACGGAGAATAATGTCAATCAAACAACAAAACTAGGAAAATCTCCCACTTTTTCACCTAAAAAATTAATCTAATCAAACACTTCCAATTGACATTTTTCAGGAAAATAATTTCAAGGCAAATCAATTCTTAGAAAATATTTTCTTACCATTTATTTTCCATCTTTTCAATCAAACACAGCCTAAATTAAAAAAGTGCTCTTTTCTCTGAGTTTGCTTTAAGGAAAAATATTCTTTTGATCAGTGAGCTTGGTTTGTTAAGATTGACCAGTAACAATAAAAGCTATCTGGTGGTACTTTTATTGTTGATTATACGTAAATTCTCGTGTGCATGTATAGTTGGCTGTTAGTTTTTGTGCTTTTTTCAACTCTCTCGCTTGTTAGAAACTTAGAGTGCTGCATCCTCTGATTTGTTTGTAATGATCTAAAGTTTCAGAGTCTCAGTTAAATAAATTTGTTTTTTCCTATAAAAAGGTTTACCCTAACAATATGGAAATATAGATGAACGTCATGGAGTGGAATGTATTCCAGGTGTTCTCATGCCTGAAATGTGAAATTTACCTTGCTAATTTTTTCCGCTGATATTGTAGTAGATTCTCAGCGCCTGTCTTCGCTCTCGTCGTTCTTGGTTTTGTTCAAAATTACTTGAACTTCACATCAATACCTTTATTTATTTCATTATATTTCCGTTTAGATGCAAAATATAAACAGAATTAATTGACAATTGGTGACATGCATTATGCCATAGCGGTTGAAAATATTCCCTTTAATGATGGTTGATGAGTTAATGATCTCCAATTTTTCTGGCGTCTTGTTATGTCATTGCTTTGACTTTACAGTGATTCTTGCTTTAGGAATTTCATTTTGAGATTCCTTTTCTTTGACCTTTATATTGTAATACTGCTTTATGAACAAGTTGTCTTGTACGTGGATTGATGAATAGCTTTTATTTGAACCAGCTGAGGAACATGGATTTTTATGTCCATGCTTTCAAGGTTGATATTACAGCTCCTTAGTGAATATCGGAGCACGTGTTGCAAAAAGTCACTTTTTTGGGGTCCCTTTTTGTCAGTCTTAATTTCTGTAATAACCTAAGTAATCCTTATTATTCATGACTTAGTTAAAGAATGCAAAATTATTTGTTTGTATGGTATCCATTCCAAAGAACATGTTAACATTTGCTGGTTACCTTTCATGCGTAATTTCGAAATAAGGTTACTGTGTGCATTTGGTGGTACCTATATTATACCCTTTTGCTTTCTTACTGACATAGTTCCCTCTTTTTTTTTTTTTTTTTGCTGCTGTAGTGTGTGAATGGACACACATTGTGTTCTGGTTGCAAACCTAAGGTGCATAACCGATGCCCATCATGCAGGCATGAACTCGGTAATATCAGATGCCTTGCACTGGAGAAGATAGCTGCATCCCTTGAGCTACCCTGTAAATATCAAAGTTTCGGGTGTCTGGGCATCTATCCTTACTACAGCAAGCTTAAACATGAATCCCAGTGTGTTTTTAGACCTTATAGTTGTCCCTATGCTGGTTCGGAGTGCTTGGTGATTGGTGATATTCCTTATCTTGTGGACCACTTGAAAGATGATCACAAGGTTGATATGCACAATGGCAGTACTTTCAACCACCGCTATGTCAAATCAAATCCACATGAGGTGGAGAATGCCACATGGATGCTTACGGTAATGAATTTTCCTTCTCCAGCTTCTATAACTTGGCAGATAATTTCCTGGTGCCACTCTGTCAAGCACTTAATTAATATCTGGAGATACTGCTATGTCATCTTGCATTGATGATCAGAATAAAGTTGAGAGAGTAGAATTGCCTGTTGCTGAATTTGAATATATTATTTTGGATCTTCTATTCACTTGTTTGTTCACTTATAGGCACCCGACTACAGAAGGAAGTAGGAATCCTTTTTTGTTTTATTGTAATTTTTCTTCCCTTCTATTTTCTTCTTTTCGTTTGCTTTATTATTATTATTATTATTATTATTATTATTATTATTATTATTATTATTATTATTATTATTATTATTTTATTTTTTTTGGGTGGGGGTGGGGGGGTTGTTAACTGGAGAATACAGTAGTTAAAAGCATGCCTAAAAGCGACACAGTAAGTGTAGCTATGGCACTTGTAACCTTGTTTAGCGTTGAAACTCAGTTGATTTTATATTAGATTGTTCTGTTCTGTTGTGATTGCTGAAATTTAGTTGCTGAAGTAATTCTTCTGAAAGTACCCAAGTTCTGCTTAGATTAATGGTAGAAGTAACTAATGTCTGCTGATATGTTCTTACAATCGCTGCAATTTCTGAGTTTTTCTTAAATAAAAGTTGAAAGAATTTCCAAAAATATATGTATTTAACTTGCCTGAATCATTCACCTTCATTTGCACTTAACCCCTAGTAAATTTTGCAGTTTTCTGTGTCTTGCAAGTACAATAACAACTGTAAGGGGAAATTGGTATTGTTTTTATGATTTTTATACATTCTTGAATTATCCTTTTGTCTAAAATCGTAAGTGCTTTATGACCCATACAAGTTTTGTACAGTGGTGGTAGGTACATAGATTAAGCTATGCATTTTTCTTCGGGAAGTAGCTCAATTACTTGTTTTGACTCGTCTTTAAGGCATTTAGTTGCTTGTCTTTTAGGTGTTCAGTTGCTTTGGGCAGTATTTCTGCCTGCATTTTGAAGCGTTTCAGCTTGGGATGGCGCCAGTGTACATAGCATTTTTGCGATTCATGGGCGACGATAATGAGGCAAAAAACTATAGCTATAGTCTTGAGGTCGGAGGGAATGGGCGGAAGTTGATATGGCAAGGAGTGCCTAGAAGCATAAGGGATAGCCACAGAAAAGTTCGTGATAGTTTTGATGGCCTCGTCATTCAACGTAACATGGCACTTTTTTTCTCCGGTGGAGACCGAAAAGAATTGAAGCTGAGAATTACTGGTAGGATTTGGAAAGAGCAGTGATGGATTGTCATAACTAGTATTGATGTTAGGCATATATCCGTTAGTTTAGCAAATATAGTCTTCTTTTCATGTATTTTATTGCTTGTCTATGCATGAAATACATGAGGAAGGAGACCTAATTAATGCTATATAATTGGTAGATACTAGATATGATGCCCTATAGGCCTGATTGTATCTCTCTCTCTGTGCTTGGAATTCTTCCCTAGGGACAAATTCTTGCACCAAGATCAATGAAATTCCTGCCCACTTACCTATTATGAAATTGTGTTATTACACAAGGCTGGTACACGTTTTTTA
Organism: Ligustrum vulgare; assembly: GCA_963555705.1. NCBI lineage: Eukaryota > Viridiplantae > Streptophyta > Magnoliopsida > Lamiales > Oleaceae > Ligustrum > Ligustrum vulgare. Next base: position 32,775,195 of record OY743186.1, on the reverse strand, counting down.
CTTGCACAATATGGGGTTCGATTTAGAATGCGCAAAATTCTCTGCGTGATATATTGTCGATGCATTATGAAATCGACGACACTAATTTGTAGTATATCTTGTCCTGATTGACTTTTTTTTTTCTTCAATTTTTTCTTCAAATTTGTTTTTCATCACATTTTTAATTTTCACTTTTTAATCACATTCTTCAAAAAATTCAAAATCCCTCCGAAGTCACTGTTACCAAATAGGCTTTAAATTGCAAATATTGGGAAAAACACGTTTTTAATCAATAAACTGTAAAGTTTATGCAATTGGTGAAAATATGGTTCTTAATTGTTAAGAAACCATTTTAAGCTTTAGGAAAGTTGATCGCACCATCATACATGATGCGACCAGCCTATTTGAGTTTGCCGCCTCATCGGGTGGCTCACACAAACCCAATGAGGTGAGGCCAACGCGGTGCGGCTGCCCAATGGTATTTCTGGAATGGAGGAGATATATAATATATTTGTACTTGCTTTTAAATTTCCAATAGCTTTTGGCTTTGATTCATCTCATAAAGATCTTTGTTGAGACATAAAATCTTTTTATTATTGTTTTTTGGGTTAATATCACAACAAATTTGTAAGAAGATTTCTCACTAAACAAGATAGGACTGACCTTCATTCAATAGCCTAGGGCAAAGTAATGAAATTTTAATGTTACAGCATATTTTATATACATGTCTCGAAAACAATTGTTACTTGTATTTCTTTAAGGGTCACCTCATAAAACATGGATTTTTTTTAGAGATGTTCAATGTTTATTTATTTAATGTTTCATCTAGTTTCGATATCGTCTAATGGTCTAATATTTCTCTACCCTGTAACGTCAAACTTGTTTAATTTTTAGCAAGTTCATATAATTCCACATAGAATTAGACTCAAAAGCATATTATGAGCGACCTTTAGGCTGCTACACGTCCTAGAGCGTCACATAAATTGCGATACATAAAATTTGTGTGTTGATATTTTTCGTATTTAAATAAAAAGTTGTTACATCCTTTTTATCATTTTGAGGTACCATAGCTTGTCCCAAAACCTTCAAAGTTTTCAATGACAATGGTGCCAAAAATGTACTGACCAAAGATTACATGAAGATGTATTTTTGGGTAGGTAGAGTAGTGGTTGAATGGTAGTTTTGTTAAATAGAAGAGAGATGTCAATTCATGGTAATGGTCCTCAATTGGAGCCATTAGTATTGATGGAGAAACTCTTATCTACAAACTGTGGTAGATCAAATTTTCAGCCTCACAGCTTTTAACTCATTTTGTCACCTTTTATAATATCTGTTACTGTCATATATATTGGGGTAATTATATTATTTAAATTCACTTTAATATCTATCCAGACTTGGAAATCATTATTTTATTGGGATTGACAAAAAATTATGGAATAAATAATTCTTGTTTGACAATAAAAGATAAATTAGTCAAATTAGATTAGGATTATTTTCTATATATATATAATACCAATTGAAAAAGGAATAAAATATTATTTGGTATTATTATATAAGGAAAATAAAAAGAAAATCTAATTGCAATTATGTAAGTTTTTGACATGATTTTTATTATATATACACATGGTCTAATTGAAGAGTAAGAGTAGCCAAAAATGGGAATTGACGTGAGAGAGCCAAAAATGGGAATTGACGAGAGAGAGAGAGAGAGAGAGAGAGAGAGAGAGAGAGAGAGAGAGAGAGAGATTGGAAAGGAAGAAAACGCATTTGTTGTTCTTCCTTCGTGTTGGGAGAAGTTGTGAGGATGAGAAAAATATTATAACGAGTAATTTATTTTTCTTATCAATAAAAAGTGTTATTCTCCCGTGGTTGTTGACGGTAACTTGAGTCACGTTAAACTCTTTGTTTTCTCTTTTGTCCATTATTTGTGTTTTTACGTTCCGTTGCGTTTGATTGATTTGAGGTGAGAAAATTGATTTTTCTCAACAGTGGTATTAGAGATAATGGTTCAACTCTGGGATTATTGCGAAGAAGTTTGAGGTGGAGTGATTTGATGGGAAGAATAATTTCAATATTTGGAAAAGTACTGTTGAAGATGTTCTCGTACAACAAGAACTTTACAAGGCTTAGCAGGGTAAGAGGCCAGAAGAGATGAAAGATGTAGATTGGGAAGAATTGGAAGCGAAGACAGTTAGTACAATCAGATTAGCTCTTGCACCTGAAGTAAAATATAGTGTTTTGAACAAGAAATCCGCTTCTAAGTTATGGAAAACGTTAGAAGATTTATATATGTCTAAGTCCCTAACTAATAGACTTTATTTGAAGAAACAATTATATGAGTTGAAGATGGATGGTGATATTTATGTTAGAGACCACTTGAATAAGTTTAATAAGTGCGTGATTGAGTTGTTAAATGTGGATGTTAAAATTGAGGATGAAGATAAGACTTATTTTATTATCTTCACTGCCCAAATCATATGAGACGTTAGTGACCACGTTGTTAGTTGATAAATCTACTTTGACAGTGAACAAGGTTTCAATTGCTTTATTAGAGACAGCCAACATGAAAAAACCAATTAACAATGTGAATGGTAATTGGGTTTTGTTGACTACTTCTGATAATAGGTATGATAGAGGTGAATCGTGAGGATGAAATTATGGTCAAAGAGATCGTTCTCAATCTCGTTCAAGGAGAAACGTGGAGTGTTATTACTGTCACAAGAAGGGTCACATTAGAAGAGATTGTGAAGAATTGACAAAACATCTTAAATCGAGGAGGAAAGGTAAAGAAATATTAGAGAATTCAAATTCTACAAATGTGGTGGAGGAAATTTATGACGCTAACGATGTTTTTTGTGTTGCTAATTATGATAATCCAGTTAGTGATTGGTTTTTGGATTCTGGATGCTTTTATCATATATGTCCAAATAGAGATTGATTTGATAATTATAAGTCTTGTGATGAATGTCATGTTTTTGTGGCTGATAATCAAAAACTTGAAGTCAAAGGTTCGGGTAATGTGAAGGTAAAAATGTTTGATGGAGTTGTAAGACAAATAACAAGTGTTTTGCATGTCTCAAGATTGAAGCGAAGTTTAATATCATTTGGTGCATTAGACACGCTGGGTTATGAATATTCTGCTAGAGCTGGTGTGATTGTTGTGAAGAAAAATTATGTACCAATAATTAAATGTGAAAAGATTGGTAATTTGTACAAGCTAATAGGGAAGACAATTTTAGGTGAAGCTGCCAGATTGGAGTCGCACCAAGGGAAATCATCTACTACTGCTAAAGTTTGTGAAGTAGTCAAGACGGGATCTGTGACTAATGACAAGAAAATTGAAGAAAGTAGTTCAAAGATATTAAAACGAAAGGTGACGTTTTATGAATATTTGAATACTATTCATGCTTATTAGAATTTTTGGTCAATGTATAGATTATTGGGATTGACCAAAAATTATGGAATAAAGAATTTTTGTTTGACAAGAAAAAACAAGACAAGAAAAGATAAATTGGTTAAATTAGACTAGTTATATATATATATATATATAATACTAATTGAAAAAGGAATAAAATATTATTTGGTATTATTATATAAGGAAAAAAATAAGAGAATCCAATTGCAATTGGGTAAGTTTTTTGCATGATTTTTATTATATATACACATGCTCTAATTGAAGAGTGAGAGTAGCCAAAAAGGGAAATTGACGTGTGAGAGAGAGAGAGAGACAGAGAGAGAGAGAGAAATTGGAAAGGAAGAAAACGAGTTTGTTGTTTTTTGTTGAGAGAAGTTGTGAGGGTGAGAAAAATATTGTAACAAGAGATTTATTTTTCTTATCAACAAAAAGCGTTCTTCTCCTGTGGTTGTCGACGGTCGCCGGTTGATGAGCCACGTTAAATTTTTTGCTTTCTTTTTTATTCATTATTTGTGTTTTTGCGTTTCGTTGCGTTTGATTAATTTGGGGTGGGAAAATTGATTTTTCCCAACATATTTGTCGCTGTCTATTTCGTGTCTAGCACTGGCATGTAATGGTTGTCGCTATGAGAATAAAACAAATAAAAATGAGAAGACTATTTGATTTTGATACATGGAGACGATGTGGGATATATTGATACTTGAATTATTGTCTAGATCTTGTGTTATGACCCTAAACTATATTATGTGACATTGTGTAAAAGATATTCCATCCTCCCAATTATATAGGTCGATTGACTTTTCACGCAGATTAAGAAAATATATTTAATGTTATTGAAAAAATAGTTTTTTTAAAGAAAATTTTCAACTTACCCATATTTAAGTATCAAAATTATTATTATTGAAAGTAATGAATAGGGATGCATTAGTAAACAAACAAAATAAATACTTCCTAACAAAAAAGGTCTATATAATTGGGATAAGAGAAAAAGAAAATATAGTCTATATAATTAGGACAAATGAGTATTAATAAATGATAAGTTAATACTTATTAGTTTGTGAAGATATATTTAATGTGTATTGTGTTTGTTAAAATTTTGGTGTTTAAAAATATTATTTTAAAAATATTTTTGAGGTAAGATGTATGGTTAAAAAGTGAAGAAAGAAAATATGTTGGTTAAAAAATGATACGGAAAATCATGTTGTTTAAATATATGTTTTTTTTATTTGCCAAACAGAGACGTAATTGCTTTTATTTGATCGATTGAGATTTTCATGCTTGATCCTCCCTTTTTAAAATGATTAATTATATTTGCACTATAATTTCTTATAACTACACCACGTTTGAATTGCATTATTGATCTCTAATATTTATAGATTATTATATTTATATTCTTTTTTTTTTATCAAGTTCTTATCATTAAATTTTCAACAATTATCAATTTTTTTCTTCATGATTGTTTTCATCCAATTTTTTAATTATTATTGTGCTTTAAAACAATGAACAAGTATTCAATTAAAATTTTGATTTCTTTACTTATTAAGTGTACACGTGGTAAATAAGTAATTTTAATTCATCTTAATAAATTTTTGACAGAAATCGATAGAAGAGACGAGATATAATCAATGAAAGAATGGACATAAGAATTCAATGAAATAAAAAGTTTGGGGGACATAATTGTAATTTTGTAAAGGTTATGAACATTTTTTGCAATTAAAATGTGGTGCACATATAAGAAAATGTAGTGACAATATATTTAGCTTTAAAAACTTATTTTTCCTCAAACTCATTTTTAGTCAAACATTCTCTCAATAAAATAATTTTACACGTTAATTCAACTTTTCTTACTTTTTAATTGTACAATTTTCAAAAAGTCACTATTACAAAATATATCATACCAAAAATGGGCGCAAATAAGCCTTTGTTCAGTAAAACATTTTTTTTTATATAAATAAGGAATATGATGTTTTCGAGAAAAAATGCGTGATTGAAAAGTTATTTGAAAAAATATGTATGATTTAAAAGTGATTTGAAAATACGTGTTGTTTATAAACTTGTCTATATATAAATAGATTACCAAACCGAGGCCAAGTCTCTGTTCGGCTAGTCATTATAATACAAATTATATTGGACTCAATTTTTCATACCACATTTTAGTCACACATTTTCTCTCTTCAATTTTAAATACACATCTTACCTAAAAAATCTAAATAATACACATTATAAATAAAATTCTATTTCTTTCGGCCTAAATCTATTTAGGTTTCGTTGTTTTATAATAAATATTAATTTTTTTTCCTTTTTAATGAAAGCAAATAATTAAAGATACATTTTTCTCTAATTAGTTAAAATTTATGACTGATGGCTGATGCAAAAATAAAAACACTTGTCATGACGAAATGATAGACATTAATATATATTAAGATAGATCCTTAACAGAAATAATTAGAATATACACTAATTCTTCATTCTCATATTCAAAAGTAAGTAATATTAATACTATTTCTAATATCAAATAATTTCATTCTCCATTCTTAAAAAAATATTGAATCTCAAGGAAGAGAATGTATTTTTTTTTTTATTAATTTGGTTAATATGAGAATCTTATATTTAGTGATGTTGATTTAATTAATTATGAGAATCTTATATTTAGTGATGTTGATTTAATTAATTATGGTAACATTAATTTTAGGGATGTAATTTACATTTAAGGTAAACTAATAATTATGAAAGTTACATTTAATCAATAAAATAAAAAAAATACTACATGAGACATTATAAATTTGAAATGATTACTGCGTATCACATAATATGTATTTCATTACAAAACAATATGTATTTAAAGTGATTATCGAGTATTAAAATTTGTGTAATAAAGTGCAGTTCCTTCATGATTATGTTACAACATGGTTACATATTATCTATAACATGCACGATATGTAATGTACTCTATAGTACTTAGTTACCGAGTATTATAATCTATGTAATTCCTTTAACACCACATAATTATATTACAATGGGATATGATTTAACACCACATGATTATATTACAACATTTCGCTATTGTTCACTAATATTCCCGCAAGTATATGAGTCGTGAAAAGTAATAAAATGAACCTAGGAGTCCGGATTATCGTCCCACGAAGACTGCTAATAGGTATCGAAATATGTTAGTTCTTAACACTATTTGACCGTACGAAAGAGTTTTGATTTGTAAAACTAAAACTAAGAAAATTAACCAAATAATAAAAATTGCGAGATTATCTTGTTTTTGAAAACGATTGTAAAGTAGTTGGGAATACCGATTTCACCCAGTAAATTAAATTAACTCCAATTCCAAGTTTTATTTCCAAAATATGTACTCGATCGAATTCACTAATTTATATTGAAATTCCTCTCTCGAGTTTAAATCAATTCTACTTAAACAAGTCAATCATGTAACTTTACAGAGGGTCCGAATATTTCTTATCTAGATGCATAACACACTAGAATTTACACATGATCGCAATAATAATATGAGTATATCTCTATCTCTTGTCCAATTACCGGATTTATTACCTTGATCTAAGTTATTAACTCACCTCTCGGATTATGCAATAGCTCATTATATCATGAATTGATGATTATGCAATTCAAACATTAAAAGCAATAATAAATCAATACATGCAACGAAATCGTTAAAAAATGTAATTTGGAATTAAGATAGTAAAGATAGATTACATCGTTCATCCCAACATTGAATTTGGTTACACATCGTATTTAAATAACGAAAAATAATAAAAGAAAACGTTCATGGAAAATAACAAAGAAGAATGGAGAGCTTGCATCAAGTATCATGTCTTCTTCCAATCTCGTATCTTGCTTTACTCCAATCTCTCAAGAATCTGATGTTGAAATCCCAAAATTATGATGTTCTTAGGTGTGGTAAATGTCTGGAATTCATGCTTCATATATTGTATATATAGATTTTGAAAAATCCTAAGTGGAAGAGGAGGGAAATTTGTTGAAAATCGAGGAAAAAAACCCAACCAGACTTCCAGCGGATGCCTACGTGGGCTCTCAGGCAAAAATCTCGAGGGTTCGGAGGCTTAAAATTTTAGTTCTGACCATTCTATGAGAGATCATGCGGGCTCGTAGGTAAAACTTGAGCGGTTGCATAGTTATAACTTCCAGTGCAATTTTCAAGTTTGAAATCCATTTATGTAGGTCATTGAGTTTTATTTACACCTCAAGCCCTCCACTTTCCATTGGAGCATTTTAGTCTTCATACTTCTAAAGTTTCTCAATTAGCTCATTCCACCTCTCAAATCCTTCAATTGGGTCCTCCAATTTCTAATTTATTCACTTTCGCACCATGGATGATTCCCGATTGTTATCATAAGCTCCTCAATTGCTCAATTAAGCTCCAATTAGCTTCCATTTATGTAGGTCATTGAGTTTTATTTACACCTCAAGCCCTCCACTTTCCATTGGAGAATTTTAGTCCTCATACTTCTAAATTTTCTCAATTAGCTCATTCCACCTCTCAAATCCTTCAATTGGGTCCTCCAATTTCTAATTTATTCACTTTCGCACCATGGATGATTTCCGATTGTTATCATAAGCTCCTCAATTGCTCAATTAAGCTCCAATTAGCTTCCAATTGTGCATTTTTCCCATCAATTGCTTCATTCTTCGTGATTTGAGATATTTTATGAAAAGTATAAAAATAACCACAAAATTAAATAATAATTATTCTAAATGACAACATAATATATATATATATATATATATATATATATATATATATATATATATATATATATATATATATTTGACAAATTCCTAAATACAACTACAAACTCACCAAAATCCCCACGAGAATCGAACCCAAGACCTCAATCTTAGTAAGGGATGTCCCCCCATTTGGATAGAGCCCTTGTTCTCTATAATATTCTAATTTAGACGTACAAATAAGTGTATAAAATACATTTATCAGTTACATGGTATGTAATGTGTCCTGTAATTAAAGTTACATAATATGAATATACTATGTGATATTTCGTTGCCAACCATTATAATTCGTGTAATGCAATGACATTCTATGATAAACTATGATTTATGCAAATAGGATTATATGACAACCATAAGTTACAAGATTTATAATGTCTCATTTAATAATGAAATATATATTATTCCACATTCATAATACTCAGCAATCACTTCAAATTTGGAAAGTTTCATGTAGTAATGTTTATATTTGATTAATTCTAAGTTCCATAATTATTAGTCTATTTTAAATGTAAACCACATCCCTAAAATTAATGTTATCATAATTAATTAAATTAATTATTAATCACATTCTCTCTCCAACGTCCATGAATATAAGGTTTCCATAATTAATCAAAGGAAAATTGGCGCATTTAGTTCCTAAACATTTTCCTCTTTGTGTAGTAGGTCCATAACCTTCCATTTTTAGTGCTGTAGTCCTTAAACGTTGCATTCTTTGGCGCAACGGGTCCTTTTGGACGATTTCTTTCCATTCCAATGTTAAAAAATTAAAGAAAGACTAAAACTCCCTTACATATTATTGGTGCAAGTAGTCTCTAAACTTCAAATTTGGTACTTAATACCTATCCTTTCAATTTGGTGCAAATAGGCCCTCAACTTAGGCATTATTTAGTGATATAAGTCCTTAACCATTCAATTTGGTGATTCAATCTCTAAATATTACATTATTTAGCGTCACGTGTCCTTTTAGATGGTTTTCCTCAATTCCACATTTAAAAATTCAATTTTATTTTTATCAAAATTATTAAAATGCTCTTATATTAATAAATAAGCATTTTTTGGTAACTTAAAATTTTTATTTCTTGTTTTGTCATAGCATTCTATGGTGTCATTGGATTTTCTATAAAGATTTTTATTGTGCTAACACAAATTCCTCAATTTATCATCTTTAAAAACTCAATTTTCTTTTTTATCAAAAAGATGCTTTGTTTATTTGTTTAAGGTTTATTTAAAAAAAAGGAAATTACATAAACTCATATATTTGAAGATCACGTTGTAAAAATAAGATGATGAACTTTATATTTTTAAAAATTAGGTGCTAATACCCAATTAATATTTATTAATTAAATATTTTATTATTAAGAATTAAATTACTCAACCTTAATTCATTTCTCCCTTAGTCTAGTTATTCGTGCGTGGTGGTACGTCTGAGTATTTAAGCTGCAGTACGATAGTCGATTGGTGGTGGGTGATAGTGTTGGTCGTGGGGCATATAGGGTTGTTGTTGTTGTTATTATATTTTTAAAAATATAAATTTCATCATCTTATTTTTACAACGTGGTCTTTAAATAAAATCTTGCTCGCTTGCTCGTTATTTACGCTACACTCACAAAAAACCATCCCCTTAGGGTGGGTAGCGTTGGGCCCCATTTCCACACCCCACTTTTTCCCCCAACCTAGCTCTGTTGGGTACATAAGGGGAGCAAAGATGTCTTTAAATATATGAGTTCATGTAATTTTCTCTTTTTAAATAAGTCTTAAACAAATAAATAAAGCTTCTTTTTTTTCCCCTTTTTTTGATAAAAAAACTAATTAATTTTGTAAAGATGGTAAGTTGGGAAATTTGTGTTAGCACAGTAAAAACATTTATAAGAAACTCAATTGACACTGCAGAACACTCTGAAAAAACAAGAAACTAAAAATTTTAAGTTACGAAAAATATGCTTATTTATCTATTTATTTATTTATTTTTAATATAAGAGCAATTTAATTTTTTTTGATAAAAATAAAATTGAATTTTTAAAGGTGCAATGAAGGAAAACCATCTAAAATGACACATAGCGCTAAATAATGCAATGTTAATGGATTTAAGCATCAAATTGAAAGATTAAGAACTTATTGCGCTAATTAATCTCTAAGTTTAGGGACTACCAGTACCAAATTGAAATGTTAGGGACTTAAGCACCAAATTTGAAGTTTAGGGACTAATTGGGTCAATAATGTATAAAGGTATTTTAGTCTTTTCTTAAATTTTTAACATGAGAATGGAAGGAAATCATCGAAAAGGACCTGTTGCGCCAAAGAATGTAATGTTTAAGGACTGCAGCACTAAAAATGAAAGGTTAGAGACATATTGCACAAATAGACAAACGTTTAGGGACTAAATGCGCCAATTTCCCTTAATCAAATTAATAAAAAAATATTATATCTCCCCTCAAATCTGGTATTTTTAAAAATAAAGAATGAAATGATGTAATATTGTAAATAGTATTAATTTATGTATTTTTTTAATTACCACTCATTACAAAGTTGCGTAAATTTTCCTCAGTAATATTATTGAAAAATCCTTTATATAATGAAGATTATAATATTACAATTTCGGAACATGTTATACATTTGAAAAAAAAAAAAAAAAAGGGATCCAGAAAAGGAAAATGGTTGAACCAGAATTCACTACTAATTAAAAAAAAAATGATTATTAAAAAATAATTTACATAAAATCAAAATATGAAAGAGAGGCTTAATTTCACTGTTTTACACGCAAGAAAGTAAGACAATTGATAATTTAAATTGTGATGCTATACTTAGAAGTTTGAGATGAAATCTAATTATACTTGAATTTCAATAAAAAAATGGGAAAAATACATAAATAAGATAGTTATAAATGTAAATTTCAAAATTAAGGTGAAACTCATATAATTTCAAAAATCAAGTCATAATTAAAATTAATTAATCAAATATAATAATTATCAATATTTTATTAATTACAAACATTAAGGTCACAATATAAAATTTTAGGTCACAAAGTACAAATCTTTCAAGTCACATTTTTTAGATCACAATTAGGTCACAATCATTTAGAATAACAAGTCACAACCACCATTTTTTCCAATCACAACCTACCAATCACCATTTTTAAGGTCACAAGAAAAAAATTGTAAGTCGTATTTAGATTTCAAAGTCACAACCCAACCCACACCCTCACTTCACAACTCAAAACCAGCACCGACACCTCACCACTACCCTCAACATCGCGCCACCACCAGCCAATGCCAGTGTTGCTACCACCACCACAACGAGATCCTTCTACATTTAACCTCACCGCCTACACCACCAGCCACTGTCGTCGCCGTCGCCGCTCAAACAAAGCCGCCGCAAACTTCAGGTGACAGCAACACCACTCAATGATGACCTTCACTACGAAGAGCCAAGCACCACCACCGAACGGAAGTTGCTACCGACAAACATAAGCAACAAACCCGATTTGTAAAACAAACCCTAACCTTCCACATCACGCCGCCACTAGATCCTAGGAACACGGTGCATCCCCTAGCAACGTGCGTCCATTACCTCCCTCCGCACTCCAACGTCAAGACGCCTAAGCACCTGAGTAGAGACTGCATGTTGCTATTACAACGACGACACGCCTAGCACCACTGTTGAGCATCGCCAGCGTCGTCGAGGTTGTCATTGTCCTTGCACCGGAGTTGCGCGATGCTTAGCAGTACCAATTGATCGCTGCCGCCATTCCCTAGTGCTGATCTATGATGGGGGCGTGAACTCTGATGGAAGAGATGGATATATAATTTTGAAATTAGAATGTATGGTTAGGTTAGTTTATAATTGTAAAGTTTTATTATTAAAATTTATAATAATTACCTGATAATTGAAGTTATATAAGTTTCATCTTATATTTGTGTTCGCTCAAAATAGTGTACCGCAAGTGCACGGGTCGCGTACAAGTAATAAAGTGGACTTTTTTGAGTCCAGATTGTCGATCCCACGAGAAATGTTTACTTTAGATTATACAACTTTAATTAATTTAATTCTAACAACAAAGAGAACCACACAATTAAAAAAATGGATTTTTGGAAAATTCTAAATTAAAGAAAGTAGTTTGAAACTAAATTAAAATAAGGAAAATGGAAGATAAAATAGTTGAGATTCTTGATTTCGCTTAACTCTCGCTGAAGTAATTTCTTAATACATGCAAATTAATAAATTAATCATTTACAATGTTAGACCCGATTTTCCAAGCTTAGCTAATTACCTCTCTCAAGTGAAATTAACCATAATCAATTGGTTTAACCTACTATATCTCTATGTCGATTAAGACCCAATCAATTGCATTAACTCTTTGTGAAAATAGCTCAATGGACCATCCATCTCTATTCTTAACAAGAACCTAGAGCATTTATTATTTGGTCTAAAATGTATAATATCTCTCGATTATCATACACTTCACAAAACATATATTTGGTGATCAATCAAACACATGGAATAATCTCAATAACAAACACACATGAAATAAGCTCAAAATTAATAAACAAACATTAAAATTACTTAAACTAAGTTAAGTTACATCAATCATCCAAACATAAAACAACTAGCCCATTATATAAATATTTCACAAAAGATAAGGTTTATGAAAATACATCACAAAATATAGAAATTAAGGATAAAAATACAAGAAAAATGAAATACAACACTTCCCTTGATTTTTTGCTCCAAGAATCTTTCACCAATGCTTTGTATTTCCACTTACTTCTTGCTTCTTTGCTCAAATGGATGCTAGTAACATAGAAACAAAACTAAACTACAAACTAAATCAAAAACAAAGAAAAGAAAAGAAAAGAAAAGAAAAGAAAAGAAAGAAAAAGAAGAAAAGAGAAAAGATGGAAGGGGGCTAGGGTTTGGTGAGTGAATTGTTATGAAAAAGATCTTGAAACCCTAGTCAAAATGTCCAAATATACCAAAAAATTCGCATAGATTCGCGCCCTTCAGCTTTTGGGCCGAACCGGGTCGACCCAGATTATCGCTCAAAATTATGACCACGCGATCGCGTGGCTGAATGCCTCGCGATCGCGTGGTTGACTTGAAAACTCTCGGATTGAATTTTTGGCTTGATTCGCGAGCGCTGCCTAGTCGATACACGCGATCGCGTGGTTCACCAAGCGGCTTTATCCTTCCATGATTGCAATGTCCTCCATCTTCTGGTCTTCTTCAATTTAGTCCTCGAATTTTGACTTTTATTACAAACATGCCCCTGAAATATTTGCATCTTTAGTCCTCCACTTTCTGAGATGTTGCAATTAAATTCCCGAACTTTTGATTTCTTTCAATTAGGTCATTGAACATTAACATTGCTCATTTTTTCGCTCAATTGCTCTCCAACCCTGTCCATTTTCTTTCCAATTGAGGTTGTACCTAATTGTACAAGATAAATACAATTTATAAGTAGATATTTGCTCAATTTATCAATTAAATTACTAATTTAGGAACTAAATAAGTGTGTAAAGCACACTTATCAATTTGTATTTGGCTTTTGAAAAACAGGTTAGACTGTAATTTCCTCTAAACAAATCTAACAATAAATTAATATTTCAAGGAACATCATAATCAATCCTATACATAGTTTTAACAAATAATTAAGCCTGTCAAGAATTTATAAACGATTTGGTTAATAAATAAATAATATGTGTTAAAATAAGTGAATGATACTTAGCATCTGTTTTGGTAAACAAATAAATTGGTTTATAAACTAACACTTTCTCAAATCACTTTTTAATCATACATTTTATCTGTCTAATTTTCAACCACAACTTTTAATCTCAAAATTATAAATAAATCAGTTTATAAACGAAACAATGTTACCAAACAATAGACTTATTTAGCCTGTGTTCGGTTGTCGCAAGCCGCCGTTTTTTGGAATGTTTAGTATTTTCTAGTTAAAATTTATGGATAAAAAAGTGGTCTCGAGAAATGTGATTAGAAATTAATATTGAAATTTGTAATAATTATAACACTTTGTTATAAATATTTTATCGAATATAGCTTTATTCATTAAAAATGAAGTTTGATAATTTATAAATTAGCCAAACGGAGTATAAATTACATAATGAGTGAGATTGTTCATTCTTCTGAAGAAATCCCATAGCTGCATTGTCGTATAATTTAATCACATGCTTCATATTATGAAGAGGGTCTTGGTTGTTTTCTTAATCACCATGAAAAAGTTCATAAAGCACATTCCAATTGATAAAGATTGAGATCCACAAATGTCGGCAATCCAGATATCGCATGTTCAAATTTATTAGATACTTTGACGTCTAGTTAATAGTATTCATACCCTGACAAAGTTTAAACATAATCTGCAATTTAAATCATCCATTAATCTCTAGGGCAAGGATGGTGAGGGCGCTTAAGGGTGGCGTTCAACCTTTTTTTATGAAGAGGGTCTTGATCTAAGCAAATTGCTAATCCGGAAGAAATTATAAGTTGTTAAAGTTATAAAAATGAGCAATTAACAAGTAATTAGTATTTATGGGTAGCACAAAATATACAATTAACTAAGAGTATATTGTGGCATAAGATAAGCCAAAGGGTCATATTTTATTTTAAAGATGGTTGTGAAAATATTGTAGCAATATTAAAGTGGACTTGAAGAGTTCATATTGTCGATCCGACCAAAATTATTTTATCTAAATATTAGCATTGATTATCCTAAACCTATGAAAAAAAAAGTACTGATTTTTGTTTCCACTAAAAGAAAGAGCTCAATTCTTGAAATTGCAAACTTATTCCAAGTTCTGCTGCTTGAGTTCCTATTCTTAGCAAATATTGTGTTTGATTGCGAAAGTGAAAAATGGGTAGAAAGAAAATATTTCTCAAAAAATTGATTTTGCTTGAAAATATTTTCGTGGAAAATTAATTGAAAGTGTTTGATTGATTGGGAAATTTTTCAAGTTTTGTTGTTTAATTGTCATTATTTTTTATGGAAAATAAAGTAAATTTTTGCTATTTTAATCAATTTTATTTTTATTTTTATTTATTTTAACTTTTTTAACACATTTGTACTTGATAATAATAATGTTATTTTTGAAAATAAATAAATAAATTAATAACAACAAAACTGATCAAACGTGGTGTCTAACATGAAAAATATTTTCTTATCGAAAGCTGAAAAAAATAATTTCCACCAAATTGAGGAAAAGAGCCGTGGGACCCATCAAGATGGAAAATATTTTGCTTGAAAAAATTTCAACAAGATCATCAAACAGCCTAAACTTTGAAAGTCGGAAATTTTTTTGATTTTCTTGAAAAATTTCATGCAATCAAACATAGCCAAGATTTTTTCACATTGAGGGCCCATTTCCTCTTTGAAAATGATACATATTTTAGCGCGAGAAACGGTTAGAAATGAGAAATGAAGGGTCTTTTTTTGTCCATCAGGTGCTGCAGATGATGGCCACGTATATTTAAATCCTATATATCATGTGAAAAACATTATCTTTTCATTATCCCTTCTTCTGGTTCAGATTGCTGTGTACTGTTAAGTCTTGCTTGGAAAGTTACTCACAGTGAAGCTGGAGTATTTTGCTTTATCCGTACGCATTTGGCTTCAAGGTTGTGTTTATTCCCCACTTTGAGTTTTATTTTTTTTATGGGTTCTTGCAATGTTTATGTTACGTTTCATCATAATATTTCTTCATCTGTATACGTAGGTGTTTGCCATTTCTTAAAGATGAGGAAAAATACTAGTAATCTATTTTTACTTGCTAATTTTGTGTACTATGATTGCTAATTATGGGAAAAGAAGAAAGAATAAGGTTATATAATGACTGGATCATTCTGTATGATTGTTTTTCGTTTCTCTTACTGCTTCTTTTGTTGATTTCTAATGGAGATTAAGTTACTTTGACATAGAAAAAGGGCTGCAATGAAATTCTTGTAATTCGTTTATTGTGGAGCTAAATGGAAATGGAGTCATCAGTTGCTGCTAACGGAGACGGTAGGCGATCTATAGAAGTATTTGAACCGGCAGGAAGTGGGAATGTTGGGACGTCTTCTGTGAGTTTGAATGACAATAACAATTATGTGCAAGTACTTGAAATGCGAGGGGGAGCGTCTAGGATTTCTAATGACAAAAAAGAGGCTGTAAATAAATGGATGGCGTTTGAGGCCGAGCCTAGTGGAACTAAGATCACTTCTGCAAGTGATGAATCTAACATTGTCCAAAGGACTGCAGAATGGGGACTTACAATCGGGACAGATATTGGAGACGGTGTCTTTCGTATGAACTCAAAGTATTCATTTGGAGAAGGAGAGAGAAGCAAGAACTCCTCAGAGAAATTTGGGGCTGGATCTGTGAGGACATCAGAGGAATCAAATATCGGATCTGAATTCCCGAGGGTATCTCAGGAACTAAAAGATGCACTGGCGACGTTGCAACAGACTTTCGTCGTCTCTGATGCTACCAAACCTGACTTCCCCATTATGTATGCCAGCAGTGGCTTTTTCACAGTGACTGGTTATTCTCCAAAAGAAGTTATTGGAAGGAACTGGTAAGTCAAATATATTTTTTATCTGTATGTTAATGTTTTTACATTAAAGCTTTTGTTACTTGTTCAGTGAGGTGGAGTGCATGCATTAAAGAAGAAAAAGAAGCTGAAATCTTATTTACGGTACTGATAGTTGAGTTCAGCACTTCTCACGAAACATTTCGTTAACGAACTCCGGGAATATGAATATAGGATTGAAAATTGTACTCATCCTGAAATACCAGACCTCATCTCTGAGTTTTAGCACTGAAAAATTATTTTCATGAAATCTGATAGAGAATCTTGTCTTGTGAAAGCTAATTGATCAATTTTTTAATCTAGTTGCTTTTTAGGAAACTTAAGTGTTTATGATATTAGCACCTTGAAAATAGAGATGGTAAAAAAACCCGACCCGAACCCGCCCCACGGGTCGGCGGGGGCGGATATGGGGCGACTTCTCCCGACCAGGGTGGGTCGCGGGGCGGGTACGGGTACGGGTTGTCCTGACCCGAACCCGCCCCGATTAAATAAATTAATAAAAATTAATAAGGAAAAAAATAAAAAAAATACCGAAAAAATAAAAAAAAAAATTAAACGGGGCGGGTAGGTTGACCCGCCCCGAACCCGAAATTCGCGGGTCGCGGGGCGGGTTTGGAATTGAAAAATTCTCGTGGGGCGACCCGAACCCGCCCCGTTGCCATCACTACTTGAAAACTATTCTCATGAAATGAAATGTTTATTGAGAAAATGTTTGAAATACCTCTTTGTTTATTTATTTATTTATTTTTTGTGCATGTGTAAATTGAATTGTCATCTCTTTGTTTGCACAATATATGTTGTTAAGCTATGAAGCTAAGCATCGTGCTTCCTATTTAAGACTATGTGATGTTCAACGTTTCAAGGATGACATGTTCCTTGAAATGTGATCTTTCCACAGATGTCAATCCATATACAAAGTTTAAACTTATTTTACCAAGATCAAACTGGTAAAAAAAGGTTTAGCTCTGTTCTTCTTTTAGCTCAAGTTTTTAATTTCCTTTTTTCTCTTCTAAGACGTATAATCAGAGCATATAATTCTTACTGAACTTCGATACAAAATAACTTTACTATTATTGGATTCAAAACTAAGAAGTTTCTCTATTGTCGCTCCTACTAAATTGCTGGAGTTGAGAAATCTTTCAGCTCCAAACAGCTTGTTTTGATGACAGAGTAGGTGGAAAATCATGTGTTTTCTTGACTCAACTAGTTTGAGTCATTTCAAAATTTTGAAATGGTTAAGGTGGTCATCCTTATCCTTTTCTTTGTTCAGTCGGTTCCTGCAGGGCCCTGGAACAGATCAGAATGAGGTGAAGAAGATACGAAATGCAACAAGAACTGGGGAAAGCTATTGTGGGAGGCTTCTCAACTACAAGAAGGATGGTACCCCCTTCTGGAATTTGTTGACAGTCACTCCAGTCAAGGATAATAATGGAAGAACCATAAAATTTATTGGGTAAATGTTCTCTTCATTGCTGCTTTCTGACTGCAGTATAAAAATTTCTCTTGGTATGACAAATGCAACACTTTCTGGCAGAATGCAGGTTGAGGTCAGCAAGTACACAGAAGGGGTAAATGAGACGGCACTACGACCAAATGGATTACCCAAGTCATTAATTCGTTACGACGGTAAGTAGTTCAAATTAGCTGTTCTCAAAACTAACTAAATTCTATTCGAAATCTTATTCTATATATTGTCTTAGCTCGCCAGAAGGAAAAGGCTTTAGGATCCATCACAGAGGTTGTACAAACTATTAAGCATC
Source organism: Ligustrum vulgare (assembly GCA_963555705.1). Taxonomy (NCBI): domain Eukaryota; kingdom Viridiplantae; phylum Streptophyta; class Magnoliopsida; order Lamiales; family Oleaceae; genus Ligustrum; species Ligustrum vulgare. Next base: position 32,756,692 of record OY743186.1, on the reverse strand, counting down.
CAAGATCTCATATGAAGTCTCTGAGTCATGACACAACTGCCAATAATGAAAATGACAAGTTAAATCTAGATTATATGCTCCCTGGACCAGCTGAATTGGATAATACACGTACACCTGGACGAAAAACCTCTCAACTGGATTCAAGAAATAACTTGCCTACTCATTGGGATACTAGCAGCAGGTCTAGCAAATCTGGCCGCAATTCTTTGATGAGGTCCGTCCTACTTGCTTTCCATTTTCCATTTCTCCAATTTATACAATACTGTCCTATATAATGGTATCTATCTTTCAATGGAAAGGTGATGGGTTGTACTAGAAAGTAGAAGTACTAGAAAGTAGAAATTCCATGCAGTTCAAAGGAAAAGCAAACTTGATCACCCATGACAGCATCTGTCTGTTGCTTAGCATTCATTCTTGTTAAAACAATAGTTTGATTTTCTGGAGGTTTTTAAAACAATAGTTTAATTTTCTGCAGGTTCAATGGGAGGTCTGCAAGTATGCAAGAAAATGGACTAAGAATCGAGCCAGAAATTTTGATGACGAAAGAGGTAGAACGAATAGACAGCTGGGACCATGCTGAAAGAGGAAGGGATATACGTCAAGGCATTGACCTGGCAACAACACTTGAACGCATTGAAAAAAACTTTGTGATATCAGACCCTAGACTTCCTGATAACCCGATTGTAAGATCATCTCTACATTGCAAGGTTTCAGTTCAATCTTTTTGTGCAGTTTCACATTGTTTTTACCCACGTGCCTAAGAAAAGTTTTCTATTCCTTTTTCTTTCTTGTATCACTCTTATTTTGACATCTTGATCCAGATATACAAGATTGCGTTGTTTCTAACTTGCAGATATTTGCGTCTGATAGCTTTCTTGAATTGACGGAATATACACGTGAAGAAATTTTAGGAAGGAACTGCAGGTATGAATGTTTCTGTTCTGATTTGTGATCAAACTTCCATCTTAAATGCTGTTCTTCCCTATCCTCATGCAAGGTGGAATTTTCCCTTTTTACCTTGTCACTGAAACGCATTGTTGCCTAAGATAGTTGAAATAATTCCAGGTTTCTTCAGGGACCTGAAACTGATCAAGCAACTGTTTCAAAGATTAGAGATGCCATCAGAGAGCAAAGAGATATTACTGTTCAGTTAATTAATTACACTAAGAGTGGTACAGTATAGCATTCAACATTCTGAAGATACAAGTCAACATTTATTATGGACTTGGACTAACGCTTCTGTTTGGAAATCAAAAAATTTTAGGCAAGAAATTCTGGAACTTATTTCATTTACAACCTATGCGAGATCAGAAGGTGCCTAACGATATCAAATCTAGTTTCTTGGTTAATGACCCTAAAGAATCTTTAATTAATTGACACTGAAATTTTGTTTGTCATCTTTCTCAACGTTCTCAGGGGGAACTTCAATACTTTATTGGTGTCCAACTAGATGGAAGTGATCATGTGGAACCGCTGAGAAACCGCCTCTCTGAGAATGCTGAGCAAAAGAATGCTAAGCTGGTATATCTTCTCTCATCTTTTTTTTCTTTTCTTTGTGAAGAACTTGGAAGAATTCGCTAAAATTTTATCTACTTCTTGAATCTTGATCACACAATTGAAATCAAGAAAAAAAGAAAGACGGAAGATAAGTACTTGCTGAAAACCTAAGCTAAACAAATATGTTTTTTTTTCCTGTAATAGTTTAAAGTTTTAGATGAGGTGGTTTAGCAGTGCTACTAAATCCTAAGACAGTACCTAGGCAGTGTGTAAAGTACTCAACTCCCAAATTTTAGTTTAACGAGGAAATATGGAATTCAAGGAGAGATTTTGCACATGATCATAAACCAGACAGGTGGGTAAACCATCTGCTGCTTGATTTCCCTCTACCTTGAAATCATGGTGAAACACAAGGTTACCAAACTAACCAAAACCTTCTCATTCTAACAATATTTCAAGATATCAAAGGGACTGAAACATTAATCTTTTTTGTATCAATTAGCATAAAGCTAGGGCGACTCGAGTTTTTATTAGGCACTTAGGATGCTAAGGTTTAACGATGCTTTAACCATTTTTTGTTCCTTAAGGTATAATAAACTTCCAATTTATAACTTTACCTGGAATATACTATTATACAAAAAACAATAGGAGAGATGACTATTGTGGGATTTCTCTATGGGAAGTGCTTCTGTTCCTTATTAAGGCCACTTGCAGACTACCAAAAGAGTTTTATATACATCAAAAAGCTTGACTTTTAATTATCTGAATACATTTTAAGAAACTAAAATCCTTAATTTTGAAGTCTATTGAATAGCCTGTTATCTGCAATTCTCATTTCAAAACCTTCCATGTTTGTCACTATATTCCACCTAATTCACTCGAAGATCAAAATGTTTAATTATCAGTTGAATATTTCTTTTTGTCAGGTTAAAACTACAGCAGAAAATGTTGATGAGGCAGTTCGAGAACTTCCTGATGCCAACCTGGTAAGGTATTCCTCTCTTATCTATAATCCTAATAAACTATTAACGTGATATTTCACTAAAATCAAATTAATCGCTTATCTAAGTTGTCACTAAAGTGACTTTATGCTATGTCACTTTCAGAAACCAGATGACTTGTGGGCTTTTCACTCTCAACCTGTATTCCCAAGGCCTCACAAACGAGATAGTACTTATTGGACAGCAATAAGGAAGGTATAAACTTGAGAAGTTTGCATATCATAAATAGTTTAATCAATGCCATTTTCATGCTGTAGTTATTACATATCTAAATAAGCCATGTTACATTATTTGATCTGAGTGGAGAAATGTTGCGTTTCATTAATTTTGGCACCAAGGTTAATTGAAAATGTCAGAGTTGCAACTTGCAAATACTCAAATTTTCAGTTTCCTTTAGGCATTAGAAGATTGAAGTTCATGGTGATTTCTGCTGAAGCCTAAATTTAATATGAACTTTATTTTTTTTTTCTTAAGCCTTTGATTTTTTTACTTCGTGTTTTTTTTTTTCTTTTTTCTTTTTTGTTACAGTGAAGCATATATTGCAACTTTTTGTTATGTTTGGAATAGTAGGGTAAGCAAGCTGAAGGAAGGCAACGTGAGACAATGTGTTTGTTTATACAGAAAAAATCTAACATCTGCATAAGGACGTAAATGCCCTAACTTAAAGTGCAAAAAATAAAGTGCAATAAAACAAGAAAAAATAACACATGTTAATGAAAATCAGCTTCCTACTGCATTTCCGACTCCATCATTCTCTTCGGGTGCGAAAAGATTTGGCCAGTCTGTGTAGTACGTGGTCCAAAGCAGCTTCTAATGTGTCCTACATAGAGCATGTCAATATTAAGTATTGATTGTATCTTTTGATGATATGTACTAAATAAAAATATTAGTTACATTTGTTATGTCATGCTTCTGTCTCATGTATCTTCCATTTGTATGGCAGCCAATCTTTTTTCGATGTCCAGGAATTGAAAAGTCATGGTTGCTTTATGTCGAGAAATGGCAGCATCGTGAAAAAGTTCATTATATTTTAATTCTTAAAATTTTCGGTGCAGAAGCAGTAGTCTGGAAAATCTTCAATTTCTTGTTTTAAGTTCTCAAAGTTACTGGATATTATTTGTTATAAAATGAAATTTAATAGTTTGGCATCTTCATGCATTTAGGAAATTTAAGGTTCCATTTCATCCCACGATTTTGAAAAGCACTACATATTTGAATATGCTGTTTAAACAACTGCACAGAGCATATTCCTATTTCATTATTGCATGTGCCCACTGATTCATTTGAAGATTGTAATTTGAAGGACAACATGGAGAATAACTTCTAATAGAGCAAGATTTACTCAATATATATACATTCTGTTACATGTAATCATGCATCTCACAGCTTTGTTCTTACAAGAACCTTTTTTTATCCAATTTAGATCACTGAAGCTGGCGGAAAAATTGGACTCAATAACTTTAAACCAGTACGACCTTTGGGATGTGGAGATACTGGCAGGTATAGTGATTTAATGTTAACTAAGTGATTTTATTAATTAGGTGGTCCTTTGTTATACACTGAGGACTTCTTACATGGTATTGTCAGGTTGGGGTTATTACCACTATAATAACTTTGAAATTTATCATCTTTGCTGTGTTAGCAGTATTTTGATTTGTCCATTTTCAAATAGCAAGCAACTTCATGATATTTATCCATACTGATGAAGACTTAGCTTGAAGTTATGTATAAAACCATTGAAATAATAAAAAGATTAAACAAAATGGGTGAATTATTCAGAGAACATCAATGATAAATTAATCAGTGTTCTACTAAATGGCATAAAATGAAAGGGATTCTCGTACTTTTCATTGGAATTGATAATCTTAAAATTGCAAGATACTTCAGAAACGTTTTGATTGGTTCGTGTTAATGTTTGTTTTCTTAATTTCAAGTTAATAATTTATCTTTTCATCATAGCGAACTTGTTTGCTAACCAGTAACCGCATAATTCTAACATTTTGTATCAATGATATGAAAGGCTAGTTCCTGATAGTTAGAGCTCAACTAGTAATTTGTGACAGAACTTTTTAGAATCTTGTAACAAGGTATGCATAATTTATATTCTTAACATCTTCACTTAGTTTTTAGGGAGTTATTCATAAACTATGACATCATGAAATGTATGGGAAGTTACAATTATATCTCAAGATAACATCATATGATCCACGTTAGGACATGTAACTATCAGTTTAAATTTATTCTATGCCCTCTACCCCAGAAGCATGTTGATTTTCTCAGATTAATGGCTTCTTCACAAAGCATCTCTCTTAATTGAGCCAATGTTTGCTGCAGTGTTCATTTGGTGGAATTAAAAGGTACTGGTCTGCTGTTTGCTATGAAGGCAATGGATAAATCTATTATGCTCAATCGCAACAAGGTATTATGTGTTTAGCAAAGTTCTGTGATCTGAGGCATATCTTCATGTTATACTCTATTTCTTATAGCATAATAATGGCAGATTCTTGACAGAAACTGAATAACCATTTTCTGTTGCTTGATTTACCTACATTTCTACACTTTTTCTTCACCATTTTACATTAAATGTTTGTTTGGGGAAGCTTAAAAAGTCGAGGTAATAGTCAACAGTTAATTTTAACCATACATTTCATTGGACCACTTCTATCAACTTTCAACCACACAATTCATCAGCTCTTATCAAAATTTGCTAATTTTTTTTTATCAAAAGCTTCGTCAAATATTACAGTGGCCATAATTCCCCTTTTTCCCCCTCAAAGGCACTGTAGCCTATCATCTAGATGAGCAATAAATTATTTCAATAAATAAGGGTAATATTATTCTCTGTTTGTTATAATTTGTGTTTAAAAACATGTTTTTTTTTTATGTTTTTGAGGTAAAATATGTGGTTGAAAAGTGGAGAGAAAAAATATGTGTGGTTAAAAAATTGTTTGAGGAATTTTGTAGAAAAAAACTTGTTTTAAAACAAGTTTGCCAAACAGAGACTTTTAGTAATAAAGATAGTTTGTTTGAAAAAAATTGACAAGTGATAAGGATTATATACAAAGGTATATTTCTATGTCAGATTCAATTAGTAAATATTGTTTGTACAATCCCTTCAATGGGTCTGCATCCGATGAAGCTGTTGACAACTACTACTTTCCTGAGGTAGAGTAGCTGCCAAATGTTATCTTCTATATCACATTCATTCATTTCTGATTTCGTTCTACTTTGGAAATCTGAGTCTGTACAAAATTATCTTGATCTAACAAAGTCAAGTCCCTCATTAGTCGAGCATGAAATAGAATATTAACACCATTAAGGGATTTGCAGGTTCATCGAGCATGCATTGAAAGAGAAATTATCTCGCTTCTAGACCATCCATTTCTTCCCACACTCTACACCTCTTTTCAGGTTCTTGTTTCTTGTGGTTCATCTCATCTTCTATTGAATACTTGTATCGAATTTGTTGTTGTAAAGATACCACAGAAATTATGTTCACATAAACTAGTTACATGGCAATTCATCCTACTCAGTTTTAGTCGTATTCTGGCATTGTGGGGCATGGTATCCCTTTTGTCTATCCATGACTTGAGTTGTTGACTGATTCTTCAAAGTTCTAGATATACTAGAGTCTAGAGGGTTGTAAAGTTGGTCCATAAGTCATAAATTAAGTTAAATTAATTATTATATTTGGAATCCACAACAAAACTGAAAATAGGCTACTTTCAAACTTTCATGATGCCAACCTATGTTATACTCCCTCCATCCCAATTACATAGGCTATCTTTCTTTTTTCTCTTGTCCTAATTATATAGACTTGTTTCTTTATTAGGAAGTATTTATTTTGTTTGTTTACTAATGTACCCCTATTCATTACTTTCAATAATAATAATTTTGATACTTAAGGGTAAGTTGAGAATTTTCTTTACAAAATTTATTTTTTCAATAAGATTAAATATGTTTTCTTAATCTGTGTGAAAAGTCAAACCAGCCTATATAATTGGGACGGAGGGAGTAACATGGAAGTTTGTCTATGCTAGAAAATAATTTAGAAAAACTGATGAAAAACAAAACTTTCGTCGGTAATATTTTTGAGGAAGACAGGATACATGCATTTTCTTAAAAAAAATTGAATCTTGACTTGCATGAGTGTTATTATTTACTCAATATTCCGTCCTAGTGAAAGAGGATTGCCTTTAAATGGTATCTGATTCTCGGTGGTTGCATATCACTATTATTTTTGCCAGAAACTCTTCATGCGCGGTTCAAGTTCTCATCTGATGTCTCTTTGTCCTTCCAGACGCCCACACACGTTTGCTTGATAACAGATTTTTGTCCTGGGGGAGAGTTATTTGCAGTGCTTGACAAACAGCCCTTGAAGATGTTTAAAGAGGAATCAGCAAGGTATTCCATTGCAAGCTTCTTTTAGTTGCTGTAAAGATTTCAGTTCTCACCTTTATATTTTGATGTTCACCTTAGATCAATCAGAATTGTATCCAGGAAAACATGAGTTTATGCCTCCAGTATGTTTCGTTCGATGAAAAATCTCCAAGCTATAGATTGCTACATTCTAAAAGAAAAGAAAAAGTGCTTATTTTAGAACTTGTTAAGTATAATAAATATCTCGTGTGGGCGCCTCTGAACCTATCACAATATAAAGAAAAATGAGCAGATAAAAATTCATTGTTTGGTTACCATTATCTTTTCAATGCTCTCTGTCATTTCTTTCCAGGTTTTATGCAGCAGAGGTTGTCATTGGCTTGGAATATCTTCATTGTTTAGGTATCTCATATAGCTGATAATTTCGTAGATAAATTTGCTCTTGCTGCATTATAACTGTTTGCACAGGCGTTAAAATAAATTATTGTCTTAGTCTGAGAAGCAGGTAGTTGATTCTTTATTTTCACGTTACAGGAATAATATATCGGGACCTGAAACCGGAAAACATTCTACTTCAAAAGGATGGGCACGTCGTATTAACTGACTTTGATCTATCATTTAAGACAGCTTGTGCACCCCAAGTATGCCACAGTCTTCTTGCAAGAATAATTTTGCTCTATTACATTTACAGAATTCTACCTGTTTGTTTCCCTCTATGTTGGTCCACAATTCATAAATTTCTACCAGTTTATAGTTTTGACTTTTATGTTTTACATAAAATCCTGTTCTCCGGTTCTGAGCTTGAGTTTTGTTGTCTTCTCAAATGGTTTATGTCTGCTGTGTGACAAATGCATTCATACTTCTCTAGTTTTTAGATCGACAAAATAAAAATAATGCAATGTCTTGTGTGGTAAACTGTAATTTCTCAGCTCAATACTTAGGATCGATCATCATCAATTTCTTTTTTATGCTAAAATTAATCACATTTTCTTAGGTTTTAAGGCATCCTCCGCCGAGGAGTAGAAGATCAAGGAGTCAACCACCTCCAGTATTTGTTGCAGAACCAAATACTCAATCAAATTCATTTGTTGGAACTGAAGAATACATTGCACCGGTATGGTTTACTTGAGTTTGTATAGTGATATAGTTTCCCCTCCTAATTACTTAATAGAAATCAAAATAACTGTTCAGAATTTTCAATGCTAGCATGATGTAGAACGGAAGTTCAAGGTTACAAACGTAAGCCTTAACGAGAGAAAACTGTAATTCACAAGAAAATAATTGCCTCCAAAATTCAATGATATTATTCAGAAACAAAGAGCGTTTAAATAGTGTCTCTAAAACCCTTAATTTAAGCAAAAGATCAAAATAGACATCTACTAAATTAAGGCAACTAAAAACGAAAAAGACAAAAATAACGCTAAAAATTTGACTGTCCGGTAGCAAGCCTTAAACTGAGAATTTGAGGCTGGAAACGTCAACCGGGGTAACTCAGGTTGGGACGGTATGGAGCGTTGAGAGACGTTTCCGAAAACATATTATAATAGAAAATCTGATATCAGTGCAAAAAGTTATGACTTTTTCTTCAAAAAAGCTCTTTTAGCCAATTTACGGTCTAATTCTTCTTCAAACTCTGACGCCAATTGTCCTACATCATCGTATCAAGAGCATTGTATTCTACAATTAAAATTGAATTTTTGGGGGGAAAATATAAATGAATTGGTCTTATAATTATGCTTGTATAGGTGATTTTTATATACTATGAGGACTTTGATGTACCTTTATGGGATAAATAAGATCAAAATGGAGATCAAAGCATGACACCATCTAGCAAGCTCATAATTTAACTGGGAAACCAACACTAATTAGTTGAATCAAAGAAAATAGCCATTCCAAATAACCTTGATGTTAGGTTCATGAATCTACTTTTGCCAGATTTATGAGTGCGTTGAGTACAGTATACTATCCATTTTCTTATTCTCTCATTTATTTATTTTTTGTGGGATATTCTGAGAAATGAGTAATGTGCCTTAGAAACAACAGTTATTTTCTTGCCCATTGTCTCTCTCTCTCTCTCTCTCTCTCTCTCTCTCTCTCTCTCTCTCTCTCTCTCTCTCTCTCTCTCTATATATATATATATATATATATATATATATATATATATATATATATATATATATGAGTTTATTCCATTGAACTGTTGTCTGCATAGAGTATACACATAGTTCTTGAAGATACCTATTTACCTGCTGATGGATTCATTTCAGGAAATCATAACTGGCGAGGGCCACGGTAGTGCTATTGATTGGTGGTCTCTTGGTAAGCATATTGATGTAGACTACATTTTATAATTCACACAAAATGGATTGCAAGTCGAAAAGGAATCTTGTTCTTTAATCGAAATCAATCAAGAAACCATACAGCTGAATGTAAACAATTTAAATAATAAACTCCGCTGATCAACAATCTTTTAATGGATTGGGCCTACTATACTAATAGGCAAAAAAAAAAAAAAATGACAATAATAACCAAAGATAGAAAATGCAGTTTGTGACAAAGATAACGATCTCAAATGACCAAAATCGATCATACGTCATGTGGCAAAGTGGCGGGTCTCATCTCGTTCGTGGAGAACTTTTCGAAAAGTGGTCATATAATTGCAATTTTGACAACTTATGCAAATTCGTTTGAAGTTGTTGCCTCTACCACAACACGTCTAGCACTCCCACTGGTCCACAAGGGTCATCGCCTTGTTCTATATCATGTCGTCTCGCGCTCCATCACATATGAAAATGGATGTCTCCTGAATTTAATTAGCAACTGTATACTTGATTATCCATTGTGCATTGAATATGTATTACACGCTTTATTATGTATTTCTTACTTTTCCGTCTCACGATCACTTGTATTTAAATACAGGAATTTTGTTATATGAAATGCTTTACGGAAGAACACCGTTCAGGGGAAAGAACAGGCAGAAGACATTTGCCAACATCTTGTACAAAGACCTCACCTTCCCTAGCAGCATTCCGGTAAAATCGTACACAGAACATGAATCCCTTTCGTTACACGACGTTGAAAATCTTGTATAAACTAGCATAATGTCATTCGTGTTTTCACCGAAGATCTTGATATAACGAAGATTACAGGCAACGCTTGCGGCAAGGCAGTTGATCAATGCATTGCTAAATCGAGATCCTGGTAGTCGTTTAGGATCTAATGGAGGTGCAAATGAGATCAAGCAGCACCCTTTCTTTCGTGGAATCAATTGGCCTCTCATTCGTTGCATGGTATACTTCTTATATTTAACAAAAATCCGACCCAAATTATTAAAAACTACCAACTTTACGAGTTCAGATTATCACTTTTACTGGAACTTATTTCAGAAAGAAGTTTCTTGTCTGTGTTTTGCATGCAGAACCCACCACCATTAGATGTGCCTATTCAATTGATTGGAAAAGAAGCCAATGCGAAAGAAAGAGACTGGGATGAGGAAGGGGTGCTTGTACATCCCATGGAGTCATTCTAAAGGTATGAATCAACCTAAATCTAGAAACATTCTCCAGGATTTGAGTAAACATGAGTAGATTCAAGTGATTATACGGATTCAGGTGAACATGGACGATCGCTGAAAATATTTAATCGAGCTACGACGACCCAAGCGGCCGAATAAACGAGGAGTACGATGCCCTATAACGTGCATTATGAGCAATGTAACTATCTAGGTCTGTAAATTCAAAATTATCCTTCATATACAGAGAAGCTACAGATCATGTTAGTATGTAAACTTTTCGAGATACTAAAAATAAGATGAAATGGCTATCTAAATCTCCAATCTAAAAAATGCGCCTTCTGCGATACAAAAATGAGATGAAATGACTATCTAATTCTTCGTTCTAAAAAACACTCTTAAATGTAATTCTCAACTATCACGCTTCATCCCACCTCATGCATTGTCCAGTTTTTTCGCACCTAGAGAGTAGAGACGCACTTAAACGTGATTCTAACCCTCGTCATTTCGGTATACTTTACGCTTTTAAAAATAATTATCTAAATTCACAATAAAATTCTCAATATTATTTGATATCAAGAATTTCTACGGTCCACAATGAAGTTGTTGATTTTCAAGTACATTCGAAATTACATGAAATCACAGCTTCGTTTCAAACTTGTCACACGATCTATACATTCATTACATTACATACATACACTAATGACAATAAATGAGACTCAACGACTTCACAACCACAGAAAAGAAAGTTAAATTTCAACTCTTGATTTCAGCCTTGGTAGCCTTAATGTCCTCCCCAGAACCACCGGCCTCCTCGACGATGCTAATCACTTTTGGTTCCCTTCTCCTTTCCTCAGCCAGTTTAGGCACAGTAATCCTCAAAACTCCATTCTCCAACTGCGCCTTCACTTTGTCCAAATCAGCATTCATCGGCAATCTAAACCGCCTCCAGAACTTCCCGGTGGTCCTCTCCGCCCTGTGCCACTTGTCACCTTCCGCTTCCGCTTCCTCCTCGGTCTTCCTCTCCCCGCTAACTCTCAGCACCCTATTCTCTTCAATCTCAATCTTGACATCCTGCTTCTTCATTCCGGGAATGTCGAGGGAGATTATGTGGGCTGCTGATGTTTCTTTCCAGTCCGTGCGTGCCAGCGCGAGGGACTGATGATCAATGGCGCCTTTAGACGTGGTGAGTGGAGAGTGTTCAAGGATCTTGAAAGGGTCTTCTTGGATGTCCCACATGGAGCGGCCGTAGGGTACTAAGGCGTGTGCTTGGAATGCCAGTAAAACAAAACCCAAAACGATGCATTTTCCTTTATGATCCATCTTCGGTTTAACAAGAAGAAAACGGTGAAACTTGTTTGCAGTAAGAATTAAGATTCTGTTGATGTTACAGAATGGAAAACAAAAGATTCTCGTGTGGGGGGTTTTGCTTTGAACGTGAAGTGTGAACTGTAGCAAAGGAGTACAGTCTACAAGTTTCTAGAGTTTTTTTCTGGAATACACGAGAAACAGTGGCCTACTTGTAGTTATAAAAATAAAATAAAATAAATTTTACTTTCTAAATTTATAGACGTTCTCTAAAATTTCAAAACACACTCTTTAAAACATTGGTAATACATGTACAATCATCATTTTGTACAATTTAACTTACAACTCGCGATGTGGGATATTGTGGTGTGTTGATTTTGAAAATAATGTAATGTGCGAATCAACAGAATTATAAATTAAAAATTGTAAGAATGTGTTGTACATATATCATAACTCCTTTAAAAATAGAGAGTTTTATTGAAAATTCTCTAAGCAACTTATTTTACCAAAATTAACTAATTTTCTTAGAATAATAGATATCAATGGATAATTAGTTGGGAATGATACATAGAACATGTTGTTACATTACATCATTTCAAGAACATGGTTTGAAAATATAAACATTAGGTGTTAAAAGATATAATTAACATATTATAAAAATTTACCCGACCTGCCCCACCTCATATCACCTCACCTCACCTCACCCTCCTCATTCAATTCAATTTTTACATAAAGAAGGTTTAAAAATACAAACATCAGGTCACACTTCATATGATCTGTGACATATAAAGTGTGATTTGGCATATGAAGTGTGACATGTGACCTAAAATATGGAGTATTACCTATGACATGCTGTTATTGGATGAATTCTAACATGTGACTTATGTAATGTGACTACGATCTATGACACGTGATCTATACTTGAGCATGAAAACTGTGACTTGAATATGTGATATGTGACCCCATGACTTGTGAACATCTATGACCCATGCATATGTGACCATCTTTGATATATGAACTATAACATATGATTTATGAACTGTTATATGTCATCTATGAGCTATAACGCATGACAATAAATATTGACCTATTAACAATAACAAGTGATCTTTGAATATATGTGACCTACACAATATGACTTGTGACCCGTGATTTGTAACTTTGAGAATTGATAATGACTGTGAACTATAACATGAGACATAAACATCAGTGACCATGGTTATCAATTCACATGTCACCGGCCATTGTGCACAAGTCACATATAATTACATCACCATCATCAGCACAGCACTACCAATACCTCAAACCCACCTCAAAAACCACCATAAAACATCCAAATAAATTACAACCTCCATCTCCACGCCAACCACCAACCCTAACAACAAAACCCCAAAACTGTCGACTTCATCACCTCAGATCCACAGAGAAGGAAAAGACCAACACCTCACCAGTCACCACAACCCCATCTAGCTACTCTAGGTTGGGGGGTAGGTCCTGGGGGGAAGTTATAGACACCTTTCCATATTTTGTATCTGGAGTACTTCATTTAATTTCCTCTGCAGTATTGGGCTTTGGAGGTACTTAGCATGCACTTCTGGGACCTGAGACGCTTGAGGAATCTTTTCCATTCTTCGGTTATGTATGGAAAGATAGAAATAAAATGAACACAATTTTTAGGGTCTAGATTTGTTATTCATTCAATGAAAACTATTGTTGGCTATTCTCCAGATAAAAGTCAGAATATGGTTCTTATGGGTGGTTTAAGAAAACATGTACTGATTACCCAAATTTCTTTTTTATTAGGTACACTTTCTCTTTGTGGTATTCCTCCTCTTGCTTGTTTTTTATCACCTTTTATGACAAATATTGGGGCACAGACTCCCTTCTTCTATATGTTTCGAGAGCGAGAATTGATATATGACCTATTCGGAGTTACCATCGGTATGCAAATGATGCATAATTATTTTCGTATCGGAGAAATAGCTGTTAATCTACCTCATGGATGGATAGAGAAATGTATAAGACCCATAAGTTGATTCGAGATCTCGCTATCAATTTCTTGGCATAAAAAAGGACTCTTCGTTGATAAAGTCGGTTGATTAGGGTAAAATTGTATCCCTTTGGAACTGTACATGCACCTTTTGATGAATACGGTTAAAAAGAATTGCGAAAAAAAGAATCAACTAATACGATGAGATAAAAACAAAGACAGAGAACAGGTTACCTACTCTTAACGATCAAAGCGAGCCCCTTTATTATGAATTCGTTAATTCAGAATGAATCAAATCTCCCCAAGTAGGATTCGAACCTCGACCACTTGGTTAACAACCAACCGCTCTACCACTGAGCTGTTGAGGAACAACGACATCTGTTATGTCAATGACACCAAAAGGGTATTAAATGAATGAAATTGGGATATGGATGGAATATAATGAAATAGAGCCACTTTGAGGTTGATCCGATTCAAGATCGTCGAGAGGTAATTCATTCATTGAATTTACAGAGCCGGATCTAAGCGTTGGCTAGGTAAGCGTATTCAAAAAGTGCATTTATTGACCCGTCCTGAACAGATTCCGATCTTAATGGGGGCAAAAAAAATCCGCCTTATGAACTGAGTGGGGTTGTGAGTTGGTCCCAATGCCTGCCCTGAATTATTACAGTGGGGAAAAAAATATACAAAAAAACAATTAAAAAAAAAAAACTAAACAGGGCTATAGGGTTGTCTCGACCCTACGAACCCAAAGCCAAACACACCTCTCGACCATACTTTCGCGAGGGATGGAGTACCGAGTACCTGCTCCATTTCTATCCCCCATTTATTCATATTATAACTTTTTTTATTGAAACTATATAATTATCTTTCTTACAAAAATTTACATACAATAATTTTAACTCTATAATCCATTTTCTATTCTTGTTAACCCTTTGGTTATAAAACGTTAGGAGCATGCTACTTGTGCAAACTGATTTACAAACTGGTTTACTCCCCCTCACAAGGAGGGGGTCCACAGTAAATCAGTTTGTCATCCACCGTTTGTACAAGTAGAATTATTCAAAACGTTATTAGCACGAAATATTCTATTAAGTTAATGTAAATATATTATTATTTTACGTCAAATTCAAACATGGAGATAGTTGGAGTAGAAAATATGAAAAAATAAAAAGACTTTGAGCTTAATTGGAGTAAATTAATAGCAACTGAAAGCTAAATTTATTGCACAGGATCCATGAGAAACATTACGAGATTTCTGTTCATCGGACGCCGGTACATGATGAACTTGAATCTTGATGATTAACCTTGCATGAAAATTCTCATGTCATTCCCACCATTAAGCAGCAGTCGCACCTCTGTGAAAATAACTACACTAAACCATCTCAAACAATTACATGCAAAACTCATTCAAAACTCCCTTCACCAACATAACTGGGCGGCTCAACTCATTGACCTCTGCACGCGCCTTCACGCTCCTCCGCATTATGCCTGCTGCGTTTTCAACTCGGTTCACGTACCCAGTGCCTTTGTTTTGACCAACATGCTCAAGTTCTATTCTCAATTGGGTGACCACAGTCACATTTTCAATCTATTTGATGACACGCACAAGTGCAATATAAAGCCTAATGCTTGTATATATCCGATGCTGATTAAAGTGGCAGGTAAAAATGGAATAGCATTTCATGCCCATTTGCTTAAAATGAGTCTTGATTCTGATAAATATATACGGAATGCGTTCGTACATGTGTATGGAAAATATGGCCCTATTAGCATTGCCCGCGAGTTGTTTGATGAAATGACTGACAAAAATGTAGCGGATTGCAATGCAATGATCTCGGCGTATTGGAATTGGACGGACGAAGTTGAGGCAAGACGGTTGTTTGATTTGATGCCGGAGAAGAATGTGATCACTTGGACGGCTATGGTTAGTGGGTACTCAAAGATGAAGGATTTGGTGAATGCCAGGAGGTACTTTGATCAAATGCCTGAAAAAAGTGTTGTATCGTGGAATGCAATGCTTTCAGCTTATGCTCAAAATGGGAATGCCAAAGAGGCCTTAAGTTTGTTTGATGAGATGCTGAGTGTTGGGGTTAGCCCAAACGATAGGACATGGGTTGCTGTTACTTCTTCTTGTTCATCGTGCACTGATCCTATCCGGGTGAAATCTTTGGTAAAGATGATCGATGAAAAGGGCGTTAACAGGGGCTGTTTTGTTAACACGGCTATCATTGACATGTATGCAAAGTGTGGGAACATTGAGATGGCAAGAAAGAATTTTGATCAGTTAGACGGGCACAGGAATGTAGTTACTTGGAACGCTATGATTTCTGCGTACACAAGGGTCGGTGAGTTGGCTTCAGCCAGGGAGCTCTTCGATCAGATGCCAGTAAAGGATGTCGTCTCCTGGAACTCGATGATTTCTGGTTATTCACAAAATGGACAATCAGCTGTAGCTATTGAGCTCTTCAAAGAAATGATAAGCAATGGCACAACGCCAGATGAGGTTACAGCTTTGAATGTAATTTCAGCTTGTGGCCATCTAGGGGCACTGGAACTGGGTAATTGGGTTGTGAAATTTATAACTGAAAACCAAATAAAATTGAACACTTCAGTCTGTAACTCTCTTATTTTTATGTACTCCAAGTGTGGTAGCATGAAAGATGCAAAGAAAACTTTTCACAGAATGAAAACCAGAGACGTGATCTCGTACAATACATTGATCACAGGTTTGGCAGCTCATGGAAAAGGAACTGAGACTACCAAACTACTGCAGAAGATGAAAGAAGAAGGCATTGATCCTGATCGGATCACGTATATCGGTGTATTAACAGCTTGTAGTCACACGGGACTGTTAGAAGAAGGCCGAGAGCTGTTCAAATCAATCAAATCTCCACATATAGATCACTATGCGTGCATGGTTGATTTGTTAGGCCGAGTTGGTGAACTAAATGAAGCAAAAAGACTTATTGAAAGAATGCCAATGGATCCTCATGCCGGAATATATGGCTCCCTTCTAAATGCTAGCCTCATTCACAAGAGAATCGACCTAGGGGAGTTTGCTGCAAATAAGCTCTTTGAGCTTGAACCAGAAAATTCAGGAAATTATGTTTTGCTTTCTAACGTTTATGCATCAGCAGGTAGATGGGAAGATGTTGAGAGAATCAGGGCATTGATGAAAAAAGAAAGGGTAACAAAAACGACGGGATGGAGCTGGATGGAACACGGTGGTACGATACACAAGTTTGCAGTAGGGGACCAATCCCACGAACGATCAGTTGAAATCTATCGGGTATTAACAGAAATGAAGAAGAAACTGAGAAATGCTGGATATGAGGCTGATAAGGGAAGTGCGTTGAGAGACGTCGAGGAGGAAGAAAAAGAAGAGATGGTCGGCACTCATAGCGAAAAATTGGCAGTTGCTTTTGCTCTGCTTGTCACTGAACCTGGAGCTATCATAAGGGTGATGAAGAACCTAAGGATATGTGGGGATTGCCATACAGCAATAAAGATGATATCTGAATTGGAGGAAAGAGAGATCATTGTGAGGGATAACAACAGATTTCACTGTTTCAAGGACAATTTGTGTTCTTGCAAAGATTACTGGTAGCATGTATATTCATTCTTTCCATTTTCTACTTCACAGTATACCGAATCTTATCTTTAACAATAATTTGGTCTAAACCTAGTTTTGCGTTTCCATTTCCATTTCGTTCTAGTTCTGATCGCTCCAAGATTATCTAAACTATGAGAAAGCTATCCAAGTCCAGAAATTGTGAATGTAACAAAGCAGATTACCTTCTACAGCATACACAAGCTTTGACATACTGGCACAAACGAAACAGTTGAAAAACATCTATCAAAAATCAAACCCAAAGAAAAGCACAATTCTTTTCCACAAAGATCCCTAAAATATTAATAATTCAGAAGCATGTTCGGAAGAGGAGAGAGAAAAAGAAATGTCAAAGTTGTTCAGAAAACCCAGATCCCATCAGCAGACACTCTACTTGATAAACTTAACATATGCAACAGACATGACAATTTTCGACTTTGATGTCTTAAACTAAAGGTTCCAAACTTCTAAATCCCAACTTGACACATGTTGACTTTCAATTTCAAAATGACAGATTTAAACTTTAACCCTCTTGCTACTGCAACTAGGGCACTTGTACTGCTTGATATGCTCGGCTTTTGCAGGTGTAATCTTCACACACTTTCCATGGAACCATCTCTCACATATATCACAGCAAATCCAGAATTCATCGTCACCGTAGTTATCCCCACAAGCTCCACAAAGTGTTGCTCCCTGTTCATCATCTTCTTCCTCTTCCTCCGCACTGTCATCCTCTTCTTTTGGTGCAGGTATCTTCACTGCCTTGTGCTGGGGTTCAGATTGCCGAGATTGCTAAAAGATGCAAAAACAGACCATGCATAAGCAAACCATGTGAGTAAAAGTTTGAAGACGAAGTTATATAGAATAGCAATTACCATTCTCCCAGCAGATTTGTTCTTGCCGTTGTTATTGGGAGCAGTAGTAGCTTGGTCCTTTACCTGCTTAACAGTTCCCGTCACAACTTCAAATACAGTTGGGACATCATTAATCATCTGGAAAAGCCTTTTCCTGCAAAACCAATTCCCAGCTAAAATCAGGAATCAAAGTGTTTAGGTCATCTCCACAACAAATATAGACAGTCGTGAAACAAGCAAAGATATTAGTCTTGAGAAACAGGCAAAAAAAAAACCCTTACGATATATATAATTTTGAAGATCGTTTCATAGAACCAAGAGGCAGTATCATAAAATGTCCATCTAAACTCTGAATGAAGAACCAATTTATAAGATCAAAATTGAAAGGAGATGTGCCTGCCCATCATTAGATGATAAAAATACAGACTATCCTATACTATTAGGAAGAGAAGAGAATTGTGACAAAATTTCTAATTGTAACTAAGCCTCTGCTTGGTATTGATTATTAGTAGCTTTTTAGGAACTTTATAGAAGGAATATTGGTGAGGATCAAGAAATATGTGGATAATAATGAGTAGTAGTTTTGAATGTGTAGTTGAAAAGTTTGACTGGATAGTAGAATGAATGGGTAGCAGCAGCAACTTTTAAGTCACTAAAATAATGTAACTCGAACATAGGCTAAATCTTCATTTTTCTTATATAATGTTATGGGCAACAGGAATTCATAGAACAACAAACATTTAAGATATATATAGTTTTTATATTTCAGAGCAAGGATATATAATCCATAGGATAAAAGCATCAAGAACCTGTATGTGGGATAAAGAAGACCCGGAAAATGGAAGCCACAGTTTTCCACAGCCTGCATTATGGGTGTAATCATAGACTAACACACAAAACCAGCATTGAGCTAACTGCTGCATAACTTCTCATCATACATAGAAGGCCAACAAGAATGTTTGCGAAGTGGCATTACAAGAAACTTCGACTCATAAATCATGATGTATAATAATTAGCAGAAGATAATCTCCTTCCATATATTTGCCAGTACAAAAGCTACATGCTTCCACATAGACAATGTGCAACACCAGACTAATAACCTAAGCTAACAAATTTGGAGAAGCAAACATGCGTCATTTTTATCAGTCTTTTGCAGCTGAAGGAAAAAAGGGGAAGCAAACGTTCATCTGTTTTAACTCTTAAACATCTTCGTGGCTGAAAGAACTTTATTTGGTCTAAGCATTTCTTGGTACTTCGGTGAGATCATCAAAAAGAATTGAACAAGACTGAAGACATTATAGTCTAAATCATCTTCATATTTAAAACCAGAATTGAGGATTAAAAGTGTCGTATTAATATCTTTGGATTTAACTTCAAAAAATCTGCGACTCATATAAGTAACAAAAATGACTCATATAAGTAACAAAAATATCTGATGAAATTTCTGAAAAATTAGTAGTACCAAAAATGAAATAGAATAAAATAATTGTACCACACTAGGATAATAAAGTCTATTCAGATTAAGCAAAGACATCCATTTAAACTTCAAAGTATCTATATAAGGAAACTTCATTTGTTCAAGATGCCGAAAGTTCAACACCCCACCAGGATCTACCTTCAGACAACTATAAATCTCGAAAGCCCGTACATGACCCTGAGTAGGAATTCTCAAGAGTAAGCTTCAGGGTGATGTTCTTAATTTTCATCTTAGTTGGAAGATTGAGAAGTCCCAACACTTTTTCCTCCTTTGCGTGACATTGGAAAGAGATATGGAAGGAGTTATGAATTGCAATATATGAAATAGGATAAAATCAAGAAGAAAGATGGAAAGAGGCATACTAAAGTTCTAAATATATATGAAAAAGGAGAATTGATTAGTATGAAAGAAGCCAAAGCATACAGGTGTATCACATGAAGATAAAATTGTACAAAACTCATGCCAATTCACATGAAGGTTAAAAGTTTGTATGGTAAAAGCTGAATATATTGAGATTATGTTAAGTTATAAAAGATAACAGAGTACAATTTTTCAAGCATGTAACTAGAGATTTTTTTGCACATAAGATAATAGTACAAAAGTTGAAGTTAATTGATGCATTTATAGGAAAATCAAGAACATTATCCTGAAGCTTAATCTCGAGAATTCCCTACTTAGGGTCATGCACAAGCTTCCGAGATTTATAGTCATTAGGAGGTAGATCCTGATAGGGTGTTGAACTTTCGACATCTTGTACAAATGGGAATATAAGTTTTAAATGGATTTTTTCTAAATCTCAATAGAATTTATTATCCTCATGCGGTATAATCATTTATTCTAATGTCATTCTTGATATTGTTAATTTGTCATAAATTTCACCAGTTGTTACTTATATGAATGATAGATTTTTGAAGTTAAACTCAGATATTAGTATGAAAATTTTAATCCCCAATTCTTGTCTTAAATATGAAGTTGATTTGGAGTAATCGTCTTGAGGCTTGTTCACTTCTTTTTGGTGAGAATCTCACCGAAGTACGAAGAAACATTTCTACTTTTCCTCTCATTAACATAATTCTTCATTTTATATTGGTTAATGTGTTAAGTCCTCGACATTTTACTGTTTTAGAAGATGAGGATGTTTGGCTCATGTGACAAATTTTTCAGAGTACTCCAACTTATGCCACATATAATAATGAAAAATATAGTAAAAAATATGGATCATAAGGGTTATCTCCCTTACGAGATGGCCATTAGTGTTTTATTGGAAAGGTTGAGTGCAGATTTAGATTGTTTTACATTTCATATTGCATGATGGTACCAATTATCATTTTTTTGGATAGCAGTACCATTCATTTATAAATTATACTCTAATTGTGCTCAAAACTGGTTGTGGGTTGACATCCATGGTAAGATGAAAATTTATTAGTTGCTTTCATATTAATTATTATTATTATTATTCCTGTCATTTCATGTAAGTGTGAACTTTTAAAATAAAAAATCAGGGCAACGACAGGGTAGATGGGCACCCATCCTTGTGACCAGACTAATCTAGGGATGAGGAGGGCAAGCCTTCCAGTTCGCGGGGCCCCATTGTCATTCCTAAATCGAATGTTGTCCTTCTAACTTTGGGCTCAATAAGCACATATCACAAACATTAGGATTACCTAAGGTAAGAAAGGAGGGAAGGCAATGATGGTAAAGGGAAAAACGGGCAGGAGGAGATGGAGGGAATGGTTAAGACAGGCGGATGGATAGGATAGACAGACATATAGTATACTTTTTGAGTGTGTAGAGGAGAAAACTCCTTACAATTGTGATTAAACAAAAATCATTGATGTATCCCTAACCATTGAAAATAATATCTAGTTAAATTAGGTCATTCATTCAAAAGAACAATAAAACACAAATGACAAGGTTTGCATAATTGCTTTTCTCATATGTTGTATGAAAGCTTGAATTCAAAGATGGATATGAATGGGTAATGAAAAATGCACCAACAGAAAGCCTCTCATCATTGACTCATCTTAAGATGTGGAGCAAGGAAAAAAGCTTCAAAGTTGCAATTTGCTGATTTACAATGGGATTGGAGACAAATTTGAAGAATTTTTAGTATGGAAGGTTTTCATAATTATTAGAAAACTAAGTGAAGAAATATGCACAATAATGCAATCTAGAAACTTTATTTGAACATTAGAGAATAAATATTATATTGCAAGCTAGGTGAATTCTGAGTGAAGAGCGGATTCATATATGCATGGAGAAAATACAAGCTGGATATATGCACAACTACAAAGTCAACCAGAACATGCATAAGGATGCAAATATGAATAAAATTCCTCATCAGCTGAATAAAACTGAAAATTTAAAAGTAGTTATAACTCCATACAACTAATTACAAATATGCCACAAAAAAAAATGAAAAAGAAAAAGAAAAAGAAAGAAAGAAATCCAGCAGGTAAAAATGAAGGGATTAAAACATAAACTATAGCTGAAAAAGGAAAAGAAAAAAGAGGGGCAAAAGTAATGACATATTCGCAGACATTATTAATAACTTGATTTGCATCATGGTCATAATTGGTATTGTTCAATAGCGAGTCATAATGACAGTAGATGGTAGAAATCCATTCTCTTAAAAAAGTTATTTATTAAAGTATAGCACTACACAGTGTAGATTAAGTTTACAATAGACCAGGTGTTTTAAATATATAATTACCTTTCACTCTTGCCAAACCCAAAGCGGGCACCAAAGTAAAATGCAACAGAAAGCAGCCACGAGTCACTGTGAACTGCAACAAGTGATAACCAGTCCTTTTCTTGCATCCCATCCCTGGCAAAGTTTATTCCCAGTGCTGGTTCAGGAAGTTCAGGAGGCACCTCTTCAGCAGGCAAGTTGACTTCCCACGTCTCATTTGGAAGCCCATAGAGACAGAGGTTCTCCTTTTCTGTAAGCATCAAGGCAGTCAAAATAGAAACAAACTTCATATGATCTGAATTTGCTTTTTGAAACATTTTAAAACTGTTCAACTGTGGAAATAAGAAAAAGAGTAAACTCCAAGCCCGCAATAACTGAAGATCCATTTGATTTGTAAAATGATATGATCATCATTATTTTTTGCAATTACAAAGTGTGGAAACAAAATGGCAATACAACCTCTAGGCATTTCCTGAAGAGAGAAAAAGAACACACGATCTAATAGAGGAAAAAGGTGCAAACATAACTATTTCTGCCCAATATGACAATTATTCGTTAATAACAAAAAAGAACCAGTTGAGATCTACTTCCAACTTGAAAACCCCTGAACTCACATTGCCTAGGACAGCAATAAATCAATTGGTTATATGTATCATAGATGCTTATTTATATGCTCCCAGTTCTCCAAGGCTTACTTAGCTATCTTCCTGTCCTTGACAAATATATGCACTAATGATAATTAACTAGGAACATAGTACATCACAGGATATTCTGCAAAGATAATGATATGAACAGATTCCCAGAACAAATCAAATGAAACACAACAAGGATTCACTTTTACCTCCAGTTCAACAAATGGCCTTAATCTACCAGCCTTGTGATCAGTATAACTAAGCAGCAAACATGACCAAAACACTCAACAAATATACTGAATGAGTACATAATGTTAAAAATCAATGCGTTAGTAATACAGTACAAAAATTAATATTCTACATTCTCTACAATAGTAGACTTCCAAAAATGAAAGAGAAACACAAACACTCAAAAACAAAAAAATGATCAAAGTCAACGCCTTAGTAATACAGTATAAAAATTAACATTCTGCATTCTCTACAATAGTAGACTACCAAAAATGAAAAGAGAAACACACACACTCAAAAAAAAAAAAAAAAAAAAAAAAAAAGAAGAAGAAGATCAAAGTCAACAATAGAGGAGGGTCATTTATCAAGAATCTCACCAGGATCGCACTGCTGATAACATTTCTCAACATCTGCATCATCCCCATAGAAAATATACGTCAGGATAATCCAAGAACGAATTCTAATACCCTATCATATTCGAGTAAAATTTAAAACACAAACATGTCATAATTCCGCACACGTACAACACATTTATAATAAATAAACACAAAATAAAAAAATATAGAATGTCGACGAAAATGAAAAAGAAAGACCAGTTGTAAGGGCTTTGATAAGTCCAGCACGACGGCCTTTGAAATCGTTGAATACTTCCTCTACAGTTCTCGGTATCGGATGCGGAATTCCTTCCATTTCCTACTACTCTTTCTGACCAATTTCCGGTCCTTGCTCTGCTATTCAACAGACAACCACACAAAAACCCCTAAAATTTAAACGCTTTTCTGGCTAAATTGAGCACAAATTGTAAAATTAGGGTTTTGTTGAAGGGCTAGGGTTTCTTCCTCATGCCTCCCAGTCATTAAAATTAAAATAAATAATAAAAGTAAAATAGATTTATATATATTTTGAGTGCGGGAGAGATTGGAATCTGAGAAAGGTAATATGTATGAGTGTGTTTTTGTGTGTGTCTATGTTTGCCAGAGAGGACTGAGAGGAGAGAAACAAGTGACGTGGTTTTGCAGAGTTGTCAGCCTAATAAACAAGCCTTTATGGGTTATTTTCATTGTTGGTCACTAAACGTTCAGTAAAATCTCAGTCGGGTCCTTATACTATAATACTTCTTATTTAGCTCCTGTTTGGTCCCGAAGTTTTTGAAAAACTTTCCCATAACTCATTTTCAACCATACATTTACATGGAATCCACCACTTTCACACTTTTCAACCTTTTTTTTTAACCTTACATTCTTTTAAAAATTCAAATTTCTTCCACTAAACTTCAATTTCCTTCCAGCATTATTCACTATTCAAAATCCTACATGAGTGTTTAAAGTTGACCTAATAAATATTCCACATAATAATTGCGTGTCTTTAAATGTTGAAAATCGATTGTGTTCATAATTTGACGGTAGTTCATCGTCCACAAAGCACTAGTAGAGCACTATTCATCCAAAATTTGAGTTTTGGAGCTAAGACATAAATTAAGCCCCTATTTTATGTTAATTACCATCAAAACTCAATTTAATCTAAGTCAAAATCAATAATAAATATTAATCACATATTTTCATTATTTCTATTAAAATTTACTAAAAATTTGATTTAATTCTCATCAAAGAGGGGCTAAACTAACTAGAACGTGTGGTTATATTGGATTTTGACACTTAGCCCATGTTTAGTGGAAATTAAAATTAAATTTTTTGTAGATTTTGATAAAATTTGATAAAATGTATAATTGAAAATTCGTGAATTCCTGAAATATATTATTGAAATTGATTGTCTGAATTTTAATTGTTACCAAAGGTAAGTTTAATAAAAAAAAACTAACAGTGACTAATATTGAAAATAAAATGAAGTTATTTGACTTACTCGTGACTTAATTGAGATTTCATTGGAAGTACAGTGACTTACACCATTTTCATTTGTTTTGTATTTTTCTACAGTAAATCTCACTATTAGACCTCAATCTATAGAGTTTATTGCGAATTATTCCCCAGGCTTTATTCTTTAGTTTTGAACCCTCAGGCTTATTTTTTGGTGCCATTTCCTTAATCGGACTGCTTAACCACCACTGCCATTCTCATGCTAGATGAAATATATATGGGTAATTATATTAAAACCACATTTTTTTATATTTACATCACAAATTAATTGCAAGGAATATCTTCAATATTTGTTTACTTTTGCTCTTATGTCCTTAATTTTTTCATCGCATTATTATTCATAACATTCCATTAATTAACATATTTTGTTTCTAATCACGATTTCTATTCAAATATTCTTCTAATTTGTATTGAAAAGGCGTGCAAATATTTTTTTAACTTTTGTAGTAATTGTTTATTTTGATTATTTAAAAGTATGAGAGATAAATAAGTATTTTTCGCCCTCTTAACAAATATTTTGTATGAAAATCGTCTCTAAAGACAAGACGTGAAAATTAATAAAAAGTTGATAATAAAAAAATTATATAAAAAAAATTTGGCAGGGTAAATGTAAGAGTAAGAAAAATTTAGAGATCTTTATTAAAATTAAAATGTGGTGTGGATATACTTACCCAATGTATATATGTTATAAAATAATATATTATTAGTGAATGACATTTGTTGACCACAAAATCTGGTAGGACATTGTGTCATCACGTCTCAATTCCTCCCTCTTGAATACGTGGATCTCCTGCGCACTATGACAAACAATTAACTTGCAAAGGGGGCCGAGGTGGCTCCCGTTTGCACTCTGATGCCAAAGTCAGTACTCATTTTAAGCAAATACATATTGGGTGCGGGAAATGTAAGTGTGTAAAAGAGAGAAAAGGGAGTGAGAATAAAATATTGAGTTTGTGTCTTGAGTTACCAACCTTTTATTTGGAGGCAGGTGTGCTATATTTATAGGAGAAGTTATGGTCTTTAGATGGTGACACGTGGTGAACTTTACACGTGTCTTTACCCTAGCCGTTGGAGGGGTAAACCAATTTCTTGGAAGTAATCATTGCTACTTCCGGTAGGGAATTGGCGCCTATCATATCTTCCATAAAAGGCAACATCTTGTTAAGCCACAGTCAACTGGGGAAAGTTACATATTTTAGACACTATCCATTGTCCCATCACATATCTGAGGTGTTACCACATGGCACCTCGACTTGCTATAAACCAGTTCAGATAGAGAGGATTCATGCGATGTTCCACCTCGGCAGTCGACCCAAAGTAAAACCCTAAGTTTCGGCTATAGGCTAGGGCCCATTGGGCCTCTATTGAGCCGCTACCGGTGATCTATTGGCCTCATTTTGGATGTGGTTTAAACACTAGTCCCTCAAATCCGATGTGGTCATTTATGGGCGGATCGAATTTGCCATAGGTTCGAAGTCATGGTTTTGTTATGGGGACTTTCCGTAAGTGAACAGCCACAGGATCGTAGTTTTATCCTAATTTTGTTATTTCCATTGTTTTATAATTAATTCGCAACCAATTGGCTGGGGATCATTGCATAGCGCTACGCACTTGCGGGGTGGGATGCAATTCTTAGCGAGGCGCGGACTCAAGGCAATGTTAACCTACTATTCCTATTTTCCCTTCCAGACGAATGTTGGGATATGTCAGCATGCCCTTTAGATGGCGCATTTATGGCAAGGAGATTGCTGGCATCTGTTTCCAAGAAATATGAAGGAGAGGGGGCACCTTACTGCGCGTGGAGTACACTTTGGTAGTTGAATAGTTTTCCCCTTCCCTCTACAGTTGGTGCTTTAATTAACCCTTTCCCCAAGATATGTGGGTTATCTAAATCAATCGTGCTGCTCAAAGATCAAGGGTTTGGAACTATTGGGTTCCTTATAAAGCCTCATTCATCCCAACTTTTCTCCTTTACCATTTTCTTAAAATTAACTCCTCTGTGAAGAATCGTATCATTCTCCCTTTTCTTGGAAGTCTTTCAACACTTCTCAAGGATTTTTAACCCAGCTAATTGTCTCAACCGTCCAACACCTTCCTTTGGTGCGTTCTTCTTTCGAGTACATAACCTCGAACGCTCATTTTCTGCATGTAAATTTCTTTTCCTCTGCATGTGTGAAACTTTTTTTTTTCTAATCTTCGAATGTTGGTTTGAAAACTTCATTTTGCATTTTTGTCTTCCTCTTGGTAAGTTTGGACTATTTTTAAGAAAAAATGGAAAGAGTTGGGGGAATGGGTTCACATGAACTGTTGACAATGGCGATTCCTGTCAGAGGTTTCTGCCCATTGTCTTTATCGATTTTTAGTTCTCGCTTATTTAGGGAACAGATTAAGAGGAGGAATAGAAAATATGGAAGTATAATTAATTTGGATGATTCTAACAGTGAAGAAGAAAAGAACCAGACCTACATGGCTCATCTATCATCCGACGAGGAGGCCATTTTGCGGGAACTCCAAAGCAAGCGGGATAGAGATTTGAGAAGAGAATAGGCAGTGGGCTCTTCTTCTGGTCATCAGGACCTGGGTCTGAATATTAGGGCTCCATTTAGGGTGCATAGGGAAGAATTAGGATTATCTGAGGAGGAAATAGACCAGGTCGAGGGTTGGGTGGACCTTGTGAACAAAGTATCAGGGTATCACGTGGATCCTGATCCGAACCCAGAGTTCTGGAAAAGTAGTGAAATTGCTTCAGAAATCTGAGGCGTTGATTTGGAAAGTGCTTCGGCGAAGTTCAGGATACCAGAAGGGGGTCTGATTGGTGCACCCCATACCTTCTTTCCGACCTTGCAGTCCTCCCCCAGGCCAGGTGACGGTTTGCTATAATGTTTTATCCTGTGGGATGAGGCTGTCCCTACACCCTTTCTTCATGGCGCTGCTTAGGAGTTACAACCTGAGTCCTTACCAGTTAGCTCCGAACTTCTGGACTCAGGCCGTTGGCACTTGGTTGGTGTGGCAAGAGGTCAACCCCAACTACCCCATCTCGTCGCATATCATCCATACCTTATACACCCTGAAGAAATCTATTAGAAGGGATAAGGATGTGAGGTCGGATGTTAAGGACTGGTACTACCTGTCACCCCGAGGCTCTTACCCCCTATTATCACTGGGCATCCTACTTCTATAAAGAATTGGAGAAACCAGTGATTCTGGGTTGCGCGGGAGTGGCAAAGCTCACCTGTAGACCCCACTCCGGAAATCACCGTTCCCCGAACTCTTTCCTCCCCTCGTGAGTCTTGTTTTTGCTTCGCGTCTTCAAGTGTTGTGTGTTATTTACTTCCCATTTTTCCTCATCGCTTTTAATTTATTTTCTTACTTTGTTGGCTTATGACAGGGTCCACTTTTGCCTACTCCTCTCCGACGCAGATTTGTCAGCGGTGAGGTGCCTATTTGCCTTCCGAGGCACTTTTCAGAAGGTCATTCAACAAAACAAACTTTTTGTCAAGCACGGCTTTATGAGAGCCATGGGTGAGTAGAGTTTTCTTATTGTATTTATAACTTCTGTCTCGACATTCAGAGTCTCATCTTTCTTTCTTTTCTGCTAGGTTCCAAGGACTTTCCTAAGATCTCTCTGATGGGCCTTATGTCCAAGAAGATCCCTCCTGCCCTTCGCCATGGCAGCGAAGTCGAGAGGAAACAGAAAACATTACTTGCTAACCTGCAAGTGGGGGTTGCAAAGGAGGTATCCGAAGCGTCCACCGCCCAACTTGAAGGTCCTCTGCCTGCGTTATTACCACCCCCCAGTTTGCTACCCGTGGGCCCCCAGCAATCAAACTTGGGATAAGAGGCCGAACCTAAGAAGGTCATCGTAATGGGGAAAGGGAAGAGGTCGGATCGTGGTGGCTATAAGAGTGAAAAAGATTCTAAAAATGTCTTGGTGCCATCTTCCCGATCTGAGGATATTTCTGAGCCCATATCCAAGGATGAGCCTGCCCCTTTGAAGAGGCTCAAGAGAGGCAAGGATATCAGCTCCGCACCTCCGCCACCAGAGACTCAAGACTCGGAGGATGAGCCTTCCGTGTCAATTCCTGGGCTAGGTTACAAAGTAACCCCTGCGGCGACCGAAGAGCTCAAGCAGATTAAAGCCAGTGTCCTTCCCAGGGATGTCACTTATGATCCCAGCCTGTTCGACTCCCCCAACTCCCCACCTGCAAGAGCTACCTTGGTCACGGAGCAGTTTTGGACTAAGGGCTGGTCCGCCTTTTCTTCCAGCGCCACCCCATCCCGGAAACTACTTGCTGCCAAGGTCATGAATGCTAGAGCGCTGTCCCTCATAGACGAGGTAGAATCCTTTGTGTTGGAAGCGCAAAGAGACAAAAAGGATGCGGAGACTGCACTTCGTCATGCGGACAATATGTTGAAAGAAATTAATGATCTTAAAGATCAATTGTCCATAGCCCGCAAGTCTTCCTCAGAGGATAGGGCCCTTGCGAAGCGCCTTCAGGAGGATAATGAGAAGATAAGGCATGACCTTCAGGCCTCTGAGTCCGATGTGGCGACTCTGTGCAAGAAGCTTGACGACTCCAATCGTGCGCAGTCCATCACAACTGAAGCCCTGGTGGAAGCAAATTCTATGAAGGGAAAACTGGCAGCCGAGGTAGCAGATATTACCACCAAGTTGGACGGGGAGATGAAGGCTGAAGAGGATTACACCTCCCTGGAGAAACACATTGAATCCAAGATCGAAGAAGCCTTGGAGCTCACCATTGCAGCTCGGGTGGAGGAGGTCGTGGGAGCCAAAGTGTCGGAGGCGGTTCAGAATTTCAAGGACACTTTTGAAGAGACCTCTGAGTACGAAGCTATGCAGAGGGTTTTCGGGAACGTTGGGGCTAGGATGGATTTGAGGGATGTAAAAGAGGCTTTCCCGAACTTAGAAATTTCCCAGATCGAGGCTTTATACCCGAAGCTCCATCCTACTGATGATCCCTCTGACTCATGCCAAATTGTGTCAGGCGGAGACTCTGCAAAAGATGTCCTTCAATAAGTTTTTTTTTTTTTTTGGATACATTTCTCAAATTTTGAAGTGTAAATGTAACGATTAATACAGAAACAATGTGATTATTCCATTAACTCAATATTTTGATCATTTTGTGTAGTTCAACATTTGTGTAACAAGAATTTTTGGATTTTTATGACATCGTCTGTAAGTCTGTAAAAAACGTGAACTTTCTAAATGCTTTGTATATTTGATTTGTATACTCGATAGTCCCTCAGACCTAAGAAGCTCAAGACATTCATGTTTGCTGGTTAGGTCTGACTTGATAAATATTTGATCACATTCGTGTCATACCTTTTAGTACCTGCGATTATTAGCTAAGCGAGCTGTTGCTGATGGTTTATCTCTTTTAGCTAAGACGCAGTAAACGCAGTGTAGGCTTACAAGAGTCTCTTGCTTATGAAGTTCAAGCATGGAACTGTTAATATTTTACGGTCGCTTGTTTATCATAGGCAAAGTTATACTTTCACATGAACTAAAATAATTTAGCATTTTTAATAAATGCCATGTTTAACAAAAAGCATTTGATGCAATTGGTTAATACTACTAGCTCATTGATAGGTATGAACTTGAGATAATCATACTAACATTTACGAGATTTTATCGTGGGATCTTGTTTCATCGTACTTGGCCTTAACCATTTTTGACGGAAATTTCCCGCATCATAACCCGTCGCAAATTATCATTAAACTATGTGGGGATATTACATGCCCAAGAGGAACTTAATTTTATTGAAAATATCGATGAAGATGATCTGTGTTCCACGGATTACGCAGGGGGACCCCATATAGGTCTTCGATCGTATATGTACCAGGTACTAACTCGGCAGTGACTTTATAAGGCCCCTCCCAGTTAGGACCCAGAGTCCCTACTCCTGGTTCTTGAGTAGAAGGAAGGATCTTTTTAAGAATCTCCAACGCTAAAGAACCGATTTTTTACCTTCTTGTTGTAGTAGCGAGCTATTTTTTCCTGGTACCTAGCCAACACTACTTGGGAGTTATTCCTTTTTTCGAGGAGGAAATCCAAGTTTTCCCTTTGTGCTTCCTCATTTACCGCCTCTTCATAATGTATTTGGCGAAGGGAAGGCACCCCAACTTCAACTGGACATACCGCCTCTGATCCATACGCCATGGAGAACTGCATTTCCTCTGTTGCGTTGTGTGTAGTAGTCCGAAGTGCCCACAACACTTGCGGGAGTTCATCTACCCATGCACCCTTCTTTGATTTCAGTTTCCTTTTTAGGGTGTTATTTATGGTTTTGTTCACGGCTTCAACCTGCCCATTTGCTTGTGGGTGATGTGGAGATGAAAATAATTTACAGATTCCCAAATCATCGCATAATTCGCCAATACTTCTATTTTTGAACTGTTTTGTGTTGTTACTAACCAACGAGTGCAGTATTCTAAACTTGCATATAATATTCTTCCAAATAAACTTGGAAGTGTTGGCTTCAGTGATCCTCATCAGGGGCTCTGCCTCGACCCATTTGGTGAAGTAATCAATTGCCACTATTGCGAAACAATTGTTACCAGTGCCTCGAGGCATAGGACCAATAATATCGACCCCCACTTCGCGAAAGGCCAGGGGCTAGTTACCACAGTCAATTTGTGATGCGGATGATGCGGTATGGTTACATGCATCTGACATTTATCACACTTGCGGACGAAGTTATGAGAATCCTTTCGCATAGTGGGCCAAAAATATCCCTGTTTGAGGACTTTTCGAGCTAATGATAACGCTCCAGCATGGTTACTGCAAATGCCCTCGTGAATCTCTTTCATTATATACTGTCCTTCCTCCGGCCCAATGCATCGTAGCAAAGGAGAGGTGTAGCTCTGTTTATAGAGCAGATTGTCCAAGATGACAAAATTTTCGACATACCTTTGCATTTTTCGAGCTGCTTCCGGCTCATCTGGTAGAGTTTGATACTTCAAGTATGCCAGAATAGGATTCATCCAAGAACCTTCTTCTTCTATTACCAAAATCTCTGCTCTTGGTTCGATGGAAGAAATTAGCAGATGCTCAACTGGCACCATTTTGAGGAGCTCGGCATCCTTATTGCTTGCCAGTTTAGACAAAGTATCTGCATTAGAGTTCTCAGCTCTAGGAGTATGAAGCAATTCAATTTTTTCGAAGTGGGCAGCTAAATCTTTTACTTTTCTCAAGTATGCAATCATGGCTGGCTCTTTGGCAGAGAACTGTTCTTTAAATTGGCTTACAATAAGCTGCGAGTCACTGCTTGCCACCACTGACTTAATTTTAAAGCTTTTGCAAGCCTTAATCTAGCTAGGAGCGCATCATATTCTACAACATTATTTGAGGCTTTAAAGCCAAAGCGAATCGCGCTGGGTAACTTGTGTCCCTCCGGACTCACCAGCAGTATCCCCGCCCTGGATCTTCCTTCAGCATAGGACCCATTGACGAACAGCTTCCATTCGAGGCTATCGTCCATGTTATCAATCATCTCAACCTCGGGTGGATGCGTGAACTCAACTATGAAATCTGCTAACGCTTGGCCCTCTATAGATGACCGAGACACATAATGCAGGTCATACTGGCTAATTTCTATCGCCTATTTCATTAACCTTCCTAATACATCCGGTTTCTGTAATACCTCTCTCATAGGAAAGTTTTTCAGTACATGGATGGAGTGCGACTGAAAGTAGGGGCAGAGTTTACGAGCCGCAGTTATCAACGCTAGAGCAAGTTTTTCCATATATGGGTAACGTGTTTCCGCATCCAGCATGGCTTTGCTCATGTAATATACTAAAAGCTGATTCCCATTCTCCTCTCTGACCAACACTGAGCTAACGGCCTCCTTTGACACAGCTAAATACAGAGAAAGTGGTTCGCCAACCTTTGGTGTGGATAATAGGGGGGCCTGTCCTAGGAATGCCTTCAGGTCGGCAAAATCTTGCTCACATTCTGGTATCCATTGAAACCGTTTTCCGCCTTTTAAGACCTTAAAAAATGGCAAACATTTGTCAGTGGACTTGGAAACGAATCAACTTAAGTTAGCAATTCTTCCGGTTAGACCTTGTTGAGTAAAGCTTTGATCTTATCCGGATTGACTTCAATCCCTCTCCTGTTTACAATGAATCCAAGAAACTTTCCAGATGCTACCCTCAAAGCGCATTTTGCAGGGTTAAGCTTCATCCGATATTTCCTCAATGTGTCAAAGGCCTCTGATAAATGGTGAACATGTTCTGAGGCGACCATACTTTTGACCAACATGTCGTCGACATATACTTCCATGGTACTTCCCAACTGCTCTAAAAACATGTAATTTACCAACCTCTGATAGGTGGCTCCTGCATTTTTCAAACTGAACGGCATGGCTTTATAACAATAGAGCCCCCTGTCCGTGATAAAGGAGGTGTGCTCCTCATCCGACTCATGCATGGGGATCTGATTGTACTCGGAGTACGCATCCATAAAGCTCAGCATCTCATGTCCCGCTGTAGAATCAACTAGTTGATCAATTCGAGGCTGAGGGAAACTGTCTTTAGGACAGGCTTGGTTTAAATTCGAAAAGTCAATACATACTCTCAACAACCCATTCTGCTTGGGAACCAAAACGGGGTTTGACACTCACTTCGGATACCGGGATTCTCTGATGAAGCCATTCTTCAATAGCTTTGTCACCTCCTCTTTCAAGTCCTCATATTTATCCGAACTCATTGGCCTCATCTTCTTCCTGTGCCCAGGGCTTCTTGGGTCAAGTTGGAGCTTGTGACAAGCCACTTTAGGATCAATTCCAACCATGTCGTCGTGTTTCCATGCGAATACGTCAAGATTTTTGAGCAAGAAGCTTTTCAATTGATCTTTGTATTCAACTGGTGAATCCATCACAATATGTAACTCCTTGATTGGATCATGTGGATCAACACAGAAGCATTCCAGCCTTTCGGCCGGGGTAGAGCAACTTTCACTGGTCATCCTTAGGTCTAGATCCGCCAGATCCCCTTCCAGTGTCATGGATACATCTTCATCTACCGAGGACCCTTCATCCAGTCTTCCAAGGTCTGGAGTAGCCTCAGCCATTGTCACATCACTAACCATATTTACGCTCCGGTCTTGAAACTTTCAGATAGCATTTGTGTAACAGGATTGTGATTCAGTTTGGCTCCCCCTAACAGTGGCTATGCCATGTTCCGTTGGGAATTTCATACAAATATACTTTGTATGAGTTACAGCCCCTAGGTCAATTAGGCCGAGCCTCCCAAATGAGCCATGATATGAGGAGATTTGGTCTATAATCAAGAACTCCATGGGCATTCTAGAGGAGGCTGGGGGCTGCCTTACTTCCGTCATAAGGGTTATGGATCATCTGGGAGTTATGCTATCTCCGGTGAACCCATATATTGGATCTGAGACTGGAATAAGTGGGGTACTAATCCCCATCTTGTCAAAAGTTACTCCATAGATCACATTCACCAAGGCACCGTCATCTACCAGCATCCGTGACAATCCATTCCGAGCCACCACCACCCGAATAACTGTTGTTGTGTAAAATCGCAAGTATACGATATCGCAATCAAGTAATAAAGTGACTATTGAGTCGAGTGATCGTTCCCACGAGGACTGTTTACTAAGTACCGAAATATGTCAGTTCTAAACTTTATTTGAACAGAAAAAGAGAATTTGTGATTGTAAGTTAAAACTAAAGAATTTAAAATTGCAGAAATGTTATGTTTTCAAATAAGATTGTAAAGTAGTTGGGATTCACGAGTTCACCTAATCAATTAAATCAATTCCAATTCATGGTTCTATTTTCTAAATATGTGTTCGATCGAATTCACTAATTCAAATTGAGATTCCTCTCTCGAGTTTAAATCAATCCTACCTAAATAAGTTAACCTTGTATCTCTACAGCGGGTCCGAATATTCCTTATCTAGATGCATTACACACGAGAATTCACACACGACCGCAATAATAACAAGAGTATATCTCTATCTCTCGTTCAATTACCGGATTTATTACCTAGATCTATGCTATTAACTCACCTCTCGGATTGTGAAAATAACACATGAAATCATGAAAGAATGGCCAGTTCATTCACGTATTAAACGCAATAATAAATCAACACATGCATTAAAGCGTTAAAACAAGGAATATGACATTAAAATAATTAACTAGGCTACATCGTTCATCCCAACATAGAATTTAGTTACACATCTTGATTAAAGAACAATGACAATAAAATAAAACGTTCATTGAAAATAAGAAAGAAGAATGGAAAGATTGCACCAATTATCAATTCTTCAAGTATCTTCAATTCACGCCCCTCTGCAACGCTTGATTCCCCAAGAATTTGATGTTGAATTCTCTATTGTGACTCGTTCTATGGAGAGGCAAATGTTCAGATTTAATGCCTCTTGTGTTGTATATATAGGTTTTGGAGAAACCTAGGTCAAGAAATAGAGAATTTTGTTGAAAATCGCGATAAAAAGCCCACAGACGGCCCAGCTGGATAAGCGCGCGATCGCGTGGCTTCAACCCTAGCGATCGCGTGCTTAAACCTAAAACTCTAGGGTTATAATTTCACACCATCTCACGATCGTGTGTTAGGTATCCAGCGATCGCGACTTCCATCTTTTTTCGGCTGTGTAAGTTGGTCCCTAACTTTTAATTGTACCTTCAATCCTCAACTTCCAGTTGTTGCAATTTACTCCCCAAACTTTATCTTCTTCTCGATTTGCCCATTTAAGCTCTCAAATCCTTTAATTAGGTCCTCCAACCTCTGATTTGTTCACTTGAGCACCATGGACCTTCCCAGTTGACGTCACATATCTCTCACTTGCTCAATTAAGCTCCAATTAACATCCAATATTGTCGTTTTTTCATTAATTGCTTCATTCTTCTTCGATTGAGACATTTTCTGAAAAGTAAACAAATAAACACAAATTAAGGAGCATATATTCTAAAACGACAATAATTTCTTCTAATTTAGACATATAGATAAGTCTATGAAACACACTTATCAACAACCAGCGCATCATTATGTGGAAAGTGTACCCCAATAGCGTCATCCTGGGTAAACGTGATAGGTTCTGTCCCGGACATCATAGTAGGATGCGAATGGATGTGATAGTTCACGTTAGCGGGCTGTTTGGTCTCTCCGATGTACCCTTTTTGGGAGTTATTGGTACTCCCGCCTGGGTGGGGTCCTCCCAATATGGTGTCAATCTTGCGGATCGGCGGGTCAGTTGCAGTCACAGGTGGTTCTCTTATATTTTTATCATGTGCCAGGGGGTTATTTTGGTCCCTACTCATATCCCTTTGACGACCATCTATCCTTTCCTTCGTAAAGCTCTTCCATGGAGCTCGCCTATCAGTTCGATTGAGCTTTTGATTATTTGGCCTTTGCAGCTTTCCTTTGTCAGGGGTGAAATCGCCTCCCTTTCTTCCGTTTGCCTTTTGGTCTGCAAACATGTAGATTTCTCTACAATCCTCTATTGCATGGCCGTAATATCTGTGGTACGCGCAGTAGGCCCCAATCATAGGTTATTTTCCACTTCGGCTACCCTCTATTCTTCCAAGGGCCGAGAGGGGATTTGGTGCAAGCGTAGTGGAGTGTAAGTTGGGAATAGCCTCAGTGATCTCAGCCGCATAACTGGATCCGGTCCCCGGAAACGGACGTGGCGCACCCCCACGATTACCGCCAAACCTATCCTTATTGCCTCCCTTCCTCTGGTTCGTTTCATTAGGGTACCCAGTATTGTATCTCCCCTGAGGATGATTGTCCCTGGCCCTAGCCATTTCTTCTGAGACGATCTCCTCTTTCATCAAATCTACCAAGGCGTTGTAATCCCTCGACTTTCTGTTTCGGACATCCCTCCAAAACATGCTTGTCATGTCTAGGCCTCCTTTTAATGCAGAAAACATCTCCGCCTCGGTGATGTTTTCACAGATGTACATTTCTTCTATAAACCGAGCTAGGTAGCTCTTCAAAGACTCCTCCCTTCCTTGCCTTAAGTCTTGAAGGCATTGAAGTAGGAGCTGGCCGGGCCTGGAGGAAACAAAACCATTTTTGAAAGCTGCCTTCAAATCTCTCCAACTGTGGATGCTACTAGGAGGGAGTTTTTTATACCACCGTATTACACTTCTCTCAAGTGTTAAAAGCGAAGACTTTGCACTTCAGCGCGGGGTTAGCTCCAGCTATTTCCATACTGGCCCGATAATTTAATAGGTGATCATCAGGGTCACCTCTGCCAGAGTACTTTGTTATTTCTGGCATTTCAAAGTCATGGAGCACTGGGCACTTTCGGATGCCCTCCGTAAATGGGCTTATTTCTTCTTCATCATCCAGCTCGTATGACGGTAATTCACTGTTCTCACCATGGTCGGAATTCATCGCGTCATGGTATTGGTCATAGGGCGACTGAAGGTAATCCTGCCCCCGTGGTGGCAAAACTCGGTCGTAATTTGGCTTTTGAAAGGTTGGAAGGCCACCCTGAGTTAGGGTCCGGGTTGCTTCTGCTCTTCTCTCCCCCTATTTCTAGGCTCGTGCATGGGGCTCCATTTTTCCGCCCCTGCATCATATCTGTCCTTAGGCATTTGGCTCCGCTAAAGGGCTTCTTCAGCTTGTCGCTCCCGCCTATTTCTAGGCTCAGCCGCATTATGCCGACCTTGGTCAGTTCGGCCCCCTCGTTTGCCCCTAAATAGTCCCCCTATTCGGCTAAAAACGCTGTCAGACTTTGAGGGCGAAGTCTCCCTATGGTTAATAGGTGATTGACCTTGTTCTCTTGGTGCTTCATGTAATGTGGCTGCGAGTACTGCGGGGGCATCATGGGTTCGTTTACAACGTATCCCCTAGCTATATAGGCATTCATTGCAGCGGTTTGTTCTATCTACTGTTTTTGCATTTCCAACATCTGGGATGCCATGCGCGTCATATCTCGCAGCATGCGACTATTCCGGTGCCGGCATGGAGGGTTAGGTTGGGCCACCCCCTCATTTATGTCCTCAAGAGGTCTCTAGGGAGCCTCCTCCTCGCTGTGTTGTTCCCCTCTGTTTCTTCGAGGGTTGACATCGTTATCACTTTCATTCATGTCTATAGCAATTCGTGAACTTATATTTCAAAGCTTTGAGCCTTTTTCAAGGTCAACAAACTTATATTTCAAAGCTTTGAGATTTTTTTCAAGGTTAACAAACTTATATTTCAAAGCTTAAACCTTTTTCAAGGTTAACAAACTTATATTTCAAAGTTTTAAGCTTTTTTCAAGGTTTTTGTGGTTCTTCACTCTTTTCCAAGAGGTTATCCGCCCTTTTCAAGGTTTTGCGTAGCTTTTTGCTACGTGATTTCGTGGTTAGAAGTGTGGTTTCCCACAGATGACGCCAAAATGTTGATCACAAAATCTGATAGGACCTTGGGTCAACACGTCTCAGCTCCTCTCTCTTGAACACGTGGATCTCCTGCATACTATGACAAACAATCAGCTTATAAAGGGGGCCGAGATGGCTCCCATTTGCACTCCAATGCCAAAGTCAGTACTCATTTTAAGAAAATACAGATTGGGTGCGGGAAATGTAAGTGTGTAAAAGAGAGAAAAGGGAGTGAGAATAAAATATTGAGTTTGTGTCTTGAGTTACCAACCTTTTATTTGGAGGTAAGTGTGCTCTATTTATAGGAGAAGTTATGGTCTTTAGATGGTGACACGTGTTGGACTTTACACGTGTCTTTACCCTAGCCGTTGGAGGGGTAAACCAATTTCTTGGAAGTAATCATTGATACTTCCGGTAGGGAATTGGTGCCTGTCATATCTTCCATAAAGGCAAAGTCTTGTCAAGCCACAGTCAATTAGGGAAAGTTACATATTTCAGACACTATCCGTTGTCCCATCACATATCCGAGGTGTTACCATAGGGCATCTCAGCTTGCTATAAACCAGTTCGGATAGAGAGGGTTCATGCGATGTTCCATCTCGGCAGTCGACCCAAAGTAAAACCCTAAGTTCCGGCCATAGGCTAGGGCCCATTGGGCCTCTATTGGGCCGCTACCGGTTATCCATTGGCCTCATTTTGGATGTGGTTTAAACAACATTTATACCCTACAGTCCAAGTTTTTTATTCGAACTCGATCCGAATCCGATGAAATTAATGGGAAATAGATTTAGGCTCTCAATCCGATAAACCAATAAAGATCTGAATCCAATAATCCGTTAATTAAATAGAGCAAATACGGATATAAGTCAATACAATCCGATCCAATTTTTTTATAATAATATAATATATTTTATATATTATTGTATAATTTTATTCCATGTAATCTCTTTCATTTTAAAACTTGTAATGTATTTTATATAGTATAATTATAATATAATATAATATATGTGATAAAATCATTCCCATTCCTAATTTGTCATATTTTTTTTGAGTAGCTATATATCATTAGTTATTTCCTGCTAGTTCCTAATTTGTCATATTCTTCTTGTAGAACTTGATAGGGATACTACAAACAGCCAAACAAGGCTCTATATGATTTTGCAAGAAAGAGTTGAAACTTGTTAAGGAGGAGAATTTTTCTATTTCCCTTAATTTTTATTGTTTACTCTCTTTAAAACAATTTTTTGCTATGTACGAATTGAAATATTACATATTTTGGTTACTTTTAACTATGTGGTATGTTTTTATATATCCATTGTTTTTTAAAAAGTCTTTGCCGGCTAACAAATTAATATGTATTTCCTTATATTTTTTAATTTCTATTATTGTTCTAATTTTTTTTGAGATATTATTGCTTTATTTTTTATGAATGATATGAAATTATGATTAATTATATGAGTAAACTTTTACTCATTAATATGTAAACATAGAAAATATTTATGCTAAAAATAATTTTGGACTGAATAATCAGATATAGATTTAACTACAAAAAATTCGTCGAATTATCAGATCGAATCTACAAATTATTATTATTATCGGATCGAATATAGGCAGATCGAATCCATATCGGATCAGTTTACACCCCCAGTTGTATCCTCCATTGGGTTGTAGTTCTTAATAAACATAATGTCTATTAACTTATCTATTATATTCTCCAGCAGTGTAGAAATTCGCAGAATTTGAATAGTCTGCAGCAATTGTGATCAAACATTGATATCTTAGCAATCCATGGTCTAATAATCATGAAATTTGGACATGACGTCCCCAACTCATTACTCTTTGTACCCAAGAGTTTAAGATTAAAACTCAATTGTTCATTTATGATAAATAGCTATGCGAACAATGACAAATTTTATCACACTAAATTTTACATCTTTGAATAATATGTGATTTGTTAACTATTTATGATTTTATAAAATTTTTAAATTCAAGTAAGTTTATTATTTAAAACATTTTTATTCTTATATATATTTATTTGTAAATTTGTAGATCAGTTAAGTCTTTTGATTTAGCTAATGCTCCTAAAGAAGCATGTATTTTTATTATGATACAATTATTGCTCCCGATGAAGCACAATATTATATAGTTCTAAATGAATATTGTCTGCTTTTGAAGAATACAGTATTACAATTTCAATATTCTTGAAGAATATTTACTTATTACTCTAAAATTAGCATACTTTTATAATATACTAGAAGAATAACTAGTTATATTTACCTAGGTTTACTAATTTTTTAAGTATATTTATTTTTTAAATTAAATAATTAAAGTAATTTTTGTTGCAAACAGTTTCGGAATGTACAGTTTTAAATTTTTTCCCCTTTGATTTTTATAAATACAAATAAAAATTATTTAAATTTTTTTTTTTTCCATTTCCTTGGAATAATGGTTTGTTTAATATTGTTTATTTATTTGTTTTATTATTTTAATGTCAAAATACTTAAATTTTCAATGCATTGTAATTAATTACGTGTGACTCTTTTGATTCCTTATTTTAATTATTAGAATCTTCTTATTATTAGGTTAATTAATTAATTTAGTTACATCTATTCCTTTAAATTTTAACTAGATTAAATAAACTAACAATATTTGTGATAAAATATTTATTTCTACGAGATAATTTTAAAGTCTTTTCACGTTGGCCGAGATAATAATAAAAGTGAATGCAAGTAATCATTTTTTTTAAGTTGTGCACCTTGATTTCAGGTTGCCATTCACGTAAAACAAGAAACTAATCAAATATGTATTATATCACTCAAAAATAACACCTAAACACATTGCAAATACAAATATAATTCAATTTCAATTGTGATCAATTATGTGAGATTCTTTGGATTCCTTATTTTAATTATTAGAATCTTCTTATTATGAAGTTAATTAATTAATTAATTAATTTATTACATCTATTCCTTGAGATTTCAATTAGATTAAATAAACCAAAGATTTTTGTGATAATAATATTTTTATAAGTTTTACCATTCAAATGTTAGATGATAATAATATTTTTATAATTTATATTTTTTCATACAATGAATGAACTAAAATAAAATCTTAAATGATCTCCAATTACTCGAGTTATTTTTTTCATTTAAATACTATGCATTAATTGATTATTATTTAAATGACCATTTTCTTTTTCCAAACTACGATACAATTTTATTAATTTCTTATTTATTTCATCATACACGTGT
Organism: Ligustrum vulgare; assembly: GCA_963555705.1. NCBI lineage: Eukaryota > Viridiplantae > Streptophyta > Magnoliopsida > Lamiales > Oleaceae > Ligustrum > Ligustrum vulgare. The sequence continues at coordinate 32,715,005 of OY743186.1, read as the reverse complement.
TTAACGTATAATAAATAAAATTTAGAAAATATTGAAGTTGTAATTATATGTTTCGACATAAATGTCGTGCATCGCACAGGTGAAAACTAATCATAGTAAAAGTTATAGTCATTTAAAATGGTCCATTAACAATGTATTTTCATTTTTTTCCCAAGTCAACTTTCGTCTCATTTTTGACATATGCATTCTAGATAAAACTAAAATTTTAATGTACCACTTCGAAAAATTCGTAAAAAACTATAAATTTTCATTTTCAAAATATATAATGACTGTAAAACTAAGGCGAACACGTATCCAAAAATGACCACTGATCACTTTTGTTAATCTTTGTGGTTACCGGTCTTTAAAAATCTATTTTTCAAATTTTTTTTACGGGTTAACTTTCATCCAATTTTCAAAATCATGAATACTTTATATAAAATCAAGTTTTTAATATACTATTTAACGAGCTCGCAAAATCGACAAATTATTCTTCGAAATTATATAACAGTCGGGGAATCATAATTTTAAAAAAAAATGTTATTTTTTATTGTTCATGTGCAATAACACTATTACATACATAATTACAGACACCACTCGTGCATCACACAAGCTAGACTAGTACTTTGAATGAAAATGGACGAATTGTTTAGCGTAGATTCATAATGTTGAGAAAACACTACATGAACAATTGGATCTCAATGAACGAAAAAGACATTTAAAGTGAAGAAGATGGCATGTGAGATCTATTTAGAGAAGGAAACTCCATGGTTGATGCACTGATTTCCCTAGCAAATGATTGTTCAACAAGGGAAGTAGAGCCTTGAGCCAATTCTATGGCTAGTTTATCGTTGTGAGTCGTATTTGTGCGAGTCTCGCGCGCTCCTGCTTGACTGCTTTTGCTTCCTTCTAACCAGTCGCTTATAAGTTTTTGTGTAGACTCCTCAAAAATGCTCTTCTTAAACATGCCGCCCATCTGCATTCCATAAGCCAAAAAAACAAATGGAGTTGAAATAGAGTGACAAAGTTGAAATAAAAATAGCTTTGAAAGTTCAGTGACTAATTTGGATTGATTAGTTTACCTGTGTGACTAAAGCATACAAAGGCAATGTGCTATAACTGCAAAGGACTTGAACAATTATCCTGTAAAACACCCTAGTTTAGTGACTAACTAATGGGAAAAAAAGTGGAAGAATGTAATCTCCCGAGTTTATGTGCCGAAGCCGTTATATCATTGGTGTCGAGATTCATCTAAGAACCTGTTTGGTAAAGTGAGTTTTTTTTTTAAACTCATTTTCAACCACACATTTCTATGAATGCGATAAGAAACCGTGAGAAAGGTAGAGAGAGATGCAAAGCGGATAGTATGTATGGATTGATAGCTTGAGCACAAAGGTTTGGATTGTAACAAAAAGTCAATCATTTTTATTTATTTTTATTTTTTATTCTTTTAAATTTCAATTGATTACCCAATAACAAGTCTTGGGACGATGAAACACAAGTCTTCCATAATGCATGATTTGAATCCATACGTGCTCTGCAGAGAAGAAAACCAAAGATTTTACATTAACTCATATGGAAGTGTATTTTAGGCTGCTCAATCAACTTCAATTTGTCCTAATTCAAAGAGGCTGCGAAATTTAATAGAATGATTCTAGAGAAACATTTTTAAGTGACATTGTGACATGATGCATATACATTGAATAGTGTAAATAACTAACACCTAGTATATTTGCGCTATATCACAATGTCGCTTAAAAAATTTCAATTAAAAATATCTTCCTAAAATTACTAAATTTAATAACGTGTACTTACCACAATCCAAAAGAAGAATGCGATCTCGAACGAATTTTGAAACAAAATGAAGTGAATCAAGTAAAGAATAATGACGGGTCGATGAAACCAAAACAAATCATCACTAGGCTTAACCACTGTGCCTTCAGGATCAGCCACTGAAGTTCTTTCTACTGCATCCTTAGCTAGTTGAGTGATTATGTGCTCCAGTTTAGCACCCACAATAAGTAGAAGCTGAAAATTCATTCCAATAATAATTAACACATAATTTATATTATACTCATTAAATTCACATGAAGCAGTAACTTTCTTCACTTACTGCAAGAGGTAAAAATGATAGCCAAAAATATGTGTGCCATCCTGCAATTTTAACCCACTAAAAACTAAGAAATATTAATATTAATGCATTATTAAAAATAAAAAAGGGCCATTGATTTTTTAATAGTACCTGCAATGTTCATAAGCAGAAAGACAACAACAAAGAGCCACAAGAACCAGCTGTTTTTAGACAATTTACCGGCATTATTAGCATAAACGACTAAGTTTAATCATGGATTATAGTTAAGATTAAGTCTCGTGTTTCACCTTATACCGATGATTTTCCTAAAATCGTCCTCCAGTGTCCGTAACATGTAATTGTGAAAATTAAAATCCGGATTGCCAGGGCAGTGTTCCTATAACGAAGAAAAAGTCATATAGAAATTAAAATCATATTTTTAGCGATTTTTTATAAAAATTGATGAAATATGTAATTAAAAAGTTATGAGACCCTTAAAATACGTGGTTATGATTAATTATTGACTTTGACTTCGATAAAAATTTAGACTCTGTTCTCTTTGCTGTTTTCAGCCCGTTTTGAGTTTTCGATTTTTGGAAATATCGAAAACGCATTCACTTGGCCCATTTTCAAAATGCTTTTTGCCAAAAAAAAAAAAAAAAAATACAAAAGAAACTCAAAACGAGTTTATTGCGTTTTGGATTTTTTGTGTTAAAAAGTCTAAAACGCGTATTTTGGACCTTTTTTTTTTTTGAGTGTGAGACACTACCTTCACTTTAAGTTCTTCTGTTATTTTGCCATTATATATAGATCCATGTTAAGATTTTTTTTTTTTTTTTTAAATGTGAGACACTTCCTTCACTTGAAATCCATATGTTATTTTGCCATTATATATACATCCATGTTAAGATTTATTTTTTTAAATTTTATTTATTTATTTATTTTTTGTAAATGTGAGACACTTCCTTCACTTAAGTTCTTATGTTATTTTGCCATTATATATAGATCCATGTTAAGAATTTTTTTTTGTTGTAAATGTAAGACACTTCATTTACTTGAAGTTCTTATGTTATTTTGTCATTACATATAAATCCATGTTTTTTTGGTAAATGTGAGACACTTCATTCACTTGAAATTTTTATGTTATTTTACCATTATATATAGATCCATGTTAAGATTTTGTTGGTATGATGTTGGATTTTTGTTTAGCTGAAACAATATTAATGATGAATTTATTGACATAGAGAACTTACTGATTTATTGACATTAAAATTAATGTAATTCAACAAATCAACCATTTTTACATATAAAAAATCAGAAAATAAATATATCAGAAAATTACAAAGTAAACGCATTTTTCAGTTTTTTCTTTTTGAAAACAATTTTCCAAAATTATAAAGAGAACATGTTTTCAGCAATCCCAAAATAAACAACCAAAATCCAAAACTCAAAATTCAAAATCGAAATACAAAGAGAACGGCACCTTAATTTTTAATCCTAATCAAACTGGTCCTTAAGAAAAATAGGAATATATTATGGAGAATTAATTTTATATATAATACCTGTATGAATCCAGATCTCAATGCAGTATAGTCTGACCTAGTAACTGAGCCATAAAACTGTTTTAAAAATGCTACCTGCGTCAAGAATTCAAATTTGTATTTATTTTTCTGAATATTTATTATTATAATAATTAATTTAAAAAACATTGCTAGGGAACTTACCATCCAACTCACAACATAAAATTTCCTCCAATATTTGCCTGCACGTTCCTTGAAATCTTTGAACTGATGATGAGCATGTCCTAGAAATAGAACATATATAAACATGTTGTTGAAAAATTAGAAATAATAATGAAATTATATTAATTACCACGGTGTCGTCCACGTTCCTTTTTAATTTCATTCTCCCAGTGTCTCCACTGACTTACCTGTATGCATAGTTGATCACTAGTTATTGTATGCATGATGATAACTTTAAGTTTTTCTTCGAGTCCAATTCTTTGGATCTTATACTCAATCATACGTAACGTACATGCTCTCAGTAAAATAATTTTGTACGTAAATTTTAATTTTTTTTTCTTACTTTTTAAATATTTAGGTGGCATTTTATTTGTATTTTATTTTGTATTTTCATTTTCGAAAATATTTTGTATTTCCTTTTTTATTTTATTTTCAAATTTGCTGAAAACGCGTTTGATTTGTCATTTCTGAAAACTTTTTTGAAAATGAAAAGCTGGAAACCACGTTATATTTAAAATTTTGCAGAATACTACTTAAACTATTTTTTAATTAATTTGCTTGCAGAATACTACTGACTCAAACTCAATTTTCCTTTCACAATACACTGAAAACATGATTACATACAACACACTAATGTGAACATTAAGAGTCTATATTAACACAACTTGGCCATGTTCGAGATTTGAGGAAGCTCTAGTTCTATTAAAATTTAGAAAATGCAAGTTCTTTCAAAACTACTAAAGTTCATTTATCAAAACATTTTTTGAAATATAACAACAAGAATTCTCACTTAATTTTTTTTTTTTTTTTTAATAATGTTGATATTGAATTCAATAAAACTTTATTTAAACTTAGTTTCAAGTTAAGATAGTTCTCCAAAAAAAAAAAAAAAATCTTTATTTAGGTTTAGTTCCAAGTTAGGATAATTCTAAAAATAAATAAATAAATAAAAACTTTATATTAAGTAGGGGTGGGCGTGAGTTGGGTTGGGTCGGTTTTTTGCCCAACCCGAACCCAACCCACTACGGTCGAGTTGATAAAAAATCAACCCAACCCAACCCAATTACGAATTCAAACCCAACCCAACCCACCAAATTTCGGTTTGGTTGGTCGGTTTGGGCTTTGGCCCAATTAGTAAAAATTTTGAAAAAAAAAAAACTCATAAATCTATCTTTAATTCAAATCAATTATGTACACTACAATAACAAAAAATACAATAAATTGAACAATTGCTAATAAAATTAAAATATGTTCAATCAATATTTAAATAAGTCAAGCATCTTTTTTTTTGGGTTGGGTTGGGTCGGGTTATTCACCCAACCCGCAACCCGACCCAACCTGAAAAAAAAAAAAAAAATCCCAACCCAACCCAATTTTCATGAAAAATCGAGCCAAACCGATCGGGTTGGGTTGGTTTGGGCGGGTTCGGCGAGTTGGGTCGGTTTTTGCCCACCCTTAATATTAAGCTTAATTCCAAGTTAAGATAATTCTTTTAAAAAAAAAAAAAATTCAAAACGCGTTTTCCGCGTTTTGAACATTTTTTATTGAAATTCACACCAAACATCCAAAACGAGGTTTTGAGCGTTTTGTGTATAAATTTTTTTTTGTTCTCCAAAATGCGCTTTCGAAAATGGTAAAGAGAACACGTTTTTAGTGTTTTCGAAAATAAAAACAAAAAACGACATCAAAACAATAAAGAGAACAATGTCATATATTCTTAAAAAAGGGGATTAAACCGAAGTTAAATAGTGGTTGAAGACAAGTGAGCACTTTATTTTGTAAATATTATCTTGCTTACAATTAAATTTGATAAAAGAAAAATGTGTGATTGAAAAAAAATAAAAATAAATCAAACTTCTTGTATAAATAAAGTTTTACAAACTAGTGTACTAACTGTCACACGGAGGTGGGGTCCACACACAATATTCTATTCGTATATCCCCTCATGTAAGGGTTAGTACACTAGTTTGTACAAGTAGAAAAGTTGGATTTTTTTTTAGATAAAATGTGTGGTTAAAAATTGGAGAGAGAAAATGTGTGTGGTTAAAAAGTGGTTTGAAAAATGATGTAGTTTAAATTGTAGTTTAAATGGTCCATTTAATGGGCCGCCGAACATTGCCTCCGTTCAGTTGGCTATTTAAATTGTAGTTTAAACTACAATTTAAACTACATAATTTTTCAAATAACTTTTTAACCATATACATTTTCTCTCTCCAATTTTTAACCACATGTTTTATCTCGAAAACACTAAAAATTCTTCTCTCACCTCATTAATTAGCCGCCAAATGAAAATTAATTGTTATCTTTGACTTAATTTTATCAACTTTAAGCTACATCAAACAAGGAGTTGGTGAAATGACCGTGAAGTTAATTATTTGTGTAACGATTCATGTTAATGACTTGGTCTCTTTGACACATTAGACATTGAGAATTCTTTACCTTATTATTGTTAATTTATTAGGAATGACTCTTTATACATTTAAGGAGATTCACAACTTTTATCAATTGTTCGGTCATACTTTTTTATCAAAAATCACTAAAAAATCTAATTTTAGTTAAATCAAATAGGGTCTTAAGCGGGACCAAGTGGATTTCCCTAGTAGGGGAGGGCACCACTTACCTGGCTATAGACCAGAGTTCGAGTCCTCAAGGGGAGGGTTGGGAGGGTTTAATTTCCTTTGTAATGTAATTGTTCAAAAAAATAAAAATAAAAAAAATAAAAAATAAAAAAATAAAAAAAATGAAGGGGATCTTAAGCATACTAAAAAATAAGTAAAAAGGAATTTAAGTACAAGTTAGAGGCATAGATACACTACCTTGGCACCTCCAAGAAACATTGTGGTGGCACAGAATATCACATAAACAACAGCCAAAACAAATATGAATATGTGCAGTTGATGCAAGGCTTCCAAAGATAGAAGTGGGACCTTCCCCTGTCACAATTTAAAATAATTGTGTAAATTTTTTAGTTATATATATATATATATCTACTTGTATAAAAATTGTTTTCATGTATACCTTTCCGCAGCTATCTGCAGCTTCAGCCAAAAGCTTCCTTCCGTTGTTTACAAGCAGATGGGAACCGGTCGACGAGCCGGTTTCCGGCAACTTGCATGGAAGCATAATATTTGCAAGATTATCAGGGATGCAAATGTCACTTATTGGACCTTGACACACAGTTAGCAGCAGGGAAATAAATCCCAAAATCATCAATTCTGCACAAGAATTAAAAAGTTCAAACAAGAGATATTAACCAACTTATAAGTTGATTCATACAGAGAATATTAGCATTGGCCATGTGAGGATGACATGCACAAATCAAGAAATCCTTCCAAAAACTCAAAACGTTAAGAGAAAGGAGAAAGTAAAAGAGGAAAGCATTTCTAGTACTTTACAAGAACCGAGACTCGGTATTCCCGGCCGATAGGGAACTGCCCACTTGCAATAGGGGGCCTAATTAATTGATTTTTTGGATCATCTATTGCAATGAGACAATCCTCCATTGATTAAAAGTATCGAGACTCGGTACTTCTAGAGTACTAGAAATTTTTTCAAGAGGAAGCGAGAGATCCGACCTACCTTCTTTTAGCTTTTGCAAAGCCTCATTTAGTGCATCTTGACTCTTACGCTCGAAACACTGAAAATAACGGGATAAATCAAGTTGAATTATCTCATCTAAGAACTTAGATAGTCAAATATGAGACGCATTTATATATTTTACCTTGCCAAGATAATGTAGACCTCGATCAACGCAAAGCGAAATGAAAACAATGATCAGACAGACAAGAGCAATGACCCACGTCGGAGTATACTCGAACGAGCGGCCACCACCCTCCGACATTTTCCGAACAAAAGTTTTGGTAGGGTAATAACTATATGACGTAACCTAAATTTGGAAACAAGCAGACTTATAGAATTATAGAATGTTGAAGGGGACTGTTTACCATGACTGGCATAACTTGAAGACGCTGAAGCAAAGAATATTTTGTAGTGAAGGAAAATTATTTGGCCAAGCAACGAACAAAGTTGGCATGCAAAATGTGTGCTAGTGTTAAAGAAATTGCTGGAAAAGTAACATTTGCCCTGACCTTCGTTTTATTAATTTTTCTTTACAATAGTGACTCAGTGACATGTTTGGTAACATGCTCTTTTTTTAAAATCACTTATACTCGAACAAACTTTTCGTTCACAATTTATAATTAGTATGAACATCTTAGATTAAAATAATCCAAAAATAACTAAAACCCGGAATTTCAAATACAGTATTATAACCTCAAGTAAAAAAACACAAAGTTTTTACTTTACACTACAAAGAAATGGAGAAAAATGTTTCCCTATATGAATAATTGTAGTATCCTACAACTCTTGCAACAGAAAAAAAAAAGAAAGAAAAAATCACCTTCCTACACCGAGTAAAAAATCATGAAGCCTCACAAGATTTTCTACTTATCTAGCACCCATTCGTCACCTTCTCCCACCTTCATTTGCTGCTGGCGCTTTTGCCGAGTTATTAGACATGTCTAAGTCAATGAGGGAAAGGTCATAAGGTACAGAGAGAGCACTTGAAGCGTCCATGAGTAATGACGTGTTAATGCCGGGATTCTGAGGAGTATCATTAGTCGAGAAAATTGCAGTAGAATAACAACTGACTTTTATATATCTTTTAATGAATAAAAAATGTTTACAAGTTCAACTATTTATATACAAAAGGATGTATACATGTTGCGCCCCGAGTTCCGTATACCCGGTTCACTACGTCATTTTCTGTCTAAATTTTTTCGAATAATATTTTTGCGGAAGAAATAATTGAAATTCATTTTTTGGCAACATTAAATAAACTGTAATGGCAGATAAAATTGAAAACATTTATGAAACCATTTGAAATAGTAAATCGAACCATTAATATTGTAAAGAAATTGCCAATGTCATAATTTCTCAAATAAATGAACTTCTCTAAATTATTCGATTGTTTGGAAAATACGGAAACCATTAAAGTCAAACTTTCTACCGTTTAACGATTATTGCCACCATCATTCATCGCTCGCCACCGTCTCCGAAATCTGCAAAACTGTTAAAAAGTAGGGTGAGTATTTCATGGGGGAAATACTCAGTAGACTCATCGCAAATTAATTTAATTTATAAGATGATTAAACACATAAATCCCGGCTCTTTATAAAACGGGCATTGATAGAGCTTCTTTATAAAACGGCTCTTGATAAAACTCATATTGTGCATTACAGCACGGGACATATTTTGCAAATCATAGGCTCTTTGAAATTAGCTCTTTGAAAACAGCTCTTTGAAAACCATATACTTATAAAACACATTTTAATTATGCCAAGCATAATTTCTTTTGAAAGCATAACATAAGATAGGATTGAAATCCTCATAAACGTAAGGAGACACAAGAACTTTACCGAACTTAGGTGGCAAGAATTCTTATGCAGTAAGATCATAATAACAGTAAGATCATAATAACAGTAAGTATACCAAAACATAATTCATGAAATTCATAGGGATCATTTCCATCATAACATAAGATAGGATCGAAATCCTCATAAACATATGCGACAGGAATTTTACCGAACTTAGGTGGTAAATCCTCATAAACATATGGAAAGACAGGAATTTTACCGAACTTAGGTGGTAAATCCTCATAAACTTATGGAGACACAAGAATTTTACCGAACTTAGGTGGTAAGAATTCTTATGTGCATAGCAATGATCCAAAACATATAAAACATTATCGTAAAAACATAGGGTATACTTACTTTTCATAAAAACATAAGGTATATTTACCTTTCATAAAACATACTTAATTTTCTTGAAAATTGACTTTCACAAGTCACATGACATTCATATGAAATCATAATTTAAATCAATTAATAAGTGCGAGTCTACCTCAAATCCGACGAGTGCAAAGTTGAGCGGGAATGACTTCAATTCCTTTAAATTCTCCGTACGCTTCGTCTTAGCCAATAAGTCACTTTAGTCTATCGAATATATAGTTCAAAATGATAAATTATAATTTGAGGACTAAAATTTATGTTTTGAAAGTTGAGGGACTAAAATGAATACTTTTGAAAATTGAAGGACTAAAATAATAACTTTCGAAAGATGAGGGACCAAATTGGATATTTTGAAATTTGAGGGACTAAAATGAATACTTTTAAAACTTGAGCTTAAAAATAAAGTAAATCAGCAGGGACTGAAATAAATAGTTTTGATACTTAGGGTTAAATTAATAACCTTTGAAATTTAGGACTGAAATGATAAGTTTAAAACAGTAGGGACTGAATTGGTAAGTTTAAAACTAAAAGGGCTGGAAAACTCACTTTGGAAACTGAGGGACTAAATGGCAATTTTCGAAATATATTAAAATATATCCTCAGATTTCACTCTCTCTCACCATTTTCACTCTCTCACTCTTCGAACAAAACAGAGAACGAAGACAGAGAAGCGACCGGCGGCGGAAAGGCGGGACACTGCCGGTGCTAAGCCGGCGCAGTACCGGCGCCAAGTGCGGCGAGGGGCGTCAAAGGCAGGGGTTGAAGATTGAGGGTTCAGTGCGAGTTCTTTGGTTGCGAAAAACCGAGACAACATCGCGATTTAAGGTGAGCGATTTTCGGCGGAAAATGGTGATTGAGGTAAGAAATGAACTCATTGATTCATGGGTTTTTCTTTGGGTTTGATTTGGGTTGTGGTTGCGACCGGTTGTGGGTGCGGTGATGGTTTGTGTGGTTTTACAAATTGGTTGATGGTGCGATGGAGCAGTGCTGAGGATGATTGCTTAAATTGAAAAAACATGATAGAAAAAAAAGAAAAAGAATTGATGAATGGGGAACATCATAATTTGGGGAGGGGAATCATTCATTGAGTGGGTTTGGCTTTGTGATTAGATAAATGAATGGAAAGGAAGAAAAACGTGGATTGCAAATTAGGTTAATGGTGTAAAGTATGGGAATTTTGGTTATGATAATTATTGCACTAACTTTGATTAAAAATGTATTTAAAACAGATATATTTTGGACTGAAAAATACATTTGAGAAATAAATAATTTTGAGATAAAAATTGAATTGCATATTATGGACTTAAAATAATTTAAATAAGAAAATTGGAATTTAAAATGCTTTTGACAATAATACTTAAAATAATAAAATTTTAGAAATTCGGATTTTAATTTAAAATCAAACAAATTCGATATTTCTTGACTTGGCTAGACGAATCCGTCGCGGCGTTAACTTCAAAACAATGGGTGAAATAGTAGCGACACAATTTTCTAAATATTAAAATAATTATTAATTGCGTAAAAATTCTGAGTCGCTACAATCTTACCTCCTTAAAATAATTTCGTCCTCGAAATTAAACTTACTTGATCTTATGATTTCTGAATACTTAATCAGAATCTCTTCTTTCTCTTATGTAGCATCATAGCTACCATATTTAACCCAACCATATTTAACCCAATGGACTTTGACTAAATGCATCACTTTGTTTTCTCAAGAACATGGACTTTTTCTATAGACATGTGTCTACTCATAAATTCTTTTGAATCAAAATGAAAATTCCCAATAGTATGTGATATTTCATCATATCTTGTAGTATTCATGTAACTTGTCACTTATCATCGTATCATGTGACCTCAAATATTCGTATATATCTCTAAAATTTCAACAAATCTTTACTGATATATCATATCAGAAAAAATTTTCCTTTCTTCTTATCATCGAATATTTCCAAAATAATCAAAGAATTACCTGAATATTCTCTCTACGTAATATACCCAATAACATATCAACATAATATCATCAACTTATCATTCCAATATTTGTAACCCAAAAATTCATTAAACAAATATCTCTCAAACTAAGATTCTTTACTTAAATGTCACCACATTTCCTGCAAAGTATTTCTTTCACTTGTATATACGTATGAACTCTAATTCGATACGGTCTTCAATTCACTTTCACGTCTTCCCGTATTATTTCTATACCTTGATTATTATATCAAAATATCAGTACCCAAAATCCAAGAAAAATATTTCATATCTCAAATCTCATCATCAAATCTTTCTTTTATCAAGAAAGTGAACGACGCATTAATTCTTGTCTCCTCTTTTCCATTATTTTATTCCATGCTTTCTTACTGTAACACAAATCACGCGGATTCATTCATATCCTTGCGCTTTTAAATAGTTCATGCTGGGAAGAGGTTGAATCATCAAACAATGGATATCATCCTTTCTAACATTCGCAAGTATTATTCCAGTCTTCCTATGAATGATCTGAGAAAGATCTATAGAATAAGGCTCGAAAGATTGAGGTTGCTAATGGCTCATGATATTCCAGAAGATGTTCGCTGGTTGATAGAAGCAAAGGTTCGACTATCTGGTGAATTACCATCAACATTTCCAAAGCACATGCCTGGTTTAGGCAAAAGCACGTTTGCAAAGAAACGAAGAGCAAAAAGACTGGGTGGTTGCTACAAATGCGCTCGTTGGAACTGTAATACTCGTTGCAAATCAGTAGGATATTCTTCTACTAATCGGGATGATAAAATCGAATTCATAAAGGGTGGACTGAGTAAGGAGTCTTTGGATGATATTCGACTGACTCTTGAGACGCACCCAAGTGGTTATGTACAACGTGAACTTCTCTCCTTATACGCTCAGTTTAACGAGGACAAAAATCGTTATAGTCTCCAAAATATAATATCGAAAGATCCTGTTTGCCAGTCTGTTTTACAAAATGAGGCTTCTGGCAGTTCAGCAATGATATAAGGTAAATCTTTTAAAATATTTTGCTGCTTTCTTTAACGCGTTTAGGAAATAAAAAAATATTTTTCCTTTCTCGAGGTTTGATAAAACTGGAAATAAATATATTTTTCTTTTCTCGAGGTTTGATAAAGCTGGAAATAAATATATTTTTCTTTTCTCGAGGTTTGATAAAGCTGGAAATAAATCACCGAAAGGTGATATCTTTGGTAAAACAGTCAAAAGTTGGCCGATTTTGTCAAAAGTAAATCTTTACTTTTTCAGAATCAATCAAAAACAGTAAATTTTTCCGGCTTTAAATAGCCAAACATATTTCATAGTTCAGGCATCCCAAAATCACATCTTCTTCGTAAGTTTTCCCTTCTTTACTATCAAAGATGGAAGCACCAAAACTTCGACAGATCAAAACTATTTGTGTATTTTGTGGATCAAAAGTAGGGAAAGGCTTCGGTTATCTAGAAGCGGCTGTAGATCTTGGAAAGAAACTGGGGGAAAAAGGTATCACTCTTGTATATGGGGGTGGTAGCAGTGGTCTAATGGGTTGTGTTTCCCAATCTGCTCTTGCAGAGAAATCAAAAGTAATCGGTGTCATACCTGTCCCTTTGGTAGATGTTGCAGGCAAAACACGAGGGCATGAAGTTCAAACCTTATCCATCCATGAACGCATAACTTGTATGCTATATGGTTCTGATGCCTTTATAGCCCTGCCCGGAGGTTTTGGTACCTTAGAAGAAATCTTTAACATTACCTCGTGGGCTCAACTAGATCTCCATACTAAGCCTATTGGGCTTCTGAATGTTAACAATTTCTTTGATGGTTTGTTAACCTTTCTTGATTATGCTGTGGAACAGGGATTCATCTCTCCATTTTCCAGAAGGCTTCTTATTTCTGCTCCTACTATTGATGAACTACTGGATAAGCTGCAGTCATATATCTCAATACAAGATCCAGCAGGAGTTAAAATAGATTGGTCACAAGGAAGGGGAATCAAGCGAAAATGGAGTCCGGTTAATGTAAATTTAACTCTGTGAATCTTAGAATAGGTGGGGGTAGAGTACGGAGTATTCTCACTCTCGAGACACCCCTCCATTTACTAGGATTTCTTAAATGTTTAAATCTTGTGTGTACCTCAAAGGTTCCAGGTGGTAGATTACGGAGTATTCTTACTCTCGAAACACACCTCTTTGAAGGTTTCTTTATTTCCTCAAAAGATCAGAGGTGGTAGGATACGGCTACTCCGGAAACACATCTCTCATTTTGAGGATTATCCCATGCTTCTCTCGTTTGCTTTTGTGTGTTTCATGAATTTCCTTTCCAGTGTGACTCTTGTGTGTTCTCCTTATGAGAAAATAATAAAATTTCTGTTATCATCTACTAAATCTCGTTTGTGATGTAAATGAACTTGCATGTCTAACCTTAATTCTTTAGTAGATGCTTATCATATCATGCTCTTAATTCCAATTGATAAAATTCTGAACAGAGTCTCCCTTGTAATTTGGACTTATCCCAAAACATAAGCATACTTCATAACTCACAATAACAAATAACTCCACATTTGATCACAACGATCTAAAATATTGATTCATGGGTTTTTCTTTGGGTTTGATTTGGGTTGTGGTTGCGACCGGTTGTGGGTGCGGTGATGGTTTGTGTGGTTTTACAAATTGGTTGATGGTGCGATGGAGCAGTGCTGAGGATGATTGCTTAAATTGAAAAAACATGATAGAAAAAAAAGAAAGAGAATTGATGAATGGGGAACATCATAATTTGGGGAGGGGAATCATTCATTGAGTGGGTTTGGCTTTGTGATTAGATAAATGAATGGAAAGGAAGAAAAACGTGGATTGCAAATTAGGTTAATGGTGTAAAGTATGGGAATTTTGGTTATGATAATTATTGCACTAACTTTGATTAAAAATGTATTTAAAACAGATATATTTTGGACTGAAAAATACATTTGAGAAATAAATAATTTTGAGATAAAAATTGAATTGCATATTATGGACTTAAAATAATTTAAATAAGAAAATTGGAATTTAAAATGCTTTTGACAATAATACTTAAAATAATAAAATTTTAGAAATTCGGATTTTAATTTAAAATCGAACAAATTCGATATTTCTTGACTTGGCTAGACGAATCCGTCGCGGCGTTAACTTCAAAACAATGGGTGAAATAGTAGCGACACAATTTTCTAAATATTAAAATAATTATTAATTGCGTAAAAATTCTGAGTCGCTACAATACATACACAATCTATACAACAAATATTCCTTCATCTAGAATGATCTATTCCTCTTGTTTTCAGCGTGATGATCCTGGAATTATGGAAACGGATTGAGTAGATGCAGAGCTGATGTGGAACTATCACGTGCTGATACTTTTCTGTTGAAAAAGGTAAAGACATATTTCTTCATTCAGCAAGGATAAAAACATGTTCTTCTCTTTTAAGCACTGCACCTCCAACTTCTGAGTTAATCAATCTTGCTCCTTCTGCTTGCTTATTTCTTCTCCCCCGCTCAAGCTGGATGAAATCAATTTCACTCCTAGCTTGTCTCTTAGAAAAACATGTCTGGTATTATGTAGTGGTTTGGTTAAGATGTCTGAAATCTGGTCAGTTGTTGGAACGTAGCATATCTCGAGTTTCTTAGCTAGAACCTTGTCGCGAACAAAGTGAACATCTAGTTCAATATGCTTTGTTTGTGCATGATATACTGGGTTAGAAGCTAAAGTAATTGCTCCCATGTTGTCACACCATAGTTTAGGTGTTTCTGTCTGAGTTATTCCCAGTTCTTCCACCAATGATTGGGTCCAAGATATCTCAGCACTTGTATTAGCTAGAGCCCGATATTCTGCTTCTGTGCTTGACCTCGCCACAACTTGTTGTTTCTTGGAGCTCCAGGATATAAGAATTTCTCCTAGATATACACAATATCCAACCACTGACCTCCTGTCATCAGGGCATGCTGCCCAGTCTGCATCTGTGTAGGCAGCAATGTTCAGATTTTGGTCATGTTGTATTGTTATCCCCATGTCAATGGTACCTTTTATATACTTGAAAATCCGTTTTAGAAGACTCCAATGTGCATCTGTAGGGAACTGCAAATACTGACTCACCCTGTTTACTGCAAAAGATATATCTGGTCTTGTGTGTGTGAGATATAATAGAGCTCCTACAACACTCCTAAATTGTGTAGGATCTCTGAGAGCTGCCCCTTCTAACTTGCTAACTAGCTTCCCAGCTGCCATAGGTGTTATGCTTGGTTTCAAATTCTCAAGATCAAATATTTTTAACATATTCACAGCATAGGCCTTTTGGGACATGTGTAACCCAAGTTCATTTATGATGAAGTCAATTCCCAGAAATCTCTTCAAATGCCCCATATCTTTCAGAGAGAAATTGGTATTCATCCTTTCTATTAGCTCCTGAATTCTAGCTTTACAATCACCTGTTAATATTATGTCATCAACATAAATTAACAGGTATACACATTGATCTCTTTTAAACTGTTAGAACACAGAATTATCAGCCTTTGACTGAACAAAATCCCAACTGATTAGAACCTCCTTTAACGTGTCATTCCATGCCCTAGGGGCCTACTTGAGTCCATACAGTGCCTTGCTTAGTTTGCATACAAATTCTGGTCTATTTTCATCAATGAATCTCTGTGGTTGTCTCATAAAAACTGTCTCCTCAAGCCTTCCATTCAAGAAGGTATTATTTATATCTATCTGCCTTATGTCCCATCCTCTTGACACAGCAATAGTGAGTATTATCTTCAGGGTAGGTACTTTAGCAACAGGGCTGAAGGTCTCATAATAATCTATCCCTGAGGTTTGTAGGAAGCCTTTGGCCACTAGCCTTGCTTTGTGCCTCACAATGCAACCTTTATCATCATGCTTCAACTTAAAAACCCATTTGCACCCAATGACTTTCATCTCAGGCTGTGGTGGAACTAATGTCCATGTCTGATTTTTGATGAGTGCATCAAATTCCTCCCTCATAGCTTCAGTCCACTTATTATTTGTTAATGCTTCTTCCACGGAACTTGGCTCCTTAGTATCAAGAGTGCTATTCATAATGGTAGCATATATTTTGGGCTTAAATATACCTGATTTTGCCCTGGTCTGCATGTGATGCCTTGATTCATTCTAGTCTGTTACCTGTGTTTGAATTTCAGTAGCCTTTCGATTTGCTCAACTACTCTGCTACCTCCATTTCCACCATACACATCAACTTCTTCATCACTTCTATTCATATTTTCCTCAGTTCCTTCATTACCACCTCCACTATACACATCAACCTCTTCATTAGTTTTATTTGGATTTACCTCAGTAGCACTATATGATGGTTCAGCTGAAGGATGTACTTTATCAGTTGAATCAGGGAAAGTTTTGGAAGTGATATCAAATGGTAGTTGGTTCCAGGTAAAGGTGTACTGTTTGGGTTCATGTGTTTTGTTGAGAAAGCCTTCCTTAAAGGGAAAAGAATTCTCATCAAAGATAACATGTCCTGAATAGTAGACTCTACCATTTGCACTTAAACACTTGTAACCTTTATGGATTATACTAGGTCCTAGGTATACACATTTTTGTGAATGGAAATTAAACTTGTGATCTTGGTATGGTCTTAGGCAAGGATAACATGCACATCCAAATGTTTTGAGCAATTGATATTCTGGTTTATGTTTGAAAATAATTTCATATGTTGATTTTTGTTGAAGTATATGACTGGGCAGTCGGTTAATAAGGTATGCAGAGGTTAGAAATGCTTCCCACCAATAGATAAGAGGCATATGTGACTGTGCTAGCAATGTGAGACCCATTTTAGTTATATGCCTGTGTTTTCTCTCAGCACGTCCATTTTGAGGTGAAGTATAGGGGCATGAATATCTGTGTTCTATACCAGACTGAATGATGATTTGATTTAAGGCTTTGAATTCTCCCCCCATATCAGTTTGTATCCTTTTTATTTTTGTTTCAAATTGGTTTTCCACAAGGTTTTTGAAAAGGGTAAAGTAGTGGTTAATCTCTGACTTTTGTTTTAGTGGATAGATCCATGTATACCTAGAGTAATCATCCACAAAGATCACATAATATTTAAAGCTTATGGTAGAGTTTAAGGGGGCAGGGCCCCAGACATCTGAGTGTATTAACTCAAGGGGTTTACTGGCTTATGAAGTGGATTGTTTGAAAGGAAGTTTATGAGATTTTCCAAGCTGACAAGCTTCACAAAATGAGAGTATTTTATTCATATCAGATTTAGATTTATTACATACTTGCAAAACTTGAAATAAGATAGACATATGAGGATGTCCTAGCCTTCTATGCCAGATTTCATAATCTGAATTTTTGACTCTGGACTGATTCTGTGGTTGGCTTAAGATAGTGTTGAAGGATTTATGTTGAGCTTGGCTTGTGTATTGATTTGTCACATCCAGCTGATAAAGTCCATCCTTAAGCCTCCTCATTAGTAGAGCTTTCCTTATTGATAAATCCTTTACAACACAGCATTTAGGAAAAAATTCACATGAAACATTGTTATCATCAGTAAATTTAGAAATGCTGATAAGGTTCTTCTTGATTCTAGGAACATGCAGCAACTTTTTCAGAATCAGAGGCCTACTGAGATTAAAAGTTTTTGAGCCAACATGAGAAATGACTAATGATTTTCCATTACCAACAAGTAAAGTTTGATTACCTGCATAGTCCTTAGAGTCATCCATATTTTCCTTGCTGGTTGTGACATGATGACTGGCACCGGTGTCTGCATACCATGCCTGATCTTCTACTGTGCTTGGACTAGCAGTATATACAGTGGGGTTTGCTCTCATCTGAGTTGGCTTCTTTCCCATATAATTATCATCTTTCCTGTGAAAGCACCAAGCAGCAGTGTGGTTATAATATCCACATATTTGACAAGCTTCCTTAGACTCATTGGTCCTTCCTACAGATCTGCCTCTTCCTCTAAAATTTTGGCTTCTTCCTCTAGATTTCTGATTTCTACCTCCTCTGTTATTCCTTCCACCAGTCTGATAGTAATTCTGCGTTCTTTCTTGAGTCAGATTAACATAACCAAAGTTATTCCTGACTTGATTAAGGTAGTCTATCGTGCTCTCGAAGGTCATGAGTGTGGAACACAACTCAAGCCATGAAATATATTCCCTACTGTTAATTTGCACCACAATAGGTGTATATTCTTCATCAAGGCCAGCCAACACTTGTGTTACCAGATCTGCATGCTCAATCTTCTTCCCAGATATCTCCATGTTATCTGCCAGATGTTTGATGGTGGATAAATATTTATCCATAGTCATAGAACCCTTCCTGGTTCTCTGCAGTTCAGCTGCTAGAAAAGTCACCCTGGATTTATTCAAAATCCCATAG
The DNA here is from genome assembly GCA_963555705.1 of Ligustrum vulgare. NCBI lineage: Eukaryota > Viridiplantae > Streptophyta > Magnoliopsida > Lamiales > Oleaceae > Ligustrum > Ligustrum vulgare. Next base: position 32,696,052 of record OY743186.1, on the reverse strand, counting down.
TTCTCATTGATTGCCTTCCATAATTCATGAGAATTCGAGCAGCCCATGACTCTCATAATGATTTCAGACGTTATGGAGGCATATAACCAGCCCATTAAGAGCTGATCAACTGATACCCATTTGGAATACTCTGGATTTTGAGAAGTTTCAATTTCAATACCCTTCTCTGTAGTGACTTCAGTACTGATTGTCTGTGGTGGACACACTTTGGTTCCGAGTAAATACCCTTCTAGGCCATGTCCTCTTACCACAGGCATGATGACATTCTTCCATAATAGGAAGTTTTCTGTGTCTAGCTTGACTGCAACAGATTGTGGCAAACTTATGCCAAACGGAGTGAAACTGTGCACTTCATTTGAAACCTGACTTGTAGAGCTGAAGCTGGTATTGGACTGGTTACTGGGGTTAGCCATTTTAGGCTCTGATACCAAGTCGAGAAAATTGCAGTAGAATAACAACTGACTTTTATATATCTTTGAATGAATAAAAAATGTTTACAAGTTCAGCTATTTATATACAAAAGGATGTATACATACACAATCTATACAACAAATATTCCTTCATCTAGAATGATCTATTCCTCTTGTTTTCAGCGTGATGATCCTGAAATTATGGAAACAGATTGAGCAGATGCAGAGCTGATGTGGAACTATCACGTGCTGATACTTTTCTGTTGAAAAAGGTAAAGACGTATTTCTTCATTCAACAAGGATAAAAACGTGTTCTCTTTTAAGCATTGCACCTCCAACTTCTGAGTTAGTCAATCTTGCTCCTTCTGCTTGCTTATTTCTTCTTCATTGACTGGAGATGATAAACTGGGCAACTGTGTATCTTCCGATTTGTTACCAAAAATATGCTTGTTTCGTCTAACTGCATCCATTTCTGGGCCAGTTGGAACAAGGAGTTCGCTCGTCACCATCATTATGGTTGTAAAGAACATAATCGTGATATGTTGGCGCAAACTGCAATGTAAAAGAGAATATCAGAAAGCAGCCATCATCATCATCATGTTAAAGGGGTTTTTGGCTTCTAACTTAGGCTGGTGGTAGAGAATAAAAATATATGCTTGAACAGAAATTTCTACCTGGTGGACACTGACAGTATCATGGTAAAAGTCATTTAATTTCAGAGCATGTGTGAAGCTTGCTGTAAAGCCACGAGAAGCACCAATATTTGCACCAGCGTACTCCTTGTATGGGAATGCATAAAGATGACCAACCGCTGCAACGAGCATCTCGACACAAATTATCAAACTCTGAAAATTTGCAGCTTCTGCTGTGTCTTTTATTAGGTCAGACTTTGCAGCAAGAAAAACCAAAACCCCCTGTAAATTAGGGGAGTTTATGAGGAGTTCTTGAAACAAATAACAATTCTAAGAAAGTAAATAAATTTAGCTGTCAAGCTGGATGCAGATACTCCTAGTGCAATTTAAATCGTAAAGCACAATTATTTGCTTGGTTTCATGACAATAAATTGGAACAGCAATAACAATTTAAAAAGCTTCAGAGGATGAACAGCAGAAAAACACCGTGCAAAATGTAAAATCTCAATCAAGACCCACAAAGTGGGGACACGCAACAATATTAACAACAATTTAACCTTGTTATTCCGATAAAGGGAAAAGTTGTCAACCGTGTAATTAAACCATGGGAACTCTTCATCGTGTAGTAAAGCTATATGGTCAGAGCAGAGACATGTTGACAGTGTGTGAAAATTATAGTGAAGTGTTGGGCCGTGAAATTTGTTCACCAAAGGGTCTGGAGAAACATAGTGACGCGGATCACTGTAAAAAGAAACAAAAGAGAAATGGGAGATTGCAAGAATATTTCAAATTTATGGTGGTTTATTATATACAACACCGAATAATCCTCAACAACGGCAATGCAGTTTGTTTTTGGTGACCAACAGTTTGCCATATTTCTACAAGTTGACTGGGAGAAAGATGATGCAACCTTGAAGTAACTTAAAAGGCAAAAAAGGTCACACAGTACAAATTAAGCCAGACGGTACAAATTAAGCCCCTATTTGGTACCAATTAAAATCTAGATTTTAGTCTAAGTCAAAGTCAGCAATCAATCTCAACTATATATTTCATTCATCCCATAACTTTTCAACTGCACATCTCATCAACTTTTATCAAAATCTACTAAAAATCTGATTTTAATCTCCACCAAACAGGGGATAAAACTAGAAGGCATAATATAACATTATTAATATAGGAGGTCTTTCCGCATACGGTTCCAATATACAGATTCTTATGTATCCCATTCATATGGACTTGAGAAGGTATATGGCTATTTCCAAAGGCTGACAAGCTTGAAGCAGAAAACATCGCACTAAAAACAAAAATAAATGGTATTTCTCCGAGCAAGTAATCAAGTCAAATAGTTGTGACGCATCATTCTAGAACAAAAGGTTAATGGTGAAAAGCACATTTCATTTTAGAGCTAAACCAACCGACAATACAGGCAGCATCCAACTCAGTTTTGAACCCCAAGAAATGGCAAATGAAAATCTCGGAAGCCTCAAAAAAGAACACACACGATCTTTTGAACTAAGAAACTCACTAGCAACACAGAATAGGCAATAAGATAAGCATGCTCCAAATTAAATCCTATTTCTTTATATCAATATTGAACGGTAGCTACCTGCCAATAAGTAAGAAATACTACTTATTTGATAATATGAACTTTGGAACTGGATTGAATGGCTGAAGCAAATCTCTACAGGCTACATAAAACAAGGCCAAGGCATAAAGAGCCACTGAGTATGAGATTGTATAAATAATGGTGAGATAGAGGTAGGATTGCATTGGACTGAAATTTCCATCTTCATATTTCCCTTTTGCATAAAGTATAAATGTAAATGCTACTAGCATAGGCTTGAGGATCACAAATTGCAAGCATCCTTGCTTGCACCTTCGTATTGAGCGACTACATAGTTCAACAACTGTATGAGAATTGAGAAATGTTGTTCACCAAAACTAACAATGAAATGAACTCTTCAGATATGCATTGGTCATACACAAACAGAAAATTACATAATACTAAACCCCAAAAGCAGTTTCAAACATGGAAACCCAATCCATTACAAAACATAAAAAAGATCAATGAATAGAGTTGTTGACCTACTAAACAATTACAGATGCTGGGTATCAGTAGTGGACGTAGACCATTTATGTTACTGGGGCACAAATGAACCTTTGCTTTTGCCGACGACATTTACGGGGGTCCGGGGGTAGCGCCCCCGATTTTTTTTTTTTTAAGGAAGAAAACCAAAAAATGAAAAAGTTCTTGAAATTTTATTACAACTGTTCTCTACGCGTTTTCATATTTTGATAACGTTCCATAATTATATCATTGTCAATATTGTCAAGTACATCCTTCTCAATATAACCGATACAAATAAATAATTGTAAACACATACTAAAATCTCAAATTCTGAAAGCCCAAATGGTCAAATTCCAAACAAGAAAAAAAAATCAAATAAAACAACAATCAAATTCTCAATACCAATGCAATTGTGAGTCACACTAACCGGTTGGACACCAGTGCACAGCAGCCTTGGGACTTGGGACGTTGCTTTGTTTTTTAACCAGAAGTTCTGTTGTAGATCCGATTTTAAGGGAAAGGAAAAAAAAACTCAGATTTCTACTCGGGGCACGTGCCCCAGTGGGCCCCACTGTGGGTCCGCCCCTGTTGGGTATCATAAAAGCTGTGGGAGACATTGTGCCATAAAACTTGCTGAACTACCCTTAGATAAAAGAACTATAGCCCCAAATCAATTGGTTTAGGTACAATGTGCCCGACATTTACATGGCTTTAGGGTTTAGGGCATAACTGATTACGTTTCCAGCAAATAAGCAAGGTGTGCTGGTAAACTGTTGTAGACTATGCTAACATAACATATCGGAGCTCTAAAAGTTCTTGAGTTCTAATAAAGATCAAGGATCGTCTGAGTAACAATATCTCCGAATTAAGTTATAGAAATGCTATTCATCTTACTCTTTCATGGTCTCTTCTCAATTCATGTAGTTACACATGTTGGACGCTTGAGTGTTGGACAAGAGAACAGGATGCATGTCCCATTCCCATACTTTTGCATCGTACACATACATAGGAGACATGACTAGTAAACTAATTTCTGTCATAACCATGTTGAGTTATTTGAGTGCCTAGCTGAACACCTTGAAGACAATTTTAACACATAAAATAACTGAAAAGACAAAAAATAAATATATGAATATGTTATTATGCCCACATAATCCCAAAAATTCCAGAGCTTTAATGAAACCAATTTCTTCAATATATATCTGCTCTATGCACTTGTACCCCCAATCAACGAGACATACTGCACCAATATATTTTACATTCATAATACCTACTTTATATTAGTTTTCAATTAAACCTGATGGAGTGGGAAAAAAATTGTTGCAATGAGCTGCACCAATCACTTAATTTCATGTGAGGCGACTCACCCATCCAATGGAACTGGAGGTAGGCAGCATGTCACTGACCACCAATTTGGCTTTAGAACTTTGCTGCTCAAACTCAACACCACAGCACCCGGTCCACCCACCCACGCTAAGAACAATGACAGAAAGTTATAAATGACCCAAACTTCATATCTGCCAAAAGCCAAAGAAAAAAATATAACCACAAAGGATTCATAAAGTAAAAGCAGAAAAACTGCAAGCAATAAGGGTTCAACTGTGCAAAGTGAATACAAGCAATCAACTATAGCTTTCATGAAGAGAAAATCAAAGGCAGATCTAGTACATGCTATCTAAGAAGATAGATTACTGAAAGCTAGTTCTATGGGGTAGATGATTATGCTTCACCAGAGTACTTCGGCACAATCTTAATTTTGGATGTATGTATGAAATATCCCATACCATACTTCAGCAAAATATCTAGGAACAAAAGGAGGCAAACCATTGATGATAGTCACAACAGTTCCTTTAATCTTTATTACAAGTCTTAAAGAGATAATCATATTAAGTAGTAAAAGAAATAGCACAGATATACTACGTATAATTATACCAAAGGCTTTAGCACATTTTTATATTTTCAGGGAAAAAAAACGCACGAGGCATCAACTTACTCACAAGTAGGTCATTATTATGTTAATAAAAACAATTCTGGAAAGTTTATTCCTTGTCAAAGAGACGAGCCGGACATCATAATTGAAAGACAGTGATGTGCATGGTCACCCTACTTGGCAATCTATAATACAGCATAGGACTGATGGAATCTATGCAGACATGATAAGTGCAGTTTACATCATTTTCATGTAATTATCAGAAAGAAAGAAGGATCATAAATTCTTCTAACATTTGTGTTCATAAAAAATTCTAAAACATTACTCCATGTCTCAAAACCTTGGTTCTTCCAATTAATTCTACCTGCAATCTCTACACGAGCTGTGTGAGAACTGGGAACCTTCCATGCATATTAGAGCTATCATTTGATTTTAGAAAGTTATAAAAACAAGGGCAACAAAAGAAGGGGGGTAAGGGCGTCCAAGAGGACGCCTAGGGCATGCAAGAACAGTTAAAAAAGGGAAAAAATGACGTTACCGATGATGATATACAGTCACACATACAGGAAAAGGGACAGCACTAATAATTTATTGATTATACTTCAAGCATGTTCAAAGAAAACTCAGTATTTGAGCCATACTTACACTTCTCTGATAGAATTGAAGTAGATTGCACCCTTATTTATGTTGAGGGACAAGAATGATGTTAATGCGTAAACCTGTTGAGAAGACAATATCATGAAGGTCAAAACAAAATCTATAAATAGATTAAATTAAAATGGGCTTGGACGTTGCAGTACTTTAAAAGTGTAATATCAATTCACTGTTCAACAATATGTGACGTTGATACACTCTTGATCATACTCTTGATCAAAATGACCATCTTCTTAACAAAATTGATTTTTAGGAAAATAACACTTCGAAATTAATAAATGCATACTAAGTTTCAAGTGTAATTTCCTGAAATGTGGTGAAATAAGATAACTTTACTTTAAAATGGTCTACTCTATTATTTTAGCAAACAAGACAACCAGCATCAAATAACATGGGGATGGACAGATTACCTATCTGGTAATATGCACATAAAGGAAGTGGAGTAGTAACATAGATTCTAACAAAACATTAATAAAATAGTGAATTGATAAATAAGCTTAATGTCATGGTTTCAGTTGCAAGACATTGGACTTGGATCCCATATCAAAAGTATGGGTGTGGAGTTTATATAAACGTGGACTCTCCAACTTCAACGGCTAGTTTTTGAGGTATCTCAAGATTAATAATTATGGTATCAGAGCAAGCACGTCTCCAAGTTTCAATCGAACGTCGCAGATGGTGAAGCTAACATAGCAGTGTTTGTTCGAGACTAGTCACGGATCTAGTACAAAGTAGTGTGAGGTGGACGCGATGATCGCGGAGTGTGGTTGTTTGTTATGATTCTCATTACAAGGGGCAAGGCTTAAATCTGGTAACGAACTTATGGGCTTTCGATGTGGGGTTTAAATATACTTGGGCTCTCCAACTTCAACATCTAGCTTTTGAGGTATATCACTGTCAAAATCTGAAACACTATATGACGCAGGATGCATATAAGTTAATAATAAATAATATGGAACTAGAAGAGAAAGGGGGTCCAAGAAAAGAAGAAGAATTGGAGGGCAAAGAAATCAATGTTTATTCATATAATCTAGTTGAAAATTACAATGAATAATCCCTCTATTTGTAAGGGAAAAAATTGAAAGAAACTGAAATTAAATGAACTTTTAATACTATAGAACTTTATCAAAACATTAAACTAATCTAATCTAATTAAATAACATATTTGAAATAGAACTCTTATTATAAAATCCTAATTAAACTCTATCTTTATTATTTATCTTTATCCTATCTCTATCTCCATCACTATAACTAACCCAAAGCCCTCAGAGATCAAACCTGCACTTAAAGAGAGATACCTACATTACATGCAAAACGCTACGCATCACCCCCAAAGTTCTTCCTCAATTTCTTCCAAACTTTCCATAACTGGATGTACTAAAATGGAATATCACTCTAAAAGGCCGTCATGAATATTTTATCTTCATTGAAAATATCCATAATACCCGTCATAACAGAACTTCACAAAATCAAGATCTACATGCATGGAGGATCTCAACTAGTAAAGCATAAAAGATTTTGAAACCCTCTTTCTGGTGAAAATAATGTCAAATAAAAAATGTACTGACATATATGTCCCTAAAATCTCTCTAAAGCTTACTCTAAGGCAAAAAATTTTTGAAGAATAATGCTACTTTACCAAACAATTTTTGCCACATTAGGTACTACACCCTCACATGTGAGTGTGTGGGGCCACTCTCATAATGAGTGGCCCCACCCCCCATGTGAGGGGGATGGCACCCAGTGTGGCACTGGGTGTGATAGAGTAACATTATTCAATTTTGAAATATTATCAGATTTGACTGCCACTCTGACATATGCAGCCTTTATCTTTTGCAAAAAGCTGTTAATCTGTTATTTTGCATAAAAGATCTTGTCATGCTTTGAACAAAATATCATCCCGGTATTTTGACTTTTCATTGCAACGTTTTGCCAATGTACAAGTTATCTCAGTATTTCACATTGTTACCTCATCTTGATAACTCTGTGTTTCCTGACACTATTACATGGTGTGTCATGGTGAGAAGTGAGTACATAGCTGATGTTGAACCATTCTGCGTATAGTCAATAGATGATAGAATCCTTTCAAGTCTTATAGGGATCTTTTGAAAACCTTCCAACTTCAAAGGACTACTTAATAGTCAGAAAAATAAAAGAAAAAAGTCGCTTCAGATGAATATCACGAAAATAACCCAAATTTATAAATGTCATTACAAATGAGAATCATGCCTATCAATGGCTATTCCATTCATAAATCCACTCATAATCTTCATGAAATGCTAGCTTACTCATCCATTACCTTGAAACTTCCATTCACACAAGGAAAGGTCAAAGGAGGAATATAATAGTTCATTAGGCAGCAAGAAATTAAAATTTTGCTTCCCTAAATACTTTGATTCAAGTGCAGAGATATGATGAGTAAACCAAGAATTAGCCTACCAATCATTGTTACATGAACACAACCATCTATGCCTCCTAGTAATTTTCTTGTTTAGAAAAAGCAATTGATCCTTTTTAATAGAAAACTTTATTGTACAATTTTGTCTGTGCGCATCAATTTTGAACCCACCCCGTCCTCTTTCTCATTAAGCTCTTGTTTGGTCCAAATCACCTTTTTCAACGTTTCTCTCAAATTCATTTGCAACCACACATTTATGTGGGACCCACTACTTCTCACAATTTTCAATCAATTTTCAACCACACATTCTCCGAAAAAACCCAAAATTCCGCCAAAACTACCTACACCAACACCAAATTGGCACTAAGTAATAAAGAACATTGCAGAACTCAAATAAATAGTTTAGCCTCTATTCGGTTAACCCATTTAAATGAGAAAAGACAAGAAATTTAATTTAAACAATTTCTCATACCACTTTTTAACCACACACACTTTCTCTCTCCAATTTTTAACCTCACATCTTACTTAGAAAATACAAATAAATCAACAAAATAATTATAATTCCCTCCCCACCCGCTGCCGGACAAAGCCTGTAAAGGCTAATCATAAAGTCAAATGCACAAAAAAGAGTGAAATTGATGTGATTTGAGAATCAATCCTGGGGGGAGCTGAATACTTACAGGAACCATAAAGATAATTCGGACAATGTATCTCTGATACATGGGTTCAGTATAATTCATGAGATGCCTGTAAATGTGGAGAAGCGCCAATGCAATTGCCCCAATTGTAAAAGGCAAAGCTATCAGCATGTAGAATCAGTCACGGAGCCTATTAAGGCCCAGTGGGGGGTGTTGGCCCCCACAGAATTTTTTTTTTTTTTGAGTCCAAAATAAAAAATAAAAAATTGGCATCTTGAATTTATTTCCCTTGATCTTAATTCTCTCTCTGCAATCATTATGTTTATGCAAGAAATATATACAATGCTCATTACTAGTATCCCTCACCTTAAAAGTTTGCATTTACTTTTAAGTTATAAGTCTTTTTTTTTTGTGAATTACTATCTTACACTGGTTAGTTGTTACTTGTTAGTTAACTTAGTTTAGTTTTTGGTTTATAACTTCGTCGTTTCAATCATTTTGGTTCAAAAAAAATTCGGTAACTTAGTTTAGATTTTGGTTTATTGTTTCATCGTTTCAATCATTTTGGTTCAAAAATTTTTCGGGGGCCTCCACCTCCGCCCTCCCGCCATTTGAAAATTTTGGCCCCTAACCACTCAAAATCCTGGCTCCGTCCCTGAAATATCGGCCCCATTTGCTACAAGACCCATCATCAAATATCAAAATTATGTAATGTGGAAACAAAAAGGCATAAACAATGGGGTATTCAACAAAATGCAAACCTCAAATGCTAGAATCTAGACTATCTAGTACTTGGCTTTTTCACTTGATTGCAGTAACTATTACAGCTACATAAGAGCGAACAACTCCCCTCGAATTTCCCAGAAACTAGCAGAGCTCCTAACCCCCCCCCAAAAAAAAAAAAAAAAAAAAACTTCAGAAACAGAGAAAATACGGTGAATAATTTTTTATTATCGTAAACTATTGGATGAACAGATACAAATAAGTAGAAAAGAAACCAAAAAGTAGGAAAAATAAATTTATTCTTAAAAATAATTAATAACACGAATTTGAGAAATGTGTCTGTTAAATAATAACTATATATTACGTATTATAAGTTTATAACTCCAAAAATCAGAAATGAATTACTGAAACAGTATGACTAACCTGAAGATGAAATCAGAGAGGAAAACTTTGGGACACGCCGTCCACCGCACTACTGGTAAGAGGTAGCAAACGAGGGAAAAAAATCGATTAAAAGTAGATCAGTTGCAGGTACGGAATAAAAAAATTGGATGATTTTAGATGAAATTGGGGAGTGGGAAAGCGTGGGACGGACGGGAGATAATGGTTAGTTAGCATTTGTTGGTTGTGATCGTAAGCAATGCTCCCTGGCTGTCTTCTGTGATCAATCAATACTGGTAAGCTTTTTCGCGGTGACAAAATCAATGCCGCCTTTTCAAATGTTACGAAAAGGCATTTTGTTAATTTCAGCCGTTAAGAGAAACTTCGACCGTTATCTAAATTACACTCAAACCCAAATTTACATCCCTAATATCGTTGGATTGGTCTCCATTGTAAAATAGAATTACGATCAAACATTAAAAAAAAAATTCACATTTGTATCTTATTTCACACCTCTATATGGAACAAATTTAACCTAAATTTAGCAATTAATTCATAAAATTTTGATGTGAAATATATAATTTAATTCTATTAATGCACTTAAGATATAATTAATAATTATTTATTAAATATAAATTGTAAAAATACAATGCCTAACATAAATTGTGCATTCATATATAATGAAAAATACACAGAAATTTAAAACATAAAATTCCAACTTACATATTTCTTTTAACATCTAATTGTTCTTTCTCTAATTTTTTTTAGTCTATTTAGGCGAAATCAGATATGAATATGTGACTTATTTTGTATTTTACAATTTTGATTTGATAACTGAAATCGAGCTTACAATTATTTGATTTTTAAAAGTTGAAATGTTTACAATTTTCAAATCGTAAAATAAAATAAAGAGGCTAATAAACATTTACAAAATTAATTTATCGACTCACCGTATACCACTATAAGGATTTGTACTAACTATCTTAATGCAATAATTGATATTTAATATATTAAACAAATATTTCGTTTCATTACACGTAAAAAAGCAAATACATTACGACCAGAATTACATAACATTTTAAAAAATAAAAAATTGCTCAAACTTAAATTAAATGTTGCAATTTGTTAAACTTATACTTGACAAACTTATACGCAGTCATATATTTAAATGAATGTAACAAATAAGTAATATGAAATACAAATTTTAATTAAATTTTATTGAATGAATATTACAAATATAATTAACTTTATATACAAAAAATCATCTATACATCTCAATTTATAAATGAGGGTTTAACTCACAATACATAAGACTTTATCACTTATTTGTATAGATTTGATTCTTCAAAAATAATTTTTTCAATGTTCATTCCCAAACATACCTTCTTTAAAACTCATTTTCCACGATTGCACATACTATTTAAGTGTTTTTCTAAAAAAAACAATCATTAATTTTAATAAATATTGTTACATTAATTGATTCTTTTTTCTTTATGCTGACAATTTCTCTATTCATATTGTTACATTATTATTTTAATAAAAATTACTGATCGATCAATTGTTTAATAGAAATTATATGAACTAATTGTTAAAATCTGTAATATATTTCGGTATATTTTAGTTATTTAAATTTATAATAAAAATAGAAAAATGAACAGAATCAGTAAATAAATAAAAATAATGTGAAAATGATGAATAAATTGAAGAAATCTTAAGTTTGTAAAATTAACTCAACTTAATTGAATTTGCCTTAAAAATTCATATAGTTATTATTTATTTTAATTTGATGAGAAAAAAACATAAATTAATCATCTATAACTAAAATGAATTTAGTTAACTAATTATAGATAATATTATAAGACTTAAATGATATAATTTAAAATGAATTAGATATTGAGAAAAAATAAAAAATAAACTTTAGCTTTAATTTTTTATATGATTTTACGGACAATATATTTACTATTTGTTGTTAACTTGCATTAAACATCTTACTGTGATATTTAATTTGACACTCATATTACATATCTTTCGATTTCAAAATAATACAATAATTATTAAAAGAATAATAATAAAATAGAAAAAATAACATTTCGATATTATTATTAATAGTATAGCACGGATGTCAGTGCAATTAATGACACATGTAAAATAATAATTGTTAAAATATTTAATATACTATTTTTTAAAAAAAAAAATCAAAATTTAGAAAGTTTTTTTTGGTGGGCAACTATGTGTGTATTTTGGTGATGACTATTCTACTTTTATATATAACTAGTATCACACCCTGCGTTGCACGGAAAAACAATATGAAATGATTTTATTGTAAATATCATTGCAAAATAGAGAAAAAAATTGAACACATAATTTGCTTTGATTAATGATACAGACTGTCAATGAATGTTCAAAATAGAAATAAATTACAATTCTCATCAATTTTGGAAAACCTTTTTAAATAATACATTATTCGTAAAGTTTGTAATTGCTCACACACGTGTGATACACGAAAGTTGCTATAGACAAAACATATTTAAACAATTGCTCAAAGTTAAATTAAATAATGCAATTTTTCAAATATATGTTGTATAGAATAAATAAAAATTTTCGTCCCAATATTTTTGACTAATGTGAATAGAAATAATAACTCTCAAAATATTATAATTTACATAAAATAAAGTAATTGCAACAAATTAAATATATGCGATTCTATACATAAATAAATGTAACCAATTAAGCAAAAAAATTTCAAATTTAGAAAGTTTTTTTTTTTCGAAAAATTATATGTGTATTTTGGTGATGGTTATTCTACTTTTATACATAAAATAAGATTAAGATTTACATAACATTTTGAATTTTTTTTATTAATTTACACATTTTCAATTTTTTAATATTTTTATTTTCTTGATCAAATTTCGATTTTTTTAGGTCGATTTGTTCGTAATATTTATAGATATTTACAAATAAAAAAATAGATTAATATAAAATTTATTAGCTAAAAAAATCATGTAAAAACTAAATTTAAATCTTATAATTTGCATCTAATCATTGGAGCAGAACATTGATATAGATCCATCGGGATGTAAAAGTGATTTTTGGGGTGTGTAAATTACACCACGATTGGAGTTGCTCTAAAAACACTATTTGACCATATTTTTTAAATATTCATATGATGGGTATTTCTATCTTTATCAAAATGTCTTGACGTATTAAGTCCAATTAAAAGGTTTACTATGGTCAAATAGTATTTTTAACGGTTGAATTACACAGATTTTGACGGTAAGCATATTTTCACAACGTTTGGTGATTATGAGGGTTTGATGATTCTAAGAGTACAAATGTTAAAATCTAAACGTTTGAGACTATTATCTCAATAAATCCAAATGTTAGAGATCATTTGTACTGTTTACCCTAAATATTAAATATGATAAAGTAATTTTGGGCTATAAAATAATTTTATAAATAAAAATTATAAATATGTCACGTCTACTCTCTAAATTTATAATTTCATCACATTTTACTAATTGAACTTTAAAATGCTTTTAAGCGATCACTGAACTTTAACATATTGTGCACTATATTACAAAGTTCAAGAACTTGGATTGGGTATATATACGAAAAAAACAACGGATCAAGGATCAAAAGGTCAAGCGAATTAAATCAATTTCAATTAAATAATTATTCCAAAATCACAAAATTTTCTAAAAAAAAAAGTTATTTTACAATAAATCAACATTTACTCATTTAGAGATAAAATCATACACAAAAACTAATTTAAGTTATTAACGAACAGAACATACTAAAAAAATCATCATTGCTAAAATTAAATCCATGAAAAACATGAACACGTTTTCAAGTTTAAAAAAGTAGCCTAGCACAATCAAAGGGAAAAAAAATACAGCCAACCCAAAAAAAAAAAAAAATTCAGCAGAACCGGTTTTAAAAATCAGACCGAGTAGTAGTTTAATCTCCTAAAAACTCGATTTCTGTTCTGCTTTTTAATAGCCAATTTTTTGGCTAGTCCCGACCGATTTTCTGACTGGTTCTTGATTTTCTCGATTGAACCAATCGGTCCGATTTGATTTTCTAAATGCTGCTATGTTACTCAGTCAACTTTGGATATGGTCACAGTTTATTCACTGAACTTCGAAATGCTTCTCGTTTATCATTCAACTTTAGGACATTAAGCTTCATCACTCACTCAACTTTGGATATCGTTATGGGTTACTTTCCAAACTTCAGAATGTTTCATATTGGTCACTCGATTTTAAAGTAGTGACGACCCAGAAGATTAATTCAATGAGATTATGAAAGTATGATTATGTAAAAGAAAATAGAAATAAGATGATAGCAATTTAATTGTCTTAATAATCACTGAACTTATGGGTCTTCGATTGATCAATAATGTTTGAACTTTATAGTGTCAAATTTTAATCATTAAGTTTTAAAAATGTTGGACGTTAGTCACTCATGTAACTTTTGTAAAGAAATTGATAACGTGACGAATGTAAAACACACGTGGAGCCACGTTATAATTTCAAACCAACATGTATTACATTATAGATCAAATATGAAAATAATTGATTATTATAAATTTGGAAGAGCATTTCTAAATTTTCAGGTAAGTCAATGTCATTTTTACAAGTTTTGTTGACCAGAAAATCTGGTAGGACCTTGGATCAAAATGTCTCAGCTCCTCCCTCTTGAACATGTGGACCTCCTGCACACTAGGACAAACAATCAGTATGCAATGGGTGTCCAGATGGCTCCCATTTGCACTCTAATGCCTAAGTCAACACTCATTTCAAGTAAATATAATTTGGGTGCGGGAAATGTAAGCCCCTGTTCTCTTTGCTATTTTGAGGTCATTTTCTGTTTTTATTTTCGAAAACGTTAAAAACGCGTTCTCTTTACTATTTTCGAAAACGCATTTTGGAAAACAAAAAAAAAAATTTGTACACAAAACGGAAAACGTCCGAAACATCGTTTTGGGCGTTTTGTGTGTATTTTGACAAAAAATGTCCAAAACGCGGAAAACGCGTTTTGGGAATTTTTTTTTTTATCTTAACTTAGAACTAAGCTTAATATAAATTTTTTATTTTTTTATTTTATTTTTTTGAGAATTATCCTAACTTGGAACTTAGTTTAAATAAAGTTTTATTGAATTCAATATCAACATTACAAAAAAAAAAATTAAATGAGAATTCTTGTTGTTATATTTCAAAAAATGCAATGATAAATGGACTCTGGTGGTTTTGAAAGAACTTGCATTTTCTGGATTTTAATAGAAGTAGAGCTTTCTCAAGTCCCGAACCTGACCAAGCTATGTTAATATAGACTCTTAATACTCACATTAGTGTGTTGCATGTAACCATATTTTTAGTGTATTGTGAAAGGAAATTTGAGTTGGAGTTAGTAGTATTCTGCAAGCAAATTAATTAAAAATAGTTTAAATAGTGTTTTGCAAAATTTCAAACAGAACGTGTTTTCCAGCTTTTCATTTTTAAAAACAGTTTTCAGAAATAACAAACCAAACGCGTTTTCAGCAAATTTGAAAACAAAAATGAAAACACAAAATACAAAACATTTTCGAAAATGAAAATACAAAATAAAATACAAACAGAACGCCACCTAAGTGTGTAAAAGAGAGAAAATGGAGTGAGATTTTATTTTTCAAGTTTTAGTATTCAATTTCTAACATTTTCTTGGAGGCAAATGTGTTATATTTATAGTTGAAGTTATTGTTCCAGATGACGACACGTGTCATACTTTACACATGTCTTGCCCCTAACTGTTGGAGAGGTAAACCAATTGCTTGGATGTAATCATTGCTACCCACCATAGTGGAGGGACGCCCATCGCATCCCTTATAAAGGTGCTGTTTTATCAAGCCACAGTCTACAGGGATGGTCACGTCTCTGTGACATTTCTTCTGGTCTCATCACCGATTCGAGGCACCACATCAGAACATATCAGCTTAGAAAAACCAGTTCGGCCATGGAGGCTTCGGAAGATATTTCACCTTGACGATTCGGTAACTTGTGAGGCCCTAAGTTCTATTCATAGCTGATGTCCATCGGGTCTTGTGTGGGCCCCTATAAGTGACTTGTTGGGCTCATTTTAAGCATGGTCGCAACAAGTTTAATGACCAAAGCTTGACAATCTTAAAGTTCGGTGAGTAATTAAAAACTTCTTTAAAACTTTAGTGAGCAATCAAATACATTTTTAAAAGTTCGGTGATCAATCGAAGACCTTCTTAAAATTTCCCTATGTAGCAATTTGGTGTACCACAATGGCACAATTAGTTGATTGATTAAAGGTGACATGACGTCACGTATGTATTACGTCCACTATGTCAGTAATTTCGTTACAAAAATTATATGAGTGACTAACGTCCAACATTTTGATAAATTTAATGACCAAATCTCGACACTTTAAATTTCAGTGATCAATCAAAGACATTCAGTGACTATTGGGACAATTAACTCGATAGCAAAGAACAAAAAAATATTAAAATTTATAAGATCATATATAGGAGAAGATTTCTTAAACTTGTTGATACAATATAATGACATATTGATTTTTCCCTCATCCGCTTCATTATTTTTTGATCCACTATTATTTCAAAAAAATGGCCGAAATTATATAGAAGATTAATTTTTATTAAAGTTTGAACTTGATAAATAACAAATAATATTTTGAGATCAAATTGCATACACAAGAATGTGGAAAGAGTAATATGTCTTAATTTTTCTCCAATAATATAATCGTATACAAATTCTTCATTAATATTTGATTTGTAAGATGAAATTGAACTATTAAATAAGATAAGCATTCTGAAGTTCAGTGAGTAATATGTAACTTGTTGTTATGTAAAATCGCAAGTATACGTTATTGCAATCAAGTAATAAAGTGACTTTTGAATCGAGTGATCGTTCCCACGAGGACTGTTTACTAAGTACCGAAATATTTTAGTTATACACTTTATTTGGACAGATAAAGAGAATTTGTGATTGTGAACTAAAACTAAGAAATTAAACAAAAGAATTAAATTTTCGAATTTGTTTTTGTTTTAAAAACGATTGTAAGGTAGTTGGGATTCACGAATTCACCTAACCAATTAAATCAATTCCAATTCCAGATTTTATTTTCTAAATATGTGCTCGATCGAATTCACTGATTCAAATTGAGATTCCTTTCTCGAGTTTAAATCAATCCTACCTAAATAAGTCAACCTTGTATCTCTACAGCGGGTCCGAATATTCCTTATCTAGATGCATTTCACACAAGAATTCACACACGATCGCAATAATAACAAGAGTATATCTCTATCTCTCGTTCAATTACCAGACTTATTACCTAGATCTATGTTATTAACTCACATCTCGGATAATGAAAATAACACACGAATTCATGAAAGAATGGCCAGTTCATTCACGCATTAAACGCAATAATATAAATCAACACATGCATTGAAACGTTTAAACAAGGAATATGAAATTAAAATAATTAACTAGGTTACATCGTTCATCCCAACATAGAATTTAGCTACACATCATATTTAAATAACAAAAACAAAATATAATGACGTTCATTGAAAATAAAGAAGAATGGAAAGATTGCACCAATTATCAATTCTTCTATTATCTTCAATTTCACCCCTCTGCAATGCTCCGATCTCCCAAGAATTTTACGTGAAAAGCTTGATTGTGGTTTGTTCTATGGAGAGGCAAATGCCCAAATTTCGTGCCTCATGTGTTGTATATATATATATGTTTTGGAGAAAACCTAGGTCAAAAGCCCAAAGCCTGTTAAAAATCGCGAGAAAATCTGATCTGCGGTCTAGTCGGATAACCGCGCGATCGCGTGGTAGAAATCCTAGCGATCGCGTGGTAGACACTAAAACTCTCGAGTTATGAATTTGAGGTAATTTGCAATCGCGCAGTAGGATTTCAGCGATCGCGTGACATGTAATTTCCATCTTTTCTCTGCTGTATAAGTTAGTCCCCGACCTTTAATTGCAGCCTTAGTCCTCCACTTTCAATTGTTGCGATTTAGTCCCCAAACTTTATATTCTTCTTGAATTTCTTAATTAAGCTCTCAATTCCTTCAATTGGGACCTCCAACCTTTGATTTGTTCACTTGAGCGCCATGAACCTTCTCGGTTGACGTAACATATCTCTCACTTGCTCAATTAAGCTCAAATTAACATCCAATATTGTCGTTTTTTCCATTAATTGCTTCATTCTTCTTCGATTGTGACATTTTCTGAAAAGTAAATAAATAAACAAAAATTAAGGAGCATATATTCTGAAACGACAATAATTTTTTCTAATGTAGACATACAGATAAGTGTATAAAACACACTTATCATAACAATACCCAAAATTGGGTTAGTGATGGAGTGCAATGTCTTAAAGTTGAGTGATCAATATGAAGCATTTTGAAGTTCAATGAGTAAATCATAACTACAACCAAAATTTGTGTGAGTGAAGTAGTGCAACATGTTAAAGTTCATTTACCACTTGGAAACATTTAAAAGTTCAATGAGTAAAACGTGACAGAGGTATAAGTTCGATGAGTAATGAAACAATCAACTCGAGGACGGGAAATAATGGCTAGTTGTAGTATTTGTTGGTTGTGATTGTGCAATGCTCCTTGACTGTCTTTTGTGATCAATCAATACTAGTATACCCTTTTTTTCGCGATGAGACTCGATTGTATGTCATGATTTCAAATTCAATGACAAGTAAATATGATAAAGTAGTGTTGGTCTATAAAATAATATATAAATGAAAAACTACGTACAACCCTACATTTAAGTGTGTGTTTGATTTTATAACTTTTTGGGAAAAGAAAAAGTTTTGGGAAATCGTGTAGTTAAAAAGGGGTTTAAAAAGTAAAAAATTGTGGGCTTGACTTTTTTGGATGGTTGAGATTGATTACTGTAAAAAAAAGTAGTAGATTTTATGAAAAAGTTATAAAATCAAACAAGAGCTAAAGTTTCAATTTAAAAAATCAGGTATAGATAAATTTATTTTTATAAATCAGGTGTTAAATTCAATTATTTAATAATAATATTAATTAATAAATTAAGCCTTTGTTCGGATATAAGATTTTCTGTTTATAAACCAATTTCTCCCAACCCAATGCATCGATTTCCCTGACCACGTTCAAGATTATGTGGCTGTATCAATACATGTCCTATCGATTTTTGTAGAATTGCATACCTTGAGGTCAGGTCATTTTTCACTTTCCTACAATTACCCTCCATTTAAGGTCAACAAAGTCTTCATTTCTTTGTTCAAACAGTGAATAGGGGTATTTCGATCTTTGCATTAGGGGAGAGAATAAACATGTTATGCCACTCAGCAATTGTCTTATCGCTGGGGGTAAAATAGTTTAATTTTTCCCATTATACTTTCTCTCTCCTAGGGATGACAATAATATCCACAGACTCGATACCCATTGGAGACCGACATAAATGAGCGGAGATTACTCGACTAAATGGGTTCATAGATAGGGTATGAAGGTAAACTTTAAAACCCGACATGAATATGGATCGTGTGTGGATTTTACTAGAATACCCATACCCGACCCGCATACACATTAATTTTCTTTAAAAATTATATAATTTAAAATAAAAGTGATTTTGTAAAAAAAATAATAAAAAATAGAGCTCAAATATCTATTGACATTGTTAATATCTAAACCTTAATATGTTTAAACTATTGACTTTGTTAATGTCTAAATAAATTATTCAAATTCACTTGTTTAGTTTAACCTGAAACATGTTTTTTTAATCCAAATTCAAGCCCAACATTTAAGTGATTCAAGTTAGGGTTAATATATTACCACCACATTTTTTATTTAACACACCACATTTTAACTACACCCCCAATTAAAAAATACATTTTATAAATGCACCAACACCAATTTACTTATATATCCTTATCCTTCATAAAAACAATATATGTGCACCACATTTTCATTTTCATTATTAGGGCAGCCCAACGTTGAAGGTTTTGTGAACCTAAAGTTAGAGTATCTTTAAATCTGTGAATCATGATCCTCCCCTAATGCCATTGAAAATCAGAGATCTCAAGTAGGGTTGGGTACACAATTAGAAGAGGGTGTGGAATTAAATAATTTGTTGTCGGACATTATTGTGTCTGGAGTCTGGTGATGCCATTGACAAATGCCTGAGTCATAATCTAGAACTTGATGTGGTTTCATATGCTGTTGAATGTGAATCACGAAAGATTGAAGTTGGGGAGGTGAGCTCAGGGGAAGTTTCCGTTACCACTTCTATGCATTTGGATCCCAAATCCTGTCCACTAATTAATGAGGAGAAGGCAAAGACAGAATTAGAAATAGAGAAGTCTCGATAATTGTTTTGAGGCGCTGGGCTGACATGTTGAGAACTCCCTTGAGGAAAACAAAGTCTATCAAAAATTCACCCAAAACCAGAAGATCTACACCAATTACGACTATAATTATCAGAAATAATTGATTAATTAATCTTCAAATCCATTTTGCTACCATATAGCATTCCTTACCCGACTCAAGCCTCTTCCCTTTAATGTCCTTCCTACCCCTTTGTGCAACGAGAACGAAGCAACTCTAGTCCTCGTTAAATACTCATGAAGGGGTATTCTGTCATTTGTGTCCTTATCTTCATCTTCTTCGATGTGTCCTCCCAATTTCTGCTGCAGGTTCTGTACTTATCTCAAAGGATTTTGGACTAGTCCGCTACTTTCAATGGCAGAGATTTCGTTTCAAGTTCAGTTGCAATTTTGAAGGATGGACCTTTATGATATCAATGCTTGAATTTTCAAGAAGAACAAGAATATTAAGAAAAATAAATATGGAGAAGAGAAGAAGAATATTTGAGGAATTGTGATATATGTAATAAAAATTAGCTATAACGACCCGGCTCCCTCACTGGGGCTTCTCCGTGTCGTACTCATGGTCTGGCAGCCCTTGAGGACCAGGACTATCAGGGGGGAGTGCAGAGACCATGAGTACGATACAGAGAAGACCACAGCGAGCGAGCCAAGTCTTTATATTAGTGATAGAAATTTAAAGGTTATTTATGTAATTTTATTTATGCTTATTTTATAAATATATATAAGTATTTAAAAATGTGGTGCACGAAATAATTTTTGTAGTGGCAATATAGCCACCCTTCAAGTTAATCCGGAGTACAGCTCTCTAACCTATAACATATTTACAACCCTAAGAAAAATAATAAAAATGAATAAATAAATAGTAATGGGTATAGAAGCATACCCGCCTCCGACCCACACCCGACCTACCATTCTTAAATGGGTATATGGGTAGGGTATGAATGTTGTAAATCTTTAGTGGGTAGGGCATTAGTTTGGCAAACCCGACCCATTTTCATTTCTCATCTCTCTCATTTCTCATTTAGACCCCACGATTGGAAGTAGCAAGTGGCCGATGAGGAGGCAATAGAAGTCCGCGTTCAGTACCATTGCGTAGAGTTTACGAGAAGTAGCAACCAGTGTAGCGTAGTTGATTGCATGTGTAGCTATTGCACACAATACTGCCGTCGGGCGGTGATGTACTGTTGCATGTAGTACATCTCTGATCTCCAGGTTGGTGCAGATGGTGAGGGGTTGTGGAAGTGGCGATGTGATGATGATGATCGTGTGGTTGGGCTATATATAGTTGATGGTTGTGGTGCAGATGGTGTTTGTGGTGCCTTTAGCCAGTGATTTTCAATTGTGTTTTAGGTGATGATTTTGGTGGTATTTCAGGCGGTGGCAGCTTTGAGATGGTGTTATAAGCGTTGGCGAGGTGGTAGGTAGTGCCCAACGATTTCTTTCCAATAATTTTTTTAGGCAACATCATGACCAAGGAGCTTGGTATTGTAACGAGATCCTTAGGCAGAATCTGACTAAGGTTGAGCTTTAGGACATGATAAACGATGTTGATGATGATGGTAATGGAACCATTGACTTCCCTGAGTTTTTGAACCTTATGGCCAGGAAAATGAAGGATATTGATTTTGAGGAAGAACTCGAAGAGGCTGTTGGATCGATAATGAACAATAATTAAAATAATGAAAGTAAAATGCAAAAGAACACAAGATTTTTCGATCCAATGACCTCGGAGGTTCGGTGATTCAAAGAACCACCTACTCCCCATTGAGCAATCCATTAAATTGGATTTATGCTCAAATTTCACTAGGTACAAAGCAATGTTCATAGCAATTTATAATCAATCCAAAAACACAAAGAAAATCCCCAATTTTCGGACTAGATAATGGCTGAGAATTTTCCAAAGATTCACCAAGAATCTAATCCCTAAACAAATGATTTACACCTGTTGCAAACCACAAACAAAGAAACGCCCAAAGACTTCCCCAAAATCGAAGCTATACACAATCGAACCCTAAATAAATCACCAAGAATAAACTCTCCTTTACTACAAGATTACACTTATTGTAATCAATCTAATCTCCAAGAATAGATTAAAGGAAGAGAGAGCACCAATTTTCTTCTTCACAAGAGAAGTCTTCGAGCCATAAATTGCCTGATTTTGAGAGTCAAAAGAGGAATTCGAGTTGCGTTGCTTTCTGTCCCTGTTGCTTTTTTCTTTCAGCCGAGTTCCGTGTCTTTGTTTAAACCAAAGGTTGGGAGTGTCCTTTTAAAGTAGAAGCCCAAGTCAGCAGCCCATGTATGGGCCAATTCCATTGTTAAGCCCAATTTTGAAAGAAACGTGTTATGGCCATATAAGTGAAGTAGCACTTTTACTACATTCTCCACCTTGCTACGAACTTGTGTGCACCACTAGTGGATTTGAGCAATCAATTCAATATCATCTTGCTCATAAATACCCGTAAAAGAAAAGAAAAAAGTATTAGTTTTTCAAAAAATAGACAATGACCGAATATTGATTCTTAAGAATCAATGTTCAGCATTTTCATGCAATCTTTAAATCTAGTAATAGGTAACACATTTGTTCACATATCCGAAGGATTTAAAAGTGTTGGTATCTTTTCAATTTTAACCATTCCATTTTCAATCATGTCCCTTATGAAATGATATCTAACATCTACATGCTTTGTTTGTAGGTTTGAAATTATTGAACCATTCTCTTTCGGGACACACATGATATGTGCACCCAGAATCCAATACCTAAGACTGATGAATTTCTTGAGTATTCACCGTGTAAACAACACCATCGTTATCATCACACTCATTAATGTATCTTGGGTTGTTCTTAAAATCATTTAATCTATTGGGAAAATCTTTAATGTAATGTCCTGATTTTTTACAATAATATCATTTCTTGATTGATTTATCTCGAGATTTGGAGAAATCAGGTTTCTTATTCATAGGAAATTTGCTTTTTCTTTAGCAATTATTGTTATAGGTATTTTGATGTGGTTTGAATGTCTTTTAGATCTAGCCATTAAAACTTCTCCTTGATGACTTCTTTTAGTTTCAGATTTTAATTCCAAATCTATATTTCTTAAGGCAGAAGTGAAAATATCAAGGCTAAGTGTATCTCTACCATACTGAAGAGCATATTCCACATCTTTATACCTATCACCTATAACATTTAATAAAGTAATACACAATTGATCTTCAGATATCTTTTCATCACAATTAGACAAGTCTTGTGTAAGCTTATTAAATCTATCAAGATTAGATTCGAGATCCTGAGATGGTTCAAACTTAAAAGCAAAAAATCGTTTTAATAGAAAACACTTATCGGGAATGGATTTAGACAAATATAAATCTTCTAACTTTTACCTTAATTCAGCATTCATTTTTATTTCACCTACTTTCATAAGGATAACATCAGAGAGACGAAGAAAAATAGTGCTCTATGCTTGTTCATCAAGTTCTTACCTTCTAAAAGGACTAATTCAGTAGGCCAATTTTCAATAATAGCATATGCACATTTTTGTTGAAGTAAAATAGCCCTAATCTTTTGTCTCCATAGACTAAAATCACATTTTCCAGTCCATACTTCTATTTCAAACTTAGTAGGGGACATTTTGAAAGAGAGAAACACCAAGTTTTACAAAACAAGTAACCAAGTTTGAAATTACAAATTCTAACCTATATATCAAGAAATTAAGCAACAAGTCCAAGTATATAACAAATATTAAAAATAATGCAGATTATTAAAACATGCAACATTTCAACAAAATTATATAAATGAATCAATTATGCAAGAATTTCAAGAAATTAGATTAGTGTAAATTCCCAAAATCTAACTTCACTTAGGCACTTATCAAAAACAATTTGGACAACAAATCAGATATCAAATATTATTAACTCCAAAATGCCAAATCAAGGTAACGATAGAAGTTACCAAGAATTCGAAATTGTTCAACACAGGGGATGTCCCAAAAAACCGAGGAACTGCAGCCACCAAATTAAGAACCTGCAGTCTCAAGAAATTGGATTTTCAGCTGTACACAAGCTCTGATACCACTTGTTGGATCAATAATGAACAATAATGAAAATAATGAAAGTAAAATGCAAAAGAATACAAGATTTTTCCATCCGAAGATCCTGGAGGTTCGGTTATTCAAAGAACCGCCTACTCCCCCATTGAGCAATCCATTAAATTGGATTTATGCTCAAATTTCACTAGGCACAAAACAATGTTCATAGCAATTTACAATTAATCCAAAAACACAAAGAAAATCTCCAATTTTTGGACTAGACAATGTTTTAGAATTTGCCAAAGATTCACCAAGAATCTAATCCCTAACAAATGATTTACATCTATTGCAAACCACAAACAAAGAAATTCCCAAAGACTCCCCAAAAACCGAAGCTATACACGATCGAACCCTAAGCAAATCACCATGTTGGGATTTTGGTCCCAAACAAACCCCGGGGGCGATGATGAAACATCGGGTCGGCTTTTTTGCTTCGTAGGCCGTCGGCCCATGATCGAGGTATTTTATGCCCCAATTAAACCACAATATGCGTAACCCAAGAGTGAACAGGTTAGGAACTTTACCATCCTATCTTGAGGTGTTAATTGGGTCATTGGCCCTGTTGCTCGATAGGTGGATCCGATTGGCGGCCCGGGTTTTAATTAGGCTCCCGACCCATTCCCTAATTAAGACCTAGACCTAAACCTACCTATCCTATATATCTACTCTCTCACTCTCAACGCACATAACACACTCTCGACCGAAGCCTCTCTCTCGCTCCTTTCTTCGTGACTGCGGCGCTCTTTGGCTCTTCCTTCTCTGTGAACTTTGGTAACCTGCGACCCGGCTCCTTCTTTGGCCTCTAGCCTCGCTGCCCCTTCGTGGTGGGCTGTGTCCGCCGCTCTCCTTCGTGCGTATCGGCTGACTTCACCGCACCTCGGTGCGTCCTTATTCAGGCTCTGTTTGGTACGGTTTTCTTAGTGAAAACTTGTGGGTTGTGGGTTGCCTCAGAGTGTGATCTTACCTGTTTCGTGTGGTGTTGCCGATTGTGGTTATTGGGGAAATTTCTGAGCCCTCGGTTCCAGTCACACGATCGTGACATTATCAAGACTTAGGGAGTTTTCTCTTTTTCTTGTTTATTGTTAATTTATCATTTCAATTACTTGTCACTTATTGAGAATAACTTGTTACTTTGTGTTTGTGCAAGGGAAATTCTCCAACAAACTGGTATCAGAGCCGTGTCTGTGTGTCTGACTGATCGGCTGATTCGTGACATTCTCTGAAATTTGATAATTTTTTCATTCACCTCTGTTTCACTGATATATTGCAGAAATTATTTTGTGTCAATTGGAATTTTCATTTACTTAGTGTTATCTGAAAATTCTTTGATTAATTATTCTCTGTGTTTTCTGTTTTGCAATCACTTTGTAGGTCAATATTTGCTTAGTGCTGATTCTGCCTACATCCAGGGATAGCTGATTGCAAACTTCGCTAAAATAAATAAATAATTTTCGCATCACTCCTTATTACGGACACAGAGAAGTCCGCTCTGGTAAATTGGCTGATCACTTTTAAATTTCTGTAATAGCAGGTCATCGTGTGGGGTGACCATTAGGCTTGGGGTTGCCTGTTGCTAGTTATAGGATTTAACTGTTATTACCTGTGATTTGGGATATTGCTGATTTCATACTTGTTCTTGATACATCTTGGTGATTGTCTATTACGTGTTGCTCTTGATATTAGAATTGTTTCCCTTGACCTTACCCGTGTCGAAGATTCTCTTGACCTGAGACCTTTTGAGTCTCACGGAATCCTGAGAGTTTAGAACGGCGTATATATTGCGGCCCTTTAGGTTTCTGTGTGAAATTCTCTTTGAGCTGCATATTATTCCATTGTGGTGTGTTGCTTGAAACATGTCTGCACATCATTTTGACTTGAGTGTTTTTAATGGAAAGGGTGATTTTTCTATTTGGCAACAGAAAATGAAAGGTATTTTAGTTCAGCAAAAAGTTTCTAAAGCTATTGATAATTCTTTTCTTGCTACTGTGACTGAAGAACAGAAAAAGGAATTTGATGAACTTTCTTATACTTCTATTATCTTGCACTTATCTGATAGTGTTTTACGAAAAGTTGGTAAACACGATACTACTGAAGCTCTTTGGAAAAAGTTACAAGAACTTTACTTAACACAATCCACACCGAACAAACTTTTTCTTCTTGAAAGTTTTTTCAGTTTCAAAATCGATCCTTCAAAGGAATTAGATGACAATCTTGATATTTTCAATAAACTTGTTCAAGATATCACAAATTGTGGTGATAAAGTGCCTGAAGAATACAAGGCCATAATTTTATTGAATGCCATTCCTGACATGTATAAGGATGTTAAGAATGCTATCAAGTATGGGAGGGAGACCCTTACCCCGGAGGTAGTCATTGATTCACTTAAGAGTAAGGATAGGGAGATTAGAGCTGAGAAAGGTGGGAGAAAGTAAGGGGAGGTCCACTTTATGAGAGGTAGGACTCAAACAAAGGGTGGTGGAAATAGTGGGAGCGGACAAAGTAGTGGTAGCAAGAAAAAGGGTAGAAGTAGATCCAAATCACGAGGGAAAGCTGCAGGTAGAAAATGCTATGGTTGTGGTCAGTTAGGACATTTTATTAGTGATTGCTATAAGGAGAAAAATAAATTTAAGGGAAGTGAACAAGGGGAGGCGAATATTGTGGCACCAAAACATAATGAACCTGGTGAGGTTTACGTCCTCTTAGATCACAAGCCTAGTGAAATTAACCTGTCTATGAACTCCCATACTGATGAATGGATTCTTGACTCTGGTGCATCTTTTCATGTCACTTCTCATAAGCATTGGTTTGATCATTTGCATGAGTCTGATCATGGTCATGTTGTTGCATGGGGTGGAGTCGCATATAACATTACACGTGTTGGTGATGTTATTGTCAAATTTGAAAATGGTTTTGTGCATACATTGAAGAATGTTAGGTACATTCCACATATGGGTAGAAATTTGATATCGATGGGAGAGTTAGAAAATGCAGGTTTCACTGGGAGGCTTGGTGACGGGATGATTAAAATGTTTAAAGGTGCACTTAGGGCCTTTAAGGCCATTAAGAAAAATGGCATTTACACAACTCATGCTGAGGTAGTAAGTGGTAAAAACCATACTATTGCATCCATTGACACCGATCACACACAAAAATGGCACAATAGACTTGCACATGTAAGTGTTAAAGGTCTAAAATTTTTGAATGATAAGGGTGTGTTTGGAAAGGATAAGGTGTCTGACATGCCATTTTGTGATCATTGTGTGCTTGGGAAACATCACAGGATGTCTTTTGCATCCAGCACACACCGGACAACTAGAATGCTTGAATACATTCATTCTGACTTATGGGGCCCTGGGAGTAATCCCACTTTTGGTGGTAACAAATATTTCCTGTCTATTATTGATGATTTCTCCAGACGTGTGTGGATTTATTTGTTGAAAGATAAATCTGAAACCTTTGAAAAGTTTAAAACTTGGAAATTACAGGTGGAGAATCAGATAGGTAGAAATATAAAATATTTGAGAACTGATAATGGTCTTGAATTCTGTAATTCTGATTTTGACAATATGTGTAAAGATAATGGTATTACTAGACACAGAACTGTGCCTTACACTCCCCAGCAAAATGGGGTTGCTGAAAGGATGAATCGTACATTACTTGATAAGGTTAGATGTATGATGTTAAGCTCTGGTGTGCCTAAATCTTTTTGGGGTGAAGCTGTTATGAATGCATGCTATCTGATTAATATGACTCCTTCCGCTGCCTTGAATGGTGATACACCATATGAAAAATGGTATGGTAAATGTGCTGATTATTCTATGCTTAGAACTTTTGGTTGTACTGCGTTTTCTCATCAAAGTGAGGGAAAGTTAGAACCTAGAGCTAGAAAGTGTGTCTTTCTAGGATATCCCGAAGGTGTTAAAGGATATAGGTTGTGGGACAGAAGTCAAAAGGGCGTGAGAATAATCATCAGCAGAGATGTCACCTTTAATGAGTCTGAGATGCCTTGTCTAGGAAACAAAGAACAGCTAGAGATAGGTGGAGATGAACCCTCACCTGAGGTGGAGAGTGTTAGAATCCCTATCCCCATTACCCTGAGTGAGGTGGAGAGTAACCTCCAACAAGATCACGAGAATGTAGAAGAAGATGACCCTATAGATCATCCTGTTGACCATAACCCTTTGGATGGCTATCAGTTAGCTAGAGATAGGGAAAGAAGACCACATAGAGAACCCCAAAGAATGTCCGACTACGTCATAGCCTATGCTAGTTACCAAGACCTAGCTGATAAAGAGCCCAATACCTATGAGGAGGCTATGAGAAGTGAAAATAGTAAATTTTGGGTTAGTGCCATGAAAGAGGAGATGGAATCGCTCCATAAGAATCAAACTTGGGTTTTAGTGGATAGACCAAGAGATAAATCAATTGTAGGCTGCAAATGGGTCTACAAGGTGAAGGAGGGTACCACTGAGAATGAGCCTGTGAGATACAAGGCTAGGCTAGTTGCCAAGGGGTACACACAAAAGGAAGGGATAGACTATAATGAAATTTTCTCGCCCATTGTTAAGTATACCACTATTAGAGTCATGCTTGCTTTTGTTGCGTTTTATGACTGGGAACTTGAACAACTTGATGTGAAAACTGCTTTTTTACATGGAGATCTTGAAGAGAAAATTTTTATGTTTCAACCCAAAGGTTTTGAAGATAAAGAAAAACCTGATCATGTGTGTTTTCTTAATAAATCATTATATGGTTTAAAACAGTCACCTAGACAGTGGTACAAGAAATTTGATTCTTATGTGCTTTCTATTGGTTTCAAGAGGAGTGAGTTTGATCATTGTCTATACTATATGCATCACAGCACTGATGAGTGTGTGTATTTGTTACTTTATGTGGATAACATGTTATTAATTGGTTCTAACATGACTTTAGTAGACAAGATTAAAATTGAGTTAAACAAGGAATTTGATATGAAGGACCTAGGCCATGCTAAACGTATTTTGGGTATGGAAATTGAAAGAAATAGGTCTAATTCCTGTTTATTCTTGCATCAAACTCCCTATGTGCAAAAGGTGTTAAAGAAGTTTGGTATGATAAATTGTAAACCTGCTTCTGTACCTCTTGGAAATCATTTTGTTTTAACAAAAGATCAATCACCTGCGAATGAGGAAGAAATAGCTTATATGAGTAATATACCCTATTCTAATGTGATTGGTTCTGTGATGTATCTGATGGTTTGTACTCGGCCAGATTTGGCCTTTGCTGTTAGTACTTTGAGCAGGTACATGTCTAATCCTGACCCCACTCATTGGGAAGCCTTGAAGTGGCTACTCAGGTATCTTAGTGACACTTATAATGTGGGTTTAATCTATAAGTGCAAATCTAATAATGTGAAATTGAAGGGTTTTACTGATGCTGATTATGGTGGAGATAGAGATAATAGGAAATCTACTTCCTCTTATGTGTTTACTTTGTGTGACTCATGTGTTAGTTGGAAGTCTCAGCTCCAACATATTGTTGCTCTCTCTACTACTGAGTCTGAATATATTGCTGTTACCGAAACCTTTAAAGAAGCTTTGTGGTTTAAAGGATTACTTAAGGAACTAGGAGCCTTAAATGAAAGTGTAACAGTATATTCTGATAGTCAATCAGCTATTCATTTATGTAAGAATCCTGTTTTTCATGAACGTACTAAACACATTGATGTTAGATTACACTTTATTAGGAATATTGTTTCTCAAGATGAAATTAAACTTGAGAAAGTGCATACAGATTATAACCCTGCAGATATGGGCACAAAGGTGCTCACTTTGGTAAAATTTAGAAGTTGTCTACTGCTTCTAAATATCGGCACAGGTATGAAAAGGTCCGATTAGTTTAGGACTTTAATCTTGCAACTACTAAACATGTGTTTTGTTTTTTGCAGGTTTGTTCGGTACCAAGGTGGAGGTTTGTTGGGATTTTGGTCCCAAACAAACCCCGGGGGCGATGATGAAACATCGGGTCGGCTTTTTTGCTTCGTAGGCCGTCGGCCCATGATCGAGGTATTTTATGCCCCAATTAAACCACAATATGCGTAACCCAAGAGTGAACAGGTTAGGAACTTTACCATCCTATCTTGAGGTGTTAATTGGGTCATTGGCCCTGTTGCTCGATAGGTGGATCCGATTGGCGGCCTGGGTTTTAATTAGGCTCCCGACCCATTCCCTAATTAAAACCTAGACCTAAACCTACCTATCCTATATATCTACTCTCTCACTCTCAACGCACATAACACACTCTCGACCGAAGCCTCTCTCTCGCTCCTTTCTTCGTGACTGCGGCGCTCTTTGGCTCTTCCTTCTCTGTGAACTTTGGTAACCTGCGACCCGGCTCCTTCTTTGGCCTCTAGCCTCGCTGCCCCTTCGTGGTGGGCTGTGTCCGCCGCTCTCCTTCGTGCGTATCGGCTGACTTCACCGCACCTCGGTGCGTCCTTATTCAGGCTCTGTTTGGTACGGTTTTCTTAGTGAAAACTTGTGGGTTGTGGGTTGCCTCGGAGTGTGATCTTACCTGTTTCGTGTGGTGTTGCCGATTGTGGTTATTGGGGCAATTTCTGAGCCCTCGGTTCCAGTCACACGATCGTGACATTATCAAGACTTAGGGAGTTTTCTCTTTTTCTTGTTTATTGTTAATTTATCATTTCAATTACTTGTCACTTATTGAGAATAACTTGTTACTTTGTGTTTGTGCAAGGGAAATTCTCCAACACACCAAGAATAAACTCTCCTTTACTACAAGATTACACCTATTGTAATCAATCTAATCACCAAGAACAAATTAAAGGAAGAGAGAGCATCGATTTTCTTCTTCACCAAGAGAAGTCTTCGAGCCTTAGATCTCCTGATTTTGAGAGTCAAAAGAGGAAGCCGAGTTGCATTGCTTTTTGTCCGTGTTCCTTTTTTTCTTTCAGTCGAGTTTTGTGTCTCTGTTTAAACCAAAGGCTGGGAGTGTCCTTTTAAAGTAGAAGCCCAAGTCAGCAGCCCATGTATCGGAAGAAACGTGTTATGGCCATGATAAGTGAAGTAGCACTTTTACTACAGAGACTTTCCGTGTTTTTATGAGGATCAAAATAGTTTCGTCTCTGTTACTAAGCTACACCATGTGATGACCTGTCTTGGTGAGAAGTTAACTGATGAGGAAGTAGATGAGATGTTAGGGAAAGAATTTAGGCTGGGACTTCACAGTTCGAGAGATATCGCAATAGAATGAGGTGACAGAGCATATGAACCGCACTTTACTGGAGAAAGTCTAATGTATGTTGTCTAATTCTAGATTGAGCAAAGAGTTTTGGGCTGAGGCAGTTACATATAGAGGCCATCTCATCAACAGCTTACTGACTGCTGCAAATGAGGGCAAAACGCCTATGGAGGTATGGTCTGGTAAACATGCTGTTGTTTATGATTATTTACATATTTTCAGCTTTCCTGCTACTTTCATGTTAGGGATGAAAAGATTGATTCAAGTGCCAAGAAAGACGTTTTCTTGGGATTTAATGATGGCATAAAGAGATTTAGGTTATGAGATACAGATATGAAGAAAGTTGTATTGAGCAGATCTGTGAATTTTGATGAAAGTATTATTGTTAATAAAATGCACGTGAAGACCACACAGAGTTTGAAGTAGGTGGAGGTTGAAGTTGAACTAACTAAAACTCCAAATGTTCCAGCTAGTCTTACAGTTGATTTAGATTATTCAAATCATGAGGACATAAGTAATGAAGAAGAGGCTCCTACCCAAGAGCCTACACAGTAACAAGGACTTATTTCAAGATAAAATTGAGATATTAACAGTAGAAGATTTTTAAAAACTGAATTCATAATTTGTAAGTGTGTTTTATATTAATTTTGTTTTATTTTTTGACTTTTAGAAAGATTTTTTATACGTAATATCTAGTTTATCAGTTTATGTATAATTTTAACTCCGCCTCATTAAAATCAGTCAATCCAAGTAAGGAAAAGAATGAGGGTTTAATTTTTTATTAATTATAACATGTGCGTGTATCGGGCAACATAGTGTACCCAATCGGACAACAAATCATTCCTATAATACATAGAGAAAGAAATAAGATGCCAAGTACAAGTACATGGCACATCAATCTATACTTTGACAAGTTTACTGTGGATCGTATATTTGAATTAAATTTGTTATTTATCAATAAATTGATGTATATGTCAACGATATTTAAAAAAATATTTCCCTATTAAGACTACATTTTATCCTTCCAAAATTGCACATTAAGTTAGAAATCAAGTGCTGGCTTCTGTCCCTTTCTTAAACAACAACTCCATTAATTTTTCCTTCATTGAGTAACAAAATCTCCTCTTACTCCGTTCTTTAACACTCTAACATTTATAAATTGATTTATTTATATTTTTTAAGTAATTGAGTAACAAAATCTCTTCTTACTTTGTTCTTTAACACACTAGCATTTATAAATTTATTTATTTATATTTTTTAAGTAAAATGCGTGGTTAAAAAGTAGAGAGAGAAAATGTGTGTGGTTAAAAAGAGATTTGAAAAATTTTATTATTTATAAAGTAATTTATTAATTGTAATGATTGTTTTATAAAACGAAAGCATAAAAGTCGATATCTATTTCAAAAAATTCTTCACCTATGAATTTTCTCACTTTTGACTCTCCATATATATCCCAAATATCCAAGTCTATGCATTAAATCTCTTTTTAGAACATCTCCAATGGTACCTTATATTTTGAATGTGCAGCTAATGCGACAATGAGGTGATGAGAAAAAAAAATGATGTGAAACATTTATTGTAGAATATGTCTAACATGATGTCATTTGTAGACGGCGTGCTAAACAACTTGCACAATAAATTCTGCAATTTTGTGTCTATCTCATTTCTTTTTTCTTTTTCCTTCTATTTCCTCTTTCCATACTCTCTCCTTTTTTCCTCTCTTATCACATCATCTTTTTGGGAGGTGTCTTGTATATGTTTCGACTACCAACTACCAAGTATCAAAGTCTATGCATCAACCTCTTTTTACTCCTCAAGGCTTTATAGATTTCGACTCTTCACATCTAAAGCTCGATCGACTATTTCATTCTAAAATAAACACAAAAACATACTATAATCAATAATAATCAGCTAAAAAATACTCTAAATTACTATCCAAAATTCTTTGTTCAGTGGTCTAGTTAAGTGTTAAGTAACCATGGTTACAATTCCAAATCTTGACCATTTTCAAAAGGAGCCGGTCAATCATCTTCAATAACTGCAAAACAGTTCACTATATTCCTTTCAATTGATCGTTTTTGTTCACGTGAGCAGCATAAATGCCTCTACTTTTGTCCTTATGCCAACCTTTCTTGCCATATGCAGTATTTAAAAGAGGAAGTATATTCTATTCTATTCAATCATTTTTTCCCCGTTGGAGCAGTAAATATACAAGTTGGCTTAGAAAATTAGACCTATATTAACATGGAGTCCATTAAAATAAGAGTTTCGCTACATTTTCAAGCAAGTGCACAAATACACTTACAAATAGAGTAGGTGACAAGAATCTGTTGACTTACACACTATGTCACTTAGAAAACAATAACCATTAAGGCCCTGTCCAGTTGGATAATGTGTCAAATTAAATTTTGTGTTGGAAGGTACGATGTGGAGTTAAAAATTAGTTTGAGAAATTGTGTAATTGAAGAGAGAAAATATGAATGGTTAAAAAGTGATTTGAAAAATTGTGTAAATTAAATTTGTTGTCTTTTTTATCTTTTAGTCAATTAATTTGACAAATTAAATCTAAACGAACAGGGCCTAAATGATCACATCACTGATTGTAAAGTTGTTTGTACATTTGTTAATTTTTTTAAAAATAATTTTACTAACAAACATTTGGTAGATCTTAACAATCCATAGTAATGATCCTGAATTAAATTAGAAAAAAAGCTGTTTTCTTCAAAGAGGACAATTTGGACCAAATATTCCTTACCTTCTCTAATAATTGACCAAATTAGACTAATCTAATCTCTGTCAAAATACAATGAAACAAGTAGATCTTTGTCTTGCTATCCATCATTAATACTTTGTTTTACTTCACTAAATCATTGCCTTTGAATTTAATTTGAACATCAATGATTGCACGTCTTCAATATTCCTCCAACCTTTATATTTATATATATATTTTTTAATAAACAAAGAATGTGATGCTTTCGAGATAAAATACGTGATTAAAAAGTGATTTGAGAAAATTAGTGTGATTAAAAAGTGATATAAGGAATGTGTTGTTTATAAATAGTTTACCAAACAAAGGCAATCATAAACAATGTCTTAGTCGGCTAATTAATCAATTAAGTGAAGATTGAATAGACCGTAAAAACAAAAGAAATATGGAAGATTAATTAAGAGTTTATTTTATTGAGAGAATATATGGATTTTGTAGAAAAATAATTTTTAAAAAATCTATGCCAAATGAGACTAAGTGAGAGCACTACTACAAAAATGGGCTTTTGAAACATTTAAATGGCAACATTTGCTAATTGAATGTTGCTAAAAGTGGTCTACCGCAACATTTTGTAATTGAATGTTGCATTTGATATAAATATTTGAGATTTATCCCTTTTTGCAACATTTAAAAATTGTTGCGATAAGTTGAAATTTTTGCAACATTCAAATTAAGTTTTGGCAACGTTTAAAAAAAGTTACAATAGATAGGTTATCTATTGCAACATTTAAAAAACGTTGTAATAACCACTAAGGATCGGTGACCCAGCCCATTTAAACCCATCCATGACCGGTGACCAGCCCATTTAAACCAGGCCAAGGACTGGGCAAAAACCAACCCATTTAAACCAGCCCATTTTCAGTCAAATACTTCAACCCATTTTCATGGCCCAATTACCCATAACCCAATAATGAATATATCCCAAACAAATACACAAGTCGTCTGACCAACTTCTTCTTCAGACTCTCTTTGCTCAGTTACTCGAACTCAGTCGCAGGCTCGCAGCTCGCTCCTCTTACGATTTTGAATTGTCCAGCTGTGACCGACCGGTGCGCTTCCCTTAGACCCTTATCCTCTTCTTATCTGACTCCGAGTTCCAGACGGCCAGCAGTTGGGTCTTCACCCTTTAATCGGGACTTCGAGTTTGGTAAGTAACTTGTAATGTTTACATTTTGTAATTTCTAAGTTTTAATGAGTTTGAACCTTGATTCTCTTCTTCCTCTTCGCTGGGCCCTGAGATTTGCAGCCTCGTGACGTCCACAGACTGCAAAAAAGCAGCTGATGCTGAGCAGGGCAAGCAATGGCAGGGGCAAGGAATTTTGGAATTGATTCCTAATTTCTCATCTCATTTCTCAAGTAATGGGAGGCTAACCCTTGATTTTAGTTTTGAAGTGATATATTTGTTAATTTTGCTGAAATTTTATTATTAACTATTAAGTTTTTTGATTCATTATGATTGATTTGAAAATTATGCTTAAATGTTACATTTATGTTTTTCCAATGTGATTAGATTTGTAAATTGTGATTATTGGGTTGAAAATATGATTTGATTGGGTAATTGTGATTATTGATTTATAGGTTGTGAATTGAGATTTGGTGAAAATGTGATTTGTTTTGTGAATATATCTACTTTATGGTATCTAAGAAGTGTCTCTTATTTACCTTCCCTAGACTTCGGCATTTGTATGAAAACCTATTAATGAAGCAGTTGCCGAGACTTTGGTACTTGGAGTCTTGTAATAATCTGATTTGACTTATATATCGTTTACTAGTGTATAATTTGAGTTTCGTAAGTGTAGGAAAGGATAGAAGAGCGTGCCCAATCAATTTCCAATACACCACCAGAAGATTCTATCTGCGATGATGCTATTGCTCGAGTTTTAGGTCCGGAACGTCATGGGAGAGTAAGAGGACTTGGGTTTGGAGTTGCACCATCAAGAGTTGATGGACAAATTCATAGTACTGGGAGAGTGAAAGAACTAGAAAGTCAAGTACAAAGTCAGTCTGAAAGAGTCAGGGTGCTAGAAGAAAAATTTGAAGCATTTGTCAACTTGACTCAACAGGTTATAATTTTTTAACATTTCATGTTTTTTTAGTACTATTTCCAAGTAATTTAATATGCAGAATAACATCCAGTAATTTTTGTGTCACTTTATAGAATAATAGTAAGAATGTGGAGGACAGAAGTTCACATGCTTTTACGTCTCAGGTTTTTTAATCTAGCTTTACATATTGTTTATTTAAATTTTTTATTATATCTTATTTACTTAATATGGAAATATCTTAATTTTAATGTGAATTTGTAGTCACAACAAGGAAGTGATGTCCATAGAGATATCGCAATCAAGGAAAATGCAAGGTGCCAATTATTGCATTGGTACATTGAAGATGAAGAAGTTGTAGCTGAAGGGAGGATTGCATCAGTGGACCCAGGCGTGAAGGTGCATCACATGCCACTTGGACGAGATTGTTGGAAGGTTTGTGTTGAGGAAGTGTATATGGATCACTTGACCTTATATAGATCTACCGATGAATTTCGAGTTCTAAAGGATGCCTACGGAAGTACCATTGCTTGGCCAAAGAGTTGTATTAGATTAGTTTGACAAATGTATGTTTCTCACATGCCAAATATTTCTTAAGGAAGTCTTGAGAAGTAACTTATATAGTGTGCATATACATCATAATAGATAGAGTTGATTATTGAAAACTCATATTTTCTCCCCCTCGTTTCAGGTGGTCATGAACTGAGCAAAAGCACTGGAAATGCTAGTAGAAGAGCTTCTTATGGTAAGAAACATTTATTTATTCAATGATCTTGTGTAATTCTTATTTATGACTAACTTCATATAAGTTTATTTGAAAACAAGTTTAATTTGAATTCAAGATTTTTGTTAACTATTATTAATTAGTTTCAAATTTGATTTGGGTTTAGATAGAGTTTATTGTTGAATTTGTGATGTTGAGGAGTTAGGGATTGATGTTGAAAGTTGTTTGAGGTGTTGGTTTGATTTTTAAATTATTATGTTAGTTATGATGTTTTTTTACAGGTTGACTAAATCCAATTTATAGGGGAGGTTCTGTCGAAATTTCTATAGAATTTTTTACAATAGAAGGGAAGGAAAGAGAAGTTAACATGTCTAAGTTTAAGTTTTACACTTTGGGTGAAAGCTCATTTTCCTTGGTGGTAGATCTAGCATCTAGCTGACATGTGTCATCGATGCACTTCACGTCTCTGGTCAAGTAGATTGATTTAGGACAAGTCATATCAATTTCTATGAAATCACATTTGAAAGATATAAATGTATTTTGCTTTTAACTCTATTTTTTATTTTTTCTACCATTTATTAAGTAAAGCGTGACATTCACTTATAACTTTGCTCAAATTTGTTATAAGTGTAACTTTGAAGATGGACCGAATTTTGCGATCTAAAGGTGCGGGTTATATTGCGGGATGAAATTGATATTCCCGTAGTAAAATATTTTTTTTGTCAAAAGATGATGATGTTCTTTTGCGAATTTGTTAAACATTATCAACACTTTCTTTCGTGGATTTGTTATTCTGTACTGTGGATTTATTAGACATTATCAAGACTTTATTTTGTATGGATTTGAAAATTCATAATATATTTACTTTTGCTTTTTATTTAAAGTACCATTTTAATGAAGTAATTATAAAAATTTGGGTTTTATAAATAATTTGTTCAATAATATTTTAAATATATATATATAGCAACGTTCAAAAAACGTTGCAAAATGGTCTACGACAATACTCAATAAATGTTGCAAAATGTTGGGTTAAAAATTCTTGCAACACTTTAAAAACGTTGCAAAAGGGTTTACGACATCACTAAAAAAACGTTGCAAAAAGGTCTACGACAACACTTAATAAACGTTGCAAAAGGAACTACGGCAACATTTAAAAAACGTTGTAAAAGGGTCTACCGCAACACTTAATAAATGTTGCAAAAGGGTTTACCGTAATACGTAATAAACGTTGCAAAAGGGTCTACCGCGACACTTAATAAATGTTGCAAAAGGTCTATTGCAACGTTCAAAAAACGTTGCAAAAAGTTTTTTCTTTATGGCGATTTGCAACACTTGTCAAACGTTGTAAAAACCTTTTGACAACATTTTTTGAGTGTTGCAAAAGGCTATTTTTGTTATAGTGGAGAGACTATATTGAATTGGTGGTTGGCAATTGTACTTTAGTTTTATAGTAGTTTTTTTTAAAAGTTGAAAAAAATATATCGTTAAAAAGTTAATATGAATTTCATGAAATGTGTGGTGAAAATGAGTTCGATGAAAAATGAGTTCCAAAC
The DNA here is from genome assembly GCA_963555705.1 of Ligustrum vulgare. Lineage (NCBI taxonomy): Eukaryota > Viridiplantae > Streptophyta > Magnoliopsida > Lamiales > Oleaceae > Ligustrum > Ligustrum vulgare. The sequence goes on along the minus strand of OY743186.1, from coordinate 32,657,411 downwards.
GGGAGCTTAATTCTGCTCTCTATCACTCTATCATACAATGTATAAGGTTAAAAAATATGATGTTAGCCATGTGTTTGAGTAATCCAAACATTGGCAAGTTTCATCTCTTCCCATGAACTAGTATATGTTTGAAATAATACTGCGAAAGGTACTCTCCCATGTGCTAACTTCGCTCTCTCCCCAAATTTATTAATATTTACTCGATCGTTCGCCCTATATAAAGTCTGGGTATAGTATATGTAATCCCTACAGACTCAGTCATTGCACAGATACTCCATTAACGTTGCTGCAGATGGACTTCCAAGAAGTGTTTTCGGGTCGACAGGCTGCAAGATACCAGAGGCTTACTGGTGCTGGTGAGAAGGCATCAAGGCCTAAACACCACTACAAGAAGAAAATAAATGGAAGAGTCAAAGGTTTCAGGTTATCAAAGTGTAAAAAGTTGAATTGGAAGGGTTTTTCTGTGATTTTCATACCAAAAAGGATTGCTAGGGTTTACTTTGATATTGTTAAACGAATGAAGCTGGATGAAGTATGCCCTGCGATTATCTTTTCTTGCCAATGGGGACTTCCTGTTCTTTCTCATTCATCTGTTAACTGTCGAAAGAATTCCAGGACTTTGACATTGCTTTGATTAGTAGTTTTATTAGTCAAGTTGCAGAAAACAACAAACAATTTGAGTTTACATAGAAAAATGTCTTTCCCTAGCTACTCTTTATTAAACTCACCTGCTTATTTTGTTTGAAGTTACAATGTTTGAGGAACCGAGGTTATATACTTATATTGACTGAGTGATAATAAAAGATTAAAAGGTGTGGAATTTATGTGGAAGGTTGAATATAATGTTTGAATCACAGTCACTATATATATATATATATATATATATATATATATATATATATATATATATATATTTAATTAAACTCTATGATTGAGCCTTGGTACCTTGATTGATTACAATAAATTTTTGTATAAAACTTCTGTTCCTTGGGAAAAAGACACAAATGATCATTTTCAACTTCAGTAATTTCTATAAATTCGATTAAAGTATATTATAACACTGAAATCGCTTTCAAGTTATGCAATTTCTAAAAATTGAGAGCTCTGAAAATCGCTTGTTTTTGCTAAACAAATTATTTGATTGTTACATTTCAGGAGTGAAGTCAAAGTAGTTAATTAAAGACGGATAATTTCACTTCAACACATCATTTGTCACAAGTCTTGATTGTCAATCAAATGGATTAATTTTCTGCATTTTATGGTTCTACAATAGCATATGCAACTATTTTTCCAACAATATGCCACGGTCTGGGAACTCTCCCACCTTATCGATTTTGTTAATGATGCAAAATGGTCGACTTGGACCACAACATCTCAATTTGTAAATTTCCAGGCCCAAAGACCAGAAGGATTGTTGAGCCACTATCAGTCCAAACTCGACATCCAGACTCAAGAAATTAATAAGTTATAAAGGAAATCACAATGATTGTGCAACAAACATGGAAGAGAATTGATGGAGGCTCCGAATTGACCAATCCCCATACCTAGCAGAATATCAAGCCCCTTACAAAGGAAAGGTAAAGTCATCCAAAAATCTGGCAAAAACATAAAGAGTAAAGGCTAGAATAAGGGAAAATCAATATGATTGGTGGTAGGAGAAGAACTGATATAAAACGTAGTAAATGAGGAGAGCATGAGACAAGTTATATATATAGGTTGGACAACGAGTCCGATCACAATCTGTCTTATAACTTATGCATTTTTTAGTGAAATAGGCTGCATGGGGGAATTTGAAGTTGAAATATGTTCTAATAGTCAAAGTTCTTTGCATTTGTGTATGAATCATGTTTTTCACAATAGGTCAAAATACATTGATGTGAAATTTCATTTTGTTAGAGATATAATTGAAAAAGGAATTGTCAAACTTGCAAAAATTCCTACTCAACTAAATCCAGTAGATGTTGGAACTAAAGTGATCCCTATTTCTAAGTTTGGAGATGCATTAGCTTTCTTAAACTTAGTAGAATTTTGATACTGCTTATTTTTGTTTGTGCAAATTACATATCACACCACTTTAGAATTTAATATTCAATTTATACAGGTAAGTAATTTTATTTCCACAATTACTGAAATTTTTCAGTACAAATGATTTTATTCATATTACTTAACTCATGATTTATTTTAGTCCATTCCGTTAATCAAGATAAACAATTAATCAATTAAACCTAAATACTAAATGAAGACGCTAATGGCTCCCTTCAGCACACACCCCATACAATCATAGCACATCTTCCATTCAAACCTAATATTGCTATACCTAATTCTTCTCTCAAATCTCAAACCCATCAATGAATACAGATTACCCTCTTCATCATCTCCCAATCCATTTCAAAATTGCAGCCCTTTGTGATTTCCGTATCAATTTGATGGTATTGAAAATCATATATTTCCATCCGTACATCAACTATGGCTGCAGTCTCGGGAAGCGTTATTCTTCTTCTTCCTGGATTTATTGGAGATTATACTCTTTCAGTGATTTTCATACTAAATCGAGCTTCCTGAAAAATAGGTATTTCCTTTTGCAACTTGATTATTCAAGATCTCGTTAGGCGATTTATTTCACAGATAAACACAGCTCCAAAAATTCATATTCATATAAATATCTGTATCAATTGATTTTCTGATATTCATCAAACCTACGAGCACAATTATTCCACATCCTCAATCTCTCAAATATGGAAACCCCCATCTTTATTGAATAAGAACGACAGTGGTGCAGCTTCATCACTAGAGATTTTACATCCAAAGATTGAAGTTTTAGAAACACCAGTGAGATGTATCACTCGGTCCGTAATCAATCTGTCTGGTGGAACAACAAACAGACCCGTTTCAAATGCAATGCCCTGTGAACAGCCTAGCCTTGAGACGAAGTTGGATATGTCAAACAAGAACAAAGGAAAGAGGCATATAGAAACGATAGTGCTTGATCCAAGCTCAAAGAAGAAAAAGTTGAGTCCGAATGAAAAAAATCAGGTAATTGCTTCTATACTTTATGAATCATCTATTTTAGCAAACACCAATGCAAGTTGTGCAAAATTCTGTAATTTAGATTTTTAGGGGGCTTTTCCTTTCTTTGATGCTGCGATGTCATAAAAAAAAAAAAAAAAAAAAAAAACTAATGCCAGTAGACCAATTTTTTTGTAAAAGATCTAACTAGTGCATCACATTACTCGTAAGTCATGATGTAATAATACCACTAGATGTTCTTTTGTATGTAACATTACGTGGTCACATGAAATCACCAGGTACATTAAATAGAACATGAATAAATTGTGTGTAGAAAAGGAGGCTTGAAGTAATTATTTTCGTTGTGTGTTCTCCCCAATCTCATATATCATACCCAATTATATATTGTTCAAAGCCAATTCAATGAATATACCACTTTGTCTCAATGCTAACATTTTGTTACACTTGCGTACAAGTATTTTGAAATAAAGTCATTTCACAAAAATTTGTATTCAATGTCATAGTTCACGTCACAAGTGTTTCGTGCAGAATATTTCAACCTATAATCCTTATTTATTCATGTTTGATCAGGAAGTGGGATTTTATGTGAACCCTGGTAACACTTTTGGTGGAAGTGTTAATCTTTCATACAGACACGAAGTCATCCCCAACATCAAAAGAAAGCTGAGTGTGCATCAGAAGGAATTATTCAAGGCATCGTGCTTCGGACATTTCCTTGAGATGGGTGAGATTCGTCTACAACACCAGCTCATCCATAAAGTACTCCTTCTTGAAGTCAAGCAGGCATCCCACGAAGCAATGTGGTTCAATATTTCCAGAAAAATTATCAAGTTCTCAATTGAGGAATTCTGCCTAGTTTGCGGTCTAAGATGTGACGGGGATGGAAACACTCGTATGTTCAAAATGGGTAATTGTCGCTTGAAAGAGAAGTATTTCAAAAATATGAAGAGTGTATATAGAAGAGATGTGCAACGTGAATTCCTTAACCTTCCCGATGATAAGTCTGACGTGGATGTCGTTAGGATGGGGATCTTATACCTCATTTCATCATTTCTGTTCACATCTACCCAGCGAAAGTTATTAGTTCCAGATGCTACAATGCGGCTCGTTGGCTCTGCACATTGTGATAATTTTCCATGGGGAAAAGAGTTGTTTCACATAACCTATTTCTACTTGAAGCTGGCAATGGCGAAGTCGAATCCCAATGTGGGAGAAACGAGAGGCAAAATATCATATAGGTTGCATGGGTTCCCTCTTGCATTTCAGATTTGGATAAACGAGTGTATTCCGATATTTTCAAAGAAAATTTGTGAAAGAGTAAGAAATTCATCACCACGCATAATCAATTGGAGTACAGACGATACCCGTGTACTAGGGTCATCAACTGAGAAAATACTCTTTGAACGAGATGAGGTTAGAGCATTTCATATACCCAATTTTTCCTCGCACATCATATCTTTGACGCTATTTCACGCTACGTCAAAGTTTATACAACCTATAGTTTTTTTATTGTCATTCTGCAAGATCTTCAAGTTGTTGCATTACAGCCTAGTGATGAGGAAAAGAAGGCTGTTTATTTTCTTGGCTTATCACATAGTAACATCAGTGAAAAAATGATTTTGTCACCTCGGATTATTTAAACGATCCAGTCCACTCAGCAAAGGACCACAGTACACCAAGCACATCAAATGCTGCATTCATTCACTCCTCTACTAAGAGGAGTAGTGATGGGCCAGATATAATTCAGGTCATTTTGAGTTACTGCTTCCTAAGATTTTGTATCAACGATATATTATACAAATCACTGACTCAAGAGAATTGATAACATCCTCTTTAATTTTGTGTTGCAGTCCAACATCATCAACCTAATTGAAGATCTATTTAATCGCTTTCACGAGATCTGAGTGAAACAAGAGGAAATCATCGACTTCCAGATTGATTTGAAGGCTGATATGCTACTAGTCCAACGATACAACGATGAGAAGATAGACAATCTTAAGGAGGAGATAAAAAAATTCTAACTGCACATTACAACATTACAATTCGAGCATATATGAATGTAGTAATATGCAAGATCTGCCAGCTCATTGGAAGGTAATTTACCTATGTTCTTATGTCACCATGTTTTAGTTATTAAAACAATTTTTTACACGTTGTCATATCATCATGTACATGCATACTTATTGTCCAAATCTGATATGAAGCTCTTATTTTTTTTGTTCCACTCTGTCATTCCCATTCTTCAAGGCTGATGAAATTAGGACGAGGGGAAAAACACCAGCTGCTTCTGCAGGGGCTGAAACTTTGGTACATGGTTCCACAGTCGATGTGTATGCAGGGCAAGATGAACACGAGACTCATATGCTTCAGTCTGGTGATGACATATGCTTCACCGAGGAGGATTTGATTAAAGTAGATGAAATAATAAATAGTGCTTCTAAGTTGAAAGCAAAATGTGTAATCCAGGTAGTGTCACGAAATAACCTATCACTGTTATTTCGTGCCCTAAAGAATAGTTATTATATGTTAAAGATAACATGGCCACATATCATCATAGTCATTGATTTTTTTCTATGATTTGGTCAATGAACAGGACACTACCAGCGTCCCACAAGATTGTGCTGCAATAATGAAACCCAAACATGTTCAGAGCCCTAAAATTGTAAATCAGTTGACATCATCTATGGTATTGATATATCGTGTCGGGAATGAATCATTTCGTGTTTTACATTTATTGAGTAATACCTTGATTCATCGTGTCTAACTATATGTAAAATATTAACAGGGTATCCTACTAAACCATGGAGGTAACTCGTGATTATATTGACTATAAACGTATTTGAATAACCATGCAATAACCTATGTCATTTTGATATTAATATAATACCATTTCGATCTAGACTAACACATGTTTGTTATGTATATGCAAAAGGTAACTCCTCAAAGACGCTATATCACCTTCACGCGTTTAGTGAAGGATTGATTGATCCACATGCAGAGGACCTCGCTTCCTTCGAAAAATGGATTCGTGATGGATATAGATAGACCCGGTCAAATGTAAGATATTTGTAGTTTCACGCCTGATGATATTTCACTAACCAATTTTTTGTAGTTATTTTTGCTTTCCATTTATACTCCATATTTGATTGAATTCCATGCAGTAGAACAAAGTTCCCAGCTTCTAAAGATGTAATCCAACCGCCTTACAAATTTGGTTCCATAGTTGTCGACACGAAGACGTGGTGGTATGAGATTTGGGAGAGAAACGTCAACCTTAGGGACTCGGTAACATTGAACTATATTTAAATATTTTTTGACTTACAACTTATCTGTCGTATCTATAAAGTGATGTACCCCGTACAAAATAGATATGACGTGATCAATCTAACGTTTACATATATTTTTTCCCAGCATATTAATGCATGTTTCTACTACTTCCGCAAAATGATCAAATATGGAAACTATATAAACTTCAATGGAACTACAACAGATTCTTTCTTTGGTTCAATGCTACGTTCTGTTTACAAGGTATGAAAGGATGACCATAGTGCTATCTCAAATTGTCGATTCATCGTTGAATGTGCCAATGGGGAGTACCTGCACTGCAACAGAAGCTGGAGAGACATCGATCATGTTCTTATACCAATCATGATGGAGAAAAAGGCACACTGGATTCTCGGGCATTTCAATGTCAAGGACAGGTGTCTAATTGTATACAATTCTAGTAGGTTGACCATTAGAGATCGTATCGTGATTGCTGATGTAGAGCCTTTCTCTTGTGTCCTCCCAATGCTGATGACTCATTTAAAAGCATGGACTACAACCTCGAACAACGAATTAGAAAGATTTCAACCCCAAGCAATCAAGATGGCCGTTGATATCCCACAGGATGAATTCGGGTATGTAACATCTTCCTTTCAGAGCTGAAGGTAGTATTTAGAAATTAAGTACATACTTCTCTCTTTCTTACTAGACTCAGTAGGATCTAAGCTCTTTGCTAAATGGCTTCATTCTATTTTTTCATATACAATTTGAAAAGTGATTTTCCATTTGTAATGTATGTATTATTCCAACGCAGGCATGACTGCGATGTGTTCGTTACAAAGTATGCTGAGTATATAATAAATGATAGGATACAAGAAATGAAGACAAAATTTGATCCGACCTCTGCTAGGACATACCTCGCGTCTCAACTATTCAAGCATGGAAACCAAAAGATTCATGGAGGCTATGAGACTGATTGGGACCTTGTTCCAAGGAGTGTTAGATAGTCCAGAAAGGGGAAGTCCATAGCAATAAATGAATGAAGCTAAATTTTGCAATTCATTGCGGGAACCAAGGCTTACGTGTTATTTAGTCGGTCGTTTGAAAAATTTTATTACATGCATTTCTTGAAGTTCTTTTCTTTATGTTATGTAATTCGTGGATGCTATTTCAATGGAAATTAATTTCTAGTTCAATCTAAGTTCACACAAGCTCAAGTCTTATTGTGATATTTATAAAATACTGTGGAACTAGTGCCTTTAGTTGACACTTTGGTACATTTTTTTTTTAATTCCTCCTTGTGATGCGTTTTAACACATATTGGTCATAAGTTCAAGGTAATTTTGTCCAATTCTTCGTATGTATGTCAAATCTACTCCCACTTCTTTGTGTGTATCCTCATTTCCCCTTGTGTCCACTATAGTATGAATCCTCATTCCTAATTCCATCAGCCTTAAAAATTGAACAAAATCCGTTAACAACTCAACATTGGTCTTGTAAATCACGAGTTCTATTTCTGTCATACTTGTGCCTATTTCGAGGCCTGTTATGTAACTTACTGATGTTCAAATAAACGATGAAACATGTGTTAAATTCTTGTGAAAGCATCTACTGTACAACTTCTTTCATATAATTTTTTTATATTATTGTTAATTATTTTCTCCTTTAGCTAGTCTCAGTTTAGTGAACACTCATTATATTCATCCTTTTAAGTATAAATAACTTATCATGGCTGTCCATAATTATAAACATGACCAAGGCATGAGCTACCCACATTAAATAAATTGTTGTAAATGAATTTATATATGTGTTCAAACTGTAAACATAAATTTTTTGGTAAACTGCCATTTCAAGTGTGTAAGTTGTCTCCAAGTAATTCACTGTAAAAATGCAAAGAACATGAGGAATGATATCATACATTCATGTTAAGTACAAGAGAAACATAAGTATGACAATGAGATATACATAAGTGACATAGAAAGACATAGATATAGTGAAGCCTTATAATTATTAAAAAAATGAATGAATTTAATGCCCTATTATCCCTGCTAGAAAATAAAATGATAAACCACATAATATTTAAAATGATTCAATTCCCAGTAGCTCCAACAAAATATATAATTCCAATTGACATGAAAAGAAATAACAAGCATAATTGAATTAATTTCCAGTAGCTCCATTAATACAAATAATTTCAATCAACATAAAATTATTGAAATAGATAGCAAGTGTTCAGCCATTATTTAAAAGGTTTAAACTTGTGGCAGATCCCATCCTATCACACGAAATTTATATATTAGTATGGTCATTTATTCGAATCACGCTTTCTTTTTCTCACATGAATAATTTGATGAGGTTGCTTACAAGACCTTCGATTGTGCCCCTTCCCACCACAACGTCCACAACTCCTTGGTTGGTATAATTCTACCCTAGTTCGTCTTCTTGCATTCTTAGGCCTCCTCGGATGTCTCTTCGAATTAGGGGGCAAAATTTTAGAATGTGATGGAAACTTAAAACCTTCCCAGCCGTCACAATCACCAAGTGGAACAACATTCCCAGCATATGTATCAATATATGCTTCCTTCGAGTGATAACTAGAACAATAATTGTATGGAGATTCACCTTTCATCCCTATGACAGCTAATCCATGTCGACATGGCAGCCCATCCATTTGAAAGCGATTGCAGGTGCAAGTACATAGCCTTAGGTCTACTAAGTTCTCTGTATTTTCATTTGAGACTTGAAAAATGAATTCTGTCGACGTGGATACCTGATATTTTACCAAAATTGATTAAGAATGTTAGAGCCTTGTCATCCAAACATCATTAACTAAACATGTTCTGGACAGAATTCAATATTGCAATATCAACATAGTCTATTATCATCATCACATTTGTGTAACCACAAATAAATTGATGCTTAATATTGAATGATGATAGCATACATGAATATTGTAATGCAAAGCTATACGCAATTCAGTTTAGTAGATTTAAAGAGTGATACCTTTAGCCTCATTGAATGCTTTGCATTATTCCTGAGTATGTTCTCTTGTTTGCTTGCAAGTCGGATGAACATCCCTTGAGCTTTGCTACGGTTCTTGTAAAACCACCCCTGAACTATAAATCTCAAAGATTCAAACAAGTAATCTATTGGACAGTGCTTTACCGATTTTATAACTGAGTTTACCGACTCAACGATGTTCGAGGTGATAGCTGCAAATCGGTTAATCGATGCATGTGATCTTGACCACTTTTGAAATCCAATTTTCTCATGTACAAAATAATCTCAGTTAGTGATTCCATCTGGACCAACCTCTAAAATCTATAGCATTCTAATATGCTACCATGTTTATGAATCCTCAACCTATTAGATCTCGTGACATACAAATATGATTAATTGACATATAACGCTTGCACGTTAATTTCAGTTGTTCACTCACCAGTTCTTTCCTGATCCCTTCATTAATTTGATCAAGTTGATTCATGTGGAAAAAGAAATCATTTTTAGTGTAAGCCCTAGCTGTAGCATTGTATGGTCTGGTGATGTTCTTCTTAGCATACCCGTACGTTGTCCTTAAGTTCTGTAATATGTGATGCGCACAGAATCCGTGCATCACACTCCGGTACACGTTTTGAATTGAAAATTCAATACTTTGATGTCTGTCTGATACGAAGCACATGTTTTCACGCTCTACGTATGCATCTCTGAATCTCTGTTAGAACCAACTCCACGATTCATTGTTTTCTGAGTCTCCGATTCCGAAAGCCAGGATAAATATCCCATTGTTAGCATCCTGCGTGCAAGCCGTGAATAGAGTGCCTCAGTAACGTCTAGTTAAAAATGTCGCGTCGATTACTACCATGGTTTGCAGCTCTTCCAACCTTCTGTGCAAGCCTCTAGTGCCATGAATGCATACCTGAAATTTCCAACGCTATCCACTTCGAAAGCTGTCTTAGACCCAGGATTCTTCTTCTTGAGCTCATTCAAAAACATTGGAAGCTTACAATATGCACTGTTTGGATCGCCCATGACTTCCTCTAGCGCATGTTCTCGAGCTCTCCACTCCTTACCATATTTAACTGTCAACCCATATGTTGTTGCCATGTCATGCATAATGTCAACAGGAGTATAGATTGTCCTCGTCGAAGTGTATTTGTGCTTTATGGAATCACCAATCAAAGAACTATTCGCTTGCCTATGATCTCTTATAACTACGTCCATTGCACAACTATGCGCATGTCGGACATAGCAAATCTTGAACATGTCAGTCCCCCCTACCTTGGAAGCCCTAAATTTCCATTTACACGATTCTCCAACACACTTTAGCACATACTCACGTTGGTCGGATTTGTACACCTTATATTGAAAGTGATTCCTTATAGCATACAATGCAATTGCAGACTTTAAAATCTTTTTATCGCAGAAGAGCTGATTTTCATATATACAATCAACTTTGGGCTGCGCAACTACACTGTCAATATTACCAGGCATTTCCTCTTTATCTGTGTCCATGTAATCTAAGTAAAGTGTGGACACAAACTCCTCGACTGTTGGGACTGTCACAGAGCAATATCTCAGCTCATTAGTTCCATTCATATGGCCAGTAATTACCTTTCCACTTGATGTGTGAAATTCGTTAGTTGTTTCGCTGAGTTCTTCGACCCGAAGCGCATGTGCCGTTATTTGTGGGTCCTTACATTTCAGCTCGAGGTAGAACAACAATGAGGTATCATTCGTTATCCTTATTGGTGCCATTTCCACATCAACAATGTATTCAATCGCCAGAACTACATCATGATTATCGATCTTTAGTTCAGTTCTAAGCATGTGAACAAGCTGAACATATTTGCAACCAATAGACACAAGCAATCCAAACGTATCCTGCTCCTTTTTCACAAATACGTTAATTGCATCCATGTCTACCCAAAAAAAAAAAAAAACCAATTTTAAATTCCATCAGATTCTTCCTATATAAAATCTTCATTAGCATCAACATTATAATCTGATACAATTTCTAAAACTGCTATGCCCACATGTTTTACATGTCACAAATACTCATGAAATAAATGATGATTCCATGTATCTATGATGTCCATCGAATGGGTGATATCAGAATTTTAAAAAACTGATTCTTTTCACCTCCATTACGACAAAGAGTCCAGATTTTCAGTGGCTTTTCTCATACACATTATTTCTTCTAATTGTTTCTTAAATATAAATTACGAATTAATGTTTGATATGGCATTCAAAATCTCATATGAATCATACATGAATGACGTTTTTCTCCAGAACTTTGCTGAATCTCAGAAAACCAGCGTAATTAACTTTTGAATTTTATTGATTGGTAGCCCAATCTCTCGAATAATGCAAGAATAGCTACTGCCTGACGGATATTGTAATATTGATTCCCTTCCGCTTACTGCAATGTAGATTTTTCCATTAATTTTTTGAATTGGCTACTTATGGGGGATGACATTCAAATCAACGAAATTATCATCTTCTGCCTTTATGTTTCAGTTACATTTGCTAATGTGAGAGGATTATGGTAATACATAAATATGGAATTATTATGTGCTTTAGTCAGTAATCAGTATATTACATATATAATTCCATGCGTAGTAAAAAAGGAATTTGTTTTTACCAATGGGATATACGCCAATTTTTCCCTGTTCATTTTGAATTTTGGCCCAATTTCCCAAACAAAAGTCCAACTCTCCAGTCCACAATGCCATTTAATCCTTTGGCAGTGGTTGGCTCCGATTCTTATCCCAACCCCAAATTAAATCCCCAATCCCGCAATGGCGCAATGTCTGGCAACTTAGTGGCTGGAGCTTGATTCTTTAGATGACCATCGACCATCGCACGCCCTCAACCCTCAGGCCTCCACCCTCGGTGGCACCGACCAAAGTGAAGGTATTCTCCTGTAACACCCCAAGTTCAAAAGTCAAAAACCTAGGCGTGTTAACTTCCATTCACATAATATGCGGAATTAAAAAAAAAACATTTACACCTTAAAAATTTCATTTTTCTCTTATCAAATTTTACAGAAATTTCGACAGAGTCTCCTCTGTAAATTGGACATAGCCAACCTGTAGAGGGACATCAAAACCATTTTACAAATACAATTCTCAACTCATTCAACCCAACAATCCACATCCGACCACAATTCCAAAATTCAACTTCAACATTAATTCCCCAAACTCCTCAACAAAATAACTTGAAGTATAAATTTATAAACTCATGAAAACATGATAAAAACTAATCACAGGGAAATACCATAACTTATTTAAACTAATTTCAACCGAAACAATTATCAAAATAACTGAATTAAGAAATAATTACTTAGAACTTAAATAAATTCTAATTTAACTAAAAATAACTTGAATAAATTTAACTTTATTAATTAATGCGACGATGGGTACTGTCGGAGTCAGCCGCCAGGTGTTCTCCTCGGATCATCTAACTTTCATCACCTGAAATATGGGGAGGGATTGGGGTGAGCTAAAGCTCAGTAAGTAAACTTTATGCATGAATGCATGCTTATGACATGAATGCTTTAAAAATTCCATGTATGTATCCCCATTTGCTTTACTTTCCAGAACATTCAAACATTTCAAACTTTCACTTAACATTTCAAAACTTTCACTTCATTTCCATCGTGAGCTCACTTGGTGTAACTTCTAGTCAATCAGAATACAGTGGGCAATTACTTATTTGGAACCAGATTACATTCACATTTCCACCGCAAAGCGGTTTAACATTCACTTTCCCACCGCAAAGCGGTTTAACATTCACATTCCCATCGCAAAGCGGTTTAACAGTCCACCGTAAACGGTTGAACATTCCGTCGCAAAGCGACTTAATTCGGGTACGCCGGTCCCTCGCGCCCCATTTCCCACTCGCAACTTTCATGAACTAGAAGTACACCCATTCTTTCTTTAAAAACTTGGGATACATAACTTTTGAACAAACTTGCACCTTGACACATTTCTTTCATTTAAAAACATTTCACTTCCCAATTTCGATGCCAATGCATGCTTGATGATGCAATGACATGATAATGTGCATGCTTGAACATTCTTCATAATAACATATACTTTCACAAAGTAAATGAAATTCATCAAAGCAAGTAAGTTTCAAGACAGTCATTTACACATAACTTTCACATTTACATTCAACTTTGATGAAAATAGGGGGAAGTTTACTTACTTGATGTCCTTAATAATTTACCGTTTCTGAATTTGCAAGTGGAAAAGTCTCGGATGCCCGTGACGTCAATGTACCAAAATTCCTAATTATATCCATTCATAAATAAGGTATAACTTCAGATTTGAAACAAACACGTTCATCATCCAATTCAATATTATAAACAAAACTCATAACTGAGGTTAACCTTTCTATTAGACTCGCAATTTAACTCAAACATGTCCTTAAATCATGTCAAGCACATATACTAACACATTCGAAATAAGTGTTTAAATTCAAGGGTAAGAAACATCGAACTCTTACTTATCAAATTATTCAAAAGTCAAAACTACTCAATATTATCACAACTTAATTGTCACATGGACAATTTCAATTAGCGTCCTAATTACTCAAAAATCTGAAAATAACAATTATAATAAAAATGTACATTAAAATTCAGTTCAAACAACCTGATTATTTGAAATCCCTAAATTTGAAATTTTCCATTTAAAAATCAACATTGAACCAATAGAAAGTCAATTAAATAATACTATCATTTAAAGTCTGAAATTTACATACATTCGATATCTATATTTATAGATATTAGTATCATCGTAAAATTCCCAGATTTGAAATTAATCCATATAAATTAATAAATCTGAAATTAGTACACATTTACATAATCTACCCTAAACTGAAATTATAAAGATAACTCCAAATTAACTAACCGAAATCAATTATCAGTTACCATAATTAAAATTAAATTTCCTAAGTCTGAAAATATAATAAATTTCCAATTTAATTAGAAATCCAACAAAACCAATTTATTCTCTGAATCCATAAATTATAAAAAAGTACACACATATGTATACACACACGGATATATATATATATATATATATACCCAAACCTGAATTTCACTGTCAAAAATACGAAATTTAACCAAAACCCAAATCTGAAATCTTCACATACATACATACATTCAACATATATATATATATATATATATATATATATATATATATATAAACATGTGCCTATGTGCGTGTAAAAGAGTGTGCTGTGTGCGTGAATTGTGTATGTGCGGGTTCGGGTGTTATGCGTTAGGCAGGGGAGAAAGTGGCTTACGGCGTGGTATGGTGGCGGTGACGGACTGCCAGCGAGAGGGAGAGGGGAGGTCGCCGGTGAGGTGCCCTGAAAGTCGAGTGGCTGTGATTTGTGTGTGAGATTAGAGAAAGACGAGAGACCGAGAGACGAAGGTCGCAAGTCGTGAGAGAGAGATGAGAGTCGTGAGTGAGGGAGAGGTATAATGAGGGTTTAGGTTTAATTTTAAACTTTTGAAATTTTCAATTTGGTCCCTCAAGTCCCCACCTTTGCAATTTAGTCCCTTAGCTCCCATAAATTGGTAATTTAAGTCCACGACCCTCAAATAAATTTCCAAAGTGTCACTAAACTTTTCTCAACTTCAATTTAATGCAATAAAATAGGAAATAGCATGTTTAGGGAGTAAAACAATTAATCACATAAATTACACGTAAACTATTAAAATAAACAATTTAGAAACTTTTAATTGGTACATTGATCGAGACGGCATCCAAGTCCTTCTACTGCAGAATAATTCAAATTATCGACATTAAAAAATATCATTTTAAAATTTATAACAACATTAACATAAATATCACGTAGGATTTCAGAATTGCCCATAAAAATGAAAAGCGGTCTTACATCTCCAATTTCCATCATTAGTCCATATCTTATTATTGTTGTGTTGTCTCATGTCTGTTGAAGCGTTGATTGAAAAATGTAAATTCAAATACTATGTAAATGTAATTATTGAATTATTTAAGTTACCAATACCTATTTTCCCCCTTTTGATTTAAACACTGAATAATTTTAAGTTAGGGTTATTTTGAAAATTTGCTTTGACCTTATCTAGTGAATGCTATGATTATTTCCCTTGTGGCTTGTGCCTATTTTCTGATTTGTGCAAGCATTTATAGTTTAATAAAGAGCTGGAATTTTTTGGTGAATTTTTTTTCGTTGTGTTGTCTTGGTTTTCAAATGTGGTTGCTTGAAATTTTTTGGTGAATTTTGTGTTAGTGCTTCAGATTTCAATGGGCATTTTTACTGATTTGTGAGTTGCAGTATTATGAACGAGATGCGAAGCATGACCCTTTCTTTGAAGTATCTACTCTTGCTGAATTATGTCAAAAACTATTTGAGAACGGAAGGTCAAAGACTTAACTCGATTGATTCATTTTGTATTGACATTACCAGTTTCTATCGTGAGTTCTGAGCGAGCATTTTAAACAATAAAACACGTGAAGACGGTTGTTTGTAATAGTATGGAGGATGATTTTCTTGCTAATAGTATGATGCTTAATATCGAACGAGAGCTTGCTATAAAATTAGATGTAAATTCTATTGTAGATGAATACGGTGATTCAAAACCTCGTCGAGAATAATTGAAATAAATAATGTTCTTCATTACAAGAGTTCAAATATAACTTTGTTAGAGTCTTGGTGATATTTTTACATCATATGTAAGATTAATTGGTCTTTTTAACTATATAAATTTTATAATAATGTAGTGTACGCCAAAAAAAAATTATGTCCCTTATAAAATAAATCCTGGATCCGCCCCTGCCTTTATATGTTCCTGTTATATTAATGGGCCCAACTCTTGCATGTCCTTGCTTATAAAAAGAAACTGCATAATCAAATTGACAAAAATCAAGGCCAAAAAAAAAAAAAAAGGGAAATTAGGACGAAAGAGAGGTCCAAGAGGAGGACGACCGATGCATCTTAATAGAACTATAAAAATGACATTTTTAGATGAATGAAGTATCCATTATTTCAAATAATGGTTAGGCATCTTTCTGCACAAAAACTGTTTTGGGCAATTCAAAACCTCATGTTTTTTTAATTAAATAAGTACCAAGGAAATAAATTTTATTAATGGAATTTTGTTTTTGTTTTTTTTTTTTCGTGTAGATGACAAATTCAAGAGAAAACAAATAACATGTTCAATCAGGGATGGAACCAGAATTTTGAGCGAGTAGATGCCAGAATTTTGAAATGGGAGAGACCCCCTGGGGGTTCGGAGGCGGAGCCCCCGAATTTTTTTGAACAAAAAATGATTGAAACGACGATTTTGAGTACAAAATCTTATATAAGGATAGTCATAAATAATGATACATTAAAAAATTGGCTCTTCAAATTTAATACTATAATTCGTAAGCAACGATTTTGTACACTTTTGTTTCCCTTGTCAAATTTAAAAATCAAGAGTAATTGATCGACCAAACGTGCAATTATTAAGTAAATGACTTAGGCAACAAATATAATTATACACACAGACACACAACTAAAGAGAGAAAAAAAACTGTCTTCTTCATCACCTAAAGAGTGAGAAAAAATATAAAATTTGTAGTTATATTCAAACTCACGATAAAATATTAATCTTTAGAAGTTCTATATTAATCTTGAACCAATTATTTCTTCCCTTAAAAAAAAAAAAATTCCAAATATTTCAGTGGTGGCGCGGATCCCCACTGAGCCAAAGGGAGATCCGTCCCTGTGTTCAATGGTGTCATCAACTCTAGAAGAATTAAATAATTAAGTTATCATTAAAAACTTAGATCGTAGAAAGACATGATCTAATCCAGAGGAAGCAATTAATCTCCACCAATAAAAAAATTTATACAGTATAATAAGGGAGCAGAAAATGGGGGGCATTGTCTGAACCCTTTCAATCTCCACATATTCCTAGTTCTCATCAACCCAGTAGAAGAACACATAAAAATATATTCAAAAGAAGCGATTTTCTGTATTGATAAAACTGTGAATAATACATGAGGAGCAACTAATATTTATACATGAAGAATCTATACATACAATCTATACAAAAAATACACTGAATAAGCATGATTCCAACAAACTCTTAAAACAGAAAAATCCCAAAAGATAAGGAGAAAAATGGAGCTACAGTGTGCATCTTTCTGTTAACCATAGGCAAAAGGAAGTAGGAAGAATTATTTCTTGTAATGTTGTTGTTGAAATAGAAACATGTGATAACCCGTTTTTGTGCTTGAAAAAAAAATCAAGGAATTATTTAGTCAAAATCAAAATTCATTGGTCAAGTCAAATAAGGACTTAAGTTGAAGATATGATTTTCTTTGGACTTAAGTTGTAATCACAAAAATTGAGGTTTGAGATAAAAGAAAATAGAAATTTAAAGGTTTACTTTGCCATTGTTGGAAGTTAAGGTCTTAATTTTATATTATATATGAAGCTTGGGGGGCTTGCATTACAATTATGCATTACTTATCTATTAAAATAAGGAGATAAGGTGACGTTCTGTTTGTATTTTATTTTGTATTTTTATTTTCGAAAATGTTTTATGTTTTTATTTCTATTTTCAAATTTGCTGAAAACGCATTTGATTTGTCATTTTTGAAAACTGTTTTTAAAAATGAAAAGTTGGAAAACACGTTCTGTTTGAAATTTTGCAGAATATTACTTAAACTATTTTTAATTAATTTGCTTGTGGATTAAATTAAATTCTCTATATTGTTTAACTATTTTTTGTTAGATAATAGGAGGGAGAAAAACAAATAAACTATCCAGCACTTCACATGATGGGGAAAAACAAATAAAATGAATAAACTATCTAGAAAATATAAGTTCTTTCAAAACCAGCAGAATCCATTTATCAAAACATTTTTTGAAATATAACAACAAGAATTTTCACTTAGTTTTTTTTGTAATGTTGATATTGAATTTAATAAAACTTTATTTTGGGCTTAATTTCAAGTTAGGAAAAAAATAAATAAATAAATAAATAAAAATTATTTTAAGCTTAGTTTCAAATTAGGATAACTATTTAAAAAAAAAAAAAAAAATCCAAAATGAGTTTTCCGTATTTTGAATATTTTTTGTTGAAATACACATAAAACATCCAAAACTAGGCCCCGTTCTCTTTACTGTTTTGACCCCGTTTTGAGTTTTCGATTTTTGAAAATATCGAAAACACGTTCACTTTGCCCATTTTCAGAAATGAGTTTTCCAAAATACCAAAAAAATTACAAAGGAAACTCAAAACGAGTTTATTGCATTTTGGATATTTTTTATTTTTTGTAAAAGTGAGACAATTCATTCATTTGAAGTTCTTATATTATTTCGTCATTATATATAGATCTATTTTTAAAAAAAATTTTGTAATTTTTTATTTTTTATTTTTTTTATTATTATTTTTTTAAAAGTGAGACATTTCTTTCACTTGAAGTTCTTATGTTATTTTGTCATTATATAGATCCATGTTAAAAAAAAATTATTTTTTTTTGTAATTTTTTATTTTTTATTATTATTATTATTATTATTTTTTTTTTGTAAATGTGAGACACTTCCTTCACTTAAAGTTATTATGTTATTTTGCCATTATTTATAGATCCATGTTAAGATTTTGTTGGTATGAGGTTAAATTTTTGTTTAGCTGAAACAATATTAATGATTAATTTATTGACATAGAGAACTAACTGATTTATTAACATTAAAATTAATGATATTCAACAAATCAATCATTTTTTACATATAAAATATTACAAAATAAATATATCAAAAAATTACAAAGTAGACGCATTTTTCAGTTTTCTATTTTTTAAAACAGTTTTCCAAAATCACAAAGAGAACATATTTTCAGCAATCCCAAAATAAACAACCAAAATTCAAAATTCAAAACAAAATCCAAAACTTAAAATCCAAAATCGAAACACAAAGAGAATGACCTCTAGATTTTTGGGCGTTTTGCGTACAATTTTTTTTTTTTTTTTTTAAAATGCGTTTTCGAAAATTGTAAAAAGAACGCATTTTTAATATTTTCAAAAATAAAAATAGAAAACGACTTCAAAGTAGCAAAGAGAAGAGAGTTTAAGGTGGCGTTCTGTTTGTATTTTATTTTGTATTTTCATTTTCGAAAATGTTTTGTGTTTTGTGTTTTCATTTTTGTTTTCAAATTTGCTGAAAACGCGTTTGGTTTGTCATTTCTGAAAACTGTTTTTGAAAATGAAAAGCTGGAAAACACGTTCTGTTTGAAATTTTGCAGAACACTATTTAAACTATTTTTAATTAATTTGCTTGCAGAATACTACTAACTCCAACTCAAATTTCCTTTCACAATACACTAAAAATATGGTTTTATGCAACACACTAATGTGAGCATTAAGAGTCTATATTAACACAGCTTGGTCAGGTTCGGGACTTGAGAAAGCTCTACTTCTATTAAAATCCAGAAAATGCAAGTTCTTTCAAAACCACGAGAGTCCATTTATCATTGTATTTTTTTTGAAATATAACAACAAGAATTCTCATTTAATTTTTTTTTGTAATGTTGATATTGAATTCAATAAAAATTTATTTAAACTAAGTTCCAAGTTAGGATAATTCTCAAAAAAAAAAAAAAAAAAAAAAAAAATTCTTTATTTAGACTTAGTTCCAAGTTAGGATAATTCCAAAAAAAATAATAAAAAAAATAAAAAAAATAAAAACTTTATATTAAGCTTAGTTCTAAGTTAAGATAATTCTATAAAAAAAAAAAAAAAAAAAAAAAATTCCCAAAACACGTTTTCCGCGTTTTGGACATTTTTTGTCGAAATACACACAAAACGCCCAAAACGATGTTTCAGGCGTTTTCTGTTTTGTGTACAAATTTTTTTTTGTTTTACAAAATGCGTTTTCGAAAATGGTAAAAAGAACGCGTTTTTAGCGTTTTCGAAAATAAAAACAGAAAACGATCTCAAAACAGCAAAGAGAACCGGGGCTAAGTGTTCCCGTTTTCAATTTGTGGAGTGAAACTGACACAAGGTTGCTGGGAACTAAACAGAGGAAAAAAAAAAGGTGTTGGCCGATTTTGCAAAAGGAAAGTAACGTGATCATTCTAAACTTCTTATTTGTCTTATGTAAGAATATGATGTTAAATTATTTTTTTAGGGGATTTTGCTTAAATTCGAATTTTTAGGAGTTATTGATATTATTTGGGTTATTAGACAAGTATATGACAAATATGATTATTGGAAAATTAAGGTTAAAGGAACTGAGACTTTGAATTGGGTTTGTGAAATAAAGTAACTGTTTTGATTTTTTTTGTGTGTTTATATAGTCCTTGTTTGAGCCTCATTATATCTTATTAAAAATAAAAAAAAATTCTACAGTAATCAATCTCTACTATTCAAAAAAGTCAAGTACACAATTTTTTACTTTTCAAACCAATTTTTAACCATTAGATTTTCAAAACTCAAATTATAAATTGAAATAATGGAAATCAAACAAAGGTATAATGTTGAATACTTGAATTAAGAATTATAGGTTTGATTCTTCCATTATTTACACAATTTTAAGCTATTTTCGAGCAAAGATAGTGCAATGAAGTTAATATAGAAATTAATTATGACCAAAATAGTGTCATCTCTGATAAACATTTTTATGTCAATGTTTATATATTCAGAATTGATGTTTGGCTCCATTTGATACCCTATTTTTTTTCACGGAAAAGCAAATTTCCAGCCAATTTTTCCAAGTTTTAGTGTTTGGTTATCCAAATTTTACTTGAAAAATGATTTCTAACTTTGAAAGTGACGTGCCAATTTTCCTGCAATTTGATGAATTTGTTTTCCTTGGTCTGTGGTAGGATTTATTTTTCATATTAGGTGGAAATTGATTTTGCATCACGTTTGATCATTTTTGTTATTATTAAAAATTAACATTATTATTATCAAGTATAAATGTGTGAAAAAAATAAAAAAAATAAATTTTTTTTTTTGATTAAAATAGTTAAATCTTGTTTTATTTGTCATGAAAAATAATGTCAATCAAACAACAAAACTAGAAAATTTTCACAATCAATCAAACACATAAACACATTAAACATCCAATTCTCAGGAATTCAATTCACTGGAATTCATTTTCTTTCCACTCAAATTCTACCATCGCTATCAAACGCAGACTTAAGGTTCTATATTATGGAAAGTTTTGATTTCTCATATTTGAAAGGTTAGAATATATTATATTTTTAATATTGAAGTCTTTGTGTTGAAGTATTCATATGGATTATATAAGGTTTGTAACTTGGATTATGGAAGTATTAGTGAATAATTGGAGAAAATAAGAAAGTATAGAGACAAAGTATCTTTATCTCGTACTTAAATTTTGAGGCTACTTGATATGGTAGTGTTAATTTGATTATTTATTGAATTCAGGCAGTGACGAGAAGATTGTAAATGCTTATTGACTCTAGTTTCCAGTCTATACTTCGATGAGTGGAAAAACTTAATTATTTTGAAATATTGATAAATTGCTTATATAATTACGTTAAAAGTGATTATGTGATTTATTTTTCCAATTACGTGATTATTGTGAAATATTATGAGAATATGAGATTTGTGGAATTAGAAAGATTTTGAAATGATTACATGTTGAAAGAAATTAGAGACGTATATGTGATATTGAAATCCATCAAAAAGTACCTGTGATTATATATTTCTTCTAATTCAATGAAGGGCTTTGATCGTGTTCTATACTGCACTGAGGAGTCTTGACCGGGTATGATATTACCCTGAGGTGGTCTGACCGTGTATGATATAGTTCACTGAGGGATCTTAGTCGTGTTTTAGAATTGATTATCAGATGTCTTTGAGACTAGCCTGTGAGGCGGACCAAATTATAGATTATATTCAGTTGGTACATTTTGATGAGATTTGTTAGGGTATGGCCATACCTAGAGATTACAGATTATGCTGATAGTAGACTATTGATGATGTGATGTAAAAAGATATGATGTTATTATGTGAATCGTCAAGTGATATAAACTTGATTTTCAATAAAAACGTATAAATGGGATAGTATAATTATTTTCGAAATTCTTCACTTACTGAACTATCAACTCATTATTTTCCCACGATTTTTCTTGACGGGTAACAGTTGAGTTTTGGAAGCCTGCTGATTTGGAGCCACGACACCATTATGACATGTTTAGTTTATTGTTTCATTGGAACTTAGCATTTATAAATCAATTTGGACCCACATTCGTTTTGAAACAAAATGATTTTTCATTAATTAGAATATGATTGGTAATAGATCACAGTTTGCCTTGGTGGTGGGTCAGACGTTTAGCTGGCATCCATCATCGACTCAAGTCCATTAGGGTAATTCGGGGCGGGTCGTGTGAAAACATGTTTTTAGCCTTCACTTTATTTCCTTTAGCAGTCCTTGATCAAAAAATCTGATGTTGTTGGTCCATAACTCTAACTACCCTCAAGTATAACTTTGAAATTTAAAATTAGTAAAAGTCTCTTTTAAAATCTTGTTCAGGAAAGATTTTCGAAAATCCAACCGTACTACTATTAAGTCATTGAAATAAAATCAATGTTTGTTTTGAGAGAGAGAAAAAACAGAAAATAAGGATTACTTATCACAAAGCCAATGGTTGAAACACTTGATAATAAACATCAGTTTCCAAAAAAAAAAAAAAAATCAATCCTTCACATAGTTATCAATAACTTGTCAGTAAACAGGTGAAAATTCACAAAAAGCAAAAAACTCAGCCTTGTAGGATGAGATAATGAAAGCAAGTAATGATAGATAATAGCAATTAGACAAACTACGTACCCTACAAAATACTGATAAAATGGTTGTTCTGCAATACAATTCTCTCTTCTCTTCAGAATCCTCATTTGTTTCTTTTTGTAGCTCAATATTATAATGATCCTAACAAAATTAGCAAAACCATGTTATCGTGGACAAAACATCTCATTGATCACATTCTTGTTCATATATTTTTCGGATGTTCCACGAGTATCCATCGATCTGTTAAGTTTAATATTGATTCATAAAAGCTCAAACTATTCCAATTTCAAAATTACAACCAATCTACGGTACTATATAATCACATCCAATTACACCACTATTCAATTTTTGTTAAAAGAAAAACATACATAATTAACATTCAGAAGAATCTTGGACTATAATTAATTCGTTGTCATCCCTTTAGCAATAGATTAAATGATTAATATACTATAAATTACTCAATATTGAATTCAACTAAATGTTTTAATTCAATCTTCCTTCTTAGTTTACATTCTAACTTTGTGTTTTGTTTTTTTAAAAGTATATTTGATCAGCAAGATGAATCATAGGAACTTAAATTGGTTTGTTTTCTAACTTTTGGTTTACTAGCTAGTTCATAGATGGTAGGTTAGAAATTGGTTAGATTGTTATGATTTTTGTGGATCTCATTGTCGCTGTAATCATTCTTTGTGCGTAGTGGATTTGAATGTCAATTCTTTTGAGGATTGCTCAACGGGGGATTACGTGACTCTTCAATCTGTTGAACCTATGGGGTTTCGGCCAAAAATTCATTGTACTCTCACCGTTTTTATGTTGGTTTACATTTTGTAAGTTCAAAAGATCCTACAAGTATGTAAGATTAACGAGATTCATTATTATTATTAAGTAAGATTGATAAACCTATTATGTCATAAATATATGTCATAGGAAAACTGTATGTATGAAGACAAAATCTTTGCAACTGTAAGTTTTATGTCTGTTCTTTATGATTCACACTGCTTTGATTGGATTTCAGTAGTAAACTGCAAATATGTCAATGGCTGACAAATTATTTACAACATCAAGTTTTACAAAAGCAAAAATAAAAACCTACCAAGTTTCGATCTGCACACACAATTGGTAATTTGGAACGAGATTATCTGTTACTTGATATTAGTATCGAGTGAACCCAGTACTTAACCCACCTTTGGATGCTGTTCCTGCCATGAACAGCAGATAGGATTCCTTAAGGCTAATTTGAGATGTAAAAAGATGTCCCATCTTAACCTTGAGATGAATCTTCTTCATCAGTCATCACCTTCTTCGACATGCTTCTATGCCTCGTTAGGACTCCATTTTCCTCCTTCATTGTCTCGGGTTCTTCTTTGATGGTCTCGAGTTTCATCTTTAGTATATCCTCGATGTCCATTCGCGATTCTGTTCTCAAGCTCTTTTCGCTTCTGCAAGGTACCATCGACCACATTTTTCGCGATCCCTTCCTCATTTTATTTCGCAATTGCACACTTGATATGAAGTTGACCATAATGTCTTTCCTCATTTTGTTATGTCAATTGAATCTCTAATTCTTCAAAAGAGTTTAATCACTTTGTGTGTGTGTATATATATGTGTGTGTGTATATTGGTTGGAAAGAAATTAAAGTGGTTGAAAAGGAGGGTCAGGCTGGCTAAGAAAAGCTTGTGCTTTTTCTCTTTACAACTTGACTTGATGATGATAATCTTTTGTTTTAGCATTTGCCTATATAAACAAAGATTTATCATTTTATGTTTCCACCAACCCCTTAATTTATGAACTTGATCATGACTAATTGGTAGTTGCATGTTTATTTAATTTTATGAACTGTTTTGATTGAATTCGTATTACAATCTAAATTTAACACGTGTAATCTATCTGTGTTAATGGACTTCGAAAAATGTGAATAAAGTCTTATACAACGCGACTAGATACGTGTGTAAATAATATATGGGTTACAAGAGAATTGGAACACTATAGATTAAACTTTTGGGAACCCTAATTTCCCTACAATTTTATTGGATTCTGAAAAATCTATGAAATTTTTGAGTCCAAATTTTAGAATTGGATCATAATACAAAAGTCTCCGTTAGATATATCTCCATGTATTTTCCCATTGACATCAGAAGTAGTTCACAGCCCAATAAAAATATAATAACGTATTGAAGACATGCAGGTACACATTGTGCTGTTCAAATGATAATTGATGTCTTAAAATGTTCAAATTTCAAATGAACTTTATAGTTCCATTACACTAATATAAAGTTATATCTACAATCTACAATATATATAAAAATAGGAGATGAAGCAGAAACATTTAAATACCTATTTTATCCTTATATATTTAATTAATTATGTACCACATATACACTCACCCCTTATTTAATAACATTTAATAATTTATTAGTAATTTACTATCTAAAGATTTATAATTTTATAATAAAATTTATATAATTATACTTTCTCATTTATTTATTATTTAAATAATTTAAAATTTCGTAAGGTGATTTCATATTGTTGTACTTTTAATTAATTAATTTAAAATATATTAAAAATTGGAATAAGTGAAAACTTTTGATTTCCTATTTTACCGTTAAATTATTATGTTTTTGGTTTGTATTATCCTTAATATTTGATTTATTTTCATTAAATATAAATATAAATATTGTCAGGTAATAATATTAATCTACAATACATTTGGATATATTTTTTTGTCAATAATACCCTTAAATTATTATTTTTTGTTAATATTACCCTTAATATTTAACTTATTTTCGTTAAAAATAATTATTATTAGTTAATAATATTATTTTCAATACATTTAAATATTTCTATTTTATAAATAACACTGGAACTCTTATTAAAGTCATTAATTAATTCATATAAAAAGAAAAGTTATTTTAATTATGTTTTGAAAAGAATATAAAATAATTACTTTCAAAACTCTTTGAAAAACAAATTCAACTGAATTTTTGTTTAAACTTACATAACATTATATTTTTCATTACAATAATACGCTCCTAAATTAATTTGATTTACATATGCACAGTTTTTCATATTTTTCCCTGACTTATCATAAATATTTTATAAACGAATTTTTTCGATTAATTGCCTAATATAATACGATTACTTCTTGATACATGACACGTCTAATCTATATTTTAAAGAATTCGATGAAAAATCTTAATAAAATACTAATTTATTAAAAATTGTAATCAACTTACAATTTTAATTTTATTTCTTTAACAATATCAATTACCTCAACTCCTTTAAAAAGTAAAATTAATTAATATTTTAAAGATACCAAACCTAAAAGTGAGAGAAACAACATTCAAACGATGTTATTTCAAATTATATATATTAATCACACCGCTCGTAAAATATTTTAGAGGAAATTAGATCAATTAATAATTTTTCATTAGTCCTTTTAATTAAAAAAATAAATTATAAGCTCAAAAATTCCCGAAATGAATGAAGAAAAAGTTATTTACAACAAAACCTATTTCTCGAGATATTATGGCTGCAATTTAACGCGATATTCTGAAATCAATTGTTTTGCCTAAAAAATTCACACTGCAGGAAATAAACACCAAATCTGGGAGACTCATTCATTGTCAAAAATATTTTTACTCAAAAGCAAATTCTCAATCATTTTAGTTAACATAGACTCATTGTCATGCCTAACGGTTTTACAATTATAGTATTTGGTGATTAAGTGTTCGTAGTCTTCACATGATTTAATCAATAAATAAGTAGAGTTTCGTCTATGGCTTACGTCAGTGACAATTTTTTAGCATTTTGACCAAATTGTATACATAACTCTTTAAATGCTTGTTTCCTACTTGATGAAACTGTAATGTAAATTAATGCATCCTTAATTCTGACACAATCATTTTTTTTGTGAAATAAAAATTATGTAAATTTAGAATTAAGAATCTTACATAATTTATCAATAGCAGATTTATTTACACTAGCATTATCGAATGGAAAAGAACGAATTTTACCTTCACAGCAATATTTTCTAATAATTTGTAGTATATCATTAAAAGTGTTGTCAGCATTATGAAGATAATTCTATTATCTTTAAAAAAAAAAAAAAATTATGAATAACCCAAATTAGATCTATGTAGTGTATAGTTGCAATTATATATGTAACATTTTTTTTTATTAATTTCTTCCTATAGATCCGAAGTAAAGGAAATAACACCACCATATTTATGTAAGTCCTGACCAAATATTCTAAAATATCAGAACAAATAGTGTTTTTACTAATTTCAATGTACCTCAATTGAATATTCTTTAACGTAAGCTGTGAAATGTTGGTTGTCCTCCACTATACTTAGCCGCAATTCCTCCAGGCAACAAATCTCACCATTTCAACCCGAGCTTGTTCCTCAGAATACATTCATGTGCTTAATGTAGATACATTATCAGTAACGAAAGTACCAAATTGCATTTAGGTTTAGTTCCTTCAACATGACTGTGTTTGATCACACATTTGAGATAATGACGGTTGAGATTGGTAGTACATATACCCTTTTTTCATGCAAAAATTTTTACGCAATATTTGCACACTACTTTATAATCTTAGTTTCCGTCAGTTGTACGACCCATTTGAATCAATTTGAAATTATCCCAACATTTTGTAGCTTTTTATCCTTTCGCTTGTCTCTTGCATCTGGAATATCGAGTACATCTTATTAGTGAGATTGTGGTTTTATTAGTGATTCACTACTAAAAAACAGGGGTTCTCCGACGGATATTTTCCGACGGCAGTCGGCATCGTCGGAAATTTCCGACGGAATTTAGATCCCGTCGGAAATTTCCGACGGAATTACTACCGTCGAAATTTTTCGGCGGAAAATAAATTATCGTCGGAAGTTTATGACGGAAACAAACTCTCGTCGGAAATTTCCGACGGAAATTACCGTCGGAAATTTCCGACGGTCGTATTTCCATCGGAAATTTCCGACGGTAATTTATTTCCCATCGAAAAATTTCGATGAAAAATAATTAAAAAAAAAAATGAATAGCGTATTTTTACAAATTTTTTTTTTTTAAAAAAAAAACCATATTACTAACATAAATAATTAATATATATTTATAAAAACAAACTTATTCACAAAAACTTAATTGGTCTAATGGTTAGGTTACTTCTTCACTACCCTTTGGTCAAGGGTTCAATTCTCAAACTATACATGTGACGACCCGAATTTTCGACCATTCGAGTGCCACAAAAAGTGACTCATATCATATTATCGAGACTTAAATAATAATGTAAAATTATTCAAAAGAATAATTAGAATCCCATAATTTTATTTGTGAATAAAAATAGAACATAATTTTCTTACATAAAGTTCAACATAATTATCTCATCAATCTTAACCACTTTTGCCACTTCCATGTTGAACTTTATGTAAGAAAATTATGTTATATTTTTATTCACAAATAAAATTATGGGATTCTAATTATTCTTTTGAATAATTTTACATTATTATTTAAGTCTCGATAATATGATATGAGTCACTTTTTGTGGCACTCGAATGGTCGAGAATTCGGGTCGTCACAGTTGGTATCAGAGCAAAGAGTTTTAAAAACGATTCTGTAGATTTTTTTGAAATTTTATTTCTTTTAAAAAAAAAAAAAAAAAAAAAATCACTATTCACGTGAACAGTAAAATGACGTGCTATTCATGATGAACAGTGAACGAAATCACTATTCATTATAAAAAAAAAATTGAATTTTCACATATCAAGTATGGTTATGATTTTGAAAAGCATGATGAAATTTGATGTGCGAATTTCAAGGACAAAATTCATTTTAAGCAAGGGAGTTTGTAATGTCCTGAAAATTTTATGGAATATAATTAGTTAGTGATATGATGTTTATATTGATGTCTTTGATAAATTTCTAGAAGTTCGGGGACTAAAGGAAAAATAAGATTTGACGATAAATTTTATTTGGGTTAAGTTATTAATTATTGATGGGGAGATAATTACTATATCGATATTGGATTTGTTTTGAAGACTGTGATTAATTAGGAATTATGATTCAAGAAAATGTTGATTTGGATACAACCACATTAAATTATTGTTGATTAAAGGAAAATAAGATTATATGAAATATTTTAACTCATCACTCTACTATGTCACTCTCCATGTATTGACTCCTCGAACCAGGTATGTTATATGCTTTGCAAGTCATTTACGATTTTATTAAGACATGTTAAGTATGAAATCTTCATATGTTATGAATCTTTATGTGTTACACATAATATACATGTCAAGTATGATATAAATTGATAGAAGACTCAATTTTTTTTTATTCTTTTCAATGTAGAATCATGAGACAGAGATGATATTTATATGAATTTTGGTGCATATTAAGCTTAGTAAGATTGACTCAATTAGAAATTAAGTTGGGTTGTAACTTTTGCCCAAAATATATGGAATAATATATTAAACAAACAAAATTAATAATGAATTCGTACAATAATTTATCCCTTTATCACTACCTTTGTGTAAAAACAAGGGAAAAACTGTGGATGGTTATTAGTACTTCCTCTTCAAGTTTCAATTTTCGGTTCAATAATTTATCCCTTTATCACTACCTTTGCTTAAAAGCAAGGAAAAACTGTGGATGATTATTGGTACCACTCTTCAAGTTTCAATTCTGAAAAAAAAAAAAAAAAAAAAAAAAAAAATTCAGAAAGAAAAGAAAGAAAGAGAACGGGTGTTGAGCATAATGGGAATAATATGACTTAAGAATGATTTTCAAAATAATTGTTGTCCTCGAGTTTAGAAATGATAAACCTTAAATGGACTTTGCATAATTGATTTTAGACATGACATTAAGTATGAGAAGTCAACAGAAATGATTAGAAATATGTTCAGATTATCTATCATTTAGATTTAATGAGAAATAGCGAGCCAATTTTATGAATTTTTATGAGATGTTAAGATTATAAGTGATATGATTTTAATGAGACTTTTATGAGAAGCATTATGAAGTTAGAGATTTAAAGATTTGGTTATTGGGAATTAAGTAATGGCTATTATGTTGAGTAAGTGAATTATGCCTCTATATTGAAGAGAAATTTATTATGAACTTTGGCCTTGTGATTAAATTTTGGGAATATGATTTATGACTTATAAATATAAGTATGAGTAATCTTTTGAGCCAATTAAGGTATTGAAGGAAGTGATATTGTGATATTGACGACTATGATTTGAAATTTCTATGTTGAGAAATTATGAATTGATTTTCTGGAATATTTTTTTTGATGATATTGAAGTGTTGGAATCGTTTTCAATATTTTTAGATCGTTGTGATCAAATGTGGAATTATTTATTATTGTGAGTTATGAAGTATGCTTACGGTTTGAATAAGTCCAAATTTCAAAGGAAACTCTGCTTAGAATTTTATCGTTTGGAATTAAGAGCATAGTATGGTATGCAATCACTAAGAGAATTGAGGTTAGACATGCAAATTCATTTACATCACAAACGAGATTTAGTAGATGATAACAGAGATATTTATTATTTTCTCGTAAGGAGAACACACAAGAGTCACATTGGAAAGAAATACATGAAACACGCAAAAGCAAAAGAAAGCAACATGGGAAATTCCTCAAATTGAGAGATGTGTTTCCGGAGTAGCCGTATCCTACCACCTCTGACCTTTTGAGGAAATAAAGAAACCTTCAAAGAGGTGTGTTTCGAGAGTAAGAATACTCCGTAATCTACCACCTGGAACCTTTGAGGTACACACAAGATTTAAACATTAAGGAAATCCTAGGAAATTAGAGGGGTGTCTCGAGAGTAAGAATACTCCGTACTCTACCCCCACCTATTCTAAGATTCATAAAGTTAAGTTTACATTAACCGGACTCCATTTTCGCTTGATTCCCCTTCCTTGCGACCAATCTATCTTAACCCCTGCTGGATCTTGTATTGAGATATATGACTGCAGCTTATCCAGTAGTTCATCAATAGTAGGAGCAGAAATAAGAAGCCTTCTGGAAAATGGAGAGATGAATCCCTGTTCCACAGCATAATCAAGAAAGGTTAACAAACCATCAAAGAAATTGTTAACATTCAGAAGCCCAATAGGCTTAGTATGGAGATCTAGTTGAGCCCACGAGGTAATGTTAAAGTATTCTTCTAAGGTACCAAAACCTCCGGGCAGGGCTATAAAGGCATCAGAACCATATAGCATACAAGTTATGCGTTCATGGATGATAAGATTTGAGATATGAAATATTTTTCTTGGATTTTGGGTACTGATATTCTGATATAATAATCAAGGTATAGAAATAATACGGGAATACGTGAAAGAGAAATAAGGACCGTATTGAATCAGAATTCATACGTATATACAAGTGAAAGAAATACTTTGCAGGAAATGTGGTGATATTTAAGTAAAGAATCTTAGTTTGGGAGATATTTGTTTACTGAATTTTGGGTTACAAATATTGGAAAGATAAGTTGATGATATTATGTTGATATGTTATTGGGTATATTACATAGAGAGATTATTCAGGGAATTGTTTTGATTATTTTGAGAATATTCGATGATAAGAAGAAAGGAAAAATTATTATGATATGATATATCAGTAAAGATTTGTTGAAATTTTAGAGATATTAATACGAATATTTGAGGTCACATGATACGATGATAAATGACAAGTTACATGAATACTACAAGATATGATGAAATATCACATACGATTGGGAATTTTCATTTTGATTCAGAAGAATTTATGAGTAGACATATGTCTATTATTGATAGAAAACTCCATGTCTTAAGAAAACAAATTGATGCATTTAGTCAAAGTCCAGTGGGTTAAATATGGTAGCGATGATGCTACATAAGAAGAAGAAGAAGAGATTCTGATTAAGTGTTCAGAAATCATAAGATCAAGTAAGATTAATTTCGAGGACGAAATTATTTTAAGGGGGTAAGTTTGTAGCGACCAAGAATTTTTACGCGATTAATAATTATTTTAATAGAAAATCGTGTCGCTACTATTTCACCCATTTTTATTAAGTTAACGCCACGACGTATTCGTATAGCCAAGTCAAGAAATAATCGAGATCGTTCGATTTTAAATTAAATTCCGAATTTCTAAAAATATCTCCATTCTCTTGATTTAAAGTATATTAAGTCTAAGTACTTAATTCAATGTTATCACAATATTTATTTGTACAAAAATTACTTTTATTATTTAAATTAAGAAAATATATGCAAGCATGAGAGGTTCCATTATATATAATAATTATGAGAATCTTAATTTAATAAATATGGAAAAGTATATAAATGGTTGATAGATTCCATTATATGTAATCATGAAGAGCATAATATTTGTATAAATATGGAAAAGTATATGAATGAATTATATACTCCATTATATATAATCATGAAGAGCATAATATTTGTATAAATATGGAAAAGTATATGAATGATTGATAAGACTCCATTATATGTAATCATGAAGAGCATAATATTTGTATAAATATGGAAAAGTATATGAATGAATTATATACTCCATTATATATAATCATGAAGAGCATAATATTTGTATAAATATGGAAAAGTATATGAATGATTGATAAGACTCCATTATATGTAATCATGAAGAGCATAATATTTGTATAAATATGGAAAAGTATATGAATGATTTATATACTCCATTATATATAATCATGAAGAGCATATTATTTGTATAAATATGGAAAAGTATATGAATGGTGCTTTACATTATTATTTAAGTCTCGATAATATGATATGAGTCACTTTTTGTGACACTCGAATGGTCGAGAATTCGGGTCGTCACAGTAAAACATACTTACTTTTCATAAAAACATAAGATATACTTGGTGATAGTGGAATTGTCGGTTTGCCCCGTCGATTTTCCCTTCTCATTAGAGGGTTTTACGACGTTAAATAATTATTGGTGTTATTGCTCTTGTCTTTTATAATTCGATATTCTATTGTTTGTGGTTTGGTTTGGCTTGGATTGAGTTGTTGATTTCCTATTTTAATCACACGACGTTTGGGGGAATTTTTGGCGTTTGCTACTTGTGTTGGCAATTCCGTTTGTGATCCAATTTCCCAACAGTGGTATCAGAGCCGGAAAGATTGAATGGTGGACGCACGATCGAGTGGATGTACGTGACTCCCAAACAACGGCGGATGAATCGAGATGATGAGCCTCAAGATGAAGAATTCATGTGGTTTCTCACGAGATGGTAGATCCATGGTAACATAGTGTGCAGCGACTATGGTGGATTATCTCGATGAATGGTGATCTCCCTGGGCATGAGGAGATGTGATAGGATTTATCTTGAGGGAGGGCTAGATGGGCCAGGTGTACCTCGTGGGCCTTCTTTGAGGGAGGGATTGTTGGGATGCAAACAATCCCACATCGGTTGTGAGGAAGAAAATAAGCCACCATATAACCCAAGTGAGCTACTCCACCCATTACCAATTGGTTTTGGGTTGGAACCTCACTTGGGCCTGGGGTTTGGGCTTAGGATTGGGCAAAATTAAAATATCCACGGTCGCAACAGTGGTATCAGAGCTTGTGTTAGATTGTGTGGATTAAAATGGATGATCTGGTTGGTTGTGCTATGATTAGACTCACTAATCATAATTGGGTAACTTGGAAGCCTAGGATGGAGGATACCCTTTATTGCAAGGATTTGCATGACCCCATTGAGGGTGACACGGCTAAACCGAAGGATATGTCAGACAGTGATTGGACCAAACAGAATAAAAAGACTATCGGAACTATAAGACAGTGGGTGGATAACAGTGTGTTTCATCATGTTGCACAGGAGACTAACGCACAGAAATTGTGGTCGAAATTGGAGTCTATGTTTGAGAAAAAGACTGCATCTAGGAAGTCTTTTTTGATTAGAGACTTGGTCAACATGAAATACAAAGATGGCATGGGTGTGACAGAGTACTTGAACAATTTCCAGAATATTGTAAATCAGTTGACTACTATGGGTATGAAATTAGAAGATGAATTGCAGGCTTTGTTACTTTTGAGTTCTTTTCCAGATAGTTGGGAGACCTTTGTTGTGACTATCAGTAATTCTGCTCCCAATGGTGTTTTGACTATGGAGTCTGTTAAAGACAGTATGCAGAATGAGGAATCAAGAAGAAAGTCCTCAGGTGTACATGCAGGGTCAAATCATGCACATGCTCTTGTTGTAGAGGACAGGGGGAGAAATAGAAATAGATGGCAGAAAGGTCGCAGCAAGTCAAGAGGTCGGTCGAAATCAAAAGATAAAAAGTCATCTTGCTATCATTGTGGTAATGTGGGCCACATTAAAAGAAATTTCCGGATTTGGTTGAGAGAGCAAAAAGAGGGTAGCAATCAGAAGAAGGAAGACGAAAAGAACACTACAGCTATTGTTTCTACCAGTGATGAAGTACTTTCTTGTGTAGATGGTCATTGCCTACACGTGGGTGATCCTAGTACTGAGTGGATTGTTGATAGTGGTGCTTATTACCATGTTTGTTCGAACATGGACTTGTTTGCAAATTACACAGCTGATGATTTTGGTATTTCAAAGATGGGAAATACTAGCCAATCTAAGATTATTGGGATTGGAGATATTTACTTGCAAACAGAACTTGGCTACTCCTTGATACTGAATGATGTGAGGCATATTGCTGATATGTGCCTCAATCTAATTTCAGTTATGGCTCTTGAGATGAATGTTGTTGAAGATACTTCTCCTGATTTATGGCACAAGAGGCTTGGTCACATGAGTGAAAAAGGTTTGCAGGTTCTGGCTAACAAGACATCTATTCCCTTAGCCAAAGGTATGTCGCTAAACCAATGTGATCATTGTTTATATGGTAAACAGCACAGAGTTTCTTTTAGTGGTTCATTTAAAAGAAAACATGATATTTTATAACTTGTGCATTCTGATGTGTGCTCTCCTAGCAATGTAGCTTCTTTGGGTGGAAATAAGTATTTCCTCACATTTGTTGATGATGCTTCTAGGAAGCTTTGGGTTTATATGTTGAAATCTAAAGATCGGGTATTTAAGAGTTTTCAACAGTTTCATGCCATGGTAGAACGAGAGACAGGGAAGCCCTTGAAATATCTCAGAACAGATAATGGTGGGGAATACACTTCACATGAGTTCAGGGATTATTGCTCAAAATTTGGGATTCGACATGAGTTTACAGAAGCAGGCACTCCTCAACATAATGGTGTGGCAGAAAGAATTAACCGTACCATTCTTGATAGAGTCAGATGCATGTTGAAGACATCCAAGCTACCAAAAATATTTTTGGGTGAAGCAGTTCAGACTGCTTGCTATTTGATCAATAGATCTCCATCTGTTCCTTTAGACTTTGATATTCCAGAAAGAGTTTGGACAGGAAAAGATATTTCCTACTCTCATCTGAAGGTGTTTGGGTGCAAAGCTTTTGTGCACGTGCCTAAGGAACACAGATCGAAGCTTGATGATAGAGCTACTCCTTGTATATTTCTCAGCTATGGTGATGAACAGTTTGGGTACAAATTTTGGGATCCAGAGAAAAAGAAGATTGTGAGAAGCAGAGATGTGGTCTTTCATGAAGTTCAAACCATTGAAGATTTGGATAAATTGGAGCAGCCTAGAGTGACTGCAGTTGTTCCTGATCTCGCATCTACTAGAACTTCAACATCACAGCCTATTGTTGAAGAGAACTTAGCTCCTATTGATGAGAATGTTGACGACATTGCTCATGATGATATACTAGCTGATGAGAATGCTAATGAGGGGGAGCAAATATCTGAGACAGAAGAAGATGAAGAAGCACATGTTAGAAGATCTACCAAAGATCACAGGCCATCTACTAGGTATCCTACTTCTGACTATATTTTGCTTACTACTGATGGGGAGCCGGAAAGTTTTTCTGAGGCACAGGCTAACAGAGATAAAGTTCACTGGATGAAAGCAATGACAGAAGAGATGAATTCTTTGAGGAAGAACGATACTTATGACTTGGTGAATCTTCCTAAAGGAAAGAAAGCATTGAGAAATAAATGGGTGTATAAAATCAAACGGGAAGGCAATGGTGATTTGATGAAGTATAAAGCTCGTTTGGTTGTTAAAGGCTTTGGGCAGAAATATGGTGTTGATTTTGATGAGATTTTCTCTCCTGTTGTGAAAATGACATCCATCAGAGTTGTTTTGGGGTTAGCAGCCAGTTTAGACCTAGAAATGGAGCAACTTGATGTGAAGACTGCCTTCCTACATGGTGACTTGGAGGAAGAGATTTATATGTTTCAACCAGAGGGTTTTGAACAAAAGGGGAAAGAACACCTTGTATGCAAATTGAAGAAAAGTTTGTATGGGCTCAAGCAAGCACCAAGACAGTGGTATAAAAAGTTTGATGCTTTTATGGTCAGCCAGGAATACACAAGGACGACTGCAGATTCTTGTGTTTATATCAGATCTTTTCCAGGTGACAAATTTATTATTTTACTGCTTTATGTTGATGATATGCTTATAGTTGGCTAGGATGTGGGGTTGATCAAGAAATTGAAAGAAGCCTTACATAAGTCATTTGATATGAAAGATTTGGGGCCGGATAAACAGATATTGGGCATGGAAATAATTCGAGACAAAATCTAAGAGGTTGTGGTTATCACAAGAAAAATATATTGAACTGGTTCTTGAAAGGTTCAGTATGAAAGGAGCTAAACCAGTTAGCTCACCTCTTGGGGGTCATCTCAAACTTACCAAAAGATCTTGTCCTTCAACTAGTGAAGAGAAGAAGAAGATGGAATCAGTACCTTATTCTTCAGCAGTTGGTAGTTTGATGTATGCTATGGTATGTACTCGTCCAGATATTGCACATGCAGTTGGCGTAGTAAGCAGATTTCTGTCTAATCCGGGCAAAGATCATTGGGAAGCAGTAAAATGGATTATGCGGTATCTCAGGGGAACTTCTACTTTGTGTTTGGGCTTCGGGGGAGCTCAGCCAGTTTTGACAGCGTATACAGATGCAGATATGGCAGGAGATCTTGACAACAGAAAGTCTACATCTTAGTACTTGTTTACTTTTGCAGGGGGAGCTGTTTCTTGACAGTCAAGATTGCAAAAATGTGTGACTTTGTCTACAACTGAGGCTGAATATATTACAGTTACTGAAGCAGGTAAAGAGATGATATGGATGAGAAAGTTTCTTGAGGAGCTCAACGTGAAGCAAGGTGAGTACGTCATTTATTGTGATAGTCAGAGTGCTCTTGAGCTAAGTAAGAATTCTACTTTTCGTTCTCGTACTAAACACATTGATGTGAGGTATCATTGGATACGTGGAGCAGTTGACGAGAAGTTAATGCAGTTGGAAAAGATTCACACTGATAAGAATATTGCTGATATGTTGACCAAGGTTGTAACTAAGCAGAAGTTTGAGTTTTTTGCCGAGTAGGCCGGGATGGATTCCAAGTTACTGGAGTCTTGTGATGTATCTCCTTCATGGGCTGGAGGGATAGGTTGTTGGGCTTAAAATATATGTTCCAGCCCATTTAAATTGGAAATAAGACTTGGAGGACCTTTGTGCAATTTATATTAAAAATTGCCTAAACTATTCAAAATAGGTTAAACCTTTTACTTCCTTTTGCTGTGTCTTCAATTTTTCAACGCAGAGAGAGACTGGGTCTTCAACCTTTTATGCAGATAGAGTTTAAATAATACGCACAGTGGCTGAAAATAAATGGAGCTTTCTGGCCATTTATTTTACGCACGTTAATATCAAAATCATGGAGTAATATGTACCATTTATCTTGTTTTATTTTTTTGAAGAAGAAAGTGTTGATTATTGTGTATTCTTCTTCTTCAAGATTTGAGGTTCTCTAAGTTTTATCTTAGAATGATTTAGGTGCTATTTATTCTCCATTATTGTTGTTGTTGTTGTTGGGGTTACATCTATTGCATTAGATGATGTATATTGTGGTTGCCAAGAGTGATTCTTGAAGGTGTATATTTGGTTACCCCTAAATTTAGGGCAAAATTTAGGGAAGAAAACATTGTATTCCTATTACTTGGTGATAGTGGAATTGTCGGTTTGCCCCGTTGATTTTCCTTTCTCATTGGAGGGTTTTACGACGTTAAATAATTATTGGTGTTATTGCTCTTGCCTTTTATAATTCGATATTCTATTGTTTGTGATTTGGCTTGACTTGGATTGAGTTGTTGATTTCCTATTTTAATCACACGACGTTTGGGGGAATTTTTGACATTTGCTACTTGTGTTGGCAATTTCGTTTGTGGTCCAATTTTCCAACAATATATATATATATATATAATTTATGCATTTGGAAGGGGAATTGATGTGTTTTGTATTAAAAAGTAACAGAAAGAGCATCTTAGGGAGCTCAGATTGAAGAAATTGTTGAAAAGAACAATAGTGAGTCGATGCAAATTTTAGATCGAGGTTAAAGATGGACTTCATGAAGTTAAAGTTGTAATTATTTATCTTGCTGAAAAATTATTATTTTATAATTATTGTTTAGTTCTGGTTACATTTTGTTCCCCTTTTTCCTTTTCTCCATCCTTACAAATGACTCTGTATCTATTGCATAAAAAAAAACAAACAAACAAACTTTCTTATTCTTTCACTCTCATTTTGTAAGTCTATTCTCTCTCCTCTAATAGGCGATTATCTTCTCCAATCTTCTTTCTCTTCCCTCTATATATATACATAAAGTATCTTATATATTGAACATCAATATTGATCATAGTTTCTTTTAGTCATAAATGCTACTCATGGACTGAATTGACAGAACCTTGTGCTTTCTTTGCAAAATTCCACTAACATTCCTAACATCAAACAGATTACCTGCTTAACTCGTATACAAGCTATATCTCAATTTAGCAAAAACTGAGTGCTAAAATCAACATATTCGATGATAAATGTTGTCTAAATTTTAATCAAATCATAGATTTCGCAACAACCACAATTATTGCATAAATGGCTAATTTTTCTACTAACCTCATAACTCATTTTCAATATTTAATTAAAATAGATATTACCATTGTTCTAAAATGCGCGAAAATGTATCGCATAGGCGCGATGTGCAGCCAAAACGCCTCGAATAAGTGGTATGCGCGTAAAAATACGGTCAAAGTTTTTTTTAATCCCGCCTAGGCACCGCGCTGCCTAATCCGGTTTTTTTTTTTTAAGGGTAAAAAATCTATTTTTTTTTATATATAGAAATATATTTAATGTCTTAAAATAATTAAAATATTATTAAAAAAACGAAACGCATTATGGCGCTTATTCTTTGCAACGCATTACGCCTTTTAGAACATTGGATATTACGATGGATTCAAATTCCTAGCACATTTTTCTTAATTGATATTTTTTTTCTCCAAATTTTCATTTCCCTTAGTTAAGAGACGTAGTATAATTTAGTAAAAATGTTAGTTATTAATAGAGATGGCAACGGGGTGGATCGTCCGATCCGCCCCGCCCCGAGATTTTTTTGCCCGATCCGGATCCGCCCCGCGATCCGTCAAATTTCGGGTCGGGTCCGGGCAGATAGGGTTCGGATCGGGGCGGATCGGTCCACCGATCCGCAAAAAAAAAAAATTTATTTATTTTTTAATTTTTTTAAATATATTTAAAATTAAATCTTTTATAAAAAATTTAGAAAATTTATTTTTTTATTAAATTTTATTTATTTTATTGAAACGAGACGTATAGAAGCCGATTCGCCGATTCAACGGATCGAGTTTTTTTACCATCACTTATTGTAATTCTTTCTTCAAATGAAGAACATGAAAAATGTGTTTTCTTTAAAATGCAAAGATTGCAGGTTATTCCCAAAAATTAAAGTTTGCTACAAAATTTATAATATTAGATTTTTATACATGATAAAAAAATTATATTAAAAAAAAAATTCGGATAGCGGATCGGGGCGGATCGGATCAGCCCCGATCCAAATCCGCTCCGTGAATTTTCGGATCGGGGCGGATCACAAAAATTTCGATCCGTCGATCCACGGATCGGGATTTTTTCGGATCGGGTCGACGGATCGACGGGACGGATCGGATTTTATTGCCATCTCTAGTTATTAAGGGCAATAATATATTGTATCTGTGTTCGTCTTAATCTTTAATTGATCGCGTTATGCTGCAATCTAAATACTTGTAGGAACTTTCCTCTTTACTTACCTTTACAATTACTTGTCAATGAATCCATGCTTATGGGATTTCAACAGAACACATACATATTGCACAGTTAATGAAAGATATTACAGAACAATAGAATTACTGGAATATAGGAGAAGAATAAATAAAATATACAAAAGAACCAAAAATAAAATAATTACAAATTATTTACTGGTCAAATATATGGGCGGTGTTAAGACACATCAAGCAAAGTTTGAACCAAGAAAAAAGGAATTTATTAGATAAAATTTCAAAAATATCATTCGTGTAAAATCTTGAAATGTGTTTGATCTAAGAAATAGGAAAAAATCATGTACCATAATAGAATATTGTCACAGAATTTCTTCAACTCAACACAGTGCAAATAAAATTTTATCATCTGCACGTTTTTCTTGATGAAGACAACAATTATAAATGTCTAACCATGAGCAGCATCGAAAATCCAATAGATGGAAAAAAAAAATAGAACGAAAAAGGTAAATGAACAAATGAAATAAAAAATATGGAACTAATTCTTTCACAGGGCGCCCTTCTTCTTAGTACAGAAAGGGGCACCGTGCGGCAGTAGTCTACTCCGCTAGATTACCTTCCGTCTTTTCTCACGTTTTTTAGGGACGAAAGAATATTTCATTACAAATTAAAATAAATTTTACAAGAGAAAACTTGAATGCATTGAAACTTGATTATTCATTGATATCAGAAAGCAGTAAATTACAAATTTTCGCACAAGGGGTGGACACACTTCACCATCTGACGATTGAACAAGAACATTTGACATTTCCTTCATTGATCAAAAAAAAAATTTATGATGTATTGCAACTTCGATTTACATTTCGCCACTGCATATTTGATATATGCTACTTTGAAATCTATTGAAGCTTGTGGTCATAGAATTTGTCCTCAAACTTCTTGGAGGTATGCTCTTCCATTTTGATAGGTTCATTGAAAATCTAAAGTTACAGCGAATCCTCAATTTTCTGTCTTAATGTGAATAATGTTTGTAGATTTCCTTAATGAAACTGCTCTGTTGGTTTATTTGTTTACTAATTCTTTCCCATAAAAAATAAAAAGCCTGGTGCTGTGGCAAAAGCACTTCTTCGTTGGGGTCACGGGCCACGGCTACACCAAATGTCAAATTCAACATGAACCATAGAAAAATGTTTAAAGTACCTCGGAGCTTACCTTCGAAGTGACCCCCTCCTCATATGGAGGGCTCCATATGAGGAGGGGTCACCTCGATGGTAAGCTCCGAGGTGCTTGTATCATAACCCTGAACCATATAGCATATGATTTTATGTAGGCTATTTTTTTTATACTCCTGATAAAAATATCAATTCCTTTCCCATGAGAGTGAGGTTAGTGTATTTTTTCTTGCTACTGCTCTTTAGTGTCACATGGAAAACTGGTATAGGTTATATATTTTAGATGTACGATTTCTTTAATTTTTAGTAGTGGTTGAAATTTTGATCGAACAAGGGTAAGATTGGCATCCAGAGCTTACCCACAGCTGTAACAGAATATAGTAAATCCACCTGTTTGAAGCCCCAACCTTTTTTCCATTCCGACGACGTCGTTGCATGACACAACTCATTCATGCAAATCTTTGACTCCATTTCTCGTAAAATTCAATCTTTCAACTAAAAAAACACGGTAAAACATCAAACAAATCTTATCACAAAAATCTAGATCAAATTTTTTCATGAAAATTCCAATTCCAAAAATAATAATAATAATAAATAAATAATAAAACAAGCAAACAAAACTAATCATACATCCCATAACGATTAACATAAAAAAAATTCAACCTTGTACAAATATATGGCAAGATGACATCCCTAAAAGTCAGTCTCTAAACCAAAGGGATGCAATCGATGGAAAAACACAAGAAAATAACCTAACACGACGAGATCATACCATCAGAGATGAATCCGCAGGGAATTTTTTTAGGGCAAAACACAGACGTCCGAATTGAAGCACACAACGAAAGAATGGAAGAAGAGAGAAGTCTAAACTTGGATTTGAAGGGTGAGATAAGTTTCTCTGCAGTTTGGAGAGAGAGAGAGAGAGAGAGAGAGAGAGAGAGAGACCAGATTCAGTATGATTAATAGGGAAACATGCTTCGAAAAATGAAAATCCATTCAATTCGATGAGATGAAGAAGAAGCCTCACTGGAAGGTGGAAGCAGGTGAGTAAAATGAAATTATTTTCCTTCTTGGAACTCTCTCGACCTTACAGATAAAATCTGTAACTTACTTATTGCATTTGATCAGTTCTATTTGGGATATGCGACCTCTTGGGATTGACCTGTGGTCACCTTTGACTTGCAACATATGAATTGTGATCTTTAAACTTAAATATGTTAGTCGTCATCAGAGCCGTACCTGTGACTTTGTAGAGCTGAAACAAACAGTTATTTTTCGAGATATAGGTCCCTGAGCTTTACAGGGTTTGGAGGCAGCGGCCCTGAAATTTTTTTTTTTAAGAAAAAAACTGAAAATAAAGATTAAATTCATATTCACATAAAACAAACTATACAAATTCACCATAAAATTGCAAAAAGTAGAAAATTCAAAAGTATTAATTAACATAAAACAACCACAAAATACGATATTTCAAATAATTACATTTTTACATCAAAAGGTATAAAATGTTCAAAACAATTACACTTAAAAATTCACCAATCACCGATACAAACTTTCAACAATCAAACAAACACAAGAAATAGGGAAAACTGAAAAAACAAACTTTCACCAGTTTAACTAAACAAATAAAATTACAATTAAGCAATTAAACAAATAAAATTACAAGCTTTCTGCAAATCACCAGTTTGGTTCATTTATACGGTTACCACCAATCAGATTTTTTACTCTTTGTAAAACCAATCAAAATTAATCCATGTTTTTCACCATTCTTCTAGGTAAAGTTTGAGGGACACTTGTGAAATGAATTTAAAACTCCATAATATTGTGTCTTAAATCTTAATTCCTCAAATTTCAACAAATAAAATGGAGAAAACCAAAAGGGGAAAACCCAAACTTGAAATAGGAAAATTGAAAACCCAATAATCTAATAACAAATACAATTTTCAACATTATTTCATGATTCATGAAGAACATAGATAGAATACCCAAAAAAAGGAATGCCAAAATGGAAAAACCTACCTGGGGTAAGCCGTAAGCACTTCGAGTTTGAGAGAAACTCGAAGATGAGTCAAGCTCGGAGTCGGAGGCCGGACTTCGGAGTGGTCACCGCCAGTGCACGCAGATGGTGAAATGACGCCAGGTGAGAGGATTGAGACGGAGTAAGGAGCAGAGGCAGTGGTTAGGGCAGTGGCGCGGACCTTTAATTTAATTTATTTACATCATAATTATTCGATTCAATTTTTTGAGACTTTCTTTGGGCTGAAAGTTTAAATTTTTTTTAAAAAATTTGGGCCTCCTATAAAAATAGGCCCGTGGGCCCAGAGGCCGTGGACTCACGGGCCTATAGGCAGGTCCAGCCCTGGTCGTCATCTATGCACAACAAAGATGTGACTGTGAACTGTGACCTATGTTGTGAACCGTGACCAATGAACTTGAACCTGTAACTTATCACTAGTGTAAAAAGAAACTAACATGGGAGCATATGAAATTCATATCATGTATAAAGGTGACATGTGACATAAACAAGACACTTGTGACCTAAACATTTTTTAGTGAAATGTGACTTAATTTAACACGTGACCTGAATATTTGAAGTGTGACACATGACCTGAATATTTGAAGTTTGACCTTTGATCTAATGTGACTTGTGACTTCATGCATCAAATGTGACGTAATACATTAAAAGAGACTTAAACATTTGAAGTATGACTAGTGACTTGAACATTTGAAGTGTGACTTGTGACATAATGCATCAAACAATCAAACAAGTTGTTCACTGGATTATCTAATATGTGATTAGATGAATAGTGATATGTGACCTAATTAATATGACTTACGATATATGAAGTGTGACTTGCGACTTTAATGTGTTATCTATGCCTTGTAACTTGTGACTTGAATTTCGACCTGTGACCTATAACCGCCTAGAAACAACCACCACCATAACACACAGCCAACATAGTAACACCGAACAACAACCACTGCTCCACCATCGCCACCACCGCCACCACCACATCGCTGGTTCATTACCTATCACCGCACAACAATCATCATCACACATTTCCTCTTGCAACACCACAACCTTCGCAAACATATAGCCACCACCATAAACACAAAAAAACACACTACCACCAGTCCACCACTCAGTAATAGATGTTCCTGCTGCGGCACCTGAATGAAATTAAAGTTTTTGTTGTTGCTTAATTTCAGTAGGCTTCGAAGGAAGGTCAATTGGCTGAAGAAAACATGAGGGGGCAATTGCTTTGAAGTTTACGATGTTGTTCTTCATGCCGAAACCATTTAGCCTAGAATTTTGCACCTCCTAATCTTACTCAGCCAAAAATTGATTTCGGCTTCAACATCTTCAAAACCCGGAATTGATCCCAAATCGAGGAGCCAAGGTCCCAATCTTGTATAATCCTTGAAAATACAGTTGAATCTAGATCTAGGGATGAAAACTTAACATCTAGGTCCAAGAAAATGCACAAAG
Organism: Ligustrum vulgare; assembly: GCA_963555705.1. Lineage (NCBI taxonomy): Eukaryota > Viridiplantae > Streptophyta > Magnoliopsida > Lamiales > Oleaceae > Ligustrum > Ligustrum vulgare. The sequence goes on along the minus strand of OY743186.1, from coordinate 32,612,486 downwards.
TCAGTCACCCAGCATGTGTCGCTGAGGGGAAGAGGGCAGAGGTGTGGTGCTGGGTTGAGATCTTCATTTTGTAGTTGTCGGCGGGGAAGGGGGCGGAGGTGCAGTGTTGGGTAGAGATATTTGGTTATTATTGAAATTGAAAGATTGGGGGATGGTATTTTACTTTAATAATTTAAAGATGAATTAACACTTGATTATACAGTAAACTTAAAAAAATTGCTTTAATTTTGAATTGTTGATTTTAAAAACCTATTGAGCTGTAATTTCTCTTTTTATAATGGGCATGACTTTGTTAGATTAATTTGGAAACAATTTTTTTAACACAAATGAATGCTCATTCAACATTTAAGTATACACATACATCATCAATGAAATGGACTCACTGCATTATGGCGCTCATACCTCATTTGTCAGTCATTCAAGACCACCCTAAACATTCGATATGCAAAATTGATGTTTGCATTCTACTTAACAAAACATGTCATGACTTATCACCTTTGCCATCTCCATACAAAGTCTCCTTTACCTAAAACAAACAAAAAAGACAGACCCACAATTGACGGTCTTTTACTACATTAATTTCAAGTTGTCAATATTTTACCCAAGATTCTAAAATGCGTAGATCGTGATTAAGCATTGACCTTGTCCTTCAAGCTTTACAAGTAAGCGTTACGCAAGGTTTTTTTTTTTTTTTTTTTTTTGTACAACAATTAAATAATAAAAAAAAATGCATACCCAACATTTAAAATTATAAATACTATAATACTATTTGGTAACAATTAAAATTTAGATTTCAATATAAGACAAAGTCAACAATCAATTTCAATCACATGTTTTATGAGATTTACAACTTTTCAACCACAAATCTCATTAATTTTCAACAAAATCTATCAAAAATCCTGATTTTAACCTCCATCAAACTAAGGCTATAGTTAATTAATAATCTCCACCATTAATCATTAAACAATTAACAATTTTAAAGTTTTCAAAAGTAAAAAATCAGATATTTATCAAATCTCTAACTAGACTATACTATTTAATAAATATGTAGAAGCTTTATATGTACTTTTGAAGTTTTCAAATAATTACATAATTAAGATAGCATTAGAGGTGTCAATCCGGATGGTCCGGTCGGGTCGGTCCGTCAACATAAAAGCCCGTAATGGTCCGCTTGAAAAAAAGATCTTCTGCTGCGAGTTAAGGGCCGGTTCCGGGTTAGCCCACAAATTTTGAACTACAACCCAGGCCCGCCCGTTGGCCCATCCGGATCGAGCCCATGCAGGTCGCAGTTCGTTCTGATTTGACCCATATGAATAAAAACATAGATTTTTTCATTTTTCTAACAAATTTTTTGTCAAGTTTCTAAATACAAAATGATTAAAATGATAAATTCATATTTATACCATAAAATATTTACATAAAATTTAAAATTATATTTTATGTTATATGAATTACTTCTAAATTTGCAAATTTAAATAAAATATAAACAAATAACAATTAAATGTTAAATGTATCTCTAATTACTATTATAAAAAAACATTACGTTTTTTAGCTATTATGGAGAAAGAAATAAGATTTTGCTTTAAAAATTATATTAGAGTTTGTAGAAGAAGAGAGATTTTCAATGTTACCATATTTAATAAAAACAGTTTTATTTTTATTTTTTTTACGGGCCAGCGGGTTAACCGCGGTCCGCTAAGGTTTGACCCGCAAAACTCGCGGTTCACAACTTCTTGACCCGTGAACAGTGGCGGGCCCAGCTTAGGCCGAGAGTGGCAGATGCCTGCACTAAACCTTGGTTTGCTTGAGTTTTTTTGCCTGAGAAAATTCTGGAAAATTTATATGTACTCCATTTTCTTGAAGCTGCCGAACAGTTCTAAAATCTGTATAAATCATTTATTATAAGCTTCAACCACCACTGTATGAAGCTCGACTCCCCGACTTTGTTATATATATATATGTGTGTGTGGGGGGGGGGGGGTATAGTAAGTATATGTAATTGAGTGCAAGAGAACTGACAGCAAGGAGGAAGAAAAGTGTGTGTGTGTGTGTGTGTGTGAGGGAGGGAGAGAGAGAGAGAGAGAGTAATTGGTGTGTGTGAGAGAAATAATTGGATAGTACCGAAGTAAAAAAGAAAATGTGTGTGTGTAAGAGAGAGAGAGAGAGGGGGGGGTGCTGGGAGATGAATTATGGTGACATTTGTGTGGTGTTCAAAATTAAAAATCTGTTTAATACAAATTTACAATCTAAATTTTTATCAAATTCATATAATCAATAAATTTTAATCACGTGTTTTATTAGTTCCACAACTTTTCAAACATGCATTTCTTTAATTTTTATCAAAATTGGCTAAAAATCCGATTTTAATATTCGTCAAGCAACAAGGGCTAAGTAATTTAATATCGATGATTAAATTAATCATTATGGGTCATGAATGGTGTGTTAAGGATAAAATAGTGACATTGTATAAGTTATTCTCTTTTGTAATTAAAAAAAACTTTCAATATTTTATAAGTGTTTCTCTTTTGAAATAAAAACGAATGTTTTTGGGTTTCAAATTTATGACCAACCTAACGCTTAAGTTCTTTAAAAAGATGAAAAATCGGTTTGTTCACCAACGAAATTTAAGGGATCGGGTTTTAAAGTCTGTCTCAAGCCCTGAAAACAAAAAATCCCGTAGAATTTCGCCCGCACTGAATAGTGTTCCTGGTTCCGCCCCTGCCCATGAACCGTCCACACGGGTCACGGGTCGGCCCGCGGTCCCGGATCAATTCGGTCCGATTTTCACGAGTCTGATCGACCCGTCCGTCTTGATACCTCTAGATAGCATCATAGCTTTAAAAAAACTAGTGAATCATCCCGTGCGATGCACAGAAAGAAATGCCTGGATAAAAATAATTTTATGCTAAATTAAATGAATCCTTAAACAAAATAAATAACATTCACAAATAAAAGAGAAGTTCAAATAAATATTAGTTTCATGTATAAACATCAACCTTTTAGGGAGAAGTAATACATGCGAAAATGATTGTCCCTGACTCTTATTGATAGTCATGGCATAGGATACCATCAATGAAAATTGTCTTTTATGAAATCTAATAAGTATCCTAGAATTCGAAGGGCTCAACGACATCCTTGGAATAAAGAACTTGTTTCCTGCATTATTGTTAGATAGAATTTGATATTCTAGAATATGATCGTCAAGTTTTGTAACGATTATTCACTCTCTCCTCAAACCAAAAATTCGCCTTGTAAAATGAACACTTAGATGTAGGATCTACAATATCCATGTACTCTGAACATTCAAATAATGGATGAAAAAGTTAATAATAGAGACCATGTATAAAAAAAAATAAGATTCAATATTTTGACCATTGATAATGAAAACCAACACGTATAATAATAATAATAATAATAAAAAAAAAAAAAAAAATTGCGAGGTTGACAAAGATATTTCATCAAAGTTATGATATTTAAGGTTTTCAATATTTATATAACGTAATTGTTTTCTGATTGAAATTATAATTTAGTATTGATCATCTCAATTTTTAGTTAAGCAAAATGGAAGACAATTTATATATTGTTGTGAAAAAATATCATAAAATTTGAATTAAAATATAGCAAAGAATATCTTGGCATGGTTAATTACTTTTTAAAATTAACAGTTAAGAATAAAAAACCATTAATAACTACATATTTCAAACAATATAAATAATTTTTTTAACCATTAATGTTAAAAAATGTGATATGAGACTTTTTGAAATAAAAAATTAATTAAGAGTTAAATGTAATTGTCATTGAAATTATTTTGATAAATAATGCAATATAGAAAAGAACTTTAATATGTATATGTAATAAATTACTAAAAAATAGGATTTACCTATAAAAATTTCAATACAACGTGATTTATAAAAATACGAATGTGTATAAATTTTCGATATAATTTTAATTGGGAATTTGACATTGGATCAGTATGATTGAACCAAATATCCATAAAATTAAGACCAATAAAAGATCACAATTATTACAAAAAATTAATTACGTATTAAATGTAATTATCTATAAAAATATTTAATAATTTAATAATACGCTATAAAAAAGAGCTTCAATTTTTAGATGTACTAAATAACAAAAAATAAGATTATTTATATATAAAAAAAACTATGTGTACGATGTGATTTATAATTTAGTACTGACTCGGTCCCATAAAAATAGTCCTCTACTCATTTTCACACAGATTAAAGACAAAATGGAATATAAAATATTAATTTCACTCTCGAAATATAAAGTGGACTATCTTTTTGGAACGAACGAAAAAAGAATAGAGGATTATCTTTGTGGGACGGAGAAAGTATTATCTAGTAATAAAATTTCGACATAATTTTTAACTGAAAATTTTACTTTGGATTTGTACGACTGAACAAAAATATTTATTTGTAAGATTGAAAATATTAAAAGAATACTTTTTTTTTTTTATGAAAAGAGATGTTTAGACATAAAAAACCAAATACAAATAAGTAAAAACAAACAAATTATCGTTCTTATATCATAAAAAATAAAAAAACAACTTCTCGGTAAAAGCAAATTTAAAAAATAATAATTTTGGTTTCTTGTTTTTATTATTTTTTATACAATGTGATATACATTTTCATCCAATATATACTGACTCATGAATAATATATTTTTTCTTCACTCAACGGCTGAAACCATTAACATATCTATCCAACCCAAAACTATTCTAAATAGCCCAATATTAGTTAACACATTGCAATCCTAACAGAGAAATTTAGAATATAATATAAATAGACTATTAATGAATCCTCATATTCTATTGTATCGTTGTTGTGATGAGGAATAAATCTGTATTTTCTCAGAAAATCTCTTAACAATCATCTTGTGTTATCAGACTATGCAAACTGAAAACCTCATGTGATTTGAATATTCTCATATCGTGTTTTTCTATAAGATTTACCACCACACCAAAAATTTTCGTTAATAAACTGTTGTTAAACCCATTAATTACAAGAAATCTTTGTGGATCGAAGATGCTTCGACGAACTCCTACTCATATCCAACTTGAAAAAGATAATATCTAGTACATCCATTATTAGTCCTAAATAATTTTGCATTGTATATCGTTTTCGAAGCTTTCTCTACAATATTAATGTTTTAATATTTTTTCTTTCTTGTCAGAAACACAAATTTATGTTCAACGACTCAAAATATCACAGATCTTGAAGAAGAGAGTAGTGTTAATCCTTTTTACTTTTTCAAAAAATAATTTACGATTTTTAATTTTCAACTGGTTTGTAATATTAATAACTAATAAGCATTAGCATCGCACCAGAAATTTTAAATAAGAAAACGTGATAAATAAAAGATGGAGTGCAGGGGTCATGTTAAATAGTACACATTTTTTTAAAAGAAATAACCCTTTAATTAAATTTTTTATTATTGTTTATATCTTCATAATAATTATATATGGCAGAAATGAAAGAGGTTAAATATTGGAAAACGGAAAAAAAGGATATAAAAAACAAAAATGAACAAACAGAATTTGAAAAAGGGAAAAAACAAAACAAATTTTGAAAAAACAAAAAAGGAAAAAAAAAAAAAAAAAAGAAAATAATTGGCTTTCCAATTTGATTAGGGAGCGAGAAATAGAAGATGTAAACACAATAAATATTAAATATTAAAGACTGTAAATAGACGTCAACGATTTTGAAAATGATAAATAAATATTGAAGGCCCAACTATTTTTGAAGTTGATTATTGGGTGGGGATATGAGCAGTATGAACATGATAAATATTGAAACACCCAAAAATTGAAAAAAAAAAAAGTATGCACATAACACAAGAGTTTTGGCGGGAAACTATATTATTGATTATCATTGACTCAGCTACTTTAATAGATTATATAGATGTTTATAACACTAATTTAATCTGCCCCTGAATTATTAATCAAGAAACACGTAGGAATGGTGTCCATTTCTTTCTCAATCAATCCCCAAAAAAAGCCAAAGCAGATTGTATGGGCAAAGGCAAACTGGAAAGTTGGTTCAGATCAGATGCAATAATAAACTTATTCATCATCCTCAATCAATCTTAAATTCAGGGAACTGCATGCCAACTATTCACCGCCACCCAACCCACGCCCCAAATCTGACATATGAGCACCCACGTGAAATCCAATCCATAACATTTTGGCATGTTGGCATCAATGGCATGGGCCCCGGCCTCCCCACCCAATCTACACTTCATTTCAATCCCCAAACCCATATGCATTTCTTCAAGTGAAAATTAAACACATCCCTACTTTTAAAAACTAAAATTCATAAATGAGTTGAAACCTATATAACTTCAAAATTCAAGTTTAGGTTGTAATTAGAAATTGATTAATTAATTAAAATAATAATAATGTTATAAAATACAGATTACCCTAATTAGTCTCTATTTATATTTACATTCAATTCATCATCCTTTCAATTTCACTCAATCCAACGTCCCCACAGCCCATTCTCATCCATGGCCCCACCTCATCCTGCTGCCGACAAGATCGCCGCACGACTCCACTTCATCCCAAAGCCAACACCATGATCGACCGCACGCAAGCAGCAGCCACACCCTGCCCCAGCCTCAACGACGCTGGCTCCACCTCTCACCACCGGTGACGATACCGGATATTCGAGCGCTACCGTCTCTAAAGACCTGCGATTCGAGCGTTACCGTCTCTACGAACTCGAACATCTCATGTCTCTCTTGCCGCCAGAGTTTGCTCGTTAGAAATTCAGAAATTGGTTGTGGTCTTGGGTGAAGTGCTGGTGGTGGTGGCGGATCTTTTATTTTTTGGGTTGTGTTGGTGGTTGTTTTCATGATTGACTTTATAGGGGATGATTGGCGGACTTTCTTAGATCTGGAGATGGGAATCTTTGAGGTCACATTTAATACGGGTGGTGGTGATGCGGTTGTGTTGTGTGCGATGTGTTCGTGGAGGTAGTGGTGGTGGTGTTGTGGTGTTGCGATGGTGGGTGGGACTACGGTGTTGGTGGTGTGTGATTGGTGTGCTTCAGGGGCAGCGGCGACGCCACCTGCTGCTTTGATCTCGCAGGTTGTCGCTGGCGTCGCTGCATTGACCACTTCTCCAGAAAGAATTTAAAGGCAAAGTGAGCAGCCTTCGCGTGGGAGTCGAGCCTCGTGGCGGCGCTACGAACGGAATATAGATCTGGCTGTTAAGGAAGCGGCAGGGATGACCAATTTTTTGATTTATCTTCTGTTGAATCTTGCTGAGGTTGGTTGGCGGCCATTATCAGATTTGGAGACGGGACTATTTAAGGTCAGATTTAATTTTTGTGGGGCACAGGTGTTGGTGGGATGGTGCTGTGGTGTTACGGTGGTGGGTGAGGCTGTGGTGATGCGGTGGTGGTGCTGGTCGTGTGGTGGTCTGCTAAATGTGGTGGTGCATTGGGCGGCGATGATGGTGTTTGATGGTGGCGATGCTTTCTGTGTTGTGTGGTGGTGGACACTGGCTGTGAAAATAAATGGTGGTGGTGGCATTAAAGTGGTGGTGAGACGGTGGTGGTGGGTGGCGACGATGAGACGGTGGTAGTTGTGGACTGGTGGTGATCAGACGGTGACATGGGCAAGTTTTCGGATTTGTTGTGACCTAAATATATGATAATTATGACTCAAAAGATGGATGATAAAATAGTTTAATAAGGTGTGACCTAGAAATAAAATCAGATCAATTAATTAAAAAATTGTGACCTTGAAATTATTTGTAACTTAAAAAAATTGTTATTGTGACCTACTATTTTGATAATTTGTGACCCTAAAATTATTTGTGACTTAAGGAATTTGCGTTGTGACCTGATTTTATATAATGAACAAAAATTTTTTAATTATTTAATTTAAATAAATAATTATTTCAAAAAACCTGATTTTTGAATTTTTTAAAGTTATATCTTAAAATTGAAATGGTGTATACTAAACACCTTTTATATATATATTTCCCTTTCTTCAATAAGTGATAATTAAACATGATATACACAAATTGTAACAAGAAGACAATTACAATAATCCTATCAAAACAGAATTTTGAGAAAGGAAATGTTCGAAAAATCGTTATGAATTGTTGTTTATAAATAGTGACGTGACAATATTTCGTTAGTCTTTTTTTTTAACAAATTGTCGGCTTTTAAAAAAAAGGACTCAATGATATGTTATCACATTACCATTTAAAAACAAGATTTATAAATATATTGGTATTTTTTTTTGTTTATAAACAAAGAATGTAGTTTTTGAGTAAAATGTGGTTGAAAAGTGATTTGAGAAATGTGTGTGATTAAAAAATAATTTAGAAAATGTTTTGTTTATAAGGCTAAACTTTAAACAGAGACTAAGATATTACTAGAAAGTCACACTTAAAATATGTACTTCATTCGTCCTATAAAGATAAACTTTCTTTCATGTTTGTTCCGAATTATAGATCAACTTTCGTTGTTAAGAGTATAGTTGATTTTTTAACTTTTTAATATACTTCTATTTTTAATACTCTCTTCGTCTCAATTATATAGGCTGATTTAACTTTTCACACAGATTAAGAAAACATATTTAATATAATTGAAAAAGTAATTTTTGTAAACAAAATTTCCAACTTACCCTTATTTAATTTTAAAATTATTATTATTAGAAATAATAAATAAGGGGTACATTAGTAAACAAGCAAAATAAATACTTCCCAATAAAAAAACAATTTATATAATTGAGACAAAAAAAAAAAATATCCTATATAATTAGGACGGATGGAGTATATAATACAATGTCATCAAGAAATATGAACTATTCCCATTCAAACAATTATTTAACGTAGGAATACATTTGTAAAATTGTAAGAAAAATTACGATCCCAACTATGTAAATGAAGACAAACATATCTTCTTGGGACGAACAAAGTATATTTAAGATGTCATTGCTCTTAATAAAATGAATCCAATAAGTTATGAACTCGTTTAGGAATGTCACTATTCATCATTAGTAGTGATTTTTACCTTTTAAGTGGCATGAGTTCTATCACCTATATGATTAATAACATTATTCCTCGATTAGAGAGCTTTATAAGCGATTAATGTCTCAATCGGCCCCTCAAGGTACATCTCAGCTGACAAAAATTGGGATCCACAAATGCTTGCAATGCAGATATCGCAAGTTCGAATTCTTACAAGTTTAAATTTGTTAGACACTTTATCAATTCAATATGATGGGGGCGCGTTGACGTCAAACCTTTGATTAATGTCTCAATTGCTCTCGCTAATTGTACAAAATAGTTAGTTTCGCGGACAATGAGACGGAGACCTAAAATTTCTTCATCACTGTTTAAAAGATTGTTCTTAATTGATTAAGGATACTTTAACACGAAAATTAATTAAAATTTAAATAGAAGAATGAAAAAGATATAGGGTATGTTTGATAGGTCCATATTTACCATAGAAAATATAAAAATTTTCCAACTTTTCTCACTTTTGCTTGTTTGACAACTCAAATTAGACATGGAAATTATTTGCTTTGGTTTTTTTTCACGCCCCTGATTTGCTGGATGTGGATGGAAAATGTTTAATTTGGTTTTTGCTAGTTTTTCATTTACCAGTTTACATGGCAAATAATTTTCGATACGTTTGATCGATTTTGTTATTGTTAATTGATTTATTTTTGTTCTAAAAAATAATATTATTATTATCAAGTACAAATATATTAAAAAAGTAAAAAAAAATTAAAATAGCTAAATTTTACTTTATTTACCATGAAAAATAATGTCAATCAAACGTCAAAACTTGAAAAATTTCCTATTTTTTTCACTTAGAAAATTAAACTAATCAGACACTTTCAATTGATATTTTCTACGAAAATATTTTTCAAGCAAATAATTTCTTTAAAAAATATTTTCTTTTCATAAATTTTTCACCCATGCAATCAAACGCATCCTAAAAAGCTTTCCTCCACTAGAGGGTTTTTGCCTTGGATGCTGTCTGAATTTGATAAAAATATTAATATTTAAATGTACGTGCTCCAAAACTGATCCAATTTGCTCTTGGCATGTCCCCTTCATCTATTTAGCCGACTTGCACAAAATTAATTAATATTATACCTGCAAATAAGTCACTGGCTAAGGTTTATAAGTTATACGAGTTCCAGGGGTGATTACAGTTTCGAACCGTCGAGGTTGACTATTTTTGGAATATATCTACACCTGTAAGCATTTTCCTGTGTTACCCTTTCTACTATTATACCTTTAAGAAAACAACATTATATATGTTGAAAATACCACTACTTTTAGAACTGTTTAAATTGTTTAATTGAGATAGTTGAACTGGGAAGGTGGGATTTCTGAGATGTGGTCCCTATTTCTGGCTTCGAACGCGGTGATCAACACTTTGAAAGGAGGAATGGAGCATTGGAGATGAACTTTATTCCATGGTGTATTTGGGTTTTCAGTGGGCTCCCTTGAGATTTCCAATTTTGAGCTTATAAAGTTTGTGTCTTTTCCACTATTTCAAGGTTTCATCTTGAAGCTTGCTCTCTGTTTCTGAGCCTCTGCAAGTGCAAGGTAAAGAGAAGGTCCGTATACAAAACTTTGAAACAGGGTTATATTTGTAGATTCATAATACTAATTTCATTAATTTGTCTTTGTTGTTCTGTATAAAGTAGTAGTCTAATTTTGCAAGTACAGCAATCTGTATTGCAATATATTTTAAGTGCTAATGTTTAGCTGCTGAGTTTAATGAGTCGTGGATAAGGCCTAAAGGGATCACTGATGTGAAAACTGTACATTGCATTTGTCAATTTGATCCATGGTTTTGAACTTGCACTGATTATTCATATTTGATAAGAGAAGCCCTTTGCTTGGGAGTGATTTAGGTGTTACTTTCACATGTTACAATAACATCATTATCAGTTGTGTGTTAGGCATCTTTCTTCCTCCATTAAAATGGATAACTGGTTGTTACAATAACATCATTATCAGTTGTGTGTTAGGCATCTTTCTTCCTCCATTAAAATGGATAACTGGTGTTGTATTTATGGGATTCTTATGTTGACAGACGCTGTCTTTTAGGAAGAATTGATGTAATTAAAATCATAGATTGCTTGTTCATTCATGATTGACAGATCTATTATGGACAGCATGATGATGTGCAACCACAACCACTATTGTATTAGACTATATATCCTGCTGTTTCTTTGTTTTGCATGAAATGAAATTGTAAGGCGTGCTTCCTACAGATGTCAGTTTCTCGGTTATGGATTTATTTTTACCCCCCATTGTGCCTTTCAAGCGGTTTAATGTAAGAAAGCCTATGTGTTGCTTTTTCAGATTTGAGGAAAAAAATGTCATCTTCACGGCCTTGCCAGTCATCAAGCAATTCAGCAAGATCAAAACATAGTGCTAGGATCATCGCACAAACTTCCGTGGATGCAAAACTTCATGCAGATTTTGAGGAATCAGGGAGCTCGTTTGACTACTCAAGCTCGGTGCGTGTAACAAATGTAGCTGATGGAGAGCAGAGGCCGAAGGCTGACAAAGTGACTACAGCTTACCTCCATCAAATACAAAAAGGGAAGTTCATCCAGCCATTTGGGTGTTTGTTGGCCCTGGATGAGAAAACATTCAAGGTAATTGCCTACAGTGAGAATGCTCCCGAAATGCTGACAATGGTCAGTCATGCAGTTCCAAGTGTGGGAGATCATCCGGTTCTTGGAATTGCTACTGACATCAGAACTATTTTCACTGCACCAAGTGCAGCAGCACTGCTGAAGGCCTTAGGATTTGGTGAGGTTTCTCTGTTGAACCCTGTCTTGGTTCACTGCAAAACCTCTGGGAAACCATTTTATGCTATAATCCACAGGGTAACAGGTAGCTTAATAGTTGACTTTGAACCTGTAAAGCCTTATGAGGTCCCCATGACTGCTGCTGGGGCATTACAGTCCTATAAGCTTGCCGCTAAAGCCATTACTCGCTTGCAGTCCTTGCCCAGTGGAAGCATGGAAAGGCTCTGGGACACAATGGTTCAAGAGGTGTTTGAACTCACTGGTTATGACAGGGTGATGATATATAAGTTTCACGATGACGATCATGGAGAGGTGGTGTCTGAGATCACAAAACCTGACCTTGAGCCTTATCAAGGATTGCATTATCCAGCAACAGATATTCCACAGGCTGCTCGTTTTTTGTTCATGAAGAATAAAATCCGAATGATTTGTGACTGCAGAGCAAAACACGTGAAAGTGATTCAAGACGAGAAGCTTCAATTTGATCTGACACTGTGTGGCTCAACACTTAGAGCTCCACATAGTTGCCATTTACAATATATGGAAAACATGAATTCGATTGCTTCTTTGGTCATGGCAATTGTTGTCAATGATGGGGATGAAGAAGTTTCTAATTCTGCACAGATGCAAAAGAGAAAAAGTCTTTACGGTTTAGTAGTATGCCATAACACAACTCCGAGGTTTGTTCCCTTCCCTCTCCGATATGCATGTGAATTTCTTGCACAAGTGTTTGCCATCCATGTCAACAAGGAGTTAGAATTGGAAAATCAGATTCTTGAGAAGAATATTTTGCGAACTCAGACACTCTTGTGTGACATGTTGATGCGGGATGCACCTTTAGGGATCGTGTCTCAGAGTCCCAACATAATGGATCTTGTGAAATGTGATGGGGCTGCTTTATTGTACAAAAACAAGATGCATAGATTAGGATTAGCTCCAACTGACTTCCAGCTTCGTGACATAGTGTCATGGCTTTTTGAATACCACATGGATTCGACAGGTCTTAGTACCGATAGCCTATATGATGCGGGCTTCCCTGGGGCTCTTGCTCTTGGTGATGCAATTTGTGGGATGGCAGCTGTGAGAATAACTGATAAGGACTGGCTTTTCTGGTTCAGGTCGCACACTGCTGGAGAAATCCGATGGGGTGGTGCGAAGCATGAACCAGGTGAGAAAGATGATGGTCGAAAGATGCATCCTAGGTCATCATTCAAAGCGTTCCTGGAAGTTGAGAAGACACGGAGTTTACCTTGGAAAGATTATGAGATGGACGCAATCCACTCTTTGCAGCTTATACTTAGAAATGCATTTAAGGACGTGGAGACTGGGGATTTGGATACCAAGGATATCCATACAAAACTGAATGACTTCAGAATTGAGGGGATGGAGGAATTAGAAGCAGTGACCACTGAGATGGTCCGCCTGATTGAAACTGCCACTGTGCCAATCTTGGCTGTTGATGTAGATGGGAAGGTCAATGGGTGGAACACGAAGATTGCTGAGTTAACTGGTCTACCTGTCAATGAAGCAATTGGTATGCATTTACTAACACTGGTGGAAGATTCTTCAACTGATGCAGTGAATAAGATGTTGGAAATGGCTTTGCGGGGTATGCATTTTACTAGAACACTGCCCCCCCCCCCCCCCCCCCCCCCGGTGTTTGTGTCTGAATGTGCGCTCATGCGTATATAATGTGGAAAAGAGTATAGGAATGCACTGATAACAAGTTATTTCATATTTTTTTCCACTTGTTTTTTTCAGTTGTTTTAGCTGTTTCAAGCATGAACCTAATAAATGAATGACTAATACCTTTCTTTTCTTAATCAGGGAAAGAAGAACAAAACGTGCAGTTTGAGATCAAAACACATGGGTCAAGGAGGGATTCTGGTCCCATCAGCTTGGTTGTGAATGCTTGTGCGAGCAGGGATGTTAGGGAGAATGTTGTGGGGTTATGTTTTATCGCCCAGGACATAACAGTCCAGAAGAGTATTATGGACAAGTTCACCAGAATTCACGGTGATTACAGAGCTATTATACAAAATCCTAACCCATTGATCCCTCCGATATTTGGCACCGACGAATTTGGCTGGTGTTCGGAGTGGAATTCTGCAATGACAAAATTGTCAGGCTGGAGTAGAGAGGATGTTATTAATAAAATGCTTTTGGGAGAGGTTTTTGGGACACATACAGCTTGCTGCCGTCTCAAGAATCAAGAAGCTTTTGTAAATCTTAGTATTGCTCTCAACAAGGTTGTAACAGGTCAAGAATCTGAAAAAGTTCAATTTGGTTTTTTTTCAAGGAGCGGGAAGTACGTGGAGTGCCTGCTATGTGTGAGCAAAAAGCTGGATGGGGAAGATGCAGTTACCGGTGTGTTTTGCTTCCTGCAACTTGCAAGTCACGAGTTACAGCAAGCACTTCATGTTCAACACTTATCAGAGCAAATTGCAGTTAAGAGATCAAGAGTCCTAGCTTATATAAGACAGCAAGTTAAGAATCCTCTTTCTGGGATTATATTTTCGCGGAAGATGATGGAAGGAACTGACCTGGATGAAGAGCAGAAAAAACTCCTGAGTACTAGTTCTCATTGTCAGCATCAGCTTAACAAAATTCTTGATGACACAGATCTTGATGGAATCATTGATGGGTAAAGTTTATTTCAACTCCAATTAGTTAGTTTTGTGTTTATAAGGCACTAAGCCTTTTTTTACTGCTCTATGCCCTTGTCTGCAATCTGTGATTTATTGGACAAAATCTTGCAGAATATCGACATTTTAGGTACACATCTAATACTTGGAAGAAATCAATAGTGTTTCAATGGTCTTTCCTTAATTTTATGCTGAGCTTTTCCCATAAAAATCTACAGAAATGAGATTGATGTGTTCATTCAGTGTCTTAGACTTGTTTCATCTTGAAGGTAGGTTTACTGGTTTGAATCTTGATTGTTTTTCTGATTCGTTGAGTCAAAAGCTCTCTATACTTTTGTTTGTTCGTGTACTCCCCTCCTCATTTTCTGTCAAATCAATTGTTCTGAAGTGCTGATATGCATTCAGGTCATCGTGATGAATTTGAACATTTTATATATATTTCTAAAGAAGTAGATTTTATAAATCGGAAGGGCATTGCAACCCCTGGATTGTTTACTTTTATCATCATTTCATGACAATGCTTTGTTAACTTAAGCAAGTTCTCACTTTCTCATCAGGTACATGGATCTGGAAATGGTGGAATTTAAGTTACATGATGTATTGATAGCTTCCATTAGCCAAATCATGATAAAGAGCAATGGAAAGGGTATTATGATAGTTGACAATTTGGACAAAAAACTATCAGTCGAAACGCTTTATGGAGACAGTCTAAGGCTTCAACAAGTCCTGGCAGATTTCTTGTTAATATCAGTTAATTTTACACCAAGTGGAGGCCAGCTTGGTGTTGCAGCGAACTTGACCAAAGATTCGTTAGGTGAATCGGTTCAGCTTGCTCATCTGGTATTCAGGTATATAAGCAGAATTTTTTTATTTTTTTTTTGCAGGTTACTCTAATTGTAGAAGTTTCTTTCAATGCTTAATTTTTCATTCGACTTGTGCAGTTCGTGATATACATGATATATATAAGGCATAAGTGGGGGCTTTTGTTCCCTTCCCTTGGTTAAAATGCCCCTCCTCATCTGTTAGCATTAGCATTTTCAGCCTAGTGAATTTTCCAAGATTCAACGCTTCAAATTTTGTAGCTACTTATAAACATAACTGGTAAGAAAACTCAAGTACCTCAATTTTCTGAACAATGGTGTAGCCACCTATCAGACTAAATCAAATTCTGTTATTATTGATCGATTTAGGCGTATATACGGAAATCATTCTCATTATCATAGTGGATCGTGTGTTCCGATTCCTCTAGTTATGGAGTTCCGGACTTGCTTTCTTGAGTGCAGGGCTCCGGCTCAATGGCCGATTTTGTCAAAAGGTCCAATGAACTTCCAGGAACATTTCGTTTCTGAGCAGATGAGCCGTTTGCAAATAGTGTCCGATCAATTACGCATCAATCAATATTCGATTGGTTGGTGTCGGGATTGATTCCACATCTTGTAAATAGACTAACATGTTGTTTGCTAAGCTTTTTGGGTGGAGTGTGATTAAAAATTTTATGTTGGATGCAGGATAACACATACAGGTGGTGGGGTACCAGAACAATTGCTGAGCCAAATGTTTGGGAGTGCTGAGGAAGCATCTGAGGAGGGCATCAGCCTGCTTATCAGCAGAAAATTAGTGAAGCTTATGAACGGAGACGTCCAGTATCTAAGGGAGGCGGGAAGATCAACCTTTATCATATCTGTTGAACTTGCAGTTGCTAATAAACCTCGTGCATGAACGAACCTGATCTTGTCTTGTGGATTCTCGGTGAAATAGTTGAGAATTGGAGTTTCTATGTGATGCCATTTCGTGCAATGTTCTTGCTTCTTACTGTGGCTTTTCTTGTCTGTGACAAAGTCTCCTTTAGTTCTGCATTGTAAATATGCACAACTGTGTTTGGCAGACTTTTCTTGAGCAATAAAATTGAAATCTTTTCTTCTATTATTTGAGTTCTGACCCTATCAAGTTTACATTCATTAGCCCTTCAAACATCCAAGATGCTTCAGTTTCATGTGGCAGAGTTCTAATTCTTCGATGCCAACCTGTGTTGGGACTTGGGATAATTGCATTCTAATTGAGTGTGTGTTTGATTCTAGTTAAAATGAGTTTTTTTTTTTTTTTTTTTATTAAATGAATAATGATTTTTAGTAGAATGGATGGTTGAAAAGTCAAATATTGTGGACTTGATTTTTTACGGATGGTTGAGATTGAGTACGTAGAAAAATGAGAAAATTTTAATGAAAACCAAACAAGGGCTGAATGTTTATTCCATGTATGTTTGAAAATTATATTAAATAGGATTGTTTTGGAGTTCCTCCTAGCAAAAAGGAATTAAAATAAAGATTGAGTTCTTTTGTAATAAATTTTATGTTTCCATTTAACATTAGGAAATATATATATATTTTTTAATTTTTTTTTTTTTTTTTTTTTTCCCTTTGTTGAATTGGAATTGGATTTGGATTCTTCTATATAGTAATTGCTCATATAAATAGATGATGTTATTCATTATTTTAGAACATGTTGATTAGAGAGTTTTGTGAGAAAAAAATTGTAACTTAGCATCTTGATTTTTTTTTTATTTTCTTTGTAGATTGTACAAAGAAGTAGAATTTGGTAAATGTTGTAAAGTCAGGGTATTTTTCTTACAATATTTAGGAGATTTAGTGAGTGAAAAACTATATAATTGTAATAACTTATTATATAATAGAAAACGTTTTAACTGTTCGTAAGCTTTACATCGCATCTTTATATATTTCTTTGTTTGATAAATTTTTCTTAACAACAAAAGATCCTTCGAGTAAATTAAAGGAAATTTTAATCGACTCCCAACATGTGGTATCAAAGTCTCAGGTGGTTCAAAGAGTTTGAAAAAAAAAAAAAAAATCTGTCAAATATGACATGGAGAAACTTGATGGGAGGATCAATTTTGACTTGTGACAAGTACAAGTACAAGATATGGATGTATTGATTCAGGTGAACAACACAAAAGGTTTGAAGGAAAAATCGACACTAAGTTCTGACAAAAAAATTGAATCAAGAGTGATGAAGATTGAGAAGATTTGGATTTGAAGGTTGCAGGCACGATACGTCTTTGTTTGGCCAAGAATGTTCTTACAAATATTTATGAAATAACTGCTGTTAAAGAGCTTTGAGAAAAACTGGAAGAACTGTATCAGGAAAAGAGTATTTCAAATCGACTATATCTGAAGGAACAATTTCATTCTTTGAAAATGAATGGATGTACGAAAATGTCAGATCATCTTAGTATTCTCAATGAGAATATTTTTTAATTGAAGTATTGGAGTTAAGATCGATGATGAGGATAAAGAATTAAGGTTTATCTGGTCTCTTTCATTTTCATTTGAGCACATCAAGCCTATTTTGATACACAAGAAGGAAATTGTGGATTTTGCAAAATTGATAAGTAAGTTAATCTTTGAAGAAATGAGAAAGGTGGAAGCGATAATTCATCTAAAAATGTGTTGCTTGTTACTAAATTGGAAGATGGATAAATCCATGAAGAAGAATGTAATGTTTTGGAATTGTGGACATTCTGGTCACGTGAGAATAAATTGTCCAAAAGGTGGAGCAGACTTGACTAATTACTTAAGTTGGACAATGTGTCTCTCTTAGTAGAGTGTAATGAAGATTTACTTTGAGTAAGATGGACACATCCTCATGTCATGTTGCTAGTTACCGTGACAGAAGATGTGTTCTTACTAGCGGGTCCATATGTTGGCACATGGGCATTGGGGTGTATAGTAAAATTGATGTTAATGACTGATGAGTTCCTAAGTAAAGCCAAACATGGTGAGCAATGTTGTCTCAACATGAACCGAAAAAATTCTTATAATTTATGGATAATTCTAAGCGATTATACACATATGTTGAAGTATGTTAACTCGATCGTCGAAGTGTATCTAAGACTCACCCGTTTTTTCCAAGTATTGTGAACAAAAAAAAGATATAAATTTTTACTCGTTTTCGGCAAGGTGGAGATTGTTGGGATAATTGTCGGGATAATTTTCTTAAAGAAGTTCTAATTCTAGTTGAATGCTTCTTCCATGTGTTAATTTGAAAAGAATTTCAAATTGGATTGTTTTGGAGTTTGAAGGACTCCTATTGAAAAAAGGAATTAAAATAATTGTTGACCACAAAACCCGGCTGGACTTTGGACCAACACGTCTCAGTTCCTCCCTCTTGAACACGTGGATCTCCTGCACACTGTGACAAACAATCAGTTTGCAAAGGGGGCCGAGGTGTCTCCCGTTTGCACTCCGATGCCAAAGTCAGCGGCCATGTTTAGCAAATATAGTTTGAATGCGGGAAATATAGATGCGTAAAAGAGAGAAAAGGGAGTGAGAGGTATTTATTTAGTTAAGAGTATGTAATTGCTAACATTTTCCTTGGAGGCAACTGTGCTCCATTTATAGAGGAACTTGTTGTCTCGGATCATGACACGTGGTATACTTTACACTTGTCTTCACCCTAGCTCTTGGAGGTGACAATCTTGCTTTTTGACTGTAATCATTGCTACATTTCGTAGGGGATGGGCGCATGTCACATCTTGGTAAAGGAAGTGTCACATCTCTGACTCCATCTCTCTTCTGGTCACTGCCGTAAAGCGCCCCGGCTGAGTATAAAGCACATCGACCAGACGTAAATCAGTTCGACTGAAAAGGTTCACCTGACACACCACCTCGGAATCTGACCCAAGGTGATATTTTAGACCTTAGCTATGGGTCAAGGTCCGCTGGGCCTCAGTTGGGCCCTTGCTAGTGGATCACTGTACCTCTCTTTGGGCTTGGATTCAACACTAGTCCCTCAAATCCGAAGCGATCATTCATGGATGTGTAGGATTTGTTGTACGCCCGTAGCACTAACTTTGTTATGGTGGCTTTCGTACGATGCCGCATACCCGGTGCCTAGGACGACCTTCCTTATTGGAGGTTTGGATTTGGTGTGAAGCCGACCTCCTACTTCGACTTTTCTCTCCTGAGTGAAGGTTAGGGACGCACTAGCGCGTATCTTAGGCGGCGTATTTAATGAAAAGGGGGGCTATTGTCGTTGGTTCCCAAGAAATATATAAAAGGTGATGGGAGTGGCATGTTGCAGCGCGTGGTACTCACTGTGGTAGCAGAACGGTTTTGTCCCTCCCTTTGATGACTGGCACTTTGATTAGCCCATTCTCCAAGAAGCATGGGTTAACCACATTAATCATACTGCTCACAAAAACCAAGGAATCCAGATCATTGGGATCCCTATAAATCCTCCTTCATTTTATTATTTCCCCTTTACCATTTTCTCAGAATCTTTGCAACAACACTCTCGCGAAAGCTTGTACCGTTTTTCTCTTTTAATCGTTAGGGCCCCCTTTAGGGCACATAGGGAATAGTTGGGTCTGACTGCAGAGGAGATCGCCCAAGTAGAGGATTGGGTTGACCAGGTTAACAAAGTTTCGGGCTACCACGTTAATCCCGATCCAAACTCGGAGTCATGGGAGAGCAGTGAGATTGCTACTGAAATTCGAAGGGTTGATTTGGCCGGGGCTTCAGCAAAATTCAGGCTTCCAGAAGGGGTCCAATTGGTGCACCCTACACCTTCCTGCCGACCTTGCAGCCCTCCTTTAGGCCAAGCGGCCATATGTTACGATGCCCTTTCTTGCAGGATGAGGCTCCCCCTGCACCCCTTCTTCAGGGCGTTGCTTAGGAGCTATAACATGTGCCCCTACCAGCTGGCCCTCAATTTCTGGACACAGGCTGTGGGCACTTGGTTGGTGTGGCAAGATGTCAACCCTGATCATCCCATCTCATTGCACATCATTCACACTCTCTATACTTTGAAGAAATCAGTTAGAAGGGAGAGAGACGTGAGGTCGGACATCAAGGATTGATATTACTTGTCTCCCAGGGGCTCTTATCCTCCTGTTATCACCGGTAACCCCACCTCAATAAAGAACTGTAGGAACCAGTGGTTCTGGGTTACGGGGGAGTGGCAGAGTTCCCCTGTGGACCCTAGTCCAAAAATTACAGTTCCCCGAACTCTTTCCATACCTAGTGAGTCTTATACTTGTTTTAGAGTCTTTAAGTGCTACGCGTATTTTGCTCTTTTATTTCCATTCATTTTCCTTAGCTTCTTACTAACATGTCATCGGTTGTTTATGGCAGGGGACACTTTTGCCCGCCTCCTCCCCGACACAGATCTAGCGGCAGTAAGGCGCTTGTTTGCGTACAAGGGCACTTTCCAGGGGGTCATCCAACAGAACAAGTTATTTGTTAAACACGGTCTTATGCGAGCCATGAGTAAGTTCGTTTCCCTATTGCTGTTATATCTTATGTTTTTTCTGCTCATAACCCCATTTCCCCTTTTTCTTGTTGGGTTCCAAGGAATTTCCCAAAATTTCTTTAAAGGGTCTCATGGCTAAGAAGATCCCTCATGCCCTGCGCCACGGCAGCGAAATTGAAAGAAGGCAGAAAACGGTCCTGGCCAACCTGCAAGTTGGGGTGGCAAAGGAAGTGTCCGAGGCGTCTACAGCCCAACTTCAGGGCCCTCTTCCAGCCCTACTGCCACCGCCCACTCTGCTTCCTGTAGGCCCCTAATAGCCTAGCACAGAAAATGAGGCTGATCCTAAAGGAGTCCTTCCAAAGGGGGAAGGGAAGAGGTCTGACAGAGGGGGCTCTAAGAGGGAGAGGGAGGCTAAGGATGTTTCTGCACCATCCTCTCTATCCGAGGAGGATCCCGCTCCCTTGAAGAGGCTAAAAAGGGGTAAGGGCAAGGAGTCCACCTCCGCCGCCGATGATTGAGGACTTGGAGGACGAGCCGTCTGTGCCCATTCCAGGCTTGGCCTATGAAGTGACACCGGAGGGGGCAAAAGAGCTCAAGCATATTAAAACCAGCATTCTCCCCAGAGATGTCACTTTCAGCCCTTCACTGTTTGACTCCCCCAGTTCTCCTCCATCCCGGGCCGCATTTATAACTGAGCAACTTTGGACGGAGGGCTGGTCCGCCTTCTCTTCTAGTGCCAGTCCGTCCCGGAAGTTGCTCGCCGCCAAGGCCATGAATGCCAGGGTGCTGGCCCTTATTGACGAGGTGGAATCGTCCGTGGACGAGGCGCAGTGGGATAAGAAAAATGCTGAAACTGCTCTCCGGCATGCGGACAACATGCTAAAGGAGATTAATGATTTAAAGACCCAGTTGGCCATAGCCCGGAAGTCTTCCTCAGAAGAGAGGGCTAATGCGAAGCGCCTCCAGGAGGACAATGATAAGCTGAAGCATGACCTCCGGTCCTCTGAATCAGACTTGGCGGCTCTGTGCAAAAAATTAGATGATTCCAACCGTGCACAGTCCCTCACATCTGAGGCTCTGACTGCCGCTAATGCAGCCAAGTCCAGGCTAGAAGTTGAGGTGGCAGCAACTAATGAAAAATTGGAGAGGGAGCTGGAGGTTAAGGCAAAGGCGGAGGAGGACCTTGCCTCTTTGGAAAGGCATATGCAAACGAGGATCACTGAGGTTCTGGAGCAGACTGTCACGACACGGGTGGAGAATGCTTTAAGTACCAGAGTGTCTGAGGCTGTCAAGAATTTCAAAGATACTTTTGAAGAGACCCCAGAGTACGAGGCTATGCAGAGGGTCTTTGGGAACTTAGGGGCCATGATGGCTTTGGGGGACGTGAAGGAAGTTTTTCTGACTTTGGATCTGTCCTCCATTGAAGCTTTGTACCCCGAGCCTCAAGATGCTCCTGCAGATCCACTGGATGCATCTGGAAAGGGTTCTTCAGAAGATGTCCCTCCGCAATAATCCCCTTCTGTATTTACCTTTTTGTTGGGTTTTTGTTTTGTTTTTTTTTTTTTTTTTTTTTGTAAGTGCCCCGGCGCCTGATATTGTAAATGTAACATTCATTCAATTTGTATATATTTTGTCTTTTCAAATGCGATGATTTTCCTTGTTGAGTTTAATGCCTTAATTTGCATGTTCTTATTTGTCTAAGTGCGAACGCTTCCAAACACCAACGTTTTGTAAATTTCTTGTAAAGATACTAAGTATACAGTTCCTCGGACCAAAGTGGCTCAAAGCTTTCGCGTTTGCTTGGTTAGGTTTGATTCTGTCCAAGAGTTTTAGTTTATATGACCACATTTGGTTAAACTCGAATGCTTCCAAACACAAATGCCTTTTAAACGTATTGCATGGTTAATGAGTATAGTCCTTCAGATCTGAGTGGTTTGATGCATTTATGTTTACCAGTTAGATCTGATTTTGACAATCGTTTGAACGTATCTACGTCACACTTTGTAAGATCTGAATACACCATTTTGGTTGTACTAACACTTTTATGGTGCCGACACACTCAATCCTTACGCAGTGATCGCAGTGTGGGGTTATAAGAGTCCCTTGTTTTTAACAAATTTCATGCAAATCGTGGATGTATGGTGCTATAACCAAAATAGAATCACATGATAATGCTGCAATCATCGAGGAGGAATTTGATTCATTGAAAATAGCGACGAAGGTGGTCAGTGTTCCAAGGATTACATAGAGGTACTCCAGATAGGTCCTCAATCATGTACGTTCCGGGTACCACCTCGGCAAGGACTTTGTAAGGGCCTTCCCAGTTAGGACCTAAAGTCCCTACTCCTGGTTTCTGAATCATCACTGCTTGCTAGTTTGGACAAAGCATCGGCGTTGGAATTTTCTATTCTGGGGATGTGCTGTAACTCGTATTTCGAAGTGCACAGCCAAATCTCTTACTTTCTTCAAGTAAGCGACCATAGAAGCTTCTTTAGCAGAAAATTGCCCATTGAATTGACTCACAACGAGCTGTGAATCTCTATTCGCCACTACGGACTTAATCTTCAAAGCTTTTGCAAGTCTTAGCCTAGCTAATAACGCCTCGTACTCAGTAACATTGTTTGAGGCTTTGAATTCAAAGCGGATCGCACTGTGTAGTTTAAACCCCTCTGGGCTTATTAACAATATTCCCGCACCGGATCGTCCCTCAGCCGAGGAGCCATCAACGAAAAATTTCCACTCTTGGCTGTCGTCTGTGTTATCAACCATCTCGACTTCCGGTGGATGTGTGAATTCGACTACGAAGTCCGCCAACTCTTGACCCTTTATAGCGGTCCGAGGCGCATAATGTAGGTCGAATTGGCTGATTTCTATCGCCCATTTCAGTAACCTCCCAGATACGTCTGGTTTTTGCAACACTTGTCTCATGGGGAAGTTGGTGAGCACGCGTATGGAGTGTGCCTGAAAGTAGGGACGAAGTTTGCGAGAGGCTGTGATTAACGAGAGAGCAAGTTTCTCCATATTCGGGTAGCGTGTCTCGGCATCCAGCATGGCTTTGCTCACATAATATACTGGGAACTGATTCCCATCCTCCTCTCTGACCAACACCGAACTAACAGCCTCTTTGGATACAGCCAAATATAGGTAGAGCGGCTCACCAGATTTTGGCTTCGATAGCAACGACGGCCGTCCCAAGGATGCTTTCAGGTCAGAGAAATCCTGCTCACATCCCGGTGTCCATTGGAATCTCTTTCCCCCCTTTAGGACCTTGAAAAATGGCAAGCATTTTTCAGTGGATTTAGAGACGAATCGATTCAAGGCCGCAATTCTCCCCGTTAAGCTTTGCACTTCTTTTGGATTTCGAGGCGATTGCATGTTTAGCAAAGCATTGATTTTGTCGGGATTAGCTTCGATTCCCCTCTTATTTACCATGAATCCAAGAAATTTTCCAGATGCTACTCCAAAAGCGCACTTTGCTAGGTTGAGCTTCATTCGATATTTCCTCAAAACATCGAAGGCCTCTGACAAATGGCGGATATGATCCGCGGCGACCATGCTTTTGACCAGCATGCCATCAACATATACCTCCATGATGTTTCCTAATTGTTCTGAAAACATGCGGTTTACTAGCCTCTGATAGGTAGCTCCCGCATTTTTCAAGCCGAATGGCATAGCTCTGTAGCAATAGAGCCCTCTATCTGTAATAAACGAAGTATGCTCCTCGTCCGATTCGCACATGGGGATTTGATTGTACCCGGAGTAAGCATCCATGAAGCTTAGAAGCTCATGTCCCGCCGTGGAGTCTACCAACTGATCGATCCGAGGTAGTGGAAAGCTGTCTTTAGGACATGCCTGATTCAAGTTGGAAAAATCAATACACACCCTCAGTTTCCCATTGTGTTTTGGTACCAAAACAGGATTTGATACCCACTTCGGATAGCGGGACTCTCTGATGAAGCCATTTTTCAATAGCTTTGTGACCTCGTCTTTCAAGGCCTCATACTTGTCAGAACTCATGGGCCTTCTCTTTTTCCTATGCCCAGGGCTTCGGGGATCCAGCTGGAGTCTGTGGTAGGCCTCTTTAGGATCGATCCCAACCATGTCACCATGCTTCCATGCGAATACATCGAGATTTTCAAGTAAAAAGCTCTTCAATTGATCTTTGTATTCACTTGGTGAATCCAATCCGATCTGCAATTCCTTGATTGGATCAAATGGGTCTACACCGAAGCATTCTAAACTTATTGCCTAACTGGAGCAGTCGAGTCTGTTTGGTCCAAAAAATGGACTTATAGAATTTAAACGTTTCGCCTAACTGGAGCAGTCAGGTCTATTGGGTCCAACAAAGGACTTGTAGACTTTAAACTTATTGCCTAACTGGGGTACTTAGGTCTGTTTGGTCCAAAAAATGGACTTGGCGCTTTAGTGCGCATTTGGATCTCATTTGTGGGTCCTAAGGAATTCGTAAATACCGTTATGGTGGACCTTTTGAGCACATAGTTTGAGATACTAAGGAATTCGTAAACTTCGTTATGACAGACCTTTTGAGCACATAGCTTGAGATCCTAAGGAATTCGTAAACTCCGTTATGGAGGACCTTTTGAGCACATGGCTTGAGGTCCTAAGGAATTCATAAATTCCGTTTTGACAGACCTATCGAGCGTGTAGCTTGTTTTGTCAGGAACACTTGGATTTTGTAACAAGTTTTATTCAATGGAGTATTCTCATGACACGTTGGTCATTACATATTTTGGAAGGAAACGATTACTGATAGTACTTTTTGAGATGCTCTGCATTCCATGGATGTGGTAAGGTCTTCCCTTCTAAAGTTTCCAGTTCATATGCCCCATTCAACAAGGTTTTCTTAATTCTATAAGGTCCTTCCCAAGGTGGGGCGAGTGAGCCTGATTGAGCTTTCTTTGTGACTATAAAAACCTTCTTGAGTACCAAATCTCCAGTATGGAACTTCCAGCCTCTGACTTTGGAATTATAGTATCTGGTGCTTCTTTGCTTGTAGGATGCATTCTTCAGATCCGAGTCTAGCCGTTTCTCTTCAATCAATTCCAGACTGAATTGTAGCATTTTAGTGTTCATCCCTTCTTCAAAATGTTGCATTCTGCTTGAGGGGATGCCAATCTCAACAGGGATCACAGCTTCAGATCCAAAAGCAAGAGTAAAAGGAGTTTCTCCCATTACTGTCCTACAAGTTTTAAGACCATAACACCGCTGGTAGTTCATCAGCCCAAGCCCCTTTTAGCTCATCCAGTTTGGTCTTCAATGTGTGTTTGATGATTTTATTAATTGTTTCCGCCTGTCCATTTGCTTGTGGGTGGCAGGAGGTAGAGTAGTGATTCCTAATCTTCAACTCTTCACAGAATGACCTGAATTTTACGTTATCAAATTGTTTCCCGTTGTTAGTGACTATCGAGTGAGGGATGCCAAACCGGAAAATAATAGACTTCCAGATAAAGTTGGTGGTCTTTTGTTCAGTGATTTTTTCTAAGGCCTCCGCTTCAACCCATTTTTGTGAAATAGTCAACTGCCACGATTGCATACTTGGTTGATCCTCTTCATGTTGGTAACGGTCCGATCAAATCAATGTCCCATTTTGAGAATGGCCATGGTGCCATGATAGAAGTTAGGTCTTCTAGGGGAGACTTGATCATTGGGGCAAACCTCTGACACTGACACTTGTCACACTTTCTTACAAACACAAGGGCATCTTTCTTTATGGACTGTCAGAAGTATCGTTGCCTTAAGATCTTGAATGCTAGAGATTGTCCTCCGGCATTGTTGCCACATACACCTTCATGTATCTCTCTCATAGCATATAAGGCTTCTTCTTCATTCAAGCACCTGAGTAATGGGAGGGAGAAACCTCGTTTGTATAACACATCATCTATCAAAGTGTATCTGACGGATCTGATTTTTAGCTTTCGAGTGTCATCTTTGCTCAGGGACACCACTCTCTCCTTCAAGTACTGGATGATTTCGTCCATCCAGCTCTTGTTTGTGTCGATTGCCATAATTAGTACCTCTGTTTTAATGAGGGCCGAATTTCGAACCTTCCTGACGGGGACGTTGTCCATAGTGTCGGCTCCTTCACTAGTGGCGAGCCTAGCGAGAGCATCTGCTTGGCTATTTTAAGTTCTGGGTATCTGTTTAACATCTACATAGACGAACTTTTCCAATTCTTTCTTGGGCACCTTGTGATAAGATGCTATCTTCTCCTCTTTAGTGTTGTAGGTTCCTTGGATTTGGTTCACAACTAGTTAGGAATCGCTATGCACAATCACTCTGGTTATTCCCATATCTCTTGCCATTTTTAGACCTGCAATGAGAGCTTCATGTTCCTCTTCGTTGTTGGTTTCTGGGATAAAAAGCACAGGGACTGAGAGTACAGTGAGTGTTCGGGGCTGACAAGAACAATCCTAGCTCCTGCACAGTTTTCAGTAGATGAACCGTCTACATAGAGGATCCAGAGCTCATCTCGGTCAAATTGGTCCATTTCCATGTGAAATTCTGCTATGAAGTTCGCCAATGCTCGCCCTTTGATTACGGTCCTTGGTTTGTAGGTGATGTCGAATTGTCCTAGCTCCACTGCCCACTTCATCAATCTTCCCAAGCCATCTAGTTTCTGTAAGGTCTGACGTAGTGGATAGTTGGTTAGCACCTCCAGTGAGCGATCCATGAAGTAAGGTTTTAGTTTTCTCAAGCTCATAACTAATGCCAGTGCTAATTTCTCCATTGGTGGATATCTCAGTTCTGCATCTTTCAATGCTCGACTGACAGAGTAAACTGGGTGCTGGATACCGTTCTCTGTTCTGATCAGGACTGAACTAGCTGACCTCTTTGACACTGCCAAGTATAATTCTAGTATTTCTCTTGGTACTGGTTCGGAGAGTAGGGGAGGTGAGGCGAACAATACTTTCAGGTCTTCAAAAGCTTTCTGACATTGATCTGTCCACTGGAAGTTCTTCCTCATTTTTAGCACTTCAAAGAAAGGTATGCACTTATCCATCGATTTTGAGACGAATCAGTTCAGAGCTGCTATTCTTCCAGTCAAACTATGGATTTTCCTTATGTTGGTTGGGGCTTTCATATCAATTAGGGCTTTGACTTTTCCCGGGTTGGCCTCGATTCCTCTTTGTTGTACCATGTATCCCAAGAACTTTCCAGATCCTACTCCAAAGGAACACTTTTGTGGGTTTAGCTTCATTTTGTATTGTCTGAGAATGGTAAACAGCCAGGTGCTGGACATGATCTGATTATTTAATACTCTTTACCAACATATCGTCCACATATACTTCCATGGTTTTACCAATTTGCTCTGCAAACATTCTGTTGACAAGTCTTTGAAATGTTTCCCCTGCGTTCTTCAACCCAAATGACATCATCTTATAGCAGTACAACCCCCTATCTGTTATGAACGAGGTATGCTCTTCATCTGGACCATACATTGGAATCTGATTTAGCTTTAATATGCGTCCATGAAGCTCAACAGCTCATGCCCCGCTGTGGCGTCCACCATTTGATCTATGCGTGGAAGTGGAAAACTGTCTTTGGGGCAAGCCCTGTTCAAGTCAGTGAAATCTATGCATAGCCTCCAGGATTTATTGTTCTTAGCACAAGAACAGGATTGGCCACCCACTCCGGATATCTTGCCTCCCGTATGAATCCATTCTCCAACAACTTCAGGATCTCATTTGCGAGAGCTTCATACCTTTCTCCATTTAATGGAAGGTGCTTATGCCTTTTTGGTCTTACTCCACGATCAATATTGAGCTTGTGATAGGCCGTGTGCAGGTATTCCCTTCGTGTCAGCATGAGTTCAGGTAAAAACGTCCCCATTCTTTTTCAAAAAGTCTACGAGTTCAAATCTTACCGAGTCCTTGAGGTATTTTTCAATCTTCAACTGCAACTTAGGCATATCTAGATCCAAGCTGACCAATGTGAGGTAATCCACCGGTCCAGTCCTTGTTTCATTTTGGTCCAGGCGTGGGTCTAACGTTTGGATTTCTTCGATTTGGTCTTCCATTCGGATACCTTTTACTTGATGTGCCCGGAAGGGGCAGAAACTCAAATTACATTCTCGGGCCATCCTCTGGTCTCCCCTCGCTACTCCTACCCCGCTAGCAGTGGGAAACTTCATCACATAATGGTATATTGAGGTGGCGGCTTTCAGTTCGTGTAGAATAAGCCTTTCAAGAATGGCGTTATAGTTGGATGGTTTGTCTGCTATGACAAATCCCGCTATTATTCGCCTAGTGCATGGAGGATTCTCGAGTTCCACCACGAGTGCAATTTGGCCTAGTGGTGTGATATAATCCCCAATGAAACCTTGTAACTTCGTGGAGTAAGGACTGAGATGTCGTTCTTCCACTCCCATTTGGATGCAGGACTTCAAGTACATGATGTTTACAACACTCCCTTTGTCTACCAGAGTACAGTGAATCTTCACCCCCGAGACTGGCATGGTTATGATTAAAGCATCCGCGTTTGGTTGGAGGACTCCCTCTACATCTCTCTCATCAAAACTGAAGGACTCATCCTCCTTTACAAGAACTAGAGCTCTTGCTGATAGGATCTGATAACTGTTCTGTGCATCCATGATGTGTTGACGCCTTTGCCTTTTAGAACCTTCCTGACTTCTACTTATTAGCATGCGGATCTCAGCTGGAGGTATGCCCCCGATTTTCGCTTGGCCCTGCTTTTCTTGACTCACCAGCTGTTCTCCTGCATATTCCTTCAGGTGGCCCTCCTTGATCAATTTTTCGAGTTCTATCCTCAGGCCTTTACAGTAATTTGTGTCGTGACCCGCTAATCTTTGGTACCTACAATATCTGGATTAATTCAGTTCAGATGAACCTGTCCTTGATGGTCTAGGCCAACAAATTTCGGTCCTTAATACTCATAAATATGGTCTCAAGTCGAACTTTCAGGAGATCTACTGGTGTTGGATTAGATGGATGGGGTTGAAAACTTCTTGGTCCTTGAAAATCTCGCTTCTTTTCTGGGCTGAACCTGTCACTCTTTTGGGTTTCTTTTTCCTTCCCTTTGGATCTATCTTGATCCTTTGCTTCTCCTTTGTCTTCTGATCTACTAGTCTTCGCCTCTTCAGCTCCGATAGCCCTATTTGCTCTTGTAAAAAATTCCCGGAAGGTCTTCGGCCCCTCTTCATGTACTGTCCACAAGAACCGGGATTCGGGCCATAGGCCTGACGTTACCTCCATTAGGAGTGCATCTTTTGATACTTTATCCGTATCCATAATCTGTCGGTTGAACTGGTCCAGATAGCTCTTCAGTGATTCAGTCCTTCCTTGCTTGATGGTTACCAATTGTTCCTTGAGGGTCGTCCTTGTTTTTGCAGCCATGAAGTTGTAGAGGAACTGAGAAGATAGATCCTTCCAATTTGTTATGGAGTGGTCTTGTAATGTACGTAACCACCTCTGAGCCCTGTTCCCTAGAGTTAGGGGAAATGTCCTACACATGATGGCATCACTAACTCCTTGTAACTCCATCCAAGAAACATACCGGTCTATATGTGCTACTGGATCAGTTGTCCCATTCTAACTAGGTACTTGCAGCACCTTGATCTTGCTAAGTAAAGTCTCGTTCAAAATTTCCTTTGAGAATGGGGAGGATCTGGAGGAAGCGTAATTATTAGTCAGGCCGTTTTTTTTTTTTTTTTTTTTATCTTCCAGATCACGTAGTTGCTTCTTCAGCACATTGAGTTCTTCCAAATCTCTTCTCCCACCAACATGATGTGGATCACTGAGATCCAAAGTCGATGCATCTCCGGAAGGCTTGAAATTTCCTTCTCGATTTCTGGCAGGTTCATGGTAGGAGCTACGTGCAGATCTTTCTGAATGTTGTGAAGTAGCAGGTCTTCTATTCATTCCCAACGTCTGACCTTTCCTCGCTGGAGCTGTAGGATCTAGACCTAACCTTCTAAATACACTGTGATTCCCTTTGGGTGACCCCCTGCGGGGAGAACGGGAATTGCTCTCTCTAGTTGAACTTTCAGACTTATCATGCACATAGTTAAGCTTTCGGGGCACCTGTTTGTTTTCGGGGAGTTGGTGAGATGGTTCTAATATGGTATGGGGAGCTCGAGGGTTTTCTGGTGGTTGATGTTGCATCCTTTCAACTGCTTGTGTCAAGTTTCATAATTGACACATTACCTCAACCATTTGCAGGTCTAGACATGGGCTGACTTTCAGGTCGTCTTCCTTCCTTGTCCCACCTTGTGCCTCCGCCTTTTTTCCATGATTGCCCCCGGAACCTTGGTCATCCATGTTATCTGAATATTGTTAAGGACTGTGGAGTATTCGAATGAACTGGTTGAATGGGATGCTATTTTATCACAAGCGACCCTCCTTCTAGTGCCAATTGTTGAAGGTTGAAATATAAATATTTCACGTCAGCAAGGAAATATGTGATTATCAGTTATGCAAAACGAAAATGTATGTGGAAGAGGTGAACCCCAGTTTGGAATTGCCGAACTGGACTACACGTATGACTTAATATATTTATACTTGGCTTTTTACTGCCAAAGTTGGGGAGCTTCTATGAGCTATCTTCCCTTATATTTATAGGGAAAAGTGGATGAGCTGGCTTATTACAATACCTGACTGTCTGACATTACGACATAACTAATCTAATTGAACTCTTACATAGGACTAGGTAGTTGACCTTTATCTGTTCTAACTGATTACATGTCTGAATAACTATTTTAACTGCCATGTAAGAAAGTAGTTATGACCTCGTTCAATCATTGCAAGTCAACGGCCGACCTGACCCTTCCGCCTTGGACTGATATAGCTTGGACCTTATCTTTTCACTCCCAGGAATGACGATATATTTTCCGACCTAACATATTCAAATCGGAATGTGGGCCCGCCTTTGATCCCTTTTCCTCAGGAGGTGATTAATTGTTGTCCGACCTGGTGTCAGGTCGGACTTATTAATCGCCACCCAATGATCCGACCTCAAACCATAAATGCCACCAAACGTTGTCGTTTTGTCACCCAGGCAGGATTGCCCATTAACAATCTTAATGACTCTTACTCCTAAAACCCACAACATATACCCCTTAACCCACTCAGGATAACCCAGAATGACACATCTAATTTACCCTCTTTTTGGTGTACCGTGTACATAAACTGCACGACAAAACACCCTTATGTGAGACAAATTTGGTGGCTGCCATGTCCAAAGCTCTAGAGGAGGTTTGAAATTCATAGAATTAGTGGTGATTTATTGACTAAATAGGCAGTTGTAGAATCAACATACACCTGACCTTATTCATATGAGTTCTATTCATTATCTTAGTAACTCCATTTTATTGGGGTGTATATTCCTTTTTTTGTCTTGTTATACCTTTTTGTTTACCAAAGATATCAACTACCTCTGTTCTCAAAATTTAGTGCAGAATTTGATGTTGAGACTTCTCCAGAATCTCTTAGTTTTATGGACTTCCTTAGTAAGAATAGTATCACGAGCATCACCGAATCTTAGTTTCGCATTTCCAATAAAATTACTAATCTCATGTCTAATAGACTCTCAACTATTCGTTAGTGATGCCAATAGGATAAGGGTGTGAACCTCATCATCAAATTTAATCTTGTTTGACATCTACTGATTAATTACTGTACTCAATTTATTGAGATGTTCTGGTTCTTAAGAACCTTCACCTATCTTCAAATTAAATAATGTTCTCATCAGATGTAAATTGTTACATGCAGATGACTTCTCATACATATTGGACGATACCTTCAGCAAATCTGTTGTGATTTTCTTCGTCACCATGTTATGACCAACGTTCTTCGACGATGTCAATTGAAAAATACGTAATACCTGACGATCAAGGACTTTCTAGTCATCGTTACTCATTCCGGTTGGCTTTTCCTTTAGAAGTTGTTGGTGCAATTTCTTACTGTATAGATGCTTCTCGATCTGCATCTTCCAAAATGTAAAATTCGTACCATCAAACTTTTAAATTCCCAGTGATCTTCTTTTTTCACCAGTCATTGCTCTTAATCAAGAACCGAAGTGATATCAATTGTTGAGAATTAGGAACCCTAATTCTATCTTTATCTAATGCAATTTATATCAAGAAAGGAAAAACAATTAAAAACACAAAATTTATAGATGTTCGCTTAAATGTGAGACTATGTTCTCTTCTATCGCTGCAAGAATTCATTATAATGAAAATAATGTTTTACAAGACAAAATTCACGCCTATCTTCTCCAACCTCTATTTTCTCTTATTTTGATGGCGATAAAAGTCTAAGTATTTCTCCATATTTGCAAGATTTAATAGGGACAAATATGCATTACATAAGTCAAATTCTCTAATATTAAAAGATACTTTCCAATTCTTTAATATTAAACTGTGTGTATAACATTAAACGATATTTTCCAAGAGAAATTTTAAAAAAGGTTAATGATTCTATTGTGTTTGGTAAACATGTTTTTAAACATGTTTTTTCCTACATAATTTCTCAAATCACTTTTTAACCACACATATTTTCTCTCTCCATTTTTCAATCACACATTGTAACAAAGTTTTATTAACCTTTAAACTGATGAAACTTCAATTTTAATCACATTTCATGAATCAACAATTTTTATCAACTTTTCGACAATATATTTCATTAAATTTTATGAAAATCTGTTGAACTTTTATCAATTATAAAAATATTTATGGAAATGAGTTGAAATTTGTTGACTCTCATGTAAAGGTCTGGTTGGTCTTCCATGTGCATGTGATGGTCATTCGGACACGATCATGTTTCTTAACTAGAATGGATGAGCTGCCTAATTTAATTGTCATTTTCCTATTATTTATTTATTTTCATGACTTGACAATGATTATTAGGATTAGGTTTGAGTGAGCCATCAAATCGCCCTAATTTAATTGTCATTTTCCTATTATTTTCATGATAGGATTAGGTTTGTGTGAGCCATCAAATTGCCTTGTTTTATTCTCTTAACTTGCGCTGAAATCATAATCATAAAATCAAATGGTTCAATGTATCCCTACTACATATAAAATCAACTTCTAATTTTACTATTCATGGACGAAAAAACACGCTTTTATCTCATAAACAGGTATCACGCTATTTCACATCTGATTTTTCATATTCGCCTACGACTTCTCTCATTTTTCACTTGTGAGAAAATCGCTACCGAGCTTCCAGGCGATTCTGCGTCCTAGGGTTTCTGCAGCCGCTTCCTTCCCTCTGTCGTCCTCCTCGCCGGTCATCTCGTCTCTTCGACGGTTAGTTTCGCTTGCTCCTTCCGTGTCTCTCGGCATCGTCTCTCCGTCGTCCCCGACTCTTCATCCCCAAGTCTTCGTCTTCCATTTTTCGTCGACGCCGGTGAGTTTTGTTCGATTCCTGTTTGTTTGATTATTTTAGTACTTTTTTTGTTGATTCCAAAGAGGGAGCTTCGTTTTTTCATTTTTCGCTTTGTTTTCTTAGTTTGTACGGAGTTTCTTCTGTAAACAGTGCGAGGAATCTCCATTTTTGTGCTCATTCTGGAACGGGTAGGTCATTTTTGGGTATTTTTTGTTTCTTCCGTCTATTTTTGTGAATCGGTTCTTTCTTTTTTTTTTATTTCCTGCATTGCATTGTACTTGATATTATGTTTTTTCGTTCTACACATCTGACTTGAGAAAACTAATTCATTTGATTTGCTGGGTTTTGATGTTATAAAGGAATTGATAACATTGTGGGGGATGAAGAAATGAAGATAAGACTGGTGCAGAGACTGAGGTTCAGAAATCTAAAGGGGTTGACGGAAAAAAAAAATTAACTATTGCAGATTACAAGGACAATAAAGATGTTTCACTTTTTTCCTTGCACACCTCGTGAAGGTATGTTTAAATTTTGATATTTGCCCCAAAATATATATAAAAGATTTTACTTTTGCTTAGGATTTTTCGCTAATTATCCATCTCGTGATTAATTGGCTGAAAATGTTTGATAATTTTATGTATCATGAAGTGATTGATGAGTTTCCATACCCCATTCTAGGGCTGGCTTAAAAGATACTTGAAGATGAGAGGTGCTGATGGAGGACTTTCGAGGAGGATATGTGCCCTGGATGCATTTTGGGTATTTTTTAATAACTGTCATGTTCATCTGAAAATATGCAATGATTTATATGGTACATTTCCTTAACTAAAAAAAACAAAAGAATTTAGTGAAATTTGGTATTCAGCTTTTATTGATCTTTCTTATTCAGGATTCTTGCTTGGTTATATTTTATTTGTATTTCATGAACTATATTGGTTTATAAATTTAGTTGAGGATTGGGAAAAGGGCTAGGGTCTTCATGAAACAATTAGTGATTGGTAGTGTTATCATGACATTTTAGAGAGCTCATTTTTTGCTGATGCTTCGTGGTTTTAATGAAGGTGGAGAGTCTAAGACAGCGATTCTTACATTTTATTGCACCTTGTTACAATCAGCGGCAATGATGGTGATGGCAATCTTTGATTTTCAGTCTCCTTTCAATGTGATTTTTCACTCTATATATTATATTAAATAAATTTTTGCAAAGATTTTAATAATTGTATTTATGTGATTATTTTTCACATAGATGAAGAATTTTATCTTAGTATTTTCTATTATATTGGATTGGTATTATTTAGTGATCTCGGCTTAGTGAGTTCTTTCCTATGATGAACTGTTGGTAGAGGCATTACCACGATAAGGAAGTTGATAAATCTCGAACTACATATATGCACTTTCCAAAGCCTGAAAGCTTTAGTAGGTATATATGAAACTTTTCTCTGACTATTAATCTTCATTCTCATGTTTTGCTGGATCTAATGTCTTCTATATATGCTAGGGTTGAATGTGCATATTATCATGCACTGTACATTGCTGTATTGTCAAAGGAAAGATCCAGAAGTGGATGGTTTAAGATTCTGTAAATAGCCATACTAATATAAGCTCAAATGGTGAGATATTTTCTGTCAAAGAGAGGAGAAACGATGTTACATCAATATTGACAACTCTTGATAGAGTTTATAAGCTTTATATTTTTATTATTGATGTAAACTCTGAGCCTCTTTAGGTCTATGTTAAGACATGCCACACACCAAGTCATCCTTTTCTTAATTTTTACTCCAACTTGTGTGTTTTGCGTGCCCTTTCATGTACTCTTTCTATGGCAGATCATCTTCAGAAAAGTGATCAGTGTGGAAATATTAGTAGTTGATATTTGGTTTTGCATTTTTCTCTCTTAAAATCGGTTTCTTTTTCGTGGGTTTAACTTTGGGGGGGGGGGGGGGGGGGGAGGGTTTGTATCTCCAATTTTCAATAGGTTATTGTTATATAATAATAGTGTTGTTGATAATTTGTTGTTGAGCTAAAGCGTTCCAATTTTTTGATCTGTAAATTGGATCTCGAAACTCTGTTAAGCTAATATTTCAGAAGAGATTAAATATTTGTTCTCACATTGCTTGCTTTTGGTGTACAACTTTTATGCTAACTTTAATTTCTTTTTGCAGGTAAGCGGGATACTACGGCAAACATCTGGGTTATAAGCATGAGGGACTTGGGTTTTTGTTTTAGTATCAACGTATTTTGGAGATGATGTCATTTCTTAACGTTATTCGCACCATATATTTGCACATTTATGGTTGGAAAAATACATAAATGTCTATTTGCATTCATTTATTAGCATGTTTAAGATTCAAGAAAAATACATGATGCAGATAAGTTAATTGTTGGCATATATTGATTTTCCATCTCGATTGTGATTTCGTTGTAGAAATCGTTGGGTGAGATTTGCAGATCTGCTGTTGATTATCCTATCCTATTATCTTAAAAGAGAGAAATGGTTTCTTTAATTCTGGTAATGGTGAAAGCTCTAGCTTGGATTTTTCATATGATTTGATTGATAATGTGATTTTCTTGATGTTGTTCAAGTTGGGGATTAATGAGAAAGAGTTGGCTGGGATTTTTGTATGCATTTTATTGTCTAGGTGCGAGTCACGTAGCTCCGCTTTGGATTTGTTTTTAATTGGGTTTTGATTGATTGTCTTGGTATTGGATTTTGTTTAATTCTGGAAATGGTGAACACTTCGGCATTTTTTTTTTTTTTTTTAAGATGTTGTTGAAGTTGGAGATTAATGAGAAAAAAGTTGGCTAGGACTTTTGGTTGCATTTTATTGTCTAGGTATTTGCTTTTCTCGATTGGGCTTACTTGGATAGGAAAAGCATTGGGAATTTTTTTTTTTTTTTTTGAAAATCAAGATTTGGGGTCATTTTTCTATTCTATTTTTTGGGCATTTTTGCAATTAGGTTATTATCCTTGATTTTTTTTTGTGCTGACTACTGCTCATATGTTATTTGTTGAAATTATAGTATTTCGACTTTTTTCATTCCAGATGAGCCATAATATAAGTGTTCATCTATTGACACTTTTTCCCTTATAATTGTAGGATAGATTCACTTTGGTTTTACCTACATCTTTTGTGTCCGAAGATGCATCTAAGATTATATCACTTTGTCCACCTATTCAGAGTGCTCTTAAGGTATCAATCATTATTCTTTCACACTCCACATTTTGGCTGTGGTTGAAGAATTGTTTGTAGTTTTTATTATTGACTGCTTTGATTTTCCAGTATAATAAAGCGCTTCTGTAAGGAGAACCTTATGTTTTCAGCAATGAGAGTAATATTGTGATGGTATAGTTGCCATAGCAATGTGAAAATGTGCATTCTGTGCATTTTGTGATGGTAGAGTTGCCAGATTAATATTGTCTACTAAAGCATTATCATCAGGAATTTATAATATAAAAATGTGCATTCTGTGATGTATCCTCTAGGATGTGTTGTTTTACTTTGATTACTTGGTGCATTATTGCTGGTTGAAACTTAAAGGTCCAATGTTTTTTTCTGAGGCATGTGGTGATGGGAAAATTTTTCTATTGCAGCTTGCACTTAACAAAACTGCTAAAGATTACAACATTGATGGTGACTCTATTCTTCACCTGGTCCTTGTTTTCAGGGGCAGTTGTTTTTAGGTAGCTATTATATGCTTAAAATTTCTTTTGGTGATTCCAGACCATTGCATACATGGCTTAACGTGCAGCGAGTATAAATCATGATTTTGGTAATTTGCATCTATTTTAGTTGTGGAATTTTTTTCACAACTCATGTATTGTGCCATGATGACTGGATATATGTTTAGAAATAAGAAAAAGGATTAAATAAAAACACTGTGGTTGCAGGTCTCATTCCACTCAGCGTTAATTGATTCTGGTCATTTTATGTAGTAGAATTTAATTGAATAATTTGGAGTGATCATGGCTTGTCTTCGTAAATTTTGTTTCGTCTTTCTGTCGTCTCAGTCGGTACCTTTCATTCTTTGAAACTTACCATAGTTTTGAATCTTTGGTCATCAAGTGGGTTTGCTTTGATTTTAATCTTTTGTTGAGTTTATTTTCTACTTTGGAAATCTTTAGATTTCATTTCTTCTTTTGTTGTTTTTGAGAAACTTTTCTCTGTTATTGTTTTCTGCATATGGATTTGAATTTTGTGGATTTTTTTTATCTTTAATCTTGAGGTGAATGATTTCTTCACGAAGGATTATAACATGGAACACAAAGGAGATCGAGCTATGACTTCAACTCAAGGTGAGAGAAATGGTAACTTTTTCATTTTCAATTCTTGACTGGTTTGCGGTTGAAGTTTCTTCTGTTTGGTAAAATAATTGGTTAGCCTATACAAGATTGCAAAATGGACTTCCATAAAAAAAGTTTAATTAGTGGACAATTACTTTATTGGTTAATTTATTAAAAATGGTTTTTCTTTAAAACAGATTGTGATAAAGAGTTTAACAATTCCTAATTTAGGCTGAATCTTCAACCTTCTGGCATTTTCAAATTTTATATTAGTTCAACACCAGATCTAAAAAGGTAAATTAATTGAAGTTACTAATGGAAGTGTAAGAGATTAATGATTTTCATTTGTAAACCCCTTGTCACTTCAGATGCATTAGGGAATGGTGGAACTTTAAATTAGAGGCAGAAGTAATGAAGTTGAACAATGTACTTAGCCCAAGATCTGGGAGAAAATATGGACAATAATTCTTATCGAATCAGATGAGAACCACCACAGTGGGAAGTGTGGTTTAAAAGCTGAACTTGGATGTATCCTACTGTTTTTTGAAGTTTCGCGTATTTACTACGGATATGGCATAAAGCTCAACAGTTTATGGTTTGAAGGACAAGTTTCAAAGGATCTGGTGAGCATCAAGGATATGATGATGTAATACATAAATACCTGTAGCTAATTAACCCAATGAAGTTGCAATCTTTTGGCATTTATATAGATACAGATGTAAATCCCTAAATTAGTACTGCTTTTTCATGTTCATATGCTTCTTTCCTTCATTTTGTATGCTCAGAAAATTAAAGAAATGTTAGAGAAATGGATTGGATATTCATTTTGAGATGGAAGAAATAAAATTAAAGAAATGTTGGGTTTATTCTTGTTCATGATGTGCTGCACTTTCTTCTTTCATATCTAAATTGTTAAACTCTATAGCACATTGGAGTTTCCTTTAAATTTCTTGAAGTTTTACGTCTGGTCTATTTTCTATTTTTCATTTTTGTAGGTTCATTTATCATTTTAATTTTTGTTTGCATTTTGACTAGCTCTATGTTGCTTGCCTGTTCGTTTTTCACAGGTGAATTGTGGAGTGCTAGATTCACTGTTTCCATTTTCACTCTCCCATAATTGTTATACACACACAATGGCTTTACTCTAGATTCACTGTTTCCATTTCCATTTTCTCCCATAATTGTTATATATATATACACACCCACACACACAATGACTTTACTTATTTCAATCTTACTGTTAATGTGTACTCCCATATAGATATTTTTTTCATTACAAATTCCACGCGAATAAATACAAATATAATACGTTTCGTGCAACGCACGAGAATCGTACTAGTATAAGTAGAAACAACACAATTATTAATTATTAATTATAAAGTTATAAGCATGGACAAATTCAGCATACGCTGAGTGCAGGTTGACGACTCACCTGAACTTTTAGATCCCCACAATAATTTGACAAATCAAAAAGTTACACAACTCCTTCGTTAACTGTGCATATTCAAATATAAGTTGCCATTACTTTGATCACCCACTTATAATTCAATCACTGCAGTAAACTTGGAAACAGGATGCTCGAAAACTGAAAAAAATTTATTCTAATTTTGGTATTAACAATTGACCAATTCAATTAAAAGATTTTAAAATTTCAGTTGACTATTTATATATATAGAGGAGGGAGAGGGAGAGCATTCTCACGTCCACCTAGTGGATTCCACGGGGAGACTAATAATTATAATGTACAATCTTTGAGGTCAAATTATATTGGTCGATTGGTCCCAATAATTGGTTCAGAAAAATCTTGGACTTAGTTGTGGTATTGATGAAAGCTCGGGGACTACACATGCAAAAAGCCAAAATGAGCCTTCTGGACAAACGAGGGCGAGGAGAAAAAACATAGGTTATTTAAAATGTGTATAGTTAAAAAGTCATTAGAAAAATTATTTTATTTATATATTAACTTATAAATTATAATAATTGTGTTAAAGAAGAGAGACTAAAATCAAATCTCTTAAATTGAGTTCTAATATCTAGTGGTTTTTTTATTTTTTTTAGGGTGTTCACTCATTTGTCTAGTCAGTCAAAGAAACCTTGAGGTGTTTGAAGCACGAAGATAACAAGAATCGAAAAATGTATTGACGTATCAAAAAACTGGAATCAAACTCATGGTTAATTAAACTAAGGTTGTGTTTGATAGGTGGGTGGAAAAGAAAAAGAAAAATATTTTTCATCTAAGTTTTCCACCTTTTGTATTTGATTGCAAAGTATTGTAAGGAAAATATTTTTCACCTAAACTCATGAGAATTGGTTTGCCTTATTTTCAAGGCAAATGTCCACTTTTTTAACTAGGATAAAAACCATTTTCTATGTAACACTTTGCAATCAAACACAAAAGATGAAAATTTTGGTTGGAAAACACTTTACCTTTTCTTTTTTCACCTACCTATCAAACACACTCTAAACTCCCATTGTGATTAGAGAGGGGCTACTTGTCCAGAGTTGTACCGCCCCCTCACAAGAGGGGGTGGGGCAGCATGGGTAGATCAAGCTATATTGGGTAGGGCGTTCGGTCGCTCGTGTTGGATTTGTAAAAAAAAAAATCTTATAATTTTGGTATCGAAATTTTTTCCCCCTTATCTTGTAGCATTCGCTCATGTGAGATTGACTTTCCGAATCCGTCCATGTGGGCCGGGCTATTGTGAGGGGGCAATAACCCCTAATATATAAGTAGTTTTTTTTTAGTTGGGAAAAATACGTAACTATATACTTAAAACTTTCACTTTTTAAACATAACAAACTTAAGAATTTTTTTGTAAATTATCATTTATATATTAAATTAAAACTTATATAATATTAAATAATAAAATCAAATCAATACCTAATTCACAACCACTACACCCCCACCCAACCCAACCCCGCACTCACCCCACCCCCACCCCCATCACAGCAACCCACCCACCACCTGCACCCACCCCACCCCACCTCAACCCAACCCAAAAAAACGATTATTTTCCTTCTACTTTTTCACACTCACCCCCACCCCCACCCCCGACACCACCTTACCCACCCAACCCCAACACATCCACCCTCACCCACCCCAAATTTTTTTTTTTTTTTTGAAATGTTTTTCCAACCTTCCCCAACCCACCCACCCCCACCTATCCTACCCACCTCACCCCACCCAAAATGATTTTTTTCTACTACATTTTCACAACTCGCCCAAATCCTACACTACCCTATCCTACCCTACACCGCCACCCACCCCAACCCTACCCACCCCACCCAAAATTAATTTTTTTCTTCTAATTTTCTACCCCCAGCAACCTCGCCCCAGACCCTACCACACCCCCACCTCATCCAAAATGATTTTTTTCTACTACTTTTCCACAACTCGCCCGACCCTACCCCGCCACCCACCCCACCCGAAATTAATTTTTTTCTTCTAATTTTCAACACCCCCACCCACCCCTCCCAGACCCTACCTCGCCACCCACTCCCACCCTCGCCTACCTCACCCAAATATGATTATTCTTCTATATTTTCTCACCCTACCAACCCCATCCTATCCCACCCCACCCAAAAATGATTTTTCTTCTATTTTTTCACACTTCACCTCAACCACTCCATCCCATCCCACTGCACCCCACGCACCCACCCATCCTACTCACATCCAAAAATAATTTTTCTTATATTTTTGCACACCCTACCCACCCCACCCAACCCCACCCAAAAATGATTTTTCTTCTATTTTTTCGCACTTCTCCCCAACCTCCCCACCCCATCCTACCGCACTCCCGCCACCCACCATACACCATCCAAAAATGATTTTTCTTCTATTTTTTCACATTTCACCCCAACCACCCCATCCCAACCCCACCCTAC
Source organism: Ligustrum vulgare (assembly GCA_963555705.1). Taxonomy (NCBI): domain Eukaryota; kingdom Viridiplantae; phylum Streptophyta; class Magnoliopsida; order Lamiales; family Oleaceae; genus Ligustrum; species Ligustrum vulgare. The sequence goes on along the minus strand of OY743186.1, from coordinate 32,570,223 downwards.
CCTAACCTAACCCACCCCACCGACGCACCCACCCACCCAAAAAATAATTTTTTTCTTTTACTTTTTCCAACCCCCAACCCGACCTCGACCCCTCCCTACCCACCCACCCCACTCCAAAAAAATAAATTTTTTCTTCTACTTTTTCTCACCCCGACCCACCCCACCCCACACTATCCCATCCCATCCCAAAATAATGATTTTTTCCTTCTACTTTTCCAACCCCACCCACCCGACCCCACAAAAAATGACTTTTCTACTATTTCTAGCCCCACCCACCCCAAAGTCACAGTCAGTCACGCAAGGTCACACGAGATCACAATTAAGTCACATAAAGTCACACAGAGTCACAATTACAAATTTAAAATCACAGTTGGTCACACAAGGTCAAAGTTCGGTCACACAAAGTCGCAGTTAGGTCAAACGAGGTCACAGGAGGTCACAGTTAGGTCCAATGAGGTCACAGTTAGATCACACGATGTCACATGTCGATCACATAAAGTCACACTTCGTTCTCACAAAGTCACAGTTCGATCACACATAGTCATATTTGACACAATTGTAGGTCACATCAAGACCTCGTCCAATAGTCACACCAAGTCACAGTTGGTCATAATTTATAATATAATTGGTCATAATCATCCATAATTGATCACATATTATTTGTTTATTTGTCACAACTTAGAAGTTTCTTGATTACAATTAGTCAATATTTCTTGTCACAAGTAGCACAAAATCACAATTAATCAATATTTTGATCATAATTACCTAATAATTAGTTGAAAAATCACAATTAATCAATATTTAGTTGTAAATTTCACCCCACCCACCCCACTCCACCCACAAAAGTCATTGTTTGATCACACGAGGTCACAGTTCGTCACACAAGATCACAATTCAGTCAAAATTACATATTTGTTAGCAAAACCCCACCCACCCCAACCCCAAAGTCACGATCACACAAAATCACAGTTGGTCACACAAGGTCACGGTTCAGTCACACAAAAGTCACTGTCAGGTCACACGAGGTCACAGTTAGTCACATTTCATTCCACAAAGTCACATTTCAATAACACGAGGTCACAATTCGTCCCACAAAGTCACTTTTCGATTACACGAGGTCACATTTTGGTCACACGAGATCACATTTTGGTCGCACGAGGTCACACATAGTGATATTTGACACAACTACAGGTAACATAACATCATCGTCCAATTGTTACACAAAGTCACAATTGATCACAATCTTTAATATATTTGTCACAACTTACTCTTTTCTTGATCACAGTTAGTCAATATTTTTTGTTACAATTACCTAATAATTAGTCACAATTTGTACTCGTCACAAATCACACTTTGTCCACATTTTGATAAAATTGTCTAATAATTGATCACAATCACTATTCAAAGTCACATTTAGTCAATACTTGTTCACAATTACTCATAATTGGTCATGTGCACTACTCCAGCCACCAGCACCTTCGCAAGCCAAACCATTTCCTCCTCAACCACCATCACGACCACCACCAGCCCCAACACTCCCCATCATCACCACCACCACAAATCTACCATCAAATACCAAATAAACCACCACCACCACCACAACATTGATCACACAACCTAACCGCCACCTGAGCACCTCCGCTGCCAGACGTCGAGCTGCTGCTGAAAATTAAATAAAATGGACGAAGGTGCTTCCCAGTATCACAAATCCAAATCTGGTGTCAACTTTCTTAACGAATTAGTGCCCTGGCCGGAATCTAAAATTTAATCTTCGACAAATTATCTTCTCCGGCCAAATCTCAGCCAGCAACACTCACCACAAGCCACAAACCACCTCTTACAACACCCCCACTGCAAGCCACAAACCACCGCTAGCACATACCATCGCAAACCACCACAAATCACCACTTGCACCACCCACCCACTCATAGCACATCCAAACCCAAACCACCTCCTGCACCGCCTGCACACCGCAAACCACCACCACCACAAATCACCGCTTGCACGACCCACCCACCCACCCATAGCACATCCAAACTCAAACCAGCTCCTACACCACCCACCACACATGCTGGAGAAAGAAGCTGCAGCGGCGAGATCGCCGCTACTACACCTCGAAGGAAGAAGTCTAGCCTCTATGCCACCGATATTCTGGGTGGGTCGTCGGTAGCAGTTTAGGTGAGAGATGTCGCCGATAGCAGATGAGAGATGGGAGAGAGTCAGAGGTGAGAGAGTCAGCTGGGATCTTACGGTACGGTGTGGGTGGGAAATAAGAGGTGAGAGAGAATTGAATTGGAGTAAAGTGGGTAGGTTGGGTTAAGTGATTTAATTGTTAAAATCAAAAGTTTTGTAATTTTTAATTATGTTTAATTAATTAAAAATATTGATAACACCTGAAAAGTAAAAATTTAATCTGCGTCCCATATTCTTTGAATTGTGACTTTGAAACACGTGATTTTGTGTAATTTTCCCTTTTTTTATTTTTTTTGTTTTGATTGATTAAAAAATATAATAATGCAAGTGTTCTTTATGATACATTAGTTCTTTATGATCCACATATTTTAATAGATACGTAAGTGTTCTTTATGATCCAACACTCATAAAGAATCTATTTCCTTTATTGACTCTTGATTTTGACTCTTGATTTTATTTTCTACACCCTTTTGTTTGTTTGATTTCCTTGTGAAGATGGGAGGAATCTATTTCCTTTATTGTTGAAACATTAATTGTGGTGTTGTGATGTGATTCTGGTGTTTTACATGAACAATAACTCTGAGAAACAGATTTGTGTGTTGAAAGATAAGTTTTGGCTTGATCTTTTGTATATTTAAAACTTTATAAATCTTGGTTGTCGTTTTGACCATTATAGTGTCAATTGATTTTTAGCCGCATTAGTGGATGCTCAACTAGGGTCACCCAACCTTTGGGGTTTCAGTCAGAAAAATCACTTGTGTTCATCTTTAATTTCTGCAAGTTATTTTGAGTATTTTTATTTTCTGTTGGTTGAAAATCTGAATATCCTTTTGTTTCTGGACGTTTCAATTAATTAAACCGTTTATAATTTCTTCCCAAACGAATGATTTTTAGTGTATATATATTTTACAAAATATATGTGTATGAAGCAACCATCATTTGCATAATATCTAATCAGCAATGATATTCAATACTATAAACATGAAACTGATCTTTCAATATTTTGTTTAAATGACCAAAGTGAAAAGTATCTTGGATGGGGCATAGTCCTTGTGCCCACAGGCCACAGGCCACAGCCCATACATATATCATGTCTCCTCTAATGCCTTGTGAAAATGAAAGAACAAACTAGCTGCCACCCATGTCGTAATCTTGAAATTGTGAGACAAACCGGTCAATCAGATAATATATTTTACACTATGCTTTATTAGGTTAAATGTATGATTTACATTTCCATTCCTAAGAAAATTTCTTTCTGCTAATCATCCTCAACTTGTAGTTATGGTGAGCTTTTTCTTATACTTCCTCCGGTGCTACCGGATTCATCTCTTGGCTAATGTGTTGTGTTATTTGAACAGGGGAACGGCGCCAAGACGGGGTACAATGCTATAAACCCATGGAAAATCAAAGGGAAAGGGGGATTCAAAGCTACCTCTTTCATTTATGGTAAGGCAAAGTTCTTCCAACATATTCAAATATTCTTTTGTTTAAAGGTCGGTCGAGCTTTTCCTAAGAAATATGGTATGCCTTAGTACGAGGTTCCTAAACCCCTTCTTTCTCAAGAAAAAGCACACACTTGGAAAATATTTTTATTACTCTTGGAGTACTGAGCCTCGATACTTACTAGAAATGCTTTCTACAAACTTGAATCAATTACCATCTTTTGGGTGACAGAGCTTCCAGTTTATAATGCTGTTTGGTGTGCTAATTCTGCATTAACAATTTGTTGTGTAGCCTTGGTGGCATTAGAGAACATGGGTTTTGTTGCCAATATGGTGAGCATGGTGATGTACTTCTTTCTGAAGATGCATTTTGATCTATCTGGATCTGCAAACACTCTCACAAATTTAATGGGATCAACTTATTTGCTCTCTGTTGTTGGTGGCTTCATTTCAGACACTTATCTTAATCGATTCAACACATGTATAGCTTTCGGTGTCCTCGAAGTACTGGTAAGTTAAACTCGATAGAATAAAGTATACCTCATTATAAAGCACTATCAAGATATGGGATAGTACACGGCGGTCATCATTGAACTTTTAGAGAAAATTCATTTCATTTCATTTCATTTCTTTCATTTTATTTTACATTCGCAACCAAATTTGAGTTGCGTTACCTCATTCTAGCTTTATTTATTTATTTTACTGGATACCAAACATGTCATTGATATGTAGAGTTACCAGTATACAATCCTGATCTGTTGCTCGTCACAGGCAACAGAAAATTCTGTTGCCCGTGACGAGCAACAGATCAATTTCGTATCAGTAGATATGAATTATTGTTGGTCGTAGAATATTTTTCTACATGATGTGACATAACAGCTAATATCCTTATTTTTTTCCCCTTAGGCCCTAGTGATGATGACAATTCAAGCTCATGATGGAAGTTTGCAACCAGAGGGTTGTGGCAAATCAAGTTGTGTAAAAGGTGGTATAGCAGTAATGTTCTATGCTTCACTTTGTTTGCTAGCATTAGGCACTGGTGGGGTCAAGGGCTCTCTTCCTCCACTTGGTGCTGACCAATTTGATTCAAAAGAATCCATGGCTCTTGCTAGCTATTTCAATTGGCTTTTGCTCAGCTCAATAATTGGCTCCTCTATTGGTGTTACTGTCATAGTTTGGGTTAGCACCTCCAACAATAATAATGGATGGTGGAAAGGTTTTCTCATAATTTCCATCACGACATTCGTTGGTTATGTTTTTCTTGTCCTCGGAAAACCTTTTTACTGCCTCGAAGCTCCCGGAGACAGCCCTATCTTACGAATTGCACAGGTTTCTATCTATCTTCCGTTGGCACATTGTTTGTTTTCTAACAATTTAGGATTCGTTTGATATTACGACTTTTACTTTTGTTTCTACTTTTTGTTGAAGAGCTTTCTGAATGAATTGCACATGTCAACTTCCTTTAAAAACTCTTTAAGTCAAACAAACCCTTTTCAAGAAATTATTCAAACAGGTTCAAAAGCAATTTCTTAATCGTACACAGCTACTTTCATAACTCATTTTTTAAATTATGCAAGTAACAACCAGTCTTTAAAAAAGAAAAATTAAATAGGTTATAGGTATGGTACATGATGGAACGTGTTAAAGAAATTATTTAAATAAATAATTATGTTTGTCCCCACTAAAATGGTCCTAAAACTTATAGATTAGGATATCAATATCAATAATTTACATAGATATTGACTAGTGTAGTAGGTATCAAACTTCGAAAAAGACTTGAATATGTAATTGCAATAATATGTTACACCAATTTTCTAGGTCTCTATTAATCAATCTACAAAACATATATATACAATAAATAAATAAATAAATTGTGTATTTTCCAAGTTTAATTATGTAACGTTTTAAGAACGCATAAGTTACATTCACAGGTTCTCGTTGTGGCAGTAAAAAATCGTGGGCTGTCACTTCCAGAGAGCCCCAATGAACTGTATGAGATTGGTGAAAAAGAATTAGTCTCAACAGAAGTCAAGATTGCTCATACGGAACAATTCAGGTAGCCTTATAATTATACTGATAGTTGAAAAGTGTCCTGAGATTTTTTAAATAAATCATGCGACATAGAATTCTTTTCCTGTTTTACGGACAAATTGCAATGATTTGTAGAAAATAGATTTGAACACTCAAATTTACCACCCTGTGTGCCACCTCCCTTACATGGAGTCTGTAGGGCCTCATGTATTAATTAGCCGTCCCACACCTCATGCGAGGGAGTGGTACACAAGGTGACATTCTGTGTATTCAAATAACATGGTCCGAGCAACAATGTTATTCTTAAGCTTGTTGGGTCACTTAAAATGATGATGTTTTCTCAAAATCATTTTTTAACCACATATTTCTTTAAGACAACTACAAAATTCTATTTATACATTGCTATATAGATGCCGAATAAAGCTGATAATGATTAATTTCCTAACCAGATCATCTTTAGGACTATACTATTTGAACACAAGGGACGACACCCTATGTACCACCCTCCACACAGAGTATTCAAATAGCATTATTCTAATTTGTAAATGGATATGACTTGAGGCAGGTGCCTAGACAAAGCAGCAATTCTTGGTGACAATGTGAAGCCCACGCTGTGGAGGGTTTGTACAGTGACGCAAGTTGAAGAAGTTAAGGTTCTTACAAGAATGTTGCCAATCATAGCTAGCACAATCCTACTGAACACTTGCATGGCACAGCTCCAAACATTTTCAGTACAACAAGGCTCCCTAATGGACCGAAGACTCGGCTTCTTCCAAGTTCCTGCACCTTCAGTTCCGGTCATTCCCCTAGCCTTCATGATCATCCTAATCCCCATTTACGAGATCATTTTCGTGCCCTTTGCACGAAAAATCACCAAGCATCCGTCCGGGATCACGCAGCTGCAGCGTGTTGGAGTCGGCCTAGTTCTCTCGGCCATTTCAATGTCCGTGGCAGCCCTAGTCGAAGTAAAAAGAAAGAACCGATTCTTGAGAAATCCCACAAAGCCTATTAGCCTCTTTTGGCTATCGTTTCAATACGCCATTTTTGGGATAGCAGATATGTTCACCCTAGTCGGGTTGCTCGAGTTTTTCTACAAGGAAGCACCGGCTGGCATGCGATCGCTCTCGACTTCATTTACATGGATATCACTTTCATTTGGCTACTTCTTGAGCAGTGTCTTTGTGGATATCATTAATTCTGTCACTAAAAGAATATCCCCAAGCAAAAAGGGATGGTTATACGGACAAGACTTGAACAAGAACAGTTTGAATCTTTTCTACTGGTTCTTGGCCATCCTAAGTTGTCTCAACTTTGTGAATTATCTTTACTGGGCAACATGGTACAAGTACAAAACTGAAGATTCGACAAATACTTCTAGCATGGGGAAATCACCGTCCATCAGTGGTGTACCATTGATCAAGACTGCTGAGATTGAGGTATTGGAGGGTGAGGACTAGAAATGGAGGGTCCATCATAGACCACACACAGGAAATCAGTTGGAAAAACAACCAAGTTTTGTATTCTGGCCAAGCCATGTGAGATACAAAAAAAGGTAGACTAACACTAGCATGGGTATGTAATTGCTTGCTCTCTCATTTTATGTGTGCACGCGTTTTTCATGTCATATATATTTTAGAAAAGCATTTTGACAGTGTGAATCAGTGAAATTCAGAGCTCGTTTGATGTAGGTATTTTTGGGAGAAATTTGAATTTTTGAAAGAATGTGTGATTGAAAAGATATCGAAATGTGTGAAAGTAATAAGTCCCTTAAAAATGTGATTGAAAATGAATTTGAAAAATAGTTGTCCAAAATCTCCCAGACCAAATAGATGCTCATTCTTATTAGGATCATGCTATAGTTACCTAGAGGCTTACCCCCGAGGTGATCGCCCCCTCAATGTGAGGGGGCGGTCACCTCGGGAGTAAGCCTCGAGGTGATTTTGCAAAATTCTTCATATTATTGTTCACATCACTTGTAATATGGTTGCAATGCTTTTGGGGTAAATGATGTTCATGTAGAACAATGAGTTAGTAGAAAACAATTTTCAATTTGAATGACAAAAAAAAAAAAAAACTAGAAAAAAAAAATAGTAATTTAAATATTGCTGGAAAATATAAACTATAAATGAAATAGAAATAGAACAGTACTGAAGAAAAATCCAAGCCGAAATTGGAATCGATACTTGTGCGGCGAGCACAGTTTTCTTAAAACAGATTTGCACCCTCACTATCTGCTTGAGGTTTTATTGAACGTCTGTCTCACGTAATACAACGGAGAACGAGCAATTAACGTAGCAAAGTGTTACCACTCAGGCAAACTGAATATGTGTAACAACAATCACCAAACTGGACAAACATTATGAGAAAATGGCTCAACAGGACGACAAAAGTCATCTCAAAATTACACTCAAACTAGCGATGATAAAAGTGTTCAAACACTCGTAGTGTTTGTAAGAAAATGCGCAGGTTAGCAGGTCGGGTTCAAAACTGGGTCGAGTTGAGATTGGGTAAGCGCGGATCAAAATAAATAAATAAAATATTTTTTTAAAAAAATAATTTTTAGAGACGACAAAAAGTCGTCGCTAAAGCCCTACTCAATAGAGAATATAATCATCGCTATTGAGCATTAGCTACGAGCCTACACCGACGATTATTAGAGACGACTTTGTCGTCGCTATTGCGCAATAGCAACGACATTTAGCCTTTTAGCGATGATTTTTGGCCTTTCAAGTTGTTGCTAAAAAATTAATTTAACATTGAACTGAAAAATTGTATATTGATGTTTCTGCTGCAAGTATCGATACATGCAATCCAGCATTGAGATTTGCTTCTTGAAATTTGGCTTCATCATTTGTTACATGCCGATATTGCTATTTCAAACTCAACTATCAATAAATGATAGTAAACACAGTGTAATGACCCGAAAAATTATGATGTCCTTAGTTATCTATTATGACGTAATAAAAGTGTTTTAGAATTTATTTAATTATTTTGGAAGTCAAAGAAATAAAATTGGAATTTTTAATTAAATGAAAAGTTACGAAAAACGTATTTAAATGCCCTTCTTTAGAAGTTTCTTTTGACCACTCCCGACCTCCGATAAATGCATAATTCATACGTACAGATAAGTACTCAAAGTGAACTTCGAGAATCTGAAATCCGTTTTTCGTTCCGACTACTGTACAATCCTCAGTGAATTTTCAAAGTTGGCACTGCAACCGTACGACTCGGAAAGGCAGTTCAAATGGCTAACTTTGAGACACCATAACTCTCACCTCAGTTAACCAAATTGTGTGAAACTGGTTTCATATGAAAGTACTATATGCGTACTTTGAAATAGTACCAAGAACACCCAATTTGGAGTTCATTTGATACCTCGAATCTATGCTCAAATAAGGCATTCTGAAACTGCCCAAAATTGGAAGAAAGAAGTATGAGCTGGACATTAATCCTCCATATCCGATTTTAGCTCACATGAGTCACCTTCTATCTCCTTAGGACACGTCCAGCTGCATGAAAATGGAGTGACACCTCAAGCTTGACATTAAAATAAGATTTCTTAACCATGAAGGAAAATGATTAATCATCTACACTCATTTCCTTACCTCTAATCCGTGCAGCCTTCTGTCCCTATAAATAGGGATGGTTTTTGAATGAGATAACACAGCAAAATCATATCTGAAACACTTTTGAATCATCTTACTCTCTTTCAAACTCTAAATATTGATTTCATGCCAAAATCATGTTTCAATCCGTTATAATCCATCCTTTTTATTGGCAAACATGTTTTTTCAAAGCCCTTTATCAAAACAAATGATTTTAGATCAAAGAAATCAAGAAAACCGACTTTCAGATTCTGGAAATACGTTTAGTGTCGACACCTATTGGTTTTGTGTCGACACCATGTTCATCTGGGTTTAAAATGGTGATTCTAACAGTTTTGTGTCGACACCAAATTAGGTGGTGTCGACACCAGACGGACTGCCCGACGACATAACTTCATTCAGCCATAACTTTTGATCTACAACTCCGATTTGCAATCCGTAAAGTGCGTTGGACTCCAGATTCGATGATCTTTCCAATGATATATTATGTAACTCGTGGAGACTTATGTGTTAGGAGTTATATTCTTGTTCCTTCCAAGAGAAATCATTCTAGGAGCCGTTATGGATATATTCATCCAATAAATTGTGAGTGGGATATGCTATTTGGATTATTTGAATAATATATAAATTAGATTATGTGATTATGAGTGAGTGGATATGTTTATGTGAATTATAATTTAATTTGGTTATTTGAATCATTGAATTAAGGAACTGAATATTCAATATACCTTGTTATGTGATATAATGCGATAATATGATATTCGTTCATGTTTTGGAAATGCAATGGCATTGTATTGATGATGTTTCGGAAATGCAATGACATTTGATAGATGATGAATCATGAAAGAAAGTTTATGCATAAAGAAGAGTTTTGTGCATGTGGATTATAGATTTGAACACTAGCCCCCTCGGTAATCAATATGGATATCGATGTTGATGATGTTTGGAGCACCTCACGACTCCGAGGGTTGTGAGGAACGACATAGTGATCCAATATCTTTGTTGGAGTCGAACATGGTGAAGGCTGATAGGGATGTAGAAGCCATGAAGGATGAAATAATCCTATGTAATCTGTTGTGATATGACCAATGTTGATAATGTCGGGAGCACCTCGCGACTCCAAGGGTGGTGAGGAACGACATGGTGATCCAATATCTCTGTTGGAGTCGAACAGGGTGAAGGATGACAGGGATGTAGAAGTCCTAGAGGATGAAATAGTCCTATACAATCTGATGTGTTATGGTCATGTTATCGATATCCGAGTTATGGAGACGATAAACGCTTTGGGGTAGAGGAGATAATTTGTAATGGGGCCCTGAAAACATGAGTTTTGAAAAGAACATGCATCTGCATCAATTACTTGTAATGTTGAATTATGTTTTAATGTGCAATAACACATGTGCACCATATCTTATTCACTGGGTGAGTGTATGCTCATCCCACGTTATCTAACATTTCAGGTAGTTATTGTTATAAGATGGATTGACGGGAATCTTCAGATAGCTTGACAGAGAGTGCTGCGCTAGGCGACGACCTGTGAGTTGTGGACTTGCCACCAAAAATAGTTTTTATGTTTGAATTGCCACACTTTTAATGAACTCGAGATCTTTATAGAAATGTTATAAAATTAATATCGTTACCTTTTAAATAAATGAATTTAATTTTAAACGAAAAAGTTTGAAATATTCGAGGCTTGACAAGGGTGGTAGCATTATTATTTTGAAAAATTACTTGAAATCTCGAGGTTTTACAAGAGTGGTATCATAGCATTATTATTCTTGATAGAAGTTTGTTACAAGTTGGTATCAGAGCATTATTATTTGAAAAAAAAAATGCTTGAAATTTCGGGGTTTCACACACAATACTAAAAGTAAAGATCTTCAAAAGATTATATTTCATACCTGACCGTTTTACAAAAATTCATTTTTTTCTCAACATCTTTTGCCCTCTTTCTTTTTTCTTTCACCCCCTCATTTTTTTCACTCTCTTTTTGTGCCCCACTCAACTTCATCTTTTTTTTTCTTCTTTCTTTTTCCTCTTCATCCTCCCTCTTGAGTTTCAATTGATCTTTATAAACTTCTTTCGGACTCAAAGGTAGTAGTGTTACGGACTTCCCATTCATTTGGAAGCTATACCTATTTTTCCTCCCATCATGCAATACTCTCCTATCATATTGTCATGGCCTACCCAATAATATATGTGTAGCTTGTATGGGAACCACATCACAAAGTACTTGATCTTCATATGTCCCAATATTGAAAGTAAGAAGTACTTGCTTACTTACCTTCAACTCACCATAATCACTCAACCATTGTAACTTATAAGGGCTAGGATGTGGCATTAAAGGTAATCCCAACCTCTCTACCATACTAGTGCTAGCTACATTGGTGTAACTTCCCCCATCAATGATGAGACTACAAGCTTTGTCCCTCACAAGACATCTAGTGTGGAAAATATTCTCTCTTTGCTTAGCCGTCTCATCCACCTTGGTTTGGGTGTTGAGAGATCTAATTAGGGGTGGGCGTTTCGGTTTCCGGTCCGATTATTGAAGGAATCGAAACATATTCGAAAATTTAGGTTCGGTTTCAGTTCTCAAAACTCAAGAACCGAACGATTCCGGTTCCGATTCGGTTTCAGTTATTTTTCGGTTCTTTGTTCGATTTTTTTATTTAAAAACCTAGCTTTGAGTAAACGTGAAGATATGTACAAAAAATAAATAAGTGTTGAGTCAAAATTTCCCAAATAAATCCATTAGCAATTAGAAATGTAGGATCTTTGTCTTCTGTTGTTCTATCTATTTTTTATGCTGGAATGCCTGGATCACCCGGACTAAAAAAATGATAATGACGGCATATAGACATATTTACTATAACATAAAATCATTTAGGTCATTTGAACCTAGGTATACTTCGAAGATAACAAAAGATTTTTAATGAACTTTTATCTCAGACTTCAATGTAAAATCACAATTCACTAATGCACCTCCACAAAATTCACATACATGTCAAACCACACATTCTTCCCAAAATTAATTCAATACATATCAACACAACAGTCATTATCTTAATTTGTAAATACTGCACCTAAAAAATGCACTGAATCAACGCGAGTGAGAGACTAGACATCCAATCTTTTAAAATTGGTGCAAAGAATTTCATGTAAGATGTAACACGATATAAACAATTTAACAATTATCATAATATATCAAAGTAAGTTTGATTTGTACACTCTATCATGTAAAGCAACACAGAAAATGTCAAAAGTGTCACGTGAACTTAATTTTTAAATTAAGAATGTTCGGTTCTTGGTTCGGTTTTCAAATAGGAACCGATCGGTTTTTGGTTCTCTATTTTTGGGTTTCGGTTCTCATTTTTCTCCTAAAGAACCGATTGGTTTTTTTTTGTTCGGTTCCGGTTCAGTTCTTTTGGTTCCGATTTTTTTGTCCACCCCTAAATCTAATGGTGACCAAAGACTTGGGTGGATTAACAACTCCCTCCACCTCTTCTTCCGTGCCATCACTATCTCCTCCACCTTGCACTCTCTCTTCGTCATCTTCATCTTCCGAGTACCACTCCCCATTTTTAATAAAAATTACCCTATTGTTAGGGCACTCTCGAGAATAATACCCCCGTCCTCTACATTTGAAGCATTCAATGTCCCTACTCCTAGAAGCGGTAGGGACAAACTTGGGCTTATCCTTGGAAAAACCAACTTCCTTCCCCTTGGAGGCTTCAATGTTTTCTTGAAGGGGCGTTTTATCAACCTTATCACTCCCCCACTTAGACTTCCAAGGGGAACTAAGACCCCCCAAAAAATTTCTTGTCCCTTTCTTTTAAATTTCTCATTCTTCTTCAATTGGGCCTCCACTTTAATAGCCATGTGTACCAACTCCTCCATCTTCACATAATGGTGTAATTCCACCACATTGGCTATCTCCCTATTCAATCCACTCACAAATCGAGCCATGGTGGCTTTTCTATCCTCCTCTATGTTAGCCCTCATCAAAGCCTTCTCCAACTCCTTGTAATAATCTTCAACCCCTTTAATTCCTTGAGTAAGAGTTTGTAATCTTTGACAGAGCCCCCTATAGTAGTGACTTGGTACAAATATTTTTCTCATAAGACTTTTCAATTCATCCCAAGTATCCACACTACCTTCTAGATTCCTTCTCCTAGTGAGCAATAAATTATCCCACCAAGCTAAGGCATAGTCGGTAAACTCCACTACCGCTAACTTAACTTTTTTATCCTCTGAGTACTTATGACATTCAAAAATAAATTCCATTTTCCTCTCTCATTCTGAGTAGGCATCCGGATCACTCTTCCCATGGAAAGAAGGAATTTTCATCTTTATTCTTCCAAGATTACCATCCACTCCATCCCTACCCCTAGGGTTCCTCCCATGACCTCGACCAAATCCCCTCACATTCCTACCCATGTTCCAATTTTGGTCACTACCCCCTTCACTCTCCAATTCATCATCATCCTCATACTCATCTCTAGGCCTTCTCCAATCACCCCTCCTAACATTATCATCCCTTGGGGGTGGAACTTCCCTCCTAGTCCCCAATCTCGCTAATCTCCCCTCCAATCTTCCCCCATATCCCCCATGGTAACCGTGAGAGCTTGTATCATATCCCTCAACTCTTGAGTTTGTGCATTGGAATCTTGTCCACTTGAAGTATGTGTATTAGCCATGGAGTGTAAGTGTGCAAGTGTCCTCACAATATATTTTTTGCTCGTGTTTTACTCAATTAGGCTTTTTCCCTCTAATGAGCTCACCACTCTTGCCTTTTACCACTCCTCACTTTCTTACCCAAACTCTCCAAGGAACGTAATTCAACTAAATTGAGAATTCAATTCTTGTGTAGCACAAATTCCACAAACAACAAAGGAAGCAAAGGAAGAATTGATACAATAGCAAGTAGAATTTAGTTCCTTGTTATTATACAAGAAAGTAAGGAATTGAACTTGATCAACAAGATTTTCAAGGGTATAGTCACAATAAGCTTGATGTAAGACACAAGGAATTCAACTAGGAATGTGTTTGTTAAATGAAAGGTAGGATTCAATATGAAAACACTCTTTGAAACATTTTGTCAAACACCTAGGATGCAAACTTGAATAGTTTAGGATTTTCAAGTATTTGTTCAAATGTAACCCCCAAAAACTTTTCAAATTAATAATAACAACAATGTCCAATATGTAGGAATCATGAAATACTCATGGGCATACAAAATTTCCAATTTTTCCTCAATTTTCGTTTTTTTTTTTTTTGAATAACAAGAATAAAAACAAGAAATGTAAAGATAGGACTACCAATTTTTAGAGTCGAGCTCTGATACCAAATGATGCGAACCCCCTTGGTGTTTAAACAAAAAATTTTCACAATCAATTTTGTATCAATCCAAGAAAGCTAAAAATGGTAATGGATAATCTTGACCCAAGTTTAACTCAACCAAAATTCTAAGGAAGATGAACCCTAGCCCAATGGAGAGATTAAGACAAATACCAAGATATTGTGGAATAAACAATAACAAATACATAAGATAGATTCTCAATATATAAGTTGAAGAAAATCTCAAGAATAGTTACAAGTAAAGAAAGGAATTTACCTTTCTAAAAGCTCTCCAATGGAGTGTTCTTCATGTCCAAAAAACTAGCATAGGGTTTGAGCCATGTACAATATGTATACAAAGGTGAAAACAAAAAGTTTGAAAAATTGTACAAAAACCCTCGCTTTTTGAATTCGGAAACTATTTCGGTCGACCACTTGATCGACCGAAATGGAACTTTCGGTCGTACATCGCTCAGCCGAACCTGACTGAAGCTACCTCTAAAATATCTGCAGAGTTTCGGTGGACCGGAGTGACTTTCGGTCGACTGAAATGTCCTGAGCTTCCAAAATTAGGTAATTGACCTCAATCTTGCTCTCGTTCATGTGGACTTGATTTCAGAGCTTGAAAATGAGTCCCGCCATCGACTCTTGGACCTCTTTGGCCTTGGATCTTGTCATAGGCCCCCACCAGTATTCTTATCGAGGGTTGACTTTTTTGACTTTGACTTGATTGACTCCTTTGATTCTCATCATACGACGTGGAGAAATTTGATGGGAGAATTAATTTTGGTTTGTGACAGGTACAAGTCAAGGATATTTTAATTCAGGAGGGTCTGCACAAACCTTTGAAAGGAAAACCAACCGAGAGTTCTAACAAAGGAAAAGAAAAAGAAACTGAATCCAGCAAGAGTGATGAAGATTGGGAAGATATGTATTTGAGAGTTGCTAGTACAATACGACTTTGTTTGGCTAAGAATTTTCTTGCAAATATTCATGGGATATGTGCTGCTAAGGAACTTTGGAAAAAACTGGAAGAGTTGTATCAGACGAAGAACTTATCAAATCGCTTATATCTGAAGGAACAGTTTCATTCATTGAGAATGGGCACAGCTACAAAAATCTCCGACCATCTTAGTGTTCTTAACGGGATTGTTTTTGAATTGGAATCTATTGGAGTCAAAGTTGAAGGTGAGGATAAAGCGCTGAGGCTCATCCGGTCTCTTCCATCCACGTTTGAGCACATCAAGCCGATTTTGATGTACGAGAAGGAAATGGTGAACTTTGCAGAAGTTACAAGTAAGTTGATCTCTGAAGAATGGAGATTAGGTGGAGGCAATAATTCATCTGAAAATAAATTTGCTTGTTACTTAAAAGTGGAAGAGGGGTAACTCCATGAAGAAGAAAGTTGTATGTTGGAATTGTGGACAATCCGGTCACGTAAGAAGAAACTCTCCAAAAGGTGGAGCAGACTCGGCTGACTCCTCGAATGTGGACAATGCGACTCTCCTGGTGGAGGGCGGTGATGATGTACTTTGAGTAGGATGTGACATCCTCATGGCATGATGCCCGTTGCCATGATAGACGATGTGTTCTTACTGGCAGGTGCATGTGTTAGCACACAACATTGGTTTGACTTGGATGCAAGGTGTGTGGTTAAATTGATGTCGATGGCTGATGTGCTCCTATGGAAAATGAAACAATAGGAGTTGCACCATAATTTTTCAGCAATTTTGTTTCGACATGAGCCGATGAAAAGTTTGGGATTCGTTGATAATTCTGAGTGATTATACTCATATGGTGAAGTATTGGATCGTCAAAGTGGAAAAAGCTTGCCTGTTTACCCAATGATTAATTTTTCAATATTTTGGCTCGAATGAATTTGTGTTAAGGTGGAGATTGTTGGGATATTTGACCCAAATTAAGAATGAGAATATCTTGGATAATTGATTTTCCTATTAAAGTGATTAACTTGGAGACCAAGTTAAAGGTGAAAAGGAAAATAAAGACTTTATTTTGGTATTCTACTTCAATAAGGAAACTTACTTGGACATGAATTCTACATATTCTAGGGATTTTTTTTACCTATAAATATGTGTGTTAGGATCCATAATATAATGAATCTTATGTGAGACTAATTAGAGAGAATTGGAGAGCTTTATCTTTGTAGTTTCTTGTGAACTCTTTGTGGGATAATTTAAATGGTAGAAACTTGGGTTAGATAGAAGTTCATTATTTGTATTTTCTCTTTAGTCTATGAGATTGAGTTGGTGAGTGAAATTCTATATAATTGTAACAATTTATTATATAGTGAAAGGCTTTGGCGATCCGAAAATTTTGGGTTGTTGTTATATATTTTCTAGTTGCTCAATTATTTCTTGAACATCAAAAAGATCATGTGAGTTAAAGAGGAGAATCAACCTGTAATTCCCAATAGAATGAAGAGAAAATAAATTTCAAAAAGAGAACTCCATAGAGATACAGAAGCAATTTTGACCAAAATGATATGATATCAATGTTCTATCAAAGTCATTTCAGTCTCTGATAATAAAGTTGCAAGAGAATGCAATGTGAATTTTAGACAATTGAACCCTGAAGAAAAATGTAATAATGTGAATAGATTTACAAAAAATAAAAAATAAAAAAAGGAAGAAGTTGAATAGTAGCTGAACATAATTGGAGATCCAAAAAAAACACAATTTTAAAATTTGA
Organism: Ligustrum vulgare; assembly: GCA_963555705.1. Taxonomy (NCBI): domain Eukaryota; kingdom Viridiplantae; phylum Streptophyta; class Magnoliopsida; order Lamiales; family Oleaceae; genus Ligustrum; species Ligustrum vulgare. Next base: position 32,552,906 of record OY743186.1, on the reverse strand, counting down.
CTGAAAAATAAAATTACAAACTGCAAGCAATTTAACTAATCACTCGCCTTAATACAAAGGGTAATTAACGCAATTAGTCCCTACCTTTCACAACTTTTGTGGAATTCGTCCTTACCTTTGTTTTTTGGAAAATTGCACCCTTACCTTCTGACTTTCTTGCCAAAATCATCCTTGCCGTCAACTTCCGTCAAATTCAGCCGTTCTCCCATGTAATTAAGACTCACTTTGATTTAATGTTGATGGCAATTTTGGAATTCAATAAAAAAAACTAGCTTACATTTAAAAAAAAAAAAAAAAGATGAAGACAAAACTCAATACTAAAAGTCACTTTGGTGACAATCTAATTTATTCCATCTGAGCTCTGTAACTGTGTAGGTTGAATACTATATCACTAGTGATAATACTACCTAGTTATAGAAATGAAAGTGAAGATAGATTTTCTTGAATTTATGGGGAGATGAAGATAATAAATAAGAGCAAAAAAATAATGAAAGTGAAAGATTTATTTATTTTGAATTTACGGGGTGGTGAAGATAATAAAAGCAAAAAAAAAAAAAAAAATGAATTTTTGCTTTTTATTATGGTATGTTGGAAATTAGATTGTCTTAGCCAATGTTTGAATATATAGCATTATAATTTGTTCATGAGATGCAATTTATGTAAGAGTTCCTTTAATTTCAGTATTTTGTTAACAATGGATATGGAGTAATGTGCAGTGACTTCGTGAAGAAGATGATGACAAACTATCCTGCCTCAAATTTTTTGGTTCGTGAAAATCATCCCCACCTTTCATGATTTTTGCGATATACATCCCTACCTTCTAACTTTTATTGTGATACACATCCCTAACTTTAATTAATTAGTGTTAAATGCATCTCTACCTTATCTATTTTGCCAAAATTGTCCCTATCTTTTACAGTTTTATGCAAAATATGCCCCATTGAATTGGAAAAAACCAACAGTTTACTGCTTTAGAATAATTTCACATGTGTATATACAATAGCAAATTCAATGTTTAAAAAAAAAACACCCAATTCAACCATACAAAGTTGTAAAAAAGCAATTGATGAAGTAAATCACCATTACCAATGGATAAGATCGTCATTACAAAAAGTCATACAACTACAAAAAGAAGACTTGGGGATGGCATCAAAAATCAAAAAAAATTATGAACACATGTAACTCATGACCCAGTTGTTCGAGGTGGTGATGCTCCTTTCCAACATACCCACAATAAAAAGCAAAAATTCAATTTTTTGCTCTTATTATCTTCATTACCCCATAAATTCAAAAATATTTATCTTTACTTTCATTTCTATAACTAGGTAGTATTATCTCCAGTGATATAGTATTCAACATATACAGTTATAGAGTTCAGATGAAATAATTAGATTGGCGCCAAAATGAATTAAAGGTATTGAGTTTTGTCTTCAACTTTTTTTTTTTTTTTTTGTAAGCCAGTTTTTTATTGAATTCCAAAATTCTCCTCAACATTAAATCAAAGTGAGTCTTAGACTCTTAATTAAATGTGATAACGGCTGAATTTGACAGAAGCTGATGGCAACGATGATTTTGGTAAGAAAGTGAGAAGGTAGGGGTGCAATTGCCAAAAAAACAAAGGCATGGACGAAATCCGCAAAGGTTGTGAAAGGTAGGGACTAAATGCTCTAATTACCCTAACACAAAAGAAAAAAAAAACGTTGGAAAAAATATTGATTTTGTACAAATTGCAACATCTCACATTTTTCCTAATCTTAGAAAAAAAATTATGAAAATCAAAGTAATGTATAGATACATGTTCTTTATGTATTGATGCATGCAAGCGATTATTTAGAGTTCCAGCACGTTTTGAAAAAATATATGGTCTTTGATTGGCTACATTAACCTCCAATCACAGCATGCCACCTGTCTTCACCTTGATTGAACTTCCTCATGCAGCTTGCCACCTCGTGCTTTTAGCCTTGTGACTCCTTAAAGCTAGTTTAGGGGGCTGATTGACTTGATTTCCTAGAAACTAATAATTTAATCTTGTGTAATGTTGAAAACACCTACCAATCCCTTTTACAAATAGAGAGTAATTCGAACATAAGAAAGACATCAAACCCCCTAAAGAAAACAATTCAAACTCTTTCCAAACACATTCTTAATTTTATAGCTTTAAGGTATTTTGTCATTTTTGATTTTTTTTTTTTTACTCTGAATGAGGGCATGTTAATATAGCCCCTATTTGGTAAAACTAAAACTTTAGATCTTAATAAAGTCAACAATTAATCATAATCACATATTTCATGTGTTCCATGACTTTTTAACCACACATCTCATTAACTTTTTATTAAAATCTGCTAAAAATTTAATTTTAATCTATACCAAACATGGGCATAATATCTTATCCTAATAATTTCTAATCCATACTTGTAGAGATTTTACATCAATTATATAAAAAAATTTATGACTCAACAATGATCGGAGTCTGATTACAGGTGCATGATGAAATGTATCGATACCATGTCTCGATACATATAGTCCTACAAGAACATGTATCAATACATAGTTATAATGTATCGATACATAAAGACATTTTTCAGGACAAGGAATTCTGATTTGTTATCCTTTATCGTTTTCAATTCTCGGTAAATTTAAGTAACATTCGTTCTTATTATATGTTCTTAAATGCTACTTCGTGCTATTTACTTGTTATTTTCATAATTGAATAAAAGAATATTTTACATAACATTATTGTCACACTCTATCCCACTTGTAACTTTGCCTATAACACTTGTCTTGATATTCGTGCTACAATATGGTTATGCTTGTTAATATACTTTAGGGGTTTTGACTTCCTACTTCAACTTGTGGAATGCCACGCTTGAATTCAGGATTTTCCCCAGTTGTTATATTCGTGCTTGGAATAGTAGTTGATATGTAATATTACACCATTAAAAGTCATGTTCTTGAAAAGAAAAATATTGTTACTTGCTGAATACGTTGTATTCATGTTTTTCTTGTTTTCAACTTATAGATATTGGAACAACAAATATTTCAAGCTACTTAAAAGGAATGGCAGGTGTCTTCCGATGGGTCAAAGTATATGTATATTTTTTAGACTAAAATATGGAGCTACATACCTGAATTTTCAACTCATTATCGATATGTATTTACTTGAATGCGGACTGAGTATTATCATGCTGATATATTTAAATTTTGTATTCGACGGTTATAATTTTACAAATATTTAGTATGTTTGGTGCTTGTAAAATGTGACGGCTTCGGGATCTTTTATGTAGTTAGTATTAAGGGGATAGAGGTTGATGAGGAGAAGATCAAAGCCATTAAGGAATGGCCCACTCCCACAAGTGTTACCGAGGTAAGAAGTTTTCATGGATTAGCTAGTTTTTACCGACGTTTTGTCAAGGATTTTAGCACACTAGCTTCACCATTTACAGAGGTTGTCAAAAAGCATGTTGAGTTTAAATGGGGGGAGGCACAAAAAAATGCGTTTAATGAAATAAAGAACAAATTGTGCACCACCCCGATTTTATCCTTGCCTAATTTTGACAAAACTTTTGAGATTGAATGTGATGCTTCAGGCATAGGTATTGGAGCAGTTTTGATGCAGGAAAAAAGGCCTATTGCCTACTTTAGCGAGAAGCTCAATGGAGCCGCCATGAACTACACCACCTATGACAAGAAGCTCTATGCGTTGGTGAGAGCATTAGAGACATGACACCACTACTTGTGGCCTAGGGAGTTTGTCATCCACACCGACCATGAGTCATTGAAGCACTTGAAGGGCAAGGGAAGTTGAGCAAGAGGCATGCCAAATGAGTGGAGTAGGTGGAAACCTTTCTGTATGTCATCAAATACAAATAAGGTAAGGAGAATGTGGTGGCCGATGCTCTTTCTCAAAGGTATGCTCTTATTACTACCTTGAGTGCCAAGTTGTTAGGTTTTGAGAGTGTTAAAGACTTGTATGTGCATGATGCGGATTTTGCAAGTATATTCGTTTCATGTGAAATGGTTGCATGTGATAAATATTATAGGCATGAGGGGTTTTTATTTCGTGAGGGTAAACTTTGTGTGCCAAATTGCTCATTGAGGGAGTTGATGGTGAGGGAGACCCATGGATGGGGTTTGATGGGTGACTTTGGGGGTGAGGAGGACCTTGAAAATCTTGCAAGAACACTTCTTTTGGCCTAAAATGAGGAGGGACGTTGGGAGAATTTGTTCTAGGTGCATAATTTGTAGGAAGGCCAAATCCAAGGTAGAACCACATGGATTATATACATCCCTACCCATTCCTAGTGGATCGTGGACCAACATTTCCATGGATTTTATCTTAGGTCTATCTAGGTCTAAGAAGGGGAATGATTCCCTCTTTGTGATAGTTGGCCGATTTAGTAAAATGGCACACTTCCTTACTTGTCATTAAATTGATGATGCCACTCGCATAGTCGACCTATTCTTTAAAGAAGTAGTGAGACTACACGGGATTCCTAGGAGCATTGTGTCGGATAGAGAAGTCAAATTTCTTAGCCACTTTTGGAAGGTTTTGAGGGGAAAAATTGGGGACTAAACTTTTATTTTTCACGACGTATCACCCTCAAACTGATGGTCAAACCGAAGTGGTTAATGGAACTTTAACACAACTTCTTCGCACTGTCCTTAAGGGAAATCTAAAGAATTGAGAAGAGTGTTTACCTTTTGTTGAGTTTGCGTATAATCAAAGTATTCATTCGACTACTTCTTTTTCTCCATTTGAGATTGTCTATGGTTTTAACCCATTAACTCCTTTGGAATTGATTATGTTGCCTATTGATGAAAGAGGTAGTTTAGATGGGAAGAGGAAGGCGGAGTTAGTCAAATCTCTCCACGAGAAGGTCAAACTCCAAATCGAGAGGAAGAATGAACAGTATACCTCCAGTGCCAACAAAGGTAGAAAGCGAGTGTCATTCGAGGTCGGTGATTGGGTATGGTTACATTTGAGGAAGGAGTGGTTCCCAAATCAAAGAAAATTAAAATTGCAACCACGTGGTGATGGCCCCTTTCAAATCCTCGAGAAAATTTATGACAATGCGTACAAGCTTGACCTCCCTGGTGAGTACAATGTATCAACTTCTTTTAATGTTTTTGACTTATCCCCTTTTGATCCAGGTGAAAATTCGAGGTCGAATCATTTTCAAGAGGTAGGTATGATGAGAATCAAGGGAGTCAATTAAGTCAACCCTCGATAAGAATACCGGTGGGGCCTATGACAAGATCCAAGGCCAAAGAGGTCCAAGAGTCGATGTTCAAGCTCCGAAATCAAGTCCACATGGAAGAGAGCAAGATTGAGGTTAATTGCCTAATTTTGGAAGCTCGGGACACTCCGGTCGACCGAAACTCTGTAGAGATTTTAGAGGTAGCCTCAGTCGGGTTCGGCTGAGCGATGTACGACCGAAAGTTCCATTTCGGTCGACTAGGTGGTCGATCGAAATAGTTTCCGAAAGTTCCCGAATTCAAAAAGCGGAGTTTTTTGTACAATTTTTCAAACTTTTTGTTTTCACCTTTGTACATATTGTACATGGTTCAAACCCTAGGCTAGTTTTTTTGACATAAAGAACACTCCATTGTAGAGCTTTTAGAGAGGTAAATTCCTTTCTTTACTTGTAACTATTTTTGAAATTTTCTTCAACTTATATATTGAGAATTTTTCTTGTGTATTTGTTGTTGTTTATTCCACAATATCTTGGTATTTGTCTTAATCTCTCAATTGGGTTAGGGTTTATCTTCCTTAGAATTTTGGTTGGTTTAAACTTGGGTCAAGATTATCCATTTTTACCATTTTTAGCTTTCTTTGGTTGATACAAAATTGATTGTGGGAATTTTTGGTTTAAACACAAAGGGGGTTCGCATCATTGTACTTAACAGACATATTTTCTTTTGTTCTAATAAAATCTTCGAACCACCTGACGCTCTGATACCATTTCTTTGGAATTACACGTTGATTCCCCTTCTTTAACCCACAGATCTTTTTGATATTCAAGAATTAATTGAGCAACAAGAAAATAATATAATAACAACGCAAAATTTTCGGATCGCTAAAGTCTTTCACTATATAATAAATTGTTACAATTATATAGAATTTCACTCACCAACCCAATCTCGTAGAATACAGAGAAAATACAAATAATGAACTTCTATCTAACCCAAGTTTCTACCATTTAAATTATTCCAAAAAGAGTTCACAAGAAATTACAAAGATAAAGCTCCCCAATTCTCTCTAATTACTCTCACATAAGATTTACTATATTATGGCTTCCTAACACACATATTTATAGGTAAAAACAACCCTTAGAATATTTAGAATTCATATCCAAGTAAGTTTCCTTATTGAAGTAGAATACCAAAATAAAGTCTTTTATTTTCCTTTTCATAAGTAAGTTTCCTTATTGAAGTAGAATATCAAAATAAAGTCTTTTATTTTTCTTTTCACCTTTAACTTGATCTCCAAGTTAATCACTTATGTACTCTGTGTTTACTTTTTAGTGCATATTTGTATAATTTTTTCCCCCCATGTGCTTGCTTTCAATTTGAGGGTGTTGCAATGGCCAATCCTATAATATTTGCTCTTTATATTCTTTCCTCCATCTACATTTGCTTCACATAGATATTCATTAGTACTTTTACTTTCAGCTTACATTCTTCTCTTTTTTTTTTTAAATAAATACAGAAGTGCGATGCTGCTTTGTCCACTAAAATTTGATGTATTTATATTGGACATGAGAAAGATCATACCTCATAAAATTGTACAGCTCTACAGCTGTATCCCACGATTCCCAACCTAGTTGTTCAACGAAACCAATAAGGCAGTGATAGTGATGCAATTCCAATCGAACTCACTCACCTACACACAATGTTCAGTTTATTTATTTATTTTTATAAGTTTGTACTGCAACATATAATTTTAAGAATAAATGCATAATTACCCCTCATGGTGTGGTCAAGACGTCAAGTTGATAGAATAGGAAAACGAATACTTTGGTCATCAGTTCAATTCTTCTTATCAGCACTTTCTTGATCGAGTATGTAGCAACGGGCTTGCGTAGTGTGGTTTACTTGATTTGTAAGTTATTGCATCAGTTCGAGGATTTACCCAATGAATAGTGATTACAAGTTCTCTCGTAAATCAAAAAAATAAAATAAATGCATAATTTTGTGTACATAACAAATTTGTTAACTACCATTTCTCGACGTCATTTAGAGATAAGCATAAATCTGCGACTAAAAAAATTTGTTTTCTAACAATATTTCCACTCCAAGCCTATCATCATTACGTAGAGCAATTGGCAAGGTATGATAGTGATCTCACCACGCGTCTCATGCTATTTTTATTCAAAGTGGGCGCAAACTGCGTTAGATTGATTGCAAAATAAAATAATATTTTATTGATTAGTATAAAGAAAAAATAAGAATTTAAAAATTTTGTTGTTTTCTATATCTATATCTACATATTTTATTTATTTATATATATATAAAAACAAAGTTTTTACCAAAAATAGCACTCACTCTTTTCAGCCAAAATGTACTTGTCAAATTTGGAAAGATTTTACCAAAAAGACAAGAATTAAAAAATAAATAAAAAATGATTGCATTTTTAAAAGTATAATGATTGTAAATTTGAATTACACTTTTGAGATCTACATGTATTTGTTTTCAAATATAAATAAATAAATAAATAAAATGTTTTGAACACTTTAAATTATATAAAAAATAATGGTAGTTAAAATTTTTTGTTTATAAACAAAGAATGTGATGGTTTTGGGGTAAAAATTAGTGATTAAAAAGTGGAGATAAAAAATATATGTGATTAAAAAGTAGTTTAAAAGTGTGTTGTTTAAAAATATTTTGTCAAACAGAGATACTTTGTTCTAATTCCAAAAAAGGACAATTTTATTTATTTATTTATTTTTAACAAAATTATTTTTTACTTAATAGGATGATTTATTTTAATATAACTATTAATCTCAGTATGTATCCTAACATCATTTTTTTTTGTGAGAAATGTGAAAAAATTATATCAAAAGTATCATAAGTTTAATTTAAAAAAAAAAATAGATAATTTTCTATTGTTATAAAAAAAGTATTCAAAATCCATAATTTAGAGATTTTGTTAAATTAATTAAAAAAAAATTATTCAAAAATATTCCCCTTAATCATAGTATAACTAATTTGATAAAGTAACATTAAATTATTTCTAAATATATAAAATTATATTATAAAATGTGTTGAAAAACGTTTAAATAACCCGAAAATGTTTTAGTTTAAAGAACGAAAAATGTTTTAGTTTAAAAAACTTAAGAACATTCATTATATTGTATATTTTTTTATAAGTTTTTCAATTAGATTATATAAAAAATAAAAAATTGAACGATTAATCCAAAAAATTTCTTTTAAATCAAATAATTTCATACTTGATTGAATATGATTTTCTATCATATGTAATGACAGTTAACAAGAATTAGAATTAATTACTCTCGCATGTGGAATGTATTTGAAATATCCTATGGGTAACTATCAGTATTAAAATTATGTTTAAGCATGTGTTAGATAAACTTGCAAAAATGGTTTATAAACCATTTTATAAACCACGCAATTTCTTATATTGTGTATTTTTTATAAGTTTTTCAATTAGATTATATAAAAAATAAAAAATTAAATGATTAATCCAAAAAATTTCTTTTAAATCAAATAATTTCATACTTGATTGAATATAATTTTCTGTCATATGTAATAACAATTAACAAGAATTAGAAGTAATTACTCTCGCATGTTGGAATGTATTTGAAAAATTCTATGGGTAACTATTAGTATTAAAATTATGTTTAAGCATGTGTTCGATAAACTTGTAAAAATGGTTTATAAACCACACAATTTCTTAAACCATTTTTTTAACTATACGCATTATTGTATTATTTTGAAGTCGACAAGTATGTAATATAGGCGTCGTCGAATATCTCAACAAGAAATTTAATAAAATATAACAAGTTAGAACAAACTATAAAGACATTGTTCGTAAAATTGTCCAAAATATCAAATGTCAAAGTTTTACTTTATTTTTTTTACTTCATTTTAAATTATATCATTTAAGTTATATAATACTCCGTGTTCAGAAAATCTGAAATGGTTCGACCTGAAAGAGATAATAGGTCAAGGGTCAGAAGATTGAATCGGGTTTAATCGGGGTCGAATCGATTTTAATTAAAAAATAAATAATTATTTCAAAGATTAGAAAATTTTCTAAAAAAATTATTTTACAAATAAAACGACATTTACTCATTTGGAGTAAAATTAAATAAATAAAAAATATAACAACAATATTCTTTATCAATTCAAAGCAAATATAGATTTATGGTTGTTAATTTTATTTATTAAATTTTATTTCAAAATAATTTAATATATATATAAAAAAAAGATAAAATAACTTATTTAAAAAATTAAAGTTTAACAAACAAATAAGACTCTGTTCGACTAAAATTAATTGAGAAATAAATGGAATGTTAATTATTTAGTTGATTTATTTGTGTTTTCTAGATAAGATATGAGGTTAAAAATTGGAGAGAGAAAATGTAGATGGTTAAAAAGTTGTATGAAAAATTGTGTAAATTAATTTTTTGGTTGATTTTATCTTTTTCCTAATTAATTTATGGCCACCGAACACAGCCTAAATAGTAAATAAAACTATTTTTTTAAAAGTGACAAAGAATTTTAAAAAGAAAAGAAAAGAAAAGAAAAATCTTATAATGCTCATAATTTCTTATTTTTTATTAGTTTTGTAAATGTTGCATTTCTTATTTTGATTACTTTTTTTTTTTAAGTTTTGAATTTGATAATATTTTGTATTAAAATGTTGTCGTACTATATTTTTATTTGATATGATTGCATAATTAATATATTTTCATAAATTTTGATTGAAAATATTTCCGTGCATCGCATGAGTGAAAATACTAGTAATCTGTAATAGCAAAAGGGAAGAAAGTGTCTTCCCTAACGTAATCATTACTGTTTATAAATCAATTTATAAACAACATAATTTCTCAAACTAATTTTTAGTCATACAAAATTTCTCTCTTCACTTTTCAACCACACATCTTACTTTTTAAATAGTAAAAAAATCGTTTATAAATTGTTACAGTATTACCGAACAGTTCCAGCCAAAACGAGGCACGTGTATTGTAGTGTCCTTAAAATATATTCTCTCTTAGTGTAAATACTCGATGTAACAATTGAGCATCTGTATCCCTATCTTTGCCACACTCTTAAAATATATTCTCTCTTAGTGTAAATACTCGATGTAACAATTGAGCATCTGTATCCCTATCTTTGCCACACTTTTATTTAAGGGAGAGAGAGAGGTTCCAAATTTGCTGTCACTAGCCACTCCTGGTATCTCTGCTTTTGTTGATAAAAAGAGAATTGCGGAGTTAGTATCTAACCTATTGACTTTGCAGCAAACGGGTTTCAATATTTTTTTTCAGCATTTAAGTCCTTAAAAAAAATATTTATGAAGTATTGTGGTCCCTAAAATAGATGGATTACGTCCAAATGGTTGTTAAAATATGCATTTGATACTCTTGAGTCTTGCAAGTTTCCATTTTTTATCACATCACATTAATACTAAGAGTCTGGCTGGTGCAGAAGTTTTGGATGAATTTTAAGGGCCGTTCTCTTTGTGTTTCGATTTTGAATTTTGAGTTTTGGATTTTGTTTTGAATTTTAGATTTTGGTTGTTTATTTTGGAATTGCTGAAAACATGTTCTCTTTATAATTTTGGAAAACTGTTTTCAAAAATAGAAAACTGAAAAATGCGTTTACTTTGTAATTTTCTGATATATTTATTTTGTGATATTTTATATGTAAAAAATAGTTGATTTGTTGAATTACATTAATTTTAATGTCAATAAATCACTAGTTCTCTATATCAATAAATTCATCATTAATATTGTTTCAGCTAAACTAAAATTCAACACTATAACAAAATCTTAACATAGATCTATATATAATAACAAAATAATATAAGAACTTCAAGTGAATGATGTGTCTCACATTTACAAAAAAAAAAAAATAATAATAATCTTAACATGAATTTATATATAATGGCAAAATAACATAAGAACTTCAAGCAAAAGAAGTGTCTCACATTTACCAAAAAAAAAAAAAAAAACACTTAACATGGATCCATATATAATGACAAAATAATATAAGAACTTCAAGTGAAAGAAGTGTCTCACATTTACAAAAATAAAAAAATAAAAAAAATTACAAAAAATAAAAAATAAAAAATCTTAACATGAATCTATATATAATGACAAAATAATATAAAAATTTCAAGTGAAAGAAGTGTTTCACGTTTACAAATAAATAAATAAATAAATAAATAAATCTTAACATGGATCTATATATAATGGCAAAATAACATAAGAATTTCAAGTGAAGGTAGTGTCTCACATTTACACACAAAAAAAGTTCAAAACACGCGTTTTGGACTTTTTAACACAAAATATCCAAAACGTAATAAACTCATTTTGAGTTTTCTTTGTATTTTTTTTTTTGGAAAACGTATTTCTGAAAATGGGCAAAGTGAACACGTTTTCGATATTTTCAAAAATCGAAAATTCAAAACGGTCTGAAAATAGCAAAGAGACCTGGACTTTTGGAGGAATATGTAGTTAAAAAATGACTGAAAGTGGCCCCCATGTCACATCTCCCAATGACAAAGGAAATGGCTGGTAAGACTTAGCGCAGCAGTGTGTAGAGTTCGAATATTGAAATATTGAATTTATATCTTATTGCAAACGGCAGTTACCCAAACTTTGGGCTTACCATTAAGTTCTCCATCCTGTCTATGTGATGCATGCATAATTTGCGATTAACTTCCGCAACCAATGGCTTAGAACAGTGTCGATTGGGGCCTTTAAGGTGTGGGTCACCCAAAAAATGATGAAAATTTGATGGGCTCCATCTACTTTAACAGTTTTGGACGGAAACCTTCACTCGGGTACATAAATGACAGGTTTTGCCGTTTTGGGGATTTAAATGTTAGAAAATGACATTGAAAAGCTACTAAGTCATAGATTGGGGACTGATCCTGCAATTCTTCTTTGCACACAAATGTATCTAAATGAACAACTATTTTGAACAGTTCAGTGGATAATGGACATAGCATTTCCCAATGTATCCATTATCCACAATTCCACACTGGCACATGTAAAAATCTTTAAAATCCCCGGCAAAACATCCCCAAATGTACCCCTCTGCTGCTCTTCCTCACCGCAAGGGATGAGGAGAAGAAAAACTCTAAAACAAAGAGAAATTCTGTCCAAATCCCAGTAATCTTACAACATATTAGCTCATGTTTTTAAGACAAACTTAATTCTTAATAAATCAAATCCATAGAAATTGTTCAATTACTTCTATTCTGCATTTTTCATTGGAAAAAAAACATATAAATTTTAATCATTTCAAGATTTGTTGGAAAGTAAAAGGCCATGGAGAAGCTGAAGGAAGTGTGGAGTGTAATTATGATTGGGTTTGTGCTGAGCATATGGGGCGTCAACGGTCGTGAATTTGATGAGTTTTTTAGCAATAAAAGTGAAGTGTCATTCTTGGAGTCCATCTATGGAGCTTCAGCTGCTGCCATTCCTCCAAATGCTCTTATGGTGGGTCTCACTCTCGTTCAAGGAGCAGCTTCCAAAGGCGCTGGTAATTTTTCAGAAATTATGAATCTTTTTTCTGGGATTTTACTTATGGTTGTGCTTCTGGGATGTTTGTATCTTTCATTGGATAGATCTTGTAATTTTCTGTTGGGCTATCATAATAAGCCGATCCAAAATTTATGCTTGACACAGAAAATACTGCTATTTAATTTTCAGTGTTAAAACTCATTTGGGAGCCCCGAAATTCTTAGCCTGATATACGACTCTCTCTCTCTGTGCTTAATTTTTGCAGTGTGTTTGGATGGAACATTACCGGGCTACCACTTGCATCCTGGGCACGGGGAAGGAGCAAATAGTTGGCTCATTCAATTGGAGGTTTGTCACACTACTCTTGCAATGAATGTGTTCATACTTAGCTTTATATTCTACGTAATAAAGAACATATTTACGGACTGCTCTTTTATACAATCATTACAATTTATAAATTAATTTATAAACAATACAATTTTTTAAATCACTTTTTAATCACACACATTTTCTCTCTCCAATTTTTAACCATAAATTTTGCCTTGGAATTTGAAATGAATTGCGGCTGATTTTTTTAAAAAGCAGCCGAACACATTGTTAAGTTTAAAGAGCAAAACTTTTTACTAGCTCCAACAAACTTTTTATTTTTGGCTCTTTATTTTACTTTTTTATAAAAATAATTACTGTATTTCTTTATTTTTAATTAATATTTATTTTTTTATAATTGAATAATGAGTGATATCAAATATGTAATAAATAAAGTTAATCTACGACCATTGAAAATTGAAACTTGTTGAATGCATTTAATGATAGAGAGTGAATTCGGCTCTCTAAATTTGGAGAGTTAAACCCGCTCTCTAAATTAAAATGTTAAATTAGACAGTCTATTGTAGTAACATTTTAAGTATTGATTTTTTAAAATAAAGAACATTTTAAATTTAAAAAGTCTATTGGAGATGCTCTTAGCTCTCGAATATAGAATTTGAGCATTTGGATGCTGATTTTGTTATATCGAGGAATTGAATGCAAGTATATTTTGAATTCTCATTCATTCATCTCTCAACAGTTTTAACCTGAAAGAATTCTAACGAAAAGAAAAAGACTATTTAGAAATTTTTGGTGCCATGTATTTCTTTTAAGCTGCAGTCCACATTTAACATGAGCTTGCTTCTAATTCCTATATGTATCTCTTTAAAGATCATGATGGAATCTACGGATAATAAGCACCCTCTAAATCTTAAGGCTTTTCTCATTATAATTCATTTGTGCTTGAGAGATTAAATCCAGTTTTAGTACTTGGAAATTTTTGTTTTTATTTATACTATTTTTCTGTGTGGGTGTTACGGGAAGATGGAAAGAGTTTTTTTTTTTTAAATGAATAGTAATTTTTAGAAGAATGAATGCTTGAAATTTGGTTGAAAAGTCAAATATTGTGGGTTTCACTTTTAATGGATGGTTAAGATCGAATATTGTAGAAAAAAAAAGAATTTTAATGAAAATCAAACAAGGGCTAGATATGTTCTGCAATATGGTAGATTTAACCAGTGTTCTAAAATGCGTTAAAATGCGTTGTGTAGGGGCGATTAGGCGCAATGCGCCTTTAAAACGCCTCGCATGATCGCTATCCGCGGCTTAAAGCGTTTATAAAAGAAAAAAACCGATTTTTTCCGGTCCAACTAAATAAAACCGGTTTCGGACCGGTTAAAAACCAGAACTTTCCGGTCCAATCGGCTATAAACCAATCGAACCAATCAAATAGATTAATATTAATATTTTATTTTAAATTCTAATTAATTTAATTAGTTAAAATTAAATAATTAGTTAAAATTAAATTAATTAAAATTTTAACTAATACAAAATAAAATATATTATTATTATTATTATTATTATTATTATATAACAAAAAATTAACTAAAAACATAACTCATGGGGCTGTGCATGGCAACCCCAATTCTGAAGATGAGGAGCAGCTCCAAGCAACTTAATTTATAGAAGACTTGAGACTCCATTCATTCATTTCCATCTGATGTGAATGGTCACGGGTTCGAGTCTCTTGAGTGTTGGATTGGGGTTTTTAATTTCTTGTTGTATTATTTGGATTTTTTTTTTATATATAAATAAATAACAACTCCTCTATTTTGAAAATTGTTTTTTTCTTTTTATTCTCTTTTATTTATTCAAATCTCCAAATATTTTTATAAAAAAAATATATTTAATTTTTTAAAATAATATTAATAATGCGAAAAGCATTATGATGCTTATTCTTCGCATTACCACGCTTAAATTTGTAATTCTTAATTCTCGACATTGCCATCTCGCAACGCATTACGCCTTTTAGAACCTTGGATTTAACTCATCTTCTTTCATATTTTGTGTCCTCCATTATTTATCAAAACTTTGTTGTCAAGGAGCCTTACGAGGTCATTTATTCTTTCAATGGAAAAAAACTATTATGCTACTAATTTTTTGCAACAGATTGTGTATGACGAGTTCTCTTTTAAAGAGTCTTAATGTGATATAGTATACAGGAAAGGTTAAGTTCCCTTTTAGGTTAAATGATAGTAACTTTTTGAAATAAAAATTATGTACTTCAGGCTCATATATTTTAAGAATATATTAATGTTTCATTCACACAAGAAATTTAATTTGTGAAACTCGTGGCAGGGTGGAGGGTGGTGTAACAACATCAGAACTTGTGTGTACAGAAAAGGGACACATCGTGGGTCGTCCACACTTTTTGAAAAGAAGATTCCGTTCACTGGAATACTAAGCAACAATGCTGACGAAAATCCAGGTTCATTACCAGATAGTTTAGCATTTTTATCACTAACATTTATTCTTCTTTATTCTATTTCAAGTCCATTTGCAGCATTTTTTCCTTATTTCGATTTCCATTTGCAGATTTTTTTAACTGGAATAGAGTGAAGATACGGTATTGTGATGGAGCCTCCTTCGCTGGGGACAGTGAAGATAAGGTTTATAACGTTCTATGCCATTCTGTTCTTCATTTTTGTCTTTCTTGTTGAGTTTTGTTTAAATGCATGAAAATCGAGCGGTGATTTTTTATGCGTTTTTGTGTAGGCTACGGGATTGCAGTTCAGAGGACAACGTATATGGCTAGCTGCAATTGAAGACCTAATGTCAAAAGGAATGGGCCATGCAGACCAAGTAATTTCTCGCTATTCCTTTGGTGCTGCTTTTTTTTTTTTTACTCCCTTCTTCCCGCCCCTGCTAATTCCTTTTTAATACTACGAGCGCTGTTTCAGGCCCTTCTTTCTGGTTGCTCTGCTGGTGGTCTAGCCTCGATATTACATTGTGATGAGTTCCGAAGTTTATTTCCTGGAAGCACCAAAGTGAAATGCCTGACTGATGCTGGATTATTTATGGACGCGTAATTTTCAAATCTTTAATTCCTTAGTCGTCTCCAATTAAACTTTGACATTCTTATGACTTCAGAAACATTAATAGCCATTTTGGATTTGCAGCGTTGACGTATCAGGCGGACATACACTTAGAGATTTTTTCGGTGGTGTAGTTATTTTGCATGGTGTTAAAAGAAACCTGCCAAGCACTTGTACCGACCACCTAGATCCGACTTCAGTAAAGCGTTGCTCTTTTTTGCATTTTTCATTTCTCCCATTGATTCACACTGATCATACAAAATTTTATCGCTCACTCTTTACTGCTTTTTTCCTTCTCAGTGCTTCTTTCCACAGAATTTAATTGCCAACATTGAAACCCCGATGTTCATCCTCAATGCTGCCTATGATTCTTGGCAGGTTGATTTCATTTTATTGCTACGTGTATATTTTGTATTGTTTAAAAAGAGTTTTTTTTTTTTTTTTTAAATGAATAGTGATTTTTAGGAGAATTGATGAATGAAATTTGGTTGAAAAGTCAAATATGGTTGGTTTAACTAGTTGAGGGTTGATATTGAGTACTGTAGATTTTTTTTTTTTTTTTTTTAAAGAAACCAAACAAGGGCGAAAACGCATGAAGGTTACATTTTTATTACTTTCTTGTTTTAATGGTCAATAAATATGAAAGATAAATCATGATCAAATTCAGTTCTCCATTTTCCTCATTTATTCAGGTTCAGGAGAGCTTGGCTTCTCCTACAGCAGATCCTATGGGTACTTGGCATGACTGCAAATTGAACCATGCAAGATGTTCAACATCACAGATCCAATTTCTTCAAGGTGAATTTGATTTATTTGACATTTTTTTTTTTTTTTTATCTTGTTTACATATGTTTATATCATGTCCCAGAATTTAATCATTTGAATTTTCTGTGGAGCAGATTTTAGAAATGATATGCTGAATGCAGTAAAAGACTTTGCAACATCGCGACAAAATGGTTTATTCTTAAATTCGTGTTTTGCACATTGCCAGTCAGAGAGGCAAGATACCTGGTTTGCAGACAATTCGCCAGTTATTGATAATAAGGTATCATCGATGAGTTTAGATCTGTTGTCCCAAAATAGTGTCACCTTAGCTGTTCACCCAATTAAAATTGTTCACATCACTACTTTTGAATGTAACTGTTTGTGTAGATTTAAAATCTGTTTGCTGACATGTATACGTGTACAATTTTAATTGTGTGGACAGTTAAGGGGACACCATTTTGGAATAGCAAATCTGGACTTATGTATTCATTGGTATTTTTGTACAATTTCATTAAATAATAATTTGAATAATTATACTGCATATGCAGGCAATTGCTATTGCTGTTGGAGATTGGTTCTTTGATCGAGCAAATATTAAGGCCATAGATTGTCCATATCCATGTGACAAAACTTGTCACAACCTGGTTTTTAAGTAACTAGGATTTTCTATTTGACCTTGTAATATTAGATTTATTTTATGATCATTTATTATGAGAAATGTACATCTCCCCTTTAATAAACAATTTGAAGAATACATGCGAAGGAAAATAATGCAATATTTTGCCGTGAAATCCTACTTAAAACTTGAATTCTTATGCATTTCTCTGTTCATTGAAGTGTTCTTTCTGGAATAATGTCTCTGTTAAATTGAGAATCATAAGTTCATTTTCATGATTGTTATGGATAATGATGATACACGTTTAAGGCGTTTAGAAGATACAATTTCAAAATCAACAAAAATGTTTGAAAACTTCAAAAATCAGATCATAATTAATTTTATTAATTTAAATAAATAATTAGAAATATATTAAGATCACATTACCATGCAATTTAAGTTTGACAATAATATAAAATTTATGGTCACTGTCACAAATTAAATTATGTAGGTAAAAATTATCAAATTAATTGGTCAATTCTTGTTTCTCTGACATAAATTACAAATTTTATAGAGTTATGATACATGTACAACACATTCTTACAATTTTTAACTTACAATCCTAATTGATATAATCCCGTTGATTCGCACATCACATCATTTTTAAAATCAAAACACTACACTATCTCACATCATGAGTTGCAAGTTAAGCTGTACGAAATGATTGTACATATCATAATTCAATTTTATAACTTACAAATCCATCAGTCAAATTAATTGGCACAAATTCTAGATCACAATTCATAAGTCGTTTAGACCACGATTGATTTTACAGTCACAAATTATCAAATTAATAAGTCAGCTTATTAATCGATGACTTATTATCAAAATAATTGTTTACAGTTACCAATTTAATTGTCAAAACTTATTAATAGGTCACATCAAACCAGCACTTATGACGTTCCCAAATTACTCCCTTAATCATAGTTTTGGTTTGTATCATCACCTTACAAGTTGTGAGAAACTACATGAAGAAATCGAATATGATGAGGGAAAAAAATGTCATATAATCTATTGTATCGGCCTAAGTTTTGGTTTGTGTCATCCCTTATAATTTGTGGCCTCCATTGTCAAAATCTTCGTTGTTATGAAAGATTCGATTTTGTGAATGAAAATATGCTAGCACATTTGGATCAAAACATGAGGCGATAGGAGCACCTATCGCTGTGGAGGAAGAAATAAAATCGATGAAAGAGTGAGGAAAAATGAGAAAGTTCATAATACTGGGAAGGGACGTCAAAGTAGTGTAATTTATAATTTTTTTTTTTTTGTCACTCCATCCATCACTGAAGATAAATTTGTATTTACTTTCCATAGCGATGGTAGAATTTTGGTGAAAAGAAAATGAATTTCAGGGAATTGAATTTCTAAGAATTGGAAGTTTAATGTGTTTGATTAGATTTAATTTTTTAGGTGGAAAAAGTGAAAAATTTTCCAACTTTTATTGTTTGATTGATATTATTTTTCACGGAAAATTAAACAAAATTTAGCTATTTTAAGGAATTTTTTTTACACATTCGTGCTTGATAATAATAATGTTAATTTTTGAGAAAAAAATAAATCAATTAACAATAACAAAAATGATCAAACGAGACAAAAAGGTGTAAATAAGTTGCCAAGAAATAACAACCATCTCCCTACGTTGGAAATCATTTTTCTCAAAAATGAGGAAAAACTGTCACGTGATGAGGAAAGAAAGAAATGGGTTTCCTTGAAAAAAATTTGAAACAAACAATCAAACATGAAAAATTGGAAGGAAAATATGGATTTTCCATAAAAACATAGCATTTCAAATACACCCTTAATGTAATTGGAAATATAATTTTTTTTTACATATACATTTCCTAAAATCATTTTTTAACTCATATATGTTACTCCCGAAAACATCTTGCTCTTTGTTTATAAACATTTTTTTTTTTTCACCAAATAGAAGTTGTATTTATAAACAAAGAATTTGTTATTTTTTAGATAAAATATATAATTGAAAAACGATTTAAAAAAATGTGTATTTTAACTAATATATCCTTACATTAAACAATAATATAAATATAATTAGTTTACATTTATTCATAACAACGTATATTAAATAAGACATATTAAAAATCTTAAAAATATTTATTCTTTCAATAAGGAAAGTTGCTATGATTTGAGATAGACAAATCAATGTTTATAAAATCGGACTGGATAGGTAGGAAAACAGCTTCGATCATTCCCCTTGAAAACTGGATAGTAAAAATTCCGTCGGTTCAACTGGAGAAATCGGGAATCGGCCGGTTTTTAAAACCCGATTTTCAATTTTTTTTTTTTTTTTTTTTTGCTTTTTTCTAGTTGTTTCAAGCTACTTTTGTATATAATTTTATTTTCTAAATGAGTAAATATTAATTTATTTGTAAAATAACTTTTTTTTAGAAATTTTTGTGATTTTTGGAATAATTTTTTATGTTTTAATTGAAACTGATTCGACTCCGATCGAACCTTCTAACCCTTGACCCATTGCCTTTTTCGATTCGAACTAATTTTCGATTTTCTCAATAATGAGACAAATAAAGAATACAAACATCTTGAAACACACCCAAATATCATAATTGTGGTTGTATTATAAACGGATTGGATTTGCATATTTATTTGAAGGTTATGCATCCTTCTGGGAAGATTTGAAGGTGTAGGACCTTTTGACTTTCTGTAAACGATTCGGGACCAAATTTGCAAATTACAGAAAATGGGAAGCTGTACGCCCACTCACCCACAAACAGGGCCCGTAATCAGCAAAATCTATTTTAAAATAAAATTTCCATGAAAAATAGAAACTTGCTATGGAAAATGAGTTGCCTACTTTTTGGTTTGTGAACAAAAACAAATATTGAATTTTATTCGTATTACAGCATGCTTTTACTTCCCTAAAAATGTTCATCCTTGTTGAACAAGGAATGGGAAATTCTTTGATTCGATGAACTATAGGAATCATATGACAAGAACAATTTCATGATTTTGTTTCCTAAACCAACATAAATTAGGGAATATAACCAACAAGTTCATGTTGAGTCTGATTCACACTTTGTTAAGTAATGTGCAGTGCACGTGTGACTTTTGTGCTACCAAAATTGTTTTGAGTATGAGTGTGCGCGGTCCGGTCCGGTTCGGTTCGGTTTCAAAAGGAATCGAACCGAACCGATTATCAATGGAAATCTTATTAATGGAATCATTGGTTCCATATTCGGCTACGAAATCGAACCGAAATCGAACCAATTGGTTTCGGATAAGTCCGGTTCGGTTCTTTACATTTGAAAATGTTAAAATAAAATGTTCCTTAATAAATATTAAAAATTTCTTTCAACGCTACTTTAAAAAAAAATTCTTTCAACTCTACCGTTTGCGCAAATTTTCCTTGAAAAATCGGAATTCCATATCAACAGCTTTTAGATTTTTGTTTGTAAAATTACTTAGGATTTAGGTAATGCCAACAGATTTAGATTTGGGGTTGGGAATTGTGAGTTAAAACTTAAATTGGGAGTTAGATTGATTATATAAAGTAAAGAATCAAAGAGCCTGAGTGGAATTGGAAGAGAATTCTGTTTATATGGGAAGTTGGGAATGAAAAGGAATTTTGGTCAAATAGGAACTTGCCTAACGGTTTCACCGCTTCATGATTTATATTAAAAAAAAAAATTCAACATACAAGAAAATCGAAGTACCGTAGGTTCCAATTAATAAGAATCGGGAACCGGACAGATTTCCATTCGGTTCTAAATACAAGTACCAAATCAGAAATTTTCCCTGATCGAACCGGATCTGGACCGGCCGATTCTAATCGGTTCCACCGGTTTCGGGAAAATATGCCAACTCATAGTTTTGAGAAATGCAATTCTGGTAAGTGGGATGAATTGGTTGATCATATGGTGACATGTGGCAACTATGGTGATCGTTGGATTGGCTGATTCGAGCCTCTTCTGCTTCTTAACCCTTACTTGGCCTTGGAACGTGATTCTGCACTAGTTCTCAATTCACGTGGCTTTTGACTTCTTGAGAGAAAACTTCTAGGGTTTTTGACTCTCGAAAATCTCCATCTTTTTTACACCCTTCTATTTGTTTGATTTCTTTGTAAGGATTGGAAAAAGTGATTTCTTTGATTGTTGAAACAATTGTTGGGGGTTGTGGTGTGATTTTGGTGTTCTTGATCGAGGTAACTTTAAGAAGTAGATATGTTTCTTGAAGTTAAGTTTTGGCTTGATCTTTGTATATTCTGAGACATTGTACATTTTGGTGTTTCAAATTGTCAAAAGTTAAAGGACTTAAATTGTAATTAATTCAATAGTTGAACAAGAATGGGATCCTTAAATCTATTGGAATTAAATTATACTGCTTACGTTTTTGGAAGAGAAGTGCTTTCTTTGCTGCCATGCATGTCCCAGTGGATAAGAAAAAATTGAGGTAATTAATTCATCTTAGAAGTGCTTTCCTCCATGATTACGTGTTTCAGTGAGATTAGAAGCTGGGAACCTTCCAAGGCAAAAGAATTGTTGACAAATGCATGAATGAACTCTCTCATAACCGAATTGATATAGCCATCACGTGAATTGTTCTTATAAATACATGTATTATTATATTTTGTTATAATATATTAACTAGAGAGTATTGTGAGTAAAAATGTAGTTTATCATCTTATTTTTTCTTAGTTTCTTTGTAGGTTGTACAAAGAAGTAGAAATTGGTAGATATGTTAAAACTTGATTATTTTTTCTACAATACTTGAGGAGTTTGGTGAGTGCAAAGTCTATATAATTGTAACAATTTATTATTTAGTGAAAAGCTTTGGAGGTCCATAAATTTTGCGTTGTTTTATTTTCTTGTTGGCTCAATTAGATCTTGAATATCAAAATTTCTGTGGAGGTTAATTAGATAGAAAATTTGTGTGTAATTCTCAACGCTTTACCTACTTTAGTGGACGCTCAACAGGGAATTAGGTGTTAAAAGGGTCACCTAACCTATGGGTTTCCGCCAGAAAAATCGCTTAAATTCATTTTTATTTTCTACAAGTTATTTTAAGCATTTTTATTTTCGATTAGTTAAATCGCGATTTTCTTGTATTTCTAGGCATTACAATGGTATCTGAGCTTTAATCTATGGAATGCCACAACCTTTCGAGAAAAATGTAGATCTGTAAGAGATCTAATTTTTTTGGAACTTCGTATTAAAGTAAAACTTAAAGAAACTAGGTTGCGATAACTCGGTTGGTGAGATCCTTCTGTGCTTTCTTTTTAAGTAATTTTTTACTTAAAATTTTAGGGTTATGGAGTTATTTCCCTTGATATTCCATACATTCTAATCCCTTTGAGGTTAATATTTGCCCAAATGCTCATACGAGGTCTTGGGAAATTGAGATAAATCAAGTACGGGTGTGTATTTGGAGAATCTTGAAGGAGAAAATTGCAAAACATTAGCTGTGATCTCTGCTTTCTTGTTTAACTTTTTGTTCTTGATAATTTATATGTTCCACTTGTAAAGATATAAAGCTAGATTAGTAGTAAATGAGTTCACTCAAATGGAGGATATTGATTATAGAGAAACTTCCTCTCATGTTACAAAATATACATCTATTAGAATTTTGCTTACCTTATTTGTTCATTTTTATTTGGAACTGGATCAACTTGATGTTAAAACTGCATTTCTTAATGGGGATTTAGATGAAGATATTTACATGAATCGGCCAAACGGTTTTTGAAGTAAAGTCAAAATCTGAAAAGTCTCTATTGAAAAAATTCTTTATGGCCTAAAACAGACACCTAGACAATGATATAAGAAACCTAACTCATATGTTCAAACTCTAGGTTTTGGTAGATTTAAGCCTGGTTCTTTTTTCTTTTATAACATGCTATTTGCCTGTCAAGATAAATCTTAGATAGACATTCTTGAATCAAAATTGAAATTTGAGTTTGAAATGATAGAATTAGGTCAAGCAAAGAAAATCTTATGCATGATAATTAAGAAAGATAGAACAAATTGCATATGTACATCAACACTCTTATGTGATAAAAGCGCGTGAAAACTTTCGATGATTGAATGTAAACATGTTTCTGTGTATGTTGCTCGCTTTAAATTGTCTAGTGATCAATCACCCAAAACAAGTGGAGAATTTGAAAGAATGAACCAAATATCTTATGTATTTAATGGTATGCACTAGACCTAATTTGGCTCATGATATAAGTATTTTTTGGAGCATGTTTATGGCAAATCAAGGTGAAAAACACATTGGTTTGCTATCAAATGGATGTTGATATATTTAAAAGGTTAATCTAATTTGGGACTGAAATTAAAAAGAAGTAATAAATGCACACTTTTAAAAGGCTACACAGAATCTGACTTTCCAGCAGACTTAGACAAAAGTATTTCTACTTCTTCTCATATTTTATACTTTGTGATGGTGCATTAGTTGAAAATCCAACTGCAAAAAATTGTAGCTTTGTCTTCAATTGAGGTAGAATATATTGCAACTTGTGATGACCATTGTTATCCATCTTAGAATATATTGCAACTTGGTTTTATAGATGATGATATTAGATTGTATACTGATGACCATTGTTATCCATCTTAGTATAGATCTTGTATACCGTGATTGAACTAAACATGTTGATATAAAATTTCATTTTGTAAGCGACATGGTTGAAAAAGACATGATTAATCTTGGTAAAATTCCTATAACACGTCCTTTGAACAAATTTATAAAAATTCTAATAATTACTTGAATAGTATATTTAGAATATTTAACAGATTACTTTTGTTTTTGATGTTTCCAAACTTATGTAATTTTTGCGGACTTACAAGAAAACATGAAATTGGTTTTAGATCACGATTTAGTCTCTTCTCTCTAGACTCTAGTGCCGTTTTGAGTTCTTGGGTTTGTGTTTCAATAATTCTTTTTCTTCATCTTCATTCAAACTATAAATCTTTTTGTAGATTTGAGGGTTATACTTTGTGTATGGCAGTAGTTTGGGTGAGTAATTTACTTTGGTCGATTGTAGTCGATCTGGAGCAATAACAACTTGTAGATGCTCAACGGCCGAATCACACTAGTACGCGAACATCTGGACCCGTTAATGGGTGAAAAATCTTGTGTTCGATCTTTATGTTTTATGTTTTCTGCAAATTTATTTTCTTTAATTATTTTATGTTAAAACCGTTCTTTATTAAAGATCTGGGACCAACACGTACAATTATTTGCCATTTCGTCTTTCTCCTTTGTTCCAATCCAATTCCTGCACTTTTGTTTTCTTCCTGGATGAAAAATTGTAGAGCATTGAGGGACTCAATTATTTGGCTCACGTGTATTCACAACCACAAAAATGCATGGCGTGCTACTCAGGGAGATGTACAATGAAGAAAACATGTATACAAATTGTTACGGTATTTTTGATCGCGTATGGCTACTCTGTAACACACGAATTGTTCCTATTTAAATTGAATTTTTCGTCCCAGTTGGCTGGAAGCGTCCACAGGAATTTGAACCATTGATCTCATGATATGAGAATTCATAAGGCGTGCCGTAACACAAATGTTTAAGAAAAAGGAGAAAAAATCTGAATTTTTTTCGGTTGCACGGGGGCGCAAAAAAAAAAAAGACAGTCTGCCTTTTATACCTCACGTATGTATGTGTCAAATATTGGATTCTTCAGATTTAAGCTTTGAATGAGCGAAATATTTTTTGAATTGTTACAATTTAACTATTCGTGCTACCCATGCGAGTTCCCAAACAAGCCATTTGAAGATTAGTCAGATTCTGTCGTGCAAAGACATGTCAACATATCACTGACTCAACTAGTCAACCAATTTTGTACGAAAAAAAAACTAGCCAACTAATCATCTTAATAGATTGGAACAACCCCAAGACTTAATAATGTATATAGCGTGTTTGAACAATTTTCTACAATATTAAGGTGTAACCACACTTTGGGGGCCGAATCGATCATGTCCTGGATCATTGGTTCGAGAGGTAAATCTCAAGTTATGTCTCTCAGAGTCAGGATGGATGACACTCGGTAATGTCTTGCGGAGGAAGATAACCCCCGCTTGTCACGAGAACAAATCTATTACTCAGTCGTAAATTCAGCAGTCAGGATTCGAACTCTTTACATGACTGTGCTGGACACGTTATCGGCCAACCCTTTACTGCTGAGAGATGTGCCTAGGGGCAAATTTGAGTTAAAAAAAAATGTAATCGCAGCAAACGGCTCCATGGATGAATGGGATAAAATTCAGTCCACAGATTCCTATCAGCATGCGAAATATGAAATTGATTTTGGTCCAATCATATTCTATAATATTTTATACTTCCAATAACTGTCTTGGGTCAAATGGGTTCTATATTGTAAGTTTAGAAAAGAGCGAAATATATTGGCTCTTAGACCCTATTTTCTTAGCAAAAAAAAAAAAAAAAAAATTTGATAAAAGTTAACAATTAATTTATATTTCACGGTGTTTTTAATTTTTATCAAATTTTCAACTATACCTTCATAAACTTTTATCAAAATCACCAATATATATATATTAGCAAAAGGGTACTTAAAAGCAGAGGAAGCTCCTTAGTGTGAGACTTTTCATTTTGGTGTCCTTTTAAGAACAAATCAATATGACTACTGTGAAGAATTTGGCCCAATCAGCAGCTCAGCCCATGCAAGAATTGAAGTCCAAACCAAACTAAGTCTGAAGCCCACATTTTGAAGAGAAATCAAGAAGCCCATACCCGGCCCAAGTCGCGTTTTTCAGATCACATTTTTTTGTTATAACAAGAATCAGTTGAGGCCGTTAGATCAAACCAATCAGACGCTCCGGCCGTTGGATTTCTCGCTTATATCAGATAAAGTGAAGAATCGAGAACCCTAACCCATGATACGCGTCATTTTTGCTCTCAGATATTTTCTCTCTCTCCCTCTAGTTTCTCTGTGGCGATTTGTCTCTCTTCTCTCAAACTCTCTGATATTTTGAAGAAATCTTTGATCCATTTCTTCATTTTTTGTAGTTGTTTAGATATAGTTTGAGAAATTTGTTGAGTGCTGTTTGTAAGCACACTTTGTTGCGGTTTTGAGAGAGAGTTTGTACGCAGTTTTGGTTCTGCGATTTGAAAGTTCTGAAAATTTGTTTTTTGAGAGATTTCTTGTAAAACTTTACATTACAGTCTTTGATCTAGTCTTTGATCTGTAATAGTTTGTGTTTTTCAAATATATTTCTATTATTTTTTTGTATGTTCTTGGATTCTAAATCTCTACAGTGGTATCAGAGCGTTCGAGTTCCTGATACGCAAATTTTTTGGGGTTTTCTTTTGGGTTTTTAGGGGATCTTTGTTTTTCCTTCCAAAAACTTCAAAACTTTTGATAAAATCCCAGATCTAACAAACTCAAGGTTGAATCGCTTGATACCTTTTGAGTTTCTTAAAAGATCTGCACATTTTGGCTACGGATCTGTTGGTTACTTGGCACACTGGTACTTGATTTTGAAAGATCTGAAATCAGATCTACTTCTACTTGAAAAGTCTCAAAAGAAACTGCAATATTCGCAACAAATCAGGTGATATCTTGAAACTCTTTTAGGGTTTCTTTAATTTTCTTTTGATCTTTCTGTTTCCTCCGTTGAAGTCTTCTTGTACCCTTTTACTCACATTTGTCCAGGATTCCTTTTGAGAATCCGGCAATCTGAGGGAGTACTTGGCTGACCCAAGTAGGGTTGAGGAAAGAAAGGCATTTTACTGATTCTTACACTTTGTTGATTTACTTCTGTATAATTTGAAATCTGCAGTAGTGATTTGTGCCTTGTGTTGTCAATTTTATGTGCAATCTGAAATTTGTGACATTCTGTTTTGCACTTGACTGCATGATTCTGCTCTCACCCTTTACTCTGCATTCTTTGTCTCCCATAATCTTTTAAAATGGTCACTGCTAAAGTTGAGGTAGAAATTTGGAATGGGAAGGGGGATTTTAGTTTATGACGTCAGAAAATTAAAGCACTTGTACTCCAACTAAAATGTGCTAAGGCTATAGATGAGACATGCCTACAGAAATTACTAAAGAAAAAATAACTGAATTAGATGAACTTGCATAGAGTACCCTGTTCCTTCACCTTTCTGACACTGTGATTAGGAAGGTAGGGGAAACTAAAACTGCTGCTGACCTTTGGGATAAATTAGAAGAACTCTTCCTTATCGTGTCTCTTCTAAATAAATGTTTTTTATGGAAACAATTCTTTAGCTTCAAATTTGATCCTTCCCTGGGTGCTGAAGAAAACATTGATAGGTTTAATAGAATAATTCAGGACCTTCTAAATGCTGGGGAGAAAACTACTGAGGACCAGAGAGTTGTGTGTTTTCTAAATGCTATGGGAGATAAGTACAAAGATATCAGGAATGCCTTAGAGTATGGAGGTCAGAAATTGACTGTTGAAATAATTCATACATCCCTTAAAAATAAAGAACTAGAGTCTAAGTCTCATAAAGAGGCCTACAATGTTGAGTCCACATCACAAAGGGGTAGAAACTCACCTAGAGGTAATTACAGAGGTTGTAACCAAAATAAGAATAACCCCAGACAGGCTAAAGACTATCAAAATGAGAAGTTCATACCAAACTAACCTAGGGATAAGAAATATGATAATCATTATATGTTTGATAATAGAAAATATGATCAAAATAAGTTTGAAACTAAAAGGTATGATAATAATAAATTTGATAGTAAGCCTGATGAAACCAGAAGGTGTTTTATTGTGGAAAAATAGGTCATCTAGTTGATAAATGTTTTAAGAAATTAAGGGATATTAAGAATAATCAACAGGAACCTGTAGAAATTCAGAATAACAGTGGAGTTGTCTATGTTACTACCACTTCAAATATGAAAGATGAATGTATTTTAGACTCAGGCTATACTTTTCATATGTGCCCTTATAGGTATTTATTTGATAGTTTCTCTATACATGCTACTGGTTCTGTAAAACTGGGGAATGATGTATCCTGTGATATAAAAGGGATTGGAAAAGTGATTTTAAAACTTGCTGATAATAACATTTTGATCTTAAATCAAACTAGATATGTCCCTGATTTAAGAAGAAACCTCATCTCATTAGGAATTTTAGATGATGAAGGTTATGAAATTAGAGTCATTAATGGATACATAAAAATTTTGAGAAACAATTTGTTGATTTCAAGTACAGTCAAGTCTAATGGAATTTACATTCTTTCTGTGCAGTCAGTCCCTCCTACTTCTCTAACTATTGAAACTGTTGATAATAATTTGTCTGATTTGTGGCATAGAAGATTAGGCCATGTAGGAGAAAAAAGATTTAAAATGTTAGAGAAAAATGGATTTTTTGGCAAAGACACTTTTCAGAAACTTAATTTCTGTGAATAATGTACTTTGGGAAAACAGAAAACTTCTTCTTTTGGAAAAGGGGTGCATAAGTCCAAGGTCATTCTTGAGTATTTGCATGCAGACCTGTGGGGTCCTGCTCCTGTTAACACCGTTTCTGGTTTTAGATATTTTTTGTTGATTGTTGATGATCACTCCAAGAAGTCTTGGGTTCATTTGCTGAAATCCAAAGACCAAACTGTCTCTGTTTTCAAAAATTTCATTACCTTGGTTGAAAATTTGAAAAATAAAAAGGTTAAAATAATCATAACTGATAATGGTTTAGAGTTCTGCAATTTTGAATTTGATGATTTTTGCAAACACCAAGGTATACTTAGGCATAAGACTGTTTCATATAGTCCACAGCAAAATGGGGTTGCTGAAAGGATGAACAGGACCTTGTTAGAAAGAACAAAGTGCATGTTAATCCAATCTAATTTGACAAAAAAATTTTGGGAGGAAGCAGTCAAAACTGCATCTTTTTTAATAAATAAGTGTCCTTCTAGTGCTGTGAACTACAACATTCCAGATTTCTAGTGCTGTGAACTACAACATTCCAAATCAGATCTGGAATGGTGCAGTTCCAGACTACTCAGTTTTAAATTTTTTTGGCCGTGCAGCTTATGCTCATCAGGTTCAATCCAAACTTGATCACAGGTCTTTGAAATGTGTTTTTGTTGGACATGGGGAAGTGGTTAAAGGTTATAGACTTTGGGTTAAAGAACAAAGTGGTTTCAAAGTCAATTTAAGCAGGTCAGTTGTTTTTAATGAAAAAGTTTTTCCTTACAAGTTTGAAAAGGATGAAAATGCACTTTGTGAAAAAGGATTTTTTAATTACTGAAGTGGGCTTTGATGATTCTCATTTTCAGCCTGAGCAACCCCAACACTTGCATACTGAATTTCTTGCATCACCTGCACCCACTTCACCTACTTTGTCTGATCATGATGAACCTGTTTTGAATGATTACCAACTGGTCAGGGACAGAACTAGGAGAGAAATTAGACCCCCAACTAGATTTGATGATTTTGAATATTATTCTGCCTCTGCCCTATCAACTTCTTTAGATCTTGAACGTTGCTCATTTGAAGAAGTAATGGGATCTAAGGACAGAAATTTATGGCTTGCAGCCATGAAAGAGGAGATGAATTCCTTAATAAAAAATCAGACCTGGACCTTAATAGAAAAACCTCCTGACAAAAAACTGATTGAATGTAAGTGGATTTTTAAAATAAAGGATGGGGATTCTGAAGGGGGTAAGCCTAGATATAAATTTAGGTTAGTTGTAAAAGGTTTATCACAAAAAGAAGCCATAGATTACAGAGAAATTTTTCCCCTATTGTGAAATATACTTCTATTAGAGTCTTGTTTGCTTTAGTTGCTCAAAATGATTTAGAACTTGAGCAAATGGATATAAAAACTGCTTTTTTGTATGGCATGCTTGATGAAACCATTTATATGACTCAACCAAAAGGCTTTGAACAAAAAAAAAGACTGATCTAGTGTGCCTGCTTCAGAAATCACTTTATGGTCTGAAGTAAGCACCTAGACAGTAGTACAATAGATTTGACAATTTCATTCAAAGTCTAAATTTTCAGAAAAGTTCATATGATCTCTGTTTTTACTTTAAGAATGATATTTCTGATCCTATGTATTTGCTTTTGTATGTGGATGACATGCTAATTGCTGGTAAAAGTCTGCATGTCATTTCTTGCCTTAAAGAGAATTTGAAAACTGAATTTGAAATGAAAGACCTAGGTCCAGCTAGGAAAGTTCTTGGAATTGATGTGTTTAGGAATAAATCTCCAGGAAAAAATTTTCTGAATCAAAAGAGTTACATTGAAAAAGTTTTGAAATTTTTTTCCCTATCTGATTCTAAACTTGTTACACTGCCAATACCTGCTCATTTCAAATTGTCCACTGAACAATGTCCTAAAACTGCAGAAGAATTTCATAGAATGAAAAATGTTCCTTATTCTAATGCTGTAGGTTCTGTAATGTATCTCATGGTCTCAACCAAACCAGACATTTCATTTTTGTCAGTGTTTTAAGTAGGCTTATGAGTAACCCAGGAGAACCTAACTGGGAAGCTCTTAAATCTTTACTGAAATATTTGAAAGGAACCTTGAATTTGATTCTCATGTTTTCTAAATCTAAAAATGTTTTTGAGCTTAAAGGCCTTGTAGACTCTGACTTTGCTGGAAATGTTGATAACAGGAAGTCTACTTCAGCCTATTTTTTCACCTTAAACTCTTCCTGCATCAGTTGGAAAGTACAACTATAGAAATTATTTGCCCTTTCTTCAACTGAAGCAGAGTACATTGCAGCCACTGATGCAGTAAAAGAATCCATGTTGCTGAGGGGATTACTTTCTGAAATAGGGTGTTTGAGTAAACCAGAAGTTGAAATTTGCACTAATAGCCAAAGTGCACTATATCTTAGTAAAAATCCTTTCTTTCATAATAGATCTGAACATATAGATGTCAAATTTCATTTTATTAGAGACATCACTGAAAAGGTTTTGTAAAACTGGTTAAAATTCCTACTCAATTAAATCCAGCAGATACTGGAACAAAAGTAATCCCTATAACAAAATTTAAAGATTCACTTGGACTTCTAAATATCCTTGAATTTGATATTGCTTCATTGAATTTTTGCAGGGAACAAAACTTGGAAGAGCCACCTGAGGATGCTGAAGATACTTAGAACTGGACACAGGAGCTGGAATGAAGATAGCTGCAGCCTGCACCAAATTAAGGCGAAGATTTGTGAAGAATTTGGCCCAATCTTCAGCTCAGCCCATGCAAGAATTGAAGTCCAAAACCAAACTAAGTCCGAAGCCCACATTTTGAAGAGAAATCAAGAAGTCCAGACCCGGCCCAAGTTGCGTTTTTCAGATCACGTTTTTTTGTTATAACAAGAATCAGTTGAGACCGTTAGATCAAACCAATCAGACGCTCCTGGCCGTTGGATTTCTCGCGTATAGCAGATCAAGTGAAGAATCTGGAACCCTAACCCATGATACGCGTCATTTTTGCTCTCAGATATTTTCTCTCTCTCCCTCTAGTTTCTCTGTGGCGATTCGTCTCTCTTCTCTCAAACTCTCTGATATTTTGAAGAAATCTTTGATCCATTTCTTCATTTTTTGTAGTTGTTTAGATATATTTTTAGAAATTTGTTGAGTGTTGTTTGTAAGCACACTTTGTTGCAGTTTTGAGAGAGAGTTTGTACGCAGTTTTGGTTCTGCGATTTGAAAGTTCTGATTTTTTTTTTTTTGAGCGATTTCTTGTACAACTTTACATTACAGTCTTTGATCTGTAATAGTTTGTGTTTTTCAAATATATTTCTATTATTTTTGTGTACGTTCTTGGGTTCTAAATCTCTACAACTACATAAGAGCATCACCAACGATTGGTGAATGCGGGAAAAAAGACTGTCACGTAGGAAAAATAGATATTGGATAAAACTTTGTTCTTTCAATAGACTCTTTATAGAATTATATTAGACAGACATAACATTAAAAATAGACATTTTAAAGATGTCTGTTTATATCTGAAAGATATGCTAGACATGCTGAATCATCATTTATTATTAATGTTTTATTTATTAAGAAAAAGATTTTATGGCAGTGGTTGTTACCTTTTCCCTCTCCATCTTTTTCTTATTTATTTTATTTTTTAATTGTTTACGGAATACACATAAGCATGATTAATTGGTTGTAGACTGGAGTCATTGAAGAATACTTTCAAGCACGAATCTATTTTCTGAACATTCAATGAAAGTCCTTCTACTTGTGAGACACATATAATGCAATACACGAGCCATTGAAGACGCTTTAAGAGAACCCTCTTTTGCTTTTCCTTCCACGAGTAGAAAAAGTTGTGCCAAAACATTGTAAAGTCAATATACGAGCCTGAAGATGCTCTAAGAGAACTCTCCTTTGCTTTTCCTTCCACGAGTAGAAAAAGTTGTGCCAAAACATTGTAAAGTCAATACACGAGCCATTGAAGATGCTCTAAGAGAACCCTCCTTTGCTTTTCCTTCCACGAGTAGAAAAAGTTGTGCCAAAACATTGTAAAGTCTATCGTTTAGTTGCATTTCAAGTCACCAAGCATTTAGTGATAATCCCGAAATCTATAGCCTTGTATTGGAAATTTCTTGAATTTATGGTGATTATGAAGATAGTGCAAGAGGCTCGAGATAACAACAGCATTTAGGATTTATAACATTTATGAATTTGATAGTAGTCTTCTAAACTTCAAAATCAATTTCACACATTCACAATATAAAGAACGTGATCCTAAAGTATTGACAAAGTGCACCACATCAAACAACGTAAGTTATAACGAACGCAATTTACAAATAGGGTTACTTTAACTAGTTTTTGTTGGAAAATAAGAAAATAAAGACTTTGATATGCCATGTTTGGGCATGATTTTTTCTGGGACACTTTTTTTCTTTTTTTTTTTTTTTTTTTTCTTGTGAAAAATAAAAGTGGATTTGAGTTCTCAGCACTTCAAAATCATATATCCATATGCCCAAATTGATACTTGGATAAATGAGAAATTGAAGCTCAAAGATGAAGGTTGGAAAGGGGAAAGCTTGAGAAGTGAAAGCTTATCCTGCATAGAATATTATGAAACTTTGGACCACTTTTCTAATGGATTCACTTTGGAATTATGTAATCATGTGCGGCGTAGAGACTCTCCACGTGCGCTCGCATTTCGGTGCAAATCATGGACAGAAATTGTCATGGAACCTTGATCAAATCTTGAACTTGTGTGCGGGCGCGACCTGCGTACAAGAATGTCGGACTGAACAGACCAAAATTTACCATACAGTACAGTGTACATTTTGTAATTTTTCTAATTTTTTATTAAAAGAATATGATTAAACTTTCCAACTATCTTAGTGAACACTAGTTAATGAGTGTCTAATTTACATAACACGCGAAAAATAGCAAGGAGTTCAATAGGCACTTGGGAGCTTGTATATACTGGTCAATTTTCCAACAACAAAAATACACGAATTCTTCATCAACCCTGCTCCAGAAATTTTCAATTTCTCTATATGTCTTTGGTGATTTTGTTCAAGTTGCAGTTTAGTTCACCGGAAAAGTAACTAGTGCTACATTAATCGTTGGTTCTCCTGTTATATTCTAGAAAGCAAACGCTCTGATTCTTCAAAGCACATTGGTGAGGCAGTGGCGGATCCATTGGAGAAGTCCAGCTAGAGTGTTGACAGTTGACCCCGTCGGCCGTTGACCATTGACCGACGAACGTCAACGATCGCAGTAGCGAGATTATGAATACTATTTAATGAAATAATATTTAAAAATGAATAAATATGTATAGAAATAAAATAAAAAGTTACAATGAAATATATGAACATATAATCTAATAAAAATCAAAATAGATGCAAAGTCTACTAACTCATGTGGTCTACTAGAAGCAGTTGCAGTACTACTAGAACTAGAACCATTAGGTTGAGATTTTTGTTCAGGTTGAAAAAAATGTTCCATAATTGGTAAATCAATTATCACAAATCAAATCAAATATTCACCAAATCTCAATTCACAACCTATAAATCAATAATTACAATTCAAAAATCACATCATATTTTCATCCCAATAATCACAATTCACAAATCTAATCACATTGCAAAAGCATAAACGTAGCATTTATGCATAATTCCCAATTCAATTATAACGAATCAATATTTAGCCTCATTACTTGATCATTGAAATGAGAAATCGTAAATAGATCAAAAATTGGGGAATGACAATGAGCAAATGGGCAGCCGAATAATCTAACCAAAAAATTGAAAAATCAAACATCAATATTACTGATTAAAATGTTTAAAACTTAGACATTCTCACATTACAGAAACTGAAAATTACAAAACCAAAAATAAAATAAAATAAAACAACAGTCAACAGAGAATCGACGTGCATTACCGTCGGAGGCAGGCGCTAGCTGAACTGGAGTGAAGCGACGACGACGACGACAGCGTAGCGCTTGGAGGCTGGAGCGGCGCCAACGACAGTGATGACAAACCCGAAGGGCGTCTACAACTACACACTGAGATCGAGATCGAGAATTAGGGAGGGATTTGGCTTGGGTTGAACTCTTCCAGATTTTGGATCAAATTGAAGCCTGAGAAGTGAGAACAATTTGTATCTGGATAGCTTGGGCATGGATAGTTAAAAAAAAAAAAATTGAAATCTATGCATAGCGCCATAGGCGCACCCGACGGTCCATCAGTGGCCAGGTAGCGCGGCCGCGCTACCTCGCCTAGAGGTGGATCCGCCATTGTGGTGAGGAGGCGAATTTGTTTTAAGAAGTCCGTCCTCGCACAGGCTTGAGTTCCAGATTTTGCTCAAACTTTTCTTCATTTTTATCATTTTTTTTTTTTAGCAATTTACATTTCCCTTTTATTCTATACTCAATAAAAAAGCAGTTTAATTTGTATTCTTTTATTATTTTACTAACAGTTTTCCTAAATCAAACGTTGTCAGTTGTCACCACAGTTTAGAAAGTTTGTAATGCGTAAATGGAGGTGAAAACCATCTCTATCCGTAGAAGACAACAATGCGCATTAAAGGCAAATGATTCCTTAAATCTTGCATAGATAAAGCACCTTATGCCCTTTTCATTAGTTGTACATTTTGGAGAAGGCTAGTACTGAATTAGATTGATGGTGCCAGCATCTGAAGTGATGAAAGAATTACAGAAATGCAAAAAGATTTAACAATAATATATAGTAAAAACCAATAATAAATATTTATTTGTTTAAAAGACATAATTATACGATCATAGAAAATATATGGAAGAGCAGAAATTTATCATTCTAACAGTATAAAAAGGATGAACAGGCAACAACAACAAATTAATTCTCTGGATAGGTTCTTCATTTTTATTTTTTAATTTACAGATTAAAAAATAGAACTCTATAGCTCACTCACACCTATTGAATTTTCTATCCAAAAGTGACTGGAAATCTCTGAAAATGCTAGTTACACAAGTCTTCAGCCTGCAGACGCTGCTGATTCTGGTGCCAATTAGCACTCACTAAAGCTTCTGGTTTCATTTGCCTATGTATGTCTTGTTCATTTTGATGCTGAACAGTGTTTCCTTGTAAAAATGGGCTTCGGTTATAATCTGTCAGCCTGGTAATTTCTTGAATACCAGCTTCTTTCACATATTTTCCATAATCTTCAGGTTCCCATTGAAAGCCATTGTATTCAAAGGAGCTGCAGTTACTTTGTAGTTTAGCACTTCCAGTGCTGCTGGCACTGTTGCTCACTGTGCAAGCATCCCATTTACTGAAATGGCCTATGGAACTATCCAATGGCAGGCTCATGGAAGGAGGCAAAGTAGTTGTAATTGAAGAATTGAACTCTGGTATTATCTCAGAACACTTGGAGTTTGAATCGAAGATGAAATTTCCATCAGGGATCATAAATGGTGCGGTCTTGGGACGACAATTTAGCTGCTGGAAACTGGCAGTGACATTTTCTTGGCCAATTAGATGCCTGTTGAGAAAAAATTCGTGGGTAGGCGTCGGTGCTGCCATATTGTTGCAATTGTGTATGGAAACTGAAGAGGGATTTGGATTCTCTGCTGCAATTCCCTGATCATCACTGGATCCTTTCCAGGTTTTCTCATCAATTTTGGTGGTTAAAGATGCCTTCTCTTCATTTTCAGTCTCAGTCAGATGTTTGTGAGTGTTAGGGTCAATCCCTCTTTGCCTTAGTTTTTTCTTGATGGATGAGTTCCAATGGTTCTTTACTTCATTGTCTGTTCTTCCAGGCAACTGAGCAGCAATTTGAGACCACCTGATGGCACAAATTACCAACCTCAATATCACTAAAAACAGCATTTCAAAAAAATAAAATAAAAAAAAAAAAAAAAAAAAATTATTGAAGCACCTATTGCCAAGAACTGCATGAAGTTCAATTATTAGTTTTTCTTCATCCTCTGAGAAAGTCCCTCTTTTTAAATCAGGCCGCAAGTAATTAATCCACCTCAATCTGCAGCTCTTGCCACAACGTTGCAGCCCTTATGGTAAAAACACAGAGGGATCTTAGCATTTAATTTACATTAATCTGAAAATTTACAAGAGAATGATGAGGAATTTATTCTTGAGCTAACTTACCTGCAAGGTTAGGGACTGAATTCCAGCAGCCATGTCCATACTTAGTTATGTGGTTTATAAGTTTCTCATCTTCCTCCGGAGACCACAGCCCTTTTCTTAACTTGTGCTTGTAACAGCAAGAGTGCCTACCCATGTCAACACAACACAACTGCAGCTAGCTGCTGTTCTAGAATGGCTATTCCTCACAATCGCTCCTTGTGACGTTGCGCGGTTGTGGAATCGTGCAAAACTAGGATCTCAAGTCGAACTCACACCTTTGATGCAAGGAGTATAGACTAATTAGGTCTTTGTCTGTACTCTGCAAATTGAGAAAGAGTGAGAGGTTACATTAGAAAATGAAATTAACAAACACATTATAGAATGTAATTTTACAAATGTGAAATTGGAGAAAATGACTGGCCAATGACTTGTCAAAAGGTTTTTGAGAAAATAAAGAGATTGACAGTAGGTGTAGGGCTAATGACAGAGATTTATTTAGTGGAAAACAGGAATTTTAGAGAAGAAACAAGTTTTGAAAGTCATTTGTGAAAGGGGATAAAATCATTGAAGAAACAAGTCCACATATAATTATATGCAATTTTGATGTTTAGTGTAATGAGATCAAGACTTTTGTGTTTTTTAATTGAGAATAAAGCAATCACCTCATATGAAGCTGTGACGACCCGAATTCTCGACCATTCGAGTGCCACTAAAAGTGACTCATATCATATTATCGAGACTTAAATAGAAATGTAAAATTATTCAAAAGAATAATTAGAATCCCATAATTTTATTTGTGAATAAAAATAGAACATAATTTTCTTACATAAAGTTCAACATAATTATCTCATCAATCTTAACCACTTTTGCCACTTCCATGTTGACGGCCTCGAACCTTCAATTATCTGAAAATGGTAAATATCGTGGAGTGAGATTTATAAAATCCCAGTAAGTATACCAAGCATAAATTTTCTTTTGAAAGCATATGGATCATTTTCATCATAACATAGGATAGGATCGAAATACTCATAAACATAGGGAGACACAAGAATTTTACCGAACTTAAATGACAAGAATTCTTATGTGTAGCGCTACTAAACTCCGGTCCCCTTAGCATAATCATAAACATATCATATGGAACCCATAACAATCTTGTGAGATTGATTTCATAGCAATGATCCAAACATTTTCATAAAAACATAAGATATACTTACTTGTCATAAAAACATACTTACTTTTCATAAAAACATAAGGTGTATTTACCTTTCATAAAAACATACTTACTTTTCATAAAAACATAAGATATACTTACCTTTCATAAAAACATACTTACTTTTCATAAAAACATAAGGTAATACCTTTCATAAAAACATACTTACTTTTCATAAAAACATAAGATATACTTACCTTTTCAAAGATTAAAATGAAGTGTAGTAGTAAATGGACCAAAACTTTCTTGACCACCTTGAATTTCTCTTACTTGTGGATTTTGTCAAGAGATTGGAAATAAGTGTATATGTGTAGAGTTGTGTGTAAAAGAGATGGGTTTAAATAGATGTATAAAGTTGGCATATTGTAAACATAATCATTCAATTCTATTAATTTTAACACATCCTTTTCTTAAAGTAAAACACCATTCATATACTTTTCCATATTTATACAAATATTATGCTCTTCATGATTACATATAATGGAGTCTTATCAACCATTCATATACTTTTCCATATTTATACAAATATTATGCTCTTCATGATTACATATAATGGAGTCTTATCAACCATTCATATACTTTTCCATATTTATACAAATATTATGCTCTTCATGATTACATATAATGGAATCTTATCAACCATTCATATACTTTTCCATATTTATACAAATATTATGCTCTTCATGATTACATATAATGGAGTCTATAATTCATTCATATACTTTTCCATATTTATACAAATATTATGCTCTTCATGATTACATATAATGGAGTATATAATTCATTCATATACTTTTCCATATTTATACAAATATTATGCTCTTCATGATTACATATAATGGAGTATATAATTCATTCATATACTTTTCCATATTTATTAAATTAAGATTCTCATAATTATTATATATAATGGAACCTCTCATGCTTGCATATATTTTCTTAATTTCAATAATAAAAATAATTTTTGTATAAATAAATATTGGGATAACATTGAATTAAGTACTTGGACTTAATATACTTTAAATCAAGAGAATGGAGATATTTTTAGAAATTCGGAATTTAATTTAAAATCGAACGATCTCGATTATTTCTTGACTTGGCTATACGAATACGTCGTGGCGTTAACTTAATAAAAATGGGTGAAATAGTAGCGACACGATTTTCTATTAAAATAATTATTAATCGCGTAAAAATTCTTGGTCGCTACAAACTTACCCCCTTAAAATAATTTCGTCCTCGAAATTAAACTTACTTGATCTTATGATTTCTGAACACTTAATCAGAATCTCTTCTTCTTCTTCTTATGTAGCATCATCGCTACCATATTTAACCCAACCATATTTAACCCACTGGACTTTGACTAAATGCATCAATTTGTTTTCTTAAGACATGAACTTTTCTATCAATAATAGACATATGTCTACTCATAAATTCTTCTGAATCAAAATGAAAATTCCCAATCGTATGTGATATTTCATCATATCTTGTAGTACTCATGTAACCTGTCACTTATCATCGTATCATGTAACCTCAAATATTCGTATTAATATCTCTAAAATTTCAATAAATCTTTACTAACATATCATACCATAATAATTTGTCATTTCTTCTTATCACCAAATATCCCAAAATAATTAAAACGATTACCTGAATATTTTCTATGTAATATACCCAAACATGTTATTCACATATCAACATAATCATCAGTTTATCTTTCCAATATTTGTAACCCAAAATTTCTGCAAAATTCAATAAACAAATATCTCCCAAATAATTAAAATTCTTAACTCAAATATCATAACATTTCCCGTAAGGTATTCCTTTCACTTGCACAAACTTATTAATCCTGATTCAATACAGTCCTTATTTCACTTTCACGTATCCCCGTATTATTTCTATACCTTGATTATTATATCAAAATATCAGTACCCAAAATCCAAGAAAATATTCCATATCTCAAATCCCGTCATCATCAAATCTTCCTTTTATCAAGAAAGTAAACGGCGCATAACTCTTGTTCCCTCTTTTCCATTATTCTATTCCGCGCTTTCTTGCTGGAATCAATATCACGCGGATTTCCTCCGATCCTTAATGCTTTTAAATAGTTCATGCTGGGAAGAGGTTAGATCCATCAAAACATGGATATCATTCTTACAAACATTCGCAAGTATTATTCCAGTCTTCCAATGAATGATCTGAAGAAAATTTATCGAATAAGACTCGAAAGATTGAGGTTGCTGATGGCTCATGGTGTTTCAGAAGATGTTCGCTGGTTGATCGAAGCAAAGGTTCGACTATCTGGTGAATTACCTATGACATTTCCAAAGCACATGCCTGGTTTAGGCAAAAGCACCTTCGCAAAGAAACGAAGAGCAAAAAGGCTGAATGGTTGCTACAAATGTGCTCGTTGGAACTGTGATACTCGTTGCAAAACAGTAGGATATTCTTCTACTAATCGGGATGATAAAATCAAATTCATAAAGGGTGGACTGAGTAAGGAGTCTTTGGATGATATTCGACTGACTCTTGAGACGCACCCAAGTGGTTATGTGCAACGTGAACTTCTCTCCTTATACGCTCAGTTTAACGAGGACAAAAATCATTATAGTCTCCAAAATATAATAGCAAAAGATCCTGTTTGCCAGTCTGTTTTACAAAATGAGGCTTCTGGCAGTTCATCAATGATATAAGGTAAATCTCTTGATACACATTTAAAATATTTTGCTGTTTTCTTTCACGCGTTTTGGAAATAAAATATATTTTCCTTTCTCGAGTTTTGATAAAGCTGGAAATAAATATATTTTCCTTTCTCGAGGTTTGATAAAGCTGGAAATAAATCACCGAAAGGTGATATCTTTGGTAAAACAGTCAAAAGTTGGCCGATTTTGTCAAAAGTAAATCTTTACTTTTTCAGAATCAATCAAAAACAGTAAGTTTTTCCGGCTTTAAATAGCCAAACATATTTCATAGTTCAGGCATCCCAAAATCACATCTTCTTCGTAAGTTTTCTCTTCTATACTATCAAAGATGGAAGCACCAAAACTTCGACAGATCAAAACTATTTGTGTATTTTGTGGATCAAAAGTGGGGAAAGGCTTCAGTTATCTAGAAGCGGCCGTAGATCTTGGAAAGAAACTGGGGGAAAAAGGTATCACTCTTGTGTATGGGGGTGGTAGCAGTGGTCTAATGGGTTGTGTTTCCCAATCTGCTCTTGCAGAGAAATCAAAAGTAATCGGTGTCATACCTGTCCCTTTGGTAGATGTTGCAGGCAAAACACGAGGGCATGAAGTTCAAACCTTATCCATCCATGAACGCATAACTTGTATGCTATATGGTTCTGATGCCTTTATAGCCCTGCCCGGAGGTTTTGGTACCTTAGAAGAAATCTTTAACATTACCTCGTGGGCTCAACTAGGTCTCCATACTAAGCCTATTGGGCTTCTGAATGTTAACAATTTCTTTGATGGTTTGTTAACCTTTCTTGATTATGCTGTGGAACAGGGATTCATCTCTCCATTTTCCAGAAGGCTCCTTATTTCTGCTCCTACTATTGATGAACTACTGGATAAGCTGCAGTCATATATCTCAATACAAGATCCAGCAGGGGTTAAGATAGATTGGTCGCAAGGAAGGGGAATCAAGCGAAAATGGAGTCCGGTTAATGTAAACTTAACTTTATGAATCTTAGAATAGGTGGGGGTAGAGTACGGAGTATTCTTACTCTCGAGACACCCCTCTAATTTCCTAGGATTTCCTTAATGTTTAAATCTTGTGTGTACCTCAAAGGTTCCAGGTGGTAGATTACGGAGTATTCTTACTCTCGAAACACACCTCTTTGAAGGTTTCTTTATTTCCACAAAAGGTCAGAGGTGGTAGGATACGGCTACTCCGGAAACACATCTCTCAATTTGAGGAATTTCCCATGTTGCTTTCTTTTGCTTTTGCGTGTTTCATGTATTTCTTTCCAGTGTGACTCTTGTGTGTTCTCCTTACGAGAAAATAATAATATCTCTGTTATCATCTACTAAATCTCGTTTGTGATGTAAATGAATTTGCATGTCTAACCTCAATTCTCTTAGTGATTGCATACCATACTATGCTCTTAATTCCAAACGATAAAATTCTAGGCAGAGTTTCCTTTGAAATTTGGACTTATTCAAACCGTAAGCATACTTCATAACTCACAATAATAAATAATTCCACATTTGATCACAACGATCTAAAAATTGACCACAATTTCATCAAACTTCAATATCATAAAAAAAATATTCCAGAAAATCAATTCATAATTCCTCAACATAGAAATT
Organism: Ligustrum vulgare; assembly: GCA_963555705.1. Taxonomy (NCBI): domain Eukaryota; kingdom Viridiplantae; phylum Streptophyta; class Magnoliopsida; order Lamiales; family Oleaceae; genus Ligustrum; species Ligustrum vulgare. The sequence goes on along the minus strand of OY743186.1, from coordinate 32,510,335 downwards.
TCAAATCATAGTCGTCAATATCACAATATCACTTCCTTCAATACCTTAATTGGCTCAAAAGATTACTCATACTTATATTTATAAGTCATAAATCATATTCCCAAAATTTAATCACAAGGCCAAAGTTCATAATAAATTTCTCTTCAATATAGAGGCATAATTCACTTACTCAACATAATAGCCATTACTTAATTCCCAATAACCAAATCTTTAAATCTCTAACTTCATAATGCTTCTCATAAAAGTCTCATTAAAATCATATCACTTATAATCTTAACATCTCATAAAACTTCATAAAATTGGCTCGCTATTTCTCATTAAATCTAAATGATAGATAATCTGAACATATTTCTAATCATTTCTGTTGACTTCTTATACTTAGTGCCATGTCTAAAATCAATTATGCAAAGTTCATTTAAGGTTCATCATTTCTAAACTCGAGGACAACAATTATTTTGAAAATCATTCTTAAGTCATATTATTCCCATTATGCTCAACACCCGTTCTCTTTCTTTCTTTCCGAATTTTTTTCAGAATTGAAACTTGAAGAGTGGTACCAATAATCATCCACAGTTTTTCCTTGCTTTTAAGCAAAGGTAGTGATAAAGGGATAAATTATTGAACCGAAAATTGAAACTTGAAGAGGAAGTACTAATAACCATCCACAGTTTTTCCCTTGTTTTTACACAAAGGTAGTGATAAAGGGATAAATTATTGTACAAATTCATTATTAATTTTGTTTTTTTAATATATTATTCCATATATTTTTTGGCAAAAGTTACGAACCAACTTATTTTTCTAATTTAGTCAGTCTTACTAAGCTTAATATGAACCAAAATTCATATCAATATCCTCTATGTCTCATGATTCTACATAAAAAGGAATAAATTAAAATTCAGGCTTCTATCAATTCATATCATACTCAACATGTATATTTCACTTAAAGATTCATAACATATGAAGATTTCATACTTAACATGTCTTAATAAAATCGTAAATGACTTGCAAAGCATATAACATACCTGGTTCGAGGAGTCAATACGTGGAGAGTGACATAGTAGAGTGATGAGTTAAAATATTTCATATAATCTTATTTTCCTTTAATCAACAATAATTTAATGTGGTTGTATCCAAATCAACATTTTCTTGAATCATAATTCCTAATTAATCACAGTCTTCAAAACAAATCCAATATCGATATAGTAATTATCTCCCCATCAATAATTAATAACTTAACCCAAATAAAATTTATCGTCAAATCTTATTTTTCCTTTAGTCCCCGAACTTCTAGAAATTTATCAAAGACATCAATATAAACATCATATCACTAACTAATTATATTCCATAAAATTTTCAGGACATTACAAACTCCCTTGCTTAAAATGAATTTTGTCCTTGAAATTCGCACATCAAATTTCATCATGCTTTTCAAAATCATAACCATACTTGACATGTGAAAATTCAACTTTTTTTTTTTATAATGAATAGTGATTTCGTTCACTGTTCATCATGAATAGCACGTCGTTTTACTGTTCACGTGAATAGTGATTTTTTTTTTTTTTTTTTTTTTTTTTTTTTTTTTTTTTTTTTTAAGAAATAAAATTTCAAAATCTACAGAATCGTTTTTAAAACTCTTTTCTCTGATACCAACTGTGACGACCCGAATTCTCGACCATTCGAGTGCCACTAAAAGTGACTCATATCATATTATCGAGACTTAAATAGAAATGTAAAATTATTCAAAAGAATAATTAGAATCCCATAATTTTATTTGTGAATAAAAATAGAACATAATTTTCTTACATAAAGTTCAACATAATTATCTCATCAATCTTAACCACTTTTGCCACTTCCATGTTGACGGCCTCGAACCTTCAATTATCTGAAAATGGTAAATATCGTGGAGTGAGATTTATAAAATCCCAGTAAGTATACCAAGCATAAATTTTCTTTTGAAAGCATATGGATCATTTTCATCATAACATAGGATAGGATCGAAATACTCATAAACATAGGGAGACACAAGAATTTTACCGAACTTAAATGACAAGAATTCTTATGTGTAGCGCTACTAAACTCCGGTCCCCTTAGCATAATCATAAACATATCATATGGAACCCATAACAATCTTGTGAGATTGATTTCATAGCAATGATCCAAACATTTTCATAAAAACATAAGATATACTTACTTGTCATAAAAACATACTTACTTTTCATAAAAACATAAGGTGTATTTACCTTTCATAAAAACATACTTACTTTTCATAAAAACATAAGATATACTTACCTTTCATAAAAACATACTTACTTTTCATAAAAACATAAGGTAATACCTTTCATAAAAACATACTTACTTTTCATAAAAACATAAGATATACTTACCTTTTCAAAGATTAAAATGAAGTGTAGTAGTAAATGGACCAAAACTTTCTTGACCACCTTGAATTTCTCTTACTTGTGGATTTTGTCAAGAGATTGGAAATAAGTGTATATGTGTAGAGTTGTGTGTAAAAGAGATGGGTTTAAATAGATGTATAAAGTTGGCATATTGTAAACATAATCATTCAATTCTATTAATTTTAACACATCCTTTTCTTAAAGTAAAACACCATTCATATACTTTTCCATATTTATACAAATATTATGCTCTTCATGATTACATATAATGGAGTCTTATCAACCATTCATATACTTTTCCATATTTATACAAATATTATGCTCTTCATGATTACATATAATGGAGTCTTATCAACCATTCATATACTTTTCCATATTTATACAAATATTATGCTCTTCATGATTACATATAATGGAATCTTATCAACCATTCATATACTTTTCCATATTTATACAAATATTATGCTCTTCATGATTACATATAATGGAGTCTATAATTCATTCATATACTTTTCCATATTTATACAAATATTATGCTCTTCATGATTACATATAATGGAGTATATAATTCATTCATATACTTTTCCATATTTATACAAATATTATGCTCTTCATGATTACATATAATGGAGTATATAATTCATTCATATACTTTTCCATATTTATTAAATTAAGATTCTCATAATTATTATATATAATGGAACCTCTCATGCTTGCATATATTTTCTTAATTTCAATAATAAAAATAATTTTTGTATAAATAAATATTGGGATAACATTGAATTAAGTACTTGGACTTAATATACTTTAAATCAAGAGAATGGAGATATTTTTAGAAATTCGGAATTTAATTTAAAATCGAACGATCTCGATTATTTCTTGACTTGGCTATACGAATACGTCGTGGCGTTAACTTAATAAAAATGGGTGAAATAGTAGCGACACGATTTTCTATTAAAATAATTATTAATCGCGTAAAAATTCTTGGTCGCTACAGAAGCAATTGGTGCCAAGATTCCGAACAAAAAAGAGGAATTGGGCATGTAAGCAATAGTTATGTGCGTGATACAACTCTTACTAACGATCTCATAAAATAATCTTAAAATGTAATCGAGTACAAGGAGTGTCTCATTACAAAAGGGGTCATGGTTATCAAGCACGAATTAGTATTAACATATCTTTGCAAGGTCATAACATCATTTTTCTGGGTCGACTTCTACAAGTTCGAAATGTCAGAAAAGTTGACGACCTTATAAGAGGATAAGAGGTGAGCTAGGGACCAATGTCTCTCTCTCTCTTAGAGTAGTTTATGTCACATGACTTTTATTCATGAATTTTATCTTCTCTTGACTGTATCAATCATCTTTCTAATTTTGCTACTTGTACAACAAGTAGGTTGACAAAATAGTTTGATACCTAACATGTATGACACAATCTCCTTATTTCAGATAGGATAATTATATTTACACAACATCTTTTTATATCTACACCGCAATTTAAATGCGAGAAAGATTTTAAGAATTTGTTTACTTTTGTTTTTATGTCCTCAACATTTTTTTAATCGCATTATTATTCATAACATTTAATTAATTAACATATTTTGTTTCCAATCACGATTCTTATTCAAATTTTCTACTAATTTGCATTGAAAAGATGTGTAAATATTTATTTTAACTTTTATATTAATTATTTATTTTGATTATTTAAAAGTATGAGAGATAAATAAGTATTTTTGTCCCTCTAACAAATATTTTGAACGAAAATATAAGCACGATGTGGAAATTAATAAAGAATTGATGATAAAAAATTATAAAAGATTTCAAAAAAAAATTATAAAAAAAACTTGGACGGGTAAGTATAAAAATAAGGAAAAATTAATGATTTTCATTGCAATTGAAATATATTATGATTAACAAAAAGTGTAGTGTCAATATATTTACCCTTTCACTTATCCCATTTCACTTATCCCATTAACTTTAATATCAAGATGCACAATTCTGCCGCATCATCTATGTCTCAAATTGGTTGTCAATTTTTTGTACAACTAGCAATGTGACCTCACAAACAATCACTTCAAGAATAAAGTCATATTACTACGCAAATTGAATTAATTTCTCGTATTAGAATAATATATTTAAAATTTACTTTTACTTCATTTTGCGTAACTTGTGCGACAAATCATTGACAGAAAAAAAAAAATGACATATTCCTTTTTGACTAAAAAAATATTGAGAATTCTATCAACTACCCAATCATTTAGTTTAATGGAATAAAGAATAAACTTCAGTATCCATGATTGATTTCAAGGTTCTTTTATTATTGTATTTTAGATTTTTTCCAATGAATTATTTTTTTTCTCTTTCAATAATTCCATAAATGCAAGTCTAAGCCCATATAAATAAAAAGTTGGGGAAAATGTGTGTGTATATATATATAAGAGCTTAACTTTTTAATGAAATAAAGAATAAACTTCAGTATCCATGATTGTTTTCAAGGTTCTTTTATTATTGTATTTTAGTTTTTTTCCAATGAATTATTTTTTTTTCTCTTTCAATAATTCCATAAATGCAAGTCTGAGCCCATATAAATTAAAAGTTGGGAAAAATGTGTGTGTGTGTGTGTGTATATATATATATATATATATATAAGAGCTTAACTTTTTAAAATTAACAAACTTAAGATTTTTTTTTTAAAATTACGTGTTTAATAATAACAAATATATATAATATAAAAATAATTATCTCCTATATATTAAATTAAAACTAATATATATAAAATTTCAAACAACACCCACCTCACCCACCCCACCCAAGTCATAATTCTTCACATAAAATCAGAGTTCAATCACAATTACAAAATTTAGCCCAAAATTCATCCCACCCACCCTACCCGACACGAAAAGTCATAGTTCAGTAATACAAAGTCAGAGTTCATTCAAAATTACAAATTCAGTCGCAACATTCACCATATCCCCACCCCACTCGCAAAGTCACAGTTCGATTACAATTATAAATTTAATGGCAAAATTCACCCCATTTCATATCACTCAACTCGCAAAGTCATAGTTTAATTACAAAAAAATCAAAGTTCAATTGCAACCAAACATTTTAGTCACATATTATTTATTGGTCACAATTTACTCATTTTCGAGGTCACAATTACTCAATAATTTGGTCATAATTACATAATGATTTGTCATATTTGTGATCATAAAATTTTGTAATACATTAATTAATTAAACATGTCATATCCAATGGTCACACAAAGTCATAGTTAGTCACAATCACTAATATAATTGGTCACAATTGTGACTAGATGGATCACACAAAGTCACAGTTGACGCAAATCAAACGGTCATATTCCTAATCCTCACAAGTCGTAGAAAGTCACAATTAATCAATATTTTGATCACAATTACCTAATAAATTGGTCATATTACTGATTAAGAGGGTCACACAAAGTCACGATTGACTTAAATCAAACGATCGCATCCCTTATTCATCACAAGTCACTGAAGGTTACAATGATCACAAAAGTCAGAGTTTACACAAATTGTAGGTCACAATTTCAAATCTAGTCGCAAATCAAATTTTGTGACCGCTAACTTAATTAAACAGGTCACGTCACATACTGATCACAAGTCACAATTAGTAAATGATTTGATCACAATTACCTAATGGTTGGTCACAGTCACCTATAATTGGTGACATTTTTCAAGTTACCCCCACCTTTTGACCTGTCCAATTCACAACTTAAACCATTTCCTCCCCCACAACCATCGTCGTCGTTGAGCACTCCCCACCACCACCAACACCCAGCTCACCACCATCACCTGATCAACAAATCACAAGCCAAAAGAACCCTTACCCCCACAAACCCTCACCTTACCACCACTACCTGCCGGAAAATCACAAACTGCATACAAACGCTGTAATATATATTTGAATTTGTAAATGATGGCTTTGAAAATCGAGCGTTGGATTACTTGGACGAGCGAGATCGTTCAATTTCAAACTTTTCAAAGAAATGGGTATAAAATTCGCATATGGACTCAAATTTTGGCCCATAATATGTTTTCGGAATCGTCTCGACGAGCCGGATTGGAAAAGCGGATTTTCCGCTATTGATAATGCATTTTGTGCTTTTGAAATCATTTAGACAGCTAGAAACGGGATTTTACATATTTATTATGTCTATTTTCATCCTTTTCTTTTATTTTCTCGTTTTAGGGTTAGGGTTTGATATTTAAACTCCTTTGTTTTGCATTTTGAGTATTTTTTTCGATATTAAATCTATTATTCTCAATTTATGCAATTCAATTCGATATTCTCTTAAATCAACGATTTGGATTCTTGTTATCTTCATTCATATACGTTTCCGCCTGCATCAGATGGTATCAGAGACGAAGTCGTTCCTTCATTATGCCACCAAGGAGACGTCCTGAAGTTTGTGAAGCACCAGTAGAGGAGGTGAACAGACGTGATGAAATTGCACAACTATGTCAACAAGTGGAGTTGCTAACACAGTAGATCACTGCACTTATGCCACATCAACGTGCACCTGTGGCCTAACAGTTTGAGGATTCCGATGATGAGAATCCGTTTGCGCCTCCTAAACCACCATTGAACATGCCAATTCAAATGAAAGGGTTGTTCAGGAAGACAACTGACGATAGGAATCAGGGTTTAAGGTTGATATTCCGGAATTTCTTGGTAGGTTGAATCCAGAAGAATTCTTGGATTAGGTGACTGCTGTGGAGGAGGTCTTAGAATTTAAAGATGTTCCTGCTGATAAATGTGTGCCTCTCATCGCGACAAGGTTTCGTGGACGAGCATCGGCGTGGTGGAAATAGACAAAAGTGATGCGATCGAGGCTAGGGAAGTCAAAGTTTGCGTCGTGGGACAAATTGAAGAAGCATACGAAGAAACAGTTTCTACCTTACAATTATGTGCAGGCTATGTACCAACAATTGCATAATCTTCGTCAAGGTGGGAAAACGGTTAGTGATTACACCACGAAATTTTACTTGTTGCTTACGAGGAATGAGGTGATGGAGAGAGAGGACCAGTTAGTGTCGTAGCATGTTGGTGGTCTTCATCCCTAAATGCAGGAAATTTTGAATATGTTTGATCTTGTGACAGTTTCTAAGGTGCATCAGAGGGCAATATAGATAGAGAAACAGTTGTCCCAAAGAAATACGGGTCTTGTCGCTACAGGAAGTTTTTCTAGTAATACACAGATGCAGGTGACACACCTTAGCAATCCTACTCAATCTGGTTTTCCTAGAGCAAATCCTATCCAACAACCAACGCATCCAGTAGGTGGTTTTCGTTGTTTCGCGTGTAGAGGCACATGCCATAGGAAATCTGAATGCCCCAAAAATCAACGTAGGGACTCTTTGTAGATGATGGGTATGAAGATTATGAAGGTCCACCTACATTTGACAGTGAGGGCTTGGAAGAAGCAACAAAGGAGGAAGAGTTTGTGGTGGTTGATCGGTTCTCTAAGATGGTTCACTTCATCCCTTGAAAGAAAACCACAGATGCTGTCAATGTGGTTTTATTGTACTTTCGTGAGGTCTATCGCCTGCATGGACTGCCTACATCTATTGTTTCTGATCGGGATACTCATTTCCTTAGTCACTTCTGGCGTAGCTTATGGCGTTACACAGTTGGATTTTAGCAATGCATGTCATCCTCAAATAGATGGCCAGAAAGAGGTTGTTAATCACTCGTTGGGTGATTTATTGAGTTGTTTTGTAGGAGATCAAATCAAGTCTTGGGATCAGAAGTTGTGTCAGGCATAATTTGCTCAAAATCATTCTCTCAACCGGAGTACAGGTTTTAGTCCTTTTCAGGTGGTGTATGGTCTTGTTCCTCGTGGTCCGCTTGATTTGGTCTCAATCTCTAATAGTGTTAAAATGCATGGAAAATTCGAGGACTTGATTCAACAATTACACCAAGTTCATTCACAGGATCCTGAGCAATTACAAGCTGCTGTCAATAAATATAAGCATGATGCAAATCTTAAGCGTCGCCATGTTGAATTTGAGGTGGGTGACTTTGTTTGGCCAGTATTAACCAAAGATCATATTCCTGCTCATGAGTACAACAAGCTCATTGTGAAGATTAATCCAAATGCTTATCGTTTGAAGCTACCCAGTCATATTCGTACATCCGACATCTTCAATGTCAAACACTTGGTTCGTTATATTGGTGACAGCTCTTCTGAAGGTGGCGTCTAAGATTTGACCCCCGGGAGAATGATGGCATTGAAGATCGAGCGTTGGATTACTTGGATGAATCGTTCAATTTCAAAGTTTTCAAAAAAAAGGGCATAAAATTCACATACGAGCTCAGATTTCGACTCATAATAGACAACTAGAAACGGGATTTTATGGATATATTATGTCTATTTTCATCCTTTTCTTTTATTTTCTCGTTTTAGGGTTAGGGTTTGATATTTAAGCATCTTTGTTTTGCGTTTTGAGTAGTTTTTTTAATATTAAATCTATTATTCTCAATTTATGCAATTCAATTTGGTATTCTCTTGAATCAACGATTTGGATTCTTGTTATCTTCATGCATATACGTTTCCCCCTGCATCAATAAATATATATATTTTGGTACAATTGCTACTAATATTGCACATTATCAACAGAAATGTATATTTACATCAAGCAAAAATGTCTCGTGACTTTTTTTTTTGGGGGATAAATCAAAATGTAGTCGAATAAGCTTTTCAGCCTTGCAAACTCAGAGTCAGTGGTCGTTTTTCGATCGAAGTTTTGGTTTGGCCAGAATTTTGGATTGAAACTCCGATCAGAACTTCTTCTCTGGCCAAAATCGCCGACTGTCGCTCTTTCTTCTTGCACCTTGAGCAACCATGGTTGACATCTACCTAGCACTGCCATCAAAATTTAAGCAAAAATCAAGAAATCCAGCAAACTTTACTTCAACCTGTTTCTTTACTTTTCCAAATTTCTTCTTGTTTCAAGTCGGTTCCGTTGATTTTCAACCCGAATCCGGCACCACCAATGGTTGCCAATGAGGATCCGCTGCAGAAGGGGTGCTCTTGCGTCGCGATATGCGGCAGTCACAGCGTCGCTTCTCATGGCGATGGCTGACAGAGACGGGTAGAGAGAGAGAGAGAGAGGATAAATTGTTTTATATGTATTATAAATTAGTTAAATAATAAAAAAAAACTTTAATTAATAAATGTTAATTGGGTAATTAGCACCTGATTTTTAAAAAATAAACCTCGATGTCTTATTTTTATAATTTGATATTTAAATATAGGAGTTCATGTAATTTTTTCAAAAAAGTTGTTAGTGGACTTACGATTTTAGTTTCTTGTTTGAATTACCAAACGAAAGTTTTTGGGGAAGAATACGTAACTAAGGTTTTTAAAGTGCACATTTTCAAAATTATTAAACTTAAGGTTTTATTTCAAAAATCAGGTGACAATTAATTAATTATATATTTATTTATGGTCACAAATCACAATTTTAGATTACAGTTTATTATGGTCACAAATCACAATTTTTTAAATGACAAGTCACAAATTAGGTCATAAGTTTATGGTCACAATCATAGTCACAATTTTTTAGGTTAAAGTTTATTTCTCGATCACAAATTTTGAATTTCGTAGGTCACAATTTTTTTCGGTCTTAAAAAATTATGAGTCAAAAATCACAAATTTCATTGGTCACAGTTTTTTCTCGATACAAATCAAGAATTTTTTTGATCACAATTTTCACAAATCACTAGTTTTCTTGGTCACATATCACAATTTATAAAATTATTTGGTCACGACTTATTTTTTTGCCACAAATTATCGATTTAGTTGGTCACAAACCACAAATTTTATATGTCACAACAATAAATTGGCCGCAACTTATTTTTGGGTCACAATTATCCTTTATCACCCAACCAACCACCCACCCACTGTCCCAAACCCAACCCCACATCCACCGGTGCCGTCGTCTAAACCACCAACGCAAATCAACACCACACACAGATCTTCCCCAATCACCACCGTACAGCCATAAACCGCTACCATAACACCACCACAACTACCACACAGCCACCACGACTCACTAGCAACCACACAAACACCATTACAACAACATCACCACCACACTTCGCAAACCACACAAACACCAACCCCCATTCCACCACCACCGCTGGGAACACTAATAGTGGTCCTATTCAATAATCCCACCTTAACCCACACCCCAAATCCCATTCCACCACCACCACCACTACTGTCAGGAATAGTCGCCGCCGCCACCACCGTTGAGAACCTCCGCCGCAACCACAGGAAAAACTCCCAAACAACCACAACCACACACAAAATCCGAACTCACCAACCACATGTAAAACTTCTACTGCAACCACAAACAAACTCACAAACCACCACCCTCAAAGGCCGAACTCACCACCACCATCAAAATTTGAACTCACCACCAAAAAAATTAAACTCACCAACGTTAAGTGATTCTATATTGATGGGGCATCACCACTGCAGCAGCATCAGAATGCGACGCTACCAGTTGCTGACAAGCAACGACATCTGAGCTATGTTGCGGTGAAGATGATGTCGCTGTTGGTGACTGTGAAAAGCAACGGTCACAACAACTCACCTTACAGCAGCGATGATGGTACCACTGTAACAGTGGCACTGTGACCGTCGCTTGCATCGTCGATGTACGACGACACTGTGTGCGTCGCTACACGATGGTGACTGGCAGTAAGGTTTGATGGAGAGGAGTAGATGAACGAGAGAGAAGGGATCTGATGGAGAGGAGGAGATGAATGAGAGAGGTGAATGAGAAATTTCTGTGTTGAATTAGAATGGGTGGGTACATGAATTATTTATTAAATAATTAAAATTTGAATAGTGGCCTGATTTTTGTATCAAAACCTTCAAGTTTTTAATATTGAAATCTAAAGATAAAATACATCGATGGATGTAATTTTCATAAGAATAAATCCATATAGCTGCTGCTAATTATACTAGATCAACAATGTGAAATTTTAATAAGAAATTAGAAATCCACTCTATTGATGTTAAGTTGAGAACATCATCGAATTACTTAACTCAACGGAAGTCGAGATTGATTGATTGAGATTGAATTCTCATGTATATAGATGAAAGGGGAAAATATATATTTGGCGGGCCAATTAAAATGGGAGAGTGAGGCAAAAATGCTATTTATCTACATATTAATTATGGTCCCAGTTTCAATATTCGTGCTTAGGTGGGTTATTTTTTATTGGATGTGTTGTAAAGGATAAAGATCTTGTGGAAATTACATCCATCCATGTATTTTATCTTTAGATTTCAAAATTAAAAACTTGAAGGTTTTGGTACAAAAATCAGGTCACTATTCAAATTTTAATTATTTTATAAATAATTCATATACCCACCCATTCCAATTCAACACAGACATTTCTGCCTTTTTTTGTGAAAAGTTTTTTTGTTTAAAAACATGTTTTTTTATGTTTTTTAGGTAAAATGTGTGGTTGAAAAATAGAGAGAGAAAATTTATGTGGTTAAAAAGTGATTTGAGAAATTTTGTAGAAAAAATATGTTTAAAAATATGTTTACCAAACACAACCTCTCATTCCGCTCTCTCATTCATCTCTTCCTCTCCATTGGACCTTACTTCCAGTCACCATCGCGTAGCGGTACACACAGCGTCGCCGCACATTGACGATGCAAGCGGAGGTCACAGTGTCGCTATTACAGTAGCACCATCGTCGCTGTAGTGAGACTTGCTATTGTAGTGAGATGCGCGCGCTGTGACCGTCGCTTTTCACAATTTCCAATAGCGACATCGTCTTCACCGCAACAGAGCTCAGATGCCGCCGCTCCTCAGCGAATGTGAGTGTCGCCTTCTGATGCTGCTACAACAGCGATGCCCCGTCGATCTGGAATCACTCGACATTGGTGAGTTCGATTTTTGGTGGTGGTGAGTTTGGCTTTTGAGGGTGGTGGTTTGTGAATTTATTTGTGGTTTCGGTGGGAGTTTTGCATGTGGTTGCGGTGGAGGTTCCCGGTGGTGGTGGCTGGTGAGTTTGGATTTTGTGTGTGGTTGTGGTTTGGGAGTTTTGCCTTGGTTGAGACAGAGATTCCCAGCGGTGGTGGTGGTGGCGACGATGGCTATTCCTCGCAGTGGTGGTGGTGGAACGGGGTTTGGGGTGTGGGTTGCGATGCGATGACTGAATATGTTTGTGACCAATTATTAGTGTTCCCAACGGTGGTGGAACGGGGGTTGGCGTTTGTGTGGTTCGCGAAGTGTGCTGGTATGTGGTGGTATTGTTGTTGCAATGGTGTTTGTGTGGTTTGTTGGTGAGTCATGGTGGTTGTGTGGTGGTAGTTGTGGTGGTGTCATGGTAGCGGTTTGTTGCTGTATGGTGGTGATCGGGGCAAATATGTGTGTGGTGTTGATTTGCGTGGTGGTTCCGACGGCTGCACCGGTGGATGTAGGGTTGGGTTATGGGGCGGTGGGTGATTGGTTGGGTGATAAAGGATAATTGTAACCCAAAAATAAGTTGTGATCAATTAATTGTTGCGACCTTAATTTGTGATCTTAATTTGTGACTTATAAAATTTGTTGTTTGTGATCGAGATATAGATTGTGACCAACTAAATCTATAATTTGTGACCAAATAATGAGTTGTAACTAAATAATTTTATAAATTTTGATTTGTGATCAAGAAAACTAGTGATTTGTGAAAATCGTGACCTAAAAAATTCTTGATTTGTATTGAGAAAAAATTGTTACCAATGAAATTTGTGATTTGTAACAAATAAAGAAATTGTAACTCATAATTTATTAAGACCGAAAAAAATTGTGACCGACAAAATTCGAAATTTGTGAACGAGAAATAAATTGTGACCTAAAAATTTGTGATTGTGATCATAAACTTATAATCTGATTTGTGATTTGTGGTCTAAAAAATTGTGACTTGTGACCATAAATAAATATATAATTAATTATGACTTGATTTTTGAAATAAAACCTTAAGTTTCTTAATTTTTAAAATGTGCACTTTAAAAAACTTAGTTATGTATTTTTCCCTTTATTCTTTAATTAAAATTTTAACCTTACGAATTTGTGTGAAATTCATTGATCTGCTAACTATTATAGTTTTTATTTATTTATTTTTTAATAAAATACCATCATAGTTCAGTTTTATGTTTTAGGTTCCACCAATACATGATGGAAGGGACAAAATTCCTCTAGCATAAAATAAACGAAAATAAAATAATACAATTGAGGGGAGCAAATACCTAACATCAGGTCAAAACTACTCAAAATGAATGTGTGAATCCCATATCGATCGATCTATACAAGGGCGCAAAATCATCTGAACAAATCAAGAGAACAATACTACTGATAGCAAAGTTGCTCTCATCCCTATGCTTGACTTCCCTTACAATAGATATGAAAAATAGTATCTCAAAGAAGATTACGTGCCTACTTTGTCTAGGAGTAGCCATAATAGATAACTGGCCTCTTATGTTGGAATAGTGTCCAAACCCAATTAGTTGGGCCGGATTAAGGTTGACTCAAGTCCATTATCTCTATCCTAATTAGGTTTAGTGTAAACCTATAAATACTAGATTAGTTAAAATACAATTAGGCCTTTGAATCATCTTTTTGGTTGCTAGCACAACCTCTTCCAGATCCTAACTTGAAGCTGAGTCATTGGACGACTATGGTGACAAGATTTCTACATCTTTCGTCAGAAACCAATCCAGAAGATTCATCAAATGTACTGTTGGATGAATTCGTGAATAGTGACGCCAAAATAAGTAGAATGATAGTTTGTAAATCCGTACCGAAAATTGGACAGAGTAACGGCAAGGAAAATACAAACAAGAAGAAGAAAAAAAAGTAGGGACAAAACCGAGGCAAGAGTTGGACACTTTGTCCTTAAGTCGGATTTGCCCCGCAACGGTGCCTACGGATTTCGGCAATCGACTCCTAAGATACAACGGCTTCACTTGTGTTTGTAGCACTTCAAAACACAAGTACAACGAACCAAATTTTGGCTTATGTACTCCAATGATGAAATGAAAGAAAACAAAAAACAACAAATGCTATGATTTTGATTTTGGAGAGAAGAGAGGATGATAAATGTTTTGCATATCAAATTGTTAGGAATAGGACACCCAAAGGGTATAACCATGAAAGGGTGTGGACGAAATGGTTGAAGTCAAATCATACACCATTTCCAAACCATGCACCTTTATGAAAAAGTGTCTTTACACCGGACAACCGTGCGGCCGTACGGTTATAGTCCGTGCTGTCGCACAGTTTTACTCAAAAAATCGGAATTGAATTTGACGTGTGATCGCACGGTTTCCTAATCATACGGTCGCATGGTCAAATATTTTGACCCAATTTCGTCCTTTTTTGTAATTTCTCATTCATCCGATATTGGTTTTCGATCCCCGTTTGTGCGCTCTGAAGTGGTGAAGTGGCAAACAATTTTGCCTAAACGGATTGAGTCGAGCTTTTGAGTATTTGTCCGAAGTCGACACGAAGTCCCTTTAGTCAGTTTTTCGATACTTAATCAATTTCTTGAATTATTAACCAGTATCCAACAATCCCCCACATAAATGAAAATTCCTCGATATGCGCAACACAATGCGAATGCAATGCAAATGAAATGCAGACTCTAACAAATGGAGTACACACGACAAGTCATTGCATCAAGATAGGTAGCTTGTGGCCTTGAACCTTCTTTAGTTAAATACAATCGGATTTACTAGGCTAGTTGGTGAACGCGATGTCTTGAACCATCCAACCGTTCGTGTAAAACCAAACAACTGTACCAACACTATGATTCATCTAACTAATTCCGTTCTCATGGTTGTGTCCATTTTGGCCCTGGACAACTCTTGGTTTCATAAATGCTTTAAGGGAATTAAGCCTCAAATTCTAGTAAAAGCGGCCCCACTTCACACTTATATAGGTGATCTCATACATTTCTATCTCAAGGTTATGAATCATGAAAAGTATATATGTATACTTATCCTTATACACATTTTACATAACACTTTAAATTTTAGGAATGGAAATAAGTGCTTTATTCCGAATCATTTATGACTTAGTTGTCACATTGAACCAAGATCTTGAGATCTCCAATCTACAAGGTTGGGTTTCCGTCATAGTAATTCTATTCAATAGGCTTTAGGCTCATTCCCCTCGAAAGATGGCATACTTGATCTCTTGCAAGTCCTTTCGTCAAAGGATCAGCCAAATTTTCTTTTGACTTCACATAGTTAATAGAGATTATACCATTCGATATTAACTGTTTAATGGTATTATGTCTCCGACGGATATGTCGAGACTTGCCATTAAACATACTGTTTTGTGCCCTTGCTATTGCCGACTGATTATCGAAATGTGTATTAATCGCAGAAACCGGCTTTTCCCAACATGGAATTTCTTCAAGAAAATTACGAAACCATTCTGCTTCTTCACCGGCTTTGTCTAATGCAATAAACTCAGATTTCATCGTGGATCGAGCAATACATGTTTTCTTAGACGATTTCCAGGACACGGTTCCACCTCTAATGGTAAATACATAACCACTCGTGGATTTTGAATCCTTAGTGTCGGATATCCAATTTGCATCAGTATATCCTTCTAACACCGTGTGATATTCTGAGTAGTGTAATCCATATTCAACCGTGTGTCTTAAATATCTAAGAACTCGGTTTAATGCCTTCCAATGTACAACACTTGGATTACTAGTGAATCTACCCAACTTGTTGACTATGTATGCTATATCCGGTCTTGTGCAGTTGTAATATACATTAAACTACCAATGACACGTGAATATTCCAATTGGGATACGGGCTCACCAGTATTCTTGACTAAATGTATACCTAAGTCAACTGGTGACTTAACCGATTTATCATCATACGCCTTAAATTTCTTAAGTATCGTCTCAACATAATGTGATTGAGACAATGACAAACCATCGGATGACTTAGAGATTTTAATCTCTAATATTATATCCGCCACTCCCATATCCTTCATGTCAAAATGTTTTGTTAACATTTTCTTAGTCGAGGAAATAATTTTGGAGTTATTTCTCATAATTAGCATATTGTCAACATATAGGCATACGATTACATATTCGTTAGGTGTGTTTTTTATGTAGACACACTTGTCACATTCATTGATTTTGAAGTCATTTGACAACATAGTTTTATCAAAATTTTCATGTCATTGCTTCGGTGCTTGTTTCAATCCATACAATGATTTTACAAGTCTACAGACCTTCTTTTCATTTCCTGGTGCAACAAACCCTTCAGGTTGTTCCATGTAGATTTCTTCTTCTAATTCACCATTTAGAAACGCGATTTTGACATCCATTTGATGTATTTCAAGATTATACAATGTTGCGATTGCAATCAAGACACGTATAGACGTAATTCTTGTAACGGGTGAATAAGTATCAAAGAAATCTGGTCCTTCTTTTTTGTCTATACCCTTTGGCTACTAATCTAGCCTTGTATTTATCAATTGATCCATCGGACTTCAATTTCTTTTTGAAGATCCATTTACAGCCTAAAGCTTTGTTTCCCGTAGGGAGTTCAACCAATTCCCAAGCATGGTTACTAATGATGGATTCAATTTCGTTGCGTACAGCTTCTTTCCAAAAAGGAGCTTCGGGAGAGGACATTGCTTCATCAAATGTCCTAGGATCATTTTCAAGTAAATTGGTTACGAATTCTGGACCGAATGTCTTTGGAATTCGTTGCCTTTTACTACGTCTCGGTTCTTCATTTACTTAAAGATCATCATTCTTTCCATGTATGTTATCATAAGTTCGTTTATTTGAACTTATTTCCTTTTCTTTACATGGAAAATTATCTTCAAAAAAGACCGCATTTCTTGATTCAATAATTGTTCCGACATGTACATCAAGTACTTCGGATTTATGAACCCAGAATCGATATGCACTACTATTGATAGCATATCCAATATTCCTAACAATTTGATATGCAAAACATATATCATCCTCTCTTCTCTCCAAAATCAAAATCAAAATCATAGCATTTGTTGTTTTTGATTTTCTTCCATTTCATCCTTGGAGTACATAAGCCAAAATTTGGTTAGTTGTACTTGTGTTTTGAATTGCTACAAACACAAGTGAAGTCGTTGTATCTTGGGAGTCGATTGTCGGAATCCGTAGGCACCGTTGTGGGGCAAATTCGACTTAAGGACAAAGAGTCAAACTCTTGCCTCGACTTTGTCCCTACTTCTTTTCTTCTTATTTTTGTTTGTATTTTCCTTGCCGTTACTATGTTCAATTTTCGGCACGAATTTACAAACTATCACTCTACTTATTTTGGCATCACTATTCACAAATTCATCCAATATGTACAATTCTTAACACATATTATATCTAAGTGCAAGATTGATTTGAGTTATGATTTCGAATTTGTTTAATTTTCGTTATTCATATATGATTCGAAACTTTACATCTTCTAATGAATGTAATAAACCAATAAACCATGACCGAAGCATCCACTCCCAATCCATAAATTCGAGAGTCCAAGTTCATGCATAAGAAGGATCCCATCAACTGTGGAAACAACATGCCACGTTACCACGGGGGACCATTGAAATTGAAAGAATTTGATTAGGAATATATTTGATATGACCTCACTATCCAAACATTCTATCAAGCAGAACCATAATACTGTTGGGGAAACATAACCACATGGATATCTTGTAAGTGTGTGTCAAATCATAAATTAAACCTTCAAGCTCTGTTTGATAGCGACCCTAAAATTTACACGGAAAAAAAAAATGAATTTCAGATAATCAGACTCTAGAAAATTGAATTTCTAAAAATTTGAAATTTAGGTATTTGATTGGTTTAATTATTTAAGTGAAAAAAGTGGAGAATTTTCTAATTTTTATTATTTGATGTAAAATTTAGATATTTTAAATTTTAATATTTTTTTAATTATTTTTTCACAGATTTGTACTTGATAATAATAATGTAAATTTTTGAAAAAAAAAAAATCAATTGACAACAACAAAAATGATCAAACGTGATAAAAATGGTATAAGAATTTCCATATAAAATAAAATCTCTTATCCCCGAAGGAAAACGAATTCCTCTAAAACAAGGAAAATATCGAATTTTGAGACAAGCTGGAAAATGAATTCCATGAAAAACTTTGACAATTAAACAGCGCAAAAGTTAAAAAATCACATGCAATTTGAGTTTTCCTTGAAAAATAAAAATTTACAAACGAAGCCTTGATTTTCTTCTTTCTTGGCATGCATTGTGATGATAGAAACCATTTTACAACATACGGAAATTTTTGCAACACTAAGTAGTGATTATATCCAAAAATCCTAGCTAAAGACTCTTCTAACTCAAAGATAGACCGTCAAAAACGTAAAAGTGAGCACGAAAAGTTGGTTAAATTTAGTACGGATCATACATGGATTGTATTTGAAGCCGTTTGCTCTACTAGGAGCCCCTCATCCGGGATCCACCGGAAAGAAGATCAAATTGAATCTGAACATGACAAACTTTGTAAGTTTGAAGAACAAAGCGGTTGAATAATTTGGTTGACTTGTATTATTCTAAAACTATGAGTAACTCTAACCTTTAAGAAGAGCAACTGTAGGGAGGACTATGGACAGCAAGTTTCATTTAAATGCAAAGAATTATCATGTTCGTTATTGTTTAGCTAAAGATATCAAACATGTTAGAGAACCGTGACTCGAATTCCCTTTGGTTCGGCCCGAAAAGTTTGGGGGAAGATTGAAACACCATGAAAAATTTTGTACCTTAATTTTATTTAGTTAAAAATTTGAATTCAATTATTTTTTTAGAGGATCGCATTTTGTATGTCGAAATAGTAATGAATCTATAAGAAAATAGAGAAATTTGCATGAATTTTGTTATTAGGGACTAAATTGGCATAAAATAAAGTTATGAATAATATTTAAACTTAATCGAACTAAATTCCATAAATGGGAAGCTAAGAATTTTAGGAAACATCAGTTAATTTACAGTTTTGCCGTTGTGTTGAGCTTAGCTTTACGACCATTGTGTGTAATGTGTGTTGATTCATAATCAATGCATATTATACCACCGTGTAGTTTACATTGAGACATACGTATCGATATCAAAATTGAGCACATTTAAGGTCAAGAATATCCTTGAAAGTTGAGTCAAATTTGTACCCATGAAATTGTAAAAGTGCTGGAAATTCAGAAAATTTGGCCAAGTATAGAAACTCAGTTGAGCAGCCCTTCTTGGAAGTACGATATAGGCGGTAGATTTATCTATTTTCAATGCATATGTAGTCATTGTGAAACTTAAAATATGAACTTTACAACATTATAAAGACTAACCTAAATAAACCCCGTCTTGACCCTCAAGTATTGATATGAAAGTGACAACTTGAAATAGGAAATCTGAATTTTTTTGCAAACAATATTAGATAGTGGGACACTTGTCATCCCACCATCTTTACTATTAAGGGCGTACTTGGTAAATCAACTCATTTTAATTAGAAACAATTATTTATCAAAGTTGGGACATTAAAAAGAAACAAACATAGCCTAAACTCATTTCTATATATACCACACTTAGTCACAAATTTGGATTTTTGTGCTGGAAAGAAACTAACTTGTGCTACTGTGGACTCACTTAGAATCCCGAATACAGGTCAGTGGGATTTTGACATACTTGGCGATCTATTCATTGAAAGGGACCGAAACTTAATCAGGTAGATTCCCCTTAGTTATTCTAACCAGCCAGACAAATGGTTGTGGATATAGGATAAGAAAGGAACATATTCTGTGAAGAGCGGATATAAGGTCCTCACGGCAGATGCTAGCCTTGAGGCCCCAAACTCGAATCTTGTGGAGTGGAAGTCTATTTGGAAATTGCACGTTCCAGCAAAGGTGAGAATTTTGCTTTGGAGGGCACTTTCTAGCTGCCTCCCAACACTGAAAGCTTTAAATAAAAAAAGTATTGATACCCCGGTCTTATGTCCAATATGTCAATCTGGTATAGAGGGTGAATGCCTTGATCTCATGTCCATTTGTCAAAGAGGTGTGGCGATTATCTCTAATTGGTGACTATTCTCTAAAATAGTGTACCGCAAACGCAGGGTCGCATACAAGTAATAAAGTGAACTTTTTGAATTCGGATTGTCGATCCCACAAGAAATGTATACTCAATTACACTCTAGTTAATTTAACTTAACAAATTAAACACATAATTAAAAGATGGATTTTTGGAAATTCTAAATTAAAGAAACTGACTTTAAACTAAATTAAAATAAGGGAAATGAAAGATAAAATAGTTATGATTCATAATTTCATTTAACCTTCGCTTAAGTAATTTCTCAGCACATGTAAATTAATAAATTACTCAATCACAATGTTAGACCCGATTTTTCAAATTTAGCTAATTACCTCTCTCGAGTGAAATTAACCATAATCAATTGGTTTAACCTACTATATCTCTATGTCGATTAAAACATAATCAATTGTATTAACTATTTGTGAAAATAGCTCAATGGATCACCTAGGAATATGATTATATCTCTATCTCCTAAATTAATGCCTAGGGCATTTGTTTTTTTGTCTAAAATGCTCTCTCGATTATCATACACTTCACAAAACATATATTTGGAGATCAATCAAACACATGGAATAATTTCAATAACAAACATACATGAATTAATAAGCTCAAAATTAATAAGCAAACATTAAAATTACTTAAACTAAGTAAAGCTACATCAATCATCCCAATATAAACAACTAGCTCATTATATAAATATTCCACAAAAGATGGGGTTTATAGAAATACATCATAAAATATAAAAATCGAATATTAAAATACAGGATAGCGAAATAAATCACTTCCCTTGATTTTTGCTCCAAAATTCTTTGAACTTTGCTTTGTATTTTCACCTCACTCCTTGTTTCTTTGCTCTAGTGGATGCTAGAAGATTGAAATAAAAAACTAACAACTAAAAACTAAAATGAAACTAACTAAAACAAAGAAAGAAGAAGAAAAGAAAGAAAGAAAAGAGAGAAAGAGTGATGTGATCCAGAGCCCAAACACAAGCCCAAGCAAGGATTCGTTGCTTGTGGAAGAAGGGCCGATGACTTGGTTTCGGGCAAAGAAGGTCAAAGAAGCAATGAACAATGTTGTGCAAGAGGCCATCAATAAAAACATGTTCTTGACTAATAAAGAAGCAACTTTCATGTTGGACCCGAGTCCAGAAAGCCAAGTGGATCAACATGATTCAAGTGGACGAAAATTGGATCCAGCAGGACGCCTACGCGATCGTTCAGTGATAATGGGTCAGTGATCGCGCGACCGTAGAAAAATAAATGCAAAAGTTTTTAAGGCATTCCTCGCGATCACGCTGTAATTCACTGCGTGGTACAAATGCAGAGGACCTGTTCACAATTTTCACAGATTTTTTTTATTTTTTTTTATTTCCTTTTTCAATTAAGTTGTTTCCTAGTATAATTCTAAGACCTAGTTTCGTCCCTTATCATTATATAAGGGTTCTTTATGTTTACTTTTCAAGCACACAACTTTGAGATTAATATAATTCGAAAGGCAAATTTGCTTTCAAACATTATTCTTCGTTGAACTAATTTCGAACTTAGTAAGTTTAATTCTTGTGGTGTTCAAACTTGGGTAAGAATTAATATTATTTGTGATCAAGAGGTCAATTTATCAATTTAATTGTATTGGTTGCTTGATTCAATTTATTTTAATTGGATCCATAAATCGTGATTCTTTTGGCGTTCTTGGGTTGAGTCAATCTTTTGTGGGTTAAGTCGCTACAATTGATACGTGATTTACATCAGTTGGTATCAAAGCTTAGGCTCCAAAACAAATCAAGGTTATATCTTTTTTTATCCTAGTTTAATTCCATGTATTTATCATCGAGTCCATATGTGAATTATCCATATCTTGTTGTTGAGTCTTTCTTTTTTTGAGTTTTCTTGTTTCTTCTTGTTCTTCGTACCAGTAAAATTTTCTAGTTTTTTATCCATAAAAAATTCCAACAAAATTTCAAAGTGTTTATTTTATTCAATTCTTATCTGAATTCAGTTCCGTTTGTTTCATCACACTTGTAGTCGAATTTTGAATTTATTTTAAAAAATATATTTTTTTTCATTTTCTTTATTAATTCCGAAAATTCCAAAAAAAAAAAAAAAAAACCTAAATTCTAAAATTCAAGAACCACTTTCTTGGATTTCTTTAATTCTTGATATTCTTGAAAATTTCTTTCTTCCGTTTATTTTTCGAGCAAGAAAATAAATTCCTTCTTGGTAATTGGTGTCTAGAATCTATTTTTAAATTTTCTTGAATTGCCATCTAAGTGATGGATTATGATCTGAGTTCGCTGTTCCAAACTAGATGTTATGTGGGTCGGAAGGTGTGTAGTTTGGCAATTGATATAGAGTGCTTCACTAATTTTTCTAATATCACCATGGTTGAAAAATTGGGATTATCTCTAATACCGCACAGTAGACCTCATTGTGTGACATGGATGAGGGAATTTGGGGAGTTCCATGTAACCAAGCAAGTCCTAGTGATTATCACCTGTGGAAAATATATTGATGACGTGTTTTGTGATGTAGTGCATTTAAAGTCTTGTCAAAATTTTGTTGGAAAAATCATGGACTCATATGAGGGAAGCAATATATTATAAGAGTATGGACATATACAGGATTCTTACGAGAGGGAAAACATTTACACTATATGGATTGACACTCAGGGAAGCTGTTCGCTACAAACACACCGCAAGTGCACGAGTCGCATACAAGTGATAGTGGACTAATTGAGTCCGGTTTATCGATCCCACAAGGATTGTCTATTTCAACTACACTCTAGTACAATTAATTTTAACAAGAAACACACACAATAAAAGTTTGTTTTGGGAAAGTTTTAGTACTAGAATTAAAGTTGCAATTATAAATAAATAACTAGAAAAATGGTGATGAATAGATGATAAAGGAGTGTTGGGATTCTTGATTCCACTTGACCATTACCTAATTGAATTATCAACAAGCACATAGAAATGCAATTCATTAATCATGTTAGACCCGATTTTCCAAGCTTAGCCAATTACCTCTCTCGAGTGAAATCAACCCTAACTAGTGGCATTAACCTATTATATCTCTATGTCAATTAAAAACACACCAATTGCATTAAACCTATGTGAAAATAACTCAATGGGTCATCTAGGGTTTTAGGTATATCTCTATCCTAAACAAGAACCTAGAGCAAATATTGTATCGATCTAGAATATACAACAATTTCTCAATAATTGCACATTCCATGAAACTTAAGCATAAATGTGGCCACAATAAATGCTAGTCAATAAATACAACAATAAATGCACAAGATAATAAAAAGCTTAAATTCTTAATACAAGTATTAAAATCAACTAAGCTAGGTCAAGCTTCATCAACATCCCAACACAAAATAGTTTAGCCCATAGTGAAATAACAATAAAACTCAAGAATTAAATACATCATTTCAACTATGAAGTAAAATAAATAGAGAAATATGAAGATTAAGCAAAAACACTTCCCTTCACCAATGATTCTTGCTTCAAAATATCACTATTCTTTCACAATAATGTTGGTATTTCTCCCCTTAATCAATATTCATCAACTAAACTATACAAAATCAAGAGAAATTACAAGACAAAAAGGAGTTAAAAAGAAAGAGGAAGAGAGAACTAGGGTTTCTAGGGTTGAGAAGAGAAAAAGAATGAATCCATTCTCTCCAAAACTACCTCAAAACCCCCCAAAATTCGTAAGATCCGCGTGTTTCAGCATCTGGGCCGAATCGGGTCGCACCGGGTCGGCCCAGAATTTGGTCCAAAATTTTGTCCACGCGATCGCGTGTCATAACACCTCGCGATCGCGTGGTTGAGGTGAAAACTCTCGGGTTGAGTTTATGCCTGAACTCGCGAGCGCGACCGACTATTAGCCACGCGATCGCGTGGTTGACCGGAGTGATGATTTTGCAGCCTGATCGTCCTTTGGTGATTTGCAATTAGGTCCTCCATCTTTCAATGTAGATCAACTTGGTCCTCATACTTCGACTCTTTGATGGATTTGACTCTTTTCTCTTCAATTTCTTCAAGTATTCATCCATTTAGCTTCTTTCTTGTGCTTTCTCCATGAAGTTGATTGTTAAACCTATTTATCCACAAAATATGCACAATTAAGTAGGTATTTGTCCAAATTGCTCAAAAAGTATTACTAAGAATATATGAAATATGCATGTAAAATGCACTCAACAAATACCCCCAAACTTGAACTCTTGCTCGTCCCGAGCAAGAATATTCACATGCATCTACAAAAATTAATGACAATATGATCAACAATGCTAGATAGCTCGCAATTTTCCTTGAGTGTGAAATTGCCTAATTAATTCACAATTATGTTCCCAAATAATGCTACAAAAATGAGTTTGGCTTATCCGATGTTCGATCGGTGTGTGTGTGCATAGCCACTGTCAATCGTCAATAAGATTCAAAAATGTTGATGAGTAAAGAGGTTTCAAGTCAAAACTATCCCACCATTAGTGGTCAATTATTTCCTTTCCCTCTCGTGACATTCATCCCCCAATGAATAATTTTCTTTCCACTCCCGGGATGCAATTCTAGAGGGTACTTCTCAAATCACTCTTTCTTTTTCCACTAAAGCACAGGTGTGTTTTACCGAAAATCTCGACAACCTAGAAATGCAGTGACTCTCCACTAATGAGTGCTTCGACATTCAAGTTTATACCAAGCAATTCAAACCCACTATTCATCTAAGCCCTTATGCAAGTACAAATGCATGATTTCTAACGACTAACATGATGTTTGCTCGTGACTTCCCCACTCCCTTAAGCTTTCTAATTGACCCATGTAGCGAGCTTTAGATCGGCAGCTCCCCGATTTTTTAGATCAAAGGGTACCAGGTTTCAAAATACCCCTACGGACTTATTAACTCGGTCAAAAAGGCTACGAAGTGGGGTAGACTTATTAAGCGAATGCAATGATAATATGCTTTTTTTTTTTTTTTATATGCGTGTGTGTGAGTACCCTACTCATTAAGCTTTCTAATTGACCCATGTAGCGAGCTTTCGGCCGGTGACTCCCAAGTTTCAAACTTAAGGCACCAAGTTTCAAGATACTCCTACGGGCTTAATAACTCGAGTCAAAAAGGCTTCGAGATAGGGCAATGCAATGCAAAAAAAATTAAAATGGGCTTAGAACTCTAGCATACGGTCATCACTTGGCTTATACTTGGCGAAATACACTCCACATAAAATTTACTTCCACATGCATGGAATCACCACACGTCTAGGCCGTCTCCTTTACCGGGTCAACCACCCCCAAACTTGTCTTACATTAGGGTCAAGAGGTTTAGAGCATTAGGAAATATTTGATAGGTTGATACAAATAAACAATACAAGCTCACGACCTAGTTCATCTATTCCATTAACCTCTTCGCCCTTCAACAATTCCCAAACTCACCGACAATTGAACATGACTATTGTGCTCAATGTACATATGATCTTACATGGATAAGCATTTAAAGCAAGTAGCATATTTAGTCATAACTCATGAATTAACAACAATTTCAAGCATCAAAGTCTTATAAGCCGGCAAGGCTATCTAGCATGTCAATATTCTCAACAAAATAAACAATTTCAACATCAAGACATCAAGGGCCGGCAAGGCAATGTAAAATGTTCATAAAGAAACATGATCCCAACACCCCCAAACTTGAATCAAACATTGTCCTCAATGTTGACAATGGCATAATAACAAGAAAGGAATGGGTGATGGAACTTCCCCGGATTGATGCGTGTATGATGTTCGGAATTGACATAAGCTTTGATTCTCTTGATACTCCAATCTCCCCCAAACTTGTTGAGGATAAGGTTGCTTAGGATTTCAAAAAGAATTTCGAACCTACAAAAGTTGGTGATTACCCAAGTTAGAGATAATAAAAATGCAATAAGTAAATATTAACAAGTAATTAAAAGAGTAGAAATTTTGGGTTGCCTCCCAAAAAGCGCTTGGTTAAAGTCGTAAGCTCGACTTTTTGATACAATTACTCCAGGTTTGCAAGAGGGATGGATGACTTCTCCTTTTCATAATGACCCCCCAAGTATGGCTTCAAGCGTTGTCCATTTACTTTGAAGTTCCCCTTACTTCCATGATAAAGTTCAACCGCTCCATGTGGGAAGATTTGAGCAATGGTGAAAGGTCCCGACCATCTAGAGCGGAGTTTACCGGGGAACAATCGAAGTCTTGAGTTGTAGAGAAGTACTTGTTGCCCAACTTGGAAGTCCCGCTTCACAATGTTCTTGTCATGCCATCTCTTAGTCTTCTCTTTGTAAATTCGGGCATTTTCATATGATTCAAGGCGGAATTCATCAAGCTCATTGAGTTGGAGCAATCTTTTCTCACCGGCCAACTCCATATAAAAATTCAAGACTTTTGTTGCCCAATATGCACGGTGCTCAAGCTCAACCGGAAGATGACATGCTTTACCAAATAGTAGTCGAAATGGAGACATACCAATGGGGGTCTTGAAAGCGGTGCGGTATGCCCATAATGCATCATCCAATTTCTTGGACCAATCTTTCCTCGAGGCATTCACCGTCACTTCAAGGATCTTTTTCAACTCTCTATTCGAAATTTCAACCTGCCCACTTGTTTGCGGATGATAAGCTGTGGATATTCGATGTTTGACCCCATACTTGGTCAAAAGTGAGTCGAAGAGGCGGTTACAAAAGTGTTTTCCTCCATCACTAATGATAGCTCAAGGGGTGCCATAACGAGTAAAAATATTTTTCTTCAAAAATTTCACCACCACTCGAGCATCATTTGCCACCGCTTCTACCCACTTGGACACATAGTCAACCGCAACAAGAATGTATTGATTAGAAAAGGACGATGGAAAAGGTCCCATAAAATCAATACCCCAAACATCGAATATCTCCACCTCTAAAATAGAATTTAAGGGCATTTCATTTCGGTTAGAGATATTACCCAATCGTTGGCATCGGTCACATTTGGACACAAGTGTGTGAGCATCCTTGAATAAAGTGGGCCAATAAAATTCCGATTGAAGAACCTTTGATGCAGTTTTCACGGCACCAAAATGGCCTCCATAAGGCGATGAGTGACATTGTTCAAGAATCTTCTCCATCTCCTCCTCGGGCACACACCTTCTCATGATTTGATCCGGGCCCCTTTTGAACAATAACGGATCATCCCAAAAATAATGCTTGATATCCGCAAAGAACTTCTTCCGTTGTTGATAAGAGCGGTCCGGGGGAGTGATGCCACTTGCCAGAAAATTCACATGGTCCGCATACCATGGCACACTAGCAGCTTGTAGAAGATCCATGATTTGGAAAATTTGCTCATCCGGGAATACCTCACTTATCTCTTCATCCAAAATATCCTCGATTTGCTCAAGTCTAGACAAGTGATCGGCTACAAGATTTTCCGTCCCCTTCTTATCACGAATCTCCAAATCAAACTCTTGGAGGAGAAGAACCCATCTAATTAACCGCGGCTTGGCATCCTTCTTTGCCAACAAATACTTGAGGGACGAGTGGTCGGTATACACAATCACCTTGGAGCCAATAAGATATGACCGAAACTTATCAAAGGCAAAGACCACCGCTAGCATTTCCTTCTCGGTAGTAGCATAATTCAATTGAGCATCGGTTAAAGTTCTACTAGCATAGTAGATGACATGCAAGAGTTTGTCCTTCCTTTGCCCCAAAACCGCCCCCACGGCGAAATCACTTGCATCACACATAAGCTCGAAGGGCAAACTCCAATCCGGAGCCACAATAATAGGTGCCGTGATGAGTTTCTCTTTAAGAGTGTTAAAAGCTTGAAGACACTCTTTAGAGAAATCATATGTTGCACTCTTCTCAAGTAATGAACACAGTGGCTTCGTGATTTTTGAGAAATCTTTGATAAACCTTCTATAAAATCCCGCATGCCCCAAGAAGCTTCTTATACCTTTTACCGAGGTTGGGGGAGGTAATTTTTCGATAACTTGAATTTTTGCCTTATCAACCTCAATCCCCTCACTTGAAATTCGGTGCCCAAGAACTATCCCCTCTCGAACCATGAAATGACATTTTTCCCAATTCAAAACCAAATTGGTATCCTCACATCTTTTTAGCACCATCTTCAAATTATTCAAACAATTATCAAATGAAGTACCAAAAACTGAGAAGTCATCCATAAATACCTCGATAAATTTCTCCACCATGTCGGAGAAGATAGCCATCATGCACCGTTGGAAAGTGGCGGGGGCATTGCAAAGACCGAAGGGCATCCTCCTATATGCAAAAGTTCCATATGGGCATGTGAATGTTGTCTTTTCTTGATCCTCCGGGGCTATAGAAATTTTATTATAGCCCGAATACCCATCTAGAAAGCAATAATGAGAGTGACCCGCCAATCGCTCAAGCATTTGATCGATGAATGGAAGGGGGAAATGATCCTTCCTAGTAGCATTGTTGAGCTTGCGATAATCAATGCAAACTCTCCACCCCGTCACTGGCCTCGTTGGAATAAGTTCATTATTATCATTCTCTATCACCGTGACACCTCCTTTCTTCGGCACAACTTGCACCGGGCTCACCCATGCACTATCCGAGATTGGATATATAATACCCGCATCAAGCCACTTCACCACTTCGGCTCTTACCACTTCCTTCATGTTCGAATTTAACCGACGTTGATGCTCCACCGAAGGTTTAAATTCATCTTCCATAAGAATTTTGTGCATGCATAATGAAGGGAAAATACCTCGAATATCCGAGATGGTCCATCCAATAGCCTCCTTGTGCTCCCTCAATACCCGAAGCAATTTATCTTCCTCCTCTTCATTCAATAAATTAGAAATAATGACCGGAAGGGTAGAAGATTCCCCCAAGTAAGCATACCTCAAATGAGAAGGAAGAGGCTTTTGCTCGAGTGTAGGTGCCTTCTCGAGAGATGGTAGGGGTGGTGAAGAACTCTTTTTCAACTCCTCAAAGTAGGGGGCCCTCTTGTGTTGATATTGTGGTGATGCCTCCAAATAATGAGCCATTTGTTCAACTTCATGATCATCATCCTCAATAGTCAAAGAGTGGGCGATACATGACTCCAATGGATCGTTAGAAATCCCACGGTTGAAAGAGTTTACCACAAGATGATCAATTACATTCACCCGGAAGCATGAATTTGACTCCGAAGGATATTTAATGGCCTTCAACACATTGATGGTGACTTGCTCATCTTGCACCCTCAAAATTAATTGTCCTTCTTGCACATCAATAAGTGCTCTCCCGGTTGCTAGAAATGGCCTTCCCAAAATGATTGGAATGTCATGATCTTCCTCCATGTCTAGAATAATGAAGTCCGCCGGAAAGATGAATTTATCCACCTTCACAAGAACATTCTCAATGATTCCCCGAGGATATTTGATAGACCTATCCGCCAATTGTAGAGACACGGTGGTTGCTTTAGCTTCTCCCAATTCCAATTTCCTGAAAATGGACAAAGGCATCAAATTAATGCTAGCACCAAGATCACATAAAGCTTTACTAAAATTAACATCACCAATAGTGCATGGAATAGTAAAACTCCCTGGATCTTTAATTTTTGGAGGAAGCTTGTTTTGGATGATAGCACTACATTCCTCGGTTAGCATCACCGTTTCATGCTCTTCAAGCCTTCTTTTGCTGGATAGAATATCCTTCATGAACTTGGCATAGCTTGGCATTTGAGCTAATGCATCGGCGAAAGGAATGTTGATGTGTAGCTTCTTGAACACTTCCAAAAATTTGCCAAATTGAGTATCAAGCTTTTACTTTTGCAACCTTTGAGGAAATGGGATAGGAGGCACATAAGCATTGATCGGTGTTGGAGCCTTTGATGTGGATGCTTCCGGCTCACTTTCCTTTGGCAACTCAACAATTGGTTCGGATGCTTGAATATGCTCATTTCCTTCAATGGGAGCCTTGTTTGATTGAGTTGTTGGTTGTGGGGCAGTGATCTCGGGCAATTGCACCCCGCTCCTTATTGTAATAGCTTGCACATTCTCCCTAGGATTTGTCTCGGTGTTGCTAGGAAAAGCTCCTTGTTGCCTTTCCGAGAGAAGTTTAGCTATTTGGCCCACTTGATTCTCCAAAATTTTCAAAGAGGCATCATTGCGTTCTTGATATTGCAATTGATGATTTGCTAACTTGGTGATAGCCTCTTCCCATCCCTCTTTCTTCTCTTGTGGCTTTGGATTCAACACATTGTGATTGTTGCCATAAGATAGATTAGGATGATTTCTCCAACTGGGATTGTATGTAGGAGCATATGGATTGAACCCTTGGCGTTGGAAATTTTGAGCATAAGCAACTTGCTCGGTAGATGAAGAGCCACTTGCCACCAATGGACACATAGAGCTTTGATGATTAACCCCACATATATCACATACCGGAGGGGCTTGAACCATGTTGACGGGCCGAGAGTTTGAAGTAGATAACCCTTCCACTTTCTTGGCTAAGGAATCAATCTTTGACAAGACAAGTGCATAATCATCACCCCCTCGTGCGCCACTAGAACTCCTTGGTGCACTTCTATCCGGTCACATTGCACTTTGTTCACTCATGATCTCAAACAAATCATACGCCTCCCGAATACTCTTTGTCTTGATGGACCCATTAGAGGATGAATCCACATTTGAACGGCAAGTAGGAGTTAACCCGGCATAGAAGTGGTTGACTTGTTGTCCCAATGTAATCCCATGATTTGGGCACTTCCTAAGCATGTCTTTGAATCTCTCCCAAGCTTCATGAAAGCTCTCCATCTCGAATTGTTGAAATGTTGTAATATCATGCTTGAGTTTAGCAACTCTAGATGGTGGGAAAAATTTTGTAGTGAACCTTTGGACAAACTCCACCCAAGTCGTGATACTCCCTGGAGGCAAAGTGTCAAGCCATTCTCTTGCTTTATCCTTCAAAGTATGTACAAATAACCTCATCCGGATTGCCTCTACATTCACACCCTCATAGTTGAAGTTGCTACAAATCTCTAGGAACCTCACCACATGAGCATATGGATTTTTATCGGTCCTCCCATAGAATGAGATGGTGTTGGAGAATAAATTGATGACATCCGGCCGAAGTTGGAAATTTGGATGATTGTAGGAGGGATAGACAATGCTTGATTGATTCTCGACAATAGGAGGATTCATGAAATCCCCAAAAAGCATGTCTTCCTCATTAACAACGGGCTCTTGAGCTCTAGCCGCTTGAGGAATAAAACCGGGTGGGATTCCACCCCTTGGAGGAATTGCAGCTGGAGCATTAAGCTCAATGTTAACTCTTTCTCCTTCCATCCCAGTAAGAAGTTGTCTCCTAGCTTCCCGTTGTTCCCTTAACCTTCGTCGAAAAGTTCCTTCGATATCCGGATCTATTTCAACTAGATCAAGACTTCTACTTCGACGCATGCGCAATTACAACCTAGAACAATACAAGAAATTAGAAGATTTCTTTCACAAAACACAACAAAAGAAAATTTGTACAAGAAATAAAAGTAACCAATAGTTAAAACTAATATCAACTAAAATGTAATTTAAATAGAAACAATCCCCGGCAACGGCGCCAAAAACTTGTTCGCTACAAACACACCGCAAGTGCACGAGTCGCATACAAGTGATAGTGGACTAATTGAGTCCGGTTTATCGATCCCACAAGGATTGTCTATTTCAACTACACTCTAGTATAATTAATTTTAACAAGAAACACACACAATAAAAGTTTGTTTTGGGAAAGTTTTAGTACTAGAATTAAAGTTGCAATTATAAATAAATAACTAGAAAAATGGTGATGAATAGATGATAAAGGAGTGTTGGGATTCTTGATTCCACTTGACCATTACCTAATTGAATTATCAACAAGCAAATAGAAATGCAATTCATTAATCATGTTAGACCCGATTTTCCAAGCTTAGCCAATTACCTCTCTCGAGTGAAATCAACCCTAACTAGTGGCATTAACCTACTATATCTCTATGTCAATTAAAAACACACCAATTGCATTAAACCTATGTGAAAATAACTCAATGGGTCATCTAGGGTTTTAGGTATATCTCTATCCTAAACAAGAACCTAGAGCAAATATTGTATCGATCTAGAATACACAACAATTTCTCAATAATTGCACATTCCATGAAACCTAAGCATAAATGTGGCCACAATAAATGTTAGTCAATAAATACAACAATAAATGCACAAGATAATAAAAAGCTTAAATTCTTAATACAAGCATTAAAATCAACTAAGCTAGGTCAAGCTTCATCAACATCCCAACACAAAATAGTTTAGCCCATAGTGAAATAACAATAAAACTCAAGAATTAAATAAATCATTTCAACTATGAAGTAAAATAAATAGAGAAATATGAAGATTAAGCAAAAACACTTCCCTTCACCAATGATTCTTGCTTCAAAATATCACTATTCTTTCACAATAATGTTGGTATTTCTCCCCTTAATCAATATTCATCAACTAAACTATACAAAATCAAGAGAAATTACAAGACAAAAAGGAGTTAAAAATAAAGAGGAAGAGAGAACTAGGGTTTCTAGGGTTGAGAAGAGAAAAAGAATGAATCCATTCTCTCCAAAACTACCTCAAAAACCCCCAAAATTCGTAAGATCCGCGTGTTTCAGCATCTGGGCCGAATCGGGTCGCACCGGGTCGGCCCAGAATTTGGTCCAAAATTTTGTCCACGCGATCGCGTGTCATAACACCTCGCGATCGCGTGGTTGAGGTGAAAACTCTCGGGTTGAGTTTATGCCTGAACTCGCGAGCGCGACCGACTATTAGCCACGCGATCGCGTGGTTGACCGGAGTGATGATTTTGCAGCCTGATCGTCCTTTGGTGATTTGCAATTAGGTCCTCCATCTTTCAATGTAGATCAACTTGGTCCTCATACTTCGACTCTTTGATGGATTTGACTCTTTTCTCTTCAATTTCTTCAAGTATTCATCCATTTAGCTTCTTTCTTGTGCTTTCTCCATGAAGTTGATTGTTAAACCTATTTATCCACAAAATATGCACAATTAAGTAGGTATTTGTCCAAATTGCTCAAAAAGTGTTACTAAAAATATATGAAATATGCATGTAAAATGCACTCAACAGAAGCACTAGACAATTCGAGGAAGGTAAAAAAAGAGAGTGAGAGGAAAGTTGTAGTGGGGTTGCAAGAGGAACCTTGGGATAGGGATGTTGAGAAGAAGGAGGGGAAGCTAAAATTGGAAATAGTTGATCAAATTCCAAAATTTGAAGTAGAAAATGAAGAATTTTGTGGTAAGGAGGTGAATGAACAAGAAGTTAAAATTATTGATGAGGATATGCATGAATTGAAAGTTGACGGGGTAGAGAATGAAAACATGAAGGAGTTGGTTAAGGCCAAAAATTTAGAAGAGGTAGTTGAGCTTGAAAATGTGGAGTTAGAAGAGGTGGATGGGCTTGAGAGAAAAGAAATAGAATAGATTGAGCAAGAAGTTGCAACAAAGGAAGGAGGTGAAGAGAAGGACCTCGTTGTTAGGGAAGAGGATTTGTAGATGATACACCATGAGTACAAGGATCCCTATCTTGTATTTGGTGAAACTAACATTCCCCACCCTATTTTGCTTAAATATTTCTTCCAGGTTGAAAATAATTGGAAGCTTGAGCCACATCACATATGGCCAAGGAAGTTCATATTTCGACCGGTCAATCCAATCCAAGTATTAGACTACTATTGGTTGATCTTATGTAATGGAGGCAAGAATTTTCCTTTTGATCCAGGTGGTGCACTGAAAAATTATGAACCAAGCTATGATTCGGGACGAATCATCTTGAAGAAGGAGAGAATGATGTGATCCAGAGTCCAAACACAAGCCCAAGCAAGGATCCGTTGATTGTGGAAGAAGGGCCGATGACTCGATTTTGGGCAAAGAAGGTCAAAGCAGCAATGGAAAATGTTGTGCAAAAGGCCATGGAAAAAAACATGTTCTCGACTAATAAAAAAACAACTTTCATGTTGGACCAGAGTCCCGAAGCCAAGTGGATCAACATGATTCAAGTGGACGAAAATTGGATCCAGCCGGACACCTACGCGATCGCTCAGTGATAATGGGTCGGCGATCACGCGACAGTAGAAAAATAAAGGTAGAATTTTTGAAGGCATTCCACACGATCGCGCTGTAATTCACCACGCGATCCCGCGGTACAAACGAGGAAAACATGTTCACAATTTTCGCAAATTTTTGATTTATTTTATTTCCTTTTTCAATTAAGTTTTTTCCTAGTATAATTCGAAGACCTAGTTTCTTTCCTTATCATTATATAAGGGTTTTTTATGTTTACTTTTCAATCACACAACTTTGAGATTAATATAATTCAAAAGGCAAATTTGCTTTCAAACATTGTTTTTCGTTGAACTAATTTCGAACTTTGCAAGTTTAATTCTCGTGGTGTTCAAACTTGGGTGAGAATTAATATTATTTGTGATCAAGAGGTCAATATATCAAGTTGATTGTATTGGTTGCTTGATTCAATTGATTTTAATTGGATCCATAAATCGTGATTCTTTTGGCGTTCTTGGGTTGAGTCAATATTTTGTGGGTTACGTAGTTACAATTGCTACGTGGTTTGCATCAAATAGGCTAGGGTTTTGTGGTGTATATTGAGGATTAGGGTTCTAGGTTGAAATGAGGAGAAGTGGAGTATAAATACTCCACAAAAATATGACCTAAAAGAGGTCCAAAACGCGCACAAGCTGAGCCAAACAAGCCCTTAAGTCAAAATAATAAAAATAGAAGATGAAATTTGGAACTGGGCCAAAAGGCGCGCAGGCAAGATGCTCGAGGCCACTGGCATACGAAAATCGATTTCGTCCACTTGATGTGCAGTCGCGCGGTCGCGTTGTTAAAGTCACAACCCCATTTTATTTATTTTGTAGCCAAGTCCTTCGTCTTCTGGTCTTCTTCAATTTAGTCCTTGAATTTTGACTTTTATTACAAATATGCCCCTGAAATATTTGCACTTCTAATCCTTCAACTTCCTAAGATGTTGCAATTGAGTCCCTGAAATTTTGATTTCTTTCAATTAAGTCCCTGGATATCAAATTTTCTCTTCTTTTAGCTCAATTGCTCATCAATCTTGTCCATTTTCTTTCCAATTGAGGTTGTACCTAATCGTACAAGATAAACACAATTTATAAGTAGAAATTTGCTCAATTTTTCGTTTAAAATATCAACTTAAAACCAAAATAAGTGTGTAAAGCACACTTATCAGTGACATTAGCACAGTAGCAACTCATATGGCAGAATGGAGGAGTTATGTGAATCGGAAATACTGCAAGGAAGATGCCATGGTGGCTATGATGATACTTTGGAGCATTGGAATAGTAAGAACGCACAGGTGTGAGAGAACCGCAGGCAACCAGAGGCTATGATTATCAAGGATGATCTTAATCTATTATCCTCATGGAAAAATGTGCGAACAACTCCCCTTACTTCCTTCCCTATACGCAATGGAGTAGTGGGTGAGAGTAAATGGACTAGACCAGCAACAGGAAAATTCAAAAGTAACTTTGATGCAACATTGTTCCAACAAACAAGTACAATCGGTTATGGGTGTGTTGTGCGAAATGATCAAGGTGAAATTGTATCGGCATGGAATGGAACGCTCCAAGGACCAATGGAACCAGGTATGGCTGAAGCCCTCAGTTGTTGTGAAGCTCTCTGTTGGATTAAAGAGAACGACATTGCCAATATTACCGAGGAAATCAGATTCTCAAGTTTTAACTCATGCTATTAATTCTTCATACTTTGGTCTTGTTGTCAAGGATTGTAAGCTCCTTGTGGAGGGTCTTGTTAATGTGTCTTTTCAGTTTGTTAGGCGTACTACCAACCAAGTTGCTCATGCCCTTGCTAGGGCTGCTGGTTCAGGCACTGCTAAAATGGTGTTGGGAAGCTCCCCCCCCCCTTTTATTATGGATGTTCTCACATTCGATCTGAGTTAATAAATTTCTTATTTTCAAAAAAAAAAAAAAAAAAAGCATGAACAAAGACAAAAGGAAGGCTTCTAGCAGCATTTCCTTGTTCTGGGCAGAATACTCTAAGTCATGAGTTTCTCGTTTTTTGGCATATTTTCTTGGTAAAACTCAGATCAAGAAGTAAGATTTTAATATGTTGAAGTTAGTTTAACACATGGCTAAATAATTGTAGGTGTAAATGCTCAAAATTATCTTATCTAAGTTAGGAGGTGAGTAAAACTTGGTTTATGTATTATTGGCGTTAGTTTCTCATATTGTGTTGAAGTCTTTTGCATAAGTTATATCATTTAATGTGTTTCTTATTGATTGGTGTTGATCTGATGACTTATGTTCTACGATTAATATTAGAAACACAAGTGTCTTCTAAGTATTTGATCAAATGTGTGAGTAAAGCACTTATTTGATTTTATGTGTTTTGAGTCAATTCATTTCATGTGAATGATGATATCATGCACGAGTTAAGTTTTCCCCATGATCTTTCATTTATTTGCACAAATTGAGTTGAAAAGAAAATGGTGATTTAATGAGTACTAATTTCTAATGAATATATATGCTCTTTTATACGTTTCTAAGTTATAAAGGTATGATTGAATGATATATTTGGTCATGCATGTGTGGTATATGTATTTCTAAGGGCTGATCTAATCATGAATCCTATGTTTCTTGAATAGAAAATGTGAAATTATATGCTAATTATGTTGGATATGATAAAAATGTTCTCAAATAGCCCTTTGTGAAGTTTTCTCATGAATTGAAATTGAAATTGCATGCCTTAATTATTAAAGAATATCATTAAGTATTGTTCAATATTTAGTATTTGTATGCCATTTATAAGATCCCTAATGTTTGTAGTATGATTAAAAACGACTAATGATAAAGGAGATGACATATTTATGTGTTCTGTTACCCTTTACCGGCCATGCATGATGATATTATGCACATATAAATGCTCTTATGTCTTAGTGATGATTTTTAGGAATGTCAATTAGGTCAAAATTAATTGAGCGTTTTAATGATCTAATATTATTAGTGTTACTCTAAGAGAATGATACATAAGAAAAATGTCATGAGTTCTTGATACTATGCTAGAATCTTGGGGTCGTCACAAAAAGTCATATCGCCTCGAAAATTTTGTAGCTTGTTTTTATTAAGTAAATTCAATTATAGAAATACAATCGAGTTGTCATTTTTGGAAGTACGATACGGGTTGTAGAATGATCTGATTTCAATGCATGTGTAGTTGTTGTGAAACTTGAAATATAAGCTTTACAATGTTATAAAGATTGAGCTAAATAGACCTCATTTTGACCTTCCAATGTTGATTAGAAGGTGGCAACTTGAAATAAGAAATCTGAGAATTTTAAGTAATAAAATTTTGTTAGTGGGACACTTGTTAAAAAACCATTATTGAATAATTGCCAAACTAATAAATAAAAGAATAAAAGTGCAAATAAGTGGAAATTAAGGAAATAAGCTTAGTCAAACACTCCCTAGCCTAACATCTATATGAAGAACATCCTCGCTACATATTTTTCACAGCACGAATAGAAGGGAAACTCTACCAATTTTAGAGAGAGAGGTAAGAAATAAAAATCTTCAAAAATCAGGAGTTCATCCCTTCTTTTGCAAATTCATGAAGATAAAAGTGGTGAATACTTGAACTAACAAATGATTCATCATATTTATGATCATGAAATGCCGGGAAACGAAGAATTTCTTTTCTGAAATTCGAAGATTAAGGTGGCGTTCTGTTTGTATTTTATTTTGTATTTTCATTTTCGAAAATGTTTTGTGTTTTGTGTTTTCATTTTTGTTTTCAAATTTACTGAAAACGCGTTTGGTTTGTCATTTCTGAAAACTGTTTTTGAAAATGAAAAGCTGGAAAACACGTTCTGTTTGAAATTTTGCAGAACATTATTTAAACTATTTTTAATTAATTTGCTTGCAGAATACTACTAACTCCAACTCAAATTTCCTTTCACAATACACTAAAAATATGGTTACATGCAATACACTAATGTGAGCATTAAGAGTCTATATTAACACAGCTTGGTCAGGTTCGGGACTTGAGAAAGCTCTACTTATATTAAAATCCAGAAAATGCAAGTTCTTTCAAAACCACCAGAGTCCATTTATCATTGCATTTTTTGAAATATAACAACAAGAATTCTCATTTAATTTTTTTTTGTAAGGTTGATATTGAATTCAATAAAACTTTATTTAAACTAAGTTTCAAGTTAGGATAATTCTCAAAAAAAAAAAAAAAAATTCTTTATTTAGCTTAGTTCCAAGTTAGGATAATTCTAAAAAAATAATAAAAAAATAAAAACTTTATATTAAACTTAGTTTTAAGTTAAGATAATTCTAAAAAAAAAAAAAAAAATTTCCAAAACGCGTTTTCCGTGTTTTGGACATTTTTTGTCGAAATACACACAAAACGCCCAAAACGATGTTTCGGGCGTTTTTCGTTTTGTGTACAATTTTTTTTTTTTTTTTTTCCAAAATGTGTTTTCGAAAATGGTAAAGAGAACGCGTTTTTAGCGTTTTCGAAAATAAAAACAGAAAACGACTTCAAAACAGCAAAGAGAACATAGGCTAAGCTTCTGTAGAAAAGTCGAGGCTACCAGTTGCATCAGAAAATAACACTTTACATGGTACTTGTAGCTGTATACTTGTAGCTTCTGGGACTATGCTGTGACAGAATTTGGA
Source organism: Ligustrum vulgare (assembly GCA_963555705.1). NCBI lineage: Eukaryota > Viridiplantae > Streptophyta > Magnoliopsida > Lamiales > Oleaceae > Ligustrum > Ligustrum vulgare. The sequence continues at coordinate 32,471,051 of OY743186.1, read as the reverse complement.
ATCAGCATAAACGAATGCAATTCTGGACAGTAATTCTTCTAAAATCTAAAGTTAACCAATGAATCTTAATTTTCCCTTTAATTCTAACCTTATTTAACCCCAGAAACCTTTAATTTTCAGGTTCTGAAACCAAGGGAAGATTCGTACCTATAGTGAGTAAAGTAAATTTGCTCTTATGTGTTTTTACCAGCTATACCAGATTTTTTTATACATGTTTTTATGCTTAAGTTAAGCTTCTTTTATATTTTGTTATTGTTCTTGTAGATTTTTAAAAAATCATGCTTACAAGTTGCTAATTTTGCTTAAATGATATAGTTTTAGTAAAACGAAAATCTACGAAATTTCTAAATGGTTGCTTATGGTTTTTATGTATCTAAATCATGAGTTTAAGTTGATTTTATTAATATCAGAAATCTGAATAATTATGTTAGTGTTGAAATGGGATTAGAATTGAGTTTGGACACTAAATTATGTCATATTTTATGACTTAATGTTGCATATAGTTTGTATGTATCTAAATCTTGAGTTTGAGCTGATTTTGTTTAGATTAGAATTTGAAATTTTATGATAGTATGGAAAGAGGTTTTGAATTGAGTTTGAAACTAAATGGTGTTTGATTTTATGACTAAATCTTGTTGGTAGCTTAAGTTATGTTTTATTATTAACGCACATGGGTTAAAGTGCGCTAAGATGAACTAAACATGACTCAAGATTCTGCTGGAACTCTTCACTTAGATATGTCACTTTGCATGCGTCTAAAACTAAGATTTTTGATGATTTTATAAAATTTCAGCTTCTATAACCTGCCTTAGTATTGAGATTATAGATACTAAGTATGGAAAACTTGCTCTTGGATCACAAGAACTAAGAGAGAATTATTAGCATGGTAAAGGATATTATACTTAGTCTCTTATGTATTAAACTGTATTTGATACATGTTATGCTGAACTTGAATAAATGGTTATGTGTAAAGTCTTTCAAATGATGTTTAGTATGATATTTGATGTATAGAGTTTGCATCATAGCATCGTAAGCATTCATGATCATTACACATTAAAGAGCAAGTTATGTTAAAATACATTGATCATGAATAATTAAGAAGTCTCTATTTAGGTTGTACACCTAAGGAGAAAGTCTATGTATGGAGGTCATGGGCTATTAGATTTCCTTGGGAGAAAGTCACATTCGAGCCAGCGAGCTCATCAGCAAAGTGCTCTATAGAAAATCGAGGCAGTATACTTATAAACATAAAAGAGCGCTTGAGCGTAAAAGAACGCTATGAGATATGGTGACCTTGTGCTTAGAAAAAGTACTATGATGCGTGCGGTGTACAACCTTAATATGGGATCATGTTTTTACTTGAACTTTTCAAGCTCTTCAGAGTTCATTTTTTTCAGTCTCTCTTGCGAGAAGGCTAGCTCTTTAGTTATATTTACATTATCTTAGTATTGAATACAAATAAACAGGTTTCTCCATGTTTGAAATTTTTTAGTGTTTTCGAAGGTAAAAAATTTCATAAACATGCTGTTGCAATTATTTAATATCTTCCACCTATTTTCTGATCGATTGATTACCCCTGGCCTTGCGTCTTTCACCATTGGGCGCACATGGATCATATAGAAAGTTTATCATTTACTCGAATGCAAAATCAAGAATAACAACGCGCATATACAATGACGGAGCTAGGATTTATATGTTGTGGGGGAGAAATTTATGGGGTGGAGGGGGGAGGCCTCCCTCTTGGGGGGTTCGTGGGCGAAGCCCCTGAATTTTTTTTTTTAAAACCAAAATGATTAAAATTTTGAATTTTGATTATCAAAATATGCAAGCTAGATTAATAAACCAAAAAGATAAAATCGGTTTATTCATCCAAAACAATCTGTCCATCTACATACTAACACTATACAATTTGAAAGTAAATATAAACATTAGATGAACATCAAAAGACAAAAAAAAATTGCCTATCTATATGATAAATGATAGAGATGACTTCTGCATTTTAAATTGGTCCCTCCTTATCCTCATCTCTTTAAACTTGTCAATAAAAGAATATAATGGAAAAGTCTCAACGATCTTCTTCTCAATATGCACAAGCATAGTTGGCACATCTCGAGAAGAGTTAAGACAAGGTGAGTCAATCGATCGATGAGATTATCTCACTGATTTTCTTGTCAATGCCAATAGTTGGCACATCTCGAGAAGTGTTGTTAATTTTTTAAATTGAGAGTTACACTAAATGAATTCATTGGAATGAATTGAAAATTGTATAATGGGTCATCTAGTATTTCTAGTTAAGTCTAAGGCTTTTGTATTATTGAGCATTAGACTTTAAGTTATGGGCCAATATTTGTCAATTGAAAAAAAAAATTAAAATTTTGCTGGGGAGAACAAAAAATGTTGCCACTACAACAAATATTGATTTTTGCAGCGTTTGGGGCAAGTGTTGTAAATCTCAGTATTGCCGTAGAGAAAAAATTTACAACATCGTTTTTTGAATGTTGCAAAATCTTGAAATAAACGTTGCCATAGATTTTTTGAAATGTTTATTGAGTGTTGTCATAGACCTTTTGCAACGTTTATTGAATGTTATAGACCCTTTTGCAACATTTTTTTAAAGTATTGCTATAGTTTTTTTTTTCAACGTTTTTTTAGTGTTACAAAAACTTTTAACCCATTCTTTACAACGTTTATTAAGTGTTGCCCACTCTTTTGCAACGTTTTTTGAGTGTTGCAAAAACCTATAACACAACATTTTGCAACGTCTGTTAAGTGTTGTGATATAGTCTTTTGCAACGTTTTTTAAGCGTTGCAAAAATATTTGGCCCAACAATTTGCAACATTTTTTGAACGCTGCTATATGCTTTCTTTTTTTAAAATATTGTTTAAGAAATTATTTATAAAACCTATATATTTTCCCATTAATTCATCAAAAAAGTAATTTACTCAATCAGGGAAAGTAAATACATTATAAATTTTTTAATCCATACAAAATAAATAGTATTGATATTGTTTAACAAATCCACAAAAGAATATCATCATATCACAAAAGAAATATTTTACTACAGGAACATCAACTTCATCGTGCAATATAACCTCACATTTTGATCGTAAAATCCGGTCCATCTTTAAGAGACTATCTTCAAAATTGCACCTATAACAAATTTAATCAAAGTTATAGGTGAATATCACGCTTTACTTAATAAATGATAGAAAAATTATAAAAAAATGGAGTTTAAAAACATAGATTTATAGCTGTCCAATATGATTTCATAGAAATTGATAGAACTCGTCTTAAATCAACTTATTAGACCTGAGACGTGAAGTACATCAATTGTAGGTGTCAGCTAGATGTTAGATATACCACTAAGGAAATTGACATTTCACTCGAAGTTTAAAAACTTAAACCTAGGCGTATTAACTTTCCTTCACTTAAAATATAGAAATAAATCATTTTAAAAATTCAAATTTTCATTCTTCTATTGTAAAAAATTCAATAGAAATCTCGACAGAATCCTCCCAATAAATTAGACTTAGCCAATCTATAGAAGGACATCATAACCATTTAAAAACATAAAAATCAACTCATTCAATATCCAATATCACCAAATTCAACCACAATTAAAAGTCAAATTCAACATCACCACACTACTCCAACAATCAATCTCAAACTCATCAATGTAATAAATTCTCATCAATAAACTTTAATAAATGAAATAAGTGATAATCTAAACATTACTAGAAGCATCATAACTTACTTAAAACTAAGTTTAATCAAGCACTGTGAAGAACAAAAGAATAAAGAAATAATCAATGAACTTAAGCAATTGGATTATTTAAGTCCATAATCTAATCATTAATGCAAATGAAGGCTATACCATTGCGGAAGAAAAGGGTTGTTTGGTGCTGGGGTGGAAATCTAAGCCTGTTGTGGCTGCTTCTTGCTGGAAATGCTGATAACAATCACTCTATCTTTATGTCCATATTTTCTATCCTCCATTTGAGAGAATCCATAATTCTTATTTTTTTAGGAGTATTAACATTAATAGTATAAGTGAAGCACAAATAGTTATGAGATGGTATTGGAAAAATCTTCTATATTGAGATGGTATTGGAAAAATCTTCTATATTGAGAAAACTACCTTTTGGGCTTCAACACAAATAGTTAAAGAACAAGAAATATATCATGCAATGCCAAACTTTCCTGTGTTATTTCAACATCTTGTACATTTTGATTCTTGCCTACTGTATTCTTGAAAATGGTTAAACAATCTTCTGAGTACAAAACTTAGAAATTTTAAGCCTAATCACCATGCCTAATTATGATTAGATCTATCCCTTCAACAAAAGCGATTTCGATGTAATATATTATTTGATGAGAACTTCAATTCCATATGTGAAAGAAAGCCAAAAATGAAAAGAAAACAAGAAACAAGAGAATAAGAAAAATTGAATAAATCCTAAGAATAAACATGAGAATATTATTACTAGAATATTATTTGACAGCCTAGGAAAATTGGATTACCTTGAAATTTTGAAGCTATTAAATGATGTATTTCCTCTGCCTCCTTCTGAAGGCAAACTAGATGGCCTTCCCCAAAGGTATAAATTTCCACCAAAGCTAAAGAAACAAACACTAGCGGACACTCTTCTCGATTGGAATCAAATGGCTACACTGGGAATGTTGGAAGAACCATACTACATGTACACTTTTTTGTATACATTTTTTTGTACACCCCCTCACATGAGGGTGGGACCCGATTATAAAGGGATTAAAATAATGCACCTCATGTGAGGGGTGTACAAAAAAGTGTACACACAAAGTATACAAGAAGTTTAATTCATGTTGGAAAGCCTCGAGATCCTAAAGTTGAAAGACAATGCATTCAAGGGAGAGTTGTGGCAGAAGGATGGAGGTTGATAAGTGTGCTTTACATACTTATTTAGTTTCTAAATTAGCACTTTAAGTAATAAATTGAGCGAAATTCTACTTATAAATGGTGTTTATCTTATACAAATAGGTACAACTTCAATTGGAAAGAAAATGGACAAGATTGAAGAGCAATTGAGCTAAAAGAAGAGCAAATTTGATGTCCAGTGACCTAATTAAAAGAAATCAAACGTTTGGGGACTCAATTGCATCATCTCAGAAAGATAGAAGTGCAAATATTTCAGGGGTGTTTTTGTAATAAAAGTCAAAATTCGAGGACTAAATTAAAGATGACCTTAAGATAAGTGACTTGACTTGCAAATTGTTTAAAGAAAAAACGGAAAAAAAAGAAAAAGAAAAATATTATAATATATATATATATATATATATATATATATATATATATATATATATATATATATATATATTATCTTTGTAGTAACTTTGCTGGGTGCTTCCTAGTAAATTTAGACAGATTATATATCTGCCTCCCACGCGATCGCATGGGCAAATTTATATATTTGCATTGTAGAATTGGTCACATCAATGAAAGACGCATATCCAAGTTACATAAAGATGGATACTTGGACACAAATAATTTTTAATCATTTGACAAATGCGAATCATGCCTTTTAGACAAAATGACCAAATCTCCCTTTACTGAAAAGGGAAAAAGGGCTACGAACAATTTGGATCTTATCCATAATGATGTTTGTCGATCGATGTGAACAAATAGCAGGGATGGTTTCTCCTATTTCATCACGTTCACAGATGACCATTCTAGATATGAATTCAACTACTTAATGAAGTTCAAGCATGCAGCCCTTGAAAAATTCAAGGAATTCAAGTGAGAAGCAAAGATACAAACTGGTAAAAGTATTCTCACACTTCGATCCGATCGATATGTGAATACTTGAAGGGTGAATTTTTAAATTATCTTAAAGAGAATAGGATTCTCTTGTAGCTAAATTTATTGTATACACCACAACATTAGGATGTATCTAAAAGAAGAAATTTTACTCTACTTGATATGGTGCGATCAATGGTGAGCCGAGCTGCGAAAATGTTTTGGGTTTATGCACTTAATATTGCATGACACACACTAAATCGTGCTCTTGTACAAATACAAATGCATGATTTCTACAAAGTAAAATGATGATTGCTCGTGACTTTCCCACTCCCTTAAGCTTTCTAATTGACCCATGTAGCGAGCTTTAGGTCTGCAACTCCCCGATTGTTTTAAGATCAAAGGGTACCAGGTTTCAAAATACTCCGCGGACTTACTAACTCGAGTAAAAAATGCTACGAAGTGAGGTAGACTTATTAAGCAAATGCAATGATGATGAAGTGATTTTTTTTTTTTTCAAAGTGTGTGTGTACCCTACTCATTAAGCTTTCTAATTGACCCATGTAGCGAGCTTTAGGCCGGTGACTCCCGAGTTTCAAGATACTCCTACGGGCTTAATTACTCAAGTCAAAAAGGCTACGAGATAGGGCAATGCAATAATTAAAATGGGCTTATATCTCTAGCATTTGGTCATCACTTAGCTTATGCTAACGTCAACAACACTCCACACAAATTTAAATCAAGCATGCATGGAATCACTACACATATAGACCGTCTCCTTAATCGGCTCGACCACCCCCCCCCCCAAACTTGTCTCACAAAGGATCAAGAGATTAATAGCATTGACAAGAAATTGGATAGATTGATAAAAATTGAAAATACAAGCTCACAACCTAATTTTTCTACTTCACAAATTTTTCCAATCTTCAATAGATTCCAAATCTCAACAACAATTAGTTATGACTATTGTGCTCAAGAGAACTCAGGATCACTCATAGATAAGCAATTTATAAAAATAGGCACAAGTAGCATATTCGATCATAATTCGTGAATTAATCAACAATTTCAAACATCAAATCATTTTGAGCCGACAAGGCTGTCTAGCATGTCAATATCCAAAACAAAATGAATAAAATCAAACATCACAATATCTTAAGCCTGCAAGACTATCTAACATGATAAAGTGCAAAATGAAGTCAACACTCCCAAACTTGAATTACACATTGTCCTCAATGTGAAAATAGAAACAACATGTAAAGAAGAAAAGAGGTAGTGAAACTTCCCTGATTCGATGCTTGTTTGTGATGTTTGAAGTTGACCTAAGCTTTCGTCAAATGTAGTTCACCCCCAAACTTGTTGAGGACAATGTCACTTAGGATTTTCAAAAAAATTAGATACCTACAAAAGTTTGACAATTAACTAAAAAGACAGTAAACAAGTAAAGTAAATAATTACAAGTAACTCAAAAGAGAAGAAATTTGGGTTGCCTCCCAAAAAGTCCTTGGTTAAAGTCATAAGCTCGACTTTTTGATGTTCATTCTGGAGCATTGAGGAGAAATGATGACTTTTCCTCCAGGGGTTTCCCTTCCAAGAATGGTTTCAACCTTTACCCGTTGACTTTGAAATGTCCCTTGTCGAGATGATATAGCTCAATAACTCCATGGGGAAAAATTTGAGAAATTGTGAATGGCCCCCACCAACGGGATCGAAGGTTTCTGGGGAATAACCGAAGTCGGGAGTTGAATAGAAGAACCTGTTGCCCAACTTTGAAATCTCTCTTCACAATGTGGTTATCATGCCATTTATTGGTCCTCTCCTTATTGATACGAGCATTTTCATATGAGTTGAGGCGAAATTCATCAAATTCATTGAGTTGAAGCAACATCTTCTCACAAATTAATTTTGCATCAGAGTTTAATGGCCGTGTAGCCCAAAATGCTCTATGCTCAAGTTCAACGGGGAGATGACACGATTTTCCAAAAACAAGACAAAATGGAGACATACCAATAGGAGTCTTGAATGCGGTGCGGTAAGCCCATAATGCATCATCTAGCTTCCTCGACCAATCTTTCCTTGATGTATTCACCGTCATCTCAAGAATTCTTTTCAACTTTCGATTTGAGATCTCCACTTGGCCACTTGTTTGGGGATGGTAAGGTGCGGCTTCTTGGTGCTTCACTCCATACTTTGACAAAAGTGAGTCAAGGAGGCGATTGCAAAAGTGTTTGCCTCCATCACTAATGATGAGTCGGGGGGTTCCAAAGTATGTAAAAATGTTCTTTTTGAGAAAATTGACAACCACCCAAGCATCATTAGTAGGCAATGCCACCGCCTCTACCCATTTAGAAACATAGTCCACCGCCATCAAAATATATTGATTTGAGAATGAGGATGAAAGTCAATGGCATTTCATTACGCAGAGAGATATTCCCACTCCTTTAGCATCTATCACATTTGGATACTAAGGTATAAGCATCCTTGAACAAAGTTGGCCAATAGAACCCCGGTTGAAGAATCTTTGAGGCGGTTTTGGAAGCTCCAAAATGACCTCCATAAGGTGATGAATGACACCTATCAAGAATTGCTTCCATTTCTTCCTCGGGAACACATCTTCTAATAATTTGGTCCAACCCCCTCTTGAATAAATAGGGCTCATCCCAAAAATAATGTTTCACATCGGCAAAGAATTTCTTCTTTTGTTGATAAGAGAAATCCGGAGGAAGAATACCACTTACAACGAAATTCACGAAGTCCGCATACCATGGTGCTTCGAAGACTTGGAGAAGATGTTTGGCATGCAAAAGTTGTTCATCCGGAAAAACCTCATTGATTTCCTATACTCCCACTTCTTTAGGTTGATCAAGCCTAGATAGATGATCGGCTACAAGATTATCCGCTCCCTTCTTATCACGGATTTCTAAATCAAATTCTTACAAGAGAAGGACCCATCTAATCAATCTTGGCTTCGCGTCCTTCTTAGTAAGCAAGTATTTTAGAGCGGAGTGATCGGTATAGACAATTACCTTTGAGCTGATGAGATAAGATCGAAACTTGTCAAAGGCAAAGACTACGGAAAGCATCTCCTTTTCGGTTGTGGAATAGTTCAATTGAGCATCACTCAATGTTCGGCTTGCATAATAAATCACATGCAACACTTTACCACTCCTTTGCCCCAAAACCACTCCCACGGCATAATCACTAGCATCACACATGAACTCAAATGGTAAGCTCCAATCCGGGGCCACAATAATAGGAGCCGATATAAGCCTCTCCTTAAGCGTGTTGAAAGCTAATAGAGAAATGAAAAGCGTTGTTCTTCTCAAGTAGAGAACAAAGAGGCTTAGTGATTTTAGAGAAATCCTTGATGAATCTCCTATAGAAACCCGCATGCCCCAAGAAACTCCTTATGCCTTTCACCGAAGTAGGAGGAGGCAATTTCTCAATAACTTGTATTTTGGCTTTATCAACCTCAATCCCCCCTTGTCAAATCCAGTGGCAAAGTTCAATGCCTTCTTTAACCATAAAATGGCATTTCTCCAAATTAAGCACTAAATTGGTTTCTTCACATCTTTTCAACACTAAATCAAGATTATCTAAGCATTCATCAAAAGAAGAAACAAAAACTGAAAAATCATCCATGAATACCTTGATGAATATTTCCACTATGTCGAAGAATATGGCCATCATACAACGTTGAAAAGTAGCTGGTGCATTACAAAGACCAAACGGCATCCTCTTATAAGCAAAAGTCCCATATGGACATGTGAAGGTGGTCTTCTCTTGATCTTCGGGGGCTATTAAGATTTATTGTAGCCCGAGTATCCATCCAAGAAACAATGACGGGAATGCCCCGCCAACCTCTCAAGCATTTGGTCAATAAAGGGGAGAGGAAAGTGATCTTTTCGAGTGGCATTGTTCAACTTTCGGTAGTCAATGCACACTCTCCATCCCATCATGGGTCTTGTAGGAATAAGCTCGTTGTTCTCATTTTCAACCACCGTGACACCTCCTTTCTTTGGAACACATTGGACGGGACTCACCCGTGCACTATCTGAGATTGGATAGATAATTCCCCATCCAACCACTTCAATACCTCGGCTTTCACCACTTCTTTCATGTTTGGATTTAGACGGCGTTGGTGCTCCACCGTTGGTTTGAAGTCATCCTCCATAAGGATTTTATGCATGCATAGAGTAGGGATAAACTCTTAATATCCGCCATAGTCCACTCAATAGCCATTTTATGCATTTTCAATAGCTCAAGTAGTTTTTCCTCCTCCACTTCATTCAAAAAATTAAAGATAATAATCGGAAGGGTAGAAGAATCGCCCAAGTATGCATACCTCAAATGTGATGTAAGAGGTTTGAGTTCAAGAGTTGGGGCTTGTTGAATGGAGGGTAGTGAAGGAGAAGAGCTCTCTCCCAATTCTTCAAAATATGGCCTCTTCTTGATGGGATAAAATTTGGTAGCCTCCAAGTGTTGTGACATCCTTCCAATGTCTAAATCATCCTCTCCCTTGGTGATTATAGAATGAGCAATGCAAGTCTCAAGGGGATCCTTAGATGACCTATAGATGAATGATGTAGCCACTTCTTGATCAATGATGTCTACTCGGGAGCATGAATTGACCTCGATGGGGGTACTTAATGGATTTCATGATGTCGAATGTGATTTGCTCATCTTGAACTCTCAATATCAATTTGCCTCCTTGCACATCTATTAAAGCCCGACTGGTTGCTAGGAAGGGTCTTCCCAAGATGATTGAGATATCAAGGTCTTCCCCCATATCAAGAATGATAAAATCGGCGGGGAAGTTGAATTTTTCCACCTTGATTAGCAGATCCTCAACAATACCACGCGGGTGCTTAATAGAGCGATTGGCCAATTGCAATGAAACTGTGGTTGGCTTCACCTCTCCCATGCCTAATCTCTTGAAAATAGACAAAGACATTAAATTAATACTAGCACCAAGATCACATAATGCTTTTCCGAAAGTTAAATCACCAATAGTACAATGAATAGTAAAACTCCCTGGATCTTTGATTTTTGGAGGCAATTTGTTTTGTAGTATGGCACTACACCCTTCCGTGAGCATCATAGTTTCATGATCATCTAGCCTCCTTTTGTTTGAAAGGATGTCTTTCATAAACTTTGCGTAGCTAGGCATTTGTGCAAATGCATCGGCAAATGGTATGTTGATGTGAAGTTTCTTGAAGACTTCAAGAAATTTACCAAATTGTGCATCCACCTTGTGCTTTTGGAGTCTTTGAGGAAGAGGAATGGGGGGCACATAATCTTTCACCGGAGTAGACACCTTTGTTGAGGTTTCCCCACTTTCCTTCAATGTTGTATCATTTTTATTCGCCTTCTCAACATGTTCATTACATTTTTCCTTCACCTCAAGTTGTGCCACATGTTGTTTTACCATGATTTCTGGTAATTGAATTTCACTTCTTGTAGTGAAGGCTTGCACATTTTCCCTTGGATTAATCTCGGTATTGCTTGGAAAGTCTCTTTGTTGTCTCTCCGTCATCATTTTTGCCAATTGCTCAACTTGAGTTTCAAGATTTTTGATAGAAGCCACTTGATTTTGGAGAATAGTATTAGTCTTGTTCATATATTGCATGAGTATCTCCTCAATAGGAGGCTTCTTCTCTTGGGGTGGTGGAGGTTGAACAAAACCAGGAGGCTTTACTTGATTTTGATTGTTGGACCAAGAGAAATTCGAAAAATTCCTCTAACCCGGATTGTATGTGTTTGAGTAAGGATTGCCTTATGGTAGGTTGAAATTTTGAGCATAATTCACTTGCTCATTTGAAGTAGAAGCCATTTTGAGCATGGGACATTCCTCAACCTTGTGTGTTGCTCCACATACATCACAAATAGAAATAGGAGGGTAGATTTCTTTTACCGTATGTTGAGAAGAAAAAGCATCACACTTCTTGAATAGAAGGTCCATCTTTTCCGAGAAAGCAGCATATGCATCAACTACATGAATTCCCGCGGATTTCTTTGGTACCATGCGGTCAGTTGGCCAGGTAGAATTGTGACTAGCCATCCTCTCAAAGAGCTCAATTGCCTCATTAGGTGATTTTGTAGTGATTGCTCCATTGGAGGTCGAATCAACCGTCACTCGACTAGATGGATTCATCCCAAGATAGAAATATTGAACTTGCATATGCTTGGTGAACCCATGATTTGGACATTTCCTCAACATCTCCTTGAATCTTTCCCATGCCTCATAGAAACATTCAGTGTCAAGTTGTCGAAATGTGAAGATATCATTCTTCAATTTAGCCACTTTTGACGGAGGAAAGTATTTTGTAGTGAACTTTTGAGTAAGATCATTCCATGTTGTAATACTTCCAACCGAGTTGGCATCTAACCATTCACGAGCTCCATCTCTAAGGGTATGTGGAAATAACCGCATGTTGATAGCCTCCTTGCTAATTCTCGGATAATCAAAGTTACTACACATCTCCAAAAATCGCAAGATGTGAGTAAATAGATTCTCCTCGGTCATTCCATAGAATTGTAGATGTCCCTTGAAGAGATTTATCACATCCGACTTTAGACGAAAGTCCGAACATTCAAATAGGGGATATGTGATGCTTCCTAGATTTTGAGTGATGAGAGGGACCATGAATTGCCCCATTGGTCTATCATCTTCATCAATAGCGGGATTGGCACCACCTTGGTTGTTGTCCCCCATATTGCCTTGTATTCTTTGTTGTCCAACTTATTATCTTCTTTCCCTAATCCTCCTCCTAAAAGTTCGTTCAGGTTCGGGATCAAATGGAAGAATGTCCCAAGTCGGACATTGTTGCATAAACAAGGCAAGAGTACCTAAAAAATGAAAATAAAAAGAAGAAATAGATGAGGATGAGAAGACAATTCAATTAACAAAAATCAATGCATTTAGTACAAATAAAATCAATCCCCAGCAACAGCGCCAAAAACTTGTTCGCTAAAATCTTATACCGCAAGTGCACGGTTCGCGTTCAAGTAGTAAAGTGGACTAGAAAAGTCTGGATTATCGTACCCACGAGGATTGATTGATTTGTAACTAAAATTATTGATTTCATTTTAAAAGAAAAGTCAAGTAACATAAGAAGTTGGTTTGATGGTGAATACTAACTAACATAAAGTAGAACATGGCGATATGAAAAACTAGTTAATGAAAGCAAATAGACAACAACATGTAAAAGCTAGAATTAAAACTAATTATCCAAAGTAAACTAATGACAACAAGAACTTGGTGATTAAACTAAATGAGAAAACACAAAACAAGGTGAATTAAGTTTTTATAACTACACTAATTGCTTCTTTCAAAAATCAATTAGTGGTAGTTAATCAATTAACCAAATTACATGAGAACTTTTAAATTTAACCTAACATGTATAGTAAATTCCAATAAGAACCTAACATAATGACAAACATTTTAAAAGCTACAAAATGTCAAAAACATAAACAACATTCATAATCACAAATACATAAACGTAAATACCCACAATCCAAAAAACAACCTAAAATGCTTAAATAACCTTAAACTAATTAAAAATTTCAACACAATAACATTAACCCATAATAAACTAACAACAACATTTAACAAATAACATAAACATATGAATAATACTTAAAATAAAGATTAAAAACAAGATAATAAAGAAAACTTCCCTTTTTGTAAAGTTCTTGAAGTGAAAAGTCAAGAATCCTTCACTTTGGACCAAGTTTCTTCATCAACCATTAATATCTTCAACAAGTCATGCATAAAACATTAAATGCACTTAAAATATATGACATTTATGGTAGAAATTTGAGAAAATACCAAATATTAAAAATTTAAACTACAACAAGAGGATGAAATGTAGAAGAAGAACACAAAAATATTAAAACATTAATTAAACATTGCATTAAATGAGGTAAATGTTAAGAGAAAATACAAGAAAAAAATGAAAAAGAGGCAAGACTTACATGATAAGCCAAAAATGAGGATTTTTTCTATTTAAACCACCAAAAAAAACCCTAAAATTACGTTAGATCCTCGAAATTCAGCCATATGGGCCGAACCGGGTCAGCCGGGTTGACCCAGTCCGGCCCGGACAGTTTTCTCTTTTTTTTTTTTAAATTTATAACCGCGCGCGGTTCATTTCTGGGGTCAACCTTGGCCTCGGGTCCGTTTCAAGCTGTTCTCGCGGCTCGGTTCAAGTCACGCGTTCGCGTGGCTCAGCTGGAGGGTGATTTTGCATCTTAGTCCCTTCCGTAATTGCCATCAAGTCCTCCATCTTTTAATCTCGAGCAATTTAGTCCCCAAATTTTCATATTTCTTTCAAGTATGTCCTTCTAAAATTGCACTTTTGTTCCTTCAACTTTTGAAATCTTACAATTTGGTCCCTCGTTTAATTGCGCAACTCGTCCAAGACTTCCCGAAAGTGACAAAATGGTCCCCAAACTTGGAATTTCAGCAAAATTTTCACTCTTTTTGTGATTCTTGGCCTCAAACTTGGACATAAACCTATTTAAACACAAAATATGCATAAATTAGTAGATATTTGCTCAAGATATTCCAAAATATGCTAGTTTAAAGGTATAAAAATTGTATAAAAATGCACATACATATAACGGCCTCTGTTCCAAATTCAAATGAGAATGGTGTTTCTCCAGTGCTAGTCCTGGTGGTCGTTATGTACGACCATAGAACGTTGATTAGTTCTTCTGCCCACGCTCCCTTTAGTTCTTCAAGTTTAGCCTTCAGAGTATGTTTTATGATTTTGTTGATAACTTCAACTTGGCTATTTGCTCGAGGGTGATTAGGAGTGGAGAAGTGCTTCTTTATGTTGAGTTCATCGCATAACTTTTTAAGTCTTTTGTTGTCAAATTGCTTACCATTATCGATGACAATTGAATGAGGAATTCCAAAGCGGCAAATAATTGATTTCCACATGAAGTCTGTTGCCTTTTGTTCTGTGATTTTCAGGAGTGGCTCCACCTATGCCCATTTTTGTGAAATAATCCAATGCGATGATTACAAACTTCACCTTGCCTTTTCCCATAGGTATGGGACATTTTAAGTCTATTCCCCATTTGGCGAATGGCCAAGTACTAATAACTAAACTCAATTCTTTTGGTGGAGCTCTGTAAAGGGGGCAAATCTTTGGCACTTATTGCATCTTTTTACGAACTCAATTGCATCATTCTTCAAGGTTGCCCAGTAGTACCCTTGTTTTAGTGTCTTGTGTGTGAGGGCTTGTCCCCAGTTTGGTTTCCAAAGCATCGACCTTCCTCAAGGCGTAATAAGAGTCTACTTCGTTGAGACACCTTAAAAGTGGAGTGGCGTATCCTTTTTTTGTACAAAACTTCATCAATAATGGTGAGTCTTGCTGATATTATTCTAAATTTTCTAGCTAAATTTGGTTTTGCAGGGACCCTACCATCATTTAAGTCCATTCATGTTGGCTTTGGATCTACTGTCATTAGTGCTACCTCATTTAGTTCAATTAATGGGAAGTGGAGTTTTTCTATTGGGATATTGTCGAGCTCATTCACTACATCTCTGGTTACCAATTTGGCCAATGCATCTATATTACTATTTTAAGCTTGTGGGATTTGTAGTACTTTAGTGCTTTTGAATGAGATCAACTCCTTTGCAGCGTCTTTACATATTTTTCCATACGTTCGTCTTTAGCTCGATAAACTCCTTCCAATTTGTTAATGACGAGCTGCGAATCACTATGTGCAATAACTTGATTTATTCACATCTCTTTAACCATCTTGAGTCCTATTATGAGAGCTTCGTATTTAGCCTCGTTGTTTGAAACTTTAAAATAAAAAACACAAGGCATAACAAAAGATTTTTTTGTCCGAGCTTATCAGAACAATCCCTACTCTAGCTCTTAGTTCGGTTGAAGAACCATCAACATAAAGTTTCCATGGGAGGTTAGAGTCCATTTTTATTTTTCAATTCCAAGGTTGAATTCTGCAATAAAGTCATCCAAGGCTTGTCCTTTAATGGTGGTTCATGGTTTGTAAAAGATTTTGAATTGTCCTAACTCCACTGCCTACTTCACCATTCATCCTAATGTGTCTACTTTCTGGAGGATGTATCTCAATGGGTAGTTTGTTAGAACGTGTATGGAGTGCTACAAAAAGTAAGGCCTTAATTTTCTTGAGTCCTTGATAAGTGCATATACTAGCTTTTCCATGGGAGAATATTTGAATTTGATAGGTCACACATAAAATCAAGAATAGTATCTAAAATTGAATCTTGTATAAATGGGATGTTGTTGAAATAGTATTCAAGCTCAATTAGTTGGGTCAAACTTGGGTTGACCCAAGCCCTCTATCTTAACCTATAAAATTATAAATATTTGGTTAATTACAAGAGATTAAGATTAAAAACAAAAACAAAACAAAATGTAGTAGTCTTTAGTTGCTAGCACAATTTTTCAGATCCTAACTTGCTATGTGGATTAGTGTCAGAGGTTGGGCGCTTGAGCAGCTGCGGTGACAAGATCATGTACTAGATTTCATCAAATGTATATTATCAATCACGAAGTTCATTTAAGTGCATGATTGATCCAGACTATTATTTCAAATTGTTTATTTCACTGTGCATACTTGATTCGAAACCTAACACCCATATCAACAGTCTTCCCCGGTATCAATCTTCTCTATTCTTACTTCCTTTGTAATTTTGTCCCTCATAACGTGTTATATCACAATCATGTTCTGTCCTCTTGTGAAGCACCACACTTTATTGCT
Source organism: Ligustrum vulgare (assembly GCA_963555705.1). Classification (NCBI taxonomy): domain Eukaryota; kingdom Viridiplantae; phylum Streptophyta; class Magnoliopsida; order Lamiales; family Oleaceae; genus Ligustrum; species Ligustrum vulgare. Next base: position 32,454,516 of record OY743186.1, on the reverse strand, counting down.
TGTCTAAGACTTCTTAATAAAACAAAAATAAAAAAGGTTTCCTAGAAAATAAGTTATGTTAGTGCTCTTACAATAAGTTTTCATAGTGATCATAATGAAGTGTACAAAAAGAATAATGATACTTCTTGTCGTATAAAGTATGAAAATTTTGTGGCACTGTCCTCAACCTCTATTTTTGTTTATAGTTTTGTCTCCAGTTTTAATTTATTGGCAATGTTGCTCTCAAAATTTCACTTTTTGATGTCTGCATTTTTTAATATCGGTTCACGTATATAGAGAACATAACCTTGATGGTTAATGGTTAATTGGTTATAGATAATCAGTGAGGAATTTGACTTTAATAATGTTATGTATCTCAAGGTAGAGATAAATCTCAATTAAGTTGGCACTCTCCTATTGAAAATTGAAGAGGTGTCTTGTGCATGTGCACATGAGCACCTCCCCATTCTCCAATGAATATGTGTCAATTGAATTGAGATTGATCTCAACTTTGAGATAAATAGCATTACTCATTTGACTTGGAATTAGTGAAGCTAGACGTCGAAAGAAAGGTATCCATTCTACCATGCATGGGTTTCTTCTTTGAGTCCTTGCACATTACCAATAAAAAAATCTTGATAAAACAAATGATGATTTTAAGGTATCGAGACGTTACTCTTTTGACGAACTTTCTTTGTGTATGGCGAGGAGGAAAGTGAACTATATTAAAGTCTCCACGGTCGTTGGCAAGTTTGTCCAACCACATTAATTTGCATTTTCTTAAATTTCTTATTCTCTTCTCTTTCTTCTACAGTTTTTGCGATTTAAGGTTTTGTTTATAAATTGCTGGGGATATGTCTCACTGGTTCATTTTTTTGAAAAATAAAATCTAAATTTTGTAACAAATACAATCCGATATAAATTTATGCCGAAGAACTCTATTAACAGTCCAAAATTAACCTGCGACAGAATGTCCGTCGCATATTAGGAACCAGTTTTGTTTTTCATCATTACCTTTGCAGTACCTTCCATCTACTTTTTTTTTTTTTTTTTGTTAAAACCTATCAACTTCGACTAAGCTACGAGGTATGCTGCATTTTATTGGAAATTGGTTTATAAATGTATTTTATCAATTTTTGACCTATTATTTGATTAGGTCCAGCTAAATTTATTTAGCTAAGTGTGTTCTACAACGCGAGTAGATTAACATAATATTTATTTTCTCAAAATTAATTTCGGGTGAGTACCAAATTAAAGTTAAAAATAGTCACTTGAAGTTAAAATAATTTGACAAAATAAAATGGCAAAAAATTGAAAAATGACATCCCACGTAAGGGGGGTAAAGAGGGGGGAGGGAGGAGGGGGATTAAGATTTTGCATTTGACTAATTCTTGAGTTTATGCCCCCAAGGGGAAAAAAATATTGTTCGAAGGGGAGAGGACTTACATTCTAGTAGTAAGAAAATAAATCACCTTAAGAGTAGTGAGTAGGAAATTGATCGGTCTATTTTTCGGGATTGTCGGTATGGACCTATGAAAGGAGCACACCAGGTCGGCCCATCTCAATAACTATATCGGCCTTATATCCCGGGCTTTGTCAATCTCGGCCAGCTAACTTATCTTCTATAGCTTTTCTCAGGCCGGGGTGTATGCCCAACCTTATGACCGTCCCAGCCCATATTGCCCGACCTTATCAAGTCCTACATCCATAGTGGGAAGCATGCCCAGTCTAGCCCGGCCACTTCGGGATTCCAGGTGTTCACCGTTTATGGGTTTTATCAATGGACCACCTTCTTGGGCCCTCGGAATAAAACATAACCTATAAGGAATCCTCCTAAAAAAGAGAAAGTACAATTCTTATAAGATTAGAACTTCTCCTGAAAGGTAAGTTTATAGCAAAAATGACTCCTTCCTTAAATAAAGGAAGTTATGAGCTTTTTCAACCCTATAAATACAACTCTTTTGATCACATATATTCATTCACAATTCTTTACACATATTCTAGTTATATATTCTCTCTATCTTTTTTCAGAAAACTAATTCTCACACCGGAGGGGCGACGGGGAGAATCATCATCGCCTTTTTTGCAGGTCATCCAAGGCGAGTTCATTGATCTTTTCCAGCAATCAAGTATCATCAGATCCTACCACGTCAAGGTTAGGATTTTTGACAGCATCAATTGACGCCGTCTGTGGGAAGTGATACAATCAGCCATGGTTGATAGACGTCAAGCCCGTCCCTCCGCATCCACTGGTCAATCCCTTCCGGCCAACACTTCGGCTGAGGATGACAATCCTCCACCTCTTGAAGATGTTGGGGAAGAACAAAACCCAGAGGCCACTCCAGACAATGAACCTGTTAGTCGGGAAGATTTCAACGAACTTCAGCAGCAGCTCCGAGAACTTCGTCTGGCCTTTCAACAACAGAACAATCATCAAGCACAACCTGAATCGAACACTCCAGGCACAACTCCCAGGGAAGATCTCCAGCCAGCTAATCCTATGGCTGACAACTCCACGGGGATTAGGGGTGCCCATCGCATGACAGAAGGATCTGCCAACTTGACACAGTAAGAGCTCTCAAGAATCATTCAGGAAGGAATTACTGATGGAATACGACAGAACACCCAGGGTCGGACGTCATTCTTGAGAAGAACCCCCTTTACTCCTGAAATAACATCATTTCCCTTGCCAGACCGATTTAAATATCATCGGATAAAGGAATACGATGGAACAACAGATCCTAACAACCACTTGAATACCTACACTGATGTCATGGACATGCAGAATGCTCCCGATCAGATTCTGTGCAAGGCCTTCCCGCAAACCCTGACAAATTCAGCTCGAGACTGGTTTTCCAAGATACCTCCAGGGTCCATCTCTTCCTTCGAAGATCTTATTGAGAAGTTCACTGCTTTTTTTGCAAGTAGCAAAAGAATCAAGAAGACCGTCGCATCCCTCATGCAGTTAAAGCAAGGTCATAATGAAACACTGCGAGAGTTCATGACTCGGTTCAACATTGAAAGACTTCAGATTCCAGATCTCCATATATCATCGGCCATTTCAGCCCTAACCCTGGCTATTCGAGGCCCGGAATTCAGAATGTCCTTGTCCAAGAATCCGCCTTCAAATGTAACGGAGCTTCTCAGAAGAGCCGAAAAGTACATAAACATGGAGGAAACACTTTTGTCAGTTAGTAGCACAATATTCACAATCAACAAGGCAGGGGAATAAAAGGTCAAGACAGGAGGATGAGAAGAATTCTTCCCGAACTAACTCCAAGGGGAATAACAATGGGCATCAGAGTTTAACTCCGCTAAGCACACCTTGATCCCACATTCTCATGGAAATCAAAGGACGTGAAGATTTACGATGGCCCAAGCCTATCAAGGATAAAATCGACGAAAAGAATTGACATAAGTATTGTGACTTTCACAAGAGCCCGGGTCATACCACGGATGAGTGCAGAACATTAAAACAGGAGATAGAAGTCCTCATAAAAAGGGGCTTCCTGGGGCACTACATAAAGAAAGACGATAAAGAGCATGGAAAAGGGGAAGAGAATACCAGATCCGCTGGCACCATAAATTTTATCGTCGGAGGAATAGCATCTGGAGGTGATTCGAATAATGCACGGAAGAACCATGCTCGTGCACTGAGTGATCGGGAAGAAAGGTCGGGATGTCATGAACAAGATGTCTCAAACAGCATCAGCTTCAGCAATGCTGACATGGAAGGAATTTCGTATCCTCATGAAGATGCTGTTATTATCAGTGCAACAATCGCCAATTTTGATGTCAGGAGGATGCTAGTTGACAATGGAAGTGCAGCCAACGTTCTTTCCTTAGAAGCTTTCAATCAGATGCAACTTCCCAAAGATCGGCTTCGACAGGTCATTACTCCCCTAACTGGGTTTGGTAGAGGAACCGTGAAACCCGAAGGTCTAATTGACCTTTCCACTTCACTAGGATCAGAAGAGAAACGTGTAACGAAGATGACTCCGTTCCAAGTCGTCAAAACTCCTATGGCCTACAATGCTATCTTGGGAAAGTCATTCATGAACAGCCTCAGAGCTATAGTATCAACTTATCACCTGGAAATCAAGTTCCCAACTTCCACGGGCATAGCAACTATTCAGGGAAATCAATTGGTAGCTAGAAGTTGCTATATCAACTGCATTGGAAAGAATAAGATAGATCTGATGTCAATAGAACTTCCTCTCGAAGAAAGAATGTCCCCAATAGAGGAGTTGGAAGAGGTTCATGTCTCAGAAGGAAAGAGCTTCATGATTGGGAAAGAGCTCCCCAAACTAATGAAGGAAGAGTTGTCACAGTGTTTAAAGAAGAATATCGATGTATTTGCATGGAGTGTTGAAGATATGCCCGGGATCGATTCCGAGCTCGTCGAACACAGGCTCAACGTCATGCCCGACAAGAAGCCTGTAAAATAGCGAAGAAGACAGTTTGCCACAGAAAGGAGGTAGATAATAAAAGAGGAAGTAGATAAACTCTTGAAAGCAGGATTCATCAAAGAGGTGGAGTATCCAGAATGGCTAGCCAATGTGGTCTTGGTAAAGAAGCCAAATGGCAAGTGGCAAGTTTGTATAGACTTCACAGATTTCAATAGAGCATGTCCGAAAGACAGTTATCCTCTTCCCAGGATCGACAGTTTGGTGGATTCCACATCAGGATCCGAACTTTACAGTTTCTTAGACGCCTTCTCGGGATATCATCAGATTCGGATAGCACAGGAAGATCAGGAAAAAAATTCCTTCATGGCAGATGAAGGAATATACTGCTACAAGGTCATGCCGTTTGGATTGAAGCATGCTGGAGCTACTTATCAAAGGTTGGTTAACATGGTCTTCTCCAGACACATCGGGCTTAACATTGAAGTCTACGTTGATGACATGGTCGTAAAAAGCTCAAGAAAGAAAGACCACATTGCTGACCTTGAGGACATATTCAGTACACTTACAAAACATCGAATGAAACTGAATCCTGCAAAGTGCGCCTTCGGAGTAGGCTCGGGAAAGTTCTTGGGATTCATGATCACTCAGAGAGGTATCGAAACTAATCCAGATAAAATTTCAGCCTTAGCATCAGTGGAACCTCCCTGAAACATCAGGGAAGTGCAGAAGATAACAGGAAGAGTAGTAGCATTAGGTAGATTTATGTCAAGGGCAACGGACAAATGTTTTCCCTTCTTCAAAACTCTTTGAGGAAACAAGGACTTCAGATGGGAGAGGAATGCAAGGTCTCCTTCAGGAAGTTGAAAGAATACTTGGGTACACCTCCGATACTGGTAAAGCCGAATCCAGGGGACAATCTGTTCTTGTATCTAGCGGTGTCTGATCATGCTGTGAGCGCCATTTTGGTTAAAGAAGAAGAGAAGACTCAAAAACCGATATATTACGTCAGTAAGATGATGTTGGACGCAGAAACTTGATATACATTGGTAGAGCAGCTTGCACTTGCCTTGGTTACAGCAGCGAGAAAGTTAAGACCGTACTTTCAAGCCCATGTCATAACTGTCCTCACAAATCATCCCTTGAAGCAAATCTTGCAGAAACCAGATGTATCCGGCCGTCTACTCAAGTGGTCAATCGAGCTAGGAGAGTACGATATCGAGTTCAAACCTCGACCTTGCATCAAAGCACAGGTCTTGGCCGACTTCGTCGCCGAACTCACACCAAGACCTCGGGGGCCAACAGGTCATGACAGGGAAGAGGCCACATGGACCTTGCAAGTAGATGGAGCATCGAATGCTGTGGGCTCGGGGGTCGGAATCATAGTAAAGAAAGATGATGGCACAATGAAAATTCAGTGTGCAATACGGTTTGACTTTCCAGCAACCAATAATGATGCAGAGTATGAGGCCGTAATTGCTGGACTTCAAGCAGCTCAACATCTAGGGGTCGAGCATGTCAAGGTTCTTAGTGATTCACAATTGGTGGTAGAACAGGTAAACGGCACTTTTGAAGCAAAAGATGAGAAAATGTCATCTTATAGGATGATGGTCTTAGACTTGCAAAGAAAGTTCAAGTCTTGCTGCATAGACAAAATTTCGAGGTCCGCCAATCACAAAGCAGATGCTTTGTCAAGACTTACTTCTTCCAATCTAGACCACTTGGAGAGGACCGTGTTCGTACGAACTCTTCATGAGCCTAGTATCGTACAACAACCTGAGGTCATGGATATTTCAGATCAAGAGCCCAGTTGGATGGATCCAATAATTGAATATCTAACATCAGGAAAGTTGCCAGATGACAGAGTAGAGGCCAAAAAAATCAAAGCAAGGGCCCCAAGATATACCTTGCTGCAAAATACCTTGTTCCGCCGAAGCTTCACACTTCCTTATCTGCGATGCCTAACTCCAAAAGAAGCAGCCCTTGCTATGGCCGAGGTTCATGAAGGAATTTGTGGAGGACACCAGGGAGCAAGAGCTCTAGTACTGAAATTGATAAGATACGGGTACTACTGGCCGAATATGAAGAAATAAACACTTAATTATGAAATCCTGTGACAGGTGCCAAAGATTCGCAGCCCAATTACATCAACCCGCGGAAGAACTATCCTCGATTTTGAGCCCATACCCTTTCGTTCAATGGGGAATCGACATACTTGGGCCTTTCCCCATAGCCCGGGGTCAGGTCAAGTTTTTGGCAGTTGCTGTGGAATACTTCACGAAGTGGGTGGAAGCCGAACCGCTAGCCGTGATCACAGAACAAAAGTTGGAAGCATTTGTGTGGAAATCAATAGTTTCCCGTTTTGGTCTTCCTAAGACATTAATAACAGATAACAGGCGTCAATTTGAGTGCCAAACCTTCAAGCAATTCTGCAAGAACCTGGGAATAGAACACAGGTTGACCTCCGTTTCGAACCCGCAGAGTAATGGGTTGGCTGAGGTTACAAACAGGCTCATCTTACAAGACTTGAAGACTCGCCTTGGCAGTGCCAAGGGAGATTGGCCCGATCTCCTCCCCGAAGTACTTTGGACCAACCGAACCACATTCAAAACGGAGACGGGGGAAACCCCGTTCATGCTTGCCTTCGGGATGGAAGCAGCTGTCCCAGTAGAAGTAACAATTCCGAGCTTCCGTGCTATGACCGCAGGGTAACCCGACCACATCGAAGGACAGAGAGAAAGTCTGGATCTTCTAGAAGAAGTCAGGGAGAATGCATCATTAAGAATAGCAGCTTACCAACAGACCATGTCTAAGAAGTTCAATATCCGAGTAAAGAAGAGGGAATTCAAAATGGGAGATCTTGTCCTTCGCCGCAGTGAGGCTGCCGGTCATTAACCAGGGAAACTTGGGCCTATTTGGGAAGGACCTTATGAAGTCATCCGAAAGGTGGGCAAGGGCTCATACAGCCTCCGCACAATGGATTCAAAACCTCTCCCTCGGCCATGGAATGTGGAGAACTTGAAACCATACTACAAATAATCATATCTCTACTAATATCGAATCATTTAGTCGTGGTAAGGTCAGGCCTGGGCGCCCATTTTTATTTTTACTTTCGGACTTGCACGTCCATCAGTGAGTATTTTGGTCGGGCCTACAAGCCCATTTTTATTTTTACTTTCGGACTTGCACGTCCATCAGTGAATATTATGGTCGGGCCTGCGTGCCCATTGTTCTGTCTTTCAGCGTCAGGGACGGGTACTCTTTTTCGTTATCAGATTTTTTTTCCATTGGGTTTTTCTGGGTAAGGTTTTAACGAGGCCCATCATTCAGTCTCCTTCAATAAAAGTACTTCTTTCAAAGAATGAGCACTACAAAGATCAGATATTGAAGTAATTTACAAGGTCATTCACGTGACTTTACAAATTATTTCCTATCAAATAATTTACAATGTCTCATGGCAATACTTTACAAATTATTCTTCCACGAATAATTTACAAGGTCTCATGGCAAGACGTTACAAATTATTTCCCATCAAATAATTTACAATGTCTCATGGTAAGGCTTTACAAATTATTCTTCTACGAATAATTTACAAGGTCTCATGGCAAGACGTTACAAATTATTTCCCGTCAAGTAATTTACAATGTCTCATGGTAAGACTTTACAAATTATTCTTCCCCGAATAATTTACAAGGTCTCATGACAAGACATTACAAATTACTTCCCAACCAGGAATTCAAAATAATTGTTTCTTAAACAGAGGTCGGTATTACCTGACCTTATAGAATATCTTTTCTGAAAATTCGCAAGTAAAGGGCTCGATCTTATCTTTAAGTAAAAGGGTCGGGCATACGCTATCTTGTTGGTCATTTTTCCAATTAGTTCCTATATGTGAGGTCAGTCACGACCCGACCATATGGAATCAAAACAAGATGATTCTTTGAATCTTCCAGAAGCTCGACCCCAGGACTTGCTCAAAGAGGTCGGTATTACCTGACCTTATAGAATATCTTTTCTGAAAATTCGCAAGTTATAAGCTCGAACTATTTTATACTAACGGGAAGATCGCGCTTTCACAACTTTATCAAGAAAATCATCGATCCAAAAAATAGATACAAATCAATAACACGAGCTTTGACAAAAGAAAAAAAAATTCATTAACAGAAGCCTAGTTACAAAAGGCCACGAGGTATACCTCGGGCTATACAAGTGAATTATATAGGAAAATTTCCCTACTGCTGCTCGGGGTCACTGGCCTGGGCTTCTTCTTCGTCAGAACCGACCTCCACTACATCTTCCTCCATGAAAGGAGTGAGGTCAAGATTTTCTGTGCCCAATGGAAATTGAGAAAGCGGGCTGGTATCCAGGTCGGGCGCATGTATCTTGATCCAAGCCCGGGCTTGCCTCATGCCTTGGGAATATGATTCCAGGGCATAATTACCCACGACAAGGTCATATTCTTCAGATTTATTGTAAGCCTCGACTGCCGCCACTTTCGCCGCTTCTATCTCTTCCCTGGCGTGGCGAAGATCTTCCAAAAGTTTGGCATTTTCAGAGCGAGCGAGGTTTCGGTCTTGAGTCATTAAGGCCAGGTCAGTTTCCATTCCGGTTAACTTTTCTTCATCATTGTTAGCACGGGTGGCCTCGTACTGAACAGAATGGACGAGCTAACTTGTAGCCTCCCCTCTCCTGACGCCTTGGGTTAGAAGACCCCGGCCAATGCTAAGCATCTGTACGAGTTAAATACTTGTGTTATTTTAAGATTGAAGGCAAAATGTAACACAAAAAGTAGAAGGTCGTCTTGAAATTACCTTAAGCGCCGCATTCAGAAAATGGTCCACCCCGTTCTCAAGCGAGACTTCATCAGAATACTTTTCCAGTAGACCGGGGTGGTAACTCTCCTCCAATTTAGACCGCAGGTCGGCCAGTGTAGGACCCTCTACAGCAGCTTCAGGGGGAGGAGAAGATCTGGTATTCTCTTCCCGGGATGGATGGCGGCGAACACCTTGGCTGGTCTCGCGTCGAGGTGGTGCTTCCGCGTTCCTCCTTGAAGTTTCGCCCGGCCCGGACTATGTCTGGCGTGGCCTTTTTTGTGGCTGTCCTTGGGTAATGCCACCTTCCCTCCTCCTCTCAGCAACTGCCCGAGCTCTCTCCTCGAACGCCTTCCTTATCCTGTGTCCATCAAAAGCCATACCTGTGAAGGACGGGAAGGTATACTTAGATAAAAGGGAGTAAGATGGGGAAGGCAACGTTTTCTAGTGGAAAAATGAAATCAATTATTACTTAATTTATAAGGCCAGGTCCTACCGGGCTCCAAGTCAAGGCCGGCCTGACCTAAGATCTCGCTGGTAGTAAGATCTGAAGCCTCCTCGGCCAGAAGTCCGAAGTCACAAACTCTTATAGCATTAGCCAAAAGGTCGGCCATCTCGTCCTCCCCAACATTACCCATTCTATTGAAATTATCTACTTTCGATTTTCTAAAGGTGGGCCAAAAAATATTCTCACCTTCCCGAGGTTTGATATAAAAAAAAATTTCCTTCCAATACTTTAAGGAAGAGGGGACCCAAGGTACCTCGAACCTTCCCTTCCCGGATAGGTACACGAAGCAGTTACATCGAGGTAAAAACTTCAAATCTAAAAGGCATTTACAAAGGGTCACGATAGGCTCGATCCCTAGACTCCTACATAAAACAAAAAAGTAAACTAGAATTCTCCACCCGTTTGGAGCCAGCTGTCCGGGAAGAATACTGACCGTAAAAAGGAAGTCTACAAAAAAATGATGCAATGGGAACCTAAGGCCGGCCACTAACGAGTCATAGAATACTACGGTCTCCCCTACCCGGCAATGATATGATACATCATCATGCTCGGGGACCCGGGAGGTATACCTATCAGAAAGACCAAACTTCCTCATGTCTGCCTCGACCATGTGTTCCTTCATCCTACTGTTGAATGCTGGTAACTCCAGGTCGGGAGTTCCCGGTCTCTCATCAAATTCAGGGTTATTGACTTCCTCGTCATCGCTCGACTCGTCCAACCCAGAAGTTGGCGGAGGTTGGTAAAATCCTATATGCTCTACGTCTAGGGCCTCGTCCAAATTTTCTACCTCCCTAAGGTCCGTGATGTTCACTTGCCTGGCCATTTTCCTAACGAGTAAATTACGGAATAAAATTAACGTCAAGAGAGGTCGAGATTACCTAAAGGTCGTGCTGTGAATTTTTAGCTCGTGTTAGGCACTCGAGGATTTGTCTGGTTTTTACTAAAATTGCAAAGTGAAAAGAATGAGAGGATAGGAACCACATATATATAAGAGGAAAAAGGCGGGAAATTTTTTGAAATCCCGCCACTCATTTTGACACGTGGCGGCAATCCAGTAGTGTGGTATTAATGATGATACGTAAAACAAAGGACAAAACACGTCATTAATAAAGGTGACAGCTGTCAGGAGTTAATTGCATTCAGGCATCAATCACCGATCCCTGATGCACGAGGGCCATTGATCGGGCTATTTTTCGGGATTGTCAGTATGGACCTATGAAAGGAGCACACCAGGTCGGCCCATCTCGATAAGTAGATCGGCCTTATATCCCGGGCTTTGTCAATCTCGGCCAGCTAGCTTATCTTCTATAGGTTTTCTCAGGCCGAGGTGTACGCCCGACCTTATGACCGTCCCAGCCCATATTGCGCGACCTTATCAAGTCCTGCATCCATAGTGGGAAGCATGCCCGGTCTAGCCCAGCCACTTCGGGATTCCAGGTGTTCACCGTTTATGGGTTTTATCAATGGGCCACCTTCTTGGGCCCTCGGAATAAAACATAACCTATAAGGAATCCTCCTAAAAAAGAGGAAGTACAATTCTTATAAGATTAGAACTCCTCCTAAAAGGTAAGTTTATAGCAAAAAGGACTCCTTCCTTAAATAAAGGAAGTTATGGGCTTTTTCAGCCCTATAAATACAGCTCCTTTGATCACATATATTCATTCACAATTCTTTACACATATTCTAGTTATATATGTTCTCTATCTTTTTCCAGAAAACTAATTCTCACACCGGAGGGGTGACGGGAAGAATCCTCCTAGCCTTTTTTGCAGGTCATCCAAGGCGAGTTCATTGATCTTTTCCAGCAATCAAGTATCATCAGATCCTGCCACGTCAAGGTTAGGATTTTTGACAGCATCAGAAATATAACTTATTTTGCAAATGCTTGAAGTTCGATTCTTCAAATCTTTTCTATTTCACGAAGTCCATAGCAAGATTACGAAACGAAAAAATCGTTGGTACCATCACATTATGAAAGAAAATAAAGTCTAAGGATTGTTGAAACAATGGGTGGTGTGATGACAAACTTTGTAATAACTTTAAAGATTTTAAGGCACGGCACTCGCTTTCCTTTAGACTTTATTTGTTTTACCAAATAATATGCATGAGAGATCGAAATAAGCCTCTAAGATACAATGGAATCAAAGTTTTGTTTGATGACGAACGTGCAATATTCGGCAACAAATCCGAACACAAAGATTATATAAATAACACAAGAAAGTCTAGCATTCAAAGGTGCAGTAAATGAATACTAGAAGTTTGTATGCAAGAGAACAAAATGATTTTAATGCAAGAAGATAAATAGCAAGTAGAGAAGGGAGGAGAAATTCAAGTGTATTTGAATCAACCAATAATGAACCCTTTTACATAGAGCATCAAGAGGTATACTATCAATAGATACAACCTTTACAAATGATACAACACTTCATAGTTTCAGCTTTCCATGAAAAACCATGAAGTAAATGAAAAGGTGTGAATATGTCTAAAGTCATTTCAGACAACCAAGCGATCGCTTGACTATGAGCGATAACGAATATTTTACAAAGATGTGTTACGTATGATCGCTTGATTTAATCTCATGTGATCGCTTGGTATAAACTTTTTGACCCTTTTTTCATTTCATTTTTCTACTGTTTCATTAATCATTGCATACCATGATTCATTTAGAAAATTTATCCAGTAGAGCTTCTCTAATCTAAGTGTGAATTGCATAAAGAAGTTGCCACATAAACGAAATAGATAATGTACTTATTAAAAAATAAATAAATAAATAAAATCCAATGCAATATAGCCCTTCTGTAGTGGAGTGCGTGCTCAAAAAAATGTAGGTCTCATCCGAGGATTTACATCTTCTACAAATATTTAAGACGTGAACTGTAAAAACTCTTAAGGTTGTTCTTCAACCTTTATAAATATACTGGATATATGCTCTAACAAGAAGGCTGTGTCGGCAGCACACGTGCTTTGTCTTAATTGGCTTCAAAACATAGTGGACACAGATTGTTTCATGGGAGGACGTTGTGTATAACCAATCATAAATAAACACAAAGACAAAAGATTGGTAAAGTCAAAGCCAATTAGCTAACTAACCAAGTTTAGGATATATTAGTCGGTGCATACACGTAATAATACTAATTATCATTAACTATAAAAGAAATATATATAATAAAAAAGTATCACTTTCCATTATCAGTGAGACAGTGACCCAACAACAAATTGAATGGATTTCATATATATTAAAAAAAATGGATTTCAAATATTTAAATAAAAAAAAGGAGTAAATACATTTCCCCATTGTTTGGTATAAATTAAAATTTTATTAAATTTTGATAATAACTAATGAAAATTATGAAATGTGTGATTGAAAAGTTGTAGGACCTATAAAATACGTGTTAAAAATTAATTATTAACTTTAATTTAAACTCTATTTGACGACTATTATAATAAATTTAAATTAATTATTTAATTTTTTCACCGCATATTCTTCAAAAAAATTAATACTCAAAATATCACTTTCTTCCAACTTTCCTTTAAAATGACCATCAATCAGGGCTGATAATCGATTTTCATGGTGTACAGAGAATGCCAGCACATGCCACGTGATACTCTATCCCTTGGGATTTTTTTCTAAAAAAAATACTTATTACCCTTTAGATAAGAATAATGTGTTACAATATTAATCTAGGTGATAGATTAAGAAATGTCAATTAATGTGATTAAAAAGAGAAATTTTACACTCACTTACTTTATTATATTTTTATTCAATACTTATTAATAACAAAACACATTACGTAAATACATATACTAAAAAATGAGAAAATTACACTCAATAAAATAAGTAGATTATTATTTATGACGGTAAAAATAAGGAATACAAGTACCACTAAATGGTAGATTCAATGAATGTTGAATTAACGTTTAATTATATTTGTCATTAAATGTCACATTATTGTGTGTTTGATAGAAGTTTTGAAATGTCTAAAAGTACTTTTAGTAATTAAAAAAAGAAAAGTGTTTCACTGTAAGGGTTCGTTTAATATATAGCGAAAGTGAAATTTGGGTGGAAAGAAAGCGAATTCTAGATAATTGAATTCCTAGGTATTTGAAGTTTAATGTGTTTGATTGATTTAATTTTCTAGATGAAAAAAGTGGAGAATTTTTTAACTTTTGTTGTTTGATTGACATTATTTTTCATGACAAATAAAACAAAATTTAGCTATTTTAAACAATTTTTTTTATTTTTTTGTATATTTGTATTTGATAATAATAATGTTAATTTCTGAGAAAAAATAAGTCAATCAACAACAATAAAAATGATCAAACGAGACTTTTATGGTTTGATTCACCTCATTTTCCATGGAAATTGAAATTTTTCGGTCTATTTTCCATGTTTCGACTGTTTGATTGGTTTCCATTTCCAGGGAATTGGTTTTCCAATCAATTCCGTCACGCGCCTCTTCTCCACGATTTCGAGGAATTCGTTTTTCCATCTGGATAGGAGAATTTATTTTCTAGGAAAAATAGCGTACCATTTTTGACACGTTTGATTTTTTTTTTTTTTTTTTTGTTATTTGATTTTTTTTCTAAAAATTAACATTATTATTATCAAGAACGAATGTGTGAAAAAGAATTTACAAAAAAATATTTTTTATTACAATAGCTAAATTTTGCTTTATTTTCCATGAAAAATAATGTCAATCAAACAACAAAATTTAAAAAATTCATCACTTTTTTCACTTAGAAAATTTTGTCAATCAAGCACATTAAACTTTCAATTCCTCGAAATTCAATTCCATAGAATTCAATTCCCTGAAATTCATTTTCTTTTCACCCAAAATCTACCATCGCGATCAAACACAGCCTTATCGCATATTAGCTAAGAATTCATTTGCCTTAAAACAAGGAATTGCACAACTTCCAACAAAAGTAGGAAAATCAATTTCATGGCAAAACTTGTCAATCAAACAACAGAAAAAAAATAAAAGTGACAAATGAATTTATACTTCCTAAGCAAATCTATCTCATCAAACACTATCTAATTGAAAAAGTAGTTTTTGACTGAATAAACAGCTTTTGAAAACTGTTTTAGAGAAGTTCAAATTTGTAAATTATCAAAAAAGCACTTTTACAAAAAGTTGAAATATATAATATCTTATTATGAAATCTATTAAAAATCTATTATATTATATCATATTTCATATTTCATAATTCGTATTAAAATATTATATTTTATTGATTAATGAAAATTCATATTTTAATAATTAATAATAAAATTTTAAATTTGTTGAAAATATATTATTTTTCATAACTTATATTCAAATATTATATTTTATTCATTAATATGAAATTTATTGACAATATTTTTTTCTATAACTCTTATGGAAAATCTATTGAAATATTATAATTCATTAATTAATAAAATATGAAATCATTTGAAAATACATTTTTTCATAATTAATTAATAAAAATATGAAATATATTGAAAATTATAAAATATTATATTTTATGAATTAATTAAATATTTTTTTTCAATAAAAATTTAAACATTGATGTGAAATAATTATTTAATTTATTGTTAATTATGATATATAATTTAAGACGTTGGCTGAGAGAACCAGATTGCAAACTGGTCGTGAATTCCAGTTGGGATAGAAGTGTGGGGAACCCTCCATAGGCGTCTGAAAGCATGCGTGGCAAATATTTCTCAGATTTCAATATATATAGAATCGCCTCAACCTTTCATTCATGACATGGGTGACAGAATCATGCCAAATTATGTTAAGAAAAGACCACACGTTTCGGACAAAAAGTCTCTACATTTTGAATTGACGATTATTCGGACAGTTACCGTTAATAGGAACTGCCGACATCAAAAACTAAAATGCCGACATCAAAAACTAAAAGGTCACAAGTAAAGTTAAGCACACATTTGTTTAGCTTATAGAAACCGTCGCTTTTTTGGAATGAGTATATTTAGTAGGAGACTAAGAGTCTTAACAATTTTTTGATGAAGATTAAAATTAAATTTATTTATTTATTTGTAAATTTTGATATAAGTATGTATGATTGTAAATCTTATTAAATATTTGATTGATATTAATTTTTGATTTTGATTTAAATTTAAATTATAATTATAATTCTTCCAAACAGCGGCTTAGGTACACATTGTTACGCTCCGCAAGTGCACAGGTCGCGCAAGTAATAAAGTGGACGTGAGTCCAAGTATCGATCCTACAGAGATTGCTTTAAATTGTATTTTAGACTATTACCTTAACCGGAACAAGAAATTGTTTGAATTTGAGAATTTTGATTTTGAAAATTAAAATAAAGATTAAACTAAAAATAAGAAAATTTGATTTGTTAAAACTTATAAAAGCAAACGCGTTAGAATTATGAATCCATTTTAACCAAATCATCCATGTATTTAACCAAATCATTTAAAGACAACTTATGGGGTTTTGAATATCCATGTTCCTAAAATGTTTTAAGTCCTCTTTCGAGCGATGCATAAAAATCTATCTCTAAATGCCAATTGACTATATTTCTATGATAATTAACCAATTAGAAAAACATTAAAGGTCAATGAACACTATATAGGATAACACAAAGTATAGGGGTATATTTTTATCCCCTATCGGATTTTGTGACAATTAAATAACTTCTAATGAAATCCTACTCTTTCGAACATAGAAAATCATGAAGACAATCACACAAAACCTGGCAAAACAATTGCATGATAATAAATGCACTTATTTAATTGCATCAAACTCATAAACTGCATATATTAAATAATTGGTAAAAACATGGAATCAAATAGTTAAAACCTCATCACAATTCTAACACAAGATTTCTAGCCTAAAAATATGATAAAAGATAAATTACAACTATGATAATTGGAGTTCATCACCCTTTTCACCATGCTGTAGAAGAATCTTCAATCATGCGCCAGTTGGTTCCTTGAGAGTTCGACAGCCCTTCGGGATCACCTTTGAAAAGTTTGGAACCCCTAATTTCGTGCCCCAAATCTCTTATTTATAGATGTTCACGAAGTCTAGGTCAAAAATATGAGAATTTGGCTAAAATCCGCGCAAAAAGCCTAGCTGTGGCCCAGTTGGGACTACCATGCGACCGCATGGTAGGAATTTTTGCGGTCACAGTCTCAAAAAGCCAACATTCAGTCGTCATTTTTTCAAACCGTGCGACCGCACGCTTTTTCAACCGTGCGGCCGCACGATTATACCGGCAGCAACAATTTTCTTCTTTAAATTTCAGCAATTTGGTCTTCATCCTTTTATTGCACAGCATTTAGTTTTTGATCATATCTTTCTATTCCTTTATCCGATTGAGGTGATTCAAAGTCCGTTAGAAAGATAACTTCAAGAGCTACAATTCATCCTGAAATAGGATTTACCATATTCAAATGTTTACTTCCCCTAAATTAGCTCTTAAAGTCCGACTAAAAATCTGCCAGAAATCTTGTTTGATTGGAATGAATTTATGGTAATATTCTTACCATATTTCATTCCTTTTTGACTTCTAATTGTATCCAATTAACTCCTAAAAGTCCTCAAGTATCTTATCTTGATCCAAATCAAATATTGAATATTTGCAACTTGGTCCTTTTTCATTTAATTTGTATACTTTAGTCCTTGAACTTCTAATTTCTTCTAATTTGGTTCTTTCTTTGACTTTTATTTCAATTTAGCCCTTGATCTACTTCATCCATTCTTGATTTGCATACTTTGGTTCTTTTATCATCCAATTTGCTTTTTTTTGCTCAAATTCCATTGTTTTCTTGACTTTGAGATTATTTCTGAAATATAAACAAATAACACAAAATAAATAGCAAATATTCTAAAACAAACATATAAAATCATACTTTTAGGATAGAAATAAGTGTATAAAATACACTTATCACACATGCGCTCTCAATTTCTAAGGCGTGATTGTTTCCAGAGCATGAGTGGTTCGGGAAGATCTTGGAGGGATGTGATTCGAAGAGTGGAATACCTTATGCATAGAAGAAGGAAAGAGTCTCGCCCTAATAGACGGCCAAAATCTGTCAAAGGTCGAATGGATGAATGAGAAAGTAGTGAAAGAAATAAAACGAAATAACTTTTCCAGAATGTTGGCATAAGTCTCAGCATTTCTAGTCTCACCCACATTCACCGTGAAGATACATTACTAAAATGAAGATTAATAGCATGGAAAAGGGGGATTGGTCAAGATTTTACTAAGTCGAGTTGACGGGCTGCAATATTGGAAGAATACACTTCAAACCTGCTTTGACATGAGTGTCAGTTAGAAAGTCCTGGAAAAGCTCACGCTCAACCGAAAATTGAGAAAGACACGGAATAGAATGATTATCAAAAAGAAGCAGTATAAAATGAGGACATTAATTCGCAAAAATAGAAAAAAAAAAAAGAATGCAATGACTCCAAAGTGTAAAAGTAAATTAAAAAAATTCTTAGGAGTCGGCTAACTTAATATATTTTACATAACACTGGTCCATAGCAAGTAAGGGGGAGAGGATTGCTAACAAAACTAAAGTTGGGAAAAATACGCCCTAAGACAAAGTTGGGCAAGCAACAAAGGACCTAAATCAGAAAGTGAAAGGCCAGAACGAATTGGTCCTGGAGAAAGGCCAAACCCCTGTAAATGGCAGCCAGAGTAAAAGAACATAGGTCTAAAGACCGGCCATCTGCTATTTCACAAGAAATGGGAAAAATACACTAGGCGTGTTTGCAACTAGGAATACAAATAACAAAATTGCATAGCCAATAATGAACGAACGCTACTTTTTTAATGTTGGAATAATTGTCATTTTGGCGAAGTCTGGGAAAAGACTTATAGGACGAGAAAAGTGTCTTATCAATGATGGGGCATTGAAGAAAAGGTAAGACTGGGGTAGACAATTCTGGCCGTAGGAGAGAGATTGGTCAAAACACTAATATCACGCAAAGTGATGGTAATGAGATAAAGAGGGGAGTTGAATGTGTTATACTTGCCAGACAAAAAACTTAGGGCGGTTGAAAAGAGAAAAAGGTCAAAAGGAGAAGATTAGGCAGAAAGCTCAACAAAGTCTAAAATACCTGCTTTTACAAACCTTTCTCTAGAAAAGTGCATGAGCAACCACACGCCTAAGTCATTTCGGAAGAATATATCTGACCTTGGCCACATCTTGATTGGACTCCGAGAGCAAATCGGACCTAGAGCTGGTGGAGTTGAAAAATGAAGAACCTGCAAAATCGGAAATGTCCATGCTCCTAAAACCTTGTAAACGGCATCTTATGGTTAAAAGTGGGGCCCAAGCATAAATGACTGTTGCAAAAATCCAGGTGGAAAATATAATCAGCGGTGATGAAGGACTCTTCCAATAAATCCTGATAATCTTTGAAGTAGGGATGTTTAATAAGGCCATTAGCGTAGAAGTAAGTGGGGAAGAATAAAGCTTTGGGAAGAAGATTAGAGATGAAGAGAGAGCTCTAGCTCTTGAAATAATATTGTATGAAGAAAAACAATGTTTGCACCATGACAGCCTCATTGCAAGGCCACTGCAGGCCATTGCACCTGAAAATCCACTCACGTCACCAATTTTGCCATAGTTTTACATGACCCTATAGAACTCCAAATGACCTAAATTTTTAATATGTTGTAGACCATGCTGTGAACGTTAACATATCAAAAGATGGCTCGGGAAAATTTATGTTTTTCTAGGCGACGTCAAGGCTTGAATGTGTGTGGTCGACCAATTTTGAAAATTCAAAAATTTGCTTTAACTTTGTTTGGGGGTGTGGTACTGAACTTCCATTATTTATTATTGATGTTTATGACTTTTAATATTACTTAACTCTTATTTTCAAGGTAAACATCAGTCAAGACACATCCGATCAAGTTGGGCAAGGCAAGAAATAGGGTCAAATTCATCCAACATCATTTCAAATTGAAGCATCAAGACTACAATGAGACATCTCCTCTACACTTGGGAAGTTCTCGTTCTCTTTTTTTTGTTGTCAAGTTTTGCATATTCTTACTTATTTATGTGGCAAAACATTGAGGACAATGTTCATTTCAAGTTTGGGGGTGGATCTCATTATTTCCATATTATTACTTTTCATTCTATTTTATTGGGATTTAAAAAAAAAAAAAATTGAAAACTTTGTTGACATGTTTATTGCCTAGGATATAGTATGAATCAATTTGTGTTTATGCTTGAAAAGTGGACAACATGAAAGCATGAACTTATTTTGAACTAGTTATGTTTTGCTAGATTCATACTTATTGCGCACATAGCCAGTGTTGGATAATTGCTTGTGTGAAGGATGTTGTTTAATACATGTGGGGCAAAGTTTTATGCAATTTGAACTTAGGAATGACTCAAAAAACCCTGAACTTAGATCGTTAGACATCTCACCCCTAAATTAGAACCAATCATGCTAAAAGGTAAGTTTGGGGGTAAAATGGTTGGAATTTGTGTGTATTGACGGGTTGGAGGTCTGTGGTTCTTGGTTTTTCACTTTAATCATTACAGTTTGGTCAACGGGTATAAACCATTTCCAACATAAAAACAGAAAAATGCTGAAGGTCTTATTCTGCTCTTCAAATGCCTTTTTGACTGGAGTAAGTAAGTCCGAGGGGTCTTTCAAACCTGGTGCCCTAAAGCCAACTGGCTTGGGAGTCATCGACCTAAAGCTCGCTACATGGGTCTAGAAAGCAAGTACGGAGAGTGGACTTACACATAAGACATTATAACATCTTTAACTTTTTTGTTTAAGTCTTTATGACTCGGACAAGTACGTCTGAGGGGTTCTCTGAACCTGGTACCCTAAAGCCGTCTGGTTTGGGAGTTGCCGATCTGAAAGCCCGCTACAGGGGTCATATAGAAAGCCCGTATGAAAAGTTCTGCACAAAGATGGTAAAAGACAGGGACAATTAAAAGAAAAAGTCGTCCATAAAAATAAATAAAAAATATTGCATGGTATAAGCTTTGTTGACTGAACTGTGGTGGTTGAGGTTGTAGAATTGGGGACTGCTTTCTTTTGATTAGTTGTGCATGCATATTTCTGATTTTGACTGCCTTGTGTGGAAAACCCTAAGAATATTTTTAGAACCCACATAGATAAAAACCTGGGATGCGAGAGAAAAAGCAGAAAGTGGTGATCTTCCATGAGCGTTGGAAGGAATTTCATTAGAAATCATAGATTGATCACATGGGATTCGGGCTTGATTATGCATAATGAGCCACACAGTGTTGATCACATCTTTTGCATAAGTATGTGTTTGACATTGGCTACTCACACGCACACTTAAAAATCTGGCAAATATAATTAGAAATTATTTTGCATTGTTGTTCATAACGCTTGCTTAAAGCTTAAATTGGTTTGGACTTTGGAGGCATATGGTAAACATGTTGACACGACAAAAATATTTGTTCTCTTATTTCTTTGATTCTTGTAGTTTATTTTCCATTGTTCGAGGACGAACAATAATTCTAGTTTGGGGGGTATTTGATAAATGTGTTTTATACACTTATTTGTACGTCTAAATTAGAATAAATTATTATTGTTTAGGAATATTTGCTATTTAATTTGTGTTTATTTGTTTACTTTTCAGAAAATGTCCCAATTGAAGAAGAATGAAGCAATTAATGAAAAAGATGGCACAATTGGATGTTAATTAGAGCTAAATTGGACAAGTGAGGAGTTTGTGACAACAACTGGGAAACCTACATGGTGCCAAGTGACTGAATCAGAGGTTGGAGGACCTAATTGAATGAATTGAGAGCTTAAATGGGCAAATCAAGAAGAAGATAAAGTTTGGGGACTAAAGTGCAACAATTGGAAGTTGAGGACAGAAGGTGCAATTAAAAGGCAGGGACCAACTTGCACAGTCGGAAGAAAGATGAAGTCGCGATCGCTGGTTACACACCAAGCGATCGCGAGATGGTGCAATAATATAACCCGAGAGTTTTAGGGTCGAGCATGCGATCGCTAGGGTTGAAGCCACGCGATCGCGTGGCTTTCCTGCTGGGCCGACTGTGGGCTTTTTCTCGCGATTTTCAACAGAATTCTCTTGTTTTGGCCTAGGTTTTCTCCAAAACCTATATATACAACACATAAGGCACGAGAATCAGATATTTGCCTCTCCATAGAACGAGCCACAATAGAGAACTCAACATCAAATTCTTGGAGAATCAAGCATAGCAGAGGGGCGTGAATTGAAAACAATTGAAGAATTGATAATTGGTGCAATCTTTCCATTCTTTATATTGTTTTTCAATGAACGTTTATCTTTACTGTTTTTGTTATTTCATGATGATGTGTAACTAATTTTAACGTTGGGATGAACGATGTAGCCTAGTTAATTATTTTAATACCATATTCCTTGTTTTAATGCTTTGTTGCATGTGTTGATTTATTATTGCGTTTAATGCGTGAATGAACTGGCCACTTATTCATGACTTAATGTGTTATTTTCATAATCCGAGAGGTGAGTTAATAACATAGATCTAGGTAATAAATCCGGTAATTGAACGAGAGATAGAGATATACTCTTGTAATTATTGCGGTCGTGTGTGAATTCTTGTGTGTAATGCATCTAGTTAAGGAATATTCGGACTCGCTGTAGAGATACGAGGTTGACTTATTTAGGTAGGATTGATTTAAACTCGAGAGAGGAATCTCAATTTAAATTAGTGAATTCGACCAACCACACAAATAGGAAATAAAACTGGAATTGGAATTGATTTAATTAGCTAGGTGAATTCGTGAATCCCAACTACTTTACAATCTTATTTGAAAACAAAACAATTTAAAAATTCTTTTTAATTCATTAGTTACATTTCTTAATTCTAGATTTTTATTCTTAAAACGATTTTCATTTGTTCAAATAAAGTTAAGAACTGAAACATTTCGGTAATTAATAGCAGTCCTCGTGGGAACGATAATCTGGACTCTAAGGTCCACTTTATTACTTGATTACGATATCGTACACTTGCGATTTCAAACACAAACCACAATTCTCCAATCAGGGAGAGAAAAATAAAAAAGGAACAAACATGTTGGGCCGATTTCATCTTAACGTGTTGTAGAAGAAAAAGGAAAACGTGGAACATTATCATCATATATAGTGGATTAATATGACAATGTATTTGAGCAGTTATCACACATGATTGTCAATAAGTGCCCATGATCTGGTAATTACTAGAAAGTGAAGTTATATGTTGGATCGTGGAAAGCGGCTACCAAGGAAATGCGAGTAATATGATCAATCAATCAGAACGTGGCAGTTACAAGACCAAGAAGCAGTTTCAGAGATGCAGTCACAAATGTGTATAAAAGTAAGAAATCAATACATTTAGAAGCCCAAACAAATCAACTCTCAAATACTTAATGTATTTCCTTTTGCTATTTACTTTTCAAAACAATTTATTTATTGTAATTGTGGGCTTGCAGTCACTTGGAAGCTAAATTCAATTCTCAATTATACTTCATTTTTGTTATTTTGTCTCAAGAGATTTATTTCTTCACATAATCGTCTGTGTTTAACTATTTTGCACGAGATCACGCGCAAACAGATACATTTATAGTGGATCCCAATAATTAAATTAGGCCCCTGTTTAGTTTAGATAAAAATAAGATTTTTATAGGTTTCAATAAAATTTGATGAAATGTGTGTTAAAGAATTGTGGAGATCTTGAATTTTGTTTTCATAGAGTTATCATTTCCTTATTTCGTTTCCATGAAATGTATGATTGAAATTAATTCGACTTAAGTTTTTATTTTATTTTTTAGCTAAACCAAATAAGGGCTAGATTTGTTGATTCGATGTATATTATCACTTTTTCTTAGTATAAGCTAAACATTGGCACGTGATAGATGAAGATATTTTTAATGTGTAATTGAAAAGTATGAAAAGTAATGTGTCCCATAAAAAATGTATAATTAAAAATGAGTTTGAGAGTGAAAAATAGGGAAAAGAAATCCTAAATCAAAGTAGCTCTAAGATCACCTCCAAAGATGGTGTACAATATAGCTGTTTTGTAATTAGCATTCTCGAATTGACCGGAATTGTCTCTAATGGGGAGATGTAAATGAGATATAATTTACATTTTCAGCCAAAAATGTTATAAAAAAAAAAAAACTTGTAAATTTACATCTTGTTTGATTGGACATACAATTTAAATATCATAACTTATATAAAAGAGGCAAAGCTTCTTTACTATTCATAAGTCTTATGTCATGTTTCTTTTTTAATGATGTCATTTTTTTAAAGAAAAAAAGAATTAAGATTTATTTTTCAATTTTTTTTTTTTTTTTTTAAATTCTCCTATAACATAACTTCATAATTACTTAACTTATATAATTTTCTTTTAACTTCTCTTAAGTTTTTTTATTTATTATTTTTAAAAATTCTCCTATAATATAACTTTATAATAACTTAACTTATATAAAAAAGGCTGACGTCATTTTTTTAAAAATTATCCTATAATATAACTTAATAATAACTTAACTTTAACTAACTTATATAAAAGAGGCAAAGCCTCTTTAATGTTCATTTACTAATGACGTCATTTTTTAAAATTTTCTTATAATATATAACTTAATAATAATTTAACTTAACTTATATCAAAGAGGCTTTTTATTTTTTATTTTAAAAATTCTCCTATAATATAACTTAATAATAGCTTAACTTTATAATTATAACTTATAATATAATAATAATTAATAACTTATATAAAATAGGCAAAACCTCTTTACTATTTATTTACTATTCATAAGGCTGGCGCCTGGCGTCATTTTTTTTTTTTTAAATTCAGTCAATCTATAGATAAGTCGTCGAGGTACTTTTAGTTTGCTGTAATTGTTTGTAACCTATTAATTTGCATTTCCCCTCTTAGAATGGTGAACAACGGTCGACTACAAATTATATATGGTCATTTTGGAAAATAGGCAAATCCTCTTTAGTGTTCCTTTACTATTCTTATAGCTGACGTCAATTTTTTTTTTTTTTTTTAATTTCAGTTAATCTATAGACAAGCCTCCAATGTACTTTTAGTTTGATGTATTTGTTTGTAAATTATTTATATGCATTTTCCTCTTAGAAGGGTGATCAAAGGTCGACTAAAACATTTAGGAATAAATTTTTTTTTTTCTAATAGTTTCTACAAGGGTAAACAACACAAATAGTCTCCAACTTTTAGGTTTCTTGCGAAAATGGTATTCAACGTTTAGAGTTTTGCATTTATACCCTCAGAATCACCAAACGTTGTGAAAACGGTCCCTACCGTTAGATTTCGTTAATTTTTACCGTTAAAAACGTGTAAATAGCACAAATGGTTCGTAATCTTTAAGTTTTTTACGATAATAGTCCCTAACATATTAAGGTCAAGTTTGACATTTTTAGTTTGTATCCTCCAAACGTTTGGCGTATTTAGTCTCTAAAATATTAAGCCCCTATACGTTAGGCATATTTAGTCTAACTTATTAAGCCCTTATTTGAGACCAATTATTTCAAATAATATGGTTTGCAATCGTAATTTTTTGAAGAATTTGTTGTTAAAAAAAATTGAATTTATTTGTTGTTTTATTTGTTTATGCTCCATGGATTCATTTTTTTTTTCCAAATAGGTTGAAGGGGTGAATTTTTGTTAAGTATTTTATTGTGCATTTTAGAAATTCAGAATAAATTTTATTTTTTAAACCTCCTTTTTAACCACACATTCTATCAATAAAATAATTTACAAATAAATTCAATTTTTTTAACAACAAATTCTTCAAAAAATTACGATTGCAAACCATATTATTTGAAATAATTGGTCTCAAATAAGGACCTAATAAGTTAGGGACTAAATATGTCAAACGTATAGGGGCTTAATATGTTATGAACTAAATACGCTAAACGTTTGGAGGTTACAAACTAAAAATGTCAAACGTGACCTTAATATGTTAGGAACTATTATCGTAAAAAACTCAAAGGTTAGGGACCATTTGTGCTATTTACACGTTTTTAACGGTAAAAACTAATGGAATCTAACGGTAGGGACCATTTTCGCAACGTTTGGTGATTCTGAGGGTATAAATGCAAAAATCTAAATGTTGGGACCATTTCCGTAAGAAACCTAAAGGTTATGGACTATTTGTGATGTTTACTCTTTCTTCTACCAATTATTTTGGAATGATATTTTTTCTGACAGTTTCTACAATTAATTATTATATAGGGAAAATATACGTCAATAACTAAAACTCTCTCTTGAACGTGGAGTCAAGATACAACATAATAAAATTTATACGATATTATATATACAGTTCTTATCGCATCTGTGCAATGTATGGACACCACTAGTATTATATTAATTTACATTACAAATTGAGTTTTTTTATATTAATTTGCAAGTAATTTCGAAGATATTAATTTCGCATCACTTTATCCGGGATGCTGATAATCCTCTTTCATAAAACAAATCAACCAATGATCACATTACACGTGCTTCCTCTTAGCTTGCTGCCTATAAATTAAGAAACCTCCTCAAGTTCACTTTGCATTTAAACCTGTGGTGGAAATTTAAATTCAATATCTACCTGTCCACAGCTGCCTGAGAGTGTGATCCCGTAAGGAGAGATTTTCTGGAAGAAAAGAAAAAATGGGTGCAGCAACTTGCGTAGACATTATTATTGCCATTCTTTTGCCTCCTCTTGGTGTCTTCCTTAAATTTGGCTGCGGGGTTGTCTTTCTTTCCCAACTTCTTTTTCTTTTTCTTTTTCTAATATAATATAATATAATTACTAATGCTTATGATTTCCTATTTAAAGATTATTTGTTATATTCTTATGAAAAAATAATTTCTAATAATTTTTTTTCTTCATAAATTTTGATGCAGCATGAATTCTGGATATGTGTGTTGCTTACCATCTTGGGCTATATCCCTGGAATCATTTATGCTATTTATGCCATCACCAAGTAATTATGATGAGTGACGAATCATTTCCTGGTAATTATTCATAAATCCTCTTTTATTTAATTTTCTTGTATCATTTCGTTTCTTAAAGAAGTTGAGCACTTGGAACTTATTTTTAGAAATTTTTGTGAATTTTTTTTTTAATGAATGTGGGATTTAAAAATGTTTGAAAAGTAAAAAATAGAGAACTTGATTAAGAATAAATAGTTGAGATTCAGTTTGAAAAATTGAGACAAAAAAAATAATAATGTTACGAAGACTCTTAAACGTCATGTTTGGCTTAGTTAAAAAGTTTTTTTAAAAATTTAAATTAAGCGTGTGTTAGATATTGTTTAAAAATAATTTTTTTGAAATGAATAGTGATTTTTAGGAAAATTGATCATTGGATTTTAGTTGAAAATTTAAATATCGTAGGTTTGACTTTTAATGCATTGTTGATATATCGTTTTTTACGCAATCATTATATTTTATAAATTAATTTATAAACGACACAATTTTTCAAATTACTTTTTAACCACACACAATCACACATTTTACCTAGAAAACATCAAAAAATCAAAAATAAAAATAAAAATTGTCAACTTCCATCGCCAAACACTTAACATTTTGTGAGATTGAGTACTGTATAAAAAAAGATAAAAATTTTAATGTAAACCAAACTGGGCTAAAATCGACAATTAATTTAAATCTTATATTTTACGATATCCACAATTTTTAACACCCGCAGTCTTTGTTCTTATCTTGTGATCCAAGAGAATTAAAATTCAATTTTATTTTTTTTATTATTGAAGTTCTAATAAAGTTGGGTATCATATTCTTTGATCATTGACAGGTGGAGTTGGCAAAAGGTGTAAAGCATATTGTTGATTATGGTGCCGTGGAGTGACTTGTTATAAGAGTCTTGCTTTAATTCATTTTGTAATAATCATATTGTAGTGTCAAGTGTGTGACTTTTCGTAACTTTTAATGTATTTAATTACTTTGATCTTTGATTTGAGATTAGCGTCTTCTTTTAGCTTATTGCCTAATAACTCTAATTTTTTGTTACCCAAAAAAAAAAAAAAAAAAAAAAAAAAAAGGAATTTTACATCGACTGACACCGTGCTGTCAAATGTATCGTTATAATTTTTACTTATTTTATTAATATTTATGGGATTCAATGATAAAAAATATCGACGATATACTATCATAAACGTAATCAAAGAGAACTTGAAGGTATTTTTCAATTATATAGATAAGCTTTTATTGTGTTTTTTTTTACACCTGACTATATATAATCTATAACTACTTTTTAAATAATCTATAGTTAACTTTCTTTTACTTCACTTATTTCGGATTCTTTTTTATTTTTATTTTTGGTTCCTTGCTAAAGAGTATAGAGGTCGACATCGATACGAGCTGGCAAAACTAATAGAAAAATAGATGATATTATATCACCAAGTGGATGAGCTTTGCTTGTATGGAAATGACATGTTAACTAATCTTGTCAAGATCCTTCATCTTTTTTAGTGGGGCAAAGTGTTGCCATTCACTTCCATAATATGCACATGGAAAGGAAAATATTCTAAATAAGAAATTCGATTAGAGACGCATTCTTTATTGATGGCAACCCATTGGATGCATTAAGTTTTCGCTCATCTGTTTGTCTAGGTCTATAGATCGTATCAAATGATCGTTCATCTTCAAGCTTATCATCATTGATCAGCCATTGGAGGTATTGTCGATCGACCCTCATGGAGTAGGTCGATCGATTCCACGTGGAGTAAGTTGGTTGATTGCATTTGAGCTCTACCTTAGCCTAGACCCTTTGTTTTGTTATTGTTTTCCCATATAACATCGATATATGAAATCCAAGAAGATTGAACAAAAGATCCCACAAATACTAATTCCTTGGTTCTTATTAAAATTTGATTTTAATCACAAATCAAAATTAATAATTATTTTTAGCCACTCATTTCATTGTACTCACAACTTTTCAATCACATATTTCATCAATTTTTATCAAAATCTACTAAAAATTGATTTTAATCTTTATAAAATAGGGGCTAAAAAGGAAAATTGGATATGAAGTTGTAATGAGGATACTCACAAATATTGACAAGAATTAGGCAAGGATGATGAGAAACAATCAAATGTGAGAAAAAAATGTTATCAAGTGTTTTTAATTAGACTTTTTTTTTATTTATTTATATTTTTCCCCCATGAGAATTTTAGAGTTGGCAGGTTTTAACCATTATAAGTGAAAATCCGAGAAAAGCTAAAACATATATGATGAGTACAAAATTTATTTATATTCGAGCCTTCGTAAAAGCATCAAGCCCGAGCTCTTTAACAAACATAATTTCCTAATCAAATGTGTAACCCTGCTGACCACCATGAATCCGAGGAAGACCTCAACCACATGAATATCATCTCATATTATATTTTATATTCCTGAAGAGGACCTCAACCTCGATCACCATGAAACCGACCCCTCATGAAGGGCTCGAGCCCGAACACGTGAATTATCCCATATTATATCTTGATACCCCTGATGATGTCCTCAACCCCGACAATCATTTGTACTCCAAGCATATCATTTGTCCTCATCCCCGAGCACTTGAATATTTAGCCGCGTCATATTTTGGTACCCTCAAACAATATATGAATCTTGAGGATGAGCACATATCTCGCCCCCTACACCCCATGGCTCATAACAACTGTAGCGACCGAGAATTTTTCACGACTTATTTAAATAAATATTATTTTTTTAAATGTGTCGCTACGACTTTGTCCATTTATTTTAAAAACGCGATCGTCTAGCCAATGAAGTAAAATTAATTATTTCAAATTTATCTTATTTCGACTTTCAAATTTTATTCAAAAGTCTCTCATTTTCATTATTTATCTTTAAGTCCAATTTTTAATTAAATGAAGTCAAATTATTTTAAATCCAAAATATTTAATCCCCAATTCACATTCATTTTAATCCCAAAATTTCCTCCCTAACTTCTACTTTCATATTCAAGCACATTTTCCCCATTATCTCTACCCAATCCCTCACAATTAGCCATTCAACCTAATTACATCCCACGTTTTCTTCTTTTCCCACCCATTTCATCATCATCAATCACCATACTTTACACCACTTTCCATTTCATTTTCCACCTAATCCTCCACCACAAAGCTCCATTTATGAATCCACCAAGCCTCATTTACAACCACATTCAGAACCATAGCCAAGAATGAAATAACCTCAATCCCAAAATTTCATTCCTCAATCAACCATTATATTCTTGTCAATCCCATTCATACTTCCTTTCCCTAATCAACCAAGTAAATTTCTGAAATTCTGTTAGCAAACCAAGCTCATCACAATTTCCTCACATTTTTTTATTTCTTCCCAGAAATTATCTCCTTCCAGTTTCATGCTATTCAGTTATGGATAATTATTAATTCCCAAAATCCTTCCCCTTTAATCAGCCATTACCCCTTGTAACTCCCTTCAATCTCACCATCCTTCCATAATCTTGATCAGAAGCAAACCAATACATATACATTCCTATTCTCCCTTCCTCACAATATTCACAGCAACCAATCTGCAAGATCGAATTCCGCGCACTCAGTGCCTCTAATCCTAATTAATGGGACTATGAGATATTGAGAGTGTCGCCTCGATTTAATTAATGAATCGAAGGAGACAAAAGAGAATTCAATAGAAAACAATGTCACCACCATCAACTGCCGCCACCAAAGCTGCCAAGCTGCTAATTTCAACCACCATCATCTACATCAATCTGAAACCAATTTGCAGTCAACCACCAACGAAGCCTATGCATCATCATCTCAAACCGCTGCCAAACCGTGTCTTGCAACCACATTCTTCAAAATCAATCCACCACCAATTCCCAATCCAAGCCACGGCGGACCATCAACCAATTAACAACCAAAGTCACTGCCCAACTCCAAACCATTTTCATCTCCACCTAAATCATCACCGCCCAATCAGGTTACTACCACAATTCCATCATCAACACCACTACTCACCACACGAAAACAACTCAACCATAATTTTACAAGCAAAGCATCATCACTGCCTCCACCACCTAAACGCTACCAGTGGCTGAACCACAAAACCCATCTCTAACAGCCAACTTCGGATTTGACCTCAACCCATCTTCAACATCACAACCCAAACATCACCACTTTCACGTTCAAGCATCACCACTGCCAATATTCGAAACCACCCCAACCACCGTCTGCAGCAACCACGAACCCACCATCATCACCCCCATGATCGGACACTACTGCTCAACACCAAATCTCCATCAATCAACCAAAATCAAACCCAAAAACCCAAGAATAAACGGAGCCCAGAAATTTACCTCTACCGTTGACCCAATTCTGGCCGGAATTGTCACCGGAAATCCCAGCCCAAGATCAGATTTTGAGCCTCTGTTTCACCTTGAATCAACACCAAACCTTACCTCTTTTGTTACCACTTCTTCCTCCTTGTCACCGCCACACAACGGCGGTGATACCGCCCGTGGACTTGGCGCCGGCAGTGGCGAGAAGCCCCTCCGGTCTCGTCTCCCTCACGCCTCTCTCCTCTGTAACGCAAATGAGGAGAGAGAGAGGAAAAATTGTTATATTTATTTTTATTTTGTTGAAATTTCAGCCTAGTCCCCCAAGTTTTTTAAAGTTAGTCAATTCAGTCCCTTTTGGTTTTAAATCTAATCATTTCAGCCCTTACGTCTTAAATGATTTTAATCAGCCACTCCATTTTTAAGTTCTATTATTTCAGCCCTATAGTTTAATATTCGTTTTGAGTTTCAACTCAACTTTTGAAAAGTATTCATTTTAGTCCCTCGACTTTCAAAGTATTCATTTTAGTCCCTCAACTTTCAAAGTATTCATTTTAGTCCCCCAAATTTTAAAATAATCATTTCAGTCCCTAAAGTTCAAAGTCATTTAAATCAGTTTTAAAGTATTAAATTGGACTTATTATTTTAAGTTATGCTAGACGAGGCGCAAGAGAATTATAAGAATTTTCCCGTTTGCTCAATACTCGAGAAATTAAGGTAGACTCTAAATTTCAAATCTTTCTATTTTCAAAAGTGCGCATCAATGATTGTTTGGATTATAAGTTTAACATGTATGATTGTGTTCATGAGAATTACTTGCTTTCCAAGCATGAGACTATGTTATGAGAATTTACTTGCTTAAATGCATGAGACTTGAACTTGTATGTTCATGAGAATACTGGTGATCGATAGACACCTGAGAACTTGAATATCATGATTATGTGTTTTAATTTATAATGTTAAATGATTATTATGCGCGAGTCTACTGAGTATTTCTTTGAAATACTCACGTTTTCCAAAACAAATTTTGCAGATGACGGAGTCGGCGGCGAGGCGTGCGATGGTGGCAATTATTGAGATTTTAGAAATGTTTTATTTGAAATTGAAACTTATCTATTTCATGTTTGTTCCAAGTTTATTTTCAAATTATTTCAATATCCGAATTGTTGACATTTTGGGTCAAACTTTATAAAATTTAGTTTCCGCTTTAGCTTTTAAATAATGATTGTGTTGTTTACAAAAATTTCAATTATTTTTCCGCAAAAATGTTGTTTCAAATGTTTCAAATAATAAATATGATGTTTGAAATTTTTAATTATTTTCGCAATAAAGTAAATTTTAAAGGACGAAGTGGCGTCCCGGGCTCCACGAAAATCGGGGCGTTACAGCGTGGTATCAGAGCGGGTCTACGTTTCTGTAGACTTGCAAATTTTCAAAAGAGAATTTTTTTTTAAATAATAATAAATAATGTTTTGACGACAATGTTTTGATGACTTTTGCCACTGCCATCGTTCGCTCCGCCAACTCCGAAGGTAAATGATTTTATCATGAAGTTTATGTTATGATGATTTCGGATACATGAGAAATGAAGTATTTTGATAAATTGATGAGAAAGAATGAGAAAGATTTTTGTATCCGAAATAAGAAAGAAAGAAAGAAAGAAAACGAGTTTGAGCATAATTTGAAAAAGTTTTTAAATATTTTTACGTCCTCGTAATTTTAACTAAGAGAAATGGATAAACCCCGCCTAATTGGACTTTGCATAATTGGTTTAGGACATGGCACCTTTCACAAGAAGTCAACCGAGGAATTTAGATCTAGTATATGCTCCTATCAAAGGGATATCAGACTATGTACGTAGATGTTGCATTTGTCGAAAATGGTTACTGTATATTTGTCATGATTGATGATTATAACTTTGAAATTTTTGGGAAAATAGTTTAATTGGAATTTGGAGACTATATCGTATTCTATTTCATGATTGAATTAGGTTATGGCACATATACGTCAGAGATTTAATTTTTGGAATTTGATATGAAGTTGAAGCTTATAGTAGCAAGAAGAAAGAATTGAATTTTGGGTTTTTGATAATATAGTGAGGCTTAGACTTATTATTGGGTTAAGTTTTTGTCTTCTTGCTTAAGTATTTGATTGAGATTTGGATGAAAGGATTTAAAGTTTTGAATAAATACCCACCGACAGCATTTATGGATTTTATGAACCGAGTTTTTCCAAGATTGATTGGACATGTTTTTTTTCTTTGTATTCATGGACAATATTTTGGTTTATCCTAGAGATAGTAAACAATATGACGAACATTTGAGGATTTTATTGGAGACACTTCGAAATTTTAAAAAGGGAATTTTGGTTGACCAATGAACAATGAGGAAATATTATTTTTCAAGTATAAATGGTTGAGAGTTATTGGTTGTTTATTTACGTTGTGGCTTAGGTAAGCATGTTTACTACAAGAGTGAAATCGTGAACAGATTATCAATTTGGAGTTAAAATTTTGATACTTTTGGAGTTTGTTATTTATAAACATCATGATTGGTGAAGTGTGCAATCGATTAATTATCAATGTATATTTGGAGTTATATGATCATTTGAGGTATACATAGGAAATACCAAGTTATATATTGCAAAAAAAATGTTATGGCATTTGGAAGTAGAATCTTAGTTACTTGGGAACAAATTGTTTATTAAATTTTGTGATACGTTTTGGTGACGTACATGGGAAGATGTTAGAGATCAAGATGGTGCATAAATGTACTATATGAATAGATTCTCGTATACGATAAGCTGATGATATTATGCTGATTTGTGGATAACATGTTATTAGGTATATTACACGGAAGAATATTCATGTGATTTCTAATGTTATAATTGATTTTGGGTTATTAGAATGATGATAGACTTCATAATTGATTATTATGGTGCGACATGATTTCTTAAAGAAATAGTAGAGATTAATAAAGAGGTTTCCCTAGTCAAAGTCCAATGGAGTACACAAGGTAGTGCTGAAACTTCTTGAGAAAAGAAAGAAGAAAGAAGTCTGGCTTAATACCCAGATGTATTTAGATCAAGAAAGTTTAAAATTTCGAGGACGAAATTATTTTAAGTGGAGAAGGTTGTAGCGATCGAGAAATTTTCAAACATAAAAGACATGTTTTACCAAACTTGTCGTTACGACTCTCCAACCTTAACGGTCATTATTTTCAAAACTAACGCCCTCGTCTAGTTATATTAATTATTTTAAGATTTTAAGAAAGAAGAAATTTTGAAGTACCAAAGTATTTTTGATCAAGAAAATTTTTAAATTTCGGGGACGAAATTATTTTAAGGTGGTAGGGTTGTAGCGACCGAGAATTTTTCACGACTTATTTAAATAAATATTATTTTTTTAAATGTGTCGCTACGACTTTGTCCATTTATTTTAAAAACGCGATCGTCTAGCCAATGAAGTAAAATTAATTATTTCAAATTTATCTTATTTCGACTTTCAAATTTTATTCAAAAGTCTCTCATTTTCATTATTTATCTTTAAGTCCAATTTTTAATTAAATGAAGTCAAATTATTTTAAATCCAAAATATTTAATCCCCAATTCACATTCATTTTAATCCCAAAATTTCCTCCCTAACTTCTACTTTCATATTCAAGCACATTTTCCCCATTATCTCTACCCAATCCCTCACAATTAGCCATTCAACCTAATTACATCCCACGTTTTCTTCTTTTCCCACCCATTTCATCATCATCAATCACCATACTTTACACCACTTTCCATTTCATTTTCCACCTAATCCTCCACCACAAAGCTCCATTTATGAATCCACCAAGCCTCATTTACAACCACATTCAGAACCATAGCCAAGAATGAAATAACCTCAATCCCAAAATTTCATTCCTCAATCAACCATTATATTCTTGTCAATCCCATTCATACTTCCTTTCCCTAATCAACCAAGTAAATTTCTGAAATTCTGTTAGCAAACCAAGCTCATCACAATTTCCTCACATTTTTTTATTTCTTCCCAGAAATTATCTCCTTCCAGTTTCATGCTATTCAGTTATGGATAATTATTAATTCCCAAAATCCTTCCCCTTTAATCAGCCATTACCCCTTGTAACTCCCTTCAATCTCACCATCCTTCCATAATCTTGATCAGAAGCAAACCAATACATATACATTCCTATTCTCCCTTCCTCACAATATTCACAGCAACCAATCTGCAAGATCGAATTCCGCGCACTCAGTGCCTCTAATCCTAATTAATGGGACTATGAGATATTGAGAGTGTCGCCTCGATTTAATTAATGAATCGAAGGAGACAAAAGAGAATTCAATAGAAAACAATGTCACCACCATCAACTGCCGCCACCAAAGCTGCCAAGCTGCTAATTTCAACCACCATCATCTACATCAATCTGAAACCAATTTGCAGTCAACCACCAACGAAGCCTATGCATCATCATCTCAAACCGCTGCCAAACCGTGTCTTGCAACCACATTCTTCAAAATCAATCCACCACCAATTCCCAATCCAAGCCACGGCGGACCATCAACCAATTAACAACCAAAGTCACTGCCCAACTCCAAACCATTTTCATCTCCACCTAAATCATCACCGCCCAATCAGGTTACTACCACAATTCCATCATCAACACCACTACTCACCACACGAAAACAACTCAACCATAATTTTACAAGCAAAGCATCATCACTGCCTCCACCACCTAAACGCTACCAGTGGCTGAACCACAAAACCCATCTCTAACAGCCAACTTCGGATTTGACCTCAACCCATCTTCAACATCACAACCCAAACATCACCACTTTCACGTTCAAGCATCACCACTGCCAATATTCGAAACCACCCCAACCACCGTCTGCAGCAACCACGAACCCACCATCATCACCCCCATGATCGGACACTACTGCTCAACACCAAATCTCCATCAATCAACCAAAATCAAACCCAAAAACCCAAGAATAAACGGAGCCCAGAAATTTACCTCTACCGTTGACCCAATTCTGGCCGGAATTGTCACCGGAAATCCCAGCCCAAGATCAGATTTTGAGCCTCTGTTTCACCTTGAATCAGCACCAAACCTTACCTCTTTTGTTACCACTTCTTCCTCCTTGTCACCGCCACACAACGGCGGTGATACCGCCCGTGGACTTGGCGCCGGCAGTGGCGAGAAGCCCCTCCGGTCTCGTCTCCCTCACGCCTCTCTCCTCTGTAACGCAAATGAGGAGAGAGAGAGGAAAAATTGTTATATTTATTTTTATTTTGTTGAAATTTCAGCCTAGTCCCCCAAGTTTTTTAAAGTTAGTCAATTCAGTCCCTTTTGGTTTTAAATCTAATCATTTCAGCCCTTACGTCTTAAATGATTTTAATCAGCCACTCCATTTTTAAGTTCTATTATTTCAGCCCTATAGTTTAATATTCGTTTTGAGTTTCAACTCAACTTTTGAAAAGTATTCATTTTAGTCCCTCGACTTTCAAAGTATTCATTTTAGTCCCTCAACTTTCAAAGTATTCATTTTAGTCCCCCAAATTTTAAAATAATCATTTCAGTCCCTAAAGTTCAAAGTCATTTAAATCAGTTTTAAAGTATTAAATTGGACTTATTATTTTAAGTTATGCTAGACGAGGCGCAAGAGAATTATAAGAATTTTCCCGTTTGCTCAATACTCGAGAAATTAAGGTAGACTCTAAATTTCAAATCTTTCTATTTTCAAAAGTGCGCATCAATGATTGTTTGGATTATAAGTTTAACATGTATGATTGTGTTCATGAGAATTACTTGCTTTCCAAGCATGAGACTATGTTATGAGAATTTACTTGCTTAAATGCATGAGACTTGAACTTGTATGTTCATGAGAATACTGGTGATCGATAGACACCTGAGAACTTGAATATCATGATTATGTGTTTTAATTTATAATGTTAAATGATTATTATGCGCGAGTCTACTGAGTATTTCTTTGAAATACTCACGTTTTCCAAAACAAATTTTGCAGATGACGGAGTCGGCGGCGAGGCGTGCGATGGTGGCAATTATTGAGATTTTAGAAATGTTTTATTTGAAAATGAAACTTATCTATTTCATGTTTGTTCCAAGTTTATTTTCAAATTATTTCAATATCCGAATTGTTGACATTTTGGGTCAAACTTTATAAAATTTAGTTTCCGCTTTAGCTTTTAAATAATGATTGTGTTGTTTACAAAAATTTCAATTATTTTCCGCAAAAATGTTGTTTCAAATGTTTCAAATAATAAATATGATGTTTGAAATTTTTAATTATTTCCGCAATAAAGTAAATTTTAAAGGACGAAGTGGCGTCCCGGGCTCCACGAAAATCGGGGCGTTACAACAACTATATTAGGTCCAAATTATTGTCATGCATGAACAGTGGAATATCCTGAGCTCGATCACCAACACATGCCACCATTTATTAAACTGAGAACCCTGAACATGCTCCCAACCCCGCGGAGTAATGTAAACTCGAGCACCATTTGTCGCCATTCACGAATTAAGTGCTCGGGGTCCATCGACTCGGGGGTTCCCATCAAACATGGCCTCGGGTTATCTTTCCCACGCCCTAGCCAATATCACAATGCAAGTAGGACCCTCAATTCACTAAAGTGCTACTCGACATAGTAACAAAAGATTACATAATCTTATCCTAAAGCTGTCAAGAAGACTTCCACGTCTAAATGGACTCCTAAATCTCACAACCAGCAGGTAATCTAATCATACCTAGAAGGTAATACTTACCTCTATAAATACTTGGCTTTCATTCAAAATCAAGGTACACAATTATTATTCTTCCAATTCATAGCCTCTTACATAAATATTTTCTCTCTCTTTACTAACTTAAACATCGGAGGGGCGATGAGGTCACAGCTCACCGCCTTTGTTTCAGGTACTCGGAGATCCAATTCGTGTTTCTTTGTTGTTCAAGCTCGAAATATCTCGGGTGCAATTTTTAGCATCATCAATATACATAATCAAACTAATAATAATAATAATAAGAAGAAGAAGAAGAAAAAAAGAAGAAGAAAAAAAGAGAAGACGAGATTTTTTTTCTCGAGGTTCATTAGATAAAACTCCTACGTCTGAATGGAGCATCAATACTTAATATTAATGTTTATCACTCAAGATCACTCGAAACACCTAATATTTGAAGCGAGAGGAACATAGATGAAGAGGAAAGAAGAATTTTGAATCTAAAAATATGTTCAACAGCCTCATAATAACATAACATTAATGGGATAAATACATGGATAAGGTTTATGAAAGATAGGATTTCAAATCACATAAACTTGGGTATTTTATTTCAAAAATCAGGTTTTTGACTAAAATAAATAATAAAATGGGTGATTAAAAAGGTTAAGGTCACAATTATATATAATTTGTGGTCACAATCACAAATCACAACATTTACAAGTTACAAATCATTAAAATTAATTAATCATGATTTATTTCTCGTCCAAATCACAAATTTTATCGGTCACAACTTATTTCTCGATCACAAATTATTCGATTACAACATATTTCACCGTCACAATTCGCAAAGTTCTAAGGTCGCAACTTATTTCTAGGTCACAATTTATTTCACGGTCACATTTTATCAAATTATTTGGCCACGACTCATTTTTTCAATCACAATTTATAAATCTTTAGTTCACAAATTTGGAATTTTGTAGGTCACAACTTATTTTCGATCACAAATTATTCGATCACGACATTTTTCACGGTCACAATTCGCAAAGTTCTAAGGTCACAACTTATTTTTAGGTCACAATTTATTTTACAGTCACAATTTATCAAATTATTTGATCATGACTCATTTTTTAATCACAATTTATAAATCTATAGGACACAAATTTGAAATTTTGTAGGTCACAATTTTTTCTCGGTCACAAATCTCGAATTTCGTTGGTTACAACTTACTTCTCAATCACAAATTATTCGATCACAACATATTTCATAGTCACAATTTGCAAAGTTCTAACGTCACAACTTATTTCTAGGTCACAATTTATTTCACGTTCACAATTTATCAAATTATTTGATCACGAATCATTTTTTCAATCACAATTTATAAAATTTTAAGTCACAAATTTGAAATTTTGTAGGTCACAACTTTTTCTCGATCACAAAGCTCAAATGTCGTAGGTCACAAATTTCAAGTTAATTGATTACAACTTAACAAATTGTAAGTCACAATTACAAATATTAGTCACAATCTCAAATTTTTTAGGTCACATATCACAAATAATTGGTCACAAACATATTCAAAGTCATCACCACAACCCACACCCCAACCCCAACCCCAACTCCACCACCACCACCACCACCACCGCAGGAACCGCCACCTCCACCACCACCGTCGGGAACCGCCGCTTCCACCACCACCACCACCACCAAAGTCATCGCACCACTCATCCACAAACCAATCCCCAACCCACTGCAACCAATCCATCTCATTCCCAACACCGTCGCCAGCGCCACCGTGACCTACACCACCGCTGGCAAAACTGCACACCATGTCTAAATTTCAGTCTCCCTCATCACCACACACACTAAACACCACCTCGGAAAGCAACACCATCACCACACAAACACCACAGACCTCTGACAATCCCTGATCTCAAATTAAAATAGGTTTTGCACACCACAAACCTCCGACAAATCTGGTGGTGTATTTTTCATATGTGGAAGGAAAAGATCTCAAGCACCAGATTCGGGAAGCACCACCATCACAGAAACAGATCGAAAATACCTACCAATTTAAAAGCATGGCGCCGCTGCAAGATCGAAGCAGGGACGTCACTGCAAGAACAAAGCGGCGTCCAATGCTGCAGCG
This sequence comes from Ligustrum vulgare, assembly GCA_963555705.1. Classification (NCBI taxonomy): domain Eukaryota; kingdom Viridiplantae; phylum Streptophyta; class Magnoliopsida; order Lamiales; family Oleaceae; genus Ligustrum; species Ligustrum vulgare. The sequence continues at coordinate 32,414,629 of OY743186.1, read as the reverse complement.
ACGCAGCTTCTTGAACGTGTTGCAGGAGCAGCTCTTAACTTGATATCGTCGCTGCCAACGAGGGTCTTGTGACGATGGGACTCCAACGGGGTGAAGTCCGCGGCGGGGAAGGGAAATGGGGGCAGCGGAGTCTGATAAGCAGGTGGTGGAGGGAGATGTATTGTTTAATATAGAAATGATTAGGTTAGGGTTTGAAATTGTGTGAAATAAAGGTAGGATTGGGTAATTAATTTAATTATAGAATATTAATATATAAAATTTTTAATTAATTAAAATATTAATTAAAACCTGAATTTTGAAATAATACAAGTTTGATCTTATTTATGAATTTGGTTTTTATAAAGTAGGGGTGGGTGTAATTTCCACAACATTAAATTAAATTAAATGACATAAAAGTGCACTTTTGGCATTGATGTTTCATTATTTGAATAAAATTTGTTTTGTAATAGTGATTTTTCATGAATGTGTGGTTAAAAAATAAAAAGCATGAAATAAATTTTGGCTTATGTGTGAAATTATTTTATGAAAGAGTGTGGTTGAAAAATAAGTTTTGAAAATAATTGATCTCAAACAAGGGCTAAGTATATTGAGTCCTTGTTTGATTTTTATTCTAAAACTAAGTTTGTGAAAAGAGAATTTTTAAAAAAATATATATATGTAATTGAACATGATTTTACACAAAGTAATTTAAAAAAAAAAATCAAAATCATAAAAGGGCAAAGTTTGAGTTGATCCTAACGATCATCTCTTCTCATCTACATCTATGTCTATAGGACGTTGCTATGAGTTTACTCCCGGGTGTACTTCCTCTCACACTATGTGTAAAACTCGATTCCCAAATGTACAAGTAGACAAATTCATATCCATAATACCTATAAAGGACCCAACAATGAATAAACATTTTTTGATTGTTGTGTCCTTGTAGAATCAAAGATGGTTAAATTCACATCACCATCCCTTCATTATTATAATAAGTATTTATTTTTTGTGTCAATTAATTATTAACAATTTAAACTAAGTAGAAGAAACCCACACCCCACCCATGGGTGTGTAGCCCCCCCACTATTACCTAATCCTCATCATCCACATGGCGAATGAGTTTTATTTCTAGTGCCCACTAGATCATTTCCCATACAATAAATTGAAGAGTCCATATAAGAGCTCTATGTCTAATAAAATAAATTATAGTATGAAGAGTCCATGTGAGAGATCTGAGCAGATTCTTCACTTCTCCGCCACCATCATCTAGCTAAAAGCTCAACGTCAGCACCGTCTGTCCAAGGCATCTCCAATATTGACAAACATTTTGAGCTTGAAGAGTTTCTGTCCATGCTTTGTGTATTAATTATGCTGTTTCAAATTTTGAATTTAATATAATAGGACACTTTTATGTGGATGTTATCTTGAAAATTTCATGATCAAAAGAGAAAATATTTTTTGTATTTCTTGATCTTTGTGAATGGAATTCAAATCTTCAGAATATTATTACAATATCATGTGCATCGGACGTGTTCTTTATTAGTATGCTAAAAAATACAAGTAGCTCATGGTGATTGTATCCAAATGCAAAGTCAAAACCGAATTTCATAACGTGCAACATACTTGAGCGAACTAACTTTATACTGTATAGAAAATATTTCTGAAATATCTACAAATTGACATAATGTCCCTATTTAGTTTAGGAAAAAAAATTAATGGATTCTAATAAAATTTGATGCATTATATGGTTAAAAAGTTGTGGATGTGCAGTTAAAATTAAGGGTAATTGCACAAAATACCAACTTAACATTAAAAAACTAATTTTGATTACCCAAAAAACAAAATCTAAAAAATACTTCATCTCAAGCCCGCCGCCACCTCCCATTAACACCATTCCACCACCTCCACCAAAGACACAGGTCTTCTTCTCTGTCACCTTCGCATCTCCTCCATCTTCCTCCTGCAACTTCATCGACGATGTTCACTGCCCTTCTTCAAACGAGGAAGCAATAGCAGCAAATCTGGTGCCAGCGACGGTCGGAGCAAGGTTGAGATTTGAAATCGCTGGAGCAGGGGCGGGATTTGAAATCGTCAACTCCTTGAAATACGAACCTGCATTTAATCTTCCTCCACTGATGCGCCAACTTCGTCTTCTTCCCCGTCACCTTCACACCGCCTCCATCTTCCTCCTGCAACTTCATCAACGTTGTTCACTGCCGCTTCTTCGAACCAGGAAGCAATAGCGGCAGATCTAGCCAAATAGTGGCAACTTGTGTTGGTGTGTGTTGTAGGTGCTTGTGAGTTTGTGCGTTGCAAGTGTTGGTGTTAGTGTGTGGTGGTGGAAATAGTGGTGGTGCTGCTGGTGTTTGCAGGTGGTGGTGGTTTGATCCGTTTTGGTAGATGTGTGGTTGAGTTGTTGGTGGGGGTGTGATGCAAATCACGTAGCAATTGTAGCTACGCAACCCACAAAATATTGAATCGACCCAAGAATGTCAAATAACCACGATTTATGGATCCAATTAAAATCAATTGAACCAAGTAACCAATACAATCACGGGGATATATTGACCTCTTGATCACAAGTAATATTAATTCTCTCCGAGATTTGAATAAACAAGATTAATTCGCAAGTTCGAATTGTATTCAATGAAGAATAGAGTTTGAAAGCAAATTAACTCACAATAATATCAATAATAGTCTAACCTAATACAATGAATGGAAAAGACTATAAATAAGCAAACTAAAACCCTAGCAAAATCCTAACTGGCTCAAAATAGAGTTCTAATTAAAGTAAAATAGTTAAATAAAGAAAAGGAAATAAGATAATTAAAAATCTCGCAAATCTGATTCGCTAGCTATTTACGGCCGTGAAGAATCCAGTTATGGCCGTAAATGATTCTCTGATCCAAAATTGATATTACAGTTATGGCCGTGGCATATTTGATTACCGCCGTGGCATATTTGATTACAGCCGTGAATGTCTTGCCTTTGAATGGTTACGGCCGTAAGTGTTACTTTGAAATTCCACATTTTAACCAGCGACTTGATTACGGCCGTGATAATCTTGACATTACGACTGTAAGAACAAAAACGATCATTTTTGCCTCATTTTTGCTTCAATTTGGCTTGAATTGTAGATTTTTCTGTCAAGCCTACTATGATTCCTATCATCGAGGTTCCGGATCGTATCAGGGTGGATTGTAAAAGGTAAACCGCACGCAAGAGAGGCGTTTTCCGGCGGTAATGAGGGCGGTCTGGTGGAAGAAGACCATGGCGAAAAATTCTCCCCTACGTCATTTGTGACAATAGAAAGAATTGAAAAAGTTTAATAAATATCACATTGTGATACTAGAAAAAATTGAAAATTATCATAAGTATCACATTGTGATACTAATAAATTTAAAAAGTATTATATTGTGATACTAAAAAAATTAAAATGTATCATAAGTATCATACTGTGAGACTAACATATTTAAAAAGTATCGTAAGTATTTTTCAATTTTTAAGATTTTTTTATAAGTAATTTTCAAGTTTTATAAAATGTAAGTAAATTTCAGTTTGATCTCTAAAAGTAAGTATTTTTGTGAACAACCCTTAAAATTAATTGTTAGGTTTTCATTTAAAATTCAATCCATTTTTAAAGTGGACCGGATAATGATAATATATCAAGTGATGTTCGGAAAAAGCAAATAAGACCTTTGATACTATAGACGGCCAAACATAGTTGTTTTTCTAAATCTTTGCTAAGCTTAACTTGATTTGTGGTAAGCAAAGATTTGAAATTCTCTTTAATTATATAAGTAATCTTAGAGAGAAGATTTTGTTATATAAACATACCTCAAAAGTTGGAGAAGAATTTAACTTGTATAATATGAAAAATCATGAACCAATGCACACCAAAATACTAAACAATCATCATACTTGAAATATTGGAATAGATGTTCACACACTGAAAATTGGAGACAAAGAAATGCTCGAACACAATTTTAGAAAATCGCTGTACTAAAAGTACATTTGTCCCCTTTCGAACAAGATCCTTAAGGGTTTGATGCAAATGACTTTAATGGATTTAATTCAAATCTTCAATGGAGTATGTTCAAAGCATAACGAAACTCGAAAAAGGAACAAGAAAACAAAAAAATGAGTATAGATTTAGATGGAAGTAATCTCTCATAATTGTTCATAATAAATGGATTTTTCCTCTTTTTGTTTATGATTAACATAACATCATATATATGTATAATAATTGATCCACCATATATGAAAGTACACAACACTTGGACAAAAGGACACCTTTTGGTGCAAAAAAGTCACCTTAGGCACCAAACGGTGCCTCTCGGGAATCACCTTAGGATCACTAGGTTATGTACGTTGCAATCGCAAGGCACAACGTAATTTTAATTTGTTTAAATTATTGTCTGGCTTGCGATCGCAACACGCTAATGTCTTGCAATTGCAATGCCTAATTTCGTCCTTTTTTTCAATGTATATTCGAATTGATTTATTTATGTACTTTAACATATTTGAACAATCATTTGAAAAAAATAAATTTTCAACAATCCTCCACTTGTTCAAATATCTTCATCAACTCATTTTAGAATGGCGTTATATATAAAATAAAGTATCTTTAGATTTGAACATCTTTTTTTCAATATCTCTTCGCATTGATTTATTTATGTACAGATCGTCACTTTTGAATGTAATTGTTTGTGCGGATTTAAAATCTTTTTACTAACATGTATATATGTACAATTTTAATTGGATGGACAGCTAATGAGACACCATTTTAGGACAGCAGATCTGGACTCTAATCAAATTGAGTTTTTAGCATCTGCTTAAAATCGCAAAATATAGTTAGCAACTCAGATCGATTATGTAAAAGATAAACCCAAGTGTAGCATGAATAATCATCAATAAAAATAACAAAATTACAAGACCATCATTGTTAGGAGTAGGAGCAGTCCCCATATATCAAAATGGATAAGATTAAGAGATGCAGAAGATAAAGTCACTATTATTAAAGAAAGCTCTCTGTTTTCCCAATTGACAAGATACTTGATCAAAATATTCAAAATTAAATTTTCCTAAATAACCATTAGATGCTAAAATACTAAACACAAGATAAAGATGTATGACCGAGATGAGAATGCCAACGACTAGAAGAGACGATAGCTGCAAAATGTTGGCAGAACATGAACTCAAAACTTGAAAGGATGAAAGCTCAAAAAGACGAACAACTTTATGCGCTGTCCCAACAAAGAAACCCGTCTTCTGATCATGCACATTACATTTGTTAGAAAATGTTAAAACAAGACCATGCTCAATAAGTTGTCCAAAAGAAAGAAGACTGAGGGACAGTTTTGAAATGAGATATGTATCAGGTGAAAGAGTAGAGGTAGAAATGGAACCAACATTATTTTTGGGTTTTACTAATATGAGTCCCTGTGAGACACATTCGAACTTCTTACCCCTGATCCTCATTCCTCAACAGTACTAATATTGTTACGCATCCAACACTTGAGCAGAACATTGTGTTTAACTGAGTAAAATAACATTTTTTTTTATAACTTTTTTTCCCAAAGGCTTGCCAACTTTTTGTTATTTTTTGCGCTGGTAAAGTGTTTGTAACGCCCCGGAATTTCGAGGAGCCCAGGACGCCACTTCGTCCTTTAAAATTGACTTTATTGCGGAAAATAAATTTAATTCAAAGCATCACATTCATCATTTGAAAATTTCAGCGGAAACTTAATTAATTTAAATACAAAACAATTCATAAAACTTGTGTCTCAATTATTTAAATGAACTTAACGATAAATAACCCCATCAGTAATATTGACTAAAAATTTTCATCATTTATTAAATTTTCCACCGCTGTCATTTCATTCGCCGCCTTCTCCGAGATCTGCAAAAACTGTTAAAATTGGAATGAGCATTTCGAAAAATACTCAGTAGACTCATCGCCAATAATTAATTTACAGAATAATTGAACACGTAATTATGCAATCATACAGTGACATCATCATCATCATATTCTTGGGCTACTTTACTTTCAAAATTAAGGCTCTTGAAAAATCATAGGGTGTGGGTAGTCTCGTCTCGTGCACTTAAGGCACATAAGTTATGCATAACATCATCATTTCTCATTTATCTCATAAGAGATATTCTTTTCTCGTCTCATGCATCAAAACATGTAAATCACGTAATTTCACATAAGACATGCAATTATAATTTAAACTAATTAATGGGGGCGAGTCTACCTCAAATCACGAGTCTGAAAGTTGAGCAAGAAAATTCACGTTGTTCTTCTAAATGTCCAAGCGCCTCGTCCAGCATAACTTAAAATGATAAGTCCAATTTAATACTTTAAAATTGAATTAAATGACTTTGAACTTTAGGGACTGAAATGATTATTTTAAAACTTTGGGGACTAAAATGAATACTTTGAAAGTTGAGGGACTAAAACGAATAATTTGAAAGTTGAAGGACTAAAACAAATACTTTGAACATTGAGGGACTAAAATGAATACTTTGAAAGTTGAGTTGAAACTCAAAACGAATATTAAACTATAGGGCTGAAATAATTGATTTTCAAAATGAAAGGGTTGATTAAAACTCATTTAAAACTTAAGGGCTGAAATTGATGATTTGAAACCAAAAAGAGACTGAATTGAATAAGTTTTCAAACTTGGGGGCTTAAGGGGTAATTTTCGAAAATCAAAATATATTATCAGATCTTATCTCTCTCTCCCTCACCATTTCTCTCTCTCACTTCACGCTGGCGGAGGGCGAAGCTCCGCCCGTTCCAGCTAGTGTCGGCGTTTTGCCGGCGGGGTGTCGCTGTCGAGTGGCGGCGATGTATAGGTAAGCGTGGTTGGTCAAAATAATGAAGTTTAAAGTCTGATTTTGGGCTGCGTGGTCGCGACTCCCGGCGGAAATCCGGCCAGAAATGGTCGACGGTACATGTAAATTTCTGGGTTTAATTTGATTCTTGGTTCTGGGTTTCGATTCTTGATTTTCGTGCGTTGGGCAGCCGTGATTTGGAGGTGATGGTGCGTTGGATGTGTGTGCGTAAATTCGGTGTTGCAGGTTGTGGTTGCGGTTGGTGGGTTGTGTGGTGGCGACTGTGGTGGTTCGATGTGGGTGGTTGTGAAATGGGTTCGGCTAGTGGCGGTAGAGGTCTTGGCAGTGATGATGATGATGATGATGATGATTGCAAATTGGTTTCAGATTGATGTAGCTGATGGTGGTTGAAATTGGCAACTTGGCAGCTTTGGTGGCGGCAGTTGATGGTGGTTTGAAGTTGTCGGGTTGTGGTCGTTGCTGATGGTGAATGTGGTCTGGTGGTTGATTCTTGCTTGAGCAGTGGCTCGGTGGTGATGTGGCCGAGAGCTTACTCTGGTCTGATTACAGAATTCTTGTTGTGGCGTGAGTTTGATGAAGTGAGGATGAGAAAATATACATTGACTTGGGTTCAAAATCGGCAATTGCTTGATTGGTGATTGAGTGAGAGAGGATTTGGGGAAATTAAACTGGTTGATGGAATTTTTTTTGCTGAGAATGTGGGGTGATGATGATGGGAAAGGAAAAATTGTGTGAATGTAATTATGGGATTGAAGTTGATTAAGATGGATTGAAGAGTGATCATGGAGAAGGGAAAAGAAATGTGCTAAATATGAAAATGGAAGTTGGGGAGGAAATTTTGGGATTAAAATGAATGTGAATTGGGGATTTTAAAAATAAATAAAAATTTGAGAATGAATTTAAATTGGAGATAAAATATTTTGGACTCAAATATTTAAAGTTTGGACTAAAATTTATCATTAAAGATACATTTGGAAACTTCTTGAAATTGAACTTTAGAGGTAAATAATGAAAATGTGGCATTTTTAAATTGAAATCGGAATTGGACTAACATTTAAAATAAATTTTAATTTCACTTAAAATAGCTAGAAGAAAATGGGCAAAGTCGTAGCGACACATTTTAAATAATATTTAAATAAGTCACGAAAAATTCTCGATCGCTACGGTGTTACTTTTCTTGTGAAGGAGAGCTCCGCCGGTAATGTTGTAAAGAAGCCAAAGGTTGCACTTGCCTGAGTTTTCGGTAATCACAGCAATGAGGAGTAGGAATAATCAAACCCTTTGTACTAGCCAATAGTCATTTGATGTGCCAGTAATTTATCCTGATGAATGTTTCATTGTGTCCGTCTTTTCCTTTCATCGGGCTAGCACTTTGATTTATGGAGGCAAGTCGACGAAATCGGGGCTTACTGTCTCTTTGGTCTTAAAAACTAAATACACTGGCGGATCCAACTAGTGGCAAGCTTATCGGCCGCTCCTGTTGGATCCCAAAAACGAAGAATCCTTGTAATTAGGGGGGATCTTGTAATGTAACGACTGCTCGTGATCACTCGAAATCCTGAACTCGCCACTAAATAAATTTGTACAATGGGAACCGGTTAAATTCTTCTAGGAGGATATCTCAAATTATTAAGGTATTCTTGACGTTTAAATAGAATGATGGGTAAATGTGATTTTGTAAGGTACGTTGTCGGAGTGGTTCAAATCCCTTCTTTCGACATTGTCACAATAGAATCATAGACACGACAATATTTATTATGAGAATTTTAAGGTAATCACAAGTGGGCACTTTAAAATAGGAGTAGACGTGGTTCGGTTTGGTTCTGGTTCTAGAAGAACCAAACCAAACCAAACCAAACCGTAAACCGATGGTTTTTTTACTAATGGAATCAATTGGTTTTTTCAAAGATATGGAACCAAACCGGAACCAAACCGCTCGGTTCTGGTTTGGTCTGGTTTGGTTCTGAGACCATTACTTGAATTTTTAAATAATAAATGTAAATTAAAACATGTTTATATCCGCTTCTTCATTAGAATCCATCTACATCATTACTAAATAGAAAATGAAATTTTTAGTTAACAAAACAAAGATTTAGAAAAAGTAACATGTTATTCTAAGTCAAAGAAGAAGAAACTAGCCTGCGGAAGCTCTTCGACCTGTTGAAATTTAGAAAATCGAACATAAAGGCAATTTATACTTATAGTTACAGGTTACGATGAAGTTCTGAGTCCCATTCTACCGTGGTGCCGTGTGAGTTAGGGATGAAATTTGCAATTTGAGTTTAGATTAACTCTTGAGAATTGATGAATTGGGTCGAGATTTATATATACATAAATTTTAAAAAATAAACATTATTGTCGTCGATGGTAACTAAGGAGTGCAACGATTGTTGTGTTATAGGAGTGAAAGTAAAGTAGTGTGAATGCGTATTTATAATTAAAAAGAAGAAAAACGAATTAGAATTATAATTTAGATTTATGATTTAAAATCTGTCTAATATGAAATGAGATAAAATGTATGTTAAATAACATTTTTTTACATTTCACATTTTATAATTTTAGATTTTAATTTTTTTTGTGAGATGAATATCCACTAATTTGTAAAATATATATATATAGTCTGGTTCTTGGTTCTGGTTCTGGTTTTGGAAAGAGAACCGGAACCAGAACCAAAACCGAATGGTTCTTGATTCTAAGAACCAAACCATAATTTTTTTTATGTAGAACCGAACCAAACCGCTTTGTTTGGTTTGGTTCTGGTTTAGTCTGGTCTGGTTCGATTATTTTGTCCACCCCTACTTTAAAATACTCATGAAGACAAGTGTCTTCCCTTATTGGGTGTTGGCAACTAGGGCCCACCCGACAACCAAAATCAACCCGTCAAATGATGGGTGGGTAGATTTTATGGTGTCCCTGGGCCATAAAATTCCTCATATTTGTTGTGTCCTAGGAATAACATTAGGACACTGTATAATGATAATGGAAATTCAAATGAATGTAGGGACGGCACAGCGAAAGGCGAAAGCAGTAAATCCATTTGTGTGCATATTAGTAGCAGTATCTTCTCCATTTTCAACGTAGAAGAATATAAAGAAGCAAGCAGGGGCGGACCCAGGGTGGGGTCTCCTGGGGCACGTGCCCCAGTAAAAAAAAAAAAAAAAAAATTTCTGGTATTTTTTTTTTTTTTTTCTTTCTGGTAGGTAACTTTTTTTGTTTTAATCTTCAAACTTGATATATTAAGATATAAATATAATAGTGCACATTTGCAGTGCACTCAGGACTCAGCATTTTGAAAATGATATATTACATATAATTTCTTTTTTTATATAAAAATAGTACACCAATAAAAGTGGAGCCATGAGCAGTGGGGGATGTGATTTATGTTAATTATATTATAAGTGTGCAAGGTTAATATAATTATTTATTTGTTTGGGGATTGAATATTTTCAAGTACTTTTTCATTTTTCATTCTCTTCTTACCAAAAAAAAATTTTCGGGTACCATCCGTGTGCCCCACTAATATAATAGCTCTGTGTCCGCCACTGGAAGCAAGTGCCTAAGGCCTAAGGGTAAGCTTGAAGTGTTAGAAGAAACGATGTTCATATCCTCAAAAGGTAGAATTTATTCTTTTGGTTCTAAAATTGAAGCATTTAAGTTATCATATGAATCTGTATCACATTCTGTCGGAAGCATGAACTTCCCATGTTCCAAGTTAGTGTCAAACATACTGAATAAAATATCTATTTCCAAATTTATTTTTCCACATATATTAGGATTTTTTAAATGTAGTAATCTGATCGTTCAAAATTGAAGTATAATATTATTCCTTTTGACATTATAATGTAAAAGTAGAATAATTTTAAGGGAACATTTTAAATTGACATTTTTAAGTGACATTCTGACATGTCAAACATTTATTGAATGATGTAAATAACTACCTCACCATTATTACTCGTAAAATTAATGTCACCATAAATGAATTCACCTGTCCTTTTCATGAACGGGATATTGATTTTGTACTTAGAAATGGAAGGTCAAACTCAAAATTGGTCTCATATGAATTTCATATACAAATTTGGTATTTTTTCTTGTGTCTTTTTATTATAAAAACAAAAAACTGAAATTAAGACTGAAATTGAAATTAAAAAAATAAATAAATAAAGAGGAAGAGGAGAAAATTAACTATAAAAAACATAAATTAAATACTTCTCTTTCTTGAAATTTTTTATTTCCATTGGTCGTTTGAATAACTTTTTTGATATTCTCTTTCCTTTCGTGATAATATAAAATATATATATTATCGTTTTATTATATTTTACAAACAATTTAAGAATAAAGTCTACAAATAATCTTTTTAATTATTATTTAATTTTAACTCATGTTAAATTTCTTAAAATTGAGAAAATAAAATAATGTGTTGGAAAGACCCACGCACGATATTTAAGGGTTTGTGGGTAGATCTAGAGATGAAAATAATACCTACGAACCAGATATTCGATGGAGATCCGATATAAATGAGTGGGGACTACCCGACTAAATGGGTTCGTGGGTAGGGTATGGAGGTAAATTTTAAAACCCGACATGGGTATGGGTTGGGTGTGGGTTTTACTACAATACCCATACCCGACCCGCATACCCATTAATTTCCTTTAAAAATTATAGAATTTAAAACAAAAGTGATTGTTTAAAAACAAATAAATAAATAATAGAACCCAAATATCTATTGACATTATTATCGTCTAAACCTTAATATGTTTAAACTATTGACTTTGTTAACGTCAAAAAAAATTGTTCAAATTCACTTTTATAATTTCAACATATAACAAGCTTTTTTCAACTCAAATTCAAGTGAAGCCCAATATTTAACTGATTCAAATTAATCCGGAGCACCTATAACCTATTTATAGCCTAAAAAATAATAAAAAAATAAATAATTAGTAATGTGTTTTAAATGGGTATAGAAGCAAACCCGCCTCTGATCCGCACCTAACCCGCAATTTTTAAATGGGTATATGGGTAGAGTATGAAGGTCATAAATAGGATTAATTGCACAAATTACTTTATTTATGAAAAATTCTCACTTTCCTAGTCTTCCTCCCCAATGCCTGTCACTGCCTTCCACCGTCGTCTCTCTATCTCTTTCTTTCTCCATCGCCCAGCCATCTCCATCCCCTGCGCCACCTCCCTTTCTTTCTTTCTTTCACCCACAGCCCGTCGCTGTGTTCTCTCAATCTGCGAACCCCCTTCCCAGCCACCCCCTTCATCCTCAACCGCAAACACCACCTCCACTCCTCCTTTCAAGTCGTCACAACCCCAGCCATTATCGGAACCACCACTGTCGCTGTGTTCTCACCAACCACCGGCACCTCCCTTTCTTTCTCTCAAATCGTCCGCACCTCTCTCTTTCTCCTCACAACCCAACACAAATTTACGTGCCCATTCAGGAGTGGGTTCAAATATTTTGACTGCAACTCTGTTGGTAAATTTGCATAAATTGGACATATGAGGAGCTCTGTTATCTTGGTGCTTAATCCTCTAGTCTTATGCTTAAGAATCTCCTCGGCGGTTTCAATCTCCTCTTGCCCAGCTAAGAAGACCAGTATATCCCATCACCAAGCGGTAGATAGGTTGATCCAGGAGAACAAGTCTTGAGAAGTGCTTTCGCTTGTTCACTACATATAATGTGGTTTGGTGGTGATGGTGGTCGATGTGGTTTGGTGATGGTGGTGACTGGTGTATGAAAATTGTTTGGTGAAACAAAATTGGTGAAATGACGAGGAAAGGTTGAGAGGTTTGGAAGTGATGCTACAGCTTTTATGACCAAAATGGTGAAAATGTAGAGTGTATGAGAAGTATTTAGTTTTGTAAAGTATCAAACTGTGATACTTAAAAAAAATTATGAAAACTGTTTGATTTTATGTTTGAGATAAAGTATCATAAAAATTTGTAAAGTATCAAACTCTAATATTAGAAAAAATTGAAAAGTATCATAAGTATCATACTGTGATACTACAAAAAATGAAAAATGTATCATAAGTATCATATTGTAAAACTAAAAAAAATTGAAAAGTATCATAAGTATCATACTATGATACTAACATAATCATAAGTATCATAGTATGATACTAACCTATTTGAGAAGTATCATAAGTATTTTTCAGTTTATACAATTTTATTATAAGTAATTTTCAAATTTTATAAAATTAAAGTAAATTTCAGTTTAACCCCTAAAAGTAGGGTATTTTTGTGAACACCCCTTGTAAATATTTAGTGGGTAGAGTACGGGTTTGGCAAAGCCGACCCATACCCGACCCATTGCCATCACTAGTTAGATCCGATCTGATTAGATACTTTTAAATTCTGAAGATGGCAATGAATTTCAATTTTCAAGTATTATTGTATGGGAAAATTGCACCAAATACCCTCAGAAACAAAGGAATTTAATAAGACATTGTTCGGATCAACAAGTTTTTTTGGTTTATAAACCAAATTTTAAACTACACATTTTCCCAAATCAATCTCTAACCATAAACATTTTCTCTCTATTTTTTAACCATTCATCTACCTCGAAAAATGTGAAATAATCTGATTTTTAATTTGCTGTAGCCTCCGAATAGAGGCTTAAATAATACATTTTTAACTAATTAGAACCTTGAATTAACTATCGTAAAAATACGTTCTAAATCTCAAAATTCGAAACAGGGGCGGACACACAGCATGACGAGTCCCCACGCTCGTCCGTGCTGAATCAGCCCGAAAAAAATAATATAGTTGAGTTTTTTGGCATTTTTTGAATCGCGATTTGAAAAATACTGTTATTTAATTAATTTTCGCCCGAATTGAACAAAATTTCTGGATATGCTACTGATTGGAAATCCTAATCAAAGAAAAGTTACATCTATAAGAAGAACACTATATGTCGATATATGTTCTAAGAAATGGGTTTTTCTCCCCTGTTAGAAAATTTCATCGTCGATCAGGAGCTTGATAAACAATCATCCCATGATTTCTCATCAGACGATGAAGAAGAATGCAGGAAAGAGAAAGATAATTGTGGTGTTGGAGAATCCTCTGCATTAGATGTTTGGGGTTCAATTTTATCCACCAAAAAAAAAAAAAAAAAAAAAGAGAAATTTATGCCAAGATTTCAACAAATTATATTCACCCCCTTGTGAAGAGATCAGCCAGTTCTTTGAGTGAAAAAAGTCTAGAGATTTGCACTGAAAACCTTGGATTAGAAATTGATTCTGGTTGTTTTTCTTTGTACCCGACTTTAGAGATCAGTGATGCATGCAGATGAAGGAAAAAAGATCATGAATATGAATTAAAAAAACTTCATAAACAACAAGTGAAAGAATCGAACTCGTTCCAAGATTTTCATGTTTTCAAGTACAAGAATTCGCCACCCTAATCGGGCCCGGTCGTTGTCTTATACATCTCATGCAATTGAATAGGACCCTCAAGATGTCTTCAAACTCCCAAAAGTGTGTAACGTCAAATAGTGTAATATAGTAGATAACCCAAATTTTTGAATAAAAATGCTCAATTAATATTATTGTTAATTTTTTCATCTAAAAATACTTAAAGAGAAAATTTAATTAGAAATCTTGATGGTTAATATTATTACTGTTGAGACTTTGAACGATTTTATTTAGTAATTTTTTTTTATCAAGACCATATTTATAATTCATCTCGAAATATGGCGACCCACGAAACCAGGCATGGAGTTTTGGCAGAACAAATTAAAAAGTGTGAGGTGGAGTAGATTGAGATCAATAAAACAGTAATGGATATCCACGGATCTATAACTCGATCCGAGGGTAGGATGAACAATTTGGAAAGCGCAGTAGTGGAAATGACTAAGAAATGGCTGATATGACTGAAATGCAGGAATCACTGGTTGCGATGTTTGCTCAAATGATCGTGGGTAATCCAATGATTATGGGTAATCAGAAGAGCAATGATACTGTCAGAGAAAGCTCCAACTCATCTGCTTTAAGAAGGATTGAATACTATCCATCCCTACAGGTAACTTCCAAGCTCATGCCAGTAGATCGATGGAAATGAATGGTATAAAGTTACCTAAATTATATTTCCCATATTTTAGTGGTGAAGGTTCTAGTGAATGGATCCGTAAAGCTCAAAAATATTTTAACATTCATCAGATAGAAGATCACTTAAGGGTACATATTGCTGAAATGTACTTGCAAGGCAAAGCTGATATATGGTACCATAGCTTTGCTTCTTTGCATCCTAATGTTAGCTGGGATAAAATTTCCGAGGCTTTGTGTCGAAGATTTTCTGAGACAGTTGGTGAAGAAGTGATTGAAGTGTTTTCTAAAATCAAACGGAGGGGAGGAATTGGAGAGTATCAGGAGCAGTTTGAAGAATTGAAAGCGCAAGTCATGTTAATTATACCCCAGGCACCTGAGACTTATTATATTTCTATGTTTACAAGTGGCCTTACCGAAGAGATCAAAGCCATGGTCAAAATCATGAGACCCCAAACCTTGGCCCATGCCTTTGAAATTGCATTACTGCAAGAGGCCTCCATAAATGCCAGAAACAAATATGCTAAGACCACTAAACCCACCCAATCTTCGAGATTTCCTTTGGCCAATCAAAGAACCAATTACCCTTTCACTACTCCCACACCAAATACCCAAAAACTTCCTACTCAAAACAATCATACACAACCAATTCCTATCACTGGATACAAAATAATATCCCCTACTAACTTGCAAACCAAAAGAGCCATGGGATTGTGCTTCAGATGTGATGAGAAATATTCACCTGCACATGTGTACAAAAATAGGATGATCAACTTTATTGTTGCAGATGAGGAGGGTGAAGAGATGACTAAGGTGGAAGAGGAAAGGGTTGAGGAAGTTGTGGAGAATGAGGAAGTCATGCAAATATCTGTACAAGCACTTTTGGGGCACACAAAACATAAAACTATCCGGATTCCTAGAAAGATCAAAGGAAGAAAGGTATCCATTCTCATTGATAGTGGGAGCGCACATAGCTTCATTGATGAGAATCTAGCGTTGAAACTGGGATATTAAGTTGAGAACTGACAAACCTATGTCTGTTAAAGTGGCAAACGATGACAAACTGGACAGCAACACGATGAGTCAACCATTATGCTGGAAAATGCAGGCACATGAATTTCAGTTTCCAATTAGAACACTTAAATTGGGAGGCAGTGATGTAGTACTAGGGGTTAATTGGCTTAGTCAATTTGGGCCAATTTTATGTAACTTTAAACCAATTGAAAATGAAGGACAAGTTTCCCATGCCCATCATTGATGAACTACTGGACGAGTTGCATGGAGTGTAGTACTTCTCCAAAATTGATTTGAGGTCGAGATATCATCAAATTCGAGTCAAGGCAGAAGACGTGTACAAGACTGCTTTTAGAACACATCAAGGCTTGTATGAGTTCAAGGTAATGCAGTTTGGTCTTACAAACGCACCTGCAACTTTTCAAAGCCTTATGAACAAAATATTTCAGCATCATTTGAGGCATTTTGTCTTAGTGTTTTTGTAAGACATTTTAGTCTACAGCTCGGATATGAAAACTCACTGTGATCAACTGAGGATAGTCCTTACTATCCTAAAGAAACATGAACTCTTTGCAAAGATAAGTAAATGCACCTTTGGGCAATGACAAGTTGAATTTTTGAGACATAATATTAGTCGCAATGGAGTGTCTACCGATAAGAAGAAAATTGAAGCAATGCAATCTTAGCCATTACCTAAAAATCTGAAGCAGTTGAGGGTTTTTTGGGGCTGACAGGCTACTATAGAAAATTTGTGAAGGAGTATGGTATGTTAGAAAAACCACTGACAGACTTATTGAAGAAGGATAAATTCGAATGGATAGAGGCAGCCACCTTATCCTTCAACACTCTTAAAGAAGCTATGTGCACTGCTCCAGTGCTAGCTCTTCCAAACTTCAGTCAACCGTTTGTAATTGAAATTGACGCCAGCTCTGGGGGATTAGGGGTTGTTCTTATGCAAGGAGGAAAACCCATTGCTTACTACAGCAAAGCTTTGGGAAAGGGCAAGCTGAGTATGTCCATATACGAGAAGGAGCTCTTGGCATTGGTATCATCTGTTATGAAGTGGCGGTATTATATTGAAGGCCAACATTTTATCATTAAGAATGATCATCAATCTTTGAAATACTTAATGGAGCAGAGGATCACCACCCCTTTACAACAAAAGTGGCTATCTAAATTGATGGGGCTGAAATCATATATAAGAAGAGTGTAGACAATCTAGTAGCAGATGCCTTATCTAGGCAACATGACGAAGAAATTACCTGCCTTGCCATCACATCTGTAAGTCCAACATGGGTAGAAGAGGTCACAAGCAGCTATGAAGATGATTCTTGGGTCAAGGATAAAATTGCCATGTTAATGCTGGACCCTAAAGCTGATGCCGATTATCATTATAGTAGTGGTATCTTAAAATACAAAGGCGGGCTAGTTATAGGCAAGGGGCCCATCAGACAACAATTAATACAGGCCATTCATAATTCCCCGGAAGGTGGACATTCCGGAATTCAAGCAAGTATTCAAAGGGCAAAACAGAATTTCTATTGGCCTGGTATGGCTGCAGAGATTAAAGAAACGGTGCTCCGGTGTGAGATTTTCCAAACTTGTAAAGGTGAGTAT
The DNA here is from genome assembly GCA_963555705.1 of Ligustrum vulgare. Lineage (NCBI taxonomy): Eukaryota > Viridiplantae > Streptophyta > Magnoliopsida > Lamiales > Oleaceae > Ligustrum > Ligustrum vulgare. The sequence continues at coordinate 32,397,107 of OY743186.1, read as the reverse complement.
GTATCCTACCCCGGGTTACTTCTACCCCTGCCTGAACCTAAGCAACCTTGGAGTCACATATCGATGGATTTTGTGGAAGGACTCCCTACATTTGACGGCATGACCGTAATTCTAGTGTTGGTAGATAGACTAACCAAATATGGTCATTTCATAGCCTTGAGTCATCCTTTTAGCGCGAGGAAGATTGCCCAAGTCTTCTTGGATAATATTTGTAAGCTTCACGGGGTTCCACATTCTATTGTCACTGATAGAGATAAAATATTCACCAGCATTTTCTGGCAAGAGTTATTTAGACTACTGGGAACTCAACTTCAGATGAGTACAGCATACCACCCTCAAACGGATGGGCAAACGGAGAGACTTAATCAGTGCTTGGAGCAATATCTGAGGTGTATGACTTATGCCCAACCAAAGAAGTGGATTAGGTGGTTGTCACTTACTGAATGGTGGTATAATTCTTCACATCATACAGCCTTATGAATGACTCCTTTTAAAGCTCTTTATGGTATGCCCCCGCCACAGTTGTCCTTGGGGCCTTATCTACATTCGAAGGTAGCTTCAGTGGAATAACCAATACAGGAGAGATACAAGATTGACAGGCAATTGAAGGAAAGTTTGGCCCAAGCCAAGATCAGAATGAAACTTTATGCAGACCAAAAGAGAACAGATTGGGAATTCAAGGTAGGATATTGGGTCTATCTCAAGTTACGTCCTTATCAACAACAGACAGTGGCAAGAAGAACCAATCACAAGCTGAGTCTGAAATATTTTGGCCCTTATGAAGTTCTACAAAGAATTGTTCAGGTAGCATATAAGTTGAACTTACCAACATCTGCGAAAGTACACCTAGTATTTCATGTTTCATTGCTAAAGAAGAAGGTAGGAAACCCCCCACTGATACCAACTGAACTGCCCAAATTCGTGGATGATGATAAAGAAAACTGGCAGCCAGTGTTCGAAGGCAAGAGATGAGCTGAAGAAAACAGAGAGAATTTTTATTTCACAGAGTCTTACAGAAGAAATGAAAACTGAACGGTATTAAAAACAAAGTAACTGACTTATTACATATAAAGCACTTGTAAAATGGAAAAAATACAAAGTAGTCCTCAAACAATATATTTGCACATCCCCTCCTCAAGTTGGAAGTTGGTGATAGTCCAACAAACCCAACTTGGAGAGTAGAAACTTGAACTGCGGAGCCGGGAGAGATTTCGTGAAAAGATCCGCAACCTGATCATTTGAAGAAACATGTTTAGGAAGAATAAGACCCGCCTTAAATTGATTTCGAACAATGTGACAATCGATTTCAAGATGCTTAGTCCACTCGTGAGAAATCGGATTAGCACTAATATGTATTGCCGCCTGATTATCACACCAAATATTAATAGGCAGTGAAGGATAAATGAAGAAATCCTGAAGAAGATAAGTAATCCACTGAACTTTGCATACTGTGGCACCCATACAGCGGTATTCAGCCTTTGCCGAACTTCGAGACACTGTTTGCTGCTTCTTTGTTTTCCAGGAAATAGGAGCATTTCCCAAAAATATACAATATCCCGTTAAGGACTTTCTAGAATCAGAACACGATGCCAAATCTGCGTCACAAAATGCTGTAAGAGATAGATCATTAGATGAAGGAAAAAAAAGACCCTTGGAAAGAGTTCCTTTGATGTATTTCAACAGATGAAGTGCAGATTCCCAGTATGAAATTGTAGGGGATTGAATAAATTGGCTAAGCTGTTGAACCAAATATGTAATATCAGGCCTAGTAAGGTTAAGATATAACAATTGTCCCACAAGTCGTCTGTACTGCTCTGGTTGTTGATATGGAATTCCATCAGCAACAAATTTCTGACCTTTAGGCAAAGGAATATCAGTGGGCTTCGAACCAAGTAATCCAGAATCTGTGATAATGTCCAATGCATATTTTCGTTGGTTAAGATATAAACCCTCAGATGATCTTGCAATTTCCACCCCCAAAAAGTATTTAGCCAGCCATAGATCTTTAATAGTGAATGTGTCATTGAGAAAAACTTTAAATCTCTGAATTTCTTCTGCATCAGTTCCTGTAAGTAGTACATAATCTACATAGACTATGAGTGCAGTGAAAGTACCTGTAGTCTGAAGAGTGAACAGACAATGATCATTACTAGATTGCTTGAATCCATACATCTGCAGTTGTTTCCAAAATTCTGAGTTCCATTGCCTACTTGCTTGCTTCAACCCATAGAGTGACCTTTTTAATTTGCAAAATTCACCCTTCTTTGCTTTAACATATCCTTCAGGTGGCCATAAATAGAGTTCTTCCTCTACAAGTCCATGCAAGAAAGCGTTTTTGAAGAGCATATCAGCATAGAATGGTGGTTGGTTCCTAGATGGACTACTAGAGTCATGTTATCCCACTGATCTCTGGTTGTCATGAACAAATGAATGCAATGCCCATTCTTGAAGAGCATATCATCATAGAACTAAACCCTTGGTTTTACATCATTGTGGAAGATGCTCGAGTTGGAACTGCAGTTGACATGTCAAAGTTTCTTTTGTCATGGCAGCAGGTTATTTCTAATAAATATTGAGCTTGATATGTGGTGTTGATAGGTTTCAAATCATAAAAAAAAAACCCCTTTCCCATCTGAATCTTTTAGTCCACACTTCGAGTTAGGATGAATCTTAGTCATACTTTTTTGGTGTTCTTTTGCTGATCACTCGATTTTAATTTATCTTTTACAAATTTATAGAGGTTTTCCTTACTGAGGCTTGCATTTTTGCTACGGTTTTGGTTGTTGGGATTTTTCGGATTTAGATGGTTTTTTCTATTGTTCATTAAATTTTAGGGACATTTGCATGAATGACCAAAAAATGCATAATGCCAAAAAATGTGACAACTTTTGAAAATGAGCTCAAAAATGACTAATTTTGCCCATGAAAAGTCCAATATGCCCTCACTCAACTAGAAGACAAAAATGGAATCATGCAAGTGGACTTAACATATGATTGATGTGATGTACATGACATTCCATAACTACCCAATGGACAAAGAAATAAGTCAATGGATAAAAGAGTGAAACAAATTTTATTTTTTTAAAAAAATTAATTGAAATAAAATGAAAATTTCACTTTCTTTTCTTCTACTTCATTTGAACACTATCTCTTTTGCACCACAAGACTATTCACTCAATCTCCATTAACACTTGAAGAAGATACAATTTGAAGCTTGAAATTCCATTTTCAAATGTAAGCATTTTTGTAACATATGATAAATGGACATTAATTATGGACAATTCCAAAGGTCACCATTCTTGTCAACATATGAATATGGGTATTAAATATGTTGATGTTTTTTTAATCATTCATGATTCCAAATTTTAGATCTTGAGACCCATACATTTAGATTTGGGTGATAATAAGTGTCCTCATAAATGCCTAAAGATCTTTCTTTATTGTCATATTGTTCATGTGTTTAAGTATTGTGGTAGTTGAGAATTGATGGAAACATTAATTTCTGTAGAAATTTTACAGCAAGAACCCTAGATTTGGAATTAAAGACGCATAGTACGGAGTGTCGTGTTCGACATTTAAAAATTGTCGGTTTCGACAGTTTTAAAAACTGTCGAAACCGACATTTTTAACTGTCAGGAATCCCAGAAATAGATCGATACCACAACCAACTGAATGCGAGGCTGTCTAATTTCATTTTCAATTCGATTTTGTGAAATGTATCAATGTTTGACTTACGTATACTGTTGTTTCAGGAATGAGTGCTAATTTGCGATTCATCATCTCGTATGGCGGAGAGTTTGTGAACGTAGATGATGAATGGAAGTGGCGTGGGAACAAGACTACGTCTATTGTAGTGCCTAGCGATATCACGGTGGTCTCGAGCACATTTCACCGGGAGTCGATCCAACATTATGATGAACAACAATGCAGAAAGTTTGAACGCAATGTTGAGACACGCACGTGGCTTATCAATGCAAGCGCTCACGTTTCGAGGCAAGCATCAAAGTGAGGAAATGATCAAGATGTGGACGAGTTGGACACAATAGTATGACTTGTACAAATCTGATGGGGGGATTCATGCTTAATTCGTTTGATTCGTGTTTTGTATTTCGTCAAGCCCTTTTGATATGAACATTTGTAGGTATGTCAGTAGAAACTAGCTTATGTAAGTTAAAACAACAAATGCATTCATGAAGTTGGAAAATTGTAGATTTCATATATCTGTCGTAACAGATTGTCGATTCCGACAGATAAGTTCTGTAATTACCGACAATTTTAAAAGCAATGCATGTTACGTTGTCAACCCTCAAGAAATTGGAATGGCAGTGTCCACACAAAAATTTAAAAGGATTCTACTATAATCTAGTTTGTTAACCTCCAACCAATATCCATAAGTAATCCGACAAAATAAAGTATTTTGGACAATGCCCATAAAAAGTCTACGACACTATTTTTAAAATTCAAACTTACAAAACTACAATATCTAGGACCGTGACGGTAACAAATTCATTTCTTAGAGCGCTTCCTTCCAGATCTCGTGTATGTCGTGTGTGTGTTTACCGATGCCAGTACGAGTGGAATGCCGTTTCCTTGTTGTATTGACTTGCACATCATCCACTAGCTCTCGGGTATCCCAATTAGCGTGGAGAGGTTGAGATATTGGACACAATACCTACTTCTTGCATGACACTTTCTACTGGGATCTCAAATTCTTCAATGACTAGACCTTGCTGGGTCGACAAAGGTTCAAACCTTACATGCTCAAATGTAATCGTTCAAGATTGTAGATATGCATTAAAAGATGTAAAGACAAAAAGATTAGCATAGATGCCTATTAAAATATGAAAATTTATGTATTTCTATTTTATATACAAACAAAATTAAATACTTGTTACTACTTACTAGAAGAGAGCAATGATTGGTTGGAAACGTGGAATTCGGTTGAAACTCACAGGAAAGAATTAACCTTCAATCCCTGAAATCAATGTAAAAGTTTATTAATTACTCATTAATGCAAATGAAATGAAATTTTACACTACTTCTCTAGCAGCAATAAAATGAAATTTCTTGATATTCAAACAAACTACTTGAATGTGTAACTCATTCATTAATCTAACAAAATAAACAAAAAAATCTTAAAAACTTCAATTCTTACATCAAATTGATTGGGGCTAATTTTTGTCTCCATCGAAGCCCTTATATTACAGAGCTTTCCTCACTCTCTCCACAGTGGTCACTGCAAACCACCGTTCAAATCATCCAAGCCCAGATATAACAAGAAGGGCATATCTAAACAAGCCAACAATTCGTCCAACAGATTTTCCAAAAATTGCTAAACAAAATCTATGTCTAAAAATTAAAAATAGGATCAAAGAGATCTGAGGAGATGATGACCAAACTGTCGATTTATCACAAGTTTTATGTGCTTGAAGATTGAGTGCGATTTCCAATTTTCCTGCTGGTCGGAAGTCTCTGCGTAAAGAAAAAGAAGAACAAGCAAATCACAGAACACTATAACCGTATTCGAATACACCCATCGAATCTCCTAGAAACAATAAAAAACTCACAGAAAATCAAATGCTTATACAAAACTAAACTTGAGAACGAAATCGAACAAAAGCAAATTACACAAAACCAAAACAAGACCATTCAAAAACCTAAAAAACGAAATCAAGCTACTAAGAAGATTAAACTTGAAGGAAGATGGTAGATCTAGATCTAGATCTGAGAAAGAAGGTTCGAAAAGAGTTTTGGAAAACCTTTGAATCTGTAGAGGTAGTCTGAGATTATACCATGAGAGAGTCCGATTGCGTGTAGAAATGGAAGTATGGAACTGCTGTTTCAAGAGATATAACTGGGACTTATATGGCATTAGAAATTATTCAAAGGGCAAATAAGTAAAAAATTGTTATATTTGGCATAATCTTAAAAAAATTGTCATTTTTGTTAATGCAAAGGGAAAATGTGTTATGGAATGAAATTTCCTCTAAATTTAATAATATGGGGTTTTGTTATTTTGCCTTAATGTTGATAGTTTGTTTTTTGTTATTTTTCCTTTATGTTTTTTGTTTATTTTACTTTCTCATGCTTGTGATTAGGTTTTTGAAAATTATTAGATAGAAGTTTGGGAAAAACTAAGAATTAATATTGGTCAATGGCTAACGAAGAGCTCGTGAACTTGACTGTTTACAACTGCGAATAAATTGAGCTAGAATATGGATAAATGGTTTTCAATAGACAAACAAAATACTTTTGAAGTAAAAACATTGGTAAGATATGCGAGAGGTGCCCTTAAATAAATTTTGAATCACTTAGATAGGAAATCATGTGAAGCTTCTGGTTTTGCTGGCCTCAGTCTGAAACATTGCGTTTTCAAAAAAAAATTTAAACTGTGTAGCTCAAGTATTAATTGGTAGCTTAATGGTATATTCAGTGGAATTTGTAGCTTATTCTTTAAGTATGAACTGTTGGAAAATATATTGGTGGCAATTGATTTTCACTTGTGTGAATGTGAAATTGATCCCACATTGATTGAAAGTTGGGATTTGAAGAGGAGCCTTAAAAGGGATTACAATCCCACATTGGTTAGAAATGGAAAAGTGGGAATAAGTGGAGGCTATAAATAATAATTTCATCCCACATTGGAAAATGGAAAAAATGTGGAAATATTGGGAATGCTTAAATGTTATCCCACATAGGATAGAAATGAGTTTGTGGACCAATTTATATATGGTTAACAATTTGTAAGGTATAACAATTTGTTGCATAGAGACTCCTCCATGGCCTACGCGCCCGCAGGGGGGGTGCAAATCTTGGACCGACTTGGCCTTCGAGCCTTGAACTTGTGTGCGGGCGCGACCTGCGTACACGAATGTCAGACCGAACGAGTTAAAATTGGCCACAATTTTCGGCTTCCCGCCTTCCTTCTTCCAGTCTTGGTGATTCTGTTCAAACACATTTTTCATTCGCCTGCACAGTTGCAGTTCCGACCGCTGTATCTTGGGAAGCAAGCGCTCGAGTTACTTTGGTGAGAGGGCGAATATTGCTTTAAGGACACTGTGTTGAACACAGGCCCCGGCTTCACTTACAAACTTAAAGCAATATTTTGTTAAACAATTTACAAAACGTTTTCAAAAGCAGATTTCTTAAGGCCAGTTGATTTATATCGTTTGATACTAATATTCTGATTGTGTTTCAGAAATGGAAAATACACCTACCAATAATGTTGTGCCATTCGGAAATGAAGCAGTTCCTCCAACTTCTGAGGTGGCTCAAGTACCGGCTCCCGTAACACTGGCTGTGGTTAATATGCCAAGTCTAGCTGCTGGCCCGAGTGGAACTAAGACTGTGGCTCACATGCCAAGTCTGGCTACTGGTCCAACTGTGACAGTCTCGGTTAATCACGGGGAAAAGCCGAAGAAATTCAGTGGTTCGAATTTCAAGAGGTGACAACAAAAAATGTTGTTTTACCTCACGACCTTGAATCTTGCGAGATTCTTGACTGAGAATGCTCCAATGCTCAAAGAGGGTGAAGGAGACATTCAAGCAATTAGTGCGGTGGATGCTTGGAAGCATTCTGACTTCCTATGCCGGAATTACGTTATGAACAGCTTGGCTGATTCATTATATAACGTGTATTGCACCATTAAAACGGCTAAGGAGTTGTGGGAGTCTTTGGACAAAAAGTATAAAATCGAGGATGCCAGAGCCAAGAAATTTCTTGTTGGCCGCTTTCTGGAATACAAAATGATGGACTCCAAATCTGTAATCAGTCAAGTACAAGAATTACAAGTAATCTTGCATGAAATTCATTCCGAGGGAATGATTGTGAGTGAATCTTTCCAAGTGGTTTGCATGATTGAGAAGTTACCTCTTGCATGGAAGGATTTCAAAAATTACCTAAAACACAAGCGAAAGGAAATGAACGTCGAGGAGCTAATTGTTAGACTTCGAATTGAAGAAGACAACAAAATTTCTGAAAGAGGGTTCAATCCGGTTGTGGCCAAAGCCAACGTTGTGGAGCATGGCCAAAGCTCCAAAAATAAGAAGAACAAGTCTGGGCCATCTAGTGGCAAAGGGCCCAAGTTGGGGCCAAAAGGTGGAGTTTCCAAGAAGAAGTTTCAAGGAAAATGCTTCAACTGTGACAAGATTGGTCACAAATCTACGGAGTGCCGCCTGCTGAAGAAGAAAAAGGAAGCAAATGTGATTGAAGATGTATCTGACATCAACCTTGCAGTTGTCATTTCTAAAGTGAACCTGGTGGGTTCAAATCCGAGAGAATGGTGGATAGACACCGGTGTCACCCGACATGTTTGCTCCGACAAGGAGATGTTTAGCGGTTTTCAAGCAGCGGATGGGGAGAAGCTGTATATGGGAAATTCAGCTACTTCTGAAATCAAGGGCCATGGAATGGTGGTTCTAAAGATGACATCGGGGAAAGAGCTGACTCTAAACAACGTGCTCTATGTGCCGGAGATTCGAAAGAATTTGGTGTCCGGCTCGCTGTTGAACAAGCATGGATTTTGTATGGTGTTTGAGTCAGACAAAGTTATTTTGTCCAAGTCTGGAATGTTTGTAGGAAATGGTTATGTAAGTGATGGGCTTTTTAAGCTCAATGTTATGGCTATTAAGCCAAAAATGAATAAAATGATTAACTCTTCCGTTTACTTGCTTGAGTCTTCCAATTTATGGCATGGTAGACTAGGACATGTTAATTACGACTCTTTACGTAGACTAATTAACCTGAATTGCATACCTACATTCCAAATTGATAATAAACATAAGTGTGAAACTTGTGTTGAGGCAAAATTGACAAGGTCATCATTTCAATCTGTTGAAAGAAAAACTGAACCGCTTGATTTAATTAACACCGATGTATGTGATTTAAAATCTGTGCAAACAAGGGGAGGCAACAAATATTTTATTACTTTTATTGACGATAGCACAAAATATTGTTTTGTTTATTTGCTTAAAAGTAAAGACGAAAGCTATAGAGAAATTTTTTCTCTATAAGAATGAAATTGAAAATCAACTCAACAAAAGGATCAAAGTGTTGAGAAGTGATAGAGGTGGTGAATATGAATCACCATTTGCTGAACTCTGTGCACAACACGGAATTAAACACGAAACAACAGCACCTTATTCACCTCAACAAAATGGTGTTGCTGAACGGAAAAATAGAACATTGAAAGAAATGATGAATGCAATGTTATTAAGTTATGGGTTACCTCAGAACATGTGGGGGGAAGCTGTGTTATCAGCTAATTATCTTTTAAATAAGGTACCCCGAAAGAAAGAAGAAATGAGCCCTTACGAGTTATTGAAAGGAAGGAACCCTTCCTACAAATACTTACGAGTGTGGGGGTGTCTTGCCAAAGTGGCTGTACCTACACCAAAGAAGGTGAAAATATGACCAAAAGCTATTGATTGCATATTTATTGGATATGCACATAATAGTAGTGCTTATCGGTTTCTTGTGTTTGATTCTGAGATTTCTGATATACACAAAAACACGATAATGGAATCGAGAAATGCATCGTTCTTTGAACACGTATTTCCATACAAGTCCAAAGAAGAACCAAGTTCTTCTAAACGAACGCATGAGACCATGATTGAAAATAGTCAGGATCAAGAGGTTGAACCAAGACGTAGCAAACGTGAAAGGACAGAAAAATCTTACGGTCCTGATTTTCTGACCTATATGCTAGAAAATGAACCTCAAAGCTTCAAAGAAGCTGTAAACTCTTCAGAAGGACCTCAATGGAAAGAGGCAATTAAAAGTGAAATAGATTCCATTCTGCAAAACCATACATGGGAGCTGGTTGATCTTCCCCCGGGAAGCAAACCACTAGGCTACAAATGGATTTTCAAAAGGAAAATGAAAGCAGATGGAACTATTGATAAGTACAAGGTGAGACTTGTAATTAAAGGATATCGGCAACGAGAAGGCCTTGACTACTTTGACACTTATTCTCCGATAACGAGAATAACTTCCATTCGATTAATATTAGCGATTGTATCTTTGTACATCAAATAGATGTCAAAACTGCTTTTCTAAATGGAGATTTAGAAGAAGAAATTTACATGGAACAACCTGAGGGGTTTTTTGCACCAGGACAAGAAAACAAGGTATGTAAATTGGTAAAGTCATTATATGGCTTGAAACAAGCACCAAAACAATGGCATGAAAAATTTGACAAAGCAATGATGGAAAGTAGATTTAAAATCAATGAATGTGACAAATGCGTTTACATCAAAGATACAAAAAATGGTTATGTCATTTTATACCTTTATGTTGACGACATGCTCATCGTTGGCAGCAACGATAAGATTATTAAATCTACTAAAAATATGTTGAATTCAAGATTCTACATGAAGGATATGGGTTTAGCTGATGTTATTCTTGGAGTTAAAATTTCAAGAACATCAGATGGACTTGTTCTAAGTCAGTCACATTATGTGGACAAGATTTTGGAAAAATTCAATAATGATGATATTGGCGTGGCTAGAACACCAATAGATACAAGTCAACATCTATCGAAAAATAGAGGCGATGGTATTTTTCAAGTAGAGTACTCTAGAATAATCAGAAGTCTTATGTATCTAATGAGTTGTACAAGACCAGATATAGCTTACGCAGTTAGTAAGCTGAGTAGATATACTAGTAATCCAGGGTCTGACCACTGGAAAGGAATAGTAAGAGTACTAAGATACTTGAGATATACTCGTGATTTTGGACTGCACTATACCAGATATCATGCAGTTATTGAAGGATATACTGATGCTAATTGGATATCTGATATTAAAGACTCAAAGTCTACAAGTGGATTCGTGTTCACACTAGGAGGTGCAGCTATATCATGGAAATCTTCTAAACAAACAGTTATTGCGAGATCTACCATGGAATCTGAGTTTATAGCTCTAGATAAATGTGGTGAAGAGGCTGAATGGCTACGCAATTTCTTAGGGGATATTCCAAGATGGTCAAAACCTGTGCCAGCAATTTGCATACATTGTGATAGTCAATCTGCGATTGGAAGGACACAAAGCAACATGTACAATGGTAAGTCTAGACACATACGTCGTAAACATAATACCATAAGACAGTTACTCTCAACTGGAGTTATCTCGATTGACTATGTAAAGTCAAAAGATAACATTGCGGATCCGCTAACCAAAGGGTTAAATAGAGAGTTAGTTGCAAAGTCATCGAGAGGAATGAGACTTAAGCCTCTAAAAGAATAAGTTATTGTAATGGAAACTCAACCTAGTTGACTGGAGATCCCAAGATCTAGGTTCAATGAGAAAACCTAATTACAAATACTTAATAGGATCACTGTGGGGGTTATCTCCTGTCCATTCCTATAATAACAGTGATGCCCGTGAGGAGAGGACAAGGAATAAGCTTTTAATGATTCTTATGCGTCGGAAATCCGAGCGGAGTAATGCGGGTTACACTGAACCAGGCATATGTTCATGGTCACAAACGAACATACCCATGAGAACTAAAATGTGTTAGGAAGAATCATGTGTGAAGTACATCATCGTTTACACAGAAGGCAGAACAGTTCAAAGACATCGCGTCTACTGATCAGCTAGTAAAGTAAATGTATTTTCACAAGGGAAGGTTCAAAGGAAACCCCTACCTATCCTATGCAGGTTTCAACTGTGGAACTTTATCACCAAGTATTTCGTGTCTCTATCAATTTCCATTCATGTGGGGGATTGTTGGAAAATATATTGGTGGCAATTGATTTTCACTTGTATGAATGTGAAATTGATCCCACATTGATTGGAAGTTGGGATTTGAATAGGAGCCTTAAAAGGGATTACAATCCCACATTGGTTAGAAATGGAAAAGTGGGAATAAGTGGAGGCTATAAATAATAGTTCCATCCCACATTGGAAAATGGAAAAAATGTGGAAATATTGGGAATGCTTAAATGTTATCCCACATAGGATAGAAATGAGTTTGTGGACCAATTTATATATGATTAACAATTTGTAAGGTGTAACCATTTGTTGCATAGAGACTCCTCCATGGCCTTCGCACTCGCAGGGGCGGTGCAAATCTTAGACCGACTTGGCCTTCGAGCCTTGAACTTGTGTGCGTGCGCGACCTGCGTACACGAATGTCGGACCGAACGAGTTAAAATTGGCCACAAAGTGCAAGCCACGTTTTGGAATTTTCTTTTACGGTTTCCATTCAAAACATAACCTGAAAATTTATTTTGCAACTCCAAAAACATTCCAAAACGTCTGAATTCAAATGGAGTGTAAAGACAAGATTTTGTAACTCCAAAAACGTTCAAGAAACGTCTGAATTCAAATGGAGGAATTATGACAGCATTAAGAAGCAAAGGCTCCTCCTTGCCTATATATATTGAACCACAAACTCGAAATCTCTCTGCATTTTTTTTCTGTCCAGCTTCCTGCCTTCCTTCTTCCAGTCTTGGTGATTCTGTTCAAACACATTTTTCATTCGCCTGCACAGCTGCAGTTTCGGCCGCTGTATCCTGGGAAGCAAGCGCTCGAGTTACTTCGGTGAGAGGGCGAATATTGCTTTAAGGACACTATGTTGAATACAGGCCCCGGCTCCAGCGTTCATTTTATTTTTGTTTACTGCTTATTGTAAATTTTGTTTTACTTACAATCTGCAAATTATTTTTGATTACTAAACTATTTAATAAGTTCACTTGCATGAACTGCTTTCCTTAAGGGTTCTTGTTCATAAGGTCAGCTTTTGGACCATTGGCAAGCCCAATGCCATAGTGGTTAGTTCAATTCTCACTGCCTTTTCTTTTGGTATCTTCATTTTTTTCTTATAATTGTACTGCTCCTACTTCAAAGTGAATTTGGCCTCTCTTAAATAATTTGTACTTATCTTTTTATATATTATATTATTTCATAAGTTGTTTGTGTTTCTTTTCTTCTTTGGTGTTGGACTGCATAGAGCTTAATCATACTGTACAGTTTAGTCCTCAACTCTTTTGTGAACCACTATAAATAGTAATATTTGATTGTAATGAGCATGAGGGATTGAATTAATTTTTCTTTAATTGTGTCAATTTTCAGTTCTCCATCCTAAATAGCATTCATTATCTTTTGAATCTAAATTTCATTTGCTTCACTCTTTATCATCAGTAATTAAACAGTTCAAAATTAATCAACTTCCATTGTTACTTCTTTGAATTATAATTATATCTAAATTGTTTACTCTTAACTTCAAGAATCGGCTACTTTATAACACCTAATTCGCTATTCACTTTGGCAAACCCATTATTTTTTAGAAATTTAATAGGTTTTCTTTTCTCCTGTTTATTTTTTTGGTAAACTTGTCGGAATTTTTTGAAAAAAATCTTTTTATGCTGACCTGGCTTTCTATACCATTTGTCAAGGTAATGAATTTATCAAGCAGAAGAAGTTTAATGAAGCAATGGACTGCTACTCTCGAAGCATTGCTTTCTCACCAACCGCAGTAACTTATGCAAACAGGGCAATGACTTAACCTTGGTATGAGTTGAAAAAACTTGTATTATAGTTGCATAACTTTTTGCATGAATTAACATATCATATGTTAGTAATAGGTTTATCAGTTTACACGTGATTAGTAAAAACTATATTAATATCGAAATAAGTGAGTTGTGCTAACATATACGAAATGCTACATTACAGGTTTATTTTGTCAGTTTTTTTTTTTTTTTTTAATTACCAATTGTTATGTCTTAATACACTATTTTTTTTATCAATGTAATATGTCCGTACATCGCACGAGTGTGGAACTAGTTAAAAGATTAACATGGTCGTGATAAAATATATTGGAGATGTGTGAAATTTTAAGTACTTCAATTTTCAAAAGGCTAATTATTGGTTGCTTGGATTTCCCTTTTCCTTTTCCTTTTCCTTTTTTTATTTTTATTTTTATTTTTTATTTTTTTGATCTTTAATGACTTTGGTCATGTTTATGTTGATTTGTGTAGGTTTTGATTTGTGTTTGATAGAAAAATGATATATTCAATTATAGAAAACACTGTGCCACTTTTTCACTAAAAATTGACATTTGCCTCTTTTTACTATTCTAAAAAGTGCATTTAGGCATACACCTAGACGCGAAGCTCGCCATTCACATATCATCATGATTTGCTCGTGCATTATCGGACTTTTTCACATCTAGGGGCACTTAAGCGAGATGCTCTGTCTCATCGCGCTTTATGCTAGCTTTTTAGAACATTGTTTTTTACCCCTTCTTCTCTCCACTAAAAAGTGACATTGCCATTTTTTTCACTAAAAAGTGATTGTTTAAAAATAATGAGAAAAACTATTAGAAAGTGTCATTAATATTTACATAATATTCTTTACTTCCTAATACTTTTCATATGATTTTTTTTAAAGGGCTTTTAAAAATCAAGGTATTTTTGTAAGTTCCCTTATTTTTTTATGAATGGCCAATTTGTATGCATAAGATGATATGAATTTGTATCTTCATTCTCAAATGTAATTTATATTTTAATAATTTATTTATTTATTTATGATATTAATTGGTTTTCAAGGTGAAATAAATATATTTTTTCCCTCAAAAGTGATAAATTATGAAAGACAGGGCTTCTATTTGGTAACTTCTTTATAAGTAAGTTTTTTAATAATACACATTTTCCCGAATCATTTTCAACCATACATTTTATCTCGAAAATATCACATTTTTTATTTGTAAACAAATAGTCGTTACCAAACAAACAAAGTCTATATATTGTCTCCTATTTCTTGACTTTTACTTTCAAACTTTAATGAGTAGTGGGGGACGGTTTTGATGGATTAAATATGTGGCATTGTGCCTACAACTAGATTATGATTTAATTAAGTATTGATCTAATTAGCTTAGGTCTTTATCTCAATTTCTAAATTAATTAAACTTCTAATTGCTTTTTTCAAAAACATCAATGTAAGTAACAATTTTAATGCATGTAGGGGCCGAGTTGTCTTGAAATTATATATTAACAAGTGACGATACTAGAACATTTTGACCTGGAGGATTGGGGGGTTAGCCCCCCATTCCCGGGGTTTTGTGGGCATCGCCCCCTAAATTTTTTTTGCCCATAATCATTATAGCAAAAAATCTACACCAAAATAACTTCACTAGAAGTATAATGAGAACTTCAATACAAATAGTTTATAACATAATACATTAACTTAGAAGTCGTCCTCTAAAAGACAAAAAGTCAAAATGTGCAACATAAATAGCTGAAAATGCTACCTCTGATGCACTCTTTTACTTCATACACGATAAAATTTATCAACGATGAACTCCGTATTAATACTAAGAGCAACATCCCTCTCAATATAGATGATCATAGAATTTGATAGAAATTTATTTTCCATTTTATTTCGAAGAGATGTCTTGATAAGTTTCATTGTTGAAAAAGCCCGTTCTATTGTTGCCGTAGAAACTGGAAGAGTCAACACTAAACGAATCAACCTGTCGATTAAGAAATAATGACATGATTTATTTGTTCCCACCAATAGCTGGCATAACTTAAGAAGACAATCAACATTTTGAAACTCTGTGTGACATACTACATCACATTTATAATGATCTAGTTGTCTTCTCAAATCATCTCTTTCTTCCTCAGTAAAATCCAAAGGATAAAATTTCTCTGCAAAAGAACAAATATGATCTATAGAGAATGATTTGAACTCATCAATCGGATTCAAAGCCTCGCATAGCTGAAGAAGTTCCATTGTTTTCTCTGTAAATCTGTTATTTAATTCCATCAACTGAGAATTTATCGCAACATTGAATATATGAAAGTGATAGTAGTCCTCCACTCTCATATTATTTTGCTGTTGACAAGAACGTCCTGTACCTTCTACATAACGATCATATAATTCAAGCATAGCAATATTATGACTCGTACAAAACTGCACCACACTCCAAAGAAAGCCTTCCCACTGATTATCTCGCATTTCTTGAAGAAGCATCTTCGTAGATGAGACTAAATCAATTGCATTCAAAATATCCTGATCTTTCCTTTGCAATGCTTGACATAAAAGATCTGATTTTCCCAAAACATCATGCATCAAAAACAAGATAAATACAAATTCAAATCTTTTCATTGTTATGCACAAACATTTTGCCTCACCTCTTATGCTGCTGTTTGATCCTCCATTAATAAGATTTTGAAGAATCGAAAAAGTTGAACCAAACATCTCGATCAATCTTTTAACTGAGGAAAAATGTGAACTCCAACAAGTTGCTCCAGTTCGCTGCAAAGTGCAAGCTTGATTGGCCCCAGTACCGATCTGAAAATCCCCTGGTGTTATAAAACCTTCAATTTCATCATGTCGAATTAATTGCAACTAGGATTGACGCTTAGAAGAAGCAGTAACGAAGTTGACAATAGATGTTAATTACTGAAAAAATAGATATACATCTTGCACCTCTTTAGCCCCTGCAACTAAAGCAAGTTGCAATCGGTGAGCAAAACAATGGACATAATAAGTTGATGGACAATCTTTAAGGAATAAAGCTTGTAATCCATTCAATTCACCTCTCATGTTGCTAGCACCATCATACCCTTGACCTCGTAGATCTTTTAGTAGGAGATTATATTGCATTAATACATTACATATCTCTTTTTTTCAAAGTCAATGAATTCGTGTCTACGACATTCACAATTTCAAAAAATCGTTCTCTGATAAATCCATGATAATCAACATACCTCAAAATAATAGCCATTTGTTCTTTGTCAGCTTCATCAACTGCTTCATCAACAAGAATTCAAATTTTGGCCTCTCCAATTTCCTCACGAATCTTATGTTGCACAGAGTCAGCAATAAGTTTCAATATCTCCTTCTGGATTTTTGATGAAGTGTAGTTGGCATTTTTTGCCGCATTTTCCAATGTAACAGCATCAATTTCTTTGTTTGCCCTTCCATGCAGTTTGATCAATTCAATATAATTTCCACGGTTCGTAGAACCAACATATTCATCATGACCCCTAAAAGCACAAACTTGCAATGCTAGCCACTTCACACTTTCTACAGCGGTATGCATTCTCTTCCAATTTTGAAAACCCTCGACTATGAATTTGTCAAATTGTGATGTATTATTGTCAAATACATAACATGGAAAACAAAATGCACGTTCTTTCTCTATGGAATACTCAAGCCATGGAAATTTCCTGAACTAGGAGGATCGAAAACTGCGATTTTGAGCTCCAAATTTGGTGGCAGCATATGCATATATAGGTTGAAATGGTCTCATTTCAACATATGCTCTTTGAATCTCATCTTTCTTGGGAACTGGATACTGTGATATTGGGATGCATTTTCCAGGATCCCGCTCATAATAAGGAGTATTACTTTGAAGTGGTTCAACATTACATTCATTCTGAGGGTTGGATCGTTTTGCCTTCGAGGTTGGGATTGAAATTAAAGTAGAAATATCTTGTTGGGCATTTGGGATACTCTAAGATCCATGATCATCTATTTTGTTGAAGAAGTTCAAGATATTTGTGTTTTTCATTCTAACCAACTTGTGAAAAGTATAGAATTATCATCTTCAATTGCTTAAAATATAACCATGTGATAACTAGAAAGATCACAATATTTTAGAATATTAACCCTAATTTCCCTAATTCCCCAATTCCAATATTTTAGAATCTTAACCTAATTTTCATAATTCCCTAATTCCAATATTTTAGAATATTAACCCAATTTCCCTGGTTCCAATATTTTATCAATCTAAAAATCACAATAGCAGTCTAGAATCTCCAACATTTAAAAATTTGTAAAATCCCTAATTTTTTACCTTTAATTGGACC
Source organism: Ligustrum vulgare (assembly GCA_963555705.1). Lineage (NCBI taxonomy): Eukaryota > Viridiplantae > Streptophyta > Magnoliopsida > Lamiales > Oleaceae > Ligustrum > Ligustrum vulgare. The sequence continues at coordinate 32,379,288 of OY743186.1, read as the reverse complement.
AGCCAACCAAGTAGAAACTATTTCAAAAACCCCTAGCTAACTAATTAGTAATTATAAAGAAAAAAATATACCTACAATAATTAATATTATCATGGTTAATCAAATCAAAGTACAATTGCAACAGAATAATAAATTCAAAACTCAAAATAATTAATGAATCTTCTCAAAAATAAAGATAATACATTTATTCTTTGAACTCACCTCTTAATCCCATTTCAAGAAAGTCACCACACAATGTCAACATGGTTTATCTAATTTGAAAAATGAAAAAGCTTGAAAGATTAAGAAGAGATCGACAGCGGCATCCGGTATGGTAAGTACGAAGGCTTCAGTCCGTTAAATCCAATTTCTTGGGCATACACTGGACGAGTCAGAGATTAATGAGGCTGGTTATATGTAATGTAATGGGCTTAGGTTGGTTTGGTTGAAATTTTATTTGGGCTTAACTTTGATTAGTGGGCTACATGGTTAAAAGTATTGATTTGGGTTTTAAGAATTATAGTCTTTCAAATATTTTTTTTTATTTTTTTTAATAGTAGGCTGGAGCCCACTCCAGCCCAAGCCCAGTTTCACTGTATTTAACTATAGTTAAAGTTAAGGGTAATTTTATTACACTGCAATAATTATTTTCTACACAACCTTATAAGTGCACAACTAATAAAATATAATTTTCTATAAATAAAACAAACATATCCATAATCCATAATCTAATTAAAACAACAGAAAGAAAATTCATTTGTGCATCACACAACATTTTCCGGTGTTACGTCATTTTCCTCCTCCCACCACCACCCTAAATATTTCATACTCTAATTTCTTCATTCAAACATCTATTGAAAACCGAAAGATTTCCATCCAAAAGAGATGTCAAAAAAGAAAAGGGGAGCTCGAGTGTTGTGTTCTACCAAGTGAGAGAGGGTTTTAGGGGGATTATATGGGTAGCTAGGTTAATTAGGTTAGGAATAGAGTTACCTAATTAACTTGGGTCTCCACCGGTTCTACCCATTGAGTAATAGGGTTCAAACCCAATTAAAACCTCGAGATGGGTAGCAAAGTCCTTTAACCTGACTAATCAAATGGGTTGCATTTATTGTGGATATTGAACAGTATTTAACTCTTCGATCATAGGCCAAAGGCTTGCGAAGTATTATTAATCTGACACGATGTTTCATCATTGCCCCTAAGGTTTGTTTCAGACAAAAATTCTCAACAAACCTTCACCTTGTTATCAAACAAACCTGAAAAGACAAAAACAACATATGCTTAGTAAATGCAGAAATAAGATTCCAAACACATTAGAACTTTATATACATGTACCAATATTTAGAATTGATAGACAACTTCTAAATTTTACCAACGTGAGCACCTTAGTGCCCATATCTGTAGGGTTATAATCAGTGTGCACTTTCTCAAGTTTAATCTCTTCTTGAGAAACAATATTTCTAATAAAATACAATTTAACATCAATATGTTTAGTGCGTTCATGAAAAATAGGGTTTTTACACAAATGAATGGATGACTGACTATCAAAATATATAGTTACATTTTCAATTAAGGGATCTAATTCTTTAAGCAATTCTTTAAATCATAAAGCTTCTTTAAAGGTCTCAGTAACAGCAGTATATTCATATATTCAGTAGTAGAGAAAGCAACAATGTGTTGAAATTGAGACTTCTAACTAACACACTAGTCACACGAAGTAAACACATAAGAGGAAGTAAATTTCTTATTATCTCTACCTCCAACATAATCATCATTTGTAAAACCTTTTAATTTCAGATTATTAGATTTACTCTTATAGATTATACCTACAATACAAGTATCCTTTAAATACCTAAGTAACCACTTCAACACTTCCCTGTGAGTGGGACCTGAATTAGACATGTATCTGTTCAAAGTACTAACAACGAAGGCCAAGTCTGACCAAGTACATATCATTAAGTACATCACAGAACTAATCACATTTGAATAAGGAATATTACTCATTTAAGATATTTCTTCTTCATTAATGGGTGATTGTTCTTTAGATAAAACAAAATAATTACTAAGAGGCACAGAAGCAGGTTTACAATTAATCATACCAAACTTATTTAACACATTTTGCACATAAGGAGTTTGATGAAGAAACAAACAAGAATTAGACTTATTTCTTACAATTTCCATGCCAAAAATACATTTAGTATTACCAAGTCCTTCATATCAAATTCCTTATTTAAACCACTCTTAACCCTATCTACGAATCTCATGTTAGAACCAATCAATAACATATCATCTACATAAAGTAACAAATACATACTCATCAATGTTGTGGTGCAGGTAGAACAAACAATGATCAAAATTACTCCTCTTGAAACCAATAAATAATACATAAGAATCAAATTTCTTGTATCACTGTCTGAGAGATTTATTTAAACCATATAATGACTTTTTAAGAAAACACACATAATCGGGTTTTTCTTTTTCTTCAAACCCTTTAGGTTGATGCATAAAATTTTCTCGTCAAAATTCCCATGTAAAAAAGTAGTTTTCACATCAAGTTGTTCAAGTTCCCGGTCATAGTAAGCAACAAAAGCAAACATGACTTTAATAGTGGTTTACTAAACAATGGGAGAGAAAATCTCATTATAATCTACCCCTTCATTCTGTGTGTAATATTTGGCTACTAATCTAACCTTATATCTCATACACTCACTCTCAATGGTAATTTCCTTAACCTTGTAAACTCACTTGCATCCTACAATGGATTTATCCTTAGGTTTGGGCACTGAAACCCAAGTTTGATTTTTATAGAGAGAATTCATCTCATCTCTCATGGCATTAACATAATCTTTACTATTTTCACTCCTCGTAGCCTCTTCATAGGTATTGGGTTCTTTGTTAGCTAGGTCTTGGTATCTAGCATAGGCTATGACATAGTCGAACATTCTTTGAAGTTCCCTATGTGATCTTCTATCCCTATCTCTAGTTAACTGATAGTCATCTAAAGGGTTCTGGTCAACAAGATGATCTTCATTATCATCATCTACTCTTTCTAATTATGTTTGATCTTGTAGTGGATTATTCTCCACCTCACTCGAGTTAACAGGGATAGGAATTCTCACCCTCTCCACCTCAATTGAAGACTTGTCTCTACCTATCTCTTGTTGTTCCTCTCTCTCTACCTATCTCTTGTTGTTCCTCTCATCTACAACTCGTTAAAGGTGACATCCATACTGATTATTTCTCAAACACTTTTGGCTTCTATCCCACAATCCATACCCTTTAACACCTTAAGAATATCCTAGAAAGACACACTTCCTAGCTCTAGATTCAAGTTTTTCCTCACTCTGATGAGAAAACGCAGCACAACCAAAAGCTCTAAGCATAGAATAATCAGCACATTTTTCATATCACTTCTTGTGTGGAGTATCACTATTTAAAGCAGTGGAAGGAGTGGTATTAGTCAGATAGCACCAATGTTGTTAAACCCAACCCGGCCCGACCGGTCGGACCGGTAAACCCACGACATGGTTCAAAAATCGGGTCGCGAAATGCTTAAAATCCTAAAATAAAAAACTCAGCTAAAAATCGATTGAGCCGATCGGTTTTTGTGTGAACCAGCAACCCGGTACCAGGTTTCTCGGGTCATGACTTTTGAACTTTTTTTAAAAAATATTTAATTATAACTCGTTGGAAGCAGCTGAGGAGTAAAGGAAAGCCACCCACAACATTAACACTCCACAAACAACACTATATTATATATAAGGGATTTCTCTCATCCCACTTTTCTTAAGTTTCGATGTGGGATAGTGGATATAATCATTTTCAAATTAATTAATTGTATACGGTAAATACTAAATAGTGAATATACCATATCTGCAGGTAGTAATTACTAATTAGTAAATCTTTCCATTTTTGTAAATATAAAAAACAACCCTTGCTTTATTTTTATTTTTAAACAACCCCCTCAATTTTGAAAATCATCTGTTATTTATTCAATTCTCCAACTATTTGTATTTCAATTTTCAATATTAGAGCTTGTTTGGTAAATGTAAAAATTTTACCACAACTTTTCAAATTCAATCTCAATCATCCATTCTTAATTAAGTCAACCATCCATTCTTAATCAAGCCCACAAATTTTGACTTTTCAAACAATTTTAAACCACACATCCATCAAAAAATCACAAAAATAAAAAAATAAAAAAATCACATTACCAAACGGACTCTTAGTAGAATAATTTTATTTTTTATGGGTTGAAATACTTTTAATATTTAAAGTTTTAGAAATAAATTATACTATAATAAATATGTTTAACAATTGATCGACATTTTTTTTTAATTAGTAATTCTAAAATATTATTGCTATAATATTTTATATCTTGTGTGTAGTTAATTTTTATGTAAAAAATTTAGTTATATATAAAAATTTATATAATGTCTCAAAAAAACTAAAATAATATTAGAAAATCTAAAATTAAAAAATACTATTGTTCCCAATTCCTATTGTCTTTTTTTTTTTATTAAATTAAATACACCGGGTCGACCCCCAAGTCGACCCGCTGACCCTTGACCCTTTCCTTTTTCCTGGTCGACGTCCGGACCGGGTTTTAAAACATTGGATAGCAAGCAATCATAACAACTTCATCCCTAAAAAGATTTGGGCACACCAGAACTTAACATCATACATCTAACTTTATCAAGTAATGTACAATTCATCCTTTCAGCTACCCTATTCTGCTGGAGAGTGTAAGTTACAGTCCTATGTCTAGTAATACTACTATCTTTACACATTATCAAAATCAGAATCACAGAATCCAAGATCATTATCAGTTCTAAAATATTTTATCCCTTTACCTACTTGGTTCTCCACTTGTATTTTCTAAGTTTTAAACTTATCAAAAGTTTCATATTTATCTTTCAACAAATAAATCCACACACGTCTGAAGAAATCATCAATAATAGACAAAATATTTATTACCACCAATAAAGGAAGCCTAATACATTGTTGTTTCAGAAGCAGCAAAGCTTGTGATCTGGATCAATAAGTTCATTAATGAACTTATAGTAGTTTCTAACATTGTTATAGTGATAACAATGGAGCCATCACGTAAAGTGAAGAACCTAAGGTCTCATCAATGACCCAAACATGTGTTAAGACAGTATTATCTCACTAGAGAAGTAATACAAAGAAATGACAAAAGTAAAGAACAATATCCCACAAATGTAAGACATTGCAGATTTGCTGACAAAAAGTTGTCACAGAATAAACATGATCGTCATGTGGACTCTTATGATATAAAATACATAAGTGATTGGATCTAGTGCAAGTGGAAGTTTGTAAGTGTTATGCCCTAGGTCCAATCGTTTGACCAAACACTTACTAATATATTTGATGCATTTAAAAGATAGCAGATCTGTTATTTAAGTAATTTATAATATTATTATTATTCTTGCAAATTAAATCAACAGAGCCCGTAGATTCAAATCTTGATAACTTGTTAATCACAAGGAGTTGTGATCGTGAGATATAAGTTACAATTGAATCTTAAATATCCTTGATCGTAAAGTAATATCGAGATACAGATATCTTTATTACGAATAGACCAACACGTGTGTCATCGCCCACTTTAGAAGTGAGTAGCTGATCTCGCAAGCTAAGACGTAGGGACATCTAAATGAACAAGTGAATGTTTTGTTAAGAGAACAAAACATTGGAGACCCGCAACGGAGATTCCACATGGATAACCATCTGAGTGTCAGTGGTTAATCTCCAACGTTCGTCAGTGGAATTGATCATTTGACTTGAGGTCATCATAGTACCTTATATGAGGGCAGTCATACTTTGGTGATTTCCTATGTTGCTCTAAAAGGAGTTGCTAATACGATGTCGTTCGGGTATGTCAAGAATCACATGAAGGTTGTGAATGATCAATATAGGATTCTTCACTCTTAGATAGTAAGAGATTATGATCTGCGTTTTATTTGGTTAAGTCGATATCGAAATCCTTGACCAAGGTGAATTAATAAAGTCGAAAATAGTTTCGACGTTTATTAACTTAAGAGCGAAATAAAAGATATGATCAATAAACAAAATTGACACATTTTCATATCTCGTAATTGATCAGATCATATTGACGAAGGGATTAAAGTTTCATGATAAACGAACTAGTTTGGTTTTGTCACACCACGTGACATTTCTCATCACGTACATTACCCGACACATTGCTAGATATCAATCTAGGACAACTAATGTGAATTGATTAATTCAAGAGAATTAATGATTAATTCAAAAGAGAGTTTTAATTAATCTTATTTTGATTAGATCAAAATAATAATTCACGTAGTTTGACATCGTGGTTGGAAACCTAAAGGGTCAGACACAAAGAGAGAACTAGATGAATGTGATTGAAATTAATTAATTAACAAGTGTTCGACATTTATAGAATTAATTAATTATATTGTTTATTAATAGGATTGAGTTAATTAATTGGATTAATGAATTAATGTCCCAAGTTTAATTAATTGGATTAATTAAACCACATGGACCAGGTCGATGTTTAAGGGCCTGTTCGGCCACAATTTAAATTTTAATCATTACCCAAATTTAATTTACACAATTTCCAATATCACCTTTTAATCATCCATATTTTCTCTCTCCAATTTTTAACCCTACGTCTTACCTAGAAAACACAAAAAATCAACAAATAATTTCAATTCCTTGATTTGACCTTGTACGTTCTATTTATTTGGCATTTAATTCTAAAAGAACATAGTGTAAGTTATGGGCTAAGTCAACTATGACTTATATTAATGAACAACTAGGGTTTGGAAACAGTTAACACTAATTCATTATTCTCTTACTAGTACAAGAAGAGAGAAACCCTATCCTCTCATTCTTGTTCTCTCGTGTGGATCACCTTTGAAGGCTGGACAATTGGACAGCTGTGGTATGCAAGTAGATTGAAGCAATCAATATTCTCAGATCCGTCTACAAGAACATCAAGAGGTAATGTTCTTTATTACGATTTCTATTTAAACACAAAGCAGATCTTCGTTTGGGAATTGAAAATATTTTATATTTCGCTGTGCATGATTAAGTAAATTCTCAACAGTAATTGGATTCATTTAATTGGATAAGATGATTAATTTGTGCTTGGTTGGGTAATTTGGTGAAAATTGGGGACTATTTTAATTAATAAAGTAAGCAAACGTTTACCTCTAACTCGTTTAGAGAATTTAAATAGTTGTTGTTAACGTTTATGCTTTTGTTTGCTATTGTTTATCGCGTACATTGAATTGCTCTGAAATATAGTATCCAGTTAGCCAGTGCAACCACTTGGGTTCACATTTGATACTAATCACTGTATTTATTTATTGCAGTTCATTCTATTATTATTATTTTTTAACCTGAAAGATGGGAAAAGACCATTTCAAATGGCTTATGGTTGTCTAGGAATGAGAATTTCTGTTTGAACTATATGCATTGGCCATGTCCTAAACAATCGCTTCGATCTTACAAGATGTAAATAAAATAATATTATAAATACCATCTTGGTACTCTTTCAGATTTTATTTGTTTGAAATCTAAATTTTTATTTGTTGTTTTGAAATATTTTGAAACATTATTATTTTATAGTTTTTATTATGAATGTCTTTTAGTAGCTTTTCTCTAAGGTAGTGTTTGATAGGCATCTTTTCCCTAGGAAGTAGGAAAATATTTTCCACATTTTCACTTTTAGACCGTGTTTGATAGCGAGGGTAAAATTTGAATGGAAAGAAAATGAATTCCAGTGAATTGAATTCTTAAGAATTGAAAGTTTAATGTATTTGATTGGTTTAATTTTCTAGGTGAAAAAAAGTGAAAAAATTTTCAACTTTTGTTGCTTGATTTGCATTATTTTTCATAGAAAATAAAGTAACATTTAGCTATTTTAATAAAATAATAATAATTTGTAACACATTTGTAGTTGATAATAATAATGTTAATTTTTGGAAAAAAAAATAAGTCAATTAACAATAACAAAAATGATCAAACATGACGAAAATGGTATAAAATTTTACCTTAAAAATAAAATCTCCTACCTACCTGGGAAAATGAAATCCTTAAAAAGAGGGAAAATCTGTGCGTGAGTGCAAAACCTAGAAAACGAATTGCCTGGAAAATAGGTCTGGGCGTCGGGGGGTCGGTCCGGGTATTTCAATACCCGAAACCACTCATTATACTTCGGGTATTTCAAAATTGGAACCATTCGGGTCCTTATAATCATTGGAACCAAACTCAAACCCGAACCTTCGATTCCGATTCGGGTTCGGTTATACCCATAATATTTTCTTTATATACATATTAAATAAATATTTTCATATAAGCCTTTTCGATACGTATACCAAACACATTGCTATTCGACAATATTTGTGCAAGGTAGAAAATTCAGCTAATTAGAAACTCAATTACTTGACTCAATAGTGAAGAATAATTATATTTAAAACGGAGAACTATGAACTCGAGATAACAAAAAAAGTACACTACAATTCAAATTATGAATATATCAAATTTAATTGTATGCATTATAAAAAAAATCACTTAAATTTGTAAACAATGCATGAAAATAAAAGTCTAAATTGTAAAAAAAATGAAAACTTTAATTCATCAACTTAAATTACAATCCAATCTTGAACTTTTGTTTAATAAAAAGCTCAAATTGCAAATATTATTAAACTAACAAATGAAATGCAACAACTAATGTGAGACTAGAGGTAAAAGAGTATGAGCAAATCTTGATTTTTTAGTGTTATAGTCTGGAGTTTTAGAAAAATTACTACTTAAATTATATTTTTAAGTTATATATTTTTTTTGTTTAGTGTATAAATTGTAAAAAAAAAAAAAAAAACTATATAAAGATCGGTTCCATTCGGGCACCCATGATTCTATTTCAAGAACCAAGAACCTACTCGGACCCAGTTGATTTTCGATTTTTGGTTCCGATTTCTAAAATATATTTTTTGAAACCAGACCAGAACCTTCGGTTTTGGATCGGTTTCGGTTCGGGAGGTTCGATTTCGGTTAAAATGCTCAGGCCTACTGGAAAACGTTGCAAATCAAAAACTAAAAGTTAGGGAAAGTAGGAAAATTATTTCTTTTCACTGGAAAAGAAAGCAAATCAGAAACAACCTTATTGCTGTTTGATAAAAAAAATTTGCCTAATAATTTATTTGCCTACTTTGGTTGAAGTTTATGCAATTCCTTATTTTCAACGCAACGCAAACCAATTCCCACCGCCATGTTGCAAGGCAAAAACTTTTCGTCACATTTGGTCCTTTTTGTTTTTGTTAATTGACTTATTTTTTAGAAATTAACATTATTATTATCAAGTACAAATGTGTGAAAAGATTAAAAATTTTTAATATAAATAGCTAAATTTTGCTTTATTTGTCATGGAAATTACTTTTAATCAAACAACAAAATTTGAAAAATTCTCCATTTTTTTCACTTTAAAAGTTAAATCAATCAATCACATTAAACTTCCAATTCCCAAAAAAATAAGTTCCAATGAATTCAATTCTCTGGAATTCATTTTCTTTCCATCCTAAATTTCACTCTCGATATCAAACAGACCCTAGTTGGAATCTGGATTCTTTTCTGGGTTTGAAATGTTTTGAAACATGGTCTTCACACCAGATTGATTTACGAATAGGTTTTATTGGTTTCAAAACAGAATGGACTTTATTTTGAATGACTTTTGTTTATCTTATGGCCTCATATATAATTGTTGGCATATGACTGCAATCACTTAATTAGCTGCTTTGGTCACCGTTAATATTTCTTAATTATATCTACTCTTACTTGAGACTATTTTAGCATTGGTAGTAGTTTATTGATTTTAAAGTATACGTTAACTACATCGCTTTTAGGGAATCGATTCTGTATATTTTTTCATTGAATCTTCATTTCTTATTAATGCATTAATTACTTCATTTACAGTACCTCATTTTCTGTTTGTCTTTTTTGTTCATGTCCCATTCACGAACGCCTCTTATCGGCATCACTTGTGGCACAACATCCGAAATTGCCGCCAATCAAACCAAGTGTTTTTTATGATGAACACCCTGCAAATGACTTTTATTATGTCCAAATCTCACTCTCGGATTTTATTTATTTTTATTTTTTTGTTTTGAATCTGAATTTTTATGTGTTTTGAAATATTTTTAAACATTGTCCGTATTTTACAATTTTTTTGTGGATACCTTTGGTAGCTTTTCTCAAAATTTATATCTAAATTCTTATTTATAGGTCTGAAATATTTTAAAACTATAAAAGTATTATTGTAATGAAAACATTACATTTCGATTTATTCAACATTTTCACATTATATACATAAATTCAAAAAAAAAAAAAGAAGAAGAAGAAGTTATTCATATATAATATTTCAACAATTGTAATGTTTTTTTTTTTTTTAACAATATATATTACCTCAATAACTTAAAAAAAAATAGTCTAGAAATTACGCATCACTTTAATCCTACACGTATGACGTGCAATGCACATGCTTACTACTAGTACTACCCCTCCATCATTAACTCGAACACGAGACTTCTCACTCAGAAACAAATTAATGTGGGGATACCTACTCGTCCCCTTTGTCGAAACCCTAATTTCATCAATTTGTAACCAAAAACATCCAAAATAAATAAATAAATAAATAAGAAGTCCAAAATATAGTTCATATATTTTCCTAACCGAAGTTGTCAAAAGTCCAAAATAGAAGGCCCTGTTCTCTTTGTTATTTTTAGCCCGTTTTGAATTTTTGAGTTTCGGAAATATCGAAAATACGTTCACTTTGCCCATTTTCAGAAATTCGTTTTCCAAAACAAAACAAAAAAACAAAAAAAATACAAAGGAAACTCAAAATGAGTTTATTGCGTTTTGGATATTTTGTTTTAAAAAGTCCATTTTTTAAAAAAAAAATGTGAGATACTTCATTCACTTGAAGTTCTTATATTATTTTGCCATTATATATAGATACATGTTAAGTTTTTTTTTTTTTTTTTTTTTTTTTTTTTGTAAATGTGAGACACTTTCTTCACTTGAAGTTCTTATGTTATGTTGTCATTATATATAGATTCATGTTAAGATTTTTTTTTTTTTTTTAAATGTGAGACACTTCTTTCACTTGAAGTTCTTATATTATTTTACCATTATATATAGATCTATGTTAAGGTTTTTTTTTTAAAAAAAATGTGAGACACTTCCTATACTTGAAGCTCTTATGTTATTTTGTCATTATATATAGATCCATGTTAAGATTTTGTTGGTATGTGGTTGGATTTTTGTTTAACCGAAACAATATTAATAATGAATTTATTGACATTAAAATTAATGTAATTCAACAAATCAACCATTTTTTACATATAAAATATCACAAAATAAATATATCAGAAAATTACAAAGTAAACGCATTTTTAGTTTTCTATTTTTGAAAATAGTTTTTCAAAATCACAAAAAGAACATGTTTTCAGCAATCTCAAAATAAACAACCAAAATTCAAAACAAAATTCAAAACTCAAAATTCAAAATCAAAACACAAAGAGAACGGCTCCGAAGTTTTTAATCTTTTAAAATTGCAATTTAGTCTCCATTGCTCACCTGATGTGTGGACCTTATTATTTTTCACTACTTGAATGGATTTTATCATCTTGTAATTAAGAGTATACTTTTTATTTAGCATGTGTTTGGTAAATGATTTATTAATCTCACAATTTCTCAAATCACTTTTTAATTATAAACATTTTCTCTCTTCAATTCTCAAACACATATTTTACCTCAAAATCATAAATAAACTAGTTTATAAATTGCTACAGTGTTATTTATGATTAACGTCCTTAAAAATTGACCAAAAGTAACTTTTTTCAACAAGAAACTTCTAATCAATATTATTTACTTTCTAAATAGCCTCTTTTGATTGACGGGATACTTTTTTAAACTTCATTGAAGAGGATTGATCTAGTGCCCACAATGAGCACTAGATATGGCACCCATCCGACACATGTTGGATGAGAATTGGTTATGGATGGATGGGCCCACTGCCCACCCACCCATAGGGAGGGTGGTTGTGGATTTTATAGTATACCCATTATGGGTTTTATATCAATTTCCCTTCATTGAAATATTAATAATATTAACATGAAGTTGCACTTTATACACGATGTTCCTGGTGATTGATTGACCTTGGAAGCCTGAATTATTGGTCCTGAGGTGGAGTGCCCGTAGAAATGGGATAAGAGTTTTTGGTACATTATGTTTTGTACTTTTTGTAGGAATTGAAAAAACTCTCAGTTTTTGTAGGAATCAAACAATAATGTTGACGTTTCATAAGCACTCCAGAGGTAGGGTACCGTTATGTTGACGGTGCCCTATCTCTAGGGTGCTTACGTAGTCAACAAATACCATTTGATTCTGCTTAGGTTTAATTATGTATCGATGGACCCAATTATTCTTGATTCAGTTTGGAACTCCACCCTTACTTTTTTCTTAAACACCATTGCTGCATTAAAAGTGTCCTTGTTTTGTTCCATAGGACCACACACCATCAATTAATGCGTCAAATCTTACTGCATGAAGGGAGATGATGTGGTTGTCACGATGATATCAATAAGTACCAAATCTTCAATATTAAAATTCATAATTGAATCGATTTCAATTAGAATTGGATCAAATCTAATGGTTAGGTCCAATTTTGATTCAAGTCAAAGGTACCGAGTATAAATATCCATCATATTCTTGTTTGGCAGGTGTCACCCAAATTTAAAATACTAAACTTAGCACAATTAAGAACTTCTTTGGTCCCATTAAATTTTTTTTCTCAATTTTTTTTTTTTTTAACTACACTTATTACTTTTTACATTTTTCTTTAACTACACTTGTGACTTTTTATATTTTTTAACCGTTAATCACAACTAAGGTCCAAAATCCAAAAAATCATTTTTGCTTTTGTTAATTCTCTGTTCTTTTAGATTTAAATGGGAAATAAATGGAATGTAAAGTGTCAAATCAATGAATTGAAATTATTTGTTGATTTATTTGTATTTTCTAGATAAGATGTGGGGTTAAAAATTGAAGAGAGAAAATGTGAATGATTAAAAAGTGTTATTGAAAATTCTGTAAATTAAATTTGGGTAATGATTACAAATTAATTTTTTGCCGAACAGGCCCTAAATAATAATTTTAGAAAACTTCGCCGGAAAACTATCACTTCTCGCGTCCCATCTTCTTCCACTTGTATTTCTTTGTGTTGTTTATTCTGTTAATGGTAGCTTCCTTGTCATCAAACCATTATTATTTTCCATTTCCCTTCTCTGTCGTGACTCTCACTTCCCAAAACCTCAAACATTGCCTTCCCAATCCCAAATTCGACACTGCCTTCCAGTCCTCAAATGGCCTCTCTGCAACCCTTCAATGGCGCCACTCCGAAACCCAATCCCATAACCCCTTCAGAAATTAGTGTTGAATTCTCACATCATGATCCCACAATCGCCCGCATAAACAACGGTAGCTTCGGTTGCTGTCCCTCCACCATTATTGCCGCCCAGCAAAACCACCAGCTCCATTTCCTCGAACAACCCGATAACTTCTATTTCAACGTCTTAAAGCCCTCCATCCTTAAGACTCGCCAAATTATCAAGACCCTTATCGACGCCGACCATGTTGATGAAATCTCTATTGTCGATAACGCTACTACTGCCGCGGCCATCGTTCTTCAGCACACCACCTGGTCTTTTTTCTCGACCCTTTTTCAACCGGGTGATGCGGCTATTATGCTCCACTATGCCTATGGCGCTGTCAAGAAATCGGTTCAAGCATACATTACTCGCGCCGGAGGCCATGTTATCGAGGTTCACCTCCCTTTCCCTCTTAAATCAAATTCTGAAATAATAGTTGAGTTTAGAAAGGCCCTTCAGATGGGCAAAGCAAATGGTCGGAAAATTCGATTAGCTGTGATTGATCACATTACTTCAATGCCTAGCGTTATAATTCCCGTCAAAGAGTTGGTGCAGATGTGTAGAGATGAGGGTGTGGGTAGGATTTTCATAGACGCAGCCCACGCGATAGGGAATGTCAAGATAGATGTGAAGGACATAGGTGCTGATTTTTACACCAGTAATTTGCATAAGTGGTTCTTTTGCCCACCATCTGCTGCATTTTTGTATTGTAAGATGTCAGACGAGTTATCAGACTTGCACCATCCGGTGGTTTCACATGAATATGGGAATGGGTTGGCAATGGAGAGTGCATGGATTGGGACCAGGGATTACAGCCCACAGCTTGTGATACCGGAGGTGATGGAGTTTGTGAGTAGGTTTGAGGGTGGGATTGAGGGGATAATGAGGAGGAATCACGAGAAGGTTGTGGAGATGGCGGAGATGTTGGTGAAGGCATGGGGGACAGAGTTGGGGACACCTCCAGATATGTGCTCTAGTATGGCAATGGTGGGACTGCCCCCTTGTTTGGGGATTAAGAGCGATGCAGATGCATTGAAGTTAAGAACACATTTGAGGGTGCGTTTTGGGGTTGAGGTGCCAATTTACTATAGGACGCCAGTGGAGGGGGAGATTGATCCAATAACAGGATATGCAAGGATTTCTCATCAGGTGTACAATACTGTTGAGGATTACTACAGATTTCGGGATGCTGTAAACAAGCTAGTCAAGGATGGGCTTACTTGCAGTTTTCTTTCATTATGAGAAGGTTATGATCAATTACTTCAAATGCTCTAAAAACCTTCCTTGTCTCACTTTGCATTTCATATTGTTATGCGGTGGATGTTTGAAGTTCTGTCCTGTTCATGCTTGAATAATTATAAACCTTCTTTTCTTAGTAAATTGATTAAGCCTAGTTTTTCTTCTTTAGCAAGTGTTTTTGCATCTGTCAATCTTGCCTCCATTTGGTAACACTGTTTGGTTTATAAACTGGTTTATTTATGATTTTGAGGTAAAAAGTAGTTGTTGAAAATTGGAGAGAGAAAAATGTGTGGTTAAAAAGTGGTTTGGAAAATTGTGTGGTTTATAAATTGGTTTTATAAACCAAAAAAGGACGGTTACCAAACGGTTATCCTTTGCTGTTCTGGATTAGCGGATGGAAAATTTGATATTGTTCCACAATATGGCAGATCAATATGGTTGCCTTGTTTCGTAAACATCATAAACTCCTTGGCATCTATGCTACACATTATCAAAAGACATACCTACTGCCAATGCACCCCAACCACTATGCATTCACACACATTACACACAGTCATATAGATCACACAAAATTAATGCAAAAAGCCACAAATCATGTAAATTGAAATGCTACATAAAACAATGCACCTAAGCAATCAAACATGCATAATGAATTTCACATAGATGCGCATGCAATAACTAGGTTCCCTATCAGCTAAAGCATCGTCTGCCACCCACATTGGACTTGTACTTGTCCCAACTCTTACTCTTCTGCTTTCCACTTTCGTCACTCAATTCATCACTCGAGTCAGAACATGACATTTTTGCTTAAAATGACTCCTTACCTCTCATCATGTGTATTTCACCACCCCTCTCTTGTCCTCTTTCTCAGCCCTAATCTCCATTTCCTTACTCCTAAGGGAATTCATGACAATCTCAGGTGTAAAGTTGTCTCTATCATACTTAATTGCATTCTTAACCTCTCTATATGAGTCAAACATGGAATTAAGTAAAATAATGACTTCGTAGTTTTAGATACCTCTTCACCACAATTAGCAATATCTTGCACAGGTTTTTTAAATACATCCAGATTGTTATCTAGATCCTTTATAGGATCCATTTTAAAGCTGAAAAGTCTTTTAAGTAGGTAAAGTTTGTTAGAGATAGTTTTAAGCGAATACAAGTCCTCTAACTTTTTCCAAAGCTCTTTCATGATATCAAGTTTACCGACCTTTCTCAAAAAAGCATCAGATAGGTGTAAAATAATTGATGTATAAGTAAGCTCAAATCATCTTTTTGTTCCTCTGATAAATAAGTGAAAAAAATTGTTAGTAATAGCTTTTGAAACATTTTGTTGAACTAAAATTCTCCTCATTTTCTATTACCAGATGGATAAATCCACTTTCCCATTGAAAACCCCTAAAAAAATGTGCATTCATTTTTTAACACACCAAGAAATTGTGAATTAACAATAAGTCACTACAAGTAGTCCTAAAGTCAAAAGAAATCTAACAGGATTAACAAAAATGCAACAAACAGGAATTACGCCAACACACACTTATAAGCAACTTCACACCTCAATCACGCAAGCAGATAAGACAGTTAAAACCTAAGTTCTTGGCTTCTTGCAACGGCAATGATTACCCCTTCACGGTAACCCCAATCCTAATTGATGAGTTCCGGAGTGGCTCGAAGAACGTTGACCCGTTGCATGTGCCCGCTGGACCAATAACGAGGCAAAGAGCCAAAAGAATCAAGCAGGCAATGCAAGGATTCATGCAAGCGTGGATGGATGAGTGCTCGAGTGCAAAGACCTCATTTACGTTGCATAACAAAGTGGAAGAGGAACCAAAGTTGTTACTAGGCATTTGGATCAAAGAACAACAAGAAATTGGGGCAGAAGCGTTCTCACGGCCGTAACACCCATTTTTACAGCCGTAAAATCATCTTGGCTAAAATTGTGCAGAAAGGCAGTCACGGCCGTAAACCATGATCTCACGGTCGTAACATCATCAAGACAAAATTATGCAGAAGAGGACTTACGGCCGTAAATATAGTTTAGTAGTTTTTATTTTTTTGTTCAAAAGGTCACTTACGGCCGTATATAAATTTGTCACGGCCGTAACATATGTTTTAAATTTTTAATCCGTAGCTTACTTACGACCATAAACTCATAAGTTACGGCCGTAACTTAGGTGCCGCAATTTAAGATAATGTTAGGCGGTGTGGTTTATTTACAATTCTAGTTTATTTAGGTTGTTTTATTTTGTTAGCCTATATATAGGGCTTCATTCAGCATTGTAAAATACACAACTTTTATTCTTGAGATTAATGATATTGAAGGTGAGATATTCCCTTAATTTTCTTCTTGTTCTCGTTGAACAAATTTGAACTTATCAAAGGATTTGACAACCTTTGTGGCATTCCCCCTTTGTGGTTCTTATCTCCGCATCGTAACGGGTTTTGGGTTTAATATACCCATAATTCTTGCGTCATGAGGTCGGGGTTGCATTGTTATCGTCTACTATCTTGGATTTTAGAACTTTCCGGCGTTTAATTCCGCGTGTTCTTGGTGATCCCCATATCGGATCACATCACTAATGATCAACCTACACGATGGTTTTCTTTTGTAGGATTTTAAATGGGATAAGCAAATTTACCTAACGGACCAATTTGCCGGTCCGTAAATTAGGAGAGAGGCAATTTTTTTCAACTTTAGGACGTCACTTTTCATTCTAAAACTTTCAGCAACGGTAGCAATACAACAACCAATGATCGATTCCCGAATCACCAGGGACAAAATTATCCTAATTAAAATTCAAAACCTGAAACAAAAATCTAACACCAAAAAAATATTAGAAATGTCAAAAATAACAAACTACGTGAAGAAATAGTCGTCGAAAAATGTAACGCGCCCACACGCATCGTCGTTGGAGGTCTAAGTTGTCCACGTGCCGCCGGCCGAAAAAACTCGTTGGACCAGTTTGACTATCTTATCTTGCTGAGTGGCCGGAAATCAAGATTTTCAGTCTGGTTTTTCAGTAGTATTTTTTTTTTTTGCAGCTTACCTCTTCCATTTCTGTCCTTTTTTGGAACGATTTTGGCTCTTTTTTCAACTGTTTCTGCCCAGATTTCACACTTAACTTTGCTCCGATACTATTATAAATTGTTGGTCCACTTGAACACCAAATCGGGTTCTGTTGACTCTCTACAACTAACACTAACACTAACTTCAAGTTCGACTCAATCCAACCAAACACCTTGGTTGCCACAATATTAATCTAAGTCACACAAGGATTATAGAGATAAACACAATATCCATGGTTTAAAAAGGCGAGGCGGAGGCGCGCCTTGAGGCCTGCCTCACTGTGAGGCGCACAACCTACGCCTAGAGGCACTGATTTAGTGCTATTTTAGGTGGAAAGTACGCCTCAGTGATTGAGGCGTACACCTCGCGCCTCACACTCCTTGAGGTGTGAGGCATTCTAAATGGATTTTTTTCTTTAAATGCTTTGGACCGTGGCCCATCATTACAAAAAATACGTTAGACCCAATTTGACCTCTTAGTTTATCAAAAATTGAAATCAAAAAAATATTTTAGACTCAATTTGGACCATCAATACAAAAAATATATTTTAGACTTATGCCTATTAAAAAAAACTAAAACCCTATATATTCCTCTACCCCCACTTCCCACGTTCTTATTCCTGTTATTATCCCATCATAGTGCCAAGTCTATAAATATACATAACTACTTCCTTTGATTATCATCATTAAAAACTTTTTATAGACATATTTATGCACTGATTAGTTATCAAAATTTAAAAAATAATGTCACCTGTTTGTAAACTATATTATACATGCACCTCACCTGCAGTTAGCCCATCATGTTCTCTCTCCCCCTCTCTTAGTCTAAACAATGAATTTGAAGTTATGCAATTAGCAATCTAATCACGTAATGCATGGTTGATGTTTATGTTTGGTTTTTTACTTCTATTTTAGGTTGTTTTTATGTCATCTAATAATTTTTTTGAAATAAGATGCTTTTATATTATCTTATAATATTTTTACTAAATTTTCGATTTGTAGTGAGGCTTACGCCTCGCCTCGCAAAGAAAACCCGCCTTGGTACCTAGTTCCGTCTTTTTAAACTATGACAATATCACAAAGGGAGTAGAGGGATGAAGAAGACAAGTAGTGGAAGACCTCAAGAACTCCAAGAACGACTGTAACTTTCCCACTCTCTTGCAATTTCAAACTCAAAGGCCAAATGAGACAAAGGTAGGTTAGAGCATCTCCAATAGACAAGGTAGGTTAGAACATCTTTAAATTTAAAGAGCAAGTTTTTTTGATACACTTCAACAAACTCTTTATTTTTAGATTTTTATTTCACCTTTTCAAAAAAATATTTATTATCTTTCTCTATTTTTAGTTAATATCCCTATTTTATAATAAAAGAGTAGCTTTTGAAACCAGTATTCATAAGACAAATAAGCCACAATTTTGAAACCACTATTCATAAGCCAAATATCCCTATATATAATATATATATATCCCTATTTTCCCTTCCCTATATATTAAAAGAGCAAGTTTTGAATCTACTATTCATAAGCCAATTTGAGCTGTATAGGTCATTTGAGCCATTTGAACCGTATAAGTCATTTGAGCTATTCTTTTCTTTTCTTTTTTCTTGATTGGTTATTTCTTTTTCTTTTCTTTTTTTTTTTTTTTTGGCACTCTGATTTTAACTTTAGGTGTATCCGACATATTTCACTTTGATTTGAAATGCAAGTTTCTTATTATATGGCATTCGATTCAATTTCTCATTTTCCAGAATATTGAATCGACTTTTATACTACACTATTAAATATATCGTTAAAATGATGCACGTGCGTTTCACTTGTATATTTTAAAAATCAATTGCCAATGAAATCAAATATTTAATAAAGAAAGTTAATGTATGGAACATTGAAACTTTAAATTCTTTAAATGCATTAATTAATAGTGTGAATTTGACTTTCCAAATTTGGAGAGTTAAACTCTAACTCTAAATTAAAATGTTAAATTAAAAAGGTCTAGAACTTTAAGGGTTAGCTCTCTAAAGTAAAGAGTATTTTAAGTTTAAGGAGTTTGTTGGAAATGTTCTTATATACTAATATTGGGCTAGGTCAAACATTACTTAGCCTTTGGTAAAATTTGTTTATAAACAACAGCCACATGGCTACATTTTATTGGACAATCTTTTGAAAGGACAACAATTTCAGTTGGTCAAATATTATCGTTCACCATTTTTTACTTTTCAAAAAATGGATCAACGAAATGTTATAAACAATATTTGTAAATAACAGTTTATAAACGGTTTACCAAACAAAGGCTTAATTACTAAAGCTCAATATACATAACTAACCTAAGAGCATCTCCAATGCACAATATGCACTATGTCAATTGGGGTTGACGTGACAATGAAATTGACAGACTCCTAGAGAATGTGGATAAATTAACAGAGAAGTCTTAAATTTCACATCCAATGGTTCCGTCTACACTTAAATATGTTGATTGTGTGGCATTTTTCTTAAATTTAAAATAATAACTTAGTAACAAAATGATTAATATAATATTAAACTTTTCGTTATTATAAACTATAAATATTATTTTCTTGAACTATATTTCATTTTTATATTTTATTTTGGTAGTTAAATTTATTATGAGATTGTTTATTTTTAATTATTACAGACAAAAAATTATTTATTAATCTTAAATTATTATTAGTTTGTTAAGATATTTCAATTACTGATATTTTTATATTACTCTATTTAGCGATAATTTTTTATTGATAAATGAAATTTATTAAAATGCATTTTTTTAAAATTATTAATCTTAAATTTAATATAATCATGAAAAGTTTGAATGAAAGTAATCAAACAATGTTTGATCAAAGATAATTTTCAATAAAAATCTTAATGCTATGACGCCCACGCCCCTTTTTAATATATTTAATTAAAGTAATTATAAAATAAATTAATGGTGACTCATTCAGACAGACCATCAATATGTAGACGGAGCACTCGACATTATTTTTTTTTTTTTCCGTCATGTCAACTTAACATTGTAATAGATATTGTGCATTGGAGAGACATTTTTAACTCATCTCGTCAAATTGCTGAAGTATCAAGTCTTTTTTCTTAATTGACGAAGTGCATTGGAGATGCAAAGTCTAGACATGAGATCAACACGATTGGGCATCTCCAAGTGTGTCACAAGCAACTAATTAATTAAATTGCTTCCAATGATCTCAAGTCAATATCGAGTCAGGCTATTCATTTTGGTGTCGATATAATCTCACAAACGTTTTAACATCATCGCCCGCATTTATTGTGTATCAAAAACCCAACGACAATGATATATATCCTATCATCTAAATTATTTGTTCTTACTTTTTGTAGGCTAGCACTAAGGTGTATTGACCATAACACTATCAAGTTTTTGAAGTGTGGATGATATTCATATCTTTTCGTTTTATATTTACATACATTAGATGGTATAACCTATTGTATGTAGAACTTCTAATAATATCACAATTGAAGAAGAATATATATTCCTAACACTGAAGACGCCGGATAACTGTAAGATTAAATACTTTACTACAGCAGGCAGCGAGGATTAATTTTTATGGCTAGATTTTCAGGGCTTTTTTTTAGGTGAAAAGTGAGGGATGATATTGGATTTCCAGACGGATAGGATAGGTAAAGGATGCACAATAGTTTGGTCATAGAGATGAAAATGCAGAGTTGAAGGGTTCCTCATGGGTGATGATTGATAACCAAGAAAGTATCACCTGGAATTATTGGGCTGTTTTCTTATTTTGTCTGTTTGAATGGATGATACATGTAGAATGGTATATTAAGCTTTAATGGGAGTGCTTAAACTGAATGAGGACGTTGAAGAAAAAGAGAAGAAGCTAAGGAGAAGAGAAAATCACCTTTGCCAATGATCGGTAAATTCGCACAAGACAATATCATGTCTTCACGGATAAATTCTTTATTTGAAGATTCATGTTTCTATAAATGCCACAGTAATTTCATTATATTCCAGTACACAGCTTAAAATTTGGTGAAAGTATATAGTTAAGCAATTCTCTATACTGAGAGCTTGCCATGCAACTTTTAAGCTTAGCCAACATGCTATAAGATTCTCCTACAGATTTTAGAAGATAAAATAATATCAAGTACATCTGCATAACCTAATCAAACCTGTGGACTAAAGATATTACCCACGTCCTAAGACCACATTTCTCTTTATAGTACAGAATAAATGTTAAATGCAAATTATTCCTTAACTTTATGCTACTACCTTCGGTAGGAACTGACATCCTTGGTTTAGTTTTGTGATTAAAAGGTATTGGGTCAATTTTTGTCAACAGCATGTTGACTTTAATTTCCACCAAGTGCCAAAAAGCACATGGACATACGGTGGGGTATTCTCGCAGGGATACTTAAATGCTTAATTAATAATTGACAATCTAAAAATTGTGGAGATAATTGAATGTGAGGAAATATTTAGGAGTGTATGTTTTGTGTTATTTTGAACTTCCCTGAAAGTCTTGTAGAATGTTTAATTATATTGTTGATTCATTAGCATTTTACTGAGATATGGTGGCTTTGTCTGTAATTTAACTGGGTAAAGTAGATTTCTCTTTGCTTTCGTTCAAATCCTTAGTAGCAATGTTTATATATATGTAGGCTCTGTTCTTTAAAAATCAATGATTTATAAATTTGTTTATTTATGTTTTTTAGGTAAGTGTGGTTAAAAAGTGGAGAAAGAAAATGTGTGTTGTTAAAAAGTAGTTTGAGAAATTATGTTGTTTATAAATTGTAATGATTGCATTGTAGAACAAAGTATTATAAATATATTTATTTCCTCATTATTTGTCTTTTTAATTAATGGGTTTTAAGTATCTTGTTTTTGCATTTCTGGAATTTTTTGTTAGGGTTGCAAATCGTTTTGGAATTTGAATCTTGGAAATGGGATTTGAGAAGGAATAGTTTTTATAATTACATGTGATAAATTCTAGGATCCTTGGTGCTTTGAAAGCTTGATTTCATACCAGTACTCCTACATTTCATATTTCTACAGGGCTTCATTAAGCAATATATATAAAAAAGGTTCATTATCATGTCTTGAATTATTTGGCTGAACAATGTAATATGATAATCATTAGAATCCATTTCCGGTCCACTCATACTGTGTTCCTCACCAAGAGAGATGTCTTTGGAAGGCTTTCATTATGTCATCAAGGCAACAAGTCTGAATTACTCATATAATGGGAAAGAAATCAAAGAAATAGATGGAGAATCTGATTACAACTAAATCTGCAAATCACTATAGTTATTGCAATGACATATGTTTTTTCTTATTTGCAGCTAGACAGGGAATCATGCTAAGAGGAGAATGAAGCAGGACCTAAAAACAGCATTTGCTTATTCGTCCTCACATTTTAGATACAAAGAGCCGACAGGTACAATAATGTTGACTTGTCTTGATCATGTGCAGGAAATACATTGTGAAAGATGTCTCAAAAATCAAATAATAGTGGATGATTTACCCATTGGTTATCTAATTAATCTCAAGTGATTTTTTTTTATTTTTTTTTTGGGCACTTTTAGAAGTTGTATCCTGTGAAGTATGAAACAGTCACAATACATCCTGACCTAAGTTACCTGATGAGTCTGCAGTTTTGGTGTTGCTTCACCTTTCTCACTTTTCGTCGAATTGTTGAATATTGTGGCATTGAGTTGGAGTATTATAGCATCCATCTCTTGATTAATGTTTGTATATTTACTTATTTTCACATTTTCAGACTGTAGATACAGAGATGAACTGTGTGCAGATGAGATATACCTAGGATGCTATTGTGTCGTCCAGGCTTTAAGGATGACCAAAATGTGTTTAGCTGATATCAATAGCAAGATAAATATATATTCTTTTACATACTTCTAAAGCATGTTTAGTAAGTGTTTTTAAACAGTTGAAATTAAAAATAAATGTAATGAGTGGTGAAAAATAGAGCACTCGTGAATTCCTCAAAAATTTGTGGACAAGAAGTGGTCTAACTATAAGAGCATCTTCAATGCTTCACACATTGTTGTCTATCAACTATGTGTCACACAAAAATTTATGAGTCCCATTATAATATCTCATTTTCCCACCCTCTCTCTTCTACTTTCTCCATTTTTTTCTTCACTTTTTCTCGCATTCCCACTTCACATCATCCATAATCATACATCCTACTTCACACTTTTCACTATTTTTTTATTAATTACTTGAAATTGTGTCTCTTCGTTTTCACTTTTCTCGCTCGTTTTCTACTTTTAAATTTAAACTACACATCCTCTTTACATCTTACGCTTAAAATAATATATTCAATGTTTTCAAACCCGACCAAACTGAGAGAGTGGATCAAGGGTCAGAGGGTCAACTCGAAATCGACACAGGGTTGACTATATATTTTTCATCCAATAGACATCCTCACATTTCATTGGAGATGCTCTAAATAGTTTATAAGAGCGGAACCTAGGAGAAGCCTAATCTACTCTTAATTTATGATGTACTAAATAGTTTATAAGAGCGGAACCTAGGAGAAGCCTAATCTACTCTTAATTTATGATGTAGTGACAAGTGAGATCTTACAATAGTTGACTGCTTCATACAAACAATGGCATATATGAGATCAAAATCAGATATCTGAGTTCTTTGGATGGATTAATGCTACTTGTAGATTATAAAGAAGATAACAAAAAATGAGGTGACGGTATTGTGTGTTAATTTAAGAGTTGATGTGATAGATATAAAATGATAAGATTGTATTATGTGTTTATTATGTCAAATTCTTTGTCAACCTCCAAATACAAGTAGTATGATTCGATTTGGTTGTCCTCTCTATTCTTGGAAAGGAGAACTCATCTGTTCCCATTCTGTCTCTTCCCCTTCAAGAAAAACATAAAGCAATTTTTATTTTATTTTTTAAAAAAGAGTGAGTCAAAATTAAGCTCAAGTGGTGGCAAGAGGTGTTAAATGGTGAATCGGGAAGATTTGCTATGTTGGTAGATTTGGATGATTGGAAGATTTGCTATGTTGGTAGATTTGGATGATTGGAAGATTAGCTATGTTCATAGATCAGTTACTTGAGCACCACACCTACAAAAGGCAATGCACACATTCTAACTCTAACTTCCGGGGAATTTGAGCACCACGCCTATACTCTGTACAAAATTCTTCCAGACTGTACAAAATTTTTCCAACCAATTTTAGAAGAGCTAATAATTCATCGATTTTGCTCTGTTGCCCGACATCCAATGAAAATACGCTCGGACACTTGACGCACCTCCATTGGAGGTTGGGCAACATACTGTTGCCCAACCTCGGGCAATAGAGCAGCTCTGAATAATCCATTATGTGAAAGTGAGATGAGAAATTTTACCATTAATAGTAATTTATTGTCCACTAAATTAAAACGAAACATGATAAATTTCTAAAATGTATGTCATAATGATAATGGTACAATTAAAATAAAATAAACATTCTATTGAACCAGAAGTCAATCGGATGAAAATATTATTGTTGGTGACCGGTAAGACCATATTGGATCGATCAATAAACTGTACAAAATTATTGAGAATTCGAAGCATAATAAATGAAGAAATAGGAGATTCTTCGATCCAAAAAACCCTCATATGTAACTTGTTCTCAATAAGTTGGTTATGAATGTTTTCAAAATAAGTTGGTTATTAGACCAACACTAGCTAAAATTGAGATCGAATCTCAATAAGTTGGTTATGAATGTTTTCAAAATAAGTTGGTTATTAGACCAACACTAACTAAAATTGAGATCGAATCCCAAGTTTATCTAGAATGTATTAAGGGTGAACTATAGGCTCACTAACTCTCCATGTGAACTATCTAGAAATATTAAGATTTGTGGACTATTCAGATAAGGCAGATTTTTGGTTTATAAACCAAATTTTAAACTACACAATTCTCCAAATCAATTTCTAACCCTACACATTCTCTCTCTCTCTCTCTCTCTCTCTCTCTCTCTCTCTCTCTCTCTCTCTCTCTCTCTCTCTCCATTTTTTAACAATCTATCTACCTAAAAAAGCGTGCAAAAAACTAATTTTAAACCCAAAACCTATTCGAAAAGAGGCATGATTATATGTGTTAGAGGACAGTGGTCCTAATTTCGTTTGGTCCAGCTCGAAAAAGTTCGTGATGCAACTTTTACTGTGAAACTAAATTATAAAAAAATGGAGGTCTATGGTGGTAGTTGTTCACTGATATCTCGTGATACGATATACGCTCGCAAGTGTACGGGATAGTGAAAAGTACCTAGGAGTCCGAATTATCGTTCTCACAAGGACTGCTATTAATTAACGAAATATCTTAGTTCTAGACCTTATTTGAACAACCAAGAGAATTTGAGATTTTAAATTAAAACTAAGAACATAAACTAAAGAAGTAAATTTGCAAAATTTTTTTGTTTCTAAAAATGATTGTAAGGTAGTTGAGATTCACGATTTCATCTAGTCAATTAAATAAACTTCAATTCCATGTTTTATTCCCTAATTATGTACTCGGTCGAATTCACTAATTTATATTGAAATTTCTCTCTCGAGTTTAAATCAATTATACCTAAATAAGTCAATTATGTATATTTACAGCGAGTTCAAATATTCCTTATCTAAATGCAATAAGCACAAGAATTCACACACGACCGCAATAACAACAAAAGTATATCTCTATCTCTTGTTCAATTATCGGATTTATTACCACGTTCAAAGTTATTAACCCACCTCTCGGATTATGGATATAACTCAATAAATCATGAATTGGTGATCAAGCAATTCAAGCATTAAGAACAATAATAAATCAATACATACAACAAAACATTAAAACTACGGAACTTGGAATTAAAATAATATGATTGGGTTACATCGTTCATCCCAACATGGAGTTTAGTTACACATCATTAATAAAGAACAAGAGTAATAAAAATAAATGTTTATTGAAAATAACAATAGAGAATGAAAAACTTGCACCAAGTTTTAATTCTTCAATTATCTTCAATTCACGTCCCTATGCGATGCTTGATTCCCCAAGAATTTGATGTTGAATTCTCAATTTTAGCTCATTCTTTATAGAAGCAAAGGTTCTGATTTTCGTGAAAGACATGTTTCTTATATAGTTGGTGAAGGGACCTAGTTGAAGAAGGAAAGAAATTCGCCAAACCCGGGCGCGAGTCTTTTCTTGTATTTGCACAGTGTTCAGTATTTTGATCATATCTTTCTATTCACTTATCCGATTGAGGTTATTCAAAGTGCGTTAGAAAGATAACTTAAATGTCTACAATTCTTCCTTAAATAGGATTTTCCCAATTCGAACGTTTACTACCCTAAAATTTGGTATAATGTCCGATTAGAAATTTGTCCAGAATCTTTTGCGGTTGGAATCAATTTTATGGTAATATTCTTATCATATTTCATTTCTTTTTTGATTTCTACTTGCATCTAATTAACTCCTAAAAATCCTCAAAATATCTTCTTGTGATCCAAATCAATCACTGGATATTTGCAAGTTGGTATTTCGTGTTTAATTTGCTCTTCAGTCCTTTAACTTCTAATTTATTCACTTTCGTACCATAGATGATTCTCGATTGTTGTCATAAACTCCTCAATTTCTCAATTAAGCTCCAATTAGCATCTAATTGTGCATTTTTCTCATCAATTGCTTCATTCTTCATTTTTTTGGGATATTTTCTGAAAAGTAAACAAACAGACAGACAGATTAAATAGTAAATATTCTAAAACGACAATTATTTCTTCTAATTTTGGCATATAAATAAGTGTATAAAATACACTTATCAGTAGCGAAGTGATCAAAGCTAGGGCCTTGTAGCCCACCATTAGTCCCTACGAGGGAACGGGGGTAGCCCCGCGTTATGGACCTATTTTATTTTTGGCCCTTATGTAATTTAGAATTTCTATATTATTGTAAATAGGAGTCCTCTGAATACAATCTTTTGTAGTATCATTACTACCATATTTTCGTAGATAAATTATGTAGAATTCTTAATCCTAAATTTGAATGATTTTTGTTTTATGTTTGATGTATGTATGTCACATTTTAAAATTAATTGTTCAAGATTGAATGAAAAATATTAAATATCAAATGGATAAAATTACGAATGCACTAATTTACATTACAATTTCACGAAGTAGGAAATAAATATTTGAATAATTGTGTTTACAATTTATTTAAGATGCTAAAAAAATTGTCACTAGGGTAGGGTATAGATGGAACTCTACGTATTTATTACTGAAATCATATGAAGGCTACGAACACATAATCATCGAATGTTATAACAGTAGAACTCTAAAAAATGACAATAAGTTTATGTTAACAGAAATTGATTTTGAATTTTCTTTTGAAGTCAAAAGGTTTTTTGACAAGTTTTCATGATTCAACAAATATATTATTTGAGGTATACTACACACTACTTCAAGAGTTGTTAAACATCTTTTTATTATTGCAAGTTGGACCTCCAATTATGACATTCTTGATTCTACAAAATGGAGAACAAGATTATGAAGAGATTGTTGGAAAATAACATCATGGTATTGAAGATTCAAATCTTGGGATTGAAGAATATTCAAAGCAAGAAATGGTTTTGTATCTACTCCTTACACTAATATTCCGGTGAGAATTTTGAAATCTTTCGTTTCATTTTTCATTATAGAAGTGTTGTGTTAAATACATTAGTTTTGTTATAAAGACGAAAAAAGTATATATATTTTCCCAATTTAATTAGAAGATCGATTATTTAGTGGATTTGTGTTATTGATTGTTATTACATTCTTATTGATTATTTGAATATTTGATCACTTCCTAGATAATATATTATTTATTATGTAGTCGAAATAGGTCTAGAACATTGCAATTATCATGACAATGCTCAATAAGAATTAGGAGTGATAGTTTATGATAATCGTGCAATCAAATGGATAATCGTGCAATTGATGATTGCTTTGCATATGAATTTTGAATAGGGATATTTTGGATTGTACTTAGAAATATGTTTGGCCTACCTTGAGAGATATAGTTGAATAAAATTAAATTATCGACTGTCAATTATAAAAACAATTACACTAAATAGCATATGCCGAGAATTGGCATGAGAGAATAAAAGGGTAAAGCTAGATTCTCTACACACTCTTCTTATACGTAGTGTTCAGGTGTAATTAGGTAATCATTATGTCACGTGAACAAAAATCAATCTTTCTTTGTTTTTCTTATTGGATTTGATATCGAATTAGTACAATTCAACTTAAAATTTATTTTTAATGGAACGTTACTCTCATTACTAAACTAATGTCAAGAATCTCGTATACACTTGTGAAATTTTATTATTTGAGATTGTTTCAATTTTTTACTTTGGACAAGTATGTTTATTTGATGAGGTGGAAAATAATTTATGATTAAGTATTATTGCATATATGATAAGATTTTGTTCATGTTTATGATTTGTATTTGATTTGTGATTCCATTATTTATTTTTAGGTGGGAGAGGATCTTTGATTAGGTATTGTATATGTAGTTGCATATTTGTTTATACTTTCATTTCTTTATATTTACCTTTTCATAGTTACATTATATATTTGATTGGTGATTTTAATTTTTGATAATTACCTTTATTTTATTACTTTTTTTTCTAGATAGACTTATTATTTATGAGTGACATGTCAGGGAATTCAAGATCGATTGTTGTATACGTGAAAAGAGCACGTAAGAAAGAAGAGAGTTCGAGATTAAGGCTATGTTTGATTCCTTTTTAAATCAAAATTCTTTCTTTCTCATACTCATTTTCAATAGCGTTCACATAATAAAATACAACATTGCTATATTAACAAAGTTTTTGACAAAGAGCTTGACAAAAGCTCTCACATAAGAGATGGGCATTGCTCTTGAACTTTAACAAAGCTCTTTGTCAAGAACTTTGTTAAAATAGAATAATTCAATAAATTATTCTACGCTTAATTTTTTTCTTATATTTCAACCATACATTGTTCAAAAAATTATTATTCAAAAAATTAGTTTCTCATCAAATTGCCACTAAAGTATTGTAAGTGAGTAACAATTTAATGGTATTTGTGTTAGAGTTATTATATTTTTTTTATTTCTCTAGAATGAACATTTTTTGTGCTGAGCTAGATAATGCACAAATTGTAGGGATTTTGATCCACGAGGTGTAGATATTTTAAGAAAATAATTTTTAAGATGACTATTTTGAGATGCTATAAGATAAATTTCATTGAATATAATTTTAACAACAAAATAAAGAAGTGATAAAATATATAATCTTTTGTCATACCATTTTCTACTAGTTCTTTTGCACCCTCAAAGATCTTAGACATAGATTTTTTATTTTATATATTTAACAAGATCATTAAGTTGACACATTAGCTAGAATCGAATCGAAGAATCTTAGAAAGAGTTTCATTAGGAGAAATGGAAAATATTTGCAAAGTGCTCAATGAAATTTATTTTTCACTTAAGTGCAAAAATAACTTTATTTTTCCTTAAAAACACAATGAAATTGTTTTCTCATAGGATGGGTGGGAAAAAGATTTCCGTAGAAAGTATTTTTATTTTCTTTTTCCATTCCCAATAAAACACATCCTTATTATTTAAGCGATAAAAGATTATGTCTATACTATGTCCCTACATTTATCTTAGAGCCTGTTTGATACTATAGAAAAAATGCAAAAAAGAAAATTTTACACCAACTCGTGGGATCCAAGATTTGAAAATTAATAAAATAATGGAAAAGTCTGACTTCAGTACAGTACAAGTTAGAGTGCGCAAACATTTTTCATTCATGGACGAGTCTACCCTCTATTCTAATTTTTGGGATAAAGACACGTTTTGTAATGACTTTCAAAAAAAAAAAAAGGCATATATGGTTATTCTCTATTCGTTGAAAAAGGTTGATTGCTTTTAATATTTTATTGAGTGTGTGTTTGGTATTGTTTAAAAAGTATTTTTTAAATAAATAGTAATTTTTAGAAGAATAGATGATTAAAATTTAATTGAAAAATAAAATATTATAGACTTGACTTTCAATGAATGATTGAGATTGAGTACTGTAGAAAGAAAAACAAATTAAAGAGTACCAAACAAAGCCTGAATGTTTTCTGCATTTCAAATATATGATTCAATGGGGTCCATTAGTTATGAAAAATCACCAAATTCACAATTTATTTGTTAGCAAACAAACTCTTAATTGACAAAAAAATCACAATCTCCTTCATCTTCTCGCTTCTTTTCATCCTCCCCTTTCTATTTGTTCTTGTATGTGCCTTGGAGTTTCAAATTGGTTGAAACTATCGCTCAATTGGTTTCCATGTGCAAAAAGTCGCGCATATAGATTTGAAACTTTCGCTCAATTGGTTCCTTCCTGTGAGCAAGAAGTCGTGTATACAGAATTCATTTTGATAAAAAATCAGGGAATCTTTATATTCATCCTGACCATTGATTCTCTGAGTTTATTTTATCAAACTTTACTGGTGTTAAAATAATGAAAAAAATAAATTAAACTTCCTTAGCAAAATATTTGAAAAATTGGGTTCCTAAGAAGGTGGATAATATAATACTTCCTCCGTCCCACAATAATATGCTCGTTTTTCTTTTTTTGTTTCAAATTATATATTATTTTACCTGTTAAAAGTATATTAATGTCTTAATTTTCTAATATACTCATATTTATTGTGTGTTTGATTTTATAATTTTTTTGGAAAAGAAAAAGTCTTGAAAAATCGTGTAGTTAAAAAGTGGTTTGAAAAGTAAAAAGTTGTGGGCTTGATTTTTTTGAATGGTTGAAATTGATTACTGTAGAAAAAAGTAGATTTTATGAAAAAATTATAAAATCAAACAAGGGCTTAATGTACATTATTATCAATAAAATGAAATACTCATTATTTAATTTAGGAGTATATTAATAGTAAAATATAAATAATTTATAATGGGTAATAAGCACAAATGGTCCCCAACCTTTAGATTTCTTGCGAAAATGGTCCCCAACGTTTGGATTTTTGCATTTATACCCTCAGAATCACCAAACGTTGCGAAAATGGTCCCTACCGTTAGATTCCGTTAATTTTTTCCATTAAAAAGTGTAAATAGCACAAATGGTCCCTAACCTTTGGGTTTTTTACGATATTAGTCCCTAACATATTAAGGTCACGTTTGACATTTTTAGTTTGTAACCTCCAAACGTTTGGCGTATTTAGTCCCTAATATATTAAGCCCCTATACGTTTGGCATATTTAGTCCCTAACATATTAAACCCCTATTTGAAAATAATTATTTCAAATAATATGATTTGTAATTGTAATTTTTTGAAGAATTTGTTGTTAAAAAATTGAATTTATTTGTAAATTATTTTGTTGCTAGAATGTGTGGTTAAAAAGAAGTTTTAAAAAATAAAATTTATTTTGAATTTCTAAAATGTACAATAAAATATTTAACAAAAATTCATCGCCTAAACCTATTGGAAAAAAATACTGAATCCATGGAATATAAACAAACAAATACATTGGACATTATTTTAGAAATTGAATAAAAAATATGCTTGTATCAATTCTATTTTCGATTTTGAGAACTGATCAATATCGATTTTCGAAATTTCATTTTTTTTTAAAAACTCATTTTCTTCCACACGTTCTATTAATATTTTTTTAAATTTATGCATAAATTAAAAAAAATTACGTTTTAAATAATGTGGTTTGTAATTGTAATTATTTAAAGAATTTGTGATTAAAAAGTAAAAGAAAAAAATTGAATTTATTTGTAAATTATTTTATTGATAGAATGTGTGTTGAAAAAAAATTTTAAAAATAAAGTATATTCTAGATTTTTAAAGTGCAAAGTAAAATATTTAACAAAGATTCACCGCATTAACATTTCAACTTATTGATAAAAAAAATAATAAATTTATGGAATATAAACAAACAAATACATTGGACATTATTTTAGGAATTGAATAACAAATATATTTTTATCAATTCTACTTTCGATTTAGATTTTCGAGAATCGATCGATTTGAAAAGTAAGTTCCAGAATTTTGGTTAAAACGTAATTTTTTTTTTTAATTTATACATAAATGAAAAAAATATATTAATAGAACGTGTGAAAAAAAAATGAGTTTTGAAAAAAAATGAAATTTCGAAAATCGATATTGATCAGTTCTCAAAATCGAAAATAGAATTGATAAAAACATATTTTTTATTCAATTTCTAAAATAATGTCCAATGTATTTGTTTGTTTATGTTTCATTGATTCATAATTTTTTTTCCAATATGTTGAAGCGGTGAATTTTTGTTAAATATTTTATTGTGCATTTTAGAAATTCAGAATAAATCTTATTTTTTAAAACTCGTTTCTAACCACACATTCTATCAATAAAATAATTTACAAATAAATTCAATTTTTTAACAACAAATTCTTCAAAAAATTACAATTACAAACCATATTATTTGAAATAATTGATTTCAAATAGGGGCTTAATATGTTAGAGACTAAATATGCCAAACGTATAGGGGCTTAATATGTTAGGGACTAAATACGCCAAACGTTTGGAGGTTACAAAATAAAAATGTCAAACGTGACCTTAATATGTTAGGGACTATTATCGTAAAAAACTCAAATGTTAGGGACCATTTGTGCTATTTACACGTTTTTAACGGAAAAAACTAACGGTATGGATCATTTTCGCAACGTTTGGTGATTCTGAGGGTATAAATGCGAAAATCTAAACGTTGGGGACCATTTTCGCAAGAAACCTAAAGGTTGGGGACCATTTGTGCTTATCCATTTATAATTCTAACGTACGTTAAATTATATTTTTTTATCTGTATAAAAATAAAAATGTGTTGTGAAACTATCAAAATTCTAAACACAAGAATTAGAGAGAGATTGAGAACTAGAGAGAAGGATGAGAATTCTTTCTTGATCAAGAATTGGTACAATTCATTACAATGAATATAGGCCTATTTATAGGAAAATATAGGAGTTAAATATAAGTCATTAATACATTAAATATAGTAAATATTAGGTAATATTGGATGTGATGTAATGAAATTAGGTAATGATTTCATAGCACTCCCCCTTTAATGACTTATTGCTCAATAGCTCAATTGTCTGCCTCGTTAAAACCTTGCTAAAAAAATCCAGTGGGATAAAACTTGAGCGAAGGAAAAAGAGTACAGCTACTCCCCCTGATGTTGGCCATCATTAATCATTGAGTCTAATATCCAAAATGACATCAACGATAAGTAGTACAAATCATGTACTGGAAACTTCGAATTATGAAGTGCTGAAGTGCTTCATTGCTTTATTGCTGTATTGCTTCAGTGCTTTAGTACTTTAGTGTTGTAGTGTTTTAGTGCTGCCTTGCTTTAGGTCTTTAGTGCTGCCTTGCTTTAGGTCTGCCTCGTTAAAACCTTGTCAGTAAAACCCAATGGGACAAAATCTGAACGAAGGAAAAAGAGTACAGCCGCTGCCTCGTTAAAACTTTGTCAGGAAAACCCTGTGGGACAAAAACCTGGACGAAGGAAAAAGAGTACAGCATGACAGCATGATTCTCCCCCTGAAGTGTGCAATCAAGTATTCATGAACCTTTTGAATAATGATATCATCTTTCGTCTGGAATATGTATATATGAAAATCTTCTTGTGTGTAGCCGATATCATAACGTTCTTCATAAGATGTGTATGATTTTCTTCATTTTGTTGATATCATTCCAGCACAATTTAAAGAGAGAGTTTGTTGTTGAATTATAACTTGCAGATAGTTGTGACAATGTCTCAAAAACCTTGCTTGGAAAACCCTGTGGGACAAAACCTTAGCGAATGGAAAAAGAGTACATTATTCTCATTGATACGCCATAATTGTTCCATAATTGCTGTCTCATTAAAAACCTTACTAGGAAAACCCTGTGGGACAAAACCTCAGTTAAGGGAAAAAGAGTGCAGTGCGTATTTGTTCCCTTCATAGGAATATCATAAGTATATTAATGCAATCTTAAATTATTTCAACAAACATATAGTTTGTGATGAGCTTTTATAAATAGTTTATAACTCATTTATGAAGTCATAGCTCATTTACTGAACATGCTATATCAAGCAATGTTTAGTTAGTTGACTGATTACATTACTCAAATCTAGAATTGATTCACTTCTATCAAAATCTAGAATTCACTTCTGATGAATAATTAAATATTCATTTCCAAATTCACTTCTAGTGAATATTCATTTTCCAAATTCATTTTCCGAATTCATTTTCCGATGGATAATATAATTTTGCATATTGAAAATCAATTGCATGCCCAAATATTCAAATATAATAATAGTACACTCCAATTTCATTTTCAACATATTATATTATGGGGTTATATGTATCATATCATTCTTCATGTGATTTTATTTTAAGAATCACATTTCATTCTATAATGATATTATTTTGGGCAAATTGAATCTTTCAATGATTTATACATGTACGTTCTTGCACTTTATAAACTGCAATTTCTAATTTGCAGGAGCATAATCAATCATTGAAATAGATATCAATTTCGACATATAATCTATAATCATTTCGCTTGAAATCCCAACGTACCGCGATCAACTGGTACATCAAAGAAAACTCCCAAAGTACCGAGATGAGAATCACACTTTTTGATCTCACTCATTGGTATATCAAAGAGCTCAAACTAGTGAATTTAGACTATAGTCTATCCACCATATTTCATGCCAGTTTTATGAAAAAATTTGCGCGCAACGAGTCGTCTTTTACGACTGTGAAATATTTTTCATTTGTACATATAATTACTGGCTTTACACATTTAAGTGTTTTGGACTTCAAATCCTATAACAATAATCCCTATATTGGGATTTTATACTTGGCCAAAGTATTATAATTTCATCAACCTCATTTTCATAAGAGGGTTGTATGTATGCAGTCGACTTATTTATCGATTCCATTTTATGTCAATATAAACATAACATAGAGAGATCAATTTGTATTTTTATCATCAGGCCTGAATCTCTTACATTTAATTATATCTCTTTTACTCACCATGAGTATTTAGCCTCAAATGGATCATCTCAATTATTCAAGAGATATTTGTTTTTGGAATCGATTGTCATTATACTTCAGGCATAATTACGCTTTAAGCTTGATCACGCTTCATGTGTGTTATTGTTTAATTTCCTCATAATATTCAAGAATCTTGCATTATATCAGTCGGCTAACAATGCCGCAACACATGTCATTCATAATTATGGATATAATCATAATATTATATCTAAGTGCGTTTTGTTGGAGTGTATATAGATATCGCACTTTTTTAGAAATCATAAAGCTTTACAAGCAAATCTTTATTTCATAGTATTGACATGTTTGTATGTAGAATATTGCTGCATAAGGAATATTTATATTCAAGTTGTTCTCATAGCAAATAACTTGAGGCTTTTAATCTGCTAAATCATTAACAATATAATATTCTATTATCTCAACTAATTCATAAAATCATTGATGACTTTAAGATATATTCATGCATGCATTTCTCACTTTGCTCGTAATATCATTACTTGAGAAAATAATCAGTCATTCATTTTCTTAGTGAGATAATTAATTTGCTTTTCAGAACAAGCAGCAATGATAACTTATTAACCTGAACAATCTTCTGGTTCTTTAATGAATGTCATTTTGCATTCTCAATAAATCTCATTATTGAATTGAAATCTAACCAATCATTATAGAACTTCTGGTTCAGCAAGATATTTCATTTGTACATATGTATGAACTTCTGGTTCAATACAGTATTCATTTAATCAGTAAGTATTTCTGTATAGTTCAAATCAGTATACTTTTATTACTTTTAGTATACCGAAAAAAATCAGGTACAATATCCAAGGAAATATCTCATGATCTCAATCTTGTCGCCAAATCTTCCCTTATTTCGAAAAAGGTAATGACGCATTATCTCATTGTTCCCACCTTTTCAATAATTTATTCTATTATTTCTTGATGAAATCGATATCACTGACACGCGGAGCGCTCCTTTACGCGTTTAAATATATCATTTTGGAAGAGATTAGATCCATAAAAAATGGATGTTATATTATCAAATATTCGCAAAGATTATTCTAATCTTCCGGTAAATGTTTTGAAAAAGATTTACCGAGTTCGACTTGAAAGATTGAGGCTGCTGATGGATCAAGGCTTTCCAGAAGATGTTCGTTGGTTGATCGAAGCAAAAGTTCGATTAGCTGGTGAATTACCAGATTCATTTTCTAAACACATGCCTGGTTTAGGTAAGAGTACTTTTGCAAAGAAACGAAGAGCAAAAAGGCTGAACGGTTGTTACAAATGTGCTCGTTGGACATGTGATACCCGTTGCAAATCAGTAGGATATTCTTCTAGAAATCGGGATGATAAAATCGATTTCATTAAGGGTGGACTGAGTAAGGAGTCATTGGATGATATCCGATTGACTCTTGAGACGCACCCAAGTGGGTATGTGCAACGTGAACTCCTTTCCTTATATGCTCAATTTAACGAGGATAAAAACCGTTATAGTCTCGAAAATATAGTAGCAAAAGATCATGTTTTCCAGGCTGTTATAAACAATGATGTTTTGGCTATGCAGCATTAATATAAGGTAAATCATTTGATATATTGTGTGTATATATTTGCACATAAAATATTTTCATATTTCATTTCTTGAGTATTGATAAAGTGTATTAAAAAAAATCACCGAAAGGTAAGCTTTATCAAAAGTAGTGTAATTTAGTCAGAATTAGGTTTTCACTTTTTCAAAAGATGAGCAGTAAATAGTGAAGTTTTTCAAGTTTAAAAAGCCAATGATTTTCACAGTTTCATGCATCCCAAAATATCATTTTGACATAAGTTTTTCTTTCTTCCTTATTCTCTCAAAGATGGAAGGACCAAAACTTCGACAGATCAAAACTATCTTTGTATTTTGTGGATCAAAAGTAGGGAAAGGTTTTGGGTATCTAGAAGCAGCCGTGGATTTAGGAAAGAAGTTGGGAGAGAAAGGTACCAATCTAGTATATGGAGGAGGTAGCAGTGGATTGATGGGTTGTATTTCTCAATCTGCTCAAGCAGAGAAATCAAGAGTGATAGGTGTTATACCTGTTCCTTTAGTTGATATCGCAGGCAAAACACGAGGGCATGAAGTACAAACCTTATCTATCCATGAACGCATAACTTGCATGTTATATGGTTCTGATGCCTTCATTGCCATGCCTGGAGGTTTTGGTACTTTAGAGGAAATCTTTAATATTACCTCCTGGGCTCATTTAGATCTCCATACCAAGCCTATTGGGCTTTTAAATGTTAACAATTTCTTTGATGGTTTGCTAACATTTCTTGATTATGCTGTGGAACAGGGATTCATCTCTCCATTTTCTAGGAGAATCCTTATTTTTGCTCCTACTATCGAGGAACTGCTGGATAAGTTGCAATCATATGTCCCCATACAAGATCCAGGAGGAGTTAAGATAGATTGGTCGCAAGGAAGAGGAATCAAGCGAAAATGGAGTCCGGTTAATGTAAACTTAACTTTGTGAATCCTAGAATAGATGGTGGTAGAGTACGGAGTATTCTTACTCTTGAGACACACCTTAAATTTCTAGGATTTTATCAATGTTTAATCTTGTGTACCTCAAAGATAGGTGGTAGAGTACAGAGTATCCTTACTCTTGAAACACACCTCTTTGAGTGTTTCTTTATGTCCTCAAAAGTTCAGAGGAGGTAGGATACGGCTACTCCAGAAACACATCTCTCACTTTGAGGATCATAAATGTTTTCTCCGTTATGTATGACTTGTTTATACTTCTTCAGGAGCAATAATAATATCATTTCAGTATGTTTAGATGATAATTTTTACTTCTTCTAGAGTAAATATGTACTTCTTCTGGAATCATTTTAGTATGTTTAGATGAAAATTTTTACTTCTTCTAGAGTAAATATGTACTTCTTCTGGAATACATAAGTGCTCGTGCAAGAACTTTTCCAAACACTTATCATCTAATATTCATCTCATAATACTGATGAGATTATTTTCACATTAGCTATGTCCGTGCTATCATGTGATATTATCTTATCATACATCAACATTTTTCTTGTTGGATAATCCATTTTTATCTATCTTTTCAATACAGATAATGGTAACTCCTGGTACCGTTTGATAAAATATTTTTTATTAACATTTATCAACATTTTGGTATAGATAACTTTTTATCAACATTTACCAACTTTTGGTAATGATAACTTCTGGTATCATTTGATAAAATATTTTCTAACTTTAGTATTGATAACTTCTGGTATCATTTAATGAAATATTTAATAACAATAATATCAATAATAATACTGGGGTTATACCACCACGTATATATGTTGACAACAACCTCTAATATGTTAGAATTAACCAACAATTGAGGTGTTTCTGAAATAATATAAAACTTGAATATATGTAAAGTATTTCGTAAACCGACCATATAGGCGGTGTCAACATAATGAAATAATTACCTTTCATGAGTGAGCGAGTCATATCCTCCAGTCAAGGTATTCATAATAGTGATCAAGTCATATCGTCAAATCCAGTCAAGGTATAGTGATCGAGTCATATCGTCAAATCCAGTCAAGGTACTCATAATAGTCCAATCCGTTGCGGTATAAATTCAGTCCATAATAACTCAATCCGTCACGGTATGACAATGATTATTTTACTTATACTTTATTTAAAATCTTTAATTTATCTTGTTGATCACATATTAATCGTTAATTTTCGATTAATTTACTTTTATGTATTACCAAGGGTAAAATTGTCCATATTTTAATATGTTGCTCATATGGATAAATCAAAACCGTCAATAGGTTTGAAATTTAATTTAGAACAAACTTACTTTTGGTCCGAAGTTCAAAATCCCGTCGGAAGTGCTTCAAAAACGATTTTTAAGAAAACCACCACGTTCGATCGCCGGAAAATCTCAAAACTGCACAAAACAGAAAAGTAAGATTATAGAAAAATCAAGATCGTCGATATGAACAAACTGCCTGTTGACATCATCGCCGGAAAATTCTGCACGCGCCGTCACGCACCGGTGAGACGTCTGCGCGTGGGCCTCACGCGCGTCACGCGCCGCCGCGCCGGTTCCGGTTCCGTCGACACGCGCCGGTTCGGAAGAATCTTCCGGTTGCCGTGGTCATGGATCCGGTCTCTGATCATCATTTGGATATATGGTTTGGCGTGAATTTGGTTTGGAAGTTTCGGATTACACAATTTCTTCAATTTTTCTACGTATTTGGAATTGATCTTCTAATCTATGATGTATAAATGATGATTAATAATAATCTGGTTTCTGATACAGATGTTCATCATTTAGATGCAACTGTAGAGCATACTCCAATCATATTACTCAATAGGGTAGAGACTCGTGCTGATAACGTGTTGTGAAACTATCAAAATTCTAAACACAAGAATTAGAGAGAGATTGAGAACTAGAGAGAAGGAGGAGAATTCTTTCTTGATCAAGAATTGATACAATTCATTACAATGAATATAGGCCTATTTATAAGAAAATATAGGAGTTAAATATAAGTCATTAATACATTAAATATATTAAATATTAGGTAATATTGGATATGATGTAATGAAATTAGTAATGATTTCATAACAAAATGAGCATATTTTTTATGGAACGTACTGTACAAATGTGAGGAATAGACTAATATCCACAGATAACTCTCTTCGTTCTTATTTTTCATCTTCCCGAAACCCTACCTGGAAACCCTTGCAAGTATACAGCTCGCGCACACCAGAAGATTCATCTGTTAAATTTCGTGTTGTTCTGTCCATTGATTTGTTTTGTAATGAAAAAATTCTGATAAACATGATTGTAAAGCAAGATAACACCACCAGTTCTGCCGCCAATGCGTGCGGAAACTGCGGTGTGGAGGAGCGCCGGCTGATCCACCATGTTCGTCACCGTGGGATCTTCCGTCGTCTATGCACCACCTGCGTTCTCCGCCTTCACCCTCAATCATTCTGCCCCACCTGCTTCCAGGTCTATCCTCCCTCTCCGACGCACGACTCCGTTACAACATGTGTCAAATGCTACTCCTCTTCCCACTCCTACTGCGTCGCCGCTTCCTCTTCTCCCGTTAACCACTACATTTGTCCCCTTTGCATTAACCCAAATTCTCCAATTTTTTACTTGAAAAGAGAAACGGAAGCGAATGTTATTGGCGGGGGTGAGAGTTTGGACGTGAGGAGAAATAGTGAGGTTTATAGGGTGATTGATAAGACTTCGGCTAAGATCTTGTTGGCTGCAGCAAAGATTGCTACAGCATCTATGTCTAAGGCTGCTGTGGCAGCAAGAGCGGAGGCTGAGAGAAGGGCTAAGGAGGCTGCCTTCACAAGGAAAAGGGCAAAAGAAGCATTGGAACATGTGGCGTACTTGGTCGTGAGGGAGAAGGTGAGAAAGAAGGAAGCAGCTCTGTTGATATCACCTGAGGTGTCTGGGCCCAGTGGTGGTGAAAATGTTACTCATTTGGTTGATGGTGGTGGTGGTAATAGGAATATGGGTCATCTAGGTGGTGGTGTTTTACAAGTGTCAAGAGAAAATTATAATAATGCTAAAAATAGTAACGGTGTAAGAAGTGAAAATGCGGGTGGTGGTGGGAATGCGGATCATCTAGGTAGTGGTGCTGTACAAGTGTTGAGAGAAAATTATACTAATGCTAAAAATAGTAACGGTGCAAGAATTGAAAATGCGGATGATGGTGTGCGTCCAGTGGTGGTTGCTGAGGAGAAGGCTAATTTGACAGGAAATATGGATAGAGTGGATAATTCAAGTCAGGTATTGGCTGCACTGAATGCAGTGGAGTTGAGGGAAAATGAGAAAAGTGGTGGATTGAAGGCACTAGATGAAGTATCAGCAAAGCTTTCGAAAGATAGTTGTGTGCCAATGGATGTTGATAACAGCGAGGGCATGAGGGTGAGTTCTGGATCCAACGATGGAGAATCACTTGTTGAGAAGAAGAATAATGTTGGTGGGAGTGAGACGTCTGCTAATTTAAGTGCTACAGCAGAGGATCACAATTTGCATAGGGAGAAAATAGAGGAAGTGATTGAGGGGATGGTTTTGGTACCAGAAGTTGAGGATCAGATGCAGCACAAGGAAAATAACGAAGGAAATCATAATAATGATACACAACAAGTCAACAATAGCTAGGTGATGTTCTTGGTATGATACTTGAATATAATGAAAAATCAAGGTGGACTTGTAACTTTTTTGAATTAACTGTTTTGACTATTTGTTCTCTTATTTATAATGGTGATTTCTGATTTCAGGTGTTCTGAGATCATAAAGAGGCTAGTAGCAATATTTCATCAGACTCCGAGATCGCGAGTAGACCTTGTGAGTTATATTTGTTAGTTGATTTTTATATTTGTCTACTCAACATTTGCTTATCAATGTTGGGCCAAATTTATGTAAAGATTTTCTGGAACTTGTGGTATTATGTAGCTCCCCTTTGTTTTGATTAATTGAATCTGAACTCTGTTTCTGCCCTTAATTGTATTAAATGGTTTTTTATCTCTGTTCATCTGTTAAATTAATACTACTCGTCTTCCCATTCCTCTCATGTTATTTTCTCACAAAAATCGTGGAATCGCGAAGAATGCCTCATTTCTTCTCATTTTACTCCTTTAGTGAAATATTTGTTTGGAATCTAATTATTAACTGGTGATGTAACAAATGATAGCATGTTGGTGGTACAAAGAAACTTCTTCCTGAAAGATGGAAAGGGAAAGTTGACTTGGCCTGATTTTTATAGAATTGATCCAGTGGAGTTTTGTATGTCTGCTAGACTTTAAGTTCAAATCAAGCCATTGTTTGCAAATTGCGAGTATTGTTTGGCCACAACATTGTGTCCCCAGAATAGTTTTTTTAAGAACTAGGAAGTGGGATCTATGCATGTAAGCTCTAGGAGCACGTTGAAGTGAAGGTTCCTGCGAAACAGAGGCCTTAGTTCTAAGATACGATGCACTGACACAGATACGTTGATACGTAATTTTTCAAAAAAGTACCGACATGATACGCTGTAGACACATTAATTAAAATATTTAAAATTCTTTATTTATATAGTATAAATTTCGTTTTATACTTGTTATTAATTTTGTTTGTTGAAATCTTTTAACTTTTAGTACCTATTTGTTATTTTATAATAATTTTGAGTTAGAAAGAAAATATATGATTTCTCTTATAAAGAAAGGAGAATGATCATAGTAGAATTTCGGAGGAATGCCGTATCCAACACATGTCGGATACGGACACACTACTCTACTTGAAGTGTCCGTGATACATAGGTTCTAACCTATCATTGCCGTTTGTGGATGGGAAATGGTATTTAGTTTCATACAAAAACTTTATCAGCAGGGCAGCTCCATTTATTCTGCCTCCATCCTACAGAGACACGAGTCTCTTTACGTCCACTGTCCACAATGGTTTCGTACGAAAATCATGTTTCTGTTCTTTGGAGACAAGTATATATGTTTGAAAGGCTATTTTATCTCTTATTCAGTTGAGTGATTACTGCATTGTTGTGGAACTTAGCCTCTATTTGGTAAATTTTTTTGTTTATAGATAGAGAATGTGATGTTTACGAGGTAAAACTTGTGGTTGAAAAATGGTTTGAGAAAATATGTAGAGGTTAAAAAGTGATTTGGAAAAATGTGTTGTTTATAAACAGTTTAGTAGTTCACCAAGCGGAGGCTAATTTGTTTCTTTGGTATTCATTAAGATTCTCTTTTTTTTTCTACATTACTTAATCTCAACCATTCATTAAAAGTTAATCACACAATATTTGATTTTTCAATCAAATTTTAATCATCAATTCTACAAAAAATCACTATTCATTTAAAAAAAAAAAACTCTTTTTAAATAATACTAAATACACAAATATATGGTTAAAATTAATTCTTGATTTTGACTTAAATTAAAATATAAATATAAATATTAATAATTCATATCAAATAGGACTTCGTCTTTTGAACTTCAGCAGGCCCGTAATGTATTTGTTTTAATTTTTAATTTACACAAACTATTTATGAAGTACGAATCTAAATATGAAATGCAACAAGACTTGAATGCCTATTGGCATGTAGTATGTCAAATGCTAAAAATATTATACATGATATGGCATGTTAAATGTCTCTGATTCTTCTTTTAGAGCCTGTTTGATTGGAGTTTTGAAAGAATGTGCGGTTGAGAAGTAAGTAAAAAGTGGTTAGTTCCATTGAAATATGTAGTTAAAAAAGACTGAGAAAATTTTGGAAAAAATGCATAGGATCAATCAAATAATGCTCTTATAGCTAAATATTGTTTGGAGAAATATTTCATCGACTAGTAGCAAGAGTTTTATGCATATGATGAATGTTGAAATAACTTTTAAGTGCTAAAACTGTTTTTGAAAATAGTTGGCTTAATTGATATTGCTAGATTAAAATTGTAAATAGTAATTTGATTTCAAATCTTAATATATTAATATTTTATTGAAAATTCTCATCCAGTTCTTTGAAATATATATTAGACAATTACTTAAAATATCGGCTTAATAAATAAATCATGTGTGATATATTAAGAATTAATCTGATATCATAAAATATTAGGTAATCAATAATTATTTTATAAAATGTTTATGATAAATCACTAAAAAAAATGTAAAGAAATTGTTCATCAATAGATTAAATTAATTTGTGAACATATTTTTGTAAAGTTTAATATTATGCTTCTGTTTTGGAGAAATTTAAATAAGATTTAATCCAAGTTAAAATCAACAGTTAATTTTAACCACACATTTCATCGGAGCCGCAATTTTTCAACCACATTTTATTAATTTCTTTCAAAATTTATTAAAAGTTTGATGTGAGTCATCGTCAAACAGTGACTATAAATTTAAACTAAAATTTCAATTTTGATTTTTTTCTTTCCAAAGAGTTTTGTAAGCATAAACACGTTCTTTTGATTGTTCTAAGAGTGTTTAT
The DNA here is from genome assembly GCA_963555705.1 of Ligustrum vulgare. Classification (NCBI taxonomy): domain Eukaryota; kingdom Viridiplantae; phylum Streptophyta; class Magnoliopsida; order Lamiales; family Oleaceae; genus Ligustrum; species Ligustrum vulgare. The sequence goes on along the minus strand of OY743186.1, from coordinate 32,334,414 downwards.
AAACGAAATACTATTGCCTAACAAATAGTTAAATGATAATTGTTTGAATTAAAAATAAATTATTAAACATATAAACACACTATTTATATTGTTCAATGGTGTGCTATCATGGAAAATGAAATTTGATGGGACAATATTATAAATATTATAAAAGTAAATTAATATTATTTGAATAACTAATTTCGATTTAGTTAATGTGGATAAATTAATATTTTTGTAAGAATTAAAATAGTGTAAAATAAATTTCAATATATGAACAAAGTGTATTATTGAGAAAAAGTAAAGAATGTGATGATAAAATGAGAAATCAGAAGATTCTCACACGTCCACACTTTTAAAATACGTAGATATAAATGTAGATAGATAGATGTAGAAGATGTAGATAAATAGATAGTAGATAAAATCTAGATTTTAAATTTAAGTTAAAGTCAATAATGAATATCAATCACATATTTCATAAACCTACAATTTTTCAACCACAATTTTCCTTAAATTTTATAAAAAAATGTGAACAAACATTCTTTATACATTTAGGGGTTCAAGACAATCCTCAAATAATATAAGATGATAATAAATTATATAATTAAACAACAACAACAACAACAATAATAATAATAATAATAATAATAATAATAATAACAACAACAACAACAATAATATTTGTATTTAAAGATAATAAATTGAATGCTAAATGTACTATTGACCATGAACATAAAAAATTAAGGGTAAAATAGGAAAATCAAAGTTTCTTCCCTATCTATACTTCTTCTTTTTTTTTTTTTAAATAGACTATTGCATTAACAAAGAACAGGTTTCATCCCTCAGAAGATCGAAATGAGGAGCGAAACGAGGAGATGAAGCGAGGAATACAATCGACTCATAACTGATTACATGAAGTAACAACAACAGACTCTGCTAACTTATGATCTACCATGTTCCTCGCCCAAGGAATGAAGTAATACGAATCAAAAGATAGCAAATATCACAAAAGATGCCGACATTCGGAGCACAATTGTCATGCGAGATCAGTCCCTGAACAACATTTAAGCATCACTCTCAACTTCCTTTAAAGAGAGCTATCTCTCGAGTGCAAGGCCGATGCCCTCCTTGATGGCCAAAGTTTCGGCAAACTCCACATCAGCGAAGCTACGAACACGATATGAAAAGGATGCATGCACAATTCCCTTGTCATCTCTAAACCAGCCCGAGACCCAAGTATCCATCTTTCTTTCTCACCGCAACATCAGTAGCCAGGATCAGATCAGCCGGTCTCATATTGGGGCCTTTCCATTTTATTCTATTGTTCTCCTTCTCCCTTCTAAGACCATTGGTCTTTTAGTTTGTATTTTTAAAATCCCGTAACATCACCTCGACAGACCAGCTTGAAAACTCCGCAGATTGGGCCTTTTCCCATGAAGGAGATCATTTCTAGATTTCCAAATAGACTACAGGCCTACACACATTTTTTCCCTCGCAGCTGTTGGGGGACGAAGCTGCATGCTTGCCACCAACTCAAAAAATCCCACATTCTGTCCAGCATCCCATGCCTCTTTCCAAAAGTCCCAATCCCAAATGCATAAGTATTTCCAAAACTCTCAACCAGGGACATTCAATAAAAACATGGGCAGAAAATTCAATACATCCGCAAATTAGGCTGTCAAGATGGGCAGGGATGTGTCTATGCCGAAGGTTATCTGTTGTCGGGATAGCCCTATTAAGGATTCTCTGGCTAAATGCTTTGCTCTTGGGAGAATATTAAGTTCCCATAACTTTCCCTACCAAGACCCTGGGCTTATTCCACTGCATTCAATCCCTTGCGGGTAATCATTCATAAGCAATTTATACTCGCTTTTGGCTAAGTATCGGCCATCCTTCGAGTGATTCCAGATCAGTTTGTCTGGTTCATTGGACCCACCTGGGGGAAGCGAAAGAATTCGGAAGGCATCAAGAGGGCAAAAAGAAGATTCAATAAGATCAGTGTTCCAGCCACCACTAACCGTTTTCAGATCTGCCACCATTTTAAGTCCTTGAGTCCGAGGGGTAAGCACTCTCATTACCAAACCATCTGCAAGCCATGTATCATCAAAGATTCTCACCGTTTTTCCATCTCCAGTCCTCCATCGCATCCCTTCTCGATAACCTCTCACCCACAAATCAAGCTTGACCGAACATATGAAAATCCTTGTTTAACCTCCGCCTCAAGAATGCTACAATTCGGGAAATACTTGTTTTTCAAAACTCGGCTAACAAAGGACTCAAGGTGTTGTAAAACACGCCAGAATTGATCTGCCAGCTGATGCCTGTCTAGATGCACCAAAATAATAAATAATTCCTTACTCGCCAAATATTAATTAATAATGTATCAGCGAGAGTAAGGGTAGATCCCACGAGGAACGGTGAACTAAAAATAATTGTTCGATCAATTAGAATAGAATTTGGGGGTTTTTTTATTTGAATTGCTTAAATGAAAACTATGCATAAAATAAATAATTAAATAGGACTAGAGAATTAATATGAGAAGAAATCTTGTTCTCGAGTTCGATTATGCCCTTAATTAATGTTATACATTTCCTTGTAACGTGTTTCTATTCCAAATTCAATTATCAATCATAAATAATTAACAAACTCTGATTGTCTAAATTCTTCCTTATGTGTATTGATTCAAAACAAGCTCTTCGAACCAATTCTATCAACGGACAATCCTAAACAAACTCTTAGGATTTAATACACGACTAGTATGAAAATCTAAAAAAATAGATTAAATTGGATAGTTAATTTCACAAACTCGAATTAATCAATCCAAGTTGAATTATTACTAAACATGCACGAGATTTATTTGCTACTAAAGTAAAGATTCATGACAATTACGGATCAAGAATCTAAACATAGCATATTCATGAGTCCAAAGATCAATAATCCAATTGGCCAAATTAAACTATTAATCAAATAAACTCAATTAACATTCAAAACATAATAATCCAACTATTGAAATAAAGGAATAGATATAACGTTACTTGTTTGTAAGAAAAGAAGATAACATAATTAAATTGACACAACTTCCCCTTTGAACAAGATGAGGAAACTTAGCCCATCATAATTGTGGCGAAATCTTCAATTTGCTCCATGAATTCCATAAATGCTTATTGCTTGAATCCCAAGAATTCTCTCTTTTAATCTCTAATTTTCCTTTCAGTTTTCTTCAATGTTTAGCCTCCTTTTTGTGGTGATTTTGCTCCTTTAATACTCCCAAAATTGTGTCCTAACTTTACCCACAAGATATACCAAAATTACGCAATAAATCGGATAAAAAAATTTCTTGGCTAGCAAGTTACGGCCGTAACTTATTCTTTACGGCCGTAAATTAGTTTCTGCTAAATTTTTACATTTGGAGGTTACGGCTGTAACTTTTGAATTTACGGCCGTAAGGAAGTTTCTGCCCAATTTTCACCTATTCCAATCACAAGTTTACGGCCTTAAGTGTTTGGTATTGCGGCCGTAAATAAATTGGGTTTTAGGTGCATTTTGGTCCTTTCTTCCTCTTTTCTCTTTATAATCCTATACAATATACAATATACAATATAAAATGCATTAATAATACTTAAATATGATCAAATCAACAATAGGCTAAGGCTATAAATGCACAAAATAAGCGTTAATAAAGCATTTATCACCAGCAAGCACTTATTAAAAAAGGAAATATCCCGGAATCTCATCCCATCGTTCTTTTTGTTTTTGCACATACTCCTCCAATTGATCCAATGTAGTTTCTTCTTATCCACTATGGCCCCCCACCAAAATTTAGACAGGATACCACAGATGTCATTACAGAGATTGTTCGAGATCTTAAAGACCCTCATGACATAAGTAGGGATGACTTGAAGTACTACCTTGATAATTACTTCCCTGCCTACACCTGAGAAGAGATTATGTTGCCAGCTTTGCACTTTTAATATATAAGTAGATAGATAACATGACAATCTTTTTTCTCCCTTAAATTTGGATCTCTTATACTAGTACATTCATTGTGTATTTCTTTTGTTACTCTTAAGCTCATTAATTGGGTCGTCCAAGTGACATGGCTGAAGCAACTATTTTATGCTCACTCACAGGGGCGGACCCACACTGGGGCACGCTTAGTCACGTGCCCCAGAAAAAATTGAAAAAATTCAGTATTTTTTTTTTTAATTTTTAAAATAAGTTCAAAACCAGCCACTGCCAGCCAGGTGACTTATCATACACTCAACCCATCATTTCCTACTCCCAGCAGGCCAGCACTCTGCTCTCCTCTCCCGTCCAGTTCCAGCTCTCCCTCTCAGCTCACACAGTCTGACTCAACGGCTCAACCCATTTCCCAGCTCTCCCTCTCATCTCTCAGGCGTAGCCAGGCCGCCACAGCATTTCGAAGGACACCAACTTCTTCCGACTTCCGGTGACCCACTGAATGCGATTCACCAGCGCAGCAGCGCTGCACCTGCGGTCCTGCACCCACCAAACTTCCAAAATAGTGATCGAGATCGAGAGGCGAGAGCTATCAAACTGACCTTCCCGACCGTGAGTCACGCAACCGCACACCGGCACACGCACTGACCGTCTGGTCTGGTCTGCTGCAGCCTGCAGCGCTTCTGCTGCTGGTGCCGCCTGGTGGTGGTCCTGGTCTCCTGGACTCCTGGTACGTGTGTGTGTGTGTATAATTTTTTTTTTTTTTTTTGATTTATTAGTTATTACTATTGCATTGAGAAATGGCCAATGGGAATCAGAATATCAGATTACCTATTTACCTGCAGTGCCGATTCAGAACTTTGGTCTACCTTGAATTTGATTAGTTGATTTACAGATTACTTGATTTATTTTGGTAATTGGTATCATTGTTAATTTATTTGGTTGTTGTCTGTGAAATTAAGATTTGGAGTTTGGAGTTTGGATTTGAAATTTGAATTATTGTTATGTTTGAATTTTTGTTTGAGTGTTGAAACATTATCAAAATATGAAAACGCGGAGGGAACAATTGTAATAAAATTTAAAGTACTTTTTCATTTTTTGGTCTTTTTCTAGCAAAAAAATTTTTTGGGGGCGAACCCCGTAAAAGCCATCACAAAAAACGTAAATTAATTTGTACCTCAGTAGCGTAAATGGTCTGCATCCACCACTGCTCACTCAAGCAATTGTTAGAAAAATCAGAAAATAAAATTTGTTCCTTGAGATATTGGTAGAATATTAAGAATAATATCACTATTATAGTCTAGCGATAAACACCCTGATAAATAATAAATATTATTCATTTCAAAAAGATAATTTTAACCCACGGGCCACAGAAGAACAAATCGTTAGTTTGCAAGGCAATCCAGAAAAACAACTTTGCCCGTCTGGGAGCAATTAATTTCAGAGAATCGATTTTTTACTCATTTTTTTGGGACCCAGCTAGTGCATTTTTCTTTTTCAACCAATATAGCTGGCTTCTCATTTTTTACCAAAAAATGAATATTTAAAAAAAAATTGAGAGCAATTTTTTTTTTTTTTTAAAGTACAATTTATTTTATGCAACTAAATTACTAAACAATAAACATTAACTTAAGAGCAGAAACAAAAAATTAAACATTTTCAAACTATAGAATTGGGCAGGGGCCGCGCGAACGCAGGCCCCCACTATCACAAATTATGACGTAGGCTCGACCACTTGAGCCGACCTTAGGCGGGCGCCCCTCCTGGGTGCAATAGAAGTCACCAACCTAGGCGATGAACCTTTTTGATCGTCCATTGACCCCGTCCAGGTAAGTATGTAAAACTGTACCACCAGGTCCTGTTTTATAGTAAACTACGAGCCCTTCCCATTTCTGTTTCATCGATGTGGGATTACACTCTTGCCTTCCGAATCTTTCGTCTCCATCATATCCCATTAATTCATAGTATTCCGTGGCTTTTACATTTACGATCAAAAAAAAATTCATAGTATTCCGTGGCTTTTGATAGCAATTCAATCCGTTCAGATTCTTTCTTTCTGACGCAAACTGATATCTTGAATGGTGTTTTTAGCAGAAATTTCATAATTTCCGATCTGGGTTTGAAGTGGGATGAGAATTCCAATCAGACTTATACTGATCTTTCCGGACAAGAATTTCATATTTAGTTTTATGGCTTTTCTTTTAATTTTCCATTTCTTGCTGTTATTTTTCACTGACGGGGTTCCAAAGTTTAACGTTAGGTTTAATTCATTTTGATCATCTTGTTTTCTTTTCAGTATGCTCTCTTGTTTGGCCTCCTTTAAATTTTTAACATATTTTTTGTTCCTTTCTTTTCTTTTCGGCCACACATTTATCTATTACACATAAACTCAAATAATTTTTTTTTAAACAACATCAAATGGAGGGCTGCGTTTCTTTGTTCTTTTCTCCAGAAAACCACCTCTTCTTTAAAGCTTAAACCAGGATCAATTAATTGTCTCAATGATCACCGAACTTATGTCTGTGTCTTCGATTGATCACTGAATTTTAAAGTTTCAAGATAATGTTGAATCCAATGGCAGCTGGTACAGTGGCCACAAAGAGGCAGGCTTTACGTCCAATTAAAATTGAAAAATCATGTCTTAAATGAGAGGAAATTGGCAGTTGTCTGTGGGTTTTGGCGACATAAACAGGAATATAATGATTATTGTTCCGCAATATGAATTGATGGATTATGGAGTCTTCCATTTTAAGACAAGGCAAAGTGAAAATAAAATATATATTTTACTAAAAGTTGCTTTTGTTTGTTGGTTTTGCCGTTTTGGAAGGAAAGCAGGGTTAAAGTACCTTGTTGGGGTTACTGTCAATGAGAACCAAACCCCGCACCACAAAATCTCATACGGGAAAAACATGGGAGACGAGCTTCAAAGTCGTACTTACTCCTTTCTTTTCAACTTGGTGCTCTCAGTCCTATCGAAATGCTTTTTTTTTTCCCCACTGTTTTGATTTCTGTTTCTCATTAACCGATGCGTTAATCAACTCATGATATTTCTTATTTAACCAATTCGTGAATCAACTCATGAGCCTCCTGGCCAATACCATAGGACATTGTCTTTTCTAAAGCTTACTAGGATATACGACTAGGGTCATTGAACCCACCAAGGATAGAGAACTTTCCCTATTGAAGGGGGATGATGGATTGCATTGCACGATTCTCCATCCACATTTTGAAAAGTTGTGTTAGGTTCTTAGCCTCTGTTCAGAGGCTACAAACTGATTATAATCAGTTTATTTCGCAGATCTCGAGATTGATATATGGTTAAAAATTGGAGAGAAAAAAGACGTATGATTAAAAAGTTGTATGAAAAATTGTCAAATTAGACCGGATTATTAACCAGTTACCGAACAGTAGCTTAGTAACATTCGGTTACCGCACAGATAAATAGCAATGGAATGATTATTGTTACGTAACATGAATTGATGGATTATGGAGTCTTCTTTTTTAAGATAATGCAGCCAGACTACCTCAACAAGATTAACAGAAATACCTTCTATACATAGATAATGAGCTACTAGTAGGAATGCATGTAGAAATACAACTAACGTTAATTGGTATGAAACTTGAGCAAATTACAACTGCAAGCTCTACAAACTTTGGAGTTGTTTACCGTGAAGAACAGCGTGAATAGCCTAAACTGATATGTTCGTTGACCAACGAGCTTCATACCCGTTAATGTATGCAGAAAGCTCAATCTTGAATCCTTGATCGTCCAAAACAAGTTTCCCGATGATTATAAACGCCACTGCAGTAATGCAGCCAATAAAAGGCTGCAAAGAACTTGACGTAGATATTGAGGTATTAAAAACAGGGGGAGGGCTATCTCCAAAACTTGTTGGGAATGCTCCTAAAGCCGGAGGACTGCTGGAGTTCAAGACTGTTGGAGGAGTACTTGTGCTGCATGGATGAAGTGAAGAAATGAATTAGAATTCATGGATTACTACCCAACACCAGGAAATCATATAATAGCTATATAGCATAATACACAGATCTGAGGCCACTAGAATTAGTCTTTACCTAGGTGGTGTTCCAGATGGAGAAGGAGGTGGTGGTGGTTGAGTTCCCAAGACTGGAGATGACATCATTGGCGGTGGAGTTGATGAGATTGGAGATGACGTCGTTGGCGGTGGATTCGATGAGATTGGAGTTGGAGATGACGTCGTTGGTGGTGGAGTTGATGAGATTGGAGATGACGTCGTTGGCGGTGGGGTTGATGAGATTGGAGATGACGTTGTTGGCGGTGGAGTTGCTGAGACTGGAGATGATGTTGTTGGTGGGGACGAAGCGGAGGAAGATGTTGGGAAAATGCAAGAACCCACGCCTAAATGTAGATCAAAAATGGGTATTAACACTTGAAGTTCTAAGTCGCCATTTCATTTTAGAGCAAAAGATAAACATTATGCACCTGTTTCGTACCATTTAAAATCTAGATTTTAATCTAAATCAAATTCAACAATCCACAACTTTTCAACCACACATCTCATCAACTTCTATCAAAATCTACTAAAAATATAATTTTAATCTCCACCAAACAAGGGCTATATGTGCTTACTCGGATTCACATTGGTTATTGCAGCAGTCCCACCAAAGTCACAGCTAGTTTGCACAGGATTCTTTTGATAATAGTTGTTGAAAGCATAGGATGCATGGTTTTGCAAAGTATTAGGATTATAACAGATTGCCCCTTGCTGAATGGCTGAACAATCTGCTTTTCCAATTCCACAAGCATAATCAAGTGCTGCTTGCACTGCACTCGGTTGTGCACCAGCCTTCGCCACGCACCAAGTCTTCCCCGTGGTTGCAGGAGCACTCATCGCTGCAGGAGGAGGCGTCACTGGGTTTGTCACAGGAACACCTCCTGTTGGACTAGGATAAGTTGGTAAGGGGTTTCTCGCTGGTTGGCCACCCGGGTTTGTGCTCGGTGGTGTAACTGGATTGGTTATTGGTGGTGGTGGTGGTGGAATTGTGTTAGGAACAGGCACTGGGGTGGTGGTGGGGACTGCTGAGGGAGTCGAATATGGAGGTGTATTTACAGTGACAGGGCTTGTAGAGGGAATGGTGATAATTTCTAGTGCTGAATTATCCAGAGGGGCAGTAACTGGATTTGATGGATAAACTACATCATGTTGAATTGCTTCATAGTAAAATTGCTGTTCTCTTGTTAGCTTTTTATGCTGAAAATCCTTGAAAAGGAATGCCTCTGCAAGAGCAAGACACACAGAATGCATTACTTTTGTGTCATTTAAACTTATAGGCTCAGATAAGGGCTCCTCCAATTACTCACTTCTTCTGCATGGACATTTTTTGGGAACATAAAAATGGGAATAAGAGTGTCGAGGTGACGGCTCGACATTAGGTGATGAAAAAATGGGCCACGTGATACATCAATGGGCTCTCTTCATCTTCCAAATCACTACGTCAATAATGTCTCATTTTTTTCATTTCCCAAAAAAAAAAAAAAAATGTCCATACAGAATTATTGATGGTCACTTGATCTACAAATTAGTATCCCATTTAACCATTTTACTGTGGCTCCGATCCCAGTCCCTAGAAACCAAAAGCACATATTCTTCACTTGATTTTAGTACAAAATCATATAGAAAAACAACACTTTGAAAATTCTCTTAAATCCCATAATCACCAAGATCCGCTAAAAATGTAAAGATTAGAACTCACAGTAATAATTATACAAATGAAGAACCTCAAAGGTACAAGAAAATGAATTAAAGAGACACAAGAATAAATGACTAACCAGAAGAGGAGAGGAGCAGGATAGACTGCAGGAAGAATAAAAAGAGGAGCTTTGAAGCTGCTACAGCCATTTTTAACCAGAGGTGTTCTGGGTTCAGGAGGGTAACCAAATGGGAGCGTTAATATGAGGGTTTTGAGTCTTTTGACAAAGCATGACAAAGATTTGAAGCCATTGTCATTGTGAAGTGAGGATGTGTGTAAGAAGGTCGTGAAAAAGGAAAAGGAAAAGAGAGAGGATTAGTGTGATGGTGACAAAAAAGAAGAAAAGAAGAAAAAAAAATGAAGGAAAAGGGAGAGGATTAGTGGAAAATTTCTATTGGGCTGACTTTTTGAAATTTAGAGCCTATTTAATAAAACTAAGTTCACGTTCTGTTTGTATTTTATTTTATATTTTCATTTTTGAAAATATTTTTTATTTTTATTTTTATTTTCAAATTTGCTGAAAATGGATTTGGTTTATCATTTCTGAATACTATTTTTGAAAATGAAAAGTTGGAAAACACGTTCTGTTTGAAATTTTGCAGAATACTACTTAAATTATTTTTAATTAATTTGTTTGCAGAATACTTCTAACTTAAACTCAAATTTCCTTTCACAATACACTGACAATATAGTTACATGCAACACACTAATGTGAGCATTATGAGTCTATATTAACACAGCTTGATCATGTTCGGGATTTGAGAAAACTCTACTTCTATTAAAATCCAGAAAATGCAAGTCCTTTCAAAATCACCAGAGTTCATTTATCAGTGCATTTTTTGAAATATAATAACAAGAATTCTCATTTAATTTTATTTTTTTTTGTAATGTTGATATTGAATTCAATAAAACTTTATTTAAGCTTAGTTCCAAATTAGGATAATTCTCCCAAAAAAAAAAAAAAAAAAAAAATCTTTATTTAGGCTTAGTTCCAAGTTAGGATAATTATTAAAAAAAATAAAAAAAACTTTATATTAAGCTTAATTCTAGTGTACATTTTTTTATTTTTTTTTCAAAATACGTTTTCGAAAATGGTAAAGAGAACGCGTTTTTAGCGTTTTCGAAAATAAAAATAGAAAATGACCTCAAAACTGCAAAGAGAACATGGGCTAAGATTTTCGAAGTTTTTCTTAATTTCGTTTTCAATCACACATTTTTATGGAATCTATTACATTTCACGATTTTTAATCACTTTTCAATCAAACATTTTCTCAAATTTATCCAAAAACTCCAACAAAAAAAAGCTCTTATTGCTATAAATATCTTGGGTGTGAATGACCCATTATACCCTTGTAAAGTATATATTATTACAATTGTATTATTATCTACCCCTATAAATAGGGTACTTCACTCCTTCATTTAACACACAATTTGGAATACAAAGAATTCTCTTTATCTCTATATTCTCTCTAATATTTTGGTAGTCTTGTTCTCTCTAATATTTTGGTAGTTTTACAACACGTTATCAGTACGAGATTCTAACCAACCGGGTTAACAACGGTTCAACATGTATCAAGAAGGTAAAAAAATTTAAATATCTTTTATATATTATGCTACCACCTACATGGTTGGTTTTACCACCTACATGATTGATTTTATCAGTTTTAATTATATCATGCTACCACCTACATGGTTGGTTTTACCAGTTTTAATTATATTATGCTACCACCTACATGATTGATTTTACCAGTTTTAACTATATCATGCTACCACATACATGGTTGATTTTACAATTTTTAAGTATATCATACTACCACCTATATGGTTGGTTCTATCAGTTTTATTATCGTTGGTTCTACTGAGTTTTTTTTTTTAAATATATGGTTTCAATGAAATCACATTTTATGTATTTTCTAAAAAGATAAATTTATAATCTAATCAATTCATCATTCCAATAAAGTGCACTTACAAAAGCAAAGTTATTTTTCTTTTTGAAAATTGAAATCACAATTTCAAAAGATGTAATGATTAAATATCTCTTTATGAAATATGGTTACATACATACCACATAATTCTTGAAATGCATTTTTTTTTTGAAAAATCATTTGTTAATGTCACTCTCATTATACGTATTAATCATTTGTTAATTTATTCTTGATAATTATTATCTTGATTAATTGATACCACAACTTAGATTTGCACAAACCAATTTCAAAATTTTGTTTTATTACTACAACAACTTAGAATTATAATTAATATTCCAAAAAACTCAATATAGAAATCATGTCAATAATTCTTTACTGAGATTTTTCAAGGAATTAATTATGTCTCATATTTGATTGATTAGTTATCCTAATGGCAAACATCATAAAACTCGAGTTCATTGCACTAGATTTATACAGGAAAAATTATCTATCATGGATCCTATATGTCGAGATCCATCTTATTTCAAAAGGTCTTGGAGAAACAATCAAAGAAAGAAACAAATAATCCCTGGAGGATCGTGCAACAGCACTTATTTTCCTTTGTCACCATCTTCATGATGGATTGAAAATTGAATATCTCATTGTGAATGATCCACAAGAATTCTGAAAAAACTTAAAAGACATATTTGACCATCAGATGACTGTAGTCCTCCCAAAAGTCCGTTATGAATGGATGCATCTTCGTTTACAAGATTTTAAAACTGTGAGTAACTACAATTCTGAACTATTCAGAATATGTTCAAAATTGAAATTATGTGGAGAAAAGATCACTGAAGCAGATATGCTAGAAAAAACATTCTCCACCTTTCACGCCTCAAATGTGCTCCTGTAGAAACAATATCGTGAGCGTAGTTTTCAAAGGTACTCAGAACTCATATCATGCCTTTTGGTAGCTAAACAAAATAATGAGTTGTTGATGAAAAAGCACGGATTACGTCCAACCGGTTCTGTACCATTTCCTGAAGCAAGTGGTACGACATTTCCTGAAGCAAATGTTATATCAAGAAATAGACAAGGATACAGACGTGGCCGTGGGCACGAACGTAAGCTTGGACACGGACATGAACAGGGACGTGGACGTGGAAGGAATTTTGGACAAAATCATCAACAACATGGCCACATAGTTAAAAGGCACAAGGCAAATGAGAATAACATAATCAAACGACAACACGAAGAAAGTTGCTTCCGATGTGGCATGAAAAGGCATTGGTCACGTACCTGTCGTACGGAAAAACATCTTGTAGACCTTTACCAACAGTCTATTAAAAGAAAAGAAAAAATAGAGACAACTTTTGCTGATTGTCCAGTTAATAAGACACACTTAGATGTCTCTGATTTTTTTACTAATTCAATGGAAAATATAGATTAGTTTGCTTTACCAGAAAATCACGATATTGTAATTTTGAAATCTTAATATGTATTGTCCGTTTGATGTTAAATTATGTTTAACTTCTTTTTATCATAAATTCACTTTTCTAAAATATCTATTTGATTATATTTTAGATGAATTGCCAAGATACATGTTTTGTTGATAGTGCAACAACACATACTATTCTCCGAAAGAAAAAATATTTTCTGAACTTAACATTAGCGAAAAATAATGTTAATACAATATCCGGCACATCGAAGATCGTTGAAGGCTCCGGTAAAGCCTGTATTATTTTATCAAATAATGCACAACTATGTATTAATGGTGCACTATACTCTAGCAAATCCAGAAGAAATTTGCTCAGTTTTATGGATATCACATTGAAACGATGCAAGAAAACAACATTTAATATCTTTGCATTACTTCTTTTGTATCTGGCCAGAAGCAGATAAAAGAAAAACTTCCGGCACTTCCTTCTGGAATGTATTAAACATCCATAATAGAAGTCGAATCAAACAACGTCATGAACCCGAAGTTCGTGGACTTAAAAGATTTTATACTTTGGCATGATCGACTTTGACATCCAGGAGCAATAATGATGTGTCGAATAATTAGAAACTCACATGGACATCCTTTAAAGAACCAGAAGATTCTTTCACCTAATGATTATTCATGTGTTGCTTGCTCGCAAGAGAAATTAGTCATTAGACCTTCCACTACAAAGGTCAATGTTGAATCTCCAACTTTCTTAGAAAGGATTCATGGAGATATATGTGGGCCAATACACCCACCATGTGGACCATTCTGTTATTTTATGGTACTAGTTGATTCTTCTACTAGATGGTCGCATGTCCGTTTACTGTCCACAAGAAATGTAGCATTTGCTAGGCTACTTGCTCAAATAATAAAATTAGGAGTTCAATTTCCCGATTACTCAATCAAGACAATTTGTCTTGATAATGCTGGTGAGTTTAGATCACAGAGATTCAATGAGTATTGCATGTCCATTGGAATTTCAATTGAATATTCAGTTGCTCATGTCCATACACAAAATGGGTTAGCGGAGTCATTTATTAAACGTCTACAATTAATAGCTAGACCACTACTCGTGAAAACAAAACTCCCAGCTTCTGTTTAGGGTCATGCCATATTACATGCTGCATCATTGATTCGTATAAGACCAACTGCTTATTATCAATACTCACCTCTGCAACTTGCATCTGGTCATGAACCTAATATTTCTCACCTAAGGGTTTTTGATTGTACTGTCCAAGTATCAATCTCGCCCCCCCCCTCACAACGTTCCAAAATGGGTCCCCAACGTAGACTTGGGATTTATGTTGGTTTTGATTCACCTTCCATCATTAGGTACCTTGAACCCTTAACGGGTGATTTGTTTACTGCACGTTTTGCAGATTGTCATTTTGATGAAATGAACTTCCCAACTTTAGGAGGAGTAAAGCTGCATCCTAAAAATCAAGATAAAATTTCTTGGAATGAAACAACTCTATCTCACTTTGATCCCCGAAGTAATCAATGTGAGCAAGAGGTTGAGACAATTATTCATTTGCAAAGAATTGCAAATCAATTACGTGATGAATTTGTTGACACAAGAAAAGTGACAAAGTCATATATACCAGCAGAAAACACTCCAGCAAAGAATGATGTCACTGTAGGACAAACTGCTATAGCAAGTGAACCTCAAATATGCCAGAAGCGTGGTCGACCAGTTGGTTCAAAAGATATCGTACCTCGTAAGAGGAAATTAAACCAACCAAAGACTTCTAGACGAGTAATAATAGAAAAGATTGATCAATTTAATAGTAGTGACATGGTTCCCGCAGAACCACATATTTCAATGAAACAATCTAATAGTGATGAAGTTATTCCTGCAGAATCACAGATGCCCGAGAATAATGAGATTTCAATAAATTATCTATTTTCTCATAAATTATGGGAAAGGGAGAATGTTGTTATATATGATATTTTTGCCTTTCAAATGGCTCTTGAAATAATTCAAAATAATGATCAAAAGCCACTGTCTGTTAAAGAATGCCAACAGAGAGAGGATTTGCCAAAATGGAAGGAAGCTATGCAGACGGAATTGAATTCCTTAGAGAAACGAAAGGTGTTCGGACCAGTAGTTCGAACACCTGAAACTGTGTTAGAAAGGCTCGATATGCGCAAGGACTTAAAGTGGCAGAAATAAATGATACATACCCGAAGAGTATGTTTTCAATCAAATTGCAAAGATCATTATATGGATTGAAACAATCTGGACGTATGTGGTATAATCGCCTCAGTGAATACTTCCTGAATGAGGGTTACAAAAATGATGATATATGCCCATGTGTTTTCATAAAGAAAAAAAAATATTGGATTTGCAATAGTGGCAGTTTATGTTGATGATTTAAATCTTATTGGAACTCCAGAAGAGCTCAATAAAACTGCTGATTACTTGAAAAATGAATTTGAGATGAAAGATTTGGGAAAAACCAAATTTTTCCTTGGGCTGCAAATTGAACATTTTTCAGAAGGACTATTTTTTCATCAATCTTTATATACAGAAAAGGTTTTGAAGCGATTTTATATGGATATAGCACATCCATTGACATCACCAATGGTCGTTCGATCACTTGATCCAAAAAATGATCAATTTCGTCCACTTGAAGACGGAGAAAATATTTTTGGTCCAGAAGTACCATATCTAACTGCAATTGGAGCATTATTATATCTTGCAAATTGCACTAGACTTGATATAGTTTTTTCTGTAAATTTACTCGCAAGATATAGTTCTGCACCAACTTAAAGGCATTGGAATGGTGTTAAACACATTCTTCGTTACCTAAAAGGTACTGTTGATATGAGATTATTTTATTCTCACAATTTGGGATCTTCTTTAGTGAGATATGCAGATGCAGGTTATCTCTCTGATCCACATCAAGCAAAATCGCAAACAGGATATGTGTTTACACGTGGTGAGACGGCTATATCATGGAGATCCATGAAGCAAAATTTGACAGCAACATCTTCAAATCATTCAAAAATTAATCCATGAGGAAAGTCGAGAATGTATATGGTTGAGAAACATGACTCATCATATCCAATCATCATGTGGATTAGCTTCGACAAAAGATAGTACAATGATATTGTATGAAGATAATGCAGCTTGTATTGCACAACTTAAAGGAGGCTATATCAAAGGAGATAGAACAAAGCACATTTCTCCAAAATTCTTCTATACACATGAGCTTCAAAAGGCAAGTGATGTCGATGTTCAACAAATTCGATCAAGTGATAATGTGGCAGACTTATTCACTAAAGCATTACCGACATCTACACTCAAGAAATTGATACATGAGGTTGGAATGCGTCGACTCAGCGATTTACGATGACTAATATCAGGGGGAGTAGTTGTACTCTTTTTCCTTCGTCTAGGTTTTATTCCACTGGGTTTTCTTAACAAAGTTTTAATGAGGCAGCATTTATTTTTTATACTCCACAATGACTGTACTCTTTTCCTTAGCTTAAGTTTTATCTCACTGGATTTTCTTAGCAAGATTTTTAACGAGGTAGGCATTGAATATTAGGTCATTCAAGGGGGAGTGTTATAAATATCTTGGGTGTGAATGACCCATTATGCCTTTGTAAAGTTTATATTATTACAATTGTACCATTATCTACCCATATAAATAGGATACTTCACTCCTTCATTTAACACACAATTTGGAATACAAAGAATTCTCTCTATCTCTATATTCTCTCTAATATATTTGGTGGTCTTGTTCTCTCTAATATTTTGGTAGTTTTACAACGCTTATAATGGTTTTTGGTTATCTTTTAAGCCAGTGTTGTCTAACGCAATCATTAAAATTTATAAATTCATTTATAAATAATGTATTTTTTTTCAAATCACTTTTTGGAGGCCTAGTATCTTCCCAATCGTGGGAAGATTTTTTTGTTCCCATAGTCCACGTGTCGACAATTCATTCGTCAGGATGGATGGGCCCCACTGCCCACCCACCCATGGGGGGTTGTGGGACCGGTATCTTCCCCACGGTGGGGAAGATATCATTCCTGTCACTTTTTAATCACACAAATTTTCTCTCCCCTCTTTTCAACAAGTTTTATCTCAGAAACATAAAATAAACCAATTTACACAAATTTTCTCTCCCCACTTTTCGATAATAGGTTTTATCTTAGAAACCTAAAATAAATCAATTTACGCATCTATTTGATAAGAGCATCCACATTGAATGTGTTAAAGTATGTATTAGTGTGAGATGTTAAATAATAGTCAATTTTATGTCTACATTGGATATGTTAACTTATTTGCTAAATGAATCATTTTAGCAATAAGTTAACTTTCATGTTAAATTTAGCAAATATTTTTTTAACATGTGACATGGCACTTTTGTGTTAAAATTCTCCAATAGCGTAACATCACCCTCACCCACTCACACACTCAATTCTTATTTATTCATTTTCTTTGTCTTTCTTTCTTCTTAATTTTTTTAACATCCATATATATATATATGATTTAATGAGATTTTCAAAATGAGTTCATGTTGATATATAAATTTTGCAATTTTAATATAAGTATTTATCATATTCATTGGACTTAAATGGAAATTAACATATCCATTGTGGCAATAATGGATGTGTAAACTTTAACATGTATACATGTCATTTAACATCTATTTTTTTGCTTATATAACTAGCTAAATTTAACATATCCAACGCGGATGCGTGTGGTTTATAAATTGATTTATTCTTAACTTTGAAGTAAAAAATAGTGGTTAAAAATTGGAGAGAAAAAATGTGTGTTGTTAAAAAGTTATTTGAAAATTTGTGTAATTTATAAATTAATTTATTTTATTTACCAAACACTTGTTAAAATATGTGATTAAAAAGTGGTTTAAAAATATATATTGTTAAAAGTGGTTAGAAAAATTGTACTATTTCTTAATTGGTTTATAAATGTATAATAATTGCATTAATCACCATCATCACCACCACCACCACTATTTTAGAATTGTGGATGAGGGAGACTTTTAGTTTCACCTTTTACCTTCAGCCTTCCATTTGGTTTTTTTTTTTTTATATTTATAAATAGAGAATGTTATGTTTTCGAGGTAAAATATGTTTGAAAAGTGATTTAAGGTAATGGAGATGTATTTTCTATAATGTACTTTCATTTCCATGTATTTATTTATTTATACTTATTATTATTTTATAAACATCACTATCACTACTATATTACTACTATATTAAAGGGTGAATAAGGGGGGACTTTTAGTTTTCCATCCTCACACTTTTGTATGGATTGTTCATAGTGCACTTTTATTTCAATTTTTTTTTTTATTTACTTACAACATTAAAAGTGTGGATAAGGGGAAAATTTGCAGTTTCGCATTTTACTCTCATTTTACATAGTCTATAATTAAGGATAACATAAAAATATGACGAACCCCATACTCGCAAACTGCAACTTTGTGTGACCAACTTCAAAATTTTAACGCCAAAATCCAACACAAATAACGTTAAAACTTTAAATTCAAACTTTTTTTTATCTAATTGAAAAGATTACTTATATCGACAATTAAATAGGGTATCATATTATGCCTCTGTTTGATGTTGATTTTAAAAACCTTAATTGAAGAAATAGTGTTTGAACATTAATTTTTAGGAGAATGTGTGGTTAGAAAATATTAAATATTTTATGAGTTTATGTGTAATATTATTTTATTGATAAATATGATTGAAAAGAAAAGTGAGAAAAATGTGTTTTGTTTATAATGAGGAGTTATATTTAAGCTCTGTTTGACAATCATTAAAAATAAAACTATTTTTTTCTCAAACCCACTTTTAAGTACACATTCTCATAATAAAATATTTTTGCACATATACATAAAATTTCCTATTTTTTCCACACATTCTCCAAAAATCACTATTCAAAAACTCAATTTCCAAAATTTATTTTCGACTATACATTCTCACAAAAATATTTTTTTCTTAGACCAAAAATTTTTCCTTCATTTTTAACCACACATTTTCAAAAAATCACTATTAAAAATTCATTTCTCCCCAAATATTCTTTTTAATGGGATGAAACGGGAGCTTAACGATTGCAAACATCAGAAATGTTATAATTCCTCTTGCTACCGCTTATGTGCCCACCGAGGACGTGACCCCTCGGCATTACCCAATGTCAAGGTGCCATGTGTTCGATGGGCACTATAAGCGGTACCTACCGGGGATACTATATCCGACTTGTGTCAAACATATACCTAGTTACAACCATTGGTGTCCCTCCACTCTGTCTGCAACCTTTAAATCACAATCTTAATACCTCAGAGTTCAATGTGTTCTACTTGTTGGAATATTTTTTGTATAGTGATGCCAAAGAAGTAGAATAATTTATATGAAATCTGTGCCGACACATGGACGAAGTAACGACAAAGAAACAAGATGAAGAAAGGAAAAGAGAATAAAAGTGACAAAGTCGAGACAAGTGTTAAACACTTTATCCTTAAGTCGAATTTGCCCCACAACGGTGCCTACGAATTATGGAAATCAACTCTCAAGATACAACGATTTCCACTTGTGTTTGTAGCACTCCATAACACAAGCACAACGAACCAGAATTATGGTTTTTGTACTTCAAAAATGAAAATGAAAGAAAATCAAAAGAATATGCAACAAATGCAAGGATTTTTTATTAAGAGGAGAGTAGAGAATGATATTGTGATGGCATATCATTGGTGTGAGGAATAAGACATCACAATGGTCCTATTTATAGAGGATGGAGGGTTGTGGACGAAGTGGTGTAGAGCCAAACCATGCAACCCTTCCAAAGGACACAAGTATTCGGACAACCATGTGATCGCATGGCTTTACGTGAAACTGAATATTTAGTAAAAACAATTGACGTGTAATCGCATAAACAGATTGGGTCGGGTTTGAGTATTTGACTAAAGTCGACACGGAGTCATTTTAGTCGATTTTCAATACTTAACCAATTTTTCGATTTATTAAACCAATATCCAACACTACTTCTACCATTTTCTGTCAAACTGTGTTAATGTAGAACCCACACAAAATTTCACTTTTAGTCTCCAAACACATAAAATTGTAAATTTCATTGTTTAGTCCTACTTGCATAAAGAATAATGATATGCGTACATTAGTTATGTTATTTGTACAAATAGTTATACAGATCATAATATTCTTCAATATTAGATATTTCGCTTAGTTCACTTGCTATTTTTGAATATTTTTTTGTAATATTTTAACTTTTTTTTATTTGGGTTTTAAATTCTTATGTATCTTGTATGGTATACATCATTGGTCTAACCCTTATAATAACATTTTTTGTTAATTCTATTTTGGCTCTAGGATGATAAGGTTTCCAAAATGATAATGAATTTTCTCCATAAACTTTTTCTAATTGTTCTATGATTTTTCTATACTCATTTATATTCCTGTTTTTAGAACTTTTTTATATCTTATGTTTTTTGAAAAATTACTTGAAACTTTATAAATTATTTATATCTGTCTATTATCTTTAAGTTTGCAAAATTACAATTTTACTTTAAAATGTCAGGATATACTATTAAATGATTGAATAATCTTTTAAGAAAGATATTGAAAAAAATGAATGAAATCGTATCTCGTTATATTAAGAATATTAACATATTTCTCTATTCTTTGTACCTTTGTATTTTCCTTCTGATGCTAGGGACCTTCAGGTTCACAGGATTCTTCTATCACACCCTTCAAAGGTCTCCTGCCTTTACAGGTAATTAGCCTCACCTTGCTTCATGTCTTCACTGTATAAAACTTTGTTTCCAGGATAGATCAGATCTAGAAATCCGTAGTTCGCTGCCATTTTTGTCATGCTGAGATTGTTAGCCCAAGAGTAAACTAACCAAGAGGGGGGTGAATTGGTTTATAAAACTTTTTCGATAAATAATCTCAAACTTAAAACCAATAGGTACAAGTATTAGCACTTAGTGTTACAAGTAACTAAACTATCAATGTAGTGTGCTATATATGTGTAAACTTAATTGATAAGGCAAGTATAGCACTAAGATAAAGCGTTGCACAATATAAATTGATAGAATAGAGTAAGTGCGATGTAAGTAAATAAAAGGGATGAGAGAGTGCAAACGCGATTTATGGAGGTTCAATCAACCAACGTGATCTACGTCCCCCGTTACCGAGCTCTCCGTCACGAGTAAGGCCAAATCCACTATTTTGGTAACTTACAACAAGGAGTATCAAATCCTTAGGCGACTTACAACAAGGAGCGCCTATCCTTTTACAATCGAGTTTTCACACGGCTCTCGAAACCAACAATCGAGTTTTGATAAGGCTCTCGAAAACCAACAATCGAGTTTTGACAAGGCTCTCGAAAACCAACAATCGAGTTTTCACAAGGCTCTCGAAACCACAAGATATAATGAATTGAATTTACAATTGAAATAACTCTCTTGACAAATGATATACTCAAATTAAGTACCAAGAGAGTTAGGCTAACACTTCAATAGATAGCAATGAATTAAGCTCGAGTGTTAGAGAAAAACTTTGATGCAAATGATAATGAAAAGTTGATGCAATCAAACAAAGTTTTTCAAATAATCTCTTGTTAAAAATATTGAATCGAATTAAGTACCAAGAGATGCCACACTTGAATAATTAACAATAAGTTAAGCTCAAAGTGTTTAGGCAATGGAACTTTGATGAATCAAATGATGATGAAAAATGTAGCACAAATAATCAAAGTTCCTTAATTGAAATTTCTCTCTTTTAAAAGATTAAAACAAGTTTAGAACAAAGAGAGACTTACACTTCAATTCCAATATAGTGTGAAGATGTTGAAGAAATTCAAACAATGTAAAACCAAGAATCTTCACAAAACTTTCTTCCAAAAACTTTGATGAATTTGATAAAACAAAGTTTAGATCAATCAAAGTTTTATGAAAATAAAAGATGAATAAAAACTAAGTAAGAACAATGAATTTTCACAAGAAAGTTTGTATAAAATCTTATCTAAGTTGTTGTTATTGAATGTGAATGAGATGGCTATTTATAGATCAAAATATTCAAATTCAGCAACTTTCGGTTGACCAATTTGAAGTTTCGGTCGACCGAATCTTCCATATAGCCGTTATAAATTCAACCGTTGAGTTTTCGGTTGACCAACTTTCGGTCGACCGAAACTTTCGGTTGACCAAACTTTCGGTCGACCGAAAGTCAACTGTTGACCGTTGACTTTTGGTTGACTTTTGAAAAATATGATAATTTTCGATTTTTAGGTTTCTAACTTGTTTTTCAAAGTGGTTTAACATAATATAATCATGATTTAAGATCAAATAACATTTGAAAGACAATCTTGACTTATATAAAAATATTTTATCCAAGTGATGAATTTCCAAGTAAGTTTCTTGATGCATAAAAATCATTTTCGAGCTCGTTGAATTTCATCGCTAAAGATTGAGAGTGTTATACCTTTACATACGTTAAATCAACTCTAATCTTGTAAGCTTGAAATCTTGATCTTCATGTCATGCTTTTCAACCTCAATTTTGATCTTTGAATATCTTCAATGATTTCATGATCTTCTTTGCGTCTCATGTGCTCGATCACATAATTTTGATTTATATCTTTAAGAGACGATTTGAACATTGAGTGCTTTGAATATTTATCATTACATGAAACACTTGAAGCACACTTGTTAGCAACACAATAAATTCTTGTTTGTTATGATCAAAACAATAAGGTCAAATTGACCATAGGTCAACAATTTCCCCCTTTTTGATTATGACAAACAAGATGATTTGTAATGATAATAAAAGCAATTGAAGCACGTAATCAAAGTGTAGGGAAATGAGAATAATTGATAAGTTCAATTTTAGCATATATTCCCCCTATCTTATACACACCAATGAGGTATAATCTAGCAAATAATATAATCCTTTTTATGAATATAGATTATCCAATTTCAAGCAAATCAAATCATCACCATATTATCCCCCTTTTGACATAAGCAAAAAGGTGGCATCTATTCCTTATTCATGAGCATAGGTGTGATAAGCATAATAATGGGGCAAAAAAAAATATCTCGATTGTAATCGAATTCCCCCTTAGTGAAGCATTCCCCCTTAGTAAAGCATTTTTAGCATGAAAAATTACCAAAAATCACAAAATTCAGTTTCACGTATTCCAGTAAAATCGCATATCTCAAATCAAATCTTTCTTTAATAGTAAAAGTTACAGCGCATTAAAATCATGTTCCCTCTTTTCATTTTTCTATTCCCTGCTTTCTCGCTGGACTCAACAGCCTGTGGATCTACCCAGGTCCTATATACCTTGATTATTATTATACCGAAACATATCAGTACAAAATCCAAGTAAAATATTCAATATCGCAGATCAAATCTTCCTTTAACAGTAAAGTTACAGCGCATGAAATCTTGTTCCCTCTTTTCATTATTCTATTTCATATTGTCTTGCAGGAAACAGTATCATGAGGAACTACCCAGATCCTTTTCACCTTTAAAAAGATCGGTTGGGAAGAGGTTAAATCCATCAAAAAATGGATAACATCCTTTCAAGCATTCGCAAGTATTATTCCAATCTTCCAATGAATGATCTTAGAAAAATTTATCAAATGAGGCTCGAAAGATTGAGGGTGCTTATGGCTCATGGCGTTCCAGAAGACGTGCGCTGGTTAATAGAAGCAAAAGTCCGATTAACTGGTGAATTACCATTTTCATTTCCTAAACATCTGCCTGGTTTGGGTAAAAGCACTTTTGCAAAGAAGCGAAGAGCAAAAAGGCTGAATGGTTGCTACAAATGTGCTCGTTGGAATTGTGATTCTCGTTGCAAAACAGTCGGATATTCATCTAACAATCGAGATGATAAAATTGATTTCATAAAGGGTGGACTGAGTAGGGAGTGTTTGGATGATATTAGATTGACTCTTGAGACGCACCCAAGTGGATATGTGCAACGGGAACTTCTTTCCTTATATGCTCAATTTAACGAGGATAAAAAACGTTATAGTCTCAAGAATACAATCGCAAAAGATCCGGTTTGCCAGTCTGTTTTGGCAACCCAGCATTGATATAAGGTAAAATTTTTGATCCTTTTTCCTTTCGCGAGTTTTTATAAAGGTTTAAATAAAATAAATCGCCGAAAGGTGACAGCCTCGATACGATAAAAATATTCAAAAGTAGGCTGAATTTGTCAAAAGTAAATCTTTGCTTTTTCAAAAAGATGATCGTAAATAGTGTAGTTTTTCGGTTTTTAAATAGCCAGAGGTTTTCATAGTTCATGCATCCCAAAATCACAACTTCTCGTAAGTTTTCCTTTCTTTTCTTTCAAAAATGGAGGGATCAAAACTTAGACAGATCAAAACAATATGTGTATTTTGTGGATCACATGTGGGGAAAGGTTTTGGGTATCTTGAGACAGCAGTAGACCTTGGAAAGAAATTGGGGGAGAAAGGTATCAATCTTGTGTATGGAGGAGGTAGCAGTGGTCTGATGGGCTGTGTTTCCCAATCTGCTCTTACAGAGAAAGTAAGGGTGATTGGAGTTATTCCTGTCCCTTTAGCAGATATAGCAGGCAAAACACGAGGTCATGAAGTACAAACCTTATCTATCCATGAACGCATAACTTGTATGCTATATGGATCTGATGCATTTATAGCCCTGCCCGGAGGTTTTGGCACCTTAGAAGAAATCTTTAATATTACCTCCTGGGCTCAACTAGATCTCCATACTAAGCCTATTGGGCTATTAAATGTTAACCATTTCTTTGATGGTTTGTTAACCTTTCTTGATCATGCAGTGGAACAGGGATTCATCTCTCCATTTTCCCGAAGGATCCTTATTTCTGCTCCTACTATTGATGAACTACTGGATAAGCTGCAGTCATATATCCCAATACAAGATCCAGCAGGTTTAAAGGTAGATTGGTCGCAAGGAAGGGGAGTCAAGCGAAAGTGGAGTCCGGTTAATGTAAATTTGACTTTGTGAATCCTAAAATAGGTGGGGGTAGAGTACGGAGTATACTCACTCTTGAGACACCCCTCTAATTTCCTAGGATTACCTTAATGTTTAAATCTTGTGTGTGTACTTCAAATGTGGTAGATTACGGAGTATTTTTACTCTCGAAACACACCTCTTTGAAGGTTTGTCTTTGTTTCCTCAAAAGATCAGAGGTGGTAGGATACGGCTACTCCGGAAACACATCTCTCATTTTGAGGACTTTTCATGTTTCTCTCTTTAGCATTTGTGTGTACCATGTATTTCCTTTCAAGTGTGACTCTAGTGTGTACTCTTTAATGAGAAATAATAATATCTATGTTTGACTATGAAGTAATTGTTATCATGAAATGAGTTAAAGGATAATGCATTATGTCGACATATCAAAACAATTTTGGTCAACAATAATATCACTCTCAAAGCCAAAAAATAAGTGATCAAAGAAATGTATTACAAGAGTTTTATGAAGAGAAGAAGATGATTTCAAGTCATTTAGGGATTGTGTATGAAGAATTTGAAAATAAAAGAAAATCTCTTATTTCAGCCACTTTCGGTCGACCGAAAGTATGAACCGGTCGACCGAAACTCTGCAGAGTAAAAATCAGGAAGCTGCAGACACTTTCGGCTGACTAATGGTCGACCGAAAGTCTGGTTTCGGTCGTACAGTTGGTCGACCGAAACATCTTTCGGTTGAGCATTTGTTCGACCGAAAAGACAGTTTCGGTCGTCCGACAAAGGTTCGGTCGACCGAAATCTACAAAAATTTAAATTTTTCATTTGATTTCGGTTAAAACATGTATGTAACATACAATTATGCATAAACCACATATTAGCACCATGTTTCATATTCATACTCAACATATGTAAGAAATTTTTATGAAGAGCAAGATGCTTTAATAAAAAATGTTGATTCATAGAAATTTAAATCATTGATAATTTAAAGTCCAAGATGTATCAAAGAAATTTACCTCATCGTCAATGGCCATGAAGCACATGTTGGCTATTTCATCTTGCTCATCATCATTTTTAACATTTTCTTCTCTCTTTTGGATTCGATGATTTTTGCGAACGCCTCTCCACTTCTTGATAAGGATAGCAAGATTATCAAGTTCCTCATCACTTATGTTTGAGTTTGATGCGCATTTACCATGTGATGATTTAAGAACAATTTCGCGCTTGGCCTCTTCTTTTCCTTTTCTTGTCCTCTCCTTTGTTTCGACATTGTTGAGCTCATAAGTCATCAATGTTCCATAAAGTTCCTCCAATGGATGTGTGTTGACGTCTATCGTGTTTTCGATTAACATCCTCAAAGGATTCCAATCTTGGGGGAGAGACCTAAGAATTTTACTCACAAGTTCACCGTTAGTAAATTTATGATCAAAGCCTTTAAGACCATTTACAATATCGGTAAAACGAGTAATCATGCAAGTAATGGGCTCATCTTGCTTCATAAAGAAATTTTCAAAATTTTTATACAAAAGATTTATTTTTGTTTCTTTAACCTTATTTGTGCCCATGTGTGTGACTTCTAAAGCATGCCAAATATCGTGTGCGGAATCACATGTGCTAATACGATTAAATTCATTAATATCCAAAGCACAATAAAGTATATTTTTGGCCCTAGCATTTAAAGTCAATTTCCTCCTATCATTTTCATCATATTCCTCTCTAGATTTTAAAATAGTTTGATCCGGTTTTCCATCAACCTTAATGACCATAGTAAGCTCATGAGGACCGGATTCAATGACATCCCAAATATTATAATCAATGGATTGAATAAAAATCATCATTCTAGTTTTCCAATAATTATAATTTGTACCATCAAAGAAAGGAGGACGATTTGTAGAATGCCCCTCAAGATTATGGTTAGCCATTTACTCAAGATTGTAAAATCTTTAAAAATGAGCACCTAAGCTCTGATACCAATTGTTAGCCCAAGAGTAAACTAACCAAGAGGGGGGTGAATTGGTTTATAAAACTTTTTCGATAAATAATCTCAAACTTAAAACCAATAGGTACAAGTATTAGCACTTAGTGTTACAAGTAACTAAACTATCAATGTAGTGTGCTATATATGTGTAAACTTAATTGATAAGGCAAGTATAGCACTAAGATAAAGCGTTGCACAATATAAATTGATAGAATAGAGTAAGTGCGATGTAAGTAAATAAAAGGGATGAGAGAGTGCAAACGCGATTTATGGAGGTTCAATCAACCAACGTGATCTACGTCCCCCGTTACCGAGCTCTCCGTCACGAGCAAGGCCAAATCCACTATTTTGGTAACTTACAACAAGGAGTACCAAATCCTTAGGCGACTTACAACAAGGAGCGCCTATCCTTTTACAATCGAGTTTTCACACGGCTCTCGAAACCAACAATCGAGTTTTGATAAGGCTCTCGAAAACCAACAATCGAGTTTTGACAAGGCTCTCGAAAACCAACAATCGAGTTTTCACAAGGCTCTCGAAACCACAAGATATAATGAATTGAATTTACAATTGAAATAACTCTCTTGACAAATGATATACTCAAATTAAGTACCAAGAGAGTTAGGCTAACACTTCAATAGATAGCAATGAATTAAGCTCGAGTGTTAGAGAAAAACTTTGATGCAAATGATAATGAAAAGTTGATGCAATCAAACAAAGTTTTTCAAATAATCTCTTGTTAAAAATATTGAATCGAATTAAGTACCAAGAGATGCCACACTTGAATAATTAACAATAAGTTAAGCTCAAAGTGTTTAGGCAATGGAACTTTGATGAATCAAATGATGATGAAAAATGTAGCACAAATAATCAAAGTTCCTTAATTGAAATTTCTCTCTTTTAAAAGATTAAAACAAGTTTAGAACAAAGAGAGACTTACACTTCAATTCCAATATAGTGTGAAGATGTTGAAGAAATTCAAACAATGTAAAACCAAGAATCTTCACAAAACTTTCTTCCAAAAACTTTGATGAATTTGATAAAACAAAGTTTAGATCAATCAAAGTTTTATGAAAATAAAAGATGAATAAAAACTAAGTAAGAACAATGAATTTTCACAAGAAAGTTTGTATAAAATCTTATCTAAGTTGTTGTTATTGAATGTGAATGAGATGGCTATTTATAGATCAAAATATTCAAATTCAGCAACTTTCGGTTGACCAATTTGAAGTTTCGGTCGACCGAATCTTCCATATAGCCGTTATAAATTCAACCGTTGAGTTTTCGGTTGACCAACTTTCGGTCGACCGAAACTTTCGGTTGACCAAACTTTCGGTCGACTGAAAGTCAACTGTTGACCGTTGACTTTTGGTTGACTTTTGAAAAATATGAAAATTTTCGATTTTTAGGTTTCTAACTTGTTTTTCAAAGTGGTTTAACATAATATAATCATGATTTAAGACCAAATAACATTTGAAAGACAATCTTGACTTATATAAAAATATTTTATCCAAGTGATGAATTTCCAAGTAAGTTTCTTGATGCATAAAAATCATTTTCGAGCTCGTTGAATTTCATCGCTAAAGATTGAGAGTGTTATACCTTTACATACGTTAAATCAACTCTAATCTTGTAAGCTTGAAATCTTGATCTTCATGTCATGCTTTTCAACCTCAATTTTGATCTTTGAATATCTTCAATGATTTCATGATCTTCTTTGCGTCTCATGTGCTCGATCACATAATTTTGATTTATATCTTTAAGAGACGATTTGAACATTGAGTGCTTTGAATATTTATCATTACATGAAACACTTGAAGCACACTTGTTAGCAACACAATAAATTCTTGTTTGTTATGATCAAAACAATAAGGTCAAATTGACCATAGGTCAACAGAGATCATCTCCCTTCGTAACAATCAATCGTGGGTAAACATGGCCTCCAGATGCAATGAAGTAACAGATTTTATATTCGTCTTCTCTTGATAAAAAAGGGGAATCATATTCCTCTTCAGTTTGGATTTTAATCACTTTGATATGTTAATCTTTGGCATTTATTTTCAATTTTTTTGGACTGATTTCATTTATGACCACCTTCTTTGGGTTCGAACTTGGTTCATCTCCTTTTATTTTAGGTCCACCACCGCTTCCAGAAGATGTACTTGTTGATATTTTTGGTAAAATTCTGTTTGGTATTTAATGACTCGAATAGTGATTCAATTTCATTAACTCTGTCGCTCAATTGTTTTGCATATTTTGTTTGGGAGACAGAAAGCTCCATCGATAATTTAACATTTTGTTGGTTCTTTTATATCCTCAGCTTCCTCCATGAGGAAGTTCATTAGCACTCTGTCGTCTATTAATGAATCTTTGATATCATCCATCTGCAAATTCTATATTCCTATTTAGAAAATCAGCAAGATAATTATTAACTCCTATAATATGAATTATATCAAAATTTTAAAATGCTAAATAGGTCTGCCATCTATGAAGCCTTCTATATTGATAGTTTAATGGTAATTTATTTTTTGCTAATCTTGCAACTTGAGAAATGTCAGTTTCAACAATGAATTTTTTAGATAATAAAAACAATGAAAACTTTTTTATTCCTCTAATAATCTCTAATAATTCTTTTTTTATGAGTAGTATAATTTATTTCTGCTTGATTAAAGTTTCCACTAGAATATCTGCAAATTTCATTAAGATCTATTTTTAATATTGTTGTCCAATATTTATTCGAGACATCAGTATTGACTATTAGATTATCCTTTTAATTTGGTAATCTTAATCTTCTGGAAGCGGTGATGGACCTAAAATAAAAAGAGATTAATCAAGTCCGAGTCCAAAGAATGTGGTTATAAATGAAACTAGTTCAAGAAAATTGACAATAAATGTCAAAGATGAACATACCAAAATGATTAAAATTCAAACTGAAGAGAAAGATTATTCCCCTTTTTTATTAAGAGAAGACGAATATAAAAAAAAAATTCTAAATTATATTGAACTTCAGGATTGCGACAGTAACTTCATTGCATTTAGAGATCATATTTACCCACGATTAATTGTTACCATAAGGATGGCAAATTAAAATAAATTGAAAATTTTGACGACTTGTATTTTTTATTAAAAGATTTAATTTATATGTTCCTTGAGTTGTTCTAACAATTATTGCTCTTTCAATTTTATGATATTCATTTATTGCTATTCTTTCTCTTCTCCATATTTTACCTAAAATTTCCCATTTTCCAACTTTTAAATCTAAGGATAATTTTTATATTTTCTTAAATTTATTATTGTCAAATGTTACTTTCAATCCATAACTATCAATTCCTTCAAATTTTTTTATATCTATGTTATTATTTTCTATTTCTTCTATTTCTCTATTCGGATTCTGATTCATTGCTCTCTGAATTTATTTCACTTATGTAATACTTTAAAGTTTGAAATATAAAGCTTTGAGGACTTATATGTTAAATTATATATAATGGGTATTTTGGTAAATTTATGCCTTCTGTATGGTAATCTGTAGATTTCTTTATGTACATATAGAGAAATTCATGTGTACATAATGGAGTTACATAACATACTGATGAGATGTCATAAGGAGAGTGGAGAAGTTTTTTTTTATTTTTTGTGTTTGAAGAGAATATTTTAATTTAATGATCATACCCACACATCACATGTATGTAAACACCATATACATATAGCAAAATTGATGCATAAATTATGTTAGTGAAATGAACACGGTCAATGTTTTATCAGACACGTCAAGTGTGATAGAAAGTGATAAAAAAGTTTGGGATCGAAAGATGTGATTTCATAGTTTGGGACACAAAGTGCAAGGATGCTAAAGATTGAGATATAAATTTGAAATTTTCCCATGTATTTATTTATTTAAAATTTTATTATTAAACATCTGTTTGGTAAACAAAATAAATTGATTTATAAACCAATTTATAAATCACAATTTTTCAAACCACTTTTTTTAACCGCCCATATTTTAATAGTGATTTTTTGAAAATTACATGGTTAAAAGTAGGAAATAATTTCGAATTTATGTGTAAAATCATTTTATTGAAAAAATGTATGAAAATAAATTCCAAAAAAAAAAAAAAAAAAAGGTTACTTGTTATGTGGCCTTATCTATCCTACTATGTATCTCTAACTCTCTTCACCGGAGGACCCTCCCCCTTTTTTTTCCTGCCTTTATTTTGTATATCATGATTGTTATGGCATATATTTGGATATAAAATGCAATCTAATCCAATCTAATGGGATCCACCACCCATGCGATCTTAATTTATGACGAACAAAAATTGCGAAAAGCAAAATAGATGATTTATAGTTTCAGAATTTCTATTTATGTTCCACATAAAAGAATCCTATTGTACCCATTTTTGGGGTGTAAAGAAACCCCAAAAAGGGCACTACTGGCACTTGCTTTGTACCACTTGAATCACGGCAGATGGAATCAAAAGTTTTTTAGTCGAAACTGTTGTGGTTAAAAAAAAAAAAAAAAAAAAAAATTATGAATCCATAAAATGTGCCATTAAAATTAATTTTGGGAAAAAATAATCTCTCCCAAACAAACTCTGAATCCTTACCAAACACATTCAACTAGAATACTAATTTATGTAACAAAATCTCAAAGGACTATGTAAAAGGGTTGAGAGTTTCTAGAAACTTGTTTGATTTCTTACACGAGCACAAAGAACATGGACAACACAATTACATTACAATACAATTGTTCTCAACAACATAGTTTTGTTCTAAATGAAGCACCACCCATCACTGAACTCATTGAACAGAACTTAGCAATGTTATCCAAACTTCTGAATTCAGCTTTCACCAAGAAGTAATATCATAAACAAAAATATAACACAAAACTGAAGTTATTTTCTAAAAGAAAAATCAAATGCAAAGAAGTAGCCTCCTAATAAGTGACTAACTCCCTTCTTCGATGATGTGTTTCGCGTGCTTCTTCACAGTTTATGAAACAAATAAGTCGCTAAAGAAGGGATCCAAGGTTGCTTCTTTAGCTGAACCATAGCTGTTTAGGCGCTTCTTCAGAGAACGTAATTCCCTATCATCTTTGTGTGTTTTATCCTGGGACATTAGTAGTGTTTTGGTAAACCGTTTATAACACATTTCCGAAAACCACTTTTATAACAACGCACATTTTCTAAACTACTTTTCAACCACGTATTTTACCTCGAAAACGTAAAATTCTTTGTTTATAAACAATTTTTTTTTTTTTTTTACCAAACAGAGGTTTAAATTATTTGAATATAATGCTGAAGCTATGCACAAAGGTTGACAGATGCAAGAAATTGCAATCACCTCAGCTATGTCTAATTAAAAACTTACATAGGATTTCTTCCTTAGCAAAATATCTACAAGGTACTGCAGCCACATCACGTTTGTCTTGGGGAAACTGTAAATCATTAGCAGTAACAGAATAAATGTAGATGAAATATGGCTATAAAATAATTACCAAATTGAGAAATCCTAACCTGTTCTACTGAAAACTTTATTGAAACAGAAGTTACAGAATTAAGAAAAATGGAAAGTTTCTTAATTTGAAAAACGAGTCATGCTTACTTGCCCTTAGTACCAATATTAGCATGCTATGAGGAATGAATACCAACACATAAAACGACAGGATTTAGAAAGATTTTCTATACATGGGGACATATAGGTCAAAACTTTATGGGCAAGTGATTATCTAGATTTTGAAACTCTTGACGTCGTAATATGAAGATGTCCTTGTTATACAAGACATATATAACGACATTCCCAATAAATTTAGTTGACAGCCAGCATAATACTTTGCTAAATCTTATGACAACAAATCTTGCTACGTATTTTCTTATTCTGGTTATACAATTTTGCTTCAAGTTGTCACAATCATGGCATGTGACTTGGTCATTTGAAAGAACTATTTACTTCTTCGAAGAATTCGTAACTGTACTTAGTGAAAATGCATTGTATTGTATTGTATTGTATATGGTACAAGAGAAAACTCTCTAGTTATTTAGTCTTGTGCCAAGTAGTAAAAAGACGGTGAAAGTAGATAGCGGTATAAGGGGAATACTTTTGAAGCATCCAATAAACAGTTTTGATTAGCCAATTTGCTACTACATCTTTATCGCGAAATGGGTGTGTTTGCTTCCAATCAGTCTGTCCCAATCCTAAAAAAGCTTAAGGTCAACAGCTTAAAAATCATTTAATGTTCGTTCAAACAAAGAATTATCCACTCAAACACTTTTTTTATTCCACTAAGGATTACATTTTGGTACAATAAAAGGAACCTTGAGTGATATCTGCTAATCATGTTTTCCCAGGTTAAACATTGAATACAAAAATTTCGAGTTCACCATAGTATACAAAAAATTTAGGTGGCGTTCTGTTTGTATTTTATTTTGTATTTTCATTTTCGAAAATATTTTGTGTTTTGTGTTTTCATTTTTGTTTTCAAATTTGCTGAAAACGCGTTTGGTTTGTCATTTCTGAAAACTGTTTTTGAAAATGAAAAGCTGGAAACACACGTTCTGTTTGAAATTTTGCAGAACACTATTTAAACTATTTTTAATTAATTTGCTTGCAGAATACTACTAACTCCAACTCAAATTTCCTTTCACAATACACTAAAAATATGGTTACATGCAACACACTAATGTGAGCATTAAGAGTCTATATTAACACAGCTTGGTCAGGTTCGGGACTTGAGAAAACTCTACTTCTATTAAAATCCAGAAAATGCAAGTTCTTTCAAAACCACCAGAGTCCATTTATCATTACATTTTTTGAAATATAACAACAAGAATTCTCATTTAATTTTTTTTTTTTTTTGTAATGTTGATATTGAATTGAATAAAACTTTATTTAAACTAAGTTCCAAGTTAGGATAATTCTCAAAAAAATTCTTTATTTAGGCTTAGTTCCAAGTTAGGATAATTCTAAAAAAAATAATAAAAAAATAAAAAATTTATATTAAGCTTAGTTCTAAGTTAAGATAATTCTATAAAAAAAAAAAAAAAAAAAAAATTTCCAAAACTCGTTTTCCGCGTTTTGGACATTTTTTGTCGAAATACACACAAAACGCCCAAAACGATGTTTCGGGCGTTTTCCGTTTTGTGTACAATTTTTTTTTTTGTTTTCCAAAATGCATTTTCGAAAATGGTAAGGAGAACGCGTTTTTAGCGTTTTCGAAAATAAAAACAGAAAACGACCTCAAAACAGCAAAGAGAACAGGGGCTTAGTTTCTACTTTCAATAGCACCTGGTTTATTGGTGTGGTGTTGGCGTTTTACTGTTAACATATATAAAGCCATTCAGCAGGATAAGAATGAAAAGAACAATACTCATACCTTCCTTCCCAACAATCATCAGTAACATCCCTCATCTTCCTGTATGTATCAGCCTGCAGAATTATTGTTGACTAGTTAATAAGAAAGACAAAGTCAAACAAGACATGTACAATATCACTTTTTTTCTTACTTGTGTATCTCCTCTTGGACCATTAAAGAGTTCTGGGTCTGATGACAAGTCCAGAAAGAGTATATCTTCGCCTGTAAACGGTTATAGTTTCATAAAATAATTCAGCAACATTCGGAACCTATCATGTTGAAAAATACATAGTTGACATAGAAGTCAACCTGTGTTGATTCTTGACAGGGTAAAATCAATTATGGATATCAGCAATCCAAAAGTTTTGACATTTATTTGTCTTCCCTCGAGAGTAAATTGCAGTGTGTCTGAACCCTTTCGACTTAATAGAATATTTCCCCTGTTAAAAACAAGGGATACCCCTTAGATCAAAATCTAGTAAGAGGTAATAATATGTTGCAACGGATTAGTAGTATGAAAACGAAACCAATGCAAGTCTCGGTGTTCAAATTCATATGCAGCCTCAGCTACAGCCAATGCAATAGTGACCTGCAACATATCATGACTAGCTGAAATAGGTAAAAGACAGATGGAATGAAATCTCTTGTAGTTACATAAGGATCTATTACTACCTGAACCAATAAACTCCGAGCTTCATCGAAATTCAGAAGAACAAAGCTCTCAAGATCCTGACCACCATGTTCTTGAACAAAAACAACATAGCACTGAACAAAGTTTTCTCAGCATAAATTGGTGAAAAAACCAAGGAAACGTCACAAACTAATAAAAACTTATGAGCCTATATTGTAACTTGAGTAGGCTGCCAAAAGTAAACTCAGTTATTTAAGAGATTAATGCAAGCCTAAAGTTGGCATTGTACGCAACCTGATTTTCTGGAAATTCTTTAGGATGATCATTTTCAGAGCCATGTTCCCCGTCCCAGTTTTCCCATGCACTTATCAAAGCAGCATCATAATGACCTTGGCACACCCTCAAACTATGAAAGAAGAAATGAGAAATGGCAAGTTAATGCCTTGATAATAAGATTATTTCTCTCCCATAGTGCAAGCCTTTCTTGTTTCATAACTAGAAAAATTGACATAAGAGGAAGTATCATAAGAAATCTCATAAATCAAGTTAACTGGCAAAAACTGGTTCAGGTTTTGCTTTTCCACTCAAAATCATGCTTATATCAATAAATTGAAGCATTTACACAAACAAATAGTGTTAGCCTGACACAGCTTGCCAATATTTCTGGAGCTTGAAATTCAATTATTATATCTTACTCAGCTAGTAGCTTTTACTGTGCAACTGCAGATCTGAACTTTACAAACTTATCAAAAAAATTAATTTTTAACAAGTGGACTTACTTTATTGACTTGCATAGTAGTTGTAGCCTCAATACCCGTATTTCTCAAGGACTGAGTGAGGCTTACACTTCAAGGCATATGCGGTATGCCTCATTAATTAAGAGGCATGTGCCTACAAATGCTTAGTCTTCCACTTTTTAAAACCAAAAATTCACATAATTTGCATATTTAGAGCCTGTTGGTCTATGGGTTTTTTTAACCAAAACTTTTCAAACTCAATCTCAACCATCCATCATTGGTCAAGCTCACAATTTTTTACTTTTCAAATCAATCTAAACCACACATCCATCCAAAAATACAAAAAAATTACAAAAATCAAAACTTTTCTATGGACCAAACCGGATCCTAATTTAATCAAATCTTTATATTAAAACCTAAATTTGTTATTTATTTTT
Source organism: Ligustrum vulgare (assembly GCA_963555705.1). NCBI lineage: Eukaryota > Viridiplantae > Streptophyta > Magnoliopsida > Lamiales > Oleaceae > Ligustrum > Ligustrum vulgare. The sequence continues at coordinate 32,298,252 of OY743186.1, read as the reverse complement.
CTATAAATAAAAGTAAACAAATTAAACTAATGATAAAAAAGGAAAAAGGAAAAAATTATAGATACTTTATTTGATTTGAGTTGCTACTTCGCTTTATTGATATTTACCCCTGTTTGGTCATGAAACTTTTTTACAATTTCCCCTCAAAACTCATTTTCAACCGCACATTTTTATAGGACCACCACTTCACACTTTTCAACCTCTTTTTAATCACATGTTCTCCCAAAAAATCTAAATTTCCTCCAAAATATCCTACATCAAACGGGTTCTTATTATTTTTTTGTTTTAAAGACTTTTACCTTTTGTTTATGTTTTTTAATGTTTATTTTTATATATTTCTATATTTTTGCTAAATTTTTTGGTTCAGAATGAGACTTACGCCTCAAAGCCCCTCAAGATTTACACCTCGCCTAACGAAGGAAAAATGCCTCGGTACCTTTTTTCCGCATTTTTAAACTATGCGGACAAGTAAACGATATTAACTCATACTATTCAGTAATTACAAGAGTGTGTGTATAAATACTTGTTCATAGTTCTTCATGCAAGAATCAGTGTAGCACTAAATGGAACATAATCTGTAAGCCTAAATCGGCCTTGTTAAAGAAGTATCCAATTTGCCTCTTCCCATCCTTCTTAAACCAAAGCATGAAAAAACAGGCTACCATACAGGAAATTCCAAAGTAATTGCTAGTCATAACAATAAAAATTTGTTTATAAAACATTAAAAAGACGCGCAAAGCACTTACTCTATTGTTTGTATAAAGGTAGTGCAGGCATTAACCACATCACTCTCATGACCTCTTAGGCGATTAAGAGTGCAAGAAAGGATAACTTCCTCGAGCAATTCTTCAGATTTCTGATGCATATCAAGACACGTGGATCAAAAACTAAAGCAGGCCACCCCTCTTTAAATTAGTCACATTAGAAAAAGGAAAACTTCAACAGATTTTGCAATTGAGCAATTCCAAGGATCTGCACTAGACACTAAATTATGTATCGTCATTACTTGTCCAGGGTCCTAAGTCCTACTGATATCCAGATACACGCTTCGAAGAGATGAATATATTGGTACTGGGATCAGTATCAAACGTTGATGCCACATTAATATCAATAAAATCATGTTGCCAGAAATCTTGATAACAGATGCCAGCAAAGTGCGGACAGATTACCAAAAATCTCAACATTAGCCAAATGTTGCAATGAAAACAATGCTCAAACCAGTTGTGAAAGTCTGTCAAGTGACTAAGCTTAAATTTGGCCAAGTCGTGATGATAGTTTTAAGTTATAAAGAACATGAGTGGTCCAATAGCAATTCAGCTTTCTTTCACATTTTTTATCTAACTTATTTCACTTGGCAAAAGAAAAATAGAATACAATGTTACTAGAATGTATACCTTCTGAATTTCTCCATTTACCCTTATGTCTCCATCAAATGGGACAATTTTACAAACATTTCCACCAACCTTGAAAGCTTCTCCATATGTTCCTTCACCGACCTTGACTATACTTTCACGGTCACTGTTTCACACAATGTGCTTCTAATCAGATTTTAGGAGGCCAGGTCTACATCAAATGATCGCTTGCATTAAAACAAGGATAAAATTATAATTTTATAGAATCCGTCTGATAACTAGTGTTATGGTATCATGCAACAAAAGTTAATGAAGGCAACAATGAAACACTAACAGCTTGAATTTTTAACAGCTAGGATCCTGAATACTGGGTCAATTTTCAAGGTATAGAGAAAGGATGGTCTGTAGTAACCACAAAAAATTATTTCTGACTCCATTGTGTAAGATTTACTTCATTGATAAATAATGCTGACCTAGTTAGAATACTTTGAATTCCGCAATAGGAAATTCTCCCCCTCTTTTAATTCCAATTCATATTTCTTATCAAGAACCAAATGTTTGCTGGCAGCCATAAGGAGCTAGTACTAAAATACTGAACGTCAGGCAGAGAGGAAGTCTGAACTTCATTATCTTACGAAACTAGTATCATATATGCAAGATAAACAGGTAATAAGGTTTACTTTGAAAGCTAGAATTGTGAAGGCAGAGACAGAATTCTCAAGAATGTTAGGCTGTCTCTCTCTGCATCTCAATTTCATATCAAAAATCAAGGGAGAGAGTACATTAGTGTTAAGTCATTAACAAAGTATAGACTTATGCAGACTCATCATGAAAAAAAGACCTTGAATTTTAACAGCAAAAAATCAGACTTAAAAACAGAAGAAAGTCAAGATTTGAGGCCTCCACTGTTAAAGACATGAAACAATACATAAAAGAAGGGGTAATAATATGTTATTAAAACAACAGAAGAGAAGCTAAATTAGCCTTAGAGTCAACTGAAATCCATGAAGGAATCCTGGTGGAGCATCAGATCAACAAGAGATGTGATATAGCAATTCTAACTGAAGAAATGACAAATTGACCAAGATACTTTCAAGATGGAAGGGAAACAAACCAGTAACTCAACAAGACGTCGGTCAGTGTTGAAGGAGTACACTGCCCACAGGCTGTCAAAAGAGCTGAGAAAGAATCCCAGCGGTAACCATCCAATGAAGAAGGCCTTGAAGTCAGTGAGAGTTTAGTAACTGCGACTTCAATATCTTCACATTCCTCCTTAATAGGAATTCTAGTTGCATCTCCAACGGTAGTCGGAATAGAATTTGATCTCGAATGGATTTGCAGATATTCTTTTCCAGAGGTTTTCAATATTGAACTCGAAAAACCATCATGACAAATCGGATCCTTAGACACTTCAGGCGTTTCTAATATCTTAGAAAGTGAGCCAGGAAATCCGTAACTTCGATTTAGCTTCTTATAAACCAGCCATTTCCTTAATACTGAAGATAAATGTGGTACGACAACATTATCAACTTGGACACCCATAGTCCATGTACCAGATTTCTTGGGTGAGGGGCTCTCTTCAAGCAATTCAAAGGAATCAACTTCTTGAAAATATGCCCTTTCTTTATCGAAGTTTGGAGGTTGTAAGGCTTTTCCCTGTAATAACCATACAACTTAATGTAGACAGGGCATCAATAAAAATATGTGACATTCTCTAAAGTATAATCCATTGCTTATAGAAGAAATTCTGGCCTTCGTTCTCTTGATTTTGTTTATTCACCAGTAAGCCATGGGATTCAAAAAGTTAATTTTTTATCATGCTTTTGGATAAAGAAAAATTGTGTAAATAATGCAACTCGATGAAATATGAATACAGAAAGGAAAATTTGATACCTAAATGCAGACGTAAAAGAAAGATAACAAGAACAGCTGATCATACTCTAGGAAGAGGTGGTTTAGCTTTTCTTTGTGGGTTCCCTCTTTGTGGCTGATAATCTGCACATGCAGTGGCAGCAATGCTTGTTCTCCCTCTGTCAATTGGAGTAGTAAGTTATTAATGTGAGTGTGGTTCATCCTTTTGTAATTTTACAAATTTACTATTCCAAACACTATGCCCCCATTTGGAAGCTATTAAAATCATATTTTTAGCGGATTTTGATAAAATTTGATGAGATGTGTAGTTAAAATGTTGTGGGACCCATAAAATATATGATTGTGATTAATTGTTGACTTTGACTTTGATAAAAATCTGATTTTTATCAAAAACAACGGGCTCTATAATTTTAAGAACAAGAAATAGTACTGAGCTAAATATTGAAACCCAATAATAATAGAATTAGAATACAATAGCAAAAATGACGAAATATAATATGCACAACTATAGAACGTGGTGGGCCCTAAATTGGATTGTTGTCGAAAATATCCATTGTTTGCTCTTAAGGCCGTTGTACTCACGTAAGACGGTGGTCTTAATGCAGTGGATGAATTGGGCCTTGACAAAGCATGTATTTCTTCCTGGTTTGAGGGAGATACATTGATATAGCCCCTATTTGGTTGAGAATAAAATCTTTAATCAGTATGGGATCGCATAAATTTTAACTTGAATTTCAATCCTCAGCTACTTTAGGTAAACTTCACCTCTAAAGAATTGATGCCTTTATTATATAAGATCTTACTCCTATAACACGGATAAGATTCTAAGTAACTAACAGCCAAATGCTAATTAGCACGTAACAAATGGCAGAAATACAACATGTAAAAGCAAAAACACACAATAGAAAGTAAGTTTGTTGAACTTATAGTATGTTACTGTTTTAGGTTTGATGTGATAAATGTAAGAACAACCCATAACCCGCCCCCGCCCGCACAAGCTCTGAAAAATAAAGATGAGGAATTCAGCTTTAAATCTACAAATGGAACTCAAATGTAGGAAATGTCACAATAGTTGTAATTCAAGAAAATAAGTAAAATTAGGGCACAAAACCTAGTGGAAAGGGAACGATTCCAACTGATTCGCTTAACCGGCACTAGGCTCAGCCGATTTTCGTCCGCACTAGTTGAGTTTGATTGCCTCCTGGAATTAATTAACCAGTCAAACAAATTACCCTATCGAATTTGAAAAAAGAACACATACTGACAGGGTTTCAATTTTTAAAGGCAAAACCCAAAAAAAAAAAAAAAAACCTGGCTGCATCTTTTTGATTGTTAGTATTTGATTTTCGGCGCCGATAAAACACCACAATTTCTGGCTCCGATGCTTTATCAGATTGATGAATTTCCTTTTCCGCTTCTGCCGCTAAAATTTCTGACCAGAGATCAACTGCATTTCCAATTCAAACACATCATTTTACGACATAAAATAAAATAGATCAACAATACGCGTGTGATTGAGATGCTGGTTTTTCATTATTTTTCTCTCTCTACCTGTTCGGGAACCCATAATTAATCGGAAAGTTGATTGAGGTGTAACGTTACTGCACTGTCTTTCAGAGTTTCAGGCGTCAGAATTTTCAAAAATCTGACAGTAGGCGGGAACTTCCTCTACTCCCATTCCGGAGGATATGTACGGTTTGGTTTTGGCCACTTTTTGTGTTTAGTAAAAGCATTTTTTTGTGTTTAGTAAAAGCACAGTCTAAATTAAAAAATAGGTGATTAATTAGATTTCTAATGAATATCTAATAAATAAACATTATAGCAAAAAAATAATCTCCAATGCATCATGCCCACAATCCAATAATAATGCCTATGTGACATTAATTTATTTAAAATAAAACTTTTTTTTTTGAAACTAGTTAAAATAAAATTATTTAATATTTAAATAAATACTCTATGTGCTTATTTTTTTATTAATATAAATTTTTTTTTTTTTAAAGTAATATAATAAAGTGCTTTGGTTCACAAGTAGTGGGAGATAAATATGAGGTGTTAACTGTAAATAGTAACAGCCGTAATTAAATTTTAGTTTTATATTAAAAAAAAAACAAAACAAAACAGTTTTCCCACTACTATTGTCTAGCCAGTTAGACATGTCTTCTAAAATTGGACATAGCCTTAGACAATGTCTAATATTTTTTTGTCAACTTAGCACAATATGGGATGCATTGGAGAAGAATATAACTAGACATTGTCCAATTTGATGATTTATCACACTTTTTTAACTTGGACAATGTGCCATTGGAGATGATCTAAGCCTCTGTTTGTTAAAAGTTTTTTGTTTAAAAATTTTTTTTTTTATGATTTCTAGGTAAAATGTGTGGTTGAAAAATGGAGAGGGAAAATGCGTGTGGTTAAAAAGTGATTTGGGGAATTGTGTAGAAAAAAACATGTTTTCCAAACACAACCTAAATCAACTTTGCCACTCTCATTGTGAGGGTAACAATAATGATGACAATTACCTTATATGGCAAAATATTATTTTATCACATATCACATCATCTGTAGCAACCGAGAAATTTTCAAACTTAAAAGGCTTGTTTTACCAAACTTGTCGCTACGACTCTCCAACCTTAACGATTATTATTCCAAAACCAACACTCTCGTCTAGTCATATTAGTTATTTCAAGATTTTAAGGAAATGAATTTAAATTCATTTAAATCTTTAAGTCCAAATTTCGACTTTAAATTTGTCTCAATTTCATTCTTTATTTTGAAGTTCAATGGGGTAGACATGGTTGTGGTAAAACTACCTGGTTTAAGAAAGAAGAAATTTTGATCAAGTTTCCAATTATTTTAAATCAAGAAAATTTTAAATTTCGAGGATGAAATTATTTTAAGGAGGTAGGGTTGTAACAATCGAGAATTTTCGTGATTTATTTTGAATAAATATTATTTATTTTTAAAAACGTGTTGCTACGAATTTACCCATTTATTTTTAAAATTCGTGTGTGTCTAGCCATTTTAAGTGAAATTAAATTATTTCAAATTTATCTTATTCCGATTTTCAAATTTTATTAAATGATATCCAAGTCCATTATTTATTTTAAGTCCAGTTTTCAATTTATTTTGGATCCAAACTTTCAAGCCCAATTTCCATTTATTTTGAATTCAATCTAATATTATTATTATTATTTTTATTATTATCCAAACTCCATATAGCCCAATTTCTTCTCAATCACCACCGTCATGCACATATCTCCTAAAAAAATTCTGCTTACCAAAATTCTCCCACATTTAGTTCCAATTTTCATAAATAAATTTTGATCTTCCATACTTTTCTCTAATTTACCGAAATGAGATCCAAATCAGTATACAATACACACAAACGAATCAGCATCATAGTCTACTGCCATGGTATCCCCAAAAAAATTATCCCATGATCTTTTTCCTATATGGACACCCCCATGATCCCTCCTCAATCAACCAAAAATCTGCTACCACATATTTAAACCCCCATCACCTGCACAATTCCAACCACCACAGCCCCATCCATCAACCCACGGCCAAACATCAACCATGTTCACAACCCGACAGTCACAGCGCCACCACCTCGCTGCAGAGCCACCACCTCCATGAATCCCCACCGAGCGACAACCCCAAACGTACCACATTACCCACCACTCGACCGCCCTGCTCCAATCCCCAACCAAATCAAAATCCCAAACAACCAAGAAAACCAAAATAGAAAGTGATCCGGCCATTTTCTCATCACCTAAGGGCCTTGTGGTCGACCCTTGAGCCCGACCATTCCACTTCCTCGGTCTCTTAGCTTATCAGGCGTAAGTTTGCTCAGGACAGGTTAAATGCCCGACCTTATCTTTGGCTAAGGTCAGGTGATGCCCGGCTTTCTCAAATGGTCGGGTATGAACATAATACATTGGCCGACCTAACCCGGACACTTCGCTCTACATAACCCCATGTGGGAGGAAATCCAGGTATTTGTCAACTATGGGCCTTACCCATGGGCCTCCTTTATTGGGCCCCTCAAATGAAGAAATGAATCATAACCCACGAGGGAGCCTCCTGAAAAAAGGGGAAATTCACTCCTTGAAATAATAGAGTTCTTCATAAAAGGTAAGTATATATCAAAGGGACTCCTTCCTTAACTAAAAGAGGTTATGGGCTTTTCAGCCCTATAAATACAGTCTCTTTGATCGCATATTATTCATTCACAATCCTTTACATATATTCCAGTTATATATTTTATCTCTACTCCAGTAAATTAATTCTCACACCGGAGGGGCGACGGGGAGATTCCTCCTCGCCTTTTTTGCAGGTTATCCAGTGCGAATTCATCATCTTTTCCAGCAATCAAATATCATCAAATCCTGCCACGTCAAGGTTATGATTTTTTACAGCATCAATGGGAGCCGTCTGTGGGAAGAGATACAATCAGCCATGGTCAATAGACGTCAAGCCCATCCCTCTGCATCCACTGGTCAATCCCTTACAGCCAACACTTCGGCTAAGGATGATAATCCTCCACCCCTTGAGGATGTTGAGGAAGAAGGAAACCCAGAGGCCACTCCAGACAATGAACCTATTAGTCGGGAAGATTTCAACGAACTTCAGCAGCAGCTCCGTGAACTTCGTCAAGCCCTTTAACAACAGAACAATTATCAAGCGCAACCTGACCTGAACACTCCAGGCACGATTCCCAGGGAAGATCCCAGGCCAGTTAATCCCATCGCTGACAACTCCCCGGGAATCGGGGGTACCCATCCCATGACTGAGGGTTCCACCAACTTGACACAACAAGAGCTCTCAAGAATCATTCAGGAAGGAATTACTAATGGAATACGGCAGAACACACAAGGTCGGACATCATTCATAAGAAGAACACCTTTTACTCCTGAAATAACATCGTTCCCCTTACTGGAAAGATTTAAATACCCTCGGATAAAAGAGTACGATGGAACGAAAGATCCTAACAACCACCTGAATACCTACACTGATGTCATGGACATGCAGAATGCTCCCGATCAGATTTTGTGCAAGGCCTTCCCGCAAACCTTAACAAATTCAGCTCGAGACTGGTTTTCTACGATACCTCCATGGTCCATCTCCTCCTTCACCGATCTTACTGAGAAGTTCACTGCTTTCTTTGCAAGTAGCAAAAGGATCAAGAAGACCATCGTTTCCCTCATGCAGTTAAGGCAAGGACCGAATGAAACACTGCGAGAGTTCATGACTCGTTTTAACGCTGAAAGACTTTAGATTCCAGATCTCCATATATCATCAGCCATTTCAGCCCTAACTTTGGCTATTCGAGGCCCGAAATTCAGAATGTCCTTGTCCAAGAACCCGCCTTCGAATGTAACAGAGCTTCTCAGAAGAGCCGAGAAGTACATAAACATGGAGGAAGCACTTTTGTCAATTCGGGCACAGGATCAAGGGCATGGGGCAGTAGCACAGTCTTCACAATCAACAAAGCAGGGGAATAAAAGGTCAAGACAAGAAGATGAGAAGAATTCTTCCCGAACTAACTCGAAGGGGAATAGCCATGGGCATCAGAGTTTAACTCTGCTAAACGCACCTCGATCCCACATTCTCATGGAAATCAAAGGACGTGAAGATTTGCGTTGCCCCAAGCCTATCAAGGGGAAAATCGAGGAAAAAAATCGACATAAGTATTGTGACTTTCACAAGAGCCCGGGCCATACCACGGATGAGTGCAGAACATTAAATCAGGAGATAGAAGCCCTCATAAAAAGGGGCTTCCTGGGGCACTACATAAAGAAAGACGATAAAGAGCATGGAAAAGGAGAAGAGAAAAACAGATCCGCTGGCACCATAAATTTTATCTTCGGAGGAATAGCATCTGGAGGTGATTCGAATAACACACGCAAGAATCATGCCTGGGCACTAGGTGATCGGGAAGAAAGGTCGGGATGTCATGACTATGAGGTTTCAAGCAGCATCAGCTTCAGCAATGCTGACATGAAAGGAATTTTGTATCCTCATGACGATGCTGTTGTTATCAGTGCAACAATCGCCAATTTTGATGTCAGGAGGGTGCTAGTTGACAATGGAAGTGCAGCCAATGTTCTTTCCTTAGAAGCTTTCAATCAGATACAGCTCTCCAAAGATCGACTTCGACAGGTCAATACTCCCCTGACTGGGTTTGGTGGAGGAACCATGAAACCCGAAGGTCTAATTGACCTTCCCACGTCACTGAGATTCGAAGAGAAACGTGTAACGAAGATAAATCCGTTCTCAAAACTCATATGGCCTACAATGCAATCTTGGGAAGACCATTCATGAAAGTCTAAGAGCTATAGTATCAACTTATCACCTGGCAATCAAGTTCCCAACTTCCGTAGGCATAGCAACTATTCAGAGAAGTCAATCGGTAGCCAAAAGTTGCTATATCAGCTGTATTGGAAAGGGTAAGACAGACCTGATGTCATTAGAACTTCCTGTGGAAGAAAGAATGTCTCCAGTAGAGGAGTTGGAAGAATTTCATATCTCAGAAGGGAAGAGCTTCACTATTGGGAGAGAGCTCCCCAAATTAGTGAAGGAGGAATTGCCGCAGTGTTTAAAGAAGAATATCAATATATTCGCATGGAGTGCTGAAGACATGCCTGGGATTGATCCCGCACTCGTCAAACACAGGCTCAACGTCATGCCTGACAAGAAGTCTGTAAAACAGCGAAGAAGACAGTTTGCCATAGGAAGGAGGCAGATAATAAAAGAGGAAGTAGATAAACTCTTGAAAGCAGGATTCATCAAAGAGGTGAAGTATCCAGAGTGTCTAGCCAATGTGGTCTTGGTAAAGAAGCCAAATGGCAAGTGGCGAGTTTGTATAGACTTCACAGATTTGAATAAAGTATGTCCGAAAGACAGTTATCCTCTTTCCAGGATCGACAGGTTTGTGGATTCCACATCAGGCTCCGAACTTTACAGTTTCTTAGACGCCTTCTCGGGATATCATCAGATTCAGATGGCACGGGAAGATCAGGAAAAAACTTCCTTCATGGCAGATGAAGAAATATATTGCTACAAGGTCATGCCATTAGGATTGAATAATGCTGGAGCTACTTATCTAATGTTGGTTAACATGGTCTTCTCCAGACACATCGGGCTAAACATTGAAGTCTACGTTGATGACATGGTCGTAAAAAGCTCAAGAAAGAAAGACCACATTGCTGACCTTGAGGACATATTCAGTACACTTAGAGAACATCGAATGAAACTGAATCCTGCAAAGTGCGCTTTCGGAGTAGGCTCGGGAAAGTTCTTGGGATTCATGATCACTCAGAGAGGTATCGAAGTTAATCCAGATAAATTTTCAGCCCTAGCATCAATGGAGCCTCCCCGAAACATCAGGGAAGTGCAGAAGTTGACAAGAAGAGTAGCAGCATTAGGTAGATTTATGTCAAGAGCAGCGGACAAATGTTTTCCCTTCTTCAAAACTCTTCGAGGAAACAAAGACTTCAGATGGGACGAGGAATGCGAGGTCTCCTTCAGGAAGTTGAAAGAATATTTGGGTACTCCTCTGATATTGGTAAGGACAAATCCAGGGGACAATTTGTTCTTGTATCTAGCAGTATCTGATCATGCTGTGAGCGCCGTTTTGGTTAAAGAAGAAGAGAAAGCTCAGAAACCGGTGTATTACATCAGCAAGATGATGTTGGATGCAGAAACACGATATACATTGGCTGAGCAGCTCGTACTTACCTTGGTTACAGCAGCCAGAAAGTTAAGACCATACTTTCAAGCACATACCATAACTGTCCTCACAAATCAGCCCTTGAAGCAAATATTGCAGAAACCATATGTATCTGGCCGTCTACTCAAATGGTCAATCGAGCTTGGAGAATATGACATCGAGTTCAAACCTCAACCTTCCATCAAAGCACAGGTCTTGGCTGACTTCGTCACTGAACTCGCTCCAAGACCTCGGGGGCCAACAGGTCATCACAGGAAAGAGGCCACATGGACCTTGGAAGTAGATGGAGCATCAAATGCCGTAGGCTCGGGGGTCGGAATCATACTAAAGAAAGATGATGGCATGATGGAAATCCAGTGTGCAATACGATTTGACTTCCCAGCAACTAATAATGACGCAGAGTATGAGGCCGTAATTGCTGGACTTCAAGCAGCTCAACACCTAGGGGTCGAGCATGTCAAGGTCCTGAGTGACTCACAATTGGTGGTAGAAAAGGTAAACGGCACTTTTGAAGCAAAAGATGAGAAAATGTTGAAAATTTGTGGTTGTCTAAATTTTATAAACAAACTGTCATAGAAAAGTCTGGACAGTAACCAGTTAACAGTAAATCGTTAAGTTTTGTTTAGCGAAGTACCAGATGAATCTTGCTAAGGCAGATTCATCTGGATAGTAAAACGTAAACAATTAGAATAAATTGTGCGGAATTGTAAATAGACAAAAACACAATAATTTGAGCTTAACGTGGTAAAAACCCTAACAAGGAAAATCCACGGTTCGCATCCTGGGAACAAAAACCAATCACTATATAAGGAAATAATTTATACAGATCAATCTAAACTACAGGATAAATCTACGCATAGACTTTATCAAACATCCAAGAAATAGATCACTCACTGATCCTTCTGTGGCATGTAATGTGAGTTGGCGTCCCACCACTCTTCAGTAGTTTTCTTTAAATCTACAACACTTTTCAGTAACACGAACTCCCGTTCGATCTTGATCCAAACCTCCCGTTTGATCTTCACGCTGAAAATCTTTCCTTCTCTAAGTGATTAAATCCTCCTCCCGGAGTATTGAAGTCACAACTCAATTGAAGCTTTAATTATTTTTGCACCACACCAAAATAAAGCTTCAAGACTTCTTTAACAAGGTGGACGTGTATTTCTCTAGCACCACACGAAAATTGTATTTCCACGTCACACTAAAAACGTCCCATTTTTCTTCTCTTTATAGTGCAATTAGGTTTACTTGGCTCCCATGTTTCCTTATTGCACAAGATCTCTAATACCTACAAAACAAGGTAGAGATAATTAGTAAAGGTAAGAGAATTATCCTTAAATAAATCTTACCATGAATAATGATAATGATAAATCATAAAAGATCTTACCATTTATCAATCAAGTGATAAACCTTGATATTCATTACCATATTTTCAGCCAACTCAAGATTCTACATAGTCAAGATTTTCGACCTTATAATCTTACCATATGCAAATATAAGAATAAAATATTCTTGACCATATCAATAAGACACTTACCATATCTTGGATAATCTTGAGTGTCAAGAATAATCACAATATATTAACAAGAATAACAAGATTAAGATTCCAAAATATTTTCGAGATTATGATCATATATGTTCGAGATTATGATCAAAATTTTCGAGATCATGATTTCAATATTATACTCGGCCAATTAGAATATTTTACCAAGACTTAACATATAATCAAAATACTTATAAGTGATAAAGATAGAATTTCAAGTCAAGTAAAATATTATCACAATATTTCTTGATCATTATCATATAAGATAAGCAACAAACATTATCTCCAAAATATTATCACAATATTTCTTGATCATTATCATAGAAGATAAGCAACAAATATTATCACAATATATAGGAGATAAAGACAATATTACGTCCAAGAAATATTTAAGTAATTTAATTAAACTTAATAAATTACTAAATAAAAATATTTAGTAATAAACTAAACTTATCAAATTACAAACATATAGGAAAATAGAAAATGCCAACAAATATAACTTAAAATAAGGACCGTGTTCGTATGAACTATTCATGAACCTAGTGTCACACAACAACCCGAAGTTATGGATATTTCAGAGCGAGAGCTCAGTTAGATGGATCCTATGATTGAATACCTAACATTAGGGAAGTTTCCAAATGACAAATCAGAGGCAAGAAGAATCAAAGCAAGGGCCCCGAGGTACAGAATACTTTGTTCCGTCGAAGCTTCACACTTCCTTACCTACGATGCCTAACTCCGAAAGAAGCAGCCCTTGCTATGGCCGAGGTTCATGAAGGAATCTGTGGGGGACACCAAGGGGCGAGAGCTCTAGTATTGAAGTTGATACGATATGGATACTATTGGCCAACCATGAAGAAGGACACGCTGAATTACGTGAAAGCTTGTGACAAGTGCCAAAGATTCGCAGTCCGGTTACATCAACCCAAGGAAGAGCTAACCTCGATTATGTGCCAATAACCTTTCGCTCAATGGGGAATCGACATACTAGGACATTTCCCCATAGCCCAGGGTCAGGTTAAATTCTTGGCAGTTGCTGTGGAATACTTCGCTAAGTGGGTGGAAGCCGAACCGCTAGCCGTAATCACAGAACAAAAGTTGGAAGCATTTGTGTGGAAATCAATAGTTTGCCATTTTGGCCTTCCTAAGACATTGATAACAGATAATGGGCGTCAATCTGCAAAGCTTTTAAGCAATTCTGTAAGAACTTGGGGATAGAACACATATTGACTTCCGTTTCGTACCCACAGAGTAATGGGTTAGCCGAAGTCACAAACAGACTCATCTTGCAAGACTTGAGGACTCGCCTCGACAGGGCCAAGGGTGATTGGCTCGATCTCCTCCCCGAAGTACTTTGGACCAACCGAACCATGTTCAAAACTGTGACAGGGGAGACCCCGTTCATGCTTGCCTTCGAAATGGAAGCCGTTGTCCCAGTAGAAGTAAGAATTCCGAACTTTCGTGCTATGACCGTAGGGTCGCCCGACCACATCGAGGGATAGAGAGAAAGTCTGGATCTTCTAGAAGAAGTCAGGGAAAATGCATCATTAAGAATAGCAGGTTACCAATAGGCCATGTCTAAGAAGTTCAATATCCGAGTAAAGAAGAGGGAATTCAGAATAGGAGATCTTGTCCTTCGCCGCAGTGAGGCTTCCGATCATCAACCAGGGAAACTTGGGCCTATTTGGGAAGGACCTTATGAAGTCATCCGAAAGGTGGGAAAGGGCTCATACAGCCTCAGCACAATGGATTCAAAACTCTTCCTCGGCCATGGAATGTGGAGAACTTGAAGCCATACTACAAGTAATCATATCTCTGTTGATATCGAGTCATTCAGTCGTAGTAAGGTCGGGCTTGCGCGCCCATTTTTATTTTTACTTTCGGACTTGCACATCCATCAGTGAATAATATGGTCGGGCCTGCGTGCTCATTGTTCTTTCTTTCAGCGTCAGGGACGGGTACTCTTTTTCCTTATCCAGATTTTTTCCCACTGGATTTTTCTGGGTAAGGTTTTAACGAGGCCCGTCGTTCAGTCCCCTTCAATAAAAGTACTTCTTCCAAAGAATGAGCACTACAAAGATCAGATATTGAAGTAATTTACAATGTCTCATGGTAAGACTTTACAAATTATTCTTCTACGAATAATTTACAAGGTCTCATGGCAAGACGTTACAAATTATTTTTCATCAAGTAATTTACAATGTCTCATGGTAAGACTTTGCAAATTATTCTTCTACGAATAATTTACAAGGTCTCATGGCAAGACGTTACAAATTATTTCCCATCAAGTAATTTACAATGTCTCATGGTAAGACTTTACAAATTATTCTTCTACGAATAATTTACAAGGTCTCATGGCAAGATGTTACAAATTATTTCCCATCAAGTAATTTACAATGTCTCATGGTAAGGTTTCACAAATTATTCTTCTACGAATAATTTACAAGGTCTCATGGCAAGACGTTACAAATTATTTTCCATCAAGTAATTTACAATGTCTCATAGTAAGACTTTACAAATTATTCTTCCCCGAATAATTTACAAGGTCTCACATTACAAATTACTTCCCAACATGGAATTTAAAATAATTGTTTCTTAAAACAGAGGTCGGTGTAACCACATCTTATCAAACAATTCTCGCAGTATCGCAAGTAAAGGGCTCGATCTTATTTTTAAGTCAAAGGGTCGGGCATACGCTGTCTTGTTGATCATTTATCTTCAACTTAGTCTTGACGATACAAAAGACAAACGTTCCTATATGTGAGGTCAGTCACGACCCGATCATATGGAATCAAAACAAGATGATTCTAGGAATCTTGCAAAAGCCCGACCCCATGAATTGCTCAAAGAGGTCGGTATTTCCTGACCTTATAAAATATCTTTTCTCAAAATTCGCAAGTTATAAGCTCGAACTATTTTGTATACTAACGGGAAGATCGTGCTTTCCCAACTTTAGCGAGAAAATCATCGATCCAAAAAATAGATACAAATGAATAACACGAGCTTTGACAAAAGATTTCATTAACAAAAGCCTTGTTACAAAAGACCACGAGGCATACCCCGGGCTATACAAGTGTGAATTGTTAACAACACAGGAGAATTTCCCTACTGCTGGTCGAGGTCACTAGCCTGGGCTTCTTCATCATCAGAACCAACCTCCACTACATCTTCCACCATGAAAGGAGTGAGGTCAAGATCTTCCGTGCCCAATGGAAATTGAGAGAGCGGGCTGGTATCAAGGTCAGGCGCATGTATCTTGATCCAAGCCCGGGCTTGCCTCATGCCTTGGGAGTATGATTTCAGGGCATAATTACCCATGGCAAGGTCATATTCTTCAGATTTCTTGTAAGCCTCGAATGCCGCCACTTTCGCCGCTTCTATATCTTCCCTGGCCCGGCAAAGATCGTCCAAAAGTTTGGCATTTTCAGAGTGAGTGAGGTCCCGGTCTTGGGTCATTAAGGCCAGGTCAGTCTCCACTTTGGTTAACTTTTCTTCAGCAATGTTAGCACGAGTGGCCTCGTACTATACAGAATGGACGAGCTGACTTGTAGCCTCCCCTCGCCTAACACCTTGGGTTAGAAGACCCCGGCCAATACTAAGCATCTGTACGAGTTAAATACTTGTGTTATTTTAAGATTGAAGGCAAATGAAACATAAAAAGTAGGAGGTCGTCTTGAAATTACCTTAAGTGCTGCATTCAGAAAATGGTCCACCCCGTTCTCCAACGAGACTTCATCAGAATATTTTTCCAGGAGACCGAGGTGGTAACTCTCCTCCAATTTAGAACACAGGTCGGCCAGGGTAGGGCCCTCTACAGTAGCTTTAGGGGGAGGAGAAGATCTGGTATTCTCTTCCCGGGGAGGAGGGCGGCGAACACCATGGCTGGTCTCGCGTCGAAGTGAAGCTTCCGCGTTCCTCCTTGAAGTTTCGCCCGACCTGGACTGTGTCTGGCGTGGCCTTTTTTGTGGCCGTCATCGGATAACGCAACCTTCCTTCCTCCTCTCAGCAGTCTCCCAAGCTCTCTCCTCGACCGCCTTCCTTAGCCTGTCTTCGTCAAAAGCCATACTTGTGAAGGACGGGAAGGTATACTTAGACGAAGAAGAATAAGATGGGGAAGGCAACGTTTTCTAGTGGGAATATGAAATCAACTATTACTTAATTTACAAGGCCGGGTCCTACCGGGCTCCAAGTCAAGGCCGGCCTGACCTAAGATCTCGTTGGTAGTAAGATCTGAAGCCTCCTCGGCCAGAAGTTCGAAGTCACAAACTCTTATGGCATTGGCAAAAGGTCGGCCATCTCGTCCTCCCATACGTTACCCATTCTATTGAAATTATCTACTTCTGGTTTTCTAACGGTGGGCCAAAAAATATTCTCACCTTCTCGAGGTTTGATATAAAAAAAATTTTCCTTCCAATACTTTAAGGAAGAAGGGACCCAAGGTACCTCGAACCTTCCCTTCCCGCATAAGTACATGAAGCAGTTACATCGAGGTAAAAACTTCAAATCCAAAAGGCATTTACCAAGGTTTACGGTAGGCTCGATCCCTAGAGTCCTACTTAAAACAAAAAAGTAAACTAGAATCCTCCACCCGTTTGGAGCCAGGTGCCCGGGAAGAATGCTGGTCGTAAAAAGGAAGTCTACAAAAAAATGATGTAAGGGGAACCTCAGGCCGGCCACTAACGAGTCATGGAATACTACGGTCTCCCCTTCCCGGCAATAATATGATACATCATCGTGCTCGGGGACCCGGGAGGTGTACCTATCAGAAAGGCCAAACTTCCTCATGTCTGCCTCGACTATATGTTCATTCATCCTACTGTTGAATGTTGGTAACTCTAGGTCGAGAGTTCCTGGTCCCTCATCAAATTAAGGGTTGTTGACTTCCTTGTCATCGCTAGACTCGTCCCCCCCAGAAGTCGGCGGAGGTTGGTAAAATCCTATTGGCTCGACGTCTAGGGCCTCGTCCAGGTTTTCTACCTCCCTAAGGTCCGTGATGTTCACTTGCTTGGACATTTTCCTAACGAGTAAATTACGGAATAAAAATAAGGTCAGGAGAGGTTGAGCTTACCTAAAGGTCGTGCTTCGAATTTGTAGCTCGTGCTAGGCGCTCGAGGATTTGTCTGGTTTTTACTAAAATCGCAGTGAAAAGAATGAGAGGATAGGGACCACGTATATATAAGAGAAAAAGAAGGGAAATATTTTGAATCCCCGCCACTCATCTTTGACACGTGGCAGCAATCCAGTAGTGTGGCATTAATGATGACACGTAAAACAAAGGACAAAACAGGTGGCAAAACACGTCATAAATATGACAGCTGTCAGAAGAGACGTGCATTCAAAGATTTGTGGCCGATCTCTGATGCACGGGGGCCAATGATCCGACCATTTTCTCATCACCTAAAGGCCTTGTGGTGGACCATTGATCCCGACCATTCCACTTCCCCGGTCTCTTAGCTTATCTGGCATAAGTTTGCTCAGGACAGGTTAAATGCCCGACCTTATCTTTGGCTAAGGTCGAGTGATGCCCGGCTTTCTCAAATGGTCGGGTATGGACATACTACAGTGGCCGGCCTAACTCGGTCACTTCGCTCTACACAACCCCATGCAGGAGGAAATCCATGTATTTGTCGACTATGGGCCTTACCCATGGGCCTCCTTTATTGGGCCCCTCAAAGGAAGAAAGGAATCCTAACCCACGAGGGAGCCTCCTGAAAAAGGGGAAATTCACTCCTTGAAATAATAAAATTGTTCATAAAAGGTAAGTCTATATCAAAGGGACTCCTTCCTTAACCAAAAGATGTTATGGGCTTTTCAGCCCTATAAATACAGTCTCTTTGATCGCATATTATTCATTCACAATCCTTTACATATATTCCAGTTATATATTTTCTCTCTACTCCAGTAAACTAATTCTCACACCGGAAGGGCGACGGGGAGATTCCTCCTCGCCTTTTTTGCAGGTTATCCAGGGCGAATTCATCATCTTTTCCAGCAATCAAATATCATCAGATCCTGCCACGTGAAGGTTATGATTTTTGACAGCATCAGAAAGTAACCCAACACTCACCTCAATTTTGACCGGAGTATTAGCCGGAAAACAGCCTCGATTCTCACGGTTTTCATCTCCAAAAAAATCGCCACCAACCACTCTAGGATTTCGCCACTTCCCAACCTCTATCTTCCCTCTAACGTCTGAGACTCTACTGCCGGACTACCATAGACGTCTGCCTTCTCCCCACCAGCATCAATTTCGAACTGGAACGTTGAAATCAGTTGAAAACCTGTAGACCAAATTTTTGAAAATCGAACCCAGCTTCATTCTCTGAAAATGACGAAACAAGAGCTTGTGGGATGGGTTTGGTTTGGTTATAAAAGTCAAGTTTGCCTTTAAATCATCAAGTTTGACAATGAATTTAAGTTAGTCCTTATTTTAATTCCACTCCCTCATCATCCCTAAACTTTAGTATTCTTCATATTAAATTTAAAATACTTTATGATTTCATCATTATTGATCCTAAACATTCTGATTTTTTTTTACAATTAGACCCTAAAGATTTAAAATTAATCATTCACTTTATTTTCTAAAAGTTCAATCAAGTCCCTAAATGTTTTATTTCAAGCCATAAGGTTTTAAATTATTTTAAGTAAGCCCCTTAGTTTCAAAGTATTTGTTTCATCCCTTATTTTAAAAGAGTTTTTATTAATTAGCCCCCATATTTTCAAAGCCTTTTAATTCAGTCTCAAGTTTTAAAATATTTTAATTCAACCCCTGAGCTTTTATTTTCATCTTAAAACTTTAATCCTAAAATACTAAATTTAATTTATTTATTTATAGGGCTAGACGAAGCGCGAGAAAATTAAAAGTATTTATTCCCGTTTACTCAATACTCGAGAAATAAGGTAGACTCTTATTCACAAATTTACGTTTTTCAAAAGTACGCATCAATAATTATTTGGATTATAAGTTTAACATGTATGATTGTGTTCATGAGAATTACTTGCTTTCTAAGCATGAGACTATGTTACAAGAATTTACTTGCTTAAATGCATGAGACTTGAACTTGTATGTTAATGAGAATACTGGTGATCGTTAGACACCTGAGACTTGAATATCATGATTATGTGTTTTAATTTATGGTGTTAAATGATTATTGTGCGCGAGTCTACTGAGTATTTCTATAAAATGCTCACGTTTTCCAAAACAAATTTTGCCGATGACGGAGTTGGCGGCGAGGCGTGCGATGGTGGCCATTATTGAGATTTTAGAAATGTTTTATTTGAAGTTGAAACTTATTTATTTCATGTTTGTTCCAAGTTTATTTTCAAATTATTTCAATATTCGAATTGTTGACCTTTTGGGTCAAACTTTATAAAATTATGTGAAATGAAATTTCAATTGTTGTTTTATTTTCCGCTAAATCATTATTTTCAAAATTAATTTGAGACGATGAAGTGGAGTTCCGGGTGTTCAGAATCCGGGGCGTTACATCATCTTTTAAATTAACAACAATAATACTTCCACATCACCTAATTGTCATCTTCATTGTCAAATTAATCGTGCAACTAAATTAATTCTTAGTAAATGGCAATGATTTCAGATCGAACCGAAAGATTAGGTCAAGGATTAGAGGGTCAATTCGAAGTCAACTTGGAATCGTCTCAAGCATTAAATGATATTAAAAAATTAAAAAAAATATTATAAAACGTTTGGGTCAATAGGTTTCTTGGGTCGACTTGGATCGTTGATCGGGTTTGACCCGACTGGATTTTGTATGTGATCCACCCCAGTTTTTGGGTTGGGTCACAGATTTTCAGGTCAACCCGATCGGGCCGGGTCGGGTTTGAAAATAGTGGTAAATGGTTCCGTTTGGCGGTTGAAATAAATGGTATTTGATTTATAATGTGTATTATTTGAATTTTCTAGATAAGATGTGTGGTTAAAAATTAGAGAGAGAAAATGTGTATGGTTAAAATGTGATTTGAAATATTATGTCCATTATAATTTGGAATTATAATTTTAATAGAACACACCCTAAATCGGTTCATAAATCACAAAATTTCTCTAATTACTTTTTAATCACACATATTTTCTCTCTTCAATTTTCAACCACACATTTTACCTCAAAATTATAAATAAATCAGTTTTAAAACCATTACATTATTACCAAATAGAGGTAGTCCTCCGTTTTGTAACAAGTTTATTCAGTACATTTTTCAAAACAAATTACTTTTTAGAGCACGCTTGGTGTAGGAGATTTTGGAGAATGTGTATTTGAAATGTGTGAAAATTTAAAATGGTGGATTTCATAAAAATGTGCGATTGAAAATAAGTCTTTGTTTGGTAAAGTGTTTAAAACATATTTTTAAACAGCACGTTTTCTCAAATTACTTTTTAATCATACATATTTTATCTCTTCACTTTTCAACCACTACTTTTAGCTCGAAAACATAAAAAGCATTTTTTAAACACTATACTTTTAACAAACAACGCCAATTGTTTAAAAACTTATAGACCAAACAAAGGCTTAACCACACACATTTCTCAAATAGTGGTTATATTGCCACCACAATTTTAATAATTACTTAAATAATCGTTAATAAAATGACATAAATATCTTA
Organism: Ligustrum vulgare; assembly: GCA_963555705.1. Classification (NCBI taxonomy): domain Eukaryota; kingdom Viridiplantae; phylum Streptophyta; class Magnoliopsida; order Lamiales; family Oleaceae; genus Ligustrum; species Ligustrum vulgare. The sequence continues at coordinate 32,277,131 of OY743186.1, read as the reverse complement.
TTTATTTTAGTTCGTACTTGGTATTGAAATCTCGAAATACCATAGCCTCCCCACAGAGCCTTCACGTACACCATTGGAGATGAATTTTGCCGGTCACACTCCTTATCATAATTGTTCATACACATCGTCTTATAGCATATTTAGTGCTAACTTTTACTTGCTATTATACCTCGAATGAAAGATTTTGTCGGCGAACGGTTTGGTTCACTATGGTAGTGCAAGAGGTGGCGGCATTGGAGAGCTTGGTGAGGTAGTCGACGTTGTAGGCGCAGAGGTCATTAGTGTTGGAGAGCTCGGTCATGTCCCCAACGGTGGCCGGTCGTTGTGGACCACAATTACAAAATACTGTGAAGAAGCATTTCATCTTTAAAATGAAGCAATAAGCAATGCGCCACTGATCAATCCAACTATAAGTTCATAACCATGGATTTTCAGGCATTAAACTGGTGGTTATGGCCTTTCCGTATGATCTCAGTTTTCTTGCTACAAATGCCTTAATGAGAATTTGAGAAATGAAAGGAAAACTGAAGGCAAAATAGATTTTTGCAGCAAGGAATGGATTATAGCAGTGTTTGAGTTTATTTTTCACGACCCGTCTCAGACCACCCTATTGACTCAGAACGCAACGTGTATCTATGACAGATGTCAGCTAGATGCTGAACTCACCATTAAGGCCATCTTAGCCTGTGTTCTATGGCCCATTATAAATGGGTATCATTACACATTTTAATTTACACAAATTTTTAAACTACTTTTTAACCATACACATTTTTTCTCTCGAATTTTTAACCCCACATTTTACCTAAAAACACAAATAAATATTCTCTCTCCAATTTAAATAACTTCCGAACGGAGCTTTATATTTTCTTATCTCTCAATATCTCTTCTAAAATAAAATTGATCCCGTATTAATATACAAAATGTTGACAGAGTTTTGCCTATAAATTGGACTAAAAACCACCTAAGAAATGATAAAATTTCCTAAACATACACCTTCTCAAAAATATATTGCAAATTACCTATCTCACCAATGTGCACTAACCAGATTATACGTAATCATTTCGGTCATTTTAATATAATTTACCGTACAACCCAAATGATTATAAAATTATGGAACAATAATACTTAATCAAATAAATCATATAATCTCATTATGTCTGTGGTATGGTTTAATAGATCAACATGATCCAAATACCTGTATCCTATAAGAGAACATGGGGAAATACATGAGTTTGTAACTCAATAAGTGGATAATTCGAAAAAATAAGTATAATTTTCTCATAAATATATATTTAATAATAAAAAAAACTCTTATTTATTCTATTATAACTGTAGAATTTTCTAAATTTTGATAATTTATAATTACTATTAAGACTAAATACGTTGTATAAAAAATATTCTTTATTTTTTATTCCAATTGATTATATGTAAAGCATAAATAATGTAAGAAGTCTAATTTCATGAAAAAACAAAATAAATTGTCATTTCATTATACTACAAGATGAAATCTTTATTTTGTAAACTGAAGAAACTGAATCCTAACATCTAGACTATGATAAAATGAAATCTGGTGTCTGAAAACTAATAAACTGTAATAATACTAAAAATCACACCAAAATGTATCCAATGAACATCCTTAGTCATGTACAAAATAAAGCCATTCAAATCAGATAAGTTGCTAATCTGATAATTTGTGTCATATGCACATAGACTACCCCCAAATGCTAAAACACCCAAGTACAAGCCCCAAACCCTATATATGTACAAGAATGGGTCCCAAAGACCTCTGATAATTTGATATCTGGTCATACTTCGTGGTAATAGATTCACATCAGTGCAGAGCGAGTAAAATCACCATATTTGATCATACAACGTGGAAACGAATTCACATCAGTGTAGACAGGTAAAATCACCCGAGTACTTTCTGGTGGTTTTTAAATAATTTATGCTCTGTTTTTAAAACTTTTATGTTTAAAAATATTTTTTTATATTTCCTAAGTAAAATATGTAGTTGAAAAGTGAAAAGAGAAAATTTACGTGAGTAAAAAGTGATTTAGGGAATTGTTGTTTAAAAATGCGTTTTTAAACGGTTTGCAAAACAGAGACTTAGATACACTGGAAAATCTAATACTGATTTATAATGTCAACGAAATCCTTTTACTGAACTGTTTCTAGCTTTAAAAAGAGTTGCTTATTAATAAGACTTTGCTTTTATTCTTGAAATCATGTTGTAAATTCAATAGTTAAAAATAATCAAGTTGTGCAATTTATGTAAATCAATACAAGCACTATATAAATAAACATTTCACAAATGTTTTAGAATTAAGATAAATTAAACAAGTGCTTATTTTCTTAAAATGTATTTTCCAAAACTTGATTAAACTAAAATGAATTCATAATTAAAATGTGTATTTGTAAATATACTTTACTATAAAAATCATATTGTCTAACTCAATTATCTGAAATAAGCAACTTTTGCAACTTATATAATTTATTATAAGAATGATATTAAATAAACATTTCATATAAACATTTAAAATTAAAATAAATTAAAAAGTACTTATTTTTCGAAAATAAAGTTTTCCACTCACAAGTTATAGATTTGTCTGTACACAACTTCAATTTTGTCATCTCTTCACCTTCCAATGCCAATTAGGGGTGAATGTGGTTCGGTTTGGTTCTGGTTCCAGAATAAGAAGAACTAAACCGAACCATGAACCGATGATTTTTTTACTATTGGAATCAATTGGTTTTTTTAAGATATGGAACCAAACGCTCGGTTCTGGTTTGGTCTAGTTTGGTTCTAGGACCATTATTTGAGTTTTTAGATAATAAATACAAATTAAAACTTGTTTATATCCACTTATTCACTAGAATTCATCTATATCATTACTAAATAGAAAATGAAATTTTTAGTTAACAAAACAAAAGTTTAGAAAAAGTAACATGTTATTCTAAATCAAAGAAAAAGAAACACGTCTGAAGGAAACTCACCAACTCGTCGAAACTTAGAGAATCGAACATAAAGACTGTTTAGACTTATAGTTACAGGTTACAATGAAGGTCTGACTCTGTCCATTCTATCGTGATACCGTGTGAGTTAGAGATGAAATTTGTAACTTGAGTTTGGGTTAACTCCTGAGAATTGACGAAGTGAGCTGAGGTTTATATATACATAAATTTTAAAAAATAAACATCAAAGCCGTCGGTGGTGACTAAGGAGTGCACCGATTACTGTGTTATAGAAGTGCAAATAAAGCAGTATGAATGTGTGTCTATAATTGAAAAGAGAAAATGAATTAGAGTTAGAATTTATATTTATGATATAAAATTTTTGTCTGAGATAAAATGTATGAAAAATAACATTTTTGTACATTTCACATTTATAATTTCAGATTTTGAATTTTTTGTGAGATGAATCTCCACTGATTTGTAAAAAACTATATATTATTATTATTATTATATATATATATAAAAGCTGAGTTTGGTTCTTGGTCTGGTTCTGGAAAGAGAACCAAAACCAGAACCAAAATCAAGTGGTTCTTGATTCCAAGAATCAAACCATTATTTTGTCGATGTAGAACCGAACCAAACAGCTTGATTTGGTCTGATTTGATTCGGTTATTTTGTCCACCCCTAATGCCAATTATGATGTCTCCAGAGTACCTCAAGCATTATTCCTATCATTTGAAACAAGAATTGACTAATAACAACTTGATATCTTTAATTCCCAACTTCACCATGTGAATTAACCTCACCTATAACATATAAATCCTTATCTTGAATTATTCTAATACTTAATCGCCGATACTCGACACTTAATTTGTTTTACATTCAAAACTAGGCACTATAATTCCGATATATTGAAATTTATCACCAATTTCACTATATGAAATTTTATCTATAAAACCATTGTCAAAAACAACAATTCGGTCCAAAATTTCGAAATAACACCTTTGCATCCAATAACACAAAAATATCTTTAAAATGGATTAAACCTTAATCATTTACTGAAATGTTTAAAATCATATAAAAACCATAAAATCAATTATACAAGCTTTAATTTACTAACTAATTTCATATTATTTTCACTTTAAATCGATCATCTATCCAAATGTATACTTTTCTTTAATACATTCCAGCTTATTATCTCAAATACATGTCAATAAGTTTTACTTCTTGTTAAACTTCAAATTTAAACAAATAATCCTAAAATCCCAAATTTAATCTCAATCTAAAATGTGTAGTTTCTTGCTTTATGTCTTGAAGTTGAAATAGGAAATGAAGAACCCAAGCTAAAACAATCCATTTTGGACTCCATCTAGCTTCCTCTTCTTTTCTTCCCTTTTTCTTCTTCTTTCCTTCTCTCCCGATTTCTCTTGAACTTTCCCTCTGTTCTCTCACCGAAACCACAAATTGGGCTTTAGTCCATTATCCCCCTATTTGGTAGAGATTAAAAACAAATTTTTAGCGAATTTTGATAAAAATTAATGAGATGCGTAGTTAAAAAGTTATGATATCCATGAAATATATGATTGTAATTAATTGTTAACTTTGACTTTGATAAAAATCAGATTTTTTATCAAAGACAAATAGACTATATATTTGATGGATAAATATAATGAAATTACAAATAAGTCCAAATTCTTCACATAATAAAGACTTTAGTCCTTAAATTTCAATATAGAAAACTAAGGTCCTGTTCTCTTCACCATTTTGGAAAACGCATTTTGGAAGACAAAAAATGTTCAAAACGCGGAAAACGCGTTTTGGGATTTTTTTTTTTATTTTTTATCTTAACTTGGAACTAAGCTTAATATAAAGTTTTTGTTATAAAATATCGTAATAGTTAGGCAAAATTAGGCAAATATTAGGTGAATGAAAATTACTCTTATGCCCCTGTAAAATTTATATATTACGATTGTGTCATTGTCTCCTCCTATAAATAGGGGGCTATTTCATTTCATTAGAAACATTCCTAATAAGAAATTCTCTCTGATTCTCTCTATATTCTCTATTTTTTTACAACACGTTATCAGCACGAGTCTCTAGCCAATTGAGTAATAACGGGCGTATGCTCTACAGTTGCATCTAAATGATGAACCTCTGTATCAGAAACATGATTATTACTGATCAATGTTTCCTTTTATCTCAAAATAAAAAGAATGATTCTGGCCGATCCAGATATCCGATCGACGAACGGCCACCGCCATCAGGCTTGTCGAGGAGAAGACACGCCTGAAATTTGGAAAAGATCCGACGGCTGAAACAGAAGATATCGACCGGAGAAGAAAAGTTGAAAAAATCGAAACTTTCAAAGCAAATTCACGCCAAACCGTAAATCCAAATGATGATCGGACAACAGATCCATGACGACGACGACGGGACGATCCTCCAGCACCGGCGCGTGTCGACGACGGCGTCACCAGCGCGGCGGCGCGTGAGGCCCACGCGCAGAGTGGAGGTGCGTGACATCGATTCAGGCGATGACGTCAACAGGAAGTTTGTTCGTCTCGATGTTCTTGATTTTTCTATGGTCTTACTTTTCTGTTTGGTACAGTTTTGGACATTTTCCGGCGGTCGAATGTGGCGGCGTCGTCGTAAAAACTATTTTTAAAGCAATTCCGGCGAGATTTTGAACTTCGGACCAAAAGTAAGTTTGTTCCAAATTAAATTTCAAACCTATTGACGGTTTCGATTTATCCATATGATCAATATATTAAAATATGGACGATTTTTCCCTTGATGATACGTTAAAATATATTAATCGTGATTTAACGAAATTGATTAATCATTATTAATGATATGATGATAAGTGTTAATAGAATATATATATTCTAAATTATTTAACACTACTATGTAATCAATACGATAAAATAAAAATATTTAAAAGTAACATAATAGTTACCATACCCTGATGGATTGAGTTATTATGAACTGAATTTATACCTTAACTGGAGATGACTCATTGTCGTAACGGATTGGACTATTATGAATACCTTGACTGGATTTGAAGATATGACTCGCTCACTCATGAAAGGTAATTATTTCATTATGTATCATTTTAATTATTTCATTACATTGATACCGCCTATATGGTCGGTTTAATTTCATTATGTTGACACCACCTATATGGCCGGTTTAGCAATTGAATATATAGAATACTTTACATATATTCATATTTTATATTATTTCAGAAACACCTCAGTTGTTGGTTAATTCTAACATATTAGAGGATGTTGTCAACATATATACGTGGTGATATTATTATTGTTTAACCTATATACATGGTGATATTATTGTTATTTGATACTTCATCAAATGATACCAGAAGTTATCATTACCAAAAAGTTGGCAAATGTTGATAAAAATATTTTATCCAATGATACCAGAAGTTACCAATATCTGTATTTGAAAGGGTGGATGCAAATTATTCAACAAGAGAATGTTGATGTATGATAAGATAATATCACATGATAGCACGGATATGGCTAATGTGAAAATAATCTCATCAGTATTATGAGATGAATATTAGATGATAAGTGTCTAGAAAAGTTCTTGCACGAGCACTTATGTATTCCAGAAGAAGTACATATTTACTCCAGAAGAAGTAAAAATTATCATCTAAACATACTGAAATGATATTATTATTGCTCCTGAAGAAACATAAACGAGTCATACATGCAAAATACAAAAGGGGAAAACATTTATGATCCTCAAAATGAGATATGTATTTCGGGAGTATCCGTATCCTACCACCTTTGATCTTTTGAGGAAATAAAGAAAAAGATGTGTTTCAAGAGTAAGAATACTCCATACTCTACCACCTTAAATCTTTGAGGTACACAAGATTAAAACATTGATAAAATTCTAGAAGTTTATGGTGTGTCTCAAGAGTGAGAATACTCCGTACTCTACCACCACCTATTCTAGGATTCACAAAGATAAATTTACATTAACCGGGCTCCATTTTCGCTTGATTCCCTTCCTTGCGACCAATCTATCTTAACTCCTGCTTGATCTTGTATGGGGATATATGATTGCAACTTATCCAGCAGTTCCTCGATAGTAGGAGCAGAAATAAGGATTCTCCTAGAAAATGGAGAGATGAATCCCTGTTCCACAGCATAATCAAGAAATGTTAGTAAACCATCAAAGAAATTGTTAACATTTAAAAGCCCAATAGGCTTGGTATGGAGATCTAATTGAGCCCATGAGGTAATATTAAAGATTTCTTCTAAAGTACCAAAACCTCCTGGCAGGGCTATAAAGGCATCAGAATCATATAGCATACAAGTTATGCGTTCATGGATAGATAATGTTTGTACTTCATGCCCTCATGTTTTGCCTGCGATATCAACTAAAGGAACGGGTATAACACCTATCACTCTTGCTTTCTCTACTTGAGCGGATTGTGAAACACAACCCATCAATCCACTGCTACCTCCTCCATACACGAGAGTGATACCTTTCTCTCCCAATTTCTTTCCAAGATCCACTGCTACTTCTAGATACCCAAAACCTTTCCCTACTTTTGATCCACAAAATACACAGATAGTTTTGATCTGTCAAAGTTTTGGTCCTTCCATTTTTGAGAGAATAAGGAAGGAAAAACTTGTGAGAAAATGATATTTTGGGATGCATGAAACTGTGAAAATCATTGGCTTTTTAAACTTAAAAAACTTCACTATTTACTGCTCATCTTTTGAAAAAGTGAAAACCTACTTCTGACTAAATTACACTACTTTTGATAAAGCTTACCTTTCGGTGATTTTTTTTTCACTTTATCAATGCTCGAGAAATGAAACATGAAAATATTTTATAAATATATGTGCAAATATATATACACACAATATACTGATTTACCTTGTATCAAAGCTGAATAGCCAAAACATCACTGTTTATAACAGCCTGGCAAACAGGATTTTTTGCTATTATATTTTTGAGACTATAACGCTCTTTATCGCTGATGAATTTAGCCCATAAAGATAGTAACTAACGCTACACATACCCACTAGGGTGCGTCTTAAGAGTCAATCGGATATCATCCAATGACTCCTTACTCAGTCCACCCTTAATGAAGTCTATCTTATCATCCCGATTTATGGATGAATATCCTATTGATTTACAACGGGTATCACATGTCCATCGAGCACATTTGTAGCAACTATTTAATCTTTTTGCTCTTCACTTCTTTGCAAAAGTACTCTTACCTAAGCCAGGCTTGTGTTTAGAAAATGAATCTGGTAATTCACCAGCTAATCGAACTTTTGCCTCAATCAACCAGCGAACATCTTCTGGGATGCCATGATCCATCAGCAACCTCAATCTTTCGAGCCTAATTCGATAAATTTTTCTCAAATCATTTACTGGAAGATTGGAATAATATTTGCGAATATTTGAAAGTATGATATCCATTTTTGATGGATCTAGCATTCTTCCCAAATCATCTATTTAAATGCATTATTCAACGCGTAAAAGAGCGATGGATCTGCGTGTCAGTAATATCGATTCCATCAAGAAATAATGGAATAAATTATTGAAAATGTGAGATAATGCGTCATTACCTTTTTCGATATAAGGGAAGATTTGGCGACAAGATTGAGATATTTTCTTGGATATTGTACCTACTTTTTTCGGTATAAAAGTAATAAAGGTATATTGATTTGAACTGTACAGAAATACGTACTAATGAAATGAATACTGTATTGAACCAGAAGTTTATGCATATGTACAAATGAAATATCTTGTTGAACCAGAAGTCCTATAATGATTGGTTAGATTCCAATTCAATAATGAGATTTATTGAGAATAAAAAATGGCATTCATTAAAGAACCAGAAGATTGTTATCATTGCTGCTTGTTCTCAAAAGCAAATTAATTATCTCACTAATAAAATGAATGACTGATTATTTGCTCAAGTAATGATATTACGAGCAAAGTGATAAATGCTAGCATGAATACATCTTAAAGTCATTAATGCTTTTACAAATTAGTTGAGATAATAGAATATTATATTGCTAATGGTTTAGCAGATTAAAAGCCTCAAGTTATTTGCTATGAGAACAATTTGAATATAAATAATTGTCATGCAGCAATATTTTACAAACATGTCAATACTATGATTTGCTTGTGAAGCTTTATGATTTGTAAAAGTGCGATATCTATACAATCCACCAAAAGCGCACTTAGATATATGATTGAGATTATATCTCTAAAAGAATGACATGTGTTATGGCATTTTAGCATATTGATAATGTTTGAGAACATTATGGGGAAAACACGCCTGAAGCGTAATTATGCCTGAAGCATAATGACTATCAATTCCAAAAATAAATATCTCTTGAATGATTGAAATGATCCCTTTGAGGCTAAATACTCATAGTGAGTAAAATGGACATAGTTAAATGATGAGATATTTAGGTACCTGATGATAGAACATATACAGAGATCTCTCTATGTTATATTGAAATGGAATCGATAAACAAGTCGACTGCATACATAAACAACCCTCTTATGAAAATGAGGTTGATGAAATTATAATACTTTGGCCAAGTACATAACCCCAATGTAGGGATTATTTTTCAAGGACCTGAAGTCCAAATGTTTAAATGTGTAAAGCCAGTAATTATATGTACAAATGAAAAATATTACACAGTCGTAAAAGACGACTCGTTGCGCGCAAAATTTTTCATTGAACTGGCATGACATATGGTGGATAGACTATAGTCTAAATCACTAGCTTGAGCTCTTTGATATACCAATGAGTGAGATCAAAATGTATGATTCTCATCTCGGTACTTTGAGAGTATTCTTTGATGTACCAGTTGATCGCGGTACGTTGGGATTTCAAGTAAAATGATTGTAGATTATATGTCAAAATTGATATCTATTTCAATGATTGATTATGCTCCTACAAATTAGAAATTGCAGTTTATAAAGTGCAAGAACATACATGTATAAATCATTGAAAGATTCAATATGCCCAGATTAGTATCACTATAGAATGATACAAATGACTCCATGATATAATATGTTGAAAGTAAAATTGGAGTGTACTATTTATGACATCTGGGAAATTGATTATTCAATAGAAGTGAATATGAAAATGAATATGTTTAATTATTCACCAGAAGTGAAAGATGCAATCGATAAATTAGTACAACATTGCTTAATATAGCATGATATGACATCATAAATGAGCTATGAACGATTTATATAAAGCTCATCATGAATGATATGTTTGATGAAAAGATACAAGATTGCATCAATATACTTGTGATATTCCATGAAAAGGAATAAATACGCGTTGCACTCTTTTTCCCTTAGCTAAGGTTTTGTCCCACAGGATTTTCCTAGCAAGGTTTTTAATGAGGCAACAGTTGAGGCGTATTGATGAGAATTAATGCGAATAATGTACTCTTTTTCCCTTCGCTGAGGTTTTGTCCCACAGGGTTTTCCTAGCAAGGTTTTTGAGGCATCATCATAGCTATCAACAAGCTATAATTCAGCAACACATTGTTATACCGGAATGATATCAACAAATGAAGAAAATCATACACATCTTATGAAGAATGTTATGATATCGGCTACACACAAGAAGATTTTCATATATATTCCAGAAGAAAGATGATATCATTATTCAAAAGGTTCATGAATACTTGATTGCACACTTCAGGAGGAGAATCATGCTGTACTCTTTTTCCTTCGTCCATGTTTTGTCCTACTAGGTTTTCCTAACAAGGTTTTAACGAGGCAGCGGCTGTACTCTTTTTCCTTGGTTCAGATTTTATCCCACTGGATTTTACTGACAAGGTTTTAATGAGGCAGCACTTCAGAACCTCAAGCTTCAAGTACATGATTTGTTGGAACGTTAGACTCAATGATTCACCATGGCCAACATCAGGGGGAGCAGCTGTACTCTTTTTCCTTCGCTCAAGTTTTATCACACTGGATTTTCTTAGCAAGATTTTAACGAGGCAGACAATTGAGCAAGCGAGTAATATGTCATTCAAGGGGGATTGTTATAAGATATCGTAATAGTTAGGCAAAATTAGGCAAATATTAGGTGAATGAAAATTACTCTTATGCCCCTGTAAAATTTATATATTACGATTGTGCCATTGTCCCCTCCTATAAATAGGGGCTATTTCATTTCATTAGAAACATTCCTAATAAGAAATTCTCTCTGATTCTCTCTATATTCTCTATTGTTTTACAACAGTTTTTATTTTTTTATTATTTTTTTTAGAATTATCCTAACTTGGAACTAAGCCTAAATAAAGATTTTTTTTTTTTTTTTAGAATTATCCTAACTTGGAACTAAGCTTAAATAAAGTTTTATTGAATTCAATATCAACATTACAAAAAAGAATTAAGTGGGAATTCTTGTTGTTATATTTCAAAAATTGCACTGATAAATGGATTCTGGTGATTTTGAAAGAACTTGCATTTTCTGAATTTTAATAGAACTAGAGCTTTCTCAAATTCCGAACCTGACCAAGCTGTGTTAATATACTCTTAATACTCACATTATTGTGTTGCATGTAACCATGTTTTCAGTGTATTGTGAAAGAAAATTTGAGTTTGAGTCAGTAGTATTCTGCAAGCAAATTAATTAAAAAAAGTTTAAGTACTATTCTGCAAAATTTCAAACAGAACATGTTTTCCAGCTTTTCATTTTCAAAAACAGTTTTCAGAAATGACAAACCAAACGCATTTTCAGCAAATTTGAAAACAAAAATGAAAACAGGAAACACAAAATATTTTCGAAAATGAAAATACAAAATAAAATACAAACAGAATGCCACCTAAATTCTTGAAATTCTAATTTGTCTCAATTATGTCCTTTAAATACCTATAATTGTAAATAGAACCCATAAAAAACCATTTAGTTAGTTTAAGTCCTCATGAAAATATTTTCTTAAATTTAAGTCCTTATTTGATTTTAACTCTGACCAATAGGATTTATAACTTTGAAGAAATAATCATGACTTTGAATATAAGAGAGTGGGGGTGTAACATTATTAGTTAAACATATTTTCTCTTTGACATCACCATAATAATATGGACGGGACTGAGTCCAATGGGTGGAGGAAGATGGGAACTAGAAATATTTTGGAACAAGACAATGTGATTTTTTTTTTCTTTTTGGTTTATTGGGTTATGGTTATATTCGTAAATTTGTTGTGGTGTATTTATTGAAAATGTTTTTTTTTTAACGTGGCGTGGTTAAAATCTGGTGTGGTAAATAAAAATAATGTTGGCAATAAAATTATTTTCTCAAATTAATTTTCAATCACATATTTTATCTCGAAAATGGAAAGCATTACATTCTTTATTCATAAACAAAAAAATTTTACCAAACAAAGGCTTACAAAACTTAAAATCAAATACAAACCAAATCATTTCATTTTGTAAACTAAATTAAATCGCTACAACAAAAGTGACATTTTACGGCGTACATATAAGGCATGCCGTAAACTTAGATTGTTTACGGCGTGCAAAAATAGTGTGCCGTAACAAAAGGACTTTTACGGCATGCAAAAATAGCACGGCGTAAAAAAATTAGAAAAGAACATTTACGGCGTGCATGCGCATGCCGTAAAAATTGAGGTAAAAAATGAATTGTTTACTGCGTACAAAAATGCGCGCCGTAAAAACCAGCGAAAAAATAACCCACGCTAAAGCTAAAATTGACCCGCGCTAAACATAAAAATAACCCGAACAAACCCGTACAGCTTCTTCAAACCTCAGAACCATATTGCTCTCTCTTCAACCCTCACCATCAGCGCCTCTCTGTTCGACCCTCACCTTCAGCACTCCGGCTCCTTCTTCAACCCTCAGCACCATCGTCGCTCTCTTCGACCCTCACCTTCAGCACCACCGCCTCCTTCTTCGACCCTCAGAACCATCGCCTCTGTCTTCAACCCTTACCTTCAGCATCACCGCCTCCTTCTTGTCCCTTAGCACCACCGCCTCCTTCTTGTACCTCAGCACCACCGCCACTCTGTTGTCCCTCAGTACCACCGCTCTCTTGCAATTGTATTCAGGAATGAGACCCATTGACACTGACCCAGACCCAGGTATCCAGTTTTCTTTTTTCGTGCAAACCATGTTTATTTTTTATTTTTTTACGGAAGAAACATGGTCTCTTTCTGATTAACTTGGGTTAGAATTTGATTTGTTTATCGATAGTGCATTAGTGCATTGCTACTTGAAGTTTGATTTAATTCATGAGGCACTAGAAGTGTTTGAGGAATTTCCTAATAGGGATGATGTTTTTCTTTGGAATGCTATGATCAATGGGTAATCGCAGTAGAGAGTTCAATAATGCTTTGGAGATATTTAGGAGGATGGGTCAATTTGGGATATTTAGATTTACCATCATATGAGTATTATTGACTTTGTTGTTAGTAATTTCTTAAGCCATATTATTTATTTTGTATAAGGATGTTCATCTTCTAGTATTTACTTTTACATGAGACGTTTTCAATACTTTAAATACATATGAAGAAGTGGCTTGTTTTATTTAAAAATAAGGTACCAACAATAAGATTTTCTGTTTAATTCAACAATAGAGAGTTATACTTGTTTTACTATTTCCATCCTATATATATATGACAAGGGGTGGTCTGGTTTAGGATTTGAAATCAAATCTATAAACCATAGTGAAGTATCTCACAGTTTGGATGTATTGGTAATTGGAAACTGATATATGTGAAACAACATGGCCACATAGTCTACACACTGGTATAGAATATTAATATATAATACCAGTTGGCCAGCCATTAAAATGAAGAGCAGATATGTTTGCTGGTATGTAATAACTAATTGATGGGGTCTTGATTTTTTATTCCATCATGTGAAATGAAACCAGCATGAGTCATTCCTAACTTGAATTTTGTTGTTATTCACTAAAAATATAAATATAAAAATTGTAACTTTGATATGATAGTCAAAACATGACTGAACATGGAGATTATATTTATATGGGTGTTTACATACACAATTTATAGACATATGTACTAGTAGAACAAAATCTGAAATTTGTTATTATAATCCAAAGTATCTGAATGAAAGATCTTTCAAAATGCTAAAAATATTAATCTTATTTATATCAATCTGGGAATTTTTTTCAACTGTCTCTAATTGTCGACTTGCACCGCATCATGATTGTTACACCATAGCATGTCGGGCTCCTCAACCAAATATTAAATGTATAAACAAGCAGCTAAACTACCAAACAAGTTTGGAAACTCTTCTATCCGACCTTCGATTATGTACTCTGCAAATTTAATAATGTATATACTCTTTCAAGTTGCAGGGCTTTATCTCTTGCCCCATTCGTATGAAATACCAATTCTTGACCGTTCAATGTAAGTTTCTTAGTGGATACTCTGACAATCGGACTGGTGTCATGGCGCCCCTGACGCTACTGTGTTGTGTATTATATAGTTTTTTACTGTTCTACTTTAACATTCTACCTTAATGAAGGAAAACAATTAATAACTGAAAATGCTTGATGTTTGTTGCTTTACTTTTTATCGATCCTTGATGTGTTAGAGGATGATTTTGAATTTTTTTTTTTAATGCAGGTTTTTGTTATGCCTTTATTTGAGCTCTTATTGTTATATTTCCGGCTAAATTTTATATTTGAGCAGTTTTAGCTTAGAATTTTATATTGGAGTCAATCATATTTCTTTATTTTCTTGTCTTTATGGTTATGCAATTATGCGTCTTTTTGTAAATGATGTTGGGAAACGTTCTGCAGGTTCTGGGAGTGAGAAGAACCTGAAAGATCTTGAAAAGTGAGGAAAAAATAATGACCAAACAGTTTTCCAGTTTATAGCTTCCTGTGGAAGGTTTGGATTAAATAAAAATTATGTTATTGGCGTAGTATTTAATCATTTTTGGATTTTTACTTAATTATGTTTTAGATTAAAGCTCAAGTTCTTAAGTTGGAGAAAAAAGTACCACCTAATTAGTAATTAGAAGCAATTGGTAGAAATAATTACAAGTCAACAAACAATTTCGCATGGATTTTTAACTCTTGCTTTAACTTCTGGACATTTTTACTCTTCTATGGAGAAAATATTTACTTCTAAAATAGAGTAGTTTTGGCTGAGCTCCTGGTTATAAATTCTTTTAGTTATGGAACAGTAATTGCTGCTCAACCACGTGCCTACTCAAAAATGTTACTTATCTGCTCCTCTACTTGAATTTCTTTTACTGTGGCGCAGCCTGTAAAAAGCCCTGTGACAATTTGTGGTTGATATTCATGGCCAGTTTCATGATCTCACTGAGGGAAGGAAAATTATTTTCCTTTGATGTGAATATGCTTGTATTCTTTTTTGTTTTGAGCTGGGGGAAGTTTGTGTTTGAGACTGACAAATGGGGTGAGGATGTAGGTTGCTTATGATACCATAACAGGTTGAATTTCATCCAAAATTACAAGAGATATTTTAGGAAAAATATTAAATCGCATAACAAAAATCAGTTTCATTTTTTAAAAACATAACATAAAATTAGCCAATTCCAAAACTCAAATAACAAATCATAATCTTTTTTTTCATTATTTTTTTTATTATGTTGTAATAGGTTATATCTTAATAGTGTTGGTATATCATCATGGATAAAGATTGGGTACACCTATCAAGGTTATATTACATCCCTTAAATTTAAAAAAATAAATAAATATGTTCATAAACGTCTTTTTTATGATTTATTTAGTGTTTTATTATAGAGTTTCTGAGGCATATCAATATGGTGCAAGAATGTTTGCAAATATGGTGCAAGCAAATGCAGGGAATCCAGAAAAGGTCATATGTCCTTGCAAATGTTGCAAAAACCTATTTCACCATCATTTTGACTCGATGTATGAGCATTTGATCATTCATGGGATGGATCCTACATATACTACTTGGGTGTTTCATGGGGAAAAAGCGAGTGCATCATTGCCTCCTTAAGAGGTAGAAAATCTAGAGACATATAGGATGTATAGAGATGCATTTCTTCATGAAAACAACATTATAGAACCTGAGAATGAAGATAGAGAGAGAGAGAGACTTTTCAAATACATATGAGGGCGTTGAGATTCCTTCATATCCCGGTTGTACAAAGTACACAAGGATAACTGCAACCATTGTCTTATACAAGTTTAAAGCTACACATGGCATAACTAACAACGATTTCAATGAACTTCTTGATATTATTCGAGACATATTACCACATGGGAACACCCTTCCTGATTCTTGTAATTCAACGAAAAATTATTGAACACCTTTGATCTAGGATATGAGAAGATACATGCATGCGTAAATGATTACTGTTTGTTTAGAAAGGATCTAGAGAATTTAGAGACATGTCCAAAATGTGGATCTTCTCAGTGGAAAGTTAATGAATGAACTAAGAAGATTCTAAAAGGGATACCTGCAAAGGTCTTGCGATATTTTCCAATCATACCACGATTTAGAAGAATATTTAGGTCCCCTGATAAGGCAGAACAATTAATATGATACTTAAATCACAAAAGTCAAGATGGAAAAATACGTCATCCAGTTGATTCATTAGCTTGGGAGAGAATTGATCAAAAGTGGCCTTCTTTTGCATCTGAACCACGAAGTCTTAGGCTTGGTCTTTCATCTGATGGATTTAATCCCTTTGGGGACCTGAGTTCTAGGTATAGTTGTTGGCCAGTGATATTAGTTATATATAATATCCCTCCTTGGATATGCATTTCTAAAGAAAATTTGTTGTTGACTTTGTTAATCTCAGGTCAAAAACAACCTGGGAATAATATAGATGTGTATCTAGAACCACTATTAGAAGATTTAAAGGAGATGTGGAATATTGGTGTTGAAGTGTATGATGGATTTACAAAGTCCTCCTTCAATTTGAAGGTTGTATTGATGTGGACAATTAATGATTTTCCGGCTTATGGAAACTTATCAGGATATCCTACAAAAGGCGAAGCAGCATGTCCGGTATGTGGTTTGTCCACCTGTGCGAAATGGTTGACATATAGTCGAAAGTTTGCATACATGGGTCATAGAAGGTTTCTTGCATATAATCATCATTATCGGTCGAAAGAAGCTTGGTTTGATGGAAATAAGGAGCATAGGCCGAGTCCTAAAATTTTAACTGGTCAAGAATTGATGTCTTCAATGAAGAATATTAGTAATAATTGGGGAAAAACAGGAAAGAAAAGAAAGAAGAAAAAATCAGATTCTGATTGGCCATGGAAAAAAAAATCAATATTCTTTGAGTTACCATATTGGGAGGTTAGTCATTTTAAATTATTTTAGATTAGGTATTTTTTTGCTCAAATTTTTTCTAAATTTATACTCTTACTTTTCAGACACTACTTCTGCGTCATAATTTAGACGTAATGCACATTGAGAAGAATGTTTGCGAGAGCCTTCTTGGAACTATTTTGAATGTAAAGGGAAAATCAAAAGATGGGCTAAATTCTCGTAAGGATTTGCTCAATATGGGTATTAGAAAGGATCTTCATCCAGAGTTAAAAGGAAATAAATATTACCTACCTGCAGCATCATACATGTTATCCAAAAAAGAGAAAGAATTATTTTGCAAAAGGTTGTTTGATTTAAGATTACCTGATGGTTACAGCTCTAACATTTCAAAGTGTGTCTCATTAGCAGATAATAAGATTTTAAACTTAAAGTCTCATGATTGCCATGTGCTCATACAACAATGGCTATCAGTTGCATTAAGAGGACTTTTACCTAGAGGACCAAGAAATGCAATTTTTCGGTTATGTACATTTTTCAACGAAATATGTCAAAGAGTCGTTGATAAAAATATATTAGAAAAGCTGGAAGAGGACGTTGCAGTGACTTTGTGTATGCTAGAAAGGTATTTCCCTCCATCTTTTTTTTTTTGATATAATGATTCATTTAACCATCCACCTTGGACGTGAGGTTCGCATTGGTGGACCTGTACAATACCGTTGGATGTATCCGTTTGAGAGGTAACTTACTATTATACTTTTGAAATTATTCAACATTTCTTCTTCTAATTAATTAGGTATTCCATGCGTATTATGTTGTGAATTAGGTTTATGAAGACACTTAAGGGATATGTTAGAAATCGTTCAAGACCTGAGGGTTGCATAGCAGAGCGTTATTTAGCAGATGAATGTATGCATTTTTGTAGTGGCTACCTGAAACAAGCTGCTGAAGTAGGTATTCGACATACTCGAAATGAAGATTTCGAGAATGAAACAATTATTGATGGTCGTGAAATTTCTAAAGGAATATCAAAGACTTTGAGTCAAGAAATGTTAGAGGTCACTCATCGTTATGTTCTATTTAACAGCGCTGAAGTTGAACCATATATAACGTAATGAAGTTAATTCATTTATTAGTTTAATAATGATTCATATTCTCTCATAAATTTGTCTTATTATTTATATATTTTATTTTCATTTAGGATGCATAAAGAAGAGATTAAGAGTTCAGATAGCCGTACTGCCAAGAATGAAACATTATTACAAATGAGACATATGAAGACTTTTACTTCTTGGTTTGTGAAAATAGGCAAACAAGACAATAGTAACATGTCAAGTACATTGAAGTGGTTTGCACGTCGACCTAGATATGAAGTGATATCAAATTCCGGTTATGTTATCAATGGACATCGATTTCATACAATCGATGTTAGCAGAACTACACAAATGACAAAACAGTGGTGTTTCTATTGAAGCACAAACTATTTGTCGGTCCAGTGTCAAGGATACAAGTCATGTAGTTGGTAAAATTTCTTATTACGGGAAGGACATAATTTTAGTAGACTATCATAGTTTTAAAGTTCCACTGTTTCATTGTGATTGGGCGAATATAGATAGTGGAGTCAAAATTGAAGAAGGATTTACATTGGTAAATCTTCATAGAGGACATCATCTGTTTGAAAGAGATCCATTTATTTTAGCATCACAAGCAAAACAAGTTTTTTATTCTAGAGAGAGTGATACATCTAACTGGTATGTTGTGCTAAAGGCACCTCCTAGAGGATTTCATGAGTTAGAAGATTTTGACGAGGAGGCTTATACTCCATACACAACAGATACATTAAGATTTGATATAAATATTGAAGATGAAGGTTATGTAAGACATGATTGTGAGGGCATTGATATTGAATAAGGTAATTATATAGATTTAAGATTCTGTCTCGCTTTGTTTTACTTTTTATTTATTCATATCATATTATAATGATTTTATGTTTCTAAATTTATTATTTTTTACAGATGCAAATGATGAAAGTTGAAAGATTGTGGATGTTGATGTTGATATGAGTGGACATAATATGACATATCCCGGTGAAGTAAGTTTCCAAGTTGTTGAGGGCTTATAATGTTAATATGTTAAATATAAGTAAAATAATGTGTTTTCTTATTTTTTTTTATATAGTCATTTAATCAAGGTTATAAGAAATCAAAACGAGCTAAAAAAACTTCAATCGTTGCTGCTACTAGAGAAGGAAATGATGGCATAAGGATATCAGAGGGAAGTTCAAATACAATTCCAAACATACAAGAAAAAGACTTGCAACATGTAGAAGTCTTACCTAACAGTGCTAGTACTACTGAAAAAGGAAAGAAGGGGAGGGGTAGAGCAAAACTAAATTATCTCAACAAGGGAAAATTAGAGAAGTTACCAGTAGAGTTTAATGAAAGAGGGCAGCCAATTTGTAAGGGTTCAAATAAGTTATCGTCATTTCTTGGAACTACGGCTAGAGAGCTTATACCAATCACATGGAAAAATTGGAAATATATCAATGAAAGTTTTCTTGATGACATGTGGGAGCATGTTCAGGTGATAAAAACTTCAAGTCACATATATAATTTATATTATATAGTACTGCTAATCTTGTGTACTTTGATGCAGCAAAAGTTTGAAGTTGACTCTTGTCATAGAAAATATGTTATGCAAAAATTGGGAAAGAATTGGCGAGATCATCGATCTAATATTCTTAAAGCAATTAGTAACACAGGCAGAGAAATTGGCATGATACAAGCTGCAGCTCTGCTTAAGCCAGATAATGTTGATTCAATGGAAGAATGGCAAGCATTTGTTAAAGAACGCAGTTCTCAATCATACAGAGTAAGCTATTAATTGGTCTTAACTTGAATTATGCAAACTTTTATTTAGAGACCCAAAATTTTCCCAACAAGTCTATATTCATAAATAAAGTTTTGCTTATACAGAACTTATTGATTTTTGCAGGAAAAGAATGAGGGCTAGCCAAACAATGATGCATACAACAAGTAGAAAGGGATTTGTTCGCTTAGAAGCTGAATTGGTAAAATTTTCATCCTTATAAGTTAAATTTGCTTGAAAATTTCTACACGTTTACAAATTATGGCATATATGAAAAATTACAACGCATAGAAAGTGAAGACCCTGATTCCATTACGAGAGACCTTGCTTATATACGAGGACATACACGAAAAAATGGGGAACCAATAAATGAATTAGCTGGGGAAACATTGGTAATAATGTTGCTTTTGTTTTTTTGTTTTTATTTAAAGTTTGTATTTATATAACTTTAACTCATTACTGAATTTCATGATATTAGCAAAAGATAAAAGCATATTCAGAAGTGGTTACCTCACCAAATAAACATTCTCTCAAAGACGATGGTGTTGCAAGAGTACTTGGTCCAGAACATCGGGGAGGGGTAAGAGGTCTTGGCTTCGGTGCGAATCCTTCAAAGTTGAATACTTTGGTGCACAATCACAATTTGCAAACTCAAGTCCAAGAGTTGAGAGATGAAGTTAAAGAATTAAAAGCTTTGTTTCAAGGGAAGGGTAAAGGTGTTGAACAAGAAGATATTGTTAGTGAAAATTATAATTTGTTAATGTTATTCTATTTTACATATACATCTATATTCTTAAAATAACAAATTTTACAATTGAATATGAATTTACAGCCTAGAGAAACAAGTTTGAATGATATACACAATCTTAAGAATAAGAAGTGCAAATTGATGTCTTGGTTTGGGAAAGCTGAAGTTGTAGCAAAAGGAGAAATTGCATCAACAAATTCAAGTGATCTAGTGCATCATGTACCACTTGGTAATGAATGTTGGAGAGTTTGGGTTACTGAAGTGATTGATAATGTTAGCTTATATCGCCCTACTTGTGAGCTTTTTCTTCTTGAAGATGCATTAGGAAGTACAATTGCATGGACAATTAGGTACATCGAAGTGGATTGATTAGATGTAATCACAACAAAGGTAATCTTCATTTCTATTTTTATTTTATTTCCATTTTCAAGCTATTCCATTTCTCTTTTGTGCAAATGGAAACAAATAGTAGAGTATATTTTTTGACGTACTTCTGATTTGTATGTTGTTCTAAGTTTATTACTTACATCTTGTTATTTTTGTGATATGCAGGAGTTGATTATTTTGGGGATAGCTGAATTATAGTTTTAGGAAGTAAAAACTTTGATATGGATTGAATATTTTGAAACATTTTAATTAGTTTTTTAGAAACAAATTCTATACTTTGATATGTTGCTATCAAATCCATGTAAAACTTTACATATGGATTAATATTATATTTTTGTTGCATGATTGGTTTCGAATTTATTATAATTTTGTTTTGCTTCGTAATTATTATAGGTTGATTATAATGAAATAAATAATTATTAAAAAAAATAAAATGTACACTTACGACGGGCATTGAACACCATTAACAATGTATTTTACGGCATGTAGAAGCATGCCGTAAAAGCTACCTACTTTTTATGGCGTGTGGATGCAAGCCGTGAAATGTTATTTACGTTTATTACGGCATGCATATCGCATGCCGTAAAATATGCCGTTTATGACCCGCAGATGCAAGCCGTGAAATGTTATTTACGGCATGCATTGCACGCAGTAAAAAATATGTCATTTTTTACGGCATTGCTTTTTACGGCATGCATGTGTACGCCGTAAAATACTTTTTACGACATGCATTGCACGCTGTAAAAAGTAAACTTTGTTGTAGTGAATCAAACCATTTAGTTTGGTTTGATGCAATTTTAAACTGCGATTTATTAACGAAATAAAATTGGCACATTTCAAATGAATTCAAACATATATATTTGTCTACAATTTCGAGTGAAAATGTAGATACGAGAAAAAACAGTATATTAGTGTCACTAATAGAGATAACAAAAAATCACAAGACGAAGTCTCATATTTTTACTTCTAGTTATCTTAATGAAACAACATTAATATATTCCTATCAATCTATTAGCATT
The DNA here is from genome assembly GCA_963555705.1 of Ligustrum vulgare. Classification (NCBI taxonomy): domain Eukaryota; kingdom Viridiplantae; phylum Streptophyta; class Magnoliopsida; order Lamiales; family Oleaceae; genus Ligustrum; species Ligustrum vulgare. The sequence continues at coordinate 32,254,857 of OY743186.1, read as the reverse complement.
CGTAGCATGTTTTGGGTGTTTTTGATGTTGTTTAACAAGAGTTTTTATAATTTTGAATAGTAATTTTTAGGAGAATATATGGTTAAAAAATAAGGATTTTTTTTTATAAATTTTGTATAATATTATTTTATTGATAAATGTATGATTGAAAAATAGATAGGAAAATCATGAATTTGTTTGAATGAAAACCAAAGAGGATCATGTTTTCACCCAACAAGCAAATACAATTTTGATTGGGGGCATGTGTGGTCAGTGTGGTGGTTTAGTGGGTTTTCTACTTGGGTAGGGTAATTTGACAAACTGTTCGGAACCTGTGCCAGCAGTTTTTTTATGTTTATTTTGGTATTTTTTAAATAAATGTGTGGTTGAAAATTAGAAAAAAAATGTGTGTGGTTAAAAAATAGTTTGAAAAATTGTATTGTTTATAAATTTATTTATAAATTGTAATCATTGCATAAACGAACGGTGTGTGAATAATGTGATCAATGGTGTGTTTTACTTTTTGGCATTTTCTGTGAAATTAGTCGAGTTCGATAGATTTGTATAATATTACCCCTTTCGGGAATTTAGTCATAAAACTATGTTAAATCAACAGTATTTGACATTGAAGTAATTCTAGGGAGACAATTTTTGCGTGCATTTTTAATTGACATTATGACATGTTGCACATTCATTGGATGGTGAAAAATGAATGTGTGACATGTCACAATGTCACAAAAAAGTCTTTCTAAAATTATTGTTTGACATTTACACCAAAAAATTTGGGTTCTGATACATGCCACCAAAAATACAATATTCAATGAAATATCACAAAAAAAAAAGAAGAAATGAAATTGAAATATAATTGATGCAGAATATCCCTCCTGTAACAGTCCCAAATCATCCTCATAACCATCTCAGATTATCCTCAATCTGTTAATGATAAAAGTAGGGGTGGGCGTCAGGTGGTTCAGTTCGAATATCTCAAGAACGGGAACCGAACCATACTTTTTTGGTTCTTCTAAAATGGAACCATTCTGTTCCATTGAATCATAAGAACCAAACCATTTGATTTTGGTTTGGTTTCGGTTCTACAATAATAATTATTTTTCGGGAGCCTTATCAAGGAGTATCAGGCATCGGAAAGTGAGCCAATAACCTGAAATAAACTTCTACCGAATATACCAAGATCAAGGATTTCGAAAATCCTTTCACCCTGAAGAAAGTATATGATTCTCCAAGAAATAGAAGATATTCATAAATCAAAATAGGAAACATATGGCCTAGAAGGTTTTTCGAGCACGGTAATTTTGTAAACTTGTGGATGAATCATGAGTTTTAAATGTATTATTATTAATTATTTTATATTTGTATTTAAATATTTAATTAACTCCATCGTGGTTATTTACAACTTCACTTATTAATAAGTCAGTCTCATTCAATTTTCATTTACTAAGAATTTCAGTCCAAGTGTGAAGTTAAAAGTTACAATGAGGTAGATACGTAAAAAAAATTCATAAAAAAAAAATTAATCATTTTCACTTTACCCCAAAAAATTACAAATTCTTTTGATTTTTAGTTTTCGGACAACCAATTAAGACATAAAAAATAAACAAGGATCAAAGACAGGTTCTAACTTCGATTTTTCAGTTCTAAAAGCGGAACCGAGAATCGAACCGAAAACCAATCGGTTCTTGGTTCCAAAACCGATTTCCTATTTTATTTTTTTAAAACCATAGGGTTTCAATTTTTTCGATTCGATTCCGATTCGGTCATATCGGTTCCCTTTTTTTTGTTCACCCCTAGATGAAAGAGCTCCCCGTATAAACATATTCGTATTTTTACAAAACAACAAATTATTCATCAAAAGAACATAAAATTCGAAGGAAATAGTAGAAGTAGCGAGTGATCTCCATGTATGAATTTTCATTCCTTATCAAATAATTACAATCAACCTGATTACAATTACAATGAACCTGATTTTGCTTGTGAAGCTGAACCCATCATCAATTTCAAAGGTAATAGCTAAAGAATTGTTGAAACAATGTTGGTGGTGTGATGACAAAATTTCGTAATAACTTTGAAGATTTCAAGGCACAGCACTCACTTTCCTTTAGAATTTATTTGTCCCACCAAATAGTATGCACAAAGGATCCAAATAAGTCTCCAAGATACAATGGAATCAAAATTTTGTTTAATGACTAACGTGCAATATCCGACAACAGACCCGAACACAAGGACTATATAAATTAACACAAGAGAGTCTAGTTTTCAAAACTGCAGTAAATGAATGCTCGACAAGAGTTTTCAATACAAAGAATAAAGTTATTTTATATGCAAGCAGATATTATGAGAAGAGAAGAAGAGGAATTCAAGTGTGCTAAAAAACCAACAATGAATCATTTATATAGAACATTAAGAGGTGTATATTTAATAGATACAACCTTTACAAATGATATAACTCTTCATTGTTCCAACTTTCCATGAAAAATCATGTAATACATGAAAATGTGCAAGAAAAATCAAGTTAACCTCATGCGACCGCATGGACGTGACTGGCCAAAATAATATAATTTACTTTTTAACCCGATTTTTCATTCCATTTTTCTACCTTCTCTTCAATCATTGTTTATATGATTTATTTAGAAAATTCCTCCAACAATCCTCTATCATTTTCAAAATGAATGGAGTTTTGAAAAATCTCTTGTGTAAGTTTTCCAAACTTATGCACAAATGAAGGTGTCTTTAGGACTTGAACATTCACATAGTGAAAGTATTTCAAATGTTATTTAATGTGGCGTGGTAGACAAGCTTTTAATCAACAACCCTATGTAACTAACTGGAAACACCTCACATACTTGTTTAAGAGTCTTTATTGTGTTCAATAAACAAACACGTGAATAGGCCATGTGTCCCATATCTTGGTTTTATTTTCATGAATATCTTGAATAGTTGGCCAAACCACTTTGGAGATGACACCATCCCCGATATCCATATAGGTAGACTTATCGAAAATTCCAATGTATCTAAAGCATTTTATAGATATCTATGTAAGTCTATTAAGAGAATTTTAGCTCAACCTACCCTTAATGATACATTTCCAAAAATTTTCTACCTTTGGGATTAATTTAAATATTTGCAATCATATAATGTACTTTACTCATTAAACCTAAGAGCTTAACATTTCAAGTGTTAGGTCGATGTCCCATTATTGATGATTTTGAATTGGCCACAATCTCATTTCCTTTGATGTTTTTGAAACTAAATCCCTTGTAAGGCCTTTTTTCAAAGGATCAGCCAAGTTTTGACTTTACTTCACATAATCCACGGTAATGACTCCATACGAAATCAATTGTCTTACCGCGCTATGTCTTAAACCAACATGTCTAGATTTTTCATTATAAATTTGACTTTATGCTCTAGACAACGTAGCCTCACTATCACAATGAATAGATACCGGGGCATATGTTTAGAACACATAAGAATTTCAATCAATAAATTCCTTAGTCATTCCGCTTCTTTACTACGTGAAGCTAAAGTAATAAATTCTGCAGTCATAGTGGAGTCTGCTATACAAGTTTGTTTTTTAGAATCCCATGATACAGCACCTCCATCAAGAGTGAATATTCATCCCCTAGTTGATGCATGATCTTCTCGATCAGTAATACAACTAGCATCAGTAAATCCTTCTAAAACCAAAGGATAGTCTGAATAATGAATGTCATAATCCATAGTACCTTTAATATACTTTAAAATTCTATTAATTCCTTGCCAATGCATTTGACTAGGATTACTAGTGTATCGACTCATTTTACCAATGGCAAATATGATATACGGTCTTGTAGATGTCACTGCATACATAAGACATCCAATTATCGGAGCATATTCTAATTGAGAAACTGCTCTACCAGTGTTAGGATACATCCTAACATTTGAATCAAATGGAATAGATAACGATTTGAAATTAAAATGATTAAACTTTTTCAACACTTTTTCAATATAATGTGATCGAGTAAGTATAATCCCGATTTCTTCCCTTATGATTTTAATTCCTAAAATCACATCCGCAAGTCCCATGTCTTTCATATCAAAGTGATGACAACAATAACTTAGTAGATTTGATTACTTCTAAGTTTGTTCCAAATATTAACATGTCATTCACATATAGATAAATAATTACACCTTTGTGTCCATTAAACTTACTATACACACAGTTGTCTGATTCATGAATCTTAAATCCATCGACAGCAATAATTTTATCAATTTTTCGTATATTGCTTAGGTGCTTGTTTAAGTTCATATAATGAATTAATAAATTTACAAATTGTTCTTTCTTGTCCTTGTAAGACAAAATCTTTCGGTTACTCCATATATATTTCTTCATCCAATTCTCCATTTAGGAATGCAGTTTTAACATTCATTTGATGAGTTTCAAACTTATAGATGGATGTTAAAGCAATTAAGGTTCTAATAGTAGAAATCCTAGCAACTGATGCATAGGTATCAAAATAATCAAGACCTTCTTTTTGTATAAAAACTTTTGTCACTAATCTTACTTTGAACTTGTCTATTGTTCCATCAACTTTCATCTTCTTCTTGAAGATCCATTTACAACCAATAGGTCTACTACCCAGAGGAAGGTCTACTAGTTTCCAAGTTTTGTTAATTCATGATAGATGACATTTCATTATCTATAGCTTCTTTCCAAAAGGCTGAATTATTAGATTTCATAGTTTCTTCATAAGTGAGAGGATCCGCCTCAATAAATTGAGTTACTACAATTTATTTTATTTGTGAATTCCTAATGCCTTCCACTAGATGCATAATAAAGTCGGGTCCAAAAGTTTTCTCTTTTCTAACCCTTTTACTCCTTCTAATTTCTAAAAGTTCTTCATCTACTTTTCTCTTTTTATTTTTGATAACCTCCGGTTCAATCAAATCCAGATTAGTAGGTCTAGGAATAGTATTGAAGTTGTTTTCTTAAAATATAACATCTCTAGATTCTATCACGGTATTAACTTCAATCGAGTTATTAAGTTCTATTACTATAAACATATAACATTCACTATGTTCTGCATATCTCAAAAATATGCATTCTATTCTTTTTTCTCCCAACTTTTTAATCTTTGGTTTGGGCAACCTAAACCCTACAACCCCAAAACACGTAGATATGATAAGTTAGGTCTTTTATTCTTCCATAATTCATATGGTGTAACTTTGTTTCCTTTCCTTGGAACTCGATTTAGGATATAACATGCAGTAAGCAAAGCTATCCCCCAATATCCTTTACTTAAGCCCGAGTTATTCAGCATAGCATTATCCATTTCGGTTAATGTCCTATTTTTCCTCTCTGCTACACCATTTTATTGAGGAGTGTATGCTATAGATGTATCATGAATTATTCCAACATGTTCACAATAAGAAGGAAAATGATATTCTCCTCCTCTATCACTTCTAAGGTATTTAATTTTAGTGTTGCACAAGCTTTCAACTTCATTTTTAAAGACTTTAAATTTAGTCAAAATTTCATTCTTAGAACACATTAAGTATACATAACAAAATTTGAGAAATCATCAATGAAAGTAACAAAGTAAAGTTTTCCTCCTCTACTAGGCGTGCTATGTAAATCACATACATCACCACGAATAAGTTCAAGTAAAGAACTACTTCTTTTAATTTTGAGAAAAGGAGTTTTTGTGATTTTAGTAAGAGCACACACCTTACATTTTTCTTCTAATCGTGTTTGTAATTAGGAATTAAACAAAGCATACTCATATCATGCATTTTTCTAATGATTACATGTCCTAATTGTGAATGCCAAATAGATAAAGAATCAACAACAATGTAAATGGAATTTGCATTTTTATTCATGATATTAAGTTTAAACATTCCATCATACATGAGCCCTTTTCCAACAAAGAATTCTCCTTTAGACAATACAAACTTATTCGACTCAAATACAAGTTTGAAACCAAACTTATTAAGAGGGCCTCTGGACACAAGATTTTTTCGAACATCCGATACATGATAAACATCCTTCGAAGTGATAGTTTTCTTGAAAGTGAATTCCAAAACAATGTTGCCTTTGCCAAGTACATTTACAGTGGTAGAGTTTCTCATGTAAAGAATTTTCCCATCTTTCGTGGGTTCATATGTGGTGAAAATATTTCCATCCTTACAAACATGCCTAGTGGCTCTGGAATCGATCCACCACTCATTATTTTCCTTAACCAGGTTCACTTCACTTATCATAGCAACGAAGTTAGAGTTCCCATCTTGTTTCTTTTTCATTTCAAGAAGATAATCCCTTTTGAGATGTCCCATCTTATCACAATTGAAACATGGATCCTTATTCTTTTTGTCTCTGTCTTCTTCTTTGGAGTAAGATTTTCTCTTTTTGTTTTCCCTGTTGGTGTCTTTCACTTCCTCCACCATATGGACATTAACAGATTGACCATTATTTTATTTAGAGTTATTTACTCTAAAATCCTCTTTAATATGAAGACTTCGGCCCAAATATTCAAGAGAAAGGTTATCATTTCTATACTTGAGACTCTTCTTGTAATCTCTCCAACTTAGGGGAAGTTTTCCGATAATGAAAGAGACAGCAAAATACTTATCCATATTCATGTCATGTTGTTGAAATTGATTATATATATGTAGTTATGTACTATTTCATGGAATTGCTCAATTACCTTCCTATTATCCACCATTCGACATAGATGAAATTTAGAGGTAAGAAATTTCTTACTTGTATCATTCTCGGACATGTATTTTGCATCCAGTGCATCCCAAATTTCGTTTGCACTTCTTTTTCCACGGCATTGATCAAACAAAACATCCGACGTGGCATTGCAAATATGGCCTTTACATATGTAATCAACTTGTTTCTATTTTTGCCTTTCCCTTGTCTTTGCCAAGCTTTCATCCTCGATTTCTTCTGATTTTGGAGTAGTAAGAACATAAACTACGTTAAGAGTAGTGAGTAGGAAATGTAACTTGTTTTGCTGACGCCTAAAGTTTGAGCCTTCAAATATTTCCAACTTCACAAAGTCTATGGCAAGATCACAAAGTGAAGAAGTTGTAGGAGCCATCACAATAATCATGTAAGTAAAGTCCCAATGTTGTTGAAACAATGGTGTGATGACAAAACTTCATAATAACTTTGAAGATTTCAAGGCACGGCACTCGCTTTCCTTTAGATTTTATTTGTCACACCAAATAGTATGCACGAGGAATCCAAATAAGCCTCCAAGATACAATGAAATCAAAATTTTGTTTGATGACGAACGTGCAATATTCGACAACAAACCCGAATACAAGAAATATATAAATTAACACCAGAGAGTCTAGTATTCAAAACTGCAATAAGTGAATACTAAAAGTAAATGAATACTAGACAAGAATTTTCAATGCAAAGAATAATGCTATTTTATATGCAAGAAGATAATATGAGTAAAGAAGAGGAGGAATTCAGGTGTGCTAAAAAACCAACAATGAATTCTTTATATAGAGCATCAAGAAGTGTATATTAAATTGATACAACTTTCACAAATAATACAATTTTTAATGGTTCCAACTTTCCATGAAAAAACATGTAATACATGAAAACGTACAATAAAAATTTAGTTTAAAAAAACTTTCAAACAGTTCCATGTGACCGCATGGCCTAGTCATGCGGCAGCATGATAACCTCGTGCATTCACATGGCTATGGCTGGCCAAAATAATATAATTTACTTTTGACCCGATTTTTCATTCCATTTATCTACATTTTCTTCAAATATTGTATATATGATTCATGTATAAAATTTCTCCAACAAGAACATGCAACTAGACTCCATTAAAGATTTTTATATGTTTGTAACGAGATTACCGTCATTTGAGTTTTCTCGTCAAGCTTGAACAATTATCAATTTCGAGTCTCACCCGCTTTTTTTTTTTTTGTTCAGGTGGTATCATACATCATCCTCCATTAGTTGCTATTGGCATCGACTATAGATGTCTACACAGCGATCCAACAAAAGTTCGACCAACAAAAGTTTGACCCCGTCTAGCAGAAGTGAGTGGATGAATATATTCGAAGACGACAATGTTGGAATCACATTCGATTGTACGTCTAATCAACTGGAAGTGTGTTTTGATGAATGTGCTTACACATGAGGGCCACGATTATTGCATTTCTGATCTCCATATAAAGAATTAAAATAAAGAATTTAAAAAGCTTGTAAAGAGATTTCCACCAACTTTTTTTCCCCGTCAAACTTTTCCCATTATCAATTTCGAGGTTCACCCACTTTTGATGGTCATGTGGTTTCATAATTCAACTCCATAATCTGTTATTATCATTTGACGATTCTGCATATAGATATATGAGTAGAATTATTCTTCCCCATAATTTTAAGAAAATTCACAAAGGTGATAGAGTGATAAACTAGACAAATGGGCAGACTCGTCAAATGAGCAATGTTGGGAACCTCACCTTTTGGATGTCTCAAAGGAATTGGACCGATCACTTTGGTTTTGCTCTATATGGTATGAAGTATATTTGGTGGTGTTTGCTACATATTCCCCTGTCAAGACTCAAAGTGAACAATGAGGGTGTATGTTTTGGACATAATCACTGGAAGTGTATTCTTAGATCGCGTTTGATAGTGAGGGTGGATTTTGGGTTTAAATAAAATGAATTGTAGATAATTGAATTCTTGAAAATTGAAAGTATAATGTATTTGATTAGTTTAATTTTATAGACAGAAAAAATGGTAAATTTTCTTACTTTGTTGTTTGATTGACATTATTTTTCAGACAAATAAAGCAAAATTTAGCTATTTTTTTAATAAAAAAATTCATTTTTTAATACATTTGTATTTGATAATAACAATGTTAATTTTTGGAAAAAATAAATAAATCAATTAATAACAAAAAAAATGATCAAATGTGACGAAATTGGTACAAAATTTTACCTGAAAAATAAAACCTTTTATCGGATTGGAAATTGAATTCCTTAAAAAGTGGGAATTGAGGCGAGTTACCAGCAAACATGAAAAATGATTTCTATGGAAATACTTGACAATCAAATAACCCGAAGTTGAAAAATTGGATGGAAAATGTGATTTTCCATGAAATTCAATTGTAATCAAAGACAACCTTAGGCTTCATTGTGGATTGCGTGACCAGATTTCAAAATTTTTAATTGGAAAATAAATTGAAAGAAATCTGTACATTATATAATAATAGGATAACCTTCACCATTTTACGCAAATAATTTCTCGCCCATTTTCACTTGCTATTTTAGGATTTTTCTTAATTTTATCAATTTATTTTAATATATGGATTAGAAGAGTTCAATTAATGCATGTAATAAATGATTTATGGATTTGTGAAAAAAAATACCTATAGAATGTCAAATTATTAATTATTTTTATTCTTTTGATAATTATTGCATTATTTTCAAATAAAAAAATATGCAATATGGGTGTCAAATTCAAGATCTTAACGAAAAGTTTAATACAAGCTAACAAATGAGAGCAAACTCTAAATATATCATTCGTAAAACCGTCTTAAATACTAAAAGTAAAAGTTTTACTTATATTTTTTACTTTTTTAAACATCCAATTTTTTTAATTTATCTCTTTTAAGTCCTAAAATGATACCTATCATTTCTTACCTAAATTCAATTTGATCTAAATGATTAATTTCGAATCTCTTTCTTATCAAATTGAAAGAAATAATAGATATTCAATATTTTTAAATAAATTCAATTAAATCATTTAATTTTTTACAACTTTAGGTTTCGATAAACTTATTGGTTCAATTTGTAAAATAGAAGGTGTTAGCAAAATCGTTCTATTTAAAAATAAAATATGGTCTACATATTTATTCAACATGCACAAAAATAGGATGTGCAATTGTAAAAAATGAGTTTTAAAGAATATTTGGTTGAGAATGAATATTGAAAAAAAATTATTTTTGACGAATCAATTTTATACAAATAAGTGATAAAATCTTATATCTCGTAGGTTAAGCCTTCATTTATAAATTGAGATGTATCGGTGATTTTTTTTTTTTTTGTATATAAAGTTAATTATATTTGTAATATTCGTTCAATAAAATTTAATTAAAATTTGTATTTCATATTATTTCATCTTACGAGTTGAAAATTGTAAATATTTCAACTTTTAGAAATCAAATAATCGTAAGCTCGACTTTAGTCATCAAATCAAAATTTTAAATATATAATAAGTCACATGTCGATATCCTTCTTAGTCTAAATAGACTAAGAAAACTAGAGAATCAATAATCAGCTGCTAAAATTAATATAAAACTCGTAATTTTATGTTTTACTTTTCTGAGTATTTTTCATTATATATGAATGCACAATTTATGTTGAATATTTTATTTTTACAACTTATTCAATAAATATTTATCAATTATATCTTTCGTGCATCGCACGAGTGCGATTACTAGTCTAAATAAATGACGTTCAAGCAATTTACAAACTATTTTGAGATGAGCAATAGAGATCATATGGTAGTGCATGTTTTTATAATCATCACTCAATTGGATGGATAAGAGCATCTCTAATCGTGATCTAAATTAGCATATTCGAAATCACTTTTACATATAAATTTACACCCTGATGGATCTATGTCAAAACTTTGCTCCAATGAATAGTTATAAGAGTTAAGTTTAGTTTTTGCACAATTTTTTTTATCTCGTAAATTATATGTTAATCTATTTTTTTTATTTGTCCGTATATATAAATATTGTGTACAAATCAACCTAAAAATTTAGAGATTTGGTTAAGAAAATAAAAACATTAAAAAATTAAAGATGTGCAAATTAATATAAGACTTTCAAATTGTAATGTAAATTAATATAATAAACGCAAGTTATTTATATCGCATCTAGATTTTATGGATTGGTAGTTAAATTTATGTTAAAGTTGTTCCATATGAAGGTGTAAAATTATATGCAAATGTGGATCAATTTTAGATATTTGGTCAGAATTTTAATTTACATATCTTTTACACATCCCATTGGAGACATTTCCGGTAGGTGTGAAAGTGGTTCCGGTTCCCAGGGAATCGAACGAACCAAGAACTGATGATTCTTTTGAAATTGGTTCTTTTTGCAAGAGAAGAACCGAACCGTTCAGTTCTTTTGGTTCTATTTTGGTTCCAATTTCCTAAACTAAAATTTTTCAAACTTAAGAGATGAAGTCATAGTAGATTCAGGTTGGTAAGAGTCGAAAGACGGTAATGTCATCAACATTAATCAAAACATGAATACAACACTCAAAATCCTTGACATCAAAATATACATTCCCTTCCATACAGTAACGTATCTCCTCATCCGCGTATATGTGCTTCTTCTGAAAATTCTTCAATTTCTACTCGTAATTCTCCACCTTTTCAGGGAACAGTCGCACAACTTTAACAAATCCTTGAAAACAGATAACAATTAATTGTAAGATGAAGAGTGAAGGTTTATTATTTGTTGATTCTTGAAGAATTGACAGCTGAAGGCTTAACGGGCAGAATGTTTGAAGCTGAACAACAAAATTAGTAAAAGAAAAATAATTTTTGATCTATAGTTTTTTATTTATTACTTGTTTTTCTTATAGTTATTATAATGTTTAGTGAGTCAATAGTTGTTGGGTAATTGATATTGACTAATGGACCGGATAATATGCATTAAGATTAGGAATTGATATTTTTTTATTTTTTTTAAAATTTATATTTAAAAAAATAAAAAATTGTATTTTGTTCTGGTTCTGAACCAAGAACTGGAACCAGAACCGATGGTTCTTGATTTTTAGAACCAAAACTAATTAAAATTTTGATAGAACCGAATTGAACCGGGACCGAATTGAACCGCTGGTTCCGGTTCTTTTGCTCAGGCCTAAATTCTGGTGAATTTGAGGATCTAAATCACTAATTAAAGCTAAAATACACATTTATTGGAGATGTTCTAAGCATCATCGCTCCTCTTTACATTGAAAAACTAAAAAACACAATGTCCCTGTTTGGTATTCATAAAAATCAAATTTTTAGTAAATTTTGATAAAATTTGATATGACGTGTTATTGAAAGTTGTAAGTCTCATAAAATGTGTGGTTTAGATTAAATGTTGACTTTGAATTATATTAAAATTCTAATGCTACCAACATAGGCAATATAACAAAACTCAAATCATAAACAATGCAAGCGAAATTAAATTAGAAGAGGAATCAAATCAATTATCAATCACAACATTGCACATTTGCACCTGGTAGATAGGTGCAAATTATGATTGGGGGCGACAAATATCTTGGATTAATCTGTTTAATCAGATTGATTTACCTAATGATTTACCAATTTTGTATTGGCACAATTATGGTGATTGATTTTAAAGATGATGTGATGAGTAAAATGATGAATGTCTACCAAATATATTGTAGGTAAGTTAGTTGGTAAATTAATTTGGCAACGTAGCATGGTTCAAATATCTTTCATCATTCATCACTTTCCTAATAAAAATAACTAGGATCCAAACAAAATTGAAGGACCCTTCCAATGATTGGTTCTTTCACTGATTAAGCCTCTCTTTGGTAAAGTGTTTTTAAATTGGTTTATAATCGGTTCAATTTTTCACACCATTTTTTAACTACACATCTTTTTTCTCTCCAAATTTTAACCCACATCCATCTCGAGATCCGCAAAAAATTGATTATAATAAGTTATAAAGCCTCCGAACACTAAATGCTTGAAAATGTTACTCTCTTTTTTTATTGAAACTATGCGTAAACGACTCAGATGATGCCTGATGTAGGTCACACCGCATTAGATTTATAACGGTAGTTTTTTTGAAGTGGGAAGATGGCTGCGGCATTTTTTCCGATGCGTACATAAGACATAGACACCATACCGAAAATAGAACAACATATCTACATTTCCTAGGAAATAGTACCAATACTGTGTTACGAGAATTCAACCAAATTACTTTCCCCACATATTTTTTTAATAGGTTCACCGAATTTTTTGCCACGAAGTCCGACTCATGAAGATGTCCAACAATCTTTTACGAGTATTATTATGTTTGGATGGATTCCTTCATTATGGCTGTCAAATGAGTGGTGAATTTGAATGCATTAGACGTAGATGCATACCGGAAGAATGAAACTCAGTGAAATCACACAGAAGACGCTGGAATGCAAATGTTGCAGTAATCCCTTTTCACTGAGGAGATTTTTGGAATGTGATTGGATATGATTAGTTACCATTTTTGTTTTTTTTTTTTTTGTTTTTTAATAATATTGTGTAACCGAAATACATTATTATTGTTTGCTATAATTTAGGATAACTTTTATACAATTCATTTGTTTCAAGATGTCATTCACAAATTTAACATATTAATTGTGTCAATATACATAAACAAGTTTTAGTAGATGGTATCAGTGCAAACTCTCCCTTTTTACCGTATTTTGCGTATGTGGTCCCATTATTTTTGAAAGTACTAATAATGCTTTTTAAAGTAGTTGAGGTATTAGATATTATTAAAACAAAAAATTAAAATTGTTCAAAAATTTATATATGAATAATGTTTTTTATGAAATTATGTACATAATGTAAAAATGATGAGTAAAACGAAATGTAATGTTGATTATAATAACACTTTTTTTGTATCTAATATTTTTTGTCAACTTCTCACAATTTTTCTTATTTTTATTTTCTTTTATTTTTTATTTTTTACCAAGACATTGATAGTTTGCATTGAAATTTCGCGAGAAAGTGTTATATCTGTCCTTGAGAGAGTGCATGTTAAAAAAAAATATATTTCAACAGTACGCATTATTTATCCTTAAGCCTTGTTAATAGTCATTGCAATGTATAAACATATTGAAAACTGTTCGTCTTGAATTTGAATTAATGTCCTTCATCTTTGCTGAAACAAATAGGATGTAGCGACCGAGAAATTTTAAATAATGAAAAAAAAATCGTTTTTCTCGAAAAACGCGTCGCTAAGATTTAACCCTGAATTTTTACTTTTCAATGTAAAGCGTGTTCGTCTAACCATTGTAAAAATAAATTTAAAATCTATGCAATCGGGTCCAATTTCAAATATTTTAAAGTATCAAATTCCTTATAAGTTTTAAATCAAAATTGTTATAATTTTGAGTCCAATTTATTTAAGTTCAATATTTTATAAATTGTGTCCAAAATTATGATATCCATATTTTAATTATTTCAGCCCAATTAGAAAATTCTTGCAGCCCAAACCCATTTAAACCTAGAAATTTGTGCCCTAATATATACGGTTGAAATCACTCTCAACTCCTCACACCTCACTCAACCAGCAACCTATTCTGGGTAACAATTTCTTCCACCTTCATCATACAATCTTCACGCAGAAACATCATCACCCACAATCCCACAATCAAACCTACTGTAAATCACTATCAAACCACCACCTCAATCCCACAATACTTGCTCAATATGCATAATTTCAACACCCTCACTGCCGAGACCTCAACCACTGTCGAAACCATTGAGCAGCACCATAGCCCCCACCTCCAGCACTCCCAACCGAACCTCCACAACCATCGCCTGGACCACCACGACCGCCACTGCCCACCTCATTCCCCCCCCCATTGAATTTCGACCCAAAGCCTCAATCACACAAGTTCCTCTGCAACCTCCATCGAACACCACCACAGTCGACCCCATCGCGCCCTTCATAATCGAGCACCACCACATGAAATCGCCTCTGCCCACTCCAAATCCGCATCAAATTCCACCAAATCAAACTCAAACCCAAGAAAAAGACGAAGCCCATAACCTTACCTCGACCGTGACCTATCTCTGGCTGGATTTCTGCCGGAACAAGCCCCAAATCGCCCAACTGAGCCTCGGTTTTCTGCCCAAAAACCAGCTTCAAATTCTGCCCTTTAGCCGCCGTTCGCCCCCCCTGCGTTGCCACCACTCGACGGCAGCACCCTGCCGGTACTAGTTGGAACGAACGGAGCTTCGCCCTCCGCCACTCTCTGTCTCTCGGTTCAGTCGGTGGTTATGAGAGAGAGAGAGAGAGAGAGTTAGGTTATGGTTATATTTTGATTTTTTGCAAAATTTCCCCTTTAGTCCACATCTTTACAAAAAGTTTTATTTCAGTCCCTATAGTTTTAAAGTGTTTTAAGTTTAGCCCACATTTTTAAAAGTTATTTATTTTAGTCCTTATTGATTTAAAAAGATATATCCTCAGCCCTAAATTTCAAAAGTTATCTATTCCAGCCCCAAGTTTCAAAGTCTTTCAAATCAGTCCCTACGTTTTTTAAAAATATTTTATGTCAGTACTTTCATCTTTAAATCTTTTAATTTCAGCCCTTAAGTTTTAAATGAGTTTTAATCAGCCCTTTCATTTTTAAGATCTATTATTTTAAGCTCTATAATTTAATATTTCGTTTTGAGTTTCAACTCAACTTTTGAAAATTTACATATTAGTCCCCCAAGTTTGAAAAGTATTCATTTTTGTCCCTCAACTTTCAAATTATTCATTTTAGCCCCTCAACTTTCAAATCATCAATTTCAGTCCTCAAATTGTAAATTATCGTTTTTAAACTATAAATTTCAAAAGACTAATGTAACTTATGGGCTAGACGAGGCGTACGGAGAATTAAAGAATGGAAGTCGTTTCCCGCTCAACTTTGCACTCGTCGGATTTAAGGTAGACTCGCCCCCACTAATTGATTTATATTATAATTGCATGTGTTATGTGGATTTGTGTGATTTTATGCTTAATTGAATGAGAAAAGAATATCTCTTTTGAGATAAAGAATTATGTTATGCTGGGCATAACTTATCTGTTAGCCAAGAAAAGAAAAGAATGTGTTCATTTGCGTTCACTATGTAATGCCTATGAATAAGAAAAGAATGTCACTACATTATTTGCATAATTTCTTGTTCAATTATCTTGTAGATTAATTATTGGGGATTAGTCTACTGAGTATTTCATTTTTGAAATGCTCAACCCGTTATTTTAACAACTTTTGCAGATTTCGGAGACGATGGCGAGTGATGGGCAATGACGGCAAATTACAAATTGATATTTTTTTAAAAGTCGTGAACGTTGAAATGATTATTTCATTTTATCAAGAATTGTCATTTTTACAAATTTGTACGAAAATACTTATTCCATTTGAATTATCGCTAAACCTTTATTCGATAAATGCGATATTTAATATTTAATCATTTTTCCGCAACAAAGTTTATTCAAGAATTTAGAAAAGTGATGTTCCCGGGTTTTACGGAATTCGGGGCGTTACAGCATGGTATCAGAGCGGGTCTACGTTTCTGTAGACTTACAAATTTTTTTTTTTACAAAATAAGAAAATAATTTTTTCTAAAAATAATAGAAATAATGTTTTGACGACTTTTTGCCATTGCCATCATTTTCCGCCGACTCCGAAGGTAACGAAGTTTAGTATGGTTACTTTATTGATTTATTTCGGATACTTGAGAATAAATGTTTTGAGAATTTGACGAGAAAAGAAAAGAAAAGACGAGAAAGAATAAGAAAACTAGTATCCGAAATAATGAGAAAGAAATAAAGAAATAAATGAGTTTTGGAGTATAACGAGAAATTTTTCAGAATGAAAGAAAAGAAAGAGAACGAGTGTTGAGCATAATGGGAATAATATGATTTAAGAATTATATTATAATAATTTTTGTCCTCGAATTTAGAAATGATGAACCCTACCTGGACTTTGCATAATTGATTTTAGACATGGCACTATTTACGAGAAGTCAACAGAAAGGATTAGACAATATTTTCGGAATATCTATCGTTTAGACCAAACAAGAAATAGCAAGCCAGTTTTATGAAGTTGTGATGAGATGTTGAGATTATAAGTGATGTGATTTTATTGAGACCTTTATTAGAAGAATTATGAAATTAGAGGTTTAAAGATTTGGTTCTTAGTTTTTAGGAATTAAGTAATTGATATTGTGTTGAGTAAGTGAATTATTCCTCTATTTTGAGAGAAATTTATTATGTAGTTTGGTCTTGTGATTAAATTTTGGAATTAAGAGCATAATATGGTATGCAGCCACTAAGGGAATTGAGGTTAGAATTGCAAGTTCATTTACACCATAAGCGAGATTTAGTAAATGATAAGTTATATTTTGAAAGATAAGTGAAGACGAGTATTATGACGTTATTGGGAAGAATCTAAATTATTCTTGGGAACGAATTGATCACTAGTAAGGAATGATCACTTGAATTGGAGAATATTATAAATTATGAGGATAGGAGATTGTACTGTTGATTTATTTTGGAATTTGATCGGGTAGATATGTTAAAAGATAAGTTGATGACATTATATTGATTTGTGAATGATATGTTATTGGGTATACTACATAGAGAGAATATTCAGGTAATTTCTATCGTTTTAATTGTTTTGGTGATATTTGGTGATAAGAAGTTAGAGATGACAAATTATTATGGTTTTATATGTTTCTAAAGAAATAGTAAAGATTTATTGAAATTGGAGAAAATTTTGATGGGTTTACAAAGATTAGTGAAGAGACGTGATGTCCTTTGGATTATTGAGTAATGACTTGAGTGGTCAGCAAATAATTCTTTATACAGAGTTTAGAGGCTAAGTTGAGAGTTTGCATTTTAAACCTCGGTGATGGTTAGGAAAACCATTTACCGTTTGTTGAATTTACACGTAATATGATTATTGGGAATAGTCAGTTATCATGAATGGGAGATATTGAAAATATTTTATGGTGAGATGCCTTAAAGGAGTAGCCATTTATTCGAAGTGAGAAATTAGAGATATGTGATTGAATGTTTGGGATTATGTGAGATAATGATGATGGTCATAAGGTCATTTGAATACAAAAGGTACAAAAGATAATTATTAGGAATAATGTGATTTTCTTAGGTCGAGAATTTAAGGAGAGGATGTGTTGAGATGATGAAATAAGTTGACTTTCCATGAATAAGTTATGATGTATTTGGTCCTAAGTGGAATTCAAAGAATGATGAATCTCAGTCATGGAAAATAAATCAGGTTTCCTCGTAATTTGAATAATTCACTTATGTACGTTAAGTTTTTATTTATGATACTAGAAGATCATGAGAGAAAATTTTTGGATGAAACTGATGAAAGAAAATTTTATTAAGTCCTAGATTTTGTACAAGTATTGCAGAAGTAATGCATTTGATCGGAGGAAAGTTTATGGTAAGATTATACCTTGAAATTTTGGAAATTTTTACTAATGGTATCTTGGTTCGAAAATAAGAAATGAAATTTTACGAAATTGTCTTTGTGGATAGAATTTATGGAAAAAAGGAGGATAAGACTTCACAATGATTACTTATTATGGAGTAGTGTGCAGAAAGAGTGACAAGTGGTAGAATCCAAGATTTATTGAGTTTGAGAGATTGATATATAATCTTAGTGAGTATTCTGGCGTATAAAGGTTCATGTGATAAATATGATGGTTATTGTTTTGCAATCTTAGAGAGATTGATATGATTATTTGAGGTCATATGATACGATGATAAGTGGCATGTTACACGATTACTACAAGATATGGTGAGAAGACGGTTAATGGACGTATGGTTAATCGTGAAAGAATCATGTGAATATATTGAGTCAATTGATCTTATCTTGATGGTTTATTGGATTATGGTGAAATATTACCTACGAATGAGAATCTTCATTTTGAGTCATAAGATATATGGATTTATTTAAAATTTCGCTGACGCAGTTTCGATTACTTATTATCGGTTATACTTTTGATGTGAGTAAAGTATTTTGCTACGATAATGGAAAACCTGAGATGATCAGTGGTGTGACTTTTGTTTATAATTGAATTTTATATTTGGGTTAAGTAAACTTGATGAGAAATCCTATATGGTTCACAGAAGTCTTATTCATTGGTGATAGACTTAATCAGAGCATTGTTCAAAGCGTGTCGTGAATTGAAGTTTTGAGAGAACAGGGAAAATTAAATCTTGAACTTCAGATTGGGAATTAGTGAAGTTTCTTAGGTTTGGGAATATCATATCTGATCCGTATGATGCTTCTTTAAGTTAGTATCCTAGCCCTCAGCTAGAATGAGTGTGTGACACCAAGTACTTGATGCATGATTTAAAAGTATGGACTAAAGGATTTAAATTTGAATTTCTCCAATTTTGAAAAGGAAATTTCAGTCGAGTTTAGAAATGATTACATTTGTAAATCCTTTCAGAAAGATTCTGCCAAGTTAGGGTTTTGTACTCAATGTTTTGGAATTGATACCGCGTTTCTATATTTTGGATCATAAGATTTTATTCTTGATCAATCTTCTTGACTTTTAGTTTAAGCATTGGAATGACCGATAGTCATATCGTGGATTCGATATCAGTATAGATCCTTGAAAGGTTTGTAATAGAAGGTCAATGAATGAGTTAATAAGTTGAATAATGTCGGATGATTGATTCAGTTCTACACAATAGCTATCGAGCGTCTTTTTGCATAGCTTCGTATGAGGTACAGATATATGTTAGAGAGGTTGTCCGATTTCATGGATTGCTAGTGTCCATTTTCAGATAGAGATCCGAGATTTTGGAAGAGTTTACATGTGGCAATGGGTACTAAATTAAATTTTAGTACTGCCTACCATCTCCAAATTCAGACATTGAAAGATATGCTTAGGGCATGTGTTCTAGACCCAAATGGTAATTGAGAGGCACATTCTCCATTAGTAGAGTTTGCCTACAACAAACAGTTTTCGGGCCAACATTTGATATGTCACCATACGAAGCACAGTATGGAAGAAGATGTCGATCGCCATTTTTTTTTTTTTTTGGGATGAAGTTGGCGAGAGGAAATTATTGGGTCCAGAACTAATTGAGAAAATAGTATAAGCTATCGAGAAAATCAGATTGCGAATTAAAGCTGCCTAGGACAGACAGAAAAGCTATGCCGATCAGAGGAGAAAAGACTTGGAGTTCGTGGTTGGAGAGAAAGTGTTTTTGAAAATCTCTCCTATGAAGGGTACTATTCGTTTTGGCAAGAAAGGGAAATTAAGGCCTCGGTTTATCGGACCTTTTGAAATATTGGAGACAGTAGGTAACGTGGCTTATCGTTTAGCATTGCCACCCGAACTCTCAGCTATACACAATGTTTTTCACATCTCTCTGTTGAGAAAATATGTTCACGACCCCAGTCACGTGGTGAACTTTCAGTCAATCCCAATTCAGAAGAATTTACATTATGAAGAGGCACCCATGTGCATCATTGATAGGAAAGTCCATGTCTTAAGAAATAAAGAAATTGCTCTAGTCAAAGTCCAGTGGGGTAGACATAGTAGCGATGAGGCTACATGGGAAAAAGAAGAAGAAATTCTGGCCAAGTATCCAGATATTTTAGACCGAGTAAGTCTTAAATTTCGAGGACGAAATTATTTTAAGGGGGTAAGGTTGTAGCGACCGAGAAATTTTAAATAATGAAAAAAAAAATCGTTTTTCACGAAAAACGCGTCGCTAAGATTTAACCCTGAATTTTTACTTTTCAATGTAAAGCGTGTTCGTCTAGCCATTGTAAAAATAAATTTAAAATCTATGCAATCGGGTCCAATTTCAAATATTTTAAAGTATCAAATTCCTTATAAGTTTTAAATCAAAATTGTTATAATTTTGAGTCCAATTTATTTAAGTTCAATATTTTATAAATTGTGTCCAAAATTATGATATCCATATTTTAAATATTTCAGCCCAATTAGAAAGTTCTTGCAGCCCAAACCCATTTAAACCTAGAAATTTGTGCCCTAATATATACGGTTGAAATCACTCTCAACTCCTCACACCTCACTCAACCAGCAACCTATTCTGGGTAACAATTTCTTCCACCTTCATCATACAATCTTCACGCAGAAACATCATCACCCACAATCCCACAATCAAACCTACTGTAAATCACTATCAAACCACCACCTCAATCCCACAATACTTGCTCAATATGCATAATTTCAACACCCTCACTGCCGAGACCTCAACCACTGTCGAAACCATTGAGCAGCACCATAGCCCGCCACCTCCAGCACTCCCAACCGAACCTCCACAACCATCGCCTGGACCACCACGACCGCCACTGCCCACCTCATTCCCCCCCCATTGAATTTCGACCCAAAGCCTCAATCACACAAGTTCCTCTGCAACCTCCATCGAACACCACCACAGTCGACCCCATCGCGCCCTTCATAATCGAGCACCACCACATGAAATCGCCTCTGCCCACTCCAAATCCGCATCAAATTCCACCAAATCAAACTCAAACCCAAGAAAAAGACGAAGCCCATAACCTTACCTCGACCGTGACCTATCTCTGGCTGGATTTCTGCCGGAACAAGCCCCAAATCGCCCAACTGAGCCTCGGTTTTCTGCCCAAAAACCAGCTTCAAATTCTGCCCTTTAGCCGCCGTTCGCCCCCCCTGCGTTGCCACCACTCGACGGCAGCACCCTGCCGGTACTAGTTGGAACGAACGGAGCTTCGCCCTCCGCCACTCTCTGTCTCTCGGTTTAGTCGGTGGTTATGAGAGAGAGAGAGAGAGAGTTAGGTTATGGTTATATTTTGATTTTTTGCAAAATTTCCCTTTAGTCCACATCTTTACAAAAAGTTTTATTTCAGTCCCTATAGTTTTAAAGTGTTTTAAGTTTAGCCCACATTTTTAAAAGTTATTTATTTTAGTCCTTATTGATTTAAAAAGATATATTCTCAGCCCTAAATTTCAAAAGTTATCTATTCCAGCCCCAAGTTTCAAAGTCTTTCAAATCAGTCCTTAAGTTTTGAAAACATTTATTTCAGCCCCACAGTTTGATATATATCCGTTTCAGCCCCTCCTTTTTTAAAATGATTTTCAATTTAGTCACGAATGTTTTTATAATTAACGATTTGGCCCTTATCTTTGTAAAGGCCTACTTCAATCCCTAAATTTTTATTTCAATTCTCTTAAAAATTTCAATTAGATCCTTATATTTATTTTCAGTTACTTAAAATTCAAGTCTCGAAGATACTAATTTAATTTAATTTTTCTTGGCTAGACGAATCATTTGGAAAATTAAGAGATTGACGTACTTCCCGCTCCAATTTTTGAGAACTCGTAACGTTAGAGGTAGACTCGCCCCCACTAATTGATTTAGATTATAATTGCACGTGATTATGTGGATTTGTGTGACCTTGTATGCTTATTTGCATGAGAAAAGAAAAGAATATCTCGTATGAGATAAATTTGAGAATTTGTGTTATGCACGTCATAACTTATCTGCTAGCATGATTTAAGAAAAGAATGGTTCATTTGCGTTCACTATGTGATGCCTATGAATAAGAAAAGAATGTCACTACATTATTTGCATGATTACTTGTCCAATTATCTTATAGATTAATTACTGGCGATGAGTCTACTGAGTATTTCATTTTTGAAATGCTCAACCCGTTATTTTAACAACTTTTGCAGATTTCGGAGACGATGGCGAGTGATGGGCAATGACGGCAAATTACAAATTGATATTTTTTTAAAAGTCGTGAACTTTGAAATGATTATTTCATTTTATCAAGAATTGTCATTTTTACAAATTTGTACGAAAATTTATATATGAATAATGTTTTTTATGAAATTATGTACATAATGTAAAAATGATGAGTAAAACGAAATGTAATGTTGATTATAATAACACTTTTTTTGTATCTAATATTTTTTGTCAACTTCTCACAATTTTTCTTATTTTTATTTTCTTTTATTTTTTATTTTTTACCAAGACATTGATAGTTTGCATTGAAATTTCGCGAGAAAGTGTTATATCTGTCCATGAGAGAGTGCATGTTAAAAAAAAAAAAAAAATTCAACAGTACGCATTATTTATCCTTAAGCCTTGTTAATAGTCATTGCAATGTATAAACATATTGAAAACTGTTCGTCTTGAATTTGAATTAATGTCCTTCATCTTTGCTGAAACAAATATGATACGTGAAAGAAAAAATTATTTTCCAACATGTTGTCCAATGATTATTTTTGCATGAATTATACGTCTTTTAAAATCATGATAAATCATTAATGTCTCATTACAAAGATCGTTGGATGAATCTAAATTCCTTAAGAGCATTGCTGGAGAATTTATTTTCAAGATTAACTTAATTATTGGTTACACATCTTTATGACATCTTCAAATAAAGAAGCTCTGACCGGAAAAATTAAGTATTTTTGTAATACAAATTAATGAGAAAATCAAATTTTAAGAAAATATGCAAAAGACCTAACTGTGGAAAACAAGTTAAAGACATACGTTCATATTAAATTTACTTTAAGCATGTACCATTATAAGTTGCAACAGACAACAATATTTTTTGTTATTGGTAAAGTAAATATTGTATCTGAAAAAAATTCGTATTAAATTTATATGATGCACCATGAATTCAAGACTGAAAATTTTGATATCGATTTTGTAACACGCCACTTATAAAAAAATGAGCGGATTTTGTCAAATCAAAATGTATAGTAAGTAAATTGTTATATTTTACTTGGTAAAAATGCAATGTACTTGAATTCTTAAATTACACAAAAAATGAAATGTCTTTTTTGTAGTTAAAATATAATCGTATTTATGAATGAATAAATACAAACTAAAATAAATTCTAACATGAATTAATGCCAAATGAAACATCTTGCATCACTACAATTATTGTTGAAAAGTAATTTTTATTATTTATTCTTGTCATTGTACTATTCTCGCTTTGATGACTATTATGAGTTTAGAAAATTATGTCCATGTTTGGTATAAATCAAGTCTCTGATCGGCAATGGTAGTTTAAAACAAAATTAAAACTATATAATTTCCCAAATTACTTTTTAACTATATACATTTTCTGTCTCCAATTTTTAACCACATATTTTACCTAGAAAATTCAAATAATTTTTCTCTCCCTAGTTTAATTGGCCTCCAAATAGAGCCTTAAATAGAAATTTTAAAATTAAGTTTGTTATCATCACGCCTATATTAAGCTTGCCACGTCACTCATGGGAGCCCACATGGGACCCGCTGGTTTCCGAACGGGCCCAAGGACTTATGAGTTATTACTTTGTCGGGGTGGT
Source organism: Ligustrum vulgare (assembly GCA_963555705.1). Classification (NCBI taxonomy): domain Eukaryota; kingdom Viridiplantae; phylum Streptophyta; class Magnoliopsida; order Lamiales; family Oleaceae; genus Ligustrum; species Ligustrum vulgare. The sequence goes on along the minus strand of OY743186.1, from coordinate 32,230,760 downwards.
ATATAGGCCGAACCACTTGCGGACGAACTACTTGTTCTGAGGCAATATCATCCAAGGCATATGCCTGGGGATAGTAACGCAGTTGGACGTTTGTGTCAGTGAGATTGGACTTGTATGCAAGTTGCTGCTTGATGGGACAGTGCCTTTATCGTAGATGTGATGACTGTCGTAACTCTAGGGCAGGATGTAATGATTATGCCCAATTGAATGGTTAACCTGACCAATGGTTAGGGTGAAGACACATGTAAAGTCTAGCACGTGTCATGATTTTAGGATACGATTTTAACTATAAATAGAGCACCCTTTCCCCAAGAAAAAGGTTAGAATCTCAATACATAAAATCTCACTCCCTTTTCTCTCTTTTAGACACTTATATTTTTCACACCCAATTTATATTTACTTGAAATGAGTACTGACTTAGACTTCGGAATGCAAATAGGAGCCAACTCGGTCCCCTTTGTAAGCTGATTGTTTGTCCTAGTGCGCAGGAGATTCACGTGTTCAAGAGAGAGGAGCTGAGACGTGTTGACCCAATGTCCTACCAGATTTTGTCAACATTTTGACGCCCTCTGTGGGAAACCACATTTCTAACCACGAAATCACGTGGTAAAAAGCTACACAAAACCTTGAAAAAGGTGAAGAACCTGTTAAAAAGGAGTAGAAAAACTATAAAGAACCTTGAAAAAGGCTCAAAACTTTGAAATACAAGTTTAATCACCTTAAAAGGCTTAAAACTTTGAAACACAAGTTTGTTGACTATGAAAATGGATAACTATTAACTCGTTGTAACGATGAGCAGGGGCGATAGTGATATTAACCCCCGAAGGAGTAGAGGACAATATGGAAGTGAGAAGGCACCTCAAGCAGGTCCACATGAGGGCGTCGATGAGGGGAACCCCCAACCTAACCCTCCTCGTTGACACCGAAACCGGCGCATGCTGCGAGAAATGACGCACATGGCTGCACAAATGCTGAAAATGCAGAAACAACAGATTGAACAAACTGTCGCCTTGAACACCTACATTGCAAGGGGATTTGTGTTGAATGAACCAATGGTACCATCGCACTATTCACAGCCAAATTATTCACCCTCTGATGCTGGTACTGCATCGTTTTATTATAATGAACCACAAATGTACGCCGAGGTGGATTCTGTTCCCCATGGCGAAGGGAACGGTGTATGCGGAATCGGAGGAACACAGCCCAACGCCTAAATACCATAAAGAGGATGCCCTCTCAAGATCCGACAGTGTCTTTAGCCCCATAGGGTGTCTATTCAGAGCTAGGCGAGAGAGTAGAGCTAAACAAGCTCAACAGCAGACACAGATGCCTAGGAATAGGCGTAAGCAACTGGCTGAAGAAGCCCTTTAGCGGGGTTGTGTGCCTAGAAATAGGTATGAGACGAGGACAGTAAGAGCCACACGATCGCGTGGTTCATCGGCAGCTTCGTCGTTCAATGATTAACAATTGGGTCCTCCAACTTTCAGTATAGATCAACTTGGTCCCCAAAGTTTTTGATTTCTTTCAGTTGAGCTTTTTCAAAAGTGCATTTGAGTCCATCAACTTTGGAAACTTGCAATTTAGTCCTTCAATCAATTGCACATGCGATCCACAACTTTTCGAAAGTGACAATTTGGTCCCCAAACTTTGACTCTTTGAAGGATTTGACTCTTTTCTCCTCAATTTCTTCAATTATTCATCCATTTAGCTCCTTTCTCGTGCTTTCTCCATGAAGTTGATTGTTGAACCTATTTAACCACAAAATATGCACAATTAAATAGATATTTGTCCAAATTACTCAAAAAGTGCCACCTAAAATATATGAAATATGCATGTAAAATGCACTCAACAGCGAGAGCCAGAGATAATCACCCTCGAGAAAGATACAACACCGGAGACCGGTCCGGGGGCAACCTAGGGGTTGGAGTTAGTAAAAACCAGCCCAGCAATCGACGAGGAAGTGGTGCCCGCCCATTTTCAAGGATTGGATCTAGTTACGTGGCCGAAATCTCGAAAGCCATTCCCAACCTACACACTGCACTGCCTCTGGTGGATCCCAATACCGCTCCAGAAGGAACGGGTAGAAGTTGAGGTGGCAAGCAGCCAATGACTGGATCATACTGCGCTTATCACGGTATTACGGTCATGCGACGGAAGAGTGTAGGGAGATTCATGCGTTAGCCGATCAAAAGGCCCATGAAAGAAGGGGAGGCAACTTTGCCATGAACAGGGGTATACCAAACAAGCCAAACGATAAAATGTTCGACCGAGGTGGTCGAAAGGATCCCGGGAAGAATCCTCCGAGAGGAAGGAATGAAAATCGCCAAAGAGAGCGAAGCCGGGATCGGAACAAACCTCCAGTGCATGATAAGAATGTTAGGGAATTGACTCATCCTCCAAACAATCTGCCAATTCGGGAGATTGACACAATATTTGGAGGACCCCATCCTGGCGGGAGTACAAATAATTCCCAAAAGTGATACAGCAGGGAGGCCAGAGAGCCCGCTGATGTGAATTATCACATGAACTCGCATCCTGCTGGGACTTCAAGGACTGAGCCAATCATGTTCACTTTGGATGATGCGATCGGAGTGCATTTCCCACACAATGATGCGTTGGTAATACGGATGGTAGTAGCCAGAAATGGGTTGTCCTGGATGTTGGTAGACGATGGAGCCTCTGTAAATGTGATCTACGAGGTAACTTATGGTAAGATGGGGATTAGCACCCCCTTATTCCAGCCCCGGATCCCCATATATAGCTTCACGGGGGATAGTTTTATCCCAAGGGGATCTGTTGATGAAAATTTTTAATTAGTAAAAAAAATGAATGTCCTCCTCCTTCCTCGAAATCTCTCCTCCATTTGTAGGAGCTCCCCTTTTATTTCCTTTTCCTTCCTTTCCGCTAGCATTGGTCTTCCTTTCCTTCTATGTGTAGCCCATGATCTTCCTTTCCTTCTGTGTGTAGCCCGTGATCTTACTTTCCTTATGTGCACACTGAATCATCAGGAAATTTTATCTGTACTATGCCAAATTCATCTGAGCGCAGTCTCTCTCTCTCTTTTTTTCGTATCTGATCTTTTATCCATTAACTACCATCGTAGGTATAAAATGTCTGAAAGTCACGATGTTCTTGATTACGAGGAGATTGATGATGGACATGACGAGGTTGTTGAGCGTCATTTTACATCCTATAGGGATGTTGTTTCCTCTATCACACCCAACCGTCTTAAGTCACTTCGTAGGCGCTTTGCCATCCCTAAAACTTATGAATTATTGGCTCCAAATGAGGATGAACGACCTCACGAGTCTCCTCCTAGTTTCATCACTGTGTTTGTTTCCCAGCTTGAAGCTAGTTTTCGCTTTCCCCTACATCATTTCTTTGTAGACATCTAGTGTTCGCAACGGGGCAGATCGGACCCCGATCCGTCCCGCCCCGACCCGAATTTTTTTGGTCCGATCCGGATCCGCCCCGCGATCCGTCAAATTTCGGGTCGGGTCTGAGCGGATCGGTCCACCGATCCGTGGACCAATCTGCCGAATTATTTTTTAAATTTTTTTTAATTTTTTAAAATATATTTTAAATTAAATCTTTAAAAAAAATTTGGAAAAATTATTTTTTTATTAAATCTTATTTTTTTTATTGAAACGAGACGTATAGAGGCCGATTCGCCGATTCAACGGATCGAGTTTTTTTGCCATCACTTATTGAAATTCTTTCTTCAAATGAATAATATGAAAAATTTGTTTTCTTTAAAATGCAAAGATTGTAGGTTATTCACAGAAATTAAAGTTTGCTACAAAATTTACATATTAGATTTTTATACATGATAAAAAAATTATATTAAAAAAAATGTCTGATCGTGGATCGGATCAGCCCCGATCCAAATCCGCTCCGTGAGTTTTCGGATCGGGGCGGATCACATAAATTTCGATCCGTCGATCCACGGATTGGGTCGACGGATCGACGGGGCGGATCAGATTGTTTTGCCATCTCTAGACATCCTCAATCGCTACAACATTTGCCCGTGTCAATTGGTTCTGAACTCATGGTTACTGCTGACAGCGTTTTACTTGATAGCTGAGGCCTATGGATTCAGGGCTTATTTTACTTTGTTCCACCGTTTAGTTTTCATTAAGAAAAACGCCGTGGGCTTTTATTATTTTTCAGCTAGACCAGGTAGGCAGTTTTTAACGAAGTTTCCTAGCTCACATCGTGATTGGAAACCCGAGTTCTTTTTTGTCAAAGTCGCGAATTGGTCGTTCTTGGAGGATTGGAGCGAAAACGTAGCAAAGTTCAAGTCTTTTAGGTTCACTGATCCCCGTATAGAGCACTTCACAGACTTTCTAAGTCTTCAGTTGTTCGAGTGTTCAGAAGTAGTTACTGAAGCCGCATTGTCTTTAGCGGGAATGAGTTCTCCCGATAGGATAGATCCTAGCTTAACTCTGGATATTTTTAGTTTGATGTTTGATATTTGTTGATTTGTGTTGCTTATCATTACACCTCTCTTTTGGCTAATGTCCATTCTTTATTCTTCGTGGCTTTTGCAGTTGCACTCATGGATCAGGCACAATTAACGAAGGCTATGAAGAGGAGGATTGTAAGTGGAAATTCGGGTTCTTCCTTGAGTTGTGCAGTCGACGATGTGTCGCACAATTCCCGTCAAAAATCCAAGTCTTCATCTTCGGTTATTGACAAGTCTGGTTTGCCCCCAGTTTACCAAAGCATCACTGCTCCTACTAATGTCGGTGGGAGTTCTGATTTGCCCCAAGGCACTCAGCATTTTCATGGGAAGTTCATACATGATTGGACTGTGCGGTCTACCAACTCTGTTTTAGAGAGCCCTGCTACTGCAATGACGCTCCTTCAAGGCCTCTCTTTGGACAAGGACATGGAGATTGTGAGGGACTGGGCATCCGAGAACATGGTTTCAACATTTTACCACGACTTATCCAAGGTATGGTGCGTGCATGAATTTTCTCCGCTGATGTATTATTTATTTATTTACAATTTATTCATTCATTTAGGTGGTTTTGGGCGCTAACTTGATGCACAATACCTTAGCCCGTCAAACGAATAGTTTGATGAATAGCGACGAGCGGGTTCAGAAGCTGCTGAAGAAGTTGGAGGATACTAAGTCGAGGGAAAAGAGGTTGGAGCAGCAGATGTCTGAGCTCCATTCTCAGGCTGCTACACATGAACTGGAGATGCAAGCTGAGGTGTCTCGTGCTTTATCTTCTTACCGTGAATCGGCTAAGTTCTAGTCCTTCGTGGATGATGCTATTAAGGTGTAAAAGACATCCCCTGATTATTTTGAGGGGATAGTTGAGGCGTCATCCGCTCAATATACTAATGGTTTCGAAGCTTGTAAGAGGCAGCTTTTGAAGAAGAGAAAGGGAGACTGGGATTTCTTACACGTCGAAGAATTTGACGGTGAGCCAATCGGAGCGGAAGAGGAAAGGCTTGATGATGGCAATATGGAGGATTGACCTGGCCCCGGGTGAATCATAGTTTTCATTTTATCTTTTGCGGCATGTATCCTAAAGTTCAAGATTTTATATGTAGTTGTCCTTCGAAGGTACTGTTGCCCCCATTCGGGGCGTACCAGGGACTTGGTTTGCCTTTTTTGTCGGATTGCGGCCATAAATTATAGGCTTCTGAAATCAGTATTTTAGGTATCTTTTGGCATCGAATGCTCAACTTTGAACTATATTGCACTTTAAATGGCAGTATTAACCTAGCGCTTTCGATCCTTTGTGTTTTGTTGATTGTACTTAATTTGAGGTCGTTTAGTGTTCGACGACCATAATGACCCAGTAATCTTGCATTTTTGAATGGCCGTAGTGATCAAGTATTTTACCGTACTTGGCTGTTTGCATTCTTGAGTGGTCGATGTGACCCAGTAATTTACTGTGGTCGACCGTTTGCGTTTTTGAGTGGCCGTTTGACCCAGTAATATACTGTGGTCGGCCGTTTGAATTTTTGAGTGTCCGTTTGACCCAGTAATTTACTGTAGTCGGCTGTTTGAATTTTTGAGTGGCCGTTTGACCCAGTAATTTACTGTGGTTGGCCGTTTGCATTTTTGAGTGGCCGTCGTGACCCAGTAACTTACTGTGGTCGACCGTTTGCATTTTTGAATGGCTGTTTGACCCAGTAGTTTACTGTGGTCGGCCGTTTGCATGCTATTGTCAGGCGTGTTGAGCTAGTTGTTTTACTAAGGTCAGCCCTTTGGGTGTGATGAAGAGAATCAATATTTATTGCCTCTGGAAAATTGAGCATTCAAAATGAAAACTACTGATATTACTTCTTTAAGTTTTGGATATTCCACGGCCGAGCCAGCTTTTTGCCACTTAGGTCCTCGAGTTCATAGGTACCATGTTTGATCATCCTTAGCACTTTGTAAGGTCCTTCCCACTTCGCATCCAGTTTCCTAATCGCATGTCCTGCCGTATCAGCTCTTCTCAGTACCAGCTCCCCACTTTGAAGGTCTCTTGGTTGGACTTTTCGATTGTAATACCTCACCATTCACTGACGGTATGCTGCTGCTCTTAGATCGGCTTCATTCCTTTTTTCTTCCAGCAAATCAAGGTTTTCTTTAGCCATCTCTTCACTCATCGTTGGGTTGTAGTATTGTACCCTCAAGCTTGGAACTCCTATCTCCATTGGAACAACCGCTTCACTTCCATAGGTTAGGGAAAAAGGTGTTTCCTCGATGGCTATTCTTGGTGTGGTGCGGTATGCCCACAAAATCCCCGGAAGCTCATCTGGCCAACTTCCTTTCGAGCCTTCAATTCCACTCTTTAATGCGCGGAGTATGTTCTTGTTCCGTGCTTCCGCCTGTCAATTTGATTAGGGATAACTAACCGAGGTAAAGAATTGATTGATTTGGAACTCTTCACATCACCTTTTAAGTCCAGATCCTTGAAATTGTCGCCCGTTGTCTGATATCAATGCCCTGGTATCCCGAAACGACCGATAATGTTTTTCCACAGGAATTTCTTCACCTCATGCTCAGAGATCTTAGCTACTGCTTCCGCCTCCACCCATTTGGTAAAATAATCGATGGCTACTATCAGGAATTTGCGTTGTCCCGGGGCAGGAGGAGATGGCCCTAGGATATCTATTCCCCATTGATCGAAGGGGCATGGACCTGGAATCGATTGGAGAGGAGTTGCGGGCTGGTGATGGACGTTGCCATGAAATTGGCAAGATTTGCATTTTCTCACTATCTCTTCTGCGTCTGACTTCATAGTTGGCCAGTAATACCCTTGCCTCAGTACTTTAGCAGCAAGAGTCCTTCCTCCTACGTGTCCACCACAAATGCCTTGATGTACTTCTCTCAAAATGTAATCCGCTTCATTTGGGTTTAAGCACTTCAGCAGAGGTTGGGTGAATGAGCGCCTGTAAAGTTCATCTTGAAGCATGGTGTACCTAGCACTTTTCTTTGCTATCACCCTCATCTCTTCTTTTGTAGTTGCTACATAGTTTCCCGTTAGGTAGTCAATTATATCATTCTTCCAGCATTTCTCCTCTTGTTGACTTGCCACCACTAGGGTTTCTTCTACACTTCGATTTCGGAGCTGCTGCAGAACTACGATGGCGCCATCCTGTAATTGAGTGGAGTTTCCGAGTTTCGACAAAGCATCAGCTTCAACATTTTTCTCTCGAGGAATTTGCACAATGGTGTATGATATGAGTTTTGCACATTTTTCTTTTACTTTCTGCAAATATAATCGCATCATGTTATCGTGCGCTTCATATTATCCATTACCCTTCTTCACCACTAACTGGGAGTCACTATATGCAATGATCTTTCGGGCTCCTTCATGAACCGCCATTCTGATTCCGACCAGTAGTGCTTCATACTCAGCTTCATTGTTGGACGCTGAAAATTGGAAACTAAGGGCAATGTTGGGGATATATCATGTTGGATCTTTCAGAACTAAACCCGCTCCTGCTCCCTGGAGTGATGATGATCCATCAACATGTATTGTCCACTCTAGCTCAATTGGTTGTTCCAGTTGATTCTTCTCGTGCGTGCACTCCAATATAAAGTCTGCAAGTGCCTGTCCTTTTATGGCTGGTCGCGGCTTATAGTCCAACCCATATTCTCCCAATTCAATTGACCATTTGAGCATCCTTCCTAAAACATCCGGTTTTTCCAATGTCTGCAGTAGGTGTTGGTCGGTTAGGACTGTCACTTGGTGCGATTGCAGGTAGGGATGAAGTTTTTTGGCCATTGTGACAAGGGCCAATGCTACCTTCTCTGTGGTGGTGTATCTTACTTCGGCTCCATGTAACATTTTGCTCACGTAGTATATGGGTTTCTGAGCTTTCCCTTCTTCTTTCACAAGCACTGAGCTAACTGCTTCTTCTGACACTGCTAAATAGATGTACAAATGGTCCCCTTCATTTGGTTTTGTTAGCAAGGGAGGTGATGATAAATGGTATTTAAGTTTCTCAAGAGCTTCACTGCATTCATTTGTCCATTCAAAATTTTTTGATTTTCACAAGATTTTTAAAAAAAGGCATACCTTTTTCGGCTGCACGGGATAGAAATCGGTTGAGTGCTACTATTCTTCCAGTGAGCCTCTGGATCTCCTGAATGTTGCGAGGGGCTGTCATCTCTCGTATTATCTTGTCTGGGTTGATTTCGACACCTCGTTCGGATACCATATATCCTAGGAATTTTCCAGAGCGTACTCCGAAGGTGCATTTGGCAGGATTAAGCTTCATCCCAAATGTTTTCATGACTTCAATAGCCTGCTGTAGATCATGTATGTGGCATCCCCCTTTACGAGTTTTTACCAACATATCGTCGACATATACCTCCATACCCTTCCCTATTAACCCCTTGAACATTTGGTTCACCAACCTCTAGTAAGTGGCTCCCGCGTTTTTCAGTCCAAATGGCATTACGCGATAGTAATAGATTCTGCTACCAGTTATGAAGCTAGTTTTCTCTTCGTCTTCCGGAGCCATTCGGATTTGATTATACCCTGCAAAAGCGTCCATAAAACTCAACCATTCACATCCTGATGTCGAGTCCACAAGTAGATCGATTCTAGGGAGTGGAAACGGATCCTTTGGACAAGCCCTGTTCAAATCGGTGAAGTCAACACACATCCTCCATGAACCGTTGGCTTTAGGTACCAGTACAACATTTTCCAACCACTCTGGGTACTTGACTTCGCGAATGTATCCAGCTTCTAAGAGTTTGTCCACTTCTTGTTCTGCAATATTTGATATGTCTGCCACCATGAACCTTTTTTCTGCTTCTTTGGTCTTATCTCTGGATCTGCTCGTAGATGGTGGCAGGCGATAGAGGGATCAATGCCAGGCATGTCTGTAGGTTTCCATGCAAAAATTTCCCGGATCTCAATCAAGAAAGCGCTCAATTTATGTTCCATCTCTGTGCCAAGGTGGCCACCAATTCTTGTACTTTTGGTCTCATCCTCTTTGTCTAAGGCCAGCACTTTTAACACTTCATTTGACGCTACTGTAAATTGCATCTCTTTGTCTCTCCTTTCAGAGTTTCCCTGGGATGTGGGCTCCTTCTCCGATGCTAGCATTTTTTGTATATCCGTTACGAAGCATGTTTGTGCTACAGCTTGATCTCCCCTGACTTCCCCTACTCCTTAAGGTGTTGGGAACTTTACTTTCAGATGGAGGGTGGATGAGATGGCTTGGAATTGATTTAACGTTGGCCTTCCAAGTATGGAATTGTACGAAGATGGAGCCCTGACTACCACGAAGCTTGCCATCTTTGTTTTTCTTTGTGGTTCTTCTCCCAAAGACACCAGCAAATCTATAACTCCTTCAGCCCTGACTATTCCTCCTCCGAAACCGACAAGAGGGGTGCTTACTGTCCTCAGGTGTCTAGGATCTAATCCCATTTTCTCGTAAGCTGGATAGAGATGGCAAAAAAACCCGACCCGAACCCGCCCCTAATGGGGCGAAAAAAACCCGCCACGCGGGTTGGCGGGGCGGGTATGGGGCGACTTCCCCCGACCCGAGTGGGTCGCGGGGCGGGTACGGGTTTGGTTGTCCCGACCCGAACCCGCCCCGATTAAATAAATTAATAAAAATTAATAAGGAAAAAAATAAAAAAAATACCGAAAAAATAAAAAAAATTAAACGGGGCGGGTAGGTTGACCCGCCCCGACCCGAAATTCGCGGGGCGGGTTTGGAATTGAAAAATTCTCGCGGGGCCCGACCCGAACCCGCCCCGTTGCCATCACTAGGATAGAATAATACATCCGTAGAACTGCCCGCGTCAACTAAGGTTCACCTTAACTCGTAATTTGCTATCATCATGGATATCACAATCGCATCATTGTGTGGGAAATGAAATCCCGTGAGGTCCCTATCGTTGAAAGTGATTGACTGCTCTTGCTGGCCACTTATTCGCATTACTTCCGGGTTACCGATACGGTTCCATACAGAAATCCTTTGGCGAATGTCTCGTTGGTAGGACTTCCTCGCTAATCTACTATCTCCACAGGAAGGTCCTCCTGAGAGGACCGCGATTACTCCTCCTTGTGGATTATTTTTCTGGAGTTGATTGCGATCGGGTGATCTCCGCTCGGGAGGGGCGTGTTGCCCTCTATCCTCCATATCTCTTTCCTTCTTAATAAATTTTCCCAAATGTCCCGATCTAATCAAGCGCTCAACTTCGTCTTTCAGTTGGTAGCAATCCTCTGTTCAATGTCTCGGCCCCTTATGAAACCAGCAATATGCATCGTTGACAGGGCGACGCCCATCATCCCTTATTGGCTTTAGCCATGTGACTATGCCCTTATGGGATACCGACATGACAGCTTCTTGTAATGAGGCGTTAATGGGCGTGTAATTCTTATATTTTCCTTGAAAATCTCTATTTGAATCCGGGACTTTCTGTTTCTTCCGATCTTCTCCGGTGGGTTCTTTCACATCCTTCCTCTTAGCCTGATTGTCGGTTTCTTCTTTCGCATTTTGTGCTTCTTCGACATTGATATACTTTTCAGCCCTGGCTAATAACTCTGTGATGTCAACTGGCGGAGTTTTTGTTAATGATATGAAAAACCGCCCTTGTCTCAACCCATTTGTCAAGATTGCTGCAGATAGCTTGGGATTAAGGTTAGGGACTTCCAACGCTTCCTTGTTGTACCGCTGTATTAATTTCTACGAGACTCGCCTTTTTGCTGCTTCACTGTTATTAATTGTCCACTTGTTTTTCGATACCTCTTGCTGCTAGCAAATTTTTTAAGGAAATAATCAGAGAAGCTTCCAAAACTAGAGATGGAATTGGGGGGCAACTGAGAGAACCAAGTTTGTGCACTCCCTTTCAGAGTAGTTAGGAATACTAGACAGGTTATGGCGTCTGGGAAGTCGTAAAGTAACATCATACTGTCGAAGCGTTCAAGGTGTTCTTTGGGTCAGATACCCCATCATACTCCGGCAGAGTAGGCAACTTGAAACTTCTCGGAAGGGGTTCATCCAGGATTTCTTGTGTGAACGGGTTGGCTCTTTTTTCTGTTCTTGAGATTCATCTGGGTAGGAATCTTCTACTGTTCGAACATTTGTTCGCCGGTGGGCTCACTTCTGGTGGTTCATCGGGCTTGGTTTCCCCGCTCCCTTCATGGGTCCTCAAATTCACCTCGGTTGGTTATAGAGTGAGGGCGTTTTGACCAGCAATGTCTCCATGCCGATCCTGGGCTTCTCTTGCAGCGAGTGCAACAGCCACCACCACTTGAATCATTTCGTTGATTTGTTCAGTCGTGTGGACCGCCGTGTGCGTCTCTTGTTGTAAAGGCGCTTCGCCATGATTTCCTTCTGCATGTGGTGCATTCTCCTGTGCTGTTTCACGATTTGGTTGTTGAGGGACACGAGTTTCTGATGGGCCTTTGTCCGAAGTTCTTCGAGTTGTTACCATTTTCTTCTACGTGCTTCATGGTGGGCGCCAAACGGTTGATGTAAATTTTTAATTAGTAAAAAAAAAATGAATGTCCTCCTCCTTCCTCGAAATCTCTCCTCCATTTGTAGGAGCTCCCCTCTGATTTCCTCTTCCTTCCTTTCTGCTAGCATTGGTCTTCCTTTCCTTCTGTGTGTAGCCCATGAGCTTCCTTTCCTTCTATGTGTAGCCCATGATCTTACTTTCCTTATGTGTACGCTGAATCATCAGGCAATCCCCTCATCAACCTACATTAACCACGTATATTAATCCCAATTTTGCTGAACTCATGGGACAAACCCAAAATAGATCCTTAATTTATTTAACCTTCATTTATGTGCAGTCCAATCATTGAGATTCTATTTATGTATGATCGTAGCATTCCATTGGTAGATATGGAGCTTGGGCTTTTTATCGTATTGGGCCTCAAAAGGGGCTCACCAGTATTTGGGCTTGTTTAGTTATAACCATTACAGGATCCATAATCCTTATGATCGAGGTTGGGTAGGGACTAACCATTTATAGGATCCCAATGGAATTTTTGATTGTAGATAAGACTTCCTCGTATCATGGTTCGATCTGAAGACCCGGCCTTATTTACCTAGGGGTTGCCACCCACACAAAATGTATCTGCATGAAATTTCCAACTGAAAATGGGATAACTACTGTCAGAGGAAGCCAAACTGAGACGCAATCGTGTTATACAAGTGCCATCCAAAAGTTCCATAATCAAACTGTTAATATGATTAGTGGTGTAGCAATTACTGAGGCAATTGCAATCCTGAAACATGGGATGCAGAGCCTATGAGGAATATGGACATCACCATGACAGAAGAAGAAGATTTGACTGATTTGGATCCTAGAATGACGGGTGCGGACATTTGCACCTCCCCTGCCAAAAAACTGGAATGCTTCTCCTTAGATCCGACAGACCCTATAAAGGAGTTGTTGATCGGATAGAACTCTACAAACGAGTTCAAAAGAGAGTTGAAAGGCTTTCTCGTCCAGAACTTTGACGTGTTTGCATGGAGGTACAGCGACATGGTGGGGATAGACTCTATGATAGCCCGCCACAGGCTCCAACTTGACCCGAGTCATCCTGGACACCGACAGAAAAGGAGACCTATGAGTCCTGGAAAATACGAGGTCTTGAAAGAAGAGGTGTTGAAGCCGTTGAAAAACGATTTCATTAGAGAATCTCGCTATCCGAAATGGGTGTCCAACCCTGTATTAGTCCCCAAACAAAGTGGGAAGCTGCGGGTATGCATCGATTTTTCGAACTTAAATCAGGCGTGTTCAAAAGATAGCTTTCCTTTGCCCGGGATCGACCAGCTAGTTGATTCCACGGCAGGCCACGGGATGTTGAGCTTTATGGATGCTTATTCTGGATACAACAAAAAAGTCAATAATAATCTCAATCTTATACTTCATATGACCTACAACATCTCAACTACATATTTTATCATTTTTTATTAAAATATACTAAAAATTTGATTTTAATCACATCAAACAGAATCTATATATCAATTTTATGAAAAAATATGAATTGATATTCTTTATACATTTATGGGTTCAAGACAACCTATTGAATAATATAAGATGATAATAAATTATAAAATTAAATAATAATAATAATAATAATAATAATAATAATAAAAAAAAATTGAATGTTAAAGGGTGTCATTGACTATAAACATAAAAAAATTAAGGGTAAAATTGAAAATGAAAGTTTCTCTCTCATCTACACTTTAAATATATAGTAGATTGCAGATAATTGAATAATCAATTTTGATTTAGTCAACGTTGATAAATTAATATTTTTGATATAAGAATTAAAATAAAGGTAAAATATGTTTCAATAAATGAAATAAGGGTATGATTTGAGGAAAAAAAGAGAATGTGAGAATAAAATGAGAAATTAAAAAATTCTCACTCATCCACACTTGTAGATGTAGATATTTTAAACATAAATTTAATTTTTTTTTCTCATTTTAATCACATGATATCCTATCAATCATATTTCAAACTAATATTTTGCTAAATAATGACAATTAAACAGAGACATACTCATTTTCTCAACTCATTTCTAATTATATATTTTATCAATGAATAATTTGCATGTAAATTCAAAACTTACATTTTTTTAGTTATCCACCATTTAAAATTTTATTTTTGAGAAAAATGGGACAAAAAAAACAAGGTCGTACTAAGTCAAGAAGAAGAAAAAAAAAAAAAAAAAAATTATAGTCCACTCCTGACTTCATCCATGTTGATATCTGTTGCCAATTGGTGACTAGAGAATTATAATCAATATCGCTTCTCGCATTAAAACAATGATTGCTGTTTTATTAATCTAAACGTGCCAGCCAAGATTTGCTGTATAATTAGACTATTTCTTTAAGTCCACAATAAATAAAAATAAATAAATAAATAAGGGCTTGTTTGGCATGATTAAGCTTTCTTATGGAAAAACTATCTTAATTTTTTTGAAAGAGTTAATAATACAAAACATCCCTACCTTTGACATGTATTGTGCAAAACGTCTCAACGTTTTGATTTTTGACGCTAAACGTCCCAATCTTTACATTTTCTTGTGGGAGACATCATTTCCGTCAAATTTAACCTCATTTCACCGTTAATTTAGAATTGAACAGTAAATATTTAACACATGCAAGGACATTTTCGTCAAAATCAAAAGCAGCCCATTCATATTTGGGTAATTGACACAAAACGTCCCTACGTTTGACACTTATTGTGGAAAAACGTCAATACGTTTATTTTTTTGGCGAATAACGACCCTACCTTTAAATTTTCTTGTTGATTAGTCCCCAAATTTTACTTTTCTTTCAATTTAGTCATTCCATATTTTATTTAAAGGTAATTGTCTTCAAACGTGTATAACTTTTGATTTACAACTCCGAATTGCACTCCGTTTTTTGCGTTGAACTCCAAATTCAACCATCTTTCTTATTATGTATAATGTGCTCATTTATTAAGCATTTCGTTTTGACTTTTGTATAGTAGATACTTATTTTATTAGGACATCATTGATTGACGTAAATTGATTTCTGTAAATTTTATTGAAACAGTGGAATTATAATTTTAGTGTGTGTTCGGCGGCCAGCGGAATTTATAAATTGGATTTATTTGACTTTTTTATTTTTTTAAGATAAAATATTTGATTAAAAATTTGTATGTTTAGCCCCTATTTGAGCCATATTATAATCTCTAATAACTTTTTGAAAAACACACAATTTCTTTCTCCAATTTTTAAAAAGTGATTTGAAGAGAGAGAATGTGTGTTGTTCAAACAGTGATTTGAGATTATAATATGGCTCAAACAGAGGTTAAACATAACAATTTTTAACCAAATATTTTACATTTAAAAAATAAAAAAGTCAAATAAATCCAATTTATAAATTCCGCTAGCCGCCGAACACACATTAAAATTAAAATTTCACTTTTTTAATAAAATTTACAGAAATCAATTTACGTCAATCAATGATGCCCTAACAAAATAAGTATCTACTATGCAAAAGTCAAAACGAAATGTTTAATAAATGAGCACATGATACATCATAAGAAAGATAGTTATATTTGGAGTTCAACGCAAAAAACGGAGTGCAATTCGGAGTTGTAAATCAAAAGTTATACACGTTTGAAGACAATTACCTTTAAATCAAATACGGAATAACTAAATTGAAAGAAAAGTAAAATTTGAGGACTAATCAACAAGAAAATTTAAAGGTAGGGACGTTATTCGCCAAAAAAATAAACGTAGGGACGTTATTCGCCAAAAAAATAAACGTATGGACGTTTTTCCACAATAAGTGTCAAACGTAGGGACGTTTTGTACCAATTACCCAAATATGAATGGGCTGCTTTTGATTTTGACGAAAATGTCCTTGCATGTGTTAAATATTTACTGTTCAATTCTAAATTTGACGGAATGGATGTCTCCCACAAGAAAATGTAAAGGTTGGGACGTTTAGCGTCAAAAATCAAAACGTTGGGACGTTTTGCACAATACATGTCAAAGGTAGGGACGTTTTGTGCTATTAACCCTTTTTGAAACTAATTTTTAGAAGCAATTTGTACTCAGGAATCACACTTGACCAATTTGCTCTTAAAAATCTTATAAATGGTGAAAATATATAATTCGAGACAATAATGTTCAGTTGCCCACAGTGGACAGGTGTTAAAACGTTCACCGTGGACAGATGAATGACACATGTCCAGTGTTTTTAAAAAAATTGGGCATGTGTCATTCATATACCAACGGTGGACGTTTTAACACCTACCCACCGTGGGCAGGTGAACATTTCTGTAATTAGAGAATAAGCCAAATGGGTAAAGTAGCTTTCGGAATCCTAGAAACTAATTTAACTTTTCAAAAGTCACCTCAAACTGACCATAAGTTTGAACGCTGATGTTCTCCTCTCCGCTGGAGGGTTGGTTATTCTACCCTCCAGCGGGGTTCCCAATAGGCTGCAGCAAACACTGTAGCCTTTTGTCATAAATTATTATTATTTTTTCTTTTCTCTCATACAAGTCATTCCTTTTGATCGCTGATTTTATTTTGTTTTTGTTTCTCTAATAATAACGTTGCAATTGTACCGCTGTTTTTTCAACGGTACAATTCTAACGTTAGAAAAAAAAGGGTCCAATTTTTATAAATTTTTTTATATATAAACCAAATCAAGTCAACACATTTTCATAACATCCTTCAAAATTCAACATAAATTGTTAGAAATAAAAAAAGAGTAGAGTGTGCATACTAAGAAGCAATTTCGGCAAGTGCGAATTAAATAATTTTTTGAAGATTACTACATATTTGAATTGGGTAAGTTGTTGTTTTTTTTTCTAAATTTAAATTTCTCAAATGTTTTTATTTCAAATATGCTTTTTTGCTAATTTATTTTCATATATTAATGTAGTGATGGAAATGAATGATAATATATTTGTATCTCAAGTATCCGGAATTTTTATTCCTGTCGTTGGCTAAGAATTCGAATCAGCAGAAGATGCTTATAATTTTTACAACGCTTATGTAAAGGAGGCGGGTTTCAGCACTTGCAATCATAATTCGAAGCGAATAATATGCACCAATGAGCCTTAGTGGAAGGTTTTTACATGTTCGAATGAGGGAAAAATAGATAAAAAGTACCATAATGAAATTAAGTACTCCAAACAGAGGTCCAGAGAACGAAGTTGAGACGACACCCGATCTATGTGCGAGGCTAAGATGTCAGTGGTAAATCGTTTCGGTGATAAGTCCCAAGTTAGCAATTTTATTGAACCTCACAATCATCCCCTCACTACACTAAGCAAAGTTCACTTGCTACCCTCCTATCGTAGAGTTTTTGCTTCAAAAAAATCATTGACCGAACAGTTTGCTTAGGCAAATATTTCGATTTGGCAGCAGATTCTGTTTCTAGAAACAACTACGCATTTTTCGGTGATGCTGTTTTATTCGACACTACCTACAACACGAACAAGTACTCAATGGTTTTTGCTCCTTTTGTTGGAGTCAATCACCATAGGCAAACAATATTACTGGAATGTGGTTTTCTAAGGGACGAGAGAATTGAGTCATTCGAGTGGTTGTTTTCGGAGTTCGTGAAGGCCATGCCAATGCATGTAGCCCTAAAAGTAATTATCACTGATTAGGATCAAGCTATTGGTCGAGCAATCAGAAGTATTTTCCCAACAACATTCCATCGACACTTGTTAATTGCATAAAAACAATACGATGAACGTCCAAGAAAATACATACTATCTGCACTTCTACTCTAGTCACACCAAGGCACCTAGTATGAACGTCGAAGAATATATATACGATCCACAATTTCACCACAGTCACACAGAAACGACAGCATAGAAACGACGAAATTTCAAAATTATGAGTTCGCGAGTAATGACGAGGATGGTGAAGAGAATTACGATTCAAGTGACGATTAATTAATGTTATTCGATGGTAGTGCATTAATTATTGTCATATTTATGATGAATTTTACGTTATAACGTGATGATGTTGTAATTTCTTTTAAATAAGATGAAGTTACATTATAATAAAGGCTTTCTATCTTTATATTATATTTGATTTTTGGAATTAAGTAAATTGTTTTTTCAACAAATAAAACTCAAAACAAAATATAAAAGAAAACCTACTAAAAAAACGAAAATATAAATAAATAAATAAACCAACATGTGAAGACGTAACAAACCAGAAAAAAGATAGAAAAAATGTAAAAAAGTGTTACGTGGAAAGAAAGTAAAAAGACAAAAAAAAAAAAAAATTATAACAAAAGGCTACAGCATACGCTGCAACCTATTAGGAACCCCGCTACCTACCCTCTAGCGGGAAGGAGAACAACAACGTAAGTTTGAAATCAAGATGTGTAAAAAAGGGTTGAACTCCAATAATAGGAGTTCCTATAACCCTCGCTCTGGAGATTTGTAGATAATGTAAATCGTAAGATTTGTAAATTTGTTATTATAGAGGAAGAGTTATATTATTGATGGAATATTGTCAAAATAAAGGTTAATCATCAATTTGGAAAATTTGTACGATTAACATCCGTTTGATAAATCAAATAAACCGAGTTATAAACAAATTTATAAACTATATAATTTCTCAAATAACTTTTTAATCATACATATTTTCAATTTCCAATCTTTAACAATTATTTTTTAACTTAAAAAATATAAATAAATCAATTTATAAACCAAACAATGTTACCACACAAAGGCTAAAATTTATTTAGCCCCTTTAAATTTATAACACATTTTTTCTATCTTCTTTTTAACTGCACATTTATAAATAATAAATAATGTTATACATAAATCTAAATAAAGATTCATACTTTTTAACCACACAATCTCTTACAAATCACTATCAATTTCAAATAATCTGTCTTAAACAACATCAAATAGGGATTTATATCTTTGAGGTAAAATGTGAGGTTGAAAAGTGAAAAAAGAAAATGTGCGCGATTAAAAGTAATTTGAGAAATTATGTTGTCTATAAACTGATTTATAAATTGTAATGATTGCTTTAAAGTAACACTTTCCCAAAATAATTTTAAGGTTCTGTTTGTTAAAATTTTTGTATTGAAAAATATTTTTACCTTATATTTTCCATGTAAAATATGTGTTTAAAAAGTGAAGAGAGAAAATGTGTGATTGAAAAGTGATTTAAGGAATTGTGTTGTAAAAAATATGTGTTATAATTATTTTGTCGAACACACTAAACATGTTTGCTAAATCGAGGGCGTGCTTGATTTTAATTAAGCATGTGTTCGATAAATAGGTTTATAATCGATCAAATTTTCTATACAATTTTCTAAGCAAATATTTTCTCTCTCTCCAATTTATAAGCCTTTGTTCACCGGCTGACATTTTGATTATAAATATTTTTCAAATCTCGAGGTAAATAAATGGTTAAAAATTGGAAAGAGAAAAGATGTGTGATTAAAAAGTTGTATTGAAAATTGAAATAATTATAAACAAAAAATAATCAAATTTGTCGAACATGTTGTAACCCTTTATTCACCTCGAGATCCACAAAAATAAGTGATTATAATCACTTTAAAGCCTCAGAACAGTGGTTAAAAAGGGTTTTTATGATTTTAAATAGTGATTTTTAAGTGAATGTATGATTAATAAGTAAGAATTCTTTTTGATTTTTTGTGTAATACTGTTTGTTAAACTCTTCTGTATTTAAAAAAAATATGTTTTTTCGATAGCGTATGTGGTTGAAAAATGGAGAGAAAAAATATGTGTGGTTAAAAAATAATTTAACAAATTATATAAAAAAACATGTTTAAAAATATGATGAAATACTTATGTCAAATTGAGGCTCATTGAACAATGTACAATTGGAAAGAAGAAAGAGAAAAGTTCTGTGTTCTAATGAAAATGAAAATCAAACAGGAGCTTTGACTGTCACACACCACCTTAAGGGCATCATTGCGTACAACTCAATAATTAAAAAACACATTTTCTCTCTCTGCTCGGGTGATGGTGTTTTCATATAACAACTTGGCATCAAAAAAACAATCGGAGTGAGCCACCGATAATCATCGGTGCCTGCTCCGCTCCTCCTTACGGTTTTAATTCCATCGGTACATTTCCATTCTTCAGCGTTTTGACGTATAATTATTTTTTTCTGAATGTTTATATGCCTTTACCTGTTATAAAATGTATAATATGATTTTTGTTTAAATTCGTCTTGATTAAATTTTTGGAGGATTTTTTCCCCCTCCTGATTGGGGGATTGTAGATCATTGGATATATTTGTTGTTAGTAACTAGTTTCTATTCGTAGAATTTTTTTCTTTGTGAGATCCCTGTGGATTTTTCCTTTTATTTTGATGATATCATAGTAATTATTTGGTTTGCTGTTATTATAGGTTTAGTTTTGTTAAGTTTTCTTCTCCTCTTTTAATTCCTCATTGCTTATGCTCGATGTAAGTTCTTTCTTTTTGTGAAAATTGAGTGATTTCTTTCCTTTTTTTTGGATGGAATATTATTTATACCGTGGTTGTTGTTCTTGGTGTTGCTCTTATTTGTATGTAGAAGGCTTCGCCGCAAGCCAATTATTGCTGTTGGAATATAATATTAGAGGATAATGTTCGGTAAATAGTGTCTTCGTCATTGTACACCCAATATTAAAATTACCCACACCTAGGTGGGTATTTCTTTATTTCGTAAAAGCTCTACTCCACACTCATTTTTCTTCTCTTTGTCATATCTTTTACGAAAGGTAGAACCTCTTTTTATAGTTGCATTAGGAGACCAACTTTTTATTCTACAGTTGATGTGGGATTATCAGAAAGTTAATTGGTAAAAATAACTACTATATATTTTGGTAATAATTTCCATTAAATCGAGTTTTAACAAATTCAAAGTTCCCATTTCAATATGGAAAGGAGAAGCTACTAAAGTTTCGATGCAGACTTTAAAGGGATAAAAATGGACAGGTTAGTGCCTGTAAGCAATTTAGAAAGATAATGGGCATAAGGGAATTAGCACCATAAGCTGTTTTTATGTTGTCTATGGGTCCTAGAATCAGGATTTTAGTGGAAGATTGAATTTACTATTCCACTGGATATCAGTTGGGTAGAGCAAATTTTTCATGGCACGAAAAATGCTGAAATTAAAAAGATACGAATGTAAAAGAAGAAACCAGGTGACATATGTGCAATCCCACAGGTATGAAACTATGTCTTGAATGCTTCATATAATCTGAAAGAATTCAGAAGCTTTGTTAGCTGCTGAATTTTCTCTCTTCAATGAACTGAAGGTTATTGCATGATATATATTGTATTTAAAGTAGCCCGCTCTATAATGAATAGGATAATCATCCTTCAATCTGGTAGCCAACTAAGTTCTGTGTAAAAATAACTAAATCGATCGTACCTGCAAAGATCTGATCTACTGGCCACAACCGTGAATTGATCCAATCTAAGGGCATGTCAGAAATAGCTCGTAAATAGAGCAGGAAAATGAGATTTAGGATTGAGCAAGTGGAAAATGGATTCTCAAAAAGTAGGGTAATTAAATATGGCATATCTTTTACTCTTTAGCATGACCAACTTGCCTTTTCTTGTAGTTTAGAACAGTGGTAAAAAGAGGAATTGTTGCATTCACTAACTTCATTGATATTCTTTCTATTATGCAATATAGAATCTTCATAAGAAGTATCAACTCACCGTTAAAGTTGGAGCATTGGTGTCCGACATGTATCAGACAATGACAAGTGTCACATATGCACAGACATGCGAGAAATGCCTAATGGCATGTCCCTGTTCCCCATTTTTTTGGTTGAATTGGACATGCCCTCGACCTGGGAAAATCAATTTAAAATAATCATAACAACTAAGAAAAACTAGAGAAACTAACCTTAGTGGTTTGCAGAAGAGGAGACTGTGTTGGTAGGGGATGTCGAAAAAGGAAGAGGAAACGATGTTGGGTAATGGAACGTGAAATTTAAATGATGGAGATTATGATTAAAGTTGGCAACAGAAACAGGCCATAGGTACACCCTTATTTTTGGAAGAAAAATAAATGAATAGTTGCATTTATTTTGATTGATTTTATTTTATTTCCTACGTTCCTTCCATAGTTATTAGTTTGGACTAAGGTAATTTTCATTCATCACAAGAGTTATTAAACGAAAAGGCCTAGTGTTTTTGTAATAGACAGACTGTTGATTTGTTGAATATCGAATCGATGTTGGTTTTCTTCCTCAAATTCTCTCTTCTTCTTCTTCGTGGTCTTCATCTTCTATTTTTCTCAATCTTATTTTTCTAGTCTTCTATTCTCTTCCCCATCTTCTCTATATTCTATTGTTCTACATAGTGCTGCATAACTAGAACAGTGCTTTATACCCAAAGTGAATTTGGACATGACATGTATCATCATTTAAGCCTTTGTTTGGTAGAAGTTTTTTGTTTATAAACAACGTTTTACTGTTTTCTATGTAACATATGTTGTTGAGAAATTGTTTGGAAGAATGTGTGTGTGTGGTTAAAAGTGGTTTGGAGAAATGTGTTATTTATAATTTATAAACAAGTTACCAACCACACTATATTTTAATTATTATGGGAAGGGCTAGCCATTTTGAAAAAAGAAATTTGAATGGATGTGAAATGGGCTTCAAATTGGGTCAAAATTTAAATTGGACATAAGTTGAGTTGCTGATGTTCAAGTTGAGTTTATTAAATACTAAAGACAATTTTTTTTTTTTTAATTTTTTTTTCATGAAGAATAAAGATAATACTATTTAAAAATTTTGTTTTCCTGTCATATTTTGAAAAATATGTGTTTTTGTATCATGTTGTGTCACGGTCGCGCTTCGTTGTCCGAGCATCTTAGGATTTTTGTGCTAAGAAATCTGTTCTTTTTTTTTTTTTTTAAATTATTATTATTATTATTTTTTTTTGGAAATGGAGAAATCTGTTCTTGTTGGGTGCTATTTTATTTATTATTTTGATCGACTTCAGTTCAACGAGCAGTCCTTGTTGTTTTGACTATTTTTTTTCTTTCTCTCAGTTTGATTTCCTGTTTTGATTCTCTAATTGTGAGCTGCATTTATTTGATGTCTGGTCATCGTTGCTTCATCTTTATGTTACATTCCCTGAAAAGATCTAACTTTTACTTATTTTGTCAGATAAGATAAGGAGAAAATTGAAGTGTGCCTTTCTATGTTTTGAGTATTATAATTCCTATGCAGATTTAATGTCATTTAGTTTTTTATAAAATTTAGCAGTGTTGGTAAAGATGCTATCTTTCCATGTCCTTTTTTCATTTTTTGATTTTTCAGGGTCTCTTGCTTTAAACATTTACTTAGTATGGCTTTCAGGAGGGAAACAAAAAACAAATTGATCACCTTTTCTTTATTTGGTTTAAAAGGGAAAAAATGTATACAATAATTGTATGGCCTCCTGTCTACTCTTCCACTTCTTAGGCAGAGTAGGTGGTGTAGGATATTGAAAATCTTCTTTATATGAAGTTTTAGTGATGCAAGTAAAGTCCTTGCCAGTTACCATATAATTCTATTCTGATTTTCTTTTCATGTTAAAGATTTGTATAATCCAAAACTCCATTATTCATGCTATTCTTCACTGACTTTGTATGACTTTTTGAAAACCACCAAACTGGTATTTAACAAATAGAGTGACAAAAGTGATTGTGATTAAAAGAATAATTTAATATATGGATCCAGTTTGTGAGCAGTTGACGCTTGAAATCGTGTTTTTTGTTTCCGTAGTTGCGTGACACACCGAGATAATACAACCAGCTAGTTGGTTGCGCAAATGACTTCAGTGGGTGTGGCAGCGGCTTCTGGCTTAAGGGAATCCAGCAGCCATGCAGTGGGGTTTGATACGTTGCCTGAGGAGATGAATGACATGAAAATCGGGGATGACAAGGTATGCACTGTGCACGTGGAAGGTGTTAAAACTGGCATTTTCTGGTAACACTTGCAAGAATTCATATTTTCTCTAGTTTGATTCATGATGTTTGATACTGTAGGAGATGGAAGCAACAGTTGTTGATGGTAATGGGACTGAGACAGGCCACATAATAGTAACGACTATTGGTGGTAGAAATGGCCAGCCAAAGCAGGTAATTTTCTGCAGCTCCTGTCTTTTTAGCTGCCCCTAAAATCTTTTGGCTAATGAGAATTTGCCATTTCTTCTCTTTAAACAATGAATATTGCACCAGCAAGTCACAACGAAAGCAATATTCAATACAAGATCGTAATTTTCCATTATCTTAGAGAAGGTAAAAGATATACCTTAAATTC
Organism: Ligustrum vulgare; assembly: GCA_963555705.1. NCBI lineage: Eukaryota > Viridiplantae > Streptophyta > Magnoliopsida > Lamiales > Oleaceae > Ligustrum > Ligustrum vulgare. Next base: position 32,206,516 of record OY743186.1, on the reverse strand, counting down.
GAAGGCACCAATCTAAAAAAAATCACACCGCTCCAAAAACCTAGTCTTACAACCAATTTTACCTCAAAATTAACTCAGTTGTGTAGCACCTTTGTGAAATTCCGAATAGTTATAGAACTCAAGTTATGCAATTATAGGAGTTTATATGGGGATTATTAACCTAATTTCTGCTCTAGACCTCCTTCAGAACACTGAGTGAATTTCTGTATGCTAGGCTTGAATAGTTTGTCAAATCTTGGTTCCAAAGAAAAAAATAGCTGATATCCTCCAGATGAATTTCTTGTGAGGCTAGCCAAGTTCAGGTTGTTATGTCAGGATTTAGGGTTGTCATATTTGTATGAAATAATAGAACGTGGTTTTGCAATCTACACGAGAAAAGGGATGGGGATATGGCATTTGACCAAATGAAATTCTTGGAGGAAATTGTTCCCACATTCAAATATAGCTTGGTTTCTCTCTCAATTTTGTCTCCACCAAAAAGTTCAATTAGGTGTGAGATTTTCTTTCATTATTGATTTATTTATTTCGCTTTCTAAAAATGATGAGGGGACTAATGTGTATTGGGTTTTAGTATTGACTTGTTTCCTCTTGTGATATGTACTCACATGCTAAAACACCATCTAAACGTTGTTTATTTCGTATTCCAAATATCTAACACCAACAACCAAACCTAGTTTAATTCCTATCCCAAATAGGAACATCTAAAACCGATTAAATTAGATTAAATAAATTCTCATCTCATTAAGATTATTTTATTCTTGTGTAGGGGTACGGATGACAGTTTAATCAGGAATCTTAGAACCCGTAGGAAAATTCTAGCTTCAAGTAATTATCATGACACCTACAATTACAATTCTATTGCCGTTCATGAATTTCCTATTAATTACATAACATTCCGCGAAAGAAATATGACTTACGTTATGATCTTATACAAATTATAAAAGCAATGTACTAATCATTATGAGTTGTCTTGCTGAATGGATTTCCAAAATTTTAGTGTTACTAATGCTAGAAACAGTTTAGATTACATCTTAAGTTCCAGTCTTTCTTGAGTAATTACTCGCAATTGAGTGTTCTCCATATGTATCAGTATAACTAAATTTCAATCATTTGCAATAAATGTCTCAATAATGGATTCTAATATCCTTTCATTAAAATTACCATGCATACGAGTTTCATGATCATAACCATAACATTGGCTTTAGAGATATCACGTCCCTTCAAGAGATATTACGGTGTCTATATTGATAAAGTTATGTTCCTAATATCATAAAGACTTGCCTGTTTGATGTAGGTAGTTTTTGGAAAATTTTGGGAGATTTTGGGTTTTGGAAGAATGTGTGGTTGATTCTGGAACAAAATATGAATGAGTCCAGTTATTCTCTTTTATTGAGATCATACCATAATATTTTTATTGAGCATTTGGACTCGTATAAGTTAAGATTTATTCAAGGGGCATCCTTTATTTCATAGAAATTGGTGGAATATCCTCGCCTAGGGGGACCAGCAAATGCTCGACCATACCTGCCATTTTGCGTGCTCTAGCCGAAAAAGATTTAAATGTGAAAATTTGACTTATGCGAGCTGATGTGATGTAGCACATGACCATTAAGAGTGAATATTAAGTTCCTATTTTAAATTTATTTGGTTATGTCTAGTTTAATTAGATCTTTTATTCTACTTTGATTAGGATAGTTTATTCTTCTTTGTTTAAGATAGGATTTAATTTATTTCCTTATTTTAATTTGTTTCCTTATGTTACTAGGATTAAAGAATAATCTTGCCTATGTACAATGCCTTTGTTTATCTTGCCTATATAAACAAAGGCATTGCACACTTTTCATTCATTCAATTCAATCCTAAGATTATTTCTTATAAATTTCTTAGCTTTCTTGAAGCTTTATTCTTATTTCAAGATTTTTCATATAGCTTCTGCACCATCTGGTATCAGAGCAAGGAAATTACCTTAATCCAATGGCTGACGATGGTTTTGGTGGCAGGCAAACCACCGCCAATGAACGGAGGTTTGAAAAGATTGAACAAAAATTAGAAGACATCAATAAAACTCTTTGCAACATCACGTAGATGTTGGCCACGTTGACTGTTGAGAAGAATCTAGAGCCTGGGGAGGAGCAACCAGGCAGGTACAGAAATATGGGCAGAGGCGTCGACCCAGACTCAGATAATGAAGAAGACGTTGACTTGAACGCAAAGAACCCTAGGTTGCAATAGGTGTGGAGCTGCACCCTATACTACAGCTACGCGAAGACCATGCTTGGAAGAACAACGCCATCCCCTTGTTGATAACTAGCGCCGGCGACAGTAACCAGAACTCCATGGTCGATCGGCAATGCGCGCGAACCCAATCGCGAATTGCACCAGATGCTGTCCCTGTACAGTTCTACGAGCGAATGAATAGAATGCAAGATGGACGACCTAAAGATGGCGACATCCGGCGAGGGGTCCTAGATGATGACAACAATGAACCTGCAAGGAGAGGAGTTCAACGGCAAGAGGTTGTGAGGCATCAGGTTGTGGATCAGTTTGGTGAAGGGAGAGAATTTGATTTTGACCCTGAAGTTAATTTTGACCAAGTTAATTTCGATTGTGACAGAGAATTTAACGTTGATAGAGAGCATAATTTTGACCATAGACCGAGTCCAACAAAGACGACCTCAGGGTTTTGAACATGTGAAGGAACTTTATGTAGCTGCTGAAGATTTTGGAAATATATGGATGCATTGTGAGAATAAGGAATTTGTAACTAATTCCCTTATTCAAGAAGGTTTTTTGTATAAAGCCACACAATTATGCATTCCTTCTTCTTCTTTGTGTGAACACTTGATTAGAGAATTGTATGCGGCGAGTTAGGAGGATATGTTGGCCGAGACAAGACAATCAGTTTAGTTGAAGAGAGGTTTTATTGGACCTAACTCAAATGGGATGTTGGGCGATTTGTTCAACGTTGTCCAATTTGTTAGAAAGCTAAAGGACAAGCACAAAATACTGGTCTTTATACTCCCTTACCTATCCCACAAACAATTTGGCAAGATTTAACTATGGATTTTGTTCTTGGCCTTCCACGAACTCAGCGTGGAGTTGATTCTGTTTTGGTTATAGTTGATCGATTTTCTAAAATGGTTCACTTTCTTCCATGTAAAAAGATTGCAGACGCTTCCTACGTGGCTAATTTATTCTTTCGAGAGGTTGTTCATTTACATGGTATTCCTTGTTCCACAACTTCTGATAGGGACGTTAAATTCTTAAGTCATTTTTGGAGGAATCTTTGGAGATTATTTTGATATTTCTTTAAAGTATAGTAGCACAAGTCATCCCCAAACCGATGGGAAAACTGAAATGGCTAACCACACCCTTGGTAATATGATTAGAGCTGTTAGTGGGGATAAGCCAAAACAATGGGATGTTGCCCTTCCACATATTGAATTTGCTTTTAGTAGCATGCAGAATCATTCTACTACAAAGACTCCTTTTGAAGTTGTTTACACTAGTGTTCCAAGACATACAGTAGATTGATTCGACTTCCTATGAGAATCATTCTACTACAAAGACTCCTTTTGAAGTTGTTTACACTAGTGTTCCAAGACATACAGTAGATTGATTCGACTTCCTAATGTCAATCCTAATGCTGAAGAGTTTGTAGAACGGTTCAACGAATTCATCAAGAGGTAAAACAAAATTTAGAAGATGCTAATCTACGTTATAACACTATTGCAGATCAACATTGACGCCTTAAGCTGTTCAATGAAGGTGATTTGGTTATGGTTCATCTCTGTAAGAACTGTTTTCCCGTTGGAACATATACTAAGCTTAAAGATAAAAGATTGGTCCATTTCGCATATTTCAAAAGATTGGTGACAATGCTTACAAGATTGAACTTCTAGCATATAGGAACATTTCCAATACTTTCAATGTTGCAGACATCTTCGAGTATTTTCCTCCATATGAGTTTTCATTGCAACCACCAAACTCGAGGACAGGTTTTCTTCAAGTGGAGGAGATTGATGTAGCACATGACCATTAGGAGTGAATATTAATTTCCTATTTTAAGTTTATTTGGTTATGTCTAGTTTAATTAGATCTTTTATTAATTACGATAGTTTATTCTTCTTTGTTTAAAATAGGATTTAATTTGTTTCCTTATTTCGTTTCCTTATGTTACTAGGATTAAGGAATAATTTTGCCTATTTAAACAAAGGCATACACTTTTCATTCATTCATTAATCAATTCAATAGAAAGATTATTCCTTACAAATTTCTTAGCTTTCTTAAAGCTTTATTGTTGTTTCAAGAATTTTCATATAGCTTTTGCACCATGATGAATAAAGAGTTGGAATGGAATCTAAAGAGACTACCTTTGAGCTTTCATCAACTACTAGATTGAAAGAGAGACATCATTTAACTAACGACTTTTGTATTGAATCTTTTGCGCATTGTTGCATAAAGTCATCACTAACTTGTCTGTAGACCACCCTTTTAGCTTTCTTTCTCGTTACTATGCTTGTGACGATTCCTCATGTTAATGTGGCATTGGTTGTTACCAACCATTGATTCAACTATGCCCTTGTTTGAAATCCATTATTTCAAATAACGTAGTTTGTAATAGTAAATTTTTGAAGAGTGTGTGGTTAAATAGGAGGAAATGCTTTTGAGTTTATTTGTAGATTATTTTATTGGTAGAATGTATGATTGAAATGAGTTTTGAAAAAAATGAGGTTTTGAATAATGGATACCAAACAGGGGCTATATGAAAAGTTCCTCCTTTTGAGTAGTGAGGTGTCATCAATCACTCCTATGATTTATGTATAATATTCTCTCTAGATTAAAGATATACTCCCTCAGTCTAAAGATAGGCTCGTTTTTATTTTCACGCAGATTAAGAAAACATAATTAATATATGTTGTAACTATAATTTTTCTTGCATTTTACCTAATATTCCTCTACATTGAATAATGAGTAGTTCATATTTGTTGATAACCATGCATATGAAATAAGGGTATATTAGAAAATTAAGACATTAAGAACACCTCCAATCGTGGTGTTAGAGGTGGCAATGGGCCGAGCCGGCTCGTCAAACTGACGAGCCGAGCAACGAGCTCGGGTTAAACGAGCCGAGCTTAGGCTCGACTCGTTTAACCCTGGCCGAGCTCGGCTTGGCCCACGAGCCGCGAGCTCGTGGGCCGAGCCGAGCTCGGCTCGTTTAGCTCGGGTTTTTTTATTTATTTATTATATATATATAAAAACCTCTCTTACCGTTTTTTTTTTATAAAAAAAACCCTCTTGTCTTACCGTCTTAAGTTTATTTATTTAGTCGACAATCTTCGATAACTAAAATATTTGAAATCTTGAATACTAATAAGTATAAATATAAGTATAATATTAATAAGTAATAAGTTATGTATTAAATAAATTATTAATAACTTAATAAGTAAAAATACAATGTTTTTTTTAGTTTTCAACGTAAAAAAACGACGTTTAAATTTTTTTTTTTTTTTTTTACACGAGCCGACGAGCCGCTCGGCTCGCCGGCTCGTTGGCACGAGCTCGTGGCTCGTGCCAACGAGCCGCTCGTGGTTCAACTAAAATGATTGGCTCGCCCACGAGCTCGTCCGTTTGACGAGCCGAGCCGCCTCGGCTCGTGTTTTCGTGAGCCGAGCCAACGAGCGGCTCGGCCCGTTTGCCACCTCTACGTGGTGTATAATACACCAAATTAGTGATTTAGATCTTCAAAGTTGACGAATTGATCTCCAATGGGGGGTGTAAAAGGGAATGCAAATTAGAATTCCGGCCAAAAGATGTGAAAATGGAACCATATTTATATCTTGTTTTACACCTCACATGGAGTAATTTAATCTAAATTTAACATTCAACAATCCATAAAATTTTGATGTGAGATATATAATTTAAATCTATTATATTAATTTACATTAAAATTTGAATTTTTATATTAATTTGCACATTTTTTATTTTTTAATATTTTTTTCTTGACCAAATTTTGAATTTTTTAGGTTGATTTATTCATAATATATATATGTATGCACAAATAAAAAAAATAGATTAACATAAAATTTAATAGCTAAAGAAATTGTGCAAAAACTAAATTTAAATCTTATAATTTACATCTATCCATCGGAGCAAAACTTTGATATAGATCCACTGGGATGTATATTGGAATGTAAAAGTGATTTTTGGGGGTGTAAATTACACGTAGTTGCTCTAATATAAGGAAAGTGGCCTATAATTCGGGACAAATAAAAAAGAAAAACGATCCTATCTTTGTGAGACGGAGGGAGTACATAATAAGGTTACTTGAAGAAAACCATCCAAGGAAGTATTTATTAGAAATGTTTTCTCACTAAGTTGTATTCGGTGTATTCCATGTGATGGAACACACTTGTATGTCAAACCTAAAATCTCATTTTAGGGACTAGGACAAGTCGTCCCATCCTATGGAGGTCGACATACTACAATCTCTAGTGAGTTGCTTTGGCTCACCACCGACTTTGAACAAAATAATCAAGTCTTAAGGAACCAATGTTTTTCATCTTGTGTTATGAGTTATGAGCCAATTCTCCTTATATTTATTATCCACAATGGGAACTTGACGGGTTAATGCTCTTATCAACAACATAACAAAATACATGCGTAGAAATGTATATAAAGAATAATAAACATCGTTCAAAATTCAGATTATTACACTTTGAGATGACTAATTTACGGACTAATTCTTAACAACCGTATCCATTAATCCAAATGCCACTCTTGGTTTCTATGGGGAATCCTCTTAGGGACTTGGGGATTGCTTAGAGGGAGCAACTCTAGAAGTCAGAAGAGAGGGCAATCTTCATATGTGTTCCCATGTTTCTGAATCCAGGAAATAAATGTTGACATTGCGCTAATTGAACAAGCATTTCCCATAATACTTGCTTTTACAAATTCATCAAATACATATCATCAATTTCAATAGTGAATAGAAGAAAAAGTTCAACGCAATTTATCTCAGGTTCAGCTGTACCATTTGACTGGACATGTTACAGATGTGTTTTTGGGGTCTATGCTTCTGCACCTTCATTCTTTGAGTTTCTACATACTTCTGTTGGCATTGATAATTTTTGCAGTTTCATTTATTTGCCTTCACTAATTAATATGTTTTGATAATTTCAGACAATCAGTTACATGGCTGAACGAGTTGTTGGCCATGGATCATTTGGAGTAGTGTTCCAGGTAAGTCTTCTGTTACTTCAATTTGGATTTCCTGGTGATACCTGCTTATGTATTTGATATACTCACTCTGAGGACAATCATAAATATCATTTCTGGATCTTTATTATCTAGGCTAAATGCTTAGAGACAGGTGAAACAGTTGCAATAAAGAAAGTTCTTCAAGATAAGAGGTATAAGAACCGAGAGTTACAAACTATGCGTCTTCTTGACCATCCAAATGTTGTGTCCTTGAAGCATTGCTTCTTCTCTACAACCGAAAAAGATGAACTATATCTTAACCTGGTACTCGAGTATGTCCCTGAAACTGTTCATCGTGTTATCAAACACTACAATAAGCTGAACCAAAGGATGCTACTGATATATGTAAAGCTGTATACTTACCAGGTAATTTGATGAACCTTGCCATGTCCTCTGCTTGTCCCATGCTCCTCAAAAGAAAAATCAAATTGTAAATTTTTTTATGAATTTGCTCACGAGTGGATCAATTTTCATAGTTTTGTTCTTTGAATGAGAGTTTGAGGGCATTTGTCTTACCGTTCTGCCTGAGTAGTAGTATATACTTGAGCTCTGTTTCTAAGGTTTAATATTTTACAGAATAAACTGCTTCTATTTGGCAGATTTTCAGAGCGTTATCATATATCCATCGTGCTATTGGAGTGTGCCACAGGGACATCAAGCCTCAAAATTTGTTGGTATGATCCATATTAGCTTGCTTGCTTCTATATTTTTCGTTTCCCGTTTTTCATTTCTTGTTCTCGTTTCTACATCTTAGGGAAAACTTGCCTAAAAACATGAGCATCGTTAGTTTGTTTTAACCTGCTTTATGTCATTCTCTTCCTTATTATCAGCTCACATTTTAAATTGGATTGCGTTAGTTGGCGTAGAGTTTTAGTCTTAGATGAATAGGATAAGTGGTTATTTGATGTAACTTTTCATTTTTACCTCAAAAACTTATATTCAATAATTTTTGTTGGTCAAATCATGTACATCATAAGAAAATTTTGAAAGAGAATAATTAATTCGGTGAATAAGACGATTTTTTCTGGATGTATGAAAAGGGAAATAGAACCATTCAATTATGGACCGCGAGATTATAAGTTCTTAAGTGAGTACAAGAAAAGATGATTCAACACATGGCAGATATACTTTGCTATTTGCCCACTATTTTTTCTTCTTCTTCTGGTGTCTGAATCTGCATAATGATAATGGATATGCTTTATGAGGTGATATACGTGATAGTTTTCTTGGAATTGCTTTAGAGTCTTGGAATTGGAACATGAACTTCCTTTGCGGTTAAATATTATTTAACTTTATCAGTTAAAACTGGTGAACTTAAAGTCATAATTTTCATCCATTTGAATGACATTCTGGTGTATAGGTTATAAAGTCATTTCACATCATTTTTTGGCATTCGGAAAAATTCTGACTTTTAATTCAGTGTCATATGCTTCATTCATCATTTTGAAACATGTATACAGATTTTTCCCATCAAGTACCCTTTTCAATTTGTTCAAATGCTTCTAAGTTATCTTTCAAGATAATTATTTTATTGCCTTTTGCAGGTGAATCCACACACGCACCAGGTTAAATTGTGTGATTTTGGAAGTGCCAAAGTTTTGGTATGTGAATTGCTTTTATAATGATATAGTTTTTTCATGCAAGTAAGATGTTTGACCGTTTAATTTCCTGATTCTTGGCAGGTCAAAGGGGAGCCCAATATCTCTTATATCTGCTCTCGGTATTATAGAGCACCTGAGCTTATTTTTGGAGCGACAGAGTATACTACAGCTATTGACGTTTGGTCTGTTGGTTGTGTCGTTGCTGAGCTAATCCTGGGACAGGTAGTTAGCTGATTTCCCATTGCACATAATCGGTCATTTAGATGGGTGTAAAAGGATTGTATTACTTGAGCTATTGTTGTATTTTTTATTTATTTTATTTTTTCAGCCTTTGTTTCCTGGTGAGAGTGGAGTGGACCAGCTTGTAGAGATTATTAAGGTACTCTCTTGCTGATGCACTTCTTGATATTCTAATGTTTTGCTGCTTCTGCTTTGTTTGTTTGTTTGTTGTTGATTTTGTCTTTTTTTTTTTTGTTATTATTGTTGTTGTTGTTGTTATTATTATTATTATTTGCGAAGGGCCCTACAAAGATCATCTGTGGCATTTAAGAAGTGAAAGGCTTTGCATATATGTGTACAGCTCTTTGGAAAGTTTAACATGTCTTTCTTTGGTAGTTTCCACTAGAAAGATGACTTATTGTTCGTTGGAGTGACCTATGGTGTGTTACAGTTTAAGCTCTAGCATATCTAAAATTAAATCCCATAACACGTTTGCCTATTTACATTAATTTGGACTAAACTTCTAGGTTTGTTTAAATGTTTTTCTGTATTTATTGTTCCGTGAACAGATTTCAACTTGATTTTGGTAGTTGTACAAAAAAGATGCTTTATTCTTTGATGGATTTTGAAGACAGCCTTTAAATGAATACATGGGTCCTCTATAATAGCTTAAGCATTTCGTATGAATAGTTAACCATTGGTTAACATGGAGTGCCAGTGGTATGTTACTATTTTGCAAGTTCTCCCTCCATAACCAAACTATATCTTTCAGGTTTTGGGTACTCCAACCAGGGAAGAAATAAAATGCATGAATCCTAACTATACCGAGTTCAAATTTCCACAAATCAAAGCTCATCCTTGGCACAAGGTACTTGTGTAATTTTAGGTGTTCATGCTAAATTTCTCTTCTAATTTTTCCTTTCTCTTTGTTCATCATTTTCGGTATGGAGTGGCGATAACTGCCACTAATTTTTTTTTTTTGGGGAAAAAAACTTACTTCGTCTTTATTACTGTTTCATTCACCCTATTATTGTTTGCTTTGCTTTGCATCAGATATTCCATAAACGCATGCCTCCGGAAGCTGTTGATCTTGTTTCCAGACTGCTGCAGTACTCTCCTAATTTACGTTGCACAGCTGTGAGTATATAGAATTCTTCCTTTTTTTTTTTCTTTTAACAAAATTCTCTTTCTATGCCCTCTTAATTCAGCCAGTTATTCATTATGTTGCTCCATTACTGAGAATGGACTAGACTGATGGTGAATTGATTATTTTTTGTGAAAATGTAATTTTTTTGAACAGATTATCTTGCCGATTTCTCTCTCAGTATATCGTGTCTAGGAATGAATTATGCACATGATTAAAATGATTGGAGTGTGGTATTTTATATTGTTGGATCATTAAGATTTTATGCCTCATTTTGTAGGAACATTCTTCTCAGCCTGCAGTCACTTTAAGTATTTGTCTTATAGGGAATTTACATTTTCCTAGTTTGCAACTTCTGGTATGAACTGGAATAAAAAAACGCACGTTGTTGTTGAAATAGACTGTCTAAAAGTCCAATAGTTAGGATCTCAACGACTTGGGGCCAGTTTGGTGTACGATATTTTGAAGGAAATTTGATTTTTTAGGAGGATGTGCGGTTGAAAAGAGGTTGAAAAGTGTAAAAGTGGTTGGTCCCACAAAAATGTGTGGCCGAAAATGAGTTTGAAAGGAAAGATTGTCAAAACTTCCTGGACCAAACAGGGGCTTACTAATCTAAACTTGATTCTTCTATGTTTACCCCACTATTCTAGGGATTGATGAAATAGTATCCCATATCTGAAGCTGAGTGGAACTGCTTGTTCAAAATTTTCACATTTACATTCTCAAATTGTTGGAGTCTATTTCTCTATATCGTTTGCTGTAAGTTGCAATTTGGATTCTCTTTTGTTGCAGCTGGATGCCTTGACTCATCCCTTTTACGATGAGCTACGCGATCAAAACACACGCCTCCCAAATGGACGTTTCCTTCCTCCATTGTTCAATTTTAAACCTCATGGTATGAAATTTTTGAATGATATTATCTCCCCTATTGTCTAATTCAGATAATTGTTGTATTTTTGTTCAAGTTGCCGTACTCTTATTTCCCAGAGTTGAAGGGCGTGCCAGTCGAGACCCTGCTTAAGTTAATTCCCGAGCATGCCAAAAAGCAATGCCCCTTCCTGGGGTTATGATCCCTCAAACACATGGAACAAAACAACAAGTGTTATATATGCGCTCCACCGGTTTGATTTCTCCTGTTCACCTTGTGTAGTTGGTTTGTATCTCCTCGTTTTATAAAAGATTTAGGTACCAGACCTTAACTTGTATTATGTGTAACCTGTTTATCACCTACAGCTTTTGACAATATGTGGATAAAGAATGAATCCCTATCTGATGAACTATTTGATGTTCGACTTTCACTTTTCCATCTCTAAAGGATTCATGTATCCTTTTTCCATTTTATTGTTGCATCCCCAAATATTGTTGTGTTTTGGAATTGGAAAGTGATGTTATATATAATATAAGAGTAATACTACTCGTACATAATTATTTATAGATTGATGACATGACATCATATTAAATTGGCAAGATGACGTGCAAATTTTGTAAGGGTAATAATAAGGTTGTGTTTTGTTTGTATTTTATTTTTTGTTTTCATTTTCTAAAACATTTTCTATTTTCTGTTTTCATTTCCTATTTTTAAATTTGTTGAAAACTCGTTTTGTTTGTTATTTTCGAAAACTGTTTCTAAAAATGAAAAATTGAAAAACACGTTCTGTTTGAAATTTTGTAGAATACTACTTTGACTATTTGTAATTAATTTTCTTGTGGGTTAAATTATAAAAAATTATGTTTTGAAGATTTACTTTCTATTATAAGAAATTAGTTTATCTAATTTTTATGTGATTGATTTAATAATGATTAGAAAAATATTACAGAAATAGATATAAGTCATTAATATTCAAGTCCCAACAATATTATAAGAAATTAGTTTATCTAATTATTGTTATTGCATTCATGTTCAAGTCACAATTACCATTGAGTCCATGTAAATAAGATAATCACACAAAGAGTTTGACTCAACAAAATGGATGGAAGTAGTCTTAAGCTAAAATGATCACAGAGAGTGTGTTCAAGACTTTTTTGAAATGTTATCCCAAATGTAGAGTTTACTGATTCAACTTCATATACTGAAATAAAAGAACCTCACATTTTCGAAACTCTATCTCGTAAGGTTCCAATTGTCAAAGACCTAAAGCTATCAAGTCTTTAGTGGTAATGAGAAACTCGTCCTATTAGGATCCATTCCTCCTACTTCGTTGTCAATTTGTAGATTCCCTTTCCATGCAACCAACTTGATTTTCGAAGGTAGTTTAGAGGGGTCCCTAACAATACCTTACCTCAAAATTATTCATTTGTGTCCATCTCTAAATTTCTGACATATAACAAGAATTCCCACATCATGTTTTGTGTAATGTTGATATTGAATTCAATTAAACTTTATCATATGCTTGGTTTCAAGTTAGGATAATTCTCAAAAATAATAAAAAATAAAAATAAAATCAAAACACCTTTCTGCGTTGTAAACATTTTTAGTTGAAATATATTGAAAATTCCTAAAACGAGGTTTTATGTTTTGTGTGTAAATTTTTTTGTTTTCTAAAATACGTTTTCGAAAATGGTAAAGAGATCGCGTTTTAATATTTTCGAAAATGAAAATAAAAAATGGCCTGAAAATAGCAAAGAGAAAATGTAAGTGATTTGTATGCAGTATTTTCTAGTGATTCATGAAATATTCTAGCATGCTTATAAGCACCATTTTTGGAGTGTGTTTCTATGCTAATCAAAATAGTGCTGATAAGAACCTTGTCAGTAGCAGCCAAACGTTGTGAGTTGGAGAATATGTATTCTTGTTGTCTCAACTCTCAGCTTCTTCTGAGCTTATGTTAATATTTTAAGATGAAACTTTGAGTCTCAATAATAACATAATGAGACTTTCTACCGTAAATATGAATATGAATATTGTTGAGTGTATTTTACATGCACATTTCATATATTTTTGGTGGCACTTTTTGAGTAAATTGGACAAATATTTATTTAATTGTGCATATTTTGTGGTTAAATAAGTTCAACAATCAACTTCATGGAGAAAACAAGAGAAAGGAGCTAAATGAATGAATAGTTGAAGAAATTGAGGAGAAAAGAATCAAATCCTTCAAAGAGTCAAAGCTTGGGGACCAAATTGTCACTTCCGAAAAGTGGTGGATCGCATGTACAATTGATCAAAGGACTAAATTGCAAGTTTCCAAAGTTGACGGACTCAAAGGCACCTTTGAAAGGGCTCAACTGATATAGATCAGAAACTTTGGGGGATCAAGTTGGTCTACACTGAAAGTTGGAGGACCCAATTGTTGATCATTGAAAGACGGAGCCACCAGATTAACCACGTGATCGCGTGGCTCTTACAAATAGCGTTCGCGAGATAGGCCAAAAATCCAACCCGAGAGTTTCAATGTCAACCACGCGATCGCGTGGTCATAAAATGGAGCAATAATCTGGGCCGACCAAAAGCTATAATACGCGGATCTACGCGATTTGGGGGGGTATTTTGAAGGATTTTGGTCACTTTTGAACCATTCTTTTCCTTTTTACAAGTCAAGAAACCCTAGGCTCTCTCTTCCTCTAATTTTATCTCATTTTCCTCTTGTAATTTCTCTTGATTTTGTATAGTATAGTTGATGAATATTGATTAAGGGGAGAAATACCAACATTATTGTGGAAGAATAGTGATATTTTGAAGCAAGAATCATTGGTGAAGGGAAGTGTTTTTGCTTAATCTTCATATTTCTCTATTTATTTTATTTCATAGTTGAAATGATGTATTTAATTCTTGAATTTTATTGTTATTTCACTATGAGCTAAACTATTTTGTGTTGGGATGTTGATGAAGCTTGACCTAGCTTAGTTGATTTTAATGCTTGTATTAAGAATTTAAGCTTTTTATTATCTTGTGCATTTATTGTTGTATTTGTTGACTAGCATTTATTGTGGCCACATTTATACTTAGGTTTCATGGGATTTGCAATTATTGAGAAATTGTTGTGTATTCTAGATCAATACAATATTTGCTCTAGGTTCTTGTTTAGGATAGAGATATACCTAAAACCCTAGATGACCCATTGATCTATTTTCACTTAGGTTTAATGCAATTGGTGTGTTTTTAATCGACATAGAGATATAGTAGGTTAATACCACTAATTAGGGTTGATTTCACTCGAGAGAGGTAATTGGCTAAGCTTGGAAAATCGGGTCTAACATGATTAATGAATTGCATTTCTATTTGCTTGTTGTGAATTCAATTAGGTAATGGTCAAGTTGAATCAAGAATCCCTACACTCATTTATCATCTATTCATCACCATTTTTCTAGTTATTTATTTACAATTGCAAGTTTGATTCTAGTACGAGAACATTCCCAATCAAATCTTTATTGTGTGTGTTACTTGTTAAAATTAATTATACTAGAGTGTATTTGAAATAGACAATCCTTGTGGGATCGATAAACCGGACTCAATTAGTCCACTATCACTTGTATGCGACTCGTGCACTTGCGGTGTGTTTCTAGCGAACAAATATCGATCCTATCCATCACCTATTCAAGTTTGTTAACAGTGGTCACATCTAACCCGAGGCTTCCACCCCAGCTTATCAAGGCAACAATATGTATCTTCATTGACAGCTCATGCCTTGATGAAAAAAAGGTTGAACCCCAACCTTGAGGGCCCTCACCGACCCTACCCTGAACCTTTGGTGGAGGAGGTAAATCGCAGGATGTGCCTCCCAGGAGTTAGGGTGGAGAGATAATGGATAGTCCTGACTATTAACCGTGGTAACTCCCGCTTGCGACATGACACAAATCCAGTATTTCAGGATTCGAACCCTGCACCCCACCGCGCTGAGCCCTATCCGCCCTCCCCTTTGCCACTTGGAGATATGCCCTGGGGACCAGCTCGTGCCTTGATGCTTTATGGAAAAATGTAGCTCGAGAAGAAAGTTTCAAGACAATCAAGAAACTCAGTCATTTTAGAAATACAAGTATTTTCATCATCGAGATTCAAATTATTCGGAGTAGGGATGACTATTTGACCTAAAAAATCCGAGATTTTGCCCCCAATTATTTGGGTTTTAGGGGTGTGTCTATGCCCTCGGGGTGGCCCCTACCCGAAACCCCCAAAAACAATTTACAATATATATATATATATATATATATATATATATATATATATATATATATATATATATATATATATATATATATGGGGGCAGTGACAGGACGGTCACCCTTGAAGACCTCGTGGGTCTGGGGTGATGCAACCTCGTCCTGTCTCGAACTCGTTCCATTGTCATTCTTAGTCTAGAGTTGAGAGGGAGGGGGTGAGAGGAATAAGGGGAAAATTCATGTCTCATCATTATATGTAACAAATTTAATTGTACCTAAGAAAAACAAACCATCAAATGATGCATTCTTGGAACTAACACAACAAAAATTAGAAACCCCCAATAATCCTAATATCTTAAATCCTATTAACACCACACTAAGACCATCTCCAAGAGGTACCCAAATTTGGAATAATCCTTCTACAACCAAACCCCATTTACTATCCAAAATTTGGGATAATGAATAGTGTAATATCAAATTTGAGATAGCACTATTCATCAACCCCAAATTTGGAACACACTATTTTATTACAAAAATGTCATTGTTATATTTGCGGAATTGCCTTTTTTTTTTTTTTGGTATAAATAAAAATAGTGTATCCCAAATTTGGGATAAATTGTTGGAGACAAAAAAGGGTTCGAACCAAATTTGGTTTGAACCCTTGAAGATGCTCTAAACATTCCAAATCCCAAATTCCAAGTTGCAAGTGTTGGTAAATCAAATAAATTGGTTTATAAATCAGTTTATAAACTATACAATTTTACAAACCACTTTTTAGTAATATACATTTTCTCTCTCCAATTTTCAACTACTGCTATTTACCTCAATATCATAAATAAACTAGTTTATAAACCAAATACTGTTACAAAAAAAAAAAGGATGTTCAAAGAATAAGCCTCAGCGACTAGAGACTTGTAATATTGAATGGCCTGACTATAGTGCAATGAGCATTATTTACTTTTGTCGACGCTTAATAGAAATTAAGAGCCTGTTTAATATAGGAGATATTTAATATATATATATATATTAAAATTATTGTGTTAGCAACAATTTTCAATGTCAATTTCCAGCCAAAACTCAGCTATTATTTATGGTTTTTTTTTACTACAAAATGTACAATGTTAATTAATCATTATTATAGCACGATTTCTCAGTTGAACCAGTTTCAATATCCTAGCTACACTCATGCTTTTATTTTATTTTTTACATTTTCTATTACATATTTCTTAAACAAATTCATTAGTATTCGAACATGGTTTTCAATCTTTAGGGTTTTGCATCTACTAAATATTGACATTCTTAACGATTTCATCATTTAATTTTGTTTTAAGATTTTGGCACACAATCTGTTATATATCTGCTCATCTTCTCAACGATACGAGACTTCTAGAATTCCATCAATACTGATTTACCAAATTGTGAACATTATAAAATCTAAACAATGTGGTGAGAAATTTAGGTTCTAATTACCTTAAACTTTTTTTTACTGATAATATATTTTTTGTGTAATATTCCACACATAATAATTTGGTTGACTATTCACATTAAATTATATCTAAAATCTAGATAAGGAATAAAAATTAGTGGAGCTAAAATCAACATCCCCATTAAATGTACTATTTAAGTTATATAATACTCATCAATCATTTATGAGGATCAAAAAATAATTTTCACTCTATCCATATGTTGCTTATTCGAGTTATTATCCCTTAAAAGATTTTATTGATCAAGTAATAATAATGCTTTCTATCATTCATAATTCGTGACTTTAATGGTTTAAATATATCGATCATCTAATCCAATTACTTAACAGTAGACATCCTATCTATTATTTGTTATCTATATTAAAATTGTTGAGTTAGCAACAACCAATTTTTTGCCAAAACTCAGCTATTATTTATGGGGTGTTTTTTTAAACATCTATTACTACAAAATATACAATGTTAATTAATCATTATCATAGAACAGTTTCCTAGTTGAACCAGTTTCAATATCCTACCCACACTTATGTTTTTATTTATTTATTTATTTTACATTTTCTATTACATATTTCTTAAACAAATTCATTAGTATTCGAACACGGTTTCCAATCTTTTGGGTTTCGCATGTACTAAACATTGACATTCTTACGAATTTCATCCTTGAATTTGGTTTTAAGATTTCAACATACAATCTGTTATATGTCTGCTCATCTTTTCAACGATACACGACTCCTAGAATTCCATCAATAATGATTTACCAAACCGTGAACATTATAAAATCTGAACAATGCAGTGAGAAATTTAGCCTCTGTTTGACAAACTTGTTTTAAAACAAGTTTTTTACAACACAATTCCCCAAATCACTTTTTAACCACACATATTTTCTCTCTCCACTTTTCAACCACATATTTTACCTTAAAAATATAAAAAAACATGTTTTTAAACAAAAACATTTTAACAAATAGAGGCTTATGTTCTGATTACCTTAATTTTTTTTTGGCCGATAATACATTTTTTGCATAATATTCCACACACATAATAATTCAGTGGACTATTCACGTTAAATCATATCTAAAATTTAGATAAGGAATAAAAATTAGTGAAGCTAAAATCAACATGCCCATTAAATGAATTATTTAAGTTCTATAGTGGCGATCGATCATTTATGAGGATCAAAAAATAATTTTCTCTATCCATATGTTGCTTACTCGAGTTATTATCCCTTAAAAGATTTTATTGGTCAAGTAATGATAATGCTTTCTATCATTCATAATTTGAGACTTTAATGGTTTAAATATATCGATCATCTAAATCCAATTACTTAACAGTAGACATCCTGTCTATACAACTGAAAGCAAGCACACTTCAATGGTGAAGGAAGATTAACTACTTTATAGATTGCCCACTAAAATATATAATCCAAATAATATAAAGAGGGTTCACATTATTTAGACAATATATCTTAAGAAGATATGCACTGGTATATGGATAGTTTCATTTACTATTTACCAATATTACCTAGCAATATGGTAATAATGAATATGGAACGTTTGTGCTATACACCCCATTATACCGAGAAAAATATTTAGTAGCCATAAACAATTTGAATTTCAAATTAATTATCTTGAGTGGTATTTTTATAAAATTTGATCTAAAGGCCTAATAAGTCGGTAGTTATAGAAACTATTAATGGACCATCGTAGGCTATATGCTATTACATAAATTAAACTAATTTTCTCTTTTCACAACAACCCCCCTTTTACTTGCCAAGATATTTGCATATTGACGCTGTTAGGCAAGAGGTGGTTCCAAGGCAGTCTATTGTTTTCCACATTAGTCTCATAAGAAAACACTATATTTATCATTTTCTACATGTCTCTTCTAATGTCTCTGCAATTTGAATGTTATATTTCAATAATTATTCATCATTTAAAAGACATTATAGTTAAGATAATGTATGTCTATTTTTAAAATATCGAAAATCAAATCTTGATTGTACCCATAATTTTTTGTTTTTCTAGAGAAAGAAAGCAATGAGTTTCAACATAATTACTGAATGTAGTGTTAAGTGCATTTTTATACACTTTTTATACATTTAAACTAGCATATTTTGGAATACCTTGAGCAAAAATCTACTAATTTATGAATATTTTGTGTTTAAATTGGTTAATATTCAAGTTTGAGGTCAAGAATCACAAAAGGAGTGAAGATTTTGCTGAAATTCCAAGTTTAGGGACCATTTTGTTACTTCCGGGAAGTCTTGGACGAGCTGCGCAATTAAACGAGGGACCAAATTACAAGATTTCAAAAGTTGAAGGACCTAAAGTGCAATTTTAGAAGGACTTATTTGAAAACAATCTGAAAAGTTGGGGACTAAATTGTTTGAGATTAACATATGGAGGACTTGATGGCAATTACGGAAGAGACTTAGCTGTAAAATCACCCTCCAGCTGAGCCACGCGAACGCCTGGCTTGAACCAAGTCGCGAACGCGACTTGAACCTCAAAACGGATCCGAGACAAAGTAGTTGCTCGGAAATGAATCGCGCGATCGCGAGCGGTTTACCTTGCGCGATCGCGCGGCTTTAAAATTAAAAAAATAAAAATAAAAACTGTCCAGGCCGGACTGGGTCAACCCGCCCGACCCGGTTCAACCCATATGACTCTTTTACGCGGATTTTGGCGTTTTTTTGGATTTTTGGATGATTTTTAGGGTATTATAAATAGAAAATTTCAGATTTTTGCTAGGGTATCAAGTAAGTCTTGCCCATTTTTCAATTTTTCTTATATTTTTCTTAACATTTACTTCTTTAATGCAATTTTCAAGTAATGTTTTTATGATTTAGTAATGTTTTCTTATATTTAAGTATTTTGTTGTTGTTTAAACTTTTGAGTATTGTTATTTTCTCACATTTTCATCAAGAATTTCATTTATCTCTTGTGCATTTAATGTTTTGTACTTGGGTTGTTGAAGACATTAATGGTTGATGGAAGAACTTGTGTTGAAGTGAAGAAATCTTGGGTTTTCACTTCAAGAACTTTACAAAAAGGGGAAGTTTTCTTTATTCTCTTGTTTTTAATCTTTATTTTGAGTATTATTCATATGTTTATATTGTTTGTTAAATGTTGTTGTTAGTTTATTATGGGTTAATGTTATTGCGTTGGAATTTTTGACTAGTTTATTTCTAATTAAGTATTTTAGGTTGTTTATGGATGTTGGGCATTTATGTTTATGTTTTTGTGATTAGGAATGTTGATTTATGTTTATGTAATCTTAAAATGTTGTCAATATTTTGTATTGTATTTGCAAGTTAGTATACATGTTAGGTTTAATTTAGAGTTTCCCATGTAATTTGGTTAATTTATTGACTACCACTATTTGATTTGTGAAAGAAGAAATTAGTGTAATTATAAAAACTAAATTCACCGTGTCTCATGTTTTCTAGTTTAGTTTAGTCACCAAGTTCTTGTTGTTATTAGTTTACTTTGGATAATTAGTTTTAATTTTAACTTTTACATATTGTTGTCTATTTGCTTTAATTAACTAGTTTTTCATGTCGCCATGTTTTAATTTTATGATAGTCAGTATTCACCATCAAACCAACTTTTTATGTTACTTGACTTTTCTCTTAAAATGAAATCAATAATTTTAGTGACAAATTAATCAATCCTCGTAGGTAAGATAACCCAGACTTCTCTAGTCCACTTTACTACTTGAACGCGAACCGTGCACTTGCGGTATACGATTTTAGCGAACAAGTTTTTGGCGCTGTTGCCAGGGATTGATTTTATTTGTACTAAATGCATTGATTTTTATTAATTGAACTGTCTTCTCATTCTCATCTATTTCTTCTTTTTATTTTCATTTTCTAGGTGCTCTTGCCTTGTTTATACAACAACGTTCGACTTGGGACATTCTTCCAATTGATCCCGAACCCGAACGAACTTTTAGAAGGAGGATTAGGGAAAGAAGAGAACAAGTTGAACAACAAAGAATACAAGGCAATATGGGGGACAACAATCAAGGTGGTGCCAATCCCGCTATTGATGAAGATGATAGACCAATGGGGCAATTCATGGTCCCTCTCATTACTCAAAATTGAGGAAGCATCACATATCCCCCATTTGGACGTCCGGACTTTCATCTAAATCCGGACGTGATAAATCTCTTCAAGGGGCATCTATAATTCTATGGAATGACCGAGGAGAATCCATTTACTCACATCTAGCGGTTTTTGGAGATGTGTAGCAACTTTGATTATCCAGGAATTAGCAAGGAGGCTATCAACATGCGGTTATTTCCACATACCCTTAGAGATGGAGCTCGTGAATGGTTAGATGCCAACCCGGTTGGAAGTATTACAACATGGAATGATCTTGCTCAAAAGTTCACTACAAAATACTTTCCTCCATCAAAAGTGGCTAAATTGAAGAATGATATCTCCACATTTCGACAACTCACCGAATGTTTCTATGAGGCATGGGAAAGATTCAAGGAGATGTTGAGGAAATGTCCAAATCATGGGTTCGCCAAGCAAATGCAAGTTCAATATTTCTATCTTGGGATGAATCTATCTAGTCGAGTGATGGTTGATTCGGCCTCCAATGGAGCTATCACTACAAAATCACCTAATGAGGCAATTGAGCTCTTTGAGAGGATGGCTAGTCACAATTCTACTTGGCCAACCGACCGCATGGTACCGAAGAAAGCCGCGGGAATTCATGAAGTTGATGCATTTGCGACTTTGTCGGCAAAGATGGACCTTCTATTCAAGAAGTGTGATGATTTGTCTTCTCAACATACGGTAAAAGCAATCTACCCTCCTATTTTAATTTGTGATGTATGTGGAGCAACACACAAGGTTGAGGAATGTCCCATGCTCAAAATGGCTTCTACTTCAAATGAGCAAGTGAATTATTCTCAAAATTTCAACCGACCACAAGGAAATCGTTACTCCAACACATACAATCCGGGTTGGAGGAATCATCCGAATTTTTCTTGGTCCAACAATCAAAATCAAGTAAAGCCTCCCGGTTCTGTTCAACCTCCACCACCCCAAGAGAAGAAGCCTTCCATTGAGGAGATACTCATGCAATACATGAACAAGACTAATACTATTCTCCAAAATCAAGCAGCTTCTATCAAAAAATCTTGAGACTCAAGTTGGGCAATTGGAAAAAATGATGACGGAGAGACAACAAGGAGCCTTGCCAAGAAATACCGAGATTAATCAAAGGGAAAATGTGCAAGCCATCACTACAAGAAGTGGAATTCAATTACCGGAAATCACGGTAAAGCAACATGTGGCACAACCCGAGGTGAAAAAAAAAGGTAATGAGCATGTTGAGGAGGCGAATGAAAATGATGCAACATTGAAGGAAAGTGGGGAGACCTCAACAAAGGTGCCTACTCCAGTGAAAGCTTATGTGCCCCCTATTCCTTTTCCTCAAAGACTCCAAAAGTATAAGGTGGATGCACAGTTTGGTAAATTTCTTGAAGTCTTCAAGAAACTTCACATCAACATACCATTTGCCGATGCATTAGCACAAATGCCTAGCTATGCAAAGTGTATGAAAGAAATCCTTTCAAACAAAAGGAGGCTAGAAGATCATGAAATTGTTATGCTCACGGAAGGGTGTAGTGCCATACTACAAAATAAATTGCCTCTTAAAATCAAAGATCCAGGGAGTTTTACTATTATTTGTACTATTGGTGATTTAACTTTTGGAAAAGAAATATGTGATCTTGGTGCTAGTATTAATTTAATGACTTTGTCTATTTTCAGGAGATTGGGCATGGGAAAGGTGAAGCCAACCACAGTTTCATTGTAATTGGCCGATCGCTGTATTAAGCACCCGCATGGTATTGTTGAGGATGTGCTAATCAAGGTGGACAAATTCATCTTCTCTGCCGATTTTATCATTCTTGATATGGAGGAAGACCTTGATATCCCAATCATCTTGGGAAGGCCCTTCCTAGCAACCGGTGGAGCTTTAATAGATGTGCAAGGAGGCAAA
This sequence comes from Ligustrum vulgare, assembly GCA_963555705.1. NCBI lineage: Eukaryota > Viridiplantae > Streptophyta > Magnoliopsida > Lamiales > Oleaceae > Ligustrum > Ligustrum vulgare. The sequence continues at coordinate 32,183,697 of OY743186.1, read as the reverse complement.
TTGATATTCAGGGTTCAAGATGAGCAAATCATATTCGACATCATGAAATCCATTAAGTATCCCGCCAAGGTAAATTTATGCTCCCGAGTAGACATCATTGATGAAGAAGTGGCTACATCATTCATCTATGTGTCATCTAAGGATCTCCTTGAGACTTGCATTGCTCACTCTATAACCATTAAGGGAGAGGATGATTTAGACATTGGAAGGATGTCACAACACTTGAATGCTCCCAAATTTTATCCCTTCAAAAAGAGGCCATATTTTGAAGAATTGAGAGAGAGCTCTTCTCCTTCACTGCCCTTCATTCAACAAGCCCCAACTCTTGAGCTCAAACATCTTCCATTACATTTGAGGTATGCATACTTGGGTGATTCTTCTACCCTTCCGGTTATTATCTCTAATTTGTTGAATGAAGTGGAGGAAGCAAAACTACTTGAGGTGTTGAAAATGCATAAAATGGCTATTGAGTGGACTATGGCAGATATCAAGGGTATTAGCCCTACTCTATGCATGCATAAAATCCTTATGGAGGATGACTTCAAACCAACAGTGGAGCACCAATGCCGTCTAAATCCAAACATGAAAGAAGTGGTGAAAGCCGAGGTATTGAAGTGGTTGGATGCGAGAGTTATCTATCCAATCTCGGATAGTGCATGGGTGAGTCTCGTCCAATGTGTTCCAAAGAAAGGAGGTGTCACGGTGGTTGAAAATGAGAAAACGAGCTTATTCCTACCAGGCCTGTGACGGGATGGAGAGTGTGCATTGACTACCGGAAGTTGAACAATGCCACTCGAAAAGATCACTTTCCTCTCCCCTTTATTGACCAAATGCTTGAGAGGTTGGCGGGACATTCTCATTATTGTTTCTTGGATGGATACTCGGGCTACAATCAAATTTTAATAGCCCCCAAAGATCAAGAGAAGACCACCTTCACATGTCCATATGGGACTTTTGCTCATAGGAGGATGTCTTTGCAATGCACCGGCTACTTTTCAACGTTGTATGATGACCATATTCTCCGACATGGTGGAAAAATTCATCGAGGTATTCATGGATGATTTTTCAGTTTTTGGTTCTTCTTTCAATGAATGCTTGGATAATCTTGATTTAGTATTGAAAAGATGTGAAGAAACCAATCTAGTACTTAATTGGGAGAAATGTCATTTTATGGTGAGAGAGGGCATTGTACTTGGCCACCGGATTTCACAAGGGGGGATTGAGGTTGATAAAACCAAAATACAAGTTATTGAGAAATTGTCTCCTCCTACTTCGGTGAAAGGCATAAGGAGTTTCTTGGGGGCATGCGGGCTTCTATAGGAGATTCATCAAGGATTTTTCTAAAATCACTAAGCCTCTTTGTTCTCTACTTGAGAAGAACAACACTTTCCATTTCTCTCAAAAGTGTCTATTGGCTTTCAACACTCTTAAGGAGAGGCTTATCTCGACTCCTATTATTGTGGCCTCAAATTGGATCTTACCATTTGAGCTCATGTACGATGCTAGTGATTATGCCGTAGGAGTGGTTTTGGGGCAAATGAGAGGTAAAGTGTTGCATGTGATCTACTATGGAAGCCGAACATTGAGTGATGCTCAATTGAATTATGCCACAACCGAGAAAGAGATGCTTGCCGTGGTCTTTTCCTTTGACAAATTTCAATCTTATCTCATCGGCTCAAAGGTAATTGTCTATACCGATCACTCCGCTCTAAAATACTTGCTTGCTAAGAAGGATGCAAAGCCAAGATTGATTGGATGAGTCATTCTCTTGCAAGAATTTGATTTGAAAATCCGTGATAAAAAGGGAGGGATAATCTTATGGCCGATCATCTATCTAGGCTTGATCAACCTAAAGAAGTGGGAGTAGAGGAAATCAATGAAGCCTTTCCGGATGAACAATTATTGCATGCCAAACATCTTCTCCAAGTGTTCGAAGCACCATGGTATGCAGATTTCGTGAATTTCCTTGTTAGTGGTATTCTTCCCCCGGATTTCTCTTATCAACAAAAGAAGAAATTCTTTGCCAATGTAAAACATTATTTTTGGGATGAGCCATATTTATTCAACAGGGGGTCGGACCAAATTATTAGAAGATGTGTTCCCGAGGAAGAAATGAAAGCAATTCTTGATAGATGTCATTCATCACCTTATGGGGGTCATTTTGGAGCTTCCAAAACCGCCTCAAAGGTTCTTCAATCGGGGTTCTTTTGGCCAACTTTGTTCAAGGATGCTTGATGAGAATCATGGCGGGCTTGACGGAAAGAACTACAAATCAAGCCAAACAAAACTTCCAGCATGTTCGAAGAGCTTCACAGATCAAGCATTGCGAGAGTGAACAAGGTTCGAGGCTAAACCAAGTCAGCAAGCCAAGAGACAAGCCGAGAATCGAGTTGGAAACCAAGAAAATCAAAAATTATGCAGAAGCAAAGTTACGGCCGTAACCAAATATTCTCACGACCGTAAGTCACTCTCGAATCAAAATGAAGAATTTCTGGTTTTCAAAGTTACGGCCGTAAGTTTATGGTCACGGCTGTAATCCTTAAGCAGAAGCAAAGTTACGGCCGTAAATGATGGTGTCACGGCCGTAATTCCAAATTAATGCAAATCATGCGGATTTTTATTTCCTTAATTATAGGATTAGATTTACTTTGTTTTTATTATTGTTTCCAATTAAATTAGGAGTCTATTTTGATAGATTTTATCTATTCCCTAATTAGATTAGATTTTATTTAGTTTCCTAAGTAGACTAGGATCTTTATTCTGGTTGCCTATATAAAGGCGTCTTCATTGTAATACAAAACGGACTTTGATTATTGAATGAAATATATTGAGTGTTTTTACTCTCTAAAGGTGAGGATTCCCTTTAATTCGAACTTATCAAATATTGTGAGATATTTGTGGCGTTCACCAAACTGAACTTATCAAGGATCTGGACATTCCTTGTAGCGTTCAAACCATTACGGTTCTTGTTTTCGCATCGTAACGGGTCTCGGGTCTAATATGCCCCTGGTTCTTGCGTCCTGAGGCTCGGGTCGTAGTGTTACCGTCCGTTCTGCATAATTTTTTATTTTCTTGGTTTCCAACTCGATTCTCGGCTTGTCTCTTGGCTTGCTCACTTGGTTTAGCCTCGAACCTTGTTCACTCTCGCAATGCTTGATCTGTGAAGCTCTTCGAACATGCTGGAAGTTTTGTTTGGCTTGATTTGTAGTTCTTTCCGTCAAGCCCGCCATGATTCTCATCATTCTCCCCTTCTTTAGGATGATTCGTCCCGAATCATAGCTTGGTTAATGAGGTTTCAGTGCACCCCCTGGATCAAATGGAAGTCCTTTGCTTTCATTCCAAAGGACCAACCGATAGATCCCCATTACTTGAATTATATGGAATGATCGAAATGTCAGCTTCCTTGGCCATATGTGGTGGGGCTCAAACTTCTGGTTATTTCGAACCTGCAAGAAGGATTTAAAAAAAATGGGGAGGGAATTATTAGTTTCATAAGGTATAAAGTATGGATCCCTGTACTTATGAGGAATCATCACCACCTCCTCTCTTCCCACAACGAGGCTATTTTTTTCCCCTCTTTCAATCTTTTCACTCTCTTGCTCAATATTTTTACTCTCACGCCCAGCCACACTTTTATCCTCTACTTCAAAATTCGGAGTTTGATCAACTACTTTAAATTTCAACTCTTCAAATTCAATATTCTTAACAAGAAGATGCTTTGCTATAATCTCACACTCACTCCCTCTTTGTAATTCAGGCTCAGCCTCCCTTTCACTTTCCCTTTGCAACTTGGCTAATTTTTCCCTTGCTCCCTTTGCAATCATCTCCTCCTTTAACTGCCTTAATATCATTCTCACCCCATCAAACTCATCCCTCATTTTTGAGACACCATCCCCTATTTTTGAGGCACCATCTTCCAATACTTTCAGCGCATCCCCAATTCCAACCCTAGGTTTATGATCAATCCTATTCTCCCTCCTCACTCTAGGAACTGTGTGAGGTTTTTCCCTGAATTTAGACATTTTGGAGTTGGATGTGGAACGAAATGGAAAGATTCGATAACAAGGAGTTATGAAATTCAAGGAAGTGTTCCTTGAATTTGACTCGAAAGGAAAGAATATCAAGAATATTATAGAAATTCAAGAAAGTGGATCATGAATTTTGGAATACTTCCTTTTTTTTTTTGAATAATGGATGAATTTTCAGATTAAATAAAAAAAAATTATCCGAAATTCGACAACAAATACGGAAAAACAAACGAGACAGGATTTGGACAAGAATCGAATAAAATAAACAAGATTGAGTTTTTTTTTTTTGAATATTTTCTGGATTAAAGACTCACAAATATGAAGAACGTGAAGAACAAGAAACAAAGACTTGACAAAAAAATAAAAATAGGATATGACTGATTCTGTGCAGACTCGATGATAAAGACGCAGAATCAAACTGATAGAATAATAAAAAAACAAAACCTAAATCCAGAGTCCAGCTCTGATACCAGAAGATGTGATCCCGGGAGGGGGTCCCGACGAACACGAGGAATGAACGCCGGGAAAGTTCCGAATCCAGGTTGGAACGGACGGTAACACTACGACCCGAGCCTCAGGACGCAAGAACCAGGGGCATATTAGACCCGAGACCCGTTACGATGCGGAAACAAGAACCGTAATGGTTTGAAAGCCACAAGGAATGTCCAGATCCTTGATAAGTTCAGTTTGGTGAACGCCACAAATATCTCACAATATTTGATAAGTTCGAATTAAAGGGAATCCTCACCTTTAGAGAGTAAAAACACTCAATATATTTCATTCAATAATCAAAGTCCGTTTTTTATTACAATGAAGACGCCTTTATATAGGCAACCAGAATAAAGATCCTAGTCTACTTAGGAAACTAAATAAAATCTAATCTAATTAGGGAATAGATAAAATCTATCAAAATAGACTCCTAATTTAATTGGAAACAATAATAAAAACAAAGTAAATCTAATCCTATAATTAAGGAAATAAAAATCCGCATGATTTGCATTAATTTGGAATTACGGCCGTGACACCATCATTTACGGCCGTAACTTTGCTTTTGCTTAAGGATTACGGCCGTGAACATAAACTTACGGCCGTGAGAATATTTGGTTACGGCCGTAACTTTGCTTCTGCATAATTTTTGATTTTCTTGGTTTCCAACTCGATTCTCGGCTTGTCTCTTGGCTTGCTAACTTGGTTTAGCCTCGAACCTTGTTCACTCTCGCAATGCTTGATCTGTGAAGCTCTTCGAACATGCTGGAAGTTTTGTTTGGCTTGATTTGTAGTTCTTTCCGTCAAGCCAGCCATTATTCTCATCAATGCTTATACCTTAGTATCCAAATGTGATAGATGCCAAAGGAATGGGAATATCTCTTGGCGTAATGAAATGCCATTGACTTCAATCTTGGAAGTGGAGATTTTTGATGTTTGGGGAATTGATTTCATGGGGCCATTTTCATCATCGTTCTCAAATCAATATATTTTGGTGGTGGTGGACTATGTTTCTAAATGGGTAGAGGCGGTGACATTGCCTACTAATGATGCTCGGATGGTTGTCAATTTTCTCAAAAAGAACATTTTTACACGCTTTGGAACCTCCCGACTCATCATTAGTGATGGAGGCAAATATTTTTGCAATCGCCTCCTTGACTCACTTTTATCAAAGTATGGAGTGAAGCACCGAGTAGACACACCTTACCATCCCCAAACAAGTGGCTAAGTGGAGATCTCAAATCGAGAGTTGAAAAGAATTCTTGAGATGACGGTGAATAAATCAAGGAAAGATTGGTCGAGGAAGCTAGACGATGCATTATAGGCTTACCGCACCGCATTTAAGACTCCTATTGGTATGTCTCCATTTTGTCTTGTTTTTGGAAAATCATGTCATGTCCCCGTTGAACTTGAGCATCGAGCATTTTGGGCTACACGGGCATTAAACTTTAATGTAAAATTAATTGGTGAGAAGAGGTTGCTTCAACTCAATGAACTTGATGAATTTCACCTCAACTCATATGAAAATGCCCGCATCTATAAGGAGAGGACCAAGAAATGGCATGATAACCACATTGTGAAGAGATACTTCAAAGTTGGGCAACAAGTTCTTCTATTCAACTCCCGACTTCGAATATTCCCCGAAAAACTTCGATCCCGTTGGTGGGGGCCATTCACAATTTCCCAAATTTTTCCCCATGAAGCTATTGAGCTATATCATCCCAACAAGAGAAATTTCAAAGTCAACGGGAAAAGGTTGAAACCATTCTTGGAAGGAGAACCCCCGGAGGAAAAGTCATCATTTCTCCTCAATGCTCCCGAATGAACATCAAAAAGTCTAGCTTATGACTTTAACCAAGCGTTTTTTGGGAGGCAACCCAAATTTCTTCTCTTTTGAGTTACTTGTAATTATTTACTTTACTTGTCTAATTTCTTTTTAATTAATGGTCAAACTTTTCTAGGTAACAATTTTTTTTGAAAATCGTAAGTGACATTGTCCTCAACAAGTTTGGGGGTGAACTACATTCGACGAAAGCTTAGGTCAATTTCAAACATTATGAACAAGCATTGAATCTGGGAAGTTTTACTACCTCTTTTCTACTTTACATGTTTCTATTTTCACATTGAGGACAATGTGTAATTTAAGTTTGGGGGTGTTGACTTCATTTTGCACTTTATCATGTTAGATAGCCTTGCCGGCTTAAGATATTGTGGTGTTTGATTTTGTTCATTTTGTTTTGTATATTGACATGCTAGATAGCCTTGTCGGCTCAAATGATTTGATGTTTGAAATTGCTAATTAATTCACGAATCATGATCGAATATGCTACTTGTGCCTATTTTTATAAATTGCTTGTCTATGAGTGATCCTGAGTTCTCTTGAGCACAATAGTCATAACTAATTGTTGTTGAGATTTGGAATCTATTGAAGGTTGGAAAAATTTGTGAAGTAGAAAATTAGGTTGTGAGCTTGTATCTTCAATTTTTATCAACCTATCCAATTCCTTCTCAATACTATTAATCTCTTGATCCTTTGTGAGACAAGTTTGGGGGTGGTCGAGCCGGTAAAGGAGACGGTCTAGATGTGTAGTGATTCCATGCATGCTTGATTTAAATTTGTGTGGAGTGTTGTTGACGTTAGTATAAGCTAAGTGATGACCAAATGCTAGAGATCTAAGCCCATTTTAATTATTGCATTGCCCTATCTCGTAGCCTTTTTGACTCGAGTAATTAAGTCTGTAGGATTATCTTGAAACTTGGGAGTCACCGACCTAAAGCTCGCTACGTGGGTCAATTATAAAGCTTAATGAGTAGGGTACACACACACACTTGTAAAAAAAAAAAAAAGCACACACCATCATCATTGCATTTGCTTAATAAGTCTACCTCACTTCGTAGCCTTTTTGACTCGAGTTAGTAAGTCCGTAGGGGTATTTTGAAACCTGGTACCCTTTGATCTTAAAACAATCGGGGAGTTTCCGACCTAACGCTCGCTACATGGGTCAATTAGAAAGCTTAAGGGAGTGAGGAAGTCACGAACAATCATCACATTAGTTTGTATAAATCATGCATTTGTATTTGCATAAGGGCTTAGATTAATAGTGGGTTTGAATTGCTTAGTATAAACTTTAATGTTGAAACACTCATCTAGTGGAGAGTCGCTGCATATCTAGATTGTTGAGATTGCTGTAAGTCATAACCAAGCTTTAGTGGAAAAAGAAATTTGTGAAGTAAGAGTTACCTCTAGGATTGCGTCTCGGGAGAGAAAAGAAATAATGTGGGGGGATGAATGTCACGAGAGGGTAAGGAATGAAATTGACCACTAAGGGTGGATAGTATGGTTACGAAACTTATCCTTCCTACAATGTTTCTTTGAACCTTAGTAACAATTGGAAGTGACTATGCACACACACACTGATCAAACATGAAATAAGCTCAACTTCTTTTTGTAGTATTATTTTGAAAACATAATTGTGAATTAATCATGCAATTTTACACTCAAGTAAGAATTTCCAAGTTATCTAGTATTGTTGATCATTCATTTACTTGCTTTTTGAGTTATTAGATATTCTTGCTCGGGACGAGCAAGAGCTTAAGTTTGGGGATATTTGTTAAGTGCATTTTTATACACTTTTTATACCTTTAAACTAGCATATTTTGGAATACCTTGAGCAAATATCTACTAATTTATGCATATTTTGTGTTTAAATAGGTTAATGTCTAAGTTTGAGGCCAAGAATCACGAAATGAGTGAAGATTTTGCTGAAATTCCAAGTTTGGGGACCATTTTGTCACTTCCGGGAAGTCTTGGACGAGCTGCACAATTAAACGAGGGACCAAATTACAAGATTTCAAAAGTTGAAGGAACTAAAGTGCAATTTTAGAAGGACTTATTTGAAAACAATCTGAAAAGTTGGGGACTAAATTGCTCGAGATTAAAAGATGGAGGACTTGATGGCAATTACGGAAGGGACTTAGCTGCAAAATCACCCTCCAGCTGAGCCACGCGAACGCGTCGCTCGAACCAAGTCGCGAACGCAACTTGGACCTCAAAACGGACCCAAGACAAAGTAGTTGCTTGGAAATGAACCCCGCGATCGCGCGGCTTTAAAATTAAAAAAAAATCTATTCGGGCCGGACCGGGTCAACCCGCCCGACCCGTTTCGGCCCATAAGACTCTTTTACGCGGATCTTGGCATTTTTAGGGTTTTTGGGTGATTTTTAGAGTATTATAAATAGAAAATTTCAGATTTTTGCTAGGGGATCAAGTAAGTCTTGCCCTTTTTTCAATTTTTCTTGTATTTTTCTTAACATTTGCTTCTTTAATGCAATTTTCAAGTAATGTTTTTATGATTTAGTAATTTTTTCTTATATTTAAGTATTTTGTTGTTGTTTAAACTTTTGTGTATTGTTATTTTCTCACATTTTCATCAAGAATGCCATTTATTTCTTGTACATTTAATGTTTTGTGCTTGGGTTGTTGAAGACATTAATGGTTGATGGAAGAACTTGTGTTGAAGGGAAGAAATCTTGGGTTTTCACTTCAAGAACTTTACAAAAAGGGGGGAGTTTTCTTTATTCTCTTGTTTTTAATCTTTATTTTGAGTATTATTCATATGTTTATGTTGTTTGTTAAATGTTGTTGTTAGTTTATTATGGGTTAATGTTATTGTGTTGGAATTTTTGACTAGTTTATTTCTAATTAAGTATTTTAGGTTGTTTATGGATGTTGGACATTTATGTTTATGTTTTTGTGATTAGGAATGTTGATTTATGTTTATGTAATCTTAAAATATTGTCAATATTTTGTATTGTATTTGCAAGTTAGTATACATCTTAGGTTTAATTTAGAGTTTTCCATGTAATTTGATTAATTTATTGACTACCACTATTTGATTTGTGAAAGGGGAAATTAGTGTAGTTATAAAAACTAAATTCATCATGTTTCATGTTTTCTAGTTTAGTTTAGTCACCAAGTTCTTGTTATTATTAGTTTACTTTGGATAATTAGTTTTAATTCTAGCTTTTACATATTGTTGTCTATTTGCTTTAATTAACTAGTTTTTCATGTCGCCATGTTTTAATTTTATGATAGTTAGTATTCACCATCAAACCAACTTTTTATGTTACTTGACTTTTCTCTTAAAATGAAATCAATAATTTTAGTTTATCAATCAATCCTTGTAGGTACGATAACCTGGACTTCTCTAGTCCACTTTACTACTTGAACGCGAACCGTGCATTTGTGATATACGATTTTAGCGAACATGTAGCATGAAGATTTGAGGGAAAGATAGACAACGTACCTTATATAAACGACAAACATTGTTGATGTCATGCATTCAAGAATCTATAATCGAACATTTAATAGATATTCATCATACATATAAACCTTAATAAGCCAACAATGAAGCCTGTTTGAATTTCTAATACAAAATGCAAATATAAGATCATGTTTTCTGATTTACTTTGCTTAACTAAAGTAAGTTTTCTCTGTCTCGATCCATGTACTGAAGTGAATGACTTTAATTATATGATTGAAGTGATTGTGATAATTATTCTACAATCATATTTCTATATAACTTTAGAAAATTAAAAAAAAAAATCATTGTATTTTATCATGCGCTGTCATTTAATATGTCACATTATCACAGGCTATATAAAGAATTAGGTACTATATCATATTTGTTGATGATCATTTCATATTCTCAATAATTTACCCCATAATGTAACTAGGATAGATGTATGCGTCAAGAAAAGAATTATACTGAAATGAAAGAATGCTAAATCACAAAATCAAAAATAGCGTTAATGTTGTGATTGTGTTTTTTGACAGCAACGTTCAAATATCATTCAAATAATTACTCCACGATCACTAAATAATTAAGGAAAATACCTTTTCAATGGAGGAACCCAGACCGCATACTTGGATCTAGGCTGAAGCTTAGTTTCTGCCAATGACATGGGCTAAAAAAAGTCAATATGGAAGCATTCAAGCTCCATATATGTTCTTAAATTTTACATTATACTCATTTGAAAAAGGAAAAAGTGAGAAATTCTACAAAATGAAATTAAATTTCATACCCTTAAAAAATTAGGGAAAGAAATTAAAGATGTTAAAAGAGAAAATATGGATAAGAAAACCCATTCCATCGAAAACTCTAATGCAACCTTTCCCAGTGTAGTTGACCAAACTAGCAAGTATCTGGTTTTAGAATCATAAAAAACATAAACATTAGATAGAAAATTTGAAAATTTTATCGAAAATAGAATGTTTATGGAATCTGAACAAAAGAAACTAAAACTTATCTTCATCATCTGCCAGTTCAATATGGATCCGAACGACTCTTACAAGGTTACCATTAAAATCCCAAAAAAAAATATGAGTTTCCATTGATAGTTTCTTATGCCATGACCATAAGTAGGAGTTAAGGACAATCACAATTGTACGTTGGTCATTTCTTAAAAAGACCAGTGTTTAGTCATTGACAACTATACACTGCAATATCTAAAGTTGCAATATCTAGAATTAGAAGTCGTTATGGCTTGAAGATACTTATATGCAATAAGAAGGCAAATCAATCAATTTAACTATAAATATCGTATTTAAATAAGTTTTCCAAAATTTGTATAAGAATTCAAAAAAACTAATTTTAATAGTTTTAGTGTTAATAATATTTTCTTCTAATTTTTTGATTATATGTTATTCTAAAATAGTATGTTATCTCTAGAATCTCAATAGTTGAAAAAAAATTAAATGTGTGGTTGAAAAGTACGAAAAGTTGTGATCTTATAGAAATTTGTAGTTAAAAAAAATTGAGGAAAAAATTGTTGAATTTCTCTTCGATGAAACATGACTTAAGTGTTGAAAGTGATCATTGAATTTCCGGAGCTCCATCCATAAAAGGTCTAGCGATCTACTTTAATCTTTTGCACTTTCATTTTTAGCCCTTGTTTCAATTTTATTACGAATTTTAATCTAAGTCAAAATCAGCAATTAACTAATATTAATCACATAAATTATGTTCCACAATTTTTAACCATATATTTTATCAATTTTTATCAAAATTTACTTACAATTTGATTTTAATCTTTATCAAACGGGGGCTTAATATGTTGATTGTTTGATTATTGTTTCCGTGATTTCTAGTCTAGGCATGATAATATCTAAACTTGATAACATCATTTCATGGATTCATTTCTTTATCAATCTACTTTCAATTTTATCTCGTGTTATTACAAATTCATTTCTTTCATGAAATTTCAACTCAATCCATAAATACAACACTTCATATAGATATCCACCATTTACATTCCGACTCAACTACCACTATAATACAAACACAAACCACGTGAATCACGTTACAACGCTATTATTCTAATATTCAATGGCATTTATGTCGACACCTACACTATTTTTCGAAATCACATTTGATCCATATATTTTACCAGATAAAAAAATGTCTGTTTGGCAAAATAATTTTTAAACATATTTTTTTATCACATTATTTCCCAAATCACTTTTTAACCACACATATTTTCTCTCTTTACTTTTCAACCACACATTTTACCTAGAAAACATAAAAAACATATTTTCAAACAAAAAAATTTAACAAACAGAGAATTTTTCGAAAATTTTGAAGTGTGATTTTAAAAAGTATGTATGATTAAAAAGTGATTTTAAAAAATATAATGTTTATAAACTTATTTATAAAAATGACTCTATTGCCGACCACACTAGCGATGATTCTGTATTATTGAAAATAATGATTGAGGTGTGAATAAGACAACTTATTAATGCACTGTTTGACAACATTGTAGTAATTTATAAATTGTTTTTTTCATATTTTTAAGTGAGATATATGATTAAGAAGTGTAGATAGAATATGTTTGATTAAAAAATAATTTGAAAAATTAAATGTAAATCGAATTAGGTGTCACTATCTAATTAATACCTTTTTTCTCGCCTAGTCCTTTGGCCCTTGTTTGAGTCTCATTATAATGATATAATCAAATTATTTGAGAAAATGTATTTTGAAATAATGATTTTTAAAAAAACGTGTGATTTAAAATAAGAAATAAAGATATAATATTATTTTATTAAAAAATGTGTAATTAAAAGTAAAAGATATTTCATCTGTTCCAATTATATAAAATGTCTTTTTTTTCTCTCGTCCAATTATATAGACATTTTTCTTTATTGAGTTATTAATGTATATTTATTCATTACTTTCAATAATTTTAAGACTTAAATAATTTTAATATTTAACTAAGGAAAAGTTAAATTATTTTTTTTCACAATTTTTTTTTTTCAACAACATTAAATATATTTTCTTAATTTAATCTATTTTACGTGGCTCGCTCAGCGTTCAGCAAATATATATGCATAACCCAGTCACCCACCTCTTTCCCTCACGGAATGGATGGAGAGAGAAAGAAGAGAAAGATGGAGAACATGGAAGACGAAGAAGAAAAGATAGATTCGTTCTTCGCTTTAATCAAAAGCATACGAGAGATACGTCAAAGTATGATGAACAGTCAAGATCAATCGAAAAAGAAAAACAGTGTAAAACCAATTGAAGATAAGCTGCCGGTGGAGGTGGTGGCTTGGAATCCGTCGTTTCAACCAGGAGATTTCATGGATGATCCGCAGCAGATGCCTCTTGATTATGCGGCTCAAATAGCTTCCGACGGCCCTTCGAAGAGGGAAAAGGAGGAAGAGCCTCAAGATGAAGATGAAAGTAGAGACATGGGATTGGATCTCAATCTCTCTCTCTCGCGCGATTCTACTAATTAATTGGCATTGGATTTTGCAGTGAACGCACTCCTTGTCAACCTTTTTTAGTAATTTAAACCCCCCCCCCCCCCCCCCCAGCCTTTTCATTTTTTACGAAATTATTATTCAACATTAGAGAGCGAAAGTTACTAAGCTAGCATACTCTTACTTCGTAACTAGCATATAACACGTGAGCGGTGTATATGATATTATAACGATATTTTGATATTTTTTAATCAAGTATATGAAAACTTTTGAAATTGAGTGTCGGTTTGTTTTTAATTAAAAATCAAATATTTATCAAAATCAAAATCAACAATTAATCACAATCACATATTTCATAGGTCTCACAATTTTTTAACCATACATCTCATCAATTTTTATCAAAATTCGCTAAAAATATGATTTTATTATCTATCAAACAGGGGCTAAATGAAAATTGTCCAACACATTTCACCTAAAAAAAAATATATGTATTGAATAAGCAAGTGTTCGGGTTGACTCTTTTTTTAATTTATAAACATGTTTATAAACTACACAATTTTTCAAATCACTTTTTAATCATACATATTTTCTCTCAACAATTTTCAATCACTACTTTTTACTTCAAAATACTAAATAAACTAATTTATAAATCAAATAGTGTTACCAAATGGAGCATAAATCTCATTACCAAACTCAATTTATCCTAAACATTATTCAAATTTTGTTAAGTATGCAGTACCTTTTATCAGTAATACCATAATCTTTCTTTTTCTAATTATTGATTGTTGGTTTTTTCAATTATTTTTATCTCCTTGAATGTATTCTTAGGTATTTTAATATGAAGAAACTGGAAGTGGAAGAAATTTATTCTCGTATGTATGTATACTGTGCATGATCAATCAATTGCTTCAATAGAAATAATGGATTATAATATCATTTGACAATTTATCCAGATTTTAAAATTAAGATGAAAACAACTAATTAGAATCTAACAAACAAAGAATGTTGATCATGCAAGTAAAGATAAAACCCAGATCATCTAATCCTAAATTTTTTAGAGTCCTAAATGTTTGAGAGAAATTAAGATATAGTTAACTTCCCTACTAAAATATGATTATTGAAGCTACAAAAGGTGTCATATTTAATTAGAGTAATGTTTAACTAGAAAATTTGTTCTCTTGACGCTCTTCAAATTTTTGCCTGAAACAAATTGGTTTATAGTGCAGTAAATCTCAAAGCGTCATGCTCGAACCTTAAAATTGATAGAATCAGCACAATCCATCATCTCAAGTTTTGCTACAATCTACTAAGATTTAATTTGAAACATGTGAAACTCGTGAACGACGAATTAATATTGCGTCAAGATCTGATAATACTTTCAGGCTATCTTCTTACAGAAACAAGGACTTGTGTAAATTATTCTATGTCAAACATTTCATGATTAATATTTGTGAGCAATTAGATTTCACACTACAGATAAATGTGAAACAACTTCTAATTTGTATGTGGGAAATACGGATGGAATCACATATGAAGAAATCTATCTTTGATGAACAAACATTGAAGGCCCTTAAGAAGTGGCACATTGGCCATGCAAGAGTAGTCTTGATGCACATGAACCCTCTTGTAATTCACTTGGGCGAAGCAGCAGATGAACCCTCTTGTAATTTACTTGGGATCCTCTGTGAAGCAGAAGACTCCTTTTCCATTAATTGATCATCTCCTCTCCATTTCACCACATTATACTCACAGAGCTCCAGAAATCTCCTCCAATCATTGTCACTCCATTCCCCAATTTAAGTACTCTCTCTCTCTCTCTCTCAATTTTGTTAAAATTATTCTAGTTTCAAACATAGAATCCCCATTAAGATATAGTCAAGATTACATTTTTTCGGGTTTTTCGTTGCTAAAACCATGAGTATATACTAAATTTATGTTGCATACAGGGGTGATTTTGCCAAATTTTTTAGAGGTGGGGATTTTTTTGCGAAATGTTTTCATGTCAGGAAGGTTTTGTGCAAAACGTTCACATTCCAAGGACGTTTTGTGCCGAACGTGTATATATACTGACATTTGATTCAGTTATAAAAAGGCGGAAATATTTTATTCTTGTGCATTAGCCATTTTGCCCTTGAATTCCTACTAAAAGTTTGCCAGCATATCATTTAATAGCAATAGTTAACAGTCTTGAATGGTAAGGACGAATTCCTCAATGAAAGGTAATTTTGAGGGTGTAACTGTCAAAAATGAAAAGATATGGATGGTTTTCACAATACACTCAAATGATATGGACATTTTTCGTTGTTTACGATATTATTATTGGCCATTTGAATATGTTTTCTGTGCACTTGTCCTCTTCTGTGAACTGTGATACCTAGTTTCACGTTCATCACATAGTTTCATGTTCTGCTCTTCTTTGCTCTTATTAAGGTTGCCACTGGTTCAATTTTACCACTTGTGAATTCTATTTGTTAGATGACTTATTATTTATTAAAGAATTAGTAATTCTAAAATTAAAGAATATTGCTATTTACTTAATATATATGTTTTTTTATTTTTTTATTTTTTTTGTGCATTTAGTTTTTGTATAAAAATAAAATCTATTTAAAGTCTTAAAAATAAATTAAATAATATTATAAATATAAAACGCGTTATGTCGTTCATTCTTCACTTTGACACGTCTAAACTTTTGATTATTGATTCTCAACCTCGACTCATCGCAACACATTATGTATTTTAGAACATTGGTTTATATTATGTCTTGAGTTGGGATGGTTGTAATTTGGTGGTAAAAGTTAGTTAAGTATCAAGAAATAGGCCTGGACAATGTTGAACAATTTGATCTACATGTACATCCACATGGTTTGTTTCAACTGCTAAGGACTTCACATTTCTCACAGGTATATCCAGAGAGCACATGTTCAACTTCCCCGGGGGGCTCTATAAGGGTCTAGAAATCTATTTATTATGCTATGATACCAGCACATTTCTTCAGTTTTTTCGATAAAATTATACCTTTCAGTTTTTTTTCATATAATTATATCTTTTAGTTTTTTCAAAACTCATTTTCAACCACATATTCTATCAATAAAATAATCTATATATAAATCCAAAAAGATTCTCTATCTTAACCATACATTCTCCAAAAACTTGTTATTATAAACCACATTACTTGAAATAATGAGTCTCAAACAAGAGAATGTTCACCTAAATGAAAGCAGAGTTTTCTAAAGATTCTCAACTCGGTTTTCTTCTTTCCCGTCCATCTGTACGACACATTCAAACTATAGTAAATGCTGATTGTACGGTAGATGAGAACCGAGAAGCAAGGTTCTGGGTGGCAAATGCTTGAAGCTGCTGCTTAGCATCTGGAATCAACATATTGGCAAATATTAGTGCTTGAGTAGACGCATATATTCATACAAATATATTTATATCTAGGAGTCTTAGCTAACTTACTCCATATAATTTTTTCCACGACAAAATACCCATGAGGCTGAGGTGAAATAAAGCTCGGGAACTTGGAAGAATTTCTCAATTCCCAAAAATTTTGTATGGACACATTTTCCATTCATCTATATTCTCAACTCTCCACTGGTCGAGAGATTTGTATCTCTCCACAGACAGTTCCAAGTTTTATGACAAAGTGTTTCAGTGCAAAATGAAGATATAAAGATGATCATAACGGAAGAAAAGAAAATACAAGTACACAGATCGTGTAGTTAATTCCACAACCCGCATACTGGTGTCTGGTGGTGGAAATAAATGGCTTGATTTTCATCACAAGATCACAAATGTTATAGCAGGCAGTATGCGGTGTGAATCAGTAACAATGTGTTAGCTCCAATCTTAACTAATATGAAAGTTCTACACCCTTCGTTAATGCAAAGATGAGAAAAAATAATGTTGAGTATTTATTCACAATGCATATGGTGATTCTGTGGCAGGTGAAAGAGGAGATAAATTAGTGGAAAGTTTACTAGTGCGAGGTTGGCCAAGTGGGTTTGGGCAGCTAAGATGTTGGGTTTCATACCATAGAATTAACTTGAACCACAATACGGAAAAACGCTAGTAAAAACAAACAGGGTCAATAACACAGGTTGATAAATTAAGAACTTCACCCCTCACGAGAAATAGATGCCCCAGGGAGAGTGCAGATGCCTATTAGGATATAGAAATATCATCCTATCTTACTAGTTCTCGAAGATGATCTTTAAGGTACTAAAATAAGTTTAACCAGAGGCAAAATATGCCAGACAAAATCAATAACTTGCTCTTTAAGGTACAATATATGTGTGTGTGTGTGTGTGTAAATACAAGGGCACGTGTCTATTAGTGTTTGCTTGGCTTTCGTTATAATCTCCTTATAATTTGAAGACTAAGTAAATGATTAATTTTAGTCACAGATTCACAACTGCTACCCACTTAATATCCACACATTTCATTAGGACCCACTACTCCTCTTCATTATAATAAACCCAAAAAGGCTCTTGTATGTATTTACAAATTTGAAACCTACACAGGGATCTCTTTCTTAAATGATTAGAAAGATAAATGGACCAAATAGTGCAGAAGTAGCAATGGGCGTCAAAGTGTGATTGGGTGCTATTGATGGAACTGACAATCTATAATTTGCAGCCACCACATATCACTCCTCATATGGTCATAAATAACAGTGTGTGAACAAGTATATCAAACATTATATCTGGAAGAAACTTGTTGAAAACTGATGAAATTTGAAAGTTAGATCATCAAGTCTACACACCTTTTCGGCATTTAGTAAAGCCAACAATATTTGCAATGCTGAGGGTCAAACAAACTCCAACAACAAGAAGATAGTCAGCTTGAAACCTTACGAGGGAAAATATCCCAAGAAAGAACCACAAAACAGCCTACAAGAACAAGCAAGATCATTTAACTATGATAGAGATTAGAGAATATGTAAACATTTCTCAAATTCAACTTTACAGAAACAACTGGGTTCAGTCTGGCTGTATTGAAACCACCAGATATGATAACGTGGGTTCCAAATCTAAGAAATGCTTTTAACCAAATCTGAGATAGCAATACACGTGTCAAAGAATTGACAAAGATGATTATGAGGCCAAACATCTTTCCTGAGAAACTGCACATCTATAACATGTATTGGCATAACTTTTAAAAATCCTATGAATTAATTGACTTGAATATTAAAAATATGGGATCCTATGATATGCTTTAATAGAGTTCTTTACTTACAGTAAGGTATAAGGTCCACCAGAACAGCCACGAATCCTTCTTATTAATCCGAGCCATTGACTGAGCAAGGGAGAGCAGGAAATTGGGTAAAATAACGTCAGAACAAGTTAAATAAGCAACATATGAATTCATGATGTAGAGACTAAAAATATCTACAACCTTCAAATTTATTGAAGGCATCACCAATATTAAATATGCAAATTATGGTTGTGTGAAACATGATTACCCACCTCTTGATCAAGGCATTCAAATTTCCACACACTCTCGCCCTCTTCGTTTATTTCATTCCACCATCTTAAACCGACCAAGATGCGTCCACTTACATTCTTGACTACCCAAAAATCTAGAGCAGCAAGAAGCACGGTAACGACAAAAATAATGACAAAGCTATCAAAAAATAGAGCTGAAAGTATGTAAAATGCCAAAGCTGCAGCCTGCCAAATGGAAGAATTTAATGTTATCCAGTAATAAAATTTGCAGATAGAAATAACATCAAAAAAGAAGATATAAAAGACCTTGAAGAGCACGTGGAAGAAACATATATTTGGATGAGCATAATTCTCCCCTGCAGCCTGAGAACAGAAAGAGATAATTTATGATGAGCAATCGAGCAATGTTACTATTCGTTTATTTTCAGTATGTTTGAGAGGGGTGTTGGGAAGATAAACCGTCAGTGGGTCTATTACACAATGTGATGGTATTTCCCCATCCAGATGCAATAGAAATCCAGAGTTCTGATTTTTAAACATATTGTATATTCCAAATAATAGAACTGCAAAATTAAAATTCTTTTTCCCCTCTTCGTCCATCTACACCTATCTTTTCCTACCTACCACTTGTTTATCTTAATTGCTGGATTATTTTATGCATGGAGAAAGGGGCTTGGGAATGGTCTTATCTATATACAACCACTATGGTTGAAAGTTTTCTTCAAGCAAATATAGAGTTCAGAAAGTGCCAAATTATATATAAACCAGCCTAAATATTTTACTTGTCATGCTGAAGTGGTAAAATAAGTATACAAGTTACTATTCTATGCATTTTTTTTTTCCTTGCGGTACTCCCCCAGCCTGCAATAGGTTTCATTTTATTTAGTGGCATGGGAGTAATTGGTCACACTTATCAGCATGCTGACCCACGGCATTCTATAGCTGGTAGCACCGACTATCTACAACAATGAATGGAAAACCAAAACAAAAATGGGTTGCGACATAGATACCAACAAATTAGTAAGGACATGTCCAGGGTTACCAATATTTGTTTACGTACATCAAGATATATCAAAATAACATCCACAACCCATAGAGCAGGTTTGCAGGCACTATTCTTGATTATGTATCACTGGATCTTGATAGCATTTTATTCTTCCAGCTGTGCCCATTAAAAAAAAAAAAATTCTGTTGCATTTTACAAAATTTTGAATGTTACAATTAAGAACCATTAAAGCAAGTTATGATTCAGAAACTCATGATGGTGAACAATTACATAATTTGCATTAGTAATTGCAAAAAAATTATTTTTCCATTGCAAGTAGTCTTATAACACATGTTTTCTAGTTTAGAAGGCTACATTATTTAAATGCTTTTAACAAGTGAAACAATTACATGTGCATTATGACAAAATGTTACATCAAAGAACAGCATTCCATTATACATGTATAGAAAGATTACGAAATTTCCATAATATGATCCTGCACAGATTTGGCATTTCCAACAACTTTTTGAAATTATACTCTCAATGAATTCTCACAATCAATTAAGTAAAATATTTGGTTTTTCCTAACAGTACATAGGAGATCAAGAATGCAGTGATGCTGGACCTTTTAAAATTCCATACTATGTGATTTAGCTGCAGAAGATTGAGGAAATAATATGGAAATTGTTGTACTTAAAAGGATGACTTTAGGGTGCATTAACAAAAAAAATATTAGATTAAAAAAGAGAATATTAGAAAGTGTCAGCTTAAAGGGCTGCTTAAGAGTCCAAAACGAAATACGAACAGAGGCCAATTATATTCAGGAAACAGAACCATCAAGGCATGGAAGAGTAGACTAAAGGATGTAAACCTAGACCCCGTTTGGTAGAGCTTAAAATTCAAATTTTAATATAAGTCAAAAAAAATTAATTTTAGGGAGCCACTTTTCAACCATACATCCTATCAACTTTTATCAGATCAACTAAAACTCTAATAAAAATCTGATTTTAAACTATATCAAACAGGGGGCTAGGTAGCACACCTGGGATTTTACCAGAAGGCAAAATCGAAGAAAAACATGTTAACAGGGACAGAAATCAAACAAGAAACCTAGAACTACCCTTTTATCGCACATATGCTACTATTTATCCAAATGTAAATCAAAGTATAATAGCAACCACTGGCATAAACCCAACCCAACCTATCCACAACATAGGAAAACACTGATTGCGTGTCTTTCTAACTCTCAAGTGTCAATCTCCCTCGACAAGAAGAACCACAAATCCCATGCTTTCCCCTTCATAAATATTTCCAACCATCATAAATAACCTTTTTCCAGTTTTGCACCCCACTCGAAAAAAAAAAAAAATCGCTTGCATGACTATCCTTAGCAAAAGGCATCAATATAACTATGTGTTTTTGTTTTAGCAATTTCAGTGAATGCTTTTGATTGAATGTGAGCATCAAATTATCAAACGATCTCAAAAGATAAAATTTACGGCCAAGTCCAATGTACCAAGCACTTATCAAGATCGTCAACTCACGCCCTGTCCATATTGTTACCCCCACATTACCCTAAGAATAAACAGAGAAAAATTGTGTGTGTGTGTGTGTGTGTGGGGGGGGGGGGGGGGGGGGGGTTCTTCTCCACATATAAACGAGTATCTGAAACTCGAGATTTTCTACTTGTAGGAATTAAAATTACATTGAATCTAATTGCTTAAACCGATACTCTCATATGTCTCGCAATTTCCAATACCACAATCGGAGAAAATATACGCAATAGAATCTCAGCATCTTCTTATATTCACAAATCGGAATTCTTAGCCATGAACCCAACAACTCCAACCTTTAATTAATTCTGAATTCGAAACACAACAGTATGAAGCACCCAAGAACTATTCGGGTCCAGGAATTAGATTTAATATATAAGATAGATTCAAATAACAGATCTACAACATAAACCCCAGTCAATAATTGGTAAGTTTTAACATGCATAGTAGATATAAAGAAATTATTAGACTAGACTATGAATTTGATCTTGACTGTCGGTGAGTATCCGCAGAGAAAGCAATGAATGATGAAACTTACAGGGTTCAGATCCATCTGGAAATTTAAGCTGCCACCCTTTTTTTCAGCTCTCTATGTATGTATTTTCAAGTTCTACGCAGAGGACCATTTCAATTTTCAATTAACCAGGCATATATACTATAGGTGCGTTTGATTAGAAATATTTTGACGGAAATTTTTTTTTTAGATCTTTTTGTATTTGATTGAAAAATTTGCTTTGAAAATATTTTTTTTGTTCAAATATTTAATGCACAACTATAGTCGTATTCTTGAAAAATATTTTCTTTACATAGAGCCCTTTTCGAGTTGAATCAAACATAGCTTGAACCTGATGGGGATCTTTTTTTTTTTTTTTCCTTTATTAAATCAGAATAATACATTTCATTCTAGACAAGTCACTTCGTACATGGAAGGAGATAAAAAAGATGTATAAAATCGATCCAATGAAAACATTGGAAAGCATTGGCAATAGTTAAAACATGAGAAGCAAGAAGATGGATTACCATAGAGTATGAGGAGTATGAAAAATCTATGAAATCAGGTACTCGGTACCGTATGAAGTCAGGTGATGAGATGGTTATCTAATTAACTACCAATTAGATATAATTTGTGAGCTCTAATTTTTATTTTAAAAATTTTAATTGAACTGATTAAACAGTCATATCATCATTTGATTTCATAAAGAATCAGTGTGACGACCCGAATTCTCGACCATTCGAGTGCCACTAAAAGTGACTCATATCATATTATCGAGACTTAAATAGTAATGTAAAATTATTCAAAAGAATAATTAGAATCCCATAATTTTATCTGTGAATAAAAATAGAACATAATTTTCTTACATAAAGTTCAACATAATTATCTCATCAATCTTAACCACTTTTGCCACTTCCATGTTGACCGCCTCGAACCTTCAATTATCTGAAAATGGTAAATATCGTGGAGTGAGATTTATAAAATCCCAGTAAGTATACCAAGCATAAATTTTCTTTTGAAAGCATATGGATCATTTTCATCATAACATAGGATAGGATCGAAATACTCATAAACATAGGGAGACACAAGAATTTTACCGAACTTATATGGCAAGAATTCTTATGTGTAGCGTTACTAAACTCCGGTCCCCTTAGCATAATCATAAACATATCATATGGAACCCATAACAATCTTGTGAGATTGATTTCATAGCAATGATCCAAACATTTTCATAAAAACATAAGATATACTTACTTGTCATAAAAACATACTTACTTTTCATAAAAATATAAGGTGTATTTACCTTTCATAAAAACATACTTACTTTTCATAAAAACATAAGATATACTTACTTGTCATAAAAACGTACTTACTTTTCATAAAAACATAAGGTGTATTTACCTTTCATAAAAACATACTTACTTTTCATAAAAACATAAGATATACTTACTTGTCATAAAAACGTACTTACTTTTCATAAAAACATAAGGTATATTTACCTTTCATAAAAATATACTTACTTTTCATAAAAACATAAGATATACTTACATTTCATAACAACATACTTAATTTTCATAAAAACATAAGATATACTTACATTTCATAACAACATACTTAATTTTCATAAAAACATAAGATATACTTACATTTCATAACAACATACTTAATTTTCATAAAAACATAAGATATACTTACATTTCATAACAACATACTTAATTTTCATAAAAACATAAGATATACTTACTTGTCATAAAAACGTACTTACTTTTCATAAAAACATAAGGTGTATTTACCTTTCATAAAAACATACTTACTTTTCATAAAAATATAAGATATACTTACTTGTCATAAAAACGTACTTACTTTTCATAAAAACATAAGGTATATTTACCTTTCATAAAAACATAAGGTGTATTTACCTTTCATAAAAACATACTTACTTTTCATAAAAACGTAAGATATACTTACTTGTCATAAAAACATACTTACTTTTCATAAAAACATAAGGTGTATTTACCTTTCATAAAAACATACTTACTTTTCATAAAAACATAAGATATACTTACTTGTCATAAAAACATACTTACTTTTCATAAAAACATAAGGTGTATTTACCTTTCATAAAAACATACTTACTTTTCATAAAAACATAAGGTGTATTTACCTTTCATAAAAACATACTTACTTTTCATAAAAACATAAGATATACTTACTTGTCATAAAAACATACTTACTTTTCATAAAAACATAAGGTGTATTTACCTTTCATAAAAACATACTTACTTTTCATAAAAACATAAGATATACTTACATTTCATAACAACATACTTAATTTTCATAAAAACATAAGATATACTTACATTTCATAACAACATACTTAATTTTCATAAAAACATAAGATATACTTACATTTCATAACAACATACTTAATTTTCATAAAAACATAAGATATACTTACATTTCATAACAACATACTTAATTTTCATAAAAACATAAGATATACTTACATTTCATAACAACATACTTAATTTTCATAAAAACATAAGATATACTTACCTTTTAAAAGATTAAAATGAAGTGTAGTAGTAAATGGACCAAAACTTTCTTGACCACCTTGAATTTCTCTTACTTGTGGATTTTGTCAAGAGGTTGGAAATAAGTGTATATGTGTAGAGTTGTGTGTAAAAGAGATGGGTTTAAATAGATGTATAAAGTTGGCATATTGTAAACATAATCATTTAATTCTATTAATTTTAACACATCCTTTTCTTAAAGTAAAGCACCATTCATATACTTTTCCATATTTATACAAATAATATGCTCTTCATGATTATATATAATGGAGTATATAAATCATTCATATACTTTTCCATATTTATACAAATATTATGCTCTTCATGATTACATATAATGGAGTCTTATCAATCATTCATATACTTTTCCATATTTATACAAATATTATGCTCTTCATGATTATATATAATGGAGTATATAATTCATTCATATACTTTTCCATATTTATACAAATATTATGCTCTTCATGATTACATATAATGGAGTCTTATCAATCATTCATATACTTTTCCATATTTATACAAATATTATGCTCTTCATGATTATATATAATGGAGTATATAATTCATTCATATACTTTTCCATATTTATACAAATATTATGCTCTTCATGATTACATATAATGGAATCTATCAACCATTTATATACTTTTCCATATTTATTAAATTAAGATTCTCATAATTATTATATATAATGGAACCTCTCATGCTTGCATATATTTTCTTAATTTAAATAATAAAAGTAATTTTTGTACAAATAAATATTGGGATAACATTGAATTAAGTACTTAGACTTAATATACTTTAAATCAAGAGAATGGAGATATTTTTAGAAATTCGGAATTTAATTTAAAATCGAACGATCTCGATTATTTCTTGACTTGGCTATACGAATACGTCGTGGCGTTAACTTAATAAAAATGGGTGAAATAGTAGCGACATGATTTTCTATTAAAATAATTATTAATCGCGTAAAAATTCTTGGTCGCTACAATCAGGTACCTGATTCTATAGAATTTTCGATGAAGAATATGGTAACATGAACCACATTTTCTTTTTTATGACTATAGGAAGGACATTTCTTATGATCGATGATAATAGACTTTTAAGTTACTTATTTTTATAAAATATGATTCTTTATTGAAGAATAAGACGAGAAAGATAAACAATAACTAAAAAAGGAATTAAGGAATGAATTCAAGTCTTTTGAATATTTTTATAGACTTTTTTAAGTGATTTTTTTTTTTTTTTTGGATTTTCATAGAATTGTATAAAATTAGTGGAAGTCTTTCGTAGAATTTTATAAAATTAGTGGAAGTGTTTCGTAACTTTCTTTAAATTTTTTATAGAATTCATACGACATTTAAAGAATTTCATTTAAAATATAATTCACTTGAATTCCCACAAAAAATGTGGATGATCAATCTTCATCCCTTCTGCAATGGAATAAAAAAATATTTTTAAAAGAATAAAAAATCAAATCACCTTAATTAGATAAATAAATAATCATAATATAAGACATATATTTAGATAACATTCAAAGCATTTTTATAAAAGAAATAAATAAATATCTAATGTTTATTATTATCAATGTTCTAAAAGGTGTAGTGCGTTGCGAGACATCGGAGTCGAAAATCAAGAATCACAAGTTTAGACGTGTCAATGCGAAAAATAAGCGCCATAATGTGTTTCGTATTTTTAATATTATTTTAATTATTTTTAAAACATTAAATATATATTTATATAAAAAATAGATTTAAAAAAAAAAAAAAAAACTCGCGTTTAGGCGGGATTAGGCGCGCCTAATGTGTGCCTAGGCGGGATAAATGCGCGTCTAAGCGGCAAAAAAATCTCTAACGCATTTTTACACGCATACCCCTGATGCGAGACGTTTCGTCCATGCCTTGCACTTAGGCGAGCCTAGACAGCGCATTAAGATGCATTTTCGAACATTGATTATTACTAATACGTTATAATTTTCAAAACTTTATCTTTATACTTTCTGCTTAAAAATTAGTACCCTAAATATTTTAATAAATGCCTTTAAAATCATTGACATTTTGGAAATCACATAACTTTTAGAAACTTTTAAATCATTTTAATTGAATACACTAAGATTTGTAGAGAAAGAGACTTCCAAAAAGTCTCTATTGAATACAAACTTTTAGAAAGCTTTGAAAAGTTTTAATTGAATATACATAGACTTTTCAAATCCTTGAAAGTCTTTATTAAACACACAACTTAAAATTCAATGGATAAATAATAAGAAAAATTGCACTTTCATCCTCAATCTTTACGGCCTGTTACTAATTTACAATCAACATTTTTTAAATGTCGGACACCTTATCCTCTCTTGAGTTTGGACTCACCAAGTGCACTTCAAAAATGATGATAGCGATGCTCATTTCAGACGCGCGTCATGTAATCAATCATATTTTCTGCTTTCTTATTACTTTTCTTTCGAAATATGCACCCAAAAAATTTATGACCTTCTTTGTTACAATTGAAACATCTTCCATGGATGAGTATTTGCATTTTTACCATTTTTTTTTTTTTTTTGAATCACCTTTAAAAGGAAACTCCAACTAACAGCTCATAAATCATATTTTTTATTAATAAATAATATTATTGATACAAATGTTGATTTGGTGCAGCTAATCTAGTAGGTTAAAATTATGTGTAGCTATTTGGAGATAGATTTTTGCCTACACTTGATTAAGATATCTAGACGTTCACAAGCCTTTCCAAGGTTTTGCCAGATTGACCAATGTTCTTCAAAATTTTCCATTGATTGCACAATATTTTGACTGCTCTGAGAACCTCCAACAACTCGAAATTCAGATGGATCTATCGAACGATTATTGCCAGTAGAGCTCGTGTTAAATGGGCAATCAAAAATGATGTTGCCCAAATCGTCTTTTTCCAAAGATCGAACAATGATTCCAATTATCTTCTTGGATGTCTGAAGTCAACCCAACTCGACTCATGCCTACCTAATCAATCGTGTAACTCCTTGAGCCAGGGAGGGGCTGCTGGAGAGCGACGACGGCTGCAAAGTTGGTGTTTGAGAGGGGACGATTAAAGAATGTCATTGTCACGCCCATCGCCATTAAAATATTGCCAAGTGTCCATCAATCTGTCAGGTTTGGTCATTGTCAAAAATGTTTGGATTTATAGCAATGTATCTTGTGCCATAAGTGGGTAGGGACCGGGCGAAAAATGCAGCACAAGACACACGGCTGTAGCTTATTTATTTTGTTAACTTGTGTAGGCTGTGGGGTTGGGTGGGTCCACTTCCCACCATTTTGTTCTCCCTTCTTACCACAATACCCTCAGCAATTGCTTGAGCTTTGGGTCGGTCAATGATCAACTTCTCAATCGCAATGAAAGAATTTGTATTCCATTATTCGCAAGTTGGAAAGCCGGTAGTTGGGCACTGAATCCCTTCGGCTGGAGATTACGGGTGTGTTTGATTACATGTATTTGCAAGAAAAATGTCACATCAAAGAAAAGATTTTCCACCTTTTGGTTCTGTTTGCTGCTAAGAAACTTGCAAGATTCTCGCCTATTTAAGCCCCAAAAAAGAGTTTGCTGATCTCTATGCTTTCACACACAAAATTCATTCAACGATTTATCAAGATCACAAGGAGAGGGTTCGAAGGATGTATATTTTGTTTGTAGGTGGGTTAAAGCTGTTGGGCATCATTGAGAAGAAACAAGGCCATAGAGACTCTAGGCTATAGGTTTTGCCCAATAATACCATTTCCACCATATGAGGATTCTCTATATTAAGCAGAAATTTGGTTCAATTTGCTTTTATAAAGTAGCGATGTTGAAGAAATTACTGAATTTTCTAATAACCCGACCCGGTCCGACTCGAAGAGACTCGTGTCGGTTCAATTTCAGAGGATTTAGAAATCGATTGTCCTGGGTTGGGTCGGTTCTTGGGCCAAACCCGACCCGACCTAAAGAATGTCAGCCCTAAATACAATCATGTTATGCACAACTTAAGTCATTTGCTTGAAAAATACTTTTTCACCATTTTGGTGAGAAAATTTACATGGAAAAGACATATTTTCATTTGCCTTTTCCATTTGAATCAAACATAACCTACGTGATGTTGGGTCGGAGTTTGGTGAATCAGCATATTGCACCTCTTGCTAAAGTATTTCGCAATTGATTTACCAAAAAGAATTTTTAATCTATTGAATTTTTTTGTATTTTTCTCATTCATATGAAAATAGGTTTTGGACTCCCTTCAAATTATAGACTGATGCTACTTGTTAACTAAAAAACTATACCATTTCTTAATGGATTAAATTTCACACTATCATTACTCTATTTTAATAAAAAAAGATTGTACTTCAATTTTATATTTTAATCATGTAACTCCATCTAATTCAGTCATTTGCTCCATAAAAATATCCACCTACAACTTGACAGGTGAACATTGGGTGGCAAGCGGGATCCAGTGGACTTCGCCTCAATGAGCACATATAATTTCCATCATCTAATTTTGTTACTTGGACCGACAAAAATCGACTACCCATCATGAGTAGTTCATTCTAATGAAGTTATACTTATTTCACGTTAGCAATACATGTAATAATCTTAACTTATTGATTGACACGTTATCAACTATTGTAATTGAAATTGAAATTGCACAACATTTTAAAGTTAGATTAAATTCTTATTAAAGCATAGTTACACATTTAACAAAAATTAAGGTGCATATTAAATTCGAGTGAAAATATATTTATAGCGAATTACCCAATTCTCACTGACCATTTGTTTTTGAAAAGCGTGTTGAAAAAAATATGTGCGTTTGAAAATTGAAATATAACATGAGAAAACGTAATTAATGTTTACAAATTACCCAAATTTCACCGACCATGGTATCTATGACTGGTCTTTTCTTTCAATGTCGGTCACTTTTGAATCTCTCTCTCCCTCAACACATTTTAAACTACATATTCAAAATAATTTACAAATAAATTCACAATTTTTTCTTATTTTTAACCGGCTAAAGAAGGGGAAATATATGCGCAATTAAAGTGTATGTTTGATAAACATTTTTTTTATTTTAAAAAGAAAAAAAAAATTAAAAAATCGTATGATTAAAATGTGGTTTAAAAAGTAATAAAAAATTTATGAGTTTGACTTTTTTGAAATGTTGAATTGATTACTGTAAAAAAAAATTGTATTTTTTATGAAAAAATTGATTTATCAAACTAGGCTAAATACAATACTCTAATAATTTTTCAATTATTAACAGGAGTTTATAAAAAATCGAAACGAAAGAAATTCAAAAACACCAGCGTACTAGTTACTTGATATCGGACGAACCGGTCAGTAGCCAACATCATTACCGGCGCCGGCAAGAAGCTCCGTGAGTAAAGTCATAGCTTTGATTTGCATTTTAAGAGCCGCTATATAATCAGTTGTTTCTTCTAGAAGATTCGGAAATGAAAGGCTCCGGCAGCCGGGAACTAAACGGCCCAAACTTCTTACTTTCCCCTGCAAAGACGGCGGCTTGTTCTTGAAAACCGGTTTCTTCAACCGATTATCGGAAGAAACTTTTGCTTTCTTATGTTTCTTATTGATGTGGGCGAGTCGTACACGGAGTCGACTCGTCATGATGGATCTGCTCCAGCGAGTTCGCCCCTTAGAAGAAACGGCCAGGACCCTATCGGCTGCATCGCGGATGGAATCGCCGGAGGAGGAGTCGCGGCGGCGGATGCGGAGGAGGGCTTTGACGAGTTTGGTTGAGTAGTTTTTTGCTTCTGCTTCGGTTCTCCATCTGGGCCGTTCTGTATCGGCGGTGGGAATCTCGGCTTCCGTTTCATGGCCGATTTTTCTTCGCGTTTTGGGCGATGATTTGGTGTTTGTATCGGGATTACTAATAGATGATGATGCCATAGTCAAGTTGAGATTACTCTCTTTTATTCAATCGCTGTGGGGGTGGGAGAGAAAGGAGGAGGAGGAAGAGGCGGATAAAAGGCTTTATGGGAGGAATGGAGTTGGAGTGGCTACGGATGGATTAATCGTGGGATGTTGCAGAGAAAATGTGGAGTAGAGGGGGAGATTAAGCCATAAAGGATTATAAATATTGGAAATTTCAGATGATTATAAATTATAAATATTGATTATAATCAAATAGTCGAATATGGGCTAAATTTCGATTTTAATCTCCATCAAATTTAGTGATGGCAACGGGGCGGGTTCGGGCCGGGTCGCCCGACACGTGCCCCGCCCCGCGAGAATTTTTCAATTCCAAACCCGCCCCGCGACCCGCGAATTTCGGGTCGGGGCGGGTTCGGGGCGGGTCAACCTACCCGTCCCGTTTAATTTTTTTTAATTTTTTTTTAAATTTTTTCGGTATTTTTTTTTATTTTTTTCCTTATTAATTTTTATTAATTTATTTAATCGGGGCGGGTTCGGGTCGGGACAACCAAATCCGTACCCGCCCCGCGACCCACCCGGTTCGAGGGAAGTCGCCCCATACCCGCCCTGCCGACCCGTGGGGCGGGTTTTTTTCGTCCCATTAGGGACGGGTTCGGGTCGGATTTTTTTGCCATCTCTAATCAAATTGTACCTATATTTTCCATTGATCTAAATTTTGAATAATACTAAGATGTGGGATTCGACTGGAAAGTCTATTTTTAACCGTTCTCTGATTATTAACAATTGTTTTCAAATTTGCAAATTTTTTATTATATAAAGAGAGATTGGTGATAATTATTTTGAAATTTTCAAACTTCCGATTAGGGAAGAGAGTTTTGAAATTTTTGTAAATTAGAGAAATTTGATATATGTTAGAGAGAAGTCGGGGGAGATGAATGATGGAGAAAACGATTCTAGGTCAAGACAAATAACAAAATATATGGACATATATGATATCTCTTTTTAACTTGAGTAGAGGTCATGATTTTGTGTCATTATTGATGATCAATTCATCTATGAAGAATATGTTATCTATATTTGTCATTATTGATGATCAATTCTTATCTAAATATGATGAAATCATTAATGATACAAAATAATGTTACTCGAAATTTTGGATTGTGATCAGAAAAACAATGTGTAGAATTAATCTTCAATAATGCGTATTACCACTGTTATACTCATTGTTTTTAAACTCGAGCAGGATTGGTCAGGTCGAGAAGAAACCTGCGATCCGGACAAAAATCGGGTAGGGTGACAATTAAAACTAGGTGTGGGCGTAGTTCCATATGTTTTAGATTCCGAGAGAATCGAACCGAACCAATACTTTTGAAAAAAGAACCGTTGGTTCTTTTTGTATGAGAAGAATCGAACTGGAACCGAACCGTTCCATTTTTTTTGTTCTGGTTCCGATTTCCTAAACTAAAATTTTCTAATTTAAGCATTGAAGCGATGATAGATTCCGACTGGTAAGAGTTTTAAGATGGTAAGGTTATCGACTTTTATCAATATGCGAATACAACAGTCATATTTATCCTGCATTGACATCAAAATATTCACTCACTTTCAGACAGTAATGTATCTCCTCATCCGCGTTGCGTTTATGTGCTCCTTAAAAAAATTCTTCAATTTCTGCTCATAGTTCTCCACCTTCTCAGTGAACAGTCGCACAAGTCCAACAAATCCTTGAAAACAAGATAACAACTAATTGTAAGATGGAGAGTGAAGATTTATTGTTTGTTGATTTTTGAAGAACTGACAGCTGAAGGCTTGAAGTTAAACGATAGAACTCGTGAAAGAAAAATAATTTTTGATCTATGATTTTTTGTTTATTACTTGTTTTGCTTATAGTTATTTTAATGTTGAATAAGTCAATAGTTGTTTGAGTAATTAATAATGACTAATGGATCGAATAACATGCATAAGATTAAAAATTGATGATTTTTTTATAAATTTATATTTTAAAAAATCGTGTTTTGTATTATTGATTCTGATTCTTGGTTCTGGTTTCTGGTTCCCGAATCGAAACCAAAACCGAATGGTTATTGATTTTTAGAATCAGAACCGTTTAAAATTTTTAAAAGAACTGAATCGGAACCAAATCGAACCGAACCGAACCATTGGTTTCGGTTCTTTTGCCCTGACCTAATTAAAACTCGATTTGGTCAAACTCGATCAATGACCTGGATCTATCCCGGAAATCCAATCAACCTGGATTCGAGTTTGACCCGAGTTTTACTTTCTTTCTTTTTTTCTTTTTCTTTTTCTTTTTTTTCTTTTTGTTGATTACTTTTAACATTTTTACATTATTTTAATGTCCGACTACCTTGTTGAAAAAACATTGGCTACATGACAATATTGTCCAATAAACGGCCTGAATTTAAAAGTTTGTGATAAGATATTACATATAATATATCTAACTATTATCATGATATCATGGTGATTAGCATTTGCCCACTTTACAACGCTGTCCAATAAACGAAATGAATGTTAGAATTGGTAAAATTTACTTTGTATTCACTTTTTTCGTTCCGTAATTATTTCGTCCATATGAAAAAGATCTAGTGTCAATCGCTGGCACCGTTATAGTACCAATGACAAGCACATGTGCTATGACCTCATCTGTATGTGGGGACCACAACTGTGTCTATCGTTGGTACCATAACGATATCAGCGATTGACATTGGATTAAAATTGTTCGTCCATATTCAATTTTTATCTTTTCTCCCGTTTCCAACCTTTCATATATATATATATATATATATTGATATGCCTCTGTTTGGCTAGATTTAAATTGAAATTGAAATTATTTGATTGATTTATTTGCATTTTCTAGATAAGACGTGAGGTTAAAAATTGAAAAGAGAAAATGTGGATAATTAAAAAATAGTATGAAAAATTGTGTAAATAATTTTTGTGTCTTTTTTGTCTTCTAATGAAATAAATTGCAAATTAATTTATAAAAGAATGAAGCCTATATGTCGTCGTTATTTTGAAATGTTTGGTATTTTATAGGTAAAATTTATAGCTAAAAAGTGATTTCGAAAAATGTGTGTCATTAAAAATTGTAATGATTATAGCATTTGGTTATAAACATTTTAGCTTACTTTTTACTTGGTACAAGTTAAATCATGCCTAAGTCCCATAAAATGTGTTAAAATTAGAATGAGAGTGTTCAAATAAAAGAGTGTTTTTTTTTTTAGTAATGCATATTTCATTGTAGCTTAATGAGCTCTCAAAT
The DNA here is from genome assembly GCA_963555705.1 of Ligustrum vulgare. Lineage (NCBI taxonomy): Eukaryota > Viridiplantae > Streptophyta > Magnoliopsida > Lamiales > Oleaceae > Ligustrum > Ligustrum vulgare. Next base: position 32,150,187 of record OY743186.1, on the reverse strand, counting down.
GCCATTAAACTAATTGACAACTCAAATAAGTTATTAATACCAAGAAAAATATAACGATTTGGTCTTGGTGCATTGCTCCCCATAGTGGGGTTTCTTGATTTATTATTAATATTAATTGTACAACATCCATCCACACATGCTTATCCAAATTAACAATGATTATAATAGCTATAATGTGACAGCCAAACAATCCCTTTGTTTTTTGTCATCAACAGTTGGTTTTTGGTAATTATGTCATTGACTTGCTAACAGCCTCATATTTCTATCTTATCATAGAACACAGCTTCAGCTTCTAATTTTGGCCTTTTCCCGTTGGAAATTATTGAGAAGAATGTTTTTCTGTTAATATACACGTACATACATATGTGTATGCTATTTAATTTTCACCTAAGTACGGTGCTTAAAAGATCACAAGTCATAACCCACATATATATATAAATATACATATATAGAGTCACGTAATTATCTACATAATTTTAAATTACGCAATTCAAATAAGATTCGGACAACCACTTCATTGAAAATAAAACATGACTAATCTTGATGCATTTGATTAGTATTTTACACCTTTTAAAAGTAGATATAACTAAAAAGTGAAAGGAAGTTTTGGGTTTATAAGATGATGATGGATGATGTCCAACCAAACACACATACAGATATAGAATATTGACCAAAGGAGGCCCACAAAATTATCATTTCTATTGGTTGTTCTTTCATCATTAGGAAAAAGTAAGCTCTAGCGAACTTTTAACTGAGCCACATGTTCTATAAGTGAACCAAAAAATATATCTTGAAAAATAATAAATTAAAATTAATTTGTTTAACAATAATAATCTCATTAAATGTTCATCTCGAATTACAAGTGCCAAGCATGTACACTTCAACTGTATATCTATCATCTATACCAATTATACATCCAGAAAAGTTATGGTGCCCATAACATCTCCCCACCCGCCCATGTGACGGGTGGGAATTGACTAGAGGTGTGTGGGCTCCACTGCCTTAGCATTTGGGTGTATGCATCTATAATCTATAAAGAAAGTGTGTGCTTGCCTATGCAAGTGAAAACTAAAACAATGTGACATCCTCACTCAATATTATTGCACAAATCTGTCTATCAGTTTGTATTTACTACTGTAATATGAATCAGAAGCATTTTAGCGGAAATTTATATACGTACTCACAGTCATTGAGCGGCCATAGCAGTTAAGGTGTCTGTGGAAGTTTTAGGTTTCACGTCATATGGAAGCGTTATCTCAACAGGGGCAGCATCTGGAATAACCTCTTGAAAAGGTACTTCGAAGGTCAAAGATTGGTACAAACAAACTTCATCTTCCTTGCAGTAATATACCTGTGAAGCATGCAAAATATTTCATAGCATCCTTATTAACTATCTCATATAAAATCTTAACTCATTGAAATCTTGATAAAAGATTCATCCTTTATGTGCAGATCAGATTCATTTTTTGATCGGAGATTTGACACTCGCACAATTTCACAAAATGGATAGCAGCAAGATTTAAACCATGTCTTTTACCTGCCTGTGGTATCGTGTTAACTGTTAACAATCAAATATAAAAAGCGCTTAAACTGTTAGGGAGGGATCACGTTTATTCATATAAATCTGCGTCTTGTCTAATGTCTGTTCGCTCATTTTTCTCCCTCCATGACACTCTCTTCCCCTTTCAATCCCACAGACGTGCATATACAAGCAGGAACACAGAGAACAAGCATTGTAGATTTATCTAAGCTTACATTCAAAATTCGAATGGGTATAACGAGGCCAAATTGAGTGGAGACCTAATCCATTTCTTTAACTAGAACTAAGCCTCACTCCCTATTAATTTGGGGCTGGCTACATTAATCATCATTTTCACTACATTCTGTTTATTCTTAGCAAATCTTCTTACATCATTAGCAACTCACATTTAGAAGAGTGACACGATGTAGGTAAATCTAGTCACAATAGGGAGGCTACATCAAGAATAACATGATTTGAAAGTGGTAATAATTGAGCGGGCTGTTTTAGTTTCTAGCAACTTCAAAAATTTATTTACTTAAGGGAATAGTGCAGATTATAGTCTAAACCTCTTTGACATCAACATTTAATTGCAGTGGTTCTTTGGAAAGATCACTCTGCACATCATTTGTTTGTTCACAAAGCCTTGTACTTATCCCAAGCAATATTAATAACCAGAAAGATACTTCACCTTGCAATAAATTCTACTCATGGAAGATGATGGGGATGATCTTTTGAATTGTACAACTGCATATCCTTCAGGGCTGATGTTCCCATCAACCGGATTAAGAACAGCAGAATTTTCTGGCTCAACTTCTACACTGAATTTACTGCGTGCTTCCTGCATATGATACTAGACACCATTACTATCTGTGAAGTAAAAACGGTGCACAGAATCATCACACGGTAACGCAAGAAATTCAGAGAAAGAAAACCCCAGTACCAAACCAAAATGCAGATAGAGAAAGACAGAACCTTCGAGAAGTGGTAACCCTCTGGCACTGATATCTTAAGACATAATTTGCCCTCATTGGATGAAACACCATTAACTTTGACAGTCTGTGTGTCAGCTGTAGATCTCCTTCTAAGACGCCTCAAAGATTTGGATTTTGATGCTGGAGCTTGGACTCCTTTCAACTCCAAAGTAAGAAGTACAGGTTCTTCCTTGCTCAGGTCTAAGTACCTGATTACGCTGTTGTTTGTATCGGCTATAAATAATCTACCTAAAGTATGTCAAGAGACAATATAAGCATAAAGTTCTCGTAGTTCTTCATACAGCATTATCTACCTCATCTGTTAGAGAGGGGGCGCATATATTCATTATATAGTAATCTTCAACACAGCCCCTTGTGAACATCAGGTTTATTTTTTTTATATTGTGTCCTCAACATAAGACTTGAAAAGGAAGGGGTGAAAAAACTTAATCAACAATTGGAACATTGATAGCTTAAAAAATTTATGGGCAATGAATTTAATGCAATATATAAAACTGCGTATATGAAATACCATACCATGATGGGATTGTGCATCTATGACTTATCTATAGGGAATAAATGGAATTAACCAGATAGAATTTGAATGATAAAGAAAGAAAAGTATACCATTTTGGGCTTCGACAATTCCTGAAGGCTCTGAAAGCTGCAAAAGCAATAGTGTCACAATTGGTATTCCAAGGTAGTAGGTCAAAACAAACCCCATAACATACTTTAATGGGAGAATGTTTTATATAAATACATCCGTTTCATATTATATCAATCATCAAACAACAGTTTTGCACGAATGCAATTATGAGCATGTTTTCAAGATCGTCATGATTTGAAACTAATGAGTTGTCTTGAACAGTAGAATTTCTTTGTGGAATCATATTGATAAGAGAAAAGCCTTCTAATTTCAATTGTAAAGAAAAAATCTAATGGTTTGTATCTGGGTGATCTATTATACATCTTGAAACACATCTAGGTGGTCTATTATGCATATTGATGTTACCTCCTTTTCTGTATGTATTATAATCATTGAGCTTTGAGTATTTTGGGTTACCAAGTAGCCAATATTGGATTAAGAATGCAAGATTAGAGAACCAATATTTAGGACCTTCAATCCATACAGATATAACTAAAAATAGTTTCCTTGAACATTCTAGTTGGAGATCCTAATACCATTCTGTGAGAAGGAATGGAGAAAAGGAAGCAGGAGTAAGATTGAAAGAGATTGCCTACTTTAAGACAACTTTGAAGCATTTTTAATCATCTGAACATAACTGTATCCAATTTGAACATTCACTAGACCAAGTAACTAGGTTGGATTTTACGGAGTTTGGTTGTATATGGTAAGGGAAATACAAACATTTGGCACGAATGACCATACAAACGACATGCTATACGATAAGTACAGGTTTGGTTCACAGTGATGGAAAACACTTCACACAACTATGAAGAAGCTTAGAAATAACTTCTTTTTCTTATCTTATCTGGTCCTATTCAATTTAGCATACCAAACATGCATAACTATCCTATAACTAAAATGCCTAATCCGCCTCACTGCACATCACGCCTAAGGGAGATAATGCACGTCAATGTCTGGCCAATGCGTAAAAATGCACTATACATGACGTGGCGTGAAAGGCACGCATAGTGCATATGCGAGCCAAGGCGCTCATTTTAGAACACATCTTATAATCAAGCAACCTTGTAGTCACAGCCCCCCCAAAATGTACTGTTAACCATTGCCTCTCCAACAGTTTACAGATATTCTTGTCTGCATAGCTTATTTTCAAATTAATTTTAAATGACAACAGATAACTTTTTAATCCGTGTTGCAAATCTGTAATACTCTTTCCCTTGTTGAATAATTTACATTAACTCTGCACAATTATTAGCTAGGAACTCTATTTACACATAAATCTACAATAAATACTATCTATTCTGTATTGAATTTCACGTCTGTGCACAATTGAACAACTACAAATCGAGAACAAGTCTATTTACATACGTCTCCAGTTTGATGTGTGACATGGGACTTTAGCATGAGACATGAGTCTAAGTTTGAATAGGCGAAAAACTAAATCTAGTTTACATTGACAGGGCTAAAAATTTCACGTGTGGAGGGTCTTGTTTAAGATAGTAAATACTAATTTGAAAAACATGAAAGGAAATGAAGACATTCAATTTGGGAAGGATTACTAAAGGAAAGCACAAGAGTTGCTTCTAGAAACTTTCTTTGACCCAATCAGCAGATATCCAGTGATAATGATATCTCAACCGTTTCAGGAACCATAATCACAAGAAGGTTTTTACTATACGACCTTCCCCTCACACTTCTTAGTCTAATAAACCTAATTGATAGAAATTCAGACATGCATTAAGACTTCTTCAACTTTTCGTGAACAACTTAAATTTTTACACAATCCAAATAAGCAAATATCAGTTTTGTTATTCAATAGAACTTTCAAACATGATATATATATATATATATATATATATATATATATATATATATATATATATATATTCTAAATAAATCTGAAGCATGTTATCACATCTTTTCCCTAAATTAATGATGTTTGTTGCATCAGAATATTTTATATATATACTCCATCTGTATATCCCATTTATGTAACATCTTAATATCACTCAAAATCCTACCCTAACCTTCAGCAGCATTTTATGGAGGATTCTGCCATTGAGAAATTTGGAACCATGATAATTTTCTACGTAATCAAACCAAGTCAATCATTCATAGTCAACATGACTCCAAGATAGCATAAGAAAAGTTGATGATAAAAAACTAAAAATTATACAAACGTAGGTAAAAAGTTGGAAAAGCCTTTTCCAACCTGCGCTGCTAGGGCCATTCCATCCTTGAATCCAGCTTTTCCAGTGCCTGCTAAGGTACTCACTCTTTTACTAGTTGGATCCAGCTTCTTAATCTGAAGTAAGCATCAGAAAGTAAACTCACTTGAATTAAATTATTGTAGTTGCTACTGTTCCAAATTTAAAGCAAATAATAGGCTACATTTCTATTGATGCCTTAAAACTATGAGAGCTTTGTACCAATAAAGTACTTTTGGACCCACGTGTAGAAAGTATCATATTTTCATTTCATTATATAATCACAATACCTTGTGATTGTAAGAATCTGCTATATAAATTTGACCATCCTTTCCACAAAAGACACCTAAAGGATGTTGAAGAAGAACTTCAGAGCCCACACCATCCTGGTCTCCAAACTGCAAATCGAGCACAAATATGTAAGAGATGATATTTTATTTCCACCGGGTTAAATGATGAATCTAATTTTATTTGGGAGCATAAATACCCTAAACAAGTTGTCTGAGAATACTGGATCACCCCCAGCAAGTAATCTCGATCCACCTGTTCTTAGATCAAGTGCTCGAACGGAACTACTCTCACTATCAGCAATATATGCTTTCTTTAAATCTATCGAAGCACAAATGGCCGGGAATTAAATATGAACTGGAAATAACTTGAAGTATATTGCAGCTAGTGACTGACCTGGTAACTTCAATTGTTACAATACGTTACTACTTACCAGGTGATAATGAAATTCCAGAGGGTTGTGCAAATGAAGTGCTTCCAGAACTGTATCAACAGAGAATAGAGAAGCCCAAATGAAAAGAAGAATACGAATTGGGAATGGAAAAGGTTACATGATGAAAGTCCTTTCCCCACCACAATACTCTAGTATAGTGCACACACGACATTTTCACCAATCAAATATCAAATATAAAGAAGAGTAAAGACTTAGAGCTTCACTTCCCAATACTCAATTATCCCTTTCAGCTTCTATAGTAGGCCACTTTGTCCCATGATTTTGGAGTTTGCAATCTATTGTAGCATGGATAAAGTTTATGTAATATAAGGTTATAAATATATGATTCACATCTACTCATGTATAGTTACTCAGACCCCTTGTTTTGGACAGTGTCTAATTGATATACGCACTGAGTCTATTAACGGATTACTATCCTATAATACAAACTTTCAGCTAATTAATGAAAACCGGGAAGTCAACAATTTAGTTTAATATAAAAATATCTCAAGATGTGCTATCTAAATCACAAGCTTGTCAATAGATAAAAAACAATGTTGAATTATCAAAGTGCATCTCTTTCGGGATTTTATAGTTTATTATTGTTGTTTGGTGGGTATAAATGCAGTAGGTCTGCAAATTCATTTATCAGGAACAAGTACAAGATTAAGGCCCTTAACAATATACACTTGTGAAATGTTTGTTATGAGCATCAGCCTCTAAAATGGAGATGCACTCATAGCTTGAAACCAGAAGGACTCATATATTTCTGGTTTCTAAATGAAATTCATTGCGGGAGAGAGCCTACATTCCCCTCTGCATTAGAATTATTGCATCTGATCTTGCCCTTGACCAGGGCTTCATACAAAATATAACTAATACTGTTTTTCATTAAAAATAAAGAGCAAATTCCTAGATACATGCCACTTGCTGAACTCATCCTACTTTAAACATTAAGAACAGAGGGTACAGGGTTCAAATAAATGAATTTCAAAGAAGTGTAACCCACCGATGGAAACGAACTTTAAGTATATAAAGTTAGTTTATATTATAAAGCTAAAACTGCTCAAGCACGTGTAAATGGTAAATCTAATTTAAAACTGTTGAAATGTTGAATTAATATTGTAAGGACCAAGATGGTTGTTTAGAATAGTGTAGGGACTAGTAGGCAATTATGTGTTTTAGGTTTTCTATTTATAGCTTACTTTGTAACACTTTCATTATCAAGTAATACAAGAATATTTTCATCTTCATATTTCTACATGGTATCAGAGCAAGTATCGATCTTGGCCTAGGTTTCCGGTGAAATTCCGTTCTCCGGCGAGCGGCCGCCGCCGCTCGTCCGGCCAAGTTGTTCATATTTTATTTTATTTTTTGTCAATCTTCTTCTTCCTTCAGCTCGTGACTCTCAGCCTTTGTTATCTGAGTCTCTGCTGCCCACAAATCCTCTATCCCCATCCTCTGAAGTATTCCCAGAAGGTTATGCTACTACATGCTGGAGTACCTGGACTGCAGCAAACTTCAATCACCGGGTGAAGAAGCTGGTTGCTGCGCGTCTGGTGCGGGAGAGACTGCTGCAGCATGCAGGTTGGTGGCTGCTGAGGTGAACACACTGCTGTATCCATTTTTCTGCTATCTGCAGGCTGACTGTTGTTAGAACAAGGGCAGCTGGTGATTGTTGCAGCTGAATTAATTAACTGCTATTGCTGGAGGTAGAAACCCGTGCAGTTGAGAGAAGAGCCAGACGGAGCATTTGCTGACTGCTGATGCTTGTGATTGAAATTACTTGATTGCTACCCAACCCTCCAGCAGACTGAGAGACATTAATAGAGGTTACCGACATGGGATTTGAAGAATGCAATGTTGCGAAGTAAGGCTTATTTACAACAAATCCATCAACAGCAGATGGGGTCATGAGTGCTTGGACTGGAGCGGCATTTGGTGTTGATGATTTTCCAAACAAAAATATTTGGCCCTTATTGGGTTGTCTTCCCTGTTTCCGAGGGAGAAGAGAAGCAGAAAAGAGGAGAGGAAGAGGAAAAAAAAAAAAAAATTCCGGCAATCCTGCGGCGGCAGCGGTGGTCGCCGGCGATGGCGGCGACCTCCGGCGATTGCGGCGCCGGACCTCCGGCGATGGCGGCTGGCTGAAATATTTAGGGTTAGGGTTTGGAGATAAATGAGGTTATTTGGTTTTATTTGTTGACTGGGCCTTGCATGTGGGCCTTATTTGCTGGTTATGATTTGAAGAGAATTTGGGGCTTTAAGATTTGAGATTGGGCTGGTATTTGGAGATCTGGGCCCTTTATTTATATTGGAGATGGGCTTAGATTATTTGGTTTGAGCCTTGCATATGGGCCTTTATGGATTGGAAATATTGGATTATTTATTGGTCTTGGTTTGGACCATTATTGGGCTATCACATGATAGTTTTCAAGTTATTTTTACATTTTAATCTTATATTTTCCAATAGTTTTATCCAGCTCCACAATCTTCTCAAAAGTGCAAATTGGTCCTTCAACTTTTCAAATATTACATTTCAGCCCTTCAACTTTCAAAATTCAGAATTCAGCCCATTATCCTTTTATTTTATCTGTTTTAGTCCCTCTACTTTCTGGAAGTTCATTTTCAGTCCTGAACTTTCAATATTCTCATTTTTGGTCCTTGATTTTTCAGAATTTGCATTTCAGTCCCTGATCTTTCATTTTGTGCAATTCAGCCCCTAGCTTTTCAATTTCACTATCTTTCTTGGTGTCTTTTTGTTAACCTTTTATTCGTAAGATCAGTTCCTTTATTAGGTCGACCTGGTGATCGCCTCTTGACTGGTTTACGTCTCTTTATGTTGGCTTTCCTTTGTGTCCGGAGTAAGGATTTTCCGTTATTTACGGGTTGTGGATTTTAATGTATCCAAGTTGATCCTTCGTTATGGCATCGTCTAAGAAGACTATTGAAATTGGAAGAAGGGGTAGCACTTTGTTATTTACTTGAAGTTGTTGTTCAAGTTTGTTGTTTACATTATTTTCAAGTTGATGTTTATCTATGCATCAACTTGAGGGGGAGTGTTGAAATGTTGAATTAATATTGTAAGGACCAAGATGGTTGTTTAGAATAGTGTAGGGACTAGTAGGCAATTATGTGTTTTAGGTTTTCTATTTATAGCTTACTTTGTAACACTTTCATTATCAAGTAATACAAGAATATTTTCATCTTCATATTTCTACAAAAACAAATAAAACTGGAACTGGAACGTGCTTGGTTATGATTCACACGCAAGAAATACACCGAAAAATGCATAAATGGGAAGAGCTGTTACCTCGAGCCGTTCAAATTTCTTTCATAACCGTCACCACTAAAAGCTTTTGTAATACCATCTGAAGTATTATGTTCCCAGACCTGATGCTGGCCAGCCATGGCCAGATAAACAATTTCATTCACGGGATCAAAGCAAAGATCCCAAGGAGAATTGAGGAGCTGAAATATCACAAGGAAGTGTTAATGATATCTACAGATTTTGCAGTCTAGTTAATTTGCTTAGATGGCAAGATCCTGCCCATTCTAACTGCTATCCTCCATTTAGAAGTTGCCCCTATATTTAAAACATTTGATGTCCATGGGTCTATTCTTAAATTTTGTTGCTCTATATCTTGCCTGAGTGGTTCCTGATCCGCCACCTTTGTAGTCAGAACCTTTGGTTCCATTTCCAGCAAGTGTTCTCACCATCTCGTCAACAAAATCAATCACCCTACAGTCAAAGAGGTTTAATTCATTATCAAGATACAACTATATTTATGTTCCATAATAAAGCTAATTCTATCCATTCTTACGAAAGTGATGATGTAATGTTTAAATCTAGAGTGAAAAGAAAAAGACGACGTGCTTTATTTTGACCTTCTCAAGATACTCAAATTGGAAACTGATGCAATGAAGGACAGAAAACACTATCATGCTGGTTCTCTTAATTTATAAAGGAAGGAACAAAATATTTGTTGAAAGATATATACAAACAATTAAATTTTTTCCAATTCCTAACATCTTAAACTTTTAGGTCAAGTGGTCAACATAGTATGTATAGAAGCAAACTGAAGTCCTGAGTTCAAGTCTCTCCAACGTGCATTTATGAAAATTCCACGTGTTTGGCCTTTGATTAAACAATAAATCCAGCCTACAAGTAAGAGGGTGTATTGAAGTGTAGACTCCTTTCTCTAACAATTTTAACGTTTACACTCGGTGGTTCAAATATTACAATGGGCAGAAACCATATAAATAATAACATTAAACAAATCACTCAAAAAATGCCTTGCACTGAACGACTAAGATGTTGGTAGTCGCTGTAAAGCACATTCTTTAATGGGGTGAAATTTCTACTACAATGTAGAAATATTTGAAACCTGTAATAGAATATGAATTGCGCATACATTTTTCTTTACTCAAGTATCCAGTCCAGACAATCAATACCTCAAAGCATGGTTTTCAGTGTCTGCTACATACAGGAGATTTTTTTTTGCATTATAAGCAAGACCCTACAAAAACATAAATATAATAATTTATTCCATTTTAAAAGTCGCAGACCATGAATAATTGAATGCACTGAGGGAAGGAATTTTTTTTTTTTTTTTATAGGAAACTTTTATTCATGATATAAACGATAATAATTACAAGACCATGTGGATAAGATATCCACTATAAAAAGCACAATAAAAAACCACTCATGGCCGTTAACCGAAAGGAAAAATTAATAGTTACTTGAAACTATGACATCTAAATAGCTTATCGGGTTTAAACACAGTAAAAAACTCTCCCCCGCTTAATTTCCTTGCTGCCCTTCCCCATAAACCTGTGAGAAACATAATGTTATCCCATAAATCTTCTATCGATCGTTCAGTGTTATCAAAAATTCTCCGATTCCTCTCTGTCCATATAGTCCAAGCTGATGCCATCACAATCAGCTTCCACAGCTCCTTTTTTTTTGCTTCCTGTTCTCCCCAAAGTACCATCTAATAAGAATCAATTCAGTCCATTTTCGTGGGAATACTCCTGATTCACCAAACATACACAAAATTTTATCCCAAATCTTTTTAGCAATCTTATAATGAATTAGAATGTGATCAATACTTTCATCCGCCTTCCTGTACATAATACAATATGGTGGTAATAAACACCAAAAAGGCCTTTTCAATTGTAACAAATCACAAGTGTTTACTTTCCCCAAAGAAACCAACCGAGCAAAAACTTTGATTTTTTATGGCACCACACTCTTCCAAATGAAATTAGATTGAGGGAAACTAAGTTCACACGAGGATTTAAGGATAACATTCAAAAAGGATTTGCATGAAAAAAGACCCGAGAGGTGACCTATCCAAACTCGTTTGTCCAAAGAAGACGGATCAAGATGTGTAGTTTCAAGAAGATTTAAGAGGGATATGAACTCCTCGAGATCTCTATCATTAAAATTCCAGGAGAAGTGTAGGTTCCAGGTCGGGTTTGAGAGAGGTTGAAAAGCGATGACGTCAGAAATAAGGGATTCTTTGTTTTTGGATAATCGAAATAGGCGGGGAAAAGAGTCTTTGAGTGTTTGTTGGCCCAGCCACTTATCTAGCAAAAACCTGATTTTATCGCCCTTTCCTACTACCAATTTGGTGTTTTCCACAAAAATATTCCAAGCTCTTGCAATAGATCTCCACGGTGCTCGCATAGTGGAGTTAACTTCAATATTTGCAACCCAACAGTTTGAATGAAAACCATACCGACTACGTATAATGTTATGCCAAAGTGATCTGGTTTAATGGGAAACCGCCATAGCCATTTTCCTAATAAAGCCAAATTCTTGTGGTGCAAATTACCAATTCCCAAACCCCATATTTTTTTGGTTTTGACAACTACATCCCAATTGACTAAATGATCATTCGATCCCTCACCTCTCCCTTCACAAAAGAAGTCTCTCATCATTTTTTCTATCACCTTTACAACCTTCAAAGGCATGTGAAAAATTGACATAAAATACGTGGGGATACTACCTAGTACCGCTTGTAAAAGCACAAGTCTGCCTCCTCTTGATAAACAACCTTTGTGTCATCCTTCTAGTCTTCTAGCAACTTTTTTCATCACTGGGTTCCAAAAGGAGAAAGCCCTTGGATTCCCTCCCAAAGGTAGTCCTAGATAATTTAATGGCCAACCTCCTATAGCACAACCCAACTTATTGGCAATGTTTTCAATTCTCTCCTCCGATATATTAATGCCTATCACTGTGCTTTTTGCCATGTTTATCTTTAGACCTGTTAATTTTGAGAAAATATCCAAAATACCCATGAGAATTTTGAAAATGTCGTCCTTGTTCTCCAAGAAAAAAATACTGTCATCGGCAAACTGGAGGTGGGACACCCTTACATCGTCTTTACCAATCTTAAAACCTTCCAATTTCTCCATTTCACACGCCTTGTTCACCAATCTACTTAACACATCTCCTACTAGAATGAATAAAAACGGTGATAGTGGATCTCCTTGTCTTAATCCTCTTGACGCATATTGTTCCAAGAGAATGTTCATAAACTATCTAAAAATAAGGAAAAGAGAAACATTACCTGTGGCCGATTGAACATGGCATCATCGAAACTACCATCACGAAAACCCTCTTCTCCGGTGCTCCCAATTTGCATCATAAAGTTCCCAACCAGGTCAGTGACAACCTGGGCTCCATAAATGACAAAATAGTTATCCATGTCTGCTTAACCTTAAAAAAGCAAGATAACATACTTTTACTAGCATTAAACGGGTGCAAAACATGTGCGAATGGACCATAAAAAAAGATACTATACTAGTTTAAATATAGATCTGGAAATTGAAAAGATTCTGTGAAATATTAGAAATTTGATGGAATTTTCCACTAAAAATTCAAAAGTTGGAAAGACTTGACAGAAAGATGGTCTGAATTTTTTCTTAGATATTGATTTGATCTGAAGCTACAGGAAAGAGGATTGAGGTAATCTGATATTTGGATGGAAGTAGCTAAAACTCCTCCTAATCAGGCAGAGTCCTAAATATATTTTTATCCCACAATAAATGCAGTACAACATATGTCAACAACGTGTTGCAGAGAGAGAGAGAGAGAGGACCTACTATTCGGTTATGATTGCTATCTGAAATGAACAGCCGGTTGTTGAGGATGTCGACCTCCAGCTTACCAGGAAATTTTAAAGGGGATGTCAACAAACGAAGATCATTTTCTTTCTCCAACCGCAAGGGAATAGGTCTGCTATCCAGTAATTTCTTTCTACTATAGAAGAGAAGAGCTGCTTCGATCAAATTGTCAAGATCCTTGGAGAATTAACACACAGATTATTCAAAACCAATTTTCAGTTCTTGACCACATGATAAGAATTTTAGTAGTTACAAACTTTGCAAATAAAATGCAATAGGCCATCTACAAAGGGAAGAAGGAAATTTTCTTCCAAAATGCAGAAAAACTGAAACAATGAGAATGTTAGTCTAACTTTAATTCTAATAAGAAAACATACTTTCATCAGAGAAGCCCCCTCTTAGACAACTGATATCACACTAGACTGTATAAATTGGCTTCTAGGTAGGTAGAAATATTTTTTTATTTGACAAGGGTTTTACAAAGCCCCGCTCAGGCCAGGGGTTGGAAATGGGCTGGAATGGCCTGGTCAAGCCGGAAAACTGCATGATTCAGTCTTTTTCAAAACCTCCTCCAGAACTCTAGGGCTAAATGATTGGCCCAAGACTAAAGTATTTTAAAATTGTATACATGAATTGAAGGGGGAACGAAAAAGGCATTAAAACAGACTACGTATACACATGCATAACATATAACACGGGGGAGACACACTTGTCCTTTTCATTTCATCATACCCCTCCCCTCAAGACAACCACCACCACTAGCAAACCCAATTACATATTTTATCACATACAAAGCATCACCACAACCACAATTTATCTGAGTCTGGAACCGATAGAAAATAGGAAAATGATGAAAAGGATAAAAAGAGAAGGATAAGGTGGAAAGAAATAGAAGCGACTGAGGTGTGGGCGAAATTTTTTCCAAAAGGGAACCAACTAAGAAAGGGAAAGGGGGGAAAAAGGAAAAAGGGAAAGAAGGAGAAGGATAGGGTGGCAGTTTAGGCCAGTAAGCTTGGATGAGTCCCAAGACTTGATAGGCTCTGACTAAGCCGGGACAGATTGGTTCAGGGAATAGTACAGCCTGATCCAGTGAATCCAACAACCCAGCTTGGACCACAACTGTTTATCGGTTAGTGACTGGTCTGCCCTCCTTGCTTGAGACCTTGTGGCCTCGACTGATCCAGGCAGTTTTGAGACTGAAATTTCCTGTTTGCCACCCCCAACTTACACATCTGGAAAATTCCAATCAATTTATGTATATGCACTGGGATTTGTTCTATTTGTAGATACTAAGAGATAAGTAGACCTATATCCACAATGAGAAAAAAGAAATAAGCTTGAAGACTTGGTAAATTCTGCAAAAGAACCAGATAGCATTATGAAGTTTTAAGCTCTGGTTTAGTTGACATCATATGAGAAGTGAAGAAATAAATAAAACAAAAATGAGAAAAAAAGTTCTGCAGAACCTAACATATGATTAGTTTAACAAAGTGAGCCTTACAAGCTAAAGAATTGAAAAAAGAAAAAAAAGAAAAAAAAAACACAACTAGAGTGAGAAAAAGGAAATCTGTATAGAACTTTGAGTACCTTTCGGCGACCTTCACCCGATACTTGTGCAATCAGCTTGCCATTTGGCCCAACAATGGCAAATGTAGGCCATGAATTTATACCCAACTCTCGCCATAAATACATATCGCCATCATTGACAACCTAGGAATAAGAAAGTTACCAGTACAATTGACTAACAATAATTCTTCATCAATTTATCCTTTCATTTTAAATGTATTTTTCTGTGTCTGTGTCTGTCTGTTGTGTGAATACCCTGGTGGTCAATCATATGATCAGCTAATCAGCAAAAACATCCATCTTCAAAATGCTATGAGTTAAAATCTCCTATATTGCCAACTTTACATTCTGTTAGAATATTTTTTAAATACATCCAGTGATCAAGTCCAAAAGTAAATTACAACTTCCATACATCACGTAAATAAAAGCAAGCAGAACTTAATATAAATCACTATTTAGTTTTGGAGGTCAAATATTTGGGATAGATGGAGACTAAAAAGAAAAGGTTCTGTAATTTACTTACTGGATGAGAGATGCCATATCGTAGAACTGCATTGCGAATGGCTTCCAAGTCTTTCTCATTGTCAAACTTTGCAGAATGCACCCCTATAACAATAAACTGGGAAAAATAGCCACATATTAATTCATTGCAATGTCAGGTAAATTTTAAATATATGGGCACCCAAATAACTGACTATTGTATTATGGTAGAATTCAATTATCACGAGGCAACGTGTATGATGAGAACTCCCATATTTACACTATCTTGTGCAAGTTATATATTACTGCACCTCATGATATGACTCTGGTTCACATTTGTTTTCATTTGATTTTTCAAACACAAATAATGAGATATTTGTCCAAAGAGCCAATAACTTTGAAACAGTGTTTTCATTATTTGTTGGGGGCAACATAGAAGCTTAAAAAAAAAAAAGTAAAGAATTGTGGTGGCTGGATTGCTGATGCAGAATTAGCCAATAGCCAAGGAATACATGCTGAGCTTTGGATAAAGATCAAGAGAATTAAGATTGCCACAACCCAGTTCGTTTTCTCCATACCTTGTGTTACTACGAATCAACATGAGCCAATATTCAAAAATGGAAACTCTAGAATAAACCTTGATTATCTAGTTCGCAAGTTGCTCATCATGATAAGGAAGAGTGTTGGAACCAGTGTTATTAAGACCATACTAGACGAGCACGTTCAACTAGAAAAATAGGGAACTTGACCGAAATCCAATTAGGTCACAAGTAGGTTATTAGAAAATGGGTAAAATAACTGGTAAGCCATGTCAATGGACAGCTTTGCTGTCCATAAATTTAGCTATCATTCCTTTTATACATTGTATAGTTAGCATAATTGACAAAATATAATTAGGGTAGGATATCTTAGCAATTAGTTTCTTTCCATGTATAGTTTCTTGTAAATATTATATAATAGATGCAATACCCAGAGGTAAGACACCTCGGCCAATTTTCTCAGAATAATTTTGGACTTACGTTGTCATGGTATCAGAGCTTTTCTGAATTTTTTTCCGGTGAACCCAGTCCCATTTTTCTGGTTCTTTCGGTCGAGCCACATATTGTTACCAATTTGAGAGCACATCGCTCTGCTAAATCTATGTGGGATTATTTGAAGAAGGTTTATCATCAAACTAATGATGCCCGTCGATTTCAATTAGAACATGCGATTGGCATGTTTCAACATGGTAGCCTTTCCATCCAAGACTACTACTCGGCATTTCTGACTCTTTGGCATGAATATACTGATTTGATTACTGCTAATGTTCCTGAAGCCGCTCTTTCGGCTATTCAGACTCTCCATGAGACTAGTCAGCGTGATCAGTTCCTTATGAAACTGCGTCTCGAATATGAACCTGTTCGATCTTCTCTACTGAACAGGTCTCCGGTTCCTTCTCTCGATATTTGCTTTGGTGAATTACTTTGAGAAGAACGTCTTAGTACACAATCTGCTCTGGAACAATCTCATGGTAGCTCTGGGATAGAAAATGTGGCTTATGCAGCCCAAGGCCGCGGATCATCTCCTCACTCAAAAGGCTTGCAGTGTTTCTGTTGCAAGGAATATGGACATATAGCTGCCAATTGTACAAAGAAATTTTGTTCTTACTGCAAGAAGAAATGACATATTATCAAAGATTGTCGTCAACACCCCCAGAATCGTCAGGCCCAGGCACTTCAGACTTCAGTGATTGTCCCACCACCACCACCTTCTGCAGCACCGGGTCAATCCTCAGCAAATTACTGTACACCAAAAATGGTACAACAAATGCTCATTTCGGCATTATCGGCAATGGGTTTTCAAGGTAAAAATTCTACTAAACTCTGGTATGTAGACTCGGGGGCATCAAACCATATGACGAATAGTCCCACTGCACTATCTCATGTTAGACCATATGCTGGCCAGTCGTCTATTCAGACTACCAATGGCAGTTCTTTGCCCATAACTGCTATTGGAAATGTCTCCTCTCAATTTACAGATGTTTTCCTTGCACCTCAGTTTTCAACAAATCTTATCTCTGTTGGTCAATTAGTTGATAACAATTGTGCTGTTAATTTTTCTGGTGATGGTTGTGTTGTACAGGACCAGGTAACGGGGGAGCAGATCGCGAAGGGACCTAAAGTGGGGCGCTTGTTTCCACTATTTTGACCTATTCCTACTTTTTCTCTAGTTTCTTCTATTAAGTCTTTTGCTTGTAATAATATTCCTGATCTGGTTATGGTGTGGCATCGTCGTTTAGGCCATCCTAATAATCAGATCTTATCTCAAGTATTAAACTCTGGTTTTCTTCGTAATAAAGAATGTTCTTCTTTGTCTCTTGATTGTGTTCCTTGCAAACTTGGTAAAAGCAAAACACTTCCCTTTCCCTTACGGGCTAGTAGAGCTTCTCACTGCTTCGATCTTATACATAGTGATGTCTGGGGACCCTCTCCTGTTAAATCTCATGACAAATTTAAATATTATGTGACTTTTATTGACGATTATAGCAGATTTACTTGGGTCTATTTTCTTCGTTCTAAATCTGAGGTGTTTCGCGCTTTTACTGAATTTTTAGCATATGTTGCAAATCAATTTTCTACAACTATTAAGATATTACGAACAGATTCTGGTGGTGAATATCTGTCTACTGAGTTTCAGTCATTCTTGGCATCTAAAGGTATCATTCATCAACGCTCATGTCCCGCTACTCCACAACAAAATGGAGTAGCCGAACGCAAAAATCGTCATCTTCTTGATGTGGTACGTACTCGCTTGTTAGAATCCACTGTACCATTCACATTTTGGGTCGAGGCTCTGAAAACTGCCACTCACTTGATTAATCGTCTACCCTCTCAAGTCTTACACATGGAGTCTCCATATTTCCGCTTGTTTGCTAAGCAACCTAATTATGATAATCTTCGTACCTTTGGTTGTGTATGCTTTGTCCATTTGCCTCCTCATGAGCGACATAAATTATCTGCTCAATCTGTTCGATGTGCATTCTTGGGATATAATATGTGTCAAAAAGGATTTGTGTGTTATGATCCTACATTAAATCGCATGCGCATTTCTAGGAATGTTATTTTCTTTGAAAATCAATATTTCTTTCCTGTGTCTCCTGTGCCGTCTACCTCTACTGTAATACTCCCCTCCTTTGAGCAACAGTGCTTTGATTCCTCTCAAGTTAGTTCTCATTTCAAACCAGGGGTAGTGTATACGAGACGCTCCCGCACACAGTCTCTTCCGACGGCTCACCCGGTATCTAATCCTATCATGCACCAGAACGTGTCAGTGCCAATACCTCCAGCACCTTTGGTACGTCACTCTCCTCGAGTGTCAGTACCCCCGGATAGGTATGGGTTTACATCTACTTCAGCTCTTACTACTACATTGTCAAATTTTGATATTCCCACCTCATACTCACAAGCTGCCAAGCATGACTGTTGGCGACAAGCTATGCAGGACGAACTTGTTGCACTTGAAGCTAATCACACATGGGATATTGAGCCATGCCCTCCAACAATTGTCCCTCTTGGTTGCAAATGGGTTTACTCAGTCAAGGTTCGATCTGATGGAAGTTTGGATCGTTACAAAGCACGTCTTGTTGCACTTGGAAATAATCAGGAATACAGCGTCAATTATGAAGAGACATTTGCTCCCGTGGCTAAAATGACTACTGTTCGTACGATTCTTGCTCTTGCTGCTGCCAATGATTGGTCATTACATCAGATGGATGTGAAGAATGCTTTTCTTCACAGGGATCTTAAAGAGTGTATCTATATGAGACCACCCCCAGGGTTGTTATCGTCTTCGACCTCACACGTGTGTAAGCTTCGTCGATCTCTTTACGGTCTCAAACAAGCTCCAAGGGCCTGGTTTGATAAGTTTCGAACCATTTTATTACAATTCTCATTCAAGCAGAGCAGGTATGACAGCTCCTTATTCCTTCGGAAATCAGATACAGGAATTGTAGTTCTTTTGGTTTATGTTGATGATATTGTGATTACTGGCTCTGATTCTATTTTACTTGGCAAGCTCAAGATTCATCTCTCTGAGTCCTTTCATATGAAAGACTTTGGTTCTCTCACTTATTTTCTCGGTCTTGAGGTACATCGCAGTCCATCTGGTATTTCACTTAATCAGCATAAGTATGCTACAGACCTGGTAGCTAGTGTTGGCCTACAAGAGGCCTCCTCTGTGGATACTCCCATGGAGTTGAATGTCAAGCTTCGCAAAGAGGAGGGTGATTTACTTGCTGATCCCAGTTTATACAGGAAGTTGGTGGGAAGTCTTGTCTATCTCACGATTACTAGACCAGATGTTTCCTTTGCAGTACAACAGGTCAGCCAATTTCTTCAAACTCCTCGGCATCTTCATATGGCTGTTGTACGTAGGATTATACGCTATGTTAAGGGCACTACTGCCTGTGGTTTATTCTTTCCTAAAGGGAATTCTTCCCAACTTAACGCCTATAGCGATGCTGATTGGGCTGGTTGTGTTGATACCCGTCGGTCCATCACTGGTTGGTGTGTGTTCTTGGGTAATGCATTGATCTCATGGAAGAGTAAGAAACAAGACAGAGTGTCTAAGTCATCTACTGAATCTGAGTACCGTGCAATGTCTCTGGCTTGTTCCGAAATTATTTGGCTACGAGGTTTGCTTGCTGAGCTAGATTTTTCTACTACCAGTCCTACTCCTCTGCATGCTGATAACACAAGTGTTATTCAGATCACAGCTAATCCTGTTTATCATGAGCGCACAAAGCATATTGAAGTTGACTGTCACTCTATTCGTGAAGCATTTGAGGCACAAGTTATCACTCTTCCGCATATTTCCACTGAACTACAAATTGCTGATATCTTCACCAAAGCCCTCACCCGCCATCGACATTGCTTCTTAAGTAGCAAATTGATGCTTGTTGATCAACCGGCATCAATTTGAGGGGGGCTGTCAATGGATAGCTTTGCTGTCCATAAATTTAGCTATCATTCCTTTTATACATTGTATAGTTAGCATAATTGACAGAATATAATTAGGGTAGGATATCTTAGCAATTAGTTTCTTTCCATGTACAGTTTCTTGTAAATATTATATAATAGATGCATTACCCAGAGGTAAGACACCTCGGCCAATTTTCTCAGAATAATTTTGGACTTACGTTGTCAAGCCAAACGGTTAAATCTTAAACCGCTGAACCGGCCACGGTTTTCCAATTCTTACTAAAAAGAGAGAAAAACTCCAATAAAAAATATTTATTAAGTCCACCAGCTCAAATAATTTCACTCTCCATCCTCTTGACCATTCACACCATTCACCACAACCATTTGATAAGGCTTTTACTCTTTCATCCTAACAATTAATATCAATGCCATCGGTCACTCTTGATTATTTAGCTTTTCTAGGTGGTCCTTGCTAAAACCCAAAGGACTCCACATGTCCCATGCTACTCGGGTCAAAGTGTAAGCTGGTGATACTTTCAACTACTGGACTTTCACCATCTAAGCGCAATATCCGTGCTGCTATGCTTGTATTACTCTCCTCGTTGGAATTAAATCATCTAGCAAGTGAAAGAACAAGCAGATAATTAAAACAAAATTTTCGATCTCTAGAAAATCCTTTTATAAGTTACACCAATTATAAATATTAAACACCACACGTGGTTGTGACATATATTCATTTTTCTACAACTTAAAGGCATCATTTAGTTTGGACAAATTGGTGAAACTTTTTTAGGTGTATAAACAAGTTGCATAATCATAATGTTTTAGGAAGATATATGGATTTATATTCACTTAACCACCCGTTCGACCTAGTTGAACCTTTTAATCCTTATCATTTACATTCTCCAGGTTGATGCTAGGCCAGGTTTGGAATTAAAGCTCATAGTTCTTTCCTCTTTTGGAGAGTGATTTTATTTTATATTATGTAGGTTGTAAAAGATAAGAGTGATTAAATGGCTCGTCAACTCTACTTTTATTTCCTTTTCTATTATACATATCAAAAATAGAATAAATTAGACTCTCATTTTATTGAACCACTGAATAAAAATCTTAAGCTATTAGAGAGGGTCATAAGTATTTCATTTAAATTTTGTTTTAAACACGCCTCTCATGTACAGGCAGGATTTATTTTTTCCCATTTAACTTTTACATGTGCACAATCTCATTAATTGGGTGATAGCGAGACTTGAACCCACGTTATTTTGTTGCCCTAATACTATATTGAACGATTTGATCTAAAAGTTTAAGTTATTAGATAGGGCCACATGTATATTTTAATCTCGTCTTTAACACATTTTTTTACATTAGCTTATGTTCTCAGACTTAGAATTGAGAAAAGCAAAAAAGGAATGAAGACCTACGTTAATTGGAAAGGAATAATAAACCCATGTGCATATGTTCTCAACCTACAGAAATCCCTACTAACATAGGGTCCGTTCGGCGGCACCCTTTAATTTGGCTGGAAGACAAAAAAAAACCAAAAATTTAATTTACACAATTTCCCATACCACTTTTTAACCATCCACATTCTCTCTCTCCAATTTTTAATGACACATCTTACCTAGAAAATACAAATAAATCAACAAAATAATTTACATTCCATTTAAATGGGAGCCGAACAAAGCCATAATTCACAGAGTAAAAAAATTGACTACTATTTGAAGATTCTTGTGGAAATGGGAATCTTACTTTTTCATATTACACAACATGTAGATATACAAGATATATTACATATTATCATCTAGTCCCTAAACTCTAATAGATGTTGTATTGGTACAATAATTGCTAGAATAGTACACATAACTAAACATCTCAACACTCCCCCTCAAGTTGGTGCATAGATATCACACATGCCCAACTTGGATATCGATGTATAGAATGAATTACTAGCCACTCCATGTGTCATGATGTCGGCTAGTTGACTTGCGCTCTTAATATATGGAATCTCTATATTCTTGGAGTCGAGATTATCTTTGATGTAGTTCCTGTCAAGTTCAACGTGCTTTGTTCGATCATGTTGTACTGGATTGTTCGCTATCTCAATAGCTGCAGTGTTGTCACAAAAGAGCAACATAGGCTTACTTGGACCAAAACCAAGTTCAGTAAGAAGAATTTTCAACCACGTAAGCTCGGTAGTTGCATGATGCAAAGCACGATATTCAGCCTCTGCGCTAGATAGTGAAACCACGTTTTGTTTCTTACTTCTCCAAGTAACAAGATTTCCTCCAACAAATGAGACATATCCCGACGTGGATTTTCTATCCAATCTCGATCCAGCAAAGTCAGAATCTGTGTAACTCACAATGTCAAGATGATCACCTTTTGAGTATAAGATACCCTTGCCAGGAGAGGATTTTAAATATGCCAAGATACGATTAATTGCGCTCATGTGCTGTTCACTTGGGTTGTGCATGAATTGGCTCACAACACTTACCGCATATGATAAATCAGGTCTTGTGTGCGTAAGATAGATCAATTTCCCTACCAATCTCTGATATCTCTCCTTATTTGTAGGAACCTGATCTGGGTAGATAGATAAGCCATGATTCACCTCAATAGGTGTGTCTACAGGAGTACATGCTGACATACCAGTTTCTGCTAGGAGGTCAAGGGCATACTTACGTTGGGAAAGGACAAGTCCTTGCCTAGATCGTGATACTTCAATCCCTAAAAAATATTTTAGAGTACCCAAGTCTTTCATTTCAAACTCCCTCGTCAGATGTGCCTGAAGTTTTTCAACTTCACTGGGATTACTCCCAGTAACAATCATATCATCCACATACACAATGAGTAAGGTGATATCCTGTCCATCTCTTTTATAAAATAAAGTATGGTCAGCTAGAGTTTGC
Organism: Ligustrum vulgare; assembly: GCA_963555705.1. Lineage (NCBI taxonomy): Eukaryota > Viridiplantae > Streptophyta > Magnoliopsida > Lamiales > Oleaceae > Ligustrum > Ligustrum vulgare. Next base: position 32,127,076 of record OY743186.1, on the reverse strand, counting down.
TTAAAACCATACTTCTTCATTGAACAGCTCAACCTTCCAAACCATGCCCTTGGTGATTGTTTTAGCCCATATAGAGCTTTCTTCAACTTACACACCTTACCCCCTGGAGGGGTAAAACCCTTAGGTGGGTCCATATATACTTCCTCTGTTAGATCACCATGTAAGAAGGCATTTTTAACATCGAATTGCCTCAATGTCCAATCAAGATTGACTGCTAAAGATATTATAACTCTAACAGTATTCATCTTGGCTACTGGAGCAAATGTCTCTTGGTAATCAATCCCATATGTCTGTGTGTAACCTTTGGCAACCAGTCTAGCCTTATACCTATCCACAGTCCCATCTGGTTTGTATTTCAGCGAGTACACCCATTTGCACCCTACAGTCTTCTTTCCTGGTGGTAAGGGGATCATCTCCCAAGTAGAATTCCTTTGGAGAGCATCCATTTCTTCTACCATAGCAGATTTCCACTTAGGTTGATCAACAGCTTCCTGAAAATTGTTAGGAATAGACACGGAAGATATCTGAAGAGCAAATGCCAGGTTAGTTTTAGATAAACGGTGGTATGAAACATAATCAGATATAGGAAACATTGTATGAGAAGAACATGTTGAGAATCCCAATCTATCAGGTGGGTTACGATTCTGAAGGGAACGTCTCCTAGCCGGGGTGTCAACATTGTCCAAAGATGCATGGTTAGGATTAGAAACAGGAATAAAGTTGGAAGGAGTATGGGGTGAAGTATGTACCTCATTTTCAATCGTAGAAGAGTTCGACGGCACTGTAGTATCAATAGGAGGACTATCCTCAGTAACTGGTGCAGGTATGCAAGTAGTATCTAAATTTCTCCTGGTGTAACACTTTTGGAACAACTTTGGTGATCTGTCACTTTCAACTTCGAGCTCCCCCTTTCCACCAGAAATCCACACCTTTTTTTCTTCTAACCACATTTGTTCCTCTTCTTTACTACAAATCTCCCCCTGAAGAGGAACCAACGACACATCATCCGAGAAAAAAGACTCAGACTCACAGAATTCAACATCCATAGAGACATAGTACTTCCCAGTAGGGGGGTAAAAACATTTGTAGCCCTTCTGGGAGCTGGAGTAACCAAGGAAAACGCATTTCAAGGCACGAGGATCAAGTTTGTCTCGAAGATGGGAGTGCACATGGACATAACATACACAACCAAAAACTTTGGGACAAATATTTAAGGCAGAAGGAATGGAGTGAAACTTTGACAACATCCTTAGGGGTGTTTGAAAATCAATTATGCGAGAAGGCATACGATTAATAAGAAAAATAGCAGTTGTCACTGCATCAGCCCAAAAACGTTTTGGAACCCTCATAGTGAAACATAAGACTCGAGCTACCTCAAGAATGTGTCGATTTTTTCGCTCTGCTATGCCATTTTGTTGTGGGGTGTAAGCACAAGTGGTTTGGTGAAGAATACCGTGAGTTGCGAAGAAGGTGGTAAGGGTTTGGTTCATAAACTCTCGACCGTTGTCAGAACGAAAGGTCTTAACCTGAGTATGAAATTGTGTCTCAACCATTTTGGAGAATTGAGGGATAACATGTACAACATCACCTTTTGATTTTAACAAATATATCCAACATACTCGGGTACAATCATCAATAAAAGAAACAAAATATTTTTGACCTGAAGTTGATGGAGTGGAGAAAGGGCCCCAAACATCTGTATGAACACAAGTAAATGGAACATGACTTCTATTGAAACTGATTTTAAAAGTTACACGATGATTTTTGGCAAAAATACATTGTTCGCATCGCATACTAGAACTAGGAATATTCTGAAACATGTTTGGAAACAAATGTTCTAAATAAGAAAAAGAGGGATGCCCTAACCGACAATGCCACAAAAGGATCTTGTCTCTAAGAGAAGATCTACTAACTGCTTGAAGACTAGCACCAGTTTGCAACTTCCTTGTCCCCTCCAAAAAATATAGTCCTCCTCTTTCTCTACCAGTGCCAATCGTCGTCTTCGTTCGATTGTCCTGAAAGACACAATGAGAAGATGAGAAGGTTACAGAACAATCTAGAGTTTTTGTAATTTGACTAATGGACAACAGATTTGTAGAGAAAGTAGGTGCAAGTAAGACAGAAGATAAGGATAGAGTAGGTGAAAAAGAAACATTTCCAGCCCCAGTGATTTGGACAGGAGTGCCATTAGCCACCTGAACAAACTGAACATGTGAGGTAGATAAAGAATCAAGAGTAGAAAGATTGCAGGTAAAATGGTCAGTTGCTCCTGAATCAATAACCCAAGAGTCAGATACAGCCGAAGTAGATGCCAAACCAAATGTACCTTCCCCGGGAGACAATCGAGCAACATGAGAGGCAGTAGATGCATGAGAGGCAGTAGGTGCATGAGTAGTCTGAGAAGATCTCCAATCTTTTCTCTCTCCTTGTTTGCGTGTGTGCCAGTCCGGGTACCCATTTTTCTTAAAACACTTGTCAACAGTGTGCCCTTTGAAATGACAGAATGAGCAAATATCAACTGACTGGTTGGGGCCTCGTGGTCGAGGATTGAATCCTCTAGCAGCTAATGCAGAAGTCTCAGAGTGATTTTCAGTTCCCATAGTAAGCTGTCGTTGTTCTTCACGGCGAACCATAGAGAACACTTCCTCTAGGGTTGGAAGGGGTGTTGCAGCTAAAATGCGACTACGCACCTGATCCAAGTTATAATCCAGTCCCGCAAGAAACATGTAAATTCTATCTTCAGCACAACGTTTCCTTAACTCCTCAATATCAACAGCACACTTCATAGTGTTTGGCCTGCGATAGTCAAGCTCCAAGAAAATGGAGTTCGTTTCAGTGTAGTACGTTACAAGGGGCCGCCCCCCTTGACTCAATTGAAAAGATCTTCTCACCAACTCATAAATCTGTGATGAATCAGAAACATCAATGTAACTTCTCTTAACCGCATCCCATACATCTTTAGCAGTATCACACTGAACAAAATGTGCCACAAGATTATCGATCATAGAATTGATAAGCCAAGACTTCACAATGGCATCATCCGCCACCCACTCACCATAATCAGAGTCACTTGTACCCGGTGCGGTTTTCTCACCAAAAATGTGATCTGATTTTCTTCTACCAACAATGTGCATTTCCAAAAGTTTCGACCAAACACGATAATTTTTTCCATCTAACTTAATATGAATTGGAGACGATGTCTCATGAATTAATGAGGTCATAATTTTGTTCCCAGCCATTTTCCCAAAAAATATCCAAAATTGATACAATTCCACACCACCGACAGGTAAAATGCACCAACAAAAACAAAGTATATGCTACTTCTCCAAACCAACCCCAACAATTGACTATATCTCAAGGAGAACCATGATTTCAATTAACCCAAAAGAAAAACTGAGCTGCCCAAAAAAAAAAAAACGAAACTGAGGTCGGAAGCGGAAGCAGACTTGGTCGGAGAACCAGTCGGTGGTGAGCACCTGAGTCACTCCTGGGAGCGAAAGGCAGAAAATCGCGGCTACTGTGCACGAGCGAAAGGCAGAAAGTCGAACCCAAGCTGGATCGCCTTGGTTCGCGCAGCGCGGTACCGTCTGTGGCGCTGGGCAGTTGACGGCGCTGCGCTAGGAGGGTAGAAGTGCACTGCGGTTGGTCGTCGGAAGCTGGGTTGACAGCGCCGTGGTCGTCGGCGCTGGGCAGTCGACGGCTCTGGGCTAGGAGGTTAGATAGTGCAGGTTAGGGTTTCTTTCCCACGCTCTGATACCATGAAGATTCTTGTGGAAATGGGAATCTTACTTTTTCATATTACACAACATGTAGATATACAAGATATATTACATATTATCATCTAGTCCCTAAACTCTAATAGATGTTGTATTGGTACAATAATTGCTAGAATAGTACACATAACTAAACATCTCAACACTATTTCTTCCAGCATTTATTAGTTGAAACATAGTGAAAAATGTTTGCATGAAGAGCTAAGGTAAAAGCATTCATCAAGTTGATAAAACATACACAGAAAAATCCACTCAAAGCATTTTAAAATTGCATTATAGCACTTTCAAAAAAAAAAAAAGTTGCATTATAGCAGTTTGATAATGATTAGCATCAAAAGTTTTAAATGAAGAAATAGGAGCTTACTGGCATATCTTTATACTTTTTCTCCAAAAACTCTAGATCCGGCAATACGTGCATACAATTTATGCAGCAGTAGGTCCAGAAGTCGAGAAGAACAACCTTTCCTTTCAAATCCTGTCCAATCAAAAGATTACAACAATTAAGAAGGCGTGTTAGAAAGTTGAAGCTTCTCTCCAACATATAATGAACACAAATAAATAATAAGCACGCAAAGTAAACAGAAATGAGGATTTAATTTAGCATTGAGCACTCGGTGGCCCCTTGGGTGTAATCCATCTTTCCGTACACGAAGGATGGGCTATGCGATTAAACCAATGAAGTGGAATACCTTAGAACCTGAGCCATTTTTTCCATGTATTTGCTGGTACGGAAAATTTGTAAGCTCAACATAGTTCATATAAAAGTTCCAATAATAATACATAATCAGTAGTTTATATTGCATGCATAAGCAAATGAAACCCAAAAAGGACATACAAGATGACAGAAGCCAGTGAAATAGCAACATGGAATTGTGTTATGTCATTACCCGACGGAACTGAAGGGGAGCTGTATTCAACCAGTCAAGTTTTGAAGGAAACTCCGGTACAATTGTTGCATTCCCCCTACAAAAAAGAAGAAGCATAATATCAATTATTACATGTCCTCCGACAAAAATATATAAACATAATAAAATGTCAATTATGTGTGAATTCTGACATAGCAGCAGGACATTTTGGTTTATCTCAAATTCATATGGTAGGTATAATATTTTGCGCTGCAAAATGGATATCAATTATCCACCAATCAGTTTATTTGTGACACTTGGCATAAGTGTGAACCTCCTCTACTAGGTTTCTATGGTAGAGATAGTAGGACAAGTTGAAGTTAGTGTAATTCATCATGTAGTATTTTACAAACAACCACTATCCAGCTCAAAGCTTTCCATTTTCAGCAAGTGCATAAAATCATTTACGGAGAAATATATTTACCTCTTCTCTAGATCAGCGATGTAGTTTGTGAATTGTTGAATTCTAATTAAACGAGAATCCTCTGCAACCACGAAGAAAAAAAAAAGGATTGCATAAAAGAAAGTTGAATTGGTTCTACGGATATGCCATGGCAGTTATAATGGATCAATATATTAGTATAACGAAGATGTTCAAGAGAACACATAAATGGACAAGAAAGATGCATTTATTGAAATCATTTAGGGTAAATATTTTCTTGTAAATTTAAGACCTTTACCCTGTCCAAACGGAGGGCTGCTGACTCCAAACAACAAATTCCAGATAGCCTTAGGAGATGCATATTGCATTGCCTGCAAAGGCGAATCAGCTTCCAGAGACATTTGTAGTTAAAATGAAGGAAGAAAGAGCAGATGCGATAATCAATTGTGAATATGCTTCTTTTCCAATTTATATTTTCACCACACACATTATACCTTCCAATTTGCTACGGTGAAAAGAAGGCAAGAGATAGCAATTCCCAAACTTCCATATCTCAAAATACCTCGCCGAGAACCCAGCAACCTGTCAATATATCACTTAAATGCAATTTCAAGCAAAAATTACTCCAGACTGCACTTAGTTGATGGTAAATAAGCATGGTTCAAAAGTAAAGTTATTTCTGCTAAATAAATATTTAATTAATTTTTTTCAAACAAATGAAAGTGTAACATTGAGAAAGGAATTAGATTGAAAAAACTAATGAATGAAAATGGAAATTCAACTAAGTAGCATCACAACAAGTCCATGGTGGATGCAGTATTTTACTATGCCTACAGGCATGGAATTGGGAGAGTTGTTACATTTTCTCAAAAGCTAAAACTTCAAGTTATTAAATAAACATATACCCATATCAGGGCTAATACTCTTGTTACATAAAGGATGTTGCATGTTCTCCAAAAGACTGCAAATGTACAAATTTCGAAAATTGCCATTAGGTTCACCAAACAAATCGGTCAACTATTTCAGGCAAGTGAAGGCTAAATTGCAGGAATAAAAAATTATGATCATGACGCAAGTAAAAAACATAACTTGAAATTTAAACAAGATTGTGCAGGAGTAAATATATTCAGGTTCTTTGATTTGTATGCTCTTGACCAATACAAATATTGTCGTACTATAACCAATAAAGTGATCATTAGGAACACACTTAGCCCTTAAAATTGGGACATTATGGATTAATCATGGTAAAAGATCATTGTTGCAACAGAAAAAAGATAAATATCATGAGTTGTCTCCGAGCCATAGTTAGGAGCAGTCTATCTATGGTTCTATACACTACTGAAATGAAGGATTAACAACTATAAGCCATGATAATCTAAATGAAATAAAACTAATATAGATTCAACAGAAGACAGAGTTATCTGTCATAAATTGGCACTTTCCTGCGCGACAATAATAATATTATTTCCTTCAAAGTAAGAAGAGATAAAATTGAGAAGATAATAGAAATACAAGAAAGTAATTAACGAAAAGTAAAATAAAAACATACACCTCGATATTTTTAGTTATTTCGTGATTTACACAGAATCTGATTGTTAATAAAAAATGAGGGAAAATATTGCATTAGATGGAAACAATAGCTGTCAAACTGTACAATGTTTAAGATTTTTTGCATAGTTACCTATGCCTGTATTGGACTGGATGGAAAAATTATAGCTTGTACCGGTGTATAAAAACCAGGAGAACATTATACAAGTCAGACATATTTAGGGTAACAGATTAGTGAAAGGATTACTGAGGCCAGCTTTATCCATGTGATAGAGAAGGGTACTATTATAGCAGGAACTTCTAAGTAGTTAATGGCAAAACATTTTCCTTAGATGAAATTCTGATTAACAGATACAAAACAATTATCCTGCCAGTGGATGTGTTTCATGATGTTTCTGCATACAGCAAAATCACCTGAAAGTAGCCATGGATCCATTCAAAGTAGGAAGTTCTTAATATGATCAGAACATTAAACTGGAACATTCTGTAAATAAAATCATTCTTACCCTCCAAAGGAGAAGTCTAAAGCTCTTGGAGAAGTATCCTGCAATGAACTAATGTCTCTACTGTTGGAATTCTGGGAACCTTGTGCAGAATCACTGATAGATTGTGATAACTGCATCTTTGCATCTGCAATGGTTTGTTATCATTAGACCTTCATTGCAACAGAATATAACACTTCAACCATTACCAACTAAATTAAAAGGCTAGTTCACCAATAGAAGATTTAGCCCTGCTTTCTTTAGGAAAGTGACGGACTATACTACAGAAAATATAAAAGTACAAGGCAACCACTAAATTAGCACAATGGAAATGAACCTTCAAATACATATAACATTCATTACAAGAGACGTCTTGGTTTCCAAGATAACACGAAGTGTAAATTAACAAACAACATTGCTGATGGTACAAAAAGGAATCTTCTTATAATTCCAGAGCTACATACTATGCCAACTGAAGCCACCATTGATGATATCGTCTAGCGATATTTTGCCTATCTCCTTTCTGATAAGTGATGGACCAGCCTCCTTCAAAATATCTTCTGATAATGTCGTCGTTACAGCTATACATCTGCAAGCAGTGCAAAATAAGGAAGCTATTAAGAGGAATGAAACAGAATCATAAAGGATGGAACAGAGGACAAAGCAGGCAGTAGAATGTTTACAGTTATCAGAATTTTCGAAGAGAGAACAATCATGGGAAAAACAGCAGTTCATATAATTATTCAAACAGAAAAAAAAATGCAGTTCATATAACATAAATCAGAAAACTAACAGTAGAAGAAATGCAATTTATAAACAGATCAAGAATATGACACAAAGATGTGTAAAACACGCTCAAAAAATTTTATAAGATGAAACTTAATGAAATATTCGAAGAGAAGCTTAGCAAAGAAATGCTATTTAAAGAACTATGAAATCCAGGAAAATCAAGGAGAGTTCAACCTAAGGAACAAATGCTTTAGGTTCAAATTCTATTCACCAGAGTTATGAGAGAGGACAATGATATGAAAGAGCAACTCACAATCATTGGAGAGAGAAGAAATGGAAAATATGCAATTAAAGTAAACAATAATATGAAAACAATTGAGTAATTGGTATTGGTATTTACCAAAAATAGAACAAATTCTGAACAAATATAGAATTAAAAAAGTAACCACACATCGAAAAGAGAATTTCCAACAGACGACAGCGAGATGAATTGTAGACATCCTAATAAACCTAATATATTTACATTACCTCATGTTTGCTGATTTGGCAGCTTCTACTCCAGCTAATGCATCTTCAATCACAATACACTGCAACTTATGCTGTAAATATACAAATAACAACAGCGACAAAAAGAACAATAAAAAACTTTCCAATAGCATACCTCACTAGGGGGAACATTCAGATTAATTGAAGCAGCTAAAAATATATCAGGAGCAGGCTTCAAGTTTTCAAATGCATCCGCAGACACAATTGCGTCAAACCTGATGATGTGAGAAGAGAACTTTAACATCAATACTCAATGAAGTAAATAATTTATAGGAGACAGAGACCCCATAGATTTATTAATAAAAGAAACGCTAGCAGATTCACCTTTTTATATAAGAAAAGTGAATTCATTAATTAAAGAAACAATTGCCAAGAGGATAAGGAATCTTCTAATATCAATAAATAAAAGAGAAGTCAAGGATAACATACCTTTTCAACTACAAATAATTAAAGAAAAGGGTAAGCCCTTGAACTTCTTGTCTCTAGAAATCCATATGATGGTAAAATAATGTAGCTCTATCCCATAACTTAAAAACTTATACACTCTCTTTCATAAAAAAAACCTTGTAGCTTTTCTCTGTACATATCACCCAAACCACCACTTTCCACATAAATAAGCCCATCTTGCCCTTACCAAAGTTAATTAGCTTTGAAAGCCTAAGTCACAACATCTGCCCTGGAAAACCCAATGAAAACCAGCCTCATGAAGAAGTCTACACCATTGTCTCTTTCAGCATCAAGATGAAAAAATAAGCAACCACTAGAGTCTAGATCCTTATACGATTCTCACATAATAAATAGGGATTAATTATTTGAATGGTCATTGGATCATATCAAGTCTTACTACTTAATAACTGAATTTAAAAATTGTATCTAAATGGTCACTAAACTATGCACCGTGTTACTCATTCATCACTCAAGTGGGAAAATCCGTTAGGTTCAACAAACAACTTCAACTTGAGCGATGGATCATCACTCAAGTGGGAAAATTGGTTAGGTTCAACAAACAACTTCAACTTGAGCAATGGATGGGTATTAGGTAACACGGTACATAGTTCAGTGACCATTGAGAACAATTTTAAATTCAATTATTAAGTAGTAACAATTGGTATAATTCAATCAAAATTCAAATAATTAGAAGTATATGATTCATAGCACAACCCACAACAAAGAAGGCATGTCCAGTCGAAGCCGAAAAATAAAATTCAAATGTAAAATGATCTTAAACACAAATGAACTAGAAAAGTGCCCCAATCACCTCCTTTCATCAAATCCAAGTGAAAATCTCACTTGCCCAATTCCACAATCCAATTTCGTTCCGAAGTGAACAAATAATCTTATATTTTGCAAGAAAATGCTGATTCTAAAATTTAAAAAATCTAATATTCTGCAGAAATCTCAACCACCACTTTCTAAAAATCAATTTTTTCTAAGAAAAATCCATTTTTTTGTGGGAAAATGAGATACCCACCAGGAAACAAGCTTTTGCCAAATCTCAACTACCCACTACCAGAGATGCAACTATAGTAAAAATATTAGATAACCAGATTTTAAAAAATGATCTTTTGCAGAAACCTATTATTCCCAATACTGAAAAGTTATATTTTTCTTCGATTTACAGGCCTCTAATTTTCAGTTTCCTCTTTTTCGTTTCGTTTTCTTTGGTTTCTTCTTTTACAAAGTAATATTGTATCTCAATGGTCACTGAACTATGCTCCGTGTTACCCACCTGTCACTCAAGTTGACATCGTTTGTTGAACCTAAATTTTTTTTTTCACTTGAGTGATTGATGAGTAACACTGTGCATAATTTAGTGACCATTGAGATATGTTTTTAAGTTTAGTTATTAAGTAGTAGCACTTGGTATAGTTCAGTGGCCATTTAAATAATTAACCCCATGAATTGGAAGAGAGAAATGTCCATGATCCCTATATACACCTAGGACTTCAAGAAAGAGAGGAGAGAGAGAGAGAAATAAGGGCATTTATTCACCCAATTCACAAGCATAAATTTTCCAATTATAGACTGATCATAGAATATTTGTAAGGACTAAGGGGCGTAAGATTTTAAAATAAAAGTGATGGGAGAAAGATAGTGTAGTTTGGAAAATTAAAAAATATATATATACAGAAGAATGACTTACAGGAAAGGAACCGATGAATTCAAGGATCCTAGTATCCCTCAAATTACATTAGTGTAAAATTCCCATTGTTTGATTTAAGCTAGTAGTTTCAGAATATTCCTTGTGCTAAGCATCATTGCCCTATTTTTAGAGAGTGAACCAAATATTTTTTATGAATCCAGACCATTTCATTCAATAATTGTAGTACACAATAGTATCCTGTGTGACTGTGTCAACCATCACATCTAAAATCTTAAGTTGTTAATTTTGGAATATTAATGTTTATTAAATCTTGTCCTCAAACGAATTCAAATTCATTTTTTTTAATCAAAGTCTAATGCATGCAAAACACAGGTAGCAGTAAGACTTGAACGTAGGTCGTTTGCCTTGTTCTAATACTATAAAACCCCGTTCCCCAATGACAAGCTGTTATTTTTGAATTTAGAACTTAATTACAAGGATTTGAAAGGTTAGGGACCTATCTGAAATTTCCGAAATTTCAGCTTCTGGTCGTGTCTACAGTTTATGGCTGTCTAAGTAGAAAAGGAAGTATTTTATGAAGGTCTAGATTATTTATAAAAAAATTTAAGATTATATCGACTTATTTTGGTGATTGAGGTATATTTTGTATATGTTTATACACGTATATAATATGTAAAGTATATAAATTAGTATAAATTACGACATATAAATAAGTTACTTATTAGTATAAAGTGGAATAACTTGTTAGTATAAATTAAGGATATCTATGGGATGAAAACGTTGAATCGGGTGTGAGCTTGAAGTGAAGTAGCTATATTTTGTGACTAGTGCCTAAGGAAATGATTAAGGTTCCAAGAAGGCATGTAATCAATGGTCAAACCCTAACAACTAGCATACATTTATACACACGTGTCAACAAAGTCACCCCACACCCCCAACTCCCTCTAGGGATTGCAATGGGATTGTTCGGGACAGCTATTCCCGTCCCCAGTCCTATCGGGGTCGACTCGAGGCAGTCATTCCCGTCTTCTATCCTGTCATTTATTTTTCTCACCTTTACCTGGTCCCATACTCAATTAAGGCGGAATGGGTTGTTTGCCCCATTTATAGTGCCTGTTTAGTTTTTTATTTTTAATTTGATTTTGCCATGTCTTTAGTTTCTATTCAATTTGTTTAAAAAAAACCATGTTCCTTTCAGAAGAAAAGATGATTCTTTTCTTTTTATATATGTGATAAAAAGCTTAAATTTGAAATGGACTTTAAACGGGGGCAGGGACAATGTTCTCCATCCCCATCCCGTCCTCACCTCGAGGCAACGACACCGTCCCACCCTCGTTTACCCGATTAGGCAGGAAATCCCGCCCCTTCAAGACGGGCCTTGGAAGTTTCAAATATAATGGGGTTTTATCATCTCTAACCCACACGTCACTCTCTTTCTCTATCTTCCTTTCTCTCTAGCCTCTCTCTAATACACATGACACACATTAAAGTAGTGATTTGTTTATATGAAAAGTTAAAGGGAGCCTCAATTTTGTTCAATGGCCAAATCAATCTCAAACATTATGCCAATCTTCAAGGGTAAGTTTATAAATGCTTTATGCGTGGTTTTTTAATCGTTTTCACACCCTATTTTCGGAACATTAATTATGGGTTTTATATGTATGTATTATGATTGGATTGGAGTTTAATAGTGCTTACCACAAAATTTTAAGGAGAATAGGATGGGGATGTGGCAAGAGGCGGTGGAGCACAATTGAGACTTTAATTAAGTTTATTCTTATGTTCTTAATTAAGGGATATTGTGGTACTTTATGAGTTATGAGTAAAAACGATGGGTGGTGAACTTTAAGTTAATCCTTAAATTTATTATTTTATGATTATTATTCAACTAGTTATTTTTTTATTAGCACCCCAAGCAATTAAGGTTTAGGGCATTCACAAATACTTTGTCAATCATCTCATCTAAAATCTTAAGCTGTTAGAAAGGGACTACATGTATTCATGAAAAATGTCTTCAACGTCATGCTTCAAAAAAAATGTAGCATTTGTGATTTATTGTAATGTTGCATATGCACACATATATATATATACAGGTAGACACATCTATGCATTCATCTTTTAATTCTTTCACTTGAATTCACAAATCAACAACCAGATATGGACATTAAGTTAAGCTTTAGTTATGATACCAAAGGACAACAAATAAAGAAATGGACGGTTGTTATAACAAGGTTTAAAAAAGGGACTCTGAGGATTTGCAAGAAGGATACACAAACATCTCTTTCTGAAGCCCAATATTCTGGTAATAAACAAACTACAATTGTAAATTACTTCATCAGAGACTTCACAAAAAAATATCATTTACGTAATTCCAACTGACGCAAACTGTTGAATTTCGGAAAACTTTGTCTTGGTTATGTTAGCACGTATGCATGCATGCATTGAAGAATAAATAATAGGGTGCGATTTCCCTATGCAAAAATACACAACTATCAAAGGGAGCTTCAGAAAGAAACCGTAACTGGTAGACCCTACATTCATCGAACTTTGCTAACACAATCAATCGTTCGTCACAGAAGTTAATTATTAAGAGAAATATTATTGAATCTTCAATTTCCGGGCTCGTCCATCACATAAATATAGATTCTAACTCATGTAAAGGTCAATCCATGGTAGAAATCCTTCATATTAAGATTTTTGTTATAATTTTTTACAAGATTGTATAAAGAATGAAGATCCAAACATTAATTAGAATTTTAACACTAAGTGAACTTCTACCAACTTTATAAATTATCATGAAAACCATATGTCATGATTTCCATTGCAAGTTATGGGACTTGATCCCACATCAAAAGTATGGGTTTTATGTGTGTGGTTTATATAGATTTGGGTTCTCCAACTTCAACAACTAGCTTTTAAAGTATGGATCTCCAAAGTTATATAACAGTGGTATCAGAGTAGGAATCACGTCTCCAGATTGCAATCGAGCTGCTCAAATGGTGACGCCGGCATAGCAGTGTTCGTCCGGGGCTAGCATGGCTAGTACAAAGTCAGTCCAACGTGGCCACAATATCGCGGAGTGTAGTGGTTTGTCATGATTCCCATTTAAAGTATGAGCTTTAAGTTTGTGGTTTATATAGACTTGGGCTCTCCAACTTCAACAGCTAACTTTTGAAGAATGGCTCTCCCAAGTTATAACACCATCAATCCAAACAAATCAAAATTTTGAATTATAGCAAGTGAGTAATCATGACCATTCCCACCACAATATCTCAGTCAAACAGCCTGCTTGTGAAGTAACCAAAGTTGATAAATGCATTAAGTACAAAATTGATGAATTTGCAAACATAAATTACATGCATCTGTGGCTGGAAAATGTGTATACATAGCTATTAAGAAGAAATGAAGGATTACTGTAATATTTGAAACTATTTTTCTATAACTAGTCCAAAGCACGTGCGTTGCACATCTTATGTAAACGATAAATAAATTGCATAATTTTTTGTAATAAACAACTTTTGAATAATTTTTGTGAAATTTCAGCAAAAAAAAGGGTTGAAAACTGATTTCTGTAGTTATAAAACATATTTGTTTATAGGGTAAATGGAGAGGTGAAGACTGATGGGGTTTAACATATTAATTAGGCTATGTTCGGCGTCCTCATTTAAATTGGAAAAGACAAGAAAAAATACAAAATTTTAATTTACACAATTTCTCATACCACTTTTTAACCATACAAATTTTCTCTATCCAATTTTTAACCTCCCATCTTACTCAGAAAATACAAAGAAATCAGCCAAATAATTCCAATTTCTATAATTCAGCCGTCGAACAGGGCCTTAATTAATGTAGAAGCAATGACATATTTGGGTTAGAATAAAATACGTGAGGGCAAATTTGGTAACTGAAAGATTCTCCCCTATTGGTACTTTTAAGGTAGTAGTGATGATGACAACAAATTAACGCTAGCTTACATTGATAAAGGCAAACCAGCAGCTGCTAAATTTGCATCAACTTTGATGCGATCAGCACTGGATGCAACAGCAACTTTGAGGCCATTTCTCTTACACTGTTCATTAGAAATAGATAGAACTATTAATCTAAATGAGAAATGAAATTTTAAGCCTTTATCTTGCTTGTTTACCTCTGTTACAAGCTCCAAGGCACCAGGGAAACCTATGCCAGAATTTGGTTTCGCATACTGCAAAATGAAAATCGTATAACTTTGAGGTTCAAGTATCTAATAGAGAAGTTAGCAATTGGAATACATGACAAACATTATAAAGAAACAGACAAATGGAGATGCAACAAATACGACAGTTTAATCACCTTATCCAAGTATATCTCAAAAAATCTCTTCTTTGCAGCCTCTGGATTGAATTCCTTAACACCCTTTACAGTAGCAACCCCTCCTAAAAATTTGGCTTCTCCTGTTCCAATTTTAGACAAATATGTATGCAGGTAAGAAAGAGAATGAGAGAAACAAAGGTTAATAGTAGAAAGAAAAAGACACATCCCAATGTCTGCCTCCAAGTAACATGCATGAACAACTAAGGGGAGTTGAAATTTAAATGTAAAAGCTGCCTCTGAGATGATGTAATGGATCTTAAAGTTTAAACTA
Organism: Ligustrum vulgare; assembly: GCA_963555705.1. NCBI lineage: Eukaryota > Viridiplantae > Streptophyta > Magnoliopsida > Lamiales > Oleaceae > Ligustrum > Ligustrum vulgare. The sequence goes on along the minus strand of OY743186.1, from coordinate 32,111,986 downwards.
TACGCTTCAGAGAGCGGTAAACTTAAAAGATCCGCCATGGATTCTGAATAAGAGAAACAATATGAAGACTAAGAAACAAGTAAAAGACTTCTTTAAAATATCCAGAATCATTTTAGCTTAAGGGTACCTTACATAGGACAGAATATGGGATTCAGATGGATTGAGAAACTGGCCAAGGGTTGTTTTACAAGCAGCATTTGTTGTCTCACAGGGGAATAATGAGAGATCTTTCTAAGGGTCTCCAAGGGGCAAGTGCTCCACAAGATATGGAGTTTCTGCAACATATTCAGATTTACTGGTGGGAAATTTCTTAAACATATTATCTTGGTAATTCATAAGGTACCTAGTGGCTGAGCTACAGCATTATATGAGAAGAAAGTTCTTAGCATATTGCCCTTTTCAGATGATCCTGAAGAGGGGAAAATATCAGTTGTTGCATCCTGATTTAACCATCTTCATGTCTGGAGTGACTGAGATAAAGATGAGAGAGAATTTGAGAGTAACTTTCAAAACTTTGCACTAGGCATTCAATGTCTTGGCGAAAAGCATTACAGAAAATGAAGGACCAAAGCAATATGCCTTCAGCCCAGAAGCAAAAGTGAAACCCAAATTCATTAGCAGAGGATTCACTGCAATAAAAGATATAAAATTCAGTTGGCATACTCCATACGAGAAGATGAAAACAATAGCCATCCTCAGGGCCATATGAAAAAAAATATGTAGGGAGAATCTTGAAATTTCACTTTATTGATACAGTTAATAATGAAGATTAGAGATATAGATAACGAAATATCCGTTGATGAAATCTGCCAACCCCTTTATTTCATGTCTTCCTTGTTTTACAGAAAGGGAGGAAAGAGCAAATCTAGTTATGTAACTTTGAATTACTTTCAACCCTAGGGTAAAGGAAACAAAGGGAAAGTGAATTCCATATAGACCATTGACATCCTTCGGTTCATTATAGATTGAAGGATGAGATGCATCCAGGAAAAATAAAAAATCCAGGGGAAGCCCCATATAGGGATTTGTTGTCTTCCATGTGCATCAAAAAAGCTCCATCTTACCTCAAACTTCGCTGAAAAAGTTTATGAACCGTGACCATCGAGGAAAATGTTGGACATTGTGTTTGTGTGTAGTGATTCGGATAGTAAGGCTTTGAAACGGATTTGGGGGAATCACAACACTGCTATCTGTATATATTGTGATCCAGATTCTATGAAGACCATCAGTGATGGCGGGAATGTATTAATAATGAAGGCTAAGAATTGTAGACAAAAGGCAACCATAGAATAATAGAGTAGGCTAACACCATCGGTCCATCGCTCAAGTTGCAATAAAATGTTGGGCATTGTGTTTGTGTGTAGTGATTCGGATAGTAAGGCTTTGAAACGGATTTGGTGGGATCACAACACTCCTATCTGTATATATTGTGATCCAGATTCTATGAAGACCATCAGTGATGGCGGAAATGTATTAATAATGAAGGCTAAGAATTGTAGACAAAAGGCAACCATAGAATAATAGAGTAGGCTAACACCATCGGTCCATCGCTCAAGTTGCAATATATTCTTTGCTTATATATAATTATAAACATTAGACTGTAAATATAGTAAACTAATATGAAAATAGGTTCTGCTTTATATTCTTCAGAGACATTACAATGTGTATATTGAAAACGATCTGCACGCTATATTACATTTATAATGATAAGTTTAATAAGCGAAAAATTCTAGAAATTCTACATACATGTTAGGATATTATTCCAATTTATGGAATCGAGACTAAATTCATCAATAATTTGAAGTCTTCAACAGATGCAAATGAGAATTAGTACCAAATTTTTAGGTTTATATCTTAAATTATCTAATTTAAAATTGTTGCTGAAGATGAGAAAAGTCATTTCATTTTGGAATTATTATCTGTATTGCCAATGTATCTTTACACAAGCATATTTGACATATTGTCATCAGACAAAATCCGATTCCATCCTGAAAGTCATTGATAAGCTGAAACTGGATTGCAGTGCAAAATGAGGATCAGGTAAAATATTCTTATTTTTGGTGTATGAAATTCACTCTTTCTTATGTGCAATACATCTTTAATCTTTTGTTGCGGAGATTCACATTCCCCTCCCACCCGTACAAAAATAAAATTTTAAAATGCCTCAATCCCCGCTTGTTCGCTTTTGCATTTAAGGTACAGGGATTTGCAAGTCATCAGTCCTAATATCAGAATTTTATTCATGCCTAGATGTATCCACTATGTGTGAAGTATGCGATTGCTAACAAATACTTGATGGCTATCACAAACAACCAAACCATTGACGACTTTTAACATCAACAAATTAATGAGCCTCTAAAGATGAAATGATCGAGAATAAGGGTATTTTTACCTGTGCCCATGAAAGGCACGAAGTCCTCAACTGTTACTTGTACTCCCATTTCAGCAAACACATCAACGGCAGCCATTCTAGAAAGCTCTTCGCTGTTGCACAGAACTCCATCCATGTCGAATAACACCGCCGAAACCTTCCCCCACTCGCTGCGAGTTTCTGGGAAATTCTTTTCCTCCAAACTGACAGACGCCATTGTTTTAACTCCCCTTCGTGAAAACACTCTGTTATCCTTCGATGACCATTGAAAACACATAGAGCTTAAATTGGCGTTCAATAATGACAATTTTTTTAGCTGGGTTTTTGAAAAGCAAGTGGAACATGGCGACGATAACAGTCTCAAGGACATTCTCAGAGAGTTGGAGGAGTGGGGGAGGGAGAAGGTCACCAAATCTCTTGGTTTTGTTCGAGTGGCGGGGAAGGAGTTTCAGTTATTATTGGATCTGATATGACAATATTACCCCTTCATAGATTGTGGGATGGATAATGGTGGGTCCATATTTGTGGAAATTGAGAGAGGGAGGAAATTCCTTGAGAAGAATATTGTGAACAAATGTGTGAGGATTACTCGGCTGAAGAATATTAGTGGTTATCAGGGAGGTCTTTGAAATTCATAAATTCCAAAGGTTCAAGGTTCGAAACTCCCTAGGACGCGTCCACCTCGCGTAGAACAAATCCAGCTTAGTGGTTACCAAGGAAGTCTTCGAAATTCATATATTCCAAAGGTCTAAGGTTCGAAACCCTTTGGGGACGCGTCCACCTCGCGTGGAACAAATCAACACCATGCGGTGGACAATTCGCTGTGTTGGCCGAGCCGTAAGTACCCCAGAGGCTGGTGGCATCAACACGCCATAAAGATCGGATATTTGATAAATTCTAAGAATTAAAGGGACTCCTCAACTTTTAACAAGAGAAACTCTCTCTCAAAATATCAATAATCATCCAAAACTGATGTTCAATAATGAAAAACAAGATAATATAATGTAAAACGCTTCTAACTTAGCCCTAGCCGCAATTAGGGTTCAAAATATAAAAATAAATAATTAAAAAAGAAAAACAATTAAAAATTCTCGAAAATCCGGAAAAGCTTAGTTACGGCCGTGAAAATGTCACTTACGGCCATAAGTGACTTCCTGTTCTTGATTTACGGCCGTGAGACTCAAAGTTACGGCCGTAAGTTTGTTTTTGCCGAAATTCTCCGTTTTTGCCCGAGAAAGAGTTACGGCCGTGAGCTTCCTTTATTACGGTCGTAATAGTACTTCTGGTTCTCGAATTTTGCCCTTTTGACTCAGCTCGATCCATTCATCTTATCGTTCTACTCCAATAAGAAACTTGCCCCGTTTTCCACGTAGATCGTTGTTGTATTGCCCATAGCCAGACTTCTCCTTTGATCTCCTACTTTGGATCACATCATCCCCCTCTCTTGAAAAGGATTCGACCTTTAATCAATTTCTGACCTGCTTTTCAAAATTTTCTTGCTTTTGTAGGCTTGTTGATCATGCTTATGCCTCGTGCTATCCTTCAAACTTTAGACTGTTCATTTGTGCCAATAAATTTTTTCTCCGCCTTAAGATCATGGTTTGATTTAAGTACCTGCAAAATAGATTTAATAGAATTGGGAAGGGGTTTGTTAGCTTGGCTAAGTGTAATGGATGGTGCCTTGTAGCTCAACAGTTGTGCAAACAAGCTCATTTCGTGGGTAGACCCTCTCTTTTTTTTCTCTCTACACTCATGCTCACCTTTTTCTGAGGTCGTGGCATCAACTCTCTTGTTTTCATTTTTCTATACCTCACTTTTTCTGAGGTTGTGACATCAACTCTCTTATTTTCCCCCTCAAACTCACCCTTTAACTTCAATTGATCATTTTATATTTGGGTTGCGGACAACGGCATAAGATCAGTGTTCTAAAAAGCGTGGAGCCCAAGAGTCAAGCTTTTGAAGCTTAAGCGGGAGTAAGCGTTAAAAAACGTTTTTCAATTCCTAGATATTTGATTTAAATTTTACTCATACTTGAATAAGTAAAAAAAAAGGGAAAAAAAAAAAGAAAAAAAGGGCAGTTGCGCGCTTCGGAAGCGCTTTTTAGATAAAAAATTTCAAAACACGCTTTTCGCCAAAGCGACGCGCGAGAGGTGCGCGTCTCGGGTCTCGCGCACAGTGCGCACGTAATGCGCGCGATTTAGAACACTGGATAAGATTGAATTTATTTCCACCCTTCACAAAACTATATTGATTTTTAAATCCATCGTGTACTACCATCCTATCATGTTGCCAAGATCTTCCTAACAAGATATTCCCCAACATGTATAGGTACCACGTCACAAACTACTTCATCAGTATACCCCCCCCCCCCAACAATCGAAAAACTCACCGACACTTGCTTGTTCACCTTAATTTCACCCGATTCAATCAGCCACTGTAACCTATAAGGTTTAGGGTGTTTTATCAAATTTAATCCCAAACTTTCTATGTAACACCCCGAGTTCAAAAATATTAAACCTAGGTGTTAACTTCCCTTTTTCTTTTAAGGCTGAAATAAATCATTTAAAATATCAAAATTTTCATTTTTCTATTATACAAATCTATAGAAATCTCGACAGAGTCTCATCTGTAATTTGGACTTAACCAACCTGTAGAGGGACATCATACACAACCTAACAATTTAAAAATCCAAATCTCAACCCATTCAATAATCAATATTCAACATTCAGTCACAATTCAATATCAACTCTCACATCACCACATTATCCTAAAATAAATCCCAAACTCCTCAATACAAAAATTCCAAACCAACAAACTTTAACAAATAAAATAAGAGATAGTTTAATCGCTAATACGATGCCATTACTTATTCAAAACTAATCCAATCAAATAATTTTAAAAATGAACGAATAAGGAACGATTAATGAAAAACTTAACTAAATCCCAAATTTACTTTATTTAAAAAGAATGGCAGCGAGTACTGTCTGAGTCAGCTGCCAAGTGCTCTCCTCGGATCACCTAACTTTCATCACTTGAAATGTTGGGGAGGGATTGGGCTGAGCTAAAGCTCAGTAAGTAAACTTTATGCATGTAATGCATGCTTATGACATGAAATGCTTAAAGCTTTGAAATATGTATCCCCATTCACTTTAACCTTTCAAAACTTTCAATTTTTTCAAGCTTTCCCTTAACATTTCAAAACTTTCACTTAACATTTCAAAACTTTCACTTCATTTCCATCGTGAGCTCACTTGGTGTATCTTCTAGTCAATCAGATAACAGTGGGCAATTCTTATTTGGAACCAGATTAACATTCACATTTTCACCGCAAAGCAGTTTAACATTCACTTTCTCACCGCAAAGCGATTTAACAGTCCACCGTAAAATGGTTCAACATTCCGTCGCAAAGCGACTTAATTTGGGTACACCGGTCTCCCGCGCCCCATTTCTCACTCGCATCTTTCATGAATTAGAAGTACACCCATTCTTTCTTAAAAACTTGGGATACATAACTTTTGAACAAACTTGCACCTTGACACATTTCTTTCATTTTAAAACATTTGACTTCCCAATTTCGATGCCAATGCATGCTTGATGATGCAATGACATGATAATGTGCATGCTTGAACATTCTTCCTAATAACATATACTTTCATAAAGTAAATGAAATTCACCAAAGCAAGTAAGTTGCAAACAGTCATTTTCACATTTACATTTAACTTCTATAAAAATAGGGGAAGTTTACTTACCTGACATCCTTAGTATTTACCGTCTTCTTGATTTGCAAGTGGAAGAGCCTCGGATGCCCACGATGTCAATGTGCCCAATAATCCTAATTTATATTCATTCATTAAATAAAATTTACTTTCAGTTCCAATTCACATTTAAACTTTTAACCAACTTTAAAACTTCAATGTGACTTTATGGTATGACAAAAACACATAAGAGCCCTATTCAAGACAAATGATGAATCTCAATGCACATTAGAAGGTCTTCTCATCTTTTAAAAACCAACTCAAACTAAACTATTTAACTTAACTCAAACTTTATAAAATATCAATTTACCATTTTAATCATTATAAAATCTGAATTTCTCAAAAATATTGAAATTAAATTTTTAAAATTAACCAAAAATAACCAAATTCTTAAATCTGAAATTAACAAATTTTGAATTCAAAATCTACACTAAAAATTCAATCAAAGTAACTTAAACTCTTACAAAATCTCACTTATGAAAAATTGACCATTATAATTCGAAATCAATCTTAAAATATCAATTAATCAAACTAGTACACAATTTCTGGGATTTTGAAAATTACTTGTATACGCACATATACAATCAATTCATTTACTCATTTTTGTCAATTATTCGCGTCATTATATAGATACATACAAATATACATATTACCCAAATCTGAAAATTACTTACACACATATGCATAAAGTGTATATATATACAAAATCGAAATACCCATTTATACATCTATACACACACACACATACATATATTTAAATTTATACATAGATCCTATACATGAATTCAATATATATCTACATATTTATAACATTCAATTAAAAGTTCTGAATCGAAAATCTCACCCACATCAAAGTCTGAAATTTGCCTATGTAAATGCCTATATATACTGATATATACATACATATATGCACGAAAATCAATATATATATATATATATATATATACATCTTTATCCTCAAATGTGTGTGTGTGTGTGTGAACTATTGTGTGCGGGTTCGTGGGTATGGCCGCGCGATCTGTGTGACAGTGTGTGTGGATCGGGTGCGACAGGGGCGCAGAAGGGGAAAATGGGGTCCTTACCAGTGTTGGGGAGGCGGTCAGCACCGGAAGGGAGGGTGGCGGTGGTCGGAGGTGAGAGTGAGAGGTCACGAGAGAGAGAGAGAGAGAGAGAGAGAGAGAGAGAGAGCCGAGGGACTAGGGAGTGAGGCGAGAGATGAGTCTGAGTAGGTTTAGGTTAGAATTAGGATTTAATCTTTTGAATTTGCAAATCAGTCCCTCAAATCTCCTCTCTTGTTTAATTAAGTTTATAAGTTCTATTTACCCTCGATAAAATTTCAAATTGCCACTAAACTTTTTCCCAATTTCAATTTATGCAATTTAATTCATTTACTACTTAATAAAAATAGAAATCGACAAGCTTCACAAATAAAATAAGCAATTAGACATAGAATTGTACATAAATAATTTATAAAATTTCTATTTGGCACATTGATTAAGACGGCGTTCAAGCCCTTCCACTGCAAATATTCATATAAAACCATAATAATAATAATAATATTAGTTAAATCATTTATAATGATATTAATATAAACTTTACGTGAAAATCAAGAAAGCATGTAAATCGAAAGGCGGTATTACATTATACCAACATTGTACTAACTACATTAGTACAACTTCCCTCATCAATCACCATTCCACAAATCTTCCCACCCACCAAACACCTAGTGTGAAACAGATTATCCCTTTGTTCACCAACTTCGTCTATTTTAGTTCTAGAATTTAGAGCACGCCTATTGACCAGTGATTCCTTCAAAGCATAAGTCCTTCCTTCTGTTCGCTAAAATCGTGTACCGCAAGCGCACGGGTCGCGTTCAAGTAGTAAAGTGGACTAGAAAAGTCCGAATTGTCGATCCCACGAGGAATGTATACTTCGATTACACATGCTAGTTAATTTAATTTTAACAAAAGAGTCACAAAATAAAGTTTTGAGTTTTTGTTTTGAATTTGAAATTTAAACGAGTAAATTCTAAAATCTAACGATAATGCGGCAAATGATAAATTAAAATAGTTGGGATTCATGATTTCATTTAAACGACACTTAATTAATTTTCAAGTTTTGCAAATAAAACTAACTACTCAAATTAAATGCATGACATTAAACTTAAATTTAAATGTGCAAAATTAAATGACGTAAATTAAAGTGCTTGAAATTAAATGACAATAATAAAAATGCATGAAATTAAATAGCAAAATACGTAAATAACTTTAAATTAACTAAATGCAATTTAAACTACGTCAATCATCCCAACATGTAAAATTTAGCTAAACATGCATTTAAAAATAAAAATAACAATAAGCATTAAAATAAAACCCGGAAATTGGAAATGGTAAAATTTGCATGAAGGTCCTCCAACTATCATTTTATGTGCAAATCAGTCTGTGCCTTCTTCCCTGCATCTCCAGGTTCTTGCAACATCTAGCTACCCAATTCCGTTTCAGCTGCTGCCTTCTTTGTTGTCTGAAATCAGCAAAACCCGCAGCCAATTAATAGAACCAGCAACAGGCAGCCCGTCCAGCAGTCAGCTCCTTCCTCTGGTAACAGCAGCAGCAGGTCTTCTTCCAGCTGCACCAGCACGTCCAACAGCAATAGCAGCTTTCCAGCACCAGTACTCTTCAGCAGTATTCCAGCAGTTTGGTTTTCAGTTCCAGCACAGGCAACCAGCAGCAATTGGGTTCAGCAGCAGCAGTTATCTTCCAGCACAGCAGCAGATTTCCAGCACCAGCAGATTTCCAGCAATATTCCAGCACCAGCACTCTTCAGCAGCAAAACAGCAATACAGGCACTTCAGCAATCAGATCAGCAGCTTCGAACCAACCTCCTGGCAGTAGCAGCCCCCAGCAGTAGCAACAGTGTCACCCTGCTGCACTTGTCTGGTTCTCTCTTCAGCTACACACGGGCAGCAGCAGCAGTGCTCCCCTTTTCCTCAGCAGTCCAGTGTTTAAAGAAAGAAGAATCCTTCCTCAGCAGCAGTGTCACCCTCCTGCTTCGTCAGCTTCTTCCCCGTCTGGTTTTTGTCTATGTGTATATATCTATATCTAATGAAACCTGCAAAATGGCTGCTGTCACCAGCCCTTACACACGGTTCCCTCTCAGTTGTTCTCCAGCAACAACATAAATCAGCAGGCTTGGATCAACAGTTTCACCACCAGCAGTAGCTCAGCAATAATTTCCAGCTGGATGAAACCAGCTGCAATCCACCCCCAGTTCTCCGGCAGCAGCTTCAAGTTCGGTTCAGCATCTATTTCTTCATTGAAATGGCAGCACCTTGCAATCCCCTGATTCCTGTTTCAAAACCAGCAGCTTCTTCCACCGTTTCAGTCCTTCTTCTTCCTCAGTGCCGGCAGTAGTTCAGCAGTAGCAAACCCGCAAGTAAACAACCTGTCACCCTGCTCCTCCTCCGGTTTTGCTCACTGCCGTCGAACCAGCCAGAACTCCCTGTCTATCTATGGAAACTAAGATGGTTTCTGTTGCCAACCAGCTTCTCCAGCTGCTGTCACCAGCTGAAAATCCACCCGGTTCTCTCCTCCAGTGGCAGTAAACTTCCAGTTGCAGGCAGCAGTTCTCCTCTAGCCAAGTATTCCAGCAGCAGCATATTCCTATCTATCTACTCATTTCCAGATGGACTTCCACTGCAGCTGTCACCTGCAGTTCAAACCCCCGGTTCCACCTCTTCTCCCTCGTGTCTGTGTGTATGTATATCTATAGCAGCCTGGTTTTCTTTTCTTTTTTCTCTCCCACACTTCTCTGTCTCCCAGCATCACCTTTCATCACTTTCGAGCTCCTTGTCTCCCCCTTTTTCAGCTTGCACCCATGCCTTCCACCTTTCCCATCATGCCTTGTTTCCAGCTTTTTGTTTTTTTCATCTTTTTTGCCATGCTTCACATGGTTTTCGTTTTATGCTCCTGTTATATATATAAATATATCACACATTTAATCAATTAGTTACAATTTATTTCAAAATGCATTTTTACCTAATTTTACACGATAGACGAATTAAATAAGTAGATATTTGCTCAATTTGTTCCAAAATATGCTAATTTAAAGGTATAAAAAGTGTATAAAAATGCACTTAACAAATACCCCCAAACTTAAACTCTTGCTCGTCTCGAGCAAGAATATCTACTAACACAAAAGCAAATGAATGAATGATTAACAATGCTAGATAACTTGTAAATTCTTTTTTTTTTTTTTTAGTGTAAAATTTCATGATTAATTCACAATTTATGTTTTCAAAAATAATGCTACAAAAAGAAATTGAGCTTATCTCATGTTTGATCAGTGAGTGTGTGCATAGTCACTTCCAATTATCACTAAGGTTCAAAGAAACATTGTAGGAAGGATAAATTTTAAATTATAATATCCACCCTTAGTGGTCAATTTCATTCCTTACCCTCTCGTGACATTCACCCCCCTATATTATTTCTTTTCTCTCCCGAAAACGCAATCCTAGGGGTGACTTTCAATTCACACATTTCTTTTTCCACTAAAGTTTGGTTATGACTTACCAGCAATCTCAACAATCTAGATATGCAGTGACTCCACTAGATGAGTGTTTCAACATTAAAGTTTATACCAAGCAATTCAAACCCACTATTAATCTAAACCCTTATGCAAATACAAATGCATGATTTCTACAAACTAATGTGATGATTGCTCGTGACTTCCTCACTCCCTTAAGCTTTCTAATTGACCCATGTAGCGAGCTTTAGGCCGGCAACTCCTCGATTGTTTTAAGATCAAAGGGTACCAGGTTTCAAAATACCCCTACGGACTTACTAACTCGAGTCAAAAAGGCTACGAAGTGAGGTAGACTTATTAAGCAAATGCAATGATGATGATGTGCTTTTTTTTTTTTTTTTTTTTTTTTTCAAGTGTGTGTGTGTACCCTACTCATTAAGCTTTCTAATTGACCCATGTAGCGAGCTTTAGGCCGATGACTCCCAAGTTTCAAACTTAAGGCACCAAGTTTCAAGATACTTCTACGGGCTTAATTACTCGAGTCAAAAAGGCTACGAGATAGGGTAATGCAATAATTAAAATGGGCTTAGATTTCTAGCATTTGGTCATCACTTAGCTTATACTAACGTCAACAACACTCCACACAAATTTAGATCAAGCATGCATGGAATCACTACACATCTAGACTGTCTCCTTTACCGGTTCGACCACCCCCAAACTTGTCTCACAAAGGATCAAGAGATTAATAGCATTGAGAAGGAATTGGATAGGTTGATAAAAATTGAAAATACAAGCTCACAACCTAATGAAGTCTACTTCACGAATTTCTCCAACCTTCAATAGATTCCAAACCTCAACAACAATTAGTTATGACTATTGTGCTCAAGAGAACTCAAGATCACTCATAGATAAGCAAGTTAAAAATAAGCACAAGTAGTATATTCGATCATAATTCGTGAATTAATCAGCAATTCCAAACATCAAATCATTTTGAGCCGACAAGGCTATCTAGCATGTCAATATCCACAACAAAATGAACAAAATCGATCATCACAATATCTTAGGCCGACAAGGCTATCTAACATGAAAAAATGCAAAATGAAGTCAACACCCCCAAACTTGAATTACACATTGTCCTCAATGTGAAAATAGAAACAATATGTAAAGAAGATAAGAGGTAGTGAAACTTCCCTGATTCAATGCTTGTTTGTGATGTTGAATTTTGACCTAAGCTTTCGTCGAATGTAATTCATCCCCAAACTTGTTTGAGTACAATGTCGCTTAGGATTTTCAAAAATATTTGTTACCTACAAAAGTTTGACAAATAATTAAAAAGAAAGTAAAGAAATACAGTAAATAAAATACAAGTAAATCAAAAGAGAAGAAATTTGGGTTGCCTCCCAAAAAGCGCTTGGTTAAAGTCATAAGCTCGACTTTTCGCATAAGCACTTCATGGCACTTTAAATGAAGCTTTTGATTTCTTGCCCATTGTGCTTCTTTTGGCTTTGTTCCACTCTTCATTGATTCTCCAAACTTGCACCTTGCCCCCTCCAATGTCATATGATTTGCCTACTTCATCCAATTCAAATTCAACTATGTAGACTTGCTCCTCCTCAAGTGGTTTAATCACAAAATCAATTGTTGGGCAATCAATGAAGTTGAGAAAATGTGGTTTAATCTCTTCCTCATTAACGACCACTTCCCCTTGTGATTCTTTCGTGATTAACTTGTCATTCTTTTCAAGCTCATCTTCAATAGTTGATATCTTCTCGGATTGAATGACCAATCCAAAATTCGAATTCATGGGCAATGGCAAGTTTTTCCTATTTATCCCCAAGAGTGGATCATACCCCCACATTTTAAATCCTTCCCAGAATATGGTATCTCCCATAGGCATATCATCTTCATCTAACTTGGCAAGCTCATTGTAATATTTCGCAAGTACCTTTTCATTCAAAAATGGAGGACCATCTCCTATAAGAGTAATGTCCTCATCCCAATCTTCCGGTACACAATCTCCCAATAGCATGTAACTAGCATCGGATGTGTCAATTGCTTGTTTTCGGCAATTCAAATATTGTCTAAACGCAAGAAGGTTAGACATAAACGAATTATTGCCCGAATACAAACATTGCCCATTATCATGCACCTTGTAACAAATTTCACAACTCGAATATTCTCCGATCATGTATTCATTACCCATGTAAAGATTGTCCATTGCAAAAATCTTTCCTAATTCGCCAATATTAAAATCAGATATGCATAGAGAGAAACTCAAACACAAGAAAGATTAGAATAGTGACGGTTAATCAAAGGTAACAAAATAAAAATAAAAATTGTTAAAACTAAAATTAACTAAAGTATAATCAAAGTAAAAACATTCCCCGGCAACGGCGCCAAAAACTTGTTCGCTAAAATCGTGTACCGCAAGCGCACGGGTCGCGTTCAAGTAGTAAAGTGGACTAGAAAAGTCCGAATTGTCGATCCCACGAGGAATGTATACTTCGATTACACATGCTAGTTAATTTAATTTTAACAAAAGAGTCACAAAATAAAGTTTTGAGTTTTTGTTTTGAATTTGAAATTTAAACGAGTAAATTCTAAAATCTAACGATAATGCGGCAAATGATAAATTAAAATAGTTGGGATTCATGATTTCATTTAAACGACACTTAATTAATTTTCAAGTTTTGCAAATAAAACTAACTACTCAAATTAAATGCATGACATTAAACTTAAATTTAAATGTGCAAAATTAAATGACGTAAATTAAAGTGCTTGAAATTAAATGACAATAATAAAAATGCATGAAATTAAATAGCAAAATACGTAAATAACTTTAAATTAACTAAATGCAATTTAAACTACGTCAATCATCCCAACATGTAAAATTTAGCTAAACATGCATTTAAAAATAAAAATAACAATAAGCATTAAAATAAAACCCGGAAATTGGAAATGGTAAAATTTGCATGAAGGTCCTCCAACTATCATTTTATGTGCAAATCAGTCTGTGCCTTCTTCCCTGCATCTCCAGGTTCTTGCAACATCTAGCTACCCAATTCCGTTTCAGCTGCTGCCTTCTTTGTTGTCTGAAATCAGCAAAACCCGCAGCCAATTAATAGAACCAGCAACAGGCAGCCCGTCCAGCAGTCAGCTCCTTCCTCTGGTAACAGCAGCAGCAGGTCTTCTTCCAGCTGCACCAGCACGTCCAACAGCAATAGCAGCTTTCCAGCACCAGCACTCTTCAGCAGTATTCCAGCAGTTTGGTTTTCAGTTCCAGCACAGGCAACCAGCAGCAATTGGGTTCAGCAGCAGCAGTTATCTTCCAGCACAGCAGCAGATTTCCAGCACCAGCAGATTTCCAGCAATATTCCAGCACCAGCACTCTTCAGCAGCAAAACAGCAATACAGGCACTTCAGCAATCAGATCAGCAGCTTCGAACCAACCTCCTGGCAGTAGCAGCCCCCAGCAGTAGCAACAGTGTCACCCTGCTGCACTTGTCTGGTTCTCTCTTCAGCTACACACGGGCAGCAGCAGCAGTGCTCCCCTTTTCCTCAGCAGTCCAGTGTTTAAAGAAAGAAGAATCCTTCCTCAGCAGCAGTGTCACCCTCCTGCTTCGTCAGCTTCTTCCCCGTCTGGTTTTTGTCTATGTGTATATATCTATATCTAATGAAACCTGCAAAATGGCTGCTGTCACCAGCCCTTACACACGGTTCCCTCTCAGTTGTTCTCCAGCAACAACATAAATCAGCAGGCTTGGATCAACAGTTTCACCACCAGCAGTAGCTCAGCAATAATTTCCAGCTGGATGAAACCAGCTGCAATCCACCCCCAGTTCTCCGGCAGCAGCTTCAAGTTCGGTTCAGCATCTATTTCTTCATTGAAATGGCAGCACCTTGCAATCCCCTGATTCCTGTTTCAAAACCAGCAGCTTCTTCCACCGTTTCAGTCCTTCTTCTTCCTCAGTGCCGGCAGTAGTTCAGCAGTAGCAAACCCGCAAGTAAACAACCTGTCACCCTGCTCCTCCTCCGGTTTTGCTCACTGCCGTCGAACCAGCTAGAACTCCCTGTCTATCTATGGAAACTAAGATGGTTTCTGTTGCCAACCAGCTTCTCCAGCTGCTGTCACCAGCTGAAAATCCACCCGGTTCTCTCCTCCAGTGGCAGTAAACTTCCAGTTGCAGGCAGCAGTTCTCCTCTAGCCAAGTATTCCAGCAGCAGTATATTCCTATCTATCTACTCATTTCCAGATGGACTTCCACTGCAGCTGTCACCTGCAGTTCAAACCCCCGGTTCCACCTCTTCTCCCTCGTGTCTGTGTGTATGTATATCTATAGCAGCCTGGTTTTCTTTTCTTTTTTCTCTCCCACACTTCTCTGTCTCCCAGCATCACCTTTCATCACTTTCGAGCTCCTTGTCTCCCCCTTTTTCAGCTTGCACCCATGCCTTCCACCTTTCCCATCATGCCTTGTTTCCAGCTTTTTGTTTTTTTCATCTTTTTTGCCATGCTTCACATGGTTTTCGTTTTATGCTCCTGTTATATATATAAATATATCACACATTTAATCAATTAGTTACAATTTATTTCAAAATGCATTTTTACCTAATTTTACACGATAGACGAATTAAATAAGTAGATATTTGCTCAATTTGTTCCAAAATATGCTAATTTAAAGGTATAAAAAGTGTATAAAAATGCACTTAACACCTTCCACATCACTACTACTAGCCCCAATATCTTGTAATCTAGGTATCCCTTTAAACTCATCCTCTGAACTAATATTTCCATAGTCACGCAAAATCATAACCCTTTTATTTAGACATTGAGAAGCAATTTGACCCGAACCTAAACATTTAAAACATTTTACACATCTATCCTTAGTAGGTTGGGGTTCAGCGATATTTTTACCTTCAGTTGTTGGCTCCTCCCTCCACTTCGGCACATGATCGTCATTGACCTCCCGTTTTGGATGAGAAGTAGGATAAGAGCCCGAAGATTTCCTCGCTGCCCTCTTTCGCCTCAGCTGTCTTTCCACCTTCATGGCCATGTGTACCATTTCCTCTAGTTCCACATAATGTTGCAGCTCAATGATGTTAGCAATATCCCTATTCAACCCACTAAAAAACTTCGCCATTGTAGCCTCTCAGTCCTAACCACATTGGTCCTAATCATTGCTACCTCCATATCCTTATTGTACTCCTCCACACTCCTAGAACTTTGTGTAAGCCCCTACAACCTTTGGTAGATGTCCCTATGGTAGTGGCTTGGGACAAACCTCTTCCTCATTATGGCTTTCATATCAACCCATGTATTCACCGGTCTTTCACCATTCCTCCTTCAATCGTTCATTAATTGATCCCACCAATTTATTGCGTAGTTAGCGAACTCCACCACGGCTAGCTCAACCTTCTTTTCCTTGAATAATTATGGCACTCAAACATCAATTCCACTTTCTTCTCACAATCTAAGTAAGCCTCCGGGTCACTCCTCCCACTAAAAGGTGGAATAGACATTTTTATATTACCTAGATTACCATCTACTTCATCTTGATCACCCCAATGTCTCCCATTATTTCCCCTTTCGTACCTATCTCCTCTATCCCCTCTCCTTCTTACACTAGCCACCGAAGATATACTGCCACTTTCACTACCCTAGCCCTCATCATCCATACTAACCTCATGTCGATGACCTCTTTTGACCCTAGAACAACTATGAGATTGTTCACGGTGTCATTGATCAAGTTCTGCATCTCGTTTCTCCATCTGAGCCATCAACCTCTCAAACTGTACCTGCATCGCTACAATCTCATCATTACCCTGCTTAACTCCCCTATCCACACATTTGAGTTGCTTGTTGTCACCCACAGAAGATGCAACATGCAGATTCCCTTCTGTAAGACATTTTAATAACAATAAAAAATACTCCTCACGTGTCTTTTCGCTCGTGTATCACCCTTTATCCATTTCCAATATCACCCAAAAACTAATCAAGGATCAATAAATAGGAATTCATGTTAGACACGAAGAAAATTAGAGATTGAGAAATTCTCAAAATTTTGAATTTCCTAGCAATTTTCGAATTTTTTCGGAACTGCTAGAAAATTTGATTACGAGTATGACAGAAAAAAAAGAATTGGATTTTGACGAGAAACGAACACGAAGCACACTTTTGAAATTTTTGGAACAAATTTTATGGATAAAAAAATAGAAAACTTTACTAGAACGAAGAACACAAAGAATAAGGAAGAAACAAGAAACAAGAAAAAGAAAACAAAAATTTGAAATAGATCCAAGCTCTGATACCACCTAATGCGATCTCGCTCAGGAAACGCGTTCTCCTTGATTTTCCTCCATGCACACCACATGTTCGATAAAATGCCACGGTGAAATGTGCATCGAGTTTTTGCAGAACTTCTTAGTTGATCATCTTCACTACATGTTTAGCATCGATTATATGCTATAAGTTCATTATTTGCATCGTCAAAATGCACAAAACCCGAATTTGACATATTAGGCATTGTAAAGCACTCATTGCAAGGCCACTGTAGTTCACTGTACCAAATTTCAACTCCAGGTCCCTACTTGGCCACATCTTTTAACGACCCAAATGAACTCCAAATGCTCTGGATTTTTAATATATTTTAGAGCATGTTATATACTTTCATATGCTCGGAGATGGCTTAGGGAAATATTAGTTTTTCGAGGTAGTGTCAAGACCTGAATATGGGTGATCAACCATGTTTGAAAATGCAGATTTTTGCTATGTTTCAGTTTGGGGGTGTTTGTGTTGATATATTTCAGTTTATTAATGTGTTTTATGTTCATAATGTTGTTTATCTCTTATTTGCTATGAACTCACCACTTATAATACCTCGAATCAAGCTTGGAAACGTAAGAAACGGGTCGAAAGCATCCAAGTGTTATCAACATAAAGCTTCAAGTGGTTGTATTGCATCTCTGAAATCCGGGAAGTACTTAAACCCTCTCTTATGTGTTTATTTATTTATTATATCTTTTAAGTTATTTATAGGTTGGGGGTGTGAATCTTATTCTTTTGCATTTATTCAATTATTTGGGATACAAAATATACAAACAATTGAAATCATGAAAAAATTCAAAAAAATTGAAAATTTAAAAAAGAAATTGTTAATTTGTTTATTGCCTAAGACATAGTTTGGATCGATTTTATGATCTAGCTAGAAAATGGACAACATGAAAACTTGATTTTACTTGACTAGTTATCGCTGTTAGATTTTCATATTCTTGCACACATAGCCATCGTTAAATTATTATTTGTGTAGGAGTGTGTTTAACATATGCGGGGTATATCTGTTCGCTCAAAATAGTGTGTACTGCAAGCGCACGGGTCACGTACAAGTAATAAAGTGGACTTTTTGAGTCCGAATTGTCGATCTCACGAGGAATGTATACTCTATTATACTCTAGTTAATTTAATATTAACAAATGAAACACACAATGAAAAGTTGGTTTTGAAAAATTCTAAATTAAAGAAACTAACTTTAAACTAAATTAAAATAAGGAAAATGAAAGATAAAATAGTTGGGATTCATGATTTCACTCAACTCTCGAATAAGTAATTTTTCAACACGTGCAAATTAATAAATTACTCATTTACAATGTTCGACCCGATTTTCCAAGTTTAGCTAATTACCTTTCTCGAGTACAATTAACCATAATCAATTAGTTTAACCTACTATATCTCTATGTCAATTAAAACACAATCAATTGCATTAACTCTTTGTGAAAATAGATCAATGGATCATTTAGGGTTTAAGATATATCTCTATCCTTAACAAGAACCTAGAGCATTTGTTATTTGGTCTGAAATACACAATATCTCTCGATTATCATTGTAACGCCTTGAAATTTCAAGCATTTTTCAAAATAATACTCTGATACCACTTGTAACGCCCCAAAATTTAAATACTTTTTCAAGAATAATAAAATTCATTTACTTAAAAGGTAACGATATTAATTTTAAAACATTTCTATAAAGATCTCGAGTTCAATAAAAGTGTGACATTTCAATTACAAAAGTCCTTATTCGGTGGCAAGTTTACAACTCACAGGTCGTCACCTAGCGCAACACTCTCTGTTAAGCTATCTGAAGATCCCTGACAATCCATCTTGCATCAATAGCTACCTGAAAGGTTAGATGACATGGAGTGAGCATACACTTGCTCAGTGAGTAGAATATGGTGCACATGTATTATTGCACGTTCGGATATACAAGTCAACCTCACATACTCAAGACCATTTCAATGTATGTATGCATGCATCTTTTGAAAATCCCTAGTCAAAGTAACATAGCTCGATATATGGTTAGAATATCCGTATATCCAAAATAGTTGACAAATCAAGATCGTGATGTGTTGTAGGCACTGTATCGCCGGTTGCTCAAGCAACATATCCGTATCTTAACAGCCAATTATAATTGAGATATCCCGCAGGTATCGTATCACCGATAACCCGTACGTCATAGATATTTTCCAATATTGATAAATGCATACTATACTGTAATGCATGACATGAACCGCTACGGTGCTCATCTCGTACCCCCACGCTCAAACATAACATATCACAATTGGTCAGAACCAATAACTTCCACCATAAAAGTCCCACATGGGATCTCACATATTTACACATCAACATATCACCATGCCTTGTCATTAGGCAGCTCAAAGTATATGATAACTTATCCAAAATCACGAGCGAGGTACATTGGAGCAACTGTAGTCCAGTATACATGTGATGAATGCTTTCAAAAAGATGAGTCACATTTCTTCAATCTCTCATTCCATCACATTTATTCAAATCTTATTTCAGTATAACTCGAAGCTATCAACATGCAACAAATATTCATATGTTCTCTACAAATATATACATAGTACGTGTCGCATAAACATATCCAAAGAAATCATATAATTCTTGTAAACATATCCAAATCATATTCAACTAATTCAAGTAAATATATCGGACTCACATATCATTCAACGAATCCAAATAAACACATCCCACTCACATATTTATTGGATGAATCTATCCATGAACAGCTCCTAGAATAATTTCTCTTGGAATGGAAGCCTTCTTCGGCACAAAGTAGGTGTAGGAACAAGGATATAACTCCTAAAACATAAGTCTCCACCAGTGGCATAATATATCATTGGAAAGGTCATCGAATCTGGAGTTCAACGCACTTTATGGATTGCAAATCGGAGTTGGAGATCAAAAGTTATGGCTGGATGAAGTTATGTCGCTGGGCACGACACCACCTAATTTGGTGTCGACACAAAAGTGTCAGAATCATCGTTCTAAGCCCAGATGAACATGGTGTCGACACCAAAACAGTAGGTTTCGACATGAAGCGTATTTTCAGAATTTGAAAGTCAGTTTTCTTGATTTCTTAGATCTAAAATCATTTGTTTTGATAAAAGGCTTTGAGAAAACATGTTTGCCAATAAAAAGGATGGATTATAACGGATTGAAACATGATTTTGGCATGAAATCAATTCTTAGGGTTTGAAAGAGGGAAGAATGACTCAGAAGTAGGGATGAACAAATAAATCGCCAACCCGCTAAACCGAATCAAACCGCAACAAATGGTTTGCTTTGGTTCGATTTCAAACGTGAAATGGTTTGGTTTGATTTGAAAAAATTCCAAACCGCTTTAAACATTTTGGTTTAGGTTTCAATTGTCGAACCCGGGGTTTCAAACCACAACCCGCTAAGTTTTAAACAAATTATAAAAAAAATGAGTGCAAAAATAGCTTGTCAATTTCAAACTGTCATTGAAATCTTTAAGTCATTTTGAGTGCTGTTTTGGTTTCTTTTCTAGTAGAAATGAGTTATAGATTCAACTTTTATCAAAATTTGGACTTATTTTTGAAAGATTCCTAACCTTTTTCAATTGCAAAAAATGTGGAAATTTTTCAGGAATAAAGTTATGTTCCAATCTATGCATGTTTGATCTCTCCTAAAAGTCCAACTTCATTCACAACTATATAT
This sequence comes from Ligustrum vulgare, assembly GCA_963555705.1. Classification (NCBI taxonomy): domain Eukaryota; kingdom Viridiplantae; phylum Streptophyta; class Magnoliopsida; order Lamiales; family Oleaceae; genus Ligustrum; species Ligustrum vulgare. Next base: position 32,091,310 of record OY743186.1, on the reverse strand, counting down.
AACTATTGAAAGCCGCAAAAAAGTTAAAATGAGGCTTGCAATTTTCATTGAAGAACTTTATAAACAAATTAGAAGAGAATTTATTAGGATACATATTTATAGCATACATAGAAGAAATAATCCTGCAGTAACATAGTGTGTTATTTTTTATTTATGTGAATAGTTTCGAACAAATAAATCTCATTATAGTTGCAACATGCCGGAGTAATCCCCTTGCCAATGTGATTTGCATCACAAAAAAAATTCAAGAACAACTTTTGATGTAATCTATGTAATGGTCAGTTGGTATTTCTTAGTTATCAACCATAAAGTGATATTGATCATTTACCCAATGTTATGTATCAATTGCAAAATATGTGATCTTTGCCATTGGTAGATTAATCATTCATTCATTCTTGCATTATCGTACAAAAATGTGCCTTGGTTTAGGATCTACTAATTTATTTGATTGCAAACCGCTGTTTTAAATCACACCAAATTGCAAAACATGGTTTGGTTTGGTTTGGTTTAGGAAATGAAATGATTTGGTTTAGTTTGGAAAATTTTCAAACCGTTTTAAACGGTTTGGTTTGAAATTTCGCTACAAACCGTCCAAACCAAACGGTGTTCATCCCTACTCATAAGCGTTTCAGATATGATTTTGTTGTGTTATCTCATTCAAAAACCATCCCTATTTATAGGGATAGAAGGCTGCACGGATTGGAGGTGAGGAAATGAGTGTAGATGATTAATCATTTTCCTTCATGGTTAAGAAATCTTATTTTAATGTCAAACTTGAGGTTTCAAGCTTCTCCCATGCAAGTAGGAGGTGTCCTTAGGTGGAATAAGGTGACTCACTTAAGCTAAAACCGGATATGCAGTATTAATGTCTAGCTCATGCTTCTTGCTTTACAGATTTTGCAGTTTCAGGGTGCCATATTTGAGGTCAGATTTGAAGTATCAAATGAACTCCAAATTGGGTGTTCTTGGTCTAATTCCATAGTACTCATATAGTACTTTCATATAAAAATTACTTCTCAACATTTAGAAAACAGAAGAAGAAGTTATAGCGTTCCAAAGATAGCTCCTCGAAACTGTCTTTTCGAGTCGTGTGCCAGTAGCCATCTTTGAAAATTTTTTGAGGACGGTACACTAATCAAAATGGTAAAATGATTTCAGATTCTCGAAGTTCACTTCGAGTACTTATCCGTACATATAAGATATGCAATTATCAGAGGTCGGAAGTGGTCAAAAGAATCTTCTAAATAAAGGTGTTTAAATACATTTTTTTGTAATTTTTCATTTAATTAAAAACTCCGATTTTATTTCTTTAACTTCCAAAATAATTAAATAAATTATAAAACACTTTTATTACGTCATAATAGGAAACTAAGCACGTCATAATTTCTCGGGTCATTACAATCATACACTTTACAAAACATATATTTGGTGATCAATCAAACACATGGAATAATTTCAATAACAAATACACATGAAATAAGCTCAAAATTAATAAACAAACATTAAAATTACTTAAACTAAGTTAAGCTACATTAATCATCTCAACATAAAATAACTAGCCCATTGTATAAATATTGCACAAAAGTTGAGATTTACAAAAATACATCACAAAATATAAAAATCAAAGATTAAAAATACAAGATAATGAAATAAATCACCTCCCTTGATTTTTGCCTCAAAATTCCTTCAACCAGTGTTCTAAAAAGCGTGAAGCGTGACGAAGCGTGGAGCCCAAGAGTCGAGCTTTTGAAGCTTAAGCGGGAGTAAGCGTTAAAAAGCGTTTTTCAATTCCTAAATATTTGATTTAAATTTTATCCATACTTGAACAAGTAAAAAAAAAAAAAAAAAAGGAAAAAAAAAAAAATTTGGCAGTTGCGCGCATCGGGCATGCTTAAGCACTCACAATGCGCGCACTGTGCGCGCTTTTTAGAATAAAATTTTCAAAAACGCGTTTTTCTCGCTTTTCGCCAAAGCGACGCGCGAGAGGAGCGAGTCGCGCGTAGGCGCGCACAGTGCAGGCACTGTGCGCGCGTTTTAGAACACTGCCTTCAACAATGCTTTGAATTTTCACCTCACTTTTTGCTTCATAACTTCAATGGAGACTAGCAACATGGAAACTAAACTAAACTAAAAACTAAATTGCAAAAAAAAAGCAAAAAAAAAAAAGAAAAGAAAAGAAAGAAGAAGTAAAGGGAGAAGAGGCTAGGGTTTGGAGAGAAAAATTATGATATTTGTGAAAAGGAAAGTGGGAGTATAAATACTCCAAAAAATTAGACCTAAAAAAGTCTCATAAATGCGTCCAAACCAATCCAAACACCCCCTTAACGCAAAATAATAAAATCAGAAATTAAAATCGAAATTAGGTCTAAAATGGCCCACGCAATCGCGTGGAAAATATAGATTTTTTCTGTTAAATTTAATGGGCGCTCAGGCAAGCGCCCATTAACCAAAAGGCATGGGCAAATGTATATATTATTTTATTATATTTATTTTCTTTTATTTTCCATTTTTTTATTTTTCTTTAAACAATTTGCAACCCAAGTTCCCTATCTTCTGGTCTTCTTCAATTTAATCATCGAATTTGACTTTTATTACAATTATGCCCCTGAAATATTTGCATCTTTAGTCCTTCAACTTTCTGAGATGTTGCAATTGAGTCCCCGAACTTTTGATTTCTTTCAATTAGATCCTTGGACATCAAATTTGCTCCTCTTTTAGCTCAATTGCACTCTAATCTTGTCCATTTTATTTCCAATTGAGGTTGTACGTAATTGTATAAAATAAACACAAATTATAAGTAGAAATTCGCTCAATTTGTCAATTAAATTGTCGATTTAAAAGCAAAATAAGTGTGTAACGCACACTTATCACACTCCCAAACTTGAGCTTTTGCTCGTCTCGAGCAAAATTATCTACTAGTGCAATCAAGTAATATGGAATATAGATCGACAATGTTTGATAACTTGCAAATTACTCCTGAGTATAAAATTTTATAATCAATTCAAAAGTATGTTTTCAAATAACGCTATCAAAAAGAAGTTGCTAATCCGATGTTCGATCGGTGTATGTGTGTGCATAGTCACTTTCAATTGTCAATTAAGTTTCGAGAATATTGATGAGTAAAGAGGTTTTAAGTCAAAATTAACTCACCATTCGTGGTCAATTTTTTCCTTTCCCGCTCGTGACATTCATCTCCCAATAGATATTTCTTTTCTTTCCCAAGATGCAATTTTAGAGGGTACTCTCAAATCATTCATTTCTTTTTCCACTCTAGTTTGGTTGTGTTTTACTGGCAATTTCGACAATCCAAAAATGCACTGACTCTCCACTAAATGAGTGCTTCGACATTCAAGTTTATACTAAGTAATTCAAACACACTATTAATCTAAGCCCTTATGCAAGTACAAATGCATGATTTCTAAAAACTAACGTGATGAATATTCGTGCCTTCTCCACTTTCTTAAGCTTTCTAATTGACCCATGTAGCGAGTTTTAGGTAAGCAACTCCCCGATTGTTTTAAGATGAAAGGGTACCAGGTTTCAAAATATCCCTATAGACTTAATAATTCGAGTAAAAAAATGCTACGAAGTGAGGTAGACTTATTAAGCAAATGCAATAATGAAGTGCTCTTTTTTTCCAGTATGTGTGTGCCCTACTCATTAAGCTTTCTAATTTACTCATGTAGCGAGCTTTAGGCCGGTGACTCCTAAGTTTCAAACTTAAGGCATCAAGTTTCAAGATACTCCTACGGGCTTAATCACTCGAGTAAAAAAGGCTTAGAACTTTAGCATACGGTCATTACTTAGCTTATACTTGGCGAAATACACTCCACACAAAATTTATTTCCAACATGCATGAAATCATCACACGTCTAGATCGTCTCCTTCACCGGGTCGACCACCCCCAAACTTGTCTTACATTAGGATCAAGAGATTTAGAGTTTTAGGAAATATTGGATAGGTTGATAAAAATTAAAATACAAGCTCACAACCTAGTTCTTCTACTTCATTAACCTCTTCACCCTTCAACAATTCCCAAACTTCACCAACAATCAATCATGACTATTGTGCTCAATGTAAATAGGATCTTGCATGGATAAGCATTTTGTAGAAATAGACACAAGTAGCATATTGGTCATAAATCATGAATCAATAACAATTTTAAACATCAAGTAATCATGACCGGCAAGGTTATCTAACATGTCAATACACAATAAAAAATCACCCCCAAACTTGAAATGCACATTGTCCTCAATGTGTAAAATAAAATCAAAGTAAGAGGAAAGAATTTACTAAACATACCAAGACAATACATAAATGCCCAACATCCATAAACAATCTAAAATACTTAATTAAAAATAAACTAGTCAACAATTCCAACACAATAATATTAACCCATAATAAACTAACAACAACATTTAACAAACAACATAAACATATGAATAATACTCAACATAAAGATTAAAAACAAGAGAATAAAGAAAACTCCCCCTTTTTGAATAGTCTCTTGAAGTAAAAATCCAAGATTTCTTCACTTCAACACAAGTTCTTCATCAACCATTAATGTCTTCAACAACCCAAGTACAAAACATTAAATGCACAAGAAATAAATGACATTCTTGATGAAAATGTGAGAAAATAACAATACTCAAAAGTTTAAACAACAACAAAATACTTAAATATAAGAAAACGTTACTAAATCATAAAAACATTACTTGAAAATTGCATTAAATGAGTAAATGTTAAGAAAAATACACGAAAAATTGAAAAAGGGGCAAGACTTACGTGGTACCCTAACAAAAATCTGATTTTATCTATTTATAATACCCTAAAAATCATCCAAAAACCCTAAAAAAAGGCAAAGATATGCGTAAAAGGGTCAAATGGGCCGAACCGGGTCGGCCAGGTTGACCCGGTCCGGTCCGGCCCGAACATTTTTATTTTTATTTTTATTTTTAAAGCCGTGCAATCACGCGGTTGATTTCCCAGTGGCAGCTTAGTCTCGAGTCCGTTTTGAGGTCCAAGTCGCATTTGGGACTTAGTTCGAGCCACGCGATCGCGTGGCTCAGCTGGAGGGCGTGGCTCAGCTGGAGGGTGGTTTTGCAGTTAAGTCCCTTCCGTAATTGCCATTAAGTCCTCCATCTTTTAATCTCGAGCAATTTAGTCTCCAACTTTTCAAAAAAATTTCAAATATGTCCTCCTAAAATTGCAATTTAGGCCCTTCAACTTTTGAAATCTTGCAATTTGGTCCCTCGGTTAATTGCGCAGCTTGTCCAAAACTTCGAAAAGTGACAAAATGGTCCCCAAACTTCCAATTTCAGCGTAATTTGCACTTCTTTTGTGGTTTTTGGCCTCAAACTTGGGTATTAACCTATTTAAACACAAAATATGCATAAATTAGTAGATATTTGTTCAAGATGTTTCAAAATATGCTAATTTAAAGGTATAAAAAGTGTATAAAAATGCACTTAACACACATCAATATTAAATCACACTTGAAAATAAAATACAATATACACCAAGTGATTTAAAAATGAGTTTTAAGCAAATATTTTACTTTGAAAGTTTGATATGAGTGCATGTTAGAATTAAATGAGAATGCATTTGAGCTATTTCACACTAGCCAACTTGAGGAAAATAAAAGTGGAAGATAGATTTGACCTAACCAACTTATTTGCAAGAAAGTAAATAAAATGCAAGAAAGTAAATAAAGCAAGTAAATGATAGAAAATGGGTTGCCTCCCATTAAACGCTTATTTTAAAGTCATTAGCTAGACTCTCCACATAGATTCTTCATGGCACTCTAAATACAGCTTTGGATGCCTTGCCCATATTTCTTCTTTTGGCTTTGCCCCACTCTTCATTGATTCGAAATATTTGCATTTTTCCCCTTCCAATGTCATGGGACTTGCCTATTCCATCCAATTCAAACTCAACTAAATAGACTTGCACCTCCTCAAGTAGCTTAATCACAAATTCAATTATTGGACAATCAATGAAGTTGAGAAGAAGTGATTTAATCTCTTCCTCATTAATTGCCACTTCCCTATGTGATTATTGTGTGATTAAATTGTCATTCTCTTCAAGCTCATCTCCATTAGTTGATGCCTCTTCGGATTGAATGATCTATCCAAAATTTGAATCCATAGGCAATGACAAGTTTTTCCAATTAATCCCCAATAGTGGATTATACCCCCACATTCGAAATCCTTCCCAATACATGTAATCTCCCATAGGCATAACATCATCATCTAACTTGACAAGTTCATTGTAATACTTTGCAAGTACATTCTCATTCAATAGTGGATAACCGTCTCCCACAAGAGTGATGTTCTCATCCCAATCATCTAGTACAAAATTTCCTAAGAGCATGAAACTTACATCAAATGTGTCACTTGCTTGTTTTCGACATTTCAAATATTGTCTAAACTTAATAAGCTTCAACGTAATCAAAATATTGCACGAAAACAAACATTTTCCATTACAATGCATCTTGTAACAAGTTTCACAACTTGAATATTCTTCAAGCATGTATTCATCACCCATGTTGAGATTGTTCATTGCAATTGATTTCCTATTTTGCCAATATTAAACTCAAATATGCATAGAAAGATAACCAAACACAAGAAAAATTAGAATAGTGGTGGTTAACCAAAGGTAACAAAATAAAACATAAAAGAAAAATAATTACAAGTTGTTAAAACTAAAATTAACTAAAGTAATAATCAAAGTAAAAGCATTCCCCGGCAACGACGCCAAAAACTTGTTTGCTCAAAATAGTGTATACCGCAAGCGCACGGGTCGCGTACAAGTAATAAAGCGGACTTTTTGAGTCCGAATTGTCGATCCCACGAGGAATGTATACTCTATTATACTCTAGTTAATTTTATCTTAACAAATGTAACACACAATTAAAAGTTGGTTTTGGAAAATTTCAAATTAAAGAAACTAACTTTAGACTAAATTAAAATAAGGAAAATGGGAGATAAAATAGTTGGAATTCATGATTTCATTTAAGTCTCGCTTAATTAATTTCTCAACACGTGCAAATTAATAAATTACTCATTTACAATGTAAGACTTGATTTTCCAAGTTTAGCGAATTACCTCTCTCGAGTGAAATTAACCATAATCAATTGGTTTAACCTACTATATCTCTATGTCGATAAAAATACAATCAATTGCATTAAATCTTTGTGAAAATAGCTCAATGGATCATTTAGGATTTAAGGTATATCTCTATCCTTAACAAGAACCTATAGCATTTGTTATTTGATCTAAAATGCACAATATCTCTCGATTATCATACACTTCACAAAACATATATTTGAAAATCAATCAAACACATGAAATAATCTCAATAACAAGCACATAAAATAAGTTCAAAATTAATAAACAAATATTAAAATTACTTAAAATAAGTTAAGCTACATCAATCATCCCAACATAAAACTACTAGTCCATTGTATAAATATTGCACAAAAGTTGAGGTTTACAAAAATACATCACAAAATATAAAAATCAAAGATTAAAAATACAAGATAATGAAATAAATCATTTCCCTTGATTTTTGCCCCAAAATTCCTTCAACAATGCTTTGAATCTTCACCTCACTTTTTACTTCATAGCTTCAATGGAGATTAGCAACATGGAAACAAAACTAAATTAAAAATTAAATTACAAAATAAAGCAAAAACAAAGAAAAGAAAGAAGAAGAAAAGGGAGAAGCGGCAAGGGTTTGGAGAGAAAAATTGTGATATTTGTGAAGAAGAAAGTGAGAGTATAAATACTCCCAAAAAGTAGACATAAAAAGGTCTAAAAAATGCGTCCAAATCAAGCCAAACACGCCCTTAACGCAAATCAATAAAATCAGAAATTAAAATCGAAATTGGGCCGAAAATGGCTCACGAGATCGCATGGGCCAAACCTAAGCGATCGCGTAGGAAACAGAAATTTTTTTTGTTGAATTTAATCGACGCTCTGGTGAGAGGCCCATTATCCAAAAGTGCTTGTGCCAATCCAAATGTATATATTATATTATATTATTATATTTATTTTCTTTTTCTTTTTTTATTTTTCTTTAAACTATTTGCAACCCAAGTCCCTCATTTTCTGGTCTTCTTCAATTTAATTCTCGAATTTTGACTTTTATTAAAATTATGCCCCTAAAATATTTGCATCTTTAGTTTTTCAACTTTCTGAGATGTTGCAATTGAGTTCCCAAACTTTTGATTTCTTTCAATTATGTCCTTACACATCAAATTTGCTCCTCTTTTAGCTCAATTGCACTCCAATCTTGCCCATTTTCTTTCCAATTGATGTTGTACCTGATTGTACAAAATAAACACAAATTATAAGTAAAAATTTGCTCAATTTGTCAATTAAATTGCCGATTTAAAAGCAAAATAAATGTGTAACGCACACTTATCAATATCTATGCAACTTGAACATGTGAATGACTTTATAATCCCAAAACTTAGATCTATAGACATCTTGACCCAAATTTTGAACCAAACAACTCAAGAAGCAGTTTGGGGATGAAAATGTAAGTAAACGTGCATGTATTGATGGGATGATGGTCTATGGTTCTTGGTTTTGCACCTTTTGTTGAAGGGGTTTGGAGAACGAGTTCAACACTAGCATAAAAATAGAAAATGACAAATGTCTTATTCCACTCTTTGTAGCTTTGGTGACTAGAGCAAGTAAGCGTTTAAGAGTATTTAAAACCTGGCAACCTAAATTCATCTGAGTTGGGAGTTGTCTGTCCAAAGCTCGTTATATGGGTCACTTAGAAAGCTTAAGGAAGAGGGGACTTACGCGTAAGATAATATTACATCTTTAACTTTTATTTGTTGTCTTTGTGACTCAGTTAATTAAGTTTGAGGGGTTCTCTGAACCTGGTGCGCTAAAGTCGTCTAGCTTTGGAATTTCCGACCTAAAGTTCACTACATGGGTCACATAGAAAAAAATAAGAAAAGTATTACACAAAGATGGTACAAGACAAGGACAATAAAAGAAAAAAATCGTTCATGTAAAAATAAAAGTGCATGATATAAGCTTAGTTGATTGGAACTTTGGAAATTGGAGGTGTGGAGTTGGGAATTGCTTACCAGCTATTTTGTGTGCATGCATGCATGCATCTAATTCTGATTATTTTTGTGTGAAAAAATGCCATATATAAATGTCTAAAAACCACAATAGAGGAAATCTCGGGATTTGAGAGAAAAACAGTAAATTGTAATCATTCATGAGAATGTAAGAAAAATCAATAGAACATTATAGATTAACCACATGGGATTCGAGCTTACTCTTGCATAATAAGCCACAAGTCTATTTTTGCATAAGTTTGCGTTTCATTTTTGCTATTCACACACACATATGGAAAGTTGAACATTAGATAAGTAGAAATATTTTTTAATATGTTGTTCCACGTTTTTTTTCCTAAAGTGTGATTTTGATCTGGATTTTTGAGGCACGTGGTAAACAAGTTGGCAAACAAAAGAAAAATATTTGTAATTGTATTTTTTTATAGTTTATTTTTACTTTGTTCGAGAACGAACAATGATTCTAGTTTGGGAGTATTGATAAATGTATTTTATACCCTATTTATATGTTTAAATTAGAATAATATATTGTCTTTTTAGAATAAAAGCTACACAATTTTTTGTTATTTGTTTACATTACAAAAATATCCCAAAATTAAGTGAACGAAGGAATTGAAGCAAATAAAGGTCAAATGGATGATAACTGGGGCTTAAATTGTATACACGAAGAAGTGCGTGAAGGCAATTGAGACAAGAGAGAAGTTAATTGAAAGAAACAAAAGGTTTGGGGACCAAATTGAAGCAATTGAATGTTGAAGGATTGAAGTGCAAATAAATAAGAGGACCAAAGTGTAGCATTCAATATAGGGGAAATTGCCAACAAAACCACTACGCGACTTAACACCTAACTAGTAGCGTCTAAATGTCAAGCCTGCATGGCTGCAGCCATATGGTCAGCCCAACGGACTGTCCCATATGTGATTTTGTCGTTTTGTTTTTTGCCTTTTTCAACTAGGGTTTTTCCTCCACTCATACAAGGAACGTGCCATGGACGAATTTGGGGATCTTTGCATAATCTCTCAAATACATAATTCATAGTTCTATAATTCAAATCTTGGAGACGAAAACCAAGACAAAGGTGGGAGAATTGAAAATTATCAATGGGGAGAGAAATAATTGGTACAAGATTTCATTAAACTCTACATGCGTGGTAATTTATATTTCTGCGTTTTTATTTTTTTATTTATGAACAACAAATATTTTAGTTTGGACAAACGATGTAGCCTAGTTTTACGCTTTTAATTTTATAATTCAAGTTTTGTGCTTGCGTTGCATGTATTGATCTAATTTTGTGTTTAATGCATAAATTAATTCACGATTAATTCATTAATTTAATATGTTATTTTCATAATCTAAGATGTGAGCTAACAATTTATATCGTGGAATAAAATTCGGTAATTGAATGAACGATAAAGATATACATTTGTTATTATTGTGATAGTTACGTGAATTCTTGTATTCCATGTACCTAATTATTATGATCCGTTGTAGAAATACATGATTGACTGAATTATGTTGAGTTGATTTAAACTCGAGAGAGGAATTCATATGCATAAGTGAATTTGATCGAGCATATTAATATGAATAAAACTTGAATACTGTAATTCAAAGTATTGATTATGGTAAAATTGTGATTCCCAACACTTTCAAACATCAATTTAGAAAATCCTGATTTGTAATATTTTCTTTTACTTTTTAGTTATGATATTCTAGTTTAGATAATTCATCACAATTTGAGCGTTCAAATAAGTCGAGAATTAACGCAATTTCGATACTTAATTCAATCATTGTGGAAATGATAACTCGGACTCAAAAAGTCCACTTTATTACTTGATTGCGATATTGTATACTTGCAATTTAGGACATCATGACACAATGATATTAATATCGTTATGTATGAAAAGAAACTATATCTATGCTATTATAGTTATGATTTGAACTGGAACTATTCCACTGTCGACAAGATTGCATTGAAATGATGTGGATCTCGTTTTGTTGTTTCTTGAGTTTTGAAACACCCCAAGTTCAAGATTTTTAAACCTAGGCGTATTAACTTTCCTTTACTTAAATGCGGAAAACAAATCGTTTAAAACTTCAACACTTTCATTTTCTATTATAAAATTTTACAAAAATTTCGGCAAAGTTTCCTCTGTAAATTGGACATAGTCAACCTGTAGAGGGACATCAAAACCATTTTAAAACACACATCTCAACTCATTCAATCTCAAACATCATCAAAACCATTTCAATAAGTCTCAAACTCCTCAACAATGTAATTCCAAATAAATAAACTTAAACAAATGAAATAAGGGGTATTTTAACCTCAAATACGATACTCATACTTATTCAAGGCTAGCTTTAACCAAACAATCATCAATAATAAATAAATTAAGAAATAATTAACGAGAAAATTAAATAAATTCTAATTCAACTCTATTAAAAAATTTAAAGCGGATGTAGTCCGAGTCTACTACTGAATGCTCTTCTTATCTCATCTAGCTTTTGTCACCTAAAATGTTGGGGAGGGATTGGGGTGAGCTAAAGCTCAGTAAGTAAACTTTATGCATGTGATGCATGCTCATGACATGAAATGCCTTAGACCATTCAAAGTATGTATCCTCATTTACTTTACTTTTTTTCAAGACTTTCATACTTTCCAAACTTTCACTTAAACATTTCAAAAACTTTAACTTCATTTCCATCGTGAGCTCACTTAGTGTATCTTCTAGCCAATCAGAATGCAATGGGCACTTTTCCTTATTTGGGACCAAGTTATCACTTTTCCACCGCATAGCGGTTTAAAATTTGCCACCGCTAAGCGATTTAGAAATCGTCACCGCAAAGCGGTTTAATATTCACCACCGCAACAGCGGTTTAATTCGGGTACGCCGGTCCCCCACGCCCCATTTCTCACTCACACTTTTCATGACATAGAAGTACGTTCATTCTTTCTTAAAACTTGGGATACATACAATTTGGGAAAACTTGAACTTTCCAAATTTTGTCATTTAAAATCATTTGACTCTCAACTTCAATGACAATGCATGCTTGATGATGTAATGACATAAAATATATGAATGCTTGGACAATTTCTTAATTGAACAACATGTACTTACTTACACAAAGTAACGAAAGCATCGAAAGCAAGTAATTTGCATAACTGTCACTTGAGCACATAAATTTCGCATTAACTTCCAACTTTAATGAAAATAGGGGAAGTTTACTTACCTGACGTCCTTAGTAGTTACCCTACTTAAATAGCAGGTGGAAGTCTTGGTTGCCCGCGACGTCAATGTACCAAATGTCCTAATTATTTTCATTTATTAACAAAATAGAACTTTTAGTTCCAATTCACATTTAAAACTCTTAACCAAAGTTAAAGCTTCAATGTGACCTTATGGTATGACAAAAAAAAATAAGAGCCATATTCAAGACAAAGAATGAGCCTCAATGCACATTAGAAGGTCTTCTCATCTTTTAAAATCAAAATCAAACCAAAAATTATATAACTTAACCTAATTTTTCAAAATCTCCCAATTACAATCTTAGTTATTCATAAATCTGAAAATTTAACTACTTAGCTTCGAAATTTAAACCAAGTCTAATTATGAATTTACACACATATATATCTATTCATTACCAAAAAATCCAATTAATAAATTCGAAATTAGACTATAATCCAATCAGAAATTATACAAAATATACATATATAATATTACATACTTCCAATTTAACAGTATAATTCGAAATCTAACCAAACTTAAATCTGAAAACATGAAAAACACCACGTATTGACATACACTCAACCTATATACACATATATACACACATCAATACATAGTGATCGTGTGGTGTGTGTAAAATCAAGAGTTTGTGCGCTGTCGTGTGTATGCAGTGTTTCTTTCCATTCGAGCGTGCGTGCCCAGGGTGGGGGGAAAGGGTTTCTTACTGATGGTGGCCGGTGGTTGGCGTTGAAGTGCCGGCAGGAAGGCGAGACAGAGAGTGACGACTTGTGTGTGAGGTGAGAGAGACGATAAAGAGAGTAGGTGGCTGTGAGATGGTTAGAGAAGTAACGAGAGAGAGGAGAGGTGAGGGAGCGTGCTTGAGTGAGGTAGTTTAGGGTTAACATTTAATCTTTTGAAATTTACAAATTGGTCCCTCAAATCTCCTCCCTTGCACAATTAATTCCATAAGTTCCATTTATTCTCCAATTGCCACTAAAGTTTCAATTTATTACAAAAAATAGAAATTAGCATGCTCAGGAAATAAGACAAATAATCATATAAAATTGCACGTAAAAAAATTTATAAACTTTCTAATTGGTACATTGATCGAGATGGCGACCAAGTCCTTCCACTGCAAAATAATTCAAATCATTGACATAAAAATTAATTAAATTGATAATTTATAATAACATTAATATAAATATTACGTAAAATTTTAAAGGTGCACAAAAATGAAAAGCTGTATTACAAGTTTGATGCACAAAGATATCAATGTCATTATGTTTCAAAAGAAAGATATATATGTAGTTATAGATTTGATTTCAACTGAAAAGATTACAATGTCGACGAAATTGTACTGAAACAATTTATTTTTAATTAACAATATCAACGTCGTTATTTTTGTCACAACGACATAAATATTGTTATGTGAAACTAATATCATTTGTCATCTTGTTTTGGAATTTATGGATGTAACACCCCAAGTTCGAAATCTTAAACTTAGGCGTGTTAACTTCCATTCACATTATATGCGGAAAATAAATCATTTAAAACCTTAACATTTTCATTTCTATTATAGAATTTTACAGAAATTTCGACAGAGTCTCCTCTATAAATTGGACTTAGCCAACCTGTAGAGAGACATCATAACCATTTTCAAACACACATCTCAACTCATTCAAATCCCAAACATCATCAAACCCCTTTACAAAAAAGGAATCCCAAACTCCTCAACAATATAATTCCAAATAATAACTTTAACAAATACAACAAGAGGCAATTTAACCCCAAATACGATACTCATACTTATTCTAAACTAACTCCAACCAAGCAATTATCAATTATAGATAAATTAAAGTATAATTAATGGGACATTGAAATAAATTCTAGTTTGACTTTATTTAAAAGGTTGAAGCGAGTATATTCTGAGTCTGCCACCAATTGCTCTCCTCGTCTCATCTAGCTTTCATCACCTGAAATATATTGGAAAGGGATTGGGGTGAGTTAAGGCTCAGTAAGTAAACTTTATGCACGTGATGCATGCTCATTACATGAAATGCCTTAGACCATTCAAAGTAATTATCACTTTACTTTTTTAAGACTTCAGACTTTCCAACTTTCACTTAAACATTTCCAAAACTTTAACTTCATTTCAAGACTTTCACATCATTTCAAAACATTTACTTCATTTCAAGACTTTCACATCATTTCAAGACTTTTACTTCATTTCCATCGTGAGCGTAATTAGTGTATCTTCTAGCCAATCACAATGCAGTGGGCAATTTCCCTTATTTAAAACCAGGTTATCACTTTTCCACCGCATAGCGGTTTAAAATTTGCCACCGTCAACCGGTTTAGCAATCGTCACCGCAAAGCGGTTTAATATTTGTCACCGCCAAGCGGTTTAGCAATCGTCACCGCAAAGCGGTTTAATATTTGCCACCGCCAAGCGGTTTAGCAATCGTCACCGCAAAGCGGTTTAATATTCACCACCTCAACAGCGGTTTAATTCGGGTACGCCGGTCTCCCGCGCCCCATTTCTCACTCACACATTTCATGAATTAGAAGTACACCAATTCTTTCTTAAAAACTTGGGATACATAACTTTTGAACAACTTGCACCTTGACACATTTCTTTCATTTAAAAATATTTGACTTCCCAATTTCGATGCCAATGCATGCTTGATGATGCAATGACATAATAATGTGCATGCTTTAACATTTCCTTAAATACACATATTTGCACGTAGTAACTAAAAGCATTAAAATCAGTTAACACGAATGTCGATCAAGCACATTAATTCCACATTAACATTCAACTTTGATGAAAGTAGGGGGAAGTTTACTTACATGACATCCTTAATATTTACCGTTATCTGGATTTGCAAGTGGAGGAGCCTCGGCTGCCCGTGTCGTCAATGTACCAATTCTCCTAATTATTTCCATTCATTAATCAAATATGCTTTTAGTCCAAGAAATCACATTTAACACTCTTAAATGAGGTTGAGACTTTCATGTGACTCATAATATAACAACACATTTAACACCACATATCATATCATATTTGAAGTAATACATTAAGTTCAAGGAAAATTTTGAAATCTTACTTATAAATTTCACAAATCAAAGTCAGGCATTACTTATTCAAAATGACCTTGAACTACAAATTTATAACTTTGAACATAACTTCAATTTAAACTAACTTATTCCTTAAATGTTAAGGTTTACTCTTTTATACTATTATCTCAAGGTTTCAAATTACACATGCCGTTATTACCTCAAAGTTTCAAAATTACACATGTCGTTCAAATACTCATATACATGTACATGATCATATATACATAATTTCAGCCTCAAATTTGATATTATATCACATCAATTAAGTCAAAAATTTCATGAGTCTCAAGTCTGAAAATTCTATCTTTATCGCCAAAATTTGAATATATACATATGCCCACACCAAAATTTCAAGATATATATATATATATATACCTATACACATAACAATATACACATTCCTATACATCAATACTCACACACATAACACCATTAAATCCCCAATTTAAGGTAAAATTCGAAATTCAACAGAACTAAAAATCTGAAATTTCCCAAAATTCTGAATTTATACATATATGGTGCATACATACGTTATTCACATAGAACTTATATATATATATATATATATATATATATACATGTGTATATCAATTTATGGGTGTGTGTGTGTGTGTGTAACCGTGTGCGTGTGTGTGTGCGGTTCGTGTGTGTGTGTATAACGCGAAGAGGAAGGGGGAAGAGGGGGAGGGCTTACTTCCGGCGGTCGGCGACGGTGGTGGGCGACAGTGGTGAGAGAGTCGAGAGAGAGGGAGTCGCCGGGTGACGTGAGAGCGAGAGGCCGAGAGAGAGGGAGTGGAGCGTGAGTGAGTGAGAGATATGAGAGTGAGGTTTTAGGTTAGGTTTAAGTGTTTAACTTTTGGTAAATTGCAATTCAGTCCCTCAACTCTCATAAATTGGTAATTTAGGTTCATAACTTTCAAATAAAATTCCAAAGTGTCACCAAACTTTTCCCAACTTCAATTTAATGCAATTTAGGCAACTTATTACTCAATTACAATAGAAATGGCAAGCAACAATTAAAATAAACAATTAGACATAGAATAGTACGTAAACAATTTATAAACATTTTAATGGTACATTGATCGAGACGGCGTCCAAGTCCTTCCACTGCAAGATAATTCTAATTATAGATGTTAAAGATCATAAAATTATAATTTATAATAACATTCACAAGAACATTATGTGAAATTTAAAATTGCACGTAAAAATTGAAAAGCGATCTTACAATGGATGTCGGGGGAATAATTATAATTTTGGTCGTAACAGTTTGATGTCATTTTATTGGTATTGAACGACTTCAATGTCGTTATGAATAGATGTAAAGTAGTAAGTTTTTCGAACTAGAACGATTTTAATCTAATTTTTTTTGTCTCGGTAACGGTTTGAGAGTCATTATAAATAGATGTAAACCAATGCATTTTTCGAACTAGAAATTTTTTTGCTACAAGATGCGCATATAAATAGTTTCTTTCTACGAGATATTTTCGAAGTCAATCGATAAATGTAGAAACATCTAATGAGGTCGAAACGAGATAGTCCTCCGATTGAAATGGACAATTTTTGCTCGGATAAATGTAGAAACATCTAATGAGGTCGAAACGAGATAGTCCTCCGATTGAAATGGACAATTTTTGCTCGGATAAATGTAGAAACATCTAATGAGGTCGAAACGAGATAGTCCTCCGATTGAAATGGACAATTTTTGCTCGGGGAGTGATGTTTGCACCCAGTAACGTTGATACAAGTTGACCAAAGCATGAAAGGCTATCGTACGAGAAAAACGACTTCGAAATTATTGTAGTACAATATTAACGATATAGAAATCGTCACAGTTCAAAAATACACTATAATGACTTGGAAATCATTATCGTTTATCCATAACAATATCAAATTCATTTTGTTTCTAAATGCCAATCCCATTTTTTGCCAATGTTCGGCTAATAAGTTTAAACAAGAAGTTTAAACATATGTTTGGCAAACCTAAAAAATACATATTTTTAAACAACACAATTCCTCAAATTATTTTTCAACTGTACATATTTTTTCTCTCAAATTTTCAACCACACATCTTACCTCGAAAACATAACTTGTTTTTAAACATACAACTTTTAACAAACATAGCACAATTTCTCAAATTACTTTTTAATCGTACATTTTTCTATAAAATTTTTAACCACAGATTTTACCTAAAAAATTCAAATAATCAATTTAAACTGATTATAATAACCGCCAAATAGGATCTTTATCTTGAAAATATTAAAAAAAAAAAAAAAAAAAAAAAAGTACAGAGAACCAATATAATTGCCAAATGGAGTAAGTCCCTCTTTGGCAAACTGTTTTTAAAGTATCTTTAACAACATATTTTCTTAAATCAATGTTTTGCCACACATATTTTATGGTGAGATCGGCGACCTGTTTGAATAGAATTTGAGTTATAATATGTATTATTTTAGTTTTTTAGGTAGGATGTGTGGCTAAAAATTGGAGATAAAATGTGTAAGTTTAAAAAGTGGTATGGAAAATTGTGTCCATTATAATTTTTGAATTATAATAGCTAGCCAAACACAGCAATAATCACATATTTTACCTCGAAAATATAAATTCTTTGTGTTTTAACCAAGTGTTTGGCGGCACAAGAAAAAATGATTTATAAACTATTTTTAAATTACACAATTTTTCAAACCATTTTTAATCATACACATTTTCTCTTTCAAATTTTTAACTACATATTCTACCTCGGGAAAAAAAAAGTAAACGCTGAGCGTTAGCACTATTTGATTTATAAATTTATTTATTTATAATTTGAGGTAAAAAGTAGTGGTTGAAAATTAGAAAGATGAAATGCGTCTAATTTTATGCGGGAAAAATATTCTGTTTATAAACATTTTCACACATACCAATGCAGAAAGTCTTGAAGTACAATTGCGTAGCTCTATCTGTTTGACAGAAATTGTTGAATTTGGGTCATGTGACAATTAATGAAGTGAATGCCACGTGTTTTGTTGCCCTAATTAACCCTTGCTTTTTTAGTCAAATGTGTAGAGTAGCGGGGTATTTCCGTCTTTGTGGGCTGCCAACAGTGTCTACCACAAAGTCAATTTCTTTGTGTTACAGGTGCAAGTCTCACGTAGGTGTAAACGGGAATGCCGAATGCATGTACTTGGGTTAGCCTCCGTTTAGTAACACTGTTTGATTTATAAATTTGTTTATTTATGATTTTAAGGTAAAAATTAATAGTTGAAAATTGGAGATAAAAAATATGTGTAGTTAAAAAATAATTTTAGAAATTATGTTGTTTATAAACATATTTATAAACAAAAAAAAAAACAGTTACCAAACGGAGGCTAAGTGCTAAAAAATTGTTTAGAAAAATTGCCTCAAAATCATAAATAAATAAATAAATGTGTTATGTAGAGAAAAAAAAATGGTTTAAATAATACAATTTCTTAAATCACTTTTTAATCGTACATTTTGTCAAGAAAACATAAACCTCTGTTCGGAGGCTTTAAAATTATTTTTTTGGGAGTTTTTTGCGGAGTTCGAAATAGATGTAAAGTTAAAAATTGAAGAGAAAAAAAAATATGTGGTTAAAATAATGTATTGAAAATTAGAGTAATTATAAAAATGAAAAAAAAAAAAAAAATCAGTTTTACCGAACAGAAAAAAAAAAAAAAACGTGTAAAATGCCATGGAACACTCCCGTACACACTCTCTTTACCCAATCACCTTTCGAAACATGGCCGAATGTGAAGTTTTTGCAGTTTGCAGACCTTGGCCATTACACTACGTACTGTCAAATATACTTTATGGTAATAGACCAATCTCTCTACTCCTGGTAAGTACACTACTCACTGTTTCTTAGCGTGAACGAACGTGCGCAAATTTTTTCTGCCTGCCACGCCCTATCCATCATTTTCTCTCTCATCCGTACTTTAAAAGATGTTAAAAATTATTAAAAAATGTATATAATTAAAAAATTATTTAAAAAATGATGTAACCACCAAAGTTAGGGAGATCTTTCTTTCCTACGCATCAAAAAATAATATGGCGTTTGCGAGAAATTGACTTCTCTTTGAAATCTCCATAAAATTACTACAAATCTCTCAAAATAATTCAAAATTCTTCGATTTTGCTGCACAAATCTTGCTCATATCTATTTTTCATTGAAAGCAGTATACTAGTTTAAATTTGATTTTAAAATGGACAATCATTGCCCAGCCAAACTACTTTTAACCCGGAAAATGTTATTTTGTCACCCAATGATGCCCCCTTTGATGACCAAATTATTGTGAGCTGCTGATTTTATTGTTGATGTGATGAATAAAAAAATAAATGATTGACATGTGTAGAAATGTAAAATTTTATGTCAAATTTTCTATTCAGGTAACATGATTGCTTTTAACCCGGGTGGGGGTGAGTGAGAGTTGTAGTGGAGCTTCTCTCTCTTCTTTCAGGTTTTCTAACTTGGAGCACAACCCTTCTCTCTCCCTGGATTCATGAACACATAGTACCGTTGAAACAATGAATGCCTAAAAATCACTGGTTTCAGTTCCAAATGGAAATATCCCTATATGTGTGGGTTCAAGTAAATACTGCAATCAATGTTTGTTTATGGTGAAGTGAAGTAGATATCATATGGATGAGTTAAACAGTATTCATCCCTCCATTTCATGTCCAAATCCTTCTGGGTTTGCGAATCACAGTACAATACTGTCAGTCGTTGATGATAATCAGATGGCTTTAATGGAACTGGCTCATGAAACTGAAGTCACAAGACTTGATATGTCAGATAATATCAAAGCCCAGATTGCTAATCATCCTCTCTATCCTAACCTAGTATCTGCCTACATCGATTGCAGAAAGGTAAACTTCTTCACTGTGTGTGTCATCTTTACTCCATCCCCACATAGCCATGCTACTTTACTGGGATAGGTGGTTGAGAAGTGGTTGTCATAATACACATGATACACATCTCCAAGCGGTGAAAAGGAGGGTACTTTAAAGATCAGCCTCGTTTGGTTAGGGGTTCGAATTCGATCCTTATCAAGTTAAAACGTAAGCCCTCACCCTACACTACCCTACACTCTAGGAGGCATAACCTTCGATTTAAATCTTTCACAAAGGCCAGGATAGGATCGGTGGAAGCCTCAAGGTTGGGCTCAACCTTTTTTTTTTCTTTTTTTTTTGTACACATGATACAATTCTATCAATTTCCTCGTCATATCAACACACGGATCAATGAATTTTGTTCATCTACGCTGGTGATCGTTCAGAAAATTTGTTCAGTTATTATGGACATCGATCAATTGTATTTTTTGAGTTTCAACCTAAAAATCTCAACAGATTCTGCACGGAAGAGCGCGTCGATTCGCCATTCTATGGATAAATCAATAAGGGTGTGTTCTTTTATATTTAATATGAAATGTTTTGTGTCAAATCAATGAATTGAAATTATTTGTTGATTTATTTGTGTTTTTTAGGTAAGATGAATTGTTAAAAATTGGAGAGAGAAAATGTTGATGATTAAAAAGTAGTATGAAAAATTGTGTAAATTAAATTTTTGTAATGATTTCATTTTAATTTCCAGCCGAACACACCCTAAACAATCTCGTCACCTCATTTTTACCACCATACTTTCAACCTATAAGTACAATTAGCACGAATCTCCCCCACACACACTTATAGGCCATTTTTTAATAATAATAATAATAATATATATATTTTTTTTGGGATTATGCGTTCGAAGGTAGGAGTACCAAAAGAAATGGCTTCAGTTCTTGAAGAAGTTAGCAAAGAAACCCACCTCGCCATTTGTAGAAGCAGTGAGAATGGAGCTGAGCCTGAGCTAGATGAATTTATGGTAGTGATGAATATTTTCAGAGACTCGTGTACATTTATAATTATTATTATTATTATATTTTGAGTTTTAAGTTTTTCTTATCTTCCTAATTTGGGTTTTGAAGACATCATATTGCGAGGTTCTACACAGATGCAAGGAGGAACTCTCAAAGCCATTTGATGAAGCGAAATCGTTTTTAAGCAACATTGAATTTCAGCTCAGTAATCTCTGTAAGGATACCTTTGCCTCAACCACGTCCTCTTCCTTGGCATCTTTAGACTACCATTCTGCAGGTAAACTTGACTTGTTTCTAATTTGATTTCCCATGCATGGTTTTTTAATTGCTTTTAAGGAGTACAAGTTTAAAAAAGTAAATTATTTTGAAATTAACTTATTTTGAACTTTTTCAGGGAAAAACATATCATATTTATTTACTTACTTATAAGTGAACTTTTTAAGGTTAATCAAGTATGCTTGCAAGAATGATCAGGGTACTAATGTTCTTTAGTCCCCGTTAGATAGGAATTAAACTTCATATTTTAATCAAAGCCAACAAACAATCATAATTACATGAATAATCATAATTACATATTCATGAGCTCCACAACCTTTCAGTCACACATTTTATCAATTTTTATAACAATTTATTAAAACTCTGATTTTAATCACCGTCAAACAGGAGCTTAATTACGTCCACTATGAGCGCCTAAGATAATTAATGTAGTATTTAATATCAGTTGAAAAAAACTGGTAGACAGCAGATAAAAATGTAATTTGAATTACAAAGGATTGGTTATAATGTACGCTTTCCAGCTTATGAAATGGTCATAAATTAAATTATAATAATTTGAATCGCTCAAGATGACTTCATATTTCTTGTTGGACGTTTTGAGGCTATAAGATTGATATATGAAACCTTACATGCAAAGATGATAATAAAAAAATCAAAAGCATCTTAAAGGAAATTATCAATCTATATCTTCTTACATGCATCTTTAGCCTTGTTTGTTTTCTTTAAAATTTTCTTTATTTTTTACAGTACTCAATTTCAACCATCCATTAAAAGTCAAGCCCACAATATTTGGCTTATCAACCAAATCTAAATCATTCATTCTCCAAAAAAATACTATTAATTTCAAAAAAACTCTTTTTAAATAATATCAAACATGCACTAAATGTGCATTTGAATCATTGATGAAGTAGAACGAGAGAGAATGAGAGGAGAATTTGGAGGGAGAAATTTGACACACTGTAATGGTTTATAAATTGGTATATTTATGATTTTGAGTTAAAATGTGTGGTTGAAAAGTGGAGAGAGAAAATGTGTGTGGTTAAAAAGTGATTTGAAAAATTGTGTGGTTTATTAACCGTTTTCCTAACGGATGCTTATTGACTCATAATCAGTTCAATAATTTCTTATTTTAAAAATCTTGGCCCTATTTGTGCTTTAAAATCCTTACCAAGAGTGGAAAGTCAACAAAATAATGGAACGTGGAATTAAAATAAAATAATAATTCTAGAGGGACATTTTTAAGTGACAATGTTATATGTTACACATTTATTGGATGATGAAAAAGTAAATTGTGGAATGGTTACTTTCACCACCCAATGAATATATGACATGTCACTTAAAAATGTCCCAAAAAAATGTCTACTTAGAATTACTCAAAATAAAATATGCTATCTTATTAGAATCTCCATCACTGCCTTTTAAAAGATAATTTTGCAGGTTAAAATCTTTTACTCCCTGTTGAATGAAATAATAAAGAACCAGTTGGTAAAAAATTAACATGCGTAAATATATTCAAATAACATACCTTTTATGGGCATAAAACTTGACAGAATTTTGACTTACCAAAATTGAATATATGAAGTAGAAATAAAAAAAGAATGAATATGAATTTAATTGAGGCAAGCGTTCGATTATTTGTCTTTAAAACGATAATGCCCCGCACACGTGCTAATGATTTTCGCCATTGGTCCTCCAATATACAAAGATCACGTTCCGCTATATGAACACTTCAAACTACGTAGACTAACGAACATTCTTGATGTTTTGAACCCTTTTCTTTTTTTAAGAAACTCGATTCAAAATAAATGCAAAATTTATTTCTAAATGAATATGCATCAATATGATAATGTAAGGATGAAAGATGAATTAATAAAAATCCAAATACATGGTCTATAAATAGTTGTTGGAAGGTTTGTTTCAAAAGACACAACTCTATAAAAAGACAGGGCCATTGGAATTTGTCTATATAAGAAGAGACACACCTATTGAAGAATTATAAAATTCAAAGGTCTAGTTAGGGTTCAACCTTTATAAAATTCAAAGGTCATATTCTTTTATCTAAAATGACACATCTCTTCATCTAATATTTAATAATATTCTACTAATTTTTCAACAATGTTACATTTTTAAGCGGCTTCATTTTTCATTCACCGACTAACGGTGCTACTTATTTATATAATCATATACTTACAATAGCCGCTAAGACTTGTTTTTTTATTAGATATATCCTTGTTTTATAGTGAAGAGGTGGTTTATTTGTTGGAAGAGATTACACTTGGTTATTCATTCAATGGGTAAGAGAATAATTATTTACTATTTAGCCCTTATTTGATAAATCAACTTTCTCATAAAATATACAATTTTTTTTTTTTTTTTACAGTAATCAAACTCAACCATTCAAAAAAGTCAAACTCACAATTTTTTACTTTTCAAACTACTTTTTAATCTCACGATTTCTCAAATTTTTTTTTCCAATTTTTTTTCTTTTTTTCCCAAAAAATATGTTTGTCAAACACACGCTTGGACTATTGAATTTCTTCAATCAATAGGTTTAAGCATCTTCTGACAGCAAAGGGTTGAGAGAAAAATTTCACCTACGAGTGATAAAGGAGAAAACAAAATCCTTGAACTACTTATTCGCGGAAACAAGTTCTGTCCCTGTTGGGTACTGATTAAAATCTAAGTCAAAGTCAACATTTAATTAAAATCACATATTTCATGGGTCCCACAACTTTTTAACCACACATCTCATTAACACTTTTATCAAAATCGACTTAAAATCTGATTTTAATCTTCGGGCTAAATTTATACCCAGTCCTGAAGTCAGCCATTCTATTTGATCATTCTTGTGATATCAGATGATGGGAATGCTACTTCGGATGAGGATGTTAGTTGTGAAGTGGAAGCAACTGAAAGTCAAGAATCTCTTGGTACTCGTCAAGGCGACCATGAACTCAAAGAAATGCTAATGCGCAAGTACAGTGGCTACCTTAGCAGTTTGCGCAAGGACTTATTGAAGAAAAGGAGAAAAGGAAAACTACCAAAGGATGCAAGGACGGTATTGGTAGACTGGTGGAACACACACTACAAATGGCCATATCCCACGGTAATTTGAATCCCATCTCCGTTTGGTAACACCGTAGTAACTATAAATTGGTTTATTTACGTTTTGAGGTAAAATGTATGGTTGAGAAGTAAATAGAGAAAATATTGTGGTTAAAAAAGGGTTTATAAACTGTAATCATTGCATTAAAAAAACATAGGCATATTTATTATCTAGATGAGCACCCCCAGGCACATCACCAAGTGGTGAAAGGGAAGGTGGAAGTCTCTGGCTTAACTTGCAGCTGTCGTAGCGAGAGTTCGAATCCTGAAATAATTTTTGGATGGGGTGCGAAGTTAAAAGGTAAGTCTTCCACCCTGTAAAGGTAAGTCTTCCACCCTGCATCCTTGGAGGCATATCCTGTGATTTAGGGGCTACACCTTTTTATTATCTGGATGTGTGTGGATTTTTCGTGTACTCGATCTGAAATAAGAAGACATTAACGTTAGGTCCCTTTCAAGAACGTGAAAGAAGTGAACATGAGCACTCATCTGGATCTTTCTTTCACATTATAATTACTGATAGATGATATAATGCAGGAAGAGGAGAAAAATAGGTTATCAGAAACTACGGGATTAGACCAGAAGCAGATCAACACTTGGTTCATAAACCAGAGGAAGCGACACTGGAGGCCGTCGGAAGACCTGAGATTAGCTTTCATGGAAGGTCCCAGTAAAGGCATATCAGAGCCCTTGTATTTCGATGCTGCTGGAGGAACTGGAGGCATTGGCACTTAAATATGCATGCAAAGTATGTATTTGAACTTCCCATAGATAGTAATGGTATATATATAGTCACCGTTTGAACCTATCTAACGGTGTAGCCTGCTTGAGATGTGTGGCTTTTATTCAACTCTCTTTACCTGTAAAGCAAGTATTATGAATCTTTAATCAGATTAATGAAACTTTCTTTATGATTACATAGACGAGGATACTTAGATCACAACAGTTTGATTATGAAATTGATCGTCAATTTCACCGTTGATTCGTCCATTATGAAGAAAACTCACGGATCCCAATATTTCATTCTTAACTTATTATTTCAAATAATGTGGTTTGTTTTAGTAAATTCTTGAAGAATGTGAGGTTAAAAATTAGAGAGCTTTTTTGGGTTTGTGTAGATTATTTTATTGGAATAATGTGTAATTGAAAATGATTTTTGAAAAATGAAATTTTGAATAATAATAAATACCAAACATGTGCTTAACGTGAAAATGCTAGAGATAGTGGCAGATTGAAACTTTGTTTAGCCAGGGTGCCTATCCAGAAATTTTGTTCAACTCGAGCAAAAATCGATAAAATAACTATTATTTTCAAGTTGTCGCCCAAAAAAGGCCAAGAAATTTAATTAATTTTTTTCCCAGTGGATCCAACGTGAAGGCTTGCCATGTGGCGAATTCGCCACTGGATAGAGGGATCTCAGGAAAATACAACTAAGCCTCCGTTTGGTCAACTTTTCTTTAAACCATTTTTTAATCACATTTCTTAAAATTACTTTGTAATCACATATTTTAATTCAAAAACATCACATTCTTTGTTTTTTTTTAAAAAAAAAAATCTCATCAAATAGATGGTAACCGTACATATGAAATCTTATCTTAGAAAAATACAATCAGCATGATCAAGATCAAATGAAATCTCTATAGCTGGCGTATAGGCTAAAACAGTCGATTATGATTGTAACCTGCTTATTTTTCAACAGGTTAAACAAGTGATTAATGAAAACATAATAGAATCACACAAATGTTAATTACATGTAACATCACTAAACTTGATCTAAAATTCTTCGTGCGTGTCATCTGGACTCCTGTGAGCAGGAATCTCATAATCATTGGACTCATCAGAAGTATGCGTCGGCATTTCATTTATGTAGGAATCTTCAGGGACATCGGAAGTTTCAAAGCCAGTAGATTCAGAATCTTGTTCACTTGATGCATTTTCAAACGAATCTTCAGAGCCATCAGATGTTTCAAAACCAGTAGATTCAAAAACTTGTTCAGTTGATGCACCATCATAAACTTTAGGTTCATCCAGTTGAAAAAAATGCAGCATGTACTCAACTCCATTGACCACATCATACACCATCAGCCCAATTCGTCCTCCAATCCAACTGCCCAGATGACTACCAGCCAAATAACCAAACCGCCCAAACCTTTGTTCTCCTATGAAACCTACAGAATAGGTGCCAAACAATGTCCCTGTGCCCCGAAGGAACCCTTCAGTCATGGTACCCCCATAGTAAAGAGCTTCAAAAAAATCCCATCCCGAAGAAATGATGGGACCAACTATGCGCTTAGCTTTCTGAGTAGCCAGTTTTGCTGCCTTAGCTCCTTCTTTCTGGGCTAGTTTGGCTGCATCTTTGGCAGGCATGCCTTGTGTTAGTGCATCAGATAAAGCACTCTCAATTGCCTTGTTCCTTGCACTCTCTACATGGATAGATCTGATGTTGTAGAAAAAGAGTTTTACACCCTCCTTCACCACACATGCAACGGTTCCAGAACCACCATCTAAACAGTTCAACAATGTGAATTTCCCACTTTTGGATGCAGCCTCTTCGCCAACCAATTCCCTACACTTTTCAGCTATAAAAGGAAAATGAGATTTAACTAAATACTAGAGAAAAGACAGAAAAGGAAACAAATACAGATTACATAACAAGAAGAAATATGGGGAACTTTAGAAAGATCCGACCCTATTTAGTATTTTCCTATAATTGCATGTCTACTTATAAAAGGAATTTCTACTAGTACCGTCATTAGCAATTGATACATACAAGAATATAAATGGTGTAAAGTATGTCATCACAACTTATTCCCGGGTATGCCCGGTGTTTTTGTACCCTAATTTTTTATCTATATATTTTTTCATTTATGATAAAATAAAATAAAAATAAATAAATTACAAAGCCATGCCTACCAAGTAGGCAAAGATTCACTTGGTTGAAACATAACCAAAAAATGCTGCTTCATCCAATTAAATGATCGATAAATGCAAATGTGTAATAAGACAGCCGAGAGCACGATAACAATCAAGATTCTAAGCTATCAAAAACAACAAAGAAAAGTCAAATGTACTTCAGTAAGATCCCATTCTAAGCACTCATTTAGATATGATACTTATTTTATACGACAACTATTTATATGTAGCAATTTTTTTGGGACTTGAGATATAATATTGCCCCTCTCGAGGTTTTAATGGCAGTGCTTAAATTCTCAAATTGGTAATATCATGTTTCTCTGTCACAAGGAAAAAAAAAAAAAAGAACAACAGTAATAGAAAACAAGTCAATATTTAATAAACATATAAAATTTTACAAATAATTTATACATGATGCCACAAGCTATACTTTTGGATATCCAGACAATTATTTATATGTCTACCAGTTTATTTTATTTATTTATTTTGAGACTTGAAGCTTGAGTAATAATATTGAGCCTCATGAGGTTTTAATGATGATTCTTAAATTCTCAAATTGGTCATGTCCTATTTCTATGCCACATTAAGGCAAATGAGACAAATTTTTCTACTTAAATTTTTCCTAGCCCCGCCCTTGTTTGGTAGAGATTCTTTAAAACTTATTTTTTTCCAAACTCATTTCTAACCACACATTCTCACAACAAAATAATTTTGCACGTAGACCCATAACTTTTAAACAACACAATTAAAAAAATAATAATAAAAATAAAAATCACAAAATCTATTCTCGAATAATATACATCAACCAGACTCCTAGTGCATACAACAAATTTATGAAAGAAAATGGCGTGTACCTTTCCACCAGAAATGATTATGTTATATAATGTATCTTGTAAATGTGAGAGACGATTAGTTGCAGTAGGTCTTTCATATACTTCATAATATTGGAAATTGCTCGGTATGTTTTATGACATTAGCGATCCCGCCAATATATTATTGAATCTACTCTATAACCAGCATGAATAGATTTGAGATCAACAGTAAATGCACCTTCTATATAAAACAAGAATTACAGATGAGGGGCAAGATCCTCCGAATAACTCCTTTAATATCCTTAATACTATTAAGTATTATGAAACCAGCATTATTTGCACTCTACCCTGGTTCTTCTTAACCTAAATCCTCTATATTTTAAAGTGCTCCTATCACGTTCTAAATTATAATTTAACTAATCCCTTCTTATTCACAAAACTAAACCTAAATAATTGATGAATAACATATACTGAGGAGCCTCATTTTGGATGTGTCCGTAAGTTCACCCATGACTAAATGCGAAATACAAGAACTAGAGGCAAAATCTTGATGCAATTAGTGATGACTTATGATATAGAATTATGCTATGATTCACTCAACAAGTCTTATATTCAACTTTTACATTCTTGAATGACAAAACCTGGTAAAATATCTAAACAATTTAAAAGCATACATGAAAACTTAGAACAATATTCCAACTGGAGATATCCTTGAAAGATATAGTTTTTTATTTAAAGAGCCGATCACATCATATTTCATCTTTTTCAATGAATATTTTCTTAGACATTGTGTGTTAGGCAAAGCTTTTTGAAGATTATAAGTTGTGGGTCCCATGGAATGTTTGGATAACAAGTGGATATAAGTGTCTAAAAGTTTTGGGTCCTAGTGAATTTTTGGGTAAAAGTGGTGTCTAACCAGCTTACAATCGATTACAAGCTTCGCCAAACATGCACATAATAACTAAATTATGCTTTGCCACAAATACAATTTAAAAGCTTTATATGCTAGCAATAATTTAAAGAATAATAATATGGAAAATTCATCTGCAGAGATCTTGAATGTTTACGTTATTTAATAGTTCTAGTCGAAGTCAAATACGAGGAGTATACCATAATTTTAGGGGTGGACAAAAAAAGGGAACCGAGTAAACCGAACCGAAACCGAACTGAAAAAATCGAAATATTTCGGTTCTTGAAAAAAAAATTCGAAACCGAAACCGATTGGTTCTCAAAATCAAAACCAAAAACCGAAATCAAAACCGATAAAAATATTTTTTTTGTTAAATTTTTCATTGAATTATACAGCAAAATATATTTATGTTCACGCTATAATATGTAGACACAATGGGAAATTTACTCACAATTTTTTCATTTGAGAAATGTTGTCCAGATTGATAGGTATTTTAATAAGAAATCCATGACTCGCAATCTTTTCCAAGTAGAACCACATTTTAATATATAGACACTTAGACAGTGTATGAAATGTTGTATGTTTGATACACTATTATTATGGAATTTAGTAATTTACTTTTAAGTTATTTCATACATTATTATAGTTTTATTACTTTGTGGAATTTACTTTTAATAAGATTAAAAAGTTCTTGCTTCCTCGACGTGATTTCTTTTTCAAATAAGAATAGTTTTAGAGTAGAAAAAAAGATTTTAACCATCAAGATTCTTAGATTCACATTCGTGGTATATTATACATGAATTTGGAGTTTAATTTTAATTGGAAGCTTTATTTGGTTGTTTTACCATTAATTTTTGCAAACAATTAGATTTTTTTTTGGTATTTGCATCAAATTTAATTTTTTTAATTGGAACCAAACAAAAACAGAAAAATAACCGAAAATCGAACCGAAACCGTTCGGTTCTTGTCTTTGAAGGAACCAAAACCGGTTCCTTTAATAACCGAACCGATAAACGCCTAGCCCTACATAATTTAGTTAGCTTTTTTAATTTGAAAAGGTTAAAGCTTTTCTGCTCTGGAAACACAATGGAAAAATCTTGAATGATATAGATAAAATGATTCGAAGTGGCAAGGAAGTCTCCATATTTGAAATTTGCTTTTCCAGAGAATAAGATTTTGTTTCTTTAAGAAATCAGTGAGGCAGGTTTTAAATAAGGCAGTATGACGTGTGAATACGCTTCTGAATGAAGCAGATGTGCTGTTTAATGCTAATAATAATTGGGAAATCGTTTAGAGGGTTGAGATGGGTGATTTATACAATCAAATTATTGTAGAACCTCCGATTGTTTGGTAGATGTAAAAAAGGTTTAAATCAATTTTTGAGAAATGCATTACTCGAAATCTTCCTCAAATAGCAGGAAAATAAGTTTTACTGAAGCAGTGGTTCAGGTTATAGCTGCTTATTCGATGACTTTATTGATTCTATTTTCATGCTTCATGAATTAAAATTTACAGGATTTCAATAGCAGATTTGGTGCAGGCGATGGATGCCATAATACATACCATGATCCTTTCACATTAATAAGTAACTAAAAGTTTTAAGAGACCAAATGACTAGCTCTAATCATTGTTCGATATGGAGACTAAGCAACATTCAAGGAAAGACCGGGAAATTTATGCAGAAGCAACCACTTCTAAATAAAGTGAAGATCTTTCATATGAACAGCCTATCATAATGCTCTAGTCACTACTTTAGTCAAAAGAATCATGGCCATTTCTAAATTATTGCCGGTTTTGACTAATTTGAGAAGCGAGAAGCTTTTGGCTTGATCTGTTCTTTCCTTTAACTGACCTACACTAAAACAAACTGTACTCGTACTTCTAAATTTTAAAGAGAGTGCCTTTTAATAACTCAAATATAAGGGGAATCAAATTCTTTTATAGAACTAGCAAGAAAGTGCAAGGTAGTTTTCAACATCATACAGTTAGGAAAGGGGTTCAACATAATGTTTCTTTCATTTCAGATTCATAGTTCAATTAATCGCCTATATAATCTTACTACTAAAGTTCTAACGAAATTAAACTAAATTAGAAATTTGTTTTCAGTCAAAAAGAAAATTTAACGGTCAATTGTTTTTCTAATTAAGAATGAAATAATTCATTTTAACATTACCAAACCCAAAAAAGCACAAAAAAGGGAACAAATCATTTGAGACTTGCATAAATTGAAGTTAAAGTACAGCGAATGAACTAAAAATTAAACCCACAAAATAGCAAAATAAATAAAATAAAAAAAGTTTCTCACCAGTGATACTGAGAACAATTACTCCAACAATGAAGAGCAGAATCTGAACTCTCTTCTTCTCAAGAATCGTCATGATGGACTATTATTATTTTAATAAAAGTTACTAAAACCCTAATTACAATGAACTTGAATAGGCTTAAATTTTGATGTTTAACAATTCTGTACACAGAAACGACAACGTAGTGTAGAAGCAAAGCAAGGATTCCAGACGCGTTCAGAGCGGGCTTTTGTTTACTTTTCAGTTTTCTCCCGGTCAGTTGAGACAACTGAGAGAAGTGAGAACCAAGCACAGCAGAAAGGGATATTGGAGTGGCTGATCCCTAATCTTTTCCCTTCATGCATTTTTGATCCCTAACTTTTAAATTCTGACAATGACTCCCAAACCTATGCCTTTAGTGCCGGCTAATGGTCTTTTTGGACAGATTCCGTCTGAAAGCGCCAATGCCGTTATTTGTGCGCACCGCTTTCAGGATCAGTTTTACAAGGTTTTTGCCTTTGCTTCCAGTGTAAGAGGCTTAAAAAAGCTATTTTAATTTTTTTTTAAAAACTAAGACCTCGTTCTCTTTACTGTTTTGAGCTCGTTTTGAGTTTTCGAATTTTGAAAATATCTAAAATGAGTTCACTTTGCCCATTTTCAAAAACGAGTTTTCCAAAACACTAAAAAAATTACAAAGGAAACTCGAAACGAGTTTATTGCGTTTTGGATATTTTGTGTTAAAAAATTCAAAACGACCAAAACTCGAGTTTTGAATTTATTTATTTATTTTTATTTTGTGTAAATGTGAGACACTTCTTTCACTTGAAGTTATTATATTATTTTGTTATTATATATAGATCCATGTTAAGATTTTATTATTTTTTTTTTTTGTAATTTTTTATTTTTTATTATTATTTTTTTTTTTTAAATGTGAGACACTTCCTTCACTTGAAGTTCTTATGTTATTTTGTCATTATATATAGATCTATGTTGAGATTTTTTATTTTTTTTGTAAATTATTATTATTATTATTATTATTATTATTATTTTTGTAAAAGTGAGATATACTTCCTTCACTTGAAGTTTTTATGTTATTTTGTCATTATATATAGATCATGTTAAGATTTATTTATTTATTTATTATTTTTTTTTTTTTTTGTAAAAGTGAGACACTTCATTCACTTGAAGTTCTTATATTATATTGTCATTATATATAGATCCATTTTAAGATTTTTTTTTTGTAATTTATTTATTTATTTTTTTGTAAAAGTGAGACATTTCCTTTACTTGAAGTTCTTATGTTATTTTGCCATTATATAGATCCATGTTAAAAAAAAAAAATCTTTTTTTTTTGTAATTTTTATTTTTTATTGTTATTATTTTGTAAATGTGAGACATTTCATTCACTTGAAGTTCTTATGTTATTTTGCCATTATATATAGATCCATGTTAAGATTTTGTTGGTATGAGGTTAAATTTTTGTTTAGCTGAAACAATATTAATGATGAATTTATTGATATAGAGAATTAACTGATTTATTAACATTAAAATTAATGATATTCAACAAATCAATCATTTTTTACATATAAAATATTACAAAATAAATATATCAAAAAATTACAAAGTAAACGCATTTTTTAGTTTTATATTTTGAAAACGGTTTTCTAAAATCACAAAGAGAACATGTTTTCAGCAATATCAAAACAAACAACCAAAATCCAAAATTCAAAACAAAATCCAAAACTCAAAATTCAAAATCGAAACACAAAGAGAACGGCACCTAATATTTGATATTATGTTGTACCAACTCCTCAAAAAGATCTTTTAACAAGTGGAAGCTCTTAATGATAGTAAAGGGGGCGAGTACGAGGTTGGAATGTTATTCACTCTCCCCATCCACACACTCATTAAATTTGAAATTATTTTTAAAATTTAACAATTAAAAATTATGTTTTTAATTGGGTTTGGGAATAAATGGGGTTGAAATTTAAAAGTTTTGGACCAATTTTTTTAGTTTTGACCATTATTAATTTTTTGAGCTTTTTAAATTTTTTTAATTGAAATTGTAAATTAGGGAGTGGGCGAGGATCACCATCCCGATCCATGTCTCGTCCTCTAATCATAGACACTTTCTCATCTCATCATAATCTTTGTCGATGATTCTGCTCCTCGTTCGATTCTGGTCTTCGTCGAGTTCGGAGATTCCTCGTCACGTTACCATTCAGAAGCACTTTTAAAAAAATTATCAAATAAGTAAAAAAGGCTTTTTGATCTCATTTTGACGTCTCAAAATTTATTCTAAACATGTTCAATTTATTTCATTTTATTTTATTGCATAGATAAATTTGTCAAATGTAAAAATAAAATAAAGAAAAATAATTACAAAGAATAAATAAATAATAACAACCATTTTCTTCCGATAAGGATTGTTGAAAAATAGCTATTTACGTGGAATCTGTGAAGAGGGAAAGATTTTACTGACGAGTGAAATGTTCTGTACAAATTTGCAATAAAAAAGGTGGGGACATGATTGCTATTATGCACAAAGGTTGGGACAATTTACCATAAATATATACATCTATCTATACATAATAATAGGATAACCGTCACAATTTCGCGCTCATAGAAACTTTTTGGAGATGTTCAATTTTTTTTTTTTTTTTTTAACTATTTGGCGACGTTCAACATGGTTTTTTTTTTTTGTTTTCTAAGTAAAATGTGCGGTTGAAAATTGGATAGAGAAAATATGTGTGGTTTAAAAGTTGTGTAAAGAAGAAACGGTTATAAACAAAAAAGAAACAATTTACTAAACACTGATAATTTTCTGCCCATTTTCATTTGCCATTTTAAGAAATTTTTTATTTTTATCAATTTATTTTAATACATGAATTAAGAAAGTTCAATTAATGCATGTAATAAATGATTTATGGATTTGTGAAAAAAATATTCCATCCGTCCCAATTTTACATGCTACCTTTCTTTTTTCTCTTATCTCAATTTATGGATTTATGGATTTGAGAAGTATTTATTTTGTTTGTTTACTAATGTACTCCATATTAATTACTTTCAATAATAATTTTGATATTAAATAAGGGTAAGATGAAAATTTTCTTTACAAAACTTACTTTTTCAATGACATTAAATATATTTTCTTAATTTGTGTGAAAAATTAAAAAAACCTATATAATTGGGAAGGAGGGAGTATATCTATAAAAAGTCAAATTATAGATTTTGTTTTCTTTTGATAATTATTACATTATTTTGAAGTCGAAAAATATACAATATAAGTGTCAAATCCAAAATTTCAACAAGAAGTTTAACACAAACTAAGAAATGAGACCAAACTTTAAACATATCATTCGTAAAATCGTTTTAAATACTAAATATAAAAGTTTTACTTATGTTTTTTACATTTTCCAACATTCAATCTTTTTAATTCATCTCATTTAATCTATACATATATAATAATAGGATAACCGTCATCATTTTACGTACATAATTTCTGTAAGCTCAACTTCAGCCATCAAATCAAAACGTAAAATACAGAATAAGTCACATGTCCAAATCTTACTTCGCCTAAATAGATAAAGAAAGCTAGAGAATAAATAATTAGTTGTTAAAAGAAATATGCAAGTTGTAATTTTATATTTTACTTTTTTGAGTATTTTTTTATTATATATAAATGCACAATTTTATGCATGACATTGTATTTTTATAATTTATTCAATAAATAATTTTTTATTATATCTTTTCGTACATCACACGAGTGCGATTACTAGTATCCTTAATGAATACTAAGTGGTAACTTTGTTGATGCGAAAATGAGTAGCAATAGAGATAAAAATGTGATGGGTACCCCGCCTCGTGCTCTGTTAGGAGAACCCCAAACCTATACCCGTCCCATAACCGACTATATCATTGCGGGGGCAAGGCGATGCATCCCATACCCATCTCGTTATTGTCCCGTTTGTACTTTTGTTTTTGGGTTATGTAAACAACATATTTTTATTTTTGGCTATGTAAACAACCTATTAAATATATTTTTTTACTTGTTTTACTTCTACATTCTATCAATCCATCTTAATTAATGATATTTTAAATTATAAATCAAATTTTATTTTATTTAATTAATATGAGGGTTGGGTTTGGGGAGGGTCTCTCAATACTAGCCCTAAACCCATACTCGACTTGAGGCAACAATATCGACCTATACCCGCCCCACTCAGGGACGGATCTCCCTTTGGCTCAGTGGGGGTTCACGCCCCCACTAAAATATTTGGAATTTTCATTTTTTTAAGGGAAAAAATTATTGCTTCAAGATTAGAATTTCAATGGATTAATATTTTATTGTGAGTTTGAATATAACTACAAATATATTGTAAGTTTATGCTTTTTTCAATGAAGAACAGAAGAAGACATACTTTTTCTCACTCTTTAGGTGATGAGGAAGACAATTTTCTCTCTCTCTTTAGTTGTGTGTGTGTATATAATTATATTTGTTGCCTAGGTCATTTACTTAATAATTGCACGTTTGGTCGATCTCTATTAGTCGTGAGCAATTTCGCTTGATTTTTAAATTTGACAAGGGAAACAAAAGTATACAAAATCGTTATTTATGAATTATAGTGTTAAATTTGAAGAGCCAATTTTTAAATGTATCATTATTTATGACTATCCTTATATAAAATTTTGAACTCAAAATCGTCGTTTCAATCATTTTGGTTCAACAAAATTTGGGGCTCCGTCCCCGAACCTTCGGGGGGGGCTTCCCCCATTTCAAATTTTTGGCCCTCACTGACTTAAAATCCTGACTCCGTCCCTAACCCCACCAACTTGTGGAGCGGCCAAAATTTGCTCCATTAGGGGTGGATACCCATCGAGTTGGGGTTGAGACGTTTTTCTTTTTGTCATCCTTAAGTAGCAACTTGGAAGGAGTTTACTGGTGTCATCTTTTCGTCTGTCACATCAACATGTTTATCGATGATTTTTATGTGGGTGAGGGATGGAGTTGGATGGAGCAAAGTCCAGTGGCCAACAGGACGATTTTCCCATTTGTTCTTTTTTTTTTTTTTTTTTAAGTTTTAAAATAATTTAAACAGACAATATAAGGAAACATGTAGGAACAATCCCTAACATTTTCTAAATTTAATAATCTTTACACATTAATTGGACATTAATCGAATATATATTCATCTTTATTCGTGTCTTTATTTTATATTTGATTAGATGAGAAAATACAACTCGATAAGCTCAATAACTAATAATCAGTAACTTTTTCAAAATAAATATTTAAATTTTATGACTTGATAATTAATAAATTTTTGGTGCAAGAAATTTTGACATTACAAGAATTTTGTACATATAATATAGGACTTTTTTTTACTTTTTAAATTTTAGTGAAACTTGTTAATCGGGGATGGATATCGGAAACGGGGTGGTGATGGGGATAAAATGATCATCCCCATCCCCGCCCCATTTCCGTCTCTGTCGGGAATTTTCCGTCCCATTCGAGACGGTCCCCGTCGAATTCAAGTATTCTCCCCTTAATTGCCATCCCTAGATATGGTGCAAAGTCTGTAACTAATGAAACATTTAGCTCACCAAAATAATAATAATAATCTATATATTATATAAAAGGAGCTAAGTCCAGCAAAAATTCCCGCTCAAAGTTTGGCTTAAATTCCCGCCCATGTGAAGCTTGCTGGGGAAGACTAATAAAGTAGGTCCACTTCAAATATCAAACTTGCTGGGGAAGACTAATAAAGTAGGTGTTCAAATATCAAATTTGACTAAAATTCAAAATTTGAAAATCACAAAATTTGAAAAGTTACAGAATCTGAAAAGAAGCCAGTTTTTCCATTTTCTGACCGGACTGAAAAAGTGACATTCCGGCTGATCCAGAACTCCGATCTACGATCGGCCACCGCCATCAGAACGGGCTCTTCAAGGAGAAGACTCGCCTAAAATTTTGGGGCGATCCGACGGTTGAAACATAAGTTATTCACCGGAGAAGATATTGCTGGCGGACTGAAAAATCGCGATTCCGGCCAAACGGGAGCTCCAATCGCGAAACGGTCACCACCGTTGGGTTCGTGACGAGGAGGAGAAGCTTCCTGTTTTTTTTGGCATTTTCCGGTCTCCGGCGACTAGGGCGGTTTCCGGCGGCGGCGGCGGTCCGGCGATGCGTTTCCGGACAGAATCTTCAGCCCGACCTGCTCATCCCATTTCCGAAGTCCATTTTGCAAAAGCTAACATATCGCCGCCCACATCCATGACGAATCCGACCAATTGACTTGCCGCCGCCCATAGTAAGTTTCGATTTGTTCATCAACTAAAAAGCTGTCATTTAACTGTATTATTTTCGAATTTATTGTATTTTGAGTATGCATTTGATTTGGTGGACTGTTATATATATCAATCAAGATTTTAGGGTAATAAGCATATCTTGACATTGGGATAGTATGCATTAATATTGTTTGTGTTTGCTTTGACTATTTATCCAATCTAGGGGTTAAGAAGGCAGCTGGAACGACTGAAGAAATTGAAAAGCACTTTGGTTCTGATTCTTCAAGACTTATCATGGTAATGAGATTTTCATGGACGATTAATAGGGTTTGAATGGCTATGGTAAATTTCACTAACATTGTCCGAACTTCACTAATATGTACGGATCTATCACC
Source organism: Ligustrum vulgare (assembly GCA_963555705.1). NCBI lineage: Eukaryota > Viridiplantae > Streptophyta > Magnoliopsida > Lamiales > Oleaceae > Ligustrum > Ligustrum vulgare. Next base: position 32,053,033 of record OY743186.1, on the reverse strand, counting down.
AATGCTTTAATCTAACATTTTACATTTTATTTTTTGCGTTCTATTTCTATTGTCTGAACTTCACTTATATTCAAATTTTTCGAACTTTCAAAATTGAATAGACATTATTAATATTGTATGAAATTATTTATGAATTATTTATTGGTACGTCATGATGTTTTCTTTTGGAATTATTCATAGAAATTACAGTTGCCATGTATCGCACGGGTAAGAACTAGTAATAATTATGAAAGGAAAAAAAAAGAGCAGTTGTACCTTGTGTTATTTACATCTTGTACAGTGGATGCAAACAATAATGTCCATATCCCCTTTCTCCTATTCTTTCTTCAGAACCTCCAAACCCTTACGATTATTCTCCATGGCGACTCCAACCCTCTCGGATTCTCTTGGAACCCAGTTGCAAAACGACTCCAAAAATCTGCAGAATTACCCAGTGCCGCTGTCCCCGCCATTGCCATTCATATCCAAGAGTGTAGAGTTGAACAGGGCCTTGACAGCTTCTTCAAAATCATCAATTTTTTCTCTGAACCGAAATGACGTTCTTTTTGAAGATGAGTGGATTCTTGCTATCAATAAGCCTCAGGGAATTTACTGTGAGAGTATCTTATCTGCTGTTCCTACGCTACTAAAGAATGAATCTATTGAATCGGGTACACTCAATTGAACAGGCGCCTCCGTTTGATAACAATGTTTGGTTTATAAATTGGTTTATCCCAAACGTTCTACAAAATTGATTAAATTCAGCGCATTTTTCAGTTTTATATGAAAATTGACGTTCTTTGATGATTTATTTCACTGTGCTATTATTATCTTGAAAACACAAGAGCTGGGCTGCTGGGTCCACCAAATAATACTTTTTAACCTTTAATACTTATTAACCCTCTAAAGTTTAAGTAAGCACACCACCTTCCCATATATTTTGAGAATGAAAGATAGCAGATCCTTGGATAACACGAGCAACATACTTCTCCAACTAGTCTTTGACTGATTCAACTGTGGCCTTCTTTCGTTAAGTATATTGATCATGATTGTCTCAAATTCTATCGAAGGATAAAAAATTCTATTATAATTTGGTTGATATGTGACAATTCTTACTTTGGACATAAGTTTACACTTGTTTAAATTTTTTAGGTGATCAAGTAAACTTGCCAGAACTCCATCTAGCTAATAGGCTTGATCGTGACACGAGTGGTGTTACGATTATCACCAAGTCACACAAAGTGGCTGCCAAGCTAGTGAAGGCTTTTACGAAACACGAGGTTAAAAAAACCTACATTGCATACTGCATAGGTCCAGCTCCAGAATGGGAAAATATCACTGTTAGATCTGGTCATGGTCGGTCAAAGTATGGAGCCTGGCGTGTTTATGCTGCATCCGATGTTGGCCGGAAACTACCTGGTGGATCAATGGTCAGAGATATGGAGACTTCGTTTGAAGTTATCTCGATAAATGGGCAAGGTCTGTTGAAAGAACTTTCTAGACCAAAAGAACATGAAAAGAGAGTTACCATTGTTGAAAAGAAATCTTTGGTTGATTGTGATGTGGGGAAAGATGAGATTCTGTTAAGAGCGTACCCTAGGAGTGGAAGAACACATCAAATTCGTTTACATTGCCAGTATCTTGGAATTCCTGTAAGAGGTGATGTGAAGTATGAGGGTGTCTATGAATGGAAGGGTAGAACATATGCTGGCCATGAACTTCATGCAGAAAGCTTGTCTTTCGAGCATCCTGTTACAGCTGAACCAGTTTTGATTCAGGCACCTCTGCCTTCATGGGCAGCCCAATAACTGGGTCTAGGATTAATATGAATGAGTAGTTGTACTGTTTTGAGGATGAAAACTATTAATCTTTGCTGGTTGGTCAACAATATAGCTGGAAATCAACTTGTTGGCATTTGGTAACTACACATCAAATTTAATTTAATTTTTTCCATGGATTTTCTGAGTTATTAAGAGTCCAATTCAACTGCAAGAGTTCATTGTTTATGAACAAATGCCAATCGTTCGACTCTGTTGACTTGTTCTCAGGTCGTTATGCTCCTTTTGGTTATGTATAGTAATTGGATACACTTTTTTTTTCTTTTACTTGAAATACAGCTGTATTATTACGCATTTTAGTAGATCTAAATATAGATCGCATAGAGTGCTACAAAATGATTGAGTAAGTCAACTTAATTGAGAGATGATGGTCCTTCGTTATTGTTGTATGTAACAAAGATACTTGCTAGACATGGTTAGCAAAGAAGCTTTTGCGTCCTTTGCTGAAATAAGGACTAGAGTTTGATTCTATGTTTGCTAATCACCATTTAATAATGAATTAGATTGTGCCAATGCTTTGTTCTGTATATTCTGTTTACATTAGTCAATGACCTCAACTAATGGTACGAGTAACGTTGCCAAAGTCCCCTCTTAGCAGAATGTGGTTGATATTCAGTTACTTCATGTCCAATATTGTTCAGATGTTACAAGGTGAAACTATTGTTTACAGGCTTTTGCAGGTTATTCGACTTTTATTTTGTAATGATTAGCAATGGTGCTTGGAGAGTTTTCTTGAAAGAGAACGTTGTGGTTACTTTTGTGAAAAGATGGAAACAATGCATCAAAATTCTTTTATTGCCAATATCTTGAAATTCCAATTAGGGGGCAAGTGTCTGTCTGTAACATAGGTGGTCATGAACTGCATTTTGAGAAAGTGAATTCTAGGTATAATTCAGAGCATGCCTTATCTTGCATCTGGCACTTATGCTATTTTAAGCTAGCCCTAATTCATAGCCATTATCTATATGAAATTCTGTGACATGGAAATATTTTTATGGCATTTATAATGTTCAATGTACTATTTGAAATTATGCTTAGTGTATGAGATCTGATTGGATTGGAGGATTCCTGGTCAGATACAACACGGTGTTTATGTTTTGAACGAGTCATGGAACAATCTGATAGGTTTGGAAAATTCCAAATTGGCCCATTTGCTTTCTTAGGAGAGATGTTAGCAGAAAATAATGTCAAATGTTGTAAACCTGATAATGGAGAAAGGATAGACAAGATCAATTCTCTATTTTAAGAGTAGACTACCTCTCACGTCAGCCTGATTAGTCCTACATTGTAGTTTTTGTTTCTTGAGTTGAGCTTAATTAATGATGGTTGAGTAGATAGCCTTTGCTTTAGCTTCTCAGGTATACGATTCTTAATTATAGACTTAGCTGAAGAAATTCAATGACAATAACTCTTGGGGCTCTTTTACATCTGATTTTTTTTTTTTTTTTTATATTTTCATATTAAACTAGATTTTATCTACTTCTCCAAATATAATGTAAATATAGTTGGTTTGGAAAGTATTTCATTTAGGTCGCAAACCGGAGATTGAGCTCGAGCTCGATTTTGAGCCTGGTTTGGTTTGGTTTGGGCTGAGCTAGTTTATTGATCAGCTTGAGCTTGAGGTCAAAATCACTAAACTTGACCTAGCTCGGCTTGGTTTTAGCTCAGTTATTTGTTAATCACAAGGACATGATAAATTCTGGATTACAAGATATTTGGACACAGATAATATGCCATCAACATTCTCTGAAGAATAACTTTTATCATATCGATACTGTTTAATTTTTGTACTTGTATTTTGCTACTTTGATGGATGTATATTTATTTATTTTATATGAGATGTCAAAATCTTTTGAGTTTATGTCTGTATAGGTCACCAGCTACCAATTGCAGGTAGAAATATCTCATAGCTATTTGTGTCCTCCATGTCTTTAAGTTGGAAGCAAGTGTGCATCTTACGACTTGGAATTGGAAGCACAAACTTCTCCTTCACACTAAGGCAAGTGAAAGTTTCTGCATGTTTGTGTGTTAAAATAAGAATTAGTTGTGTTATTAAGTTGCATTCTGTACATAAGGTTTTGAGATATTGTGTTTTTCCTGAAATTTTTTAGTTTGTATGTGTTTTAAGATATCCATTTTCTTTCTTTGTGGACTCAACAAGATTGAATTGCATATTCTTCTTCTTTTGGGTTTCTGCTCATCCTTCTCTTGTTTGGAGTTGGGGACGGAAAAGTATAAAGGGTGACGAGGTTGAAGATCCATGATTCACAGCTTTTAATTCAACGAACACTTCCACCGAGGTATCGGCTTAAGTTACTCGACCAAAATGTGGTCAAGTTGGAAACACAAGCTCCCATTATTCAAGTTTCAGTTTTTGGTGAAAACCTTGTCTGACTATGATGTCCAGTGCAAATTCATCTTTACCCAGAAAAGTTTGCAGCCCCATTTCAAATATCTCAACTTGCTACATTTTATAATTTTGATTCAGTATAAATTTTTTTCTTTAAACCTGAGGTAGTGTAAGAACAAATAAATGTTCGAAGTTCATTGTTTTACCGTCCCTTAGTTTAAAAAATTTCTTGTGTTGAATTTACTGCTGCTTTGATAAGCTCTTGTAGTCATTTTCCGCTCTCTCGAAGCAAGGCATTTGTAAAAACACCGAGGCTGTGTTTGATTGCTTTCAATTTGCCTGAAAAATGTCACTTCAGGGAAAAAAATTTCTGAGTGGAATGTTTTATTGAGACATTTGAACTAGAAAATATTTTTCGGTTACAAGCATTTGATACACAAATTAAACCATTTTTCAAGAAATTTTTTTCTCATCATTTTGGTGAGAGAATTTTTTATGGAAAAGGCAAATATTTTTGTTTGCTTTTTACATGTTCAATCAAACATAACTTACCAGCATTTTCAATGGATTTTTTATATTTAAAGAACATATTTTACATAATAAAGAGTATCTTTAAATTTAAAGAGCAAAGTTTTTTACAAGCTCCAACAAACTCTTTATTTTTGACTTTTTATTTTATTTTTTCATAAAAATATTTATTGTTTTTCTTCATTTATAGTTAATATTTTTTTTTTTTATAATGAATGACTAATGATATTAAATATGTAATAAATAAAGTTAATGTAGGAATATTGAAAATTGGAGTTTTTAATGCATTTAATTTAATAATAGAAAGTGAGTTTGACTCTCTAAATTTGAAGAGCCAAACTCTCTTTAAATTAAAATGTTAAAGAAGAAAGTCTATTAGAGTGAAATCTTAAGGGGTGACTCTCTAAAATAAAGGGCATATCATGTTTAGAGAGCATAATGCTCTAAGGGTGCGTTTGATAAGCTAAGCCCCTGTTCTCTTTACTGTTTTGAGGTCGTTTTCTGTTTTTATTTTCGAAAACGCTAAAAACGCGTTCTCTTTACCATTTTCGAAAACGTAATTTGGAAAATAAAAAAAAAAAAATTTGTACACAAAACGGAAAAAGCCCGAAACATCGTTTTGGGTGTTTTGTGTGTATTTCGACAAAAAATGTCCAAAACGTCGAAAACGAGTTTTGGGAAATTTTTATTTTTATTTTATTTTTTATTTTTTTTAAAATTATTTAACTTAGAACTAAACTTAATATAAAGTTTTTATTTTTTTTATTTTTTAATTATTTTTTTAGAATTATTCTAGTTTAGAACTAAGCCTAAATAAAGATTTTTTTTTTTTTTTTTTTTTTTTTTTTTTTTTTTTTTTTTTTTTGAGAATTATCCTAACTTGAAACTTAGTTTAGTTTTATTGAATTCAATATCAATATTACAAAAAAAAGTTAAATGAGAATTCTTGTTGTTATATTTCAAAAAATGCAATGATAAATGGACTCTGGTGGTTTTGAAAGAACTTGCATTTTCTGGATTTTAATAGAAGTAGAGCTTTCTCAAGTCCCGAACCTGACCAAGCTGTGTTAATATAGACTCTTAATGCTCACATTAGTGTGTTGCATGTAACCATATTTTTAGTGTATTGTGAAAGGAAATTTGAGTTGGAGTTAGTAGTATTCTGCAAGTAAATTAATTAAAAATAGTTTAAATAGTGTTCTGCAAAAATTTAAAACAGAACGTATTTTCCAGCTTTTCATTTTCAAAAACAGTTTTCAGAAATGACAAAACAAACGCGTTTTCAGCAAATTTGAAAACAAAAATGAAAACACAAAACACAAAACATTTTCGAAAATTAAAATACAAAATAAAATACAAACAGAACGTCACCTAAGTTTTTCATGGAAAATATGATTTTCCATGTAATATTTCAACTTTGCGCTGTTTGGTTGCCAAGTTTTCCATAGAATTCATTTTTCCACTTGTCTCGAAATTCGGTATTTTTCTTGTTTTGAATGAATTCGTTTTTCAAGGGGGGAGGAGGTTTTATTTTTCATGAAAAATTTTATACAATTTTCGTTACATTTGATCATTTTTGTTGTTGTTAATTGATTTATTTTTTTTCTAAAAATTAACATTATTATTATCAAGTACAAATGTGTGAAAAAATATTTTTTTTATTAAAATAGATAAATTTTACTTTATTTTCCATGGAAAATAATGTCAATCAAACAATAAAAGTTGGAAAATTCCCTACTTTTTTCACATAAAAAATTAAACAAATCAAATACATTAAAGTTCTAATTCTCAGGAATTCGATTTCCTAGAATTCATTTTCTTTCTACCCAAATTCCACCATCGCTATCGCAACCTAAGTGTATCTTCAAGAAGCTTTTTAAACTAAAAATGCTCTTTGATTTAAAGAGTCAACCCTTAAATTTCTCTTTCGATGGACTCTTTAATTTAACATTGAAAAATTACATTGACACCTATATTTCAATTTTACAATTAAAATTGCCTGTACGCAACATTGTTATTATTTATTATTTATTTATTTATTTTACTTTTCAGGTGGTAATTAACAATTAATTAAGAGGAAAATACAATATTTAGGCCTTTTAACTTTCAATTTCAAAAATTAAGTGTAATTGTTATTCATATAAAAATCAGGTCATAATTTAATTTTAACATTAATAAGAAATATTACAAAATAAATTTATAATTATCCTCAAACCACCTCAATAATCTTTCTCATTAGCTCTGCAAATTACGATTGCATATTATCTCTCTAAAGATTCGGGTGACCTCCTCTTTGAAAAATTCCCTCCCCCACGTCATCACTCCCGACAGAATAACCTCTCCAGCGGCAACACTTTCGATAGGGTAGGCGTGCATAGATTTTGCCACCGTGTGCACGTATTCGTCTCTGCTAGTAACTGTTGCATCACCATTAGACGCCTTCGTCGTCGCTCTCTTCAACCACCAGCCCTCTCAGCCACTCTCCTGCACCACCACCTCCATCGCACTATTCCAACAACCATGGAAGAAGACGCCACTCTCCTCCACCACCATCTCTGTTGCTCTCCTACACCATCATCTCCATTCTCTCTATCTCAACCACAACCACCACCAGATCTACAACAGAACCCTTTTCCTCCACCATTACCACCTCTATAACACACCTACATTTTTTCGTCATGAGATCTTTGGAGAATGGGTACTGTAGCTCGCTATTGAAGACATCTTCTCCACTGTTGTCTTCATTTCTGCTACCCAAGTTGGGTTCCCATTCTAGCGTCGTATGGGGATTTCACTCTGTGACCATTGAATTTTCGTCGTTGACGGTAGGATTGGAGGAGGATTTTTTTCTTCTCTTAGTGTGACTCATTTTCGTAGGCCGGACCTAGGGGTTTTGTTCTATGTAGGCAGAGGTGGATCTTTCGGGTCCGGTCCCGATTTTTTTTCTGAACGAATAGGGCCAACGCCTCATGTGTGGGATAGCAAGGGCGGTGTAATCACGATTTTGAATCTCAGCTTTCACATTTCACGTTTGAAATTTTGGGTAAGAATTAAGTGTAAATTACAAATTTAGTTAAATTAAAATTGAGCCAATTATTTTGTCAATTTCAATTGTTCTTTTAGATTAAATAAACTTCAAAGTTTAAAGGACTAACAGAAAAATGCAAAATTGGTCCATTGCCCAAAAAAAAAAAAAAAAAAAAAAAATTAATGGGCTGATCTAGTTCTAGTGCATGCATATACCTGCACCTAACACTGCATGGGTCCGCCCCTGTTCGTAGGGTTGGGGTTATGTTGGCGTAGGTGTTTGGTAGGGTGGTGTTGGACTATTGAATTTTCGTCGCCAACAGTAGGATTGGAGAATTTCATTTTCTTAATTTGACATTTGATTTTATAATCCGTGACCTCAAAATCATTTTGTGACCTAAAAAATTGTTATTATGACCTAAAAGTAAGTTTAATTTGTGACCTAATATTTTGATAATTTATCTGTGATCTAAAAGATTTTTTTTTTGTGACTTGAAATATACATTATTGTGACTTTAATATATATAATTAATAATTAATAAAACATATTAATTATTAAATTAATTAATCCTAATTACAAGCTGATTTTTGAAATCATACATATTTAGTCTCATTTTTTGAAATATGTATTTTAAACACCTTATTCTATTTATATATTGTCCACCATTAATTAATACATAATTAACTAATTTAATTTCAAACTATTTGTTAGATATCAGTATTCACTCCACCGTCTCCCTAAATGACTTTCCTCCTCCCACTTCTCTCTACCGTATACCCCAAGATCCGTCGTTGATCACTGTCTCCTACATTAATAAAGTGGATTCCCCAAATGACTTTCCTCATCCCACTTCTCTCTACCGTCTACCCCAAGATTCGCTATCGATCACTGTCTCCTACATTAATAAAGTGGATTTTGGTGATTGCGTCCAGGGACGGAGCTAGGATCTTATTTCAGTGGGGGCCAAAATTTTTAAATTGTGGGAGGTGGAGGCCCCCTCCCGGGGGTTCGGGGACGGAGCCCCCGAAATTTTTTTGAACCAAAATGATTGACATTATGAAGCAACAAACCAAAAGATAAACTAAATTAACTAAAAAGTAACAATTAACTAGTGTAAACTAGTAATTCACAAAAGAAAATACATATAACTGAAAAGTAAATGTAAACTTTCAATGTGAGAGATACTAGTAATAAATATTGTATTTACTTCTTGCATAAATATAATGATTGCAGAGAGAGAATTAAAATCAAAGGAAATAAATTCAAGATGTCAATTCTTTCTCCTTTTTTTTTTTGACTCAAAATTTTTTTTTTTTCAGTGGGGGCCATGGCCCCCACTGGGCCTATATGGCCTCCGTCCCTGATTGTGTCGGTCGGAGGTTGCACGAAGTAGCGGCCAGTAGATTTGGCAATGGTGTGCCGGCCGGAGATCACGCAAAGCAGCGGCTAGTAGATTCTAGTGATTGTGTCAGTTGAAGGTTGGGCAAAGTAGCAGTACCATCGTCGTCGTCGAAGTTCCTCCTTTTTTAGGTTCCTCCTTTTTTAGGTGATGGTGCCTCCTGTTAGAAAATTCTATCACAGATAATTATTTATTTACGATCCAAAATCATCATCCTGAATTATCAAGAATTAAATAACTGAAGCGGAAGCGTACCTTAATCAAACATAATTCACGATTAACGATTTTACGGTTGGATCTTCTAAATCGATACGTAGACCTTATTTTCTCTCTGATGATGAGATGTCAAAAGAATGAACAGTACGTACGATTCAAGGACCATAATCATGTTTATATACTGAATTGCCTGTTAACCTAATTCGGCCCATCATGAATTAGGTAATGACCTGGTATCTACACATAAAAACTCATACATTAATTAGATGCATTAAAATCCAATATATATAAAATCCTTATTAGATCACTTTAAATGGGCTTAACCAAATTTGATAGTCTTTTATTCAATACACAATAATTTACATATAAGCCCACACGATTGATTAAAATCCTTACAATCTCCCACTTGGACCATAATCATGTTTATATACTGAATTGCCTGTTAACCTAATTCGGTCCCATGAATTAGGTAATGACCTGGTATCTACACATAAAAACTCATACATTAATTAGATGCATTAAAACCCGATATATATAAAATCCTTATTAGATCACTTTAAATGGGCTTAACCAAATTTGATAGCCTTTTATTCAATACACAAAAATTTACATATAAGCCCACACGATTGATTAAAACCCTTACAATCTCCCACTTGGACTATATGTGTAACCTTACAATTGTGTATCAATCAAACCTTATGAGTACTCAGAATTTTGCTATCATTACTGAATGCATCCCCAAACAATCCGGTCCATCAATTATATCAACATAGGATCAAAGCAGTTTTCACTACATTAATCGAAACTAAACCTATCAATGGTCACGTATATCGATATAACTGAATGACATGAATCAAGTATGGACGTGTAGCATGAAAATTACATGTAATGTGATATTCAACATGCCTATTTCCAACTGGTCCAACTTTAGTGAGATCATCCTCAAACGAGTTCAGAGATAATAAACCTGAAACCATACGGCTGTAAATAACTTTAACTTTAAACTATATCCAAAAGGACAATAAATGTTTCTAATGCACCCAAAATACAAACTCCCACTGAAATCAAATATCATTAAGAAATACAACACCCATATGAGTATTGTGCTCATGAAAGACCTTGGGTTGTATTACTTTAGTAAGCGGATCCGAAATTATGGAGTTTGTCCTAATGTGCTCTTATTGACATGTGTCCACTCTGAACTGTATTCTTCACAGCTAGGAACTTATGTCAATGTATTTTGACTTAGTTGAGCTCCTGTTGTTACTGGAATATAAATCTGCTGAGTTATTGTCACAATATAACTTTAGTGGTCTTTCTATACCGTACAGAATATGCAGCCCAGTGACAAAATTTCGCAACTATATTCCATAATTAGATGCCCCCAAAAATTGCTACAAACTGTGCTGCCAAGTGAAAGAAGCTAAAGTGTTTGTTAAGCACTCCTTCCGGAAATAACTCCTCTAACTAGCAGATAGATGTAGCCTGATATGGATCTTCTACTGTTTTGGCAACTAGCAAAAATCGGAATCATAATACCATATGATCTCCAACTGATCCGATTTTCTGTATGTGAGCATGTAATCTTTTGTTCTCTTTAAATACCTTATAACCCATGTTTGACTGCTTTCCAAATGATTCATCCCAGGGTTACTTAAATATCTCCTTAGTATCCTAATAACGTATGCAATATCTGAACGCATACAAATTTGAGCATACATCAAATTTTCTACAGCTTAACTATATGGGATCCTCTGCATTTCTTTAACTTCGAAATAACTTTTCGGGCATTGGTTGAGACTAAATTTGTCTCCCTTAGCGATATAAGGGTGTCCCCTGATTTACTGTCTTGTATGTCAAAACCTCTGAAGTACTTTATCGATATAGCCCTTTTGTGATAATTCATGAATACCCTGAGAACAATCCCGGTGTATCTGAATCTCTAATACAAAAGAGATGTCACCAAGATTTTTAATCTCAAAATTCCTTAACAAAAAATCTCATAATTTTATGTGACATGCCTATATCATTGGTGGCAAGCAATAATCAACATATAAAACCAGAAAAATATACTTACTCCCACTGAACATGTAATACATACAACCATCAACAACATTAATCTTAAAATCAAATGAGATAATTACTTGATGAAATTTGTATTACCCTTAACGAGAAGTTGGCTTGAGCACATAAATGGATTTCTTTAACTTGCAAACCATTAGCTTTGGGTCTACTGACACAAAGTTTTCTGATTGCACCAAATAGATCGTCCCATCAATGTCGCCATTGAGAAACGCCACCTTAGTATCCATTTGATGTAACTCGAGGTCAAAATGTGCAACAACCTGACTTTCCTGAAAGAGTCTTTCGTAGAAATCAAAGGGAAAGTCTCTTTGAAATCAATGCCATCATTCTATTTAAGGCCCTTATATACAAGACTAACCTTATATCTTTCCACATTACCTATCGAATGCCTCTTGGTTTAAAAATCCATTTAAGACCAATGGGTTTCGCACCTTCTGGTAATGGGACAAGATCCCAAACTTTATTGTCTTGCATATGCTTATACTCCTTATTTACGACATCAATCCACTTCTGAGAGTTAGAACCCTGCATGGCTTGATGGAATTGATTGGACCATCTTTCACCATTTCATTATTTCCTTATGATCTTGGAAAACACTATTTAAATTATCCTGAATAGCATTTTTTCCCTTTCTCTCGTAGATCTCCTTAATGACTTTAGTTATTGAGGTTGTTGAGTTTGTACTTTTGAAATTTACTTTATTTTGGATGGGAGGTTCTTCGACATTGTCTAGTTGAGGTTCCGGATATGCTTCTTGATCAATGACATGTATAGAAACTTGCACATTGTCAAAAGCAATAGTAGGAATCGAAACTGATCATTCCTCAACTTCTTCCTTAAAGACAATATCTCTAACCTTATTTCTCCCCCAACTCAACATTCTCAAAAAATGTTGCATTTCTCGTTTCAAAAATTGACTTAAGTGTGGGATCATAAAATTTATAGCACCTCAATCGCTCAGAATAACCAATAAAGTGGCTGCTTACTGTTTTGGAGTCCAATTTCTTTATGTGGCCTATAAGACCTAACCTTAGCTGGACATCCCCAAATGTGAAAATGCTTTAGACTAGGTTTTCTCTCTGTCAAAAGCTCTTAAGGTATTTTAGCAGCAGTTTTAATTGGTACTATGTACTATCTTTCTTTAAATGTCCAGATTTCTGACAAAAGAAACAACCCTTAATGTCTTTATGTGGTTTCTTTTGTTCTAAACCCTTAACAACTTTATTTTCTTTATTTGTTTTCTTACCCTTATCTTTAGAGGTATTTTCCAAGTGAACACTTTCAGTTCTATCCTGCTTCAACTTTTTTTCCTCTTGCACACAAAATAGAATGAGCTCATTTAGAGTTCATTTCTCCCTTTGATAGTTACAACTGACCTTAAATTGACTGAATTGTGTAAGAAGCTTGCACACTATTAACTGAGCTCATTGAGAGTCTATTTCTACTTTGACAATTATAACTAACCTTAAATTAACTATATTGTGCAGGAAGCGATATCAATACCAAATGTACGAGCAAGTCATTAGACAAGTCGAGTTTTAGTTCCTTAAGTTTTGAAGCAGTGTGAGATATCTACATGATGTACTCCCTTATTTTTCCATTGCCTTTATACTTTATTGAAATCAAGCTTTGCATAAGCGTGCCTGTTTCAGCCTTATCGTTTTTCGCAAAATGTTTCTTAATTTCGGCAAGGAATTCATTGACATCATTTACCTCCTCAGATACTATGCCACTTAAGGCTTCCGGAATGCCGCACTTAATTATCATTAGACTCGTGCGACATGAGCAATCTCACTTCTCAAAGTTCCTACTTTGATTATATGAACTTCCATCCGTCAGATGAGCAGGTTGCTCAATCCTTAGTGCACGGTTTAGATTCAGGCTGCCAAGAACAATATTAATGTTCGTTGTCCAATCCTTGAAGTTTGTTTCATAAATACAGGGATTAAATTTGAGCTTGTAAATATACTACTAACAGAATTTGAAACTGAATAGAGAACACTTAAATAAAATAGCTCACATAAATACCTTATTATGCAAATCATACTTTCAAACAATGGTAGGGCCCATCACAAGATATCTAGCACAACATCAATATTTAGTCTTTGGACAGAAATATTGACTTGTAAGTGGTACTCTTTATGTAGTAATTAAACATAGACAGTAAGACATGTCAACCAACAAACCTTTCTTTGGACCGATTTATTGATCACACGTAAAATCAAATAACCGTCACGTATTTATCACCACAAGTTTATGTGAAATTCGAGTCAAATATTGACCTTCCTTTTGGTCGATCAATATCCGCATGAAATAACACACAAACACCTAATTTTCCCTTGGTGTAGTGATCAAACACTGGATTATTTATCTACGATCCAAAATCATCATGCTGAATTATAAAGAATTAAATAATTGAAGCGGAAGCGTACCTTAATCAAACATGATTCACGATTAACGATTTTACGGTTGGATCTTCTAAATCGATACATAGTTCTTATTTTCTCTTTGATGATGAGATGTCAAAAGAATGAACAGTACGTACGATTCAGGGACCATAACTGTGTTTATTTACTGAATTGTCTGTTAACCTAATTCGGTCCATCATGAATTAGGTAATGGCCTGGTATCTACACATAAAAGCTTATACATTAATTAGATGCATTAAAGCCCGATATATATAAAATCCTTAGGGAATATTGCACTGGTTACTTCTTTAAAGTAACCAAACTGATTTTTACTCTACATAAAAAATATATTGAAAAATACGGATGATGGTGTTCTTCTTCCCAGAATGATGTTCTTCTTCTTCTTCCCAAAGACGTCATACCAACTCCCCACCACCACCACCAGACCACCACCGCCACCACCACACTGAAGAAACACCCGAGCACCACCTTCATCAACCACCACCGTAGTATGGCCTCATCGAATAAATATTTTCGAAAACAGAAAAGCTGAAATACCCATAAATACAGTACAATTTAAAAAATCAATCCTCAAGACAACGATTCAGTCGAGGAGGAAATCAGAACTCCTTGTTAGCAGCTCAACGCGGTTCTTCGTATACATTTATGGTTATCGGTAAAAACATTGCATTTATGGTTCACTGATGCACAAAAGAAAATTATTACGAACAAATCTAAGCCGTCGTCGAGAAGCTTTCGATCTGGGTACAATCCGCCGCCTCGTTGGAGATTTTACACGCCCTGATTGGATTGGTCAGATCTCCGGTTAGTGCTAGACTGCCCCAAATTAGCTTCAGATTGTACGTAGCCTGGGGGATTCTGTGGAGTTTTCCTGAAATACGAACTCATTTTCTCGTGAGTTCATTGGTGATTAGCTGGTCAATTACTGAGATTATTCAATATTCATTTTTTGGTTTGAAGGAAGCTTTTGGTTCTACTCCATCCTGGCTGCTTTGGCTGAGGAGTTCACTGATGCACAAAAGATGAATTTTCGAATTTCCTTCAAAACAACTCTCCAGCACATTCTTTTGAGCAGATCATACATAGCATTCCAAATTCTTCTTCAGGGAAATGGTTGAGCTGCTGCAGTGAGGCGTTCTTCTAATTGGGTTTTGAAGGTTGGGTTTTTGTGGTTTGATTTTGTTGATGGGTGATGGTAGTGGCTGTGGTTTGGTGATGGGTGACGGTGGTTGATGTGGTTTGGTGGTGATGGTGGTTGATGTGGTTTGGTGATGGTGGTGACTGGTGTATGAAAATTGTTTGGTGAAACAAAATTGGTGAAATGACGAGGAAAGATTGGGAGGTTTGGAAGTGGTGCTATAGCTTTATGCCCAAATGGTAAAAATGTAGTGTATGAAAAGTATTTAGTTTTGTAAAGTATCAAACTGTGATACTTAAAAAAAATGTATGAAAACTGTATGATTTTTTGTTTAAGATAAAGTATCATAAAAATTTGTAAAGTATCATAAGTATCATACTGTGATACTACAAAAAATAGAAAAAGTATCATAAGTATCATATTGTGATACTAAAAAAAATTGAAAAGTATCATACTATGATACTAACATAATCATAAGTATCATAGTATGATACTAACCAATTTGAGAAGTATCATAAGTATTTTTCAGTTTTTACAATTTTATTATAAGTAATTTTCAAATTTTACAAAATTGGAGTAAATTTCAGTTTAACCCCTAAAAGTAGGGTATTTTTGTGAACACCCCAAATCATTATTAGATCACTTTAAATGGGCTTAACCAAATTTGATAACATTTTATTCAAGGGAAAAGTGCATAACTATACAACTAAAACTTTCACTTTTTAAACATAACAAACTTAAGATTTTTTTTTTTAAAAATCAGGTGTTAATTAATTAACACAATATTATAATAATTATAATGAGTTGCCAAACAAAGGCTAATATTAAATAATAAAATCAAAACAATACATAATCCACAACAACTTTATCCCAACCCAACCCCGTACTCACCCCACCCACGTCGACACCCACCCACCCACTCCACCACCCACCCCACCCCACCCCACCCCACCCCATAAAAAAAATTTTCCTTCTACTTTTTCACACTCACCCCACCCCCAATACCACCTTACCCACCCCACCCGCCACTCCTCCCCAACCCCGCCCACCTACCCAACCACCCCGCCACCACTCACCCACCACAAGAATGATTTTAATTCTATTTTTTTCTCATCTCACCCACCCAACCACGCCCACCCACCCAACTCCAAAAATAAGTTTTTTTTTTTGAAATATTTTTTCACCCTACCCCACCCCACCCGACCATACCCTACCCCACCCACCTCACCAACAATGATTTTTTTCTACTACCTTTCTACAACTCGCACAGACCCTACCCTATCTTACCCCGCTACCTACCCCACCCACCCCACCCAAAATTAATTTTTTTCTTCTAATTTTCAACTCCCCTACCAGCCTCGCCCCAGACCCCACCCCAACCCACCTCATCCAAAATGATTTTTTTTACTACTTTTTCACGACTCGCCCGACCCTGCCATGCCACCCATCCCCAACCCTACCCACCCCACCTAAACTTAATTTGTTTCTCCTAATTTTCCACACCCCTACCCACCCTCCCCGACCCTACCTCGCCACCCACCCACCCCCACCCCCATCCTACCCCACCCAAATATGATTTTTCTTCTATATTTTCACATCCACCCTAACAACCCCACTACACCCCACCCTAGCAACTCCACCACAACCCACCCCACCCAAAAATGATTTATCTTCTATTTTTTCACACTTCACCTCAATCGCCCCATCCTATACCACCGCTCCCTACCCCCATCCAAAAATAATTTTTCTTCTATTTTTTACACCCCACCCAAAAATGATTTTTCTTCTATTTTTTCACACTTCCCCCCAACCGCCCCACCCCATCCCATCTCACTGCACCGCACCGCACCCCGCCACCCACCATACCCCATCAAAAAATTATTTTGCTTCTATTTTTTCACACTTCACACCAACCACCTCATCTCAATCCACCCTACCCCACTCCACTCCACCCCACCCACCCACCCACCCAAAAAATAATTTTTTTCTTCTACTTTTTCCAACCCCTAACCCGACCTCGACCCATCCTACCAACCACCCACCCACCCCACTCCAAAAAATTATTTTTTTCTTCTACTTTTCCCCACCCCGACCCTACCTCACCACAAAAAATGATTTCTTCTACTTTTTCTAGCCTCATCCGACCTCTACCCCACTATCCCCACCCCCAAAATCACAATCAGTCACGTAAGTTGACACGAGATCGTAGTTAAGGCACACAAGGTCACACAGAGTCACAATTACAAATTTAGTTGTAAAATCTCACCCCTCCAAAGTCACAGTTGGTCACACAAGGTCAAAGTTCGGTCACACAAAGTCGCAGTTTGGTCAAACGAGGTCACAGTTAGGTCACATGAGGTCACAATTAGGTCAAACGAGGTCATGGTTAGATCACACGAGGTCACTGGTCGATCACATAAAGTCACGCTTCGTTCTTACAAAGTCACAATTCGGTCACACATAATTATATTTGACACAATTGTAGATCACATCACGTCCTCGTCCAATGGTCACACCAAGACACAATTGGTCACAATCTATATAATTGATCACAATGATCCATAGTTGATTACATATTATTTATTTATTGGTCATAGTTACCTAATAATTGGTCATAATCATCAATAATTGATCACAATTTATTTATTGATTGATCAAAACTTACTTGTTTTCTTGATCACATTCGCACTTATCATAAGTCGCACAAACTCACAATTAGTCAATATTTTGATCACATTTACCTATAATTGATCAAAATTATCATATAATTGATACGTATTATTTATTTATTGGTCATAATTTACACATTTCCTCAATCACAATTAGTTAACATTTTTTGTTACAATTACCTAATATTTGGTCACATTCTGTAATTTTAGTTTTCTTGGTCACATCCCCCATTTCTCACAAGTCACAATTAGAAAATATTTTGGTCACATTTACCTAATAATTGGTCACATCCCGTACTTGATCATACAAAGTCACGATTTGAACATACAAGGTCACAGTTCGATCAAAAAAAAAGTCTCAATTCGGTCATACAAGGTCATAGTTCAATCACACGATGTCATAGTTTGGTCACATGTGTTACCAAACTATGACCTCGTGTGATCGAACCGTGCCTTCGTGTGACCAACTATGACTTTATGTGATCGAATTGTGACTTTGTGTGACCGAATTTTGCAACTAAACCAATTGTGATCTAACTGTGACCTCGTGTGACCAAAATATGACCTTGTGTGATCAAATTATGACCTTGTGTGATCAATTGTGACTTTAGGAATGTGTGGGTAGGTGGGTGAGGTTTTTCAACTAAATTTGTAATGTGACATTGTGTGACCAATTGTGTAACATGTTGTGACTTTGCATGTGGGGGTGGGGTAGGGTGGGGTGGGGTGATCGAATCATTAGGTATGTGTAACCAAAATGTCAACTAAATGTGACTTTGTGTGACTTATGAAGAGTAGGGAATGTGACCAATTATTAGGTAATTATGACAAAAAATATTAACTAATCTTGAAAAAAACGAGTAAGTTGTGACCAATAAATAAATAATATGTGACCAACTATAAATGATTGTGACCAATTATATTAAAAGTTGTGACCATCTATAACTTTTTGTGATCATTGGACGAGGAAAAGTATAAGAAAAAAATAATTTTTGGGTGGGGTCGTTTTGTTGGGTGGGTGGGTGGCGGGGTAGGGATGTGGTGTGAAAAATTAGAAGAAGAAAAATTATTTTTGGGTAGGGGTGGGGTTGGTGGGTGACGGGTATAGGGTCGAGACGGGGTGTGGAAAAAAAAAATCATTTTTGGGTGGGGTGGGTAGTGGTGGGGTTGTTGGGTGACGGGCGTAGGGTCGGGATGGAGTGTGAAAAAGTCAGAAAAAAATCATTTTTGGGTGGGGTCAGTTCGTTGGGTGGGTGGCGGGGTAGGGTCTGGAGCGAGGTGGGTGGGGGTGCGAAAAATTGAAGAAAAAATCATTTTGGGGGGGGGTGGGTAAGAATGGGATGGGTGGGTATGGTGGGGTGGGTGCAAGGGTAGGGTTTTGGGGGGTGTGAAAAAGTGGAAGAAAAAAATCATTTTTGGGTGGGGTGGGTGGCAGGGTAGAGTGGAAAAACATGGAGAGAAAAAAAACTCATTTTGTGGGGTGGAGTGGGCAGGGTGGTGTTGGGGTGGGGTTGGTGAGGGCATAAAAAAGTAGAAGGAAAAAAATCATTTTTGGGGTGGGATGAAATCGTAGGGTCGTGTCGGGCTGGGTGGTGGTAGGTGGAAAAGTAGAAGGAAAAAAATCGTTTTTGCGATGAGGTGGGGTAGGGTGGGTGGCGAGGCGGGCAGGGTGTGTCGTGGTTTGTGGCTGAGATAAGATCAATTTGTCACTTTGCGATGAGGTGGGGTAGAGTCGAGTAGGGTTGGGTTGGGGTGGGATGGGGAAGTGTAGGAAAACATCGGGAGAATATAAAATAAACTTATTTTCAGGGTGGGGTGGGGTAGGATATGGGTGGTGAGGTGGGGTTGGTGGGTGCGGTCGGGGAATGTGGGTAGGGTGAGATCAATTTGTAACTTTGCGATGAGGTGGGGTAGGATAGGGTCAAGTGGGGTTAGGTTGGGATGGGGTGGGGTGGGTTGAGGAAGTGTAGGAAAACATCGAGAGAAAATAAAAATAAACTTATTTTTGGGGTGGGGTAGGATATGGGTGGTGAGGCGGGGTGGGTGGTGGGGTCGGATGATGTGGTTAGGGTGAGATCAATTTATCACTTTAAGATGAGGTGGGGTGGGATGGAGAATGATAGGAAAATATCGAAAGGAAAAAAAATAAAAATTATTTTTGGTGTGGGGTTGGGTTGGGTGGGGTGGGGTGGGGTGGGGTGGGGTGGTGGTCTGTGACTGGGATCAGATCATTTTTCACTTTACGATAAGGTAGGGTAGGGTAGGGTATGGTCGAGTGGAGTGGGGTTGGGTTGGGGTGGGATGGGGAAGTGTAGGAAAACATCGGGAAAAAATAAAAATAAACTTATTTTTAGGGTGTGGTAGGATATGGGTGGTGAGATGGTATGGGTGGGCAGGGTGGGTGGGGATGTAGCGAGGGTGAGATCAATTTGTCACTTTGCGGTGGGGTTGGGTGGAGTAGGGTTGGGGTGGAGTGGGATGGGGAAGTGTAAGAAAACATCGAGAGAAAATAAAAATAAACTTATTTTTGGGGTGGGTAGGATGGGCAGGGTGGGTGGGTGGGTGGGGTCGGGGGATGTGGTTAGGGTGATATCAATTTGTCACTTTGTAATGGACGGAGTAGGGTCGAGTGGGGTTGGGGTTGGGATGGGGTTGAGATGGGGAATGATAGGAAAACATCGAAAGGAAAAAAATAAAAATTATTTTTGGGGTGGGGTGGGGTGGGGTGGGTGGGGGTATGTGAGGTGGGGCGGCGGGTGGGGTGGTGGTAGGTTGTGACGTCAAATTTTGAAATTTTGATTTAATATTATATTAGTTTTAATATAATGTATAGTAGATAATTATGTTTATCTTATATATGTCATTATATTTATTTTTAATTATTAAACACCTAACTAAATGAATTAACACCTGAATTTAAAAAAAAAAAAAAAATTCCTTCACATGATTTTTGAATTGCATCTTTGAAACACAAGGTTTTATGTAATTTTCCCTTTATTCAATACACAATAATTCACATATAAGCCCACACGATTGATTAAAATCCTTACACCTCAGGCCTACTGCTGTAGTGTTATTTTTTGTATTTTTTTATGGTTCTCTAATTTTGATGTGCCGGAGGTGGTGGTGCTAGTGTTGTGCATGAGGATGGGGTGCATTTGTCCCAGTTAGTAAGATTTGATGCCACCGACTGTACACTTTTCGGCGCGATGACGGCAAAAATTAGGAGGTTACAGAATCTGGACCCACCTTTAGTTGCTTCTCAGTCGAAGGGAGAAAACTCTTGATTATGAGGATTTACCCGAGTTGCACGGAGATGATAAAGCGCATCCATGTGTTAGAATAATTAGCACATTCTAGAATATGCTTTATATGCTTTAGAATATACTTTATTTTTGTATGTATATATAGGATTGAGTATTATAATGAATGTAGTGGTTTTAGGGTTGCCTCTTCCCTCTTTCTCTTCTTCTCTTCCATTCTTTCTTCTTTCTCTTAATTTATTTGTCGAACATATATAAGGATATATATGTTATTGTGTTTTCTACATGGTATCAGAGCTATTTGATTCACATTGCCTTCGAAAAACGAAATCAGCGTGCATTTTTCTTCTTCGCGAAAAACCTAAACCGTACTGTTTCACGATTTTCGAGGCACTTGTAGTAGGAATTTCGGTGATCTAAGACCATATTCAGAATCTGCAGGTGGAGGCGCGTCGACAGGAGTGGTGCGTGAGATTACACGCGCCGGTGTAAGGCGGCGCGTGAGGCAGCCCGCCGGATTTTCTGGAGGCGCGTGGGAGCGCGTGGGACGGTTTCTGGTGGTACGGTTGACGGATTTGTGATCGACTATTCATCTCTACCTTCTTGTCGTGTTGGTTTGCAATTATCCATTCTTTTTACGCACTGCTTTGCCGGACTTTGTTGGTTAGTATCGTTTTCTCTCTTATAATGGCATCCGATGATTCTCTTCAGGCCATTAATGTGCGTTTGAATGGTAAAAACTATGCTTACTGGAGTCATGTTATGAAACACTTTCTTAAGGGTAAAAAATTGTGGGGTTATGTCAGTGGAATAGTTGACAAACCGGAAAATAATGATGCAAATTTTGCAACTCTGTTAGATACCTGGGATTCAAATAATTCAAAAATTCATACATGGATAAATAATTCTGTAGAACATAGTATTGGTACACAGTTGGCTAAGTATGAAACGGCAAAGGAGGTTTGGGACCATTTGCAGAAGTTGTACACTAAATCTAATTTTGCAAAACGATATCAGTTAGAGATTGATATTCGAGCATTGCAACAAAAGAATATGAGCATTCTGGATTTTTATACTGCTATGACATCAATTTGGGATGAGTTAGCTCTTACTGAACCAGCAGGTCTGAAAGCAAGTGCGGATTATACTACTTATAGAGAGGAGCAACGATTAGTTCAGTTTTTGATGGCACTTCGTAGTGATTTTGAGGGACTCAGAGGTTCTATTTTGCACCGTACTCCTTTTCCATCTGTTGATTCAGTTGTTAGTGAACTTGTTGCTGAGGAGACACGGTTAAATTCTCTTACTGAAGATGTATCTCTTCCACATTCTGGGACTTCAGTTTTAGCTTTACCATCTACACAGAATCGAACTAAAGGACATGCACGGTTCCCAAATGATGTTTGTAGTTTTTGTAGACAAAAGGGACATTGGAAGGCTCAATGTCCTAAGTTATTGAAGTCCTAGCAGTCTTATAGATCCAATGCCCACACAGCAGCGATTGTTCCACCTGTTGGCTCCTCTATACTTGGTCCACCGCCATCATCTGATTCCCGATTGACTGATCTTAGTGAGCAGTTTCAGAAGTTTTTAGCCTCACAGTCACATGCCATGTCAGCCTCTACTCATGTAGGTTTGTCCTCTTAGAACTCCTCAGGTAAAACCTCCTCGTGGATTTTTGACTCGGGTGCTTCTAAGCATATGTCTCCTAACTCATCACTTTTTGATTATTTATATCATTCTATGTCATCTTCACCTGTTATGACTGCTCATGGCACCCCGTTGTCCTTAGCAGGTGTTGGTTATAGATTAAATATGACTTTGTGCGATTTGTGACGAGTACAAAATGTGATCAATCATTAGGTAATTGTAGCAAAAAAAAAAAAAAAATTAACTAATCGTGATCAAGAAAATAAGTAAGATGCGATCAATAAATAAATAATATGTTGTCAATTAATTTATGGATGATTATGATCAACTATTAGGTGATTGTGATTAAAATATTGAGTAATTGTGATTTTATGCGACTTGTGACGAGTACATGATTTGACTAGTTTATTAGGAGGTTGTGATCAAAATATTGATTAATTGTGACTTTGTGGAACTTGTGACGAGTACGGAATGTGATGCTTTGATTTGCATGAATCGTGACTTTGTATGACCTTTCTAATACGTAACGTGGCCCGTTTAATTAAGGTATATGTTTAAAAAAAAATTAACAATCACAAATGTGATCAATTATATGAGTGTGACCAATTATATGTAGTTTTAGCTAAAATATTGATTAATTGTGATTCTGTGCGATTTATAACGAGTACAAAATGTGATCGTTTGATTTGTATCGATCGTTACTTTATGTGACCCTTCTAATCACAAATGTGACAAGCTTATTAGGTAATTGCAGTCAAAATATTGATTAATTGTGACTTTGTGTGATCAAATATAACGGATCGGATTGGGGTGGGTTGATTAAAGTGGGACCGAACGAACGACAGACAAATTAGGTGGGAGGGTGGTGTTTGGATTTTATATTTAAAATTATATTAATTTTAATTTAAAATATAAGAAGTGATTATTTTTATATTAAATAAGTAATATTTTATTTATTTATTATTATTAAAAACCTGATTTTTAAAAATAAATCTTAAGTTTGTTGGTTTAGAAAATGATAATTAAAGTATTGTAATTGTATACTTTTATCATATAATATTTTTAATTTAGATAGTGAGTTTGGTTCTCTATAGTCAAATTTGGATAGCTAAACTCATTTTCTAACAGAATTCCAATTTTCAATACGTCATACATTAAGAGTTTGTTTGGTATTGTTTAAAATGAGTTTTTTTTTTTAAATGAATAATGATTTTTAGGAGAAATGATGATTGAAATTTGGTTGAAAAGTAAAAAATTGTGGGCTTGACTTTTGATGGATGGTTAAGATTGAATACTGTAGAAAAATTAGAAAAATTTAATGAAAATCAAACGGGAGCTAACTTAATTTTATAAACAAATCTCGGTGCTTCATTCCAAAAAAGAAAAAGAAATTGACCTGAAAAAAATAATAATTATTAAAAAAAAAACAAAGGTATTTTTATAAGCATATTCAAATAAAAAAATAAAAATAAAAAAGGTATTTTTGGTGGAATTGATGTGAAAAATGAAAGATCAATTTTTTGGCTTTATGAAGAAAAATAGAGGTAAATTATAAAATAATTATGAGGGAAATGAGAGGAAAAAATAATAAATACTTCTTAGAACAAGTAAAATAAAGAGCATAAAATAAAGAGGCTGATGAAGGCTGAAAAAAAGTATTGCTCTCTAAATTTATAAATGTTTTCTAAAATATGAAAGATGCCATTTAAATATGGGGTGTGCTTCACTGTACCGCCCCCTCTGCTGTACCTGAATAATTTTCTTTTAAATAAAGAGTCCATTGGTCCGATGCAAGTTCTGAAAATTTGCAATGAACAACCTCCTATACTTTTCAAACGCAAAAATTAGCTCCCGAAACTTGGTATCACCTCATAATCCTTCATCAATGCTTTATCAGTTGCTCGGATCAACTTTGATTCAATTTCACATTTTCACGCAAACTGCATCAAGTATAAATGCTCCAAAATAACTCCGTCTCTGACTCTCTATCAGTGGTCAGAATTTGGGTTTGATCAATGCAGGGCCACTCTTTTGCCCGACGTCCAGTGAGTTGGAGCCCACGCCGAGTAACTGAGCAATTTCGTTGATCAATGAGTGCTTTTTCTACTTCAGTCTCATCGGAATGTCTATAAAATGGACATTGGCTAAGCCTTCACGACTGCAGGAATGAAGGAGTTTTCTATGACAACCATGTAAGACATCTGTTTGTAGAAGAAGAGGGAGCGATAATGTGACAATTTTTGTCTTGTCATCTGTATTTATTAGCGCGATGACGAAGAATTTTATTATGAGAAAATATACCATAATAATAATAAAATGACTGAATCAAGCATCCACAATAATACAGCATTTATTTAATAATTCAAGAGCAATCACAATCACTCATCCTTAGTTTTCGGTATTCCAAACCCCAAGAACTGCATTACCATAATAATAATATGCAGAAGAAAGAAACATATCAATATTAACAGGTAATGAACGCCAGCCAGTTGTATCCAACTATTTTGTCAAGGCCTTCCATGCTCCCGTAGAGAGTATATATCCATCTAAATGAACGAAAAGGATGACCAGAGCTTCAAGAAATTAGTGGTTTGATAAAGGAATTTCCGGAGTAGATCAACTTTTGGATGACTTGAAACCACCAAATCCCATCATAGCTGCAACATCAGGATCCATCTCAGGTTCCTCCTCGGCAGCCTTCTCTTTCTGAGTGACGAGAATAGACGGCCATTACCACTAGCAATCATAATTCGAAGAAAACACTAACGAAACACAAAGTCCTAAGAGAGAGTAAACTAGCAGGTAAATGACAAATTATACTCCGCTGAATTGACGGGCAGACTTCAGAATTTTCTCGTATGCGTATTTTTATGACCCCAAAATTACAATCTAATATTAGCTCCCTGTGGTACTAACCTTCTCTTTCTTTTTCTCTCGACGTTTGCGTTTTCTTTCCTCCTCT
The DNA here is from genome assembly GCA_963555705.1 of Ligustrum vulgare. NCBI lineage: Eukaryota > Viridiplantae > Streptophyta > Magnoliopsida > Lamiales > Oleaceae > Ligustrum > Ligustrum vulgare. The sequence continues at coordinate 32,027,499 of OY743186.1, read as the reverse complement.
TCTTGCTGTTGTTTCATGATCCGCTCGTCAAAATCTACAATAGAAATGAAAAAAGCAATAATAGATTCTCTAGTTACTCAGAGGTGGCCCAAGTAAAAACCCAGACGCCAGAAAATAAGTGGTTATACATTATAATATATTAATATTAAACGGACAAAAAGCAGAGAGATGGGGATCTTTGAATCGACATCTAGAAATCACAGAGAAAATAACATTACCTCACTCACGGACGAGACCAAATTACTAAAATTTTGAAGAATGGTTTCTTTTTAACTTCCCAAAGGGGTGTAACATAGGGCGCACTTCTCAAGAGTCACTCATCCCCAAGTATACCTAATGTTTGAGTTTTCCAAATGGTAGGCTTTTACACTATTTGTTGGAAAATTTGACTTTCTTTGTCCAAACAAATCCTAGTCAATCTAAGTTTTCTACTCCCTCCGTCCCAAAAAGATAGTCCTGTATACTATTTTTGTTTGTCCCAAAAAGGTAGTCTTGTTTCCATATTGAGCATCCATTAAATTTTTCATTTCTACATGTACCCTTATTTAATGTATCTTGGTACAATGCACATCAACTATTTAACTATTGCATTTTCAAATTTTTTGTTGAAAACAAAATGAGTCAACTTAAAACAATAAATAAAGGATAAATGGAAAACATTGATAAAATTTAATACTCTAACTATACTAACTTCCATTTCTTAATCCGTTTAAAAATAACCGTAGGACTATCTTTTTGGAACGGAGGTAGTATTTGTTTCCATCTTTAGATGATTTCCCGTTTGAAAAAGCTTCTGTTTGTGCTTTTCATAGAAGAGCTTCTCAAGAAAGCCACATTGAACCAACTTCCTCTAAAATCTATTTTTACCAGACAAAGCACTTCTAGATTGTTGTAAATATTAGGATAATTCTTTAAATGATAATTATGGTGGGTAGTTTTAACTTACTACTTTTGGTTTACATATGGACAGCCATTCTTTTTGTAATTAAAACAGAATATAACTATAAAAAGTTTCTCTTTCTCTGAATTCATATAACGGAGGCTAAAGAGGAAAAATCCAGCATTTATTGTATTCTTGTACAAATGTAATTGGGACAAACCAAATGAACGAGAGACTCCTTTTAGGATGAAGGAAGTATAAATTAACCCCACTTTCAAAGTCTTACCTTGCTCAGTGAAGCCTCCAATATCTTTCCGCTTCTTGAGATTTTCAAAACGCTGCTGAACCTGCACGTGAGGGAAATAACTGTTTAACACACCCATTAAAAGAGGTCCGAGATAGAAAAACTTTCTGATCGGAATGCATTTATTATGCACAGTAAAGATAATTTGCAGGCAATTTCCAATCCATAAAAGCACAGAACAAGGCAACATCTCCATGAAACTAAAAGAAATATTAACACAATTTTAAGAATTAAAGCACGTTCTGGGTTTAAAACCCACAAATATACAAATGATTGGTGGATTAGTGGTAGTACCAGAGGACCCCCAAAATGTGTGGATAAATATTTTACAAACAAAGTCTTATAATAACCATTCATTAAGAGAAGTAGAAAAAATAATTTTTAAGAAAGATCTCCGACAAACTTTAACTTAAAATGTGTTTAACAATTATCATCAAAATTCCTGAAATTCATAAATATTTTCTGAAGTTCCACCAGTGCAAAGCCATCTCCATGCCCCGAACTCCTTTGTATCCACAAAAGGAGCGTAGCGGAAAGATTTTAAAATTTTGAACTACTGTTCATACCCATTTCATGTCATCAAGCCTTCAGTGAGGAATTTCACCTCTTTTGATTCCAAACGCTCATGGGAAAGTATTTCTCGAGAAAGAGCTCATTGAATTAATTCCATGTCGGACATGTACGTGGGCCCTTGAAATCGCGATTGAGTCTCATCAATGTCTTGCACCTTATTGCAACATAAATACTGCAAAAGTCACACTAGCCAGCGAATCTTGTTTTGTCACGAGCTCTTTCTCCATAGATATCCACGAGCATCCAGAATCTGAAAGAATTGAATTCCTCTTGTTGACTAAAGGCTTGATGACATTGACTTAGTATGAAAGTAGGGTCCGTTTAATAGCGATAGTGGAATTTGGATGGAAAGAAAACGAATCCTAGGGAATTAAATTCCCGGGAATTGATTTCCTGAGAATTGAATTTTGATTAGTTTAATTTTGTGGGTGGAAAAAGTAGGAAATTTTTCGAGTTTTGTTGTTTGATTGTCATTATTTTCCATGAAAAATAAAGCAAAATTTAGTTATTTTAAATTTTAATCAATTTTTTTCCTTGATAATAATAATGTTAATTTTTGGAAAAAAAAAATAAGTCAATTAACAACAACAAAAATGATCAAACGAGGCGTTTAATGTTTGTCATGTAAAGTTGTAAACCATTTATCACCAAAGTGTTAAGAACTGGTTTTCCATCAAAAAAAGGCAAAGTACAATAATCATTACTAAAGTAGGAAATGATTTTCCAAGACAAAGTCAATGAATTAAACACCAATAATTGTGAAAAATGGGAAAAGATTTTCCAAGTTCCATGGCAAAAGGACCTATAAAACACTACCTGAGTGCTAAGATTTATCCCACTATGTTCTTTGTTTGTGGACATTGAGGAAATCGGGGCGTGGAAGTGACTTTGCGTTTGTGGACCTCAAGAAAATATTTCAGAAATTTCTTTGTATGAATTTCATGAATCTTAATGATTATTATTATTAAGCACATTTTATCTTTAAGTTAAAGTTTGTTGGATATGAGATCCTTTTGTTGAAATTAAGCTTTCTTTATTGATGATTATGAAAGATTAACTCGTTTCAAACTATTTTAATACTTTTTTCTATGAAGTTAGATTTAGTCACAATCGGGGATTTCATGACTCAAGTCATCACAAAGGACCTCCATGCAAAGACACTAGGTTTGACACTTCTTCGACCATGTCTAGTATGAAAACGTAAATCTTTAATTTCAATGCATATCTTTGTCTACATTTGTGAATACCTTTAAAACAATAGCAAAAAGAACATACCCATTCACCATTATATAACCCAAAAATCATATTAAACACTCACCAGTAGGTTGCACCGACACGCGACACGGGTACGACACGACACTGACACGTCGACACGTGATTTTTTTTAAAAGTTAGGACACGACACGTTGGGGGCACGCAAATTAATTTTTTTAATTTATTATTATTTTAGTCTTATTTACAAACAACACATTGTATATTTATTGAATCAAAATGAGGATACCAAATAAAAACAAACTCGTAAGTTAGATTTATCATTTTTTTAATTGCATGCATTTTGCTCCTTCCCATTTTCATTTTGATGTATATGGTCTAGCTCCGACACATGTCGGAGAGAGTCAGTATTGGACACGACACGCTGGCTCCAGACAGAGTGTCGGTGCAACCGTCACCACAACTTGCCCACTCAGTCTTAATTTCTTTATGTACTCATAATGTACTAATATTATGTCATTCGTCATTTCAAAATATTCTTGTCATGTCATACCTATGTATAGAGTCTGTATTCATGCTTCCGTAGGGGAATTTTACAGCCACATAACATTGCTTGAATTCATTGCACAAGCAACTTTTTCTCCATGGCTATATTATCTTAACTCAAGTAGCTCAGAATCAAAATATAAGATACCAACACATTTTTCTAATAAAAAATAATCCTCATTAAATGGCTTTTAGCCACAAACAAATAAATTACCCACTCTGTCCCATGCGAATTGAACTATAGAAACATGATCAGTATGTACCCAAAGACTGGTATATAGTGCTTAAATGAATATTTTACGCATTGAATATTCAGTGTTTTGTTTCAATCTATTAAAAAAAAAAAATACAAGTTTTTCAGACTTCCTACCCTCTTCCCTGAAAGAATGGAATCATTATATTCAGTTGTACTTAATCAGTTTACATTATAAGTAAAAAGATCTTGAGTACAATACATGACTCAAATCTAGAAGCGGAGAATGATCAAGTGCTGATAAGCACTGGTAGTTTACAGAGATTGACAGCAAAATAACAGATTGATAGAGGATTTGTAAGAAAATAGCTCAACTGCTAGTTTTACTGTCCTTTCTCTTTTTTTTTTTCTTTTTCATAATTTGTGGCTTTTTTTTACCGGGGTTTTTTTTTTTTTTTTTTTTTTGGGGGGGGGGGGGGGGGGTTCAAGACAAGATGTTTTGTCATTGGTAACATAAAGGTGCTACTACATATTAGAACTGCTTCAGTGTTTCACCCACCATTTGATTGATTTAACATACAATCTTAGCTTCATCCTCATTTAAAAGCATCGTATTTCTATCAATTGCCAGAGAGGTCAAGTTTTAATATTTAGCAATCAAACAGATATATTTGTACAGGCCTACCTGCTCCAAAGTTGCCCTCTCAGATCGCATAGACATGCCCAAAGCTCGTTGATCTGAGAAAAAGAATAAAAAAAATGTCGAATAGATGACACCAATTAAACTACAAAACAAATAAATAAAGTCAAATAACCACGGATGACATACGCTTCTTTCCATTTATATGGTCCAAGTAGTTTGCAGAATCTTTTACTACACAATCACAAACAGAGCAGAAATATCCAGCCTGGAGTAAAAATAAGAGAGATCTGGTCAGCTACAGCAATGAAATTATAGAACTGTAGGGAACGGATATTCTAACTCAATATAGCTCTTGCATAGTATGTTCAAAAGATTCAACCGAAAATTCAAAGAAGCTATAATTATTTTTCCATTTTAAGCTGGTTCTGTTCAAAATTCTGTATTTGGGTATTGCAGTAGAACAGAAATATGTACTTTTCAGTTATTAAGGGGTTGATGAGGTTTTCTATCTTACTCATATCGCCCTTTATTTTACAGGGAAAGATGGATATGAGCTTCAGATATATATTGTTATTGATACTAGATGAGAGAACTGAAAATGTAAATGGAGTTGTTTTGCTAGACTCTTCAGGGATTTGAGTCTTCCTTAGATGCCCGATTTATGTGTTGAGGGAGGATTACTCTCTAAACATGTATTTGCAAAGTAAATTGACAATCAATTGGTCTGATCCCAAATGTAACCATGTAACAAGTGAACTTGATTATTCAATGACTAAGTCAAAAGTGAATAAAACTATTCAGTTCCATTTCCTCAATCAAATGAATACTCTCCCTATGAAGCATGGACACTCCTTGGGACACAACACATTTGGGACACTGACACTCTTGAAACAGACAAGCACAATAATAAGAAAAAGGCAAGCCACCTTGTGTGTCCAACATGTGTTGGAGCACGTCGGACACGTGTCAAGAGTCAGATGCATGTTACACTTGGATCCATAAGAAATATATTCCTTTGACTACGCAGGTTTCAAAATTTTAGTTCCAAACGCTTGTCAATGTTTCTCAAACCTGACTAGAGCATTTATGGGGCAATTAAATAAGTGACTAAAATTTTCGAGCTTTCTAGTTCAATGATAATAATTATTAGAAAGTACCTATCATCTCTAAAATAGTAAAATCTTTATAGGTAATATATACTTGATGGTTGTTTAAGAGAACTGGAAAAGTCACAGAAGTAATTATCTCACTTGGTCTTCATAAGGTAAGCTCCAATTGAAAGGCATAAATGCTTGTTGACTTATAATTATCCAAAACTACCCAAATAATGATAATGATAATGTTAAGCTGTAGCTAATAATGCATATATAGTATGCGGTCAAAGTAAAAGATAAAAGAGGCTCAGTTTCGTCTTAATATCTACATATAGATGACTTCTTTTAATGAAATTGGCAGGAATGATCAGATCAGTTGAAGATGACAGCGGAACACACCAAATGCGAGGAAAACTCAATTATTCCTATCTGACTAATACTTTCCAACAAAACCATTAATGTATATATAAATTGGGAAGGAATACAAGATCTATGAAAAACATAAAGAACACTGTGCTCTTCAAGATCCAGAGGGAATTCTTACTGAATACTGCGTGACTTTAAATAGAATGAAAAACTACGTACATTCTGAACTCTATAAGCACTTAATTAACTGGAGGATGATCCTAATGTTAGAAAATAGACTACTGTTGTGTCCAAATTGGGACAAAACTCAATGTGAACATGATACCTAATTTTGTAGATATAAGAAAAATACAATTAGGATGTACCTGCTGACTTAGAGGTGCAATTGGAGTAACAACCTGCAAAAAGGACAAATACACATACATAAGCCCTTCCAAAAATAGAAGACAGAATCTATGCAACAAAAAACAGTAGCCTATATCCATATATATTTTTTGCTAAAGATGGAGAAAAATAATTTAGCATATCTAGTATGGGAAGTAAGGGTGATAAATAACCAACAATTAAAACATCATCCATTAGTCCACAAGTCAGCGAAAAGATTGCTGAAAGAGAAGCCAAAATTTTACAGCCAATCATACATGATAGATCTCAGTCTAACTTAGGGCACAAGACGAATAAGTAGGACCACTTACCAGCCCTTCAACTCATCACTGATAATTAGAAAATTTGACCAAATCAAAGGCACATTTTTATGCAAGAACTAATTAAATTCTGATGCGGTGGAGTCTATAGCGCTTGCACACATGGAGGGACTCAACCACCCAAAGCTCATGGAGTATACCACATCGTTAGGTAGGCCACAGGTGTTGGGCACGGCTGGTGTTTCTTTTTTATGTTCTTTATGCATTGATAAGTCTAACTTACTTGGTCTCATTATTTCATTAAGGGTGTATTAGTATTTTAATTGCAGAGAGTTTATTTTCCAAGTTGTAGGGTCATTAACATTTGTCATTTTCTTGGTGGTTTATTCAATAAATAAAACTCGAAGATGTTTTCTTCAAATTTTCAATCTCAATTCGGTATTCGTGGAATCAACAAACTGTGATCACGCATCATCTAGATCTCTTCATTGCCTGCATCAATTTTCTCATGCTTGTGCAAAAGAATGCTGACTCCAAATGTCTTTAACATGTATTGTGTGTTTGGTATTGTTTAAAAAGAATTTTTGTGACATGAATAGTAATTTTTAGGAGAATTGATGATTAAGATTTGGTTGAAAAGTCAAATATTGTGGGCTTCACTTTTAGTGGATGGTTGAGATTGAATATTGTAGGAAAAAGAGAAATTTTTGATGAGAATCAAACATGGGCGTAACTTCACCAGTAAAAAAATTTGGACACAACATTATTAGATGCAAATATTGAACAAAAGTAACAATCTCTAAAGGATAAAGAAACAACAAAATCCTTCTTCCCTATTGTGATGAAGTCTTAATAATTCAACTGACATATACTATTACTTATACCTCGATTTGGAAACATCAACCCAGAATCCATCATCACGATATGAATTTCAAGACCACAATTCAACATTTCATCTTCAAAACTACACGATACACTGTCTCAAATGACAACAGAGAAAACCATTGATTGATCTTCTTTGTTTCCCTTCTAATCCCCATCCACCAAAAAACAAAAAACAGAAATAAAAAAGAAAGACTAGATGTCTAGGTCTAGGTATGCCAAAGGAGTAAGACTGCAAAGCAGAAATTTGCACATATATTACCAAAAAAGCAGCTCCTAATTAAAAAACGAGAAGAAGAGTTTCAAATAAGTATATTACACTACAGAGCACATTAAATCAGAAAGAGAATATTAAAACAAGTTTCCGTTCCTCCTTATCTAACAGCCAAGAAATCAAAGGTTTCATGTCATTCATAGTGCTGCATTGGAGAAACTAAGCAAGATTTTAGGCTTCTGTAAAATTCATTCATGCACTAAGGGGAGAGAAAAAATTATAGATGGAAAACGCGTGCCTCAAATTGAATATACAGCTAACAGAAAATTAACTGAAAACAATAGGTACAAGATACGTGAAGTATCTTGTATCTAAAAAGTAAAGTAGCTGACCTGAGTCTTCCCCAATCGAGACTCGAGGTCCACTTCATAATCCCTGTGCTTCAACGGTTTCCTTTGTACCAGAGGTCCCCTGGCTGTACCAAAACTTATAATCTTAATTTAGTAATTCAAAGTTGACGACGAAAACTCAATGTCACGTGCATACTGTATACAAATTCAATTTAATTTTCAATTACACTTAAACAACTGCACACAAATATCCAACAAATTCAATCAAATTAAATGACTCACATTTTGATTTCGACCGTGCCTCTTCCTACAATATAGAAAAAAAAATACTTAATCCAGCAGGGAAAAGCCCAAAACTCAGAAAATTTCAGAACAAAAATGTGAAGCAAGATTAAATTCAGGTGATGGCTAGAAAACCTTTTCTTCGCGCTCACGGGCGCGTTGCAAATACTCCTCTCGATCGAATTTCCTTCGGAAAGTGTTGTCAACTCCTTTAGGCTGCTAACAAAACAGCCAAAATTAATCTTGAAATTCTTAAAATAGGACTCACAATAAATGCATTAAATACACGTGATAATATATGCACTGTCGATGAATACTGATAAAACAGTTGAACTTACGGTGTCGCTGGATTGAGCCATTTTGTAATTCTGCGTTTATGTATCAGTGGTTAAAAACTTCAATTTTGAATTGAGAGTACACTATGAAAATTAAACTATGGTTTGGGGGAAATATGAAACTAATGAACAAAGCCCTAGTTATTGGCCAGACTTCCAGCGAGGGGAGAGGAATTTAACGGTCACACGGCCTTTTTTTTTATTTAAAATATATATATATATATATATATATATATATATATATATATATATATATATATATATCACATTTTTATCCATAATTAATCTTTTATTGATTACCTTCGTTTGGTAACACTGTTTGGATTATAAATTAGTTTATTTATGATTTTGAGGTAAAAAGTAATGAATGAAAATTAGATAGAGAAAATATGTATGATTAAAAAGTGATTTAAGAACTTTTATAGTTTATAAATCGATTTATAAATCAAAAAAGCAAATTTACCGAACACTATGAACTTATCCTTGACAATAATTTATGTCAATAGTCAATTCATCTTTGGCCAGCGTTTTTTTTTTTTTTTTGTTTATTTGAGAGCTAAAATCTATATATATATATATATTATTATTATTTTTTTGTTTATTTGAGAGCTAAAATCTATATATTATTATTATTATTATTATTATTATTATTATTATTATAACAATTTCCTGCCCAAAACCCATGAGTACATTTGACAATATAGATTTGAGTAATTATATAGACACCACTCTTTTTATTATTCACACCACATTATATATACACCACATTGCATTTTATAAGAATATCCTCCCCTAAATCAAATGAAAAGGTTGACTATACATCATAATCACACAGTTGAAGCTCTCCATCTTCATCCCTCAAATCCCATGTGAAAACAAATCAAATTCACCGTTTTCTCTTTCTTCTCTTTCAAATCTCTAATCTACATCCTCTTTCGGTCACTTCACAGAATCTCCAGATCTCCAAAACCTAATTTATTACTTTTATTCTCATAATATATTAATCTTCAGTGTATTATTGAGCAGAAAGGAAATTTTTTGGAAGAATTTTGGAGAATTGCAGGTTGAGTGGTGATGGGGGTTACTGGGTTGATACAAATGCATTTTGCCTGATTAACTATCGGAGTGATCAATTCTCTTGCTTCAATTTTACCTCAAAGTTTATTTTTTATTTTATTTTATTTTTTGCTCAGAGGCCTGATCTGATTGGATCAAGAAACAGAACTGAGATGGTATTTTCTGATAATTTATGAAAAAAGCTGGGCTTCATTTCATAAGGCATAGAAAAAAGCTGAAATATTGAAACGGGAGAAATGAAAATGACTTTTTTTTTTTGAGGTTTGATCACGACTATCACATTAGGCTTGATCCTGTGAATAAAGTTTGCTAATGCTACCTATGAGTGTTTAATTTAGCACAATCTATAATTTATAATCTATCTATCTATTTAATATATAAAAGTAGAAGAGGCTGACCAATTCTCCCGCCCAAGAATAGTTTGTGCAATAAAATTACAAAAATCTGATCTGATTAAAAAAAAAAAGACTACCAAATGGTGCCAGTTAAAAAATATGTACAGCTAAACTCACGTGAAAGGGACAAGACTTTCTGTAGGATGTCAAATTCTCTCTCCCTCACAAAGACCAATACGAACCCTGTTTGAACTAATTTCGGCCTCTCCCTCCCTCATCTAAGGAAACCAACAACGCGTCTTCATACTCACCGGAGAAACTGTTCCTGCCTGACCCGTCTGCAACTCCGGAAAATGCATCCATCTGTTATGGACAAGGTCAGTCATTTCAAATCTTCTAGGCTTTTCAAATTTCTTCGATTCATTCACTGCTTCGTCAATCCGTGGCCTTTGATTCTTTTGTCCGTCTCTCTATGATCTTTTCCTTTCTTCCATATATCGAGAGATTTTAGTGATTAGAGTTACATTGGTTGCTATTCTGTCGTCGAAATGGTTCTTTGGTGGTCTTCGGTGTCCAGTGAAGGAATCCTAGAACACTTCGTCTATGGTTTTTACAGCAGGTTGTGAATTCAAGATTGTTGACCATGAAATTTTGCTTCACAAGTTCATAGGTTGTTGATTTTTAACAATTTTTACTGTCCTGTCACTCGGTGCAATCTCATGTGTGTATCCTTCATATTACTGTGTTTTAAAATTTTTGGCGTCTTCTTCGTTATCACGATCTATTAATCCTGCTAATTTTTTATTTTATTTTTACTTTCAGACATATCAAGGCTGGGATTTCTACATTTCTCATTGCAAATGGTTATGCAGCTCTAAGAGACACCTTGAGCTCTGAGGATGTGGGATTTCAAAGGTATTTCCCATCGTGTTGAATTATAATGTCTTTGTTTCATTATTACTCTATAAGACATTTTCTCATCGAAGTACCACAATCTAAACATTTGAGATAACACTAGAGTGGAAATTACCATCCCTATCAAAATTGTTCCAGTAACTGGTGTCACCCCATGACCAGGCTCCAATCCCAAGCCTGCTCACCTTCAGTTCAGAACCACCCAAAAAAGGCTCCAAGGTTAGATGCATTTTAATAGCACGTTGGAGTTGGAAGAAAAGAGGCCGTGAAGAGTGACCTTAATTAGCAAAACTGTTAGAAGAAAATAGTCTATGAAGAGTGAATGATATCTTCCATGACCACCGAGCACATTGCAGTTAGTTTTACTGTCTCATTCGTATGACATTTAATTATTAATTGATTATGTGCCTTTTACAGATAATTGATGCATGTTTTCCTAAAAATAAAGCTTAGCATACTGATTGAATTTACAATTTCACATGTTTTGCTTTGAATCACTCAACAGTTACCTTTTGAGGTTTCGGTTTGCAATTGTGTAACGGTGATGGAGCTAATAATGTTTTGTTGATAAAAAAAAAAAGGAATTTCTTCTTATTCCATACTTTCATCTTGCCACAATCACCATCTACTTCAGGTAAGTTCTACAGTGTGATTTTTAGTGATTTTCCTGTATTTAGAATGATAATTTGTGCATATGTAAAATAAAGAGTCTAAGAAACGGGTGTGCTTTTTTCTTAACATGTAAAACACATAAAACTATACAAGCTCTAGATTTGGTTCTTTGGGAGAGTTCGTATTAATATTAAAAATGTAGTTGGTAAGGAAAGTTAAAATATATATATATATATATATATATTATTTATTTTGTAAATTTTCATTTTCTACAAATACTTTAGAATTTACATCTATTTCAAAGTTTCTCATTAGTGTTTGCTTTTATGGAACATTTTTTCATTTTCTAGGAAAGGAGTTTCCTCTCAAAATGATTTACTTCCAAGTTCTCTTGATATTTCCTTTTTGAAGCTTAGTATCGTTTATTGATTGAAGGTTTGATGGCATAGACCATCGCATGCATTTAGTAGTTCTTGAGCATGGAAAAAATGATACTTACATGGAAATAATTATCTATTGATCACCTAATGGATATTATTATTGATTTTTTATTTTTTTTATCATTGATATACATTCCTATGAACCAGCGAAGATGTGAAGCTCCTGTCACAACTATCTTCTCGGGGAATTGATCCATCATTAAATTATATGAGCACTAGGGTGTCTGCAAATAGCAATGATTTTAGGACCTTGGATACTTCTACTGCTTTAGGATGCATATATTACAAAGAAGGATATCACTTGAGAGAAATGAATCTAATATATCTCCTGATGGAAACACTGTCACTGAAATTGAAGGTGAAACTGTTGAAGAAAAGTGCAGCACCGACCAAGAATCAAAAACTGAAGAAGTGAAAAACCTGTGAAGAGCACCGATCAAGTGAAAAGAAGTCGTGGAAAAAGGGCAGTGAGAGTGGACAATGGTAGAAGGAGCAGCTAAACGAGAAAAGCAAGAAAGTTGTTGAAAACAGTGACCGGTTGGAAGCACAGTGAAGGAAACCGAGCATATTCTGAGAATATCTGCAACTTCCGGTGGCCGCGGACCTATCGGTGACTCTATAACCGATAAAAGGTAGTCATCTTTCCTTTAAGATGGGTCATGCCTATTCATTTAACCTGTTGCATTCCTTTTAGTTTTCCTTTTGTCGTTGTATTTGTGCTTTCTGGTTAGGGTTCGTTCTCTTTCTTGAAATTAGGGAAGACTATCCACAAGGTAGCCGAGAGGAGTGGTAACAGTAGGTGGATTATGGACTTGCGCAATTCAACAAATATTTCCTCAGTTCTTGCTCTCTGGTAAGAATCCCCCGCCTCACGCACTCCCTCTATGGATGATCATGCTATGTCACCACTGGAAGAACATGATTATGCTTTGGGATGTGGATTCTGGACTAGTGCAATTCGACAAATATTTCCACAGTACTGACATGCTTGTCATTGCTGGTGCATTACTAGGAGTTGGGATTGTAAATTGTGGAATCAAGAATGACTATGATTCAGTAATGAACCGGTGAGTTTCCATATGACTATGATAGTATGATTGCATTACTTGCATATGCTGTGTCTCAAAATGAACCGGTGAGTTTCCATATGAGCATAATTATTGATAGTTCTAAATCTTATGGCCTTTTGTGAAAATTATGGAACAATATTTGAATAACCCATGGCTAGCTCTCAAAAACACAATTCCGTTTTCATGTCTGCTTTAGAAGCGCCTATTAGCCTAAATCTGACTATCTATGTTTTCACTTCTTCTCAGATTCAAAGTCAATTAACCCCTATATATGGAGATGCAAAGGCATCACTTGATGTGATTGCATTTACTGCAATCTCGTTGGGCTTGGTATATGTAGGATCGTGTAATGAAGAGGTAGCCCAGGAAATTATATTTGCATAAGGAATACAAACTGTAGATTTTTTTATTTTTTATTTTTTCATCATTTTAGAGAGTAAATATTAGTTGCTTTGGTAGACACACACACACACACATACACAACGAAGCCAATTGGATATTTGATAAGGGTAAAAACTCCAGAATATAAAAGTTTGCATATTTGAAAATATAGCCTCCAATTTAGCAGCTGAAAGTTCAATCTGTTTCAATTCTCCCAAATTCTTTCTAATGAGTGCAGGAAATAAGGGATCTGGGAGTATTCTTTTCTATCTGTTTAGCATCTCTGTTACTCCTCCTTTCACCAATAACTCTCTGATTTGACTTTCTCACTACTAATTTCAATATCGAGAAGTTCAGAAGATTTTTAAAGCACATTAATTTGTTTGCAGTAAGCTTCTAAATTATATATATTCTGTTAAAAGAAAAGCAAGATATTTACACCATTCAGGTGGGGTGATTTAAGGTGATATGGAGTTTGAGATTTTTTTATTTTTATTACTTCCTTTATTCTTAACCTCTTTAACGTGCTTTGATGCATATTTGGTTATTTTCAGAAATTTAGGCACATTATGCTAGAGTTGCAAGGTGCTATAATTATTGGTTCAGTTTTTCAGAGTATCTTTTCAGCGGTTTGATGTCTGTATTTTAAGGTAATATGTAATAGAGTGGTTATTTTTGCAATGTTTCATTTTCTTATTCTTTCTTTAGAAGGATCAATTACCCTTGCTGTTTAATCAATACAACTTTTTAAATCTAAATATTTAAAGATCCTGTCCTAGAAGGCTAATATTTCAAGAAATCTAATTTTATTATACAACTTTTTGAAGGTTCATAAACCCTGTTGTGGTTGCACCAACAATTGCCACATTGGGTTTAGCATTTTTCAGCTATGGTTTCCTCCAAGCTGGTGCCTGTGTTGAAATAAGCATTCCAGAGACATTATTAGTTCTTATTTTTACCTTGGTAACTGGTAAGCATCTTTTCGACTAGAAAAATAAGTCTGATATCTTTGGTAAATAAGGGCTATTGTGATCGTAATTCGTATTCTAAAATTAATTCAAAATTTATGTTTTATTTATGTTCGACTAGGAGACTTCACACAGCTGAATATCCTTATTTTAATTTGCAGTATCTTAGAGGAATATCTATTTTTGGTCATAGAGTTTTTCGAGATATATGCGGTATGTGTCTTAATTTCTATTATGTTAATGATTAGACAAAAGTATGCTCGACAACTCTTCCTCCACCCACCCTCGAGCAGGTTTACTAAATTACAAAATATTTTCCCTTTCAGTTTTGCTGTACTCATCAAATTCTCAAAAATTGACTACTGCAGGTCCCCCTTAATGTTGTAATTGTTTGGACATGTGCATTCTTTCTGACGGCTGGTGGGGCATATAATTACAAAGGTTGCAATTCAGATATACCGAGTTCCAATATTCTAATAGATGCTTGCAGAAGACATGCATACACTATGAGGCATTGTAGGATAGATGTTTCTGATGCAATGGGGACAGTTGCTTGGGTTCGGATCCCTTATCCTTTGCATTGGGATATGAGCATTGTTGTCAAGGATTTGCAGCAACTGTTGAAGTCAACTGCCCCAGCTCCTGAGATATAGTGTGAATTATCAGTTACTTCGTGTTTGAAACTTCGACGACTTATGTGTGAATTTATTTCGTCACTCCAAAAATATATATTTTTCATTTTTTTCCCGAAACTTGAGACATGCAAGATTGATTACTATGGTTCCCTCAAGATTTTTTTGCCTATTTGCAATATGTTGGTGATGTCTTTTAAATTGTGATTGGGCCATGGGAATATGGGAATGAGAATGTATTAAAGAATCCAAATGCTTTTCATTTTTCATATATTATTGTATTTCAGCTTTCATTGCACTTTATTCATTAAAAAAAGTTTTGACATGACAATGTTGTTCGCTCTCTTTGTACTGCAATATATGTGTTATTCTTAATCCTCAAGATGGATGCTCCATTTTATGGCATTCTAATGTGGATGATAGACTTTATGGTTTTCAATTTTAATGTTTACTAGAAATCAATCTTTCTAGGATAATGTCAGACTCAATATCTTCTTTGAGATTGTAACTAGAGGTTCACTTGCGAGGTTGTACCAAAAGTATCGACTACAAGACTCCCAAGTTTTGTACACTAGATAATAATAATAATAATAATAATAATAATAATAATAATAATAATAATAATAATAATTTATTGACACTAGATTTTTGTAATTTTTGTTTTTTTTTTTTTCAATTGTACTTTTTTTGTAATTTAATATTTAACAATGAAATATGTTCGTGCATCGTATGGTTGCGGGCACAAATTTTAGGTCTCCTTATCATTTTCACCTATCAAAGATAAATGTGGATTAATTTCTTGAACATGGGGTGTTTCCGAGTAGTGGATTTGTATAAAATATATTTTGTTTTCTAAGTTTTGTTCATGTTTTTTAGTGGTTATTTGATTTTGATTTTCTTGCATATTCGTCTAAAGACTATTTTTTACTGGCTCCATTCCTGCCTCAAAAGGCAACCAATGTCTTTTTGTCCAAATACATTGTTTTGGTTATTGGGTAGTTAATGCAGCTATATAATAGTTCATTTTGTATTCTCATTTTTTGAGTATTTTGAATCTCTTTTATTACATTGATTTATCTTGTAGATCATCCCATTTATGAAAAAGGTTATTGAGTATTTTGAATTTCTTTTATTGAGCAATTACAACAAATTGCTACCGAGGAAAACCAAAACAGTAATAAAGTTTACTCAATAGATTTCACTAGCAATGAAGGTGTTAGGGAGGGAATTGACAAAGATAATGTATTGATTTTTCTTTTTCCTTATTTTCTTGTGTTATCTTATCTTATCACTATATTAAAGAAAGATAGTAGCCCCAAAAATCCCGTCCAGCGCCTAAAAAATCCTGCCTAGGAAGCTTGCTTGATAAGTAGAGAAAATTGGAATTTTTGAAGCCAAAAAAACCTAGCTCAAAGACTATGTAATTTAAATTCATGAAGGATAATTTGTTCTTTTTAATTTGTACTTCTTAAATATATACAAACTTATGAAGAATATTTTGTATTTTGTCAACCAACCAAATTTGAATATTGATTATCGATATACAATTATATTTTTTTGTGTTCATTACTTTATAATGTCACTTTGTTCATTGATACTTCCCACTGCAAACAAACATAAGAATAATGTCATTCTTGCATCGCACGGGTATATACTAGTAACTATATTAAAGGAGGATAGTCCTCAAAGTTTTTTCTCTCAAGTTTTCCCCCCAAAATGTTATTATCATAATAAAAAAAAAAAAAAAAAAAAAAAAAAAAAAAAAAAGAAAGAAAGAAAGACAGATGAATCCCACCTCCAATGTATTTTTGAATTTTGAATTCAGTCAGTCAAGCCTGGCCCCGCATAAGTTCTTTTCTACAATTGAAAAATATCAGATCAAATCATATCAGATTTTGGTTTTAAATGAAATTAAGTCAAAGCTTCGTCCAAAGGCAACTCCCACCGCTACCATCCCTTCTCTCTGCTTCTTTTCTTCAAAGAGCCGCTCTTGCAGATTTAGTTTTTTTTTTTTTTTGCTAAGCCTTGTGTCATTGCTTCTCAGCTGCTTGCCGTCGTCCCCACCGCCCAGGTTACCACATTTTTGTACAGTCGGGGCACTGGGGTTCAAGTTTTCTCTCTCTTCAATAGACAGTTGCGATTTTATCAGTGTTGAGTAGGGTATGCAGGCGCCGCTTTCAACGGTGTTTTGCTGGAAACAACGTAGCCACTGAGTGGCTGGGGCGACGAACAGCGTTGGGGGAGGCGAAAAAAAGGTTGGGGCTCAATTTTTGTGCAAAATCGAGGTTGAGATTTGAACTGGTCTGTGACTTTTCTGCCACAACAGGCGGCTGTCGGAGGTAAGGTAGTGGGTTGGTTTGATTCTTTATTTATCCTATTGTTTGGGTATTGAATTGAGAATTTTTTGAAGTGGGTAGTGGTACTTCATTCTTCTTCTCCACCCCTATTATTTGCAATACTAAAGTATTCATGAGTATATCTTATAACTTGGGGTTATCTTCACTGCAGATTTATTCTCATTTTGATAACTTCTCGATCGTTGGTTCCTACAGAAGGTGATGAACCTGTAGTACTTACTTTAGCATTTAGGGCATCTTTAGTTACTCTCTAAGTGTTTATGGTTTCGATCTTTGGCAATCCGCATTGATGTTGGAATTATGTTACTTATGTGTTCATTTTTTGATTTGTGGCAATTTGCCATACTCATCACAAAATTTTCACTTTCTTAATAGCAATTAATTGTTGAGTCTTGGCATGTTCAAAATTGGTTTTAGTTTTTCGCAGGCTCAAATAGTGTTTATAAATGGATTATTGACATTTTCGAGGTAAAATATATGGTTGAAAAGTGATTTGAAAAATGTATGTGGTTATAAAGTGATTTGGGAAATTGTGCAATTTATAAATGAATTTATAATTACTTTACTGAACACAATTTGAGATATATGCAATAATCTTTGATGTTATATTTGTATTCTTTTTTGTTGTTTTATTATTTATTTTATATTTTTTGCTATAAAAATTATGTTTGGGAACCTTGAAGTGGAGTTATGTTATATAACAGGATTTAATTGAACAGAAAACTTGGGTTAACGTATAATATAACATACTTTAATTGAAAGAAAGCGTTGTTTTTCACAATTGTTGCTTGATCATACTTCGTCATTTTTTGCTTTCTAGCTGCTACTTCATGTACCATAGTCCTCATATGATTTTGCCTTAATCATGTGCGTGGTTCATTATTTCAGTTGACCAGGGGTGATTGAATTTATGGAGTTTTTGACAATCAGCTGCCAACTGCTTTGAGAAAACTCCTATTTCATAGGCATCTCTTTTTGTTAGATGGAAAACAAAAAAATCAGGTAATATATCCCATCAAAATTTGCATCTCGAATTTATTTACGCTTGAAGATTGTTGGTTTCACAATTTTCAGCATCCATATGTAGCAGTTTATGATGTAAAATGCTATTTCCCTCATTTGTAGTATGGTTACTACCAGTGGGCGCTTCAAACCACAAAAGAAGCTTTGCCTTTCTATGAGTGATTGTAAGTTATGATGAAGTTACATTGACGTGTTAATTATTTTTATCATTAGTCTTTTTTGCTTTTATCTTTCCTTTTTGTCCCCCTCCCACTTACGATTGTGATGTTTATTTCAGACCATCCCGAGAGTTGGAACCCCATGTGGTCTGTCTCCACGTAGGAGGTTGTGTCTTTCTTTTCTCTAGCAGTGTGAAGTTTGTTGTGCTGATTTTCCCCTTTATTTTCATGCAGCATTTTGATGGGACTCCTCTCCTTCAAGGTTAGTTCATCAAACAGTTAGGTTGGTTCACTAACAGACCAAAATAATCTCTATAACGGTATGCATTTAGCATTTTTATGATATCTTTGTTTCGCATTAGTTCCATAATTAGTAAAAGTTTGTTGCTGATTTAGAACATAGGAATTAGATATTCTTCTGAACGTGTTAGATTGGTTCACTAACAGGGCGTGTATATTTTTCTATTCCTGATTGTTGTTTAAAAATAATAACTTACTCTTTTCTTTCATTTGAATTATGATAATTGTGAAATCAACAATTTGTATTTGATTTTTGATTAAGTACCTATCTGTCTACATGGAAGGTGTGACTTTTTTCCATTTATCACCTGCTTGAATTTGAAAAGAATTTGATTTAGGTGAGTTAATATATGTACAATTTTTTATTTTTATTTTGGTTTTTGCAATTTTTTTAGATGAGCGAATTTTTAAAGAGTAAATTTATACTTAGATACAAGAGTAATGTTTAGTTTTTATATTGTATAATTTATGCTTTTCTACCTTCTTCGTTTTGAGGATGCAGAAGGCAATGATTCCATACATTATTTCAAATTTTGTAGGACGAACTGCATTACAAGCTAAACCTCGATTTTTGTTAGGGATCTAGGTTGTGTAAGAGTTAACTCTTGCTCTTTTTGACTTCATTTGCCCTTTAGTAGATGCAGGACGGGATCAAATGTATTGGGAATGATAGTATCATGTAATCAACCTTGTGTTTGTTGAAAATACTTGACGTCTTCTTCTACAGAAATAAAGCAAAACAGAAAGAGATTGGATTTATTTCTTCTTTTTTGTCTTCAAAGGTTAGATTTTTATTTCTTCTTTTTTGTACTAGCTTTTTGAATTTCTGTTATCTGGTAAATTAAATTGGATGGACAAGGCCTTGACTTTTGATACAATACTTGAATTTTAACTTAAGCACGATTTATAAAAAGAAGACATATTTTATTTTTTCCTTCCATAGGGATGGATATTTCTTATATGAGAGTTTTTGGTTTTGAAATTTGTAATTATGTAGTGAGACCGACATTTTCTAAAAAAAAATTTCATCTAGGAAGTGTATATCACTACAATGACACTTTATAACTTTAGGTTTTAGTTTATTATTTCATTTTTGGCATGTTTGGTTGTATGTATTAATTGTGTCCAGTTGTTTCGAGAATTTATTAGTCCATTTAAAATAGAAATTATTGCTATGCTTTCCATTGGACTTGCATCACAGTGTGAACTTGAAATAATCATTACTCCAATTATTAATCACATTCTACTTTCGCAGGTGAGAGTGGAAGTAATGGGAAATGAAGCGAAAAAATCAACTTTTATTTCAAGAAATGAGGCTGCAAAGAGTTTGAAAGACATCCAAATCATCCAAAAAATTGAGAACAGAATGATAGTTAAAATTAATCTAATGAGAGAAGTTCACGAAGCCACTGCTTGGTACGAGACTCTATTTGAACTCTAGGTATAAAAATTCTGAGCAATTTTATTTGGTAAAAATTACAATTTTTTTCATATAGTTACTATTATTGCAATGGCATGATTAGATCACTTAAAGTGTCATTGTTGTTCACATTAACACGTCACCCCCCCCACTAGATTCTCATTTCTATTTGTGCTATTATTTTACCATTTATCTGCTATCGAAGAAATTTGATGTAATGCATTATGAAGTCTTGCGATCAGAATGTAATATTACTTGAGTACAAATTATATTCTTGCACAAAAATGTTAGATGAGGCTTTAAATATACATGTCGTTGATTGAGGTATGTCTCGCTATAGTAGATTTTGCAGTAAACTGCTTCCAGTGAGGCCTCAAGATTACCTATTTTTGAGTTTATGTTACGTAGTCCAAGGTGTGTTGTTGATAGCGCTTGATTGTTTATTTATTTATATTTTCAGGGTGGAAATCATTTGGAGTTTTTGCTTGGGAATGTTGCTTTAGAATAATTACAACGGGATGAGTGGTGCCCTCTTCTACTCCAACGCGATCATGGGTTTTGTCACGAGGGTCTATCTCAAAGTTCTTCATTGTGAAGTGAGATTCAGTTGAACTGAAAAGCGCAAAAAAAAAAAAAAAAAGACGGGAAGTTACTGTCGCAACCTTTTTGATGATGAAGAAGATGATAATCCATTTTTTGCAAGTTCTAAACGATAGTCGATTGAACTACTTTATGTTTGTATCCGTAGGTGTATAGTTTAAGGTTTTGTGGAATTTGTACTGTTTAAATGTACGAAATTGAAGCCTTTATTTAAGTAATTAAAGTAGATAAAATTATTTTGAGGTATCTTGGTTTATTTTTATTTTTTTTAAAAAGTATATGATAGGTTGACTGAGGGTTCAAGAAAATTCCTCAAAAATGAATTTTTAATGGAGGAATTTTGTTGGTAGCCCATTTTGTTTTTCTTTTCTTCGGGTATTGAATTTTGGAGTAATTTTGTTATTTCATTCACAAAGGTATTCAAAAACTGGATTGAAGAAACAATTCAAGCTAAATTCTATTTTTACAAAGTATTTTAAAAATTATTTTCGTAACTTTTGAGAAATTTGCTCACGAAAATTTTCACAATACTTATGGATTTGCAGAAGATCAACTAGAAGAACACTTGTGAGCTGAATTTGATATATCATTTTCACCATATTTTCTTGATTTGGAAGCAAAGAATGATGCAAAAACTAAATTTGTCTTTTGGGAGGATATTCTTGACCGGGAACCTCACTTCTTTCCATTATCTTATGTCCAGGCAAGTGGTAAAATCTCATATTGTTTGTATATGAAAATAATAATACACATATAATGTTGAGTATTTCTATTTTTTGTTAATCGTGTTAGTTCTGTGTTGTTTGAATATATTCGAAGAGATAAATTATATTAGACTTATGGTGCATAAATTAAGTCAATGTTGTTTGTCATCGGCCACAAGTTGTTATCAGAGTGGTTATCTAACATATCCTAGGATTAATGTGTGGTTAAAAATAAGAGAAAAATGTATTATCACTACTACCTTAAAAGTACATATAGTGGAAAATCTTTTAGTTGCCTAATTTACCCACACATATTTTAGTCTATCCCAAAACTTACCTTGGCCCATTAATTAAAGGAAACAAAGGGACAAAATGTCCATTATCGTAGGTTCCCAATTTTAAACCTTAGAAACAGAACGGCCTCTCAGTAGCTTCAGTTTGTGGAAGAATTGGAATGAAATTCTATTCAAGATTATGAACATACAGCGTTCTCTCTTTCTCTTGGTGGTAACCGACAGATAATCTTTTGCTATCTTTGTGCTCTTTGATCTTAAGCATTTGGTATGGGTTTTCGGCGATGTATTCTGATTTCTCGCGATTGAATGTGTCAAATATTTGGGTATGGTGGAGTCTCCGGAGAAGGGGAGGTGAGCGGTGGACATTGATTTCCCTGTAAGGGATGACTCTGTGTCTTGCTCCCCAACGACTATGCTGCCGTGGCTCCGCTGAAGGTTATTCGAGTCCAAGATGCTACCACCATCAAACACGCGCACATGTATGCATCTTTATACGTTCATAATTCCCTTTATATTGGTTTTGGAGTTTAATTTCTTATGATTTTGTATTTTTTTTCCTGTATTTTACAAGTAAATTCGTATTAGATTTTTTGGAGTAATATATGATTTTGACATTTAACTGTTGTACATTTTTTTCACATTTTGCTGGACAAAATCTTTAAAGGGAAGAAGGATACAATACAACCACTGTTGTCAAGAAGGTACTCCTCACACCCCTGTTCTCTGATACATTTTGTCATTGCTTGCAGATTTAATATTTGCGTATATTATATCGCTGCATCGTACCACCAACCGGCGCATGTCCACCTCAACGGTGACTCCTTCTTGTGGTCCAATGATGCTCTGTAAACACATGGCTGGGTATTGCTGGGGGTTAAGGTAATGTTATTTTGGCTTGATTTTCTAGAAATATGGGTTCTTTTCTGGGTATTGCTAGGGTAAGGTACTTTTTCTTTGGCTTGATTTCCTAGAAATAGGGTTTCTCAATGTAATGTGACTCAAAAGAAAGTCTGAATTGTTGTGTTTCTTGAGTTTTTTGTTCTACCTATCACTATCTCATGGATACAAAATGACTTCTGCTTGCTTTATTATGAAGAATGTGACTGGTTTCCTCAATTTATGTGTTTCTTTTATTTCGTATCAAAGTTTCGTTTCAATACATCAAGTTGTTTTCCTTTTTTCCGACCCGGTTGATTTTGGATAGGTCTCAAGCCAGAACCCCTCATAGTTGGATTATATTTTCTTTTTGTTTAAGGATTTTCTTTTTCTCATTTTTTATTTGCTTATTTGGCAGTGTGATGAATAATACATTTAGGGCTTTCTAACCATAGATGTCGTGTTCCTCGATCACAAGTATTTCTTTGTATTTTCTTTCTTCTTTGAGCTCGACCAGGTATCTTCTAACTCCTTGCATTCAACATCTGTTAGAAACTTGTGTTGTTAATTGTTATTATGATATTATTATGTATTAAGTCTATTAATTCTTTTTATGAATTGTGTCTATTGTTAAACATTATATGCCGAATTTTATACATCTGCGTGTACAATCTTTTCCATGTACATGTACTTATATGTTGAATTGAATATTGGTTTTTCATTTTCATATCTAAAGGTTCTAATTTCTTTTTGGGACTTTTAAGTAATAATTTTTTTTTTACACACACTATTTGCATATATGTGTATGTCTATGTACGGATTCCTCATTGCAGTTTGATGTAATTTCAACTTCTACAGAAGTTGAAAGAGCTAAAATTGTCAACATGAACAAAGATCAAGAAGATAGGTAAAGATCTTTCTTCGTGCCTTTTTTTGACAATTTGAAAGAGCTAATTCTTTAAATGTGCACTTGCTTGTTAGTTTCAATATTCATCAGGTTTGTTGATTGTGAAAGCACTCATAGTTCTATGAACCATTTAAATAATGATTAACAAGCACCTTAGTGGAACATGTACATATCTAGACTATTCAATGTATTGTTTACTATCACATTGTCATTGATTTCAAATTGTTTTGCAAAGCAATGAACTATATCCATTTATAATATTTCAATTGTCCCTATTTAATGATATGGTAGACTATGTCTATGAAGAAAATAACTGATAGTAGTTAATTTTTTTGGTTAATTGAAATTACCGTGTATAGAATTCCCATATGCATGTCTTGTATTTGGCTTTGCAAATTCTGAATTTAGTAATTTATACAGATTCAATAATGCTTATATCATTGGATCTTGAACTTTCACGGTGTAGATGGAGGTCGGGTTACCTACAGTGGTAGGCTGACATGACGTGGATCACTGATGATAGGAGCATTCTCGATGGTTGGTTACAAGCTTACAGCGGCTTGGGGTGGGTTGTTTAAAGTTTGGGTTCAGAAATTGGGGGAAAAAGGTAAATGGATTAGATATATATTTTTCTTTTTTTTAGTTGCTGCAAAGTCCCAAAAATCCATATTTTTCTTCAAACTGGACTTACATGAAAAATCGAGCATAAATGGTATTAATTACTCATAACCCTTTCTGATTTGCCTAATTTTGTCTTTTAGATTACATTGTCAAACATTTCTTGTTTATAATCTTTTCCCGCAATTGACATTTAGCAAAGCACGTTTTCTGAAAGTGTTTGGTCAATGAGGAGATTGATAAATAGTTAAAATTACTTAGTCGGTTATATGAATTGATTTATTGTTAAATGTATTCCATTAATTTTACTTTCCTGGAATCTAATTGTTAGATTGAAACCGGTTGGTCGAAAAATGTGGAATCTTGGGAAGAAATTAGAGATAATCATAATTGAATCCGATTGGTTGAAAACTGTTAAAGTTTATAATTTTTTAGGTGAGACCTTGATTGGCTTATAGTTTGATGTTGTGGATGCTGGCCAGTTTGGTTGAAAGACGGTGAGGAGCGGAAAGAGAAAAGTTCAGTCCATGAATCAAGACAGAAGGAAAAAAGAAGAGGCAATTAAAAATGATTACTTTTGTTAATTTAGAAAAAAAATTAAGGACTTTTACATCAAAATAAAATGTTGAATATTATTTACCCCTTCCCTCCACTCCCTATGTAATAAAAAAAATAAAATGTTGAAGATTATTTGAGAGATTTTTTGAGTGACATTTTGTATAATTAACCCATTGTGCAAAATGTTCATGTTTGTTTTTGAAAAGTGTTTCTTCATGTTAAAGAAGAGAAACTACTTGATATTTGATAATTTAATAGTTGTGATATAATACATATTTCTTTATGTTTGAATTTCGGGACATCCTTGTGAGGATTGTCTTTTTGTTACATTGTATGTTGTTTATACATGTTTTTATATTAAACTGAATTGTCATTATTCTTTGGGGATAAATTAAATATGAATTAAAATGAGTTTCATGTTTTTTTTTTTTTTTTTTTCAATTTTTAGTTTTGCCCTTGACATTTTTAGTTATATCAATTGCCTGAAAATATATTGTAGCTTAAAATTTAATATTCATATTATATATCTTTATGTGAGACGTGCAACGCACGTGCTTACAACTAGTGTTTTTAAAAGGGCCAAACAATGAATATCTATGAGGAATGTTTCATATTTTAGAATTTAGCATTTTCTTTGCAAGTTTAATTTTTTACATTTTACTTCAAATATTTTGTATATATCTAATACCGTGCATCGCACGGGTGATAGAACTAGTTTAAACTATACTAGTATTCGCACTCGAGCGTTGCACGGAACAAAAAAATTATAATTATTAATTAATGAATAACTAACTAAATATATTCAATAATTAATGAAAATGTGATAAATATATAACAAAAACAATTAAATTCATATATTATGAGTTTACATTCTTGAATGTTACATAATTTGTTCTTGAAATCCATATAAAAATGATTCAACTGATGAATCAATGTATTATAGAATTGATTAAACAATTTGTTAGTACCAATGCACTGATTCTCGTGTAGTGGAGAATGAGTGTCAATGCAATAATGCTAATATAATTGATATTTAATGATCTTAAGTCAAACAGATAAATTCCATATTTTGACCGGAAAAAAAATGATGTCAGTAGTTTTGGCGGGAAAACTTGGCCCAACTATCTTGTTATTATATATATTAAGATATTTGATAAGAAAAAATATATGAAATTAGTCATTTATGTCAAATTGAAGTTATGTAAGAAAAGATAGATATCATTTTATGATTTAAATGAGATAAATTAAAAAGATTGAATATTGAAAAAAGTAAAAAGTATAAATTAAGCTTTTACATTTATTATTTGAGACAATTTTACGAATGATATATTTAGAGTTTGTTTTCATTTGTTAGCTTGTATTAAACTTCTCGTTAAAATCTTGAATTTGACACCCATATTGCATATTTTTTTACTTCAAAATATTACAATAATTATCAAAAGAATAAAAATAATATACAATTTGATCTATTTATAGATTTTTTTATTTTTTACAAATCAATAAGTCATTTATTATATGACACCTATAATTAATTTTGCATTAATTGAAGTTTCCTAATTCAATTATTAATATAATTAATAAAATTATAAAGTTTCCTAAAATAGCAGGTAAAAATGGCGGGAAACTATGTGTGAATTTATGTGACGGCTATATTGTTATTATATATACTAGTAATCGCACCCGTGCGATGCACGGAATAAATAATATTTATTGAATAAATTGTAAAAATAAAATGTCCGATAAAAATAACACAATAAAAAAATAATACTAATAACTTGCATACACAAATTTTGAATAATTTGTAATTTCATTTCTTCTTATAAGATTTCTTACTTTAATGCATAAATTATACATTCAATATACTATCAAAAAATCAAAAAAAAAAAGTTACGAATTGCATTTTTTTTAACATTTAATTGTTCATTATCTAATTTCCTTAGTTTATTTATTCATATAGAATTGATTATTCAAAAATAATTTTTTTTAATGTTCATTCACAACCACATATTATTTAAAAACTAATTTTTCACAATTGCACATACTACTTTTTAATCACACATTTTAAAAAAAGAAAATCAATTTTTAACCACTCAATTGATTGATTTGAAAATTATTTTATTTTTTATACAACATTCTTTCACTTTCAATCACACATTTAAAACCATTTCTATAGTTTATATCAAACTTACTCTTATTCAATGGTTTCAAATACAATGTAACATTTTATTTTTCACCGAGTATTGAAAATGACTATGTTACCCCCACACACACAAAACTATTTTTTGTGCGTGTTAAATAAATGTATGGACTATATTTTATTTTTAAATAGAATAAGTTTGATAAGACATTATATTTTTATTTTCTATAGAATTCAATGAATTAATTGTTAAAGTCTGTAGTATATAATTTACAAATTGATGTTATTTTAAATTTATAAAAATTAAAAAATAGATAAATGAACAAAATGAGTAAATTTATAAAATTAATTTCAAAATTACCAAAGAGTTTATCGAAACCTGAAGTTGTAGAAATTAAAATGATTCAATTGAATTTACTTAGAAATATCGGATATCATTATTTCTTTTAATAAGATAAGAAAAAAGATTTGAAATTAATCATTTATATCAAATTGAAGTTAGGTAAGAAATGATAAATATCATTTTATGACTTAGATGAGATAAATTAAAAAGATTGGATATTGAAAAAAGTAAAAAGTATAAGTAAAACTTTTACTTTTATTATTTGAGGCAATTTTAAGAATGATATATTTAGAGTTTGATCTCATTTGTTAACTTGTATTGAACTTCTCGTTAAGATCGTGAATTTGACACCTATATTGCATATTTTTTGACTTCAAAATATTACAATAATTATCAAAAGAATAAAAATAATATACAATTTGATCTTTTTATAAATTTTTTATTTTTTACAATCAATAAGTCATTTATTACATGTCACCTATGATTAATTTTGCATTAATTAAAATTTCCTAATTCAATTATTAAAATAATTAATAAAATTACAAAGTTTCCTAAAATAGCAGGGAAAAATGGTGGGAAACTATGTGTGGGTTTTTTGGCTGCTATACTATTATTATATATATAATATATTAGTAATCACACCCGTGCGATGCACGGAATAAATAATATTTATTAAATAAGTTGTAAAAATACAATGATCGATAAAAATAAAACAATAAAATAATAATAATAATAATAATAATAATAATAATAATAATAATAATAATAATAATAATAATAACAACTTGTATACACAAATTGTGAATAATTTGTAATTTCATTTCTCCCTATAAGATTTCTTACTTTAATGCATAAATTGTATATTCAATATACAATCAAAATATCAAAAAACAAAAAATAAAGTTATGAATTGCATTTTTTTTAACAGTTAATTGTTCATTTGCTAGTTTTCTTAATTTATTTATTCATATAGAACTGATTATTCAATTTTTTTTTTAATGTCCATTCACAACCACATATTATTTAAAACTAATTTTTCACAATTGCACATACTACTTTTTAACCACACATTCTAAAAAAAGAAAATCAATTTTCAACTACTCAATTGATTGATTTGACAATTATTTTATTTTTTATACTACCTTCTTTCACTTTCAATCACGCATTTAAAACTATTTTTATTGTCTATATCAAACTTACTCCTATTCAATGGTTTCAAATACAACGTGACATTTTATTTTTCACCAAGTATTAAAAATGGTCATGTTACATACACAAAAAAAAAACTATTTTTTGTGCATGTTAAATAACTGTATTGACCATATTTTATTTTTAAATAGAATAAGTTTGATAAAACCTTATATTTTTATTTTCTGTAGAATTCAATGAATTAATTGTTAAAGTCTGTAGTATATATTTTACAAATTGATGTTATTTTAAATTTATAAAAATTAAAAAATAGATAAATGAACAAAATGAGTAAATTTATAAAATTAATTTCAAAATTACCAAAGAGTTTATCGAAACCTAAAGTTGTAGAAATTAAAATGATTCAATTGAATTTACTTAAAAAGATCTGATATCTATTATTTCTTTTAATTTGATATGAAAAAAGATTTGAAATTAATCATTTATGTCAAATTGAAGTTAGGTAAGAAATGATATATATCATTTTATGACATAAATTAAAAAGATTGGATATTGAAAAAAGTAAAAAGTATAAATAAAACTTTTACCTTTATTATTTGAGACAATTTTATGAATGATATATTTAGAATTTGCTCTCATTTGTTAGCTTGTATTGAACTTCTCGTTAAGATCTTGAATTTGACACCTAAATTGTATATTTTTTGACTTCAAAATATTATGATAATTATTAAAAGATTAAAAATAATATATAATTTGACATTTTTATAGATTTTTTATTTTTTACAAATCAATAAGTCATTTATTACATGTCACCTATAATAAATTTTGCATTAATTGAAGTTTCCTAATTCAATTATTAAAATAATTAATAAAATTACAAAGTTTCCTAAAATGGCTATTAAAAATGTCGGGAAACTATGTGCGGATTTATGTGACGGCTATATTTTTATTATATATATTAAGATTAAGATTATTCAAAAATATTTTTTTTTAATGTTCATTCACAACCACATATTATTTAAAAACTAATTTTTCACAATTGCACAAACTACTTTTTAACCACACATTCTAAAAAATGAAAATCAATTTTCAACCACTCAATTGATTGATTTGACAATTATTTTATTTTTTATACTACCTTCTTTCACTTTCAATCACACATTTAAAACTATTTATATAATCTATATCAATATCAAACTTACTCCTATTCAATGATTCAAATACAACGTGACATTTTATTTTTCACCAAATATTTAAAATGGTCATGTTATACACACACAACTATTTTTTGTGCCTGTTAAATAAATGTATTAACCATATTTTTATTTTTAAATAGAATAAGTTTGATAAAACCTTATATTTTTATTTTCTATAGAACTCAATGAATTAATTGTTAAAGTCTGTAGTATATATTTTACAAATTGATGTTCTTTTAAATTTATAAAATTAAAAAATAGATAAATGAACAAAATGAGTAAATTTATAAAATTAATTTCAAAATTACCAAAAAATTTATCGAAATCTAAAGTTGTAGAAATTAAAATATTTTAATTGAATTTACTTAGAAAGATTGAATATCTATTATTTCTTTTAATTTGATAAGAAAAATATATGAAATTAATCATTTATGTCAAATTGAAGTTATGTAAGAAAAGATAGATATCATTTTATGATTTAAATGAGATAAATTAAAAAAATTGGATATTGGAAAAAGTAAAAAGTATAAATTAAGCTTTTACATTTATTATTTGAGACAATTTTACGAATGATATATTTAGAGTTTGTTTTCATTTGTTAGCTTGTATTAAACTTCTCATTAAGATCTTGAATTTGACACTCATATTGCATATTTTTTTACTTCAAAATATTACAATAATTATCAAAAGAACAAAAATAATATACAATTTGATCTATTTATAGATTTTTTATTTTTTACAAATCAATAAGTCATTTATTATATGTCACATATAGTTAATTTTGCATTAATTGAAGTTTCCTAATTAAATTATTAAAATAATTAATAAAATTATAAAGTTTCCTAAAATAGCAGGTAAAAATGGCGGGAAACTATGTGTGAATTTATGTGACGGCTATATTGTTATTATATATACTAATGCATCACCCGTGCGATGCACGGATATTGTATCGTACAAAATATATTGTAAAATTAGTGAATAATTTTGGTATATTGAAAAGAGTAATCCTACAGGTACAGGCCCTGTACGAATGCAATTTTCCAATTGAAAATACAAATTTGATTTGTAATAAAATATGTCAACACTTTTCTTTTAAGTTTAGTATAAGCATTATAAATTCAATACTACACCATTTTAATCCATAAATAAAAATAAGTGAGATATTGAGGATGCTATGTTTGTCGGATACTTTAGTATTTTACTTAATACACTAGTGCATCACCCGTGCGATGCACGGATATTGTATCGTACAAAATATATTGTAAAATTAGTGAATAATTTTGGTATATTGAAAAGAGTAATCCTACAGGTACAGGCCCTGTACGAATGCAATTTTCCAATTGAAAATACAAATTTGATTTGTAATAAAATATGTCAACACTTTTCTTTTAAGTTTAGTATAAGCATTATAAATTCAATACTACACCATTTTAATCCATAAATAAAAATAAGTGAGATATTGAGGATGCTATGTTTGTCGAATACTTTAGTATTTTACTTAATACATTGGTAAATAATACTAAAGTATTCGCCAAATATAAATATATTGTGGAATGTATCAATTATTTCTCATGATTTATGCCTCTCGTATTTATGTTTTTCCAATTTTGATTCAAAAATATAAATCACAATAATTATAAATGTGTGCTTAATCTTAAACCCACAAATATTTGTATTTAACCAATAAAAATATATTTTTAATTATAAAATCAAGTAGTCAAAATAATAATTACATAAATTTAGCAATTATCATGATATGACAAAATGCTACGTTGGTGACAAAAAAATTATAACGAAAATGGTATACCATATAATCTTCACACAACTATTAAAATTAAGAATGATTAAAAGAATATTATTCGCTTTTAACCACAATTTTTGCAATTTCCTCACGTATTTAACATTTTATCTAAATTTCTTTCAGAAACATCAATCACAGTAATTATAAGCTTTTGTTTAATCTTAAGAGTAAATATTTGTATTTGACCAATAAAAATGATTGTTAATTTCAATAATTTTTATGAGTTATTATCAACTTCAAATTAAAGAAAATCCAAATTTAGTAGTTTATTTAATGGTGTATCATGTTTTTTATTTAATATTATGGATACAATATTGATTGTGTGGAATGTATTAATATATTTCTAATAGTTTATGCATTCTCCTCTCGTATTTAAGCTTTAAATTTTTCACTCAAAAATAAGAATCATAATAATTATAAAAGCGTGCTGAATCTTAACCCACAAATATTTGCATTTGACCAATAAAATTATATTTTCACCTATAAAAAAGAACAAATATTAAAGTTTAATAAAATATTAATCTAATTAATGCACAAAAAATGTAAGAAAAAGTAAAGCTATTTTTGTTTTTCAAAGTTAATGTGTAGTTTTCCAAATGTATTAATTTCTTTATAAAATTTATTTTTTATAAAGCAATTAATGATGAATATTAATGCATTTCAATTTTTGGAAAGTATTTTAGACCGGAAAACAAAAATGATGTACGGAAGTTGTAATTTAACAATATGAATTTTGATAAGTGCTTGTTAATTTTTAATACTTATACATAATTTATCCAGTATACAAAATGCATAAAAAATAATATTATATTAAAATAATTATTAAAATTTTACAAACAATAAAACTACTTCAAATTATAATAGTTATATTAAAAATTTTTATAATTTTTTTATCATCAACTCTTTATTAATTTCTACATTTTGTCTTTTGAGACGATTTTTGTTCAATATATTTGTTTTGTTGGCGAAAAACACTTATTTATTTCTCATATTTTTAAATAATCAAAATAAATAATTAATACAAAAGTTAAAAAAAATATTTGCACATCCTTTCAATGCAAATTAGCAGAATATTTGAATAGAAATTGCGATTAGAAATAAAATTTATTAATTAATTGAATGTTATAAATAAAAATGCGATTAAAAAAAGTTAAGGATATAAAAGCAAAACTAAACAAATACCGAAGATCTATCTTACAATTAAACTATGATGTAAATTTTAAAAAATGTGTTGTATGAATATAGTTCCCTAAAATAATATATTATATATATATATATATATATATATATATATATATATATATATATATATAGCCTGGTGATCTCCTACCCGCTGGAGGGTAGGTTATCCTACCCTCCAGCACCTTTTCCATCATTAAAAATATTTTTTTAATGATGGAAAAGGTGCTGGAGGGTAGGATAACCTACCCTCCAGCGGGTAGGAGATCATTGCTTATATATATATATAGACAACCTATTAGCATTCAATACATGTAATCAAGTGCCTATTTACAATGCATTACACACTTTCCCACATTAAATGTCTCATTAATTGTCAACAACTCATTTCCCAATTCCGGAAATTCAATTGAAAAAAAAAAACACTTATTTATCTCTCATATTTTTAAATAATCAAAATAAATAATTAATACAAAAGTTAAAAAAAAATATTTGCACATCCTTTCAATGCAAATTAGCAGAATATTTGAATAGAAATTGCGATTAGAAATAAAATTTATTAATTAATTGAATGTTATAAATAACAATGCGATTAAAAAAAATTAAGGATATAAAAGCAAAACTAAACAAATACCGAAGATCTATCTTGCAATTAAATTATGATGTAAATTTAAAAAAATGTGTTGTATGAATATAATTCCCTAAAATAATATATATATAGACAAACTATTAACATTCAATATATGTAGTCAAGTGCCTATTTACAATGCATTACACACTTTCCCACATTAAATGTCTCATTAATTGTCAACAACTCATTTCCCAATTCCGGAAATTCAATTGAAAAAAAAAAATTCCAAAAATAGAAAGTGCAAATGGGCGGGAAATAATTTTGACGGCACTTCTGTTTTTATATATATATATAGATGCGATTAAAAAAAGTTAAGGATATAAAAGCAAAACTAAACAAACACCGAAGATCTATCTTGCAATTAAACTATGGTGTAAATTTAAAAAAATATGTTGTATGAATATTATTACCTAAATATAATTAGCTTGATTTTCAAAATATGAAAAACACGTACAATGAAATGATTCATCGGTGTTAAAACAATTACAAATTTGGATGGATTAATGAGTGAAGTGAATGAATTGGTATATAAATAAATGTTATGTCAACAATTACTTCTTGTAGGATCCATAAAAATTGCAGGAAATATATATATATATATATATATATATATATATATATATATATAGAGAGAGAGAGAGAGAGAGAGAGAGAGAGAGAGAGAGAGTAGACAAATTATTAGTATACAATACATGTAGTCAATTGCCTATTTACAATGCATTACACACTTTCCCACATTAAATGTCTCATTAATTGTCAACAACTCATTTTCCAATTCCGAAAATTCAATTGAAAAAAAAAAAAAAAAGTTTCCAAAAATAGAAACTGAAAATGGGCGGGAAAAATTTTGACGGCTGTTCTGCTTTAATATATAATATAGATTAAGATTACAATCGAATCTTACACTTCTGTCGATGCAATTAAAATATCGTAATAACATAAACAATTTAAACAATTTAGGGTTTTTAATATTTGTGGTGTACATAAGAATGAAAAATAAGAAAAACTAATATAATATGGTGGTTATTTTAGTCAATTTAATGGTGGCTAATTTAGTAATTATGAAAATTGTGGTGCGAATAACAAAAAGAGTAGTGTCTATATAATTACCCTATAGATTTTATTTGTATATTATTTTTTGTCCTTGGAAACCGGCAACAGTTGTGACTAGCCATAAATGCATAAAAAGATCATTGTTGAATGCTTTTAGGCTCATTTAAAAACATTATTTTTTAAATCCATTTTTAACTATTTTGGAAGACGGAATGTTATCTGATAATTGGCTAAATGACACATTTAAAAATATTATTATTCTAATCCATTTTTAACTACTTTGGAAGACGGAATGTTATCTGATAAGTGTCATATTGACAGATGTATGTGTTGGTGTCTGTTGGTTTCTTCAGTAATACCGGCACTTTGCTATGATGTCGATTCGTCTACTTCTGCATATAAATTGTTAACTCCACGTTTCCACTATTTTGATTTTACAGTCACTGAACTTATTTAGCCATATAGTGAGAAACTTTCAGGTATTATGTTTTCGTAACCTCCATTTTATGTTTCATTCCCTTTTTTATACATGATCGATATTCTCTATCGAATGAACGCTTCGATTGCAATTTTGAGATTTATTTTTTGTCCGTAACAGATTGACAATGCTAACAATGGCACTGGTTTTCAACATGCTGGACTCTGTTGATGCATCTGCGAAGAGATGGGGCTTCAAAATTCGTGTCGTACGTTTGTGGTAGCACAAGAACAGCAACCAGCAGATTGTCGGTCTGAACATGATTTTTGCATATTCCCGTGTAAGTAACATCCTGTTGAAATTAAACAACATTAAAGTTTTGACATGTATGAATACTAACGTGTACACAAAAAATAGATACAAAAGAATTATATTACAAGCGCCTGTTTTGTTGGCTTATTTTTAGTTTCATAAAATTATTTGCCATGAATTAATACTACTTAATTTGTATACGAAAAAATATAGCAAGCATCGTTATATTACATACGCATCTTTTATTTGCTTTTTTTTTTTTCGCCCTCCAGATTCGTGAATTTATTAATATTACGACTGTATGCGATTGTGCTTTATGAAACTTATATTCTTTTTTTTTTTTGACATTGCTTAATTATTTATAATTATTTAATTTATGTATATGATATTGTTGTCTTACTCTTTTTGAGGACGTTGATTAATGTATTTATTATCATAAAAACTATAACGGACATTTTCTTACTGTCTATGAAGTATGGATTTAATCATGTTTATTTAATTTAATTTCCGATTTTTTTTATTACTCAATTAATTATATTTTCTGATGTTTGTGTAAGCATGTGTATCGATTGAGTTTCATGCCAATAACGCAAGTGACATAGATTGAAGATGTGACTATTCCGTTGCACATGTATGTTCTTCGTCCATTTGCCGAAATCTTGGTAGCACAGGAGATAGATGAGATGGAGCTGTTTGGTAATTTCATTTTTGAATTTTTTTTTTTTAAAATCTTTTATTTATTTATTTTTTCTTTTTTGCATGTTTCCAAATTCTTTTATATTATATCATAATAAATGAGTATGTTTTTTATTGTTTATTTGTTTGATTTAATGTTATCGGAGAGTTTGTAGCAAAGGATGAGATTAAGAGTGATCCTAGGGTAAAAAAACACATGGACATCATTATTGAGGATCTGGAGTATTCTCTCTAAATATTTTTTTTTTTTTTTTTTGGGAATTACTTTCAATTTTTTATTGCAATCATTTAGAATATTGATTTTTTTGTTGAAAATTAGAAAAAAATCGTCTATATATGACGCTATGGACTAAGTACACTGATAAGATGAATGAATATTTGACAAACAATAACCCGAAGCTTGTTATCATTTTGCTACAACTATGTCGGGCAAAGAAGTACAGAGGTTTGCTTAAATTATTTTTATTTACTTTTCGATTGGAATTAATATTTATAAATAATTAGTAATGTCAAATTTTAATGATGATAAATAAGGTGAGGTTCAGATCTCGAACATGTTTCAAACTACAAAGTTATTGATCAATGTTGAAATCCTTGAAATCATAGATTTTCGACAGAGGTGAAAACCCCTCAACATGTTTTGATAATTAACGTTTTTGAAAAGATTTTAATTTTAATTCTTTATTTATTTATTTGGATGAAAATAAGTTATTAAAACTTGTTTTATTCTGAATACTTCTTGAATAAGGTTACTCCAGGGCCGTGAGGTGAAGATAACACTTCTCAGAGAATCAGTCAAATTTTTGGAGCATCCAATTATTCTGTTGAGGATGAACTTGAAAGTGGAACTTATGAGGTTAAGACAGTAAAAGAGGTAACTCTTTGTGATAAGGTATTTTTGATGTTGAACAGTATGTCATTACTTTCATGCTTTTTATTGTTGACGTATATTGTATTAGTAGTTTCATGCTATTTTTTATTTTTAGGAAATTGTTTGCTGGGTTAGTGCTACAATTCTTGCTATTGAGTCTAATGAATCGTGGTATCTTTCCAGTAAAAAGTTAAAAAAGTTTGTGCAATTGAAAAGCGAGATTTTATTGTGAAAGGTGCAATAGAACATATTCCGATGCCTTTCACAGGTATTAAGTTTAGTTATTCGGGTTTTCAAATTTTACATTTTGGAGTGTTTAATAAATATTTCATTGTGGTGACCATTAAGGTTCAAAGTTCAAGTTAAGGTTGTTGATGACAAATCTACTGTTTCGTTGCTTCTTTGGGATCGTGATTGTATTCAACTTTTGGGAAAGACTGCATCGGAATTGATCGAAGGAGTTGATGAGCTTGAAATTTATATCAAGTTTTGATTATTTCCTTTATTTATAAATAGTCTTATACTATGTGGTTATCTTACATACAATATCATTATTTATTATTTATAGTTTATATTTCATTTTTTAAACACTATCTCGGGAGTCTGATGGCGTATCTAACAACAATGAAACTGAGATTAGCTTATTGAATGAGGTTAGTACGTACCTTTATAATAACATTATTTTATTTTCTCTTTATTTTCATTTAGTGGATTTTTTTAAGAAGTGTGTATTTCATAATAAAGGGCAGATTATTTTTTTGTACCATTTTTTCTCTCAGGATCGTGCTTTGAATAATGATTATGTTACTCCATTGAAGTCTTCTTCGAAACGCTCGATCTCATTTAATTCTGACGATGGGACATCTGGTGGAGAACGACAAACTGATGGACTAGATTCAAAATTTTTGTGCACAAAGATTGAAAAAAAAAGAATGATTAAACTTTTGTTAAGCATTGGGATTCCTTCTTGAGAGACTAATGGTATTTTGGATTAGTATTGTCCCTAAATTATTAAGTATGTTCTTTTCAGTTATGTTTTGAACTTGTCCTTATTTTCATGTGCACAATCTGTTGGATTCCTTATTGACTGATTTGGATTTATTTCTAAATGTTTGATTTATGCTATATTTTACAAGTTTGATGTTTGATTATGGACCATGTTTTTTTAAAGCTTTTATATATATATATATATATAACAACAAAGTTGGCCAGAATTTTCCCGCCCAAAACCCATGAGTACATTTCTGTTGACAATATAGTTTTTGTTATAAGTTAGGAATAATTAGGTATAAGTTAGAAAAAATCAGTGAATGAAAATTACTCTTATACCCATGTAAAATTTATATATTACGATTATGCCATTGTCCAATATTACGATTATGTCATTGTCCACCCCTATAAATAGGGGCCTATATTCATTATGAATTATTAAGAATAAGAAATTCTCTCTGATTCTCTCTATATTCTCTATTGTTTTACAACACGTTATCAGCACGAGTCTCTAGCCAATTGAGTAATAACGGGAGTATGCTCTACAGTTACATCTAAATGATAAACCTCTGCATCAGAAACCTGATTATTACTAATCAATGTTTTATTTTCTCTCAAACTGAAAAGAATGATTCCGGTCAATCCAGATATCCGATCGACGATCAGCCACCGCCATCAGAACGAATTTGTCAAGGAGAAGCCTCGCCTGAAATTTGGAGATAATCCGACGGCTGAAACAGAAGATATCGACCAGAAAAGAAAAGTTGAAAAAATCGAAACTTTCAAAGCAAATTCACGCCAAACCATAAATCCAAATGACGATCCGACAACAGATCCATGACGACGGCGGAGTCACCGGCGCGACGGTGCGTGAAACACGTGACGGCCACGCGCAGACGTCGACACCGCGCGTGAGGGCGCGTGACGGAGATTCCGGCGATGACGTCAACAGGAAGTTTGTTCATTTCGACGTTCTTGATTTTTCTATGGTCTTACTTTTCTGTTTGGTGCAGTTTTGGATATTTTCCGGCGGTCGAACAAGGCGGCGTCGTAAAAACTATTTTTACGGAAATTTCGGCGAGATTTTGAACTTCGGACCAAAAGTAAGTTTGTTCTAAATTAAATTTCAAACCTATTGACGGTTTCGATTTATCCATATGATCAATATATTAAAATATGGACGATTTTGCCCTTAATGATACGATAAAATATATTAATCGTGATTTAACGAAATTGATTAATCATTATTAATGATATGATGATAAGTGTTAATAAAATATATATTCTAAATTATTTAACACTACTATGTAATCAATACGATAAATTAAAAGATTTAAAAGTAACATAATAGTTGCCATACCGTGATGGATTGAGTTTTATGGACTGGATTTATACTTTAACTGGAGATGACTCATTATCGTAACGGATTGGACTATTATGAATACCTTGACTGGATTTGAAGATACGACTCGCTCACTCATGAAAGGTAATTATTTCATTATGTATCAGTTTAATTATTTCATTATTTCGATTCCGCCTATATGGCTGGTTTAATTATTTCATTATGTTGACACCGCCTATATGGCCGGTTTAGCAATTGAATATATAGAATACTTTACATATATTAATATTCTATATTATTTCAAAAATACCTCAGTTATTGGTTAATTCTAACATATTAGAGGATGTTGTCAACATATATACGTGGTGATATTATTATTGTTTAACCTATATCCATGGTGATATTATTGTTATTTGATACTTCATCAAATGATACCAGAAGTTATCATTACCAAAAAGTTGGTAAATGTTGATAAAAAATATTTCATCCAATGGTACCAGAAGTTACCAATATCTGAATTTGAATGGGTGGATGAAAATTATTCAACAAGAGAATGTTGATGTATGATAAGATAATATTACATGATAGCTCGGATATGGCTAATGTGAAAATAATCTCATCAGTATTATGAGATGAATATTAGATGATAAAGTGTCTGGAAATGTTCTTGCACGAGCACTTGTGTATTCCAGAAGAAGTGTATATTTACTCCAGAAGAAGTAAAAATTATCATCTAAACATACTGAAATGATATTATTATTGCTCCTGAAGAAGCATAAACGAGACATATATGCAAAAGTAAAAGGGGGAAACATTTATGATCCTCAAAATTAGAGATGTGTTTCGGGAGTAGCCGTATCCTACCACCTCTGACCTTTTGAGGAAATAAAGAAAAAGGTGTGTTTCAAGAGTAAGAAATACTCCATACTCTACCACCTTAAATTTTTGAGGTACACAAGATT
This sequence comes from Ligustrum vulgare, assembly GCA_963555705.1. NCBI lineage: Eukaryota > Viridiplantae > Streptophyta > Magnoliopsida > Lamiales > Oleaceae > Ligustrum > Ligustrum vulgare. The sequence goes on along the minus strand of OY743186.1, from coordinate 31,987,654 downwards.
AAACATTAACAAAATCCTAGAAATTTATGGTGTTTCTCAAGAGTGAGAATACTCCGTACTCTACCACCACCCATTCTAGGGTTCACAAAGATAAATTTACATTAACCGGACTTCATTTTCGCTTGATTCCCCTTCCTTGCGACCAATCTATCTTAACTCCTGCTGGATCTTGTATTGGAATATATAATTGCAACTTATCCAGCAGTTCCTCGATAGTAGGAGCAGAAATAAGGATTCTCCTAGAAAATGGAGAGATGAATCCCTGTTCCACAGCATAATTAAGAAATGTTAGCAAACCATCAAAGAAATTGTTTACATTTAAAAGCCCAATAGGCTTAGTATGGAGATCTAGTTGAGCCCATGAGGTAATATTAAAGATTTCTTCTAAAGTATCAAAACCTCCAGGCAGAGCTATGAAGGCATCAGAACCATATAACATGCAAGTTATGCGTTCATGGATAGATAAGGTTTGTACTTCATGCCCTCGTGTTTTGCCTGCGATATCAGCTAAAGGAGTAGGTATAACACCTATCACTCTGGCTTTCTCTACTAGAGCGGATTGTGAAACACAACCCATCAATCCACTGCTACCTCCTCCATAAACGAGAGTTATACCTTTCTGTAAGACCGCTTTTTCCTTTTCTTGCAATTTTAAATTTTCACGTAATATTGTGGTGAATGTTATTATAAATTATAATTTTATGATCGTTAACGTCTATAATTGGAATTATTTTTGCAGTGGAAGGACTTGGACGCCGTCTCGATCAATGTACCAATTAAAAAGTTTATAAATTTTTACGTGCAATTATGTGTCTAAGTGTTTATTTTAATTTCTAGGGATGCCCATTTCAAATTATTTAAATTTGTAAATGACCAAAATACATTAAGTTGAAATTGGGGGAAAGTTTAGTGGTAATTGAAGATCAAACAGAAGTTTGGGACTGACTTATACTCATTGTGAGAGTTGGGGGTTGAATTTGCATATTTCGAAAAGTTTAAACCTAATCCCGAACCCTCACTCTTCTCTCAGTCGCAACCTCTCGCGCTGCACTCTCTCTCGTCTCTCCCTCATCTCACCAACTACACAGCCGACCACCCTCTCTCTCGGCCTCTCGCTCACTGTCGCCCACCACCGTCGCCGACCGCCGGAAGTAAGCCCTCCCCCTCTTCCCCCTTCCTCTTCGCGTTACACGCACACACACACACACACACACACACACACACACACGAACCACGCACACACGCACTCGGTTCCACGCAATTTCACACACACACACACCCATAAATTGATATACACATGTATATATATATATAAGTCCTATGTGAATAACGTATGTATGCTCCATATATGTATACTTTCAGAATTTGGGAAAATTTCAGATTTCAGTTTTTGTTGAATTTCGAATTTTACTTGAAATTAGGGATTTAATAGTGTTATGTGTGTGAGTATTGATGTATAGGAATATGTATATTGTTGTGTGTGTATAGGTATATGTAAATATATATATATATATATATATATATATCTTGAAATTTTGGTGTGGACATATGTATATATTCAAATTTTGGCGATAAAGATAAAATTTTCAGACTTGAGTCACATGAAAGTATATGTTTTGGGAATTTGAAAGTATGAAAGGAAATTCTTTAGTTTTATGTGCTCTAATCTCGATATAAGATCACATGTGAGTTAAATTAAAGTTTTAATTGCAGTTAATGTTTGATTTAGTATTAAAATGAATGACGAATTTAATTGTCAACTAAAAGTCATATTTATTGACGAATGTGAATAATTAGGGATTTTGGTACATTGACGTCACGGGCATCCGAGACTTTTCCACTTGCAAGTTCAGAACAGTAAATACTAAGGATTTCAGGTAAGTAAACTTCCCCCTATTTTCATAGAAGTTGAATGTAAATGTGAAAGTTATGTGTAAATGACTGTCGTGCAACTTACTTGCTTTGATGAATTGCATTTACATTATGAAAGCATATGTTATTGAGAAGAATGTTTAAGCATGCACATTATCATGTCATTGCATCATCAAGCATGCATTGACATCGAAATTTGGAAGTCAAATGTTTTAAATGAAAGAAATGTGTCAAAGTGCAAGTTTGTTCAAAAGTTATGTATCCCAAGTTTTAAAGAATGAATGGGTGTGCTTCTAGTTCATGAAAGATGCGAGTGGGAAATGGGGCGCGGGGGACCGGCGTACCCGAATGTAATGAACCGCTTTGCGGTGGGAAAGTGAATGTCACACCGCTTTGCGGTGGGAAAGTGAATGTTACACCGCTTCGCGGTGGGAAAGTGAATGTTAAACCGCTTTGCGGTGGAAATGCGCATGTTAATCTGGTTCCAAATAAGTAATTGCCCACTGTATTCTGATTGACTAGAAGTTACATCAAGTGAGCTCACGATGGAATGAAGTGAAGTTTTGAAATGTTAAGTGAAAGTTCGAAAAGTTGAAAGTTCTGGAAAGTAAAGTAAATGGGGATACATACATGGAATTTTTGAAAAGCATTCATGTCATAAGCATGCATTCATGCATAAAGTTTACTTACTGAGCTTTAGCTCACCCCAATCCCTCCCCAACATTTCAGGTGATGAAAGTTAGGTGATCCGAGGAGAGCACTTGGTGACAGACTCAGGCTACACCGCTTCAAGTTTTTAAAGAAAATAAAGTTAAATTTTGAAGTTAATTAAGTTTATAATTAATTATTTCTTAATTCATTCATTTTATGTTGATAATTGTTTGGTTGAGATTAGTTTTAAATTAGTTATGGAATTTCTAATATTGGTTATATTATCACTTATTGCATTTAATTGAAGCTTATTGATACAAAATGTTGTGTTGAGGAGTTTGGGGATTGAGTTTGAAATAATGTGGTGATGTTGGAGTTTGAAGTAGAATTGGGGTTGTATGTTGAATATTGGATTTCTATTTGAGTTGAGTTTATGTTGTAAAATGGTTTTGATATCCCTCTACAGGTTGGTTAAGTCCAATTTATAGAGGAGACTCTGTCGAAATTTCTATAAGATTTTAAAATAGAAAATGAAAAGGTTGATGTTTTTAAATGATTTGTTTTCCGCATTTTAATGTTTAAACACATTAAATTCTGCATTTAATGTGAATGGAAGTTAACACGCCTAGGTTTAAAGTTTTGAAACTTGGGGTGTTACACTTTCTCTCCCAACTTCTTTCCTAAATCCACGGTTGATTCTAGATACCCAAAACATTTTCCTACTTTTGATCCACAAAATACGCAGATAGTTTTAATCTGTCGAAGTTTTGATCCTTCCATCTTTGAAAGTAAAGAAGAAAAAAAAAACTTACGAGAAAATGGTATTTTGGGATACATGAAACTGTGAAAATCAGTGGCTTTTTAAACTTGAAAAACTTCACTATTTACTGCTCATATTTTGAAAAAGTGAAGATTTACTTTTGACAGAATCACCCTACTAACCTTTCGGTGATTTAATATATTTAACCAACTTTTATCAAAACTCGTGAAAGGAAACAGAAAAATATTTTATGTGCATATATATCAAATGATTTACCTTGTATTAATGTTGCATAGCCAAAACATCATTGTTTATAACAGCCTGGCAAACAGGATCTTTTGCTATTATATTTTTGAGACTATAACGCTCTTTATCGCTGATGAATTTAGCCCATAAAGATAGTAGCTCACGCTACACATACCCACTAGGGTGCGTCTCAAGAGTCAATCGGATATCATCCAATGACTCCTTACTCAGCCCACCTTTAATGAAGTCTATCTTATCATCTCGATTTATAGATGAATACCCTATTGACTTACAACGGGTATCACATGTCCATCGAGCACATTTGTAGCAACTATTTAATCGTTTTGCTCTTCGCTTCTTTGCAAAAGTACTCTTACCTAAGCCAGGTTTGTGCTTAGGAAATGAATCTGGTAATTCACCAGCTAATCGAACTTTCGCTTTGATCAACCAGCAAACATCTTCTGGGATGCCATGATCCATCAGCAACCTCAATCTTTCGAGCCTAATTCGATAAATTTTTCTCAAATCATTTACTGGAAGACTGGAATAATATTTGCGAATATTTGAAAGTATGATATCCATTTTTGATGCATCTAGCCTTCTTCCCAAATCATCTATTTAAATGCATTATTCAACGCATGAAAGAGCGATGGCTCCGCGTGTCAGTGATATCGATTCCATCAAGAAATAATGGAATAAATTATTGAAAAGGTGAGATAATGCGTCATTACCTTTTTCGATATAAGGGAAGATTTGGCGACAAGATTGAGATCATGAGATATTTCCTTAGATATTGTACCTGATTTTTCCGGTATAAAAGTAATAAAAGTATGCTGATTTGAACTGTACAGAAATACGTACTGATGAAATGAATACTGTATTGAACCAGAAGTTCATACATATGTACAAGTAAAATATCTTGTTGAACCAGAAGTTCTATAATGATTGGTTAGATTCCAATTCAATAATGAGATTTATTGAGAATGAATAATGACATTCATTAAAGAACCAGAAGATTGTTATCATTGCTGCTTGTTCTCAAAAGTAAATTAATTATCTCACTAAATGAATGACTGATTATTTGCTCAAGTAATGATATTATGAGCAAAGTGATAAATGCTAGTGTAACACCCCAAGTTCAAAACCTTAAACCTAGGCGTGTTAACTTTCATTCACATTAAATGCGGAATTTAAATCGTTTACACAATTAAAATATTCAATTAACTATTATAAAGTTTACAGAAATTTCGACAGAGTCTCCTCTATAAATTGGACATAGCCAACCTGTAGAGGGACCCAAAACCATTTTAAAAGATTTAAAGCATCAATCACATCTCAACCACATTCATCATTTCCAAAACCAATTCATTCAATCCCCAAACTCTTCAAGCATAAGATTTTTCAAAAATATCAAACGCATTGACAAATAAATTAAGAGGAAATTTAACCTCAAATGCGTCACCCATACTTAATCAAAATTTACTTCAACCAAACCATTTTCAATAATAATAAATGAAGGAAATAATTTAAACGATAACTTGAATAATTTTAACTTTATTAGTTAAGTCGGCGATGGGTACTGTCGGAGTCAACCGCCAAATGTTCTCCTCGGATCACCTAACTTTCATCACCTGAAATGTTGGAGAGGGATTGGGGTGAGCTAAAACTCAGTAAGTAAACTTTATGCATGAATGCATACTTATGACATGAAATGCTTTAAACTTTGAAATATGTATCCCCATTCACTTTAACCTTTCAAAACTTTCAACATTTCGAACTTTCACTTAACATTTCAAAACTTTCACTTCATTCCATCATGAGCTCACTTGATGTAACTTCTAGTCAATCAGATAACAGTGGGCAATTCTTATTTGGAACCAGATTAACATGCGCATTTTCACCGCAAAGCGGTTTAACATTCACTTTCCCACCGCAAAGTGGTTCATTCATTCATTCCACCTCAAAGCGGCTCATTACATTCGGGTACGCCGGTCCCCCGCGCCCCATTTCCCACTCGGACCTTTCATGACATAGAAGTACACCCATTCTTTCAAAAACTTGGGATACATAATTTTTTACAAAAATTGCACTTTGACACATTCCTTTCATTAAAACATTTGACTTTCCCATTTCGATGCCAATGCATGCTTGATGATGCAATGACATGTAACGTGCATGCTTGAACATTTCCTTAACTACACATAATTGCATATGGTAGACCAAAAGCATTAAAATTCCGAAATTAACACGAATGTCAATTAAGCACATTAATTCCACATTAACATTCAACTTTGATAAAAGTAGGGGGAAGTTTACTTACTTGCAGTCCTTAGCATTTACTGTTATCTGAATTTGCAAGTGGAGGAGCCTCGACTGCCCGTGTCGTCAATGTACCAACAATCCTAGTCATATTCATTCATTACATAAAATGTACTTTAGATTTGAAACAAACACGTTCATCATCCTATTCAATATTATAAACAAAACTCATAACTGAGGTTAACATTTCTATTAGATTCACAATTTAACTCCAACGTGTCCTTAAATCATGTCAAACACATATACTATCACATTCGAAATAAGTGTTTAAATTCAAGGGTAAGAAACATCGAAATCTCACTTATCAAATTATTCAAAAGTCAAAACTACTCAATATTATAAGCATAACTATTAAGGTACTTAAATAAAACCAAAGTTTGAAAAATGTACACGACTTTACAATTTTCTCAAAAAAAATCTAGAAATTATAATTATTACTCACGTTCACACAAAAAAATCATATTTGAAATAAGGGGCTTAATTTCATGCAACTTACGAATTGTACTAATTCATTTACTCAAATCTCAAACTAAATTATAACTTAGTCGAACTTTACAGAAATGTTCCATTAAAATTCTAACTTTATTATAAAATTTGGAATATACATATATACACATTGCCCCAAATCTGAATTTGGTTTTCAACCTAAAATCAAACTTAAACAGTTAAGAAATAATTAAATTCTTACATTTAAAAATTTGAGAATCAACTATGGATACACACACAATTTCATATAATAATTTCGAAATAATCCAACAATCATGATATTCCAAGACTAAGAATCAATGTAATCATTTTTATGCTATTTCCCAAATTTCGAAATTTACCATTTCTAACTCGAAATACAACTAGAAATTTCAATTAAACTAACAAATTCACGAATACTAAATCTGAAATCTACCCATATATATAACTGTAAAAATCTGAAATTAATATATATCCATTATCAAATTTGAAAATTAATCGAATTACAAGTCAAAAACCTAACTACAATAATTCACTAGCAATTAAAATTTTTCATTTCAAAATCCGAAATTAAGATTCAGATTTACACTTCCCCAAAATCTGAAATTCCCATATACGAAGTTTACATATACATATACATCACTATATACATGTACACAATTACATATATACATATATGAACATTACCCAAATCTTCCAATTTTTACAGTATAATTTCGAAATCTACTAACTTAAATCTGAAAATATGAGAAATAACACATATTTACATACGCTCACAATATATACACACATATACATATACATAGTGATTTCGTGTGTGAAACCAAGAAATTGTGAGCGTCCGTGTGTGCGTGTTGCTGCGGGAACAAGAAAAGGGGAGGTGTGTGTGTGTGTGTGTGTCTCACCGGTAGGTGCTGGTAGAGGTCGCCGATGCTCATTCGGGCGTGAGGCGAGAGAGAAGCAGGTGAGACCGAGAGAGAGACGAGAGGAAGTCGAGACAGATAGAGCGCAGAGACGAGAGAGCGCAGAGACAAGGGAGAGCGAGAGGCGAGACACAGAGAGCGAGAGAGCGGGTGTGGGGGATGAGGGTTAGGTTAGGTTTAGGATTTTAAATGTAAAACTTGTTAATTGCAATTCAGTCCTTCGACTCTCATAAATAGGTAATTTAAGTCCGCATCCCTCAAATAAAATTCAAAGTGCCACTAAACTTTCCCCAATTCCCATTTAACATAATTTAGGCCACTTTCAACTTAATTAAATAAAAAATAACAAGATTAATAAATCACGTTAATAATCACACATAAAATTGCACATAGACAAGTTATGAACTTTCTATTTGGTACATTGATCATGACGACGTCCAAGTCCTTCCACTGCAAAAATAATTCCAATTATAAACATTAAAGATTATAACTTTATAATTTATAATAACATTCATAACAATATTACGTGAAATTTAAAGTTGCACGTAGAATGAAAAGCGGCCTTACAGCTAGCATGAATATATCTTAAAGTCATTAATGATTTTACGAATTAGTTGAGATAATAGAATATTATATTGCTAATGGTTTAGCAGATTAAAAGCCTCAAGTTATTTGCTATGAGAACAATTTGATTATTCAGCAATATTCTACATATAAACATGTCAATACGATGAAATAATGATTTGCTTGTGAAACTTTATGATTTTTAAGAAGTGCGATATCTATATACACTCCAACAATACGCACTTGATATATGATTGTATGACATGTGTTGCGGCATTTTAGCCGATTGATATAATATAAGATTTGTGAATATTATGGGGAAAACACGCTTAAAGCGTAATTATGCCTGAAGCATAATGAGAATCGATTCCAAAAATAAATATCTCTTGAATGATTGAGATGATCCCTTTGAGGCTGAATACTCATAGTGAGTATAAGGGACATAGTTAAAAGAGATTCAGGTACCTGATGATAGAACATATACAGAGATCTCTCTATGTTATATTGAGTTGAAATGGAATCGATAAATAAGTCGACTACATACAACCCTCTTATGAAAATGAGGTTCATGAAATTATAATACTTTGGCCAAGTATATAACCCCAATGTAGGGATTATTATTCAAGGACCAGAAGTCCAAATGCTTAAATGTAAAGCCAGTAATTATATGTACAAATGAAAAATATTTCACAGTCGTAGATGACGACTTGTTGCGCGCAAGATTTTTCATTGAACTGGCATGACATATGGTGGATGTGACTATAATGTAAATCACTAGCTTGAGCTCTTTGATATACCAATGAGTGAGATCAAAAAGTGTGATTCTCATCTCGATATTTTGAGGGTATTCTTTGATGTACCAGTTGATCGCGGTACGTTGGGATTTCAAATAAAATGATTGTAGATTATATGTCAAAATTGATATCTATTTCAATGATTGATTATGCTCCTGCAAATTAGAAATTGCAGTTTATAAAGTGCAAGAACATACACGTATAAATCATTGAAAGATTCAATATGCCCAGATTAGTATCACTATAGGATGATACAAATGACCCCATAATATAATATGTTGAAAATGAAATTGGAGTGTACTATTATTATATTTGAATATTTGGGCATGCAATTGATTTTCAATATGCAAAATTATATTATCCACCGGAAATTGATTATTCACCAGAAGTGAATATGAAAATGAATATTTAATTATTCATCAGATGTGAATTCTAGATTTTGATAGAAGTGAATCAATTCTAGATTTGAGTAATGCAATCAGTCAACTAAATAAACATTGCTTGGTATAGCATGTTCAGTACATCATAAATAAACTATGACATCATAAATGAGCTATGAACGATTTATATAAAGCTCATCATGAATGATATGTTTTGATGAAAAGATATGAGATTGCATCAATATACTTGTGATATTCCATGAAAATGAATAAATACGCGTTGCACTCTTTTTCCCTTAGCTGAGGTTTTTCCCACAGGGTTTTCCTAGCAAGGTTTTTAATGAGGCAACAGTTGAGGCGTATTGATAAGAATTAATGAGAATAATGTACTCTTTTTCCCTTCGCTGAGGTTTTGTCCCACAGGGTTTTCCTAGCAAAGGTTTTTGAGGCATCATCATAGCTATCAACAAGATATAATTCAGCAACACATTGTTATACTGGAATGATATCAACAAATGAAGAAAATCATACACATCTTATAAAGAATGCTACACACAAGAAGATTTTTATATATACATATTTCAGAAGAAAGATGATATCAATGTTCGAGAAGTTCATGAATCCTCAATTGCACACTTCAGGGGGAGAATCATGCTGTACTCTTTTTCTTTCGTCCAGGTTTTGTCCTACTAGGTTTTCCTGACAAGATTTTAACGAGACAGCGGCTGTACTCTTTTTCCTTGATTCAGATTTTATCCCACTGGGTTTTACTGACAAGGTTTTAATGAGGCAGCACTTCAGAAATTCAAGATTCAGTACATAATTTGTTCTACTCGAACGTCAGACTCAATGATTCACTATGGCCAACATCAGGGAGAGCTTCTGTACTCTTTTTCCTTCGCTCAAGTTTTATCCCACTGGATTTTCTTAGCAAGATTTTAACGAGGCAGATAATTGAGCAAGCGAGTAATATGTCATTCAAGGGGGAGTGTTATAAGTTAGGAATAATTAGGTATAAGTTAGAAAAAATCAGTGAATGAAAATTACTCTTATGCCCCTGTAAAATTTATATATTACAATTATGCCATTGTCCAATATTACGATTATGCCATTGTCCACCCCTATAAATAGGGGCCTATATTCATTATGAATTATTAAGAATAAGAAATTCTCTATTGTTTTACAACAGTTTTATTTGTATATTGCTTTTTGTCTTTGGAAATCGGCATTTCATTTGACAGTTGTGACTTGCCATAAATGCATAAAAAGAACATTGTTGAATGCTTTTAGGCTCATTTAAAAACATTATTTTTCAAATCCATTTTTAACTACATTAAAAGACGGAATGTTATCTGATAAGTGGCTTAATGACACATTTAAAAATATTGTTATTTTAATCCATTTTTAACTACTTTGGAAGACGGAATGTTATATGATAATTTGTTTGTACGAATAGCAATTTTCCAAAAAAAATTATTACCCACCAAAATATAAATGAACCTAATTATCATACGTGTAACTTAGATTGCGTTTTTTTTTGGGAATGATATTTGATAGAGATTTTTGGGTTCATATTAGAGTTATTATTATTATTATAACAATGCGTATGTAAAATATAGCAAGCATCGTTATATTACATACGCATCTTTTATTTGCTTTTTTTTTTTTTGCCCTCCAGATTCGTGAATTTATTAATATTATGACCGTATACAATTATGCTTGAATAACAGACTAGTTTGCACTTCCACTGACTCCAATTCTTCTTCAAACCAACCCTGCAATTTGAAACGTTGTTCAATAAAATGTGTTGAAAATTTTAGATGTACTATCTTAGAGTAATCTACTCACTTCAGATGGCACGTTTCCCCTCGAATGATATCGTTTGTTGTGACCCTTTAAGCCACAAATCCTGCCCATCATTGTCACTTGCCCCTTCTTCTTGACAGGGAATGATCTAAAACCCACAAGTGAGTTTGTTATCAAACTTACTTGTGGGCCATAACCCCCAATCCCCTCCCTCTTATGGGTGGGTGAGCAGTAGGGCCCACCCACTCATATCCAATACCCACTCGACATATGGGCACTAGATCGGCTCTGTCTTCTTGACATAAGATTTTCCTAGTATGTGCACAATTACTTCTTCATCAGCCTATTTCCTTCTCTTTTTTTGCTTCTTTCCCTTTTGAGGAACAGTGCACTTCGGTGGGACGATTGCGTGAGCATCCACCTCAGGCCATAACATCATGTCCCACTTCATTTAAGTCCAATCTAATTTCGAGGCCATCTGTCACATTATGACCGTACAACATATCATCTTCCATGGAAGTCAACCTCAAAATCAAGAAAATCAGGGTCTTCTTCATCTTCCGTAAAAAATTGATATTATCCAAAAATTAGGGTTCTTGCAATTAATTCAATAAAAGGTTACCCCCACATTTACAAATTGAAAAATATTGCATTACACAAACAAAAGCTTCAAATCATAATTAAACAGATCATTGAACGTAGCATTCCCACCCAACCACAACACTGATTTAATAAAAATGTTGGAATTTAACACAATTCAAAGTGTGAAGACATTTTCATGAAACTCCAACTGATGTAAATAAATTTCATGTCCAACTTTGAATATTTTAAAGGTTAGAACAACAAAGCATTATACTGTTGCCAGTTAAAAAAAAAAAAAAAAAAGGATTTTTTGGTGCAATTAAAGCATAGGAAACAGAAAAAAAAAAAATGGGGCTTTACCTGTGTCTGATCCCTTCATATGAACAAATCTAAACTTTCTTGCGATATGGTATTAGAGCAGATGTTTCCAGCAGAGTTGCCAAAGACTGATTTTGGGGGTTAGGGCTTGTTCTTCTAAGTTGGGGAATGATAAACCGAGGTGTTTAAAAATTTTAACATCATTATTTTGCCACGTCAACAATGGAAGAAATAAAATTTGGTCGAAGATGGATGGAGCACAATGTTTTGAAGATGAGTGACTATTGAGAAGCAATTTGAAGTTGAGTGAGTAAGCCATGATAATAGCAAAAGCTAAGTGATTATTAAAACATTTTACTCAAAATGGAAGTATTTTCTTTTCAAAACTCACCCTTCTAGGAGCCACTTGCCCTTCTTTCTCCGAAACCAGCATTCTGTCATTCAAATTTTGAAATCCATCAGCATTCATAGATTAATAAGGCGAGGCGGAGGCACACCTCCATGTGAGGCTCAAGTTACAGCAAGGTTTTGGTGAGGCAGCCGCCTCACGGACTGAGGCGTGAGGCGTGCGCCTCCCATAAAAAGAAGAAGAAATGTTAAATTTCTTACTTAGGAGTTGCGTCAAAAGAATCTTGAGAGAAGAAGTCGATCTCTCTTCCATTATCCTTCAATGGCATCGGCTTTGCAATTGTTTCTTGTGTATTTTATGTATTGTTGGGGAATTAGGGCTAGAGACATTGTTTGGGTGAAGTGGGTAAATGAGCCAGAGTCTTGGATGGCTCTTGTGCCAATTAGGTCCAACTCTTTTATATATATTAAAAATAAAAATAAAAATAAATTTTAAAATTTATTTTAAAGGCTACAAAAATAAAAAGAATTATTATTTACACTTTAAAAATTAAAAAATATATTCATACTATTATATGAAGTAAAAAAACAAAAATAATCTTACACTACAAAAATAAAAATAAATTTTAAAAATTATTTCAAAGACTACAAAAATAAAAATAATTATTATTTACACTTTAAAAATAAAAACAAATTAAAAAAATATTTTTCATATTTTTAAAAATTGACTTATGTACAATTTATGTCCACTGCATGTCTATATGCTATATATTCAATTGATTATATGCTATTTGTTTGCATTTTATATTTTTTGTGTTATTTTAGAATTTTTTGACTAAATTTTTGACTTTTTGTTAAACTTACGCCTCAATCAGCCTTGAGGCTTATGCCTCGCGACACGAAAGAAAACAGCCTCAGTACTTAGTTCCGGCATTTTAAACATTTCAAACATTTGACCAAATTCCCAAACAGCCCTGAAGTTGACCAGAACCCTCAAAGCTGCACTCATTCCCCATTTCCATTGGTCTTCATGCACTCATTCCCCATTTCCATTGGTCTTCAACACCTTATTCTTTCTACAAAAATCAATCCATTCGACTTACAAGACCTAATCAGAGGCATATAGCAACTCTCAATTACATTCAAACTATTCGATTCGGGTTAAGTTTCAACCAGATGTTGAGAAATCAGATCTTCGAATTGGCAGTGTTCTGTGTGTACAGAGGTGGAGAAACATTGGACCTCCGAGAGAGAGAGAGAGAGAGTGTGATATTTTAACGCAATTTTTCTTAAAAAATAATGTCAATCAAATAACAAAAGTTGGAAAAGTTGAACATTTTCTAGGGGTGGGCAAAAACACCGGAATCGATATGACAGAACTGGAACCGAACAAAAAAAAGGAACCGTATGGTTTTAAAAAATAAAATAGGAAATCGATTTTGGAACCGAAAACCGATTGGTTCTTGTTCGGTTCTCGGTTCCGCTTTTAGAATCGAAAAATCGAAGTTAAAACTAGGTTTTTTATCCTTATTTTTTTTATGATTTTAATTGGTTGTCCTAAAACTAATAAACAAAAAAATTTGTAATTTTTTTGGGTAAAGAGAAAATGAATAAGTTCTTCTATGAAATTTATTACATCTTTACCTCATTGTAATATTTAACTTCACACTTGGACTTAAATTTAAATGAAAATAAAATGAGACTAACTTATTAATAAGCGAAGTTGTAAATGACCACGATGGAGTTAATTAAATATTTAAATACAGATATAAAACAATTAATAATAATACATTTAAAACTCATAATTCATCCCACAAGTTTATTATACAAATGGCTTCTTGACATGTTCGAAAAACCTTCCAAGCCATTTTTTTTATTTTGGTTTATAAATATCTTTTATTTCATGGAGAATCCTATGCTTTCTTTGGGTGAAAGGATTTTCGAAATTTTTTATATTGGTATATTCGGTAGAAATTTATTTCAGGTTATTGACTCGCTTCCCGAGACCTAATACTACTCAATAAGACCCTAGTAAATAATTATTATTGTGGAACCGAATTGGAACCGAAATCGAATCAAAATCGAAGGGTTTAGTTCTGGTTTGATTCTTGCGATTCAATATAACCGAAAAGTATGATTTGATTCCGGTTCTTGAGATACTCGAACCGAACCACCCGATGCCCACCCCTAACATTTTCTATATTGAATTTTTTTATCAATCAAACATATGTAATCGCATTTAGCTAGGAAAATAATTTACAGACAATTCAATTCTCAGTAAATTATTTTTCTTCCACCCAATTTCCATTTTTTCAATCAAACAGAACCTAAGAGAATTTTGAAAGCCAAAAGACAGGATAAATGGAAAAGAAAATATGAAAATTATTTAATTCACTGCTTAAACACTATTCTTCAATCAATCATCAAGTTGTATACTCTAACCCAGGTACGTCAACGAGTCGAGCCGAGTCGAGCCTCGAGCCGAACATCAAGGCTCGAACTTGGCTCGAGCTTTTTAGGACCGAGATTTTTTTGGCCCGAGCCAAAGCTCGGCCAAAAATTTGAGGCTCGGCTCGAGCTTCATCGAGCCGAGCCGAGCCGAGCCGGGCCGTTTTTTTTTCGGCGAATGAATATGAATTGTATTTGTAATTACTTAAATGAATTATACACAATAAATGTAGTTAAAATATCAAACATAAGATTTAATAAAAATGTAAACGTAGATTTCGCAAAGTCTATCTATACTAAAATTAAATTACTAGTTGTTATATATATATATATTCAATAAAGGTTACAAGTTACAACCCTCGTCCTTTTTCTGGGCTTGGGACCGACTATGATCAACATATAGGCGGAGTTAAAAATTGTACACATAAAAAATTTCGTGTACAATTTTTTTTAAAATATAATAATTTAAATTACACAAAATGATTTTTAAAAACTTACAATTTCTTCTATCTTAAATATTGCTTCAAGTCCTCGGCCATGATGCTATCGACTTTATCTTGAAGTCGTAAATCTGCACATTCCCAATCCTTCAAACATACAAGAGCTTCTAATATGTCTTCCTTCAGTCTTGATCGTTCGTCTGACAAAATCCTACCACTTAAACTAAATGCAGCATCCGATGCCACGGTGGACACCGGAGGTGTTAGTAAATCACGTGCAATTTTTGCTACAACTGGATATTGCCTTTCATTACACTTCCACCAAGTTAAAACATCAAAATTCTCTAATTCTTGTGGTGTTAAAACACTGCAAATGTCCACACACATGTACCTAGCTAATTCAGATGGAATTTCAACGTTTGTACCACCTATCGATTTAGATGTGTTTCCACTTGAACTAATTGAGGGAGCACTTGCATTTGTGTTAATAAAGTCCCATAAAGAATTAGAATGCATTGGAGTACTTTGGGAAACATTAGTTTGGAAACTAGAACTACATTGATCTTTTTTTGCAGTATAATAATTTGTAGCAAGTAGCAACCCGTATTGCAGGCAGCTATACACGAGCCGTTCTGGCCCGTGTATTCAAGCCCATTTGGCCCGTCACACGGCCCGGCCCAAGCACAGTGAACATTTTTGGGCTCGGCCCAAGCTTCGGCTCGGTCCTACGAGACTCGAGCTGAACTTAGCTCGAGCTTTTAACGAGCCGAGCTCGAGCTACCCGAGCCGACGAGCCGTTTTGACAGGCTAGTAACCCTCAATCTCGACACACATGAAGCTATTTGATCATAAACCCATGTCCAACTCCGAGTCAAAAATATATCCGGATGCTTTCCATATGCATATGTAAAGATCAGAAGGCTACTCAACATATTTAAAGTACATAAATTCAAGACCTGATATGAAGACCAGCTATGATGAATGAGTTACAAATTCAAATTTCATGTGACCTACATATGCTTCTTTTTTGAATTTGAGTCTACACATGTAACAATTGGACAATACCACAAGAAAATTCGATCGATGGACTTCAGAATAAGTCATCAATCAGTTCATCAACCAGAGAAGTTAATATTCTATTCTCAATCTCTACACCTTCTTCAAATGCTTCAACTTCAAAATCGACCCACCTCCCATCATAGGTACTCATGTCCTTGTCCACAACCTCATCCACCATTAACACATCCATGTTTGACCAACTTGACATCTCTCTGTACAATTCTTCCGCCAACCATTCCTTCCTTTGGAAAAGCATTGTCTGCTTTGCCCATGCTTTGCAACTTCCAGCAAAAAGCCGTCTGCTTCTGTGTTCTAGACATTCACACAGGCAATCAAACACTACTTTCCGCTCAAGCTTGAAGAACTCTTCTGTCTCCTTATTTGACTCCATGTATTGGTTCTCTAACTGATCAAAGAGATCTGGAGGTACTATCTTGTGCGCCTGACCTAGTGCAAATTCCTCCAACATTAATTCTGCATTGGTGAGCATATCCCTAATATACTGTAATTGCCACGGAGATGACTCCTTCAAATTTGTAGAAGGATATAAGGTAGACAAAATAGTTCTAGATATAGTCCCAACAGATAAAGACGAGGCTGTATCTGATAACTCCACATCTCCTTCCACTGGGTGAGATTTCCTGGCAGAGCTCCAATCTGTCACATCGTCAGATTCAACTGAAAAGCACCGCAAGGCACCTGAAGTTTCAGTTTATTTTGATTAGAACGTGAAAAAATGCATACCAAAATTTGTAACAGATGACACTGTGAACTAATTATCTTAAAAGAAAAGATCCATGCAAGTTCATCTTCTACACTGAATGCGTATATTCCCCCCTTTGGGACAAGCTGTGTGTAATGGGCATCAGTAGGGCTGATATATGAAGGAAGATATTCTGTCTACCAAGGTAAAGAAAGAAGTTCTCCAAAAACTATTAAAAAGGAGAATTAATGAATTACCAAAGCCAGTAAAGTCTATTTCATTAGAAGCTCTTTTACTTCTATCCTAAAACTAATGGCTTGTGCCATATTGTACAGTATTAAGAAAGAAATATTAGCTAAAGCTTTTGCTTATTGAACATGTCCTTGAAGCTTCAGTTCCCCTGAAGTGTGTCCGAGAATCTTTAATTGTGAATGAGACACCTAGTGAATTTCAAGGAATGAAAATAATAATGGCATAAAACAGACAGTTGATCAATGAAGTAACAGGTGGTTGCTGACCTTGCAAGCTTTCTTATGCTTATAACGCCAAAACATGCAGAGTTTCTTTCCACTTATATAGTTTCCAGTGAAAATAGCATTTCAATAACTTGGTTCTTTTCTATCCATGATCTTGAACTTTTTGTAACAACAAGAATCTTTTCGAGTATGTTAAGATAATATTTCCAATGCATGTTCACGTCCTCCACAATCGGTACTTATGAACGTGACAAAATGCCCGAAAAGAACAAATAAAGAGGATTAGTAATCTTACCATCATTTGTAAAACTTCTGTCACCATCCAATGAGTCACAACTTGCCCCTGAGAAAGAAGGCTCCAGACTAGAGGCTGGACTGGACCTAGAAATATGAAGATAGCTTTCATGTTCAGTGTTGCTGTTATTGCTATACTCCTGCTTGTCCTGTAGTCCCTGAAAGTTAAGAGAAAGTAAGCAAAGTGACCTATAAATTCTGAACATATATATGGAAACTCAACAAGGATAGATTTCAAAAATTTCTGCGCAAATGTGAGATTAACTGGGAAACAAACCCAGTATGTTAAATAAATAAGTATTATGATCCAATTCCCCATTGATGCCATTATGCTCTGCAGTGGACAGAGAAAAGCCAGAAGATTTGAGAGGGGGGATTCAATGAAAAATTGTAGTTAGTTACATATAGTTCTCTCAAATTTGTGGATTCTTCTTTCAAATTTTACAAGTTTGGCCTCCCCAAAATTTCAATTAGTTGTTGTGACAGGAACTTTATTTATGCATTGCAATTTTTACTAACTTCTGATTTTTTGTACACTAGTTCTACTAAATATTCTCACTATGTTCTAGTCTGAACTAATAAAATACAGAAATTTGACCACAATTGAATCAAACTTGGTCTATAGTATTTGTAAGTAGGTCAGCATTTCATTTCGAGGAAGGAAAGAAATTTATCTTGTTTCAATCATGCCCCTTAGGTATGATTTATTCAGCATGTGAAATGGACTGAGCAATGCATAGGAGAATATCTAATGGCTTAAGCATGGGTGTACAACAATTTAAGTACGTCTATAACTTTCCCTTAAGATGCTTCTATTATGATAATTATAACTGTAATATATTACAACGTGAAATCTGCTTATGGAATAACTTAAAGCACAAATGTTTCAAAGTTTTTCTTCACCATAAACACTCTCATGGTGATCCCATTTTCATTCAGGTTCCTGCACCGTGCTTTCAGAACATATAAAATAACAATCTAAGAAGGGGCATGAGGCTCAAAGATTCTTCTCATGGTTGCTACAGCGGCAGGATATAGTGTTCTAGAAATACTCATTTTCGAGGTGAAAGGGGGAAGCATCCAACAGATAATTTATAAAACCTCTCTTTCTCAAATTAATTTGAATATTTGTTAGTCTTGCTACCTACATAATTAGCCAGAGTTCTGGGTGAAGATTAACTAGTGAGACTATAAAGTGATTCAAAGTGAATTACAATGACAATATGACCTTCTAGAGATACTGGCTGTGCTGCATAGTGAACTACTTAACCTAGTTAATTGATCCATACCCAGACCGAGGTAGCATTCACAAAGATGGCATATTTCCTGGTCCCTTATTCTCACATGAATGGGGATTAGCACGAGTGCCTACTTATTCTGAGAATGAAATATCTCCTGAAGAAGTGAAATCAGATACTAACTTGTGTTTGAAATTAAGGGTACATACCAAATAATATGTGGTGTTGTTATCATCTAAGAAAAAAATCTGGCATTTGAAAGTGTAGACTTATCATCCAACGATATCATTAACTTCGATTTTCAGCAACAAAACTTAAGAGTCTGTTTGAGAAGTGTTTATAAACGGTTTAAATTATAAATAGATAGAATTGGGTGGTAGATAAGTGGGTAGTACTTATAGGTCCCTTGAAATATATGGATAAAAAGTGACTCGAGTGTAGCCGGCAATGTCATCATTAGATTAGAAATGTTACCTAACGAAAAAGATAAACAATCAAGACATATATGGATGTCTTCCATTGTAGCCGGTAATGTCATCATTAGAAATGTTACCTAACGAAAAAGATAAACAATCAAGACATATATGTATATGTCTTCCATTGTCTAGGAAAGAGATGACGATAACAAAATCTAGAACCAATTACTTTGAAGGACTTTTGGGCTTTCGTAGAAACCATGTCCATTTTCTATACTAGCTTTGAGATACCAAGTCTCCAATATTGCAATGTAGCATCTAAGATAAATTTTTTATAATATTCTTTCAAACTATAGTCTTGAATCAAGATTGTTTTAAGTGTTATTTTTTGCTTTTCTCATAGACGAGTTAAAAGGAGATATCTAAGATGAGGTTCCCACTATCTTTTTTGCTTTTCGCTCAATCAGGTACAAAGGTATTTTATCGCAATGAGGCGAGGTTAAAGCCTGAAAACAAAACAATAAAATTATTTAAAGAATATAGAAGTACAAAAACATGCTTGAAATAAACAATAAACCATCACGTAAATCCATAATAAAACAGATTGACATAATTAATATGTCTAACTTACAAAACAAATATAAATACATCGATAAAGTAGCAAGTAATAAGTTTGGTAATTAGTAATAACCTAACAAATTGCAATCCACTATGAGAGAGAGATAGAATCTAGAATTCTCATATATTATCAATACTAATACAATCCTTAAGGGAATCATTTATTTGATATCCCGATCATCCTCCATCACTTTAAGTTTTCTCTTATTCTTTGTTATCATCCTCTACTAGTAATTTCGCTTTCTTCACCCCTTCCCCTTCCCCTTTCCCTTCTCCAACCTTCTAAAGGCAAAAAAGACAAAAATAAAAGAACTCATCAAATGTTCTAGATCTCAGAAATTTGAGGCCAATAATACATCAAAAAAGAGGCCATAAAAATGAGTACATATCTCCTGCAACCTAAGGAGTAGCCTTGAGGTATAAGTAAGTCGAGGGTAAGCCTCACTACTAGGCTTAAGCTTCAGAAGCTTTTTTAGACGTCTCATAATTTTAATCATCGAGACAAGAGGAGGGGGGATGAAAAAAAGAAAGTTATTACTTTGGAGTAGTTTACATTTAAAGGTTTATGTTAAGCATAACTAAAACACGATACAAGAAATATCCTTTCGTCAGCTTAGCAATAAAGACTATAGTGGATTACGAGAGAGGATTTTGCTGTCCCAAGAGTCATGGGTTTAAGTAATTAAGTTTGACTTCAACAATGAATAAGGACTTGATTATGATGTAATTCAGAACATACTGAATGAAAAGAACAAGTAATACAATTTACGTGCTAGAAAAAAGAACAAATGAGTCTGAAAACAAAAATTCTATAAAACAGGTACAGGGCATCTATGAATTAGGGTAGTGAGTGTTGAGCATTGATAATACAAAATTCTATAAGAAAAATGCAATGGAAGTAAGGATGTTATAAGCTGAAATTGGAATCAAAGCTTAGTTTTTTTGCTTATTTGTTTGTTTTATACTTCAACAAATGGAGGACGAACGGTAGAAATAAGTAAAGGGAAATTATTTAAATAAACCTAAAAAATCCCCTGTTCACAAGAGTGGTTCAATGCTAGTAGAACATGTTAGAAGATTGAAAGGTAGACTAAAGTTGATTTTACAGCAATTTTTGCTGCTCACCATGTAGGGAATCGCATTAAATTGGCAATAGAAATTAGAAAACTCATAAACAAGTTACAGTAAAATGGGAAATACCTGCGGCTCTTTCACTTCTTTCAGCCAAAGTTTGCCAACAAACGGGCAATCATAGTCATTTTGAGATTCTCGTTTGCCTACATATAGATCATCTTTGTTTACCAAGTTTACAGTGGGCCCTTTACTCTGGTAGCAGTTGGCAATACTAGAAAATGAACCTGCTTCCAACAGCTTTTGCTGGGATGTCACAACTCTAGAAGTCAGTTCCTTTAGCTTGTGCTCCAAAATCGCACTAAGTGCATCCCTGCCAACAATATTTCTTGCTGAAGAAGATGCACCTGAATTTTTAAAGTCAGATTGATGGTCAGAAGGACTGCTAATGGGAGACAATGATCTAGCCACGTCCAACATTTTACTAGATGAGCTTGATGAAGCCCCTGATTTTTTAATTGGTGATGTAAATGTGAATGACACAACATCCAAGCCAGTGTTCCTGTCAAATGCATCCCACTTAGTATTTCCTTCTATTGAAACATTACATTTTACTGATCTTTCATCTTTTGCCATCAATACACTTTCAGCAAGAGTTCTATCAGATAGAATACTCCCATTAACTGGTTGTTTCTTTTTCACAGGCGTATTTACTCTAGAGGATGAAAACTCTTTTCCAGTATCAGTGGTAACTGAATTTGTCTTCCTGGAAGAAACTACATTGTTTACAACAATCTTATTTACAGTCTTACTTGCTCGACCATCAATATAATTGGTGGGCAAATCTTTTCTATCTTTTTGTTGGGAAGCTGAAGGCTTATAATTTCCTTCCACCCCGTGGGGTGCACAATTCTGCTTTTGGTGATTTTGCCTGAGAGCATAAGAAGGCCTGCTTGGTAAACCTCTCTTTTCCACTCTTTTTGGTGCATTGGACTGATTCCTGCCAACACAGTTGGACTTGATCTCATTATGTTCCTTTTGCTTCTCTGAACTTCTGTTACCAGCATGAAGTAGTTCCTCCTTTTTCTGGATGTTTCCCTTTGCTTGAACTGAAGGAGAAACTGAGTTTTCCTTGCTCTTAAGTTTTTGAGAACCAACCCTTTTAGACTCTCCAGAACCTTTGATTGAATGTGCATCTTCTGATCGACCCTGACCTCTGCCACTAAGCTGTTTCTTCGTATTCTTAACGGAATTATGCTCTTTGACCTTCTGGGATACCACAGCCATTGGAGATGATTTCTGAGCAGCCTCCATTTTCTCTTTCAAATCTTGAATTCTCAACGGCACAGAAGAAGACCCAGGTGCCGGCGACTTTCCTTTAAAGGTTGACCTAGGACTCTGCTCAATTATTTTGGCAGCTGCCTCCATAATATAAGCCGCATTCTTTGGTGGGATGAACCCAGGACTCTTGATAGGAGATAAGAGTCTGTGATGAGTAATTGAAATGGGCTTAGCAGATTTTGGAGGCAATACCTCACTTTGAAACCTCTCAATTGGTCGGCTGTGCAACTTCTGCAGCCTCAGCTCCATAGGATTCCTAGTCAAACCATCCACTTTATTTCTTATGTTATCTAAGACTACAATATCATTTTCGTTCTGAAATGACGGGATACCCAAGTATCGAGAATCTCTGAAAGAATGAGATTCGTTAAACGGGGTTAAATAGGGCTCAAAAACATTTGAAGTTGGCAAAGAATCCAATCCCATAAGACGTGCCACAACCCCAGGAGCTTTTGTTTCACATTCTGAATCACCGCTTGCTGATGAAGCATAATGGTAATCAATATGTCTTCTAGCATTTGGACCAAACTCATTTTCAAGCCCATTCGCCTAAAATATATGGGAACATTGTCATGGTAAACAGTAATACTAATTGCTATGGTGAAAAATAATTAAAAAGCAAGTTATCCGGAGAATTACTTGCTGAAGTCGTGAAAGAGTTGAGCCATTAACATTTTCTTTCCCTTGTTGAGAACTTTCTGAGGCAAACAAATTATTCACAGCATTAAAACACCACAGGAAATAGATTAAACCTCGTCGAAGGGGAAAAGGTAAGATCTAGGAAGCTTTAATTTGAAGGGGGAACAAGGAATTACCAGGTAATTCAGATCTACCAGAGAAGAGCTTCTTTCGAGATTTAACATTCCAATCAAACAACTGAAAAAATCCTCCCTTCGAACCCCTTTTTTCAACCTCCATTTTAGCGCAGAGTGCCCAAAAAAGTCAAGTAATTCTGCAATATTCATCTCATCAGTGCATCGAAAAATAAATTAAATTGACAATAAAGAAGAAGAAGAAAAAAAATTATGTACATTGAACTAACATTACTCATTTCATACTCATATTCAGAAATAGAATTGAAAGAAAACCCTAACAAAATATTCAAAAAGCAGACAAAAATATCATCAAGGTCAAGAAATTTTTTAAGCACCTAAATATGGTCTGCAACAAAAGAAAACTGGAACTTCAACCAAAATCAGAAGATCACACCACCGTACAGTCCATTACTCAAACATTAATACTGAATTCCTTAAAAATCCTTATTCAAAGAAATACACACGGGCACAGCAAATTCAAGAAAATAGAGAAACCCACTTCATTAAAAAAAAAAAAAAAAAAAAAAAAAAAGCCCAAATGGTCAAACCTTATTATAATCATTCAAACAAGGCTAACAACTAAAGTTATTACGGTCTTTGTGCATATATTCATAAATATAACCACATTGGAGTGGGTAGTTCTTGAAGAATAAAGTTAGATCGTTTCAAATGAAACTCACCAGAGAATGCCCATAATCAAACCCCCAAGCATTAAAAAGTTGAAAGCTTAATTTTTTGCTTAAACATTACGAAGAAATAATAGTTGATGGGAGATGAAGATCTATAGTGGGTAACAAAAAGTGAATATAGATTTTGAACAGTCAATGTACTAGCGGATGAGAGAGAGTGAAGACAAATAGAAAGAGCTGGTACTCAGCTGAAATAAATAAAGAGAAAAATGAAAAGAGTGGGTTGTGTGTGAGAGAATTTGAATTGAATGTAAAGGTAAGAGAGGTGTGATGTAGGGAATTAACGTCCCGACAAAGACGGAGGGCGTCATCGCCGTTGTGCATTGACTAGTAACTCTACCCGCATTAAAAGACAAGTGATCTGTTCGTACTAATTATTCAAACAACCGTGCTATAGAGAATGAATATTGGAATATTTTTTTACACCATCATTATAATTTATAAATTAATTTATAAATAATATAATTTTTTAAATTTTTTTAATTACAAATATTTTCTCTCTTTAATTTTAAATCATACATTTTATCTTAAAAAATAAAAAACAAAAAAAATATGCAGCCGAAGATCATGAATTACACCTACAATGATAGTCATATTTATTCATCATGTCAACATCAAAATCAATAACTCACATGAATTCGTTCAAAACCTCATTTTTCTAAACTATGTTACATTCACAATGTGAATGACAATTCCCTCACATTGGGGTGGGGGTCACAAAATTCAAATTTTGCGGGTCCTACCTCAATGTGAGAGGATTGCCATTCACATTGTGCAAATAAACTTATTCTTTCTAAACTTATTTTCAAAAAATATGTAGTTAAAAAATAGTATTGAAAATTGTAATGTTTATATATGTTATATCACAATTACTGAACATGGGCTTAATAATTTTTATTAGTAAAAAACTCATATCCATCATTTTTAGGGCTTTATACATAAATACCCTAATTTTAAGGCTCAAACTCAAATTTATTTAAATTTTATAAAACTTAAAAATTACTAATAATAAAATCGTAAAAATTGAAAAATACTTCATAATCATGTGAACTATCACAATCGGATACTTATGATACTTCTCAAATCTATTAGTATCACAATACGATACTTTTCAAATTTTTTTAGTATCATAATATAATACTTACCTGGCTTCACTAAAAACATTCGCTACTTCTTCATGGACGACTGCATTACCTTTTGCTATCATGTGCAAGCCATCGCTTAAGAACTTTTTCTACCAACCCTCAGTTTCTTACATCATGGACCATAGATTAATTGAAGGAAGACTAAGTTCTCTAGTCAATTCAACACATTGCTTCGCATAAGCTGCAGCCATTTCATTTGTCCTTTCAGGCAACTTTGTTGTTTTTTCACCATACAAAGACCGTCATATTCTAGGCACCCATGCTCATCCATGGGAAGTGGAGTTAAAAGTACAACTAGCATGGTAGGGGAGCAATTCTTTAAGTGTTGAACCATTCTTAGATTTTCCTTGTATTACTCAACAGGCACATGTTGCCTTTCACCAGTTCCCCCCAAAAGAGCCCCATCAATTCAATACCCCCAAAAACTATAGTGGCAGAGATAAGAGGCATTGCAGATCCCATAGGAAAAATGTGATGCAACAAGAATAAAGCCCACCTGGTGGTGTACCCACCATAACCACGTACCAAAACATCAGCCTTGCGAGAGTAAGTATCAGCAAGAGCAGCACCCCAACCATCTAATCCAAAAGATTTCTCTATAATCGAGTCCCCAAACAACACTATTTGAGGCCTCATTCTGTAACTTGGATTGACAATACGGTTTGAATGGATTTGGTTAAATACTAAAGAATTTGAAAGTTGAAAGAATTGCATTGGCAATGTTTGTTTATTTCATTGATTTTGGATTGTGAAGGAGTTAATCATTGAAATTATTCGTTGCCCACTAAATTTCATTGGTTGAGGCATCCGTGACTACATTGATTGGGGCTTGGAATATGAGAATTATTGGGTGATATCGACGTCGGCTTCGTCGCCAGCAGTGATGGGGTTGAGAGATAGGTGATGTGGGCGCCAACATTGGTGATGTTTGATAAGTGTATTTTATACACTTATTTCAATCCTAAAAGTAGGATTTTAATTGTTTGTTCAAGAATATTTGCTATTTATTTCGTTGTTATTTGTTTATATTTCAGGAATAATCTCAAAGTCGAGAAAGTAAAGGAAATAGAGCAAAAACAAGTCATTTGGATGATAAAAAAGCTAAAGTACGAAAATCAAGAGTTAATGAAGTAAATCAAATGGTCAATTGGAAGAAAAGTCAAAGAAAGAACCAGATTGAAATAAAATAGAAGTTCAATGACTAAAGTATACAAATCAAATGAAGAAGGACCAAATTATAAATACTCAATGATTGATTCAAACCATGATAAAATACTTGAATATTGCTAGGAGTCAATTGAATGCAATTAAAAGTCAAAGAGGAATGAAATATGATAAAAATATTACCATAAATTTATTCTAATCACACAAGATTTTCGGGCAGATTTTTAGTCAGACTTTGAAACATAATTCTGGGGCAGTAAACGTTCGAATTGGGAAAATCCTATTTTAGGAAGAATTGTAACCCTTTAAGTTATATTTCTAACTCACTTTGAATCACCTCGATCGGATAAGGAAATTGAAAGATATAATCAAAATACTGAATGCTGCGCATTGAAAAAAAGATCTCCCGCAAATGTAACTTTCCTTGTTCGGTTGGAACTCTTTTGGAAGCCAATTTGGACGGATTTTCAGCATTCTTCTCTTCTAAGTAACCTATACTTTGACCTAATATATAAATACCATACCTTAGGCACGTTTTTGGGGGTTCCCAATCATCATAATTCATGTCAAAACGCTGTCCAATTGCTAGGAGATCCAAGCCATGCCAAAATTAAGATTGAAGATATAATTCCAAGAAGATGAACGAGGTGACATCCATTTACTTTTCTTGCTATTTATTTTCTATCATGTATTTAGCTTAAGCTTTTAATTGTTAGAATTGTGATGAAACCTTAATTTCTTGATTTCATGTTTTGATTTAACATTTACATTATGCGATTGATGGAGTTGATACAATTAATTATGTTTTATTTTCATCTATGATTGTGGACGCATAATTGTTGATATTTTTGATAATTTTCTATGTTCGAAAGATTAGGGAATTATTAGACCTTGATTAATTGTCACAAAGTCCGATAGAGGATAAAAATATACTCATATACTTTGTGTTATCCTAAAAAAGTGTTCATAATTGGTTAATGCTTTTCTACATGTTTGTATTGGTCATAGAAGTATAGGCTCATCTCTTGTAGAAAAAGGTGTTTGTGCATCGCTCGAAAGGGGATATAAACAACTATAGGAACACGGATTTTCAATTCTCCATAAATTGTTGTTAATTGTTTAAGTCAAACACATGGGTGATAGGGTTAACGTGGGTTCATGATTCTAACATATTTGATTCATAGTTTTTCACAAATCAACTTTTCTCGCTCTTTTTAGTTAGTTTTTAATTCAAAATTCTCAAACAATTTCTTAGTTTCGGTTAAGGTTCGTAGTCTAAAATACAATTTGCAACAATCCTCGTGAGATTGATACTTAGACTCACATTCACTTTATTACTTGCGCGATCCGTGCACTTGTGGAGCGAAAAAGTTTTTGGCGCCGTTGTCGGAGATTGTAGTTTAAATTTATTTTTAGTTTACTTTCACTAATCCAGACTTTTTACCATTTTTTTATTTTAGTTTTTTTTTATAATTTTATTCTAGGATTTTAAATTCTAATTTTAATTTAGTCACTAGTTTCGTTGTTTTTCTTTTAGTTGTATATGTTACGTTCAAAAAAGGGTAATCTTTTCGAAGTTGACCCGAAAATAGGACGTACTTTACACCGCTGATTAAGAGAAGCTATGGAGCTAGATAAACGGAAAAACCAAAAAGAGGAACAAATGGCAAACAATAATCTGGCTTTACCTAGTGTTGAGCCAGATGATGAAGGGAATAGACTTGTAGGAGATTTCATGACCCCACAAATTGTCCAAAATCAACAAGCATAGTTTATTCACCTTTTGATCTAGAAAACTTCTAATTAAAGACCAATGTGATAAATATGTTTCAAAATGGACATCAATTCTATGGCAAATCCGATGAAAATCCACATGTACATGGGTCTAAATTTTTAAACGTCATTTTAAATATCAGGGTGTGTCAGATGACGCCATAAGACTTAGGTTGTTTCCATACACCTTACGAGATAGTGCAATAGATTGGTTAGACTCCCGTCCTCTTGCAAGTATAACAACTTGGAATGACTTGACCCAAAAATTTAGCACAAAATTCATGCCCCAGCCAAAGTTGCTAAACTCAGACATAAGATAACAATTTTTCAACAACAAGAGTCTGAGTCATTTGATAAAGCATGGAATAGGTTTAAAAGCATGCTTAGAAAGTTCCCTCAACATGAATTACCTAAAAATGAGCAGGTGAGACACTTTTACATTGGCCTACTCCCTCAATACAAGAGTCTTGTTGATTCGTCATCCAATAAATCAATAACTATCCAAACTCTTGATGGAGCACTTGAACTGTTTGTAAGAATAGCCAATACCAATGCAATATGGGAATCTGAGAGAACAATCCAAAAGAAACCAGCAGGAGTTTTTGCAGTGGATGATGTTTCGGCATTGTCTGCTAAAATAGACTCTCTGATGAATTTCATACAAACCAACCATTTAGTGAAAAGTGTAGTAATTGGATGCGAGGAATGTGGGGCTAATCACAATACATCAGATTGTCCAATTCTGGCTAGTCAAACTGAACAAGTAAATTTTGTACAAGGGGGATACTGCCAAAATAATCCATATTCCAACACTTACAATTCTGGTTGGCGAAATCACCCTAACTTCTCATGGAGGGGTAATCAAAATGAAATAGGCCAGGAAGCTTTTCCACAGCAGTTAGTGGAGAAGAAACCTCAACTTGAGGAGATGGTCATAAAATTGATGGAGAAGACCGACCAGTACATGAGTCAAACCAATCAGTTTATGGCTAAAACTGATCAATTCATGACCAAAACTGACCAATTCATGAGGATGACTGAAACTACATTTCGAAATCATCAGGCTTCAATCAAAAACTTGGAAACCCAAGTTTGTCAGATAGCTCAGGCTTTAGCAAACAGAGCCTCAGGTACACTACCTAGTAACACTGTAACACTGAGGTTAATCCTGGGGAGCAAGTGATGGAAATCAAAACTGTTGCAAAAGAGGTAGCTTTTGTGCCAGGGAGGATCACTTTTGCTCCATGTGACAGAGTGTATGAGTATGAACCACCTACTCCTTTTCCCCAAAGATTGAAGGGTTGGAATGAGAAACAAGGAATAGATGTAATAACTACACATAATGGAGTTAAATTGCCTGAGGTTCATGTTCAAAAGCTAGGTGACGAGAAGGGAAAATAGGCTGAGGCACCTGAGAAGCTATCTGATGAAAAGAAAGAGGGGTATGAGGTGAAATTGACAATTAAGCCTCATGAGTCCTCTATTCCATTTCCGCAAAGATTAAAAAGCCTAAGGAGGATCAGCAGTTCAATGAATTTCTCAACATGCTCAGAAAGCTGCACATTAACATTCCTTTCCTAGAAGTCATTACCCAAATCCCTAGTTACACCAAGTTCCTGAAAAAGATAATGTCAAGTAAGAGAAAACTTAAGGAACTTGAAGAGGTGTCCATGAATAAAGAGTGCAGCGCCATCTTGTAACAAAAGCTGCCACCCAAGCTGAGAGATCCAGGGAGTTTTTCATTTCCTTGCATCATTGATGACTTAGAATTTAACAAATTTTTATGTGACCTTGGTGCAAGCATAAATTTGATGCCTCTTTCAGCCTATATGAAGCTAGGATTAGGGGACCTAAAACTAAGATTAATCATCTTGCGGCTAGCTGATCGCTCCATTCGATACCCATATGGAGTGATTGAGGACGTGCTGGTTAAAGTAGACAAATTCATATTCCCTCTTGACTTCATGATTCTAGACATGGAGGAAGATAGTAAAATGCCACTGATTTTAGGACGACCCTTTCTGGCTACTGCTAGAGCCTTGGTTGATGTGGAAAAGAGGGAGGTCATAATTCGAGTGGAGGATGAGAAAGTAACATTTGACATAGTTCAACTAGTGAATCAAAATCCACTATTTGAAAACTATTCAAAAATTGAAGTGTCACAGCATCTTCATCTTTGGGAACAAGCTGAGCATGGGATCAAGGCAAATGATAGGGCCTCAACATCATATTTCATGTCGCCTTGAAAAGTTTGCCAAAAAATCTAGCTCTAGAATTTAAATGAAGCGCTTGTTGAGAGTCAACCCAACAATGCTTGACATTGCATTTCAGGATAACTAGTATGTTTAGAATGCATGCATTGAGTTGTTATGTGCTTTAAGTAATTCTAGTATTCCATTTTACATGTTTTAGCATTTTTAGTTTTAATTACATTTTAATTTGTTTTGTTGTTTATCATCACAATTTTCAACATGAGAACCTAGTTTAGGACATGTAGACATACTGGACTTTTCCACATTTTTACAAGATTTTTCTTAATATTAGTGTTCTTCATATCTTTTTGTGGAATTTGAAATTGTGGATAATTGGTGATGGAGTTTAGGCTAGAATTGAAGTATTGAATTGTGGGTTTATTAGGTGAAAAATTTTGGTATAATTCAAGTTTCCAATTCTATGCAATTCTTAGAATTTCTTCATATGCATACTAGGTCATTGCACCACAAAGCACCTCATTGCAAGGCCATTGCAGGCACCATTGCACCACAACCCACAATTTTCAGCTACAATGTACCTACTTTGTCACACCTTTTCATGACCCATATGAACTCCAAATGTGATGAATTTTTGATATGTTGTAGACCAAGTTATGTACTTTCATATGCTCGGGACATGTCTCGAGAAATTTTCACTTTTTCGAGGCGATGTCAAGGGCTGAAGATCAGTGGCCGATCATTTTTCAAAAAATTCGAAATTTTTCTAAGTCCTAATTTGGGTGTGTTGTGTTAATTTGCTTTAGTTCCTATGTGTTATTTATGCTTCTAATGATCATTAATTATTGTTTGCAAGGAAAATATCACCATGGGACATTCCAAGCCGAACATGGAAAATGAAGTAAATGGTCATTTCATCCAACCAAGCATTCAAGTCAAAGCTTTAAAATGGGAATACCGTCTCTCCAAACTCGAGAAGTACATAAACCCTCTTTGTTATTTTGCATTTGTTTTATTTATTTGATTTGAATACATTAAGGACAATGCATATTTCTAGCTTGGGGTGGGAATTACATTCATGTGTTTTTATTTAAACATTTATTCGATTTTGGGTAGAAAATTCATAAAAATTGAAAATTTTGAAAAATCATAAAAAATGGAAAATTTTGAAAAAAAATTGTTAATTTATTTATTGCTTATGACATTATTTGAATTGACTTTTGGGTTTTAGTTAGAAATTTGGACAACATGTGAAGTTAAATATTTCTTAACATTCATCCATGTAAGACTTTCATCAAATTTGAGCACATAACCACTTTCGAATAATAATTTGTGTAGGAAGATGCTTGATACTTGTGGGGGTAAAATTGTGCACTTTGAACATATAATTGACTGAAAAATCTCAAACCTTAAGAAAATTAGATTCCGGCCTGAAATATAGAACCAAACTACTCAATAAGCAGTTTGGGGGTGGAAAGGTTAGTATGAGTAGGCATTGATGTATTGAGGATCTGAAGTTTTTAATTTTGCATCTTTAGTGTAAGAGGTTTTGATCAATGGGTATTGTTCGCTAGAAACACACCGCAAGTGCACGTATCGCATACAAGTGATAGAGGGTTAAATGAGTCCGGTTTATCGATCTCACAAAGATTGTCCATTTCAATTACACTCTAGTTTAATCAATTTAAACAAGAAATGCATACAGTAAAGTTTTGGTTTTGGAAATATTTTAGTACTAGAATTAAAATCACAATTGTAAATAAATAAGTAACAAAATGGTGATAACTTGATGATAAAGGAATGCTGGGATTCTTGATTCCACTTGACCATTACCTAATTGAATTCTCAACAAGCAAATAGAAATGCAATTTACTAAGCATGTTAGATTTGATTTTCCAAGTTTAGTCAATTACCTCTCTCGAGTGAAATCAACCTTAATTAGTGAAATTAACCTACTATATCTCTATGTCGACTAAAAACACACTAATTGCATTAAACCTTTGTGAAAATAACTCAATGGATCATCTAGGATTTTAGATATATCTCTATCCTAAATAAGAACCTAGAGCAAATATTGTATTGATCTAGAATACACAATAATTTCTCAATAATTGCACATCCCATGAAATCCAAGCATAAATGTGGCCACAATAAATGCAAGTCAATAAATATAACAATAAATGCACAAGATAATAAATAGTTTAAATTCTTAATACAAGCATTAAAATCAACTAAGCTAGGTCAAGTTTCCTCAATCATCCCAACACTAAATAACTTAGCCCATAGTGAAATAACAATAAAATTCAAGAATTAAATGCATCATTTCAACTATAAAGTAAAGTAAATAGTGAAATATGAAGATTAAGCAATAATACTTCCCTTCACCAATGATTCTTGCTTCAAAATATCACTATTCTTCCACAATAATGTTGGTATTTCTCCCCCAAATCAACATTCATCAACAAAATTATACAAAAACAAGAGAAATTTACAAGAAAATAGCAAGGAAAAAAAAGAAAAAATTAGAGAAATGGATTTTTGGGATGAAAATGGAGTAGAAAGTGAGTAAACCATAGCAAAAAATGCCCTAAAAACTAGGGGTGGGCAAAAACCGACCGAACCCGCCCAAACCGACCCAACCCGATCGGTTTGGGTCGATTTTTCATGAAAATTGGTTGGGTTCGAATTTTTTTTAATTTTTTTTTTCGGGTTGGGTCGGGTTGCGAGTTGGGTGACTAACCCGACCCAACCCAACCCAAAAAAAAAGACGATTTTTTTTTTTTTAAGTAATGAAACTTGACTTATTTAAATATTGATTGAACATATTTTAATTTTATTAGCAAGAGTTCAATTTATTGTATTTTTTGTTATTGTAGTGTACATAATTGATTTAAATTAAAGATAGATTCATGAGTTTTTTTTTTTTTCAAAATTTTTACTAATTGGGCCAAAACCCAACCCGACCGAAATTTGGTGTGTTGGGTTTGAATTCGTAATTGGGTTTGGTTGGGTTGATTTTTTATCAACCCGACCGTAGTGGGTTGGGTTCGGGTCGCATCAGGTCGGCCCAGAATATCGTTCAAATTTTTCACCGTGCGATCATGCAATTGAATGCATCGCGATCGAGTGGTTGACATGCTGAGTCTCGGGTTGGGTTTTTGGCCTGATTCGTGAACGCGACCTGTTAGAGCCACGCGATCGCGTTGTTCACCTGGGCGTGGTTTTACAGCTCCGTCATTCAATGATTTGCAATTGGGGTCCTCCGACTTTCAATGTAGATTAACTTGGTCCCCAAAGTTTTCGATTTCTTTCAATTAGGCCCTTCCAAAAGTGCATTTGAGTCCGTCGACTTTGGAAACTTGCAATTTAGTCCTTCGATCAATTTGCACATGCTATCCACAACTTTTCAGAAGTAACAATTTGGTCCCCAAACTTTCACTATTTGAAGGATTTGACTATTTTCTCCTCAATTTCTTCAATTATTCATCCATTTATCTCCTTTCTTGTGTTTTCTCCATATAGTTGAATGTTGAACTTATTTAATCACAAAATATGCACAATTAAATAGATATTTGTCCAAATTACTCAAAAAGTACCACAAAAAATATGTGAAATATGCATGTAAAATGCACTCAACGGGTATAAACCATAACCAGCATAAAAACAGAAAAATGCTGAAAGTCTTATTCCACTCTTCAAATGCCTTTTTTTACTCGGATAATTAAGTTTGAGGGGTTCTCTGAACCTGGTACCCTAAGCTCAATTGAGTTAGGAGCTGCCGACCTAAAGCTAGCTACAGGGGTCAACTAGAAAGCAAGTACGAAGAGTTGACTTACACATAAGACGCTAAAACATCTTTGACTTTTCTGTTTAAGCCTTTATGACTCTGGTAATTAAGTCTGAGGGGTTCTCTGAACCTGGTACCCTAAGCTCAACTGAGTTAAGAGATGCCGACCTAAAGATCGCTACAGGGGTCATATAGAAAGCAAGTATGAAACGTGTTGCACAAAGATGGTAAAAGACAATGACATTAAAAGAAAAGGTCGTCCAAATAAAAGAAAAATGGAATGAAAATGGTTTAAACTTTGTTGATCGAAATCCCTAACACTTTGTTAATTATTCTTGGTTTGTCGTGCATACTTATCTAATCCTAACTGCCTTGTGTGGAAAAATGCAATTTATACATGTTTAGAAACCACATCAATAGGAAAGACCTCGGGATATGAGAGAAAAGCAGTAAGGTTGTGATCATCCATGAGAGTGTAAGGAAAATCTAAAGAAAATTATTGTTTACCACATGAGATTCGAGCTTATTTCTGCATGACCATTCACACAGTGTCAAGTATATTTTTACATGAGTTTGCATTCGATTTTTGGTTATTCACACACACACATACACAATGAAGTTGAGCAACGGATGAATGAAAACAATTTTTGTTGTTCATATTTCTTCTCTAAAGTGAATCGTTAATTTGGAACATTGAAGCACATGATAAATGAGTTAACAAAAACAAAAATATTTGTTATTTGCATTATTACTTTTATAGTTTAGTTTTAATTTTGTTCGAGGAAGAACAATAGTTCTAGTTTGGGGGTGTTGATTAGTATATTTTATACACTTATTTCAATCCTAAAAGTAGGATTTTAATTGTTTGTTCAAGAATATTTGTTATTTATTTCGTTGTTATTTGTTTATATTTCAGGAATAATCACAAAGTCGAGAAAGTAAAGGAAATTGAGCAAAAATAAGTCATTTGAATGATAAAAGAGCTAAAGTGTGAAAATCAAGAGTTGATGAAGTAAATCAAATGGCCAATTGGAAGAAAAGTTAAAGAAAGAACCAAATTGGAAGAAATTAGAAGTTCAAGAACTAAAGTATACAAATCAAATGAAGAATGACCAAATTGTAAATACTCAATGATTGATTCGGACCATGATAAGATACTTGAATATTTCTAGGATTCAATTGGATGCAATTAAAAGTCAAATAGGAATGAAATATGATAAAAATATTACCATAAATTCATTCTAATCACACAAGATTTTCAGGCAGATTTTTAGTCAGACTTTGAAACATAATTTCGGGGCAGAAAACATTCGAATTGGCGAAATCCTATTTCAGGAAGAATTGTATCCCTTTAAGTTATATTTCTAAATCACTTTGAATCACCTCAATCGGATAAAGGAATAGAAAGATATGATCAAAATACTGAATGTTGTGCATTGACAAAAAGATCTCCCGCGAAGGTAACTTTCCTTGTTCGGCTGGAACTCTTTTGGAAGTCAATTTGGACGGATTTTGAGCATTCTTCTCTTTCAAGCAACCTATACTTTGACCTAATCTATAAGTACCTTACCTTAGGAACGTTTTTGGAGGTTCTCAATCATCATAATTCATGCCAAAACGCTGTCCAATTGCTAGGGGATCAAAGCCACGCCAAAATCAAGATTGAAGATATAATTCCAAAAAAATTAACTAAGTGACATCCATTTACTTTTCTTGATATTTATCTTCTATCATGTATCTATCTTAAGCTTTTAATTGTTAGAATTGTGATGAAACCTTAATTTCTTGATTCCATGTTTTGATTTAACATTTACATTATGCAATTGATGGAGTTAATTATGTTTTATTTTTATTTATGATTTTGGACGCATAATTGTTGATGTTTGTGATAATTTTCTATGTTCGAAAGAGTAGGAAATTATTAGACCTTGATTAATTGTCACAAAGTCTGATAGAGGATAAAAATATACCACTATACTTTGTATTATCCTAAAAAAGTGTTCGTAATTGTTTAATGCTTTTCTACATGTTTTTATTTGTCATAGAAATATAGGCTCGTCTCTTGTAGAAAAAGGAATTTGTGCATCGCTCGAAAGGGGATATAAACAACTATAGGAACACGAATTTTCAATTCTCCATAAATTGTTGTTAATTATTTAAGTCAAACACATGGATGATAGGGTTAACATGGATTCATGATTCTAACATATTTAATTCATAGTTTTTCACAAATCAAATTTTCTCGTTCTTTTTAGTTAGTTTTTAATTCAAAATTCTGAAACAATTTCTTAGTTCCAGTTAAGGTTCGTAGTCTAAAATACAATTTGCAACAATCCTCGTGAGATCGATACTTGGACTCACGTTCACTTTATTACTTGCGCGACTCGTGCACTTGCGGAGCGAACAATGTCAGCGAGGTCAGTTGGCGCCAAGTCTCTTCCTGTGAAGCTCTCTGGAGGTGCCGCTATGGACGTTGGAAAATGCTCAGACACTGTGAATGTTGGACGCCGATGAGTAACAATAGCATCAAAGAAGTATTTTTCTTTTTTTGGGTAGTAAAAATCAGTTTCATTATGTTAAGATAGTAAATCGGACAATTAACCCTCATTTTTACTTTTCATGAAAAAAGACTAATAAAATATTTATACGTCGCTATTTATAAACAACTTTTAATAAATATGTTGTTAAACACATATTAGTTGTTATTTTTTTAACAAGTAATCGAGTTGGGATTTGTTGTCCCCTTAGACAAGTTGAAATCCATCATCTTAAAATGAGTTTTAGTAGATTTTGATAGAAGTTGAGAAAATATATCGTTAAAAATGCTAACAATTAAAATGGGATTAAACGAAAGTGTAAAAGACAACCTCTTGAGACAAAGTTCCAAAAAGTGGCCTTTTATATTAGAAATGCTTAAGTTACAAGTTGTCTCTAAGGAGCGCAAGCACACAAACTAAATTAAGAGAATTCTAATAAAATCCAAGATAAGAAAATTACATCTTTGTTTAAGAGTTTTGATTTGTTGGTCCTTCTAAATGTTTAACATTCTACAATATATATAAATTCTACTAACTACCTACTATTTTGAATTTCAAATTTAATGCCTTAGTTTGGTAGCCAATTTCTATACATTATTTGTATAACCGTCATTCACTTCCTTACCCTATGTAACTTCCATGATTATCGAACTTGGATTGCCCACATTCTCATCAACTTCCAACATTGCATCAACCGCTCATAATCTCACCAATTGTTCATGTTGTGATAACCACTAGTAATGTTTTCAATAAGTTGTCTTAGATCGTAGGGTGAACCATAGAAACTACTTCATTATTTGAATCTTGTTTAATCGTTCAATTGCCTAGAGTCGATCTATTCGTCTAATTGGTTGGACCCTTCCACATCGCCCTGTTATTTGTGATGGACTCTTATGTTTTGGACTTCTATGTTGGACATTCGAATTGTGTATTTTTATGTGTTAACAATTATCCCCAATATAGTTGAATTAATGTGTAATCATTAATTTTGTCATATTCAAAGTATTTACATGACATAAGCTTTTTAATGCCTACAAAAAATAAGGTAAATACAAAAGATAGTACAATGTACCTTTAGGCACCGTTTGACGTTCCACTCCCCAAAAAATTGTGTGTCATTACTTTTGGGTCTAATATTCCACACATGTCCTCTTCTAGTATATAAACTTGATTATACCCCGAATAACCATCTATAAAAGAATATAAAGTGTGCCAACAGTGGAATCAACTAAAGAATCTACTGTCGACATTGGGTATTTATCTTTAGGCGTAGCAAGATTTAGATTTTTAAAGTCTATCCACACACTTATTTTACCATTCTTCTTTAAGATGAGTACAATGTTAGAAAAATATTCCACATATCTGGTTGTTCTAATAAAACTTCTATTAATAATCGTTCTATTCTTTCTTTACTTCGAGCAACACATTGTGTGCAAAACTCCTAGGTGGTTCTTTGCGAGGTTTGAAGTTGGGTTTAGTGGGTAATCTATGTTCTACCAAAATTATATTTAAAACAGACATTTGTTCATATTCTCAAGCAAAACAATCTTTATACTCTTTCAATAAAGAAATTATCTTGATACTAACCTCTTCATCAAGTAATTGACTAATGAAAGTTGGACAATCTTTTCCTTCATTACCAATGTTTGTCCTCACAAATCTCATCAATGGATCTTGCGCTTGAGTATACACTGACTTTACAATCATCATCGAATTACCCCCCCCCCCCAAGTCCATAGAAGTTCCTTCTTTCAACCAGTACACCTTGTTGACCTCGCTTTGCAGATCTTGTTCCAAGCCAAATATGTTTATTTTGTTTTTTTATTAATGCTAACACTTTTTCTCTTTTATTTTCTCTTTGGAGTCTTTTTCATAAACCATTAGTTTTGTTTTAAGGTCCAGAATTTCGATCAGAACACTTTATGATTGGTTATGCATTAAATTTCTTTGAATATTTTCTTGTCAATTATTGGCTCTTCAAAGGCCACAATGTTTAGCCTCATTTGAGTAAACAGTTCAGTAAGAGCCTCCACCGAGTATAACTTTTCATTTTGCGATACCACCTGTTTTTCTTCTTCTCTTTAAACCATTCTATCTGGTCCGTAATTTCCCTTCGTACATGAATCATTCTATCGAGTTTGCTTCTGCTACAAAATGTCTTCGATCAGCCTGCACCACTTCAACCTCACCTTTATTGTTCCAAAATACTAAGCACTGATGAAGTAATGATGGAATGCATTGACTACTGTGTATCAAATCCCTTCCTAGCTGTACATTGTAGCTGGTAGGTTTTGTGAATTTTTTTAATTGCAAGTTAAAAATATCGCAATCAAGTAATAAAGTGAACTTTTTGAGTCCGAATTATCGTTCCCACAAGGATTGTAATTAGGTATCGAAATATGTTAATTCTCGCTTTATTTGAACAGTCGAATTGTGATGATTTATCTAAAATAAAATATCCTAACTAAAAAGTAAAAGAAAAGATTACAAATTTGGATTCTCTAAATTGATGTTTAAAAGTGTTGTGACATCCGATTTCATATTAATCAATACTTTTAATTCCAATATTCAAGTTTTATTCCTATATATATGTGTGTGTGTGTGTGTGTGTGTGTGTTCGATCGAATTCACTAATGTATATTGAAATTCGCCTCTCGATTTTAAATCAATTCTATCCAACTAAGTCAATCATTTATCTCTATAGAGGGTCCGAATTATTCCTTAGCTAAATGTATAAAATCTCCTAGGAATTCAAAATTGATCGCATGCAACCACAAATTCATCTATTTCATTTTGTTGAAATTCTCGAATTTATTACCATGGTCTAGTCTATTAACTCACCTATCGGATTATGAAAATAAACCACAAAAATTATGAATTATTGATCAAGTAATTCAAGTATTAAACACAA
Organism: Ligustrum vulgare; assembly: GCA_963555705.1. NCBI lineage: Eukaryota > Viridiplantae > Streptophyta > Magnoliopsida > Lamiales > Oleaceae > Ligustrum > Ligustrum vulgare. The sequence goes on along the minus strand of OY743186.1, from coordinate 31,948,491 downwards.
TAAATAAATCAACACATGCAACATATGCGCAAAACTTGAATTATAAAATTAAAAGTGTAAAACTAAGCTAAGTCGTTTGTCTCAACTAAAAGATTAGTTGTTCATCAATAAAGAAATAAAAAAATAGAAATAAGAATTACTACGCATGTAGGGTTTATCAAATTAATAAAAGAAATGAAGTCTTACACCAAGAGTTTGCTCCCAGTTGATAATCTTCAATTCCCCTGCCTTTGTCTTGATTTTTACCTCCAAGTATTAGATGATAGAACAATAAATTATGATGTTTAGAGGCTGTATAAAGGTTTTGATTTTCGTGCCAAGAGTTTTTATTTATAGTTGGAGAAGAGACCTAGACTCCTAGTTGAAAAAAGAAAGCAAATTGTCAAAACCGTATGCGAGTCTTTTTTGGTATCTGCACAGCATTTAGTGTTTTGATCATATCTTTCTATTCCCTTATCTGATTGAGGTGATTCATATTTCATTAGAAATATAACTTAAAAGGATACAATTCTTCATGAAACAAGATTCTTCCAAATAGAACATTTATTGCCCCAAAATTAGGTCTTAAAGTCTGACTAGAAATCCGTTCAAAATCTTGCGCGATTGTAATCAATTTGTGGTAATATTTTTTATCATATTCCATTCCTTTTAATTCTACTTGCATCAAATTGACTCCTAATATCTTAAGATTATCATCTCGTGGTCATAATTAATCATTGGATATTTGTAATTTGGTCCCTTGTGTTTAATTTGATCTCCAGTCCTTCAACTTCCAATTGCAACAATATAATCCTCATACTTTCAAATCTTCTTCTACTTCTCTTCCAACTTCAATTCATCTTAAATTGAGCCCTTGATTCCTTTCACCTTGCTCCTTAAGTATTTCCCCTTTGACTTCATCAACTTTCAATTTGTCCAATTTAGCTCCAAATGTCATCCAATTGTGCATTAGTTCCATTATTGCTTCATTCACATGATCTTGAGATATTTTATGAAATATAAACAAATAACAAGCAATTAGGTAGCTTTATTATAAAACGACAATATATTATTCTAATTTTGACATATCAATAAGTGTATAAAATACACTTATAAATACACTTAGAAAACGACAATATATTATTCTAATTTTGACATATCAATAAGTGTATGAAATACACTTATAAATAGGTCCATCTATTATGAAGACGATGACGGTCTTGGTTGTACTCTTCACTGTTATCGCCAAAGGCATTACCCATTTGGCTGGAGTTAATCCACCATTGAAGCATGTCAATATTACTTCTGTCACAATGATATTTGCACCAGACTTGGCAGATTTCCTTATCATTCTGTATGTGATAGTGTTAATGGCTGCCTCATTATTAATGATCACCTTGGATACATGAACAATATATTAAAACATTTAGATACAAGGGTCTTAAATGTTTAGTTGGGTTCAAAGAAAGTTTCCTGAATATGACTTTCTCCGCTGACTCAACCTCTACCTTTTACTTACCCTTATCTATTTCGTTTCCTCTGGATATGTCCACGTACAACATTTTCTCGATACAAACTTGCAAGGAACTTAATGACGACTCTCCCCAACCAATAGGTAGAGAAAATATCTTTGGGGTTGACCCATGTTTTAAGCAAGAGGTACCCTTCTTTTCCTTTTGGGTATTCCATATAGAACGAGGTAGTCGAATGATCTTCTAGATGGCTCGTTCATGCCCACTGGTGGATTGCCTTCTTGGTAGAGTTGCTTGAAAAGCTTGTTGTGTGATACTCTCCTCATTATGCATTCTGCTTTCAAGTCCAAATCTTCTTCTATATCCATCATTCCATCGTCCTCCAATTTATGTATTTCCTCATCTTGTGGATCAACATAAGTATTATCTTTACATTTTAATGTGAAGGCCGTTTCTTCCGATTCTTCTATAACAACCTTTTTATTCTTGAATCCATTGGCCAATATGTAGTTGTTGACCATATTTGGAGGTAAGGTACCAAACTGGATGCTATTTGATCTTCCAGCATCATCTTCATCCTTTGTTTGTCCTGAAACATTAAGTTCCCAGCATGTTCACTTGTTGACGCCTTTTCTACTGACTTTTGTACACTTCTACTTTATTTAACTGTGAGAGTGTTCTAATTCTCTACACGAATGAAATTTACAGACTTAAATCGTTCCATAACTTGTTGATGTCTCAACATTCGACTGTAATTCCTTTGATATCGTTTTGTTGCGTCCTTGTCATATCATCGAATGAGATAATCTTCTCTGCTTTAGGACTATATGAATGCCATACGTTTGAGCGATATTGTTGTAGTCTGAATGTTCTAATATTCCGTGATGTCCCAAACGTCCTAGTGTATAACCACTGGTATATGATCTTCTGGAGGTGACCTCAATTGTTCTCCAAACAGTGGTGGTTCTGTGGCATTAGCTTATCCTTATGTCCTTTTTTCATCTACTACTTTTCCAATTTCCTTTGGCATCTAACCCATAGATTTCCATTCCCTTCATTGATAGCTTTTCCTTTTGACCTTTGAAGAGCAATAAGATGTTGTTCGTCCTCCCCTTCATCTACCATCAACTTGAATTTTGGTAGATCCTGTTTGTTAAACTTTGGAAAGACCATGTCAACATCAATTGACCGTGGGAATAAGTTTTCATCCATTGTCATTTTCTTTTTTGATTCAAATGCAATTCGCCCTGTTTCAATAGCATTATACATTACATTGCAAAAATCAGACAATTATTAGTCAATGAGACTATTTACAATTTTTTCCTTAATAAATTATGGGTTAGACAGTTTATGCTTATCATTTAATTTTATCTGCTTATCTTTATATAACTGATTAAATATTATATCAACATTTCCCAGATCAAATGAAAACATCGTATATTTTCTAACAAGTGTCATAATCTTCCCAAAGCTCTGTTCGGCCACCTTAGGAAGATTTATTAATTTTTTTTAGGTAAAATGTGTGGTTAAAAAGTGGATTGAAAAATGTGTATGGTTAAAAAGTGATTTGAAAAATTGTGTCATTTATAGCATCACTTCTTAATCCCTTCAAGTTTTTAAGTTGTTGTTTGATGCTCATTATTCAAAAATTCATTGTCAACTATGATAAAATAATTTACACCTAAATCCGAAAAATCTTCCTACTTTCAATCAACATTTTCCGAAATGTATAAAATGCATTTTTTTTAGTATTAAAATGTCATACATGCACTACAAGAAAAATGAGCAAAAAAGACAAAAAATTAGAGACGACGCGAAAAGTCGTCTATAGACGACTTTTTAAGTTGTCTCTATTAGTTGTCAACCAATAGTCGTCTCAATTCTTTTTTTAATTTTTTTTATTCTTTTTTTTTAAATTTCGCTATTTTTTTGTTGACCTTTTTAATTATTTACATTTATATAATTAATATTAAAGTTAATTTGTTAAGAAAATATTATGAAGTTAACTAATATATATTATTTAAAACAAAATTTAACACAAGAATTCAATTACCTTAGTGGTTGGGACATCACCACCCAACACTTAGGTCCTGAGTTTGAATCATTGTCATGCACAATTATCATATAAATTAAAGAAAATTCTCGGGTCGACGGTTCGGATCAAGATTTGGGTCGAGTTAAAAAGGGATTGAATCGGGTCAAAATAAATAAATAAAAAATTAATTAAATACTGTCACAAATAGAGACGACAATGTCGTCTCAATTGTCCCGGAGGAAATAGAGACGACAGAGTCGTCTCTAATTATCTTCAGCCACGGACCTACAGAAACGACTTTATCGTCTCTAATAACCAATAGAGACGACTTTAGATCCTTTAAAGACGAATTTTGTCGTCTCTGTTGGGCCAAATTCTTGTAGTGATGGCCTTTGTCTTTGGTACTAGAAGATTGTGTAGTTTGTTTAGTTCGCTCCGACCAAGGCTGAGTCTCATTGGTAACAGGAGGGAGGTGCAACTTACTAGACAACATATCTAAACTAAAAAAATTAAAAAAATTATGCAATAAGGTGTGTTCGATACAAGTCGGAAAATGAATAGCGAAATATTCTCCAATTCCTTGTAAATCAACTCCCTCATGGGAATTATTTTTTCAAGAAATTTGGCTTAATACATGCATCAAATGATTGTTTATTGAAAATATTTTCATGGAAAATATTTGTATCAAACATACAAGTTCAAAAATAATTTTCTTGATTTGATATTTTCCATGGAAAATATTTCCTAATCAATAAATTTCTATTAAGTGCTTGTTTGACTCCCTTTAAATTCTTATGCAAATTTTTCAACCACACATTCGCACAATAAAATATTATGCACACAAATTCAAAATTATTTCTTACTCTTTAATCACATATTCTCAAAAAAAATACTATTCAAAAAGTTAATTTCTCAAAAGTGTTGTTCTTGAAAGAGAAAAAAGTTCAACCAACAAAAGAGTGGACAAGCGCATTATTGATGAGTATTAGATAAAATATTAACATTTGTCGACATATTTTTTTTTAGCATTTTACAATGTAATATACCAAATGTATGGACCTATTTTATTTCTTGATACGCATATACATGATGTGATTTAGGGTTTCGAATTTGTTATCAGTAAGAGCCGTCGAAACACGATCACTTGTGCTCTCGTATGTTTCATATAGTGAGTTTCTTTTTCTCCATAGTGAATTTTCTTCTAGTTCTATGATTTTCATGAAAAACTAAACATATGTGTGCTTTATTTTCATTACTATTTATATTAATATCATAACACTATTCATTTTATAAAAAAAGGATGGAGAAATTCATTAGTACAATAAGGATACTAAATTTGCATTGTAAAGAATGTGTTTGATTTTTCTACTAATTTCTCCTAAAACAAATTGCATTTTTCAAATAAAAATTAACAAGAAAATTGCACAAGAACAATGCAACTTGTAAGTACTATTTACAAATCGTAGTCTATGTGGCATTGATTGAGGTCATCTTCACATTCTTCAATAAAAGGTGTAACCAACACCTTGAGGGTCCCAACCAATCCTATCATGAGCCATTGGTTGAGGATGTTAATAGCAAGTTATGCCTCCCAGAGTCAGGGTATAGGACTTGATGGTAAGCCCAAAGTTTAGGTAACTCCCGCTAATGAAAAGACACAAATCCAATATTTCAGGATTCGAACCCTGCACACCGCTTCGCTGAGTCTTACCAGCCCTCCCCTTTTAATTTGAGGAAGGTGTGTGCGGAAGTGTAAATAATAAATTATTTGATTGATTGTTTGTCAATTAATGTATGAATCAAGACATGTGATCTACTACTTGGCGAAATATGTAAACAAAATAAATTTAAAGAGCATTCAAAATTAAACCTTCTTGATGTAAGTTGTTGGTTGCTGCTTCCTACGTTTCTTTTTTGATCCCACGCCTCACTATGTTGAATCCCTTGGCTATGTTTCCCTTGCGGCCACTTGCCTAGCGGTACTCCAGTTGCCTGAATTCTTAATAGATCCGTACGTATTTGAACAAAGTAAGAAAAGTGAAGAAAATATTGAACTTTTATTGAAAACAGAAGGTTTAAGAGAAAAACTCTTAAATTTATTTAATTACATATTTTTGATCCAAGTGTGGATTACTGTCTTGAAGGTATTTAGCCTTGATACATTTTGCAGAGTAAATTCAAACAGAAATTTGAAGCGAAAAATTTCCTCCTCTTTACCACTGGAAGATGTGCTCTGGGGGGCGATTGCTATTTTTTGAAGCGAAAAATTTCCTCATCTTTATTTCCTCCTCTCATACATATAGTTCCCAAGCTTATTCATATTTTTAGATAATGACAAAAAAAATAATAAATAAAAAGATCTTACTCATTCATAGTGTTTATATGTCACACGATATCACGTGTTTTAAATCCGGATCTGAGTGCATTATCTCATTAATCTCTTGGAATTTTAGCATTTCATTGACAATTATTATTTATAAATTTTATTTATAAACGATCAAGTAGCAATATTTTATTGAATTTTTTTAATAAAAATAATTTCGATTGATAAAATATTCTAGTTAGCATTTATTTGCTTTTAAAAAAAAATCGGCCAATAAAATATATCACGTCGTTATTTATAAATAATATTTATAACCAGAAATTTGCAAATGGATTGCCAAACACACCATAATCTCAAAAAAGATATAGTATTAGACAACTCTAGTCTAGCCATACACATTCTCAAAATCGATAATTTTGTTCTTCTTGGGATATCCTAAATTATTATTATTTTTTTTAATTTATATTAATACTTTATTTCTTAAAAACATAAAGTTTCCACTTTCTAATTATGTGTAATTCTATTCATGCTTCAATCATTTACTCTCCGTTTCGTAAAATTTATTTATAAATTTTGTTTATTAATAATCACGTGACAAAATTTTATTGGACAATTTTTTAATGTCAATAATTTTAACTAGTAAAAGATTTTCGTCCAGCATTTTTATTTTTCAAAAAATTAAACTAACAAAATATTGACACGTCACTAATTATAAACAACTATTTATAAACGATTTACAAGACATCGACTTATAATTAATAGGCTCAAAGACATATTGGATGCAATATTTCAAATGAACAATGAGCAATTGATGGAGGGTGTCCGGGATGAAGGTGTCTTTTTTTTTTTTTTTTTTAAACACATAAAAAAAAAAAAAATCCTTACACATTTAATGGGAGATTTATTGAATTAGCCATACAAAATATGTAACTTTCCAAAATGATCACCTTTTGTAATTGTATATATTACCCTTAATAAAGTTGGTTATTTACTTTGCAAGATATCTCCCTGAATTTAATTTGGTTGATTTAATTAAATACTTCTTATTATATTCATATTTTTTAATCTTTTAAGTTCTTCTAAAAATGTTCTATATTGTGATAATTTCTCAAAAGATTTAGGATGTTCTTTTTTAGTTATATATCATAATGTTATTCCGTCTGAAACTTCATCTTCTATATCTTTGTATTCTACTATAATTTTACGAACTGTATTTATATTTTTTTTTGTTTCAACATAATTAAATTCTATTCTATTTAGGATAGCATAGTCAATGTCTTCGTATATTTCTTTCAGTTTAGATTGTCCAACAAAATGTATGTTTTTAGATTTTTCAACAATAACTAACAAAAATGAAATTTCATTGTTTTCTAAATGTAGTTTATGGTCACAGTTATTAGAATTGATGCTTGTGAAGTATCCATAGATTATCGGGTTAGTAAATTATTATACAAAATTTTCTGGTATAAGTCTATTATTTGATCTAGTAAAATACAATAATCTGCAATATATCATTCGTATTTTTCTAAAAGTTTATTATATTCTTCAGAAAATATGTTTTCATTTTCCATTTGATATTTAATATCTTCCATTTTATCTTTCAGTTTTTCTAAAAGGTTATCTAGTCATTCTATTGTATATCCTGACATTAGGTTTGAATTGTATTTGTCATTATTTTATTTTCTAGATCTATTTTAAACTGTAATATATCAGAATAATCTATAATGTATTGATCATGATTTTCTGAAAGTATATAATATTGTTCAGATGATTCATCCATATCTATTAATTGAGATATAATCTTATCTATTTTTTTCATTATTTTCTCTAACAAATTATCTAATCCTTCAATAGTATATCCAGGCATTATAAACACAAAGATAAATAATTTATAAAGTTTCAAGTAATTTTTCAAATTCTATTAGTGTTTTGGGAATTGATAATAACTATATCAGTCATGAAATTTATGCTTGGTTCAAATGGTATATTATATTTTGAAATATTTTTTTTTCTAATTTATCAATTATATCTTGTATTACTATAGATCTTACAGTACTTTTAACAAAATTTTCTGTCAAATTTTCTTTAAAACTTTTTAATATTTCTTGTAATGCATAAAGTTGCTCTCGGTATCCTATTTTATCAATTTCATTTCCATATTCAATTGTTTTTTTATTTTTAATATTTTTCTTAACTTTATATGGACCTCTCTTATATGTAGGTTTTCTTATGATGTAATTTTCTTTATTCATGATGTTAAAATTTTCTAAAACTGGTAAAGAATTATTCATCTCTTCCATCACTGTCAAAATCTATTATAGGATCATAATCATTATCACTACTAAACATATATCCTAAATATAATTCATTATTTATTTTAGTATTATCACTATCAAGCCAAAAGTAAATTATTAATTTTGTAATTTCTATTCCTAATAATTCTTTTAATTTAGGAAAAACAACTAACAAACATGGCATATAAACATGATATAACTTTTTTATTTCATTATTGAATCTAGTAAACTGTTTATGCATGATATTCATCCTTATAAGGACTGTTTTGATAATTAAATTTATCAATTCTGAATTATGTCATGTTAAAAGCTCTTCTTCCTCCTAATTCCGTAGAGATAAATATATTAAGAATAGTAACATCTTTTCTTGTTCTCAGTACCTTTGTATTTTTCTTCTATTATTAGTGACCTTCAGGCTCATAGGTTTCTGCTCCACACCCTTCAATGGCCTCCTGTCTTCACGGATTATTAGTTAAACCTGGATATATGCCTTCACTGTATATCATTTTAGATGAAAAATATTTTAGGACAGAGTGTAGGGAGTTTTCTTAATAATATATCTTCTTTTTGAAAATAGGATTTAGAAGACAAGAATTTAGAAACTCATCATAATTTGATAAGTAAATTGGGATTTTATTGATAATATAAAGATTGACACAAGATCTGTAACACCCCAATTTTTAAATGCTTAAAACTAGGCGTGTTAACTTCCATTCACATTAAATGCAGAAATAATTGTTTAAAATATTTAAACTTTTCATTTTTTGTTATAAAATTTTACAAAAATTTCGGCAGAGACTCCTCTATAACTTGGACATATCCAACCTGTAGAGGAACATCACACCTACAATACAAATGCAATTCTCAACTCATTCAAACATCCAACATTCAACATTCAACTCCAATTCTACATCAAACTCCCACGTCACCACACTATTTCAAATTCAATCCCCAAACTCCTCAACACAACATTTTATATCAATAAGCTACAATTAAGTGAAATAAGTGGTAATAGAACCAATATTAAAAATGCCATAACTCATTTAAACTAATTTCAACCGACAATTATTAAAATAAATGAATTAAGAAATAATTACTTAGAACTTAATTAAGTTCTAATTTAACTTTATTTTCAAGAATTGAAAGCAGGTATAGCCTGAGTCTGCCACCAAATGCTCTCCTCGTCTCATCTAACTTTCATCACTTGAAATATTGGGGAGGGAATGGGGTGAGCTAAAGCTCAGTAAGTAAACTTTATGCATGAATGAATACTTATGACATGAATGCTTTAAACTTTGAAATATGTATCCCCATTCACTTTAACCTTTCAAAACTTTCAAACATTTCGAACTTTCACTTAACATTTCAAAACTTTCACTTCATTTCCATCATGAGCTCACTTGGTGTATCTTCTATTCAATCAGATAACAGTGGGCAATTCTTATTTGGAACCAGATTCACATTCACATTTCCACCGCAAAGCGGCTCATTCACTTTAGTCCACCACAAAGCAGCTCATTCACTTCATTCCACCACAATGCGGCTCATTACATTTGGGTACGCCGGTCCCCCACGCCCTATTTCCCACTCGCATCTTTCATGAACTAGAAGTACACCCATTCTTTCTTAAAAACTTGGGATACATAACTTTTGAACAAACTTGCACATTGACACATTTCTTTCATTTAAAAATATTTCACTTCCCAATTTCGATGCCAATGCATGCTTGATGATGCAATGACATGATAATGTGCATGTTTGAACATTCTTCATAATAACATATACTTTCATAAAGTAAATGAAATTCACCAAAGCAAATAAGTTGCAAACAGTCATTTCCACATTCCACATTTACATTTAACTTCTATGAAAATAGGGGAAGTTTACTTACCTGACGTCCTTAGCATTTACCGTTATTTGGATTTGCAAGTGGAGGAACATCGGCTGCCCGTGACGTTAATGTACCAAAATCCTAGTTGTACCCATTCATTTAATAAAATATACTTTTAGTTCAAAATCACATTTTAAACTCTAAGCAAGGTTAACACTTCTATTTCATTCACAATTTAATCCCAACGTGACCTTACGCTAGGTCCAACACACAACACCATATTCGAAATAAGATGTCAATTTCAATGTGCTTTAGAAAGCTTTTCTTATCTATTAATTCAAACTCAAATTAAGAATTATAGAACTTAACTTTTACCAGATTATTCAATTAATATTCTAAATATTAATAAATTTGAAAATCTAAAATTAACTCAACATTCAAAAATTTCAATGAACTAACTGAAATTACAACCCTAACCGTTCGGAAATCCGAAATTCTCAATTTACCCAAACTAGTAGAAACTCAATTAAAACGAACTCAAAATTTAAACAAAGTATTTTTCAAAAATTCTAAATCTGAAAATTATCATTATAATTCAAACTTTAACCAAATAATTAACAAAACTATAATTTTATCTCTTAAATTTCAAATTCAAATAATTACATCAAACTTAAACCAAAATCCACAAAATTTAACATGACTTTACAAAAATCGTTTAATTAGAATTGTAACTATTCCTAATCTGCAAATTCTCAAAAATGACAGTAAGCACTTCAATTGAATTAACTAATTCATAATTTTTTTTTTTAAATCTGAAATTAATCCACATAAGTAATAACTTTGAAATTTGTAATTAATTTGTAAATAAATTCCTAAATCCAAATTTCACATTATAACTCAAACATTACCAAACAATTAACTAATTTCATAATCCCATCAAATCTGAATTCTGAAATAAACTATACATATAAGTTATAATACTAAATTCCTATATTTCGAAGTCTAAAATTGTTACACACATTTACAGTTCACAATTTTCATAAATTGGAAAGTCTAAAATTTATGTATATGTATAATATCAATATATACATACATATATATAAATTTTAGATTCAAGTAAGCTAACTAAATTGAAGTCTGAACACACACAAGTTTCAATTTGAAAATAACCATTGTAAATCGGCATTTAAACCAAACAGTTAACTAATTTCTTGAATTAAAATTTTCGAAATCTGCACATTAATTTTCATATATATATATATATAGCCCCAAAAACTGAAATTAACAATTAAATTCAAATCTAAACTTAAACCTAAGGTATGAAGTATACAAGCATATACATATTATGTGCTGAACAGTGTGTGTGTGTGTGTGTGTGTGTGTGTCGCGATTTCGGGTGTGCAAATCGCGTGCAACTGTGTGACCGTGTGTTCGGGTGTGCGTGTGTGGTTTGCAGGGGAAAGAGGGTAGGGGGAGGGATGGGCTTACCGGTCTTGGTGGTTGACGTGGGTGGCGCCGGGGACGTGTGGTTCCATTTGACGTCGGGGGAAGGGTTGAGGGAGTGAACCGAGAGTTAGCGTGAGAGAGGGCATCGCGAAGAGAGAGAGAGAGACCGGATGGAGAGAGAGAGAGAGACCGTGAGGGAGTTGAGATAGAGAGAGCGTCGGGTGGGAGGGTGAGAATGAGGGTTAGGTTAGATTTTAAGTGTAATCTTTAGGGAATTTGCAATTTAGTCCCTCATTCTCCCTAAGTTTCAAAATTAAGTACACATCTATCATAAATTTACAAAATACCCTAAAATTTACCACTTATAATAATTTGACAAAAAATAGGAATTGGAAAGCTTAGGAAATAGAACAATTATTCACATAAATTGCACGTAAATGAATTTATAATTTTCTAATTGGTAAATTGAGCGAGACGGCGTCCAAGTCCTTCCACTGCAAAATAATTCAACTTATTATCAATAATAGTTGCCAAATAAATTATTCATCATATATTCAAGAAAGCACGTAAAACGAAAAGTGGTATTACAAGATCGGTATGAGAATTTTTCAAAGAAAGAAGATTTTTTGGCTTTCAACACAAACTGAGTGTTCAAGTGAGTTCTGCCTTTCAACTAGCCCCGGAGGCCTCTATTTATAATGTGACATTGGATACAATTACATAATTTCTTACATCATTGATCTAATAATTTTACAGTTTTTCATTACATAAGGACACACCTGTCCTCCCTTACATTATAGGGACACCTATACCTCTATTATTTTCAGTCTTCACATGGCCCCTACATTGTGCTGTCTTGTTTCATTAAAGCAGATTTATCAAGTAGATTTCACCTGTCCATCAATTTTGTTGGCATGTGGGGAAATTTCTGGCTATACACGCCTCTTGTAAGGTAGCAAAGCTTCCATGAATTTGACGAGTGTCAAACTTGTTGATGTATTCTTTCAAAATTGTTGACTTTTCTTTTCCTCCATTAGTGAGGAGGGTACATCCATTACACTGGCATATGCATTTGAATTTTTTGTCATACAAGTTTTTGGCAATGTTGTAGAGAACCTTAATTCCCAACACCCTTCGAGATCTAAACTATGATCTTGTAACATTTGGTACTGGCTTGGTATTTTTTCCAACTTCAATTTGAAAATTTCGAGCAACATACCCAATCGTGATAATATGCTCAGCAGGATAATATATCCTTCCATCAATTTCAGGACTGATCGAATAAAATTTTAAATATATGGAATAAAATTTTAAACATATAGGCTTCCTTGGGCAAAGTTTGAAATTTCTCCTTTTAGTAAATCATCAAATATTTCAATTTCTTTCAAATCTTTCCCTGGGTAGACAAGATCCAAAAATCCATAATCTGGTGCCATTTTTGTCATAACGGGATCTCCTTCCTGAGTAACGATCAATTGTAGGTATACATGATTTTTCAGATGAAATGTAATAACAATCACATTCTTGGAGTTCATATATAACTTTGACAATAGTTTTATATTTGTCTTCTTTTGGTAAAAAATGGAAATCATCTTCTTCCTCAGCACGAATTTTGATTACCCTTGTATGTTCGTCTTTGATTGTCACTTTTCGAGGACTGGCTTCATTTATGGTTACTTTCTTTGGACTTGGTTCATCTCTTTTAATCGTTGGTCCATCACTGCTTCCATAAGATGTACATGTTTCTATTTTTGATATAACCTGTTTGGTATAGTAATGGCAATGGGTCGGGTTCGGGGCGGGTCGGGAACACCCCACCCCGAACCCGAAATCACATTATCCCGCCCCGCCCACCGACTGTTCGCGGGTTGGGGCAGGGTGACCTACCCACCCCCGCTGACTCGTTGGAAAATCTACCCTCAAAGTATAAAGGGGTCAAGTTATAGCCTAACAATAATCTAGGGTCATTCTTCCTAGGGATTTTATTGGTATCGTAATATTTGCTAAATTCGAAACTTAAACTATGATTTCAATTATGTTAAAACGAATTTGGAGAGAATATAATTAAATTGCAATGAAAGGGAATTCGAGCGGAGTTATTCTTTCGCTATCAATTGGGCTTTCCAAATAAGATTAGCGTGAATTTTCTTGATATCGATAAGATTTAAATACATTAGTAAGAAAATTAATCAACTTATTTTATGGCATTTAGTCGAGCATGTTGTGTGCATATTTAATACATACCACATCAACGACATTCATCCATGTAAAATAATTTGAAAACTTAAAACAATTTATAAACTCTTATCAATAACAACAATTCACCCATAAGAAATTAAAACACACCCATTGAAGCTAAGAATAACTCCCCTCAAATATAACTTAGCGGAACATAATTGAATTAACCAAAATAAAATTCAACCAAACAAATATCATTACTAGAAAACGAAATTCAAGTTTGAAAATGAAAATTTAATAACTAAAAATATCTAAAAACAAACTAATATCAATAATCTAAATTTATTGAAACTAACAATTGAACAATAAAGAAAATCTAAGCAAGATAGCATAAAAATAGAACAAAACACCCAAAATTGAGGCTGCTGTTGGCAAGAGACTGGTTAAGCTGCTGCGTGAGATTAGAGAAGAAGATGCTGCTGGCCGAGTGCCGTAGTTGCTGGAATGAGAGTTGAGGTTGGTGCTGGAGTGAAGTGCTGGCCGCGGCTGCAAGTGTTTTGTGCGTGCTAAAGGTGAGGGAGAGGGGTTGGCTCGCGGCTGTGTGGAAGGTGAGAGCTGAGTATATAGGTGCTGCTGCTTCCTAGTAGCCGTTCTGGTTCTGAAGGGGGAAGAGGTTTTTTTTGGGCTGGTGAAGTTTGCGGGCTGGTGAGTAGAGGTTGGGAGGCTGGTTTCAGTGGTTAGAGGATTGAGTGGCTGCTGTTGGTGAGAAACGAGAGAGATGGAGATGCTGTTGAAGGTGAGTGGCGGCTGGAGGGAAGGCAGGAAGTGCCGCTGGTGATGGAAAAAGAAGTGTTTGCGGCTGGTTTTTCTGTTGGTCAGAAGAAGAGGTTGCGGCTGGTTGTTGATGGAGGACAGAGGATGGAGAGAGACGTGAGGGAGAGCTGATGTCTGGCAGCTGAATTGTAGAGTTGTGAAGCGGCTGGTGGTTGAAGGTGAAGGAGAGAGAGACGTGAGGGAGAGGTTATGGGAGAAGATGGCTCCTGCAGCTGGTGAGTGGAGAGAAGACAGACAGAGGATGCGTGAGAGAGAGAAGGCTGGAAGTCTGGATGGCTGAGTGGTATGTAGGTTTAGTGAGGGAATGAAGTGGGCTGGAGAGTGATTTTTTTTTTTTGGGCTTTTTTAGGTTAATCAAGCTAAGGGTTTTTGAGATAAAATTGTCCAAAATGTACATGCAATTAAATAAATGGAATTATTAGTAAATAAAATCAATTTAGAGTTTAACAAATAAAATTGAATCTTTAATAAATTTTACTCTAAATGACAAAATTTATATCCCAAGAATGTATTTTTTTCATTTATTTATTTCTTTAAAATAAGTAAAATTGAACAATAATCACCCGCCAATGACACGAAAATATAATTTTTTTTTTTCAAATTTGGTAATGAAATTTTAGGCGAAAAAATTAGGCGTCGAATTAGTTAGAGTTTTAAACTTTGAATTTTAAAGATAATATGTATATATTTGAAGGAAAAAAATCAATAAACAACATAATGGTATAGTGGTTGTGTATTCTCATACCCCTAAATCCCAACATTGTTCAATTCTTCTGGAACTCGTTAATTTTTTTTTTAGTTTCTCATTCCAAAAAAAAAAAAAATCGGGTCGCAGGGCGGAAAACCATCCCCGAACCCGCCCCGCAGACCCGATGAGGCAGGTAATTTTCGGGGAGGGCTATTTCGGGTCCTCTGAGTTTCGGGTCTTTCGTGTTTTTTTGCCATCCCTAGTTTGGTATCACCCTATTTGGTAATTAACGATTCAAACTAAGATTCAATCTTAATTATGTTATCGCTCAATTCTTTTGTATAATTGTAATGAAATTTTGAGATTTCCATCAATTGCTTGAAACTTTCCAGAGAGTTTCTGCTAATTGCTCAATTCCAAGTTTTATATCTTCAACTTCCTCTGTGAGGAAGTTCATTCGCTGTTTGGCGTCTATTAAGGATTTTTTGATATTATCCATCTGCAAATTCAATATTCCTGCTTAAAAAATCTGCAAGATAATTATTGACACATTTAATATGAACTATATCAAAATTATAAAATGCCAAATATGCTTGCCATCTATGGACCCTTCTATATTGAGGCTCTGGTGACAACTTATTTTTTACTAAGACTACAACTTGAGAATTATCAGTTTCAACAATGAATTTTTTGGATAATAAAAATAATGAAATTTTTTTTATTCCTCTGATAATTGCTAATAAATCTTTCTCATAAGTAGTATAATTTATTTCTGCTTGATTAAACGTTCCACTAGAATATCTGTAAATTTCATTAAGATATGTTTTTAATATTGCTGCCTAATATTTATAGAGACATCGGTATTAACTATTAGATTATCTTTTTCATCTAGTAATCTTAATTTTGGTAAATTTTTACTTTCTTCATTTAGTGATTTGACAATTTCTGTATGCTCATTACTCCATACTTTAGTATTTGTTTTTCTAAGTAAAATCTAAATTTTATGTCTCTTTTTTGAAAGATTTTCAATAAATTATTCTGCATAATTTAAACATCCAAAAAAAATTTGTATTTGTTCTTTAGATTCTAATTTATTTGAAAAAATTTCTATCTTTTTAGATATACTAGTGGTGCCCGTGCGTTGCACGGATGCGATAAGAGCTGTATATATAATATCGTATAAATTTTATTGTGTTGTATCTTGACTCCACATTCAAGAGAGAGTTTTAGTTATTGACGTATATTTTGCCTATATAATAATTGATCGTAGAAACTATCAGAAAAAATATCATTCCAAAATAATTGGTAGTAGAAAGGGTAAACAGCACAAATAGTCCCTAACCTTTAGGTTTCTTGCAAAAATGGTCCCCAACGTTTAGATTTTTGCATTTATACCCTCATAATCACCAAACGTTGCGAAAATGGTCCATATCGGTAGATTCCGTTAGTTTTTACTGTTAAAAACGTGTAAATAGTACAAATGGTCCCTAACTTTTGAATTTTTTACGATAATAGTCCCTAACATATTAATGTCACGTTTGGCATTTTTAATTTGTAACCTACAAATGTTTGGCGTATTTAGCCCCTAACATATTAATGTCCTATACGTTTGACATATTTAGTCCCTAACATATTAAGTCCTTATTTGAGACCAATTATTTCAAATAATATGGTTTGCAATCGTAATTTTTTGAAGAATTTGTTGTTAAAAAAAATTGAATTTATTTGTAAATTATTTTAGTGATAGAATGTGCGGTTAAAAAAGAGTTTTAAAAATTTGAATTTATTCTGGATTTCTAAAATGCACAATAAAATATTTAACAAAAATTCACCGCTTCAACCTATTGAAAAAAAAATGAATCCATGGAATATAAACAAACAAATACATTGGACATTATTTTAGGAATTTAATAAAAAATATATTTTTATCAATTCTATTTTCGATTTTGAGAACTGATCAATATTGATTTTGGAAATTTCATTTTTTTTCAAAACCCATTTTCTTCCACACATTCTATTAATATATATATATTTTTTAATTTATGCATAAATTAAAAAAAAATCTTACGTTTTAACCAAAATTCTTCAAACTTACTTTTCAAATCGATCGATTCTCATCATCGAAAATCGAAATTGAAAGTGTATAGTAAAAAATATTTAACAAAAAACTTACCGTATTAACACTTCAACCTATTGATAAAAAAATAATAAATTAATGGAATATAAATAAACAAATACATTGGACATCATTTTAGGAATTGAATAACAAATATGTTTTTATCAGTTCTACTTTCGATTTTCGATTTTGAGAATCGATCGATTTGAAAAGTAAGTTTGGAGAATTTTGGTTAAAACGTAAGATTTTTTTTTTAATTTATGCATAAATTTAAAAATATATATATTAACAGAACGTGTGGAAGAAAATGAGTTTTGAAAAAAAAATGAAATTTGAAAATCGATATTGATCAGTTCTCAAAATCGAAAATAGAATTGATAAAAACATATTTTTTATTCAATTCCTAAAATAATGTCCAATGTATTTGTTTGTTTATGTTCCATAAATTTATTATTTTTTTTCCAATAGGTTGAAGCGGTCAATTTTTGTTAAATATTTTATTGTGCATTTTAGAAATCCAAAATAAATTTTGTTTTTTAAAACTTGTTTTTAACCGCACATTCTATCAATAAAATAATTTACAAATAAATTCAATTTTTTTAACAACAAATTCTTCAAAAAATTGCGATTACAAACCATATTATTTGAAATAATTGGTCTCAAATATGGGCTTAATATGTTAGAGACTAAATATGCCAAACGTATAAGGGCTTAATATGTTAGCAACTAAATACGTCAAACGTTTAGAGGTTACAAACTAAAAATGTCAAACATGACCTTAATATGTTAGAGACTATTATCGTAAAAAACTCAAATGTTATGAACCATTGTGCTATTTACACGTTTTTAACGGTAAAAATTAACGAAATCTAACGATAAGGACCATTTTCGCAACGTTTGGTGATTCTGAGGGTATAAATGTCAAAATCTAAACGTTGAGGACCATTTCCGCAAGAAACCTAAATGTTGGAGACTATTTGTGCTGTTTACCCTTGTAGAAACTATTAGAAAAAAATATATTCCTAAATGACCATTTGTAGTCGACCTTTGTTCACCCTTCTAAGAGGGAAAATGCATATAAACAGTTTACAAACAAATACATCAAACTAAAAGTACATTGGAGGCTTATCTATAGATTAACTAAAATAAAAAATAAAAAAAAATTGACGTCAACCGTAAGAATAGTAAATGAACACTAAAGAGGATTTGCCTATTTTCCAAAATGACCATATGTAATTTGTAGTCGACCATTGTTCACCCTTTTAAGAGGGAAAATGCAAATTAATAGGTTACAAACAACTACAGCAAACTAAAAGTACATCGACGACTTATCTATAGATTAACTGAATTTTAAAAAAAAATGACGCCAGTCTTATGAATAGTAAATAAATAGTAAAGAGGTTTTGCCTCTTTTATACAAGTTATTAATTATTATTATATTATAAGTTATAATTATAAAGTTATATTATAGGAGAATTTTTAAAATAAAAATTAAAAAGCCTCTTTGATATAAGTTAAGTTAAGTTAAATTATTATTAAGTTATATATTATAAGAGAATTTAAAAAAATGACGTCATTAGTAAATTAACATTAAAGAGGCTTTGCCTCTTTTATATAAGTTAGTTAAAGTTAAGTTATTATTAAGTTATATTATAGGAGAATTTTAAAAAATAAAAATAAAAAAGCCTCTTTTATATAAGTTACATTAAGTTATTGTTAAGTTATATTATAGGAGAATTTTTAAAAAAATGATGTCAGCCTTTTTCATATAAGTTAAGTTATTATGAAGTTATATTATAGGAGAATTTTTAAAAATAATAAATAAAAAAACTTAAGAGAAGTTAAAAAAAATTATATAAGTTAAGTTATTATGAAGTTATGTTATAGGAGAATTTTAAAAAAAAAAATTAAAAAAAGAATCTTAATTTTTTTTCTTTAAAAAATGACATCATTAAAAAGAAACATGACATAAGACTTATGAATAGTAAATAAATAGTAAAGAGGCTTTGCCTCTTTTATATAAGTTAGGATGGGTTTGTAATTTTATTCCTCTTTTATCTATTGATAATCAAAGAAAATCAATTTCTTATTTTTCTATTATAGCTTTATTTTTTCAAAGAACAATTCATTATTTTTTGCATTCATTTATAAATTTTATCAAATGACTTCTATGATCTTCTCTATTATTCGAACATATAAATATATCATCAACATAGACAATTAAGAATTCATTAAATTCTCTAAATATATTATTCGTTCTTCTTTGATATATTTGTGGCGCATTTTTTAAACAAAATGGCATAACCGTTCATTCATATTTACTTTGGGGTGTACTAAATGCTGTATATTGAATACTATCTTCTTCAATTTTTACTTGCCAAAATCCTGATTTACAATCAAATTTAGAATAATTTTGCTTTCTTTTTACAAGATTTATTAATACCTCTTTATTTGGTAAAAAGTATCCATCAATTTTAGTATATTTGTTTAATTCTTTATAATTTATCATCATTCTAACTTTTCCTCTTTTTTGTTCGAAATGTTTCATGACCATAAAAGTTGGACTACTATGGAGTCCATTACTAGGTCTAATTAATTTTTGGTTGAGTAATTCTTTTATTTGAGTTTTAAATTCCTGTATATCTTGTATGGTATACATCATTGGTCTAACTCTTATAATAACATTTTCTGTTAATTATATTTTAGATTTTGGATGATGTGGCTTCCAAAATAATAATGGATTCTCTCCACAAATTTTTTCTAATTGATCAATGATTTTTTCCATACTTGTTTGTATGTTCGTTTTTAAGATTTTTTTATACATTATTCTTTTATTTTTTATTTCATTTTGTGTAATTGGTTTTTTGTTCCATTTATCACCACGCTGTGTTGGTTGAACCCTGTAAGGTCTAAATTCTCTTGGTATTTTTAGTAAATGTCCACAAGGTGTTTGTAACATGATCATGTAATTATTTTGTTTATAATATTGAAATTGTTGTATAAAGTCATTTCCTAGTAATATATCACATTCTAATTTGTTGTAATTATATATTTTATTTACAACTATTTGTTTACTTCCAAGTATTATATCAATTTTATCAACACTGTTAATTATCTGAGTACTTTCTCCTGTTACTCCTGTAATTTTTATCTTTCCATTAATATTCCATGATTTTGTTAAGAAATTTTTGAATATTGTTATATCACTTCCTGTGTCAATTAATGCACATGTTGTTATATTCGTATCAACAATAGTAACTTGAATATAAATAGCTAATGAAAAACTTATTTGGTTATTCATTTATTCAGCATTTCTACATAGTATAGTTTGACCATATAGCTTCAAACAAGAATAAATGACTAATATTTCATAGAACCGATCCGTATAGATATATAATCCTTCACGTTTTATACTATAATCTTTTAGTCCATCCAGGAAGCTCATTCCTAATAACACATGAGGATTTACCATACTGTTATCTACATGACATGGTACTAAGTTATTCATTCCTCCTATTTTTATTGGTACTTTAACTTTAAGTTCAGTTATATGTATTTGTCCATCAAAATTTATATATCTATACGGATCGGTTCTATGAAATATTAGTCATTTATTCTTGTTTGAAGCTATATGACATTCACTAGCTCCCATGTCAATTAATATATTTGATCATTTTATATGTTCTTTTCCATTGAAATATTCACCTTCTATTTTCATATTTCCGGCATTTCTATGAAGTTTTATTTCACTTTCATTACTAGTTTCTCCTAATTGTTTTCTATTGGGTAAATTTGTTGATCTTCTAATTTATCTGTCATCTTCAAATGTTATGTTATTATTAGAAGGCCTGGGCATTTTAACCGGAATCGAATCTCCCGAATCGAAACCAATCCGAAATCGGAGGTTCTAGTCCGGTTCCAAAAAATATATATTAGGAACCGGAACCGAAAATAGAAAATCAGGTTCAGGTAGGTTCTTGATTCTTGAAATAGAATTATGAGTACCCGAATGGAACCAATTTTTATATATATATATATATATATATATATATATATATATATATATATATATATATATATTTTTAAAATTTATACACTAAACAAAAAAATATATAACTTAAAAATATAATTTAAGCAGTAATTTTTCTAAAACTCTAGAATATAAAACTAAAAAATCAAGACTTGCTCATACTCTTTTACCTCTAATCTCACATTAGTTGTTGCATTTCATGGGTTAGTTTAATAATATTTGCAATTTGAGCTTTCTATTAAACAAAAGTTCAAGATTGGGTTGTAATTTAAGTTGATGAATTAAAGTTTCCATGTTTTTTACAATTCGGACTTTTATTTTCATGTATTGTTTACAAACTTAAGTGATTTTTTAATTTTTTTTTATAATGCGTTACAATTAAATTTGATATATTCATAATTTGGATTGTAGTGTACCTTTTTTGTTATCTCGAGCTCATTGTTCTCTGTTTCAAATATAATTAGTCTTCACCATTGAGTCAAGTAATTGAATTTCTTAACTGAATTTTCCCCCTTGCACAAATATTGTCGAATAGTAATGTGTTTGGTATACGTATCGAAAAGGCTTATATGAAAATATTTATTTAATATGTATATAAAGAAAATATTATGGGTATAACCGAACCCTAATCGGAACCGAAGGTTAGGGTTTAAGTTTGGTTTCAATGATTACAAGGACTCGAATGGTTCTAATTTTGAAATAACCGAAGTATAATGGGTGGTTCCGGGTATTGAAATACCCGGACCGACCCACCCGACGCCCATACCTAATTATTAGGGTATTCTTTTTCTCTTAACTCTATAATTTCTGGTTTATTTTTTTTTTATAGTAAGTTCATGTTTCTTGGGACTAAACTTATTTATTTATCTGGTTCCATAGTTTTACCAAAAATCTTTTCATTCTTTGTGAATTTCAATAAATGTTTCCATAATTAGAATTAGTAAATGTGTATAATGCCCTATATTCTATAGTCATAATTTTATCTCCTGATTCCATTATATTATCTTTATGTAATTTAAAATGTAGTCCTAAAATTTATTAAAATTTCTGTCTTTCAATGATATACAATATTTTGGGTAACATGTAAATATTAATTTCTTATATGCTAGATTTCCTTCTATTGTTCCTAAATGACTGTCTTTTAAATTTATAATTTTTCCATCTTGTAAACTTACAGTTAAAGGCGAATCTAATCATTCTCTAAACAAGGATTTAAACATTATTTGGATACCTGCTAAATAAACATATTGGATCTTTTCAGTTTGTTTTCTATTTATCTTTTTTAATAGTTCTATAATCGTATTTTTTGTTAAAATATTTAATTTATGTGTTCCTTGAGTAGTTCTAACATCTATTGCTCTTTCAATTTTATGATATTCATTTATTTCTGCTCTTTCTCTTCTCCATATTCTGTCTAATATTTCTCATTTTCCTATTTTCAAATCTAAAGATAATTTTTGTATTTTTCTGAACTTATTATTATCAAAAGTTACTTTTAAAGTTTAATCCATAACCTTCTATTCCTTCATATTCTTGTTTATCTATGTTTTTATTTATTTTTTATTTTTTCTATTTCTCTATTCCGATTCTGATTCATTACTTTCTGAATCAGTTTCACTTATATGGACTTCTTGATCATAGTATTCTTCAATGTCAGATATTTCACTTAATTCACTTTCTATTTCTAGATATTCTTTTTGTAATATTTTAACTTTCTTTTTGTTACAATCAGGGCTTATATGTCATATTTCTCCACAATTCCAACATTTGCATTGACTTTGTCTTTCTTATAAGTTCTATTTTTCTGTTTTTTATTTGGATTATATTTTCTTTTATAATATCTTCCTTTAAGTTTTATATATTTTTTCCTAAGTTTTCTGAATTTTTTAAACTTTCTATTTTTATATTTTCTTTTCTTCTTTCAGGGTTACTTCCTCATTGAGTAGGTTTTTCCATATCTTCACAACATATTCTAGTTAATTTTCCTGATTTCTTTAATAATTGTCTTTATTGACATATATATGCTAATCTTTCAAATATGAATTTTATCCTTGATCCTAATGTCCTAGGTGTTCCAAAGTTATCTCTGGTAAATTTTTCAAATTCTATATTAAAGTATATTCTCCATGAACCTAGTAATTTATTATAATACATATCTCTGTATACTTCTTGATTTTTATTACTATAGAATTGGACATAATAGTATTCTTTGAATTCACAAGTGTATTATTTGATTTTACACATATCACATATTGTTAAATTTATTAATCACATTCTTGCATTATCTTTTTCTCTAATTGATTTTGTTTCAACATTACTTATCCAATTTTCTCCTAAAAATTCATCCGCAATATAATTTACTAACTTTTCTATACCCTTTCTATCTGATTTTATTAGTTCTGTTTGTACATTTCTTCTTATTAATGCGTTTGTATCACTACTTATTCATTTCCACCAATTTTTAACATGTCCTTTAAAAGATGATGTTAAAAAGTCTATTATTCTTTCAGTATTTTCCCATGTGTCATCTTTATTGTATAAAAAGAACAATATCATTGAATCTGTCCAAGTTAATAAGGTTTTTTTAGTATCTATTTTACAATCCAAATCTAGTTTTGTTCCTTCATGATTAATAGGTTTTTCGTAATTATTATTTGGTTCAAATCTATCTTTATATTTATTCCCTTTAGGAGGTTATCTATCCCTGATTCTATCATAATATTGTCGGTGTGGTTTACTATATAAGGGTGCATAACTTTCATCCCAATTTGGTAATTCTTGTTTGGAAGTTTCTACTGGAGTTGGGCTAGGTGCTCCTCCAGTATTTATTAAAACTTGATATTCATTAAAACTTTCTAGGCTTAATTGGTCAAAATTTTCTATAACCAAGTCGAATTCTTCATTTATTTTTATCTTGTTCTTGTTCTTGTTCAGTTTTTTCTTCAGCTTTTAGTTTCCCAAAAGTTTTTCTATGGATTTTTGTAATTCTAATTCTTCTTCTAGTATTTTTGGTAATATGTTTTTTCTAAATTCATCATCCATACTTCCTGCTTCTATTATAATTTTTACTTACTCAAAGTGTTTCTTTCCTATTCTTAGTATTTCTTTTTCTATGAGTTTTTTTTATCTATTTTCTTATCTTTGTATTTATTATTTTCTTTGAATTCTCTAATTTCTAGTTTTAGTATATTTATATCATTTCTTACTTCTTTTAATTCATTTTTTTACTTCTTGGACATCACTTATTAATGATTTTATTAATAAATTCAGATCTTCAATATATTCACTTATTTACATTTTTACTATTGGCTTAGTAGTTTGGGTTTTTTGTACTTTAAATAATCTGTCATACATATCATCTATTTTCATTTCTAATTTTCTGATTCTTTCTTCTATTGATATTATTCTTTCATTATCATTCTTTCTTATTTTCTCATTTAACTTATCTATTTTTTCTATAATTATTTCAATTTTATCTTGATTTATTAATTCTCCTGACTTTCTTTGGAATTCTTTTAAAATCTCTTCATCTATATTTTTAACTTCTACTATCATATCTTTTAATTCTTTAAATTGTATTGTTGGTTTACTTTGAATATTTTGTAATTTTTCTTTGATATTCATATCTTGTATATTTAACTATTGTAATTCTTCAATAGCCAATTTATCTTGTATGTTTATATTTTTATATGTTTGCCATAAAAAGGCACTTATCCAGTTTAATTGCATATTAAGAAATCCATCGAATTTTTCCCATGAGCTTAATGGTTGGAACATGGTTGTATTAGCTCTTTTTGTTTGATAAGATCCAACTGGAAGTCTTATATTTTCTATTATTTGTTTTTCAAATTTTATTTCTGAAAATTCTGTCATTAATTTCTTCCTTTGATATGTTCGATTTCTAGAATAAGTTCTATTTCATATTTTGCTTCTTTATAATTCATTATTTGATATTCACAATATTCTTCTATTGATCCAAGCATTAATTTTCTATGATATATTCTATAATATTTTAGATAGTCTTCCAATGTTTTTGTTTCATCATATTTTTCTTTTTCTTCTAAAATCATTTGTACTTTCGGTAATTGCTTCAAAATTCTATTATAATATTCTTTCTTTTTCTCTAATAATTTTAATCTTAATTTTTCTTGTCGTTTTATATTTATTTCTTCTCTTATTTGATCCATTAAATTTATTATTTGTTCTATTATTAAATCTAAATTTTCATTTGTTTCTATGTCTAGATATCTAACTAATTGAGGATCTGCTCTATGATAATCAATTTCTATAATCTTTAAATAATTCTTCAAGTATATCTTTGTGGATTAAATCTAATATTTCGTTTATGATAAAATCTTCTTTTATTATATCGAAATTTATTAGATCATAAATATATCTTCTTATATATTTATTTAAATCTTTTAGAGTTCTCAAGATTTCTATTTTAGAATTATTGAGTTGTATTAATGTATGCATAATTATAAATCTTGATGTATATATTATATATTCATTTTTATTTTTTGTCATATAATATTTATCTTTTAGATCTGTCATATGACTCTGATACCAATTGAGGGGCGTGCTACTGTGAGCGAACAAAAATCAAATAAAATCATATAAACAAAATTAATAAAATTATATAAATATGAAGTTTTAAGGACTTGGTTGTAACTTTTCTAAATTCTAATAGACTTAGTTGAAATATGATATTTAAGGGTATTTTTGATAGTTCCTAATGTCTAAGATTATTTTTGTAAGTTAGTAAAATTTTTGGCTATTTTTATAAAAGGCCAATTCCATTTGGCTATTTCCATGATATCCCACCACATCTAATTGAGCCCGCAGATCTTGGGGAATTTTTTCAAAATATTTTGGTCAAAACACCAATAAGTCTAAAAGGCCTTCCTATTACTAAAAATTCATTTTTACCCTTAAATGAAATCTAAGATTTTCAATTCCTTGCCACTAAGTTGGATATCTAAAGATGAGTCTGAATTTTCTTCAGTAGATCAAGGTGTCTTAGATTAAAAATAGAAATACTTTCGTCTATTTTTTCTAATAGATAGAATAGTTAATTATGCTCGTATTTATCAGTATATCTTTTTCACAAACAATCTTTTATAGTTCTTGATTTATTCTCTTGTTTATAGATTATTAGTTTATCAAGTTCAATTATATTTTCTATCCAAGATAGGGGTACTTCTATATTTCTATTATGCCTTAGATATCTGTAGAAAAAATTGCTACCTTGGTTTTTCTACAATGATATAGAGTAATACAACGTTCAGATTTAAGCAAATATTCTGATACTTCAGCGGAAATATTAAAACAAGTAAGAGACATAAACAAAATAGCTTACAGATAACAGAAAGATCTTACAGTTGGTGAATTGTAGCAGTTTTCAATATCGCCTTGAAGTATTAATATGGTTAGTTTCTGTAACTTACAGGATGTGAACTTGATTACATATTTGATTGGACCATTTTGAAGTTGATTTTCAATTTTTTTTGGTCTGACATTGATGGAGTAGTTTAATTCTTCAGGTCACACACATTCAATTCCTCAAGCCACATGTTCAAATTGGTTGCGTTGAATATATTTTCAGATTTATAGATCTTCTCAAGTCACACATCTTCTCAGGTCACATGTTCGTTATCAGGCCACGTTCGTGTTCAATTCTCAGGTTACAAGTTGGGTCTCAAGTCACATCGTTGTTCTCAAATCACATTGAGGTCTCAGGTTATATTCGTTCATGTTGGTTCCCAAGTCAGATGGAAGAAATTAGGACATCTTGATGATTGAAACAATATTGAAATGAAAATTTTGTAACTTGAATTCTCCATTGTTTATTATCTCTTCGGTTATAGAGTTTTTAAAAATAGAGAATCTTGTTTGGAAGGTTGTAATTGATTGCTTGATTTAAAGAGTGAATATATTTGCTTAATTATTGGAATCTAATATTTAATATACATATATATAAGTATCAATTATGATCTGATTTTAGAATGTTTGAAACTAGTTTCTTAAAAATGAAATAGTATATTGTAATGACCTGATTTATGTATTTTTCCTTAAATGTAATCTGTGCCTTGTTCGATTGGAAATTAAAACCAAAATTATAATGGAACAATTTCCCTAACAATTTTTTAACCACTAACTTTTTCTCCGTTCAATTTTTAACCACGCATCTTATCTAAAAACCCAAATAAATCAAAATTATAATTTCAATTCATTTTAAACTAGCTGTCATACGGTGCCTAGAATTGTAATATTACAATTAATAGTGTGCCAATTTTGCTTTGTAGTCTCTTTACTAAACTTTTGATAACACAGTGGCTCAGCTCTTATGGACACAATTTCAAATGTTCAACGTAACCGTGTTAGCGTATTCCATTTGCTAATTGAGCTTAACCACCAAGAATTAAAAAAATTAGGGGTTCCCAGAACACTAATGAGAACAGTATAATTTATAAAGTTGGATCTAGACATCAAACAAACAGGAAGGTAATAAATATGAAACAAGACAATTTATGACAAATTCATAGACTGGATTGTTACGAGATACGGCTACTTAATATGGGTACTTCATTTTTTATTTTTTTTTGGGGTGGGGGTGGGGCTACTGAACACTGCAACTACATGTAGAACATTCGATCTCACAAGTCACATCTTGAGAGGCTTTAATCCAAGGGATGCTCTGAGCCTATTTGCTTCTGCTATCTCCGGATCTGGATGATCTGTTCCATCATCTTTCCTTTCCTTCTTTTCTTTCTTCTTTTTTGGCTCACCATCAGGTCCCTCCCCGCGCCTCTTAGGGCTTGAGCTCATACGAGCATGCCTTTTGCGACGCTCATCACCATCACGATCCTTGCGATCTCTGCTTCTGCTCCGGCTCCTTCGTCTGCCCCGCTCCCTGTCCCGCCTGTCCCGCTCCCTGTCCCTTTCCCTGTCTCTTTCGTGACCATATTCCTTGTCTTCTCTTAGGCGATGGCGATCCCTTTCCTTATCTCTGTCTCTATCCCTATCTCTCTCACGCCCTCTTCCACGATCCTTATCATAATCTCTCTCTCTCTCATAATCTTCATCTCTGTCATAATCTCGATCCCTGCAAGTGTAAATTGGTGGTCGAGTCACGTTTTGTAACAAAAATTATGTGACTAGTTTCGCCTAATAACATATTTTGCCACTTAATGTCACACGACAATTTGCACAAACTGTTATCGTGGATAACAACCCAAGATTCGTAACACAATTTATCGAGACCTATGAGAAAATGGGAGAAATTTTGAAGTTTTTACTCGTGGGAGAACTTGGAAAAAGGGTAGGATAGAGAAGAAATCATTAAAAAAAAATAGCAGAAACAACAAATGAAAAAAAATTGAGGTGAACAACTAAGCCTCCGTTTAGTTTTCCCAAACCACTTTTTAACCACGTACATTTCCCCAAATCACTTTTCAACCACATATTTTACATTTGAAAACCTCATATTCTTTGTTTATAAACAAAAATCTTTTACCAATGAGCCTAAATAATAAAAATATAATGCACAAAATACTGCTGCATTGCAGTAGAATTGTCTGATCCATCATACTTCTCAACTGCACACTGCCAGTACAGAGAAACCTGGCAGGATCATAAATTATTGCTCTAGGAAGCTGTCATAAGCCACTGATGAGTTCAAAGGCATCGTGCTTAGAAAAACATGAGATGTGTGTGCGCGCGCGTGTGCTGAGTGACAGGTTGTAAATGTGTTGGAGGTTCAAATGACAGCTTCCACCTCATATGTATCGCTTATAACGCACCTATTACATGTAATACCAATGTTGATTTCAACATTTTTGTCCCTATAGCAAGGGTAAAATGATGAACAATATGCAATTCTTGACCTACAAACTAATTTCAAGTTACCAGAAATAAAATCTTACATAAAGAATGCATTATTCTCCAGCCCCTAGAGAAATGCAGTCTACAAAATCATTAGGCTATTCCTTAAACATTCAACAGTTTTATTTTAATTTATTTCTCCCCCACTGAAATAAAATAGAAAAACAGAAGAAATCAAATCTTGAACAAATGTAAATACAGCAAAATACAAATGGTCCCGACCTTGTGATTTCGACCATGCATAATGGTATCAGGTTATATATGAAAGGATAGGGAAAAACTCAGATTTCAACTGCTAGATGTGAAGAAACTATAACCAGTTAAGAGAACATCCAAGAAACCATGTAAACATGAATATGTTGTCTTAAAGGAAACAATCCCAACAATTTTGATGTTCACTGCTTTACGATCTTTTTAAAAAAGTCCTTCGAGAAATTGAGAATCGTGAAGAAGGCAATCACCACACAACTTATAGGGAGAGTAGTTTTCCTTTAATATAAAATTTTCTAAATAAACAACAAAGAAAGAGGAGGCTAAAATAGATATATTCAAAGAAAATCATACCTGTATCTGTGACTGTCTCGTTTTCTATCTCGATCTCTTTCCCTAGTTGGACTTCGTCCACGGTAGTAATCCTATTGCACAATAGCAAAACTAGTAAAATCAAGCCATGAAACACGCATGCATGGCAATAACTAAAAAAATAGACTATGTAGGTTGAGGGGCTAAGTAGATTAACAGCTGAACCTTGTCATGGCTGCCAGAATCTAATGCGAGTTGGTCATCTTCATCTTTTTCTTCCTCCTCCTCAAAATCATCTTCAAGAGCACTTCTTCTAGGTTCCAGTGTACCGATTGCTTCAATAGTCATTCTAGCAAAAACAAAATAAACCTCTTTTTGGTAACTTGTTTATTAACAAGTTTGTAAACAACATATTTTCCCATACCACTTTTTAACTACAACACATTTCCCCAAATCACTTTTCAACCACATACTTTACCACAAAAACATCACATTCTTTGTTTATAAACAAAATTTTTTTACCAACAGAGGCTAAGTAGATTTAAGTACCTATAATTCAAGACTAATCTCTGAAGATTAAAAGGCAAAAGAAGATGATCACAGAGGAGAAAACAGTAAATCAAAACAATTATAAAGCAATTAAAATATAGAATATTTTATGTTAAAAAAAAAAAGGAAAGAAAAAAAACCATCAGAGAGTTCATCAACTAAAAGTACCAATTCAAATAATTACTAGTTTTACAAGAATGGACTATTTGTCTATTCAATCCCAATAATAATTCACAATGTAAAAAAAAGCCTCTTTTGATACAGATTATTCATAGTTTCATACAATATGAGGAAATTGATAATGCTAGGAATTACATAGGAATAGCAATATGTTGGAAAAAAGTAATTGCGTTTACCATGTGGCATAAATAGCCTCAAGTTTTTTCCCAGGTATATTCATTCTCTATCATAAGAGGGCAGGAAGAAGCTGGAGTTATAAACTTGTAACCAAATAAAATAAAGCCTTAATCAGTGTCGTAGATCAAACTGTAACTATGAGTACAATAGGGTCAATTTCATGACCTTTTAAATATTAGCCAGGACTTCTGAATCTAGAGTAAAGCATAAAACCAAATTCAACTGGACGTGAGGTGGGACTTTGGGGGTGAAAAAAAGTAATTGCACATACATAGTTCTGATCTCTGAGAGGGGGAAAACAAAAATGGAGAAATTCCAGCTCACAAAAACACTTCTTAGAATAAAAAATAAACCCATGAATTATGAGCTTGTTTGGCCAAACTTGAAATTTTTATTTCATAACAAGTTCTAATAACTTACATCTTTTATTATCTTGAAAACTTTAACCAATAAAGTTTATTTCTCACTTATTTACAAATAAGTAAACCTTTTGAACTTAGCTAAACATGCTCTATGTCACAGTGAAGAAAAACTAGAAAGAATTGCACGAAACTAAGGTTTCAAAGAAAACAAAACCGGGGGATGGTTTTTGTGAAAATGGTGTAAAACTTGCCAGTTATACAATTCTTATAATCAAAATAAATCAAACAAATTATGTCAGACTAGAGGAAATTTAGTAACAATAAGTCTAGCGTCAAAATTGCCCAAATAACAGGTTTCATATACCTTTTTTTAATGCGTGGCAATGCAATATCACAAGAATAATCTTTTGTCAGAAGTTCATCAATAATTTCATCAACATGTGTCAAGGTGAAGCCTGAAACAATAGGAGCAAGGGGTGCATAGCATTAGCATTCACAGAAACTATATATTCATTATTCTGTACAAAGATCATTCTCTGAGAGCTAAGAAAGTCTTACGCCCATCAGATGATTTGAACCGCAGCTTTCGGTAATCATTGTACAGAGGTTCCAGGTAACGGTAAACATCAATGTCTGTTCCTGTAAGACGCAAATAAAAAGCTCCAAGTGCCCGAACATATCTGTTACGAGACACTAATGTCAGTCAGTCCTGAGAAATGCATGTCATTCAAATA
This sequence comes from Ligustrum vulgare, assembly GCA_963555705.1. Classification (NCBI taxonomy): domain Eukaryota; kingdom Viridiplantae; phylum Streptophyta; class Magnoliopsida; order Lamiales; family Oleaceae; genus Ligustrum; species Ligustrum vulgare. Next base: position 31,916,857 of record OY743186.1, on the reverse strand, counting down.
TAGTTTTAAAATGATTAACCTGGGGAATCAAACACACAATGATATCACAGTAATTATAATACACAGAAGGCAGATGCAGCATTGCAAGGTTAGAATAATGCTAAATCAATGAACGCTTCTCTTGCATACCATGGGATCAGGATGCAGCCTAAATTAAACTCAAATATGCATAAAAATAATATCTAAGTGTACTCGTGAAAAAGAATCACAGAAAACAGAACTACCATTTTCACATGCATGGTTACAATAATTTATAAAATTGAAGTAAAATTAATTTTTCAAACAATCAATTACCCTTCAACAAAAGAGGGTCAATCAAATAATTTTCGAAGTCGAAAAAATTAATGGGACAGATTACTTGTATTCGGGGTTTTTAATAAATTCGACAACGATTTCCTTGTCGGGTTGGATCTGAAGCATCTTCATGACGAGACACAAGAAGGGGGTAGGCTTGCGGTTGCCGCCATTAGTACCACCCAAGTGGTCGAGCTCCATGGCCTTGTCAACAAGGGTTTCAGCGGTAAGTCCAAAGCACTGCTCCTTCCAGTAGGAGTTTTGGTATATCTTTGAACGCACTATCTTCTCCACCAGATTCTGTGGGTTCGTCCCCCTAATGTTCTTCGCCAGCGGGTCCGTCCTGTTCGCCATTCTTACAATTTACTTGCCTGAAAATATGCAGGTAGCGTAATTTCTAGGGATGTTTGGGGATTTCAGAAACCCTGGGAGAGAAAAGACAAGGATATTTTACTCAAATTTTTAATTTTTAATCATATATATTTTTTCTTTTTTTTTTTAATTAATTTTTAACTAGACATCTTATCTAGAAAACTCAAATAAGATAATATTCGGCTATCAATTTAAAATGCAATGATTGCCTAAATAAATTTACACAATTTTTAAACCACTTTTTAACCACACATATTTTCTCACTTCAATTTTTAACCACATATCTTACCTAGAAAACTCAAATAAATCAACGTTATAATTTCATTTCTCTTGGTTATGATGCTAAACATAGCCATCAAAATTATAATTTCAATTCCCTTAAAGTTGACGCTAATACCGCCATGATTATAAATTAATTAATTAATTTTTTTTAAAATAAAATATATGATTAAAAAATTGAGAGAAAAATGTATGTAATTAAAAAAAAATTTGAAAAATTGTGTTATTTACAAATTAATTAATAAAGCCCCCGTTTGGTAGAAATTAAAAAAAAAAAAAAATTAACGAATTTTGATAAAATTGATGAAACGTATGACTGAAAAGTTGTGGGTCCCATAAATTTGTGATTGATATTTATTGTTTATTTTGACTTAAATTAAAATATTAATAAAAATTTCTCCCAAACATGAACAAATTGTAATGATCGAGTTAAAGAACAGAGGCATTTGCAAACGTTGATTGATTCTTAAAAAGGAAAAATAATGCACTGAAATGCAAGTTATCATTTATTTGATAAGAGTTTTTTTTTTATAAATATAGATATATTTTTGAGATAAAATATTTGATATAAAAGTAGTTTTAGAAAAATGTGTATAGTTAAAAGGTGATTTGAAAAATGTGCATAGGCTTAGTAATTTTATTACACACCAAACTTATAAATATGTCACGTTTTACTTCTTAAACTTTACAATGCTTCAGAGTGATAATTGAACTTTAACAAATTGCACTAAATCACTTATCCAACTTTGAATGTGGTCATAGTTTACTTACTGAGTTTCAAAATGCTTCAGAGTGATCATTGAACTTTAACACGTTGCACTAGATCACTTATCCAACTTTGAAGTGTATCTCCCACTTGGCTAGCGTAGAAGTATATAGAGACTTTCAAAATTGCATCAAAGTGAGATCTTAATTTATTTAAGGCTTCAGTTTTGAAGGATTAAGGTGTTGAAGTCAGTAACATGATGGATTTGAGAGCACGAGGACGTGCTAAGGTAGTTATTCGAGGATCTTTAGTAGAGGAATTTGGTTTATTCGGTTGGCAGGCAACGAAGGTTAGGATAAGAAACCCAGGGAGCACTATTATAATGTCTCTAAATGACATTACTCTAAGGCTTTTTACGTTTGTTTTGATGCTTGCAAGAGGGGGTTCTTGGCGGGGTGTTGACAAGTCATATATATTGGCAGATGCTTCTTGAAAGATAGTTTTGGTAGTTAACTACTATTTGTCGTATGCATGGGCAAATTTACTTGAGGGCAGTACTCGACTCGAGCCAAATACTATTGTAGTCCGAATTCAACAAAAAAAAGAAGAAGAAGAACTACCTCGGCCCTAATCCCGACTTAGCTCGGTCCAAGTTTCAACAGCCAATAGGCTATAACATAATCCAACAAATCTAACCCAAATCACTCTCGTCTCTCACTCTCTCTAGAGTCTAGACTCGTCCAGTCCAACTTCTATCTAATTTATCTCCATTCTCCAGCAGTCTGAGTCTGGTCCCCATTCGTCTCTCCCCTAAGAAAACGCCAACCCAACAAACCCTAGTCTTCGACTTTTGCCACAACGCTGCTGCTCCGTCTTCTCCTTAGCTGCGACTTGCCTGTGCTGTGCGGACTGAGGTGAGTGAGTCGTGCGCCTGCTGTTCTCAGTCTTCTGGTTTCTGTCGTTCTGCCCTGTGCGCACGAGCTCCAGCACCAGTCCACCTCCGGCCGCCGCCTAGACTAATATTTGGTAAATAACGACGTTTATTGTTTATTTAAGCTCCAAATTTCTAATAACTAGTTTGATTAGATTTCCGAATCCTGATTAATTGATTTTCAATTTTTGTTTTTAGATTTTATTTAGCTTAAATTGAAATTTGTGTAATTTAAGCTTTATAAGTTTTTAACTTTAGTAACATTAGCATCAACATCACAGATTTGCTACGTTTGGAATTTTTGCACAATTTGCTGCCTTGCTCAGTTTGATTTGGACTGTGAATTGAGTGTTAGTGAAAATATGATTTCAGTATTTGATTTTGGGCATTTATTAGGTAATGCGTTGACTGCTAATATGATTTTAGACTTTGATTATAATTTAAGTTTTAGAATGTTATTTCTGAAAATGATTATTTATGTACTGACTACTATGAATGTGATTTTAGGCGTTGATTTGACTTTAGATTATTGGACTTAGGCTTTTATTTTATTTTTGTTTTTGTGTTAGAACTTAGGTTTTAAAATGTAATTTGTGGGAAATGATATTAATATTATGTGAATGTGATTTTAAGATTAGAATGTGATTTTAGGCTTAAAATGTGATGCACTTTGTTTGAAGATTTGATTTTGATTAACTTTATGAAGTTTTCCTTAAACCTCAAAAATCAAAGGACCGGCACTGTCGGCTACCCCCACAATTTTTAAAATTCAGCTCGGCCCAACATGAAATTCTAGATCTGCCACACTCGTATGAATGGACAATAGTGACTGTTAAGTGCATTTTTATACACTTTTTTATACCTTTAAATTAGCATATTTGGAACATCTGAGCAAATATCTACTAATTTATGCATATTTTGTATTTAAATAGGTTAATATCCAAGTTTGAGGCCAAAAACCACAAAAGAAGTGCAAATTACGCTGAAATTGGAAGTATGGGGACCATTTTGTCACCTCCGGGAAGTTTTGGACAAGTCACGCAATTAACAAAGGGACCAAATTGAAAATTTTCAAAAGTTGAAGGGCTAATAGTGCAATTTTAGAAGGACATATTTGAAAGAAATCTGAAAATTTGGGGACTAAATTGCTCGAGATTAAAAGATGGAGGACTTGATGGCAATTACGGAAGGGACTTAATCGCAAAAACACCCTCCAGCTGAACCACGCGATCGTGTGGCTCGAACCAAGTCGCGAACGCGACTTGGACATCGAAACAGACCCGAGGCCAAGCTGGCCCCGAATTTTAAACCGCGCGATCGCGTGGTTGAAAAACAAAAAAAAATAAAAATATTTTCTTGGCCGGACCGGGTCAACCCGGCCGACCCGGTTCAGCCCAGAAGCTGAAATTCGCGGATCTAAGCAACTTTTTAGGGTTTTTGGATGATTTTAGGGTATTATAAATAGAAAAATCTGATTTTTTTGAGAAGGCATGTAAGTTCTTGCCTCTTTAACTTTTCTTTGTAATTTTTATCTTGATTTTCTTACTTTTAATGCAATGTTAAGTTAATATTTTTATATTTAGTAAAGTTATTGTGCATTTAAGTTGTTTATTATTGTTGGACTTTTGATTATTGTTATTTTCTCATATTTCCATCAAGAAAGTTATTTATTTTCTTATGCATTTAATGCGTTGTGTTTGAGTTGTTAAAGATATTAATGGTTAATGAAGAAACTTGATTCAAATTGAAGGATTCTTGGGTTTTCACTTCAAGAACTTTACAAAAAGGGGAAGTTTCCTTTATTCTCTTGTTTTTAATCTTTATTTTTAGTATTATCCATATGTTTATGTTGTTTGTTAAATATTGTTGTTAGTTTATTATGGGTTAATGTTATTGTGTTGGAATTGTTGACTAGTTTATTTTTATTTAAGCATTTTAAGTAGGTTTTTTTAGATTTTGGGTATTTATGTTTACATGTTTATGATTATGAATGTTGTTTTAGGTTTTTGTAACTTTTAAATGTTTGTTACTATTTTAAGATATCATTGGAATTTACTACACAAGTTAGGTAATGTTAAAAATTTCTCATGTAATTTGGTTGATTAATTAACTACCACTAATTGATTTTTGAAAAGAAGAAATTAGTATAGTTATGAAAATTAAATTCACTTTGTTTTATGTTATGTAACTTATTTTAATTATCAAGTTTATATTGTCATCAAAGTATTTAGATTAATTAGTTTTATTCTAAGTTTCATGTTGTTATCTATTTCCTTTAGTTAATTAGTTTACATATTGTCATGTTTCTTTTTAGTGTCATTTAGTTAGTAATTCACCACCAAACCATATTTTTATGTTACTTGACTTTTCTTTTAAAATGAAATCAATAACTTTAGTTACAAATCAATCAATTCTCATGGGTACGATAACTCGGACTTCTCTAGTCTACTTTACTACTTGAACGCGAACCGTGCACTTGCGGTATACGATTTTAGCGAACAGTGACTGCACATTCTCTATTGCATTTGCAATTGTGAAAATTGAGAGCAATGCTACTTGGTCTTAGTTTCAAAAACTTCTTGGTGAAGATTTGATGATTGAAAATAGTTTTGACATTTATGTCTGAAAGACAAAGTGCTAGAGAACATTGTCAACGATTTATTTCCTTTAGCCAACGTCGGTTTGTGTTCGTCACATGTATGCCAATTTCTTCAAGATGGATTTCAAGTGTTTGAAGATGAGGAATTACACATGGAGAGTAGCAAGATCCACATATTTTGCTGAATACAAATATTGGATGGAGAAAATGGAACATGATAATAAGGATGCGTGGGGATGGTTACTGAAAAAACTCCCGGAGCAGTGGTCAAAATCTCATTTCCAAACAATTTCTAAGTGTGACATTAGCCTAACAATCTAAAGCTTCAACAATTTCATTAGGCAAACGAGGGGTAAGGACATATTGGCACTCATGGAATCTCTACAAAATAAACTCATGGAGCGAATGTACAAGAGGAGAGATGATAACAAAGTTTGGGGAAAAGATTTGCCCCAAAGCACTGAAATATTCAATTGCAACGGGGATGCATCATGTTCTTGAAGAGCATTGTTTAACGGGAAGGTGTAGTATCACTGTATCAAGTTTCAAGTCCATGTTCTAACGGTCAGTTTGTTGGTGTTCTGCAAACTAGGACGTGCACTTGTAGGTAGTGGGATTTAAGTGGGTTTCCTTATCCACACATGATGGCTAGCATATGAGAATGAGGTAAAGATCCATTGGATTTTGTGGATGAATGCTACAATGTCTCAACGTACATGAGAGCTTACCAATAATCTTATCTACCCGATCAACAGACCCAAAATGTAGCCTCCTAGTGGGCTTGAACCTGTGCAACCTCCATGGTTGACTAGGGCGTACCTGCAGTTTGGTGGGCTAGAGGCAAATTTCATAATTTAGACCTCTAAATTTTTATTTGTTTATCGATCTCTAAATTTTTAAGTGTTCTTTCATTCTCTTTTATTTCTTGCTATTATATTACTTATCCATATCTCCATTTTGAGTTAATGCATTTTTTTTTCTTCTCTTCTTTAGAGCTCCATATACATATTTATGATTGATATGGTATATGACTTAACAACAAATTGTCAAACACTAACTGAAATTTGAGTATAAAATTGAAACTTAAATTAGTTTAAGAAAGAAATATAAAATGGAGTTCAAATTAGATAAATAGGCTCCTCAAAATGGGGTTGTTTTTTTGGGAAAAAAAAAGGAGGAAAAAGAAAATTGGGCCCATCAAGACTTGGGCCCAAGGCATGCCTATTGTGCCTATGCTCAAGAACGGGTCTGATGGTTTATAACCAAAAAGAGGGGAAGGAAGAGTGATGTGCGCGATGAGAAATAAAAGTCACTATGGATCAAGAGAAGAAAAAATTGGATAAAAAATGCAACGGTTGACTAAAACAGAAATGCAGCCTTTGTGGTAAAAAGGGGCACAAGAAAAGATATCACTCCAAGTTTCCTGCACATCAGAACATAGTGAATAATGAAATAAACTCTACCTACTTATAATTCTATAGTTTTCAGTTTCGCATTCAGAAATTATATTGAACTAGTTCTTACTCATGCGATGCACGACAATTATAGATTTTTTGAGTGATTTCAAAGGAAATATTATAATGTTCCAATTTTAACCGTATATTCTCCAAAATTTAAAATTATAAACTAATTATTTGAAAATAATGGGTCTCAAACTAGGGTTATATTTTAAAAAATAAGGCTTCTTTCGGTGAAATTGTAGCAATTATAAATTGATTTATTATTTTTTTTCAAGAAAAATGTGTGGTGAATAGTTCAATGATAAAATGTGGCATTTCCAAAGTAAAATAATGGTTGAATAGTGATTTGGAAAACATTAATGGTTAAAAAATTTCTTATGGAAACGTGTTGTTTATTAATTCATTTATAAAAATTTTACGAAACGGATGTCAATTTTGAACAACAAATTTTCCAAATCATTATCTTTCTCCACTTTTCAATCAAATGTTTTACTTCAAAAGTTTATAAATCATTTTACAATTGTTACATTGTAGTGAAAGGCTTCCTTTGGCGAAATTGTAGGAATTATTTATAGATTTATTTATATTTTTTAGGTAAAATATTTGACAAATTGGAGAGAGGAAATATAGTTTAAAAGTGATTTAAAAATTCGTGATGTTTATAGATTGATTTATAAGATTTGTTTGGCAAACATGTTAAAAAACATATTTTTTTTAAAACACAAAATTTCAAATCATTTTTTAATTACACACATTTTCTCTTCACTTTTAAACCACACGTTTTACATTAAAAATATAATAAAACATGTTTTTAAATACAAAATATGTACCAAACAGGACCTAAATTGTCACACTTGCATTACAAAATCACACGTCAAAAAGTCTATCCAGTGGTGTGTCCAAAAGTTTCGATCCTATTATTAAGGGTGTGTTTGATTACGAGGGTGTAAAATGGGTGGAAAGAAATTATTTTTCAAGGAATTGATTTGTCTGAAAAATATTTTCGTAAAAATATCATTTGGAATTGTTTGATTGGTTTAATATTTTAGGTGAAAAAAGTGAGAAATTTTCAAAATTTCATTGTTTTATTGATATTATTTTAATCAATTTTTTTTTTAAAAAACTTTTCCAACATTTTGTACCTGAGAAATAATAATAATGTTATTTTTTTTTAAAAAAAATAGTCAATTAACAATCACAAAATTGACCAAACGTGATGGAAAAGACTTTCCATATCCCACCAATAGTTGGAGAAAACATTTTCCTTCCAAAGTAAGGGTATGTTCCACTCGCTATTGAATTAAATTGATAATGATTGTCCAAATTAATTTACATAATTTATCAAATCACTTTTTAATCACACGCATTTTCTCTCTTTAATTTTTAATCAAACATCTTACAAAGAAAACCCAAATAAATAAAAATTATAATTCCAATTCCTTTTAAATGGTCGTCGAACAGGGCCTAAGAAATCATACGCTCGAAGGCTGAACCAAGAAAATCTTTTCCTGTCAAAAGTTGTGCAATCAAATACCTAATGGATCGTTCTGCTGCTTTGTTTCAGATATATATATATTTTTTTACTTTTTAATTTTTTTAAGGTAAATTGTGTGGTTATAAAATTAGAGAGATAAAATATGTGTGATTAAAAATGGTAATAAAAATTGTTTAATTTAAAAAAAATTATCATTACAAAAAGAAATTGGAAAAAATGAAGCAGTCGAACGAAAAACTAACAAAATTGGAAAATCTTTTCATGTGCCAAAATTTGGTCCAATCAAACATATCCTAACATTTTATTACCACAAAATCCTAAACCACTCTCTTTCTTTCCTTAAAACAACTTCAAGAAAACCCTAAAATGGCAGACATGGTAGAATCGCCTCCCTCCTCACCGTCTTCAGCATACATTTATCTCCTTCCCATCCAATAACATAACTGCTTGATAATTTTTTCTTGAATCACCCAAAATGGCAGACATGGTAAAATCACTTATTTTTTTGAATTTTTCTTGCACGTTGATATTGATCCCCCCCCCCAAGAACAAAAATGTTTAAATGATTTATAATTTTGCGGTTTATAGAGGCTATTTCCTTTTCCATTGTGCAAGCTCCATCAATCCCACAAGATCTACTTTTTGGTCTTTTTGCAGTTCCAGGATATATAAGTTTCAATAATTTATATATATATATTTTTTCATTCATCTTTTAAGAATTGTAAGCCTGCATTTAATCATATAACCAAGACTTATATAACTAAGACTGAGTTTCTTTTATCGACCGAACTTGGTCTTTTGGCAGTAAGTGTAGCTCAATATTCAAGATTATGTTTTATTTTCCATGCCCTTGATCGTTATAAGTTATGCTAGTTTATGGATTTTTACTGATTTTTTAGTGAAGACAGTGAACACTTAGCCGTAAAATTTGTGTCTTACGTGTCACTGTTATCTTTTTAAGAAGTTTTAAAATTTTTGTTTCAGTTTTTTGATGATTAATATAATATTTTCTCCCTACTTATTTATCTCGAACAATTCCTATTTTAATTTTATTTTTGTTGTTTTCCTTTGAAGAGGTCCTATATGTGGAATTGTTTGAAGACCTAAGGCTGTCCTCAACCCACACTGGCAAGGTAATATGGTTTCAAAACATATATTGTAAATCTGTAAAAATGGGTGCTATTTCAGTTATATCACATATTTTTCTCTCTTTGTGATATTTTAAGTGTAATAATTTGAGAAAGATGAAGTTATTGGTATTTAGAAGTTTTCTAAATCACCATCATCACTAACCTGAAATCAAGACAGCCACAGATCTGATAATGACGAAAACCTATGATGCATTTCATGAACATATTTGAATGATATTATGTTTAGTAGAAAATGTTCATTTTTTTCACACTGTTTTCACATCAGTAGGTTGAAAAGTATGCTGTGTTATCAACTGTGGTATTGATAAGTTTTTTGTATGATATTGTGTTTAGTAGATAACGTTCATTTTTTTACACACTGTTTTCACACAGCATTAGGTTTAAAAGAATGCTGTGTTTAGTATCTAATGTTCATTTTTTCTTTAAACATTGTCTGTTTTTAAATAGCAATAGATATGTAAACATGCTGATAAATATTTAATGTCTATACTTTTCAACCTATTCTAGATAAGGTTCATTTTTTATTTTAAACATAACATGTTTTTAAATAGGAATAGATATGGGAGTATGTTGATAAATAATTGAATGTCTATACTTTTCAACTTATTCTGACTCACACTTGCATTCTCATTCATTTACTCTGCTTAAACTTCATGAATAACATTCCATTAATGAAGTAAGTGCTTCATACTTACATGTCTATCGGTCAAAATCATTTCAATGCTAACACGCACGTTGTAACGCCCCGAGTTCCGAGGAGCGCGGGAACGTCACTTTTCTAAATTCTTGAATGAACTTTGTTGCGGATATTGAATAAATATTAAATATCACATTTATTGAATAAAAGTTTAGCGATAATTCAGATGGAATAAGTAAATTCGTACAAATTTATAAAAATGACAATTCTTGATAAAATGAAATAATTATTTCAAAGTTCACGACTTTTTAAAAAATATCAATTTGTAATTTGCCCATCACTCGCCACCGTCTCCGAAATCTGCAAAAATGTTAAAATAACGGGTTGAGCATTTCAAAAATGAAATACTCAGTAGACTCATCGCCAGTAATTAATCTACAAGATAATTGAACACGTAATCATGCAAATAATATTGTGACATTCTTTTCTTATTCATAGGCATCACATAGTGAACGCAAATGAACACATTCTTTTCTTTTCTTGGCTAGCAGATAAGTTATGCCCAGCATAACATAAATTATTTATCTCAAAAGAGATATTCTTTTCTCATGCAATTAAGCATAAAATCACACAAATCCACATAACACATGCAATTATAGTATAAATCAATTAGTGGGGGCGAGTCTACCTTAAATCCGACGAGTGCAAAAGTTGAGCGGGAAATGACTTCAAATTCTTTAATTCTCCGTACGCTTCGTCTAGCACATAATTTAAATTAGTCTTTAGAAATTTATAGTTTAAAAATGATAAATTACAATTTGAGGACTGAAATTGATGGTTTGAAAGTTGAGGGACTAAAATGAGTATTTTTGAAAGTTGAGTGATTAAAATGAATACTTTGAAAGTTAAGATTTATAAATATACATATATATATATATATATATATATATATATATATATATATATATATATATATATATATATATATATATATATCATTTTAAATCAATATGAACAAAATCAAAAGACTTTAAAATATGGGGCTTAAATAATTGCTTTTAAACATTTGAGGACTAAAATGTAATTCTTTTAAAACTTGGGCTTAAAATCAAATAAAGTAAATCAGCAGGGACTGAAATAAAACCTTTTTAAAACATAGGGACAGAATTAAATTATTTCACAAACGTAGGGACCAAAATGAAATTTTCGAAAGTTAATATATTCAGATCTTATCTCTTCTATTTCATTTCAGATTAAAAACGAGAGAGAGAGAGAGAGAGAGAGAGATAAGGGACAGAGGGAGCGAGGTGAGCGGCGATGGGGAAAAAATCAGTGAGGCACTACCGGCGCAAACGCCGGCGAAACGCTGGCGCGGTGAGCGGCGAGTAACGAGGGTACAAAAAGGCTGGATATTGGGGCTGCGTGAGAGTGCAAAAACGAGAATAAACCGAGGTCTGGGATTGGATTGAAACTGTGATTTCCGTTGGAACTCCGGTCGAAACTATAAGGTAAGGATCAGGTTACTTTCTTTCTTGGTTTATTCTTGGGTTTGGGGTTTGATTTGAGTATGGATTTGAATTGATTTGGGACTGAGCTGTTTTGGGCAATTGGTTGTCGTACGGTGATGGTTGATTCGAAATTGATAGTGGTTGACTGCGTGTGGTGGTGACTGTGAGGGGTGGACTTGAGCTGAAGTTGGGTGCGGGAAGTGATGCTGATGAATTTGGGGCTGATTGATGAAAATTTGGAGTTGGCAATGGAGGCGGTGGTTTGACTGTGGCGTTGCGGTGGTTGGTTTTGTTTTGCAGATTGGGAATTGAAGTTTGGTTGTTTGTGGTTTGACATGGCTGGGGTTTTGGGTCGGGGTGATGGTTATGGTGATGGTGAAACTTTACTGCCGGTTGGTTGTGATCTCGGTGGGTGGTGATGATAATGGTTTGTGCAGGTTGATGGTGATTGGCTACTGGTTGCGTTTGATGGCTGTGAGGGCAGTGTGCTTGATGATGATAATGATGAAAGAGGTTGCTGGGAATCAGTGTTGACTTAGAGGTTACACTGGTTTGCTGATTGAATTCTTGTTGTGGCGTGAGTTTGATGAAGTGGAGATGAGAAAATATACAGTGGCTTGGGTTCAGAATCGGCAATTGCTTGATTGGTGACTGAGTGAGAGAGGATTAGGAAGGATAAACTGGTTGATGGAAAGTGAGTGTTTATGATTGAGGAAAAAAAAGGGAAGGATTTTAGGGCTGAAAATGGAAGATTAGGACAGCTTTCTGATCGGGAGAAATTTCTGAGAATTGTGGAAGTGATTTAGCAAATTGCTTAGGGAAAGAAACAAGGTTAGAATGGAGTAAAAGCTGTGAGGTAGGATTCGATTATGGAATATGAATGTTGTTGGGAAAAACGTGTGGAAACTGGAGAGCATAAGATGCTGATTGCAGGAGTGAGGAATTTTTGAAAATTGATTCCACTGATTAAGCCAAATGAATAAACATGAGAATGGAAAATAATGTGCTGAATATGAAAGTGGAAGTTGGGGAAGAAATTTTGGGATTCAAATTAAAATGAATGTGAATTGGAGATAAAATATTTTTGGACTTAAATAATTAAAATTTGGATTAAAATACATAAATAAATAAATAATGAAAATAAGATACTTTTATTGAAATTGAAATTGAACTACAATAAATTTAAATAATTTAAATTTTTTTAACTTAAATTGATTAGACGAAATTGTGTTTAAAATAAATAGGTAAAGTCGTAGCGACACATTTTAAATAATATTTAAATAAGTCACAGAAAATTCTCGGTCGCTACAACCCTACCACCTTAAAATAATTTCGTCCTCGAAATTTAAAATTTTCTTAATTTAAAATAATTGGATACTTGATCAAAATTTCTTCTTTCTTGAACCAGGTAGCTTCATCACTACCAGGTCTTCCCCATTGAACTTTAAAAATGAAGGATGAGATTGGGACAAGTTTAAAGTCGAAATTTGGACTTAAAGATTTAAACGAATTTAAATTTCTTTTCTTAAAATCTTAAAATAACCAATATGACTAGACGAGAGCGCTGATTTTGAATAATAATTGTTAAGGTTGGAGAGTCGTAGCGACAAGTTTGGTAAAACAAGTCTTTTAAGTTTGAAAATTTCTCGGTCGCTACAACCTTTTCCACTTAAAATAATTTCGTCCTCGAAATTTAAAATTTTCTTGATCTAAAATACTTGGGTATTTCAAAATTTCTTCTTCTTTCTCTCAAGTAGCCTCATCGCTACCATGTCTACCCCACTGGACTTTGACTAAAGGAATCTCTTTGTTTCTTAAAACATGGACTTTTTCTCTCTACTATGTACATAGGTGCCTCTTCATAAGTCAAATTTTTCTGGACTGCAATAAACTAATAATTCACCATATGACTTGAATCATGAACAATAAGTCACATTACCTACTTCTCTAGCATTTTAAATGGTCCGATGAAATGAGATCTTAAATTCCCTCTCTTGTCAAAACGAAAGGTACCTTTTATAATATCTATACTAATATCGAAACCACAAAATATTCATTGACCCAAATGCTTAACCTAAAAATCAAGAAGATTGATCAAGAATAAATCCTTATGAGCCAAAATATATAAGCGCGATATCAATTCTAAAATATTGAGTACAAAACCCAAACTTAGCATGAAATATCTCATTGGAGAAGCATCTATCATGCAACTTACCTTATTATTAACCCCTAGAAAAGTCTGTACTTGTTTTCATTTTGGGATTAAATAGATTACAGTAGATCTGTACGACTGTACCTCTATACATTCTTTTCATTGTTATGTACAATTTTGTAATTCAAAATATTGATGGTCGGATGTGAATCAGAACTGATCTATTTCTTATTATCTGGCAATTATCTTTGATCTGTGCTGTGATGAAATGTCTTTAGGCGGGAGTGATGGGCGGGAAAACTTGGACATGATCTACTTTTATATATTACTAGTGTTATACCCGTGCGATGCACGGTCATTTGTTACTTACATATATCAAATCTATATTTTAACATATAAAATGAATATTTAATTAAAAATGAGAAATGAATGAAGACAATTAATTACAGAGGTACATTACACATGCCTTAATTTTTTTTACGGTTCGTATGTTTATCGTTTTATGAATTTCTTTAAATATTGTAATTTGAATTGATTTAAACTTAAAATATAAAAGAAAAATTACATTTAAATAGAATTTCTAATAAGTAGAAAATAGATATATTTGTGATATATGCTTAGAATTTTATTAATAGAATGTTAGTTAAAAATGATTTTTATAAAAATGAGGATTTGAATAAAGTGGACTGACTATGGGCCAAATTTTTTTTCTAAGTCACCACAATTGTAATAGTTAGGAACTTAAATAACTTACTACTTAAAAAAAAAAAAATACTTCAATGAACATTTGCATAACTCATTTGCAAAACTATTCAATTTTAATGATTATTGATGTAATTAATCTTTTCAAAATATAATTTCTAGATTATTACAAATAATTTATCACTATCAAAATAGTACTATTAGAATTGATACTAACTATTTTTTTATAATATTTTATATTTATATATATTAAACAAATATTTCATTAAATATTTACTTTAACATTACAAATTAAATACATGTGGTCATATATTTAAATGAATGTAGCAATTAAGCAACATAAAATGTTAGTTTTGATTAAATTTTAATGAATGTATATCGCAAATAAATTTAATTTTATATATTAAGAAATCATCTATGCATCTCGATTCTAAAAGCGGAGCGGTTGTTTAACCCATAAGATATAGTACATTATCACTTACTCATATGGAATTCATTTTTAAAAAATAAATTTTTCTGAACATTCATTCTTAATCAAACATTCTTTAAAAAGTATTTTTTTTACTATTTTTCATACTACTTTTTAACTATACATTCTAAAAAATCATTTTTTCACAAAAACAATTCTAAAAAAAATCAAAGTAAAATAGTTAACAACTGAATAAAATTGGAGATCACGAAATTATACAAAAAATCTTATACCCTATAATCTTTAAAAATTTATTAAAATTAAGAATGATTAATAAAATATTAATCATTCTATTGATATTATTAACTAAAAAGAAATCAGAGCACTAAAAAGAAATCAAAGCATAACTATTCAATATTAATAAAAAAAAATTACATTTAAACATACCTTAAATTTTTTTAACGGTTTGTATGTTTACCGTTTAGGAAAATTTTTTAAACATTGTAATTTAAATTGACTTAAAACTTAAAGTGAAAAAACAAAATTACATTTAAATAGAATTTCTAATTAGTGAAAAAATAGATATATCTATTATATAAGCTCAAATTTTATTAAAATGAAAAGGAAAGAAAAAATAGATCGATAAGCGCTATTATTTTATTCTCTTCGATTTTCTATTTTTGAAAAAAAAAATATTTATGTAATAATTAATAAAAATTTGAAGAGAAAAAGACCATAAAAATAGAGAAAATAAAAGAGTAATTTGGTTTATAAACGGGTTTATTTATAATTTTGAGTAAAAAAATAGTGGTTAAAAAATAGAGAAAGAAAATGTGTGTGGTTAAAAAGTAGTTTAAAAAATTGTGTAGTTTATAAACTGGTTTATAAATCAATTTATTTTATTTACCAAGCGGATGCTAAACGAAATGCGGAGGTAATAGAATTTTTCATAATTTTTTTTACCCAAATCCATGTTGAAAAATTAGAGAGAGAAAATGTGTTTTATTAAACAGTAATTTAAAAAATTATTTAATTTATAAATTGGTTTATAAACCAATTTATTTTATTTACCAAACAGATGCTTAGTGTGACGGTAATACAATATCCCATAATTATTTTTTTTAATCCAAATTCATGTTGAATGATAAGAAAGTTCAATAATCCTTTTTATACATATATATAATCAAGTAGACGAAAATATTATAAAAATGATATAGTCTTCAAAATCACTAATGAATTTGATTAACATAAAAATAATAAATATAAATACCATTAATTTAAAACATGTGTTCACACTAAACCACTTACTCACAACATGGGTTCACACAAAACTACTTCCTTACTTTTACTATATATATATAACCAATAAGTAGTCAAAATAATAATTGAAAAATGTCGCAATTATCATGATATAATAACCGAGTAAAGTTGGATATCACGAAATTATTATTATTATTATTATATATATATATATATATGAATTTAACCAATAAGTAGTCAAAATAATAATTGAAAAATCTCGCAATTATCATGATACAATAACCGAGTAAAGTTGGATATCACGAAATTATGTAGAAAATCTTATACCCTATAACCTTTAAAAATTTATTAAAATTAAGAATGATTGAAAAAAATATTGATCATTCTATTGATATTATTAAATAAAAAGAAATCAAAGTATTAACTATTCAATATTAGTCTTCGTTTAATAACTTTTTTTAAAAATTATTTATAAGTATCGCATTTTTCAACCACATATATATTTTGGAAAATATGATTTTTAATATTAAAGATAACAAATGATTTGACCATTAATAATTAAAACATAATTCTTATATTGATGGCTACATATAGAATTTATATTATTAAGAACAACAAATAAATAAAAAAATATTCATTAAATAATAATTTTAATACTGATAACTAAAAATATTAATTGAACACATTCAGTATTAGTGTTAATAATAAAATTAAAATTGATTAAAAAAATATCAACCATTATTTAGTGTGTGTATATATATATATATATATATATATATATATATATATATATATATATAAGGCAATAAATGTGTTCACACTAATTCAGATTTTGCATTCACACTAAACCATTTTGTGTTCACATTGGTCGGACTTTCCTCCATTTATATAGATTATTATTATTATTATTATTATATATATATATATATATATATATGAATTTAACCAATAAGTAGTCAAAATAATAATTGAAAAATCTCGCAATTATCATGATACAATAATCGAGTAAAGTTGGATATCATGAAATTATGTAGAAAATCTTATACCCTATAACCTTTAAAAATTTATTAAAATTAATAATGATTGAAAAAAATATTGATCATTCTATTGATATTATTAAATAAAAAGAAATCAAAGTATTAACTATTCAATATTAGTCTTCGTTTAATAACTTTTTTTAAAAATTATTTATAAGTATCGCATTTTTCAACCACATATATATTTTGGAAAATATGATTTTTAATATTAAAGATAACAAATGATTTGACCATTAATAATTAAAACATAATTCTTATATTGATGGCTACATATAGAATTTATATTATTAAGAACAACAAATAAATAAAAAAATAATCATTAAATAATAATTTTAATAATGATAACTAAAATTATTAATTGAACACATTCAGTATTAGTGTTAATAATAAAATTAAAATTGATTAAAAAAATATCAACCATTATTTAGTATTCATAATATATATATATATATATATATATATATATATATATATATATATATATATATAAGGCAATAAATGTGTTCACACTAATTCAGATTTTGCATTCACACTAAACCATTTTGCACATTGGTCAGACTTTCCTCCTTTTATATATTATATAGATATAGATATTAAATTAAATATATTGTATTAATATTAATATTAATATTAATTAATAGATAGATTTCTATTACGAAGTAACAAGCATCAAGTGAGGTGATTGTTACAACTGGTGGAGCACCATCATTCTACTCTCAACCTGGTCCCGTATCAGTTTGTTTTAATGTCCAGGAACCGATTTTCTATTCACAGCAATGGCATGTAGATGCTACATCAACTTCACACTTCAATTACGTTCCAAACAAGTGAGCGACCTTACTGCATAACAAATAAAACCACCACAGGAATATCAAAGTTCCTAACTGTCATTCCAGAATATCAAAGACGATGTCAGAAAATTTCAGCTAAATAATGCCACGTCGAAATTTTGACCATTAATTTTAGGTTAAATGATAAACTGTCTGATTTCGAAATGAAACAGAGATGAGATTTACATTACCTTTCAAATCTTTCACTCCTCCTTGTCCACCCGAGCTCAACGAAGATGAGTTTTCAGAATGATTTGAGGGCGATTCAGAGAGAATTGGAGGTCAATTTTCGTCGATTAGGGTTCTACGATAATGTTTCAATTTGGTGAAATTTTGTAGAACCTTCAGAAAATGGTTTTGAGATAGGTTTTGTCCAATTAAAAGGTTGAGGAGTCTCTTTTGTGTTCTTCGAGAACAAATCCAACTTATCAAATATTGTGAAATATTGTGGCGTTGAACTTATCAAATATTCGCGAGAATATTTGTGGCGTTTCCAATTTAGAATCTTATCAAGGAAATTGACAAGTCTTTGTGGTGTTTCGAAAACCTTGGATCTCGATTCCGCATCGTCAATTTCTTGCGTCGTGAATCTTGGGTCAAGGTCCTATCGTCAATTTTATCTTTCCAGTAGTTTAATTCTTGTTATTTTTGTGTCAGATCTGATCTAGATCTATCCTAGGGTTTTAAATTTCGTTATTCCGCGTTTTCGACGAGATTCCCCGACTGAGATCTCATCATCTGGTATGTAACTGAAATATGTTACGGCCGTAAGTCCTTTTATCCGGTTTATGAATTAGACAGAGAGCAGGTTACGGTCGTGATCCTTCATTTACGGCCGTGAGCTTCAAAAGTTACGGTCGTGACCAATTCCATCCACGGCCGTGATTCAATTTTTGGTTGTTTTCGACACGGTTTGATCTTCAAAACTCGTCGAACCTGCTGAATTCTTGTTTTGGCAACATGGCCAGATTTGTATAGTGTTATTGCCACATCACAGTTAAACGGGCTTCATGTCAGCCACGATGGTAAATGGTGTTAATAGAGTGACCTATATAGTAAGCGTTGATAAGTGTATTTATACACTAATTTATCTGTTAAAATTAGGATATTATTTTATTTTTCTTAAATAAATTCTACTTAGTTCGTATTTATTTATATTATTTCAGGTTTTATCCCAAAATCAAGAAAAATAAGAAATTAATACACAATAATTGGATGCAATTGAAGACAAAAGTTCAAGGATCGAGCGTGCAATTAACTCAATTACCAACTTTAATTATTTGAAACAATTGAGGCTCAAGAATAAAATATATCCAAATTTAATTGGACTTTCAAAACCAATTCAAATTGGACTATTGAGAGTTTTAATTGAGGTTGAATTGAGAGTTTATTTGGAGAGATATATATACACAAACAAAAGAGGGCAGAATCTATGGTGACGTTCTGTTTGTATTTTATTTTGTATTTTCATTTTCGAAAATGTTTTATATTTCCTATTTTACTTTTTATTTTTATTTTCAAATTTGTTGAAAACGCATTTAGTTTGTTATTTCTTAAAACTATTTTTGAAAATGAAAAGTTGAAAAACACGTTTTGTTTGAAATTTTGCAGAATACTTCTTAAACTATTTTTAATTATTTGCTTGCAGAATACTACTAGCTTAAACTTAAATTTTCTTTCACAATATACCGAAAACATGGTTACCTGCAACGCACTAATGTGAGCACTAAGAGTCTATACTAACACAACTTGGTCAGGTTCGAGATTTGAGGAAGTTCTGGTTCTATTAAAATTTAGAAAATGCAAATTCTTTCAAAACCACCTGAGTCCATTTATCAAGGCATTTTTTGAAATATAACAACAAGAATTCTCACTTAATTTTTTTTTGTAATGTTGATATTGAATTTAATAAAACTTTATTTTAGGCTTAGTGCAAATACGCTAGTCCCCTTGCTATTCCAAGGGCAATTTCATATCTCTCTCTTGAAATCTTCAATTTCCACCACAAGCTCATCATAGTTAAACCTTACAGGTTTATTCTGTCGGAACTCTGTTTATTCTTTTGTGAAGGGCTAGTTTTGAGAATGTAAAGCTCCAGAATTAAGTTGGCTATCATAACTCATAAGATGCCCGAAAAACACGATTTCCTTATCAAAGAATCTTGATTTTTCTTGCTTTGTTGGTTTACCATGTAATTTGCAAAACATATATTGCCATGCCTTGGTCTATTACAAAATCACATCATTTATTATTATTCTCATCACCCTTTTCAAAACTCTTTCTTATACTTACAAGAACTATTCCAAGTGCTGTAGAAACCAAAGGTAACATCTCATTTGATTGACCAGTTTGTGCTTTCCCATAATAACACTTCTACTTTCTTCTACCCTCACGTAAACAAATACTTGACAAATTGAAGGGAATGGTTCATTGCCAAGGACTCTCACCCTTCATCTAATTATGAATTAAGCCCCGCAATAAACTCAAATGCACCTTTTTTCATGCATTTTATTTTTCCTTTTACCAGCATGTCTTGTACTCACATATAATGCACTCTTTTTAATATATAATATATATTTTCCTGAATTAAGTCCTGCAAAATCGAATTAAGTCGGTCTAGATTTGTTTTCCTAGCTCAATAACTATGGTTATCGATTTATTCTATCATGACCTTTGGAAGCAATGACACACACTAATATTTCCTGTACACTTTCATTAACTTAGTGTGTAATTTATCGCCTTTTATTCTGTAATCTTAAGACAACTTTATACAAATTAATGTTTCTTTAGTTTCCTAATTGTTTATGGCATTATATGTGACTACAAAAATGATGAATTATAAAACTAGTTTATGTAATTGAAACCTTCGAGTGAGGACTTCAGTGTGTTTTTGGTCCCTCAGACTTTTAGTTTTGGTCCTAATGGAATAGATATGGGAGAGAGCAAAAAAGAAATTTTTTGGAACCAATTATGCATGAAGGGAGAAGGTTTGGGATCGTTTGTATTGCAGGCTCAGGGTGGAAGACACGGTTTCATTCAACCAAGGCCTGAATCGAAAGATAAAGTTGTAGATTTACATTTTGGTTATTGTGTATTGAATCGTATTAAATAGTTTTGTTTACCAAAATCGTGTAAAACGGAATTTTATATGAATTAATGAGTATAATTTTGTTTTGTAATTATTATATGTTGGTTGATGATTATATATATATATAAATATTATTTTTAAATAAAAAAACAATTTTGATTAAGTGTGCGACTGCTTCTCGAAACTGAAGGTCAGTTTCTCATTCTTTTTGATTTTTTGTTCATGAAAATTGTTTCCTGTTTTTGTGATTTTGAATAATGTTACGTGATTTGGGATTTTTTATATAATAATTTGATTATGCTTAGTCTAGACCAGTATTCCCTCTCTCACTCTTAGTTTGACGGATTCTATTTGCTTCTGATTTGGATATTCTGTAGGGTTTTTCTTCAATACCAGGATTAGCTTGACCTGATTTTTGTTGCGTTTTGATTGGTTTCGAATTTATTATAATTTTGTTTTGCTTCGTAATTATTATAGGTTGATTGTAATGAAATAAATAATTATTAAAAAAATAAAAATTACACTTACGACGAGCATTTGAACGCCATTAACAATGTAATTACGGCATGTATAAGCATGCCGTAAAAGCTGCTTACTTTTTACGGCGCGCGTATGCACGTCGCGAAACCATATCAATTACTGCGTGCACATAGCACGCCGTCTGGGTTTATTACGCGTGCGGATGCAAACCGTGAAATGTTATTTACGGCGTGCTTTCGCGGCATACATTGCACGCCATAAAAAGTATGTCTCTTTTTACGGCATGGCTTTTTACTGCTTGCATGTGTACGCCGTAAAATACTTTTTACGGCTTGCACGTCGTAAAAAGTAAATTTTGTTGTAGTGAACATTAAATATGATTAATCGTACAAATTTGAGTTGATGAACTTGAAAATTGTAAACTTATATGTTGTAATTATAATGTAGTAAAATATTGAAAAAAGTTATCAATAAATATGTTTTATAATTATATCATTGAATATAAGAATCCTACATTATAAATTTATTTTATTGTTTAATTAAATTAAAGTCATTTGAAAAGTCAATCAATATTTATTTATATGGATTCCCTTTTAATTATTATGGGTATTGTTGATCACAAAATCCGGCTGGACCTTGGACCAACATGTCTCAGCTCCTCCCTCTTGAACACGTAGATCTCCTGCGCACTGTGACAAACAATCAGTTTGCAAAGGGGGCCGAGGTGGCTCCCGTTTGCACTCCGATGTCAAAGTCATTGCCCATGTTAAGCAAATGTAATTTGAGTGCGGGAAATATAAGTGTGTAAAGAGAGAAAAGGGAGTGAGAGAAAAATATTCAGTTAAGAGAGTAAAATGCTAACCCTTTCTTTGGAGGCAAGTGTGCTCTATTTATAGAAGGATTTGTTGTTTTGGATTGTGACACATGGCGGACTTTTACACGTGTATTCACCTTACTCTTGAAGGGGACAACCTTGCTTTTTGACCATAATCATTGCTACATTTCGTAGCAGATGTAAGCCTGTCACATCTTGGTAAAGACGGTGTCACATCTTTGATTTCATCCCT
This sequence comes from Ligustrum vulgare, assembly GCA_963555705.1. Lineage (NCBI taxonomy): Eukaryota > Viridiplantae > Streptophyta > Magnoliopsida > Lamiales > Oleaceae > Ligustrum > Ligustrum vulgare. Next base: position 31,894,400 of record OY743186.1, on the reverse strand, counting down.
TGTCCCATCTTTACATCCGAGGCGCCACCGTAAGCACTTCAGCTAAGCATAAAGCGCGTCTGCTAGACACAAATCAGTTCGACCAGAGGAGCTCGCGTGCTTTTCCATCTCGGCCATTGGCCCAGAGAGATATCCTAAACTTTTAATCATGGGCTAAAGTTCATGGGCCCTCATTGGGCCTTAACTGGTGGCCCAATGTGCCACATTTTTGGTATGATCTCGACACTAGTCCCTCAAATCCGATGTGGTCATTCATGGGCGGATCGAATTTGTCATAGTTTCGCAGCAATAATTTTGTTCAAGTTTCATCATTTATTATATCCAACGAGTTGCGAATCACTATTCGTCACTACTGACTTAATCTTCAAAGCTTTCGCAAGTCTCATCCCAATTAGTAGCGTCTCGTATTTAACAACATTGTTTGAGGCTTTAAAGTCAAAGCGGATCGCACTGTGCAATTTGAACCCTTCTGGGCTTATTAACAATATTCCTGCACCGAATCGTCCCTCAACCGAGGACCTATCAACAAACAATTTCCACTCTCGGCTATCATCCGTGTTATCAACCATCTCAACCTCCGGCGGATGTGTGAACGCAACTATGAAATCCGCTAATGCTTGACCCTTACAGCGGTCCGATGCTCATAGTGTAGGTCGAACTGGCTAATTTCAATCACCCACTTCATTAACCTTCCAGATACATCCGGTTTCTGCAACACCTGTCTCATAGGAAAGTTGGTGAGAACGTGTATGGAGTGCGACTGAAAGTAGGGACGGAGCTTGCGGGACGCTGTGATCAAAGAGAGAGCAAGTTTTTCCATATCCGGGTAACGTGTTTTCGCATCCAGCATGGCTTTGCTTACATAATACACCGGGAACTGATTCCCATCCTCCTCTCTGACCAATACTGAGCTAACAGCCTCTTCTGATACGGCTAAATACAAGTAGAGAAGTTCGCCAGCCTTTGGTTTTGAAAGTAATGGGGTCTGTCCCAAGAATGTTTTCAGGTCGGCAAAAGCCTGCTCACATTTCGGCGTCCATTGAAATTGTTTCCCTCCCTTCAATACCTTAAAGAATGGCAAGCATTTTTCAGTGGACTTGGAAACGAATCGATTTAAGGCCGCAATTCTCCCCGTCAAACTTTGCACTTCTTTTGGATTCCGAGGTGATTGCATGTTTAACAAAGCATTGATTTTGTCGAAATTGGCTTCGATTTCTCTCCTATTCACCATGAACCCAAGAAATTTTCTAGACGCTACCCCAAAAGCGCACTTCGCCGGGTTGAGCTTCATTCGATATTTCTATAAAACATCGAAGGCTTTTGACAAATGGCGGATATGCTTTCTAGCGATCATGCTTTTGACCAGCATGTCATCAACATATACCTCCTGGTGTTTCCCAATTGTTCTGAAAACATGCGATTTACCAACCTTTGATAGATAGCTCCAGCATTTTTTAAGCCAAATGGCATAGCTTTGTAACAATAGAGTCCCCTATCTGTAATAAACGAAGTATGCTCCTCATCTGATTCGTACATGGGGATCTGATTGTACCCGTAGTATGCATCCATAAAGCTAAGCATCTCATGTCCCGCAGTGGAGTCAACTAACTGATCGATCCGAGACAGTGAAAAACTGTCTTTGGGACATGCCTGGTTTAAATTCGAAAAATCAATACATACTCTCAGCTTTCCACTATGTTTTGGCACCAAAACAGGGTTTGATACCCACTTCGGATACCAGGATTCTCGGATAAAGCCATTTTTCAATAGTTTTGTCACCTCCTCTTTCAAGGCCTCATATTTATCAGAACTCATAGGTCTTCTCTTTTGCCTGTGCCCAGGGGTTCTGGGATCAAGCTAGAGTCTATGACAAGCCACTTTAGGATCGATCCCAACCATGTCATCATGTTTTCGTACGAATACATCGAGGTTTTCAAGTAAGAAGCTTTTCAGTTGACCTTTGTATTCAACCTGTGAATCCAATCCAATCTGCAATTCTTTGATTGGGTCAAGTGGATCTACACCGAAGCATTCCAGCCTTTCAGCTGGGGTAGAGCAATTTTCTCCTACCATTCTTGGGTCCAGATCTGCCATATCTTCTTCCAGGGTCATTGTAACATCCTCAATTCCTGAGGGTTCCCCACCCAGTTTTTCAGGGTCTGGAGCAGCCTCGGTCATTGCTACGTCGCTAATCATGTTCAAGCTTTGGTCTTGAAATTTCAGGATTGCGTTTGTGTAACAGGCCCGCGATTCAGTTTGACTCCCCCTTACAGTTGCAACACCATGCTCCGTGGGGAATTTCATGCAAATGTATTTTGTATGGGTTACAGCTCTCAAATCAATGAGATCTGGCCTCCCAATTCAGCCATGATAGGAGGAGATTTTGTCCACAACCAAGAATTCCATGGGAATTTTGGAAAGAGTTGGCGCTTTCCCTACTTCAGTCATAAGGGTTATGGATCCTCTGGGAGTTATGTTGTCCCCAATGAATCCATATATTGGATCCGAAACTGGAATGAGGGGAGTGCTGATCCCCATCTTATCAAAAGTTACCTCATAAATCACATTTACTGAGGCACCATCATCCACCATCATTCGTGACAACCCATTCCGAGCCACTACTACCTCGATAACCAATGCATCATTGTGTGGAAAGTGTACTCCAATTGCATCGTCTTGGGTAAAGGTGATAGATTCTGTCCGAGGCATCCCAACAGGATGTGAATGGATATGGTAATTCACGTTGGCGGGCTGCTTGGCTTCTCTGATATATCTCTTTTGGGAGTTGTTTGTGCTCCCTCCTGGGTGGGGACCTCCCAATATTGTGTCGATTTCATGAATATGAGGGTCGGCCACAGGTGTAGGTGGTTCTCTTGTATCTTTAGCGTGTGCCGAGGAGGTATCCTGACCCTTGTTCCCGTCTCTTTGACGATTGTCAATCCTCTCTTTGGTTAAGTTCTTCCACGGAGCTCTCCTGTCAGCTCTGTTGAATTTCTGGCCACCTGATTTTTGAGCTCTCCCCTTGGAGAAATCATTTCCCCTTCTTCCATGCGCCTTTTGGTCCGCTAACATGTGGATTTTCCTGCAATCTTCTGTTGCATGACTATAATACCATTGGTAGGCGCAGTAAGCCCCAATCATGGGCTGTTTTCCACTTCGGCTACTTTCCATTCTTCCTTGAGTCATGAGAGGATTCTGAGAAGGAGTATTGGAGTGCAAGTTGGGGATAGCTTCAGTGATCTATGCTGCATAGCTGGACCCTGTCCCCGGAAATGGACGCAGCGCTCCACCTCAGTTACTGCCGAACCTATCCTTGTTACCTCCTTTCTTGAGGTTTGCTTCATTAGAATACCCTAGATTGTATCTCTCTTGAGGGTGGTTGTCTCTGGTCCTAGCCATTTCTTCTGATACGATCTCCTTCTTCATCAGATCTACTAGGGAGTTGTAATCCCTCGGTTTTCTACTCCGGACATCCCTCCAAAACATGCTCGTCATATCTAGCCCTCCTTTCAATGCGGAAAACATTTCAGCCTCAGTGATGTTTTCACAAATGTACATTTCTTCAGTAAACCGAGCTAGGTAACTTTTCAAAGATTCATCCCTTCCTTGCCTTAAATCCTGAAGGCGTTGGAGTGGGAGCTGGCCAGGTCTGGAGGAAACAGAGTCATTTTTAAAGGCTGTTTTCAGATCTCTCCAACTGTGGATGCTACCGGGTGGAAGCTTTTTGTACCATTGTATCGCACTTCCCTCAAGGGTCAAAGCAAAATGTTTGCACTTTAGTACCGGAGTGGCTCCGGCTATATCCATGCTAGCGCGGTAGTTTAGCAGGTGATCGTCTGGGTCACATCGGCCAGAATACTTTGCTATTTCTGGCATTTCGAAGTCATGATGCCTTGGGCACCTACGTATGCCCTCCGTGAAGGGACTTATTTCCTCTTCGTCATCCAACTCGTATGAGGGTAGTTCACTGTTCTCGTCATGACCGGAATATATTGGGTCATGGTGTTGGTCGTGGGCGGTGGAGTGTACTCCTGCCTTTGTGGCGGAAAAACTCGGCCGTAATTTGCCCTTTCATGGGTTGGAAAATCATTACGAGATTTGGTTCGAGCTGCTTCGGCTCTCCTTTCCTGCCTATTCCTAAGCTCATGTGTTGGGGCCAACTTTTCTGCTCCCGTACCATACTAGTCCCTATGCATTTGACTCTGCGACAATGCTTCTTCAGCGCGTTGCTCCCGCTTATTTCTAGGCTCGGCTGCATTGTGCCGACCTTGATCATCTCGACCCCCTTGCTTGCCTCTGAATAGCCCTCCTATCCGGCTGAAGACACTGCCAGATTTTGGGGGCGAAGCCTCCCGATGTCTAGCTGGGAGTTGGTCTTTTCCTTTAGGCGTTTCATGTTCCGAGCCTTCTTCGTAGAGGGGCGCGGATTCCACCTCGGCATATGCCTGCGTATCTTAATAATAATAGGAGGCAGTAGCCGCCTCAGATGGTGAGTAATGTGGATATGAATATTGCGGGGGCATCGTGGGCTCGTTCATAACATACCCTCTAGCCATGTAGGCATTCATCGCTGCAGTTTGTTCTATCTGTTGTTTCTGCATTTCCAGCATTTGGGCGGCCATGCGAGTCATATCTCGTAGTATGCGACGATTACGGTGTCAGCGCGGAGGGTTAGGTTGGGCCACCCCCTCGTTTGTGTTCTCACGAGGTCTCTGGGGAGCCTCATCCTTGCTGAACTGGTCATTCCTACTCCTACGAGGATTAATATCATTGTCACTTTCATTCATGTTCAGAGCAATTTTTGGGTTTTATCTTCTCTTTCAAAGATAGATGAACTTATATCTCAAAGTTCTAAGCCTTTTTCAAGGTTATTAAACTTGTATTTCAAAGTTCCACGCATTTTTCAAGGTTAATAAACTTATATTTCAAAGTTTCACGTTTTTTTCAGGGTTAATAAACTTATATTTTAAAGTTTCATGCATTTTTCAAGGTTAATAAACTTATATTTCAAAGTTTCACGCATTTTTCAGGGTTAATAAACTTATATTTCAAAATTTCACGCCTTTCTCAAGGTTAATAAACTTATATTTCAAAGTTTCTTGCAGTTCTCCGCTCTTTTGCAAGAGGTTACTCGTCATTTTTCAAAACTTCCTTTCTATGTGTGGCTTTTAATCATGCGTTTTTGTGGTTAGTAGTATGGCTTCCCACAGACGGCGCCAAAATGTTGACTACAAAATCCGGCCGGACCTTGAACCAACACGTCTCAGCTCCTCCCTTTTGAACATGTGGATCTCCTGCGAATTGTGACAAACAATCAGTTTGCAAAGAGGGCCGAGGTGGCTCCCATTTGCACTCCGATGCCAAAGTCAGTGCCCATGTTAAGCAAATGTAATTTGAGTGCGGAAAATATAAGTGTGTAAAGAGAGAAAAGGGAGTGAGAGTAAAATATTCAGTTAAAAGAGTTAAATGCTAACTCTTTTCTTGGAGGCAAGTGTGCTCTATTTATAGAAGGATTCGTTGGTTTGGATTGTGACACTTGGCGGGCTTTTACACGTGTATTCACTCTAACTCTTGGAGGGGACAACCTTACTTTTTGATCGTAATCATTGCTACATTTCGTAGGGGATGGACGACTGTCACATCTTGGTAAAGGCGGTGTTACATCTCTGACTTCATCCCTTATCCCATCTTTACATTCGAGGCGCCACCGTAAGCACTTCGGCTAAGCATAAAGCGCGTCTGCTAGACACAAATCAGTTCGCCCAGAGGAGCTCGTGTACTTTTCCATCTCGGCCATTGACCCAGGGAGATATCCTAAACTTTTAATCATGAGCTAAAGTCCATGGGCTCTCATTGGGCCTTCACTGGTGGCCCAACGTGCCACATTTTTGGTACGATTTCAACATGTATTATAGACAAAAGCAAATTAGATGTGGGAACATTTTTGCTAATTAAAAGTTTCCCCCACATCCATACTTTTATATATGTGATTAGTGATAGTGATAATGATAGTGACATTGATAGTGATTATTAGTGATAGTGATAAACTAGTATACTACTTCCCCGTGTTGGAATCCAAACGTAAGATATGTTTGCAATTTGTTCAATCAATTTTATCGATTTCTACATATATAAAACCCAAATAAAGAAAATGATAATTCCAAAATACTCATTAACAAAAAAACAAAAGAAGCACCGGAAAGAAAATGAAATTCTTAACATTTTTACTTAGAATAACAGGGATAATTCATCTGAAGCCTGAAATATGTAAAATCATTCAACTCTATGGTACAAACTCTGTTGCAGTCAATGTGTGGGTGTTATGGTGAAGCAGTATTCTAAAAAGTATGAAGCGTGATGAAGTTCAAGTATCAAGTTTTTCAAGCTTAAGCGGGATTAGGCGTTAAAAAATGTTTTTCAATTCCTATATACTAGATTTAAAATTTACACATACTTTAACCTCTTAAAAAATATGTAAAATAATAATAATAATAATAGAAGCATAAGCGCACTTCAGCTTGCCCCCAAGCGCACATACTCGCACTCTTTTTCCACGTTTTTTAGATAAAAGAAAATTCAGATGCTTTTTCCACGATTTCCTCTTATTCGACGCACAAGAGGTGCGCGAATTTTAGAACACTGTGGTGAAGAGAAAACACTCGCACGAGAGGAGAGTGAAACGCCAGAACTGGAGAACGGAGACATGATAGAGATTTTTGAGAACGTGAAGACAAAGATAGAGACGGATGGATGTACTCATGTACATTATCTTTCTTGTGTAGAAGTAAAACCTCCGTAACGGTCGGTGATAATAACATTGAGATTGAAAAACTATTACTTTAGCCTCTGTTCGGTAACTAGATTATAAACCTATTTATAATCGACACAATTTCTTAAACCATTTTTTATCCACACATTTTTTCTCTCTACATTTTTCAACCACACATCTCACATCGAAAACACAAATAAACCGATTATAATCGCCTCATGTTTATCCGAACATAGGCTTAATAATTTGTCGATAAATAATGATATATCCATAGATTGTGAGAAATTATTTTAATCAACTGTGTAAAAACGTGATATGTTGAACACGTTTAAATTATCTTTGTGAAGTTGATACGATGATGAGAAGTCTACCTATGAATAATTATTCGAATAGTATTGAATACGCTTAACTAGAATTATATAATTTATGACAGCTATATTTTACCAATTCTCCAAAAAGAAAGCATTTCTATTATCTAGTATTTTAGAAGTATGGAGGCTCGATACTCCTGGTTGATAGAGAATTTTCCATTGCAATAAGGATTCAATTAATTGATTTTTGGACCTTCTATTGTTAGTGGACAGTTCCTCATTGGTAAGAAGTCTAGGTACTCCTCCCAAAATGAGACACAACATTAAATAATATATATTTTTAAAAATAATTTTATAAGAGAATGTGCAATTAAAAAAAATTAAATTGTAGGTATACATGTAAAATTAATTTATTGAGAGAATATATATTTAAATACGAATTATAAAGAAAATGAGTTTTATAAACTTTATAACCAAATAGGGGCTAAAATGGTTAAATTTTACAAAAGAAAATATTTTCTTTCCACCAATTTTCCATATTTTTAATCAAACGGATTCTTATTTATTGTTTTTTTTAGAGTTGAACATGCACGTCAACCCTATTTTTCTAAAAAAATGTTTGTGATAAGTGGTTTCATAATTTTTTCAAGAACAAGTTATCCTCGTTAACGATTGATAGAGAAAAAATAAGAACCATGCTGTATTTTCAGAATGATTTACCAACTGACTTATCTACAATACACTTGGTAGACATCTATTATTTTACCCATTACATCATCTTTAAAACCAATCATCATAATTATACAAACACAAAAATTGATAAATCATTAAGTAAATCAATTTGATTAAGTAGATTAATCCAAAAAATAATCCCGAACACAAGTTCACATATCACATCAGTTTCAAAGAAGAAAAAACAATCCCAATAATAAGTTATATTCACATCAATTTCATTGAAGAACCTCTACAGTCCTACTTGCATGTCTTAAATTGAATGATATGACATCTCGTGTAAAGTATATAAAATAATTTTCAACGGGGTGCGTCGAATTTATTTATTTATTTTATCGATTTTATCCCACGAGCGAATGGAGTTATTAAAAGGTGAAACCCTCACCTCAAGAACCTCATATGTTCTACCCTGAGCCTTGATGAAGGATGTAAATCGCAATATATGCTTCAAAAAGTTAAAGATTGAGAGTTTGACCACTGATAAAATCCACAAGGATGTCAAGTCCAAAACATTGTTTTCAGGACTCGAACTCCCCACCCTATGAATTGCCAGGGAGATTTGACGTTATGTCCCTTCAGCCTTTACTAGCTGAGCTGTGCCCCAGGGGCATGAATGGAGTTATTAATTGTTCTTGTTGAGATCGTACCCAAAATGCGGCACACTGGACCACCAGAGAAGGTCCAATGAGGGCCCAATGGACTCTAGCCTATGGTTAAAGCTTAGAATATCACCTTGGGTCAACCGCCGAGGTGGAATATCACGCGAACCTCTTTGACCGAACTGATTTGTGTTTGGCCGATGTGCTTTATGCTTAGCCGAGGTGCTTTAAAGTGACGTAAAGAAGAGGGATGGGACAAGGGATAGAGTCAGAGATGTGACACCACCTTTACCATGAAGTGATAGGCGCACATCCCCTACAAAGTATAGTAATGATTAATATCAAAAGGCAAGATCTCATTTTTAGAAGTTAGGGTAAATATAAGTGTAAAGTACGTCACGTGTCACGATCTGAAACAACGAGTTCCTCTATAAATAGAGCACTCCTCCCGCTTTGTAAAATGTTGGCAATTTCATACTCTTAACTAAATATTTATTCTTACTCCCTTTTCTCTCTTTCATACATTTATATTTCCCGCACCCAATTTATATCTGCTTGAAATGAGCACTGACTTTGGCATCGGAGTGCAAACGGGAGCCACCTCGGCCCCCTTTGCAAACTGATCGTTTGTCACAGTGCGCAGGAGATCCACGTGTTCAAGAGGGAGGAGCTTAGACGTATTGGTCCAAGGTCCAGCCGAATTTTGTGGTCAACATTTTAGCGCCGTCTGTGGGAAGCCATACTGCTAACCACGAAAACTCATGGTGAAAAGCTACACGCGCAAAAGAAAACCTTGAAAAAGGGATGAGCGACCTCTTGCAAAAGAGCAAAGAACCATAAGAACTTTGAAACACAAGTTTATTGACTTTGAAAAAGGCGCGGAACTTTGAAATATAAGTTTGTTCACATTGAAAAAGACATAAGAACTTTGAAATATAAGTTTATTGACCTTGAAAAAGGTGTAGAACTTTTAAATATAAGTTTAAAAACCTTGAAAAAGGCGTAGAATTTTGAAATATAAGTTTAAAAACCTTGAAAAAGGCGTGGAACTTTGAAACATAAATTTATTGACCTTGAAAAAGGCGTGGGACTTTGAAACACAAGTTTAACAACCTTGGAAAAAGGCTTAGGACTTTGAGATAAAAGATAACCCATCTTTGAAAGAGAAGGTAAAACCAAGGAACTGCTCTAAAACATGAATGAAAGTGATGATGATATTAACACTCGAAGGGGTAGAAATGACCAGCATAGTGAGGAAGAGGTTCCTCCGAGGCCTCGGGAGAACGCAAACGAGGGAATGGCTCAACATAACCCTCCGCGCTGGCACCGAAATCGCCGCATGCTGCGAGACATGACTCGCATGGCAGCCCAAATGCTGGAAATGCAGGAAAAAAACATATTGAACAAACTGCTGCGATGAACGCTTATATGGCTAGAGGGTATGTTATGAACGAGCACATTATACCCCCACAATATTTACAGCCACATTACTCACCATTGGATGCGGCCACTGCCTCCTATTATTATCAAGATCCACAGGCATATGCTGAGGTGGAATCCACACCCCTCTACGAAGAAAGCCCGGAGCATGAAGCACCTGAAGAACAAGACCAACTCCCAGCTAGACACAGGGAGGCTTCGCCCACAAAATCTGGCAGTGTCTTCATCCGGATAGGAGATCTATTCAGAGGCAAGCGAGGGGGCCGAACTGATCAAGGTCGGCACAATGCAGCTGAGCCTAGAAATAGGAGGGAGCGACGCGCTGAAGAAGCCTTGTTGCGGAGTCAAAAGCATAGGGACCAGCATGGTACGGGAGCAGAAAAGTTGGCCCCCACGTATGAGCCTAGGAATAGGTAGGAAAGGAGATTTTCCAACCCATGAAAGGCCAAACTACGGCCGAGTTTTACCACCACAAAGGCAGGAGTACGCTTCACCTCCCTACGACCAATACTATGACCCAATGTATTCCGGTCATGATGAGAACAGTGAACTACCCTCATACGAGCTGGATGACGAAGAGGAAATAAGTCCCTTCATGGAGGGCATCCGTAGATGCCCAGTGCCTCATGACTTCGAAATGCCAGAAATAAGAAAGTATTCTGGACGAGGTGACCCTGACGATCACCTGCTAAACTACCTCGCTAGCATGGAAATAGCCGGAGCTACTCCGGTACTGAAGTGCAAAGCTTTTGCTTTGACCATTGAGGGAAGTACGATACGATGGTACAAAAAGCTCCCTCCTGGTAGCATCCTGTAAGGCCGTTTTTCATTCTACGTGCAACTTTAAATTTCACGTAATATTGTTATGAATGTTATTATAAATTATAAAGTTATAATCTTTAATGTTTATAATTGGAATTATTTTGCAGTGGAAGGACTTGGACGCCGTCATGATCAATGTACCAAATAGAAAGTTCATAACTTGTCTATGTGCAATTTTATGTGTGATTATTAACGTGATTTATTAATCTTGTTATTTTCTATTTAATTAAGTTGAAAGTGGCCTAAATTATGTTAAATGGGAATTGGGGAAAGTTTAGTGGCACTTTGAATTTTATTTGAGGGATGCGGACTTAAATTACCTATTTATGAGAGTCGAAGGACTGAATTGCAATTAACAAGTTTTACATTTAAAATCATAAACCTAACCTAACCCTCATCCCCCACACCCGCTCTCTCGCTCTCTGTGTCTCGCCTCTCGCTCTCTCTTGTCTCTGCTCTCTCTCGTCTCTGCGCTCTATCTGTCTCGACTTCCTCTCGTCTCTCTCTCGGTCTCACCTGCTTCTCTCTTGCCTCACGCCCGAACGAGCATCGGCGACCTCTACCAACACCTACCGGTGAGACACACACACACACACACACACCCGCACTCGGTTCCACGCAATTTCACACACTCGCACCCATAAATTGATATACACATGTATATATATATATATATATATATATATATATATATATATATATATATAAGTTCTATGTGAATAACGTATGTATGCACCTTATATGTACAAATTCAGATTTATGGGTTGAATTTTCAGATTTCAATTCTTATTGATTTTCGAATTTAAGCATAAATTAAGGAGTTGGGATGTTTAGGTGTGTGAGTGTTGATGTATGGGAATGTGTATATTATTATGTATGTATATGTATATGTAAATATATAAAAATTGGATTTTTATGTGGGCACATGTATAATTTCAGATTTTAGTTTGTAGATAAATTTTTCAATTGTCGAAAAATGTGTAGTTTCATTTTTGAGCTAGAAAAAGGTATAAATATAAGTTCAATTGTGTTAGTTAATTGTTTAGTTTATATGTTGATTTATAAATAAGTAAATTCCAAAGTTAGAATTTGGTTTGAGATTTGAGTAAATGTATTTAGACAGGTTTGAATCAAATTGTGAGTCACAGAATTTTATCCTCAATTGTGGATTTCAAATTTTGGATAATGTGCGTGGGTGAAGTTTCAAGTTTCTAAATCCGTACGTTATGTCTTTTAAAATGTACTGCTAGTTAAGTTGAAGCATAATGATAACTTTTGAAATATTAAGGGACTCTATGAATGTTTTTATTAATTTTCACTCAGTTATGATTTCGAATTTTAATTGGTCAATTTCAATTACGGGGGTTAATGCTAATAAAGGTATATTTTATTTAATGAATGAATATAACTAGGATTGTTGGTACATTGACGACACGGGTAGTCGAGGCTCCTCCACTTGCAAATCAAGAAAACGGTAAATATCAAGGACGTCAAGTAAGTAAACTTCCCCCTATTTTCATCAAAGTTGAATGTAAATGTGAAAGTTATGTGTAAATGACTGTCTTGCAACTTAATTGCTTTGATGAATTTCATTTACTTTGTGAAAGTATATGTTATTATGAAAAATGTTCAAGCATGCACATTATCATGTCATTGCATCATCAAGCATGTATTGGCATCGAAATTGGGAAGTGAAATGTTTTTAAATGAAAGAAATGTGTCAAGGTGCAAGTTTGTTCAAAAGTTGTGTATCCCAAGTTTTTAAAGAAAGAATGGGTGTACTTCTAGTTCATGAAAGTTGCGAGTGGGAAATGGGGCGCGGGGGACCGGCGTACCCGAATTAAGTCGCTTTGCAACGGAATGTTCAACCGTTTACGGTGGACTGTTAAACCGCTTTGCGGTGGGAAAGTGAATGTTAAACCGCTTTGCGATGGGAAAGTGAATGTTAAACCGCTTTGCGGTGGAAATGTGAATGTAATCTGGTTCCAAATAAGTAATTGCCCACTGTATTCTGATTGACTAGAAGTTACACCAAGTGAGCTCACGATGGAAATGAAGTGAAAGTTTTGAAATGTTAAGTGAAAGTTTGAAATGTTTGAATGTTCTGGAAAGTAAAGAAAAAGGGGATACATATATGGAATTTTTAAAAAGCATTCATGTCATAAGCATGCATTCATGCATACAGTTTACTTACTGAGCTTTAGCTCACCCCAATCCCTCCCCAACATTTCAGGTGATGAAAGTTAGGTGATCCGAGGAGAACACTTGGCGGCTGACTCAAACAGTACCTACTGTTGCTTTAATTAATAAAGTTAAAATTATTCAAGTTATCATTAAATTTATTCCTTCATTTATTATTACGGATAATGTTTTGGTTGAAGTTAGTTTTGATTACGTATGGGTAACGTATTAGGGGTTAAATTACCTCTTAGTGAAATTGTCAATGTCTATTGATTTTTGAGAAATCTTATGCTTGAGGAGTTTGGGGAATGAATGAATTGGTTTTGGCGATGATGAATGCGATTTTGATGTGATTGAAGCTTTGAATTTTGAAATGGTCTTGATGTCCCTCTACAGGTTGGCTATGTCCAATTTATAGAAGAGACTCTGCCGAAATTTCTGTAAAATTTTATAATAGATAAATGAATATTTTAATTGTGCAAACGTTTTAAATTCCGCATATAATGTGAATGGAAGTTAACACGCCTAGGTTTTAGACTTTCAAACTTGGGGTGTTACACATCCACAGTTGGAGAGATCTGAAAACAGCCTTTAAAAATGGCTTTATTTCCTCCAGGCCTGACCAGCTTCCACTCCAACGCCTTCAGGATCTAAGGCAAGAAAGGGATGAATATCTGAAAAGTTACCTAACTCGGTTTACTGAAGAGATGCACATTTTTGAAAACATCACCGAGGCGGAGATGTTTTCCGCATTGAAAGGTTGCCTAGAAATGACGAGCATGTTTTGGAGGGATGTCCGAAGTAGGAAACCGAGGGATTACAACGCCCTAGTAGACCTAATGAAGGAGGAGATCGTATCAGAAGAAATGGCTAGGGGCAGAGACAACCATCCTCAAGGGAGATAAATCTTGGGTATTCTAATGAAGCAAACCTCAAGAAAGGAGGTAACAATCGGATAAGGGAATAGAAAGATATGATCAAAATACTAAACGCTATGCAGTGACAAAAAGATCTTCCGCGAAGGTAACTTTCCTTATTCGGTTGAAACTCTTTTGGAATTTAATTTGGACGTGAAACTCAGCATTCTTTCTTCCCAAGTAACCTAATTCTCATGAACATCTATAAATATATGGCTTGGGGCACAAAATTAAGGGTTCTCAACTGTGATATTTCATGCCAAAACGCTGTCGAATTGCGAGGGGATCCATAGGAGACCAAATTCAAGATTGAAGAACAAGGATCAAGGAGATGAATAGGGTGACATCTTTTCATACTTCTTGTGATTTATTTTCGATCATGTATTTAGGCTAGGTTTTAATTGTTAGAATTGTGATGAAGCATTAATTTATTGATTCCATGTTTTGACTTTATATTTATATTATGCAATTTATGAGATTGATGTAATTAATTATGTTATTATTATCATCTATGATTTTGGACGCATAATTATTGATGCTTGTGATAGATTTCTATGTTCGAAAGAGTGGAAATTTATTAGACCATGATTAATTTCCGCGAAGTCCGATAGGGGATAGAAATATACCCCTATGCTTCGTGTTATCCTTAAAAGTGTTCATAATTCGTTAATACTTTTCTACATGTTTGGATTTGTCATAGAAATATAGGCTCATCTCATGTAGGAAAAGGTATTTATGCATTGCTCGAAAGGGGACATAAATAAATATTGGAACATGGATTTTCAATACTCATACTTTGTTATTAAATGTTTAAGTCAAATACATGGTTGATATGATTAATGTGGATTCATAATTCTAACAAATTCATCTCACCGTTTTCATAAATCAAATTTTCTTATTTTCTTTAGTTTAATTTTTAATTTATTTTTCAAAATCAAAATTTTCAAATCCTAAGCTTTTTTTGTTCCGGTTAAGGTAGTAATCTAAAAATACGATTTAAAACAATCTCTGTGGGATCGATACTTGGACTTACGTCCACTTTATTACTTGTGCAACCCGTGCACTTGCGGAGCGTTATCAAGTTTTTGGCGTCGTTGCCGGGGATTGTTCTTTAAATTTATTCTTAGATTACTTTCACTAATTCGGATTTTTTTTTTTACCGCTTTATTTTTATTTTTTTCTTGTTTATTTTTGTTCTTGTTTTTATTTTATTTTAGGACTTTAAATTCTAATTTTAGTTTAGTTACTAGTTTCGTTGTTTTTCTTTTAGTTGTGTATGTTACGTTCGAAAAAAGGGAATCTTTTCGAAGTTGACCCGAAAATAGAACGTACTTTACACCATAGATTAAGAGAACTTAGGGAACTAGATAAACAGAAAAATAAAAAAAATTCAAATGGCAAACAATATGGCTTTACCTGGAATTGAGCTAGAAGATGAGAGAAATAGACTTGTAGGAGATTTCATGACCCCACAAATTGTCCAAAACCAATCAAGCATAGTTTATCCACCTTTTGGTCTTGCAAACTTCCACTTAAAGACCAATGTAATAAATATGTTTCAAAATGGACATCAATTCTATGGCAAACCCGATGAAAATCCACATGCACATGTGTCTAAAGTTTTAGACATGTGTGAACATTTTATATATCAGGGTGTGTCAGATGACACCATAAGACTTAGGTTGTTTCCATACACCTTACGAGATAGGGCAATAGATTGGTTAGGCTCCCGTCCTCCTGCAAGTATAACAACTTGGAATGACTTGGCCCAAAAACTTTGCACAAAATTCATGCCCCCAGCCAAAGTTGCTAAACTCAGACATGAGATAACAATTTTTCAACAACAAGAGTCTGAGTCATTTGATGAAGCATGGAATAGGTTTAAAAGCATGCTTAGGAAGTGCCCTCAACATGGATTACCTAAAAATCAGCAGGTAAGGTACTTTTACATTGGCTTGCTCCCTCAATACAAGAGTTTTGTTGATTCGTCATCAAATGGATCAATAACTACCCAAACTCTGGATGGAGCACTTGAACTGTTTGAAAGAATAGCCAATACCAACGCAATGTGGGCATCTGAGAGGACCATTCAAAAGAAACCAGCAGGAGTTTATGCAATGGATGATGTTTCGATATTGTCTGCTAAAATAGACTCTTTGATGAATTTCATACAAAACAACCATTCAGTGAAAAATGTAGTAATTGGATGCGAGGAATGTGGGGCCAATCACAATACCTTGGATTGTCCAATTTTGGCAGCTCAAGCTGAGCAGGTCAGCTTTATACAAGGGGGACATCGCCAAAATAATCCTTACTCCAACACTTATAATCCTGACTGGCGAAATCATCCTAACTTTTCATGGAGGGATAATCAAAATGGAACTGGCCAGCAAGCCCCTCCACAGCAGGTAGTGGAGAAGAAACCTCAACTTGAAGAAATGGTCGTGAAATTGATGGAGAAAACTGACCAGTACATGAGCCAGACCAATCAGTTTATGGCTAAAACTGATCAGTTTATGACAAAAACTGACCAATTCATGAGGATGACTGAAACTACACTGCGAAATCATCAGGCTTCAATCAAAAACTTGGAAACCCAAGTTGGTCAGATAGCTCAGGCTTTAGCAAATAGAGCCCCAGGTACACTGCCTGGTAACACTGAGGTTAATCCTAGGGAGCAAGTGATGGAAATAAAAACTGTTGAAAGAGAGGTAGATTTTGTGCCAGGAAGGATCACTTTTGCTCCATGTGACAGAGTTTATGAACCTCCAACTCCTTTTCCCCAAAGACTGAAAGGTTGGAAAGAGAAACAAGGAGTAAATGCAATTACCACACGCAGTGGAGTGAAATTACCTGAGATTCATGTTCAAAAGCCAGATGAAGACAAGGGAAAACATGTTGAGGCACCTGAAAAGCAATCTGCTGAGAAGAAAGAGGAGAACGAGGTAAAATTGACAATTAAACCTCATGAGTCCCCTATTCCATTCCCGCAAAGATTACAAAAGCCTAAGGAGGATCAGCAGTTCAATAAATTTTTCAACATGCTCAGAAAGCTGCACATTAACATTCCTTTCCTAGAAGCCATTACCCAAATCCCCAGCTATACCAAGTTCCTGAAAAAAATGATGTCAAGTAAGAGAAAACTTGAGGAACTTGAAGAGGTGTCACTGAATGAAGAGTGCAGCGCCATCTTGCAACAAAAGCTTCCACCCAAGCTGAGAGATCCGGGAAGTTTTTCAATTCCTTGCATAATTGGTGACTTAAAATTTAACAAAGTTTTATGTGACCTTGGTGCAAGCATAAATTTGATGCCTCTTTCAGTCTATATGAAGCTAGGATTAGGGGACCTAAAGCCAAGCCCAATCATCTTGCAGTTAGCTGATCGTTCCATTCGATACCCATATGGAGTCATTGAGGATGTGCTGGTTAAAGTGGACAAATTCATATTCCCTGCTGACTTCGTGATTCTAGATATGGAGGAAGATAGTAAAGTGCCACTGATTTTAGGCCGACCCTTTTTGGCTACTGCTAGAGCCTTGGTTGATGTGGAAAAGGGGGAGGTCATGCTTCAAGTAGAGGAGGAGAAAGTAACATTTGACATGGTTCAACTAGTGAATCAAAATCCACTACTTGAAAACTGTTCAAAAATTGAAGTGGCACAACATCTTCATCTTTGGGAACAAGTTGAGTATGGGTCAAGACAAATGATAGGGCCTCAACATCATGTTTCATGCCACCTTGAGAAAGTTTGCCAAAAAGTCTAGCTCTAGACTTTAAATAAAGCGCTTGTTGGGAGGCAACCCAACTTCTCAAACCCTTTTTCTTTATTTGTTTTATCTATTTTCTTTATTAGTGTTTTGATGCTACACACTGCATTTTAGGATCACTTGCATGCTTAGAATTCATATTTTGACATGTTAGTGGCATTGAAAACTTCATTACACCTATTCTTGCATGTTTTAGCATCTTTAGGATTTATTTATTTTCTATTTGTTTGTAGTTTTTTATCACAATCTTCCACTTGATCACCTAGCTTAGGACATGAACATACTGTTTTCAGCTTCACTGCACTTACTTTGTCACATATTTTCATGACCCAAATGAACGTCAAACTTGCTGAATTTTTGATATGTTGTAGACCGAGTTATATACTTTCATATGCCCAGGACATGTCTCGGGAAATTTTCACTTTTTCGAGGCGATGTCAAGGGCTGAAAGTCAGTAGTAGACCACTTTTCAAATATTTCAAAATTTTTCTAAGTCCTAGTTTGGGTGTATTGTTTTGTTTTTCTTTAGTTCCTATGTAATAATTATATTTCTAATGATTATTAATGTTTATTTACGAGGAACATATCATCATGGGACAATGCACGCCAAACATGGAAAATGAAGTAAGGGGTCGAATCATCCAAGCTACATGAAGATCAAAGCTTCAAATTGAGAACACCACCTCTCCAAACATGGGAAGTACATAACATCCTCTTTGTTATTTTGTGTTTTTATTTAATTATTTGCTTTGAATACATTGAGGACAATGCATATTTCTAGTTTGGGGGTAGGAATCTCATTCATGTGCCTTCATGTACACATTCATTCGATTTTGGGTAGAAAATTCAAAGAAAAAAAATTAAAAAATGTGAAAAATTTGAAAATTTTTGTTGACTTATTTACTGCTTATGACATGATTTGATTTGACTTTTGTACTTTAGTTAGAAAATTGGACAACATGCGAACTAAATTTTTCTTAACATTCATCCATGTGAAACTTTAATCAAACTTGAGCACATAGCCATTTCAAATAAAAACTTGTGTAGGGAGATGCTTGATACTTGTGGGGTAAACTTGTGCACTTTGAACATAGAATTGATTGAAAAATCCTAAACCTTAAGTAATTAGATCCCGACCTGAAATGTAGAACCAAACTACTCAAGAAGCAGTTTGGGGGTGGGAAGGTTAGTATGAATATGCATTGATGGATTTAAGATTTGGAGTTTTTAATTGTACATCTTTAGTGTAAGGGATTTCGATCAACGGGTATAAACCATAATAACCAGCATAAAAACAGAAAAATGCTGAAGGTCTTATTCTACTCTTCAAATGCCTTTTTGACTCGAGCAAGTAAGTCTGAGGGATTCTCTGAATCTGGTACCCTAAACTCAACTGAGTTGGGAGCTGCCGACCTAAAGCTCGCTACATGGGTCAACTAGAAAGCAAGTACGGAGAGTGGACTTACACATAAGACGTTAAAACATCTTTAACTTTTCTGTTTAAGCCTTTATGACTCGGGTAATTAAGTCTGAGGGGTTCTCTGAACCTGGTACCCTAAGCTCAACTGAGTTGGGAGCTGCCGACCTAAAGCTCGCTACAGGGGTCATATAGAAAGCAAGTATGAAAATTATTGCACAAAGATGGTAAAAGACAAGGACATTAAAAGAAAAAGTCGTCCATATGAAGAAAAAAAAAGGGAATATAATGGTATAAGCTTTGTTGATTGAAATCCCTAACACTTTGTTAATTATTCTTGGTCTGTCGTGCATACTTGTCTACTCCTAACTACCTTGTGGGGAAAAATTCAATGTATACATGTTTAGAAACCACATCATTAGGGAAGACCTCGGGATATGTATAGCGACCCAGAATTTTTATGCAATTAATAATTATTTTAATATTTAGAAAATTGTGTCGCTATTGTTTTGAAGTTAACGCCGCGACGGATTCGTCTAGCCAAGTCAAGAAATATCGAATTTGTTCGATTTTAAATTAAAATCCGAATTTCTAAAATTTTGTTATTTTAATTAATTATTCAAAGTATTATTTTTAAAATCATTTTTTGAATTCCAAATTTATTAAAATATCTCAATTTTCCTTATTCAAATTATTTCAAGTCCGAATAAGTAATTCAATTTTTATCTCAATATTATTTATTTTAAAATTTGATTGTATCTAATTAAACCAAATTTTCTCCACATATTTTCATATCTTTACACAAATTTCTTTATTATTCTTTCCACCTCATTGCACTATCAACAAACACTATCATTATAATCACCAATTCCACCTAACACAAAACTTTCATCACCTACGCCACTCCCTCCCTCATCATATTTTCTTTCCATTTCCCACAATAATCTAATCAATCATCCTATCTTTACACTAAGCAACCACCATCCCATATCAACCAAATTATGATAATTTCCACTCAATTAATATATCAAAGATTCCTCCAAATCATAATGTTTTCCACTAATCAATTTCCCTTTTCTTTTTCCTCCATCATTCCATCATTATAACACCATTATCAATCCTCCAAATTCTCTGCAAGAACCCAACTCAAAGCCCAATCACAGCAGCAGCCACCCCTATCGCCAACCAAACCAATAACAACTGTGAACTTCAACCTTCGTACCAGACACCAATTTCCCAAACACCACCACAGCCCATCATCAACACATCAACCAAGCCTCAATTGTCTACACAATCACCATCCACTGTATGTATCAACTAAGAGCCACCACCCAACCAACCATCATCAGTACCAATCAGTTACACCACAATTCCATCACTGCCATTACTCAATCTTCAGCCATGAACTTCCATCATCACCACAGTCACCACTTACGCCTCTACTGCCCAAATCAATTTCCAAACCATCAACCACCGTGAGCCACTACAACCCAACACCGCCTCAACTCCACCCAATTGGAAAATCGATATCACTACCGTCTGCCCTCAGCATCATCATCCAAAACACCACCTATAACCGGCCATCACCAAACCATCATCATCGCCTAAACCAAACCCTAAATCAAACATCACACATCCACTTACCTCAACCGTCGCCGGAAAACCGCGAACGCAGCCTCGGATCATTTTGATTTCACACCCCAAACCAAAAACCTCAGCTACAACCACACCGCCGCCACCTTGTGCCGGCGTAGCGCCGGAAAATCCCCGGTGAAAAGACCGGATTTCGCCATTTCTTTCCTTCGTTTCGCCTCGGGTCCGATTGAGCTAGAGAGAGAGTGAGTGAAGAGAGGGAGTGAGAAACGTGAGAGAGAGAGAAGAGCGATCTGAAGATATTATATTTTAACTTTCGAAAATTTCATTTTGGTCTCTAAGTTGTGAAATGATTTAATTCAGTCTCTATGTTTTAAAAAGGTTTTATCTCCTGTCTCTCGTTTCTTTCACTCGCCTCTCTCTCATCTCTGATGAATAACGAAAATAGAGAGATGTAAAGTAAAATCTGAATATATGTTTTAAATTCCAGAATTTGCAGTTTAGTCCCTATAGTTTTAAAAGATTTCAAATCAGTCCTTATAGTTTTAAAATCATCAATTTCAGCCCTTAAGTTTTAAATGATTTTAATCAGCCCTTTAACTTTAAACTCTTTTATTTCAGTACCTGCTGATTTGATTTTAAGCTCAAGTTTCAAAGTATTCATTTTAATCCATCAACTTTCAAAATATCTATTTTAGTCCCTGAACTTTCAAAAGTATTCATTTTAGTCCCCCAACTTTCAAAACATCAATTTTAGTCCTCAAATTATAATTTATCATTTTGAACTATATATTCGATAGACTAAAATGACTTATTGGCTAAGACGAAGCGTACGGAGAATTTAAAGAAATTGAAGTCATTCCCGCTCAACTTTGCACTCGTCGGATTTGAGGTAGACTCGCACTTATTAATTGATTTAAATTATGATTTCATATGAATGTCATGTGACTTGTGAAAGTCAATTTTTAAGAAAAACAAGTATGTTTTTATGAAAGGTAAATATACCTTATGTTGTTATGAAAAGTAAGTATGTTTTTATGAAAAGAAAATATACTTTATGTTTTTACGAAAAGTAAGTATACCCTATGCTTCACGAAAATGTTTTTTTTTTGGATCATTGCTATGAAATCAATCTACCAAGATTGTTTTGGGTCCCATATGATAAGTTATGATATGTTAAGGGGACCGGAGTTTTAGTAGCGCTACACATAAGAATTCTTGCCACCTAAGTTCGGTAACATTCTTGTGTCTCCTATGTTTATGAGGATTTGCCACGAAGTTCGGTAAAATTCCTATCTTTCCATATGTTTATGAGGATTTACCACCTAAGTTCGGTAAAATTCCTGTCGCATATGTTTATGAGGATTTCGATCCTATCTTATGTTATGATGCAATTGATCCCTATGAATTTCAGAAAATTATGCTTGGTATACTTACTACATAAGAATTCTTACCACCTAAGTTCGGTAAAATTCTTATGTTTATGAGGATTTCGATTTTATCCTATGTTATGATGAAAACTTACTGTGATTTTACTGTTATTATGATTTTACTGCATAAGAATTCTTGCCACCTAAGTTCGGTAAAGTTCTTGTATGTTTATGAGGATTTAAATCCTATCTTATGTTATGCTTTCAAAAGAAATTATGCTTGGCATAATTAAAATGTTTTTATAAGTATATGGTTTTCAAAGAGATGTTTTCAAAGAGCTGTTTCAAAGAGCTGTTTTCAAAGAGCTGTTTTCAAAGAACTATTTTCAAAGAGATGTTTTCAAAGAGCAGTTTTATAAAGAAGTTCTATCAATGCCCGTTTTATAAAGAGCCGGGATTTATGTGTTTAATCATCTTATAAATTAAATTAATTTGCGATGAGTCTACTGAGTATTTCCCCCATGAAATACTCACCCTACTTTTTAACAGTTTTGCAGATTTCGGAGACGGTGGCGAGCGATGAATGATGGTGGCAATAATCGTTGAACGGTTGAAAGTTTGACGTTAATGATTTCCGTATTTTCCAAACAATCGAATAATTTAGAGAAGTTCATTTATTTGAGAAATTATGATATTGGCAATTTCTTTACAATAGTAATGGTTCGATTTACTATTTCAAATGGTTTCATAAATGTTTTCAATTTTAGCGGCCATTACAGTTTATTTAATGTTGCCAAAATATGAATTTCAATTATTTCTTCCGCAAAAATATTATTCGAAAAATTTAGACAGAAAATGACGTAGTGAATCGGGTATACGGAACTCGGGGCGCTACAAGTTGGTATCAGAGATAGTCTGCGTTTCTGTAGACTGGTAAAATTTTCAAAAAGAATTTTCAAGAAATATTTTCCATTTTAAGATTTTTATTGATGAAGATTGCCACTGCCATCATTCGTTCCACCAACTCCGAGGTAAAGAAGTTTATGATGTTTAAAGTTATTTCAGTATTTCGAATACTCATTTTATTGATTTATGAGAAAGAATGAAGAGTATTTCGGATACTTATGATTTATGAGAAATGAAAAAGTATTTCTTTGGAAATAATTATGTTGTTATGCTTTGTCATAACTTATATGCTCTAATGTATGATTATGAGAAATTTTTTTTAGAAAGAAAACGAGTGTTGAGCATAATGGGAATAATATGATTTAAGAATGATTTTAAATAATTTTTGTCCTCGAGTTAGAAATGATGAACCCTAGATGGACTTTGCATAATTGATTTTAGACATGGCACTAAGTATGAGAAGTCAACGGAAAGGATTTGATTATATGTTCAGATTATCTATCGTTTAGATTAAACGAGGAATAGCAAGCCAGTTATGAAGTTGTGATAAGATGTTAAGATTATAAGTGATATGATTTATGGCATATATTTATAAGTATGAGTTATCTTTTGAGCCATTAAGGTATCGAAGGAAGTGATATTGTGATATTGAAAAATATAATTTGAAATTGTTATGATGAGGAATTATGAATTGAATTATGGGATATTTTTGATGATATTGAAGTGTTGGAATCATTTTCAATATTTTTAAATCGTTGTGATCAAATGTGGAGTTATTTATTATTGTGAGTTATGAAGTATGCTTATGGTTTGGAATAAGTCCAAATTACAAGGGAGACTCTGTCCAGAATTTTATCGTTTGGAAATAAGAGCATAATATGGTATGCAATCACTAAGAGAATTGAGTTTAGAATTGCAAGTTCATAAGCAAGATTGAGTAAATGATAAGTTATATTTTGAAAGACGAGTGAAGACAAGTATAATGGCATTATTGGGAAGAATCTTAATTATTCTTGGGAATGGATTTATCACTTGTAAGGAATGATCACTTGTATTGGAGGGTATTATAAGGATATGAATTTTGAGGAAAATAGGGATAAGATTTTACAGTGATGACTTATTTTGGAATGGTGTTCAGAAGAGGGATCACTGTAGAATCCAAGATTTTTTTTAGTATAAGGTACGTGATAGATATGACGAATAGACGGTTAAAGAATGTTATGGTTATCCAGGGAAGAATCGTGTGAATATTGAGTTCGATGATCTTATTTTGATGGTTTATTGCATTATGGTGAAATATTATCTACGATTGAGAATTTTCATTTTTAGTCATAATATATGGGTTTATTTAAAGATTTAGTGATGCAGTTCGATTAATTATTATTGGTTGTACTTTTGAAGTGAGTAAATATTTGGGCTACAATAATGGAAAATCTGAGATGATCAGTTGTGTGATTTTTAATTATGGGATTGTATCTTTGGGTTAAGCAAATTTGATGAGGAATCCTATATGATGTACAGAAGTCTTATTTAATGGTGATAAGATTAATCAGAGTATTGTTCATAAAGTGTGATATGAATTGAAGTTTGGGAGAATAGAAAATTTTAATTTTGAATTTCAGATTTGGGAAATTAGTGAAGTTTCTTAAGTTTGAGAATAACATATCTGATCCTTGTGATGCTGTTTTAAGTTAGTATCTTAGCTCTCAGCTAGAATGAGTATTTGATACCGAGTACTTGATGTATGATTTAAGTATAATGAAAAGTGGGAACAAGAGTTAATGCGCTGTTATTTTTCTCGACAAAAGAAAATTTGATGATAATATTGGAGATATGGAATATTTTATTGGATTTTGGTACTGATATTTTTGGTATAATAATCAAGGTATAGTGAGATGATACGGGAATACGTGAAAGAGAAATAAGGACTGTATTGAATTAGAATTCATAAGTATGTATAAGTAAAAAAAAAATACTTTGCAGGAAATGTGGTGACATTTAAGTAAAGAATCTTAGTTATTTGGAAGATATTTGTTTACTGAATTTTGGGTTACAAATATTGGAATGATAAGTTGATGATATTATGTTGATATGTTATTGGGTATATTATGTAGAAAGAATATTCAGGTAATTATTTGATTATTTTGGGAATATTCGATGATAAGAAGAAAGGAAAAATTATTATGATATGATATGTCAGTAAAGATTTGTGGAAATTTTAGAGATATATACGAATATCTGAGGTCACATGATACGATGATAAGTGACATGTTACATGAATACTACAAGATATGATGAAATTTTTACATACGATTGGGAATTTTTTTTGATTATTTTGGGAATATTCGATGATAAGAAGTTTAGAGATGATAAATTATTATGGTTTGATATATCAGTAAAGATTTATGGAAACTTGAAGAGATTTTTTTTTATGGAATTACAGAAATTAGTAAAAAAGACATGATGTTGTCTGGGATTTGTGAGATAATGATGATGGACGTAAGGTTATTTGAATATAAAGGTACAATAGAAATTGTAAGGAATGATATGATGATGATAATTGAAGGTGATAATGTATTGAGATTATGAAATAAGTTGATCATCTATGAATAAGTTATGTGTTTTGGGTTCATAAAAATGGAATTCAAAGAATAGTGAACTTTCAGTCACTTACGATTCAGAAGAATTTTGAGTAAACACATATGTCTATAGAAAAGTCCAGTTGGTTAAAAATGGTTGGGTTAAATTTGGTAGCAATGATGCTACATCAGAGAAGAAGAAGAAGAGATTCGGATTAAGTATTCAAAAATCATAAGATCAAGTAAGTTTAATTTCGAGGACGAAATTATTTTAAGGGGGTAAGATTATAGCGACCCAGAATTTTTATGCAATTAATAATTATTTTAATATTTAGAAAATTGTGTCGCTATTGTTTTGAAGTTAACGCCGCGACGGATTCGTCTAGCCAAGTCAAGAAATATCGAATTTGTTCGATTTTAAATTAAAATCCGAATTTCTAAAATTTTGTTATTTTAATTAATTATTCAAAGTATTATTTTTAAAATCATTTTTTGAATTCCAAATTTATTAAAATATCTCAATTTTCCTTATTCAAATTATTTCAAGTCCGAATAAGTAATTCAATTTTTATCTCAATATTATTTATTTTAAAATTTGATTGTATCTAATTAAACCAAATTTTCTCCACATATTTTCATATCTTTACACAAATTTCTTTATTATTCTTTCCACCTCATTGCACTATCAACAAACACTATCATTATAATCACCAATTCCACCTAACACAAAACTTTCATCACCTACGCCACTCCCTCCCTCATCATATTTTCTTTCCATTTCCCACAATAATCTAATCAATCATCCTATCTTTACACTAAGCAACCACCATCCCATATCAACCAAATTATGATAATTTCCACTCAATTAATATATCAAAGATTCCTCCAAATCATAATGTTTTCCACTAATCAATTTCCCTTTTCTTTTTCCTCCATCATTCCATCATTATAACACCATTATCAATCCTCCAAATTCTCTGCAAGAACCCAACTCAAAGCCCAATCACAGCAGCAGCCACCCCTATCGCCAACCAAACCAATAACAACTGTGAACTTCAACCTTCGTACCAGACACCAATTTCCCAAACACCACCACAGCCCATCATCAACACATCAACCAAGCCTCAATTGTCTACACAATCACCATCCACTGTATGTATCAACTAAGAGCCACCACCCAACCAACCATCATCAGTACCAATCAGTTACACCACAATTCCATCACTGCCATTACTCAATCTTCAGCCATGAACTTCCATCATCACCACAGTCACCACTTACGCCTCTACTGCCCAAATCAATTTCCAAACCATCAACCACCGTGAGCCACTACAACCCAACACCGCCTCAACTCCACCCAATTGGAAAATCGATATCACTACCGTCTGCCCTCAGCATCATCATCCAAAACACCACCTATAACCGGCCATCACCAAACCATCATCATCGCCTAAACCAAACCCTAAATCAAACATCACACATCCACTTACCTCAACCGTCGCCGGAAAACCGCGAACGCAGCCTCGGATCATTTTGATTTCACACCCCAAACCAAAAACCTCAGCTACAACCACACCGCCGCCACTCACCGCCACCTTGTGCCGGCGTAGCGCCGGAAAATCCCCGGTGAAAAGACCGGATTTCGCCATTTCTTTCCTTCGTTTCGCCTCGGGTCCGATTGAGCTAGAGAGAGAGTGAGTGAAGAGAGGGAGTGAGAAACGTGAGAGAGAGAGAAGAGCGATCTGAAGATATTATATTTTAACTTTCGAAAATTTCATTTTGGTCTCTAAGTTGTGAAATGATTTAATTCAGTCTCTATGTTTTAAAAAGGTTTTATCTCCTGTCTCTCGTTTCTTTCACTCGCCTCTCTCTCATCTCTGATGAATAACGAAAATAGAGAGATGTAAAGTAAAATCTGAATATATGTTTTAAATTCCAGAATTTGTAGTTTAGTCCCTATAGTTTTAAAAGATTTCAAATCAGTCCTTATAGTTTTAAAATCATCAATTTCAGCCCTTAAGTTTTAAATGATTTTAATCAGCCCTTTAACTTTAAACTCTTTTATTTCAGTACCTGCTGATTTGATTTTAAGCTCAAGTTTCAAAGTATTCATTTTAATCCATCAACTTTCAAAATATCTATTTTAGTCCCTGAACTTTCAAAAGTATTCATTTTAGTCCCCCAACTTTCAAAACATCAATTTTAGTCCTCAAATTATAATTTATCATTTTGAACTATATATTCGATAGACTAAAATGACTTATTGGCTAAGACGAAGCGTACGGAGAATTTAAAGAAATTGAAGTCATTCCCGCTCAACTTTGCACTCGTCGGATTTGAGGTAGACTCGCACTTATTAATTGATTTAAATTATGATTTCATATGAATGTCATGTGACTTGTGAAAGTCAATTTTTAAGAAAAACAAGTATGTTTTTATGAAAGGTAAATATACCTTATGTTGTTATGAAAAGTAAGTATGTTTTTATGAAAAGAAAATATACTTTATGTTTTTACGAAAAGTAAGTATACCCTATGCTTCACGAAAATGTTTTTTTTTTGGATCATTGCTATGAAATCAATCTACCAAGATTGTTTTGGGTCCCATATGATAAGTTATGATATGTTAAGGGGACCGGAGTTTTAGTAGCGCTACACATAAGAATTCTTGCCACCTAAGTTCGGTAACATTCTTGTGTCTCCTATGTTTATGAGGATTTGCCACGAAGTTCGGTAAAATTCCTATCTTTCCATATGTTTATGAGGATTTACCACCTAAGTTCGGTAAAATTCCTGTCGCATATGTTTATGAGGATTTCGATCCTATCTTATGTTATGATGCAATTGATCCCTATGAATTTCAGAAAATTATGCTTGGTATACTTACTACATAAGAATTCTTACCACCTAAGTTCGGTAAAATTCTTATGTTTATGAGGATTTCGATTTTATCCTATGTTATGATGAAAACTTACTGTGATTTTACTGTTATTATGATTTTACTGCATAAGAATTCTTGCCACCTAAGTTCGGTAAAGTTCTTGTATGTTTATGAGGATTTAAATCCTATCTTATGTTATGCTTTCAAAAGAAATTATGCTTGGCATAATTAAAATGTTTTTATAAGTATATGGTTTTCAAAGAGATGTTTTCAAAGAGCTGTTTCAAAGAGCTGTTTTCAAAGAGCTGTTTTCAAAGAACTATTTTCAAAGAGATGTTTTCAAAGAGCAGTTTTATAAAGAAGTTCTATCAATGCCCGTTTTATAAAGAGCCGGGATTTATGTGTTTAATCATCTTATAAATTAAATTAATTTGCGATGAGTCTACTGAGTATTTCCCCCATGAAATACTCACCCTACTTTTTAACAGTTTTGCAGATTTCGGAGACGGTGGCGAGCGATGAATGATGGTGGCAATAATCGTTGAACGGTTGAAAGTTTGACGTTAATGATTTCCGTATTTTCCAAACAATCGAATAATTTAGAGAAGTTCATTTATTTGAGAAATTATGATATTGGCAATTTCTTTACAATAGTAATGGTTCGATTTACTATTTCAAATGGTTTCATAAATGTTTTCAATTTTAGCGGCCATTACAGTTTATTTAATGTTGCCAAAATATGAATTTCAATTATTTCTTCCGCAAAAATATTATTCGAAAAATTTAGACAGAAAATGACGTAGTGAATCGGGTATACGGAACTCGGGGCGCTACAATATGAGAGAAAAGCAATAAGGTTGTGATCATCCATGAGAGGGTAAGTAAAATCAAAAGAAAATCATTGTTGACCACACGGGATTCGGGCTTACTCTTGCATAAAAAGTCACACATTGTCAAGTTTATTTTTGCATAAGTTTGCACTTGATTTTGGCTATTCACACACACACAATGAAGTTGAGCATCGGATGAATGAAAATATTTTATGTTGTTCATATTTCTTTGTCTAAAGTGAATCGTCAATTTGGATTGTTGAAGCGCATGGTAAATAAGTTGACAAAAGCAAAAACATAGTTTTTATTTAATTTGCCTTTTTACATTTATAGTTTAGTTTTATTTTGTTCGAGAACGAACAATAGTTCTAGTTTGGGGGTGTTGATAAGTGTATTTTATACACTTATTTCTATCCTAAAAGCATGAATTTATATGTTTGTTTTAGAATATTTGCTATTTATTTTGTGTTATATGTTTATATTTCAGAAATAATTCCAAAGTCGAGAAAACAATGGAATTGGAGCAAAAACAAGCAAATTGGATGATAAAAGAACCAAAGTATGCAAATCAAGAATGGATGAAGTAGATCAATGGCTAAATTAAAAGAAAAGTCAAAGAAAGAACCAAATTGGTAGATTTCAGAAGTTCAAGGACCAAATTGCAAAAATTCAATAGTTGATTCGGATCAAGATAAGATACTTGAGGACTTTTAGGAGTCAAATGGATGCAATTAGAAGTCAAAAAGGAATGAAATATGGTAAGAATATTACCATAAATTCATTCCAATCAAACAAGATTTCTGGCAGATTTTTAGTCAGTTTGAAAGCTAATTTCGGGGCAGTAAACGTTTGAATTGGGAAAATAATATTTCAGGAAGAATTGTAGTCCTTTAAGTTATCTTTCTAACGGACTTTGAATAACATCAATCGGATAAGGGAATAGAAAGATATGATCAAAATACTAAACGCTATGCAGTGACAAAAAGATCTTCCGCGAAGGTAACTTTCCTTATTCGGTTGAAACTCTTTTGGAATTTAATTTGGACGTGAGACTCAGCATTCTTTCTTCCCAAGTAACCTAATTCTCATGAACATCTATAAATATATGGCTTGGGGCACGAAATTAAGGGTTCTCAACTGTGATATTTCATGCCAAAACGCTGTCGAATTGCGAGGGGATCCATAGGAGACCAAATTCAAGATTGAAGAACAAGGATCAAGGAGATGAATAGGGTGACATCTTTTCATACTTCTTGTGATTTATTTTCGATCATGTATTTAGGCTAGGTTTTAATTGTTAGAATTGTGATGAAGCATTAATTTATTGATTCCATGTTTTGACTTTATATTTATATTATGCAATTTATGAGATTGATGTAATTAATTATGTTATTATTATCATCTATGATTGTGGACGCATAATTATTGATGCTTGTGATAGATTTCTATGTTCGAAAGAGTGGAAATTTATTAGACCATGATTAATTTCCGCGAAGTCCGATAGGGGATAGAAATATACCCCTATGCTTCGTGTTATCCTTAAAAGTGTTCATAATTCGTTAATACTTTTCTACATGTTTGGATTTGTCATAGAAATATAGGCTCATCTCATGTAGGAAAAGGTATTTATGCATTGCTCGAAAGGGGACATAAATAAATATTGGAACATGGATTTTCAATACTCATACTTTGTTATTAAATGTTTAAGTCAAATACATGGTTGATATGATTAATGTGGATTCATAATTCTAACAAATTCATCTCACCGTTTTCATAAATCAAATTTTCTTATTTTCTTTAGTTTAATTTTTAATTTATTTTTCAAAATCAAAATTTTCAAATCCTAAGCTTTTTTTGTTCCGGTTAAGGTAGTAATCTAAAAATACGATTTAAAACAATCTCTGTGGGATCGATACTTGGACTTACGTCCACTTTATTACTTGCGCAACCCGTGCACTTGCGGAGCGTTATCAAATAGGAGAGGGATCGAAGCCAATCCCGATAAAATCAATGATTTGTTAAACATGCGATCACCTCGGAATCCAAAAGAAGTGCAAAGCTTGACGGGGAGAATTGCGGCCTTAAATCGATTCGTTTCCAAGTTCACTGACAAATGCTTGCCATTCTTTAAGGTCTTGAAGGGAGGGAAGGGATTTCAATGGACGCCAGAATGTGAGCAGGCTTTTTCCGACCTTAAAGCATTCTTGGGACAGGCCCCATTACTATCAAAACCAAAGGCTGGCGAACTTCTCTACTTGTATTTAGCCGTATCAAAAGAGGCTGTTAGCTTGGTATTGGTCAGAGAGGAGGATGGGAATCAGTTCCCAGTGTATTATGTAAGCAAAGTCATGCTGGATGCTGAAACACGTTACCCAGATGTGGAAAAACTTGCTCTCTCGTTGATCACATCATCTCGCAAGCTCCGTCCCTACTTTCAGTCGCACTCCATACATGTGCTCACCAACTTTCCTACGAGACAGGTGTTACAGAAACCAGATGTATCTGGAAGGATAATGAAGTGGGCGATTGAAATTAGCAAGTTCGACCTACATTATGAGCCTCAGACCGTTGTAAAGGGTCAAGCATTAGCGGATTTCATAGTGGAGTTCACCCATCCGCTGGAGGTGGAGATGATTGATAACACGGAGGATAGCCGTGATTGGAAGTTGTTCGTTGACAGGTCCTCGGCTAAAGGACGATCCGGTGCAGGAATATTGCTAATAAGTCCAGAAGGATTCAAACTGCACAGTGCGATTCGCTTTGACTTTAAAGCCTCAAACAATGTTGCTGAATACGAGGCACTATTAGCTGGGCTTAGACTTGTGAAAGCTTTGAAGATTTAGTCCGTAGTGGCGAACAGTAATTCGCAGCTCATTCTGAGTCAGTTTAATGGACAAATTTCTGCTAAAAAACCAGCTATGGTCGCTTACTTGAAAAAAGTAAGAGATTTGGCTGTGCACTTCGGAAAAATGGAGTTACAGCACATTCCCAGAACTGAGAATTCCAACGCCGATGCTTTATCCAAACTAGCAAGCAGCAATGATTTAGAGCTCCATAATCTGATCCCAATTGAGCACTTGTTGACCTCTTCTATTGAGCCAGAGACGGAGATTTTGACAATAGAAGAAGAAGGATCCTGAATGAATCCTATACTAGCATACTTGAAGCATCAGACAGTGCCGACGAGCCTGAAATAGCTCAAAAGTTGCAAAGATATGCCGCAAATTTCGTACTTTTAAATGACCTGCCCCTTTGCAGAGATGTGTGGGGCCGGAGGAAGGACGGTATGTAATGAAAGAAATCCATGAGGGCATATGTGGCAACCACGCCGGGGCATTATCACTAGCTCGGAAAGCCCTTAAATAAGGATATTTTTGGCCGACTATGCGGAAGGACTCCCATGACTTCGTGCGCAAATGCGATAAATGCCAAAGGCATTCAACCATACCACATCAGCCGCATTACAAGCTAACTGTGGTAACTAGCCCTTGGCCTTTTGCGAAGTGTGGGGGGGGGGGTTGATATTATTGGTTATATGCCTAGGGGTGCTGCTAATAAAAACTTTGCAATAGTGGCAATTGACTACTTTACCAAGTGGGTCGAGGCGGAACCCCTGATGAGGATTACCGAGGCCAACACCAAAAAGTTCATCTGAAAGAATGTCATATGCCGATTCGGAATACCGCACTCGCTGGTTAGTGATAATGCAAAACAGTTCAAAAACAGAAGCATAGATGAATTGTGCCACGATTTGGAAATTAAGAAATCATTTTCATCTCCACATCACCCATAAGCTAACGGACAGGTTAAAGCTGTGAACAAGACCATAAAAAATACCCTGAAAAGGAAGCTGGAGTCCAAAAAGGGCGCATGGGTAGATGAACTCCCACAAGTATTATGGGATCTTCGAACCACCTCGCACACTGCCACTTGTGAAACGCCTTTCTCCTTGGCATATGGGTCCGAGGCGGTATATCTATTCGAAATTTGGGTCACTTCTCTTCATCAAGTCCATTATGACGAAGTGGGAAACGAAGAAACACAAAGGGCTAATTTGGATTTCCTCCTGGAAAAACGGAATGATTCTCAAGTGGTAATGACCAGCTACCATGAGAAAATGGCCCGCTATTACAACAAAAGGGTTAAGAGTCGGCACTTTAATGTTGGGGACTTAGTCCTCAAAAAGGTTCTTCCCTCAACTCAAGAACCAGGAGTAGGGACTTTAGGTCCTAACTGGGAAGACCCTTACAAAGTCACTGCCGAGGTGGTACCCGGAACGTACATGATCGAGGACTTATCTGGGGTACCTTTATGTAATCCTTGGAACACGGGTCACCTTCGTCGTTATTTCCAATAAATCAAGTTCCTCTTCAGTGGTTACAGCATTACCATATAATTTTATAAAATCCTAAGTGAGTTACGTTGAGGATTATACCAAGTACTGATTAGACAAACATAATGGATAAACACAAATTCCTAGATTATTTTGGTTATAAGACCATACGTCTACGCCATGCATGAAATTTGTTAAAAACAAGGGACTCTTATAAGCCTACACTGCGACCACTGCGTATGGGTTGAAAGTGTTAACACCATCAATAGAAGTTCATACAAATTTATAAACATAGGTGTTACAGAGTATAAGACAAAAATGTTCAAAAATTGGTCAAAATCAGATCTAACCAGCAAACATGAATGCATTGAGCTACTTAGATCTGAGGGACTATACACATATCTTCATACAAGGCGTTTGTGTCTGGAAGCGTTCACGCTTAAACAGATAAGGTCGTACAAACTAAGACATTGAACTAGATATAAATAAATCATTGCATTCATAAAATCAAAGTATTTAAAATTTGAATGCTGTTACATTTGCAATATAAGGCGCCATTGTACTTACAAAAAAAAAAAAGAGGATCATTGCAGAGGGACATCCTATGAAGAGCCCTTGCCAAGTGCATCCAAAGGATCTGCACGATCATCGAGGGAATCATCTTGAGGCTCGGGGTACATGGCTTCAATGGAGGATAGGTCTAGGGATGGGAAGGCTTCCTTCACGTCCCCCAAAGTCATCCTGGACCAAATGTTCTCAAAGACCCTCTGCGTGGCCTCATATTCTGGCGTCTCTTCAAAAGTGTCTTTGAAATTCTGGATTGCCTCAGACACCTTGGCACTTAGAGCTTTCTCCACTCGTGATGCAACGGTCTGCTCCAGAACTTTCGAGATCCTAGATTGCATATGCCGTTCCAGAGAAGCAAGGTCCTCCTCTGCCTTCCTCCTAGCCTCCACATCTCTCCCCAATTTCTTAGAGGTTGCTGCCACCTCAGCCTCTAGCTTAACCTTGGCTGCATTGGCTGCTGTCAAGGCCTCAAAAGTTATGGACTGAGCCCAGTTGGAGTCGTCCAATTTTTTACAAAGGGACGCCACGTCTGCCTCGGAAGCCTGAAGGTCGTGCCTTAACTTTTCATTGTCCTCCTGAAGGCGTTTGGCTATCACCCTATCTTCCGAGGAGGCCTTGCGAGCAATGGACAGATGCTCTTTGAGGTCCTTAATCTCTCTAAGCATATTGTCCGCATGGCGAAGGGCAGTCTTAGCGTCCTTCTTGTCCCGCTGCGCCTCCTCCACATAAGACTCCACCTGGTCAATAAGGGTCAGAGCCCTAGCATTCATAGCCTTGGCAGCAAGCAGCTTTCGAGACGAAGTGGCACTAGAGGAAAAGGTAGGCCAGCCCTCTGTCCAAAATTGCTCAGTGACTAAAGCAGCCTTGGCAGGAGGAGAACTGGGGAAGTCGATCAAAGAAGAACTGAAGGTAACATCTCTGGGGAGAACACTGGCTCTAAAGTGCTTGAGCTCTTCTGCCCCCTCAGGTGTCACTTCGTAAGCCAAATCTGGGATAGACACAAATGGCTCGTCTTCCAAATCCTGAATCTCTGTTGGCAGAGGTGCGGATGTTTTTTCATTTTCCTTGCCCCTTCTAAGCCTTTTTAATGGGGAAGGCTCCTCCTCGGATACATGTTCAGAAATATCCTCGGACAAGGGAGATTGCATAGAAACGCTCTTAGACTCCCTCTCCCTCTTGGAGCCGCCCCTGTCCGATCTTTTTCCTTTCCTCAATGTAGCAACCCTCTTAGGTTCAGCCCCTTTTTCTAAGCTAGGCTATTGGGGACCCACCGGCAGCAGACTGGGTGGAGGCAACAGTGCGGGAAGAGGACCCTAAAGTTTGACTGTAGACGCCTCAAATACCTCTTTTGCCACCCCTAATTGCAGGTTAGCAAGTACTGCTTTATGCATTTTCTCGATTTCGCTGCCGTGGTGAAGAGCAGGAGGGATCTTTTTGACCATGAGACTCTTCAAAGGAATCTTCGAAAAATCCTTGCAACCTAGCGAGAAAAGAAGGGGAATGAAGTTATGAACGGACGAGGTATAAGTTATGAAGGCAATAAAGAAACAAACTTACTCATGGCTCGCACAAGGTCGTGCTTAACAAATAATTTATTTTGTTGAATGACCCCCTGAAAAGTGCCCTTGTAAGCAAACAAGTGCCTTATTGCCGCTAAGTCTGCGTTAGAGAGGAGGCAGGCAAAAGTGTCCCATGCTATAAACCAATAGCATGTTAGGAACCAGTAAAGAAAGGTGAATAGAAAATAAAAAACACGAATGATGCATGACACTCAAGGACACTAAAGCAAATGCAAGACTCACTAAGTGGGGAAAGAGTTTGGGGAACTGTAATTTCTGGACTAGGGTCCATAGGAGAGCTCTGCCACTCCCCCGCAACCCAGAACCATTGGTTCCTCCAGTTCTTTATCAAAGTTGGATGACCAGTAATAACGAGCGGGTATGAGCCCCTAGGAGACAAGTAATACCAGTCTTTGACGTCCGACCTCACGTCTTTTTCCCTTCTAACTGATTTCTTAAAAGTATACAAGGTATGGATGATGTGTAGTGAGATGGGATAGTCAGGGATGACCTCTTGCCACACTAGCCAAGTACCCACGGCCTGCGTCCAGAAGTTGGGAGCCAGCTGGTAGGGGCATAGGTTGTAGCTCCTGAGCAGTACCCTGAAGAAGGGGTACAGGGGTAGTCTCATCCCGCAGGATAGAGCATCATAACATATAGCCACTTGACCTGGGGGAGGGCTGCAAGATCGGCAAGAAGGTGTAGGGTGCACTAATCGAACCCCTTCTGGCATCCTGAATTTCGCCGAGGCTCCAGCTAAATCAACCCCTCGAATTTCAGTGGCGATCTCGTTGTTTTCCCACGACTCTGGCTTTTGATCAGGGTCTACATGATATGCTGATACTTTATTCACCAGGTCTACCCAACCTTCAACATGGGCTATTTCCTCCTCAGAAAGCCCCAACTCTTCCCTATGTGCCCTAAATGGGGTCCTAACAATTAATTCGAGGTCCTGGTGACCAGAAGAAGAGCCCACAGCCTCTCCTCTTCCCAAATCCCTGTTTCGCTTGCTTTGGAGCTCTCTCAAAGAAGCCTCCTCCTCGAATGATAGATGAGCCATGTAGTTCTGGTCTTTTTCTTATTCACTGTCAGAATAACTCAAATAAATTATACCACTGATTTTCCTATTCCTCCTCTTAATCTGCTCCCTAAAGAAGTGGGAACTAAAAATCGACAAAGATATTGGGCAGAAACCTCTGACAAGAATCGCCATTGCTAACATTTCCTGTGAACCCGTTCCCCCAACTCTTTCCATTTATTCTTAAAAAAGAGTCAGACTCACCGAAAGATAAACAAAAGGCAAAACAAAATTTTCAAACCCACGCTTGAAGATTAGAAGTAAAAAAGTTTTCTGTACACTTACAAAGGAAAAAAAATTTACCTTCAGAAACGGAAGTCCAAGATTGTATACTCGGAGCGAAGAACGCGCCAATGAAGAATGTAGAGCGACATGGATGAGTTGTTACGTAAAATTCCCTTGAAGAGATATCAAAAACTTGCAAATACAGAAGGGGTGCTGCAACTTCTTGCGGAGATACTACTGCAAAAAATTCTGAGGATATACGGTAAAGGAGAAACAATGAGGAGAAGAAGGCTTTATATGGAACTCAATAAACCAAAACCCTTGGTTTTCGAGCCACATAATTAACACGGGTAACCAACATCCCTTGGGGGATGGATTAATCAAGGCGCCAACTGTCAAACGAAGGGAGAAAACCGTTCTGTTACCCTAGTGGGCGCTACGTGTGGAAAGATGTCACCTATCATTCATTTCCTGTTCCTTGGGAACCGATATTAGTAGCCCCCCCTTTATGTTAAATGCGCCCTCTAAAAGACATGTTGGTGTAATTCCAATTTTCACTTGAAAAGTAGAACGGGAATAGAAGGTCGGCTTTACTTTCCATCCGAGCTCCCACTAAGGAATGTCATTCCGAGTTTTAAGCCTGCAGCATCATACGATAATTCCCAGCTAATAGAGGGCAGAATAATAAAATATATATATATATATATATATATATATATATATATATATATATTGGATGTAACAGATGAACAAAGTTCGAGCAAGATCCTGATCCTGTAGCTACACGACTACATAAGGCCATCAAAATAAAGTTAGTGCCTCGAACATACAACAAATCCTACCCGCCCATGAATGACCACATCGGATTTAAGGGACTAGTGTTGAGATCGTACCCAAAATGCAGTACAATGGACCACCAGCGAAGGTCCAATGAGGGCCCAATGGACTCTAGCCCATGGTTACATCTTAGAATATCACCTTGGGTCAACCGTCGAGGTGGAATATCATGCGAACCACTTTGGCCGAACTGATTTGTGTCTGGCCGATGTGCTTTATGCTTAGCCGAGGTACTTTACAGTGACACATAGAAGAGGAATGGGACAAGGGATGGAGTCAGAGATGTGACATCACCTTTACCATGAAGTGACATGCGTCCATCCTCTACAAAGTATAGTAATGATTAATATCAAAAGGCAAGATCTCCTTTTTAGAAGCTAGGGTAAATACAAGTGTAAAGTACGCTACGTGTCACGATCCGAAACAACGAGTTCCTCTATAAATAGAGCACTCCTCCTGCTTTGTAAAATATTGGCAATTTCATACTCTTAACTAAATATTTACTCTTACTCCCTTTTTTCTCTTTTATACATTTATATTTCCCGCACCCAATTTATATCTGCTTGAAATGAGCACTGACTTTGGCATCAGAGTACAAACGGGAGCCACCTCGGCCCCCTTTGTAA
Source organism: Ligustrum vulgare (assembly GCA_963555705.1). Taxonomy (NCBI): domain Eukaryota; kingdom Viridiplantae; phylum Streptophyta; class Magnoliopsida; order Lamiales; family Oleaceae; genus Ligustrum; species Ligustrum vulgare. Next base: position 31,856,062 of record OY743186.1, on the reverse strand, counting down.
ACTGATCGTTTGTCACAGTGCGCAGGAGATCCACGTGTTCAAGAGGGAGGAGTTGAGACGTGTTGGTCCAAGGTCCAGCCGGATTTTGTGGTCAACAGTTCTCGTAGTCGTTGAACTTATGTCAATATCTTCAATTGATTGTTGAAGTTTAAAGTGTAGAGTTTTGATAACTAAACTTTGTTGGAAAACTGACGGGTCAAGGTTTGGTTAGTGTAACTGATGAGTTTCAAAATTTGATATCAGTTTCAAATGCCATAATTTCAACAGGTTTTAATTCTTCAAAATCCATCAGTTTTTAGCTGAATGAAAATAAATTTTCAGTTTTTGGAATATCAGTTTCAATTTATATTAATGTCATCCTTGAATCGTGATTAATTGATCAATTTGCTGTTACCCTATATATAGTCTTCTCCATTCTCGGCTAGAACACACAGACAAGGAAAAAAGTGAAACTCAAAGTTCATCTTCATCTTTTCTTTTTTCCAGCAACTTCAACCTAACTCTTTTCTTTTTGCTAAATTTCTTTGAGAGATAGACACAGCAAGTTCGATAGGCAGAGAACGCTGTGCAGCACGAACTGACAACCGATTTATCCTGGGAATAAAACACCGATCAAAATCTCTTGCACCCCGGTGAGGCGTCGAATTCGGTTTAAGGAAACTGTGTAAACACGGGACTTCGGTTTGGTTACATTTTGTTTGATTCTCTAATTTTTCCCCTACAAGCTTAAATCGAATTCATTTGGAAATTTTGAGAATCTGGTTTTGTTCGTTTTCGTCTTCGTCTTCTGTCAGTTTTTTTTCTTTTCTCGGTTCTGTTTACAGTATACATAATATTAACAGTATGTTTTAATAATAATATGTCTACTTAATTGCTGTAAAGTTTAGTTGCCTGGAACTTTGTAAAAAAAATCATCATCAATTTGCATCAGAAGTACGGTTTCTGCATGAGTTATCTCAAAGTGGTTTTGCATGGTTTAAGAAATAGTTTTGCATGATATGCATGGTTTTAAAATTATTTGGAAATGATCATGTAACTATTTTATAATTCTATTAATGATTGATATAATTGTTAACTTTTCTTTTCATGATTATTTTATTATTAGTTAATGATTTCTTCTTTATCATTCTCTAATAATTACTTCCTTACTATTTAATAAATGTTTCATACATTTATTAAATAATGTGCTCAATTTTCTTAAAATTTAAAGACATAACTAGGCTCTAGAATTTATACAAAATTTTACAAATTTATAATTATCCTTATTTATTTGTTGCTTGTTCTAAGTTAAATTGCGTCTCATGGAAATGACGATATGAACAACAGAAGTAACACTGTTGGTATCGATGTATCAATTCCAGCAATGACCGCAGTTAACCCTATGGAGACCTCGACTGGCTTTCCTCCCGTTGACGAGATAATTGGTGGCGGTATTCCTCATGTTGGAGTGAACCCCCACTTTGCCTATGGTCTCGGCAATCTAATTTAGCACAATACCTTTGCCAGTACCTAGAGCTGTGGCCTCGGTACCTTTGCCATCGTTTTTGGCTCCATTTCCTGTGAATCATGCGATTCGACCGGATAAGTTTGCGAGGACTAATTTTAAGACATGGAAAAATAAGATGATTTTCGATCTCACTAAGTTGGGTCTTGCACGTTTCCTCATCGAGGATTCCCCTGTCATGGCTGAAAATGACACTGATATGCATAGGCGTGCGGCTTGGAATGTATGGAAAAATGCTGATTTTTTGTGTCGCAATTATGTCTTGGATGACCTACAGAATTCTCTAAATCACGGGTATGTGGTAAAGAAGTCTGCTAAGGAGCTCTGGGAGTCCTTAGAAAAGAAATACAAGACCGAGGATGTTGGGTCTAAGGAATTCTTGGCCAGTCGGTGTATGGACTTCAAAATGGTGGATTCATGTTGAGTGGTGAGCCAAGTGCAGGAGTACCAAGTACTTTTGCAGGAAATGCATGCTGAAGGTTTGACTATGTCATAATCCCTACAAGTGGCTACGGCTATTCACAAGCTACTTCCTCAGTGGAAGACTTTCAAAAGCTATTGCAGCATAAGAGGAAAGAGATGTCTTTCGAAGATTTAATTATCAAGTTGTGCATTGAGGAGGATAACAAACTTGCTGAACGTAAATCGTTGAATTCTTACTCTGAGAAAGCTAATGTATTGGAGCATGGCCAGAGTTCTGGTACAGAGAAAGGTCAATCCTTAAAAGCCAAGCAGGGTAATGGGAATCGAAATGATAAAAAGCAGGCCATGAAAGGGTCTCAGTTGAAGCCTACCGGTGAGGTAGGAAAGAAGCCTAAGTTCTAGTTCAATGAAAAGTGTTTCAATTGTGACAAAGTTGGGCATCGATCAGCAGACTGCCGTCGGCCTCGAAGGGATAACAAGCAGCGTCCTCAAGCTAATATGGTTGGAAATGAGAGAGATCATCTCTCAGATGACATGTCTGACCTAAACCTCACGGCGGTGATTAGTGAGGTTATCAAATAAGAATCCTTATTCCATAAATTTGGGTTAAACCCAACAAATATAGCATCCAAACTATATCTTTGATTAAAATGATTTTGTTTAAGACAATTAAGTAATAGTCAAAATTATAGAAATGTTAGATTCTGTAAAGACGTGTTATAGCCCTGGTGGGGATTTATATTATATTTTTTTGTAGGTTTTGATAAATGTTAATAAAATGTGTAAATGAAAAATTGTTGGATCCATAAAATACGTGGTTAAAATTAAGTGTCGACTTTGACCCAGATCTAATTTTTGACCTCATTACCCATTTAAGTTGTAAATCTCAAGCTCGATCTTGAGTCCATGCAAAGATTAAAAGTCTGATGAATTTTTCTCATCTCCTAAAATTCTCACGTTTCGAACACAAACATACAAGAAAACGTACATAGTTCGGATAATTTGGACTAAGAGATGCATACAACTTTTAATCTGAATCTCTTCAACGATCTCGAAAGTCATTAAAATTTTCTTGCAATTTTTCTCCCGGGAGTTTGATGTAACAAGTTATGAAATTCTCCTTTTATAATTTTCTATCTATTATGTGGTATGGATTTCCCTTTGCTTGAACTAGGTTTACTCTTTATATAGTCCTTTATTTAATATGCACCATAAGTAGTGACGGATCTACTACACGAGCTACCGTGCTCGCCTGTGATGGATTCGTTGAAAAAAAAAAAAAAAAAATTAGTTCGATTTTTTTTGCATTTTATGGATTGCGACTTAAAAAATACAATTATTTGACCTAATATCCGTCATAGCTGATTTTTTTACCGATGTTCGTCCTAACTGAACAAAGTTTCCGAATCCACCCTTGACCATAAGTCAAGACAAATGATATTCCCATGTGCTCTCGAATTCGAATTAAAATTTTGAAGCCAAGCTCCGAACAAGTGCCAGCTGCGACCGCAACAGGCTTTGTTGTGAACTCACAACACTGTTTGCTGCGACCACCGATAGGACACGTTTGAAGAGAAATTGGTCCCTTCTATGCCAACTGGGGACCTTCAAACATGTCCATGACGTGGTCATAGTAATATTCTTGCGACTGAGTCCTCAGAATGTGTAGTTTAGTCCCCATCCATCTGAGATTGACACTTTTGGTCCATGAATTTCGAATATGCATAACTTTTGATTCAACTTCGAATTGCGAGCTGTACTATTGAGTTGAACTCCAAAATTTGTTTATTTTTCTAGTGGTTTATCATTTTAGATCATTCTACCAAATTAATGCCAATTTCTTCACATGCTCCTCACTTGGTTTCTCGTTTCGCATATTCTGGTCATTTTATTTTATGTCCAAACACTAGTACAAAAAAGCATAAAAAAGGGGAATACACGTCGATTTTTCAAAAAATCGATTTGTAAAAAAGGACGGTGATATTTTCGTTTTTTTTTTGGAATACGCGTCGGTTTGTCCTAAGAACCGACGCGCAAAGTCGCGTCGGTTCTTAGGACAAACCGACGCGTATTCCTTATTTATTTCCCTGGATAATTTCATATATCTTCACTCTCGCGCCTCTCTCTCTCTCTCTCTCTCTCTCTCTCTCTCTCTTTCACTCTCACGCCTCTCTCTCTCTCTCTCTCTCTCTCCTTTTGGGTTTTTTTTTCCACTCTCCACCACCGCCACGTAGCCGGACCTCCACCCCGCGCCGCCACCACCCGGCACTCCTCTACCGCCGCCACCTCCTACATTGTAAGACCCGATTCTCATTTTTGTATATATGTATGTATATGTATGTGTGTATATATGTATCTATAGAAATATATATATATTTGTGTATATCTATGAGTGTGTATATATATGTGTGTGTGCGTGTATATCTATGCATGTGTATATATATATATATATATATGTTAATCTATGTATATAAATATGTTAATTACATGTTAATATGTATAAATGTGTTAATTAAATTTTAATATATATAAATTTGGGTGTTAAATTTATATTGTTGATTTTAATTATTGGAGTTGAAATTATGAGATATTAAGTTATGAAATCTTAGCTTGACTTTTTAAGAATTGAGAATGGATTTTGGATTAAACTTGGAGTAGTTGATGATGTTGAAATTTGATTGGAGTTGTATTTGATTTTTGAATATGTCGAGGTTGAACATTTTGGTTTATTGTGGCATTTTGATTCTTCCTACAGGTTGGCTAAGTCAAATTTTAGGGGAGGTTCTGTCGAAATTTTTGTAGAATTTTGTAAATAAAAAATGAAAATTATAGTTTAAAGTGATTTTCATTATTACAGAATTGACCATACTAAATAAATAATTACATAGAACATAATCATTGTAATAAAATTACGAAGTTTTCAACCTAAAAAGGTATCGTATTTGATTTCAAATATTAATATATAGTTGGTTTAAGGATGTATCATGAAAAATATTAACTCAAAACTAATAAATTTTTTTAATTATATCTTCACATATAGGTCATTGATATGGATCGGGGTTGGATGTATGGCAGACGTAATAGACATGAATATGTAAAAGATGTTGAAGAGTTTATGAAATGTGCGGATGAAAACAAGAGAAAGAAAGGTGAAACAATGATTTTGTGTCCTTATTACAATTGTAAGAATTTGAGAAAGTTTCGTAATTTTGATCAAGTGAAGAGTCATTTGATTCGTCTTGGATTTAAGGAAGGTTGTACACGATGGATATGGCATGGTGAGAGTATGCTTCCCAGGACGAGCACTGGTGACGATGTTGGTGATCAGCAGGAGAATTATTCAAGCAATATTTGTAAGAATGATTTGGAAAATGATGAGAATGATATGATAGGCGAAATGATGCGTGATATACAAGGGGAATACATTGAAAAGCATCATGTATTAGATAACTTGTTCAACGATTCTGAGAAGCCTTTGTTTTCTGGTTGTAATAAATTCACTAAATTGTCTGCTGTACTAAAATTGTATAACTTGAAAGCAAGCAATATGTGGAGTGATAAGAGTTTCACGGCATTATTGTGACTGTTATGAGAGATGCTTCCGGAAGATAACGAACTTCCTAGTTCAATCTACGAGGCAAAGAAATTGTTGTGCCCGATGGGTATGGAGATTGAGAGGATACATGCATGTTCAAATGATTGTATAATGTATCGAAATGATTACAAGGACTTGCGTCTATGTCCAAAGTGTGGGGCATCACGATATAAGCGAAAGAACGTGAATGATAATTGTGGTGATAAGAAAAGCCCTCCGGAAAAGGTGTTATGGTATTTACCTGTAATACTAAGATTTAAACGTTTGTTTGCCAATGCAAAGGATGCAAAGAACTTGGGGGGGCATGCCGACGGGAGAAAAGAAGATGGAAAACTAAGACACATGGCTGATTCTCCTCAATGGAGGAATATTAATAGGTTGTTTCCCGAGTTTGGGGGCGAAGATAGAAATCTTAGGCTGGGACTATGTACAGATGGGATGAACCTACAAGGTAATATGAGTAGTCGACACAGCACTTGGCCGGTTCTTTTGACGATTTACAATCTTCCTCCATGGTTATGTATGAAGCGCAAGTATATCATGTTATCTTTGTTAATATCAGGGCCCAAACAACCGGGGAATGACATAGATGTTTATCTAGCCCCACTAATTGAAGATTTAAAACTATTGTGGGATGAAGGCATGTCTGTGTTTGATACATATACTCAGATGAATTTCACCTTACGTGCTATGATATTTTGCACCGTAAATGATTTTCCAGCTTATGGTAACTTGTTGGATTATACTAACAAAGGACCTAAAGCATGTCCCATTTTTTAAGAAGACATGATTGATCTTTGGTTGAAAAACTGCAAGAAAAATGTCTTTATGAGTCATAGAAGATTTCTCCCTACTGACCACCCTTATCGCAAGAAGAAAAAGCCATTCCATGGAAAAATCGAGGCTCCAACAGCTCGCTTACCATTAACAGGAGGTGAGGTATATGAACGAGTTAAAAATCTTGATGTTTAGTTTGGAAAAACTTTTAAGCCTCCTCAGAAGAGTCTTTGGAAGAAAATGTGCATATTCTGGGATCTACCTTATTGGCAACACTTATCTGTAAGGTATTGTCTTGATGTAATGTACGTGAAGAAAAATGTTTGTGATAGCATCATTGGGACATTGTTGAACATTCCAAGAAAGACGAAAGATGGTATTAAAGTCAGGAAGGACATGGTAGAAATGGGGATAAGGGATCAATTAGCACCGCAAGAGTTGGAAAAGCGTACTTATTTACCCCCAACTTGCTATACTTTGTCGAGAAAAGAGAAAACAAGTTTTTGTGAGTTCCTGCATGCTATTAAGGTTCTATCTGGGTACTCATCAAACATTAAAAGTCTTGTATCGATGAAGGACTTAAAATTGGTTGGTATGAAGTCTCATGATTGTCATGTCTTAATGCAACAATTGTTACCAGTTGCAATTCAAGGCATTCTCCCAAAACATGTTAGACAAGTTATTATAAAACTTTATTTTTTCTTCAATGTAATTTGCAGCAAAGTTGTTGACCCGGAGGCGTTGGATGATTTGTAGGCCGATATTGTTATCACTCTATGTTAATTTGAAATGTATTTTCCGCCATCATTTTTTGACATTATGGTGCACTTACTTGTTCACTTGGTGAGAGAAATTAAGATTTGTGGTCCAGTATTCTTGAGGTATATGTATCCATTTGAGAGATACATGGGTATATTGAAAGGATATGTGAGAAATCGATTTCGACCTGAAGGCAGTATCATTGAAGGTTAAGCTGCTGAGGAGGCTATTGAATTTTGTACTGATTACTTGGATGACGTTGAGACTATTGGTGTTCCTAAATCTCGGCATGATGGAAGACTTCAAGGTAAAGGTACTATTGGATGCAAGTCAATCGTCCCCAATGTTGAATTGCGAGATAAAATACACCTCCTTGTATTACAACACCTTCTTGAAGTTCATCCATATTTGGACGAGCATATGTCCATCATAAGGCAGCAGAATCCTTCAAAAGTTGAAAGGTGGGTAACTAATGAACATAATCGTTCATTTGCAAAATGGTTCAAAGATAAAGTCATGAAAGAATTGTCACAAACGCCGAATACCATTGTTGAAACGGTAAAGTGGTTAGCTTACGGTCCTAGCACGATTGTAAGGTCATATGAAGCATATGATATTAATGGGTATACATTTTACACTAAACTTCAAGATAATAAGAGTGCGATGCAAAACAGTGGAGTGACACAAGTAGCACTATCAAGAGATTTTTCAAATGCTAAAGATACCATACCAGTAGATGCCTCGATGTCCTATTATGGTATCATTGAAGATATTTGGGAACTTGATTATAGGGAGTTTAAGTTTCCTCTCTTCCAATGTAAATGGGTTGATAACCAACGAGGTGTTCGAGTGGATGAATTAGGATTCACTATGGTGGATTTCGGACGAATGGGTTATCTAGACGAGCCATTCATACTTGCATCACAAGGCAAACATGTATTTTATGTTCTTGATCCTGTCGATACTAAGTGGTCAGTCGTCCTTCAAGGCAAGAGACGCATTGTTGGGATTGGTGATGTAGTAGATGAAGAAAATTATGATCACTTTGATGAAACCCCTCCATTTTCTATCGGTATACAAGGGAGTGCAACTTTAGGGGAAGATAACATAGAATCACATTATATGCGTTGGGATCATGAAGAAGGATTATGGATTGACCGTCGTTCCTAATTATTAATTGTGTGAGTTTATTTACACAGTCTTTACTTATAACTTTCTTTTATTTTTTCATATATGCTTTATACATTGTTAATAATTTCATTTGTGATTTTGATAACAATAATTTGATATATATATATATATATATATATATATTAATACGTTGTTATATGTGCATGTACGTTCACAGTGGTCTCAATATAATAGCCGAGTCTTCATCATCTTCAGATGATCATCATACTACCAGGTCAAAAAGGACTAGAGGGTCAACAATGTGCAAAAACATGAAGAAGGCCGAGGAAGTGAATGTCATCGAGTTCGATGAAAAACATAGTCCAATCGGACCAGGCAAGGGGAACTTCAAAAATTATGTCGGGTGTTTGGCCCGTATTCACGTTGACATAAACATCAGTGATTGTCACAAGGTTGATCCCGAACTTAAGGATATGATGTTGGAAGAAATAAAGGTACTATCACTTCATACATGGTTAATTGATAACGTTTCGTAATTTTTTTTATAACATCGCATATCATATTCGTCTTTCAAAGGGAGTTTAACATCCTCGATGACGCAGCCAAAAAAAGGGTGTTGAAAGTTGCGGGGATGCGATGGAAAGATTTCAAGACTCGGCTGGTTCATGATTATATTACACATGACCACCCGAAATATACATCTCCGACGCAACTTTACGATTTTATAACTGAAGAGTAATGGGACTCGTTCAAGTAAGAACGCCAGACTGAGAAATTTAAGTTATATATATATATTTAAATGTACGCATGTGATTTATTGAGTTGAAAATTAAATACTTGATGTGACATTTTTCAAGAAAAAAGTAAGAAGGCCAGGGATGCTCAATTGCGAAACGAGCATGCACATTATATGGGCTTAGCTGCTTATGCGGGGATGAAGCCACAGTGGCTAGTCAGTGACCCACTATCTTCTAGTTCTTCATGCGACATGATTAGATCGTCAATTGTAAGTGAGGATCGAAGTTTAGATTGGATTTGAGCTAGATCTAAGAAGAAAGAAAATGGAAGTTATTACATCCCAACGAGAAAATGAGGGGGGTGTTTGACAAAATTGTAAGTATATCATGATTATTTTTTCATAATTTAAATTCAAATTTACTTAAATATATACTTATATTTATGTTTCATTTTTCTGTTAATAGGTTGAAAAAGCCGAGCAGTCCACGCATGGGACATTTGTGGAGTAGACATCATGATATTTTAAGTGAAGCCATTTGTAAGCTGGATCACTCTGGTAGGGTGAGGGGGTATGGCATCTATGTGACCACGAGGAATGTTTACGACAGACCTGATGATTACATTAGGCGTTCGTGTGGGGTCGTCTCAATAGACGATATTAAGGAGATGATCAGGTCAGAGATGGAGGATAGTATTGTCGAGCGGGTCAGGCATCAGACCATGTCGGAGATGCAGAGTAAATTCGATACTATGCAGAGGGAGTACCATAGTATGCAGACTAAATATGATGCTATCCTCCAGCGCCTGGGCTTAAATGTTAAGGCCGAGGTGGACGTAACTCCACAGCCCCTACCACCAACTCGTAGCAGTTGCCACTTCGTGGATCCAGATCCATTTCATGGACTTCAGGTATTTAATGTTAAGTTATTTAGAATTTTTTAACATTATTTATGTTATTTCAACTGGAAGTTTCTAACATATATGTTCCATGATGTTGTACAATAGAAGCCGACTCCTTGTCGTCTCGTCATAAGTCTTAATGGTGAGAAACAAATAGTAGCGAGCGGGATGGTTTATCCAGCCGGACCCGACACGGTGGTGCATCATCAACCTCTTTGGCCTGATCATGCTAAGGTGTCCATTGACCACATTTTCGATGGTGCAGAAGAGTTTTGTATTCCAATGCCATCTCAATATCACACCACAGTGTGGGAAGCTATTGGAAGCTTCTTGCAATGGCCCAAGGAGCTGGTGATTTTTTTAGAGGTCCAAACATTTAGTTATATAAAATTTGTCAATATTAATTTCTTTTAAATTTGTATAACAACTGAAGATGATAAAAATTATCTTGTTGCAGGAAGAGTCACAACAACAGGCAAAAAAATTGAACGAAGGAAAAACACCCCAGAGTTTCGAAATGTCATCCACACAGCGACCTGCGATTGTTGACGATGAGACGTTGCAACGTCTGGGTGATGATTGTAAAATGTTACACACTCTGGTCATTCAATTTCCTGTTGGTGATGACTTCTACCAGGTGCCTGTTGATGCCACCGTGTTCAATTTTGCATTCGAGGATGATTTTTATGTTATAGTCGGAGACATCACCGACTTGCTTACGATGCAATGGTTAGATACATCTATCTCACAAGTGTTTTCATTGTAAGACTTCTGATAAAAAAATTATAACTTCAATTTAAATCATTATTTTATTTCTATTTATTGGTATTATTATTTTTTAGGTACCTCCATGAGTTGTGTCAGGAATACGGTATTGAATCGATTGGATTCATGTCTCCGACACACATTGCATCAGTTTCAGTAAGAACAAATGCAAATGGTGTTATAAATTACTTGGCCAGCACCATGAAGAAAAAGAAACTAAGAAATTCATTCTAGCACCGTATTTTCAGGAGTAAGACCATTGATATTCTCTAATTTTTAACCTAATTTGAATGATATGATATTTAAAGTTGTATTTACACGTTCATAATACGTAGGAATCACTGGATGTTGCTAGTTATTTCTCCTGAGAAGAATACGGTGTACTTCTTAGATTCAACTGCTGCATCTAAGCGTGACTTTATATCAAGCCGATATTGAACACGTAAGTTAGGAAACTTTTCATGAAATAATTGTGGAGTTGTGGTGAAATTGATTGTAGAGTTGTGGTGAAATTGATGCATTTATGTTGTGATTACTGAGAATTTGATAGTTTTGAATAGCAGGGTCCCCCTACAGGTTGGATAAGTTCAATTTATAGGGGAGACTCTACCAAAATATTTGTATGAAATTTGAGTCATATTATTATTTTGTAGCTTGTTGATATAATTTATTGAAATTTTAGGACTTTCAAAACGTATTGGACAGTTGGAGGCATGAGGACAAAATCCAATACAACGTGGAAAAACGTAAAAGTATGAAAATACGGATTTAAACTTTATTAAAAATCTTTGAATTATTTCTATATTTTATTTAGTTTGATTACTAATATTGTTAGTTTTCAATGTGAATATTTCAGTGTCCTCAACAACCTGGAGGGTTTGAGTGTGGCTACTACGTTATGAGAAATATGTATGAGATAGTCACAAAACACTTTCAACTTACTTCGTTAGAAAATGTATAACTCATTGAAAATGAGAATTTTAATAATGACTTTATATTTTATGAAAAAATAACTAATAATTCATTGTGATTGTTTTTAGGTATTTAAAGAATATTATTCAACGGAGGAAGTAATCGAGATTCAAAACTTATGGGCAAAATACTTCGTTCATAGGTTTGTGTAAATCGAAGCGTAATCAAATTTGCATTTACATATATATTTAATTTGTATCTTAAATTAACAATTTTGTAAGTATAATTGTTGTTAATTTAATTTTATTACGTATATGCCGATTATATATATATATTTGGTGATGCGCATGTTCAGGTTACCGCAGGCCATGTCCTGATCACTGCAGACCACGACCTGCAGTGGCCTGGGTCATTGTAAGTTACGCCCAGATCATTGCAGGCCACGTCCAGGTCACGACATGCAGTGGCCTGGGTCACTGCAGGTCACATCCATGTCACTGCAGACCACGACCTGCAGTGGCATGGTCATTGCAGGTCATATAATGGAAAAAAAAAAGTTTTGGGCGTGGATTCTAAATTAGAACCGACGCCCAAAACATACTTTGGTCGTCGGTTTTATATTAAAACCGACGCCCGAAGTTTTTTTTTTTTTTTTTACTTTAGGCATTGGTTCTAAATTAGAACCGACGCCTAAAACTCACTTTGGTGAGACTTTACGCGTCTGCGTCATAGGCGTCGCCGCTACAACCGAAGTGTATTCCGTTTTCCAACCGACTCGTATTCCAGTTTATGTACTAGTGAAACTTCTTTTCTTTGGTACATTATTGTCAAATTTGAATTAACATATAAACAAAATATATACACTAATATGAGTAGAAATCCTTTCAGATAATCAAATATTATATATATTTAAGAGTCTATGAAAGCATGCCAGTTACATTTATCAATAATCATTTGCTTGTATGAATTTTGTTATTTTGGGTATCCTAGAATGAATGTTGTAATGGTTATAACTAAACAAGCCCAAATACTGGTGGGCCCCTTTCGAGGCCCAATACGATAAAAAGGCCAAGCTCAGTATCTACCAATGGAATGCTACGATCATACATAAATGGAATCCCAATGATTGGGCCGCACATAAAGGAAGGTTAAATAAATTAAGGATCTATTTTGGGTTTGTCCCATGAGTTCAGCAAAATTGGGATTAATATTCGTGGTTAATGTACGTTGATGGGGGGATTTCCCGGTGATTCAGCGTGTACAGAAGGAAAGGAAGATCATGGGCTACTCACAGAAGGAAAGGAAGATAATGGGCTACGCACAGAAGGAAATGAAGACCAATGCTGGTGGAAAGGAAGGAAGAGAGAAATTAGAGGGGAGCTCCTACAAATGGAGGGGAGATTTCGAGGAATAGGGGAGGAAATTCATAATTTTTACTAATAAAAAATTTACATCAACAGTTTGGCGCCCACCGTGGGACACGTAGAAGAAAATGGTAACAACTCGAAGAACTTCGGACCAAGGCCCGTCAGAAATTCGTGTCCCTCAACAACCAAATCGTGAAACATCACGGGAGAATGCACCACATGCAGAAGGAAATCATGGCGAAACGCCTTTGCAACAAGAGACGCACACGGCGGTCCACACGACTGAACAAATCAACGAAACGATTCGAGTGGCGGTGGCTGCTGCACTCGCTGCAAGAGAAGCCCAAGATCGGCGTGGAGATATTGCTGGTCAATACGCCCCCACTCTACAACCAACTGAGGTCAATTTGAGGACCCATGAAGGAAGCGGGGAAACCGAGCCCGATGAACCACCAGAAGTGAGCCATCGACGAACAGATGTTCGAACAGTAGACGAGTCCTACCCAGATGAATCACGAGAATAGAAAAAAAGAGCCAACCCGTTCACACAAGAAATCCTATATGAACCCCTTCCGAGAAGTTTCAAGTTGCCTAGTCTTCCGGAGTATGATGGAGCATCTGACCCCCAAAGAACACCTTGAACGCTTCGACATTATGATGTTACTTTACGGCTTCCCCAACGCCATAACCTGTCGAGTATTCATAACTACTCTAAAAGGGAGTGCAAAAACTTGGTTCTCTCAGTTGCCCCCCAATTTCATCTCTAGTTTTGAAAGCTTCTCTGATTGTTTCCTTAAAATTTTTGCTAGCAGCAAGAGGTATCGAAAAAAAAGTGGACAATTAATGACAGTGAAGCAACAAAAAGGCGAGTCTCTCAGAAATTACATACAGCACAACAACAATGAAGCGTTGGAAGTCCCTAACCTTGATCCCAAGCTATCTGCATCGATCTTGACAAATGGGTTGAGACAAGGGCGATTTTTCATATCATTAACAAAAACTCCGCCGGTTGACATCACAGAGTTATTATCCAGGGATGAGAAATATATCAATGTCGAAGAAGCGGAGAAGGCGAAAGAAGAAACCGACAATCAGGTTAAGAGGAAGGATGTGAAAGAGCCCACCAGAGAAGATCGGAAGAAACAGAAAGTTCGGGATTCAAATAGAGATTTTCGAGGCAAATATCAAAATTACACGCCCATTAACGACTCATTACAAGAAGCTGTCATGTCGGTATCACACAAGGTCATAGTCACATGGCCAAAACCAATAAGGGATGATGGGCGTCGCCCTATCAACGATGCATATTGCTGGTTTCATAAGGGGCCAGGACATCGAACAGAGGATTGCTACCAACTGAAAGACGAAGTTGAGCGCTTGATCAGATCGGGATATTTGGGAAAATTTATCAGGAAAGAAAGAGATATGGAGGATAGAGGGCAACACACCCCTCCCGAGCGGAGATCACCCGATCGCAATCAACTTCAGAAAAACAATCCACAAGGTGGAGTTATCGCCGTCCTCTCAGGAGGACCTTCTTGTGGAGATAGTAGATTAGCAAGGAAGGCCTACCAACGAGACGTTCTCCAGAGGATTTCTGTATGGGACTGTATTGGTAACCCGGAAGTAATGCAAATAAGTGGCCAGCAAGAGCAGTCAATCACTTTCAACGACGGGGACCTCATGGGAGTTCATTTCCCGCACAACGATGCGATTGTTATATCCATGATGATAGAAAATTATGAGGTAAGGTGAACTTTGGTTGACACAGGCAGTTCTACGGATGTATTATTCTATCTAGCTTATGAGAAAATGGGATTAGATCCTAGACACCTGAGGACAGTGAGTACCCCTCTTGTCGGTTTCGGAGGAGGAATAGTCAGGGCTGAAGGAGTTATAGATTTGCTGGTGTCTTTGGGAGAAGAACCACAAAGAAAAACAAAGATGGCAAGCTTCCTGGTAGTCAGGGCTCCATCTCCGTACAATGCCATACTTGGAAGGCCAACGTTAAATCAATTCCAAGCCATCTCATCCACCTTCCATCTGAAAGTAAAGTTCCCAACACCTCAAGGAGTAGGGGAGGTCAAGGGAGATCAAGCTGTAGCATGAACATGCTTCGTGACGGATATACAAAAAATGCTAGCATCGGAGAAGGAGCCCACATCCCAGGGAAACTCTGAAAGGAGAGACAAAGAGGCGCTATTTACAGTAGTGTCAGATGAAGTGTTAAAAGTGCTGGCCTTAGACAAAGAGGATGAGACCAAAAGTACAAGAATTGGTGGCCACCTCGGCACAAAGATGGAACAGAAATTGAGCGCTTTCTTGATTGAGAACATGGAAATTTTTGCATGGAAACCTACAGACATGCCGAGCATCGATCCCTCTATCGCCTGCCACCATCTACGAGCGGATCCAGAGATAAGACCGAAGAAGCAGAAAAAAAGGTTCATGGGGGCAGACAGATCAAAAATTGTAGAACAAGAAGTGGACAAACTCTTAGAGGCTGGATACATTCGCGAAGTCAAGTACCCAGAGTGGTTGGCAAACATTGTACTGGTACCAAAAGCCAACGGTTCATGGAGGATGTGTGTTGACTTCACCGACTTGAACAAGGTTTGCCCAAAGGATCTGTTTCCTCTCCCTAGAATCGACCTACTTGTGGACGCTTTTGCAGGGTATAATCAAATCCGAGTGGCTCCGAAAGACGAAGAGAAAACTAGCTTCATAACTGATAGCGGAATCTATTGCTATCGCGTAATGCCGTTTGGACTGAAAAACGCGGGAGCCACTTACCAGAGGTTGGTGAACCAAATGTTCAAGGGGTTAATAGGGAAGAGCATGGAAGTATATGTCGATGATATGTTGGTAAAAACTTGTAAAGGGGGATGCCACATACATGATCTACAGCAAGTTATTGTAGTCATGAAAATATTTGGGATGAAGCTTAACCCTGCCAAATGCACCTTCGGAGTACACTCTGGAAAATTCCTAGGATATATGGTATCCGAACGAGGTATCGAAATCAGCCCAGACAAGATAAGGGCTATACAAGAGATGACAGCCCCTCGCAACATTCAGGAGATCCAGAGGCTCACTGGAAGAATAGCAGCACTCAACCAATTTCTTTCCCGTGCAGCCGAAAAAGGTATGCCTTTTTTTAAAATCATGCGAAAATCAAAAAAATTTGAATGGACAAGTGAATGCAGTGAAGCTCTCGAGAAACTTAAATACCATTTATCATCACCTCCCTTGCCAACAAAACCAAATGAAGGGGACCATTTGTACATCTATTTAGCAGTGTTGGAAGAAGCAGTTAGCTCAGTGCTTGTGAAAGAAGAAGGGAAGGCACAGAAACCCATATACTACGTGAGCAAAATGTTACATGGAGCCGAAGTAAGATACACCACCACAGAGAAGGTAGCATTAGCCCTTGTCACAACGGCCAGAAAGCATCGCCCCTACCTGCAATCGCACCAAGTGACAGTCCTAACCAACCAACCTCTACTGCAAACATTGGAAAAATCGGATGTTTTAGGTAGGATGCTCAAATGGTCAATTGAATTGGGAGAATATGGGTTGGATTATAAACCGCGATCAGCTATAAAAGGACAAGCACTTGCAGACTTTATAGTGGAGTGCACGCACGGGGAGAATCAACCGGAACAACCTATTGATCTAGAGTGGACAATACATGTTGATGGATCAGCATCACTCCAGGGGGCAGAAGCGGGTTTAGTTATGAAAGATCCAACAGGATATATCCACAACTTTGCCCTTAGCTTCCAATTTTCAGCGTCCAACAATGAAGCTGAGTATGAAGCACTACTGGTCGGAATCAGAATGGCGGTTCATGCAGGAGCCCGAAAGATCATTGCATATAGTGACTCCCAGTTAGTGGTGAAGCAGGTCAATGGAGAATATGAAGCGCGCGATGACATGATGCGATTATATTTGTAGAAAGTAAAAGATGAATGTTCAAAACACATATCATTCACCATTGTGCAAATTCCTCGAGAGGGGAATTTTGAAGCTGATGCTTTATCGAAATTAGGAAACTCCACTCAATTACAGGATGGCGCCACCGTAGTTCTGCAGCAGCTCCGAAATCGAAGTGTAGAAGAAACCCTGGTGGTGGCAAGTCAACAAGAAGAGAAATGCTGCAAGAATGATATAATTGACTACCTAATGGGAAACTATGTAGCAACTACAAAAGAAGAGATGATGGTGATAGCAAAGAAAGGTTCCAGGTACACCATGCTTCAAGATGAACTTTACAGGCACTCATTCACCCAACCTCTGCTGAAGTGCTTAAACCCAAATGAAGCGGATTACATTTTGAGAGAAGTACATCAAGGCATTTGTGTTGGACACGTAGGAGGAAGGACACTTGCTGCTAAAGTACTGAGGCAAGGGTATTACTGGCCAAATATGAAGTCAAACGCAGAAGAGATAGTGAGAAAATGTAAATCTTGTCAATTTCATGGCAACGTCCATCACTAGCCCGCAGTTCCCCTCCAACCGATTGTAGGTCCCTGCCCCTTCGATCAATGGGGAATAGATATCCTAGGGCCATTCCCCCTGCCCCAAGACAACGCAAATTCTTGATAGTAGCCATCGATTATTTTACCAAATGGGTGGAGGCAGAAGCAGTAGCTAAAATCTATGAGCATGAGGTGAAGAAATTCCTGTGGAAAAACATTGTCAGTCGCTTCGGGATACCGAGGGCATTGATATCAGATAACAGGCGACAATTTCAAGGATCTGGACTTAAAAGGTGGTGTGAAGAGTTCCAAATCAAACAATTCTTTACCTCTATTAGTTATCCTCAATCAAACGGACAGGAGAAAGCAGCGAACAAGAACATACTCCGCGCATTAAAGAGTGGAATTGAAGGCTCGAAAGGAAGATGGCCAGATGAGCTTCTGGGGATTTTGTGGGCATACCGCACCACACCAAGAACAACCACGGGGGAAACACCTTTTTCCCTAACCTATGGAAGTGAAGTGGTTGTTCCAATGGAGATAGGAGTTCCAAGCTTGAGGGTACAATACTACAACCCAACGACGAATGAAGAGATGACTAAAGAAAACCTTGATTTGCTGGAAGAAAAAAGAAATGAAGCCGAGCTAAGAGCAGCAGCGTACCGTCAGCGAATGGTGAGGTATTACAATCGAAAGGTCCAACCAAGAGCCCTTCAAAGTGGGGAGCTGGTACTGAGAAGAGCTGATGCGGCAGGACACGCGATTCGGAAACTGGATGCGAAGTGGGAAGGACCTTACAAAGTGCTAAAGATGATCAAACATGGTACCTATGAACTCGAGGACCTAAGTGGCAAAAAGCTGGCTCGGCCGTGGAATATCCAAAACTTAATGAAGTATTATCAGTAGTTTTCTTTTTGAATGCTTTATTTTCCGGAGGCAATAAATATTGATTCTTTACATCACATCCAAATGGCTGACCTTAGCAAAACAACTAGCTCAACACGCCCGACAATAGCATGCAAACGGCCGACCACAGTAGATAACTGGGTCAAACGGCCACTCAAAAATGCAAACGGCCGACCACAGTAGATAACTGGGTCAAACGGCCACTCAAAAATTCAAACGGCCGACCACAGTAGATAACTGGGTCAAACGGCCACTCAAAAATTCAAAACGGCCGACCACAGTAGATAACTGGGTCAAACGGCCACTCAAATATTCAAAACGGCCGACCACAATAAATTACTGGGTCAAACGGCCACTCAAAAACGCAAACGGCCGACCACAGTAAATCACTAGGTCACATCGGCCACTCAGGAATGTAAACGACCAAGTACGGTAAAATACTGAATCACTACGGCCATTCAAAAACACAAGGTTACTGGGTCATTATGACCGTCAAACACTAAACGACCCCAAATTAAGTACAATCACCAAAACACAAAGGATCGAAAACGCTAGGTTAATACTGTCATTTAAAGTGCGATATAGTTCAAATCTGAGTCATTCAATGCCTAAAGATACCTAAGATACTGATTTCATAAGCCCATAATTCATGGCCGCAATCCGACAAAAAGGCGAGCCAAGTCCCTGATACGCCCCGAATGGGGGCAACAGTACCTTCGAAGGACAACTACAAATAAAATCTTGAACTTTTGGATACATGATGCAAAAGACAAAATGAAAACTACAATTCAACCGGGGTCAGATCAATCCTCCATATTTCCATCATCAGGCCTTTCCTCTTCCGCGCCGATTGGCTCACCGTCAAATTCTTCGACGTGTAAGAAATCCCAATCTCCCTCTCTCTTCTTCGAAAGCTGCCTCTTACAAGCTTCGAAACCGTTAGTATATTGAACGGACGACGCCTCAACTATCCCCTCAAAATAATCAGGGGATGTCTTGTACACCTTAATAGTATCATCCACGAAGGACTGGAACTCAGCCGAATCACAATAAGAAGATAAAGCACGAGACACCTCAGCTTGCATCTCCAGTTCATGCGTAGCAGCCTGAGAATGGAGCTCAGACACCTGCTACTCCAACCTCTTCTCCCTCGACTTAGTATCCTCTAACTTCTTCAGCAGCTTCTGAACCCGCTCGTCGCTATTCATCAAACTATTTGTTTGAAGGGCTAAGGTATTGTGCATCAAGTTAGCGCCCAAAACCACCTAAAATGAATGAATAAATTGTAAATAAATAAATAAGACATCAGCGGAGAAGATTCATGCACACACCATACCTTGGATAAGTCATGGTAAAAGGTTGAAACCATGTTCTCGGATGCCCAGTCCCTCACAATCTCCATGTCCTTGTCCAAAGAGAGGCCTTGAAGGAGCGCCATTGCAGTAGCAGGGCTCTCTAAAACAGAGTCGGTAGAACGCACAGTCCAATCAGGTATGAACTTCCCATGAAAATGCTGAATGCCCTGGGGTAAATCAGAACTCCCACCGACTTTAGTAGGAGCAGTGATGCTCTGGTAAACTGGGGGCAAACCAGACTTGTCAATAACCGAAGATGAAGACTTGGATTTTTGACGGGAGTTGTGCGACACATCGTCGACTGCACGACTCGAGGAAGAACCAGAATTTCCACTTACAATCCTCCTCTTCATAGCCTTCGTTAATTGTGCCTGATCCATGAGGGCAACTGCAAAAGCCACGAAGAATAAAGAATGAACATTAGCCAAAAGAGAGGCGCAATGGTAAGTGACACAAATCAACAAATATCAAACATCAAACTAAAAATACCCAAAGTTAAGCTAGGATCTATCGTATCAGGAGAACTCATTCCCGCTAAAGACAATGCGGCCTCAGTAACTACTTCTTAACACTTGAACAACCGAAGACTTAGAAAGTCTGTGAAGTGCTCTATACGGGGATCAGTGAACCTAAAAGACTTGAACTTTGCTAGGTTTTCGCTCCAATCCTCCAAGAACGGCCAATTCACGGCTTTGACAAAAAAGAACTCGGGTTTCCAATCATGATTTGAGCTAGGTAACTTCGTTAAAAACTGCCTACCTAGTCTAACTGAAAAATAATAAAAGTCCACGGCGTTTTTCTTAATGAAAACTAAACGGTGGAACAAAGTGAAATCAGCCCTGAATCCATAGGCCTCAGCTATCGAGTAAAACGCTGTCAGCAGTAACCATGAGTTCAGGACCAATTGACACAGGCAAATGTTGTAGCGATTGAGGATGTCTACAAAGAAATGATGTAGGGGAAAGCGAAAACCAGCTTCCAGTGGGAAACAAACACAGTGATGAAACCAGGAGGAGACTCGTGAGGTCGTTCATCCTCATTTGGAGCCAATAATTCATAAGTTTTAGGAATGGCAAAGCGCCTACGAAGTGACCTAAGACGGTTGGGTGTGATAGAGGAAGCAACATCCCTATAGGATGTAAAATGACGCTCAACAACCTCGTCACGTCCATCATCAATTTCCTCATAATCAAGAACATCATGACTCCGAGACATTTTATACCTACGAGGGTAGATGAGGGATAAAAGATCAGATTAAAAAAAAATTAATTTAAAATTACAGGGCGCAGCTCGCGAGGCGAGTTGGGCATATCACACCCAGCTCAAGGGCGAGCTGGGCGCCATATACCCAGCTTGCCTGGCGAGCTGGGGATACCGTGCCCAGCTCGGCTCGACAGTCGAGCTGGGCACCCGAAAAATTAATAAATAAATAAATATATATATATATATATAATAATAATGTATAAATAAAAAGGAAGAAGACACTTACCAAGTAGGCTTGTAGAGTGAGAAATTTTGAAGTGTTGAATGTGGGAGAAAATATGGGAACTTGGGAGTATTTATAAAGGTGCCTTGAGTTTTTCATACATACGCAATTTTATCTGCACTATACAAAATTCATCTGTACAGTAAAAATAACTTATACATGAAAAAGGGGGCAATTGTAATGGTTATAACTAAACAAGCCCAAATACTGGTGGGCCCCTTTCAAGGCCCAATACGATTAAAAGGTCAAGCTCCGTATCTACCAATGGAATTCTACGATCATACATAAATGGAATCCCAATGATTGAGCCGCACATAAAGGAAGGTTAAATAAATTAAGGATCTATTTTGGGTTTGTCCCATGAGTTCAGCAAAATTGGGATTAATATTCGTGGTTAATGTACGTTGATGGGGGGATTGCCTGGTGATTCAGCGTGTACAGAAGGAAAGGAAGATCATGGGCTATGCACAGAAGGAAAGGAAGATCATGGGCTACGCACAGAAGGAAAGGAAGACCAATGCTGGCGGAAAGGAAGGAAGAGAGAAATCAGATGGGAGCTCCTACAAATGGAGGGGGGATTTCGAGGAATAGGGGAGGACATTCATAACTTTTACTAATAAAATTTTTTACATCAACAAATGTATTTGGTTGTTAGTTGTTACTTAAGATGTGGCTTCTCTCAGTTGTAAAATAACGTGATATAAGATTCTCAGATGGAAAAAACAACAATGAAAAAGAAAAAGGATTAAAAAAAAAAAAAAAAAAAAGACTATTTCACAAGATTATTTCACATAGTTGTTGGATGAATTTGTGAATAGTGACGCCAAAACAAGTATAAAGATAGTTTGTAAATCCGTGCTGAAAATTGGAAAGAGTAACGACAAGGAAAATAAAAACAAGAAGAAGAATAGTAGGGACAAAGCCGAGGCAAGAATTTGACTCTTTGTCCTTAAGTCGAATTTGCACTGCAACGGTGCCTACGGATTCCGGCAATCGACTCCTAAGATACAACGACTTCACTTGTGTTTGTAGCACTCCAAAACACAAGTACAACGAACCAAATTTTGGCTTATGTACTCCAAGGATGAAATGAAGGAAAATCAAAACAAATGCAATGATTTTGTTTTTGGAGAGAATAGAGGATAATATATGTTTTGCATATCAAAATTGTGAGGAATATGACACCCAAATGGTCCTATTTATAGACCATGAAAAGGTGTGGACGAAATGGTTGAAGTCAAACCATGCACCTTTTCCAAACCATGCACCTTTATGAAAATGTGTCTATTCACCGGACAATCGTGCGGCTGCATGGTTATAGTCCGTGCGGTCGCACGGTTTTACTCAAAAATCGGAATTGAGCCGAGCTTTTGAATATTTAGTCGAAGTCGACACGAAGTCACTTTAATCGATTTTCAATTCTCGATTTATTTAACAAATATCCAACAATAGCCTTAATTTATTATTTATTATTTTTATTTTTTTGAATTGAGCCTGTATTTATTATTATTGATCCTTCGACGAGAGCTGCAACATGTTATTGCATATTTGTTAAGGCAATTTTATACCTTGGAAATGGGAATGCGAGACATCTACACCTCAACTATAGGAATAGTATTGAAATTTACTACAATAGATCTTGAAAATATTTCTTCACAATATTCTAGAATATTAGGCCCTGTTCTCTTTACTATTTTGAAGTTATTTTCTGTTTTTATTTTCGAAAATACTAAAAACGCGTTCTCTTTACCATTTTCGAAAACGCATTTTGAAAAACAGAATTTTTTTTTACACAAAACCTCGTTTTGGGCGTTTTGAGTGTATTTCAGTAAAAAAATGTTCAAAACGTAGAAAATGCGTTTTGGAATTTATTAATTAATTAATTTATTATTATTATTATTATTATTATTATTATTATTATTATTATTATTATTATTATTATTATTATTATTATTATTATTTTAAAAGTATTATCCTATCTTGAAACTAAATTGAAAATAAAGATTTTTTTATTTTTTTATTTTTTTTTTGGAGAATTATCCTAGGTTGGAATTAAGCTTAAATAAAGTTTTTTTTTCTTGGAAGAATTATCATAACTTGGAACTAAGTCTACAATAAAGTTTTATTGAATTCAATATCAACATTACAAAAAAAATTAAGTGAGAATTCTTGTTGTTATATTTCAAAAAATGCCCTGATAATGGAATCTGGTAGTTTTGAGAGAACTTACATTTTCTGATTTTTAATAGAATCGGAGCTTCTTCAAATCCAAAACCTGACCAAGCTGTGTTAATATAGACTCTTAGTGCTCACATTAGTGTGTTGCAAGTAACCATGTTTTCTAGGGGGGACATGGTTCGGTTTGGTTCTGATTCCAGAAGAACCAAATTATAAACCGATGATTTTTTATTAATGGAATCAATTGATTTTTTTAAAGATATGGAACCAAATCGGAACCAACCCGCTCGGTTCTTGTTTGGTCTAGTTTGGTTTAGTTTGGTTCTTGGACCATTACTTGAATTTTAAAATAATAAATGTAAATTAAAACTTGTTTATATCTTCTTCTTCATTAGAATCCATCTACATCATTACTAAATAGAAAATGAATTTTTTAGGTAACAAAACAAAAATTTAGAAAAAGTAACATGTTATTCTAAGTCAAAGTAGAATAAACTCACCGACCAATTGAAATTTAGAGAATCGAACATAAAGATCGTTTAGACTTATAGTTATAGGTTACGATGAAATTCTGAATCACGTTCTACCGTGGTGTCCTGTGAGTTAGGGATGGAATTTGCAATTTGAATTTGAGTTAACTCTTGAGAATTGACGAATTGGGCCGAGGTTTATATATACATAAATTTTAAAAAATAAACATCAATGACGTCGATTGTGAGTAAGGAGTGCAACGATTGTTGTATTATAGGAGTGCAAGTAAAGCAGTGTGAATTCTTGTTTGTAATTAAAAAGAAGAAAATTGAATTAAAATTAGAATTTAGATTTATGATTTAAAATCTTTATTTAATAGGAAATGAGATAAAATGTATGGTAAATAACATTTTTGTATATTTCACATTTATAATTTCATATTTGAATTTTTTGGTGAGATGAATATCCACTAATTTGTAATATATATATATATATATATATATATATATATATATATATATATATATATATATATATATATATTGAGTTTGGTTTTTGGTTCTGGAAAGAGAATCAGAATCAAAACCGAAATAAAATAGTTTTTGATTTTAAGAATCAAACCATAATTTTTTTTTTTATGTAGAACCGAACCAAATCGCTTGATTTAGTTATTTTGTCCACCCCTAATGTTTTCAGTGTATTATGAAAGGAAATTTGAGTTTGAGTCAGTAGTATTTTGCAAGCAAATTAATTAAAAATAGTTTAAGTAGTATTCTGAAAAATTTCAAACAAAACGTATTTTTCAGCTTTCCATTTTTAAAAACAGTTTTTAGAAATGACAGACCAAATACGTTTTCAGCAAATTTGAAAATAAAAATAAAAACAGAAAATATAAAATATTTTCAAAAAAGAAAATATAAACAGAACGTCACCTTATGCTTCCTAAATTAGCTATTGTATGTAAATACTTGTTTTTTAGGATATTTAGTTATAATTATTGTTATTATTTTTTAATTATTCCTTCCTTAAAATAGTTTCAAACGTGCATAATTCAGGGCCGAACTTGAAAATTGGAAGCCTCCATGTGAAATTTTAAATGGGGACTTGTTAAAAAAAAAAAAACATTTACTACAACAATTATAATGTAAAGTTCAAATTAAATTTACTTTTCTAACATTTTATTATATATTAATTGGCCTTTTATTCAAAAACTTACACTATTTACTATATTAGATTTCTGGACCTTACATACTTTTGAGACTTTCACATTTTAAGGACTCTATGCAATTGCATGGACTGCATAAGGCCAGTTTGGGCCCTTTATCCTCTTCTAGGTGTATATTTCAATTACGACAGTTCCTACATCCTAGTTAAAATCATTTAATTTCGAGATAGAGAAGGTTAGGTCCTTCTCGACTAAGAGATCGAGTAAGGTGAATAAGTTCCCAAGATTTAAAAAATGGTAATTCATTCAAATTGATACGAGAGCGTTGTCAAAGTCCTGTTAGATATATATATTATATATATTAATTGAAATAAATAAATAAATTACGTAAAGTACCAAAATGGTGGAAAATGTGGAATTTATGTGGGAGGTCGGTGGTTCAAATCACATTCCATGCGCATATTTTTATTATTTATTTTAATAATTTTCGAATTAATTTTTATTATTTCTGACTGTTGAGGCAATTTCTTTTGAAATAATGAAGTCCATAAATTTTCAGTTTTTCTTCATTAATCTTGTGGAAGTTATGGATATTTTCTCTATAAATTGAAGTTATTTTTTCAGACAAAAAATATAGAAACATATCCAAGTTATTTCTTCTTTTCTTGTTCATCTATTATTTCTATAAGCTATTCTGGAGTAACCTTGAGAGTTCTGAAATCATTTGTGATTGCTGCACATAGTGATTCGATCGTTGCATCCTAGGAGTGATTGTTCAAAGAGGTCGCAGCAAATTACGGCGGGCAATTTCACTTTAGGACATCGTGCTGTCACGAGTCTCGATCGATAAGTTTTTCTTTTCTGAAATTTTATTGTTCTAAATAACAGTGCATGCAACTAATTTTGTTTACCAAGTCCTTGCAGTAGGAAATAACATGGTTGGAGGGTCAAAATATCTAGGATTCCTGAATGAGATTGTTGGGCAGTCGACCTTAATAAATGTAGGTCTTTAATTTTCGCTTAGCTATCAATGTGAAATTGAATAAGGCAGCAAATAAGGACGCCAATTTCCATTTGGTACGTGGTTCATTATGGGCAGAACTTCATAGTTTTGAAGCCACTTGAAAATTTTCACACTTATCAAACAAGCTATTAATTTCATTTCGAGCATTTGGTCAATGAGTTATGCTATTTGTACAGATTTTGTTACAGATAACATGTCAAAAATTTGTTCTTTAATCCATCAAATCATTTCGAAATTATCAACTACAAAATCGTCAACTCATCATCTGAAAACCAACTTGAACAAAAAGGATGCACAAATATCATTTTCCTTGATCAATTGTGCAACTGAAACACGTGCCAAAGTTTTGTAATCGACAAGGTATGGTTGACTATTGGACTGCATGTTAGATTGTCTTTTCCACTTTTTTATTTTTTTTCTTTATAGATAGACACATACGTACACAAAAATATTTAATGATATCATCAACTATATTATATTTGTCTATTGATTAAGCCCCGTTTGGGATTGATTAAAATCAAGATTCTAATTCAAGTAAATGTCAACAATTAATTTTAATCACACATATCATGTGCCCCACAACTTTTCAACCACAAATTTCATCAATTTTTATCAAAATTTACTAAAAATCTGATTTTAATTCCCACAAAATAGGGGCTAAATATTCTTATCCATTTTGGATTGTACACTCAATTTCATGTTAAATGGATGTATCTTATCAACACAAGTAGAAAAGAAAGTCATTTGTCCTTGTCTACAAACATCTAACAAGGATTGAATTGACGATAAAATAGAATCTCGAGTCGTGAATAGTGATCCTATTGATGATGAAAAAAGACAAGACTCGTCCCAGATTCTCATTTCTTCGCCCGAAACAGAAGCTCGAAGGGATATAAATCATTTGATTGAAGTCCTTTCTTACAATTGAATTGTTGCATTTGATGTGTTATATTAATATGTAGCATTTACTCGCATAATGTAACAAAGAAAATAATCTTGTTTTAGAGTGACTATCACATGTTATTAGTTAAATTGTTAGTAATTTGTTGACAAATTAAGCGAAAACTAATTAATTTGAGAAAGAGTCAAGTAGCATTCATTATTAACTTGAATGGTTGTTTGACAAACCTCTAAAAAAGTTGACAAAGTTCTAGAAAGACCAAACAAGCACAAATTGCAGTTGGCACATCACGGAAAATGAAAAAAATAAAATAAAAATAGATTTATACCTAACCTAATGCAAATCATAATTACTTTATTTCAACATCTCACGGTTGTCATTTAGCCATACTTGGTTTAGTTAAAAATATAGTTCTTTAGTATATTTCTATAAAAAAAACGAGGATATACGGGGTTTAAAATTTGTGGATATATGGACTACGTGTGTTAAAATTAATCTGAGTGAAAATTAATTTTAAAAAATGGGGTCAAACATGGATTTAGCTCGTCTGGTGGATTAAAATAAGACTTTCAAATTTTGATTAAAAAAAATGTGCAATTAAAAAGTTGTGACTTTCATATTTTTAAATTTTTCTCTTAACTCATTTCCATTAAAGTTCTTTCGGTAAATGAGAGAGAGAGAGAGAGAGAGCTCTAACAATCTGGGATTTATTTCTCTATCCCTATTTTTTGAAATAGTACTAGCACAACCCAAGCTGATGTGGAGAAGCCGTATGCTGTTCACATGATCACTTAAAAGAGGTCACAGATTGAACGGGATGCATACCTAGTTCTCCGGAAGGCCATGTACAATTCAATGCGCATTGTCAGCAACTGATGCCTAATGAATATTAGCGTAAGGTCATGATGGTCATCACCAAGACACCAACTAAAATTTTTCTTTTGATGTAAAAAAGATTGAACCGCATTCCCAACGATCCTCACCTATCCTGTCTTGTGTTTTGGTGAATGATGTAAATTGTAGGATGTCTCTCGAGTGATGCAGGGTTGATGACTTGACCTTTAATCCCGCTAGCAAAGGATTTTTTTTTTTTTTCATTTTTTAGGAATCAAACACTCAATTGATAACTGGGAACGAGGCTAGATATTTCTACCATCACCTTTCAGCTATGCCCTGGGACCTGCTTTCTTTTGATGTAAATAATACATTAGGTGGTGCAATTTTTACACTTTCTTATTCAGTTATTTTCAGTTCATTACTTCAAATATTTCACAAAATGAATAATAAACCTTATATTTTCTTTTTATATTCAACTCTCAGAAATCAATTTATGCAAAAATTATTTAATTACATATTTCATTACTAAATATGATCATTTAACATAAAAACAAGTATATAAAATCAAAATATTCGTCCAATACAAAAAATTATAACTAATTTTAATAAACTAATTCTCGAAATTAGTATAATATTCATCCCACAAAAGATTAATTCATTTCGAAGTGCAATGTGAGATAAAAACAATTTATATTTATTTTTTGGAGAATGTATAATTAAAAAAAAAGATAGAAAATGTGAAAATGAAAGATTTTATAAAAATATGTGATTGAAAATAAGTTTTAAAAGAAACTTGTAAAAAAAATTCAAGACAAAATAAGGGGTAAATTGGCCTGCGTGTAAATACTTCTAGAAAACAAATAAAGGTACGGTCAGTGGGCTCATTATTTTGTATTGTTTATGCACAATATTGTAGTTTTCGAGAGATGCTAAAATTGTTCATAATTAAAAGCTAATAGTTTTTTATTTATAATCAAATAATGTTATGTTTCTGACGTAAAATATATGGTAAAAAAGTAGTTTGAAAAAATATATGTTGTTAAAAAGTAATTTGAAAAAATGTGTTGTTTAAAAATTTGTTTATAAACAAGTATACCAAATGGAGGTTGACTCTCTTTCTTAAAAAAAAATATGTTTAAAAACATATTTTTTCTTTATATTTTTATGTAAAATGTGTGGTTGAAAAATAGAAAAAAAAAATATGAATAATTAAAAAATGATTTGAGAAATTATTCTAAAAATTTATTTTGAAAAACACGTTTTAAACACTTGTGCAAAATTGAAACTCTTTTCTTCGAAACATCGTCGTACACCAATTGAGCTCTCAATTTGCAATTTAATGTCAGAATATTAAATAGCCTTAAATTTGTCATGTCATTGGCCCGTTCGGCAGCTATATTTTTAATTATAAACATTTGCTTTTTCAAATCTCGAGTTAAATAAATGATTAAAAATTGAATAGAAAAAAAATGTGTTGTTAAAAAGTTGTATTGGAAATTGGAATGATTATAATAAAAAAATAAACAAAAATGCCGAAGTGGGTAAATGGTTAATTCTCGAAAATGTCCTTGCTGATTTGGGAAGAAGAGTGGATTCAATGGTATTTTGGTCATTATACATCCGAAGTGTACAACGAATTTGTACCTCACACTTGACAATTCAAAAAATGTGTTGAAGACGTGTATGTTTACACATCGTTCTTTTACGTAATAATTACAATTTATAAATAACACAATTTTTTAAACTACTTTTTAATCATGTACATTTTTTCTCTCTAATTTTCAACCACACATTTATCTAGAAAAAAAAAAAAAAACAAAACAAAACAAAAAAAAAGACAGCCTAAGCTGCCGAATGGACTGTTATTTATAAAAAATTTTGCCACACTAGATTAAATTAATTTACTATGTTATTAATAATAATCAAATTACAAACAAAATAAATAAAAAAATAACTTTAAATTCATAAACCGACGATGATAATGATGATGATGATAAACAAGGGAAATGGAAGTAGCTGCAGAGCCAAAAAATTATATGTTGTTTGGGCAAAATATAGGGGGAGGGGGGAAGCTCTGGGGCTAAGCCCGAATTTTTTCTGAATCAAAATATGGGGGGAGGGGGAAGCTCTAGGGCTAAGCCCGAATTTTTTCTGAATCAAGAAGATTGAAATTAGTAATTTTGAGTATTAAATTTAATATAAGGATAATCATAAATAATGATATATCAAAAAATGAGCTCTTCAAATTTAACTTCAGAATTCATAAATAACGATTTTGTATACTTCTGTTTCCTATATCAAATTTAACATCAAAATCCACAGTGGATTCTTCAATCTCACTGGAATTGTAACATTTAGCAACGTAAAAGGAGGAGTTAATTGTTTCACTGGCCACCGAACTATATATACCGTCACGGTTTGGCCACTCAACTTTAATATACTTCTAAGTGACCACTGAACTTTACATGCTGTCACGGTTTAGTCACCCAACTTTTGTATGCTTCCAAGTGCCCACCGAACTTTACATGATATCACGGTTTAGCCACCCAACTTCAATATGCTTCCAACTGGCCACTGAAGTTTCAAATTCTAGTTTTGAAGAGGCATGTTCAAGTTTAACTTCGAGGTACCAAACGAGGTCGAAACATCAAGTTCTTAGTATCATTTCGAAGTACTCACAACATACTTTTACATACAATTTACAACACAAGAAATGGTTAACCGACGAGAAAGTTATGGCTTAACAAAGTAAGCCACTTTATCGAAAGTTTCAAAAAAGTAGTTTTAAGTTGCTTATTTTGACAAGTAATAACTTTCTCCTCGGTTAACTATTTATTGTATGGTTAATTATACGCAAAAGTATGTTGTGAGTACTTCGAAATGGTACCAAGAACTTGATGTTTTGACCTCGTTTGGTACCTCGAAATTAAACTTGAACATACATCTCCAAAATTAGAATTTGAAACTTCAGTGGCCAATTGAAAGCATATTGAAGTTGGGTGGCTAAACCGTGACATCATGTAAAGTTCGGTAGGCACTTGGAAGCATACAAAAGTTGGGTGGCTAAATCGTGACAGCATGTAAAGTTCAGTGGCCACTTGAAAGCATATTGAAGTTGAGTGGTCAAACCGTGACGGTATGTATAGTTCGGTGGCCAGTGAAACAATTAAGTTGGCTTGAGACACCAAGTTTTGAGGTCAACACTTATCTTGAGGACAAGCAATCCTCACACATCTCTACATTAATTATCCTTTTTTTTTTTTTTTGAAAACTTGCAGAATATTTGCTAGAGCAAATGCCCTAACTTGTCCTGACGTGCATTTACCCATGTATGGAAGGAATTAAAAAGATTTGTACACAAACTTGATGGGAAAAATTGAAAAAACAAAAAATTGCAAATGAAAACTCCATCTCTACAATGGTGTGCCATTTTGGCACATTGGAATTTGGCACAACACTATTAACTGTGTCAAAATGTTGCAACGAGACGGAGTCAGGTATCAAATAAGCAAGTGTTGGGTAAATAAAATAATTTGGTTTATAAATCAATTTATAAATTACATAATTCCTCAAACCACTTTTTAACCACACATATTTTCTCTCTCCAATTTTCAACTATTAATTTTTACCCTAAAATCATGAATAATCCAGTTTATAAACCTCACAGTGTTACCAAACAGAGGCTAAGTTTCGACTTGCATGAAAAATATAACAATTTGATCATTGTCTCGAATAGAGGTCCGATGAATGAAATAGACGAAAAAAAAAATTTTATTCCAAGAATACATCCTTGTCAATGGGTGAATTACCCCTTGCAGTAGAGGGCCAAAAACAATTAACTGGGGTCCCTTATTACAAGGTGACAGTTCTCATTGACCAAAAGTCTCAGCGTTAAGTTGTGGAACCTAATTGTTTTTTTACCAAACTTAATTATTTTAGATTCTAATTATTGCCACTTCGAGAAGCAGTACGTGGGTCGACCTTCATGATGAGGTCGCCATGGGGTTGGAAGGGGGCGCCCTCCGGATGAAAATTCTAATTAAGGATTGTTTAAGATCTTGTGTTATTTTAAATTCTATTAAAAAATTGAAGTCCTTGTAAATTTCGATTTTGCGATGCATGGATTAAGCTTTTGATGATTATCCATAAAGAGGAGAGAAAGAGGTAAATAAGATAGCATGCAATTTTCTCTTATAAAATGTATTTTCATTATAGTTAATTACTGTAGTAGCTGACAACGGCGTAGTTTGAACCATTATAAATTTTGCATGTTCTTAATTGTTTATTTTCTTTATAACTGCTCTTGGTGAAATAGAATAAGTGTTTCTTAATTTTCAACACTTGATACTCCAAAAATATGTGAAAGACTCCAGAAATAGGCATATTCTTTAAAAGGAAATTGTTGCTTGTAAAGGGGCGTGTAATCACTGTAGCTACAGTGAGGGGCCTGTATTATAGACCCCCGTACGAGCAGCATTGCTCTCTTGAAGATGTGGACTATTTGCAGCTACACAAAATGACCCTAGGAGCCTTCGTCATTCCTTGGGATTGGTAACTCTATCTTGACTTCTTGTTTAACTCTAGTTACAATTTTTTGACCTTCTAGAGTCGATATTAAGCATTTATTTGTTTTTCTTTAAACTTTTATCTTTTTTCTACACTACTCAATCTCAACAATTTATTAAAAGTCAAGTCGCCAATATTTTACTTTTCAAACAAATCTCAATAATTCATTCTCCAAAAAATCATTATTCATTTTTAAAAAAAAAACTCTTTTTAAACAATACCAAACACATACTAAGCCCTTGTTTGATAAACTAACTTTCTCATAAAAAATATAAGTTTTTTCTACAATAATCAATCTTAAGTGTTTCTTAATTTTTTATTTTCTTTATAACTGCTCTTTGTGAAATAGAATAAGTGTTTCTTAATTTTCAACACTTGATACTCCAGAAATATGTGAAAGACTCGAGAAATAGGCATATTCTTTAAAAGGAAATTGTTGTTTGTAGAGGGGCATGTAATCACTGTAGCTACAGTGAGGGGCCTATATTATAAACTCCCTGAACAAAGAGCATTGCCCTCTTGAAGATGTGGACTATTTGTAGCTACACAAAATGACCCTAGGAGCCTTCGTCATTCCTTGGGATTGGGAACTCCATCTTGACTTCTTGTTTAACTCTAGTTACAAATTTTTGACCTTCTAGAGTCGATATTAAGCATTTGTTTGTTTTTCTTTAAACTTTTTTTTTTCTACACTACTCAATCTCAACCATTTATTAAAAGTCAAGTCCACAATATTTTACTTTTTAAACAAATCTCAATCATCCATTTTCCAAAAAATCACTATTCATTTTTTTTTTTTTTTAAAAATTCTTTTTAAATAATACCAAACACATACTAAGTCCTTGTTTGATAAACAAACTTTCTCATAAAAAATACAATTTTTTTCTACAATAATAAATCTCAATCATTCAAAAAAAAGTCAAGTCCAGAATTTTTTACTTTTCAAACAACTTTTTAATCACACGATTTTCCAAATTTTTTTTTTTTTTTCCAAAAATTATATTTATCAAACACTAAATTGTAAAATACCAATATATACAGAGGACACGTCAATTCCGTAGGTCGCATTCTATTGAGATACATAGATAGAGAGAGATGGAAGGGATTGAGCACAAAATGGTTAATGTGAATGGCATAAACATGCACGTAGCTGAAAAAGGTAAAGGCCCAGTGGTACTATTCCTCCATGGCTTCCCCGAGCTTTGGTACACGTGGCGCCACCAAATCCTGGCCTTCGCCGCCTTAGGTTACCGCGCCGTCGCACCTGACCTTCGTGGCTTTGGCGACACAGATGCTCCCTCATCCATCACCAGCTATACCTGCCTTCATGTGGTCGGTGATATGGTGGCACTCATCGGCTCCCTCGGCGTTGATCAAGTGTTCTTGGTGGCGCACGACTGGGGTGCAATGGTCGGCTGGTACTTGTGCATGTTTCGACCCGACTTGATCAAGGGATTCGTGTCTTTAGCCGTGCCCTTCCGGCCCAGAAATCCCACATTGAAACCAATTCAGGGAATGCTAGCTTTTTTTGGTGATGAATATTATATGTGCAGATTCCAGGTTTTTCCTCTTTTTACCTCATTGTATGCAACACTGTCTTGACATGCGCTGTGAAAAAGTTACTACTCGTTCAAAATAAGTAACTTACTTATAAGCAACTTTCTAAAAAGATCGCTTACGTTTAGCGCGCTCAGTCCTGAAGTTTGACCTTATCACCTCATCACGCTTTACGTTTTTTAGAACCTTGCTTATCAGTAAAAACCTTTGAAAGTTACCCGGACATGATCATTCATTGCTGTGCAGTTTGAATCAGGATTCTAAAGACTACAGCTAGCTAGCAGTATTGCCCATGCGTTTTCTTTAATTTTGGATCTGCAACATAAATGAGGTCCATGCGGTAATCCACCAGTACTCCAACATAAATGAAATAAAATAATTTATCTGGAATAATTCCTGCAAATTCAAACATTTCTATGCATAAATAAAGTTACTTATAAGTATAATTTCTTATCCTTTTTGATTAAATTTCTAGCTTAATGTTGTAAATTCGTAGGAGCCTGGAAAGATGGAATCAGAAATTGCAGAATATGGAGCCGCAGCAGTGATCAAGAAAATCCTTACAGATCGTAAACCGGGTCCTCCCATCTTACCCAAACAAAACCCGTTTGGGGAACTCCGTGATATCGATGATATCAAATTACCCGCCTGGTTCTCGGAGGAAGACCTCAAATATTGTGCTAGTAAATATAACTACAATGGCTTCAGCGGAGGATTGAACTATTACCGTGCACTCGATCTGTACGTGGCGCTAAGTGTCATTACGCCTATGTTTGGTAAATATTTTTTTTATAAACGGACAGGTACAACAACTTATTGAAACATTTTAACGAAAAGTCAATAATTTTTATTGGTAAAAAATTCACGCCCATCATTTTTTCTTTTCAACATAATGGACCAATCAAATATTGACACGTCACTATTTATAAACAAAATTTATAATTTTTTTTACCAAACATAGGCTAAATGATTGGCACAATTAAATAAATCATATAATTTCACGTTGGATTAATCTAATTGTACAAACAGGGTTAATAACCCTCACATGATGAGGTTCATGAATATTTTATTATGTGAGGGTCCCCACCCGTGTGAGGGTTTGTCAACCCGTTTGTACAACTTTAATTTGTTTGTACATATAGCATGATTGTTTCACGCCTAATTGAGTCTGCTGGTGCTGAATAGCATTATTCGCTTTGTTCAGATACTATTTAGCCTTGTTGATCAGTACTACATACCAAACATGCACGAATCAGAATGTATTTGTTCGTTCAAAGTTTTTGCTTAAGAAGAATTGAAGTTAATATTTTTAATAACTGGTGCAGAAACTGGGAACTAACTGCAGCATGGACAGGCGTACAGATAAGAGTCCCTGTTAAATTCATCGTGGGGGATCTGGATATGGTGTACACTACTCCAGGGATGAAGGAATATGTACATGGAGGTAGGTTCAAAGATGATGTGCCATTATTGAAGGAATACGTCGTGATACAAGGAGCCGGTCACTTCATCAACCAAGAGAGAGCCGAGGAAGTTA
Source organism: Ligustrum vulgare (assembly GCA_963555705.1). Lineage (NCBI taxonomy): Eukaryota > Viridiplantae > Streptophyta > Magnoliopsida > Lamiales > Oleaceae > Ligustrum > Ligustrum vulgare. Next base: position 31,820,727 of record OY743186.1, on the reverse strand, counting down.
ACGCTCACATATATGATTTCATCAAGGAATTTTAAAACGTAACGTGTTCTTGCACAATTTCTTTGTAATCATTGGCTCGTCCAAGTTTAGACGATGAAGAATAAATGCAAAATATCCGAATCTATTATAATTGCGGACGAAATTTGTGCAAGTTATTATCATATCATAAAAATATAAGAATGTGTTTGGCAAACATGTTTTTACACATGTTTTTTCTTACACAATTTCTCAAATCACTTTTTAACCACACACGTTTTCTCTCTCTATTTTTCAACCATACATTTTATCTAGAAAATATAAAAAAACATGTTTTTAAACAAAAAAAAAATTAACAAACAGAGACTAAGACGCTACAAAACAAAAATCTCTTATCACCGTTTAAATTTTTTTCCGAAGCCTAGTATCTTTAGGGTAAACTTATCCCTTATTGTTACTTTGACAATCAAATTAGCCTCTTTTCGGATCTTGTATGTTGATTATAAACCAGTTTTTTTGGTTTTTCGAGAAAAATATGTGATTAAAAATTGGGGAGAGAAAATATGTAAAATTAAAAAACGGTATGAAAAATTACGTAGATTATAAATTAGTTTATAAATCAAATTCGTACCTTTACCGAAAAGAGGCTTAATAATATCGTGTTCACGTGGGGCACTTCAACACCATTCAATCATGTTAAGTTGCCATGTGCAACAAATCAAATACGTAGAAATCATTGCATGAAGAATAAAGATTAATGTGTCAAAGGAGCTGGATGTGGTAATTTTGTTATTGATTTGGACAGAATCATGTTTGGGTTTGTCCTTATCAAGTAAAGTTGTCTAGAGTCCTGTTGGTGAGAAATATCGCAAGTGCATGATGTCGCAAACAAGTAGTAAAAATGGACTTTTTGAGTCCGAGTTGTCGATCCCACGAGGACTATTTAATTCGCTATATATTTACTTCGAATATAGAATTCCTATATAAAAATCAAAACTAACTAAGAAAATAACTTGTAAAATAATAAAAACAAAAACGAAAAGTAGTTGGAAATGAATTAAATAAACAAATCAATTAAAAGAAACAATAGAAAATTAAACTAAAAGCAATTAATAAAAGTGAAAGAACAGAGTGGTGGGTTTTTTAAACAATTGAATGAATATCGGGACTAACGATTTCGAAATAACGTTCTAGCTTAATTTCTCATCTCAAGTTGTTTTCTAAAATTGTATTTGGTCGAATTCACGCATATATCTAATTTACCTCTCTCGAGTTCAAATTAGGCCTATTTAACTAAGTCAACCATGTATCTCTACAGCGGGTCAGAGTTCTCCTTAGCTAAATGCATGAAATTTCCTAGGAATTCATAAGTGACCACATGCAACCAAAAATTCATATCTCTATCTTTTTGTTGAAATTTCCGGATTTTATTACGTGATCTAATTGTTAACTCACCTCTCGGATTATGAAAACAACCATTAAATCATGAATTGGTGATCAAGCAACTCAAACATTAAACGCAATAATAAAATCAATACATGAAAATAAAGTACCAAACTTGAGAATTAAAATCAAACAAGAAACATTAAATCTATTTCGTTAATCCCGATTAATAATTTAGCTACGCATGTTTGTGGAATAAAAAGCCATAAATAATAACGTAAATAAAACCCGGAGTTTGAAGAGTTGAAGAATTGGCATCTCCTTGCTTAATGTCTGTCAGCCGACTCCACTCAATTCAACCCAGGCAGTGTCTTCTTCTCCCTTTAATCACCACAGCACCACTAATTTATTCCTTCAGCCAGCCCCTATCTCCTTTAATTCCAGTTCCCAGCCTTAATTAAGTCTCCACCAACTAATCTTTCAAGCAGCCCCCTTAATTAAATCTCCAATAATCTATATATATTCCACCCAACTAAAATCCCCAGCAATGCAAAAAATTAATCCAGCCACCACTTCTTTTAACTCACAGCCGTGCTTTACCAAATCTCCAAATTTAGTTTCCAGTCGTGTATGTATCTCCCAAGTCGGCCCTCTGCTGCTGTGTATAATAGTAATATTGCTACCCACTTTCTTTTCCACCACTTTATTGTCTTCACAATTGACTTCTCTCGGCTGTGTATATATGTATAATCTTCCAACAGCCTCTCTCTTCTTATGTCTCTCGGCTTTGTTTTCGTTTTCTCTCTACTGACCTGCGGCTCTCCTCCTTTCAGCAATGTTATGTTTATATATATATATACAAAATTCAACCCTAAGCCCAAATAAAATAAATTATCCTTTAAGCATCTCAATTCTTTTAAATAAACTAAGTTGGTCCTTGAGTCTTCAATTGTGCAATTAAGCCCTTGAGTTTCAAAACGTCTTCAATTAACTCCACTTTTCATCCCATTATTATGTATTTGCTTCAATTCCTTACTTTTCTTGATTTTGGGATAAAACCTGAAATAATAACAAATAAACACAAACTAAGTAGAATTTATTCGAGAAAAACAAAATAATATCCTAATTTCGACAAATAAATAAGTGTATAAAATACACTTATCAAATCCCCCCAAACTAGAATATTTGTTCGTCCTCGAACAAAAAATAAAACTAGACTATAAAAATAGAAATAAAAATGCAAACATAAATTGTTTTTGTTTTCTGTCAATTTATTTACCATGCACTTCAATAATCCAAAATGACGATTCACTTTAGGAAAGAAAAATGAACAACAAAAATTAATTTCATTCATCCAATGCTCAACTTCATCGTGTGTGTGTGAATAACCAAAAATCGAATGCAAACTCATGTAAAAATATACTTGACACTGTGTGACTAGTCATGCAGAAATAAGCCCGAATCCCATGTGGTCAACAATGATTTTCTTTTTATTTTCCTTACACTCTCATGGATGATCACAACCTTAATGCTTTTCTCTCATATCCCGAGGTCTTTCCTATTGATGTGGTTTCTAAACATGTTTACATTGCATTTTTCTATACAAGGCAGTTAGGATTTGACAAGTATGTAAGACAAACCAAGAATAATTCATCTCCAATCCCACACTCCAGTATTAGGAATTTTAATCAACAAAGCTTATACCACTTATATATCATATATATTTTTTTTATATGGACGACTTTTTCTTTTAATGTCCTGTCTTTTACCATCTTTGTGCAGAACTTTTCATACTGGCTTTCTGTATGACCCCTATAGCGAGCTTTAGGTCGGCAGCTCCCAACTCAGTTGAGCTTAGGGTACTAGGTTCAGAGAACCCCTCAGACTTAATTACCCGAGTCATAAAGGCTTAAACAGAAAAGTTAAAGATGTTTTAGTATCTTATGTGTAAGTCCACTCTCCGTACTTACTTTCTAGTTGACCCCTGTAGCGAGCTTTAGGTCGATGACTCCCAAGTCAGACGACTTTAGGGCACCAGGTTTGAAAGACCCCTCGGACTTACTTACTCGAGTCAAAAAGGCATTTGAAGAGCAGAATAAGACCTTCAGCATTTTTCTGTTTTTATGCTGGACATGCTTTATACCCGTTGATTAAAACCCCTTACACTAAAGACGTGTTATTAAAAACTTTAGACCCTCAATTTGTCAATGCCTACTTGTACTTGACCTCTCTACCCCCAAACTACTTCTTGAGCAGTTTGGTTCTACATTTCAGGTCAGGATCTAATTTCTTAAGGTTTGGGATTTTTCAGTCAATTCTATGTTCAAAGTGCACAAGTTTATCCCACAAGTATCAAGCATCTCCCTACACAAGTTATTATTCGAAAGTGTCTATGTGCTCAAGTTTGATTAATGTCTTACATGGATGAATGTCAAGAAAAATTTTAGTTCACATGTCCAAATTTTCTAACTAAAGCACAAAAGTCAATTCAAATCATGTCATAAGTAATAAATAAATCAACAAAAGTTTTCAAAATTTTCACTTTTTTTTTTTTTTTTGTATCCCAAAAACAAAGTATCGAATGAACAAAAAAAAATGAAGAAATGAGATACCACCCCCCCCCCCCAAACTAGAAAGTTACATTGTCCTCAATGTAAAAGAAAAGATATATCAATTGATAACAATACATAAAAAAAGAGTTAGGTACTTCCCAGGTTTAGAGGAGCGATGTGATAACTTGAAGCTTTGCTTTGATCTCGCTTGGATGATTTCGACATGTTTCTTGTGTTTCCATGCTTGGTTGAAAATGTTACAAGTGGTGTGTTTCTCGCAAGTAAAAAATAAATAACATTAGAATCATACACACCATTAATAAACTGAAATAGATCAACACAAACAATCCCAACTAAAACATAGCAAAAATTTGAATTTTCAAATACGGTCAAAGTGTGCAAAATCATGCATATGATATGTTTTTGATATGATAAGAGTAATGACTTTGACACAATGTGATGCAAAACTGTAAAATCATGGATAATGTATGAATTAGAACTAAAAATGCACTTAAAAATCAAATCAAAGAGGTCGGTGTTAGGGATGCTAACTTCAAAAACTCCAAGAAAGATAAAAATGCAAATACTACATAAAAATTTAAATGTAAAGCTATAAATAAAGCAAAATAAATGAAAAGGAAAGAAAATTGGGTTGCCTCCCAATAAGCGCTCCGTTTATAGTCTAAAGCCCGACTTTTTGCAAACTTTCTTATGGTGGTTTAAATGATGCTCGTGATGCCCTGCACTCCTTACAATTTCCCGCCTTGCATTTCTCAACATTTTTGCGCACTTTCTTGAATTCTTTATTGTTGATTTGAGTCTCACCTGGTTTTTCTTCTTGCTTCAAATTATTACCAAGTTCTTGCACCACTTTTTCCAGTTTGAAGCAACTTTCTGTCTGATAATATTTGTTAGGGTATTGAGTGACACTGAAAGTCACTTGATCATCCTGAACCCTTAAGATCACCTCCCCCTTTTCAACATCTATCAAAGCTCGTCCCGTGGCTAGAAAAGGTCTACCAAAAATAAGTGGCATTTGACTGTCCTCTTCAATATCCAAAATCACGAAATCTACTGGAAAAATGAATTTATCCACTTTAACTAAAATCTCCTCAATGACACCATATGGATGCTTCACAGATCTGTCAGCCAACTGTAATGTCATTTTGCTTGGTTTAGGTTTCCCTAATCCAAGTTTCTTGTAAACTGAGAGAGGCATCAAATTGATACTTGCTCCCAAATCACACAAAACTCTGTCAAATTTGAAATTTCCAATATCACAAGGGATAGAGAAACTCCCTGGATCTTTGAGTTTTGGAGGCAATTTATTTTGTAGAATTGCGCTACACTCCTCAGTTAAGGATATAGTCTCAAATTCCATCAACTTCCTCTTTTTAGAAATCATCTCTTTCATAAACTTGAGGTAAGCTAGCATCTGAGCCAAAGCATCTGCAAATGGAATGTTGATATGCAATTTCTTGAATACTTCCAGAAATTTACTAAACTGCTTATCCATTTTGTGACTTTGCAGACGTTGGGGGAATGGGACTGGTGGGACATAGGTATTGATAGGCGATTGAGATTCTTCCTTTGATTTTGCAACATTATTTTGACAATTTGAATTTGATATCTCATTCGTCTCCATATCCTTGTCTTCATTTTCCATCAGCTTTTCCCTCTGTTCATATATCTTCTCATGTATTTCAGGCAATTGCACATCACTTTTGGTAGTGATAGCCTGAACATCCTTCTGTATACTATTTCTTAGGAGTTTATGAGGGAAAGGGATTGGAGGTAGATATCCATTTAGTGGAAAATATTCCTCTGCGAGAATGTATGATTCATCCTCAACGGCTACCTCATAAGCTGGAGTGTAGATTTTTTCCATTTCCACTGCAGAGATCATGTTGACTTGCTCCCTTGGATTTTTAACTGTATTACTTGGGAGTGTTCCAGGTGCTCGCTCAGATAGTTGTTGAGCGATTTGACTTATCTGATTTTCAAGCCCTTTAAGTGCAGCCGAATGATTTTGTATGGTTGTTTGATGTAGTTCAAACATTTTATCAGTCTTCTGCATGTGCTTTTGAGACATTTCCCCCAAACTTGGTCTTCTCTCCTGCATTGGTTGGTTAAACTCATTTTGATTGTTAGACCATTTGAAGTTTGAGTGTTGTCTCCAACCAGGGTTGTAAGTAGGAGCATATGGATCATTCTGTTGTTGATGATTGTTTTGCACAAAATTAACCTGCTCCTCTTTTGAAGCCAACAACATGCAATTTTCAGTTGAATGGCTCGCGCTACAATTCTCACACACTACTGGTGATTGAATAGCGTGAACTCCTTGATGATGTGAACACAACACGTCAACCTTTTTTGTTAGCGCAGCAAGTTGCGCATTTGTACTGGTCAGTGCATCTACATCATGTACTCCAGCAACTCTTTTGTGCACTACTCTTTCAGACGGGAACATGGTGTGTGTTTTTGCAATGAGTTCCACCAAGTCCCATGCTTGGTTGACACTTTTATTGGTAATGGACCCACCGGCTGATGAGTCCACTATGGATTTGTATTGTGGTGACAACCCAGAGTAAAAGTATTGAACTTGAAGGCCTTTATTAAATCCATGATATGGGCATTTTCTAAGAAGATCCTTAAATCTACCCCAAGATTCATGAAAACTCTCACCGTCTAGTTGTTGAAAAGTAGATATCTCCAATTTTAGTTTAGCTACTTTAGCGGGTGAAAAATATTTGTTACAAAATTTTCTAACTAAGTCATCCCATGTAACTATACTAGATTCAGGCTCATAATCAAGCCACTCCAATGCACTATCTCTTAAAGTGTAAGGAAATAGCCGCAAAAGAATGGCATCATCGTTTATGCCTTGAAATTGGAAATTTTGGCACATTCTCCCAAATCTTGCAACATGTGCATTGGGGTCCTCGTGTGCCTTTCCAAAAAATTGAAGATTATTACTGAAAAGGTTTATTAAATCTGCTTTTAATTGGAAGTCATTCCTTCCAAAAGGCGGATATAATATACTAGAACGGTTTGCAGTGGCAACAGGAGTCAAGAATTGACCCATAGGAAGGTCTCCTACGTTGTCATCTTGTACATTCTGTTGGTTGTTTTGATTGATTTGCAATGCTGCATTTTGACCAGGAGGTAATGCAGCTGCATTCGGGTTTAGTTCAATGTGTTCCAAAGGATTGATTGGATTGGCCATTTGGTTCAAATTTTGTTGTTCCCTAAGTCGTCCTCTAAAGAGTTGTTCAATTTCAGGTTCGAAAGGTAAAAGATTTCCCCTTTGCGAACGGAGCATAAAAGGAAAAGAATTTTTTTTTTTTTTTTTTGAAAATTTAGAGAATTTTTGATGTTTTTGTTTATTATGAATCAAAATACTAAAAACTTAAGGCAAACTATCTAAAAGCTAAGAATGCTAAAAATCAAAATAAATAAATAACAAATTAAAATAGTCCTCGACAACGGCGCCAAAAACTTGTTGGTGAGAAATATCGCAAGTGCACGATGTCGCAAACAAGTAGTAAAAGTGGACTTTTTGAGTTCGAGTTGTCGATCCCACGAGGACTATTTAATTCGCTATATATTTACTTCGAATATAGAATTTCTAGACAAAAACCAAAACTAACTAAGAAAATAACTTGTAAAATAATAAAAACAAAAACGAAAAGTAATTGGAAATGAATTAAATAAACAAATCAATTAAAAGAAACAATAGAAAATTAAACTAAAAGCAATTAATAAAAGTGAAAGAACAGAGTGGTGGGTTTTTTAAACAATTGAATGAATATCGGGACTAACGATTTCGAAATAACGTTCTAACTTAATTTCTCATCTCAAGTTGTTTTCTAAAATTGTATTTGGTCGAATTCACGCATATATCTAATTTACCTCTCTCGAGTTCAAATTAGGCCTATTTAACTAAGTCAACCATGTATCTCTACAGCGGGTCAGAGTTCTCCTTAGCTAAATGCATGAAATTTCCTAGGAATTCATAAGTGATCACATGCAACCACAAATTCATATATCTATCTTTTTGTTGAAATTTCCGGATTTTATTACGTGATCTAATTGTTAACTCACCTCTCGGATTATGAAAACAACCATTAAATCATGAATTGGTGATCAAGCAACTCAAGCATTAAACGCAATAATAAAATCAATACATGAAAATAAAGTACCAAACTTGAGAATTAAAATCAAACAAGAAACATTAAATCTATTTCGTTAATCCCGATTAATAATTTAGCTACTCATGTTTGTGGAATAAAAAGCCATAAATAATAACGTAAATAAAACCCGGAGTTGAAGAGTTGAAGAATTGGCATCTCCTTGCTTAATGTCTGTCAGCCGACTCCACTCAATTCAACCCAGGCAGTGTCTTCTTCTCCCTTTAATCACCACAGCACCACTAATTTATTCCTTCAACCAGCCCCTATCTCCTTTAATTCCAGTTCCCAGCCTTAATTAAGTCTCCACCAACTAATCTTTCAAGCAGCCCCCTTAATTAAATCTCCAATAATCTATATATATTCCACCCAACTAAAATCCCCAGCAATGCAAAAAATTAATCCAGCCACCACTTCTTTTAACTCACAGCCGTGCTATACCAAATCTCCAAATTTAGTTTCCAGTCGTGTATGTATCTCCCAAGTCGGCCCTCTGCTGCTGTGTATAATAGTAATATTGCTACCCACTTTCTTTTCCACCACTTTATTGTCTTCACAATTGACTTTTCTCGGCTGTGTATATATGTATAATCTTCCAGCAGCCTCTCTCTTCTTATGTCTCTCGGCTCTGTTTTCGTTTTCTCTCTACTGACCTGCGGCTCTCCTCCTTTCAGCAATGTTATGTTTATATATATATATACAAAATTCAACCCTAAGCCCAAATAAAATAAATTATCCTTTAAGCATCTCAATTCTTTTAAATAAACTAAGTTGGTCCTTGAGTCTTCAATTGTGCAATTAAGCCCTTGAGTTTCAAAACGTCTTCAATTAACTCCACTTTTCATCCCACTATTATGTATTTGCTTCAATTCCTTACTTTTCTTGATTTTGGGATAAAACCTGAAATAATAACAAATAAACACAAACTAAGTAGAATTTATTCGAGAAAAACAAAATAATATCCTAATTTCGACAAATAAATAAGTGTATAAAATACACTTATCAAGTCCCGTTGAGAAATGATTGTAATGTCTTGTGTCTTTAAAGTCGAGGACGTTAACCCCCTATAAAGAGTGACCTACTCATTCCTCCCTTCTCTGTTGAATTTTTGAAGTTATGTCTAATCGATGCTACCACATATCATATTATCAATATTAGAAATCAAGTAATATCTAACCGAGGACTCTTTCTGTGAATTAGATCCAATTTTAAAGGTGTACCTTCACTACTGCAAACAAGGGATATAGCAACAAACATTTCCATCGCTTAAGCCCAAAAATACATCGGTACTGACTTTCACCGACAAACAAGTGTTGAATATTGGTTAATAAATCGATAAATTCAGAAATTGATTAAGTATTGAAAAACTAACTAAAGTGACTTCATGTCGACTTCGGTCAAATACTCAAAAGCTCGGCTCAATCCGTTTAGGCAAAATTGTTCGCCCCTTCGGGGCGCACAATGAAGGGTATATTTGGTATTTCGAAAACCAATATCGGATGAATGAGAAATTACGAAAAAGAACGAAATCAGGTCAAATTCAATTCCGATTTTTTGAGTGGGTTGTCCGGTATAAAGACACAATTTCATAAATGTGCATGATTTGAAAATGGTGTACGGTTCGGCTTCAACCATTTCTTCCACACCCTTTCATGGTCTATAAATAGGACCATTTGGATGTCATATTCCTCACAATTTGATATGCAAAATATATATCATCATCTCTTCTCTCCAAAATCAAAATCATAGCATTTGTTGTTTTTTGATATTCTTTCATTTCATCTTTGGAGTACATACACCAAATTTTGGTTCGTTGTACTTGTGTTTTGGAGTACTACAAACACAAGTGAAGTCGTTGTATCTTGGGAATCGATTGCCGGAATCCGTAGGCACCGTTGTGGGGCAAATTCGACTTAAGGACAAAGAGTTCAACTCTTGCCTCAGCTTTGTCCCTACTTTTCTTCTTCTTCTTGTTTGTATTTTTCTTGACGTTACTCTGTCCAATTTTCGGTACGGATTTACAAACTATCATTCTACTTATTTTGGCGTCACTATTCACAAATTAATCCAACAACAAGGGTCATCGAAAAATTCAACGGTAATACACTCGTTGGTGAAAGTATTTCCGACTGATATAGCAAGCCATCGAAAACTTTTGACGGATATAGAAAGCTTCGAAAATTAATTAAAAAAATTAGGGTAATTATATTAATACCACAAAATTTGTTAATCATACCACAATTTTTATATTTACTAAATTGGCCATAATTAAATTTACTAAAATAACCACCCAATTATATTAGTTTCTTATTGTTTATTCTAATGTACACCACAAATATCAAGAAATCTTCATTTGGAAACAGTAATTTTTTTTGTTTATAAACCAATTTATAAACTACACATTTTCTCAAATCATTTTTTAACAACAAATATTTTTCCTCTCCACTTTTCAACCACACATTTACCTAGAAAATATAAATAAATCAATATATAAACTATATTCTTTTACAAAACAAAGATGTGTATTAAACATTTTTTGTAAGGCTAACTTGGAGATCAAAAGAGTCAATGGTAAAGTGACCATGTAAACAGTAACCCTCTCATCTTCTCCTTCCATCGCCAGTCCCTCTACTTCTCCCTACATCGAAGGACAACGTCTCCTTTGATGTTGATAAGTGTATTTTATACACTTATTTCTATCCTAAAAATAAGCTTCTATATGTTCGTTTGAAAACATTTGTCATTCATTTCATTATTACTTGTTTATATTTCAGAAATATCCCAAAGTCAAGAAAACAAGGAATTGAGGTAAAAAAAAAAAAGTCAATTGGATGATAAAAGTGTTAAACTATGCAAACGAAGAGTTGGTAATGTCAATCGAGGGGTAAATTGGAAGAAAATTCGAAAAAATAATCAAATTGGAAGAAATTAAAAATTCAGGGACCTAATTGTATCAACGGGAAGTTGGAGGACTTGCTATGCAATAAAAGACGGGGGGTGGGGGGGATAACTTGTAGTACGCTGAAAGATGAAAATTGCATGCATAGTTAATACCACACGATCACAGGAGATTCAAGCGCGTGATCGCATGATAGTCTCAGAAATAAGCAGAATGTAAAGGATCTCCGACACGACCTGCCTCGAACTACCCTATCGGATTCGGGACATGATGTGCACCGATGATGGATGCCAGCTAAACACCGGACCCACCACCAAGGCTGGCTATGATCTACTGGCAATCACATGTCTTGGTGGCTGAAATCAAAGGCCCTCGGCTCCGTCTTAAACTCATATTGTTACTGAAAGATATGAAAGTTAAGATTATGAAAGGATATTTTGGGTAGATTCATGTGCAATTAATATGGGAAGATATTAATTTTATTGACATGATGGTTGAAAGAGGTATTAGTTATTAATAAGAGTACAACTTTGAATAGAGTATCGATTTGGAGTTAGAGTTTTGATGATTTTGCAGGTTTTTTGTTTATATACATTTGGATGATGAAGCATACAATCACATAAGAATTAATGTATATGTGGGGTTATATGATCATTTAGGTATACATAGGAAACTGTCAAGTTATATCTCGCAGAATAAGTGCAGAAAAATATTGTGACAATTATGTGAAGAATCTAAATTGTTTGGGAGTTAATTATTTATTAGTATTATTTGAATTTTGTAGTACATGTTGACCACTTATGAGGAAGAATGTTAGAAAATTTGTTGATTTATAAATAATATATGATAAGATTTTTTGCACATGATAAGTTGATGATAATATTATGTTGAATATTGATTAGTGGATAACGATATTTTATTGGGTATGTTACACAGAGATGCAATTAATAGTCATGTGACTTCTATCACTGATTATTTTTTATTATTATTGGGTTATTTCGTTGTAAGAGATGTGAGAAAAATAGGTATAGATTTCACGAGCATTACTTATTTTGGGTTAATCTATTGTTTAAAGAAAGAGTAAAGAATTGTAAAAAAGAAGGTTTATTGTGATTGAGAGATTAATAATATGAAATTTAATGATATATTGATGTATGAAGGTTCATGTGATAAAAGTTGTTATTATTTTGTGGTTTTAAGGAAATTGATATGACTAAATTTTGAGGTCATTTGAATAAGATGATGAGTGACATGTTACATGTTTATTACAAGATATGATGTATTTCAAGTGAATGAATGAAATGATTGTCAAAAGAGTAGTGTGATGATATATTTGAGTTATTAGGTTAATTAATCTTATCTTGTTCAATTGTTGGATTATTGTGAAATATGACTTACAGTTGGAAAGCTTCGTTTTTAGTCATAAGATTTGGTTACTTATTATCAGTTGTAATTTTAGAAATGAGTAAGTATTCTATTATTTGAGATCTACTTGCCATGGAATATACATAGAACCTGTTGACGTTGTCTTGCCCTTTGGGTGCTTACGAGGCGTCAACACGGTGTATTGTCCACCGCGTAGTGTGGATTTTTTTCACGTAGGTGGACACATCCCCAGGGGGTTTTGAACCTTGGACCAATGGAACTTAAGAATAGGTCTAAGGTTTGAAACCCCCTGGGGACGCGTCCACCTCGCGTGGAACAAATTCACACTACGCGGTGGATAATACACCGTGTTGACTACCCTTAAGCACTCCATGGGTAGGTTACCGTTAACATAAAAAAATTGGGTTAGAGATCTACCGAAGTGGGTATCCTTAACCGGATGTGTATGGTAACAGGTAAAGCCTGAAGACATCAATAGTTTGGTGCCTAGCGTGGGGCACGAGAAAAGAACAATGGTGACAACTCGGAGAGCACAAGAGGAAGGTCCATCAAAAACTAGTGTCCCACAACAAACAAACCAAGGAATGGTACAGGAAAATGCACAGTAGCATGGATAAGAAAATCACAACGGGACAACCTTGCAGCAAGAAGCGCGAACGACAAATTACATGACTAAGCAAATAAACGAATTAGTCCAAATAGCCATAGCCGCGACGCTATCCACAAGAGGTATACCAAATCAGGGAGGAGAACCGGTCGATCTAGCCATTCCGGCACAACACCCCACTCAGGCGAACCCGAGATTTTTGGAAGAAAGCGGTTAAACAGAACCAAGCGAGTAGGAAGGGAGCCATCAACAAATTGACAACAAAACATGGGATAATACCCATCTCAGGGATTCTCGAGAGCGGAAGAAACGGGCTAATCCGTTTACACTGGAGATATTGGATGAACCTCCCTAAAAAAATTTCAAGTTGCCAAGCCTACCAGAGTATTATGGAGTATCTGACCCTAGGGAGCACCTAGAACGGTTTGATAGCATGATGTTACTTTATGGCTCCATACACTGAAAGGTAACGCTCAGACTTGGTTCTCTCAACTTCATGCCGATTCCATCTCCGATTTTGAAAGTTTCTCCGACTGCTTTCTCAAGAATTTTGCCAATAACAAGAGGTACAGAAAGACGAGTGGACAATTGATGGTGGTCAAGTAGCAGCACGGTGAGTCCCTCCGAAATTACATTCAATGTTTTAACAAAGAAGCATTGGGTGTCCCTAACCTCGATGCCAAGTTGTCTGCTGCAATCTTAACTAATGGGTTAAGACAATGACGCTTCTTCATATCGCTGACTAAGAGCCCACCAACCGACATTACAGAGTTGCTGGCAAGGGTGGAGAAATACATTAATGTTGAGGAAGCACAGAAAGCAAAGGAGGAAATAGAAAAAGGCACCAAGAGGAGGGATACAAAAGAATCCCCTAGGGAAGATCCGAAGAAGCAAAAATTACTAGAGTTGAGCAAAGAATTTCGAGGCAGATATCAAGACTACACGCCCATCAATGTCTCACGACAGGAAGCTATCATTTCGATCTCGAACAAAGGGGTAGTTACATGGCCAAAACCGTTGAAGATAGACGAACGACGCCTACTGCTGGTTTCACAAAGGGCCGGGACACCAAAATAGAAGACTGCTACTAGCTGAAAGATGAGGTGGAATGCCTGATAAGATCTGGATACCTGGGACAATTCATAAAAAGGGAGAAATGCAAATATGAACGACAGCAATGTGCCGCCCCTCCCCAGAAAAGATCTCCTGAGCGTAACTAAATCCAAAATGTCAACCCTCCCCCCCCCCACCAGGAGGAGTAATCACAATCCTTACCGGAGGGCCTTCTTGTGGAGATAGTAGGTCGTCCAGGAAAGCCTATCATTGTAGAAGAACCTCAGTATGGGACTGCATTAGAAACCCAAAAGTTATGCAGATCAGCGGTTACCAGGATGAATCGATCTCTTTCACCAACAGAGGCTTAGCAGGAGTCCACCCATAACAATGCAGTAGTTATATCTATGATGATAGCAAATTATGAAGTCAGGAGAACCCTGGTCGACACTGGTAGCTCTACAGATGTGCTATTTTACCCGCCTATGAGAAGATGGGACTCAATCCCAAATACTTGAAGAAGGTTAATACCCCCTTGTTTTTTTCGGAGGAGGAGTAATTAGAGCAGAAGGTGTCGTGGGGTTTCTGGTGTCTTTATGCGAAGAAACAGGGAGAAAAACGAAAATGACGAATTTCCTAGTAGTTCGAGCTCCATCCCCCTACAATTATATTCTTGGAAGACCCCGACATTGAACTAGTTCCAAGCAATCTCTTCCGTACTCCACTTGAAGGTCAAATTCCCGACAGCATAGGGGTAGGAGAAGTCAGGGGAGATCAAGCCATACCGAGTAGGGATGGCAAAAAAAACTCGGAGGACTCGAAATGACCCGCCCCATCGGGTCCGCCGGGTGGGTTCGGGGGGTTTTCCGCCCCGCAGAGCATTTCGGGGCGGACCCGCCTAGCCTCGTGACCCATAATTTTTTTTTTAATATTAGAATGAGAAACTAAAAATAAATTTAACGAGGTCTAAAAGAATTGAAACTTGGTGAGATTTAAGGGTGTGAGAATACACAGCCACTATACCATTATGTTGTTTATTGATTTTTCCCCCTCAAATATATACATATTATCTTTAAAGTTCAAACTTAAAAATTCTAACTAGTTCGACTCATAAGTTTTTCACCTAAAATCTCATTACCAATTTTGAAAAAAAAAATTAATTTTGGGTCCTTGGTGGGGGCGGCCCCTACCCGCCCCGAACCCGACCCATTGTCATCCCTAAATTGGTGAGAACATGTTTTGTAACAGATATACAGAAAGGTTTGGCATCCGAAGGTGAACCTGTACAGCAAAGAAACTCAGAGAAGAGGGACAAAGAGGCTCAATTCACAACGGGACAAGATGAAGTTTCGAAAGTATTGGTCTTAGATGCAGAAGATGAAACCAAAACCACCAGAATTGGCAGATCCTTAGGTGAAGAGTTGGAGCAGAAATTGAGCACATTCCTTATCAAGAATAAGAAGATATTCGCATGGAAACCATCAACCATGCCTGGTATCGACCCCAGCGTGGTCTCCCACCATTTGCGAGCGAATCTAGGAGTAAGACCAAAGAAGCAGAAGAAAAGGTCTATGGGAGCAGACAAATCAAAGATTGCAGAGCAAGAAGTAGACAAACTGTTGGAAGCCGGATACATTTGCAAGGTCATGTACCCGGAATGGCTTGCAAATGTTGTACTCGTTCCAAAAACTAATGGCTCCTGGAGAATTTGTGTCGACTTCACGGATTTAAACAAGGCGTATCCAAAAGACCCATTTCCCCTCTCGAGAATCGACTTGCTAGTTGACTTGACATCAGGATGTGAATGGCTCTCCTTTATGGATGTTTTTGCAAGGTACAATCAGATACGAATGGCCCAAGAAGATGAGGAGAAAACTAGCTTCGTAATTGACAGCGAAATCTATTTCTACCGTGTAATACCATTTGGATTGAAGAACACGGGCGCTACTTATTAGAGGCTAGTGAATCAGATGTTCAAGGAAATGATTGGGCAGAACATGGAAGTGTATGTTGACGATATGTTGGTCAAAAATCGCAAGGGTGGTTGCCACATACAAGATCTGTCAATATCATGAAAAAATTTGGAATGAAGCTCAATCCCTCAAAGTGCACTTTCGGTGTACGAACTGGAAAATTCCTCACGTATATGGTATCCGAACGCGGTATAGAGATCAATCTGGAAAAAATAAAGGCAATTCAAGAAATGGCGGCCCCACGCAACATTTGGGAGATCCAAAGACTCAAGGGACGAATGGCTGCACTTAGCCGTTTCTTATCACGCGCAGCAGACAAAGGTATGCTATTCTTCAAAATCCTTCGTAAATCGAAAATTTTTGATTGGATAGATGGATGCCAAATGGCTTTTGAGCAGTTAAAGGATCATTTGTCATCACCACCGTTGTTGGTAAAACCTGACGAAGGAGCCCATCTACATCTCTACCTAGCAGTATCAGATGAAGCAGTGAATTCAGTACTAGTAAAAGATGATGAAGAGTTTCAAAAACCCGTATATTATGTAAGTAAGATGCTACACGGGGTTGAAGTTAGGTACACTGGAATGGAGAAAATAGCACTCGCCCTCATCACAACGGGCCAAAAGCTAGGGCCCTATTTTCAATCGCACCAGGTGACAGTACTAACTGACCAACCTCTGCAACATACATTAGCTAAACCAGAAGCTTCAGGAAGAATGCTAAAGTGGACCATTAAACTGAGCGAATATGGCCTAATCTTCAAACCTCGGCCAACCATCAAAGGGCAGGCGCTCGCAGATTTTGTGGTGGAATGAACACATGCAGAAAGGAAACCAGAGAATGACAATGAGCAAGAATGGATGATCCATGTAGATGGATCATCATCATCTCAGGGAGCTGGTGCAGGTCTTGTTTTAAAAGATCCGACAGGACACATACACAACTTTGCACTCAGTTTCGAATTTCCAGCATCTAATAACGGAGCAGAGTACGAAGCACTCTTGATTGGGATCAAACTGGCATCCCAAGCAGGTGCTCGAAAAATAGTGGCGCATAACGACTCGCAGTTGGTTGTGAAACAAGTCAAAGGGGAGTATGATGCACGGGAAAGTATGCTACGACAGTACTTACAAAAGGTACACGAAGAGTGCGCGAAGCTCACATCATTTGTTGTTGTGCAAATCCCATGAGAGGAGAACTTTGAAGCTGATGCTTTTTCTAAGTTGGAAAACTATGCATTGTCCCGCAACAGTAATACCATAATCCTACAACAGCTCCAACAACGAAGTATTGAAGAAACTCTTTTAATTGCAAACCAACAAGGGGAGAAAAGCAGGAAAGACGATATAGCGACCTACTTGGCAGGGAAATGCTTTGCTGGTATAAAAGAAGAAATGTGGAACATCGCGAAGGGGAGTGCGAGATATACCCTAATTGGTGACGAACTCTATAGGCGCTCATTCACACAACTGCTCCAGCGATGCCTGAGTAAAAGTGAGGTAGAGTACATCTTGAGGGAAGTCCATGAAGGCATTTGTGGTGGACATATTGGGGAAGAGCTTTGGCCGCTAAAGTGTTAAGACAGGGATACTACTGGGCAACGATGAAATCAGATGCGGATGACACTGTGAGAAGATGTAGGGCCCGTCAAATCCACGGTAATGTTCTCCATCAACCCGCACCTTCTGCAACCCATAGCAGGGTCATGTCCGTTCGATTAATGGGGTATTGATATTCTCGGACCTTTTCCACCCTCTCCGTGCTAAAAGAAGTTCTTGATAGTGGCCATTGACTATTTCACCAAGTGGGTGGAGGCGGAAGCGGTTGCTAAAATCTCTGAACAGGAAGTGGAGAAATTCCTCTGGAAAATATTGTCAGTTGATTTGGGATACCTCGGGTACTAATATCTAACAATGGAAGGCAATTCCAAGGGTCCAGACTTAGGAAATGGTGCGAAGAGTTCAAAATCAAGCAATTTTTCACCTCAGTCAGCCATCCACAGTCAAATGGGCAAGCAAAAGCAGCAAATAAGAACATTCTCAGAGCATTGAGAAGTAAGATCAATGGTTCAAAGGGGAAATGGCCTGATGAACTCTCAGGAATTCTCTGGACGTACCGCACTACAACCAGAACAGCAACGGGCGAGACACCTTTTTCATTAACTTATGGAAGTGAAGCAGTAGTCCCAATGGAGATAGGGATTCCAAGTTTAAGGATTCAACTACATGACCATGATGCAAATGAAGAGATGTCCAAAGAAAACCTAGACCTCTTGGAAGAGAAAAGGAACCGGCAGAATTAAAAGCTGCAGAATGTCGAAGAAAGATGATGAACTATTACAACCAAAGGGCCCAACCATGTACCCTCCAATGCGGAGAACTCGTACTAAGGAGGGCCGATGCAGCAAGGCACTCGATAGGAAAATTGGATGCGCGATGGGAGAGACCCTACAAAATCTTAAAGGTTGTGAAGCTTGACACTTATGAACTTGAAAATCTTCAAGGAAAGAAACTCTGCCGACCATGTAACATCCAGAATCTAAAAAAGTATTATCAGTAATAGTACTCTTTTCTTTTCCAATTCAATGCTACTTCAATAATGTAGAAACGTATTCTAATAAAGCTTAAGTTTATTTTTCGCTTGATTGGTTTCCTATGTGCTCATGAAAGGGACAAATGTACAAACGTGCAAAACGGCCAACCATAGTCAACAACTGGGTCATTACGGCCAGCAAACAGGCAAAACGTCCGACTACAGTCAACAACTGGGTCACTGCAGCCAGTAAACGCGCAAAACGGCTGACTACAGTAAGCAACTGGGTCACTGCGGCCAGCAAACGCGCACAACGGCCGACCCCAGTCAACTACTGTGTCAATACAGCCACCAAAAGCGCTCAAACGACCAACCGCAGTAGATGGCTGAGTCACTCTAGTCTTCGAAACATACAAGGATTCTGAAATGACTAGGTCAACATTGCCATTAAGCGAGTAAAACAATACAACATTGACAATCTAAAATATGTGGCCGCAATCTTATACAAAAGGCGTTCCACCTACACAGTCCAAAAAAAATACATTACCAAGGAAAAACATTCTTAGTACGCTGCACAAGGGCTCAAAGAACTATTCGGATAACTACTATCATATTGCAAACTAGGTCATGAAATTTAGGATATCTGCGGCAAAAACTAACTGAAGAATCACCAAGGATTGTCAATCCTCCATGTTATCATCGTCAAGCGTTTCTTCTTCTTTAGAGCCAATCGGTTCGTTATCGAATTCTTCGACACGTAAGAAACTCCAGTCTCCCTCTTTCTTTTTCGAAAGTTGTTTCTTGCAAGCTTCGAAGACATTAGTGTACTGAGAAGATGGCGCCTCAACTATCCCCTTAAAGTAATCAGGAGATATTTTGTAGGCTTTGATAGCATCATCCATGAGGGACCGAAACTCATCTATTTCACGATAATAAGCGATGGCTTGGGAAATTTCTTTTTGCTTCTCTAGCTCTATGGTTGCAACCTGAGAATGAAGGTCAGACACCTGTTGTTCTAAACCCTTTTCCCTCAATTTGGAATCCTCCAACTTTTTCAGCAACTTCTGGACTCGCTCATCACTATTCATCA
This sequence comes from Ligustrum vulgare, assembly GCA_963555705.1. Classification (NCBI taxonomy): domain Eukaryota; kingdom Viridiplantae; phylum Streptophyta; class Magnoliopsida; order Lamiales; family Oleaceae; genus Ligustrum; species Ligustrum vulgare. Next base: position 31,801,086 of record OY743186.1, on the reverse strand, counting down.
AACTGTTGGTCTGACGAGCTAGGGTGTTATGCATCAGATTAGCACCCAAACCACCTTAAAAAAAATAAACAAAAATTTTACGTAAAGGTAAGCATTCAAACAGTATAAAATTCACATGAGTACCATACCTTAGACAGGTCATGATAAAAGGCTGATACCATGTTCTCAGATGCTCAATCACTAACTATCTCCATATCTCTGTCCAAAGAGAGGCCTTGAAGAAGCGCCATCGCAATAGTTGGGCTATCTAAGGAAGAGTCAGTAGACTTCACCGTCCAATCAGAAATAAATTTTCTAGGAAAATGTTGAGTACCATGGGATAAGTTAGAGCTCCCACGGACATTTGGAGGAACATTAATGCTTTGATGGATGAGGGGGAAGCTAGACTTATCAACTGAAGATGAGGACTTCGATTTTTTACGAGAGTTGTGAGAAGCATCGTCAACATCACGGCTCGATGAAGATCCCGAGTTACCACTTGCAATCCTCCTCTTCATAGCTTTTGTTAATTGTGCTTGATCCATAAGTGCAACTGCAATAGCAATGAAGCGCAAGGAGAAGATATCAGTACAAGTGGAAAGAAAGCATAATGTAAATAAACATTTAAACTTAGAATACCCAAGGTCAAGTTAGGATCTATCCTATTAGGAAAGCTCATCCCTGCTAAAGACAAAGCTGCCTTCGTAACTACTCCCGAACACTTAAACACCCGACGACTCAAAAATTCAGTGAAGTGTTCTATGCGGGGGTCGATGAACCTAAAGGACTTGAATTTTGCCACATTCTCGCTCCAAACTTCTAAAAAAGGCCAATTCGTGCCCTGACGAAGAAGAACTCGGGTTTCTAGTCACGGTGTGAACTAGGTAACTTTCTCAGAAATTTCCTACCTGGTCTAGCGAAAAAATAACAAAAACCCACGGCGTTCTTCTTAATAAACACTAGATGGTGGAACAAAGTAAAATCAGCTCTGAATCCATATGCCTTAGCAATCAGATAAAATGCGGTCATCAACAACCATGAATTAGGAACCAGTTGACAAGGACAGACGTTGAAGCGATTAAGGATATCTACAAAGAAGTGATGTAAGGGAAAACGAAGACCAGCCTCTTGTTGAGAAACAAACACAGAAATAAAGCCAGGGGGAGACTCGTGCGGTCTTTGATCTTCAGTAGGGGCCAATAATTCATTAGTTTTAGGGATAGCGGAATGCCTACGAAGAGACCTAAGACGGGTGGGCGTGATGGAAGAAACGACGCGCCTATAAGAAGTAAAGTTACACTCGACTATTTCTTCAGTGTATTGTCAATCTCTTCATAGTCGAAAACATCGTTATATCGCAGAAATTTTTATACCTACGAGGGTAATGAAGGGATAAAAGTTAGCAAAAAAAAACGTATCACTCCAGCTTGACCATTGAGCTGGACATATCACGCCCAGCTCGCCCGACGAGCTGGAGCCACTACACCCAGCTTGTCGGATGATCTGGGGCTATTACGCCCAGCTGGTCAGACGAGCTAGGTTTATTATGTCCAGCTCGTTCGACGAGCTGGTAAAAAAAGGGGGGGCAAATAACAAAAAAATAAAAAGGAGAAGGAGACTAACCAAGTCGTGAGAGAATTTTTTTGCAAGTGACGTAGAGAAATTGGAGGAGAAAGTGAGAGCTTAGAGTGTACTTATAGGAGCATTCCATGTTTTTTCATGCATACGTGATTTCATCTGAACTGTGTAAAATTCATCTATGCAGTACAAAATCACTTATGCTTGAAAAAGGGGCAATTGTAGTGAGTATAAAAAGAAAAAAACCCAAGTATTAATGGATCTCTTATGGGCCTAGGATGATAAAAGAGGTTATTGGACAAGAAATCGAAGCCCAACATCCAACAATGAGGTGCCACAATTAGAGACAAACGAAATCCCATTAATTGGGCTACAAATAAAGGAAAGTGAATAGATAAATGACCAATCTTGGTTGGTCCCATGAATCCTGCAAAATTGAGCAAAAATTTAGGAAAGATTGAGAGTAATGAAAGAATTACCTAGTAATCCGACCTGCAACCAAGGAAAGGAGGAAGAAAGCTGGCTGAAATCAAGGGAAATGACATATGGGGAAGACTATTACATATAGAGAAGAAAAAGAAGTAGAGGACAAGAAATTTTACTTCAGCATCATATCACTCAAAAAAGAATACATCAATAGAACCTATTGGGTTGATTAAAGTATATGATGATCATCAGGGCAACCTTTATTTGTTTTGGAATTTTATCTTTGGGTTACATAATCTTGATGAAGATTCTTTATTTGATTTTCGGAAGTCTTATTCATTGGTGATACGGACTTGATATTTTTGTGGAATAAAAGTGTAGAAATTCTATGGAATAAGTGATACTATTGTTTCTTTATGGAATTTCATTAAAATGTCTCCTTATTTGACTAATAGGATAGAAAGAGTACATGCTATTGTGTGTTTGAAAGTAAGGGATTTTCTTTTTGGAACTCGAAAGTGATTAAATTCTTTGGAGATATTTGTTCTTTTATTTAATGATGATAGGTGTTTCAATTTATGGTAAAGATTTATACTGGGGTTTAATAAGTGTTCTAAGTAGGATGATGATGTTAAGATTGGGGCGAAGAGACGTGATTAAAACACAAGAATTTGAGTTTAATGGATATGCTACCAATGATTTCATTGGTTATTTATCATTTGTCATTCATGGAGTTGATCATAAGGATTAAAAAAAATGATGACCATTTTGAGTTTATACGAATATAGGATGCTGAAATATTTTCAGAACTTGTTTCACTGCGATGAAAGTTCAAAAGAAAGTTATTTTGTATTAGTGTGTAATCATTGGATGATAATTTAAATGATGATATAAATTGAGGTTTTGGAGAACATGAGAAGTAGTATTCTTGAACTTCAATTTGGGAAATTGTTGAATTTCTCTGGGTATAATGAAAAGTTTGGAATATCTATTCTTGATCCTTATGATGATATTTAAAGCATAAGTTCAATATTTATTGATGAGATAATGGTTGATTTATTTAGTATTCAAGAATGTGATCTTGATTATGAGTTATAGTACGAAGATATAAGATTTAAGTTACGCCTTGAAGTTACTAGAACTGTTAAAGAATGTTCGACTTAAATTACTCGATAAGAGTCGATTTTCATATCGATGTAAGATGGGAAAGATTAAGAATTATGTTCGGTTAATTTTATTAGAGAAATCGTTCAGTGAAGAGGTATCTTGTGTAAGCGATGGTCATATATGTGTTCAACATTTTTATATGCTTCTAGCTTAATCAAGTGAATTCGAAGACAAAATTCTTTGAAGGGGGTAAGATTGTGATAGCCCGTTTTGTTCTAGTCAAACTCAAGGAATTATTTAGTCAAAGTCAAACATTAAACTAGTCAAATCGAATAAAGACTTTAGTTGAACAAATGGTTTTACTGAGACTTAAGTTGAAATTGTAAAAGCTCAAGGGCTGAGGTAATAGAAAATAGAGATTTAAGCATTTAGTTGTAGTTATTGAAAGTTAAGGACTTAATTTCATATACTATATTAGAAGTGTGGGGGTTTAAGTTGTAACTAGTATTTCACCCGTGCGATGCACGAAAGTTGTTATCCACAATATTGATTTTAATAAGTATTTATAAAATTTTAATGCTTATACATAATCAACACATATATAAATGCATAAAAAATAATTTTCTATTTCAATAATTATTAGATTTTATAAAATAATATACCTAATTCAAATTATTAAAAACATCTTTGAATAGTAAACGTCAATTTATATATTTAAATATTTGAATTTAATGAATAAAACTTTATTTAAAAAAATAAGCAGTCAAAATAATAATTTTGAAAATCTCGCAATTATCATGATACGACAATCGAGTAAAGTTAGAAATCACAAAATTGTACCGAAAATCTTATACCCTGTAATTTTTAAAAATTTATCAAAAATAAGTATGTTTAAAAAAAAACTAATCATTGTATTAGTATTATTAACTTAAAAGAAATTAAAGTATTAACTCTTCAATATTAACTTTCGTTCAATAACTTTTTCGATAAATTATTTATAAGTAGCACATTTTTTCAACCCACTTTTTAATCATATATATTTCTCCAATTTTTTTTCAACCACACATTTTATTATAATACTAAAACATACAGAATTTAAGAATTAATTTTGTCAGACTATCCTACTTTCATATATAATATAGTTTTTCACCAGTGCAATGAACTAAAATTGCTATCCGTAATATCGATAAGCATTCATTAAAATTTAATGATTATACATAATCAACACAAATGCAAAAAGATATAAAAATAATTTCTCCATTATCATCACATATTTAACATTTTTCTTAATTTTCATTCAAAAACACCAATACAATAATTAAAAATGTGTTTAATCTTAATATGTGACAATTGAACAGCGTTGAAGATCAATAAACTATTATATCATATAATCTTTGCACAATTATTAAAATTAAAAATGATTAAAAAATATTAACAATTATTCACCATAATAGTAGACTATTAGTACACACACACACACACACACACATATAAATATAAAAGACAATAAATGCATTCATATCTATCTAAATTTTGCATTCACATTTGGCGTATAAATATTTTGTATTCACATTAATCTCGTTTTGCATTCACACTAACCAAACCATATAAGAGATGTGCACTTTAGGCTGGAAAACAATAGTTTCTATGACAAGCTACACTTCTACTTTTATTAATACTAGTGAATCATCCCGTGCGATGCCGGAAAGAAACGTCTAAATAAAAATAATCCGATTCGAAATTAAATGAATCCTTAAACAAAATAAATAACATTCACAAATAAGATATAAGTTCATCATTTATTAGTTTCACGTATAAATATCAACATTTTAGGGAGAAGTCATACATGCGAAAATGATTGTACCTGACTCTTATTGATAGTCATGACATATGACACCATAAATGAAAATTGTTTTTTTTTTTTTTTAAATCTAATAAGTATCCTAAAATTCGAATGACTCAACAACATCCTTGGAATAAAGAACTTGTGTCCTGCATTACTGTCAGATAGAATTTGACCTTATAGAATATGATCGTCAAGTTTTGTAACGATTATTCACTATCTCCTCAAATCAAAAATTCACCTTGCAAAATGAACACTTAAATGTAGGATCTCCAGTATTCATTTACTTTGAACATTCAAACAATAAATGAAAAAGTTAATAATAGAGATCATGCATATAAAAGATAAAATTCAATATTTTGACCATTGATAATGAAAAACAACATGTATAATAATAATAATAATAATAATAATAATAATAATAATAATAATAATAATAATAATAATAATAATAATAATAATAATAAATTGCGAGGTTGACAAAGATATTGCATTAAATTTATGATATTTTAGGTTTTCAATATTTATACAACGTAATTATTTTTTGATTGAAATTATAATTTAGTATTGATCATCTCAATTTTTAGTTAAGTAAATTGGGAGACAATTTATATATTATTGTGAAAAAATATCATAAAATTTGAATTAAAATATAGCAAATAATATCTTGGTATGGTTAATTACTTTTTAAAATTTTAAAATTAACAGTTAGGACAAAAACTATTAATAAATATATCATTTCAAACAATATAGATAAATTTGTTAACCGTTAATGTTAAAAAATGTGATATGAGACTTTTTGAAATAAAAAATTAATTAAAAATTAAATGTAATTGTCATTGAAATAATTTTGATAAATAATGCAATATAGGAAAGAACTTTAATATGTATATGTAATAAATAACTTAAAAATAGGATTTAATTATAAAAATTTCAATACAAGGTGATTTATAAAAATACGAATGTGTATAAATTTTAAATATAATTTTAATTGAGAATTTGACATTAGATCTGTATGACTGAACCAAATATTTATCCATAAAATTAAGACCAATAAAATATCACAATTATTATAAGAAATTAATTAGGTATTAAATGTAATTATCTATAAAAAATATTTAATAATACGCTATTAAAAAGAGCTCCAATTTTTAGATGTATTAAATAACTAAAAATAAGATTATTTATAAAAAAAACTATACGTATGATATGATTTATAATTTAGTACTCCCTCCGTCTCATAAAGATAGTCTTCTACTCATTTTCACAAAGATTAAGGATAAAAAAGAATATAAAATATTAATTTCACTCTTAAAAAATAAAGTAGACTATCTTTTTTAGACGGACAAAAAAAAATAGTAGACTATCTTTGTAGGATGGAGAGAGTATTATATAGTAATAAAATTTTAACATAATTTTTAACTGAAAATTTTACTTTGGATTCGTATAACTGAACACAAATTTTTATTTGTAACATTGAAAATGTTAGAATAACACTTTTTTTTTATGAAAAGAGAGATTTTGACACAAAAAAGTCAAATATAAATAAGTAAAACCAAACAAATTATCGTTCTTATATCATAAAAAATAAAAAACAACTTCTCGGTAAAAGCAAATTTAAAAAAAATAATAATTCTAGTTTCTTGTTTTTATTATTTTTTATACAATGTGATATACAATTTCATCAAATATATATACTGACCCATGAATAATATGTTTTTTCTTCACTCAATGGCCGAAACCATTAACATATCTATCCAACTCAAAGCTATTCTAAATAGCTCAACATTAGTTAACACATTGCAACCCCAACAGAGAAATCTAGAACATAATATAAATAGACTATTAACAAATTCTCTTATTAGTTCAAAATAATTTTGCATTCTATATTGTTTTCGAAGTTTTCTCTACAATATTATTTTTTTAATATTTTTTATTTTTTGTCAGAAACTCAAATCTATGTTCAACGATTTAAAATATCATAGGTCTTGAAGAAAAGAGTAGTGACAATCCTTTTTACTTTTTCAAAAAATAATTTACGATTTTTTATTTTCAACTGGTTTGTAATATTAATAACTAATAAGCATTACCACAACACCAGAAATTTTGAATCATAAAACGTGATAAATAGAAAGTGGAGTAGAGGGGTCATGTTAAACAGTACACATTTTTTCAAAGAAATAACCATTTAATTGAATCTTTTATTATTGTGTATATCTTCATAATAATTATATATAACAGAAATGAAAGAGGTTGTATATCGGGAAATCGAAAAAAAAAGATATAGAAAATAAAAATGAATAAACAGATTTTGAAAAACGGGAAAAAAATCAAATAAATTCTGAAAAAGCGAAAAAAAAACTGACTTTCCAGTATAATTAGGCGGCGGAAAATAGAAGTCATATAAACACAATAAATATTGAAGAATGTAAGTAGACGTCAGCGATTTTGAAAATAATAAATAAATATTGAAGGCCCAACTATTTTTGAAGTGGGTTTTGAAGTTGATTATTGATGAGAGATGAGTAGTGTGAACATGATAAATATTGAAGTCCCCAAAAATTGAAAAAAACAAAAATAAATAAATAATAAAAATCTGCACATAGTACAAGAGTTTTGGAGGGAAACAGTGAAGTTGACTGGGGTTGACTCAGCTACTTTTATATATTATATAGATTATATTATTCTTATCCAATAGATGTGATGATAAGAATAAGTCTCTCTCTCTCACATTTTTGGAGGACACAAAAATGCACAGAAGGCTGGGGAGGAGACGAAACAGGAAAGAAAAAGAAAGAAAATAAGAAGGAAAGAAAAAAAAAATGGAAGAAACAAAAGTCAGCCTTGATGGTGGGTCCGGCGTCTAGCGATATCTATCATCGGCACACACCATGTCTCAGGGTCCATTAGGGTGATTCGGGGCGGGTCGTGTCAATCTCTACCGCGCGGTTGACCGGTCAGACTCTAGGCCGCACAACTGGGCTTTTTCACAGAATTTAAAAGAATTTTCATATCTTCTGACCTGAGTTTCGAGACAAGTTATAAGTACTAGACATAAGGCACACTTTTAGAGTTTTCCCAACTTATTGAATTTGTAACGCCCCGAGTTCCGAGGAGCGCGGGAACGTCACTTTTCTAAATTCTTGAATAAACTTTGTTGCAGAAAAATGATTAAATATTAAATATCGCATTTATCGAATAAAAGTTTAGCGATAATTCAAATGGAATAAGTATTTTCGTACAAATTTGTAAAAATGACAATTCTTGATAAAATGAAATAATCATTTCAAAATTCACGACTTTAAAAAAAATACCAATTTGTAATTTGCCGTCATTGCTGTAGCGCCCCGAGTTCCGTATACCCGATTCACTACGTCATTTTCTGTCTAAATTTTTCGAATAATATTTTTGCGGAAGAAATAATTGAAATTCATTTTTTTTGCAACATTAAATAAACTGTAATGGCCGATAAAATTGAAAACATTTATGAAACCATTTGAAATAGTAAATCGAACCATTAATTTTGTAAAGAAATTGACAATGTCATAATTTCTCAAATAAATGAACTTCTCTAAATTATTCGATGTTTGGAAAATACGGAAATCATTAACGTCAAACTTTCAACCGTTTAACGATTATTGCCACCATCATTCATCGCTCGCCACCGTCTCCGAAATCTGCAAAACTGTTAAAAAGTAGGGTGAGTATTTCATGGGGGAAATACTCAGTAGACTCATCGCAAATTAATTTAATTTATAAGATGATTAAACACATAAATCCCGGCTCTTTATAAAACGGGCATTGATAGAGCTTCTTTATAAAACGGCTCTTGATAAAACTCATATTGTGCATTACAGCACGGGACATATTTTGCAAATCATAGGCTCTTTGAAAATAGCTCTTTGAAAACAGCTCTTTGAAAACCATATACTTATAAAACATTTTAATTATGCCAAGCATAATTTCTTTTGAAAGCATAACATAAGATAGGATTGAAATCCTCATAAACATAAGGAGACACAAGAACTTTACCGAACTTAGGTGGCAAGAATTCTTATGCAGTAAAATCATAATAACAGTAAAATCACAGTAAGTTTTCATCATAACATAGGATAGGATTGAAATCCTCATAAACATAAGAATTTTACCGAACTTCGGTGGCAAGAATTCTTATGTAGTAAGTATAAATAACATAATTTTAGAAATTCGGATTTTAATTTAAAATCGAACAAATTCGATATTTCTTGACTTGGCTAGACGAATCCGTCGCGGCGTTAATTTCAAAACAATGAGTGAAATAGTAGCGACACAATTTTCTAAATATTAAAATAATTATAAAATTGCGTAAAAATTCTGGGTCGCTATAATCTTACCCCCTTAAAATAATTTCGTCCTCGAAATTAAACTTATTTGATCTTATGATTTCTGAATACTTAATCAGAATCTCTTTCTTTCTCTTATGTAGCATCATCGCTACCATATTTAACCCAACCATATTTAACCCACTGGACTTTGACTAAATGCATCAATTTGTTTTCTTAAGAACATGGACTTTTCTATAGACATATGTGTCAACTCAAAAATTCTTCTGAATCGTAAGTGACTGAAAGTTCACTATTCTTTGAATTCCATTATTATGAACCAAAAACAACATAACTTATTCATAGATGATCAACTTATTTCATAATCTCAATACATCATCACCTTCAATTATCATCATCATATCATTCCTTACAATTTTCTATTGTACCTTTATATTCATCTAACCTTACGTTCATCATCATTATCTCACATAATCCCAAAAATGAATTTCAATTATTTCTTCCGCAAAAATATTATTCGAAAAAATTTAGACAGAAAATGACGTAGTGAATCGGGTATACGGAACTCGGGGCGCTACAAGTTGGTATCAGAGCTAGTCTGCGTTTCTGTAGACTGGTAAAATTTTCAAAAATAATTTTCAAGAAATATTTTTTTTATTATAAGATTTTTATTGATGAAGATTGCCATTGCCATCATTCGTTCCACCAACTCCGAGGTAAAGAAGTTTATGATGTTTAAAGTTATTTCAGTATTTCGAATACTCATTTTACTGATTTATGAGAAAGAATGAAGAGTATTTCGGATACTTATGATTTATGAGAAATAAGAATGTATTTCTTCGAAAATAATGATGTTGTTATGCTTTGTCATAACTTATATGCTTTAATGCATGATTATGAGAAATTTTTCAGAAAGAAAACGAGTGTTGAGTATAATGGGAATAATATGATTTAAGAATGATTTTTAATAATTTTTATCCTCGAGTTAGAAATGATGAACCCTAGATGGACTTTGCATAATTGATTTTAGACATCGCACTAAGTATGAGAAGTCAACAGAAAGGATTTGATTATATTTCAGATTATCTGTTGTTTAGATTAAACGAGAAATAGCAAGCCAGTTATGAAGTTGTGATAAGATGTTAAGATTATAAGTGATATGATTTTATTGAGACTTTTATGAGAAGCATTATGAAGTTAGAAATTTAAAGATTTGGTTCTTAGTTTTTGGTATTTAAGTAATGGATATTATGTTGAGTAAATGAATTATGCCTCTATGTTGAAGAGAAATTTATTATGAAGTTGGCCTTGTGAATAAATTTTGGGAATATGATTTATGGAATATATTTATAAGTATGAGTAAACTTTTAAGCCAATTAAGGTATTGAAGGAAGTGATATTGTGATATTGAAAAATATGATTTGAAATTGTTATGTTGAGGAATTATGAATTGAATTATGGGATATTTTTGATGATATTGAAGTGTTGGAATTGTTTTCAATATTTTTAGATCGTTGTGATCAATTGTGGAGTTAGTTATTATTGTGAGTTATGAAATATGCTTATGGTTTGGATAAGTCCAAATTACAAGGGAGACTCTGTCCAGAATTTTATCATTTGGAATTAAGAGCATGATATGATAAGCATCCACTAAAGGAATTAAGGTTAGACATGCAAGTTCATTTACATCACAAACGAGATTTAGTAGATGATAGCAAAAATTTTATTATTTTCTCATAAGGAGAACACACAAGAGTCACACTGGAAAGGAAATACATGAAACACACAAAAGCAAACGAGAGAAACATGGGATAATCCTCAAAATGAGAGATGTGTTTCCGGAGTAGCCGTATCCTACCACCTCTGATCTTTTGAGGAAATAAAGAAACCTTCAAAGAGGTGTGTTTCGAGAGTAAGAATACTCCGTAATCTACCACCTGGAACCTTTGAGGTACACACAAGATTTAAACATTAAGGAAATCCTAGTAAATGGAGGGGTGTCTCGAGAGTGAACCCCCACCTATTCTAAGATTCACAGAGTTAAGTTTACATTAACCGGACTCCATTTTCGCTTGATTCCCCTTCCTTGCGACCAATCTATTTTAACTCCTGCTGGATCTTGTATTGAGATATATGACTGCAGCTTATCCAGTAGTTCATCAATAGTAGGAGCAGAAATAAGAAACCTTCTGGAAAATGGAGAGATGAATCCCTGTTCCACAGCATAATCAAGAAAGGTTAACAAACCATCAAAGAAATTGTTAACATTCAGAAGCCCAATAGGCTTAGTATGGAGATCTAGTTGAGCCCACGAGGTAATGTTAAAGATTTCTTCTAAGGTACCAAAACCTCCGGGCAGGGCTATAAAGGCATCAGAACCATATAGCATACAAGTTATGCGTTCATGGATGGATAAGGTTTGAACTTCATGCCCTCGTGTTTTGCCTGCAACATCTACCAAAGGGACAGGTATGACACCGATTACTTTTGATTTCTCTGCAAGAGCAGATTGGGAAACACAACCCATTAGACCACTGCTACCACCCCATATACAAGAGTGATACCTTTTTCCCCCAGTTTCTTTCCAAGATCTACAGCCGCTTCTAGATAACCGAAGCCTTTCCCCACTTTTGATCCACAAAATACACAAATATTTTTGATCTGTCGAAGTTTTGGTGCTTCCATCTTTGATAGTAAAGAAGGGAAAACTTACGAAGAAGATGTGATTTTGGGATGCCTGAACTATGAAATATGTTTGGCTATTTAAAGCCGGAAAAATTTACTGTTTTTGATTGATTCTGAAAAAGTAAAGATTTACTTTTGACAAAATCGGACAACTTTTGACTATTTTACCAAAGATATCACCTTTCGGTGATTTATTTCCAGCTTTATCAAACCTCGAGAAAAGGAAAATATATTTATTTCCAGCTTTATCAAAAACTCGAGAAAGGAAAATATTTTTTATTTCCAAAACGCGTGAAAGAAAACAGCAAAATATTTTAAAAAGATTTACCTTATATCATTGCTGAACTGCCAGAAGCCTCATTTTGTAAAACAGACTGGCAAACAGGATCTTTTGCTATTATATTTTGGAGACTATAACGATTTTTGTCCTCGTTAAACTGAGCGTATAAGGAGAGAAGTTCACGTTGCACATAACCACTTGGGTGCGTCTCAAGAGTCAGTCGAATATCATCCAAAGACTCCTTACTCAGTCCACCCTTTATGAATTCGATTTTATCATCCCGATTAGTAGAAGAATATCCTACTGATTTGCAACGAGTATTACAGTTCCAACGAGCACATTTGTAGCAACCACCCAGTCTTTTTGCTCTTCGTTTCTTTGCAAACGTGCTTTTGCCTAAACCAGGCATATGTTTTGGAAAGGTCATAGGTAATTCACCAGATAGTCGAACCTTTGCTTCTATCAACCAGCGAACATCTTCTGGAACACCATGAGCCATCAGCAACCTCAATCTTTCGAGCCTTATTCTATAGATCTTTCTCAGATCATTCATAGGAAGACTGGAATAATACTTGCGAATGTTAGAAAGAATGATATCCATTGTTTGATGATTCAACCTCTTCCCAGCATGAACTATTTAAAAGCATTAAGGATCTGAGTGAATCCGCGTGATGTTGTGTCCAGCAAGAAAGAGCAGGATTATTTTAATGGAAAAGAGGGAACAAGAGTTTATGCGCCGTTTACTTTATCGATAAAGGAGATTTGATTGGAGATTTGGAATATTTTCTTGGATTATGGGTACTGATATTTTGTTTTAATAATAATAATCATGGTATAGTGTGATAATACGTGGAAAGTAAAATGAGTACCGTATTGAATCAGAATTCATACGTTTATACAAGTGAAAGAAATACTTTGCAGGAAATGTGATGACATTTAAGTAAATAATTTTAGTTATTTGGAAGATATTTGTTTACTGAATTTTGGGTTACAAATATTGGAAAGATAAGTTAATGATATTATGTTGATGTTATTGGGTATATTACGTAGAGAGAATATTCAGGTAATTCTTTGATTATTTTGGGAATATTCGATGATAAGAAGAAAGGAAAAATTATTATGATATAATATGTCAGTAAAGATTTGTGGTGATAAGAATTCTTATGCAGTAAAATCACAGTAAGTTTTCATCATAACATAGGATAGGATTGAAATCCTCATAAACATAAGAATTTTACCGAACTTCGGTGGCAAGAATTCTTATGTAGTAAGTATACCAAGCATAATTTTTGAAATTCATAGGGATCAATTGCATCATAACATAAGATAGGATCGAAATCCTCATAAACATATGCGACAGGAATTTTACCGAACTTAGGTGGCAAATCCTCATAAACATATGGAAACATAGGAATTTTACCGAACTTCGTGGAAAATCCTCATAAACATAGGAGACACAAGAATGTTACCGAACTTCGTGGCAAGAATTCTTATGTGTAGCGCTACTAAAACTCCGGTCCCCTTAACATATCATAACTTATCATATGGGACCCATAACAATCTTGATAGATTGATTTCATAGCAATGATCCAAAAAAAAACATTTTCGTGAAGCATAGGGTATACTTACTTTTCCTAAAAACATAAAGTATATTTTCTTTTCATAAAAACATACTTACTCTTCATAAAAACATAAGGTATATTTACCTTTCATAAAAACATACGTGCTTTTCTTAAAAATTGACTTTCACAAGTCACATGACATTCATATGAAATCATAATTTAAATCAATTAATAAGTGCGAGTCTACCTCAAATCCGACGAGTGCAAAGTTGAGCGGGAATGACTTCAATTTCTTTAAATTCTCCGTACGCTTCGTCTTAGCCAATAAGTCACTTTAGTATATCGAATATATAGTTCAAAATGATAAATTATAATTTGAGGACTAAAATTGATGTTTTGAAAGTTGAGGGACTAAAATGAATACTTTTGAAAGTTCAGGGACTAAAATAGATACTTTGAAAGTTGAGGGATTAAAATGAATACTTTTGATAGTTGAGGGACTAAAATGAATATTTTCAAAAGTTGGGTCGAAGCTCAAATAAATATTACTATAGGGCTGAAATAATAGATTTTGAAAATGAAAGGGCTGATTAAAACTCATTTAAAACGTAAGGGCTGAAATCGATAAGTTTAAAACTAAAAGGACTGAATTGAAACAAATTAAAAGTTAAGGACCAAAAAGCAAATTTCCGAAAATAAAATATATATCCTCAGATTTCTCTCTCTCTCACCATTTTCACTTTCTTACACAGAGAGAGATACGAGCGACAGAGAAGGCGATCGAACCATTCCGATCTGTACCACCGGCGATTCAGCCGGCGATGGTGCCGCCGACACCTGGCGACGGGGAAAGTGGGGTGTGTGCGCGCGAAAGGGAGGGATTTTGGGCTGAAATCCGAGGTCAAACGAGGTTCAAATCGTGATAAAATTCCGGTATTAAATCTGGCAGTGAAGGGTTAAAGCTCGAGGTAAGTGTCGGGTTAGTATATTCTTGGTTTAAGGTTTGATTTGGGTTAAGATCTGATGAGTTGAAAATTGGGCAGTGGTGGGTTTCGGTGATTGGAGATTCAGTCGATTGGGTTTCTGGTTTTTCGACAATGAAGGTGGCGTTGGTGGTGTTGGGGCGGTTTGAGTATTAGCCGGAAAATGTGGAGGCTGGTGGTTGAACTGATGATAGCCCGAACTTGATCCTGCAGTGATGATGAAAATGGGCTTCGCAGTGGTGGTGATGACAGATGATGATGATGATGATTGGTGATGGAAAGATGATGATGATGATTTCATGGAGGTCGTGATTTGTATATTGGTGGTGAGATTCTGCAGTGTTGAAACAGTGGCGGAGTAAATAAGAATTTTGGTTTTGAGCAGAGGCAGTTTGGTGGTTGTGCAGGTTGTGATCCAGATGAATTTGGTGATGGTGGCTCGGCAGAATGGTAGTGTTGTGATAGGGCAGTAGAGGTGATGTTTGTGGAATGGCTGTGGCTTTGAAATGGTTGCAGAGAATTTGTTTTGGATTGATGAAGATGGTGCAGGTTTGATATAATGGAGGTGTAAAGGAGTTTGTGGGGGGGGGGGGGTATGAATGATATTGAAAAAGGTTGTAGTGGTGTCAAATGGGTGTGTGAATCATTATGCCTCAAAGACATAATGATGTTGAATGGGTGGATGAGAAAAGAAAGGAAATAAAAAAAATTGGAGGTGGAGGTGGAGATCGGAAGTTGATGCTGAGGATGATAATGATGTTGGAGAATATTAGGTTAAATAGGATTAATTAACTAAAATTTGACTAACTTTGATCAAGAAATGTATTTAAAACAGATATATTTTGGACTGAAAAAAATAAATTTATGAATAAATAAATTTTGAGATATAAATTGAATTTCGTATTTTGGAATTAAAATAACTTAATAAGGAACATTGAATATTTTTACTGAATTTGGAATTTAAAATGATTTTGAAAATAATACTTTGAATAAATAATTAAAATAACATAATTTTAGAAATTCGGATTTTAATTTAAAATCGAACAAATTCGATATTTCTTGACTTGGCTAGACGAATCCGTCGCGGCATTAATTTCAAAACAATAGCGACTCAATTTTCTAAATATTAAAATAATTATTTATTGCATAAAAATTCTGGGTCGCTATAATCTTACCCCCTTAAAATAATTTCGTCCTCGAAATTAAACTTACTTAATCTTATGATTTCTGAATACTTAATCAGAATCTCTTCTTTCTCTTATGTAGCATCATCGCTACCATATTTAACCCAACCATATTTAACCCACTGGACTTTGACTAAATGCATCACTTTGTTTCTTAAGAACATGGACTTTTCTATAGACATATGTGTCTACTCATAAATTCTTCTGAATCAAAATGAAAATTCCCAATCGTATGTGATATTTCATCATATCTTGTATTACTCATGTAACCTGTCACTTATCATCGTATCATGTGACCTCAAATATTTGTATATATCTCTAAAATTTCAACAAATCTTTACTGACATATCATATCATAATAATTTTTCCTTTCTTCTTATCATCGAATATTCCCAAAATAATCAAAGAATTACCTGAATATTCTCTCTACGTAATATACCCAATAACATATCAACATAATATCATTAACTTATCTTTCCAATATTTGTAACCCAAAATTCAGTAAACAAATATCTTCCAAATAACTAAAATTCTTTACTTAAATGTCATCACATTTCCTGCAAAGTATTTCTTTCACTTGTATATACGTATTAACTCTAATTCGATACGGTCATCAATTCACTTTCCACGTATCATCACACTATACCATGATTATCATTATTATAACAAAATATCAGTACCCATAATCCAAGAAAATATTCCAAATCTCAAATCCCATCATCAAATCTTTCTTTTATCAAGAAAGTGAACGGCGCATTAATTCTTGTCTCCTCTTTTCCATTATTTTATTCCATGCTTTCTTACTGTAACACAAATCACGCGGATTCATTCATATCCTTGCGCTTTTAAATAGTTCATGCTGGGAAGAGGTTGAATCATCAAACAATGGATATCATCCTTTCTAACATTCGCAAGTATTATTCCAGTCTTCCTATGAATGATCTGAGAAAGATCTATAGAATAAGGCTCGAAAGATTGAGGTTGCTAATGGCTCATGATATTCCAGAAGATGTTCGCTGGTTGATAGAAGCAAAGGTTCGACTATCTGGTGAATTACCATCAACATTTCCAAAGCACATGCCTGGTTTAGGCAAAAGCACGTTTGCAAAGAAACGAAGAGCAAAAAGACTGGGTGGTTGCTACAAATGTGCTCGTTGGAACTGTAATACACGTTGCAAATCAGTAGGATATTCTTCTACTAATCGAGATGATAAAATCGAATTCATAAAGGGTGGACTGAGTAAGGAGTCTTTGGATGATATTCGACTGACTCTTGAGACGCACCCAAGTGGTTATGTACAACGTGAACTTCTCTCCTTATACGCTCAGTTTAACGAGGACAAAAATCGTTATAGTCTCCAAAATATAATATCGAAAGATCCTGTTTGCCAGTCTGTTTTACAAAATGAGGCTTCTGGCAGTTCAGCAATGATATAAGGTAAATCTTTTAAAATATTTTGCTGCTTTCTTTAACTCGTTTTGGAAATAAAAAATATTTTTCCTTTCTCGAGGTTTGATAAAGCTGGAAATAAAATATTTAATCGCCGAAAGGTGACAGCCTCGATACGATAAAATTTTCAAAAGTGGGCTGATTTTTCCGGCTTTAAATAGCCAAACATATTTCATAGTTCAGGCATCCCAAAATCACATATTCTTCGTAAGTTTTCCCTTCTTTACTATCAAAGATGGAAGCACCAAAACTTCGACAGATCAAAACTATTTGTGTATTTTGTGGATCAAAAGTAGGGAAAGACTTCGGTTATCTAGAAGCGGCTGTAGATCTTGGAAAGAAACTGGGGGAAAAAGGTATCACTCTTGTATATGGGGGTGGTAGCAGTGGTCTAATGGGTTGTGTTTCCCAATCTGCTCTTGCAGAGAAATCAAAAGTAATCGGTGTCATACCTGTCCCTTTGGTAGATGTTGCAGGCAAAACACGAGGGCATGAAGTTCAAACCTTATCCATTCATGAACGCATAACTTGTATGCTATATGGTTCTGATGCCTTTATAGCCCTGCCCGGAGGTTTTGGTACCTTAGAAGAAATCTTTAACATTACCTCGTGGGCTCAACTAGATCTCCATACTAATCCTATTGGACTTCTGAATGTTAACAATTTCTTTGATGGTTTGTTAACTTTTCTTGATTATGCTGTGGAACAGGGATTCATCTCTCCATTTTCCAGAAGGCTTCTTATTTTTGCTCCTACTATTGACGAACTACTGGATAAGCTGCAGTCATATATCTCAATACAAGATCCAGCAGGGGTTAAGATAGATTGGTCGCAAGGAAGGGGAATCAAGCAAAAATGGAGTCCGGTTAATGTAAACTTAACTCTGTGAATCTTAGAATAGGTGGGGGTAGAGTACGGAGTATTCTCACTCTCGAGACACCCCTCCATTTACTAGGATTTCCTTAATGTTTAAATCTTGTGTGTACTTCAAAGATCCAAGGTGGTAGATTATGGAGTATTCTTACTCTCGAAACACACCTCTTTGAAGGTTTTCTCTTTATATCCTCAAAAGATCAGAGGTGGTAGGATACGGCTACTCCGGAAACACATCTCTCATTCTGAGGATCTTTCCATGTTTTTCTCTTATGCTTACATGTGTTTCATGTATTTCCTTTCCAGTGTGACTCTTGTGTGTTCTCCTTATGAGAAAAAACAAAATCTCTGCTATCATCTACTAAATCTCGTTTGTGATGTAAATGAACTTGCATGTATAACCTTATTTCTTTAGTAGATGCTTATCATATCATGCTCTTAATTCCAATTGATAAAATTCTGAACAGAGTGTCCCTTGTAATTTGGACTTATCCCAAAACATAAGCATACTTCATAACTCACAATAACAAATAACTCCACATTTGATCACAACGATCTAAAATATTGAAAACGATTCCAACACTTCAATATCATCAAAAATATCTCATAATTCCATTCATAATTCCTCAACATAACAAGTTCAAATCATATTTTTTTCAATATCACAATATCATTTCCTTCCATACCTTAATTGGCTCAAAAGATTACTCATACTTATAAATATATGCCATGTCTAAAATCAATTATGCAAAGTCCATCTAGGGTTCATCATTTCTAACTCGAGGACAAAAATTATTTAAAAATCATTCTTAAATCATATTATTCTCATTATGCTCAACACTCGTTTTCTTTCTTAAAAATTTTCTCATAATCATACATTAAAGCATATAAGTTATGACAAAGCATAACAACATCATTATTTTCGAAGAAATACATTCTTATTTCTCATAAATCATAAGTATCCAAAATACTCTTCATTCTTTCTCATAAATCAATAAAATGAGTATTCGAAATACTGAAATAACTTTAAACATCATAAACTTCTTTACCTCGGAGTTGGTGGAACGAATGATGGCAGTGGCAATCTTCATCAATAAAAATCTTATAATGGAAAATATTTCTTAAAATTATTTTTGAAAATTTTACCAGTCTACAGAAACGCAGACTAGCTCTGATACCAACTTGTAGCGCCCCGAGTTCCGTATACCCGATTCACTACGTCATTTTCTGTCTAAATTTTTCGAATAATATTTTTGCGGAAGAAATAATTGAAATTCATTTTTGGCAACATTAAATAAACTGTAATGGCCGCTAAAATTGAAAACATTTATGAAACCATTTGAAATAGTAAATCGAACCATTAATATTGTAAAGAAATTGCCAATATCATAATTTCTCAAATAAATGAACTTCTCTAAATTATTCGATTGTTTGGAAAATACGGAAATCATTAACGTCAAACTTTCAACCATCACCACCCCTGCAGCACCACCAATTATCATCCATTTTCATCATCACCGGAATTTAACCCAACCAGAGTCATCACCCATCGTCGAACATCAGACCACCACCAACGCAGCCTGCACCCCAGATCAGTTGCAGAAACCAAATCATCATCACTTTCCACAATCAACTTCAGTTCGAATCCAAATCCTCACCCAAAACTCAAAATCAAAACCCAAACCAAGAAATAGAAGAAACCCAGAACCTTACCTAATCTCGAACCCTCTATAGTCTGATTTCAACAGATTGTATCGTCGGATTCTCGCAGCCAAATCGCGATCTTCTTGCACCAAATCGCGCATCTAAACCCCTCAAGCTTGAACCCACCTTGACCGCTACTCCAGCCTCCTTGCGACCATCGAACCACCGGCAGTCTTGACTGATTTTGGTCGATCGCACCTCCGTCGCCTGAGTCTTTTGAGAGAGAGAGAGCGTATGATGATCTGAAATATATATTTTGATTTTAATATGTTAACTTCCAGAAATTTCAAATCAAGTCCCTGACATTTTAATTTGTTTCCATTCAGTCCTTTTAGTTTTAAAGTTATCCATTTCAGCCCCAAAGTTTTAAATGAGTTTTAATCAGCCCCTATTGTTTTAAAATATATTATTTCAACCCTATTGTTTTGAGTTTCCGGCTCAACTTTCAAAACATCAATTTTAGTCTTCAAATTATAATTTATCATTTTGAACTATATATTCGATAGACTAAAGTGGCTTATTGGCTAAGACGAAGCGTACGGAGAATTTAAAGAAATTGAAGTCATTCCCGCTCAACTTTGCACTCGTCGGATTTGAGGTAGACTCGCACTTATTAAGTGATTTAAATTATGATTTCATATGAATGTCATGTGACTTGTGAAAGTTAATTTTTAAGAAAAGCACGTATGTTTTTATGAAATGTAAATATACCTTATGTTTTTATGAAGAGTAAGTATGTTTTTATGAAAAGAACATATACTTTATGTTTTTACGAAAAGTAAGTATACCCTATGCTTCACGAAAATGTTTTTTTGGATCATTGCTATGAAATCAATCTACCAAGATTGTTATGGGTCCCATATGATAAGTTATGATATGTTAAGGGGACCGGAGTTTTAGTAGCGCTACACATAAGAATTCTTGCCACGAAGTTCGGTAACATTCTTGTGTCTCCTATGTTTATGAGGATTTGCCACGAAGTTCGGTAAAATTCCTATGTTTTCATATGTTTATGAGGATTTGCTACCTAAGTTCGGTAAAATTCCTGTCGCATATGTTTATGAGGATTTCGATCCTATCTTATGTTATGATACAATTGATCCCTATGAATTTCAGAAAATTATGCTTGGTATACTTACTACATAAGAATTCTTGCCACCTAAGTTCGGTAAAATTCTTATGTTTATGAGGATTTCGATCTTATCCTATGTTATGATGAAAACTTACTGTTATTATGATTTTACTGCATAAGAATTCTTATCACCTAAGTTCGGTAAAATTCTTGTGTCTCCCTATGTTTATGAGGATTTCAATCCTATCTTATGTTATGCTTTCAAAAGAAATTATGCCAACTTGTAGCGCCCCGAGTTCCGTATACCCGATTCACTACGTCATTTTCTGTCTAAATTTTTCGAATAATATTTTTGCGGAAGAAATAATTGAAATTCATTTTTTTTGCAACATTAAATAAACTGTAATGGCCGATAAAATTGAAAACATTTATGAAACCATTTGAAATAGTAAATCGAACCATTAATTTTGTAAAGAAATTGACAATGTCATAATTTCTCAAATAAATGAACTTCTCTAAATTATTCGATGTTTGGAAAATACGGAAATCATTAACGTCAAACTTTCAACCGTTTAACGATTATTGCCACCATCATTCATCGCTCGCCACCGTCTCCGAAATCTGCAAAACTGTTAAAAAGTAGGGTGAGTATTTCATGGGGGAAATACTCAGTAGACTCATCGCAAATTAATTTAATTTATAAGATGATTAAACACATAAATCCCGGCTCTTTATAAAACGGGCATTGATAGAGCTTCTTTATAAAACGGCTCTTGATAAAACTCATATTGTGCATTACAGCACGGGACATATTTTGCAAATCATAGGCTCTTTGAAAATAGCTCTTTGAAAACAGCTCTTTGAAAACCATATACTTATAAAACATTTTAATTATGCCAAGCATAATTTCTTTTGAAAGCATAACATAAGATAGGATTGAAATCCTCATAAACATAAGGAGACACAAGAACTTTACCGAACTTAGGTGGCAAGAATTCTTATGCAGTAAAATCATAATAACAGTAAAATCACAGTAAGTTTTCATCATAACATAGGATAGGATTGAAATCCTCATAAACATAAGAATTTTACCGAACTTCGGTGGCAAGAATTCTTATGTAGTAAGTATACCAAGCATAATTTTTGAAATTCATAGGGATCAATTGCATCATAACATAAGATAGGATCGAAATCCTCATAAACATATGCGACAGGAATTTTACCGAACTTAGGTGGCAAATCCTCATAAACATATGGAAACATAGGAATTTTACCGAACTTCGTGGCAAATCCTCATAAACATAGGAGACACAAGAATGTTACCGAACTTCGTGGCAAGAATTCTTATGTGTAGCGCTACTAAAACTCCGGTCCCCTTAACATATCATAACTTATCATATGGGACCCATAACAATCTTGGTAGATTGATTTCATAGCAATGATCCAAAAAAAAAAAACATTTTCGTGAAGCATAGGGTATACTTACTTTTCGTAAAAACATAAAGTATATTTTCTTTTCATAAAAACATACTTACTCTTCATAAAAACATAAGGTATATTTACATTTCATAAAAACATACGTGCTTTTCTTAAAAATTGACTTTCACAAGTCACATGACATTCATATGAAATCATAATTTAAATCAATTAATAAGTGCGAGTCTACCTCAAATCCGACGAGTACAAAGTTGAGCGAGAATGACTTCTATTCTTTAAATTCTCCGTACGCTTCGTCTTAGCCAATAAGTCACTTTAGTATATCGAATATATAGTTCAAAATGATAAATTATAATTTGAGGACTAAAATTGATGTTTTGAAAGTTGAGGGACTAAAATGAATACTTTTGAAACTTGAGCTTAAAATCAAATAAAGTAAATCAGCAGGGACTGAATTGATCAGATTTTTAAAATGAAAGGGCTGATTACAATCATTTAAAACTTTGGGACTGAAATGGATAACTTTAAAAGTTTGGGACTGATTTGAAAACTTTTAAAGCTTCAGGGACCAAAGTGCAAATTCTCGAAATCAAAATATAAATATTAAAATATCATTTCTCTTCCTTCTATTTCGGATCAGAGATTTAAACAGAGAGAGAGACAGGCGAAAGAGGCGAGAGACGGAGTTGCGACAGAGAGATGGAAATCCGGTTTCTAACCGGCGATTCGCCGGCGCTACGTGAGGCGAAGGACGGGCAAAGTGTGGGAGTTCTGATTTGGGGTTCATATGCGAGGTTGGGTGCAAAACCGTGGTCAAAAACGAAACTGGGTTCGCGATGATACTCCGGTGACAAATCCGGTTATTGGCGGCGGTCGAAGGTAAGTATTTGGGCTATTTGATTTGGATGATTGTGGGTTGATTTGTTTCAAAACCGAAGTCTGGGATTGGATTGAGAAATTGCAATTTAAATGTTGAACTGAAAACTTTGTTTTGGTGGCTTGACAATGGTGGACTTGATGATGGAGAGGGTCATGGTTGCAGTTTGATTCGGTGATGATGGTGCAGATTGGTGTTGGTTCGTGGGTTGATGCAGTTGCAGTGAAAGTTGGTTTCTGATTTAGGTGATGGTGATAGAGCTCGTTTGTGTTTGATTCTGATTATGATGCTGCTGATTGTCTGATTTGGAGATCAAAACAGGGAGAAACGAAATGGTTGGTGGTGATGATAATGATCAGAATGTGATGCTGGTGGAGTTTGTAGTTTATGATTTAAATTGGTTCATGATTGAGTCAACTGGCAGTGATGGAACATTGGTGATTGATCAATGGTGATTGGGGATGAAGGTGGAGGTTCTGCAGTGTAAGAAAACGTGCAGGAGTGATAATGGTGGTGATGATTAATGGGGATGAAGGTGGTTTGCAGTGCTGTGGTTTTACTCAATTGTAGAGAACTTGGTTTGGTTTGGCAGTGTATATTGGTGGTTATGGGAGGGAAGATGGAGCTGTAAAGGTCACAGGCTGGAAATGGAATTGGAAATGTGATTGCAGGATATCAAAATTAATGCTAATGGCTGATATGGTTGGTTTGTGGTTGCTGCTGGATGTGTGTTGGAATTATTGGTTGCAGGCTATCATTCAAGTTGTGTGATGAAGTTTCTGCAGGTGATGATATAGTGATGGATTTCGCAGGTGGTGATGGAGAAGGTGGCAGTGCTGGGTTTGGTTTTGCTGTGGTAATGATGATTGATTACAGATTGATGTATATGATGAAGGTTGCGGCTGTGGGTTGTCTTGCAGAGAAAGGTGATGAAAATGATGAAGGAGGTGGTAGAGGTTTGATTGGTGATTTGCGATTGTGGGATGATGATGATGATTCCAATTTATATAGAGGGAATTGTGGGGGAAAAAGCAAATAGATTAGTGGAAGCACAATTGAGTGGAGAGAATTAAGTGGAAATCATGATTGTTTGTTATGGAAATAATGATGGAATAAAAATCATAGAAAATGATCAATTGGGAGACATAATAATTTGGGGAGGGGAATCATTGGTTTTAATGGAAATCATGAAGTGGTGGGTTTGGTGTAAAGAAAAGAAAAATGATGAATAAAACGTGGGGGTGTTGAAATGAGGTGGAAAGAAGAAAACATGTGAGAGAAATTTATGTAGATAAATTTTGGACTAATTTTGATTAAGAATTGTATTAAAACAAATATATTTTGGACTGAAAATAATTTGAGAATAAATAAATTTTGAGATAAAATTGAATTACGTATTTGGACTTGAAATAATTTGAATAAGGAAAATTGAGATATTTTAATAAATTTTGGAATTCAAAATGATTTTGAAAATAATACTTTGAATAGTAAGTATAAATAACATAATTTTAGAAATTCGGATTTTAATTTAAAATCGAACAAATTCGATATTTCTTGACTTGGCTAGACGAATCCGTCGCGGCGTTAATTTCAAAACAATGAGTGAAATAGTAGCGACACAATTTTCTAAATATTAAAATAATTATAAAATTGTGTAAAAATTCTGGGTCGCTATAATCTTACCCCCTTAAAATAATTTCATCCTCGAAATTAAACTTATTTGATCTTATGATTTCTGAATACTTAATCAGAATCTCTTTCTTTCTCTTATGTAGCATCATCGCTACCATATTTAACCCAACCATATTTAACCCACTGGACTTTGACTAAATGCATCAATTTGTTTTCTTAAGAACATGGACTTTTCTATAGACATATGTGTCAACTCAAAAATTCTTCTGAATCGTAAGTGACTGAAAGTTCACTATTCTTTGAATTCCATTATTATGAACCAAAAACAACATAACTTATTCATAGATGATCAACTTATTTCATAATCTCAATACATCATCACCTTCAATTATCATCATCATATCATTCCTTACAATTTTCTATTGTACCTTTATATTCATCTAACCTTACGTTCATCATCATTATCTCACATAATCCCAAACAACATCATGTCTCTTTACTAATTTCTGTAATTCCATAAAAAAAAAATCTCTTCAAGTTTTCATAAATCTTTACTGATATATCAAACCATAATAATTTGTCATCTCTAAACTTCTTATCATCGAATATTCCCAAAATAATCAAAACAATTCCCAATCGTATGTAAAAATTTCATCATATCTTGTAGTATTCATGTAACATGTCACTTATCATCGTATCATGTGACCTCAGATATTCGTATATATCTCTAAAATTTCGACAAATCTTTACTGACATATCATATCATAATAATTTTTCCTTTCTTCTTATCATCGAATATTCCCAAAATAATCAAAGAATTACCTGAATATTCTTTCTACGTAATATACCCAAACATATCAACATAATATCATCAACTTATCTTTCCAATATTTGTAACCCAAAATTCAGTAAACAATTATCTTCCAAATAACTAAGATTCTTTACTTAAATGTCACCACATTTCCTGCAAAGTATTTCTTTCACTTATACATACTTATGAATTCTGATTCAATACAGTCCTTATTTCACTTTCACTTATTCCCGTATCATCTCACTATACCTTGATTATTATATCAAAATATCAGTACCAAAATCCAAGAAAATATTCCATATCTCAAATCCCATCATCAAATCTTTCTTTTATCAAGAAAGTAAACGGCGCATAAACTCTTGTTCCCACTTTTCATTTTTCTATACTTTAAATCATACATCAAGTACTCGGTATCAAATACTCATTCTAGCTGAGAGCTAAGATACTAACTTAAAACAGCATCACAAGGATCAGATATGTTATTCTCAAACTTAAGAAACTTCACTAATTTCCCAAATCTGAAATTCAAAATTAAAATTTTCTATTCTCCCAAACTTCAATTCATATCACACTTTATGAACAATACTCTGATTAATCTTATCACCATTAAATAAGACTTCTGTAAATCATATAGGATTCCTCATCATATTTGCTTAACCCAAAGATACAATCCCATAATTTAAAATCACACAACTGATCATCTCAGATTTTCCATTATTGTAGCCAAAATATTTACTCACTTCAAAAGTACAACCAATAATAATTAATCGAAACTGTATCACTAAATCTTTAAATAAACCCATATATTATGACTAAAAATGAAAATTCTCAATCGTAGATAATATTTCACCATAATGCAATAAACCATCAAAATAAGATCATCGAACTCAATATTCACACGATTCTTCCCTGGATAACCATCACATTCCTTAACCGTCTAGTCGTCATATCTATCACGTACCTTATACGTCAATCTGATCACTAATATTATATATCAATTCCTCAGACTAAAAAAAATCTTGGATTCTACAGTGATCCCTCTTCTGAACACCATTCCAAAATAAGTCATCACTGTAAAATCTTATCCCTATTTTCCTCAAAATTCATATCCTTATAATACTCTCCAATACAAGTGATCATTCCTTACAAGTGATAAATCCATTCCCAAGAATAATTAAGATTCTTCCCAATAATGCCATTATACTTGTCTTCACTCGTCTTTCAAAATATAACTTATCATTTACTCAATCTTGCTTATTAACTTGCAATTCTAAACTCAATTCTCTTAGTGATTGCATACCATATTATGCTCTTATTTCCAAACGATAAAATTCTGGACAGAGTCTCCCTTGTAATTTGGACTTATCCCAAACCATAAGCATACTTCATAACTCACAATAATAAATAACTCCACATTTGATCACAACGATATAAAAATATTGAAAATGATTCCAACACTTCAATATCATCAAAAATATCCCATAATTCAATTCATAATTCCTCAACATAACAATTTCAAATTATATTTTTTTCAATATCACAATATCACTTCCTTCGATACCTTAATGGCTCAAAATATAACTCATACTTATAAATATATGCCATAAATCATATTCCCAAAATATTCACAAGGCCAAACTTCATAATAAATTTCTCTTCAAAATAGAGGAAATAATTCACTTACTCAACATAATATCCATTACTTAATTTTCAATAAAATCATATTGTTCCCATTATGCTCAACACTCGTTTTCTTTCTTAAAAAATTTCTCATAATCATACATTAAAGCATATAAGTTATGACAAAGCATAACAACATCATTATTTTCGAAGAAATACATTCTTATTTCTCATAAATCATAAGTATCCGAAATACTCTTCATTCTTTCTCATAAATCAATAAAATGAGTATTCGAAATACTGAAATAACCTTAAACATTATAAACTTCTTTACCTCGGAGTTGGTGGAGCGAAATGATGGCAGTGGCAATCTTCATCAATAAAAATCTTATAATGAAAAATATTTCTTGAAAATTCTTTTTGAAAATTTTACCAGTCTACAGAAACGCAGACTAGCTCTGATACCAACTTGTAGCGCCCCGAGTTCCGTATACCCGATTCACTACGTCATTTTCTGTCTAAATTTCTTCCGCAAAAATATTATTCGAAAAAAATTTAGACAGAAAATGACGTAGTGAATCGGGTATACGGAACTCGGGGCGCTACAATTGCTCATCACTCGCCATCGTCTCCAAAATCTGCAATAGTTGTTAAAATAACGGGTTGAGCATTTCAAAAATGAAATACTCAGTAGACTCATCGCCAATAATTAATCTACAAGATAATTGAACAAGAAATTATGCAAATAATGTAGTGACATTCTTTTCTTATTCATAGGCCTCACATAGTGAACGCAAATGAACACATTCTTTTCTTTTCTTGGCTAGCAGATAAGTTATGCCCAGCATAACATAAATTCTTTATCTCAAAAGAGATATTCTTTTCTCATGCAATTAAGCATAAAATCACACAAATCCACATAACACATGCAATTATAATATAAATC
Organism: Ligustrum vulgare; assembly: GCA_963555705.1. Lineage (NCBI taxonomy): Eukaryota > Viridiplantae > Streptophyta > Magnoliopsida > Lamiales > Oleaceae > Ligustrum > Ligustrum vulgare. The sequence continues at coordinate 31,772,715 of OY743186.1, read as the reverse complement.
AATTAATGGGGGCGAGTCTACCTTAAACTTAACGAGTGTGGTTGAGCGGGAATGACTTCAATCTTTCAAATCTCCGTACGCCTCGTCTAGCCAATAAGTAAATTAGTCTTTAGAAATTTATAGTTTAAAAATGATGAATTACAATTTGAGGACTGAAATTGATGATTTGAAAGTTGAGGGACTAAAATAAATACTTTGAAAGTTGAGGGACTAAAATGAATACTTTGAAAGTTGAGGGACTAAAATGAATACTTTTGAAAGTTGAGGGACTACTCAAAACGGAAATTAAACTGTAGGGATTTAAATAATTGATTTTTAAAATGAAATGACTGATTAAAACTATTTTATAAACTAAAGGAACTGAAATGAAAAGGTTTAAAGCTGAAAGGACTGAAATAATAAGTTTTAAAAGATAGGGACTGATTTAAATAACTTTAAAAGCTTGGGGACTTAGGTGTAATTTTCGAAAATCAAAACATATTATCAGATCTTATCTCTCTCTATCACGACCCAGAGGCTGAACAAGGAGTTGCGCCGGAGCTGCCTCTCGTGCAAACTGGTGTCCGACCAGTGATTTCGCCGGCGAAACACCGACGCCGGGTGCGACGAGCGGTGAGGGTGCAAACAGGCTAGGTTCTGGGGCTGATTGGGTGCGAGATCGATGGTTAAACCGAGGCTGGAAATCAAGATTGGAGTTGTGACTTCCGACGATATTAGCGGTGAACAGTGCGTAAGTCGAGGTAAGTCTTGGGCTTGGCTTATGCTGGGTTTTTGGTTTGTTTTACGGGGCTGATTGATGGGGATTTTGAGGAGGCAGTGGAGGTGGTTCCGGTGGTGTTCGATGGAGGTTGGGTGCAGGCGGTGGGCTCGAAATGGGTGGTGATGATGATGATGATGATGATATACTTGGTGAATTGGTTTGTGGTATTGTGAAAATTGATTCTTGGTATTGATTAGTAGATTGGCAGTGATGGTTTCTTGGAGGTGGTGGTTGGACTATGGCGTTGTGGTTGTGGTTTGGGCGTGGTGATGATAATGAGGGGTTCTTGGTGGAGGTTTGCTGGGGATTCATTGATGATGATGGTGGAATCAGAGTGAGTTGGGTGGTAAAACTCGTGGTGGTTGGGTGTTTCGAGGTGGCGGTGGTGACTATGGTAGAGGGGCAGGGGTGCTGGTTTTGGTTGGCTGCAAGCTTGATGGAGGGCCGGTTGGGAGTGCTGGAGGTGGCAGTGTATTGGTTGTGCAGGTGGTGGTCGTAAATCCGGTGTTGCAGTTTGTGGTTGATGGTGGTGGATTGATGTTGGTGATGGAGTTTTGGAAAATTGGTGATGATGATCGATATGTTGTTGTGAAGTAGGCAGTGTTGTGGCTGGACAGTGGTGATTGAGGTGGAGATGAAAATGGTTTGGGGTGGTGACTGCGTGGCTGTAGTTGATGGTGGCCACTGAGAGGGAGAGGTTGATTGGTGAAAAGGGTGTTGAAATGGAGTTATGCAGTAGGCAGTCGAGGTTGTTCAGCTTGGTCAAACTTTGGCTTAATTTGTGAACTCCATTTAATGATGGTGGTATTGATTAGAAATTTATAGGAGAGAAAATGGGGTATGTTATCTTAGCTGCTTTGCTGAATTTGGTAGGTTGAGGGAATCTGCTGATTGAGGAGAATTGTAGGAATGATGATCAGTTGAAATGCAGGATTGAGGGGGCTGCAAGAGGAAGATTAGGATAGATGCAGATTTGAGGATGGATTGCTGGAATTGCAGGATTGTAAATGTCATTTTAGGAAGTATGAGGGAGAGAATCAGGGGTGTGAAATGGAATTAACGTGTGGGGAGGTGGAATTATTGGAAACGTGGGGGAAATGGATTTTTTTACCAATTGGGATTGCGCTAAAAAAAAAACTAAATTTGGGAATTAAAGGAATTTAAATTGGACAAAGATCAAAATGTCGAAATAAATTAATTTGGACTTTAAAATCATTAAAATTTGAATTAAGATTTAAAATGGTGACATTGGAATATTTTAAATAAAAATTCGGAAATTCAATTACGATGGAAATTAATTTAATTTCATTTATAATCTGGAATTTAAAAATGATTTTGAAAATAATACTTTGAATAAATAATTAAAATAATATAATTCTAGAAATTCGGAATTTAATTTAAAATCAAATAAATTCGATATTCCTTGACTTGGCTAGACGTATACGTCGCGGCGTTAACTTAAAAATAAAAATATGGGTGAGATAGCAGCGACGCGATTTTCTAAATATTAAAGTAATTATTAATTGCGTAAAAATTCTTGGTCGCTACAGAATTTATGTCAAAATGTTGTCCAATTATTGAGGAATCCATGCAACACCAAAAGTACAATTGAAAACCAAGTATCAAGAAGATGAATGGGGTGACATCCTTTTACTATTCATGTGATTTATATTCAATTATGTTTTTAGGTTAAGTTTTTCGTTGTTAGAATTATGATTATACTTTAATTTTTTGATTTTATGTTTTGACTTGATATTTAATTTATGCAACTTATGGGTTTGATACAATTAATTGTGTATTTATTTTCATCTATGATTGTGGACGCGTGATTATTGATATTTGTGATAGGCGTGGGCGTGGTTCTATATGATTTTGGTTCTTAGGGAATCGAACCGAATCAAGAACCGATGGTTCTTTTTGTAAGAGAATAACCGAACTGAAACCAAACCATTTGGTTCCTTTAGTTCTGGTTCTGGTTTTAATTCTGGTTCCGATTTTAAAATTTTAAAATTTAAGCGATGAAGCGATGGTAGATTCCGACTAGTAAGAGTCGTAAGACGGTAAGATTATCGACCTTGATCAAGATGCGAATATAACAGTCATTTTTATCCTTAATAGTAAAATATTCACTCCATTTCAAACAGTAATGTATCTCTTCATCTGCGTGTATGTGATCCGTGGAAAAATTCTTCCTTCACATTTTTAGGGAACAACTGTACAAGTCCAGCAAATCCTTCAAAAAAAGATAACAATTGATTGTGAGATGGAAATTGACGATTTCTTATTTGTTGATTCTTGAAAAACTGAATGTTGAAAGCTTGAAGCAAAAAGATAGAACCACTGAAAGAAAAATGATTTTAGATTTATGATATTTTGTTTATTTTTTGTTTTACTTATAGTTATTGTAATGTTGAATAAATCAATAGTTGTTGGATAATTGATAATTACTAATAGATGAGATAACATGCATTAAGATTAACAATGTGAAAATTATAAGACCAAACCAATAAAACTTCAAATATCATATTTTAATTAAAAATTCAATAATTAAATAATAAATTAAAATAATCTAAAATTAAATTAAATATTCAACCATATCCCAATTTCAAAACACATCACACCATACAGACCCTAAGGCCCTATTTGATTACACAAAATTTTCCATGGAAAATGGAATATGTTTTCCAATTCCCACTTTTGATTTGTTTGTTTGAAAAAAATTTCCATGTAAAACTTTTTCCGCGGACCCCACTTTTTCTTCCATTTTCCTTGATTTGGTGGAAAAGATTTTCTTTGGGTTTTGGTGGAAAAATGTTTTCCATGATAGATGAAAAATGATTTTGGATACGTTTAATCAATTTTGTTGTTGTTAATTGACTTATTTTCTTTCCAAAAAATAACATTATCATCATCAAGTACAAATATATTTAAAAAGTAAAAAAAAAAATTTGATTAAAATAGTAAAAAAATTACTTTATTTTCCATGGAAAATAATGTCAATCAAACAACAAAAGTTGGAAAATTCCCTACTTTTTCCACCTAGAAAATTAAACAAATCAAACACATTAAACTTCTAATTCCCAATAATTCAATTCTCTGGAATTCATTTTCTTTCCACCCAAATTCCACCGTCACTATCAAACGGACCCTAATTATTTTATCACTATATATCTATATTTCATCCTTTCTGTTTCAATTAGATCTCAGACCCACCTTCGCCTTCTCCCCACCACCCATGATCGCCGGCCTTTGTAACTGATTCGAATGTAGTCGGAAAAATCGCCAATGGGCGAGGTGATTTCAAGGTAACCGCGACGCCGCTATTTCCTAGAGACAGAGGTGACGTCGCAGCGATTCTTTCCATACTCTCTCAATGAGTTATTCAAACCACGATCTCCGCCTTCTTCCACCCATGGCCACATCCCATGGCGACGGCGATTTTAAAGACAACGTCGCTATTTTCCAAAAGGTAGCGACGGCGGTGCCGTTGCTAGATCGGTGCAGCGACACTTCAGACCATCACCTTCTCCTTCCCCCCCCCCCCCCCCCCCCCCCCACATGGCGATTTGAAGGTAACCGGGAAGCCACTATTTTCCTAGAGGGTTGAATCTTTCTTTTATTGCTGTTTTTTCAAATTTTGCACGATTTCTAATTTCGCACGAATTGATGGAGTGTGACGAAAAGTTGTTAATTTCTGAAATTTTTATTTTATATGATTTATGATATTGAAACCTTGTTTTTGCCCCTGTTCTTGATTCCGCAGCTTCTTGGATTCTTTGAAAATGGATGTGAGATTCACTGAGGTATCCAAAACTGGGACACCAGAAATCATGTTGGAGCATCCAACTTGAGATTGAGGGGCACTGGAAGTGTAAGTGGTGGTGCTACCGGAGACAATGTCTTGGTGAGGGAGGGAGTGCAATTTTGGTATTGGAATTTGAAGATGGGTTGAGTTTTGCTGGTGGTAGTTGGGAGGCGACACTAATAATAGATTATTGAAATTGAGCTCTGAAGGAAATATTTTTCTATCCTTCATATTTCTTTCAAACATTTTTTACTACTGATGACCAAATAAAAGGGGTCTTGAATGTTGGAAGGGTGTTAGATACAATATAAGTGTATATATAGGCTTGGTGAGGGGGGCGAGGGCGACAACTTTTATAATTGGCGGCATGGATACAATTTTTCAAACTATTTTTTAACAACACACATTTTTTCGCTCAAATTTTTAACTACACATCTTACCTGAAAAATCCAAATAAGTCACATTATAAATCAAAATTCCTTTTAACCAAGCCACGGCACAGAAGAGGACAATAAATTGAGTTTTTTAAAGGGAAGAATACATAACAAGTACATTTAAAGTTACCTTTTTAAAACAAACAAACTTTGATTTTTTTAAAAAAATATTCAGATGTTAATTAGTAATTAGTTAATATAATATTATATAATATAATATAAAAAATAATTATTAATTATATATTAAATTAAAACAAATATAATATTTAAATAAATAAAAAAAACCCCAAATAACATGTGGCCGTTCCACAACCGCACCGCCCTGCCCCGCCCCTAATCCACCATATCCTACCCTACCCTATACACCCCACTACACTACACTACCCTACCCTACCTCGCCCCAAAAATGATTTTTCTTCTATTTTTCCTTACCCACCCTACCCCGCGAAGTCACAATTGATCACAAAAAATCACAATTGGTCCCCTCCCAGCCCCGCCCCAACCTACCCCAAACCTCCCTCACCCCCACCCACATCTCCATCCCACCCACCTAGAGATGGCAATGGGTAGGGTATGTGTCAGGTTTGGAAATCACATACCCTACCCACTAGAGATTTATAATACTCATACCCTACTCATATACTCACTTAAGAGTGCAGGTCGGGTGCGAGTATACTTTTATACCCATTTAAAACTCGTTACTTATTTTAATTTTAATATATTTTTTTGACATTGGTAATGAAGTAAAAATATAACATCCATTGTCCAAAAATAAATAGACTCCAATTGTCTAAAAATAAGCAAATATTAAAGAGTCTACTTGTCCAAAATTATATATTGTTAAAATTTAAATACAGTAATTTTTGGAAAAAAAAAATTAATGGGTATATGGGTTGGGTATGGATTTTTCTACAATACACATACCCTACCCATACTCATGTCGAGTTTCTAAATCTATACACATACCCTACCCACAAGCTCATTGGGTAGGGTAATTTCCGTCCATTTGTGTCGGGTACCCAACGAATTTCGGATTCGTGGGATATTATTGTCAGCCACCCCACCCCACCCTTCCCTCATCGCCACACCCACCCCACCCTCCCCTCCCCCGCCACACCCACCTACCGCACAAAGTCACAGTTGGTCGCATAAAGTCAAAATTTAGACACAATAACAATTTTAGTCACAAATTTTATAACCATCCTCACACCCCCCCCCCCAACCAGCCAACCAACCCACTAACCCAATCCCAATCCACCCCACCCCTCAAAGTCAGTTGGTCACACAAAGTAACAATTACAAATTTAATTGATTTCACCTCGCCTCGCATCGCCCCAAACCCCCATCCCCCCCCCCCCCCACAGCGCCACCTACCCACAAAATCACATTTGGTCACATAAAATCAAATTTTAGTCACAATTACAACTTTAGTTGCGAATTTCATGCCACCCCGCTCCCACGCCCATCTCATCCCACGAGCAAAGTCACAGTTGGTCAGAAAAAGTCACAATTCGATCATAATTATAAATTTATCGCAAATTCTACCGCACTCCCACCCCTCCCTTCCCTCCCCCACCTGCAAAGTCACAGTTAGTCATACAAAATCACATTTCAATTACAATTACAAATTTAATATGATATTATATATAATGTAAAATAATTATCATTTATATATTAAATTACAACTAATATAATAATAAAACTCAAATAATACCTAATTCACAACCCGTCCCGTCCCGTCCCGTCCCGCCCCAACCCCACCCACCCAATTACAGTCGGTCACACAAAGTCATAATTCGATCACATTTATTAATATAAATATAATATTATATCTTATATATTAAATTAAAATTAATATAATGGTTAATATAAAATACCAAACAATACTTACTGTCTGTTCCTTCGTCCCACCACCCCCACCCCAACGTACTCACCCAACCCAACCCAACCCCATCTCATCCCATCCCACCGCACCAACCCCACTCCACTCCATCCTACTTGAGTCACAGTTGATCACACAAAGTTAAATTTTAGTCACAATTATAAATTTACTCGCAACATTCACCTACCCCACCCTAATCGTAAAGTCACAATTCGGTCAAAGTCACAGTTCGATCACAATTACAAATTTACACTAGAAGGATCAGGTCACATTAAGTTACGGTTGACGTAAATCAAATGTCACATTCCGCAACTCGCACAAGTAATAATTAGTCAATATTTTAGTCACAATTACATAATAAATTGGTCACATTTGTGATTAGAATGATCACACAAAATCACAATTGACACAAATCAAACGGTTACATTCCATGCTCATCACAAGTGCCATAGAGTCAAAATTAGTTTTGTTCACAATTACTTAATAAGAATTGGTCACATCCCGAACTCGTTGCAAGTCATACAAAATCACAATTAATTAATATTTGGATCATAATTACCTAATAATTAGTCACAATCATTCATAATTGGTCATATATTATTTATTTATCAGTCACAACTTACTCTTTTTCTTAGTCACAGTTAGTTAATATTTTTTGTTAATGAAGTCAATCAAGAGGAAATGGTTGAACCGTATGAGCCAAACCAATCGACTGGGGATGAGGAAATGAATGACCAAGTTGACATCGAAGCTCAACTTGAAAAGTCAAATCGGGAGAGTCTCTTATCAGTGGATTTGGAAGACCCTAGGAATTGGGAAAATATTGATCAAAAAAAATGAGGGATTATCTAGTTGAAATGGGTCCAAAGAGAGTTGAAGGCATAGTGTTTCCTACCAATGAAATGGGTAGACATTTTGATTCATCGCAGTATACAAGGATATTGCCAAATGGACAAAAAGATGATAGGAGATGGCTAGTTTATTCAACATCGTTGGACCGGATTTTTTGCTTTTGTTGCAAGTTGTTTGCAACCCAACAGACGGTGAGTAAAATTGGGGTCTTAGCTACTAATGGATTTTGTGATAGGCGTAATATGTACACTCGTCTCACCAGTCATGAAGGGAGCAAGGAACATGTGCATTGTATGGCTAGTTGGAATGAATTGGAAAACAGACTTGGACAGAAAAAGACAATAGATGAAAGCGTACAATTACAGATTGACAAGGAAAAAGAGTACTGGAAAAAGGTGATGAGAAGAATAATTGTAATTGTGAAGAGACTTGCCAAAAATAGCATGCCATTTTGAGGAGATCATGAAAAGCTCTTTGTCGAAGGGAATGGCCTCTTTTTGCAGATGATAGAAATGATGGCTGAGGTTGATCCAATACTAGATGAGCATGTTCGGCGTGCTCAAGTACGTGATATACAATATACATACATCGGCCCCAAAATTCAAAATGAATTAATACAACTTTTAGCAGGTGAGGTTAGAAGCACAATTATAAAAAGGTGAAACATGCAAAGTATTTTTCAGTCATGCTTGATTGTACTCCAGATGCAAGCCACGAGGAACAAATGTCTTTAGTTATACGATGTGTGGATGATTCTATAAACTCACCAACTGTAGAAGAATTTTGGCTTGAATTCTTGAAGGTAGATGATACATCAGGACTTGGACTTTCAACAGAACTTATAAATGTGCTTTCGAAACTTGATCTTGATATTAATGATTTAAGGGGGCAAGGGTATGACAATGGATCTAATATGAGTGGAAGGCATAAAGGAGTACAAAGAAGATTACTAGAAATGAATCACAGAGCTTTTTACACTCCTTGTGGTTGTCATAGTCTTAATTTGGCAATTTGTGATATGGCAAATAGTTGTAGAAAGGCTAGAAGCTTCTTTGGAGTGGTACAACGTATCTACACGCTGTTCTCTTCCTCTACAAAGCGGTGGAAAATTTTCAAAGACCATGTACATGGCCTCACACTTAAGCCATTATCACAGACACGATGGGAGAGTCACGTTGAGAGTGTAAGGGCTATAAAAGAACAAATCTTACAAATTCGGGATGCTTTACTCTTTCTAGCTGAGAATAGTGAAGATCCCAAGACACAGAGTGAAGCTGAGGCCTTAACAACATATGAACTCAATAATTTTGAGTTTTTGCTTAGAATGGTGATTTGGTACCAGGTGCTAAAAGCAATCAACAAAGTGAGTAAATTTCTTCAAGCTGAAGACATGGATGTTGAAAATGCTATCATTCTTTTACAAGGTCTTATTGCGTTTTTCGATGACTTCAAGAGATTTGGATTTCAACGTGCCATGGATGAAGCTAGAGGAATGGCAAATGAATTGGGTGTTGAAGCTACATTTACAGAAAAGCGCATCATCCGCAGAAAGAAATAACATGATGAAAGTGGCAATGATGAGGTTCAGCGTTCATCTGAAGAATCTTTCAGAGTCGATTACTTTCTCTACATAGTGGATCAAGCTCGATCTTCACTTCAAGAACGGTTTGAACAATTTAAGGAATATGAAAATGTTTTTGGATTTTTGTTCAAATTGGAGAAGTTAAAGACTGAGGCACATGCTAGTTTGCAAAAGTACTGTATGAATCTTGAACAACATTTGAAGCACAATGGACATTCAGACATTATTGGAGATGATTTATTCACAGAATTGCTTATCTTGCAAATCTATTTCTCAAGCGATTTGTCAAGATCAATAGATGTCCTACGATTTTTGAAGAGGGTGAATTGTTTCCAAAATGCTTATATTGCTTACAAGATTTTACTGACCATACCAGTTATAGTTGCATCGACTGAGAGATCTTTCTCCAAGTTGAAATTGATTAAGACTTATCTCCGATCAACTATGTCACTGGATAGATTGAATGGATTAGCTATTTTATCAATTGAGAGAAAAATGGTTGAACAATTAGATTACACAAACTTGATAAATATTTTTGCCTCTAAAACTGCAAGACGTATTGTATTTAAATGAATATATAAAACTTTTTGCCTGTAACACTTTGTAAGAACCTTCAAGAATTTTAACTAATTTTTGTTAGATGTTTTATCTTATAAACAGATTTAGTTTTTAAATTATTTGTTATGCTTTAAATTACAAATAGGTGCTCTATTTGCTTTGATAGATATCAAGGATTGTGCCTTAATTGAGATTATTGGGAAGGTTGCATTCAATGTTACTACTATGATGAGCTAAAGCCTACAGGTATTTATTTACTTTTTATAACATATGGATACTATGGATAATATGTTATGCTCTTGTGAAATTTTGTTTGTTGAAATGCTGTTGGCTTTAGTTGTTCTTTTATTTGAATATTAATATTAATTTTTTAGTTGATTCATTGTTGATGCCTTGCCGACATATTGTTATTCTTGAAGATATTGTTGTTTTATTTCATTTTTTATTCAACAACTTAAGTAATTTTTTGTTTAGTTATTATTAATTAGTTAGTAATTTTGTTGGTTTTTCGATCATATATTTGGAGTAACATTTTTTTTAAAGAGTCACTACAGGGGCCCATTTTTTGAATTTAGCTTGGGGCCCCCGCTAAGCACAGGTCCGGCCCTGCTCCAATATTGTCTATTTTATTTCCAATTGAGGTTGTACCCAATTGTACAAGATAAACACAATTTATAAGTAGAAATTCGCTCAATTACTCAATTGATTTGTCGATTTAAAAGCAAAATAAGTGTGTAAAACACACTTATCACACCCCCAAACTTTAGCTCTTGCTCGTCTCGAGCAAAATTATCTACTAGTGCAATCAAGTAATAAAGTGTACCGCAAGCGCACGAGTCGCGTACAAGTAATAAAGTGGACTTTTTGAATCCGGATTGTAGATCCTACGAGGAATGTTTACTTTAGATTATATAACTTTAATTAATTTAATTCTAAGAATAAAGAGAAACACACAATTAATAAGTTGGATTTTTGATAATTCTAAATTAGAGAAAGTAATTTTAAACCAAATTAAAAGAAGGAAAATGAAAGATAAAATAGTTGGTATTCATGATTTCACTTAACTCTTGCTTAAGTAATTTCTCAACACATGCAAATTAATAAATTACTCATTTACAATGTTAGGCCCGATTTTCCAAGATTAGCTAATTACCTTTCTCGAGTGAAATTAACCCCAATCAATTGGTTTAACTCAAAATAGTGTACCGCAAGCGCACTGGTCGCGTACACGTAATAAAGTGGACTTTTTGAGTCCGGATTGTCGATCCCATGAGGAATGCTTACTTTAAATTATACAACTTTAATTACTTTAATTCTAACAATAAGGAGAAACACACAATTAAAAGATGGATTTTTGACAATTCTAAATTAATGAAACTAATGTTAAACCAAATTAAAATAAGGAAAATGAAAGATAAAATAGTTGGGATTCATGATTTCACTTAACTCTTACTTAAGTAATTTCTCAATACATTCAAATTAATAAATTACTCATTTACAATGTTAGATCCGATTTTCCAAGTTTAGCTAATTACCTCTCTCGAGTGAAATTAACCCTAATCAATTGGTTTAACCTACTATATCTCTATGTCGATTAAAGCCCAATCAATTGCATTAACTATTTGTGAAAATAGGTCAATTGATTATCTAGGGTTTAAGGTATATCTCTATCCTTAACAAGAACCTAGAGCATTTGTTATTTGGTCTAAAATGCACAATATCTCTCGATTATCATATACTTCACAAAACATATATTTGGTGATCAATCAAACACATGGAATAATCTCAATAACAAACACACATGAAATAAGCTCAAAATTAATAAACAAACATTAAAATTATTTATACTAAGTTAAGCTACATCAATCATATCAATATAAAACAACTAGCCCATTATATAAATATTCCACAAAAGATAAGGTTTATGAAAATACATCACAAAATATAGAAATTAAAGATAAAAATACAAGAAAAATGAAATACAACACTACCCTTGATTTTTGCTCCAAGAATCTTTGAACTTTATTTTATATTTCCACTTTACTTCTTGCTTTTTTTTATCCAATGGGTGCTAGCAACTTGAAAATTAAACCAAACTAAAAACTAAATTACAAACTAAATCAAAAACAAAGAAAAGAAAAGAAAAGAAAAGAAAAGAGAGAAAAGGGGCTAGGGTTTTGAGAGTGAATATTGCGATCCAAAGTTAAGAGAGAATTGGGGGTATAAATACCCCCAAAAATCTGACCTAAAAAGGTCCAAAAACGAGTCCACAACTGAGCCAAACACACCCTTAGATAGAAATAATAAAATCAGAAATTAAAATCCGGTTTATCAAAATTATGACCACGCGATCGCGTGGCTGAATGCCTCGCGATATCGTGGTTAGGCTGAAAACTCTCGGATTAGTTTTTGGCCTAACTTCGCGAACGCTACCTAGTCGATACACGCGATCGCGTGGTTCATCAGGCAGCTCCGTCCTTCCATGATTGCAATTGGGTCCTCCAACTTCTGGTCTTCTTCAATTTAGTCCTCGAATTTTGACTTTTATTACAAATATGCCCCTGAAATATTTACAAAGCAGGTCCTCCATCTTTCTGAGATGTTGCAATTAAGTCCCCAAACTTTTGATTTATTTCAATTAGGTTCTTGGACATCGAAATTGCTCTTCTTTTCGCTCAATTGCTCTCCAATCTTGTCTATTTTCTTTCCAATTAAGGTTGTACCTAATTGTACAAGGCAAACACAATTTATAAGTAGAAATTCGCTCAATTACTCAATTAAATTGTCGATTTAAAAGCAAAATAAGTATGTAAAACACACTTATCACTTTCCTTCATCACCAACATCTTGTAGTCATCGCCACCACCACCTTCGCCACAACCAAACCACAATGACAACAACATAAAAACAACCATCAACCACCACTAAATCTACAAACATCCAGCCACATTAACCCCTGCCACAATAGCTACAGCCACCAGGTCTAAACAAAAATTGTACACGCTTATTTTATAAAAATTGTCCATAAAAGAAAAGTAACATAAATGCATTATATTGAAGTTCAGAGAATCTTGTTGCGAATTTCCTAATTCCATCACAATCAAATAGAAATCTCCAAAAATCACCACCATGAATCGTCAATTTTAGCAAGGAAACCCCACTACAAAAGAAGAAGAAAAGGCCAAGCAGAATGTTACTATTACTATAAAAAAAATGGGAGGAATATCAAATCTTTCAGGCCGAAACACTGGCACAATATTCCAGGACTAGAATCCTAAAATAATTCAAGAATCTTAAACAAATTCAATGACAAAATTTTCTCATTCCAATTCAATCCCACTTTCAAATCATCGAGAGTAGAGAACTCACTTTCAAATCTCGACGCCGAACCACCGGCTGGAAAATCACAGATTGTAGTAGAAGAAGATCCTCCGCCTTGCGAACCCAAATCCGTTGGTCATTTGTCAAACAAAATTTTGGTTTGGCCGGAATATTGGATTGAAGCTCAGGTCAGAACTTTTTATCTGACCAACATCACCGATTGCGGTTCCTCCTTCTTGCACCTCGAGCAACCGCCGTTGACTGCTTCCAGCGCATCAAACACGACAACCAACAATCTTCTCTAGAGAGCAAGTCGTCTTTAGCCACGACGTCTAATCGAGCTTCGACTTGTTTCCACAGCACACTAGAGTTCGATTCGTCGGTGTTATTGGACATATTCATTGACAACCTCCGGTGAGGATCGTCGCTTGCATCTACGATCTCGAGAGTTGAGAGAGAGAGAGAGAGAGAGAGACGGTAGAGAGTTTCTGACGGTAGCATTTGGTTTGGATAGAATTTGGAGTTTAAATTTAATTATGTATTAATTAATTATTATTACCCCTAAAAGGGGTAAAAAAAAATATATATATATTATCTACCAGAATTTAGAATTGTATTGCATTGTATTGTTTTCAATACATGTGCCAATGTAATTTTCTCTTTTTTTAATCCTTGTCCCGTCTCCCAGCACATCCCATCCCGCCTCCCAACCTTCACAATTTCCATTGTCGTCCTACAGAAAGTGAATAAATAAATGCTATTATTTAAAAATAAAAAAATAGGATAGATTTGAAAAGTTGGAGGTAGAATGGCTAGAAACAAGAATCATGCCAAGTACATGCACATAGCACAACTCAACTGCTTTCCGGTGTCCCACGTTATCCATCCACTTCAATCGGTACAATGCACATTCCTTTCAAAAAAAAAAAAAAAATAGTGAAGCCTCCATTTGATAATTTATTTATTTATAGTATATATTTATAAATAATGCTTATTTTTAAATTATTTTTTAGTCATATATTTTATCTTAAAAATATTATATTTTTTATTTTTATAAACAAAAAAAAATTACTAAATAACTTTTTATTGCAAGCTCTTAATCACAAAAATTCTTCTTGAACCCCTAGTTGGTAGAGATTAAAATTAACTTTTTAATAAATTTTGATAAATGATGATGAAATATTTATGTAATCAAAGTTACAGGTCCCATAAATAAATGGTTGAAATTAATGATAAACTTTGATTTGGATAAAAATTCAAATTAATATTTCTAACAACAGTTTTGATCCGGTGCCAACAGTTGGCACCGTTATGGTGCCAATGATAGACACAGCTATCGCTCATACACAGGTGGGGCCACAGCACATGTGTCTGCCGCTAACACTATAACAGTGTCAGCGGTTGGCACTAAATCTTTTTCATTTCTAACAAATAGCCTATTTGAAATAGAGCTTAAAAGTTATGGTGTCGTGTCAAAGTTCATTTGAGGGCAATGAAATGAAGCCCCTGTTTGAGATCCAATATTTCAATTGATATGATTTGTAGTATTATTATTATTAATTTTTTTTTAAGAATGTGTAGCTAAAAAGTAGGAATTTCTTTTATGTTTATGTTTATATTATTTTATTGATAAATGTGTGGTTAAAAATGAGCTTTGAAAAAAATGAATTTTTGAATTATGAACACCAATCAGGGTGAAATGTGTTGAGCCGTGACATGTAGATTATTATAATTTTCAAACAAATTTTATGGATATTTGCACTTGATGCCCCAAATATTTTAAATATTTGTAGGTTTACCCTAATCTTTATTTTATTACAATTTTTACTCCAAACTTTTATAACCGTTACAGGGAAGCCCAAATGGATGGAATCCGCCGATTGAATAGTTAGTTGACTAGAAAAATGATTTTGACTATATTTTTAATCAATTCAATAAGGGTAAAATTGTAACTTCATAATTTTCACATAAATAATTTAAAACTTAAAAGTTAAATTAGAAAACTCGTCTTCTTCTTTGACCCCACCCACCCCTAACGAAATCAAAACAAGAAGCTTCCCTTACAGCAAATTGACTAAGAGGGGTACTCGAAGAAAATCTCCACCACCATGGGCTTGTTGATTAAATTATTTATACTCACACACTCGTCTTCTAATTGGATTACAAGCTAAAAAGTTCATTGGTCGATTCTCCATATTTGAGAGATGTCGGCCGACCTGTAGCAATTGACAGAAATGGTGATGAGTAATATATCGGAGTAGACAAAGATCGAGGAGAAATTGTATGGAACTGAGCGACGGAGTTCAAGCTACTCCTCCTCCTATGCTCTCTCTCACCATCGTTTTTTAGTCTCTCCTCCTACTTCTCCATCTTCCCTTCCGACCTCCGCAGTTGCCTTTTTGGTACACCTATTGGTAACATCACAACATCCTCGTCGGTGCTACAAGATCTATCGTATGTTGTTCAACTTCGCATCCTTTAGGTTATTTTCAAAATCTCTACATGCCTTTGACAAGCTGAGCTACCAACGCTAGTGGATCCCACACGAGGATCCCAATTCCACTATCACCACTACCGACCAGAAAGATCCTCCCTAAATGTGACGATTCAGTTGACAGGTTCCATTCAGTCTCTACTGCAACAATTATAAAGGTGTGACGTGACGGTTGCAACAAAACAAAGATTAAGGTAAAACCTGCAAATATTTGAAAGATTTGAGGTCTCATGTGCAATTATCCCTAAAAAAATTTAACAAATACCATCCCCAAACAACTCGGGTGCTATAATGATCCATAATTTTGTTAAAGCAAGGAATCGATGTGAATTATAGTTGAATAACATTTGTTATGCAAGTTTATATAAGTTTTTGGAATTGATTCAAATGTGGATTATGTGTCAAATTGGATTAAACGTAAAGTTCGTATCAAGTTGTGCCGACTTTACTCAATTTAACGTTCTAACCTCGTCACTTCTTCGATAATAAATGAATGTTCTAACCTCGTCACTTCTTTGATAATAAAAGAACGTTCGTTGAAATAATTGAAGATGATCGTGTATACCTGAAAATTAAATTTAAAAGAAGTTGTCAACGCAAAACGTAAAATGAGAGCAATTTAAAGTTTGACTGTCAGAGAAAAATTCAGCGTAAAGTTTAGGGATTATTGCCAAAATTAACTCCGTCCTCGTTGGCTTTTTGGACAGCAGTTGAAGCTACAAAAATCCTTGTCCTTGTAATATTATTATAGTTATATATATAGTAATAAAAATAATAAATAAATTAAAACTAGGCAGGCGGTGGGTAGGAAGAGAGATTATATTATTATATTATTAATAATTATTATAGGAATACAAAGAAACTGGTTCACAGTTTTCCACACCATATTCTGTCTCTCTCTCTCATTTACGCATTTATCATAAATATAAATTCACTTAATTTGGTTGAATTAATCATTCAACCTCTAATTATTTGGAATTGTATGTAAGTTATCTTTTGCAAGATTTAAATTGAGGTAGGGTTTTTGGGAATTGGTGATTGAATTATGGGATTGGGTGACGCGGATCTTCTGGATGATGGTGATATGAGTGGGGACAAGGCGGAATCGGCGGTTGTTTCGTGTTCAATTTGCTTAGAAGGGGTGACTGATAGTGTGGCTAGATCCTGGGCCAAGCTTCAATGCGGTCATCAATTTCACCTTGGTTAGTCTTAATTTTTCAATACATCCTGGGCCAAGCTTCAATGCGGTCATCAATTTCACAAACTTTTTCTCTAGATGCAACTGAAGGTTTTAAATTTAAATTTTGTTTTAACAGAATTTAGATTGAGAATCTTGTTCAATTCCAGACGTAATAGTGGCCGGAATTCATGGTTTTTTTATGCCGTGGGTTTATTTTATAAATATGTGCAGTTGCTTGAATTTGGTTTTGAATTGTGAGGATTTAGATTTGACCAATTTTTAAGCGTAGGATCTGGAGGTAAAGTCAGGATGAATAAATGATTGGAATTGGGATGTAAGACGGTCAAGTTGTCGGATGTTGACCCTGGAAAGTTGTGTTAATTAGATGAATTGGGAGTTTGCGAGGTTTGTATTATGTGGAAATACATTGTATATGAAGTGTATAATTGATATTTCCAGTGATAAAGTCAAATTGAAATTGTTGAGGTAGTATGACAAGTGTTTAATTTCTTCCGTAATCGGCTTCATAGTTGAAATTTAAGGTTGTGCATTAGGGGTCTTGTACCATCCAGTGCATGGAGGTGCAGTTACATTGACATAATTTCTTTTTGTTTCAAATTAGCCTTTTCACCGACAGAGTTCTCTAAGTCAATGTAAATGGGAATGGGATTTAATTCAAAATTGTCCTCAAATGTTTTCTCATGTACCATAGATTCTCAAGTTTTAAACAGCCTTTATGAAAATTCATTTATAAAGATGATCATTTATGTGAGTATTTACCAATAATTTTAGCCATTGACTGTCGGTTTTGACTTAATTAAGCACTTGTCATGGCGTTTGGATGAAAATGATTCGTAAAGATAAATAGTACCGAACCCAGAGAATAATATGTGATGGTGTGATTTTTTCTACTACTACTAGCTGCAAGAAACTTTGCTTCTGAACAAATGAGTAGTTGATTGTGCTTGTCTTTGATATTCTTTCCTATCTTTTTCCTGTCTTTTGCATTTTTAAAAAATAGTAATCATTATTAGAAAATGGAAATATTTTATTGCTTATCTGTCATTTCAAATTAACATAGCGAGCACTTAGGGATGGCAAAAATACCTGACCCGTCCCCGAACCCGACGGGTATCCGCCTCTAATGGGGCAAAAAAACCCACCCCACAGGTTGGCTGGGCAGGTTTGGGATGAAAATTGAAAACCTACAGCGAATTCGGGTAAGGCGCGGGTCAGAAAGATCTGCCCCGTCAGTTGATCCGACCCGCCTTATTTAATTTCTTTAAAAAAAAAAATAGTCATAGTAACTAGTAAGCATGAAGTTTATTGTTCTTAATAAAAAATATAGAGGAACTATCAAGTAAATGTTTCCAATATTTCACAATTGTTTACACGCTAATAAAGGCAGTGGGAGGTGGCTCTGCTATAGAGGGGCTGCTGGTTTGGTTCGATGTCAAGAGGTTGACATGTCTACTTAGATGTTAACATTAATCATATTTAAAGCTTCTGCGTTAGAAAATATTCACATCTTTTTATGTATAATGCTTACAGATCAAGTTTTAGCTTGGTTTGTATTTTTTACATGGTCATGAAGGGAGTTTGGAGGCAGAGGAAGGAGGCTCTTATAGTTATATGTGCAATTAGAAACCTTGCTTATTGAGCATCATTTGGATTTTGGAGGTAGTTTGCTACGTTTTAAACCCACACATGAATCGTTTTTCCTCGGTTTCTTTTACGTCCTTTGAAAAGTACAAAATTTAATTTACTTTCAACCAGCCTTTTATATATATATATATATATATAAATACACACACGCGCGCACACACACACACACACACACACACATATATATATATTTAAAAAAAATGGGTCACAAATGGGGCGGGAGGGGAACCCTTCCCTGACCCGCGAAAAACCCGAACCCGCCTGCCCCGAATCTGGCGGGTCGCAGGGCAGGTATGGGGCAACCAATTGGTTTGCGGAGTGGGACGCTGAACGGCCGACTCGCCCTGAACCCGCCACGTTGCCATCTCTTCGAGCACCTTCCTGGCACATGTTTGTTGCATCGGATTGGGATGTTATTTGAAGTTAGATTCAGTTTGCTTGAATAGAAAGTCAAAAAACTATATGTGTTGTATTATACTTGTAGATTTCTTTCCTAAATTGGACTACTGTGCCATGTCACTGACAACATTTCTCAAGCATCGGAATCTTCAATTTCTTCTACTTATGAAATTCAGTTATGGCTTAGGATTGACATGTACCGCACATTTTATTCCTTTCTTCATAATTATTTTTAGTGAGTTGTTGAGAGCTTACTTTGTTTCTCACTATATTGTATGTTGTTTATGATCTGTGTAGACTGCATAGGTTCGGCATTTAATATGAAGGGAGCAATGCAGTGTCCCAACTGTCGAAAAATTGAGAAAGGTCAATGGCTTTATGCCAATGGTAGTCGTCCATTGCCTGAATTTAGCGTGGATGATTGGGCCCATGATGAGGATCTATATGATCTAAGCTACTATGAAATGGTAATAGTAAACAATCTCTAAATCTTATGAGGATTTTATTTGTTATTTGTCTTCATGAACTGGCAGCCATTTGTTGGGTTTCTGCTTTATTATCTTTCTGTGTGACATTTACCACATTGGATTCATTGCTTACTACAGGCTTTCAAAAGAATATGATTGAAATGATTATTGTGTTTGTTGGATGTGGAATAGGCTTTTACATCTGATTTCCCAAGCTTATTTGGGTGCCCAGTGAAAGCTGTACCATGTCCAATTTTTTGCATATTGACTCCTTGTTCTTTGAACATACATCTATTGCATTTTGTTGTCTTTGCCACTTCTTAGACCAATTTTCACGTATCCATATTCAACATGCTACGTTATCAAACCTTGTCAGTTTATATCACGTACTACATGTCCTCCTACATTTGTGTGGCTAACAGTAATTTTGTACTTAACCTTATTATATATTGGCTTTTATGAACTCTTATTATCTGATGGATACTTGAGCGAGATTTTTGGATCCGTTTGCCTCAACAGACAGCTTTGTAGTTCAAGAATCAAGAAGGTTTAGGCCTTTCTTTTGGCCTGCATTTCCTTATCTTTAGTGCTGGGTCAAATGGAGTTATGGAACAGCGAAAAGCATACACGATGATGTTGCTGAATCTGATTTATTGAGAATAAGGCTTAGCTGCTCGTTGTTGCTGTTGTTGTCTTGGTCTACATTTGTTCTTCCATGTAATATATCTCATGAGTAGTTTGAGCACGCTATATGCATCGAGTGGATACTTTAAATGTCAATTTATTCCCTTAATTTTAATTGGGCATTCATTTCCGTTTGAGCCATTTCATTCAAAATTATTTCCACTTTGTTGACACACTTCAACTTTTTACCTAAATTTCCTTGTGCCCTTATTAAAATAATTACCATCTTACTATAGCAATCACCTTTCCTCCACATGCTAACACAGATTCACGCTTATCCCTAGGTTGCATGCAAATGAGGCAACATGTATTTTACTGTCTTTGATGCCTATGATTTTAGAAGACGGTGAGGCAGGATCCACAGTATGCATACTGGTGGTGGTAGCTGTAGACATTTTTTTATAGCTTTAGGTTCATCATATATGTTTATTCCACGAGCACGCTCACATGCACTGCAGGCTACACTTTTTTTGTTCAGGGTGTGGTGTGAGTGCAGGGTGGGGAGACTTGTTCTTACTGTTGGGGTGATTAGCTGTAATACCCCGACCAAGAAAGCTTAAAAGAAATGATAGGTACTACTCATACCAACAAGGTGCACATTTTTTTCCAGATGTCTATCGTTAGAAACTCCACTGTTAAGCGTACTCGGCTTGGAGCAATTCTAGTATGAGTGACCTCCTGGGAAGTTTTCTTGGGGAACGTGCGAGTGAGGACAAAACATGTTGAAAAGACTCGTGTTGATACAGTGGGGACAGTACGTCGTCATTTAACGGTCGGGACAGCTCGTTAAGTGGGACTCAGGTCGTTACATTAGCAATAGCACATTATTCATTTATCCCGTTGTACATTTATTGTTATCCTTAATTTTGCATATGTGCATTATGCTTTTTTTTTTTTTTTTTTTAAAGTTAACTTCACCTGTTTGTATACTGTAAAACTGAGGAATTAATACAGTGGCAATGCACTTAGGATAGTATTAGTTGTGCGAATACTGTCTTTCCGGCCATGGCAACACTCAATTTTTTGACGGTTACAAATTTGTTGCAGTACTCCTATTTCTCCTAGATTTCTGTCTTTGTTCTCTATTTATGCTCCCATCTCAGTCTGGATGTATTGCTAACTGCATATTTTAGCTTTTGTAGCTGGTTGTGTGTGGCAAAAAGCTGACAACTTAGGTTATCAGTTTTCACTGATCAATTTAGGTTCTCAAAACTTGTTAATTGTTTTTGCAGTCATTTGGAGTTCATTGGTGTCCATTCACGGGATTAACTCGGCTTCCTTCATCTTTTGAGTAAGCCTTGTTTTACTTCATGTTCAATTTTAAACGTAAATGATCTTTTATATTTATATTCTTTTACCAAGTTGTTCTCATTGATTTCTATTCTTTGCTACTGGGAAACACTGCAGACTATTTTAACTTCATGATATTGAAATGTAGGTGTCATTTTATTAGTGGCTCATCTTCACGTTTTCACAGCCCTATAATGACTCTGTATACACACATTTAATTTTATTAAAGAAACATTATTGCTTTTGGGACACATTGATACTATTATGTTACAAAATGGATTGGTGGTTTGGTACATGGTTCTTTGGGCTGTTCCTTAATGGCACCCTTGTCAACTTTTTTGTTTGTGCACTCTCTTTTCTTTTTTAATTTAGTATTACGGGTGTGATTAATGCATTGAAGTTTAAGAATTATAGATATCTTTAATGCAT
Organism: Ligustrum vulgare; assembly: GCA_963555705.1. Lineage (NCBI taxonomy): Eukaryota > Viridiplantae > Streptophyta > Magnoliopsida > Lamiales > Oleaceae > Ligustrum > Ligustrum vulgare. The sequence continues at coordinate 31,750,913 of OY743186.1, read as the reverse complement.
TGAAGTTTGATCTCTGGTAGCATTAATAGATACAGGACGTGCTTAGCACATCTTGTGAGTACAAGATGCAATTAGATAGTTGTATGTATTTTGTGTGAGCCTCCATTTTGTTTTTCTCTAAGCAAATCTTGATTATTGAAGGGAGGGGAATCTCAAAAAGTATCTATCCATTCTTTGTTCTTCCTGCTGTCCTTTTCATGATCGAAGTATGGAAAAGAATATGGGTTCTCTTGGTATGGATTCTCTTTAGGCTGGACAACTTAGAATGGTCATGTCCGATTAACTGAGTCTTTATGTGTGTATTTTGTATGTATGTCAAAAAAATTATATCTAATCTGCTTGTATGCTGCCTAATAGAACTTGAATCATTTAAGCAGAACTGGCTTTTGGTTGATCTACCTCAGTCTTTTCAAATTATTCTACTCCTCTTGAGTAACAATTAGGACATGAACTGGTCAAGCTTTGATGTTTAAATTCAGGCGAGCAAATTTTTTAAAGTCATAATTGTGGCCAGCTTGAGTATAAATTGTGTGTTTAGCTTGTCAAAAGTTTGCTAATTAACTTGGGTTTTGGGTTCCGTTACATTCAAAACCTGATTAGCAACAAAGACAAAGCTAATCACTATATGCCTATATTTTAAATTGTGAATCAACACATATTTGACTTGAAAAGTGTTTTAGGGTTTAATATAAAAGTAGTGTGTGCTTATTCAGAAAGCATAAACATGAATATTTCTTTACTTAAAGGAAACATTCATGTTGGTTTCTTTTATTTGAAAGAAAACCTTAAAAAACTACTTTCTAGGCAATCTGTCTTCGCATTTATTGCCAATTAATTATAGGTTATATGGGCTAACGCGGTCTTGGAGAGGGGCTTAAGAGCTAAGCTCATGACGCAGTGCGAAAACAAGAAATTCAAGCGAAAACCTTAAAAGAAATATAAAACTTGGAATCCACCAAAGAATTGAGAAATGAATCTCAAAGAAGTTTTATTAATTAATGTATGAATAAAAACAACGAACTACTTATAGGGCTATAAAGCAATAAACATATTCTAAATCAACTATAAATCAATATTACTAGTCTAAATAAAATAAAATAAAAAGAATTCAAGATAAACTAAATGATAGAGATAAGACTAAAATATTAAAAGACTATTTTAGCTACCTGAACGATCTCGAATGCCCAAAATCTATCATATGTCACAGCGTTGTGAGTTGCGCTTGAGCTACCCAAAATAGACATATTATGGGCTCGAAACGGAAGTCGGATGTCAAATCTGTAAATTGAGGTTTAGTCATTTACGATCTAATTCTTCTTCAATCCACTTCACCATTTGTTCTACATCAGCTCAGTTTCTCTTCTGGTCTAGGACTTGCTTCTCCCTGTGCCATCAGTCAGAATATTACTTCTTAATGTTCTAACTCATAACGCATGTCTTAATGAACTCTAAGTTACAAGGTAGCACTACTACTGCAAGTCATACGGTGAGACATGCATTTTTTATAATGCAGATAGGCTAGTTTATGTTCGGGGTACAAGGTTCATGACAAAAGTATGGTTGGAATCAGAATGTTCCTCATCGTGGCGTGTAATTTTGACATGGGCAGGTCCGAAGGCTGAATGCTTATTTTATGATTAATTGTTGCTAATTCTTTTTCTTGTTATTCTATTTGAGAAAAATTCTATCAGCTGCCTAGGATTTGTGAAGCATATGTTACAACTTACAATCATACAACATAGTTACCGAGAGGGAGAAGGAGGGAGCTGCCTAGGATTTGTGAAGTATATGTCACAACTTACAGTGTGTGTGTGTGTGTGTGTGTGAGAGAGAGAGAGAGAGATTCTGTTTTTGGAATTTTTCTGTCGTTAATTTCTTCGGTCTTAATTTTTCTTCTGCTAACTATGCTTCGTTTTGTTTTCTTTGTTTCCTTCTTTGTATTCACAGTGAAGGAGAGTTTTCATCAACTGCATGTAAGATTTTCATCCGTTTATATTAAATAATAAGGTTTACACCAAGCTTCAGTAACGTTACATGTTTTCATTGTTTTATAGATCATGATCTTGGACAACATGCTATATTTTCCGAACATACAGCTGTGTCATCTACTACGCATCCGTGCCCTTATGTTGCATATGTTGGACCAATTCATCCATCTTCAACTAGTGGAACTATATCGAGTGGATCTAATTTCAATGATCAGTTGAGTGCCCAATCAGTTGCAGGTGAGATTCCCAGTTCTTATGCTTTCCCCGCCATGGACGTACATTATCATAGTTGGGAGCACCACACCTCTCCGTTTGCTATCAGCAGCCACATTGGTGGTGCAGATCAATCCTTGATGTCATCCGTGACTCAGAGAACAGCTAGGACAAGTAATGATATCCTAAGACCTGTATCTGTCATGCGCCCATTATTTATTGGTCACAGGTAAGTTCGTGTTGAACCCATCACTGCTTGAACCCTTTTGATAAAACCAGGGCAAATCCATAAGTTTGGTTTCCAGGTAGCTTGCACAACTGCCCACTTCCTCGGTCCTAAATCATTCCAAAAACTGAGTTGATATTCCATTAAACTGAGCTGATTATTGATTTTGATCTAATGAAAAAAGTCAAAAGGACAAAGTAGTAGTCTAAGCCTTATTTTTTTTTTTCAAACTCATTTCCAACCACACATTTATCAACTTTTATCAAAATTTACTGAAAATCAATTGTTTTATCATATGAATATTGTCATTACAACTTCCCCCCATGTATAAGCGGGAACGCAAAGAGACTTGAATGCATGACCTTGCTTTGATACCATGAGAAATCACTTTATCTAAAAGCTCAATTGCTTTGTTTGCAAAATGGTCTATTAAGTTTTTATAGTTGTTTAATGTTGACACATGTATCATACAGTTCTGCTAGCAGAGCACCCAGTTCTACCTCATCAATGGTTCCTCCTAACCCCGGCAGTGTGGCTCGGGCACGTGATGGGGTTCAGGCTCTTCATGGATATTTTCAGCAACCCAGCGATAGCCCAGCAGCAAGCACGCATCTTTTACCTACCTCTCAAAGATCCAACAGTCATAGGGGCTTGACACAAGTTGCTCCTTTGGCTTCACCATTGGATCAATCAGGTGGCTTTTACTACTACTCATCAGGTTCATCTGGAAGAACTTTTCAAGAAACGGAAAATCCCGTTCCTAATCACTTTCATGCTTGGGATCGAGAACACTTGCCTTCCATCTCATTAAGCCAGGTTGACAGAGATCCTGTATGGAGACCATTCCATCCAGCAGCCAGCGGATCTGATACTGGAATCAGATCAGGGAGTTTCCGCCAGAGACATGGATATGAGAGGATGCCATCTCAAAATCGGTTATAGAATTTTCTTGTGAAGAAAACTGTGATTACTATGACTGAAACCCACCCGGATTCTATATTTTTTTGAGAAATGATCTGTAATGTTGGAGTCTGCTAAGAACAGCAGGCCTGAAAGTGAAACTATTGTGTGGTCTTGAAAATTATTGCTTTTTAGCAGCCACAAAGGTTGTGTGATGGACTGTGGCTTCTTCTTGTCTCTGCCCTGGGGATAATAATATTCATGTGTATAGCAAAAGCTGGCCAATTATCTTCACCTGGTCCAACTGAGGATTGTGATTGTCATTTGTATGTTGAATTCCCTATGATATAATTTGCAAGCAAATCAGCTGGTTTACTTGGAATAGGGTTCTAGGAGCTGTGACGTGGAAGTAAATTTTGTTTCCGAACGTGTTTGACCGTAAAAATGAGTTATTTTATAAATAAATTGCTTATATTTTGAATTTGACCAACGAAAAAATTATTTTGCGTTTTTTTTTTTTTTAATCTAATAATTTAAATGTTCTTTTGTTGGACAGATCTTCGAGTTCTTCAATGTGAATGAATTTGACTTGTCATTCTTGTCCTAAGCTTCTAAATTTTTTCAATCAATTTTATTTGAATCTAAAATTAAGTTTTGATGAAAATATTATTCAAACGTCACCACTTTGTGAAGGGAAAAAAAGAATAATGCTACTTGACCCACCTCTTTTAAACCACTTGGTGGACCACTCACTTGATATCATGATACTTTGACTTATGATCTCAATATCTCGTGAGATTTTGAGTTAGAAAAATTATTATTCTTGTTATAAAATCATCGAAATCATAAGAACAACATAGAGAGAGAAATGGAGAGAGTTTAGAGGAGAGAATTTCTCTTCAAGAATTGGTGTAATAAATTGGTAAGTATAGGCTCCTATTTATAGGAGTGGACAATGGCACAATCGTAATATTGTAAAGTTTACAGGGATATAATGGTAATGTCATTCACATATATACATTATTTATAACACTCCCCCTTGAATGACATATTACGCAATTGTCTGCCTCGTTAAAACCTTGCTAAGAAAACCCAATGGGATAAAACTTGAGCGAAGGAAAAAGAGTACAGTTGCTCCCCCTGATATTGGCCATCGTCAATCGTTGAGTCTTAATGTTCAAGTAGAACAAATCATGTATTGAATCTTTGAAGTTCTTCAGTGCTTCAGTGCTGCCTCGTTAAAACCTTGTCAGTAAAACCCAATGGGACAAAATCTGAACGAAGGAAAAAGAGTACAGTCGCTGCCTCGTTAAAACCTTGTCAGGAAAACCCTGTGGGACAAAACCTGGACGAAGGAAAAAGAGTACAGCATGACAGCATGATTCTCCCCCTGAAGTGTGCAATCAAGTATTCATGAACCTTTTGAATAATGATATCATCTTTCTTCTGGAATATATATGAAAATCTTCTTGTGTGTAGTCGATATCATAACATTCTTCATAAGATGTGTATGATTTTCTTCATTTGTTGATATCATTCCAGTATAACAATGTGTTGCTGAATTATAGCTTGTTGATAGCTATGATGATGCCTCAAAAACCTTGCTAGGAAAATCCTGTGGGACAAAACCTCAGCGAAGGGAAAAAGAGTGCATTATTCTCATTAATTTTCATCAATACGCCTCAACTGTTGCCTCATTAAAAAACTTGCTATGAAAACCCTGTGGGACAAAACCTCAGCTAAGGGAAAAAGAGTGCAACGCGTATTTATTCCTTTCATGGAATATTACATGTATATTGGTGCAATCACGAATCTTTTCATTGTATTTTTCACTTCTGGTGAATAATCAAATTTAGAATTCACTTCTGGTGAATAATCAAATCTATAATTCACTTTCATAGATTGCATCTTTCACTTCTAGTGAATAATTAAATATTCATTTTCAAATTCACTTCTAGTGAATAATCAATTTCAAATTCACTTCTGGTGAATATTCATTTTCGTATTCACTTCTAGTGAATAATCAATTTCCCAGATGTCATAAATAGTACACTCCAATTTCACTTTCAACATATTATATCATGGAGTCATTTGTATCATTTTATAGTGATACTAATCTGGGCATATTGAATCTTTCAATGATTTATACATGTATGTTCTTGCACTTTATAAACTGCAATTTCTAATTTTGCAGGAGCATAATCAATCATTGAAATAGATATCAATTTCGACATATAATCTACAATCATTTTACTTGAAATCCCAACGTACCGCGATCAACTGGTACATCAAAGAATACTCCCAAAGTACCGAGATGAGAATCATACATTTTGATCTCACTCATTGGTATATCAAGGAGCTCAAGCTAGTGATTTAGACTATAGTCTATCCACCATATGTCATGCCAGTTCTATGAAAAATTTCGCGCGCAACTAGTCGTCTTTTACGACTGTGAAATATTTTTCATTTGTACATATAATTACTGGCTTTACACATTTAAGCATTTGGACTTCAGGTCCTTGAACAATAATCCCTACATTAGGGTTTCATACTTGGCCAAAGAATTATGATTTCATCAATCTTATTTCATAAGAGGGTATGCAGTCGACTTATTTATCGATTCCATCTCAATATAACGTGGAGAGATCTCTTTATATGTTCTATCATCAGGTACCTGAATATCTCATCATTTGACTATGTCCCTTTTACTTACTTTGAGTATTTAGCCTCAAAGGAATCATTTCAATCATTCAAGAGATATTTATTTTTGGAATCGATAGTCATTATGCTTCAGGCATAATTACGCTTCAGGCGTGTTTTCACCATAATGTTCTCAAATATTATCAATCGGCTAAAATGCCATAACACATGTCATTCTTTTAGGGATGTAATTTCAATCATATATCTCAGTGCGCTTTGGTGGAGTGTATGCATATCGCACTTTTACAAATAATAAACAATATCGCTAAACTTCTGGTCCCATTTGACTATGTCCCTTTTACTTACAAATATTGTTGTATGATAAACAATTTCTGAATAAGTTATTCTCATAGAAAATAATTTGGAACTTTTGATAATCTAACCGTTTATTATAGAACTTCTGGTTCTATACGGTTTTATTTCATTTCTATGTATGAATATTTGATTCAATACAATATCGCTAAACTTCTGGTTCAATACAATGTATATTTCATTTATGAGCTTCTGGTTCATACTATATACATATTTCACTTGTACGTATGAACTTCTGGTTCAATAAGATATTTCACTTGTACATATGTATGAACTTCTGGTTCAATACAACATTTATTTCATCAGTATTCTATATAGTTCAAATCAGTATACCTTTATTACTTTTAGTATACCGAAAAATCAGGTACAATATCCAAGGAAATATCTCATAATCTCAATCTTGTCGCCAAATCTTCCCTTATATCGAAAAAGGTAATGGCATATTATCTCACCTTTTCAATAATTTATTCCATTATTTCTTGATGGAATCCATATCACTGACACGCGGAGCCGCCGCTCTTTTACGCGTTGAATAATGCATTTAAATAGATGATTTGGGAAGAAGGCTAGATCCATCAAAAATGGATATCATACTTTCAAATATTCGCAAATATTATTCCAATCTTCCAGTAAATGATTTGAGAAAAATTTATCGAATTAGGCTCGAAAGATTGAGGTTGCTGATGGATCATGGCATGCCAGAAGATGTTCGCTGGTTGATCGAAGCAAAAGTTCGATTAGCTGGTGAATTACCAGATTCATTTTCTAAGCACAAGCCTGGCTTAGGTAAGAGTACTTTTGCAAAGAAGCGAAGAGCAAAAAGATTAAATAGTTGCTACAAATGTGCTCGATGGACATGTGATACCCGTTGTAAATCAATAGGATATTCATCCATAAATCGAGATGATAAGATAGACTTCATTAAGGGTGGACTGAGTAAGGAGTCATTGGATGATATCCGATTGACTCTTGAGACGCACCCTAGTGGATATGTGCAGCGTGAGCTACTATCTTTATGGGCTAAGTTCATCAGCGATAAAGAGAGATATAGTCTCAAAAATATAATAGCAAAAGATCCTGTTTGCCATGCTGTTATAAACAATGATGCTTTGGCTATGCAGCATTAATACAAGGTAAATCATTTGATATATATGCACATATAAAATATTTTTTCTGTTTCCTTTCACGAGTTTTGATAAAGGCTGGTTAAAAATATTAAATCGCCGAAAGGTGAGTAGGATGATTTTGTCAAAAGTAAATCTTCACTTTTTCGAAAAACGACCAGTAAATAGTGAAGTTTTTCGGTTTTAAATAGCCAAACATTTTTCATAGTTCATGCATCCCAAAATAACATTTTCCTTCTTTACTTTCAAAAATGGAAGGACCAAAATTTCGACAGATCAAAACTATCTGTGTATTTTGTGGATCAAAAGTGGGAAAAGGTTTTGGGTATCTAGAAGCAGCCGTGGATTTAGGAAAGAAATTGGGAGAGAAAGGTATCACTCTCGTGTATGGAGGAGGTAGCAGTGGATTGATGGGTTGTGTTTCACAATCCGCTCTAGTAGAGAAAGCAAGAGTGATAGGTGTTATACCTACTCCTTTAGCTGATATTGCAGGCAAAACACGAGGGCATGAAGTACAAACCTTATCTATCCATGAACGCATAACTTGCATGTTATATGGTTCTGATGCCTTCATAGCCCTGCCTGGAGGTTTTGGTACTTTAGAAGAAATCTTTAATATTACTTCATGGGCTCAACTAGATCTCCATACTAAGCCTATAGGGCTTTTAAATGTAAACAATTTCTTTGATGGTTTGCTAACATTTCTTGATTATGCTGTGGAACAGGGATTCATATCTCCATTTTCTAGGAGAATCCTTATTTCTGCTCCTACTATCGAGGAACTGCTGGATAAGTTGCAATCATATATTCCAATACAAGATCCAGCAGGAGTAAAGATAGATTGGTCGCAAGGAAGGGGAATCAAGCGAAAATGGAGTCCGGTTAATGTAAATTTATCTTTGTGAACTCTAGAATAGGTGGTGGTAGAGTACGGAGTATTCTCACTCTTGAGACACACCATAAATTTCTAGGATTTTATCAATGTATTAATCTTGTGTACCTCAAAGATTTAAAGTGGTAGAGTATGGAGTATTTCTTACTCTAGAAACACACTTTTTTTCTTTATTTCCTCAAAAGGTCAGAGGTGGTAGGATACGGCTACTCCCGAAACACATCTCTAATTTTGAGGATCATAAATGTTTTCCCCTTTTGCATTTTGCATGTATGTCTCGTTTATGCTTCTTCAGGAGCAATAATAATATCATTTCAGTATGTTTAGATGATAATTTTTACTTCTTCTGGAGTAAATATGTACTTCTTCTGGAATATATAAGTGCTCGTGCAAGAACTTTTCCAGGCACTTATCATCTAACATTCATCTCATAATACTGATGAGATTATTTTCACATTAGCTATATCCGTGCTATCATGTGATATTATCTTATCATACATCAACATTCTCTTGTTGAATAATTTTCATCCACCCATTCAAATTCAGATATTGGTAACTTCTGGTACCATTGGATAAAACATTTTATTAATATTTATCAACCTTTTGGTAATGATAACTTCTGGTATCATTTGATAAAATATTTTCTAACTTTAGTATTGATAACTTCTGGTATCATTTAATGAAGTATCAAATAACAATAATATTGTATATATATATTAACAATAACGATACTGGGGTTATACCACCAAGTATATATGTTGACAACAACCCTCTAATATGTTAGAATTAACCAACAACTGAGGTGTTTATATGTATTCAATTGATATACCGACCATATAGGCGGTGTCAACGTGATGAAATAATTAAACCAGCCATATAGACGGTATCAACGAGATGAAACAATTAAACCGGCCATATAGGCGGAATCGACATAATGAAATAATTAAACCGGGTAAAGCCAACCATGTAGGTGGTAAAACCAACCATGTAGGTGGCAGCATAATATAATTCAATTGATCACATATTAATCGTTAATTTACGATTATTATACTTGTATGTATTATTAAGGGCAAAATCGTCCATATTTTAATATATTGCTCATATGAATAAATTGAAACCGTCAATAGGTTTAAAATTTAATTTAGAACAAACTTACTTTTGGTCCGAAGTTCAAAATCTCGTCAGGATTGCTCCAAAAACAGTTTTTAAGAAAACCGCCATGTTCGACCGCCGGAATATTTTAAAAACTGCACAAAACAGAAAAATAAGATCATAGAAAAATCCAATTCATCAAAACGGACAAACTGCCTTTCGTCATCGCCGGATCCGCCACGCGCCACCGCCGCCGGCCGCCAAGCGCCGGTGATCGGAAAAATTAACCCATCACCATAATATGTGCATCGGCGTCCTGAACATGCCGGTGGTCTCCGATTTTCCAAAAGATCAACCGTTTGGCCGGAATCATCATTTTTCAGTCCGCCAGCATCTTCTTCTCCGGACAATAACTTCCGTTTTAACCGTTGGATTTGCGTCAAATTTCAGTCGAGTCTTCTCCTAGAAAAACCCGTTGATATGCCGCTGGCCGATCGTCGATCGGAGTTCAGAATCGTCGGGAATAAGCATTTCAATTTTCGGTCAGATATCTGTTTTTGCACAGTTTTTCAGATTTTCTTCTTCGGTCGATATCTTTTGTTTCAGCCGTTGGTTCTGCGCCAAATTTTAGGCGAGTCTTCTCCTTGACAAGCCCGTTCTGATGGCGGTGGCCGATCGTCGATCGGATATCTGGATCGGCCAGAATCATTCTTTTTCAGTTTGAGAGAAAAGGAAACATTGGTTAGTAATAATCAGGTTTCTGATACAGAGGCTCATCATTTAGATGCAACTGTAGAGCATACTCCCGTTATTACTCAATTGGTTAGAGACTCGTGCTGATAACGTGTTATAAAATCATCGAAATCATAAGAACAACATAGAGAGAGAAATGGAGAGAGTTTAGAGGAGAGAATTTCTCTTCAAGAATTGGTGTAATAAATTGGTAAGTATAGGCTCCTATTTATAGGAGTGGACAATGGCACAATCGTAATATTGTAAAGTTTACAGGGATATAATGGTAATGTCATTCACATATATACATTATTTATAACAATTCTGACAACATAAAATAGATCCCAGAGAACCATTTCTCCAAACCTAGCTTTTCCTCCCACAAAACGTTCTCACCATCCCTCCGTTCATTTGCCGTGTACACTTCAAGACTCCGGTTTCGCTTTCCGGAGGGCAAAAAATGGTTCTTGATGTTGTCAAAATCCTAACATTGACGTGGCCGAATCTGATGACAATTGATTGCTGGAAAAGATGATGAACTCGCCTGAGATGACTTGCAAAAAAGGCGAGGAGGAAACTCCCCGTCGCCCCTCCGGTGTGAGAATTAGTTTTCTGGAAAAAGGTAGAGAGAATATTTAACTGGAAAAATGTAGAGAATTGTGAATGAATAATTTGATAAGAAAAGAACTATATTTATAGGGCTGAAAAAGCCCATAACTTCCTTTATTTAAAGAAGGAGTCCTTTTGTCATAAACTTACATTTTAAGAAGAATTCCATACTTATAAGGATTCAGTTTCCTTTTTGTAAAGAGTTTCCTTGTGGATCATGTATTGTCGTGAGACTCAAGTATATGGCCCACTAACGAGGCCCAGTGATGAAAAAGATTGGGAAGCCTTCAAATACGGGCCATAGATCGGTAAAGAACGATCTTATCTTCAATTGCCAAAATGAAGTAGATCGGGATGACCCCGACCTTTATGAGACCGGGTATTTTAATGAGGCGACATTGGTTATTGTTGAACAGCAAAGAGGTCGGCCATATACCGACCATGGAGCTCTCGGTAACAGGTCGGTCAAAGGAAGACCACGATCTCAATAGGTCGGGTCATGGAATTCTCCGTAAATTTAGGGAGTAGGAAAATAATTCCGATCATTGGCCCCCGTGCGTCAGAGATCGGGACAAGATTTATGGGCGCATGACAGCTGTTATATTAAATTTTCCAACTCACCATATTTATTGCTTTAGTCATAAAAGAATTGCCTATGATGTTGACACGTGACATAAAAAATAACTTTTGGATTTTGAAATTTTTCCCGCCTATTTTGCCTATATATATGTGGTCCTCATAGCCTCATTCATCTTACTTTGTGAAAAATAGCAATCAGAGAACTCCTCGGGTTATCACGTCTACTCCAACAATATCCTCTTAGTATTTAGGTAAGCTCGACCTACCCCGACCTCTCTTTCTGTTTTTGTTATTTATTAACGTAATGGCCAGGCGGGTTCCTATGAGCGACCTTAGGGAAATAGAAAACTTAGACGAACCATTAGAGACCGAGCCTCTAGGTTTCTACGAACCCCCGACCAGTCCTCAGGATAATGAGTCGGAAAATGAAGAGGAAGCGGAAAATGATCCCGGGGTTGATAGAGATCCGAGAGAGGCCGACCTAGAATTTCCTACATTTTTCAACAAAATGAAAGAACACATGATCGAGGTAGATATGAGGAGATATAACCTGGTGGGTAGGTACACGACAAGGGTTCCTGAGTACCCTTATCATTGCCGGGAGGGGGAAATAGTAGTCTTTCACGAGGCGTTAATGGCTGGGCTTCGATTCCCACTCCATTATTTTTTTGTGGACTTCTTGCTTACCGCGGGCATATTGCCGGGTCAGCTCGCTCCAAATGGGTGGAGGATCCTTGTATACTTTTTTATTCTGTGTAGGAGTTTAGGAATAGAACCTACTGTCAACCTTTGTAAATGTCTTTTGGAACTCAAGTTTCTTCCCCGGTGTAATTCCTTTGTTTACCTGTGCGGGAAGGGTAGATTTGAAGCTCCATGGGTTCCATCCTCCATCAAGTATTGGAAAGAAAAATTTTTCTTTATTAAGCCAAGAGAAGGGGACAACATTTTTTGGCCGACCTTTAGGAAACCCGACGTAGATAGCTTCAATAGGATGGGGAATCTGAGTGAGGATGCCATCACCGAGCTTATGGCAGATGCTGTAAGGGTGTGCGAATTTGGTCTATTGGCCGAGGAGGCCAATGACCTTGTGAATAATGACATCCTTGATATAGTTGGCCTTGGTCTCCAGCCCGGTAGGGTTCAACTTAAAAACAGCACTCCTACTTGTATTCTTGGTTTGTCTTATTTATAGGAGACCTAACTAACCCGACATGTATTTTTTGTTTCAGGGATGGCTTTTGACTCCGAGGCTCTAAAGGAGGCTGCTATGAATAAGGCCCAAGTGGCTCGGAACAAAAGGACCGTGGACGAGGTGACTCGACGACGGCCCCAAAAGAAATCAAGACCTTCCGCTTCAGGCCCGGGCCAATCTTCTAACATGGCTGCTGAAGTTCCTCGTGCCAGGGTGGAACGGCAGCAGAGGGGTCGGGCACCCCCGCCCTCTGACTCGGAGCTCGAGGCTGAGAACCCCTCCCTGGCAGACTGCCGGAAGAAGCTCCAAGATTCCCTCCACCCTGATCTTGTAAAGAAGTATCAATACGAGATCGGGTTAGAACGAGGAGTGGAACGTATAATAAGCGCAGCACTTCAGGTATGGCTTGGGGTGTCCTTCTACTACTTAGCTTGCATTCAGCTAAATTTTATTCCAACTTATCTTCTCGATTTCCAGATGCTCAGCATTACCCGAGGTGTTGCGAATCAAAGTATTGAACGGGGAGAGACCGCCAGCCAGTTGGTTCACTCCGTCCAATATGAAGCGACCCGGGCTAATACTGCCAAGGAAGAGCTCGGGAAGGTGAAACTCAAGCTTGAGGCGGCTGTCCAAGAGCGGGAATCAGCCCGCGACCAAAGTAAACGCTTGGAGGAAGAGCTCAAGCTGGCTCGTGAGGGGGAGCTCCAAACTCGGGCACTAGCAGTTGACGAATTCAAGGGGTCCAAAGAGTATAAGCTTTCTCTAGGAAATTACGCCCTTGAATCATACACTCAAGCAATCAAACAAGCCCGGGCTTGGTGCCTTCTAAAGGCACCCGACCTTGATACGAGCCCGTTGGCAGAATTTCCTTTAGGCGCTGACGAGCTTGATCTCTCCCCCTTTGATGACGAGGACGAGAACTGCGAAGTGGTGGGTGATGATGAGATCGGGAGTGAGCCCGAGCCTTAAAGGCATTTTTGTACCCCCTTTTTTGAATGCATACAACCCGGGGTATGCCCTGATGATAGCTTGTAATTCTCCATGAATGAATGTTTACTTTTTGTCAATGCTCGCACCTTTTACTTGTGTCTCAATGATATGTGATTAGTCGCTTTAAGTGCCCAATCCGTTTTTATAGATGATCGGGATGTGAACGAGCTCTCAACTATGCGATCAATAGCATTTAGAGAGACCGGGCGTGACGATCGAAGATAGAGTCGTGCTGATTACTTGTTGGAAATAATTTTGCAACGTATCGTCATAAATCCGATTCTTTCTAGGCAATTTTCTCAAAGATAGGATCATGCTTTTTTACCTTAAAATGGACGTAGTTTTCACAAGGGTCGGTCAATGAGAGCCCGAGCTACCCCGACCTTTCTTAACTTGGAATTCCTTATTTGGAAGTAATTCGTAACGCCTGGTCGTGAGACATTGTAAATTATTCGTGGAAGAATAATTTGTAAAGTCACGTAAATGACCTTGTAAATTATTTGATGGGAAATAGTTTGTAACGCCTTACCATGAGACCTTGTAAATTATCCGTGGAAGAATAATTTGTAAAGTGTTGCCATGAGACATTGTAAATTATCTGATGAGAAATAATTTGTAACGCCTTGCCATGAGACCTTGTAAATTATCCGTGGAAGAATAATTTGTAAAGTCTTGCCACGAGACATTGTAAATTATCTGATGGGAAATAATTTGTAACGTCTTACCATGAGACCTTGTAAATTATCCGTGGAATAATAATTTGTAAAGTCTTGCCATGAGACATTGTAAATTATCTAATGGGAAATAATTTGTAAAGTCATGTGAATGACCTTGTAAATTATTTCGATATCTGATCTTTGTAGTGCTCATTCTTTGGAAGAGGTACTTTTATTAAATGGGACTGAACGGTGGGCCTCGTTAAAACCTTATCCATAAAAATCCATTGGGAAAAAATCTGGATAAGGAAAAAGAGTACCCGTCCCGACACTGAAAGACAAAATAATGGGCACGCAGGCCCGACCATAATATCTGATGATGGACGTGCAAGTCCGAAAACAAAAAATAAAAATGGGCGCGCAGGCCCGACCTTACTAGGACTTGATATCAATAGAAATATGATTACTTGTAGTACAACTTCAAGTTTTCCACATTCCATGGCCGAGGAAGAGGTTTTAAATCCATCGTGCGGAGGCTGTATAAGCCCTTGCCCGCCTTTCGAATGACTTCATAAGGTCCTTCCCAAATAGGCCCAAGTTTACCTGGTTGATGACCGGAAGCCTCACTGCGGTGAACGACAAGATCTCCCATTCTGAATTCCCTTTTCTTTACTCGAATATTGAACTTCTTAGACATGGCCTGTTGGTAAGCTGCTATTCTTAAAGATGCATTTTCCCTGACTTCCTCTAGAAGATCCAAACTTTCTCTCTGTCCTTCGATGTGGTCGGGAGACCCTGTGGCCATAGTACGAAAGCTTGGAATGGTTACTTCTACGGGGACAGCGGCCTCCATCCCAAAGGCAAGCATGAATGGGGTTTCCCCTGTTGCCGTTTTGAACGTGGTTCGGTTGGTCCAAAGTACTTCTGGGAGAAGATCGGGCCAATCTCCCTTGGCACTGCCGAGGCGAGTCTTCAAGTCTTATAAGATGAGTCTGTTTGTAACTTCAGCTAACCCATTACTCTGCGGGTGCGATACGGAGGTCAACCTGTGTTCTATCCCCAGATTCTTGCAAATTGCTTGAAGGCTTGGCACTCAAATTGACGCGCATTATCTGTTATCAATGTCTTGGGAAGACCAAAATGACAAACTATTGATTTCCACACAAATGCTTCCAACTTTTGTTCTGTGATCACGGCCAGCGGTTCGGCTTCCACCCACTTAGTGAAATATTCCACTGCAACTGCCAAGAACTTGACTTGACCGCGGGCTATAGGGAAAGGTCCGAGTATGTCGATTCCCCATTGGGCGAAAGGGTATGGGCACAATATTGATGATAGTTCTTCCGCGGGTTGATGTAATCAGGCTGAGAATCTTTGGCACTTGTCGCAGGCTTTCACATAACTAAGAGCGTCTTTCTTCATGTTCGGCCAGTAGTACCCGTATCTTATTAATTTCAGTGCTAGAGCTCTTGCTCCCTGGTGTCCTCCACAAATTCCTTTGTGAACCTCGGCCATAGCAAGAGCTGCTTCTTTTGGAGTTAGGCATCACAGATAAGGAAGTGTGAAGCTTCGGCGGAACAAGGTATTCTGCAGCAAGGTATACCTCGGGGCCCTTGTTTTGATTTTTCTGGCCTCTACTTTATCATCTGGAAACCTTCCTGATGTTAGATATTCAATTATTGGATCCATCCAACTGGGCTCATGATCTGAAATATCCATGACCTCGGGTTGTTGTACTATACTAGGCTCATGAAGAGTTCGTACAAACACGGTTCTCTCCAAGTGGTCTAGATTCGAAGAAGTAAGTCTTGACAAAGCATCTGCTTTGTGATTGGCGGACCTTGGAATTTTGTCTATGCAGCAAGACTTGAACTTCCTTTGCAAGTCTAAGACCATCATCCTATAAGATGACATTTTCTCATCTTTTGCTTCAAAAGTGCCGTTTACTTGTTCTACCACCAATTGTGAATCACTTAGGACCTTGACGTGCTCGACCCCTAGATGTTGTGCTGCTTGAAGTCCAGCGATTATGGCCTCATATTCTGCATCATTATTGGTTGCTGGGAAGTCAAACCGTATTGCACACTGAATTTCCATTGTGCCATCGTCTTTTTTTAATATGATTCCGGCCCCGAGCCCGCATCATTTGATGCTCCATCTACTTGTAAGGTCCATGTAGCCTCTTCCCTGTCATGACCTGTTAGCCCCCGAGGTCTTGGTGAGAGTTCGGCGACGAAGTCGGCCAAGACCTGTGCTTTGATAGAAGGTCGAGGTTTGAACTCGATATCATACTCTCCAAGCTCGATTGACCACTTGAGTAGACGGACGGATACATCTGGTTTCTGTAAGATTTGCTTCAAGGGCTGATTTGTGAGGACGGTTATGGCATGGGCTTGAGAGTATGGTCTTAACTTTCTCTCTGCTGTAACTAAGGCAAGTGCGAGCTGTTCTGCCAATGTATATCGGGTTTCTGCTTCCAACATCATCTTACTAACGTAATATATATAGGTTTTTGAGTCTTCTCTTCCTCTTTAACCAAAACGACGCTCACAGCATGATCAGATACTGCTAGATACAAGAACAGATTGTCCCCTGGATTCAGCTTTACCAGTATCGGAGGTGTTCCCAAGTATTCTTTCAACTTCTTGAAGGAGACCTCGTACTCCTCATCCCATATGAAGTCCTTGTTTCCTCGAAGAGTTTTGAACAAGGGAAAACATTTGTTCGCTGCCCTTGACATAAATCTACCCAATGCTGCTACTCTTCCTGTTAACTTTTGTACTTCCCTGATGTTTTGGGGAGGTTCCATGGATGCTAGGGCTGAGATTTTATCTGGATTAGCTTCGATACCTCTCTGAGTGATCATGAATCCCAAGAACTTTCCCGAGCCTACTCCGAAGGCGCACTTAGCAGGATTTAGTTTCATCCGATGTTTTCTAAGTGTACTGAATATGTCCTCAAGGTCAGCAATGTGGTCTTTCTTTCTTGAGCTTTTTACGACCATGTCATCAACGTAGACTTCAATGTTAAGCCCAATGTGTCGAGAGAAGACCGTGTTAACCAACCTTTGATAAGTAGCTCCAGCATTCTTCAACCCAAACGGCATGACCTTGTAGCAATATATCTCTTCATCCGCCATAAAGGAAGTTTTTTCCTGATCTTCCTGTGCCATCCGAATATGATGATATCCCGAGAAGGCGTCTAAGAAACTGTAAAGTTCGGAGCCAGATGTGGAATCCACCAATCTGTCGATTCTGGGAAGGGGATAACTATCTTTCGGACATGCTTTATTCAAATCTGTGAAGTCTATACAAACTCGCCATTTTCCGTTTGGCTTCTTCACCAAGACCACATTGGCTAGCCACTCTTGATACTTCACTTCTTTGATGAATTCTGCTTTCCAGAGTTTATCTACTTCCTCTTTTATTATCTGCCTCATTTCTGTGGCAAACTGCCTTCTTCGCTGTTTTACGGGTTTCTTGTCGGGCATGACGTTGAGTCTGTGCTCGAAGAGCTCTGGATCTATCCCGGGCATATCTTCAACACTCCAAGCAAAAACATCGATATTCTTCTTTAAACACTGTGACAACTCTTCCTTCATCGTTTTGGGGAGTTCTTTCCCAATTATGAAGCTCCTCCCTTTTGAGACATGAACCTCTTCCAACTTTTCTACTGGCGACATTCTTTCTTCGAGAGGAAGTTCTATTGACATCAGATCCGTCTTGCCCTTTCCAATACAACTGATATAGCAACTCCTAGCTATAGATTGACTTCCCTAAATAGTTGCTATGCCTGCGGAAGTTGAGAAGTTGATTGCCAGGTGATAAGTTGATACTATAGCTCTCAGGTTGTTTAGGAATGGTCTTCCCAAGATGGCATTGTAGGCCATAGGAGTTTTCACGACTTGGAAAGGAGTCATCTTCATTACACGTTTTTCCTCTGATCCCAGTGAAGTGGGAAGGTCAATTAGACCTTCGGGTTTTACGGTTCCTCCACCAAACCCAGTTAGGGGAGTAAGGACCTGTCGAAGCCGATCTTTGGGAAGTTGCATCTGATTGAAAGCTTCCAAGGAAAAAACGTTGGCTGCGCTTCCGTTGTCAACTAGCACTCTCCTGACATCAAAATTGGCTATTATTGCACTGATAACAACAACATCGTCATGAGGATACGAAATTCCTTCCATGTCTGCATTACTGAAGCTGATGCTGTTCGAGACCTCCTGGTCATGACTTCCCGACCTTTCTTCCTGATCACTTAGAGCACGGGCATGGTTTTTTCGGGCGTTATTCGAATCACCTCCAAATAATATTCCTCCGACGATAAAATTTATGGTGCCAGCGGATCTGGTATTTTCTTCCCTTGTTCCATGCTCTTTCTCATCCTTCTTTATGTAGTGCCCCGGGAAGCCTCTTTTTATGAGGGCTTCTATCTCCTGTTTTAATGTTCTGCACTCGTCCGTGGTATGGCCCGGACTCTTGTGAAATTCGCAATACTTATGTCGATTCTTTTCGTCGACTTTCCCCTTAATAGGCTTGGGTCATCGCAAATCTTCACGTCCTTTGATTTTCATAAGAATGTGAGATCGGGGTGTGTTTAGCGGAGTTAAACTCTGATGCCCATGACCGTTCCCCTTCTGGTTACTTCGGGAAGAACTTTTCTCATTTTCCTGTCTTGGTCTCTTATTCCCCTGCCTTATTGATTGTGAAGACTATGCTACTGTCCCATGCCCTTGATCCTGCGCCAGAACTGACAAAAGTGTTTCCTCCATGTTTATGTACTTTTCTGCTCTCCGAAGAAGTTCTGTTACATTTTAAGGTGAGTTCTTGGATAGGGACATTATGAATTCCGGGCCTCGAATAGCCATGGAAAGGGCTGAAATTTCCGATGATATATGGAGATCTGGAATCTGAAGTCTTTCAGCGTTAAACCGAGTCATGAACTCTCGCAGTGTCTCATTCTGAGCTTGCTTCAACTGCATAAGGGATGCGGCGGTCTTCTTGATCCTTTT
The DNA here is from genome assembly GCA_963555705.1 of Ligustrum vulgare. Taxonomy (NCBI): domain Eukaryota; kingdom Viridiplantae; phylum Streptophyta; class Magnoliopsida; order Lamiales; family Oleaceae; genus Ligustrum; species Ligustrum vulgare. Next base: position 31,731,700 of record OY743186.1, on the reverse strand, counting down.
GCTACTTGCAAAGAAAGCAGTGAACTTCTCAGTAAGATCTGCAAAGGAAGAGATGGACCCTGGAGGTATCGTAGAAAACCAGTCTCGAGCTGAATTTATCAAGATTTGCGGAAAGGCCTTGCACAGAATCTGATCGGGAGCATTCTGCATGTCCATGACATCAGTGTAGGTATTCAAGTGGTTGTTAGGATCCGTTGTTCCATCGTATTCCTTTATCCGAGGATATTTAAATCGATCTGGCAAGGGAAATGATGTTATTTCAGGAGTAAAGGGGGTTCTTCTTATGAATGACGCCCGAACTTGGGTGTTCTGTCGTATTCCATCAGCAATTCCTTCTTGAATGATTCTTGAGAGCTCTTGTTGTGTCAAATTGGCAGATCCTTCTGTCATGGGATGGGCACCCCTAATTCCCAGGGAGTTGTCAGCCATAGGATTAGCTGGCTGGAGATCTTCCCTGGGAATTGTGCCAGGAGTGTTCGGGTCAGGTTGCGCTTGATGACTATTATGTTGTTGAAGAGCTTGACGAAGTTCGCGGAGCTGCTGCTGAAGTTCGTTGAAATCTTCCCGACTAACAGGTTCATTTTCTAGAGTGGCTTCTGGGTTTTGTTCTTCCCCAACATCTTCAAGAGGTGGAGGATTATCATCCTCAACCGAGGCGTTGGACGGAAGGGATTGCCCAATAGATGTGGAGGGACGGGCTGGACGTCTATTAACCATGGCTAGTTGTATCTCTTCCCACAGACGGCACCAGTTGATGCTGTCAAAAATCCTAACCTTGACGTGGCCGAATTTGATGACAATTGATTGCTGGAAAAGATGATGAACTCGCCTGGGATGACCTGCAAAAAAGGCGAGGAGGAAACTCCCCGTCGCCCCTCCGGTGTGAGAATTAGTTTTCTGGAAAAAGGTAGAGAGAATATTTAACCGAAAAAACGTAGAGAATTGTGAATTAATAATTTGATAAGGAAAGAACTGTATTTATAGGGCTGAAAAAGCCCATAACTTCCTTTATTTAAGGAAGGAGTCCTTTTGTCATAAACTTACCTTTTAAGAAGAATTCCATACTTATAAGGATTCAGTTTCCTTTTTGTAAAGGGTTTCCTTGTGGATCATGTATTGTTGTGAGGCTCAAGTATATGGCCCACTAACGAGGCCCAGTGATGAAAAAGATTGGGAAGCCTTCAAATACGGGCCATAGGTCGGTAAAGAACGATCTTATCTTCAATTGCCAAAATGAAGTAGATCGGGATGACCCCGACCTTTATGAGACCGGGTATTTTAATGAGGCGACATTGGTTATTGTTGAACAGCAAAGAGGTCGGCCATATACCAACCATGGAGCTCTCGATAATAGGTTGGTCAAAGGAAGACCACGATCTCAATAGGTAAGGTCATGGAATTCTCCGTAAATTTAGGGAGTAGGAAAATAATTCCGATCAGTTCTTTACGTCAATTCAACGACATCGATTTACCTTAACCCGGGGGAAGAGATCCGATTTTGAGAACCAAATACAACATTTCTGTCCACCTATTCTCAGGCAACAATACTGTAAGTAGAAAAATATTGTTTCTATTTTCTCCTAATTCACTGGCGATTTCATAGCTTAATTTCAAAATCTTCAGTTTTTGTTCCCATTTATTTTATGATGTCTCAAATTTCAGAAAACTTGTAGTGATTTCTCCGTACTTTAGATACCGAGTTCTTTTTTATTTAATCGGAATCTCTAAGCTTCAAACTCTCATTTCTTCCTGAATTTGGTAATTGAAGGGACAAATTTGATTAGAAATGGGAAGAGGCAGAAGATTTTTATTAAATCATTATGTTTGCTACTTTCACGACAATTTCAAAGTTTAATGGAATTATTATTATTTTTTAATTATACTTATCTTGAAAACATTTGTGTCATTGAAATTCTTTGTAAAGGAAATGAAATCATGAATTCCCTTAATGAAACCGTGGTAGATGTTGATAATGTGGAAGAAAATGCAATAGAATTGGAAAATTGTATTGGGGTTACTGATGAGATCAGAACTGATGTAAGTGAGATCTTGCCAAAGGTTGGCATGAAATTTTCAAGTCCTGAAGAGGCTTTTGAATTTTATAAAACGTATGCCTTCAATGTGGGCTTTCCTGTAAAAAAAAGAAGTTCGAAGAAGAGTGATGATGGGTTGTTGAAATATGTTGTATTTACTTGTTGTCGAGAAGGAAAGAGAATTAATGCTACAAGCATCAAATTAAAACCTTGTCCAACCATTCAGATGGGATGTTCTGCTAAATTGGCTGTAAGTGTGGATGCATTAGGAGCATGGCGAGTGACTAAGGTTAATTTGAAGCATAATCACAACACAAGTCCTTCCAAATCACGGTTATATCGATGTAACCGTCGGTTAAGTGATGAGGTGAAAAGGAAACTTGAAGTAAATGATGTTGCTGGTATTCCTTTACATAAAAGTTTCAACTCATCTACTGTCGAAGCAGGAGGTTATGAGCATCTAGCTTATGTAGAAAAAGACTGTCGTAATTACATTGATAAGGTCAGAAGATTACAACTTGGAGAAGGAGATGCTGCTGCCATACAAGCATATTTCTCCAAAATGCAAGCACATTAGGTATAGTCTACATGATAATGATTGGTTGTTGGGTTTGTACAAAGAAAGAGTTCGTTGGGTGCCATGTTTTCTGAAATCTAGTTTTTGGGCAGGATGTTAAGCACACAACGTAGTGAGAGCATGAATACCTTCTTTGACGGGTACGTACATTCAAAAACTTCCTTGAAGCAATTTGTCGAATAATATGATCGAGCTTTGAGATGTAAAGTGGAGAAGGAGTTCCAAGTAGAGGTGGTAATGGGCCGAGCCGGCCCATGGCTCGCAATGCTCAGCTCGTCAAACTGACGAGCCGAGCAACGAGCTCGGCTCGTTTAGCTCGGTTTTTTTTTTTATAATAAACCTCTCTTACTTTTTTTCTTATCTTACCGTCTTAAGTTTATTTATTTAGTCGAAAATCTTCGATAGCTAACATATTTGAAATCTTGAATACTAATAATTATAAATATAAGTATAATATTAATAAATAATAAGTTATGTATTAAATAAATTATTAATAACTTAATAAGTAAAAAAAACAATGTTTTTTTTTAGTTTTCAACGTGAAAAAACGATGTTTAATTTATTTATTTTTACACGAGCCAGCGAGCCACTCGGCTCGCCGGCTCGTTGAGCTCGTTGGCACAAGCTCGTGGCTCGTGCCAACGAGCCGCTCGTTGAACCACGAGTCGAGCCAAGCTCGGCTCATGGTTCAACTACAATGTTTGGCTTGCCCACGAGCTCGTCCGTTTGACGAGCCGAGCCGCCCTCGGCTCGTGTTTTCGAGAGCCGAGCCAACGAGCCGACGAGCGGCTCGACCCATTTGCCACCTCTAGTTCCAAGCTAATTTTAAGTCATAGTCGCAAATGCTTCCATGTGCTACAAGTTATGCGATAGAAAAACAATTCCAAGATGTATATACGTTAACTAAATTTAAGGAATTCCAGGAAGATTTATCTGGCAAAGTCTATTGTGATGTTATTTCGGCCAAAGATTTATATCGTGGAACTTTGTACAAGGTTGAAGAGGTTGTAAACTTGAACCAAGTTGATAGGAGGAAGAGTTTAACGGTTACTTTTGAAAGACGGGAATGCGTAATTAAATGTAGTTGTTACCTCTTTGAATTCAGGGGGATCATTTGTAGGCATGCATTGTCTGTTTTAATTCGCAATCGTGTAATAGTGATTCCTAACTCTTATATCTTAAGGAGATGGCGGAGAGACATACCAAGAGCATATACACGGGTAAAGATTAATTATGATGGTTGGGTTAATACGGTTGAACAAGATAGATAAGATCGATTGTGCCGCACTTTTGGAGATCTAGCAAACACCGTGGTCGATGATGAGGTAAAGTATCAGGAGTTGATAGAATGGCTCCAAAATCAACTGCATGGTCAAACATCGATATCAACTTATGGTACTAGTCGCATCCCCCAACCCAATCCTCAACTCCCTGATGCAAGGATAGAAATATATAATTCATTGCCCACTCATATATTGGATCCAAAATCCTCAAAAAGAAAGGGAGCGCCGAGAAAACTTCGTAAAAAAGGGCCATTGGAGACATCGACGAAAGGCAAGGTAATATTGAATTTTATTATATTTATTTGAATGGTGATTGCATTGCCAAGTATTTACTTTTTTTTGATGATTTGTTTCTTGTGAAATGCTTAGGGTCGTTCGAAGACTAGGAAAGGGCTTGATTCGATGGAGAAAAGTGTACATGATAGTCAACCACTTACACCAGCCTCACAAGATCAAGAATACCCACAGTATACTCTTCTTACATATTCACAACAATTAATGGTATGTAGTCCTCAATTTTATTTTTTTGTTCGTTTGCGAATATAATTCTAACATTGCAATTAACTTTGTAGAATGCTCACCTCGTTCATTGGAGTGCACCGTACGGTGTCAATTTGATGTCAACTTATAGGATAGATCCAAGGTCCCTATCTACGAACCCTCCGGAGGATGACGATGGAAGATACTGCTAGAAACCACCATGTTTTAAAATATTACGTGTGATTTGAATGGTTCCCAGTTGGTTCATGTCATCTAATTTTTGGAAATGTGTTGAATTGTTTCTTGTAATAACACTACTTAAAAGGCATTGCTATTTGAAGGGCTCCGAGTCGGTCATTCCTTAATCCTTGTTTATTTCAAAAGTATTGAAATGATGTTTAGAATGGCATGTTTTGATTTTATAATTAAGAATGTATCGTTAACATTAATTTATTTTGCCATATTTCGAGACTTGATTTCAATTTAGCTGAATTTATGTTCTTGATATAAAAATATTTAGATGCACTTATAAGCACGCCAGAACTAACAGCAAAGAAAATCACAATATAAAATCAATCGCATAAACTTGCTGGGAACATAAAAGCCAAATGTCATAAGTTAGGGTATTTTAGTAATTGTGACAGGGTGGTCCACCAAGTGGTCAAAAAAAATACACCGGTTGTGCATGTACATCATTATTTCAGCAATGTCTATATATATATATATTATATATATAGTCAAAGGAATTTCAACCAAATTTTTTTTTTAAAAAAAAAAAAGTATCTCTTTTCGACACTTCATATATTTGTAAGTTTTTTGTAATTCATTGCAGTATTATTCAAAATAATAATAATAATAATAATAATAATAATAATAATAATAATAATAACTATCTTTGTTTAAGCTAAAATTAAAAATAGTGTTGTTGTCTAATTTAAAAATAATAAAAGGAAAATTGTAAAGAAAATTTGAAACAGAAGATAGAAAGATAATTCTGATATTAGAGCATCTTAAATCGTGATCTAAATTTAGATCTAAATTAGCATATCCGAAATTACTTTTACATTTCAATTTACATCCCGGTTGATCTATATTAAAATTTTGCTCCAATAGATAGATGTAAGTTATAAGAATTAAATTTAGTTTTTGCATAATTTTTTTAGCTCATAAATTATATGTTAATCTTTTTTTTTTTTTTTAATTTGTGCATATATATAAAAATACGAACAATTCAACCTAAAAAATTAGGAATTTTGTTAAGAAAATAAAAATATTAAAAAATTAAATGTGCAAATTAGTATAAGTATTTTAAATTGTAATGTAAATTAATATAATAGATGCAAATTATATATCTTGTATCAAGATTTTATGGATTGATAGTTAAATTTACGTGAAATTTGTTCCATTTGAAGGTGTAAAACTAGATGCAAACGTGGATCCTTATTCCTTTTTTAGATTTTTTATCGGAATTCTACTTACGTCTCTTCTACACCCCCATTGGAGACAATTTCGGTGAATTTGGGGATTTAAATAACTAATTAGAGCTAATATATACCATGATTTAAGATGTTCTTAGCGTCTACACGCTCCATTTTTTAGTGTGTGAAATTATTCACCATCACAAAAGAGGATTATAATGCATGTATTAAAATTTGTAAAAATTAAATTTCTTTCAGTCTATATTATAATCACAAGGTTCTAAAAGGCGTAATGCGTTGCAATGCGTCAATGTCAAACATCAAGAATCATAAGCTTAAGCATGCCAATGCGATCTATTTATATTAATCATTTTCGATCCAACAAGTGGTATCAGAGCAAGGAAAGGGGCTGAAATATTATTTTTCTGTGACTGCAGGTTCTTGATCTTCTGTTACTGCAATTTTTATTTTTATTTTTGTCACTACAGGTTCTTTTTTTTGTGACTGCCTACACTCTCTTTTTCCCCTGTATTGAACAATTTCGATTGGTAACATCTATTCTTATCTCGATTCAATTTCTTTGGAATTTACAATACTTGATATCTGATTTGTTATCCAAATCTGTTTTTTGATAAGTGAATAAGTGAAGTTAGTTTTAGGGAAAATACACTAATATGATATTTTCTTGAAATTCTTGCATAATTGATTCATTTATATAATTTTGTTGAAATATTACATGTTTTAATAATCTATATTATTTTTAATATTTGTTATATACTTGGACTTTGTTGCTTAATTTCTTAATATATAGGTTAGATTTTGTAATTTCAAACTTGATGAGTTGCTTTGTGAAACTTGGTGTTTCGCTTTCAAAATGTCCCCTTCTAAATTTGAAATAAAGGTGTGTATAGGAAAATGTGATTTTAGTCTATGGAGACAAAAGATTAGGGCTCTTTTACTTCAACAAAAAATGTGCATATGCTATTACTGAAAATTGGCCTACTGAATTTAGTCCTTTTAGAAGGCAAGAACTAGATGAATAAGCATGGAGCACTATTTTTCTCCATCTCTCTGATGTTGTCCTTAGGTAAGTAGGTGAAACAAAAACGATTGTTGAATTATGACAAAAATTAGAAGATTTATATCTGTCTAAATCTATTCCCGATAAGTGTTTTCTATTGAAACAGTTTTTTGCTTTTAGGTTTGAACCATCTCAGGATCTCGAGTCTAATCTTGATAGATTTAATAAGCTTACACAAGACTTGTCTAATTGTGATGAAAAGATATCTGAAGATCAATCATGTATTGCTTTATTAAATGCTGTAGGTGATAGGTATAAAGATGTGAAATATGCTCTTGAGTATGGTAGAGATACACTTAGCCTTGATATTATCACTTCTGCCTTAAGAAAAGAGATTTGGAATTAAAATCTGAAATTAAAAGAAGTCATCAAGGAGAAGTTTTAATGGCTAGATCTAAAAGACCATTCAAACCACATCAAAATACCTATAACAATAATAGCCAAAGAAAAGGAAAATTTACTATGAATAAGAATCCTGATTTCTCCAATTTTTGGGATAGATCAATCAAGAAATGCTATTATTGTGAAAAATCAAGACATTACATTAAAGATTGTCCAAATAGATTAAATGATCTTAAGAACAAGCCAAGACACAATAATGAGTGTGATGATAATAATAGTGCTGTGACACTCATCAATCTTGGGTATTGGATTCTGGGTGCACATATCATGTGTGTCCCAAAATAGAATGGTTCAATAATCTCAAACCTACAGACAAAGGGAGTGTTTACATGGGAAACAATTCCCCTTGTAAGATACGTGGTGTTGGTGACATTGTCTTAAAACTTGAAAATGATAAATTTCTCAAATTGGAACAAACTAGGTATGTTCCTGAGGTTGATAAGAACCTCATTTCTTTAGGAATCTTAGATTCTAATAATTTTGAGATTTTCTTTAGGAATGGGTTTTGCAATATTCAAAAGGATTCTTCTGAAATCATAAATGTTTCAAAGACAAAAGGTCTTTACAAAATTCATGTTATTCCTCAAAAAGAAGAATGCCTATCCGTCTCACATTCTCAAAACAGAAACTCTTTCATATGGCATCGAAGACTTGGCCATATAGGAGATAAGTCTCTTAAGTCACTAAGCAATGATGGAGTTATAGGAAATGTCATTTTAGACAATGAAGATTTCTGTGAAGAATGTATTTTGGGAAAACAAACAAAACTACCTTTCAAATCTGGTATTCGTAAATCCACCTCTATTCTTGAATATCTTCATGTTGACCTATGGGGTCCAGCATCCACTCAAACTGTTTCTGGATTCAAATATTACTTGTTGATTATTGATGAGCTTTCAAGAAAGGTTTGGACTTTTTTACTAAAATCAAAAGATGAGACTCTTCAAAATTTCAAGGATTGGAAAATGTTAATTGAAAACCAAACCAACAAGAAAATAAAGGTTTTGAAAACTGATAATAGATTGGAGTTTGTTTTGAAAACTGATTATGGATTGGAGTTTTGTAATACCATATTTGACGAGTTTTGTAAACAAAATGGAATTTTAAGGCATATGACTATCACCTATACACCACAACAAAATGGGACAGCTGAGAAAATGAATAAGACCTTACTAAACAAAGTGAGGTGTATGTTGTTGAGCTTTGGTCTCCCAAAATGTTTTTGGGGAGAGGTAGTAAAGAATGCCACTTATTTGGTTAACTTGAGCCCTTCAAGGGCTACAGGTTTTAAAACTCCTGAATTTCTTTGGTCTGGTAAACACCCCAACTATTCATCCTTAAAGATTTTTGGATGTGCTGCATATGCACATCAAAATCAAGGAAAACTCGACCACAGGTCTAAAAAATGTGTTTTCTTAGGTTATGGAGAAGGTGTAAAAGGTTACAGGCTGTGGGTAAAAGAAGACCAGGGTTTTAAAATAATAATAAGCATGAATGTTGTGTTTAAGGAAGATCTGATGCCTTACCTTATCAAAACTGAATCTAAAGATGATGATCTTAAAAGGATGAACACTGTCATATGGGACTTGAATGATCTCAATCTTGATAACACAACTACCCAGGCTCCTCTTGAGGTTGAGCACTTGAATCAGAATGATCAAAATGAAAATATAGATCAAGAGGATACCGATTCTAATACTGAAGGTGAAATTGTTCAAACATGTGATCTATCAAACTATTAGTTGACTAAAGATAGGGTGAGGAGGTAAGTAAGACCTTCTACTAGTTATAAAAATGATGATTTTATGTCTCTCTTTACTGATTGTGATAATCTGTGTCCTGAACCAGCTTCTTATGAAGAAGCTATTTCTTGTCCTGAATCTAAAAATTGGCTTGCAGCTATGAATGATGAAATGAATTCTTTACATAAGAATAAAACATGGATATTGGTTAAAAGGCCTAAAGATCAGAAAGTCATAGATTGTAAGTGGATTTTTAAGATTAAGGAAGGTGACTTCAGCAAACATGGCATTAAGTATAAAGTCAGACTAGTAGTTAAGGGCTTTTTCCAAAAGGAAGGTATAGACTATAATGAAATTTTCTCACCTGTGGTGAAGTACACATCTATTAGGATCCTTTTGGCCTTAGTTGCTCATTTTGACTGGGAGTTAGAACAGCTTGATGTCAAAATTGCTTTCCTTTATGGTGAATTAGATGAAACTATATATATGCAACAACCTAAAGGATTTGAGCAAAAGGATAAGACTGGAGATGTTTGTCTTTTAAAGAGGTCTCTATATGGTTTAAAAGAAGCTCTTAGGCAATGGTATAGGAGATTTGAATCTTACATGAAGATCTTTGGCTTCAAGAAAAGTAATTATGATTCATGCTTGTTTTATGATGGAAATGGAGGACCTAATTCTGTTTATTTGCTTTTACATGTGGATGATATGCTTTTAGCCTACCATGATATAAATAAAATAAGCTCAGTTAAACAGAAATTAAATTCTGAATTTAAAATGAAGAATCTTGGCCCCGCCAAGAGAATTTTGGGTATGAACATAAAAAGGGATAGGACTAATAGTACTTTGATTTTAAATCAATCTGCCTACATTTCTAAAGTACTTGAAAAGTTTTCTATGATGCATGCTAAATCTTGTTTATTACCTTTGTCAAATCATTTGAAACTTTCATCTGATCAATCTCCTAAAACAGATGAAGAAATCATTATGATGAATAGAGTACCTTATGTTAATGTGATTGGTTCTATTATGTTTTTAATGGTATACACTAGACCCGATTTAGCTTATTCTGTGAGTACTCTTAGCAGGTTTATGTCAAATCCCAGTGAACTTCATTGGGAAGCTTTAAAAGGTATGCTTAGATACCTAAAAGGTACTGAAACTGTTGGTTTGCATTATTCCAAATGCAAAGAATGTATAATCTTAAAGGGGTATTGTGACTCTGATTTTGCGGGTGATTTAGATAAAAGAAGAAGTACTTCATCATATGTTTTTACTTTATGTAATTCATGCATTAGTTGGAAATCCCAGTTGCAAAGGGTAGTTGCATTATCATCCACTAAGGCTGAATATATTGCTGCATGTGAAGCATTAAAAGAGGGGCTTTAGGTGAGGGGTTTATTGCATGAATTGAACTTCATTGATAATAATGTGCTTCTATTTTCTGATAATTAGAATGTCATTCATCTAAGTAAGAATCCCATGTTTCATGATAGGACTAAGTATGTAGACGTTAAATATCATTTCATAAGGGACATGGTTGAAAATGGAATGGTTAAAATTGAAAAGATACCAATACTTTTAAATCCTTCGAATATGGGAACAAAGGTGTTACCCATTAATAGATTTAAAGATTGCATGAAAATGCTGAACGTTGATTCTTAAGAATCAACATTTGGTCCTTGTTATTTTTGAAAAACTAATACTTTTTCTTTTCTTTTACAGTTATTTATGAGCAAGATGATATTGAATTGGTTGCTCAAAATCGGTTCGAACGGATTCTTCTCTTAGTGAGATCAATCCTTTACTCTTCTCTTGGTGATTAGATTGGTTATAATAGGTGTAATCTTGTAGTAAATGAGAGTTTATTCTTGGTGATTTGTTTAGGGTTCGATCGTGTATAACTTCGGTTTTGGGGGGGTGTTTGGACGTTTCTTGGTCTTTGTTTGTAGTTTGCAATATGTGTAAATCAATTGTTTAGGGATTAGATTCTTGGTGAATCTTTGGGAAATTTTCAGCCGTGGTTAGTTCGAAAATTGGGGATTATCTTTGTGTTTTTGGATTAATTGTAAATTGCTCTGAACATTGCTTTGTACCTAGTGGAATTTGAGTATAAATCCAATTTAATGGATTTCTCAAGGAGGGAGTAGGCGATTTTTTGAATTATCGAACCTCCGAGTCTTCGGATTGAAAAATTCTTTGTGTTCTTGAATTACTTTCATTTTATTTTTCGTTATTGTTCATTTTTGATCCAACATATTGAAGCTGAATAACATCACACTAATGAACAGAGCTGGAACATTCTATTTTTCAAAAAATGGGATTCGCATATGGTAAATGGAAGTCACGAAGTAGTGCTCGAGCATAAATTCGTGATTATAATTGGGTCATTTTTGTTGGGCCATATACTAGTTAAAGATAACTGGGCCACAGTAATTTGCTATGTTTGGGCCATCTTTGAATATCCAATTGTGGAAATTACATACACCCCTACTTTTAAGTATCTAAATTCATAAATAAAATTAAACTTATACAACTTCAAATTTCAGGTTATAATTAAATTTTTAATTATTAAAAATAATATTATTAAATGAAAATAAATTCATCTCATCTACCCAATTCAAACCTTAATTTCCTCATTTCGCACATACACACTCTCTCTTTATTCCCACTCTCCAACCCATTTCTCCCATTCTCCGAAGACAACAAAGCAGGTAACGTCACCATGGAGCAGTAACGGCAACACCCACTCCGCTTTCACGACCGGAATCTCCCTATTAGTCGTAGCACCATCAGATCTGGACCTCATCCCTTTCACTGCGTTGCACCCTGTGGCTTGCTGCGGGACGACGACTCTCCTTTTGCTGCGCTGCACCTTGTGCGAAGGTTTGTTACGGTGGTTTCTAACTCGCCTTTTGCGAGTCGCGACCTGCGTGTGGTGTTTTGTTGCGGCGGCCCTAACTATGTGGTGTTGGGTCGTGTGCGGCGATTTTGTGGATTACAAATGGGGTCTGCTGATTGAGAGATGGTAATGCCAGCAATCCAGGTGTTTGCAAAGTGGTGGTGGTTGTGGTGGTATTGGAGATGTGTTGGCATCTGCGGTGGTGGTGATGTGTTGACGTCGGTGGCTGGCAACGATGGCTTCGGAGGTGGTAGCTGTGGTTCTGTTACCTTGATAATTTGTTAATTGTTTTTGTTGTGGAAGGAGGCTGTGGCGGTATGTCTGTTGGGTTGGTTTATCTGTTGGTTGCGGGGGTCAAGCTCTGTGCGTTGTTTTAATTGTGGAGTTGATCTGGTGTGTCTATGTCGTGAGTGTCGTTGCGGAGGCGGTGGTCATGGTCCGAGGAGGAGGTGGTTGTGACCTCGAATTAAAACTGTGACGCACATTTTTACTTGTGACTAAAAAAAATGGCGATTGTGATTTTAGAAATGATGATTGTGACCTAAAAATTGGTGATTGAAAACTCCCTCGTAAATGTGACTTGAGACTTAAAAGATTTATGCCATGTGATCTCAAATTTTATAATATTGTGACCTTAATATAAATAAATAATTAATAATTTTATTTAATTAATTAATATTAATTACAACCTGACTTTTGAAATTAAACATGTTTCATCTTAATTTTGAAATTTATATTTCTAATCACCTTATTTATATATTTTTCCCTATCCAATTATGCCTCCACTCCTGGTCGGTGGTTAACGGCTCCGCCTCAACTTCAACAATGGCATCCATTTGTTCACTTCAAACTTGGAGATATTATTCAATATTCAGCTCAATATTTATTGAGTAAAGAAGTTTGGTCGTGGCAGCCACGCGGCTCAACTAACGAACCGTGCAGCTCAAATTCGCAGGTCTTCACTTAGACTATCATAAGCCCAAGTCTATCAGTTCAATTCGACCAACCTCCGGTGCAGATTAGTCCAAAACCATATGCGCAACCACGCACCTCATCCATGAATCTTAGTTCACACTTCACAGCCATGTGCATGTCAAATAGGCAGCTATGCAACACAGTGGTCCATTATTGGAGATCAGCTCGGAGATGATGATTCATTTGGGTTCTTCATCTCCAATCCACCACTGCAATATCCAGGTCTTCATCTCCAGCTTGCGGGTAATGCTAATTCGTTTGGCCATGTTCAGTTCGACTGGAATTTTCACTTCAACCGTGAAGCTTAGTTCCCCGCCACGAAGCTTGTTCGCTCAAAATAGTGTACTGCAAGCGCACGGGTCGCGTACAAGTAATAAAGTGGACTTTTTGAGTCCGGATTGTCGATCCCACGATAAATGTTTACTTTAAATTATATAACTTTAATTAGTTTAATTCTAACAATAAAAAGAAACACACAATTAAAAGTTGAATTTTTGTAAATTCTAAATTAAAGAAAATAATTCTAAACCGAATTAAAATAAGGAAAATGGAATATAAAATAGTTGGGATTCATGATTTCACTTAACTCTTGCTTAAGTAATTTCTCAACACATGCAAATTAATAAATTACTCATTTACAATGTTAGACCCGATTTTCCAAGCTTAGCTAATTACCTCTCTCGAGTGAAATTAACATTAATCAATTGGTTTAACCTATTATATCCCTATGTCGATTAAAGTACAATCAATTGCATTAACTCTTTGTGAAAATAGCTCAATGGATCATCTAGGGTTTAAGGTATATCTCTATCCTTAACAAGACCTAGAACATTTGTTATTTGGTCTAAAATGCATAATATCTCTCGATTATCATACACTTCACAAAACATATATTTGGTGATCAATCAAACACATGGAATGATCTCAATAATAAATACACATGAAATAAGCTCAAAATTAATAAACAAACATTAAAATTACTTAAACTGAGTTAAGCTACATCAATCATCCCAACATAAAACAACTAGCCCATTTTATAAATATTGCACTAAAGTTGAGGTTTACAAAAATACATCACAAAATATAGAAATCAAAGATTAAAAATACAAGATAATGAAATAAATCACTTCCCTTGATTTTTGCCCCAAAATTCCTTCACCATTGCTTTGAATCTTCACCTCACTTTTTGATTCATAACTTCAATGGGGACTAGTAACATGTAAACAAAACTAAACTACAACTAATTTACAAACTAAATCAAAAACAAAGAAAAGAAAAGAAAAGAAGAAGAAAGAAAAGAGAGAAAAGGGGGCTAGGGTTTGTAGAGAGTGAAGAATTGTGATCAAAAGTATGTGAAACCCTACTCAAAATGCCCAAAAATACCATTTTTTCGCGTAGATCCGCGTCCTTCCGTGTTTGGGCAGAACCGGGTCGCACCGGGTTATCGCCCAATTTTTTGACCACGCAATCGCGTGGTTTAATACCTCGCGATCGCGTGGTGGACTTGAAAACTCTCGGGTTGGATTATAGACTGACTTCCCGAACGTGACCTGGTCTAACCACGCGATCGCGTGGTTCACCTGGCAGCTTTGTTCTTCCATGATTGCAATTTGGTCCTCCATCTTCTGGTCTTCTTCAATTTAGTCCTCGCATTTTGACTTTTATTACAAATATGCCCTTGCAATATTTGCAAAGTAGGTCCTCCATCTTTCTAAGATATTGCAATTGAATCCCGAACTTTTGATTTCTTTCGATTAGGTCATTGGACATCAAATTTGCTCATCTTTTAGCCTGATTGCACTACAATCTTGTCCATTTGCTTTCCAATTGAGGTTTGTTCACTAATATCTCGCGATGCGAGATATCCCCGCAAGTGCACGGGTCGTGAGAAGTAATAAAGTGGACCTAAGAGTCCGGATTATCGTCCCACGAGGACTGCTATTAATTACCGAAATATTTTAGTTCTACACTTTATTTGAATAAACAAATGAATTTGAGGTTTTAAATTAAAACTAAGAAGATGAATTAAATAATTAAATTGTGAAATTTATTTGTTTTAAAAGATGATTGTAAAGTAGTTGGGATTTACGATTTCACCTAACCAATTAAATTAACTCAAATTCCAGTTTTATTTCCAAAATATGCATTCGGTCGAATTCACTAATTTAAATTGAAATTCCCCTCTCGAGTTTAAATCAACTCTACCTAAATAAGTCAACCATGTATCTCTACAGCGGGTCTGAATATTCCTTATCTAGATGCATTACATTCAAGAATTCACACATGACCGCAATAATTACAAGAGTATATCTCTATCTCTCGTTCAATTACCGAATTTATTACCTAGATCTATGTTATTAACTCACCTCTCGGATTATGGAAATAACACATAAAATCATGAATAAGTGGCCAGTTCATTCACGCATTAAACGCAATAATAAATCAACACATGCATTAAAGCGTTAAAACAAGGAATATGGAATTAAAATAATTAACTAGGCTACATCGTTCATCTCAACATCAAATTTAGCTACACATCATATTTAAATAGCAAAAATAAAATATAATGACGTTCATTGAAAATAACAAGGAAGAATGGAAAGATTGCACCAATTATCAATTCTTCAAGTATCTTCAATTCACGCCCCTCTGCGATACTTGAATCTCCAAGAATTTTAATTCAAATTTCTGTTATGGCTCGTTCTATGGAGAGGCAAAGGTCTGATTTTCGTGCAAAGAGGTTGTATTTATAGTTGGTGAAGAGATCAAGTTGAAGAAGGAAAGAAATTCATCAAATCCGCGCGCGAGTCTTTTTTTGGTATCTGCACAGCGTTCAGTATTTCAACCATATCTTTCTCTTTCCTTATCCGATTACGATGATTCAAATTTCGTTAGAAAGATAACTTAAAGGGCTACAATTCTTCTTGACATATAATTTTCCTAATTCGAACGTTTACTGCCCCAAAATTTGGTCTCAAAGTCCGACTAGAATTCTGTCCAGAATCTTCTAGGATTGAAATCAATTTTATGGTAATATTCTTATCATATTCCATTCCTTTTTTACTTATACTTGCATCCAATTAACTCCTAAAAATCCTCAAAATATCTTCTTATTATCCAAATCAATCATTGGATATTTGCAAGTCGGTACCTCATGTTTAATTTGCTTTTCAGTCCTTCAACTTCCAATTGCAACAATATAGTCCCCATACTTTGGAATCTTCTCAATTCGCTCGTTTCAACTCTCAATTCCTTCAACTGGGTCCTTCAACCTCTGATTTGTTTACTTCGCCACATTGCATCTTTCCGGTTGACGTTCAAACTTATCAATTGCTCATTTTAGCTCTAATTAACATCCAATTATGCATTTTTCTCATCAATTACTTCATTCTTCATCTTTTGAGATATTTTCTGCAAAGTAAACAAATAAACACAAATTAAATAGCATATATTCTAAAACGATAATAATTTATTCTAATTTAGACGTACAAATAAGTGTATAAAATACACTTATCAAGGTTGTACCTAATTGTACAAGATAAATACAATATATAAGTAGATATTTGCTCAATTTGTCAATTAAATTGTCTATTTAAAAGCACAATAAGTGTGTAAAACGCACACTTATCAAAGCACAACGAAGCAGCTATGAAACTCAGTTCGAGTTGACAAATTTTAGTCTATTTATTCGCCTCCATCTCACCATATCCATTTCTGCATACAGTCCAATTATGCTGTGGAGTCCAGTTCCTCCATTTCCATGCAGATTCAGTCCGTAGCCATGTGAACTAACTAAAAAACCATGCAGGTCGTTCTAAAGCCATACATCTCAAAAAAATGATGCCTCCCAGATCACCCATGCAGTCCTCAGTTTGGTATTGCAGTGCTTAGTTCGGTCCAGAGTTGGAAGGAGAGTTGGAAGGTCGGTGGTGCAATCCACAATGCAGTCATGATAATCCAAGATCGGCGGCTTTGCAGTAAGGATCCAGTTCGGCTTTGCAGACCAAACTCACCATGGAGTCTAGCTCATCTAGCTACTCTATGTTTCACTTCACAGCAATGTTCGGCTCTAACTCAATTCCAGTTTGGAAGGAAACAAGGCAACTCCACTAATAAGCCATGAGGTTCAATCCACTACCAACTCAATTCACTTCAATCTCAGTTCGCTGGTCAACTTGGGAAAATTCACAAAACCAGTTTCGCAAAGCAGCTTTACATCATAATCACTCAGTTTAAAATTCAGCTCAAATTATTCCAAGTTCAGGTAAAAAAAGAGCTCAGTCTACCAGCTTCAACATGCTATTACAATTCTGCCATGCAGTCGTAATTTAGTAATGCAGTTCTAGTCCGTCGCAATTCGGAACATGCAGTCCCAGTCCTTCCATGGTAGTCCAAGGTCTCAGTTCGGTACATGCAGTTCCAGTCTGACCATGACAATCCGAGGTCGGCATTTCTAAACATGCAATCCCAGTTTAGAATACGTTGTCCATGTCACGACCCGTCCCATATCACCCTATTGGACCTGAAACGTGACGTGTGCCGATGGCAGGTAACAATTAGATGTTGGACCCACAACCAAGGCAAACTTGACTTTTCTTCAACTTTCAATATTTACTTTATATAATTTTAATCCCATAGGAATTTATAAATTTTTTGACAGAGTCTCCTCTATAATATTAACTTAACCAACCTGTAAAATAATGACAAATCCTCAAACATGCAATCTTAAATAACTATATCACTTTTCAAATCTTCCAACCAAGACAATTGACATAATATAATAACTACAATTCTTAATCCACTTCTTTATATATACATGATCCAAAATACATCATCATCCGACACATTCCTGATAAAGTATATTACTTATATAGAATAACTGAATATTCCAATGTATCTTCCTAGAATATGTCTCCTAAGAGCTTACCAAAGTAACTCCTACAAATGATAATGTTACAAAGCTCCTCGATAGCTGCAAAGGCTCCTTCGATGCTGCTGAAACTCTTATTTTTCTTCATATATTGTAAAGGTGGGGAAAAACATGAGCTTGTAACTCAGTGAGTGGAATTTCTGAAATAAATGTATTTGATAAACCATTTCTGAAAATATAATTTATTTCATAAGCTTTTGACACTTTAAATCAAATCATACATGCTAAGAATAATCATAAAGATCATGGAATAATCATATCTGGCATAACTGATAAAGTGTAATACATAAGAAAATCACACCAAAGGTACCCAACTAAATCATCTGAAATCTGTATCTAGTCATACACTCCGTACCCGGCCCAAAGCCCCTCTTGGTACAAAAGTGGGTCCCGAAGACCTCATATATACACCCTTACACACGGGTCATAGGCCCCCTCCGTGCATAAGAGTGGATCTTAAGATCATCTGAACACGGGCCATAGGCCCCCCTCCGTGACAGAGCCTTAAGATCTCAAATAATATCCGCTAGTACACGGGCTCAAAGCCCCCTCCGTGCACTAACACAAGAACAGATAACCATATCGGGTACTTCTAGTGATTTTGAAATCATACACACTCAACTTGATAAATCATGCTCGTAAAACATGATAATAGAACCATCATGCTTAAACAAGCGTAATTATAAAACATTTATTGTGATAACCCTGCTAAAAGCCATTGCTTTCAAAATCATTCGTAACTTAAATAAAATCAATGTAATAGAAAACTTGAATAACGTAAATTCTTTTAAGTTTTTATGAGAATAACTTTTTCACTCACAGAGCCATTGACTGGGGTCTAGCTGAGCTGATATGCCTGGTCAAAACTCCCTAACATCTCCTGAAATTATAATATAAATCTTTTGTATTAAAACGAATCATATCAAATCATTAGAAATCGGCTATTGTCATTTAAAATTTATTTCTTACCATTTTGTTCATTAGATGACCAACTCAAATTATTTACTATAAACTTATTTTCCCTTCATATACTTGTCAACAAATCAACCAATCATCCGATATCATCTAACTTATCCATCTTCATTTTCCATAAACGGTGCCCATTAGTTCCATCCGAGTCTACTCCGTTTGCTCATTCATTTTCTTTAATTTCCTTACCAAATCAAGAGTCAAAAGTATAATTGTGCACATTTAAATCATCAATACACAGTCCTTGTTCATTTCTCTTCCAGTAAACATGATGCTTACCATCTCTATGTCGTAACACGTTAATTTCATAAGATAGATTCTAAGTAATCTTATTAAGTTAATCCTTCTTGCTGATTTTGCACAATAAAATTAATTTCTTCTCTTTACCAATTGTAATTAATTATTATTACATGATAATCTGTTTGTAGTTAACATTTCCATGGATTGGGGACAAAATTCTAGTTGCTGAAAAATATCATCAACTTGCTTAAAATCTGAGAAGTCAAATCTTAAACACTTAATTCAATTATTTGATATTATATTAACAATTTAACACAATAAAATCAAAGGATGCGTATGTATTTCACAAACCCATTTCATACTTTCTTAATACAACACTGATCTTCCATATATATATATATATAAGTAAAAACTTTACTTATCTCTATAAATTGAAGAATCCAAGCTCGAGCTTTTAGCCAACTTTTATTTTCTTTCATTTTTCCATCCTTGTTTCTTCTTCCTCCCTTCATTTTCTTTCCCTATCGGCTTCTCTCAAACCTTCTCTGTTTCTCCCTACCGAGACCATGAAAAATAATGGGCCTTTAATGTCTATTTAGTGATGCAACTTAAGTGTATTAACAAGCAAAGTCCCCAAACTTGCACATAATATAAGATTTAGTCCTTAAAATCTCAATAATAAAAACTAAGTCCTTAAATTCCTTATTATATTATCTCTAGTCTTCAAGTATATGTAATAACAAAATAAACCCCATGAAATATCATTTGTTCAACTTTAGTCCTTATTTGACTTGACTATATTTGAATATTTGACTTTTTGACTAGTATAAAATCGAGTTATTACAGTCCAAGTTCGGAACAGTTCGGCCATGATTTTCTGCCCTCACTTCACCGCCTAGTCAGATGAAGTTCAACAAGTTGCAGTCCAGCTCAACTTCCTTCCAGTTGCAGAAAAGATTTGACTTAGAATGCTAGGCTGCAAACCAGTTTTCTCGCCTTCATTATTTAGAGCTCATTGAGGAAGTAGAGCATGGAATCAGAGGATGGTATTAGCAAATATCCACAAGGTTGAACTCTAAAAATCCAGTCAACATATACGATCAAAGGATTCTATTAATAAACCCTCATGATGTGATAATTGGGTGAACAAGTTGAGGCAATACAGAGGGCCTAGATGAATGTAATGGCCTCTTACATGACTGCGTCTTAACAAAAGAGCAAAGTTGATAAATAATCTTTAGCCTTTATAAGGTGGTTGGTCCATTTAGGTGAATTCGTGATGATGCTCCTCAAAATGCTCGAGGCACTCTTTGACCATAAAGTGGGCTAAGAATGACCCAGCTCAGCAAAACAAGATCTCCAAAGTAGAAGAGCTTGGTATTGTAAGACCTCAGCATAAGAAATCCGACCTCAACTTTTGGGTAATCCGAACTCAAATTTGGGAGGTCCGAACTCAATATAAATGAGCTCACAAGTGAAAACCATGTCGAGATTCTAAAGTTAACTCAGGGCTCAAGAGCTGAAAAATCAAAGATCATAAAAAAAAATCTCTCAAGGGGTCCCAAAGATAAACAACAGTTAAAGGATACTCAGAAAGACCTTAGCTCACGAAGAATACCTCAAAGATCTTCCAAGAAGCCCTAAAGGTGAAGTACTCCAAAAAAGTCTAAAAGTAGAAGCTTAACAAAGAGCAGGAGATCTCAAAACTAAATGGATAGTCCATAAAGTCCACTACATGAGAAGACAAGGACTTCAAAGAATAGAAGAAGCTCTGAGTTAGACTACAATCCTCAGATGTCATGAGCTCGACTACGGCCCTAACCTCTTCAAACAAATCCCTGAGGTTAGCTACGGCCCTCAGAAGTCTCGAGTTAGGCCACGACCTCAAAACTCGACCACGATCTGGTAAAAATGCCCAGCTAGTGAATAGTTCAGCAATCCCTACGAGAGAATAAGAGCTCAAATCGTCCAAAAATCCCCGCAAGAGGATAAAAGACTTCCAAGGAGTGCAAGTACTGTACACTTGGACTAAAAACCTGATCCCACGAGAGCATCAGATGAACAAAACCTGATCTCGTAAGAGTATCAGAAGGTTCTAAAGGGCTAAAAAAAGGTCCTAAAAAGAACAAAAAGATTGATAATTTTGAAGGGTCAAAATTTTCAAGCAAATGACTCGAACTAGCAAAGGCAAAATACAAAATTGGACAGGCTCAAGTCTAAGTTCAATCAATAAGCCCCCAAGGTACGAGCCATTCCATTTGTATTCATTATTTGAAAATATAATAGCTCAACACTTGAAAAATTGCTAAATTTCATTACCAGCAAAAAAGAGCTTGATACTCATGCAAAAAATAGAAGTGCTTTCATTTATAAAGATAGGTACAAGCAGTACATCTCTAGAGCTCCCTAAAAGAAGGAAAAGTGGCTACTCTAAGCCCTAGTTTCAGCTATGCTCTATCTACAATACTTTGAGTCTTGCGGGGCAAAAGAGATCTTCATTTGCTCCATCCTCATAAAATCAGTTCCTCTATAATTTTGGAAGCATCAACTCCAGCTCATTAACTACATTGGCATCAAGGAAAAGCACAGCACGTAAGACCTTGGCCTTAGAAGAGTTCAGTCCTGGAAGAATTAATCAGCAAAGTACTCGGGAACAGTGACTAAAAGATACTAGAAAAGATACAAGAACAAGGTCTGAACTAAATATATTTAGCACAGACCTTGGGAGGCAATTGTTGACCTCCTAAAGTTGAAGTGCTTGCTTCAGCCCATATTATATGAAGACCCACTTTAAGTTCCAAGTCAACAAAAGAAAGATTAGAGGTCATCATGAGGAATGCGAACAAAGCTAAGACCTCGACTAGTCTTCCATGGATGACCTCCCACCTTAGACCTCGGCAAGTCTTCCACGGATGACCTCCCACCTGAGATCTCAGCAGGTCCCACTGATGACCTCCAAACTGAGACCTCGGTAGGTCTTCTACGGATAACCTCCGAGCTAGGAGGACCTTGAAAATAAGAAGACCTAGAAGTGCCTTGGAAGACTTAGAAGTCTAAATTAAGGTATTCGGAAAGTCTAATATTAGGTGTTGAAGTGAAGACCATCCTATTCAGCTCAGAACACGAGATTCAGCTCTCCACCTACCTCATAGATAGAATATTTATCCAACCAAGCATTAAAGTGTCAAGTAGATCAACTTGGCCCACTTGATTAAATATATTCTATCATTCTCAATTCTCAATTCATATTCTTAGAACTTACAAGTGTAAGGGAATTGCAATAGTCAAATATTGCAACAAGTTGATAAAAATCAGCATTGTAGTTGATTAAAATATTAGCAACTTGTCAGTGTAATTTTCCAATAAATAGCAACGTATTGTAAACAAAAGAGGATGAAAGTTTTTCCCCCCAAAAAAGGAGAGGAAAAACTCTCTCTAATTACTTGTACTCTTTCAAATTTTCTCCTCGTGTATACAAAAGAAAAATCAATTAAGGTCGGACCACAAGTCCGGCCCTACTATGTGTTCAAGTTTCTTTACTTTTACCTCTTACTTTTTTCATTTAAGTTGACTAAAAGAATGCCACGTTTTCAAGTCATTTTTTTACGTCAACAAAGATTATACGCACATTGAAACTCTCGATGAATAGTGGCTTTCAACCTCAATCAAAATTATTGAAATTTCAACCAATCTCTAGTTGATAGTCAAAGTCGTCTAATTAATACATGGGGCCCCTTATCTTCTAGGGATGAGGAAGGCTGAAGATGTCCGGATAAGCTCCAACTGGAGAAATTGGAACTGAAAGAAGCTATGCTACCTTTGGCTCTCCTTCCCTTTCGCTTTCCGGATCATGGTCAATTGGAGCTTGGTCAAGTACTAGAATGAGGGGATCTTAGCCGACATGCGCCTACTCAACTCTCCACGAAAGTTGGTTACACCTATGAACAGACAAAATTCACATTTATCAATTTTATACACGTATATTTTACCCTCACAAAAAGAGGTTTACCATAACCCTATTTTGTAAGGGTGGACAAATTCACAATCTATTTTTCAAGAAAAATAGAAAATCTTCACAAATTTTCCATCTTTTAATCTATTAGCATTTCTCCCATACGATGCACAGGATTTCTATCAATGATAATGATTTATAATTCATGAAAATATGTTAATTATACAATCATATTAAATAAAAAATAGAGTTACAAATAATATTTTATTACAAAATATTATCGAATTCGAAATTTAAAAAAAGACAAAACTAATCAAAGTAGGAAAAGAAACAATACCCACGCATCTTAAAATTTGGCGCTAATTAATATTTTGTATTAAATTTGTTTTAATTTTATTTGTATTCATCACCAATTTTTTTTTAAAGTATTTTAATTTTTTAACAAGTTTAAGCAGGAAAGTGTGTGCATAAAATGATGACGATTATCTTATTATTATATATAGATATATTTGAGTGATAATACTTTTTCAAGCAAGATAATTTTCAACTTTTGACCACGTGACCATATTTTCTTTCAATTGGTGGAAAAAGTTTTCTCATTGGTTGGCACTTGGCATGCAAAAATATTTTCCAGTCGAAAGCATTGCTTCTGCTTCCCCTCTTTTCTCACGCCCCTACTCTCTATTTTTTCCTCGTAGCCGCTAACAACCAATCATGTACATGTAATTGTCTTTTATCAGGTAAATAATTTATAGATAATTCAATTTATTGAAAATTATTTTCTTTTCACCCAAATTTTCATTTTCTCAACCTTAGTTTTAACTCCAACACAAACACAAACTATACAAGGAATACTTATAATTAAAATTTTGTGGATAGAGAGAAATTCTAATTTTTCGTTTGAGCAAAATTCATCATGCTAACTTGTCACAATCAACCCCATAAACAATTGAACTTATTTTTGCATCAATTTGTACAATCAACCAAATACTTCTTATTCATCCCAAATTGAAATTTACTTGTTTTTATCTTGTTGGACATATGTACTGTAGTTTTCGATATGTGACTTTTTTTTTAAAAATGAAAAAGTAACAAGAAATGTGATTGTTTGAAGATTTTCATTATTTTTCAATGAGAAGAATACATAATTAAAGTTTTTAAAGTACACATTTTCAAAATTAAGAAATTTAAGGTTTTATTTCAAAAATCATGTCATAATTAATTATATATTTTATTATTTATGGTCACAAGTTACAAATTTTTTGGTCGCAGCTTATCATGGTCACAAGTCACAATTTTTAGGTCACACGTCACAAATCAAATCCTAAGTTTATGGTCACTGTCACAATTTTTAGGTCACAATTTATTTCTTAGTCACAAATTTCGAATTTCGTAGGTCACGATATTTTTCGATCGTAAATCTCGAGTCAATTGGTCACAACTTAACAAATTATGAGTCACAATTTCTTTATTGGTCACAAATCATGAATTTCATTGGTCACAATTTTTTCTCGGATACAAATAAAGCAAATTACAAATTTTAAATGTCACAAATTATCAAATTAATTAGTCACGATTTAATTTTCGATCACAAATTACAAATTTTATAGGTCACAATTTATTTTTCGGTCACAAATTATCAAATTAATCGATCACAACTCTCTTATCAATCACAAATCACAAATTTTATATGTTACGACATCTTTCTATGTCACAAATTCTAAAAATTTAGGTTACAGTTTATTTTTCGGTCACAATTTACAAATCTCATAAGTCACAATTTATTTATCGACCACAAATCTCAAAATTTGTAGGTCACAACTTTTTCTTGATCACAAATCTCGATTTTATGAGTCACAATTTTTACAATTTGTGATAACAATTTACAAATTTCTTAAGTCACGGCTTATTTATAGCACAAAATCTCGAATTTTGTAGGTCACAACTTTATCTCGATAACAAATTTCAAGTTAATTGGTCACAACTTATTTATTAATCAATCACAATCACCTATAATTTGTCACCTATTTCCACTAGTCACAAATTAAGAATTAATTGGTCACAATCATCCCAATCCTACAAACCCCAACCCACAACCACCATAGACGTCGAGCACTGCCACCACTACACCTCCACGGCCACCATCAAGACGAACACAGTCGTCGCCACCATCTCCACAAGCACCACCAAACACCATAACCAACACCAACATCTCAACTTCCATCGCCATTGTCACCATACCTACATAAGTTGATGATCACCACCACCACCACAATTGACCACACGACCATCTCTACATCCACCATCATCTTCACAGCCACCATCATCTCCATAGTCGCCGCGCCACCACCACCACCACCACCAACACTATACATAACTGCACCACCATCGTCACCCCCTAATTTACAATTTTGTAGATAGAATAGAAGGAAAAGAAGATTCAATGAGATCTGAGATCATCTTCACGATGCGATCTAGAACCAAAAAACTACGCAGTCAACCACACAACTGCACCACCACTGTCACCCCTAACGCAATGGCGATCTCGTCGTGACAGCTAGTAGTCGTGATCTCGCTACGCACCACACACTTTCGCCACCGAGCACTACCATCACCACCAAAGCCAACGCCACTGCCACAGCTACAACCAAAACTGCCGCCAAAACTTTCACCAAAACCACCATCAAAACTCTACAACAGCCACCACCAAAGGCATCAAAATTGTGCCCAGATCTATGGGTTATTTTTACACAGATATGCAAATTATGCCTTGATATATGAGAGATGGTGAGGTTGGATTGTAGTTTCCTAGGAGATGTGAAGTGAATTTGTTGAAAGTTTGGTTTGATCTATGCTGAGAGCCCGATTTGTAAAATGGGAGGTGTAGGGTTAGTTGTTGATTGGTAGGGGTGGGGGTGCGTGATGTAATAAATATTATAGTTATTAAAATCTAAAAGTTAATTTGGACCTGATTTATGAAAAGATAACTTGTAAATCTTAATTTTGAATTGTGAAGTTAAAAAGTAACCTGTGTAATTTCCACTTTTTCAAATTGTATAATTTTTTCCTTAAACGTGCATATTTTCCCACCAAGAATCCAAGATGAGGATTGAGGAAGAAATATATGGGCCCGAAATTGTCAAGCCCAATAAGGCCCATTGGGCATACCCAACTGTATTTAAATTAAAACAAAAAGGCAAAGAAAGGCAAAAACCTAACTCTCATTTCATCTCCCGGCCCATTGGCCGTTCTCATTCGGTCAGTTTACCTATTCATCAACTGAAATATATATTTACACTATCATGATCAACATTAATCTTTGTTATTTTTTGAAAATGCAGTTTTGTTGTAGAAGAATTTGATTCAAAGTGAGCGAATATGAGTAAAGGAGGAGCTTTGGCTGGCGCTCAGAAAGGAGGGAAGAAGAAGGCGGCGACGTTTGTTATCGACTGCTCGAAGCCGGTAGAGGATAAGATCATGGAGATCGCCTCACTCGAGAAATTCCTTCAGGAGCGCATCAAGGTTGGCGGCAAGCCCGGTGCACTCGGAGATTCCGTAACTGTCACTCGTGACAAGTACAAGATCTCCGTTACTGCTAACGAGACTAGCTTCTCCAAGAGGTAGCTCTGTTGTCTTCTTTAAAATTCATATTTATTTCGTTTCTTCTATTTTTCTCCATGTATTTGTTTTAGTTTTTAATATAATAATGTTATTTTTATATGCAAAAGCATGAATTGGTTGCTAGATGTGAGTCCATCTTTTTCCGAGTTATGTGGTACAACCTTTAACTACTAATTAATTGAGACTCTGATATCGGACGATCTTTAAATTATGCTATGTGCGTTTGTATATTTGTTTTGTTGTCTTGTATAACTGAGACTGGAATCAGGTTTTTTAGATTTTTTATATTATATATATATATACTTTTATGATGTTGATATGTATCCTAGTCAGTGTTCTAAAACGCGCGCACAGTACTGTGCGAGCCTACGCGCGACTCTCGCGCGTCGTTTTGGCGAAAAGTGAGAAAAACGTGTTTTTAAAAATTTTGTTCTAAAAAGCGCACGCGAAGCGCGCACAATGCGTGCTGAAGCGAGCTTAAGCGTGCCCGATGCGCGCAGCTGCCATTTTTTTTTTCCTTTTTTTTTTTACTTGTTCAAGTATGGGTAAAATTTAAATCAAATATTTATGAATTGAAAAACGCTTTTTAACGCTTACTCCCGCTTAAGCTTCAAAAGCTTGATTCTTGGGCTCCACGCTTCGTCACGCTTCACGCTTTTTAGAACACTGATCCTAGGTGGTCTTTTTGAATAAAAACATATAGCTGAGTTAGGAAACAGAATAGCTCTTGGAATCTTGGATCATATAGCTGAGGTAGGAAACAGAATAGCTCTTGGACTTGGGTGGTTTAAGTGGCCCTTTTCTTGACCTAGCCCATCCAATAACCTATACTAGTATTTACCCCGTGCGATGTACGGGAAGAAACGTCGGATAAATATATTTTATATGAAATTATATGAATCCTTAGATAAAACAAATAACATTCGCAAATAACAGATAAGAACATCATTTATTGGTTTCATATTACTACAAATTTTGGAATACTTCTTTGTACACTACATTATTTGTTAAATTTGTTGGTCTTTCATTCTTATCATAAATCAACATCTTTAATCCGGAATGATTTGTCACCTTATAAATGGCAACATAAAGTTGTCCATATGTAAACACTGGCCTTCTAAGAAGAACTCATGTATGCGAGAGTGATTGTCCTTGACTCTTATTGGTCTATAATATTAATAAGTTTTACTACTGCACCAGAAATCTTAAATGATTAAATGTGATTAAACTAAATAATTGCTAGAAATCT
The DNA here is from genome assembly GCA_963555705.1 of Ligustrum vulgare. Taxonomy (NCBI): domain Eukaryota; kingdom Viridiplantae; phylum Streptophyta; class Magnoliopsida; order Lamiales; family Oleaceae; genus Ligustrum; species Ligustrum vulgare. The sequence continues at coordinate 31,703,846 of OY743186.1, read as the reverse complement.
TTGTGGATCAAAGATGCATCGTTGAACTTGTTAAAAAGATAAGATCTAGTATTCTTAGTCCTAAATTATTTTTGCATTTCTATATTATTTTAGAAGTTTTTTCTACATTTTTATTGTTTTATTTTTTTTGGGTCAGAAACCAAGATCTATATTCTTTGACTCAAGTCTTAGTCGATCTTGTCTTGAAGAAAAGAGCAGTCCCTTTTTATTTTTTATTAAAATAATTTAGGATTCTCCTATTCTTTTGGTCTATAATATTAATATGGCTTTAAATTGTATTTTTTTTTTTTTTAAATTTAACTTAGTGTGAAAGTAAAAAATTAGTCAACTTCCAAAGATTAGAAAAAGAGCTTCTTGTAACTGTATTTACCAAAATCGTGCGATGACCAAACGGAACTTCAACGCAGAATGGAGCTACAAGCATATCACACCGGAAAAGGTAATTCATTCCTCAAAATTCAGATATGTTTCGTACATAAACCCACTAGTTCAATTAAAATGTTTTGTTGACCACATAACTAAGTATAATATTTGATAAAAATTTGCACGAATAATTGAAAGTAGTATTTATTTGGATTCTTTTTTTAAAACTACTTAAAACTTAGCAGCCTATCATTCTTGTAAATGTATTATCCAAAACCGTGCAATGATCAGTGGAACGTCAACGCAGAACAGAGAGGCAATCACATCAAACCGAGAGAGCTAATCCACCTCTCAAAACTCAATTTTTTATATATAAAACTGCCTATTAAAATATTTTGTGCCCAAATAACTAAGTTTAATATTTGAGAAAAAAATCGCATGATGTAATTGAAAGTAGTATTTCTTTGGATTTTTTTTTTTTTTTTTTTAAATATGAATTGCATAATTCCACTTAGAAATAGGATTACGGTTATATCAACTATAACCATAATTATAAGAACATATATAATGAAGTTCCAAAACACAAATAGTGAAACTTATAGAATATTTATCATAATTAATTATATTATTATACATAAAATCTATATAATAATAGCACAGGAAGGTATAAATGAAATTTCCATATCCTATCTTCATACATAAAATAATTTTTAATTAAAATACTAAACTCGTGTAAATTAAAACAATTGTTTGAACACTATTTTTGTGAAACAGTTAGTACTATATGTTTGTATAAATGAGTGAACTTTAAATAGGGTTTAGAGTTAAATTTCGAAAATGTCAAAACCATTAGAAAAACGAAAAACGAAAATCAATAATTACTATTTAATTATGATAGAAACAAACAGATTTAATTATAAAAATTTAATTATGATAGAAACAAACAGATTTTGAAAATAACAGCAAGAAAAAAATTAAAGAAAATCGGATTTTGAGGCAAATTATTGGGTAGGATTAGAATATTAGTGTGAACGCATTAACTACAGCAGACTAATAAAAAAAGCTTTGGAAAAGCCCATCAACATAAAAAGGAAAAAAAAGGAAAAAAAAAATCAATATATGTAGAGTACTTGAGTTTTGGCGGGAAAATGTATAGTTGACCCAAGTTGACTCAGCTACTTTTATAGATTATATAGATATAGATATGCTTACCTTTGTCTAAACTCAACCTTGAGTTTGAATTGCAATTGAGAGAAATGAGAAGGGTAGCCGACTTGAGGGTGGTTTGAGGTCTTCCATTGCTTTTTTCTTTATATCTTCTTCTCTCTTTGTGATATTGTGTTCATGTCCCTTAATCCTTGTGTGGGTTAGAATATAGTGGAGCAACTAAGGAATGTCGGTTTTGGAGTCAAGATTGGTGTGTTTGGTGTTCACTTGGAGGTGAAACTGAGCCCGAATTGAGGTCTTAAAGGACCAACGGAAACCAAACCTTCAAGTTCGACTCATTCCTGAAAAGAACTTGGTTTCCAAAATTTCCAAAATAACAGTCAAACTCACAAACACAATACCATAAAGGGAGTAGAAGGTAGAAGAAAACAAGCAATGAAGTCTTCAAGAAACTCCAAGATCGGCTATAAACTTTCCTCTCTCTATTGGTAATTCAAACTCAAGGCTAGCAGTAGAAAGAGTAGTTTATTATTAATTTGGGCTAGGTCAAACAAATGGGTCACTCTCTGTTTGTTAAAAGTTGTGTTTAAAAACATATTTTTTTATGTTTACACACAATTGGGGCACGAGCAATTAAATTAAGTTGCTTTCAATGGTCAGTAGTTGTTATTAAGTCGAGCTATTCGTTTAGGTGTCGGTATGTATTTTCCAACAAATGTTTTTACATCGCACGGATTTTTAGGTATCAAAAAACCCAATAATGTGTTTGATATTTGCATTTTTTTTTTTTTTTGGCTGTGTACTTAAATTTGCTAATGCTTCTATGTCTACCTCACAATTTTGCATGTAAAATTTATTATTTTTCAACATCATTAATGATTGGTGAGTTGAAGTATTAGTTGATTAGAATATTCTAGAATCATCTAGAATTTAGTTATTAGATTCCAACTTGTTAGATTTAGCTTGTTAGTTTTCTCTATATATATAGTTGAAGATTGTATCCATTTTGATGAAGCATTTTGAATAATAAAATTCCACTTTCAAATTTTTGTATTTGTTCATGGTATCAGAGCGGATTAGATCGTAGGGTTAAAATCTAAAATAGTTTCGGTCACCAGCGGCGGAGGGCTGCCGCTCATCCGGCCAAGTTTTTTTTTTTTTGGCCGGAGATCGGAATTTGTAAATTTCAGGCCAAGATCTCCCACTCTAATACCATGAACAAATATAAAATCTGAAAATAAACTTTTATTATTCAAATTGCTTGATGAAAGGATTACAAAGTTAAACTATTTAGAAAGAAAAATCAAACTAAGCTAGAAGGAACTAGAAGAACCTAAAATCATCACTAAATCTAACAACTTGAATCTAACAAACTTATTTTAGCTAATTCTAGAATATTCTAATCTAACTGATATCTCACTCCTCAAGTTGGAAGTTATATGAAATATAACTCCAACTTGAAGGTATTACAGAAGTCAAAAAAAAATAAAAATACAATCTTAATTTCTCATAAAATTCCCCTTGAGTCCTAAGGCGGAAGTATTGATCTTCAAGTCCTCAAATCTTCAAAATCAGCTAATATCAACCGATAAACCCATCAACAGACAATTCTTCAAATGTATTCGCTTCATTGTCCAAGCATCTTGAACTTAGCCAAATACAAATTTTTGTATCAATTCCAGATTACTGGAACAATATTATCAACTCCAATTCGGAGTAAATTTTTCAAACTCCAATTCGGAGCAAAATGTTCAAATTCCAAATTCATTGGAACACTTCCAGGTTTTAGATGAACCAAAATATGTCTAAATCATCTAACAAATCCATCATGGCCCCAAATCATCAAATTGGTCAATTAATTGACCCAACCAAATAGAACCAAATTATCACAAAACTTCAATTTACCAGCAGCCAATCAAGGCCCAATCCAAAAGCTACCTTATCTTATTCAATTCTGCTTTGCCGCAACCTACACTATCCATGCCATGTTCAGCAAAAAAAAAATTTGGATGACTGGGGTGGGGTTGTATGGCCAACAACATGAGAACCTCCAGGACTTAAATCAGCAGGTTGAACATTATCCGAATACTCAAATCAAGATGCAAATCTGATCAATTTGGAGGAATTATCTCCACTGCCACACAAACGCCGGAATCTGAGATCCAAAAATCAGCCACCACTGTCGTTATTTCTCAGTCACCTACTGCTGCCGTCGCTCTGGTGGTCGGTCATCCTCTTCAAAACTCGAGCCACTTTTCCAACAAAATCACACCTCAAATTCAAATGCCAATTCCAAATTTAGATCTTCACTCATCCGGTTATAATCATATCCATATATCTACAGATCCCCACCCTCTCAACCATGTTATCAAACACTTTATGAGCATCAATCAAATCTAATACATTCAAGTAGATGTCGAAATTAGAAACAACTAGTTTAATTGATGACCTCCAGGATCCTTCAGAAGAGATTTATTCGGGTAAAATCTGATTCAATACGAATATATAGTGGATAAAAATTGATAAAACCTGATTGAATATGTGGATAAAATTCTAATCCATTCATATGGTTCAATCCGATTCAATATACTGCCCATTTACGTTCCTTCACGCTAAATTTCAGATCCAAATCCTCTCAAGATTGCCCAATACATCCAAACCCATTGATTCCAACTTTTGTTTCACCACTGCTTCGTGACTTTGGAATGGTTGGTGGTATTACTGCTTTAATAGGTTGAGTACCGCGTGTAGCAGACTTCCATATGGAACGAATCCAGAGAAATATTAGCTCCAAAGATGCTAGACTAGAACTTCTGAGAGTTAACATTGCTGCTGAGCCCACTACACAATACCATGGATCGATTTGACGGGCGGAAAGCTTCAGCATCGAGGACAAGAGACGGCGCAGATCTAAGGAGAGGAGAACGCCATGATTCCAACAAATGCCATGCTACTCTTCAACCACCTACAACACTCACAACCAGAGCCTAAATTCAACACCATCTCACTGCAATTTCACTGCCACTTATCATCTCCTCTTATCTCCGCTAACAGAGGACATCGCTGGTTGTGCACTGTGGATGATGCACCAAATCTCTGGCTTTTATCTATTGGTCTGTTAACCAGTATTGTTTTGCAGGTAGGATGAAATAATAAGGATCAAATCTGTAAATGTCAAAATGCAAGACAGATTCTTCAAATGGAATTTAAATCTAATAACTAAAGCTGTTAAAAGAAAATTTCTGGCCAGACGGCGGCGGTGCCGCCGCCGCTCGCCGGAGATCGGAATTTGTAAATTTCAAGCCAAGATCTCCCTCTCTAATACCATGAACAAATATAAAATCTGAAAATAAACTTTTATTATTCAAATTGCTTGATGAAAGGATTACGAAGTATCAAACTAAGTTAGAAGGAACTAGACCATCACTAAATCTAACAATTTGAATCTAACAAATTCTAGAATATTCTAATCTAACTAATATTTCAACATCCTCCCCTTGAGTTGGAAGTTATATGAAATTTAACTCCAACTTGAAGGTATTACAAAAGTAAAAAACTGTACAAAGATATGTAAAATTCTAATAAAATTCCCCTTAAGTCCTAAGGCGGAAGTATCAATATTCAAGTCTTCAAATCTTCAGCTACAATCAACCGATCAACCCAACGGACAATTCTTCAAATATATTTCCTTTTAGTTTGTTAGATTCCAACTTGTTAGATTTAGCTTTTTAGTTTTCTCTCTATATATAGTTGAAGATTAAATCCGGTGGCTGGAGTCATTGGCACTAGCGAGCGAAGCCTATGTGATTTCCATGGCCTCCAATGGTAGTGATGTCCTTGCGTTCGAACTCTTACAGAAAGATGCTCGTCTTTCTCTTGCTGGAGAACTAGGAAGACCTTGCCCTAGTGGAACGCTGCAAATTGTTCCTCTGTTTGAAACTGTGAAGGATTTGTGAAATCAGATTTTGTTTCCTTTAAGATCTAGGCCAAAAGATACTTTTTCGTGTGAAATTGATCATTGATTTGTGTTCTCCTCTTTGAAGTGAATCGGTTGAGGTATGAATTTGCTTACAGAGTGGCCGGAGTTGCGAAGAAGATGATCGGCCAAGATCTGCATTTTCAGATACGGAACAATCCAAAACTCCTTTCACGAAATAGACCTCGGATTTGAATTTGGGAGGTTGACGAAGTGCAGACGGTGGAGATTTTATTCTTTGATTGAAGACAAGTCTGTAGATGAAATTTCAACAAATTTTCGAAAATTGCAAAACAGATCCCTGAATGTTTTGGATTTGTTTAAGTTGATCCCTGTAGCTTTGATTTTGTGAAAAATGGACCCTCTCAGTATATTTGCTAAAGTTGGTCCTTGAATGTCTGGAGTTGGTGCAGAGTAGTCCCAGAATTGGGAAATTACGGATTGTTCCCAAAGTTTTTAGGACATTGATTTTAACCCCCATATATGTGAAAAGTGGTTTTTGGGATGGTTTTTTGAATTGGCCCATATTGGGTGTTTGATATTGATCACATGAGAAGTGAGTTTGATTCATGTTTGAATCAAGATTGAAAATTGATGAATTAATTCATCTAAAAATTGGAAGTGTTCCAATGAATTTGGAATTTGAAGAATATGCTCCGGATTGGAGTTCGAAAAATTTGCTCCGAATTGGAGTTTTAAAGAATTTGCTCCGGATTGGAGTTTGAAAAATTTGTTCCAAATTGGAGTTGATGAAATTGAAATTATTTCAGTAAATTTGGAATTATTTTTGTATCTGGCTGAGTTCAAGATATTTGGACAATGAAGAAAATGCATTTGAAGAATTGCCCGTTGATGGGTTGATCGGCTGATTGTAGCTGATTTTGAAGATTGATGATCCACACAGGATTTAAGACGGGAGAAATTTACGTTGTATTTTTTTTTACTTCGGTAATACTTTCAAATTGGAGTTATATTTCATATATCTTCCAACGTGAGGAGATATTGAAGTATTAGTTGATTAGAATATTCTTAGTTGATTATAATATTTTAGAATCATTTAGAATTTAGTTTTTTAGATTCGAACTTGTTAGTTTTCTCTCTATATATAGTTGACGATTGTATCCATTTTGATGAATCATTTTGGATAATAGAATTCCACTTTCAAATTTTTATATTTGTTCATGGTGGCATATGACATGGTGCTTAGGTACTTGAAATACTTGACAAAGAAATACCTCAAGAAGAACAATGTACGAGATTGGCTCCGAGTGATCGCTTCTAACAAGGATCGGACTGTCTATGAACTGAGGTATTTCAACATTTCAGAGAAAGAGGCCGATGAGGAAGAGTAATGAAAGCAAATCACAGTTCATCTGGAAGTGTTTAATTCTTCCTCCATTATTTGATAATAACACATTTGATTATTCTGTTTTCTGCACTAATTTCAATGTAATTGTGTTCTTCCACTGGAAATTAAACCTTCCGATTGGTCTAAATTTGATTTTGATCATTATATTTATATCCATAATAATGTGAAAAGAAGGCCTAGCTCAATTATGGTAAAGTTCGAAATAAATAAGTTCCTATCCTGTCGTTCTTCAAATTGGGGAGTCCCAAAACTCCTTAAATTCTAGATTAATCTAGTGCCTATTTCACTAAATTTCAAACAAAATATTTAACTTTATATTTGCATCACAATTTCTTATAACTATACCACATTTGAATTATATTATTGATTCATAATCTTTATATATTATTACATTTATGTTCTTTATTTTTTTATCAACTTCTTATCATTAAATTTTCAACAATTATCAAATTTGTCCTTCATGATGATTTTCATTCAATTTTTTATTATTATTATCATGCTTTAAAACAATGAATGAGTATTGAATTAAAATTTTTATTTTTAACGTATGCCCGTTTGCTCTATCAAGAATTTTTACAAAAAAATTTCAAACTCAATCTCAACCATTCATTCTTACCACATCTAAAAAAATAAACAAAAAAACCACAAAAATAAAAAACTTTCCATGAACCAAACGGACAGTGTATAAGCAATAAATAAATCTTTTTAGTCCCTCTTAATAAATTTTTTGACAAAATTCATGAAAGAGGTCTAATGGTAGCAGGGATTTAAGAATCTTTGTACTTAACCCCTAGGTACAAGGTTCGATCCCTACGGAAGGCAAAAATTCACTTCTTGAAAACGAGGTTGACAGTTCTTGAGGACCAGGACGACCAAGGGAGGAGTGAAAAGACCATGAGTAGACGGCCGATAGCCCTTGAGGACCGGGTACGCTACAAAAATATATATTAATTAATGAAAACTAAAATAGAAATACAATGAAAAAAAAGTTGTTTAGATATAATTGTAATATTAATTAAAGGTTATGAACATTTCTTGTAATTAAAATGTGGTGCACATATAAGATAATGATATTGTAGCAATATATTTAGCCTTCACACAATATCGTTTGTAGGATGTCCTCTGCTTGTTTGCTAGGTTGAATTGTGTCTTACGTACAATCAAAGAAGTTTCTTAAAATTCTTAAAAGAAAGAGGACATAATTGACTCGATTCGAAATTAAAAACAGTTAATCTTCGATTGTAATAGAGGTTAACTGAGCGATGCAATCAAAGAAGCGTCTCAAGTTCAATATATTCTCCAGTGTTTTCCATGCAACTATGATCCAAACATGAAGACAAAATGAAGTGGCTATTTAGACAGATTATGACGACAGTTTCAAGCTTCCTAGAGTGGAAGTAAGCAGAGGAACTTTGTTGGGAGCTCTCTGCTTGTAGTCTTTCCCCAAAGCCACCGCGGATAGAGACGCTAGCTGCGAGTTCTCCTTATCGTCCTTATTACGCCCTTTAGCCAGTTGCTCAATGGCAGACGTACACTGAAACAGTAATGCAAAAACTTCCAGTTACTCGAGGTTGTAAGAATTAAACAAAACGGATAATGCATTTAACAAAATGAAATTTAAATTCAATGTTCACAAAATGATGAGCAAACGAGGGAGAGTCACCAAGCATATGCCGAAAAGCGCTCTGGTATTCTTGCCACCGGTTAAGTCTGTGGTAGATGCATAATACTTTTTTGCCATATGAAGATTTTCAACTCCTCCAAGCGTGTAGAGCACCTGGGTTCACCCCAAAAAAAATAAAAAATAAAATGACTTAATCACACTGTTATTGTTAAAAATATACACAACAGATATTGAATATTCAATGTATAAATTACTAAATTTTCTGAAGTAAGTTGAGTTCAAAGAATCTATCGAGTTATTAAAGCACAGAACCAAAAATTTATTTCATGGCCTCTTGAAATTATTTAGCACTTAACATAGGAAACCATATAATGGAACAAGAAAATATCTTTTTTGAGGTGACTATTGGCCTCTCTAAATAATGATGGGCAGATTTATATCACCTATCCCGAGTTTTCCCCTCCCGAACGCGCTAATCTGATGCTCAATAAGGAGCAAGAGGAGAAATGACTATTTGGGAGGAATTTATTCAAATTTTACACTAGCATTTCTTATGCACGGAATTTCTATCTATGATAATGATTTAGAATTCATGAAAATATGTTTATTATACAATCATATCAAAAACAAATTATAGTACAAATAATATTTTATTACAAAATATTATCGAATTCAAAATTTTTAAAAAGACAAAACTAATCAAAATAGAAAAAGAAACAATACTCACGTGTATTAAAATTTGACGCTTAATTAATTTTTTTGTATTAAATTTTTTTTAATTTTATTTGTATTCATCACCAATTTTCTTTTTAATGTATTTTAATTTTTGATTAAGTTTAATTTTTAATGTATTGATTACAAAACTATAATATATATACATATATATAAAAGAGATTATTTAAATTGCATGGTGTTCAAGACATTTACTTTTTTTTTTTTTTTTTGAAATGAAAATAAATGCTTGCACAATGCTCAAAACATTTAATTTTTTTTTTGGCTTGTTTTTGGCAAGAAACTTTCCTGATTTAGAAAGTTGAATTGGGCGGGAAAGTGTGCCTAAAATGGTGACGGTTATCCAATTATTATATATAGATAGATATCCGTCTTCATTCCCAACATGCTTATTTATAGAATTCTATTCAAGTCTTGGGAGTAAATGGGTCTTTTCGGTTGGTGACATGTGGCAACCATTGATTGACTTTTAATTAATTCTGTTATCTGCTCATGTTTTATTCGCCAGCCCAATCCTTACATTTTTGTTCAAGTATATTGACCTGCATTGTGCATTTAATGTTGCTCATGAGGTTTCTCGCTCGTGAGTGCACAATGCACTTAACTTATTTTGAGTTCGCATATACTTTTGGGCCTTAAGCTTCTTCAGAGTGTTTAAGGCTGCTATACCATACCTTATGAATTAATTCTACTCTAGTAGTCACTTGATTCACTCTAGTAGTCAGTCTGGCTGATGTCAGCGAGTTTTTCTTCATTTTTTTAAATTTTTTTAAGACCGAACTAAAGTCCCATTTTTGTACAAGACAGAAGTAGACAGAAATCCTGAACTGAAACAAAAATTGTCTAGTGACTGATTCGGAAAAAAAAAGGTGGGTGACTAAATGAAACGGTGCCATAAGTTCAGCAACTATAAGAAGTTTTAACCGGATAGTAAGCTATAAATTACTGGACACATCCTTTTAACTATGCACATGGCTAAAAGCTTGCAATCCTGTACATGTTGGGGGGGAGACGGAATGAAAAACTAATATGAAACTTGTTCATAAATAAATTTATCATCGGTTTAAGAATAAATGAGAAACGTATGCTACTTACATCAGCATAGGCCAGGTGATACAATGGTATAGTTGGTTGAGATAAAATTAGCTCCTCGTAGCAAAAGGCAGCTTGCTTATACCTGATTATAACCAGAAAAACAAAATTGAAACAAAGAAATAGCGATCAATTCTTGGTATTATATCCCCAAAAATATGAGATTTTAGCTAGATTGTTAACTATTCCCCATGGCCGTATAAAAGAGAGAGAAGAAATATTACATTTGTAGGGATATGTAGATTTCAGCTAGTTCCCTCCAAGCATCATGATCTGCCATGAATCTGATGAAGACCCACCAGTCAGAGATACGAAACATTTTCGAAACATAAAGTTTGAAGCTTTTAAGATATTCTCACATTTCAAGGTATTTGTTGAGACACTCAATTGTCGCGGAAATATTGCCTTGTGCCTTTGCCATGGCTACCCTCCTTTTGTGAATTACCTTCGCAATAAAATTAGAAGTTAAGGGTCTGTTGGTAAACAAAATCTTCTAATCACCTGACTACAAAAGGAGTATAGTTATAACTTATAAGCCTCTGTTTGGCAAACATGTTGAAAAACATGTTTTTCCAATACAATTTCTCAAATCACTTTTAACCACACATTTTCTCTCTCCACTTTTCAACCACACATTTTACCTAGAAAACATAAAAATACATGTTTTTAAATACAAAACTTTTAACAAACAGAGCCTTATTTATTTTTTGCTACAGAAGGCACACACTTTTTTTTTGGGCTACAAAAGACAAACACGTTTTACACATAAATTATGAGATTCATTTAAACAGAAATACATGTTTTTTTACTAAAAACAGAGAACTTTTACTTGGGAAAAAAAAGAATAAAAACTAGAACAAGACATCCACTAAAAGTAGAAATAGAGCAGAAAACTATATGGTATCACCAAATGTTCCCTAAAATCTAAACAGGACGTTCTTAACATCTTACGGACTGTTCTGCTCCTTTAGCCGTAATTTATTTTTTAAATTTTTGGTGTTTTCTAGGTAGATCAATGGTTGAAGATTGGAGAGAGAAAATATGTGTGATTAAAAAGTAGTTTGGGAAATTGTGTTGTTTATAAATTTGTTTATAAATTGTAATTATTGCGTAAAAGAACGGAGTCTTAGTTGACATCAAAAGAGAAGCCGAAAATATAATCCTATCCCAAAGTCTAGTGCCGGCCCTCAAAACTCAGCCCGCTTCTTTTGCAATACACAATCAACTCCTCAAATACCACCATCCTCCTTTTGGATCTGAACAACACAATTTAACCCTAAGACACAATGAAACAACATTGAATTGGCATTACCTTCTACGATCCAACTGGTTTTCGTCTTCTGCTTCAAAGACCTTTCCTCTCACTCTCACATTAAAAGATCTTCAAAATTGCATTTCCAATTGCATCATCCTTATTATTTAAGAGCTTGACTAAAATCAGATTCTATTTCAGCCTTTTCCAACTCCTCAGATCCTTCTCGTAATCGTAATCGATGTTTTTTCCAACCTTAAATTGTTAAAAACCTTTTTATTACTACTCGGTATTTCCGGTATAACCATGAGCTTCTGCATGAATCCATACCCCTCACAACCATAAAGATTGCATTTTGACCGCCATGGTTTAACTGCATTATTAAATAGCTTATGGTTATGGCACGTGTTTCAAAAACCAGAGTTGATCCTCACTTGAAAGGTAAAGAATCAATTACTTTAGAACAAGGATTAGAGACTCTACAACAGCAAAACATGTTGGGAGAAATCTGATAAAAAGACCGCTCCACTTGATAGTGAACCAAAATATGTACAGCTGGGAACAAACCACCTTGCCTCTTGAGTTTGTACATGAGAAATCTGCTTTCTTTGATGGTGAGTGCATCAATTCTACTTCTTTGAAAATGCATCAAAATTCTGCATTTTACTATTTAAAGCACTCAACGAGTCACCGCGAGCTTTCCCTCACACTACTAGCTGAATTAAAATACACACTGCCACAACCCCAAACCCTCCCCCACATCTCTGCCAAAAAATAAATAAATAAATAAATAATAACCTCCAGATTTTGCACCTACCGGATCAAGCTCATTATCCTCCAGAAGGCTCGAGTAAGCTTTTTCTGCTTCTTCCCATAATCCCATGGCTTCGAGCAACAATGCTTCGAGCCTACCTGTGATTATATCATAATGAAACTTATAATAAGAGCAATATAGAGCTATTTTTATGAACTTGATAAACAATTAGAAGGCAAAATAAATAAACTAATGTCGACATCAGCTTAACAAAACAGCTTGTACGTTTTTTTTTTTTTTTTTTTAGTTATTAACAATGAAAAGATAGAAACAAAGACATTCAGCAAATCGATGAGAAAATTGAAGAGGTAGCCCAGTTCAACAAATTGAGCCAATGACGCTACAATAGAAATACCAGAACAATAAAATAACAGTGTAATGAGATGTGTAAAATACATCCTACCATGGTACTCAGAATCATACATTGGTAATATGAATGTAGAAAGATCCTTATGAAATAATCAATGTCTTGCATGTGTCAACCATACGCTCCAAAAAGGGCCTTTGTGCCAATCACAGATCAAATAAAATCAGGAAAGAGAGTATGTTTGTCATCGTCTTTTTTTTTTTTTTTTTTTGGGCAGTTTTTAGAAGCTGCGGAAAGAGATGAATAGGGAGGAGGAAGGGGAAAAGAAGATAAGGAGAAGGTAGTACATCAACGCAAACACAGTTTTTAACATTTATTTACTTATTTATTTTAATATTAATCGTCAAAATGATCAGACCTGTTCAAAGATTCAGCAGCACTCGTTCCAAAAATGAGTTCTTTCATTAAATGATTATATGTTAAAAAAAAAAAAAAAACTCAGGTAGATATTATGGGTAGATTATTTTATTTTATTTTATTTTTTATATTCACATCTTTGATATAGGAAATGTTGATTTTAGTGGGCACATGGATTATTTGGCTGGGCCAGCATGGAATAAGGACCGAAGAAAGCACGGCCACCAATCTACACCTCTACCTTTGTAAATATATACCTAAAAGAAGTAACTAGAGGAATGCCAAGTGAGATGGCAAAAATTTAGATTGTGTTTGATTCACCAAATTTTCCAAGGAAGATGGCAAATTTTTGAACATTTTCCAACTTTGCCATGTTTGAGCCCTTGTTTACTGAAGTTTTTTGAAAAATTTCCCTCAAACTCATTTTCAACCATACATCTTTGTAGGACACACCACTTTCACACTTTTCAATTACACATTCTCTCAGATATCTAAATTTCTTCCAAAAATCTCATACACCAAACAATCTATAATTGCAAAATTTTTCCTTAGAAAATATTTTCCAACTTTGATGAACAGTGCCTCATTTTCCTTCTTTTCACAACAAATGAATTCTTCGACTTTTGGAAGGAAAATATTTTTCATGTAACATGGAAAATGTTTTTCATTGCGTTTGATCATTTTTTTTGTTGTTAATTAACTTATTTTCTCCCAAAAATTAACTTTATTATTATAAGTACAAATGTATGGAAAAAAAAAATTACAGTCCCCTGGAAAATATTTTCTTACCACTCATTTTCCATCTTTCCAATCAAAGATAACCTTAATATCCATTTCAGAAAAATGACAAGTGCGTTTTACTTAACGCAATCGGAAAAACCAACCATAGCGTATAGAAATTTCACCAAGATAATACAATAAGCCAAAGGTTACAACTTTAACAAACCAAACACAAAAGCTTTCTAGTTGTTCAAATGGCCTTCAAGTTGATAATATTGAACTTGATAATATTGGGCAACATGATGTCATTTCCAATATGAAAGATATCAGTGTTATTCGAGGTAAGAACATATTAAGCTCATGTTTGAGACCCATTCTTTAAAAACTCGTTTTCACCCACATTATCTCAATAAAATAATTTTACATGTAAATCTAAATTTTTCCCTTATTTTTAATCACTCTCCAAAAATCACTATTACAAAATACTCTCCAAAAAATGGAGCTCAAACAAATCCTAAGTAGTTTCTGATATATATATATATATATATATATATAGACACACACACACGTGTGTGATGAAGAAAAGGAAGAAAAACCATGCACATAATTACTACAAGCATCAACTCCAGCAACATGTATACTGCACAAGATTACTGGTGTTTCTTTAGGAGGATACAGTTATAAAATTGTTTCTCATATATCTAGATAAGTCACTACCACAATAGGCATAAGTGCAGCCAGTTAGATTAACTCACCAACCCTTTTACTCTCTGGAAACTTTTCCACTAAAACCTTTATGTAATCCTGCAAAAAGTTTCATGGATGAACAACATAAGTCCGTGCTCAACACTATAGATTGTTTAACACTGCAAGACATCCAATTAAGCACAGAGTAAACTTAAATATTAATAATATATTAAACCAATTATTTTCATACAAAGATAACAAATTATAAATACAGAATACTAATCATGTGGTTGGACTACCTTATTTTATGTAATTGATGCATATCAAAGTAAAAAAAAATCAGAGAGAGAGACCTTTTTTTCTGGTCATTTGTTCAGAGAGGATTTTAGAAATCTTGTTCATAATAAGATATTTGGTTTTTTAAGCTCTGAAACAAACAATTAATGAGCATTAAAATGGTTGCAACCCAACCCCTCAATGTTCATTGAAAGATTTCAGCTTCAACAACAAAAAGAAAATAGAATGGGAGAGGAGAGGAGGGGAGAGGAGAGGAGAAGTGATTGAGCAGAAAACTTATCCCCTGTTTGAATGCCATTAACTCTCATTTTAACGGATGATTGCATTTTTTAACAGTTTTTTTATATTAAACAATTCCTGCACATGCCGTACCTTTGTCAGCATTCATTTTGGTCGCAGAAGCCGTTGAAATGTTTACGGACAACTTAACCCCCAATCCAACTTTTTAATTACATTTTTACCCTCCAATTCCTTCCCTAAACAATTACCAACAGTAAAATTGGAAAGCAAAGCAAAAAAGCCTAATTAAAAAACAAATCTGTCAGCATAAAAAACCACGTTGACAGTGAGATTCTTAAAGTGGACACACATGGTGGAGAATTTAATGTGAAAAAAATGCATTTTAAGGGTCTCAAACAGGGGCCTAGTATCTGTATATAATACAAGACTGCTATATGCATAATTGATCTAAAAGCAAAGGACAGAATATCAAGTTCAAAAGAGGAAACTGGAAATATATAGAAGATTGAATAGTTAACCGGTAGGCAATCCCTTGGAAAAAACCAGTCAAAAGCTGCTATACCTTCCAGAGATTGGTACTCACTACTCACTATAACACTTTACCTTGCCTATAAATTATTTAGACGAAAAGCAGGAATATGCTTATGTGACTATAACATGGCAATAACCTATTAACAATCATGTGCGTCGAAGTTCATGGATATCTAATAATTCAATATTATCGGTGATATTTTGGAATTTTCATCGTGATGTACAAGCATCTGGGAGTGGATCAGGAATAACTTGTTATACTTGCTGGAAAAAATAATATGTAAAATTATGATATTTCAAGTTTGTTTTGTGAGCAGTAACATTCCAGTCAAAAAAAAAAAAATCTCAGCTTGCCTAAAATGTCAGTGCCTTATTAGACTTCACATTTCATATATTTTCATTTTTGACTCCAAAAATTGACTGATCTTCAACAACTCTTAGGTTCCCAACAATACAAAATAATAAAAAGTGAAAAAGATGATTAGACGGACTACAAGATATGAAAGCCTCGATTCATGGTGTCATGCATCTGCCACTCAACAAGGAATAAGTTCGGCATAACTTGGGATTTGTAGTCAAAAGAGCTTCTCGGCCGGATAATATTTTGGAAGTGCTTTGTCTGATTAGATTAGAAGACTTTTAGAGGAAGCCAACCCAAAGTGATTTCCTCATGAAATTCTTTTACAATCAGAATTATTCCAAACAAGTCCTTCAACTTTAAATAATAAAAAACATATGGATGCAATTCCACATGAATTTTTTCAAAAAAATGTGGCATGATAAAATGTCGACACGTCAATTAATTTATTTATTGTGTAAAGCAAATAAAATTCATGTTAATTAATTAATTTATTGTGTAAAGAAAATAAAATTGCATACTTGTTGCATAACAAAAATTGGGGGGGGGGGGGGGGGGGGGGTTTATTTTATGATTAGAAATAGAGATTTACGTTAAAGAGATAGCTCATCAGGAAGAAAACGACCAGGTCGAAGAAACTAGAAACTGTACTTTTGGGGGTTGTATATAATTTAATTTATAGTATTTTACTAGGAAGCACGAAAACCTGTACGGACCAAGCGTTTCGTTTCGGAAACATTTCGAAAACTTGAAAACTCACGGAAACTCTTTTACGCCAAAAAATTACAAATTTCACCGGAAGTAACTAACTTCATTAGGACAACCTAGTTCTTCATCATGTTCTCAAAGGAATTGTAGTACATATTCTTTTATTTATTCGATGAAGAGAAACAAATTAACAAAAAAATGTGCTGAAGATTTAATTTTTGTTCACAGTAACCTACGTATTTTATCAAGAAAAAACCCACAATATTATGTCAAGGAAACTAAAATGTAGGATATAGCTGTTTGACTCTTTTGAAGATATTGAAACACTTGATATCGCAAATATTTTTTTAGATAACCAGAGATGGAAGCCATGTTATTCGATGATCATGTTGATAGTGCTATAGACATTAATAGCAGTGATAATGTTATAGATATCGATAGTAATGATGTATTCGAGTAAATTTGATTGTGGTATTTTTATTATTATATTTCATTGAAGTATTTTTTTTAATTAAAATTATATTAAATAATTTTTTAAATTAAATATTGCATTTAAATAAATATTTAATTAATTTTTATATAGCGTTTCCATAACGTTTTGTTTCCTACATTTTTCAAAAATCCCGTTTTCCGTTCCCCATTTCATTTTCGTTTCATTTCCCGTTTCATTTCTATTTGTTTCCCGTTTCCGTTTCCGTTTCCGTCCTGCTTAGGAATTTTAATTGGTTTAAAAGGCTTGTAACTTTTGAAATAAGAAAGGGCTGACCTTTTGAAATCAAATGACCAACATTTTTTTCAAAAAGAACAGTGAAAATCGTGCTTAAATAAGGTCATTTAGAAAAGGTGTGTTATAGCCTCTAGAGAGAGAGAGAGAGAGAGTATTTACAGGAGTTAAAAACTTGGATTTCTTGGTGCCACAATGAAAGTCATAGCCATAAGGGATAGAAGGAAGAAATACACCATTAATCTCCATGCATGTTAAAGTAGAAGGTTAGTTTACGATTTTTAGTGTTTTGACTTTTGTGGTACTTTTTCTCAACTCCGGCATGTTGGAAACCCAACCACCGTGTTGGAAATGCATCGCTGAAGTGTCCGGCAGTAGAAAACAAGAAAAAATGAGATACATCACTTGACACCTACGACTGGAGCGTGTCGGTGTCCAATGCCGGCACTGGAAACGTGTTGGCATCATAGAGAAAAACAGGATCATAATTTAAAAAAATTATACTGGTAAAATTGTAGATTCAGTATGAAGTTAGTAAAATATATAAGGCTAGTGAACCAAACAAAATTTCAGAACATTGGCAAATCAATGGATTCCTCTCATTAATTGATCTTACTCTAAAAGAAAATTTGTGCATAGATAGATCAAATTTGAACTTCACTGCCAAAAAACTAGAGCAAGATCATTTATACTGCTAGAAGATGATTTCATATACAACTTTCATAAGGTGAAAAATTCAGAAGTTGCAATACTTGGGGGATTGTACAGAAGATAGAAAAATAGACAGAGGGCACAACAGCTAGGAATTTTATATAATGGAACTATTATGATTAATGTGTATTTACAACAGCATGTAATCCAAATATCAGTTATTAAATGTATTTAACAAAGATGCCTACCTTTGCCAAATCAAGACGCTGGAAATCCATAGCTGAAATGGCCACTTGCTCGTACAATGTCCATTCTACGTTTGGAAATAGGAAAAGGAATTAGAGATGTCAATTTTTCCCGCGAGACCCGCCTCGAATGGGACGGGGATGGGGACGGAGATGGGAATGAGGTCCTTAACAAAAAAAGGTTGATCCAAAAATAATAATAATAACGGGGATTTAACGGGGAATTTTTAATCCCCGCCCCCCACCCTACCCCCCCCCCCCCCCCCCCGCGTGCATGTAACGGTAACGGGGATGGGGATGAGGTCCCCGACCTATACCCGTCTCATTGCCATCACTAAAAGGAATTGGTCAATTTGGCATCCCATTCATTAAAGAATAAGGTGCAGATTTCAGAAATGTATGCTAAAAATGTAACGCTTAGCTTATTTAAAAAGTAAACTGATGAGTCAGCAACCAGAATTATTTAAAAATCAAAGACAACAGGACACATTGTGAATTCTATCCATGACGAACACATACATCTATCATAGTTAAAAGAGAATATCAGCTGGGTTACCAATAGGTGGTCCCTCATACACATTGTGAATTCTATCCATGATTCAAACTTTGGCAACTTTAATTTTCTTCAATAATGTTTAATCATGTTGAGAACTAATCAACAGAATCTTTTAAGACATTATTCATGCCCTCGAATGCCCATTTTTTCTATTTTACTCGTCATGCAAACTCAAAATAAGCTATAAGTAAGTCTTCGTCTCTCGGTAAGGTGCTTCTTTTTGCTTTTCTATCCAAGTAAACTAGCTACTTGATTTGGAAGTGTGTGGAGACGGAAGAGAAAGTTAAGAAAAATAAAAGGGTTTCTTGATCTATTGTTTACATGTTGCTTATGTTCTAAATTAATGTGAAAAACTTGCCACTAAAAGACAAGGAAATTGAGAGGTTTCCAGATGAACACATGAGAATAAATTCTGCATAATACATTCAGAATCATAACAATAAAAATCTCAGAAGAGCTGAAGAAAGCTTGTCATACTCAAAACTTCACCAGCTAATATCAATTGAAAAGAACCAGCAGAATCTCATATAATGCTTACTGCAACTACTTTACATTAATTGGATATGCAAAAAATAATTAACTAAAAAAAATCCAACCACCAGTATTATTTTGTTTCGGTAGCCGCAATCACAGAAAAATAGAGGAAAGATCTAAAACCGAGATCCCATAATCCAAAATTTGATCTTTTTTCAGACCCAGATTCAGAAAAGGCATACCTTCAGGGCCAAGAGCAGATCGCTTTTTGGGGTTGTTAAGGATTGACACGCCATACTTCAACACATTGAAAGAGCGCCGAAGCTTGAGCTTTCTGACGAGACAGAGGTACTCCCACTCGCCTCCTCCTCCATTTTCCACTTGGCTCTCCAATATATTCACTTGTTCTTCCTCTGTTTTGCTCACCATTTTTCCTCTATCCTACACTGTTACAAAACCTCTCTAGATGTCTGATGTATATAGATTACTGTGGACTGCGTAGTAGCAATCGTGAAGCCGGCGTAACGTTGGATCTGCCGTTTGAAGGGAAGATGAATTTCGAAGAAAGGGATAAACGAGATTCACTTATAGACGGAGTTAAATGCAGAAATTTCAGCACGTTGTTTAAACCAATCATTAAAATTTATAAATTAGTATATCGTGTTACCGTGAGATCCTACCGTGGGAGAGTAATAGAAATTCAATGAAAAGTAGACGTAAGTAAAATTTATACAACAAAATCAAAGAATTTTGAGGGATTTGTAGTGATTTTATAGAGATTTCGAAGAGAGGTAAATTTTTTGCAAACAATATCTATGTTATTTTTATTACGTGCAGAGGAGAAAGACCTACAGTTGTTGATTAATTTATAAATAATGTAATTTTTCAAATCACTTTTTAATTATAACAATTTTCTCTTTTTATTTTTGTTAAACAACACGTTTTACCTTAAAAATATAAAAAATAATTTATAAATGCTTCAATGTTTCCAAATAGGGATTTAAGATTTACGATGAGTTTTTATGTTAAAATTTCAAAAATCTTTCAATGTGTGTACTTGTCTAAATTATTTCTAATTCAATCTAACAAATTTATTGCCCTCCCCGTGGTAGGAAGGGGAGTTAATTTGCCCACCCCCATGACTAAAACTCTTCAATCTAATTGTTAAAATATTTTATCATGTTACACATTTCAAATCTATGTACCTATATCTATATATTATTAAAGAAAGTTGAGATTCTAAAAATATTTATTTGAACAAAATTTACAATGTGAACATAATATTTGACAAAAGTTCACGTTATGAAATTTAAAAATTCTTAAATCTGCACGCATAAAATTTTATCTTCGTGTCCTTCTACCTTCGACACAAATGTGTATGATATGAACGATCCATGCATGATGCGGTTATTGCACTACTACTAAATGTGGAGGTCAGTTTTGGCAATGCAGTTCGTGATTTCCTTCAATACCTTAGCTGCAAATTCGACATTCTCCTCTATAAAAAAACAAATTCTCATTTGGAAGAGCCTCACATTCCTGTATAACCTACTTCAGTTATATACTTGTATATTGCAACATTAGTTTTAATCTTGAATAGTCTCTCCTTGAAATTTTATTTTTTTTTCATATTTGCTTCATCTCTCCATTATTGAGCTTATTGAGAAATGATCTATTAATCTTATTAGTCTTAGAGCATCTTTAATAGGCTCTCTAAATTTGAAATTGTCTTTTTTTTAGAGAGTCAACCCTTAAAATTTCACTTCAATAGACTCTCTAATTTAACATTTTAATTTAGAGAGTGGATTTGGTTCTTCAAATTTAGAGAGTCAAACTCACTCTCTATTATTAAATGCATTCAAAAAGTTCCAATTTTCAATATCCCTACATTAGTTTTCTTGATTACTTACATATTTGATATCATTAGTCATTCACTTTTGAAAAAATAAAATATTAACTAAAAATAAAGAAATGTAATAAATATTTTTATGAAAAAGTAAAATAAAGAGTAAAAAATAAAGAGTTTGTTGGAGCTTATAAAAAATTTTGTTCTTTAAATTTAAAGATGTTCTCTATTATGTAGATTCGTAGAATATGCTCTTTAAATATAAAGGGTCTATTGGAGATGCTCTTAAGGGCCATACAATTGATTATAACTCTCCCGCCAATCAGTTGCAGTACTAGATTCTTTCTCAAATGAGTTACTTTGATATATGTCATAATCTCTCTCACCGTCACTCTTAATTCTCGAGGTAAAAGCCATGTAATTGGAGCACTTATCAAATCTGGAACACTCACTAGGATTATCAAAATTAGACTTATCATTAGTAAACGTTGCATTCATAGCCTTCTCTTCTCCTTGCCTGGAGATTTCTTATAGTTGGGACACTCAAAACATCTAATAGGTTGAGACTTCTTTTCACCTTCCCTATTATTTTTTTTGACTCGATCTTTCTTAAATTTACTAGGTCTACCTTTTATTTTTCGATTGGCACTTCTTTTTAACATCTCTGAAGTTTTCATTGAAATTCTTAACGATGTAAGCAAGTTCACCCTCTTTTAAACTATCACCTATGGATTTCAAGAAAGCACTCATTCTAACCTTCCAATATAGGTTACTACCATAAAAGTAAGGAGAAACAGATAACTACTGACTCATATAGGCTAAATATGGATCAACAATTGAGTTTATGCTCTGGTACCACTTTTGTAATAACTTTTGTTGATGTAACTAACACCTACAGAGGAGTGAAAATGTATATAATGCGGAATTATCAATTAATTTAAATATAGATGGATAATCAATCAATAAAAAACAAATCAATCAATCTAAAGTGACAAATAAATGCTTAAAGTAAATAACACAAAGAATTGTTAAAAAAACAAAAAAAAATCCTTGAACTAATCTTCATGGGGAAACGACATCTGGGAAAACGTGCTATCAAAATCTACTAAAAAATATTGGACTTACAACATTTACTTAACTCTGACCCTCAATTTGTAAATCATCGAAGACCGTTTTCAATTATACTTCCAGCACATTCCATTAACCCTGGACTCTTTTCTCTTTGCGTGGATTGCAAGAACGTGGTTTTCAGTCTTCTTCAACTAAAACTCAAGCGACATCTCTCAACTCCAGAACTCTGAAAGCTTAATGGTGGACTTTAGATTTTGGTGTTTTATGACTGAACAATCTTGAATTTCAATTCAAAAAGTTGTTGCGATTGATCTTGAATAATCAAGGAATTGATAAGAGATTGATATAATGGCATCTCTATAAAATATAATGATCAACGACACCTAAAAATGAAATAAGGATTTGTTATATATAGTAGAACGGTGTAGGAGGTAGTTTATGATTATAAGAAGTCTAAAAATCGTGAAACGTATCTGCCTAAGTTTTACGAACATCAGTATTTTTGTCATATTTTCTCTCCTGATATCCAATTGCGACGATTCAAAGTGCGTTGAAAAAATAACTCAAAGATCCATAATTATTGCGGAGCATACATTTTCCAATTCAAGTGTTTGATTTACTAAAAACGGGTCTCAATTTCCGACTAAAATTCTGGAGCATAATTTATTTGGATTTTTTATACTCACTTGACTTCTAATTACATCTCAAGTCTTCTTGAATATTACTTTGACATTCTTGAGCACAAATACTGAAGTAACTCAACTACAATAGTTTGACTTCTATTACAACTCAATGAAGTACGACATTTTGTCTATGGGATTCCCAATTAACAAATTTAAAACCTAACAAATTGTATTATGCTTATTGAACATATGATTGTTCATTCTATGAACTATAACATTTTTCATGTTATAATGAATACAATAATCAAGGGTTGGTGCGTACTTCAGATGCCAGGACAAATGATAATATGCTGGGTGACGATCCGTGAGAGATGGATCCATCAACACTTAAAATGTTATTATTTTCAATTAAGAGTGCATTTTAAAGATTTTATTATTTATACAAGTTTTATACTATATTCTAAAAGTACCTCAAATGGATGTTAACTTCTATCAATAAATGCCTTTGAATGGTATTCTAAAATCACATATATGCTACCTTGTTAAATCTATGTGCCTTTCTAAAAGTTTGAGTATTCTTGGCTATCCGAACTCTATAGTAACCTTTTTGTAAATCCATCTCACGCAAGCAGGCGGAATGAGCAACAAACGTGGGCCTCCTCATTCTCGAAAGAACAAATGTGAGAATTATCAAAGATTGAAAATCCTGTATTTTACATATCCACACGATTGAATCCTTAGGTTTAAGAAATAGTGTAAAAGGAAGTGGGCTCGAGCTTTAAACCTTAAACTTTTCGTTGATGAGTATATTGGTGATTTGGGGGAGCATCTCTCAATGACTGCATAATACTTGAAAATTTCCAAGTCAATCAAATAAGTCGACAATCAAAAGAATATGGTACCTGTTTTTGAAAGTCAAGCACTACATCTGTAAATATTTCTCAACTATAAATTTTGGCTACGATGGTATTGTCTTTGGGAATGGGATCAACTTGATTTGCTTACACGTTCTTTATTAGAGAAGTATTAAGAAGCCATCTACAATATATAAAAATAATGAATTTAAGATAAAAATTTGAATACTTTTTTTATCATTATATTTAAAATATACTCAATATATCCTTACCCATTATTTAATAACATTAAAAAGTTCATTACATTAATTTATTATCTAACGATTTAAATTATTATAATATAATTTCATATTATTAAACTTTCTCATTTATATAGTATTAAAATTAAAATAATTTACAATACGTTCTTTTACGCAATGATTACAGTTTATAAACCAATTTATAAACAACACATTTTTCAAATTACTTTTTAACCACACACATTTCCTCTCTTCAATTTTTAACCACGCGTCTTACCTAGAGAAACACAAAAAAATAATGACAACTAAGTCGCCGAGCAGTTTGTTATTATCTAACAATTTAAAACGTTGTAATATAATTTCATACTTTTTAATTTATTTAGTATTTAAAAAAAAGAATTATGTTATACTTTTTACTTCATCCTTTAATAAATATTATTATGGCTATATTGTATTAATATAATATATAAAATATTACATCAAATTACAAAAATTAATCCGTCCACGCAAACTTCATTAGTTACAATATATTGTGAATACCCACACTAACTTCAATTCAAAATGTTACAATTTCATTAATACGTGGCCTTTTAAATTTATAATTGACAAGATATATTTTACAATATTTAATTCATTTACCTCTTTTTTATTATTTAGATAGATGTTCTTCCTAATAAATTCTAAAGTTTTGTGTTAATATTATAATTTCCAACAATAATTGGACAACATGTTGTTCTTTAAAATCGTATACCGCAAGTGCACGGTTCGCGTTCAAATAGTAAAGTGGACTCGAAAAGTCCTGGTTATCGTACCCACGAGGATTGATTGATTTATAACTAAATTTGTTGATATCATCTTAAAGGAAAAGTCAAGTAATATAAAAGTTTGGTTAGGTGGAGAATTACTAACTAAGTGACATAAATAAGAAGTATGACGATATGAAAACTAGTTAACTAAAGTAAATAGGTAACAAAACATAAAAACTAGAATTAAAACTAATTATCCAAAGTAAACCAATGACAACATGTTGATTAAAATAAGCTAGAAAACGTAAGACAAGGTAAATTTAGTTATTATAATTATACTAATTTCTTATTTCAAAAATCAATTAGTGGTAATCAATCAGTTACCCAAATTACATGGGAAATTCTAAATTTAACCTAACATATATAATGACTTGCAAATACAATACAAAATATTGACAACATTTTAAGATTACATAAATGTAAAACAACATTCCTAATCATAAAAACATAAACATAAACACCCAATATCCATAAACAACCTAAAATGCTTAATTAAAACTACACTAGTTAAATATTCTAACACAATACCATTAACCCATAATAAAATAATAACAACATTTAACAAATAAAATAAACATATCAATAACAATCTAAATAAGAGATTACAAATAAATTAGTAAAGAGAACTCCCTTCTAGTGAGTTTTTTGAAGAGAGCATTCCATGAGTTCTTCACTTTGAAGCAAATTTTCTCCTTCAACAATAAATATTTCCAACAATCCAAGCTTAAAGCATTAAATACATTACAGATATAAAAAGTTTTTGATGAAAATGTGAGAGAATAACAAAAATTAAAAGCTTAAATAACAACAAAATACTTGAATATAAGAAAACATTATTAAAACATAAAAACATTAATTGAAAATTGCATTAAAGAAGTGAATGTTTAAGAGAAAAAGATAAGAAAATTACAAAAAAAGGCAAGAACTTACTTGATAACCTAGTAAAATGAGGATTTCTCTTTAAATACTCCCAAAAATCACAAAAAAAAAAAAAAAAAAAAAAAAACCTTAAAAATGCATTAGATCCGCGTAAATCAACTAACCGGGTCAGTCGGGTTGACTCGATCTGGCCCGATTTTTTTTTTTTTTTTAAAAAAGATTTAAAGTCGCGCGATCGCGCAGCCAAAAATTCGGGACCAAGTTTGTTCCCGGGTCCTTTTCGAGCCATGGTTCTCGCGCGGCTCGGGTTAGACCACGCGTTCGCGTGGTTTAGCAGAGCCATGGACTTTGCAGCCAAGTCCTTTTGTAATTGTCATAAGTCCTTCATCTTTCAATGATGATCAATTAAGTCCCCAAATTTTCATATTTCTTTCAAATATGTCCTTCTAAGATTACATTTTAGGTCCTTCAACTTTTGAAATCTTGCAATTTGGTCCCTGGCTAATTGCGCAGCTTGTCCAAAACTTCCCGAAAGTGACAAAATGGTCCCCAAACTTCCAATTTCAACATAGTTTGTACTCCTTTTGTAATTTTTGCCTCAAACTTGGATATTAACCTATTTAAATACAAAATATGCATAAATTAGTAGATATTTGCTCAAAATATTCCAAAATATGTTAATTTAAAGGTATAAAAAGTATATAAAAATGCACTTAACACATGCTAGAAACAATTTTTTTTTTCCGCTCATTCATAAGCTCCAGCAAATGATGAAAGATATTCATTTAAATTCAAGATGAATAATTTCCAATTCGCGTATACAATTTGCAATAACCATTAATAAGACTTAAGGACTAATAATGTCTACTTTTGAAATATGCATATTGAACATGTATTCTCTCGTGGATAACTATAAGGGTGTGTTTGATAGCCAAATATGGAAAAGAATTTCAATTCCATGTTAGTTGGAAAACAAAAATCACCTCACCCAAAAGAATTGATTTCCATGGAATTGACCAATTTTGAGCTTCAAATGGTTATATCTCAGAATTCGAATTTCAATTCCAACTTCGTATCAAATTGAACAAGTAGGAAAGCAATTTCCCAGATGTGACATTTCCATGGAATTTGGGTGTTTGACACTGTTTGATAGCGATGGTGAAATTTGGGTAGAAAGAAAATAAATTCCTGAGAATTGAAAGTTTAATGTATTTAACCAGTTTGATTTTCTAGGTAAAAAAAGTGAAATTTTTTTCAACATTTGTTGATTGATTGATAATATTTTTCATGATAAATAAAGCAAAATTTAGCTATTTTAAGCAACATAAATAAATAAATAAAAATTCACACATTTATACTTGATAATAATAATTTAATTTTTGAAAAAATAAATCAATTAACAACAATAAAGAGGATCAAAGTGACGAAATTGATAAAAGATTTTTCATGAAAAATAAAACCTCTTATCACCATGAGAAAGTGAATTCCTCATTTTAGAGGAATTGCAGGCTCGTGGGATGGAAACATGGAAATGTTTTCCATGGAAAAAACTGGCAATCAAACATGTCAAAGTTGAAAAATTTGGTGAAAAATCACATTTTCCATGAAAAATCTACGTAATCAAATGCAGCCTAAGTAGCACTTTCTCGCGAAAATTCAACGCAACAATAAAAATATTGGCAAAAGTAGAAAATAAAAATAAGAAAAGTTGCGAGGTACATTGACAAAAAAATATTTGTCTATAATTGTTATTATAATTAAAACATTCATTTTATTTATTCAACATTTTTAATATTATATACATAATTTCTTAAAAAGTTTTATTCATATATATTCTTTTTAACAATTTTAAATTTTCTTTTATTACTTTATTTACTTTAAAAAATGGTATTACTACTTTAAAAAACCTTACGAATATAATTCATTCTAGAAGTAAGACGTGTAGTACACGTATTTACAATGATTAAGTATAAAGGTGGATATAAAATGGCACCAAGATTTATGTGAAAACTCTAAATCAATAAAATATCACGAATGGTTAGAGACAAAGATACCTCCCTATATGAAAAATTCTATAATAATCATATAAAATAAGCAGCTCACTAGGCAAGTACTTACACGTAGTATGATAATAATCAAGTATTTTCCATCCTAAAATTCTACTCTGTACAAATTACAAAGACAAGAAAAACCAGGATGTTGGGTTCACATTTTATTCCTCTTTGACACTACCAAATACAAGAGCAAACCACCTTATCTTATCTCATTGTTGTTATTATCATCTCATCACCCTATATTATAAGTGTTGCTTTTTATATTCACTATTCAATTTTGGTTTGTTGCTTTCCCATGTTAAAGTCAATGAAAGCCAACATTACTATTCATGTACTGGTTTGGCAACAGTTACATATACTACATTTACGTCATCGGATACCAACTCTTCAGCACCTTCAAACCACAATAAGATGTGAACTTCTCTTTCTTTCAAAGTATATTTCTGTCGCATATCCTATATCAGTCCTATCTAATTCCATCCCAACCTCCTTCTGTCAATCTTCATGTACCGCATATCAACTGCATCTCTTATCTTTACTTTCGCCTGAAATCCTATATCGATAATAGGCAAACGGAACCGATATGTTTCTCTTATCTTCATCTACCGCTGATGTGAAATATATTGTGTGTGAGCCGGCCAACCCACAATCTGTGACCATTTTACGCCTAGCAGCTAGGTAATTTCATTTCCTATTAGTATTTCTTTCTCTTATGTCTCGTTTGGTAAAGTAAATTCATTTCCCATTCGTATTATTGCACTCGGGTGAAATTTTTTATGTATGGTGTATAGTGGGTTTATTAATATTATTTCAAGAATTTATTGCTTAGAGCTTGTTTGGTAATGGTAACGTGAAAAGTTTGATTTTTGTATTTTTTTTAATTTTTTTTATGGATGTGTGGTTTAAAAATGTTTAAAAAGTCAAAAATTGTGGGCTTGACTAAGAATGGAAGATTGATATTGAGTTTGAAAAATTGTGATAAAATTTTTAACTTTAGAAAACAAGCTCTTAATTGTTTGAATTATTAATTTAATTTCATTATTATATGCTTCAGTTTTGTGTATTTCTGCTAAATATTATAGACTATCAGATGGTTGCTTGAAGAATGTTATAGACAATCTGAAAAAATGACTTAACCCCAGGAACTCTGATGGTATCTTCAAATGGTATTTCTTAGATTAATAGCTGCTAGGTTTTGTATAGCAAGTTTGTTATCGAAATTATGATCTTTTAGAAATTCCAGAAGTGAAGACCAGTCTGATTATGATGTTCTCAATCAGGTTTCTACTAAAACATATTTTGTTCAATCGAGAACCCATTTTTGATGCTTTTATGTTATGATGAAATCTGTGTGTATCCTTGTTGCAGGTCCAGGACTGGTTTGAGGTAGATATTAAAGACCTACCAGACACGAAGCGGGTTGCTCAGGCTTATGCGATGCGGAAGACACAACTCCAGTCCAAGGAATTGAACGCCAAGGCCTGATGGAATTATATGGGTATCACAAGTGAGTTTCTTTGGTAAACTGAAGTGAGATTTTATATCCTTACTGATTTTGTATCACAAGTGCATTGTAATATTTTTTTTTGCTCGAGTTATTAGACTTTTATGGTTCAATATATTTTGGTCTGGTTTTTCTTGTGTGATTACTATTTGTTAAATAAGATTTGTCAGATTTGTGGAGATGGGACTGAAATTACTGGGGATGGAGAGCCTTCTGTTCCCTGCAATGAATGTGTCTTCCTTGTTTGTAGACCATGCTATGAGTATGAAAGAAGAGTGGCTAATCAAGCTTGTCCTCAATGCAAAACCAAATTCAAGCGAATTAAAGGTAATTCATTGATGCTTCTTTTGACTTAACTCACTCTTCAATGACTTCTGCTTTTGGTAATAGCATAACTAAGAAACTTAATTTTCTTTTTCAGGGAGTCCTAGGGTTGATGAAGATGAGTATGAATTTGATGATTTGGAGAATGAATTTGATTACAATGGAAATAAGAGAAATCCTCATCAGATTGCTGATGCAGCATTCTCGTCTCGCCATAATATTAGTCGAAGTTTCTGGAATTACAACTCCATTCGAGTTGGATTCAGCAGCCATTGGCTCTGAAATCCCTCTTCTTACTTATGGTCAAGAGGTAGATTGAGGATTAATTGTTTTTTAATCTTGTTTTGAATGTTTTAATGTTAATCTATGAGTTGAATGAACTACAAAGGTAAATTATACCATCTCTAATAATTTAAATTTTTAGATACTTGGTCTTGAGGTTTAGTGTTGATTCAATTTCAACCTTGTTAAATGTCGAGTACTCCCTAAATCTGTCAATTTATTTAATACTTTTTCAATCCATATTCATCCTTACTTAAACTTCAACTTAAAATTTCTAACATAGAATCTATTTCCAACCGTTGCAGCTCGACTCGAGGTCAAATATAAGTTTTCAAATCTTATACTAACTCTTCTAATCTTCATAGTTTTTGTTAATTGTGTAAATTCACTTTCTTGTATTCATTGTAATCTAATGAATAACTGGGCATGAAGGTATGTCAAGCCACTTATTTTCAATGTGTGTTGGAAATGCTTGGGAAGAAGCAGCCTTGCTTTTGAATACTGGTCTAAAGGCAATCGTTTGCCTTGCCATCATCAACAATCATGATTAAGCAGGTTCTTTTTAGTTATATTGCATGTTTTTCTTTCTCATGCTAACTTCTTGAGGATGGATTATCTACCTTGGGTTCTAATTAATCCCTATCTTACAAGGAACACTTGTGAACCTAATATTGCAAAAATATGATTTTGTTTCCTTGCTTTATGTTAATTTTATACTAATATATTGTCCATGTAATTTGCTGCCAGTTGCAAGATTTCTGGGTCAGGCATCAGATGTTGAACTTACGAGAAAAGAAGTTAAAAATGTGAAGACTGAGTTGGTAACGAACAATCATTTTCAGTAACTCCTATTCCTTATTTAGGATGAGTACATTGTCAATTTATACATTACATGATTAATGTTAAAGCTTTATAGTCCAATAACGAGGGTTCTTCGAATTGTTCTTGGAAATTATTATCTTCCTTAATTTTCTGAATGCATGCAAACACGCACAAAACTGACTTCAAGTGACAACCCAATGATTTCAATTCAATTTCTTAAAGGTTTCTCATCTTTCATTTTTCATTGTATAATCAATTAATGAGTCCAATTTTCTATTACTCACGCTAAAAAATCGATTGGGAATCGTTTCTCATATAACGTACGAGTCGACACTAGTATTATATATAAAGGAGGATAGTAGGAAAAGATTTTCTCTCCAAACATTTCTCTCAAATATATAGCCATGCATACAAGCAAGTGGTGGTCCCACAGCCAATTATATCGGGCAAGAATTGGCATTTCAATTTTCAAATGTAATGGAAAAAGATTGGTGTGCTCCACCATGAAGTCATGTTCAGGCTTTTTTTTTTTTTTTTTTTTTTTTTTTTTAACTATACTATAGTGCCCAATTGATTTACAGATTAGATTATCAACAGTACACATGGCAAACATTCAATATTTTATCCATCACATTATTCCCAAAATCAACTATCATCACTCTGCTAACTCAAAAATCGGTAAATCAGTTGGTAACCCAATCTGACTAAGTTGATTAATTCTTTTTTTTTTTTTTGGTAAAATTATTATGTAATTATTAAAAACTCTTCAAAATATATGTAAGCAAAACATTAAAAAATAAACTTAATTCAAAGATCAAATATTTTTATGTTCCAAATCGAATTAACTATATATATATATATATATATATTGCTTTAAAAATTTCATTTGATTGCATCATATGGAATGACAATTAACAAGAGTTAGAAGCATTTATTCTCGTATGTTGGACTGTATTTAAAAAATCATACATGTAACAACAATATTAAAATTATGTTTTAAATATCAATGGTTAAAACCATTTATTATCTCGATATTATAAATTATATTTGTCTAAAAGGGTTTTCCCTCCGAACATTCCTCCCCCCGGCCCCCACCCCCACAGCAGAAAAAAAAACTTATATATCCATGTATACAAGCAAGTAGTTTCACAACCAATTATAGTGGGCAGCAATTGGCATTTCAAATGTAATAGAAAAAGACTTGTGGGCCCAACCATTAAGTCATGTTCTGTTTTTTTTTTTTAACTTATTATGTAAATAATTTGAAAATTATTATTAAAAACTCTTTAAAATTATATTATAAATGTGTTGAAAAATATTTGACTAATTCTGTTTATTATAACATGTGATTCTATAAATTTATTTTTATTTTGAGACAATTTTAATTAGAAAGTTTAGGAATTTTAAAAATGATGAAAACAAATATTAATTAAAATATATTGAAGTTCGAATAAAATATATGTAAATAATACATTAAAAAATAAACTTAATTAAAAGTTAAAATATTTTATGTTCCAAATCAAATTAAAACACACACACACACACACACACACACACCAATATTACACCCGTGTCGTAGTGCGTTGTACGAAAAAACAATATGAAATGATTTTATCGTGAATATAATTTTAAAATAGAAAAAAATTGAACATAAAATTTGCTTTGATTAATAATAAAAACTGTCAATAAATGCTCAAAATAAAAATGAAATAGAATTCTTATAAATTTTGGAAAACTTCTTTGAATACTAAATTATTTGTACAATTTGTGATTATTCGCACATGTGTGATGCATGAAAGTTGTTATAGACAAAATATATTTAAACAGTTCTTCGCACTTAAATTAAATAATGCAATTTTTCAAACATATGTTGCATTTAATAAATAAATAAAAAATCAAATATTTTTTACTGCAGTTTGTGGTTGTCCACAACTATATGATGCAGAAAAGTTGTTATGAACAAAATATATTTTAAACAATTAATGCTCGAACTTAATTAAATAATTCAATTTTGCAAACATATGTTGCATAAAATAAATTAAAAAAATTTCCCAAATATTTTTACTACAATGAATAGAAATAATAACTCTCAAAAGATGATGATTTAAGTAAAATAAAGTAATTACAACAAATTAAATATATGCGGTCCTATATTTAAATGAATGTAACAAATTAAGCAATATTGACGATAAACGAAAATGAAAATCAACCCAAGAGACACTTCGCATAATTTTTTTTTTTTTAATTTTTAAATGTGATGTATTTAATTGAATGTAAATAAATGCATATTTAATTATATGTCAATAAAATTATAAAAAAAAAAGAACAATTACTTAAAACCTAAATAAAACATATGAAAATCTAAATAAAATTTATATAATGGGTCGTTTTGTTTATGCCCCTATTTGATATTTTTTGAAAAGAGTTATTTGAAATGAATAAGAATTTTTAGGAGAATGTTTTGTTAAAAAGTAGTGAATCTTTTTTGAGTTTACGAGTAATATTATTTTATTGATAAATATGTGGTAAAAAAGAAGATAGAAAAAATGTATTAAAAATTTAAAAGGGGCCAAAAAGGGACTACAGCGATTGTTCCATAAACATATTAACTCGATTTCTAGATTTAACGTTCAATAATAAAAAAAAAAATTTAAAAACTCTTGAACTACAAAATTATGTTCATTCAATATATATGGAAGACTCAACTTATATTTTCTCCTTATGACCGGCGCATTTTTTTATATATATATTGTTCTTCATCATATTATTCCCAAAAAAGAGATGTAGGATATAATTTTTTTTGTATATTTTGATTTTTTAAGCATTAATTATTAATTTCAAGTGTTTTCCCAAAAAATAATCATTAGTTTTAATAAATGTTGTTACATAGGGGTGGACAAAAAAATCAGAACGGTATGGTTTTAAAAAAATAAAATAGGAAATCGATTTTCAAACCGAGAACCGATTGGTTCTCTGTTCGATTCTCAGTTTCACTGTTAGAACCGAAAAATCGAAGTTAGAACCAGATATTTAATCATTGTTTATTTTTTTAATGATTTTAATTGGTTATCTTAAAACTAAAAATCAAATAAATTTGTAATTTTTTTTTGGTAAAATGAAAATGATTAAGTTATTTTTATGAAATTTGTTACGTCCCTACATAAATGTAGCTTTTAACTTCACACTTGGACTGAAATCTTAGTAAATGAAAATAGAATGAAACTAATTTATTAATAAGCAAAGTTGTAAATGATCACGATGGAGTTAATTAAATATTTAAATACGAATATAAAATAATTAATAATATTGCATTTAAAACTCATGATTCATTCCACAAATTTACCATACAAATTTATGGCTTCTTGCCATGCTCGAAAAACCTTTCAGGCCATTTGTTTCTTATTTTGGTTTATGAATATATTCTATTTTATGGAGAATCCTATACTTTCTTTAGGGTCAAAATATTTTCAGAATCCTTGGCCTTGGTATATTCGGTAGAAATTTATTTCAAGTTATTGGCTCGCTTCCGAAGCCTTGATACTCCTTGGTAAGTCGAAAAATAATTAATTATTATAGAACCAAATTAGAACCGAAATCGAATGGTTTAGTTTTGGTCTGGTTCATGCGATTCAATGGAACCGAATTGTTCCATTTTACAATAACCAAAAAGTATGGTTCTATTCCGATTCTTGAGATACCCGAACCAAACCACCCGATACCTAACAAAAATTGTTGACCGATCAATTATTTAATAAATATTATATGAACTAATTGTTAAAAATCTGTAATATATATTCTACATATTATAGTTATTTAAGTTTATACTAAAGAATAGACAATAAACATAATCAGTAAATAAATAAAAATAATGTTAAAATGTTGAATGAATTGATCGAAAATCTTATGTTGTAAAAATTAACACAGCTTAGTTGAATTTACTTCGAAAATTCATATATTTATTATTTGTTTTAATTTGATAAGAAAAAGAAATCGACCTGAAATTAATCATCTATGACTAAATTGAATTTATTTTACAAAATATTTAAAATATTATAGGATTTGAATGGTATAATTAATATTTATAATGAATAAGATATCGAGGAAAAGTAAAAAAAATAAAAATAAAGTAAAACCTTTACGTTGGATCTTTGAGACAATTTTATAGATAACATGTTTACAATTTGCTCTCACTTGCTAGCTTGTATTAAAATTCTCATTAAATTCTTTGATTTGACATTCACATTACATATTTTTCGAATTCAAAATAATACAATATTTATTATAAAAAATAGTTTATACATTAAGATAATAACATATTGAGCATTAATAGCATAATAACACGAATGCCTATACTAATGTCATTAATGACATATGTACCATAATATTTGCAAAAATATTTAATACACTACATTTTCTCTCTCTTTTTTTTTTTTTTTTTGCAAAAAAATTCTAAATTTAGAAAGTTTATTTTGACGAGAAATTATGTGCGAATTTTTGTGATGACTATTTTACTTTAATATATAAGTATAGATATTTTGCTTTGATGTTAAAAATTTCATTTGATTGCGTCATATGACATGACATTTAACAAGAGTCATGAGCATTTATTCTTGCATGTTGAACTGTATTTGAAAAAAATCATAAGTGTAACTATCAGTATTAAAATTATATTTTACTTATTAACATTTAAAATCATTTATTATGATCAATATTATAATTTATGTTTGTGTGAAATATATTTTATTATTAAAAACTTCCTAATATACCAGTTAAATAAGTATGTTCTTCAACGTACATATTACAAGAATCATTAATTCGTTGATATCAACTTTTTGTTACCAGCACATAAATTAAATAAAATTTAATCATTTCTTTAATTTTGACAAAAAAATAATATATTTAAAGAAATAATGAAAGAAGAAGAAATATTAATTAATATATGTAAGCAATACATTAAAAAATAATTATTATTCTTTTGATAAAACGTAAAAGTTTTACTTCTCATCAATATCTCATTCATTTTAAATTATATCATTTAAGTTCACGATACTATCTATAGACTACTTATTTTAATAATTATTATTCTTTTGATAATTATGTATTATTTTGAAGTCAAGAAATATGTAATTTAAGTGTCAAATTGAAGATCTCAACTAGAAGTTTAATACAAGATAATAAGTAAGAACAAACTATAAATACTTTGTCCGTAAAACGTCTCAAAGATAAAATGTAAAAGTTTATTTTATATATATATATATATATATATATATATTTATCCCAAGATAAACTAACCAAGAGGGGGGTGAATTGGTTTATAAAACTTTTTCGATAAATAATCTTAAACTTAAAAATCAATGGGTATAAGTATGAGCACTTAGTATTGCAAGTAACTTAACTATCAATGTAGTGTGCTATAAATGTATGAACTTAATTGATAAAGCAAGTAGAGT
This sequence comes from Ligustrum vulgare, assembly GCA_963555705.1. Taxonomy (NCBI): domain Eukaryota; kingdom Viridiplantae; phylum Streptophyta; class Magnoliopsida; order Lamiales; family Oleaceae; genus Ligustrum; species Ligustrum vulgare. The sequence continues at coordinate 31,667,788 of OY743186.1, read as the reverse complement.
ACTTAGATATAATGTTGCACAATATAAATTGATAGAATAGAGTAAGTGCAATGCAAGTAAGTAAAAGGGATAAGAGATTACAAACGCGATTTAGGGAGATTCAATCAACCAACGTGATCTACGTCCTCCGTTACCGAGCTCTCCGTCACGAACAAGGTCAAATCCACTATATTGATAACTTACAATAAGGAGTATCGAATCCTTAGGTGACTTTACAATAAGGAGCACATATCCTTTACAATCGAGTTTTCACAAGGATCTCGAAACCATAAGCGAAATACAAATGAGAATTTTATAATCGAATAAACTCTCTTGACAAATGATATGATCAAGTCAAGTATCTTGAAAGTTTTAGGATAACATTTCAATAGATAGCAAATATTTAAAGCTCAGGTGTTTATGAAAAATTTGAAAAATGATATGAGATAGTTTTGCTTGAATCAAAGTTTTTCAACCAATGATCTCTCTTTCCAAATAATACTTAGTTAAGTATGAAGAGAGATTTACACTTCAATAAGTGTTTGGTGATGATGAACTCAATCAATGATCAATAATGAAATAAGAGTATTGAGTTTTCTACAAAATAGAATTCTTGATAAAGATATGAAATATTTTTGATCAATCAAGAAATTCTTTGCAATAAATGATATAGATTGTAAAAAAAAGTAAGCTCAATGATTTTCTCTCTTAAATGCTCTTGTAAGTTGGTAGAAATGAATGCAAGAGAAGTGACTATTTATAGATCAATAAATTGAGCTTCAGGAAGTTTCGGTCGACCATTTCTACACTTTCAGTCGACCGAAAGTTTAAAACTAGCCGTTATACTATTTGAGCCGTTAGACTTTCGGTTGAGCAAACATTTTCGGTTGATCAGAGTTTCGGTCGACCGAAAAAGGAAATTTTGAAATTTTTATTTTTATATCAAAAAGTTTATTTTTCCAAAAATTATTTCATGTTATGATTTGAAAAATCATTTTTATGCAATTAATAATTTCTAGAAATAATTTTGAGCTTTGAAGACTTGCTAAAAATTGATGAGTCAAACCTTTACAAATGAGTTGAAAATTTTCAACATAAATCTTCTAAAACTTTAATCTTCGGTCTTCGACGATCTTGTTCACTTCAAATCTCTTTTATGATTGCTTTGTACTTCAATGGATGACGATTTTGATCTAGGAGTATCCAAATGACACATATATGATAAAATTCAAGAATTGAAACCATTAGTAATACATGAGATCTTGTTTATTATAATCAAAACAATATATACGTGAATAGTCATAGGTCAATATATATATATATATATATATATATATATATATATATATATATATATATATATATATATATATATTTACTTTTCCTCTATATCTCATTCATTTTAAATTATATCATTTAAGTTATATAATACTCAGTATTCAGAAAACTTGAAATCGATTGGACCCGAAAACACAACAGGTCAATGTCAGAAGGTCGGACGAGGTTGAACATGGGTCGAGCAATTTTAAATAAAAAATTATTTATCATTTCAAAGATCATAATTTTTTCTAAAAAAGATTATTTTACAAATAAAGTTGTTAATTTTATTTTATTTCATTTCATAAAATATTTTAAAATGTAAAAAAAAAATTATAAAAATAACTTATTTAGAAGAAGAAAGTTCAACAAACAAATAAATAATAAATAAAAATATTTTTTTTAAACGAGAAAAAAGATTTTTTTATAAAGATCAGGATTTCCTAATTTTGATTAATTTTATACATATTACATTTTCTATTTTGATTAGTTTTGTCTTTTGTAATGTTTTGAATTCGATAATATTTGTATTAAAATATTATTATAGTGTGATTTTATTTGATATGATTGTATAATTAACATATTTTCATAAATTTTGATCGAAATCACCATCACAAACATATTTCCATGCAAAAAGTTAGTTTCAATATATAATGACGATTGTAATATTCTGCCTAGCTTCCTTTCCTTACATTTTTTGGCATCTTTTCCTCATATGAAAGAATATATCCTTCATTGTTTATTGTTTTTTGGCAATTTCCCCCAACAATATTTGTTGTCTCTTCTAGAGATCTTTATCATGATCGGTGATCCTTAAAGAAATTGGTAAACCTCGACAGTCACAATTTTCAAAACATTTTTTATTTTATTTTTTATCATAGCTTTCAGAATCAACAAATTCTAATAATTTACATAGCTTTCAGAATCAACAAATTCTAATAATTTCATTGATTAGGACATCTTCAAATGGAGTAAATTATTATTTGATGTAAAATTGCACCAAAATTGGTGTAAAAGTTACACCAAATATAATGTAACTATTGAAGATGTCCTTAATGTTGAACAAGTACAACTTTGCTAAATATTATGGTGTAACCCCAACGTTCTTGACATATTCTATATCCAAAATCTTTGCAGATGTTCAAAGGACAATCAAATTTGTGAGGAGAGGAGTTGACGTGTAACACAATAAATCGAGAAGGTCCCTTTTCAACGGTACTTGTCTTCTAAATATTTTATGCTTCCCACTTAGCTATGTATATGTATTTATTTATTGTGATTAGAAGCTCATCTGTAGTCTTGCTTAAGCCAAAGACAATGGAGGGTTCGGCGGCCCAGTTTATAAAAATATATATATATATATTTTTTTTACACAATTTTTAAGCTTCTTTTTAACCAATTAACAAGCAACAACAGATTTCTTTTCCGGCCAACTTGACAATATATACTTGCTATGCTACATAGAGAGAGACGGAGACGGAGACGTGGACTAATTTGTTTTCTCTTGCTCGTTCCACGTCTTCTTCAGCCAGATTTTCTCATACGATCCATTTCTAAAGAGTACCCAATTCTTGAATTTTAGCCTCGTTATGGAAGAAGCTAATGGTAAGGAATCTATGAAGTTTTTTTTCGTATTTGTAATCTTTTTACATTATAAATATATTTATATATATTCGTCGTGAATACATAGCGATGGTGATGTGCAATGTGGTTTGATATTTTCTTGGATTTTTTCACATGAAGTGGATTATTCTCTTTCCGTGTCATTAATCAGTTCTCGAGGACTTTTGATGTACGATTTACAGATCATATTGATGAGTGGATCTTTCTAATCAGGGCCACCATTAAGCTACTGGTCCGGTATCCGGAAGAAATTGTTGATTCAAACTAGTGGAAAGATTTTACTCTTAAACTAAGCCTAGTTCTTTGTCAATTGCTTCTTAGCGGTGCTTGTCACTTTTTTTCCTTACAATTTACAAACCTAATACTCGTTTACGCTTGTCATAGGAGAATCTATTTAATATTGCATCAAGGATTCAAGTGTGTGTGTGTGTTCATGAATTTATCAATACAGCAGATTCATGATTCTTTTTTCAGGTTCAATGTTATACAATTAGTGTAGATCCAATATAATTATGTATATGTGAACAGAGCTTTCAGTGGTTTACTTTTCTTTTCTTATTTGAGCTGCATGCAATTGAATTGGAAGTTTGAAATTGCAATTCAATTGGATGCTTTTGAATCAACAATAAAAAGTTCATGGGCTAATTGAAGTAAAAGTACAAGCCTCGAACTTCCTTTCAGAAACAGTTTTTAACTTTTCAAAAGCCCAATCAAATGACTCATAATTCAATAGTAACAAACTAGGTAGAATTTCAATAGACATTACTACAAGGGATCAATGTTTAAAGTCTTAATCAGTACTGAGGTGTTTTATCCGCTTGAGGCAACGCATTAAAACAATAAAAGAGTCCCAAAAAAAAATAAAATGCTTGTAATATACTATGAACCCTTTCAAATAATCCATAACAAAGCTAATTAAAAAAAATGCTAAGTCTAACATACAATCAAACATAAAATAGATCAAGAAAATAGAAAATAATAAGTTCTCATATTAGTAGTTATGTATCAAAATTATGATTACTCAAAAACTTCTTATATTTAATATTGGAATCATTGACTACATCATTATAAGTTTCTTTTCATTTGTTATCATCATCCTTCAATTGCAATGGTGTATTCTCCTTCCCATTTTCCTTCAGTTTAAGTAGAAAAAAGAAAACAAAAAGCCTGTAAAACATTTTAGTTTATAATGAAATAACTCAAAAGGCTAAGGTCAATGATTAGATGTTTGAAAAGTGCAAGGCAAATGGATGAACACCTTATCCGTCTTGAAGCTCAGGCTTGAGGGGTCTCACCAAGTTAAGACGTAAGCCTCTAGTAAAACGAGACATATGCCTCTGAAATGGCCTTAAAGGTGTGGGTTTTCTGGATTTTGCATAAGCCTCAAATAGTTTTTTTTTTTTTTTTTAAACCATGGGACTTTTTGCTATGTGATGACTGATGAGCTTACTGAGGAAAGATTCATTATGAGTGCTCGTGATTTGATATCCCTAGGGGAATATGCTAATATGAGATTTTACTATTTTGCTCATTAGGCCTCTGTTTGGATAAAACTTTTTGATTATAAACCAATTTATTTGGTTTTTCAAGGTAAGATGTGTAGTTAAAATTTGGAGAGAGATGTGTGGTTAAAATTTGGAGAGAGAAAATATGTGTGGTTATGATTTGAGAAATTGTGTAGATTATAAATTGGTTTATAATCACTTTACCAAACAGAGGCTAGATTAGCTGGATTTGGATCTTGTATAGGTAATATATCACCACAACCTAAATTTGGACAATTTAGCTATTTGCCTCCCTTACGGCATTAATCGTGTTTAAAAGGTGTACATTTTTGTTTTGTAATATTATGCACTTTACTTTCTGTGGTTCAATTCAGGTGTGCTCTCTAAATCTGTTTGAAATCACTAATGCTTAGTTAGATTAAAGTGTCTACTCATGTTCTAATGGATTTTATTTTCCGTTCCTACTATATTTTGGTCAGATTTTAGTGTAAAGTTTGCTCTTGAATATTATGAACATTATTTAGGTGTTCAATGCATTATCTGACTCTCCTTTTTCTAATATCAGTTATTGACGCTAAAGATGGAACTATTTCTGTTGCTTCTGCATTTGCTGGTCACCAGGAAGGTAACCTCAATTTCTTTTGTGTTTGTTTCAAATTGGAATACAATAAATTTTTAGCAATAATGTGCAGTGTTGTTTCCATTTAAGGTTTCTATGGATACATGTGAAATTCTTCTTACCGGTCAAGTTTCTATTGTTTCGTTGTTTATTTAGCTCCGTTTGTTAAAATATTTGTTTAAAAGCATTTTAAACATGTGGTTGAAAAGTGGAGAGAGAAAACATGTGTGATTAAAAATTGATTTGGGGAATTGTGCTGTTCAAAAACATGTTTTTAAATACTTTGCCAAACAGAGGCGTACATTCCTGTTAACAGATTGGAGGCCAAGATCATGTCTTCAAGAGAAAAATCCCAAATTGTTACCGGGTAAATGTAGCCTCAATAGGTGTATATCAGCTATATTTATTTTTACATGGACTGGAGCCTCTGGCACTTTGAATAGAGACCAATTAATGCTGCCATAAGAAGAAATGTGTAATAGGGATAGGGAAAGAAAAAGACTAGAAGTCACTAATAGAGATAGTTAAAAGTATCCAATGGTGTGTTTCTTACAGGAAGAAATAGGCAAGGATTGAGCTAAACTGGGAAACACAGTTTGAGGAGCTAATTTGAAATGGTCAGGTTAATGTCATATTGAATTGAGTAATAGTGAAATGATCTTCAGAGTATGTTGTGTTCTGTTTTACGTTCAACATTATTTTTCTTTTCTCAGAAATTTTTTCTTCAGAGTATGTTGTGTACTGTTTTACAATCAACATTATTTTTCTTATCTGTTTTACGTTCAGCATTATTTTGTATATATTGCTTCTCAGTATTTGCTGCTGGACAATGCAATTGGCTTTGTTAGTAGCACCTGCAATTTGAAATAGCCACATGGTTAATTGATATCTCATCTTCATTTTTCTTCCTTTGATCTCATACTCAAGATTTCACTCCTACTGTGCTATGTTTTGTGAAAATTATGGACATATAAATCAATAGGAATCACATTTATCAACTTTTGAGATTGTTGCAGCTGTTCAGGTTAGAGACCATAAATTCTTGACAAAGGCAGTTGAAGAAGCCTACAGAGGAGTGGACTCTGGAAATGGAGGTCCCTTTGGTGCAGTAGTTGTTCACAATGATGAAGTTGTTGTAAGCTGTCACAATATGGTTTTGAAGCACACCGACCCTACAGCTCATGCTGAGGTTACAGCAATAAGAGAGGTTAGAAATTGTCTCAATTATTTAAAATTCAAATGTCTTTCTGGAGATGACTGTCCTCTAGGAGTTTTTGTGATTCCACTTTACTAGATTGTTCTCTTGAATAGTTGTGCATCTGAATATTTGTGGGTTCTCACATCCACAAGGTAGTTATGACTTATTAGACACGATTGTTACATCTAGTGGTTGGATTTTTGTAAAAAATAGTGGCCTTGCAATTTTAGGCAGCTGAACAATACATAGATTGTTGATAATTTCCAATGCATAGATACTTCATACAATTTTTCTGTTATGTTGTCAGAAAGTATAATTTTTTATGGAAATCAATCTGCTGAGTTTCCTGATTTTTCTGATAAATTTGAACAGAATTGCTATGACGCTGTTCTAACTTTAAACTGAAGCATGGCGCTAGCTCTCTTTTCTCATGATTTAGGCTGAAATAAACCTTTCGACATTTTTTTTCTGAATATTTGATGTTCTTGTATGTTAGCAGCTACCATTTTCTCATTTATAAATTTTTCTAGACTATTCTTTGACTGATTTCTGCTTAGTGCTGAAAAACATTATTTTATCATTGTTTTGTTGGAACTGATTGGTTGGCATCTAGTTCTTCTCTATAATTTGTGCACTTCAACATACTCTTGTTGCCTTTCATGTTTGATGTTTTATATGTAAATATATGGATGCTATTGCTCAACTTATCCTGATATTCAGTATTCACCAAGATGAAATCATGTATACCTGTCTATTTTGGAAATCCTGATTCACCACTTCTTCGATTTTCATAGTTGCTTTTGGTGCCATGTCTAAGATACTATAATAAAATCTAGGACCCCTAGCAAATTATAGTTTCTGGAACTGGGGCTGATTAGACCCATCCTTTTACAAATGTAACTACCAAACTGATTCAATAAGCAGCCCTTAAATCAACACTTCATTTGCAGAAAGGACCTGTGAAATATCAGTAGAGCTTTTTTCATGTATCCCCAGTGCAAGTTCTCGGTTTTCTATTTAGCTAAAAACTCTTGTATGTAAATAATAAATCATCGAAAATCTTTGGGGAACATCTTGTACCCTGTTATATCATGCTAGTATATCAGGCATTAGGTTTAGATATAGAACTTTTGAACTATATTTTGGTGCTGACAAGAAATCTTTAAATGGCGAAGTATGTTGGATCATCTATAAACATGGAAAAGATGAACGTTCCATCGATGACCAACGTTTCACAAATCTTGACCTCTTGAGAAAACGATAAGTCAGCCTAAATGATCAAAACAATAATCTAACATTTGAGGTTAAATTATACGACTTTGAGAAGGAGATATAGTATAGGACAGTATAACAAGAACAACAAGTTTTGAAGAATCCTCTTTATATAAATGAAATGAAACTCTATTACAAATCTCTCAAGATTTTCTCTCTATATTTTACAATCACTCCATGAGATTTACAAAATGAGCTAGTGTTTCTATTTATACACAAAGTCGTGAAAGACAAGTTGAAATGAATGGTCAAAATCAAATTGATCTAATGGCTAGATATGCTTGCAAGTTGTATCTTGTTCGTGTTTGGTTGCTTCCACCACTTGCAAGTTGTTACCACTTGAAAGTTACTTGTCAAACTTTGCTTAAGTTACTTGTACAACTTGACTTTCTCTTCCTTGAAAGTTCCATCCACTTTCAAGTTACTTGTTCAGCTTAACTTCTTCTACCTTAGAAGTTCCATCCACTTGCAATTTACTTGTTAGATTTGGACTCTCCTACCTTACAAGTTCCATCCAATTGCAAGTTACTTTTTTTCATTTTTCTTTGTCCAAGCAACAAGTTGTGCAATTTGTCATCCACTTGCATCCAAAATCATCGGCTACCATCTGCAGATTTCATGCCTCCAAAACGATGGTTTTCGGCTACCAAAATTTTGAAAAAACGAGTCTTGACATGTTGTCTACATTCCTGTTGGGCCTGTGTCCCCTGCCGTACGTTCCTAGTTTCAGCCCATGTCCCTTGCCGCAGGTTCACTTTCGTTCTTGCCTCCATCCCCCCGCTACAGATTATACCATTTTCTGCCTGTCCCCCTACCGCCAGTAGTTATGTCCAGCTGTAACGTCCTACCTGCGTTAGATTTCCCAACTGCTGCCTGGATGTATCAGCCACCACAACTGGGCGTAATTCTACAAGCCCATGTTTACTGTTAGCCTCAAGCCAACATTTATTAAACTTGTTGTGCAATTATGATTCTTGGACTACATAAAAACCTCTTTTTCTTTGAAAAAAACACTGAAAGCATTCTTTAACTTCTATAATTTCGAAAAATTCGTCTCTAGCATTATTTATTTTCAAGATACTTTTCTGAAATAATATTTAGTGTTCTGTAAATTGCTTCTGATTACTGCAAAAATGATTAGATCGTATCTCGTTGTATCCTAGGAGTAATAATCCAAAGAGGTCACTTCAGTTAATGACAGACAATTTTACTTTAGGACATTGTACTGTCAAGGGTCTCAATTAATAGGTTTTCTTTTTTGCATTTTATTATTCTGTAATAATTTTTGCAACCGTTATAAAATATTTATTGTGAATGACCATTATAACTTTGTAAACTTTGCATTATTACAATTGTACCCATACTCTCTTTGAAGTAAAGATATAAATTTTCACTCTCTAAAATTTCTTCCTTCATTCTCTCTTTGCTCCCTTGTTCTAAACAAATCACCTGTTAAGGTTTCAAGGTACCTAATGGTGGATGGTGAATTAAAACAACCATAAATCCCAAGCCTACGTTGGGGACTCATTTTGGTACGTTGTGGGGGAAAAATTGGGACTTGGACAGCACAACCAAAAATCCTTAGGGAAGAAATATTTGGTTCATGACCTGATGCAAGTTGTAAAGGTGAATATTGATAATAAGTAGTTGGTCTTATACGAATCAATGATGCAGCATGTAATATGGCAAGACCCCAAACAGAAGTTGGGAGTTTTGTTTTCATGAGTAGTGGTCTAGCAAATAATTGTAGACGTTTAATAAATGACTCCGCTAATCAATTTTGTGTGTGGACATGAACAACTGAATGTTCAAGAACAATCCCAATTGACATATAATACTCATTGAATTTCTTTTATTTAAACTCACCAGCATTATTAAGGCGAATTGTCTTGATTGAGTAATCGGGAAATTGAGCTCGTTTTATGATTTGAGCAAGTAGTTTAACAAAAGCTACATTCCTTGTGGAAAGTAAACAGACATGTGACCATCTCGTAGAAGAATCAACTAATATCATAAAATAACGAAATAGTCCACATGGTGAGTGTATTGGTTCAAATATATCTCCATGAATTATTTCCAAGAAAGTTCGAGATTAAACATTGACTTTTGTAGTGAAAGGTCTAATAATTAATTTCCCTTGTGAACAAGCAACACATGGATAATCATTAGGTAAAAGAATCTTCTGGTTCTTTAGGAGATGTCCACTTGAGTTGCTAATTATTCGACGCATCATCATTGCTCTTGGATGTCCAAGTCGATCATGCTAAAGTATAAAACTTTTTGAATCCATGAACTTCGAGTTCGTGACAATGTTTGACTCGATTACTTTTATGGATGTATAATACAATCAAGAAGGAAGCGTCGGGAGTTTTTTTTATCTGATTATGGCCAGATACAAAAGAAGTATTGCAAAGATATTCGATGTTATTTTCTCGCATAGTTTCAATGTGATATCCATTGCAGCGGATATCCTTAAATTGAGCAAATTTCTTCTGGATTTGCTGAAGTAAAGTGCATCGTTAATACATAATTGTGTATTATTTGATAAAATAATACAGACTCTCATGGAGCCCTTAACGATTCTTGATATGTTTGACATCGTATTAACATTATGTTCCGCTAATGTTAAGTCCAAAAAATTCTTTTCTTCCGATGAATAGTATGCGTTGTTGCACTATCAACTAGACATGTATCTTGACAATTCATCTAAAATATAATAAAATAGATGTTTTAGAAAAGTGAATTGATAATTAAAATAAGTTAAACATAGTTCAACATGAAATGAATAATTAATATTCCAACACATACGGAAAACAAGAACAAGTTTGAGACTTTCTAAAACAAAAGGAAGTGCTAAAGTAAACTAGTCGAGATATTCCATTGTATCATTATAGAAATCAGAGATATTTAAGTGAGCCATATTAATTGGACCATCAAAGAAATTTGTCTCTATTTTTCCTTTTCCTTTAGTCGACTGTAGGTAGAGATCCACAAGATGTTTTGCCGTACGACATGTACGTGACCAATGCACTTTCATGTCACATCGAAAGCAACTTTCTTCGTGTTGCCTTTTGAGAATGTTGTTTTCATTTCCTTTGTGCATGATTTATTGCTGCTGTAGGAGCACATTTGAGGCGTGAAAGGTGGAGAATGTTTTTTTTCAACACATCCGCATCATTGATCTTTTCTCCACATAAAGTCAATTTTGAACATATTTTGAATAGTACAGAATTGTACTCACTCACATTTTTAAAATCCTGCAAACGAAGATGCATTCATTCATAGCGGGTTTTGGGAAGGACTACAGTCCTCTGATGGTCAAAACTTTCCGTTAAATTTTTTCAAAGAACTTGTGGATCCTTCACATAAAGATATTCAACTTTCAACTCATCATGAAGATGGCGACGAAGGAAAATAAGTGCTTTTACATGATCCTGTAGGGATTCTTTGTTTCCTTTATTAGTTGTCGAAGACTTTTTAAGATAATAAGGATGGAACCTTTGTTAATTTAGTTAGTTAGAGGTTCGTCCTGATAATGTGTTATAAAACTTAAAGACGGAACAAGAGAACAAAGAGAGAATGAAGGAATAAATTTTAGAGAGTGAAATGCATATCTCTACTTCAAAGTCAAACCCCCTATTTACAGGGCTCAGCATGGGTACAATCGTAATAATGTAAAGTTTACCTGGGTATAATGATCATTCACAATAAATAGTTTATAACACTCTCCCTTGAATGACCTTTTATTCAATACTTGTCTTGTTAAAACCTTGTTGGGAAAACTCAGTGGGATAAAACTTAAGCGAAGGAAAAAGAGTACATTTATTCTGGAGTATAAGGATACGTGCTGCCTCATTAAAACCTTGTTAAAAAAATTCAGGGGGAATAAAACCTAGATGAAGGAAAGAAAAGAGTACAGCTACTCCCCATAATGTTGGTCATCGTAAATCATTAAGCCGACGCAATCCTATTTCATGTATCAATTTCTTGAATGTAGATGTTGATAATGCTTTAGTGAATAAGTTGGCCACTTTATCACTTGAACGAATTTGTTGAACATCGATATCACCAGCTTTGTGAAGCTCACGTGTATAGAAGAACTTTAGAGAAATGTGTTTTGTTCTATCTCATTTTTTTTTTTTTTGATAAGAAACAGATTTCTATTAAAAACTCAAGAATTTACAATGTTCTATCTCATTTGATATAGCTTCCTTTGAGTCGTGCAATACAAACTGCATTATCTTCATTCAATATTATTGGGTTATCTTTTGTTGAAGTTAATCCGCATGATGATTGAATATGATGAGTCATGTTTCTCAGCCATTTACATTCTCAACTTGTCTCATAGATTGCAATAATTTATGAATGATTTGAAGATGTTGTCAAAGTTTGCTTCACAGATCTCCATGATATAGCTGTCGGCCTGTCCCACCACGTGTAAACACATATCCTGTTTGCGATTTGGCTTGATGTGGATCAGAGAGAATTCGTGCATGATCGTGCAAAAACACTTATTTTACTTCGTCACTATCTTCATGATGGGTTGAAAATTGAATACCTCTCTATGAAGGATTCACAAGTTATTTGGAAAAATTTAACGAGAAGATTTGACCATCAGAGGATTATAATCCTCCCCAAGGCCCGCTATGAATGGATGCACCTTCGTTTGCAGGATTTTAAAATTGTGAGTGAATACAATAAATGTGTTCAAAAATTGACTTTATGTGGAGAAAAGATTAATGATGCGGATATGTTGGAAAAAACATTCTCCACCTTTCACGCCTAAATGTGCTACTGCAGCAGCAATATCGTGATCGTGGTTTTAAAAATCACTCAGAACTCATATCTGGTCTTTTAGTAGCTGAACAAAATAATGAATTGTTTATGAAAAATCACGTATTACGTCCAATGATTCTATACCAATTCCCGAAGCAAGTGGTACTGTATTTCCTTAAGCAAATGCAATGGCAAGAATTAAACACGGACATAAACGTGGACGTGGAAGAAATTTTGGACAAAATCATCAACAAAATCATGCACAAAGCAAATGAAAACAATATTATCAAAAGACAATACGACGAAAGCTGCTTAAGATGTGACATGAAAGGGTATTGGTCACGTACTTATCGTACGACAAAACATCTTGTGGATCTCTACCTACAGTCGACTAAGGGAAAAGGAAAAATAGAGACAAATTTTACTTATGGTCCAGTTAATATAACTCACTTAGATATCTCTAATTTCTATAATAATACAATGGAAAATCTCGACTAGTTTACTTTACACTTCCTTTTGTTTCAAAAAGTCTCGAACTTGTTCTTGTTTTCCATATATGTTGGAATATTATTGTTCATTTCACGTTAACTATGTTTAACTTATTTTGATTATCAATTTACTTTTCTAAAACATGTATTTCATTATATTTTAGATGAATTGTCAAGATTCATGTCTAGTTGATAGTGCAACAACGCGTATTATTCTTCGGACGAAAAGTATTTTCTGGACTTAATATTAGTGGAACATAATGTTAATACGATATCAGACATATCAAGAACCGTTGAAGGTTTCAGCAAAACTTGTATTATTTTACTAAATAATACATCATTATGTATTAACGATGCACTTTACTCCAGCCAATTTAGAAGAAATTTGCTCAGTTTTAAGGATATCTGTTGCAATGGATATTACATTGAAACGCTTTGAGAAAATAACATTGAATAACTTTGTATCAGATAAAAGAAAAACTCTCGACACTTCCTTCTGGAATGTATTATACATCCATAATAGTAATCGATTCAAACATTGTCACGAACCCGAAGTTCGTTGACTCAAAAAGTTTTATACTATGACATGATCGACTTGGACATCTAGGAGCAATAATATGTCGAATAATTAGCAACTCACATCGACATTCTCTAAAGAACTAGAAGATTCTTTTACCTAATAATTATAATGATTATCTATGTGTTGCTTGTTCACAAGGGAAATTAATCATTAGACCTTTTACTACAAAAGTCAATGTTGAATCTCCAACTTTCCTGGAAAGAATTCATGAAGATACATTTGGACCAATACACCCACCACGTTGATCATTTCATTATTTTAAGGTATTAGTTGATTTTTCTACGAGATGGTCCGTGTCTGTTTACTTGGACTACTTGCTCAAATCATAAAACAACGAACTCAATTTCCTGATTCCTCAATCAAGACAATTCACCTTGATAATATTGGTGAGTTTAAATTAAATAAATTCAATAAGTATTAAATGTCAAATTGGGATTGTTGTTGAACATTCAGTTGTTCATGTTCACACATAATGGATTAGCGGAGTCATTTCTTAAACGTCTACAATTATTTGCTAGACCACTACTCATGAAAACAAAGTCCCGGCTTCTGTTTGGTGTCATGTCATGTCATATTACATGCTGCATCATTAATTCGTATAAAATCAATTGCTTATTATCAATATTCACTTTTACAATTTGCATCAAGTCATGAACTAAATATTTCTCACATAAGGATTTTTTGTTGCGTTGTTCAAGTCCCAATTTCTCCCTCACAACGTACCAAAATAGGTCCCCAACGTAGGCTTAGGATTTATGTTTGTTTTGATTCACCATCCATTATTAGGTACCTTGAACCCTTAACAGGTGATTTGTTTACTGTACGTTTTGCAAATTGTCATTTTAATGAAATGACTTTTCCAACTTTGGGAGGAGTAAAACATCTTTAAAAACAAGATAAAATTTATTGGAATGAAACAACTATATCTCACTTTGATGTTGACACGAGAAATGTGACATAGTCATATATACCAGTAGAAAATACTCCAGCAAAGATTGATGTCCCTGTAGGACAAACTGCTATAAAAAGTGAATCTCAAATACGCCAGAAGCGTGGTCGACCAGATGGTTACAAAGATTATCATCTAATAATGGTGACGTGGTTCCAGCAGGACCACAGATTTCAATAAAACAAACTACTAGTGATGACATGGTTCCCGCAGAACCACAAATGTCCGAGAAAAATGAGGTTTCACGAAATTATATGTTATCTCATAAATTATGGGGAATGGAGAATATTGTTATAGATGATATTTTTGCTTTCCATGTTGCTCGTGAAATATTTCAAAATGAGGATCCTGAGCCACTATCTGTTAAAGAATGCCAATAGAGAAATGATTGGCCAAAATGGAAGGAAGTTATGCAGGCGGAATTGAATTCCTTAGAGAAACAAAAAGTGTTTAGACTAGTAGTTCGAACACCTAAAAATGTAATCCATGTAGGATACAAATGGGTCTTTGTAAGGAAAAGAAATGAAAATAATGAAATTACAATATACAACGTCCGACTTGTAGCCCCAGGTTTTTTGCAAAGGCCTGGAATTGAGTACGAGGAAACATATTCTCCTGTAATGGATGCCATCGCATTCAGATTTTTAATTAGTTTGACAGTGCCTGAAAGGCTTGATATGCGCTTTATGGATGTAGTAACTGCTTATTTATATGACTCACTTCATACATATACATGAAAGTCCCTGAAGGGACTTAAAGTGCCAAAAATAAATGATACATACCTGAAAAGTATGTTTTCAATCAAATTGCAAAGATCATTATATGGATTGAAACAATCTGGATGCATGTGGTATAATTGCCTTATCGAATACTTGTTGAATGAGGGTTATAAAAATGATGATATATGTCCATGTGTTTTCATAAAGAAAACAAATATTAGATTTGCAATAGTTGCAGTTTATGTTCATGATTTAAATTTTATTGGACTCTTGAAAAGCTCAATAAAACCGCTGATTACTTGAAAAATGAATTTGAGATAAAAGATTTGGGAAAAACCAAATTTTGTCTTGAGTTACAAATTGAACATTTTTCAGAAAAGGACTAGTTTTTCAGAAGGACTATTTGTTCATTAATTTTCATATACAGAAAAGGTTTTGAAACATTTTTATATGGATAAAGCGCATCCATTAACTGGTTGTTCAATCACTTGATCCAAAAAATGATCCATTTTGTCCACTTGAAGATGGAGAAAAAGTTCTTGGTCCAGAAGTACCATATCTCAGTGCAATTGGAGCATTATCATATCTTGCAAATTGGTAGCTCAAATAAAATTTATCTAGATGAACATTAGAAGAAATGAAAGACTTTCAAATGACTATGACTTCCTCGTCTTTCCTTCAAGGGAAATATGGGGATCTATGTTTAGTAGATAAGTGTAATTTAATGTCAAATGATATAAAACTCCTTTTTGATGTTGCAATCACTATGTTGCTCCATGCTGTCTAAGTTGCTCTTATCGGAGAGAATTGAATTTTGTCTAAACCTGCATTTGATGGTCAATGTTCTTCATATAAAAAATGTCATCCATTCACTTCCCAAGTTGATGATTGCAGATTTATATCATTATCACTCTATAAATTGTCATTTCATGCTTGCCATGATCCATCTCCAGGCATGTAAAAAGCTAAACAAAATTGAGCTCTCTGACTGTGAGATTTATGCTTCGTGTGAGCCATGTCCTATGTGCTTTGGTGCTATCCATCTCTCAAGAATTAAGGTTCAGTCACTGAATCACCTTTTCTTATTGCATACTATTATCATTTTGTTGGAGTGGATTGCATCACAGTCCCTATGTTCTTTTTTTGACCAGAGGTTGGTATATGGAGCCAAGGCGGAAGCTGCCATTGCCATTGGATTTGATGATTTTATTGCAGATGCACTGAGAGGTACCGGTTTTTATCAGAAGGCTAACTTGGAGATCAAAAGAGCCGATGGTAAGGAAGCCATTCTAGCAGAACAGGTGTTCGAGAAAACGAAGGCCAAATTTCAATTGTATTAAGGAAAAATTATTCTCTTTTCCAGAAGTGTCAACTCATTCACGTCTGAATACTTTAACAGATCTCTACATTCACATGAACAGATTTTATAATTTATTTACTTGTAATTAAATTTCAACTGTCGAAACTTGAAATGGCAATTGAAAATTTCACGAGTCCTTGCATTCTCTTTACTTGTGAGCATCTAACATCATGGACATTATGACGGTTATTGAAATATATCTCATTATATTTCAACACCATCCTCGAAACATAAAATGCTATTTACATATACTGCTGCACACCGTACATAAGTGAATGTCTATTGTTCGTCTAGGAGACGCAAATAAGTACAAATATTAGTAACACTGCAAGCCGAATTTCCAATAATTGTGTTTTTTCATGTAAAACACAGGAAACATGACATCAATCTATAACTCGAGTTAACGACACAAAATCTCCTCTAGCAAAAGAAAGAAAAACTCCATTTTATTGTCATGAAAGTATGAAATTTCCAAGAGACAAATATGAGTTTAAATAGAGTCAAGGCCTGTGAAAAACCAAGGGAGTGAAGGTGCAAATATTACCTAATTTGTTGTTGGAACTTGGAAGTAAAACTATAATTTATTATTGGATTTTGTATTTTGTGGTGTGGATAGAGGTGGCAATGAGTTGAGTCAAGCCGGCTCAGCCTTGAGCTCGTATTGCTCAACTTGTCATCAGACGGACGAACCAAGCAACGAGCCGAGCCTATGCTCGGCTTGTTTGACATGGCCAAGCTCGGCTTGTTTGACATGGTCCACGAGTTCGTGGCTCATTGGCCGAGCAGAGGTTGGCCTCGTTGCATTTTTTTTTTTGGTATGTGGTTTGTTTTTTTTATTGAATATATAGCATTTAAAAGTTTAAAACCCTCAATTTTTCGGGCTTGGCTAGGTTATTTACTTGAATAATTGAATTTTCTATTAGGCGGAGTTAAAATTGTACACGAACAACTTGTTATGTATACAATCTTTGTTTTGAAATGAAAATAGTATTTATGTAAAGACTAAAGTAAAGAAATTAAAAGTTTAAAGTTAAATATCGTTTACCTGACTGCATGCAATTTCGACAAACTTATTTTGTATGTGAAAATGAGCATCCTCCAATCTTTGACACAGATTAACGCTTTCGAAATATCTTCTTTAAGTCGACTTTGCATTAAAAGCAAACTTCGAAGCTACCATGCTAATCGGAGGTGTTAGTAAATCTTTTGTTATGACAGAAACAATTGGATATCTCTATTCGTTTGTTCGTCAAAATCCAAGTAAATCAAATTTGAAAAAATCAGCAGGTTATATGTTCCTAAGTAATTCTTGTTTAAAATATTTTTTCAATTCTTCAAGTATTACAAGTGGACCAAATTTGTTATGGCAACTAGGGGACATACTGTACTAAGAAGAAGTTCCTTGTATATCCCTAATTCTTTCCATTAGATCTAATAGTTCTACTTTGTCGTCTTTAAGTGCAGTAGCATGTGATGGTGCAGATAGTGTACGACTAACATTAGTTCTTAATCTTACTCATACGAGTTATACATGCTTATTAATGTGATTTCTAAATTACTATAAGTGATAGAGGTGTCCAAAATCAATGCGTTAATGATTTTTGAAATAAGAAGTTTTGTACCATTTAAATTGTAACGCGGGTCCATTATGCTCGCTAAGAAAAATAGCATAGGTAAATCTTCTCAATATTTCCTAAATTTTATCTTCATAGCAATTATTATATTTTCAAAAAATGAATCATTTTATATCTATGAAAAGTTCTTGCAATAATATAAAGATATTTAAGAACTCTTGAACTAGTTGGGTAGTATACCCCAGATAATATGTTGGTCGAATCATAAAAATTTGTCAAAAATCTTTTGATTTTAAAAGTAATTTCTCAATCCTCTTCTACTAACAGAGATTCATTTCCATTTCTAAGTGTTCTAATTTATAATAATTGGTTATAATGTGATCATAATCTTCTCATGATTTAAGTAATAAATATATCGAGTTCCACTATGCCCTATATCTGTAATAATTTTTTTGCATTTTTACCATATTGTACGCATAACTCTTCAAAATACTATTTTCTACTTTGTGAAATAGTTATGTAAACTTATGCATCCCTAATTCTATACATTTGATCTTTAATATTTTTTATTCCATCTTGAATAATTAAATTTAAAATATGACACACACATCTAACATTGAATAAAAATTCACCAAATCCAGGATTAAGAATTCTACATATTTTATCTACAATGAGCTTACTACACTAGCATTATGGAACGTAAATGATCGAATTTTACTTTCATAGTCATATTATGTAACAATTTGTAGTATAACATTAAATATGTTTGTTGCATTATAAGGAAATTCTATAATTTTAAAAGCAATAATTTTTTTATACATAACTCAAAGTGGATCGATGTAGTGTGCAATTGTAGCTATATAACCTTTTTTTTTATTAATACCATCTCAAATATCAGAAGTAAGTGAAATAATACCACCATATTTACGTAAAGCGATTATTAATTGATTCTTAGTTTTAAGAAAATATTATATAGTGTCAGAACGAAATGTATTTTCACCAATACCAACATACCTTGGTTGTAGACATCGTTTGACGTAGGTAACAAAGTGTTCGTTGTTCACTATGCTTAGTGGTAACTTCGACCCCTCAACGAATTGAACCATCCCAGTTCGATTTTCTTCTTCATAATACATCCACATTGTAAGTGTTAATATAGAACCACTAGCGAATGAACAAAATTGCAATTGACTTTGATTTGAGTCAACAAACTCATGTTTGGTCACACACTTGAGAAAGTTACAGTTGAGGTGTGTAGTACCTATACCCTTTTGACATGCCAACTATTGTACACAATATTTGCACACTACTTTAAACTCTTGATTTTCATCAGTTGTACGCCCAGTTGAGATCAATTTAAAATCTTCTTAACACTTTGCAGCTTTCTTACTTTTTTCGGCTTTTCGCTTTCCTCTTGCATCGGCAATATCAGCTGGATTATTTTCTAAAACTTGAACATCTTCTTCAATATCATCCAAATCAATTTGATGATTATCGACCTAATCAATGTTTTTTGGAATCGGAGTATCGTTCGAATCGACAAATTCATCATTGAAGTGAGATTGTGGTATTGAGTCATGTCCCCCAACTAAAGTTCACCACCGAACAATTATTCAACAAATATTCGTCCGTGATCCATTCTTTTGTACTTTAAAATAGAAATAAACTTGAACTCTTGAAGAAATAGTAGAGAAGGTGTAAGTGTAACTAAGACTAGGGGTGTCAAACGGGCCGGGCCGAGCCGGCTCGACCCATTTACCTTGAGTTTGGTCCGCCCCACGAGTCGAACCTAAGAAATCCGTGTGGGAAATGAGCCGCATGAGCCGGCCCAAGCCCTTGCTGTCATTTTTTTTTTTAAAAAAATTTATATTTGAAGGACTTGAAAGTTAAAAGAGTTAAAATAGAAAATTAAATTGGACATTGAGATATATTATTATATTATATAACATTTGTAACATTCAATTTATGCTTAAAATGTAACATTCTTGTAATATTATAACATTCTCGTAAGTCCGGACTCTATTGAGAATTTAAAACTTAAAACCTATAATAAAAGCATAATATTGTTATGTGTTTTTAATTGTTTATAATTTTTTAGCCAAATCATTACAATTTATAGATATTAAAAAAAATGCATGAAAACGATCACAAATATACGAGCCGGACTCGAGCCGAACACGGGCCGGCTCATTTCGCGGCTTGTTGGACTTTCACAAGTTGGCCTACGAATTTCACGAACCGAACTCGAACTGTCCAACACTTAAATTTTCTGTCTTATCCAAGCACACGTCCATTTTTTCACGAGCCGAACACACAAATTGTTTGACCCGTTTGCCACCCCTAACTAAGACTAGTGAGTATACTTGTATAGTTGTAATTGTATGGTGAGAATTGAAATGTAGTATAGGTGATAAGAATGTGGAAAATGAAATGTGTATAATAATAATGGTTAGAATGAATTCAAAAATTAGAAATTGAAATATAATGAAATTTGAGAGATTGAAATGTAATTATGTATAAAATAACATAATAGTCTCAATTAGGCCTTCTCCCAAATGTGCATGTTTGGCTAAGTAGTAGAAAAAATATATGTAAATTTACTTAAAATTAAAATAAGTAAATTATTTATTTTATTAGTCAATATTTAGTAGTATAATATATATATATATAATACATTAGAAGAGTCGATCGAACATTTACTATTCATTTTCTGGTGTTCGTGTTTACACCAAAAAAAGGGGATATTTGTGATGATGTTTTGCTACAGTGGGGAATATCTGAAATGGAAGGACGCGTTTTTTACAAACTCTTGCTACCTCTGTTCACTCTAATTTTGAACTCCAAAAAGTTCACATAACACACTATTTAAGACAAATTTATGATCATTTTAAAAAATAAATAAATAAATAAATAACTATCACATGAAATTGGATCTGCACAAAGAAAATACTTTATATTAATTTTTGAAAGAAGAAAATTAGTATAGAATATAATATAAAAATAAGATGGAAATTATACAATTTTTTTAGTTATATAATAAATGTAATTCCTAGTGTATGAGGTGCTCAACCACTTGACCACACAATTGTTCAAGCTCGTCATGTCAATGTAGGTAGTCCAGGGTCGTGTGTACAAGTGGAAGCTAATATAAGATGGAAATTATATAATCATTTCGGTTTGAAACGTAATTATTATTTTTTAATGAAGTTTTAGTGCAAGTCTAATATGATATATTTTGAGAATTATCTAGACGTTTTTGTATGTAATGATCAACTTCTGATCCTACCTTTTTTGAAATTTTTGTATGTAACGTTAATCTTGATGATATTATTTAATCATTATTTCGGTTGTGGATTACAATTTTGTGCATTTATGTAAACTTAAAACATGCTAAGTAAAGATTTTCTAAAAAAAATAAAAATAAAAATAAAAAAAATGCTAAGTAAATAGATAGACAACAATGCTACAATCACAATGTCATCCACAATGTGGATGACAATCCCCTCAAATTGGGGTGGGGGCCACAAAATTTATTGTGGATGACATTGTGAAAATAGAATTATTCATAGACAGAATAAATGACAAAGTAATTTCTTTTCTTAATACTAAATAAATTAATTTAATACTAAATAAATAAGAAAGAATAATAATAATAATATGAAATTATAATATAATACTGTAACTTATTAAATTATAAATAAATATAATGAATCATTTAATTTAATGTTATTAAATAAGGGGTGATGGTATATATTAGGTATATATACAAGGGTAAAATATGTATTCAAAATTCTCTTCAATCCTCCATTTTGTAAATGTAGATTATATTTTATCTTTTATTTTGATCGCAATATAATTTTTGTTAATATTTGTACATTTTGTTGTAAAACTATTAAAATTATAACAAAGATATGAAGATGGAGAGAATAGAGAGGAGAGAATTCTCTTCCAAGGTGTATTTATTACAAAGGAAATGGCTCCTATTTATAGGAGTGGACAATGGCACAATCGTAATATTGAAAAGCTTACAGGGATATAATGGTAATGTCATTCACATATTTATATATTATTTATAACACTCCCCCTTGAATGACATATTCCGCAATTGTCTGCCTCGTTAAAACCTTGCTAAGAAAACCCAGTGGGATAAAACTTGAGCGAAGGAAAAAGAGTACAGTTTCTCCCCCTGATATTGGCCATCATCAATCGTTGAGTCTAATGTTCAAGTAGAACAAATCATGTATTGAATCTTTGAAGTTCTGAAGTGCTTCATTGTTTCATCGCTTTATTTCTGTAGTGCTTTAGTACTTTAGTGCTGCCTCGTTAAAACCTTGTCAGTAAAACCCAATGGGACAAAATCTGAACGAAGGAAAAAGAGTACAGCCGCTGCCTCGTTAAAACCTTGTCAGGAAAACCCTGTGGGACAAAACCTGGACGAAGGAAAAAGAGTACAGCATGACAGCATGATTCTCCCCCTGAAGTGTGCAATCAAGTATTCATGAACCTTTTGAATAATGATATCATCTTTCTTCTGGAATATATATGAAAATCTTCTTGTGTGTAGCCGATATCATAACATTCTTCATAAGATGTGTATGATTTTCTTCATTTGTTGATATCATTCCAATATAACAATGTGTTGCTGAATTATAGCTTGTTAATAGCTATGATAATGCCTCAAAAACCTTGCTAGGAAAACCCTATGGGACAAAACCCCAGCGAAGGGAAAAAGAGTGCAGTATTCTCATTAAATTTTATCAATACGCTTCAACTGTTGCCTCATTAAAAACCTTGCTATGAAAACCATGTGGGACAAAACCTCAGCTAAGGGAAAAAGAGTGCAACGCGTATTTATTCCTTTCATGGAATATTACATGTATATTGGTGCAATCACGAATCTTTTCATTGCATCTTTCACTTCTGGTGAATAATCAAATTTAGAATTCACTTCTGGTGAATAATCAAATCTCAAATTCACTTTCATAGATTGCATCTTTCACTTCTAGTGAATAATTAAATATTCATTTTCAAATTCACTTCTAGTGAATAATCAATTTCAAATTCACTTCTGGTGAATATTCATTTTCGTATTCACTTCTAGTGAATAATCAATTTCCCAGATGTCATAAATAGTACACTCCAATTTCACTTTCAACATATTATATCATGGAGTCATTTGTATCATTCTATAGTGATACTAATCTAGGCATATTGAATCTTTCAATGATTTATACATGTATGTTCTTGCACTTTATAAACTGCAATTTCTAATTTTGCAGGAGCATAATCAATCATTGAAATAGATATCAATTTCGACATATAATCTACAATCATTTTACTTGAAATCCCAACGTACCGCGATCAACTGGTACATCAAAGAATACTCCCAAAGTACCGAGATGAGAAACATACATTTTGATCTCACTCATTGGTATATCAAAGAGCTCAAGCTAGTGATTTAGACTATAGTCTATCCACCATATGTCATGCCAGTTCTATGAAAAATTTCGCGCGCAACGAGTCGTCCTTTACGACTGTGAAATATTTTTCATTTGTACATATAATTACTGGTTTTACACATTTAAGCATTTGGACTTCAGGTCCTTGAACAATAATCATTTGGACTTCAGGTCCTTGAACAATAATCCCTACATTGGGGTTATATACTTGGCCAAAGTATTATAATTTCATCAACCTCATTTTCATAAGAGGGTATGCAGTCGACTTATTTATCGATTACATCTCAATATAACATAGAGAGATCTCTTTATATGTTCTATCATCAGATACCTGAATATCTCATCATTTAACTATGTCCATTTTACTCACTATGAGTATTTAGCCTCAAAGGGATCATTTCAATCATTCAAGAGATATTTATTTTTGGAATCGATAGTCATTATGCTTCAGGCATAATTACGCTTCAGGCGTGTTTTCTCCATAATGTTCACAAATATTATCAATCGGCTAAAATGCCATAACACATGTCATTCTTTTAGAGATATAATCTCAATCATATATCTAAGTGCACTTTGGTGGATTGTATACATATCGCACTTTTACAAATCATAAAACTTCACAAGCAAATCTTTATTTCATAGTATTGACATGTTTATAAAATATTGCTTTTGAGAACAAGCAGCAATAATAACAATCTTCTGGTTCTTTAATGAATGCCATTTTTCATTCTCAATAAATCTCATTATTGAATTGGAATCTAACCAATCATTATAGAACTTCTGGTTCAACAAGATATTTCACTTGTACATATGTATGAACTTCTGGTTCAATACAGTATTCATTTCATCAGTAGGTATTTCTGTACAGTTCAAATCAGTATACCTTTATTACTTTTATATCGAAAAATCAGGTACAATATCCAAGGAAATATCTCGTGATCTCAATCTTGTCGCCAAATCTTCCCTTATATCAAAAAAGGTAATGACGCATTATCTCACCTTTTCAATAATTTATTCCATTATTTCTTGATGGAATCCATATCACTGACACGCGGAGCCACCGCTCTTTTACGCGTTGAATAATGCTTTTAAATAGATGATTTGGGAAGAAGACTAGATCCATAAAAAATGGATATCATACTTTCATATATTCGCAAATATTATTCCAATCTTCCAGTAAATGATTTGAGAAAAATTTATCGAATTAGGCTCGAAAGATTGAGGTTGCTGATGGATCATGGCATGCCAGAAGATGTTCGCTGGTTGATCGAAGCAAAAGTTCGATTAGCTGGTGAATTACCAGATTCATTTTCTAAGCACAAGCCTGGCTTAGGTAAGAGTACTTTTGCAAAGAAGCGAAGAGCAAAAAGATTAAATAGTTGCTACAAATGTGCTCGATGGACATGTGACACCCGTTGTAAATCAATAGGATATTCATCCATAAATCGAGATGATAAGATAGATTTCATTAAGGGTGGTCTGAGTAAGGAGTCATTGGATGATATTCGATTGACTCTTGAGACGCACCCTAGTGGGTATGTGCAGCGTGAGCTACTATCTTTATGGGCTAAATTCATCAGCGATAAAGAGAGATATAGTCTCAAAAATATAATAGCAAAAGATCCTGTTTGCCAGACTGTTATAAACAATGATGCTTTGGCTATGCAGCATTAATACAAGGTAAATCATTTGATATATATGCACATATAAAATATTTTTCTGTTTCCTTTCACGAGTTTTGATAAAGGCTGGTTAAATATTAAATCACCGAAAGGTGAGTAGGGTGATTTTGTCAAAAGTAAATCTTCACTTTTTTCAAAAGACGAGCGGAAATAGTGAAGTTCTTTGGTTTTAAATAACCAAATATTTTCATAGTTCATGTATCCCAAAATAACATTTTCTCGTAAGTTTTTCCTTCTTTACTTTCAAAAATGGAAGGATCAAAATTTCGACAGATCAAAACTATCTGTGTATTTTGTGGATCAAAAGTGGGAAAAGGTTTTGGGTATCTAGAAACAGCCGTGGATTTAGGAAAGAAATTGGGAGAGAAAGGTATTACTCTCGTGTATGGAGGAGGTAGCAGTGGATTGATGGGTTGTGTTTCACAATCTGCTCTAGTAGAGAAAGCAAGAGTGATTGGTGTTATACCTACTCCTTTAGCTGATATCGCAGGCAAAACACGAGGGCATGAAGTACAAACCTTATCTATCCATGAACGCATAACTTGCATGTTATATGGTTCTGATGCCTTCATAGCCCTGCCTGGAGGTTTTGGTACTTTAGAAGAAATCTTTAATATTACTTCATGGGCTCAACTAGATCTCCATACTAAGCCTATAGGGCTTTTAAATGTAAACAATTTCTTTGATGGTTTGCTAACATTTCTTGATTATGCTGTGGAACAGGGATTCATATCTCCATTTTCTAGGAGAATCCTTATTTCTGCTCCTACTATCGAGGAACTGCTGGATAAGTTGCAATCATATATTCCAATACAAGATCCAGCAGGAGTAAAGATAGATTGGTCGCAAGGAAGGGGAATCAAGCGAAAATGGAGTCCGGTTAATGTAAATTTGTCTTTGTGAACTCTAGAATAGGTGGTGGTAGAGTACGGAGTATTCTCACTCTTGAGACACACCATAAATTTCTAGGATTTTATCAATGTTTTAATCTTGTGTACCTCAAAGATTTAAGGTGGTAGAGTATGGAGTATTTCTTACTCTTGAAACACACCTTTTTTCTTTATTTCCTCAAAAGGTCAGAGGTGGTAGGATACGGCTACTCCCGAAACACATCTCTAATTTTGAGGATCATAAATGTTTTCCCCTTTTGCATTTTGCATGTATGTCTCGTTTATGCTTCTTCAGGAGCAATAATAATATCATTTCAGTATGTTTAGATGATAATTTTTACTTCTTCTGGAGTAAATATGTACTTCTTCTGGAATATATAAGTGCTCGTGCAAGAACTTTTCCAGGCACTTATCATCTAACATTCATCTCATAATACTGATGAGATTATTTTCACATTAGCCATATCCGTGCTATCATGTGATATTATCTTATCATACATCAACATTCTCTTGTTGAATAATTTTCATCCACCAATTCAAATTTAGATATTGGTAACTTCTGGTACCATTGGATAAAACATTTTTTATCAATATTTATCAACCTTTTTGGTAATGATAACTTCTGGTATCATTTGATAAAATATTTTCTAACTTTAGTATTGATAACTTCTGGTATCATTTAATGAAGTGTTAAATAACAATATTGTTAACAATAATAATACTGGGGTTATACCACCACGTATATATGTTAAACAATAATAATACTAGGGTCATACCACCACGTATATATATGTTGACAACATCCTCTAATATGTTAGAATTAACCAACAATTGAGGTGTTTATATGTATTCAATTGATAGACCGACCATATAGGCGATGTCAACATAATGAAATAATTAAACCGACCATATATGCAGTATTAACGTAATGAAATAATTACCTTTCATGAGTGAGCGAGTCATATATATATATATATATATATATATATATATATATATATATATATATATATATATATAAAAGTAATCAACCTATGTCGGCAACCCTGTACGTACATATATACAAGCATAGATAGATACATGTATATAATTGATAAGAATTTATAATGGCAAACATGACTAGAGCCACTGCACAAACATAGTGGACTAAATAATAATCAAACATCACTAATATTCTAACTTTGCATCAGCCATCTCTTTTTGTAATAAAATAAATAAATGAATGGCCCATCATACCTAACACATCTCTATTATTGCCGATTATTATTTATTATTACTGTCAAAACAGTTCTGGTGTTTCTCTGGCAAGTCACTCTCAATTAAAGCACACACCATCTTGGCACAAATCTTTATGGGTATATTAATTTAATGCATACCAAAAATCTCAAGTTTCAAAGTGATTCATCCACTTACGCATATCATTATTCTAAAACAGATGTCCAAATTATCCTAATTCAGGTTTACCGAGATTCTTCTATACCACATTATTACGAGGTTAGTTTAAACAATTTAGAAAAATTAAGATGCTGGAAATCTGGAATGTCTGAGATCAAATTAAAATTTGTTATTCGTGAAGCTAACCGGATTATCGGCGAAAGGAGATACCGGAGGTGTGGAGCTGACTGGCGAAACCGGAGGTGTGGATCGGCTCTTTCTTAACACCTTGAGGCTTTACTATCATAATGCTTCTTGTAACCCTCACTGCATCCTCACCATGAAGATATGAAGGTAGTGACATCAAGGGAGTCGTTTGAGGGTAAAGGGATCTGTTTGCGCTTGCTGTAGAAGGTGGAATTAGCTTTGCAAAAACCGCTTCTTGGATCAATTGAAGAAGCAAGCTGGTTGAGTTCCGCCATAGATGAAGAAACAAGAAGCTTAGTTAGGGAAGATAAAGATTCAAGTACAAAGTGCTTTTCTATTCGAGAGAGGAAACATTGATTAGTAATAATCAGGTTTCTGATACAGAGGCTCATCATTTAGATGCAACTGTAGAGCATACTCCCGTTATTACTCAATTGGTTAGAGACTCGTGCTGATAACGTGTTGTAAAACTATTAAAATTATAACAAAGATATGAAGATGGAGAGAATAGAGAGGAGAGAATTCTCTTCCAAGGTGTATTTATTACAAAGGAAATGGCTCCTATTTATAGGAGTGGACAATGGCACAATCGTAATATTGTAAAGCTTACAGGGATATAATGGTAATGTCATTCACATATTTATATATTATTTATAACACATTTGTATTAATTTATTTATTTCCAAGCAACTGCTCCATATTCTTGTTTGTTCCTACAAGAATGCTTCTTTCTTGTTGATCCATTCTCCACTATGCTAGACTTCATATTACAATTTTTTTCGTCTCATCATGTTCATTGCATTCTAAACAATTGACGTCATAAGTCAACTCATTTTTTCAAATCACTTTTTAATCACACGTTTCTCTAAAACCAATTTTCAACCACATATTTTACTTCGAAAATATCATTCTTTATTTATAAACAAAAAATGTTTTTATCAAACATAGGCTAAAATAAGTAATAACACTGCAAGTATTCTATTATGTGCAAAATAAATTGACCAAATCACCTCATCTACAAAAATTGAAAAAATTTGAAGGATCTCCACCTCACTTCTCAAGAAGCCTATTCTTGGTCAACTAAGATTTCCGTCTTTTTCATCGTCCGATTCTGCGAACTGGTCAAAGAATGAGTCGAGGTACCATGAACATTTATCGTTCCAATCATCTCGGCTAGTATGTGCTCTCCACTTTTGATCAGCTATCATCTCAGGGGAAAGGCCCCATTCTAGCATTTCTACATCAGTATGATGGACTGCTAGGCTATATTCTCCACCAAAGCCTACCTGCATCACTCTGAACTCGCAGTTTCCCAGGTTATTCAAGTACTCAAATTGCTCGACATTCCATTTAAACCACTTCATTAGGAAGACACGAATAGCAAGTCCATGAGATATGATCACAAGATTAAGTTCGTCTGATGTATCATGCTGAAGCCTTTTCATGTCTATGTCCCTCCACAATGATTCAAGGAAACCTGCATGTTATAATAGATTATTGAATATTTGATTTGAAACAAACAAAAACACAACAGGAACATAATGATATGAAAGAGAGTACAATAGGAGGCGGCTAGCCAAAGCTAAATCTTATAATGTAGCATTTTCTTTACCATCCTGACCTTTCCAACCTCGAAGTACCTTAACTAACAATCTCGTCTAGAAAATCAACTTTTGCATGCACAGACGCACACAACATTCTCCCTCAAACAATTAAATCCTTGTTTGAATCTCATTAAATTTTTCTCTTTTTTATACAGTACTCAATTTCAATCATTCATTAAAAGTTAAGTCCACAATATTTGACTTTTCAACCAAATCTCAACCATCTATTCTCCTACAAAATCACTATTCATTTCAAAAAAACTCTTTTTAAACATTACCAAACACACAGTAAACATTAAACACGGATTGCTTTCACATATCCCATCTCAAACATCAAAGTTTTGACCTGTACTTAGTTCGGATAGACCATATAGACCCTCTCTTTCATTCCTATTTTTTTACTCTATCCTCTCTATCACTCTGGTCTATTGTGAACTACTTCTAGTCTTTTATAGAAAGGACACAAGAATAGCAGAAGTTTCTCAGATCAGATATAAAAAGTTGTGAGTTCAAGTTCATCTTATGATTTCTTTCAGATAGTTTTTTTTAGCATCATTTTCAGAGGATAGTTATTAAAGAAATCACAAACAAGTTCATTACATAATTAACTGCTCTAGCAAAATGCTTAAAGTTATGCCTATCGACATAATATGATGGGTGGTGTCGAGAAAAACCAACAAAATCTGCTATAATAAGAGGGAAAAAAAAGGAGGGGGGCCGAAATATACTCGTTATTGACAAAAATTTAGCACACGTGCATTTAAGCACAATTTATAGCTGATCTAAATTATTAAGATGTGGTGCTAATGAATTCAAGAGTAGTATGGAACCCAAAGGATCAACTAGGAGATCTTTGCAAATTGTTTATAGTTGTAGTTGAAGCAAGTATGCCAGTTACCTTTATCAGCTGGGATGACATGAGACGTAGAAGATATATGGTACACGGTAAGAATAGTAAGGAGCATTCAGGCTGGGATGACATGAGACACAGAAGATATATGGTACACGGTAAGAATAGCAAGGAGCATTCAGGTCATTTAAGAGAGATTTTCTTGATTCACAAGGCTTCAATTTGTAAATCAACATTAACATGCATTCTCTCTTCAGATCCAGATTTTTTCTTACTTTTCTACAGTGGGTAGTAGTTAGTAAATATGTGGAAGTCATTGGAGGATGGCATAAACCGCACAGAACCTAAAAGCAGATGGAAGGAGTCAAATCCATTTCACTTTCACCAAACAACCCCACAGGGTTATCCTCACTTGGCTCAAAACCAACTGTCAATCAAACTGCCAAAACCTTGTCATATGAATTCACCTGGTACTAGCAGCATCATTGGGGAATTTCTCATCTTAGGAAGAGCTTTCCAAAGAAACAGCTTAGTAGCAACATTAGCATTGCTTGGGATGATTTTAGGCGTGACCAGCCTATTCCCTTGGCTATATATATGTGCCTGCTCACTCATGTCAAAGCTTTCTTCTTCAAAGAGACCCATTTCTAGCAGAGCAAGTACAAGGACTGGAAAGATGATTATACACTTGTCCAATTGATATTAGGATTCAACTTAAGTTTCTCTCAATGGAGAGGTCATGTGTTCGAATCTTGTGGACGTGATAGAAATCCTTGAAAGGGTAAGAGGACAGATGTCATTCCAAAGTGGACAATATGTATGATATAACGGTTTTGGCACGTAGACGGGGTCCGGAAAAAGGCGCATTTTTTGTAATAACCCTTCCGTGTCGAAACTGTTAGCTTACTTACTATCTACTTTGGGAGAGCTTTATCCCATCTTATCCTATGGCTTTCTGACGCGTTCTCAGGATTCAAACACACGACTTCCCCTTAAAAGAGACTTAAGTTGAATTTTGATACCAATTGGGCAAGCGTTTTTTTGTAACTACCTAACCTCTGTGCCAAAGACGTTAACTTATGTACTGTCAACTTTGGAAAAAATAGACCCATCTTGCCCCTGATGGCTTTCTGACGCATATGATTTGAACACATGACCTCCCCTTAAGAGACTTAAGTTGAATCCTAGGTTCTGCTTGTCTAAACAATATCTTGAGACAAAAATAACTTTTACCACAACATTTAAATTATCATGCTTCACACTACCATTCATGTAGGGCCAATTGTACTTGCACTTCTTCTCTTTTGTGCATGTAGCTTGGACATTACAATCCCGGAGACAGAATTTTATCAAAATGTCTCCATCCATCGGGAGTGGAAGAAAAGAAACCTTATCGAGTCTGATGGGATTGAATTGACTAAGGGTTCACCGTTCACGACTTCTAAAGAATCGGGATTGTGCAGTTTCCTTTCTGTTATTTCTGCTTGTCTAAACAATATCTTGAGACAAAAATAACTTTTACCACAACCTTTAAATTATCATGCTTCACACTACCATTCATGTAGAGCCAACTGTACTCACACTTCTTTTCTCTTTTGTGCATGTAGCTTGGTAATAACACAACCTTTAAGCCGAAGCACGTCTGAAATAAAATAATTTAACCTCGACCAGGTGCACTACAAGTAACAAGGCAAAAACAATTTTTTTATATCCCATTAATGAATACCAAAGTTTCTTTTTCTAATATGACTATCCAGCTAACTATGAGTGTGTTTGGTTCCCATGATAAATCATTATTTTATTCAAATGTAGGAATCTGAACGGTAACATCTCAATAGACCCAGCGAAAATGGATTCTTAAAAGCAAGTTAATTCAAATTATGAATATTCTATGCCAGAAATGCAAGTAGCAAGTTCTAATTGCAACTTAATTAGTCAAGGTTTTAAGTAAAGTAGTTAATATAAAAGAGAGTTTTTTTTTTTTTTCAAAAATAAAAAGTATCAGTTACAACTTTGGCTGTGTTCAGCGGCTTGGCTAGGGAATTTAAATTATTTTGTTGATTTATTTGTGTTTTCTAGGTAAGATGTGGGGTTAAAAATTGGTTTGGGAAATTGTATAATTGGAGAGAGAAAATATGGATGGTTAAAAAGTGATTTGGGAAATTGTGTAAATTAAATTTGTTGTCTTTTTTGTCTTTTAGTGAATTTATTTGTCAATTTAATTGCTAGCCGAACGGTCCCTTAAACAACCAGTTGTTGAAACTTTTTTTGCAAAAAAAAATAAAATAAATAAATAAATAATTACAATGTACTGTCAAAAAGCCAGTCTGAATCGTGCCCTAACCTCAATGTACTGTAGTAAACTGTTGTTACGCATACATATTCCTGTTTATCTTTTTTAATAGTTTTGAGTTTTTTTATTCTAGTTTCTTATTAAACTTACACAAGATAAACCTAGATTTGAGCTTTTTTCCATTGGGCTCTAAAATAGTTAAGACACTTATGGGGATTATACCGTTGGATAGAGAATCGTTGACTCTAACAATTGAATTATATAGTTTTTTGAGTTTGTGAACTTTTTAAGAGAACTGTCATATTTTGATATGTTAACAACTTGTGGAAATAATCTTTTGTGAGATTAAGATTGTTTTATATACTCTTAAAATCAGGTAAATTCTCAACCTGAATAGTAGAATCCAACACAATTCATATTATAATACTCTTAGAGAATTTGGATTCTATAAATGATTTCAGTCATAAAAACCTTAAAATTTGCTAAAATAATGAGTCATTCAAATTTTCTCTTAAGATTTTCATCTCGTTTATTGAGAATATTCTCATGCTTATTTATTAAACCCAAGGAAAACATTTGCCTTGTTTTAAAAAAAATAACAGGAATCAAGACAAGACCAGATGAAAATGAATTCCACACAACAAAAATGCAACCAAATGGACCAAAGATGAAATTCCATAGAAAATTGGTGAAGCAAACGGACCCTTAGAGTATGTTTGATTGCCAATAATTTTTCAAGGAAAAAGAAAATTTTTTCCTACATTTCCATTTTCTAGTGTTTGATAGCAAAAATTTTACTTGGAAATTTTTTTCCAACCATGTACTTCACGCGCCCATTTTCAAGGTATTGGGTGAAAATATTTTTTCTTGGTTTTCATGAGAAAAGATTTTCCATGTTGAATGAAAAATTATTTTTGACACTTTTGATCAATTTTGTTGTTATTAATTGACTTATTTTTTTTAAAAAAATAACATTACCATTATCAAGTACAAATGTGTTGAAAAAGTAAAAAAAAAAAAAGATTAAAATAGCAAAAGTTTACTTTATTTTCCATGAAAAATAATGTCAATCAAACAACGAAATTTGGAAAATTTCTCACTTTTTTCACTTAGAAAATTAAATCAATCAACCACTTTCAATTGATTTTCTACGATATATTTTCCAGCAAAATCAATTCCTTGAAAAATATTTTCTTTCCACCCATTTTCCACCTTCGCAATCAAACACACCCTTAGTTCTTATTAATGAACAAAAATGTAGGAAAGGTCATAAAAGTTACAAAAGCTCAATATGAAATCTAAACCTTTCGTAAGATTGACATCTCTTTGATAGTAAGCGTAAGCTTCAAAGATGTCAACAATAATAAGCTTTCCTACCTTTGTGATTGTTGATGCCATTTTCCCTTCTGCTTCTTGGAAAACAAGGACATAGCCCAGGGGATTTGCTAGTTTATCTAGCACTGAAACTTATGGTTCTCATTTGCCAGTGTATCTTACTCTGAAGCTTATACATTTATCAGAGTTAATATGCCTCAAGCATTGCTAGTTATCTTGTATGGAACCTATGTGAATACATTAACTATGCCAAGGGCATTTGCTAGTTTATCTTATAGCGAAGCTTATCCATTTTCTACTAAGCATGTAACCATAATCATGCAGAAACCAGAATGAGCTGGTCCTAGTCTATAAAAACATTAAAACAATGAGAAGTCGCCATACCTGCGCCCTATTTCGTTATCGATTTATGATCCCCACTTCACCCTAAAATTGAATGTCATCATCTGATATTTGAGGAGCATTTACAATACATAACTATAACCTTCCTCAAACACTACTACATAAATACAAGTAAACTTTTCCTACCTGAAAGCAACGTGCCCACCAACACAAAATATGTAAATACAAAAACCTTTAAAGCAGTGAAGAGAAAAGTAGTAAATCATAATTACTGAGCTAAAGCTAATAAAGGAAAATAACACATACATCCACATGCAATGCAAGCTCATGGACATTATCTCTAGCCAAAAGAAGCAGATAAGTACAACATTCGAAGCATAAAGTACTACGAGCGCAAATAAAATTTGAAACATACTTGAAACGCGATCGTACACATCAGCTGCAGACTCTCCTTCGGGTAATCGATAATAGAATCTTCCAAACCTTTCTCTAGTCTCCTTAATAGCCTTCATCCTTTCAGCCACCTGAAAATTCCCAAAATCCTGTTCTCTAACCCGACATTCTTCCCTCACTCCAATCACTCTCTTTTTTGGGAAGGCCCGGCCGATTTCACGGAGAGTGGAACGGGTCCTCTCGTATGGGGAAACATAGAAGTATACTTTCCAGTTGGAACACTCGCCGGAATCGGACATCACATGCCTGATCCGGCACCCAGCCTTCTTGGCCTGGTCGATGCCTTGAGATGTTAAGGGGATTTTGTGGTCTGGGGTGGTGGTGTAGGCCGTGCAGTCGATGTTGCCCTCGCTCTGGCCGTGGCGAAGTAGAATTATGCGCTTGGGGAGGAACCTGGGATGGTGGGTTTGGCCATTGTTACTGTATTCAGAGGAGTTGCTCAACATCGTAGTCGTATTGAAAGAGAGTGAGCTTATCGTGTATTTTCTGTTATTGGATTTGAGATGAATGAAGAACTAAAGAAATGGTAAACGGCTTAAATTTTACCTTTTCTGGGTTTGACTAGGGATTGCAATAATAATACTTATGTACCTAAAATTCATTGATTACTCGACATAAATGGACAGTAATTACCTATTGTGAGTAGGGTATGGGTATAAATTTAAAAATTCGACATAAGTATGTGTAGTGATGCAAACCACGTAGCAATTGTAGTTACCAACCCACAAAATATTGAATCGACCTAAGACGACAAGAAACCACGATTTATGGATCCAATTAAAATTAATTGAACCAAACAACCAATACAATCACAGGGATATATTGACCTCTTGATCACAAGCAATATTAATTCTCACCGAGATTTGAACAAACAAGAATAACTTGCAAGTTCGTATTGTATTCAATGAAGAATAGAAGTTTGAAAGCAATTTACCTCACAATAATATCAATAATGGTCTAACTAATAATGAAAATTACATCCCTATAAATAGGGTCAAAAATCTAGCTTAAGAGCCCTAATTAAACAAGGAATCAAATTGCTAAAAATATGAAAAGAAATAAAATATTAAAATTTACGCGTATTTGCATTTACGGCCGTAACTACTTCCTTTACGGCCGTAACTTGCTTATTGATTCACATTTACGGCCGTGACACCATGACTTACGGCCGTAAGTCCAAAATTTCCAAAACACAGTTTTTGAACAGTAACTTCATTACGGTCGTGACTCTCAGCAATTACGGCCGTAATTCCTTATCCCTCGCAACATCAATTTCAGCAGTGAACTCGTTACGGCTGTAAGAATTATAGGTTACGGCCGTAAGTTTTGAAACTTCACAATTTTCTTCGACGGCTTGAATGAGGTTGATCCACTCGTCGTCTCGACCAGTCTCCAACACGGAACTTACTTCTTTTGCAGCCACGAACATAGTTTTGTCCACCGTTCCTTGTACTAGCTTGTCCATCGCTTCTTTGGCCCTCTTTGTTTGCAATCGAGTCATCGGCCCTCCTTCAATTATCAACGGATCTTTGCGCGGACTGGTACTCGTGATCTGAATCACATCACGTAGGGTATGAGTATTGTAGAAAAATCCATACCGAACCCATATATCCATTAATTTTTTTTTCAAAAAATTATTGCATTTAAATTTTAACAGTATATAATTTTGGACAAGTAAACTATTTGATATTTGCTTATTTTTGGACAATGGATGTTTTTATATTTTTACTTCATTATCAATGCCAAAAAAAATTTAAAAAATATTAAAATTAAAATACGTAACTGGTTTTAAAGAGGTATAAAAGTATACCCGCACCCTACCCGCATCCTACCCGCACACGACCCGCAACTCTTAAGTGGGTATATAGGTAGGGTATGATTATGAGTATTATAAATCTATAGTAGGTAGGATATGAGTTTTCCAAACCCGCCCCATATCCTACCCATTGCCATCTCCAAGTTTGAGCAACTGGATTTTGATCAACGGTTCAATTTCAGCTTAACTGTCATGCATTGTATCCCCTGTTCTAAAAAGTTTGTTTTGTCTCATTAAAATATGCTTCGTCACAAAATTTGTCCTTACCATTTATCATGTTTTACATTTTTTTTACGCTTAATTTTCGTCTAACCTCCCTAAAACTTGAAATCTGATCTTGTCATTTAGTCACGTCTATCAATAATTAATTTTAATCACACATGATATGAAATTAATAATATTTTATCACATATTTTATTAATTTTTATTAAAATTGCTCAAACTTTGATTTCAATTGCCACCAATCAAATATCACCCGTCATATCTCATTACTCCTTTCGTCTCATGAAGATATGTTTGTATTTCTTATTTATTCGTCTCAAATTATAGGTTATTTTCTTTTTGAAAGTATACATATTTTTACATTTTCTAATATGTCCATTAAAAAATATACATTTTTATCAACAAATATAAATTAATTTTATTTATATAATTGTTTAATTTGTGAGAGAAAGATGGACTGAAAGTGAGAATCTTAGCAATTGAATGGTTTCTATGACAACATATGCTGAACAAGATTCTGCAAACCAGATTTTCATTTGTATGTTTTGATCTTGCTTTCTTAATTTTTCCTCATTTTTGCTTGTTAAGAAATTCAAAGATTCGATTTTTTGAAGTATTTTAGGAGGTCCATTTGAAAAGATTTTATGATTTGACTGAAATGTTTGATTTTTCTCAATTATTCCTCATTTTGTCAACAAAAATTCTACTTGTACAAACAAATTTTACAAATTAGTGTACAAACATAAATTAATACCTATTTTACCCTTTAGCTAAAAATGTAACCAATACCTTATTTTACATATTATCTTATTAAGTTTAACACATAATAAGTTCTAAAAATTGATAACTTAAAATTTTTATAATTAAAAATTTATTATGTTTGTTTATGATCCCCATATACTTCACGAAAAAAAAAAATTTTAATTAGAAGTTTACATAGAGAATATTTAGAATTGGAAAGATCAAGAAGAGACTTAAATATTGATCCTGTTGCTATAGAAAAATATAGAGAAATTAAAAGGCTAGTTTTACAACATAATGAATATTTAAAATTAAAAGAAGAAAACTTAATTAGACAAAAAGATATAAGATATATGGATGAATTTGAAGAAAGATTTTTAAGGAGAATTAGACAAAGATTATAATTCCGCAAAATTAAATTTCACGATCACGATCCTGTCCACAATGGTATCAGAGCTAGTAGTTATACTTAGAAATATATTTAGAAAAATGTCTAAAAAATTACCAATAATCGAACCTAGAGTATATAATTATAAATCTAAAGATTTATCAAATAATAGTCATTGGCCATTAATAACTGAAACATATGAAAAATTTATACCATTTATACTATTAGGAGAAGGAGGATTTGGAGAACATAAACAATTAAATTGGAAAAATTTATTTTTACTAAATAAATTAGGAATAAGTTTAGATAAAACTATAGAACAAAACTTAGAACAAGCAAAAAATCCAGAACAAGTTCAAGAAATTATCAATAATTTATCATTAAAAATAAGAAAAATGATAGAAATAACTAATGATTATAAAGATATAAACAAAAATATACCCACACAAATATTAGAAGTAAAGCAATATGTAAATAATTTATTAAAGCAATTAATAACCTTAGAAAACCAAATTAAGCAAATAACTGATAAAATAAATAAAATAGGAAATATGGTAGGAGTATATGAAAACCAAATAGAAATTACAGAGCAAAAAACTATTATAGAACAAATAAATATGGTAAGAACAATTAAAGAAGAAGAAATAGGGAAAAATGATTTACATAAAAGATTAGATAATATACAACAAAATATTGAAATTATAAACCAAAAATATAACAAAAATATATGATGAAATTGAAAAAAGAAAACCTAAAAGAATAATAATTAACAAAGAATTTAAAGCTATCAATAGATTAGGAATAAATATGATTACTGAACAAATAGAAAAATTTATGGAAAATTCTAAAGAAGAAGGTGAAACAGATTACATAACAAAAGAAGATTATATAGAAAAATTTAAAAATTTAAAAATAGAAGAAATTAATATGAATGAACAATAAAGAGCTTTAATACCAATAGAACAAAATCCACCAGAGTATATACAGCAACCAGGAACTAACCAAGTTAAAAAAGAAAATACAAGTAATACTAATTCACAAAATACACCAGAAATCTATATGAATCAAAGACAAAACACAAATTTTAAAACAAATAATTTTATACCACAAAAAAAATATTACACCAATCCAAGTAAAAATAATCCATAGAATATACACCATGGAGAAGTATGGAAACACAAATTAGTTCAGAAAGAAGATGGATAGATTTAGGATGTGTGTAAGATGTAGATCATGAATTAGAATTATGGATGAAATCTATTGCTATGATGACCTATATTAGAGAATTAACAGGAAAGCAATTACAATTAATGTTAGAAAATACATTTATAAGAACCACTGCAAGATGGTGGAGAAATTTAACAGAAACTTATATAGGACAAGTTAGAGGAAATGACCAAGATGAAATAGGAACTATTTTGAGCAGATATGAGGATGCATTAAAAAGAGAACATACATTAGTAATAGACAGAGATAGCAAAATTAGCTCAAAACTAAGAAATAAATATTTATTAGAAAATCTATCAATATGTGATATGTGTTACTTTCAATAATTTGCATGTGAATTTAGAGAATATTTTAAAAAGGCAGAATATAATCAGGAAACATATGATATGGAAATTATGAATCAAATATTCTTTAAATTACCAAACCCATGGAATTTAGAATTATTTAAGGACTGGGAAAAATTAGAAATACCATTAAGTAATAATAGTCTAGGAGCAAGAATACAATTTGTAGAAATGAGGCAACAAGAAAAATGTATGGAAGCAAATAATATGATAAAATTCCATAAAATAAGTAAAAAATCATTATGCTGTGATAAATTACAATATAAACTAACACAATGGGAATGTAATCTAGAAAGAAAATATAAGAAAAAGAAATATTATAGAAAAGATAAATTTAGAAACAAATTTAAAAAACTCAATAAATACAAAAGGTCATATAATAAAACATTTAAAAGGTATAGAGTACCATATAAGAGATATTTAAGGCAAAAACAAAACAAAACAAAAACATACCCTAAAAATCCTAGAAAATGTAAATGCTATTAATGTGGAGAAATATGACATATATCTCCAGAATATCCTAAAAAAGATAAAAAAAAAAATATAATGTATATCTCATTAATAGAAAAAGAAAATTACAACTTATTACCTATTGAACAAGAAGAAGAATGAGAAGAAATTTCTGAAGATGAAGAAATTTATGAATTAAAAGAACATGAAATAATAAATACAATAATGGAATTAGAATCTTCAGAAGAAAATGAATCTAGTGAAGAAGAATATTTATATATAAATATGATTAGACAAATTAGTGAATAAGGTACATCTAAAGAATATGAATACCAATTAGAAGAAAATGAAGAACAACTAAATGAAAGATTAATATTTAATCCTAAAATGTATGAAAAGATCTTAAAATCAAAATTAGATATAGAACAAAAAGAAATATTTAATTTACCATTTTGGCAGAAAAATAAAGAAATAACATATGTAGCAAGAAACCATAGTCACCCTATAGACATAAGAGATACTACAGGAAATACATTAATACCTATAATAAATGAAGAAATTATAAGACAAGAAATAAACTTATTGAATCCTGAACTAAAAGGAAAAATAAAGAACATATATTTAAGAGCCTACAAATTATAGCAAAAGCCTATTTTAGAGAATGAATAGATACACCTATAGAATTCTATATTATGGATGATAGAATTGTAAGTTCAATACAAGATACTCTAATAGGAATTGTAACAGGAAACTTAATGTACCAAAAAGTAAAATTTACAATAAGACCAAATTTCAGCATAAGTATGGGAGAACAAAATAAAAATAAAGCCTTAACATTATATTACAGATTAAGAGAAATAGATATGAAATCAGGAAGTAAAACTATAAATTTAACTATTAGAACAATATATGCTTTTACTAGTAAACATGAAGTAAAAATTAGAATGCTACGAGAACACACATAATAGAACCCATATTTAAAAATTTATTGGAATACAAACCAGCTAAAGAAAATCCAAGAATGACAATACCAGAAGATATAGAAATAGATTTCAATCAAGCTAAAAGATTAGTAAATATGGATAAACCACAAATAGAATTTGGAAGAAGATCAATTAGCCTAAGAAGAAATACTAGTACAAGATCATTACTTGAAATAGAAAATAGAAATGATTCAGAAAAACAAATAATGACAAAAATACATAGAAAAATACTAAGAATGAATCTATCTAAAAGAAATGAGACAAAACAATTTGAAGTTATGATAAAAATTAGAATAAATGGAGAATGGAAAGAGCAGAAATTATTAATAGATACTGGAGCAACCGTATCTCATATAAAAAAAACATAATAGGAGATTTAGAACTTAAAGTAACAAATAATCCAATCCAAATACAAGATTATTCTGGAAATATTCATCCCATGGATACTTATGTAGAATTACCAATAAGAATAAATAAAAGAAATGAAATAATCATAAACATGTACGTAGAACATACAGGAAAGGTAAATACAAAATTACTATTAGGAACAGACTTCTTAGAGCAAGTAAAACCATATTACATAAAAGATGATAGAATGCTACTAACAATACAAAATGAGAATCTAGTTATACCAAGGTTATTATGAATAAAATACAAGGAGGAAGAGAACATATTTATATATTAACCAAAATGAATTACAATGGACATCTTAGCAGAAATTATCATGCATTGTTTGATACAGGAGCATTATCCTGTTTATTTAAAGAAAATGTATTACCCCCAGAAATGTGGAGTAATAAAAAAGATAATGAAGAAAGAGTAATACTTGCAGGATTTGATGGAAGCACAAACCTAATAACTAAAGTAGCAAGGAATGTTAAAATACAAATAGGAAAATATGAATTACAAATACCTTATGTATATCAATTTGATGATATGCTAGGGGATATATTATTAGGAAATAACTTCATAAAACAATATTATCCAATAACTATTGATGAAAAATTATACTTTTATCTACCCCTTGTCACCATATAGCAATAGCAATAAGAATTAATGATCCTTACTGTAAAGAAAAAATGCCTCATATAGCAGCTCAGCGTGGTGATGATAGACAAAAATTAACACAAACAATACAATTTATGCCTAATAAAAATAGAATAAATCTAGTACAAGAACATTTTGATCAAATAATAATAAAAAATATTACAGAAAAATTATCAAAATTATCAGGAGATAATCATTTGGAAAAATGGCACATAAATAAACCTATGGCATAAATTATATTAGAAGATGACACTAAGATTATTGTGTAAAACCAATTAAACATACACCAAAAGAATTACCTGAATTTGAAAAGCACATAAAAGAAATACTGGAAATGAAATTCATTAGAGAATCTAACAGTAAACATAGTAGTCCAGCCTTCATTGTAATAAAACATTCAGAACAAAAAAGAGGAAAATCTAGAATGATAATTAATTATAAAAGGTTAAACACTTATACAAAAGAATTAAAATGTCCAATACCAAACCAACATGCATTATTTAACCAAATTATAGGAAAGAAATATTTCTCTAAATTTGATCTCAAATCAGGATTTTATCATATTATGTTAACTGAAGAATCTAGACATTTAACAGCTTTTACGGTACCACAAGGATTTTATGAATGAAATGTATTACCTTTTGGATTTAAAAATAGTCCAGGAGAATTCCAAAGGTACATGGATAAAATATTTAAAGATTATTATCATTTTATTACAATATATATTGATGATGTTCTTATTTACTCTGAAACTCGACAAGACCACCTAAAACATCTTAATATTTTTATAGACATTGTAAGGAATAATGGAATTATATTATCAGCTACAAAAATGGAGATAGTTAAAGAAAAAATAGAATTTTTGGGATCTATAATAAGTCAAGAAGGAATAAAACTCCAAAACGATATAGGTACAAAAATACAAGAATTTGACAATCATATTAAATATAAAACACAATTACAAAGCTTTTTAGGACTTGTAAACCAGACTAGGAAATATGTACCTAACTTAGCAAAACATTTAATCCCATTACAAAAAAGACTAAAAGGAAAAACTAGATGGACACTATGGTCTAAAGACGAAGAAGAAGAAGTACAAAAAATTAAAGACCTTTATAAAGATTTACCAGAATTAGAATTACCCAAAAAAGAATGTGATTGGATTATAGAAATCGATGCGTGCGAAATAGCATAAAGAGCAGTACTTAAATATATTTATCCAAATGAGGACGAGGAAAGGATTGCACAATACACAAGTGACAGTTTTACCCAAACTCAAACTAATTATCATATAAATGAAAAATAATTATTAGCTGTAAAATTTGCTATTAAAAAGTTTGAATTATTTATTGTTACTACAAAACTCAAAATCAGAACCGATAATACGCAAGTCAAATATTGGTTAACTAAAGAAATTGATCCAACTATTGTAAATAAAAGGTTAATTAGATGGCAAGTAGAACTTAGCCATTATGATTTTGAAATTATTCATATCAAGGGTACTGACAATGTTATTGCAGATTATTTATCAAGACATGGAAGACATACTTAAGAAAGTAGAAGAAATTAACTTGGCAATGGGTCAAATGAATATCAACTATTCAAATCTATTCAACCATGTGAATACTTGCATGGCGCAGATTGTACAAATTAACAATGAACTAGCCTTTTACAAGTCAAGGGTTAATTCTCTTGAGGAAATGTACAAAGGAGGATCTCAATCCTCTCCAGTGAAGAAATTATCTGTAGGACTTCCTATTGAGGAAGAAGTATCTAATGTATCAATTATTGGAAGTTCATCTTCTAAAGCTATTAGCAAAACTATTGAACCATCTAAAGAAACTTTTTTAGAAGCTGCGAAGAAACCAACAGTCGTAACAAAGGAACTATCAAAAAAGGAGAAAGTTATGAAAAAACTAGAGACATTCTTGAAGTATGTGGAGTATCTAAACAAGAGGACAAAAGAAGGAGAATGGCTAAGAACAATTAGCCATAAAAAAATCAATAAAGCAATTATTTTTCCAGGAGCAGAATCAAGAACAGTCAGGGGGCTGTTTGACCAAGGACTTATTCAGTGCATCTACCCTATCAAGGATATGAAGGAAATATCATTATTACCTAATTCTATCAAGACAGCAGTTAAAACATATTTTGGAATTACCAAAGCTGAAAAGACCTATGTCAGGATTTACTTAGCCATTTCAGAATTTATTGATGAAGAATTTCTAAGGGTAGAACATATTGTAAAACTTGGAGTAACTAGCAAAGCTATTCTTTCAGAACCCGAAATTAAACCATTTAACAAAGAAGAACAGATACAAGCTATTCCAGAAAAAATGGCATTGGGATTTAGAGTCATGTACAC
Source organism: Ligustrum vulgare (assembly GCA_963555705.1). NCBI lineage: Eukaryota > Viridiplantae > Streptophyta > Magnoliopsida > Lamiales > Oleaceae > Ligustrum > Ligustrum vulgare. The sequence goes on along the minus strand of OY743186.1, from coordinate 31,623,757 downwards.
TGAATTAAGGGATACCCTTACACAAACTAATGTTTGGGTATATGAATCTAATGATGACAAATTATTAATCTACAGCATTGTAAGAATTAATCAAGTTAATTGTCAATTATGGAAATTAAGAGAATATGCTGAGAATATACTTGTCAGCAATTTGGTTCTTAGCAAAGGAGCCTATGAATATCTACATCAACTAATGGAGGTAGAAACGGGTCACAAGTGTAATAATTGTGGGGACCTACTCAACTACAATGAAGATGAAGCCTACCTTGTCTGAACATGAATTATTCAAGGCATGGAGGTCCAAACCCATGTAAAACTTTAGAAAAGCAGTAGAAATTATTGTAACTTTAGCTTTACTTTATCTACTTTAATTCTTAGCCAAGTATGTAAAAGATAGGGAATATTATCTTGTTCCCCAACTTTGCTTTTACCAACTATAAAAGGAGGAGACTCTCCTCATTGTAAGCATCCGAAAATCATATTGGTTTTCAGCAATAAAAATCTATATTCTCTCAATCCATTGTCTTTCTTTTCATTCCTAGTTCAAAATTTTCTTTTATCAAACCAATCCAGAAATAATTAGCAGAAGGTATGAGCAACTAAACTCCATATAGATATATATGAAGCCATAAAATAATTAGTAATACTCTATTTATTTATGAGTCCATAAGTTTATTCTTTATTAAACTTTTGTTAAAAGAGTACATCCAGAGGCAGGAAACGAAACTGGATTGTGCTGAACATCTTTGAAGTGTTTGTTTAAGTGTTAAACAGAAAGTATTGGAGTAAGTCTTTCGAGCAACAACGATCTCCTATGAAGTTGTGTTTAATACTTAGATAAATAACTGAAGAGTATTTGATAAAAAATCTTTTAAAATCAGATTTACAAAGAAGCGTGATGGACTCATAGATAGAAAGAAGTATTGTTAATTATTTATGGTGGATTATATATCGTCTTTTTTTTATTGATATTAACCAAGTACTGTTATTATAGTCTTAAATTTATCATTTTGCTTATAATATCTCTTGCATGTTTTTACATATGTTGAAAATTTATTTTTACTATTCCAATAATTAACTATTTGAAGAGGATTTGAATTAATAGCTTAAATCTAAATATTTAGTTTTATAATTTATGAATTCAGAACATTTAATAGAATTAAATCCTTCAGAAGTAAACGACTTTAAGTACTTAAGAGAAGAAACAATTAAACAATTAGAAATTATAAGAGACGATTTAGGAAGATTTTATAATTTATTAGACTACGCAATAAAAGAACTCTCATTTACAGATTTTTTACAATTTACTAGAATTATTGTAAATAAAGGAAGAATAATTAGTGATGTAGAGAAAAAAGTTGAAGAATTAAATATAATTATTGAAGAAGAAACTTTAACATATAATAGTATATATTACGCATTTTATGTAAACAATAAATTTCGAGATATAGACATAACATCAGAAAACTAAAGGAGTTATAACCAAAAGGATAACATAGTAATTAAACATTCAAAAATTTTGTCTTTTAGCTATTTGTACAACTGTTTGTACAGTTTGTTTGTACAAATAGCAAGGTCCTTTTGTCAATAAATTTAAAGATTTAAGACTGTATTTGATTGAAAATATGAAAAATTGGTGGAAAATAATTTTCATGAATTATATTGTCTGGAAATTATAATTGGAAGTGTTTGATTGGTTAATTTTCTAAGTAGAAAAAGTAGAGATTTTTTCAAGTTTTGTTATTTGATTGACATTATTTTTCATGGCAAATAAAGCAAAATTTAGCTATTTTATAAAAAAAACTATTTTTTCACACATTTGTACTTAATAATAATAATAATAATAATAATAATAATAATAATAATTTCTGGAAAAAAATAAGTCAATTAATAACAACAATTAAGACCAAACGAGGCGAAAAATATTTTACATGCAAGGTGGAAAATATTTTTTAAACTAAATACAAAGAAAATATTTTGAGATAATTGTATAGATTACTTATTTTAGATAACAAAACTGATTTTTACTAACCAAACAAAAAAAATTTGAAAAATACTTCATTGTTTCAATTTTTTTTTTTTTGAAAAGTATACTGTGATACTAATATATGTGAGAAGCATCATAAGTATCAAATTGTGATACTTCACATGATTATAAAGTATTTTTTCAGTTTTTACGATTTTATTATAGGTAATTTTCAAATTTTATAAAATTCAAGTAAATTTCAATTTGATCCTTAAAAGTAAAGTATTTATGTGAATAACCCAAATATTTTCCTTGTATTCAAGGCAAGTAATTGAAATCAAGATAAGACAAAAAATTATTTTCTATAGCAAAAAATGCAATCAAACATAAAAAAATGTGAAAATGAAAATATTTTCCAACTTCTGCAAATCAATGTTAATCAAACACGGCCTAAGTTCTTGGAGTTTTCCAAGAGAAACTTGAGATTCTGTAAAGTTTTTTTTTTTAATATATATTTTTATCAACATACTTCATGAATCATTATTTTACAATTTCTATTCTAAATATTATATATGAATCTGTTGATTTGAGACCATAAATACTAGTACAGACTGACTTATAGATGTCGATTGTTCAGAGGACAATACGCGTCGGTTGTAAAAACAATACATTTGACATTGAAGTGTAAAGTCTGGACAATACACATCGATTGTAAAAGTGATGACTAAAGTGACTTTAATCGTCAGTTCTAATTTAGAAACCGATGCCTAAAGTTGACAAAGGGCATCGGTTGTGCATCCACAATCAACGCGTATTGTTCACTATATGCGCCGATTGTTTACCTACAGCCGACACCTATTTCTTTTTAATTTTTTTAATCACAGACGTAAATATATTATAGATCAAAAGAATGGTACAAATACACCGGGCATACCCGGAAAGTATAAAAGACCTATCCAAAAGTGTCTCAATGACCTAGATTGTTCACTATACGCACCGATTGTTTACCTACAACTGACGCCTATTTCTCTTTAATTTTTTTTAATCAAAGACGTAAATATATAGATCAAAAGAATGGTACAAATACATCGGGCATACCTGAAAAGGGCAAAAGACCTATCCAAGAGTGTCTCAATGACCTAGATAAACTTGGTCACAACCAAGTGAGATCAAAAGAAGCTCAAAAATACAATCATAAAACCAGGCATACTCGATTAAAACAATATCAAGGATTAGTCCCTAGCGAGCCCAAAATACATGTATACGTCGGACATACTCGAGAAACAAATTGTAAGAGCATAAATAAAGTAATAGATACAAAAGCTCCTAGCATACCCGGGTAGAACGAGAACAACCAACGATGAAAATAAAGTAAACTAGACCTCAACAACTAACGACTTGTAAATGTTCAAAACATGAGGATACAGGGTGAAGAAGTCCTTGTATACATGTTTTTTGATCTTTCTTACAATGGTGTCGATATTGGGGCGTAGTTCTTCAAAAAGCATACGGCTCCCAGCTGTCTAGATTTGGTAAACAGTTGCTACGAAGGATATTATTTTGTATTTTCCTTGCCAAGTTGTTCCTCGAGCCTCTTTCTTAATCCATTTTAATGCACTTGCCAAAGTAGTCATCGACCTTTTGATGCATAGCCAGACCCTTATTCTGTCCCAGATTTTTGGGCAGAAAACACACCTGAAAAAGAGGTGTTGTTGAGTCTCCAAAGGGATGTTGCAAAAGCACTATTCAGTGTTGGCATCTAAGATGTTAAGTTTGTCCTTCGTAAGAAGTCTGCCCTTAGCACTCAACCAAAGCAAGAATGAGTGTTTAGGGGCGGAGGAAGGGTTCCAAACAAGAGCCCTTGTTACGAAAATAATGGTAGGTAGTTGCTGAGCAGAAATTGCCTCCATGAGTTCACGAGTTAATTTTGGTGATGACAGCATCAATTGAACCTTTATTGCATATAATAATGTCCCATAACATGATAAGCCTCTTGAGTAATGGCGAATCATCCTTTTTGGTAGATAAATTCCAAAAGGATGCACCATGAAGGTAAACATGGTTGACCCAACGAATCCAAAGAGAATTCTTTTCCGCTTGGATGTTCCATATGATCTTTGCAAGTAGGGCAGAATTCCAGCTCTTTAAATATCTAAAACCCAGTCCACCTTTGGCTCTTGGTAAACAAATATCCTTCCAAGCAACTGATGGTTTACCTCTATTCCACGGGCCAGCTTTGTGATACTATCAAACACCCATGCTGGGATAGGTAAAATATAAAGCCAGAACGCTTCAATTCCTTGCAAGACCGCTCTAACTAGCTCCGCTCGACCCACATAGGATAAGGAGTTCGCTGTCTGAAATCCAATGCTCTCTGAAATTCTATCCACAGAGGGAGAGTAATGCATAATTTTCAGTTTTTCAGCAGCAAGAGGAATACCCAAGTAACGAAAGGGCATAGTACCCTTCGGGATCGTAGTCATCGAAAGAATGCCAATAAGGGACTGACCATGAATCCCAACCATGTATATTGAGGATTTGAGGTCGTTGGAAGAAAGAGGAATTTCCTTTAGAAGAAATTAACACAAAGAAAATCATGGGATTGATTTTATAGGAGAAAAGAGCAAGGGTGGAAGGGATGGCAAATGAGACTCTCAAAGATTTAGTGGGAAAAAGTAGGGTAATAAATAAACGTGAAAAATGTTATTTAAAAAAAAGTAATTTTGACGACAAATAGTGTTGACACATATCATTTTACGTACAGTCTTTGCCTCTTTTATATTGCAGTGACTCGTCACTTCTATCCATACATTCCGAAAGTCCAAAATAACTTATTCGTCACTCATTTCAATCTATGTAAAATTTAGATTGTTAATAAAAACTATTATCAATTGTTATAGCACTGGACTTGTTAGATGAAGATATGACTTCCACCTAAAAAAGTGACTTATCATAACTTGACTGGTTCTTTAGAACTAGATAATATAAAGTGATGATTTGATTATTAGTTCATAGCTTAGTACATAAGTAACAGGCAAAAGACCACTATGTCATAATGCCAAAACAAAACTTGCAAATCCTTACTGAAAAATAAATCCTTTATAGAGTTTTAGTTCACACTAAAAATGTTATACCAACATTGCTTCTCAGTAGCTTTTAAGATCAATGAAGTTGTGCAGGTCAGAGTATAGGCCAACCAACAAGTCTAGGTGGCCTGGACTTTCATCTTTTACTGATTTTGGTATAGTTTAAAAAGGTGGAACTAAGTATCGATGTGGTTTCTCTTTACGAGGCGAGGCGTAAGCCTCAAAGGCTTTAAGGTGTAAGTCACACTAAAAATCGAAAATTTAGTCAAAAAATTGTAAGATTATATAAAAATGGTCTATTCAATAATAAAGAGCAGAAAATTAACTATTTTACAAGGCGAGGGGTAACCTACAAGGCACTTTGAGGTGTAAGCTTCATTACATACCGAAAATCTAGTAAAAATTGTAAAATTATATAAAAATAGCCTATTTCAGTAATAAATAGCAGAAAGTTGACAAACTTTCTTACATATTATGGAGATAATAATATGTTAACAAAATGATGATTTGGTTATCCGCAATTTTTACTCATTACGTAATTAAAAACGCTTAAAATTAAAAAGTTTTAAAGTCTTCAATCAGAACATCATGATCATCCAAGGAATTGTCATTGATAAGTGTGGTTTACACACTTATTTAGTTCCTAATTTAACACTTTAATTGATAAATTGAGCAAATTTTTACTTATAAATTGTGTTTATCTTGTACAATTAGGTACAACCTCAATTAGAATAAAAATTGACAAGATCGAAGGAAAATTGAGCTAAAAGAAGAGCAACTTTCATGTCCAGGGACCTATTGAAAGAAGTCAAAAGTTCGAGGCCTCAAGTGCAACATCTCAGAAAGTTGGAGGACCTATCTTGCAAATATTTCAGGGGTATACTTGTAATGAAAGTAAAAATTCGAGGATCAAATTGAAGAGGACCAAAAGATCAAGGACCTGAATGCAAATAAAATTATAATTGTCTCGTGGCTTTCACCACGTGGCCGTGCAGTTATAATAACCGTGCGGCCGCGCGATATTACCTTGCATAAGCATTGTTATTTTCCATGGCCTGCGCGGTCGCGCAGACCATTTTTTACCAGACCGGAACTTAAATTCTGATTTTTTTTTTAACCTTAGGGCGTGTTTGGTTTAGCTTGGGCGTGTTTTGGACATCTTTTAGGTCAGATTTTTGTGGAGTATTTATACTCCATTTCCCCTCATTTCAACCTAACACCCCTAACACCCAAAATCCCCAATTTCACTCTCTAACCCTAGCCCCTCTCTTCCCTTTTCTTCTTTCTTTTTCTTTTCTTTTGTTTGTAATTTAGTTTGTAGTTTTGTTTTATTTCCAAGTTGCTAGTCTTCATTGGATCAAGGAAGCAAGGAGCAGGGTGGAAATATAAATCAAAGTTCAAAGAATTTTGGAACGAAAATCAAGGGAAGTGGTTTATTTCATTATCTTATATTTTAATCTTTGTATTTAAAATCTTTGTGATGTATTTCTATAAACCTTATCTTTTGTATAATATTTATACAATGGGCTAATTGTTTTATGTTATGATGATTGATGTAGCTTAATTTAATTTAAGTAATTTTAATGTTTGTTTATTAATTTTGAACTTATTTCATGTGTGTTTGTTATTGAGTTTATTCCATGTGTTTGATTGATCACCAAATATATGTTTTGTGAAGTGTATGATAATCAAGAGATATTGTGCATTTTAAACCAAATAACAAATACTCTAGGTTCTTGTTAATATAAAAATATACCTTAAACCTTAGATGATCAATTGAGTTATTTTCATAAAGAGTTAATGCAATTGATTGAGTTTTAATCGATATAGAGATATAGTAGGTTAAACCAATTGGTTAGGGTTAGTTTCACTCGAGAGAGGTAATTAGCTAAACTTGGAAAATCGGGTCTAACATTGAAAATGAGTAATTTATTAATTTGCATGTGTTGAAAAATTACTTAAGCGAGAGTTAAGTGAAATTACGAATCCCAACTATTTTATCTTCTATTTTCCTTATTTTAATTGAGTTTAAAACTTGTTTCTTTAATTTAGAATTCACAAAATCCATCATTTTATTGTGTGTTTAATTTGTTAAGATTAAAGTAACTAGAGTGTAATTGAGTATACATTCCTCGTGGAATCGAAAATCCAGACTCAAAAAGTCCACTTTATTACTTATATGCGACCCGTGCGCTTGCGGTACACACTTTGTAGCGAACAGTCGTCATATCTAATTCTCCCATCATCTTCCTCATATTCAGTCTCTATTTATATTCACTCATCTTCCTCATCCACTAAATGCAACTTTACCTTCCTATTATCTGCAAATTATATTGAAAATGTCCATAAATATTATATCATTATTATATAAATAAAAATAATTTTCAATAAGACAAATTATGGATACCTTTGGGCTTTGGATGAAACATAGTGTTTTCTTTAACGTTGCTTTTGTGTGCGAGTAGAGCTTTCAATTCCTTGTCCACTCAATCCATCATCATTTATATCATGTATGCCCAATGGAATTTCATCTTCAATACCAGCAACTCATTCATCATTGGATGGAAAGTTTTGGGTTGTTAAAGGATCTTTTTCCTCTTTGAGAGACTTCAAGTGCACATGTTGATATTTAAGCCTCTTGTTGTACAAAACATAAACAAATTTTTCCAACCTCTTTGTTGTCAAATGATTCCTTTTCTTAGTATGTACTTGATTAAATGTACTCCAACTTCATGCAGAAGACAAGCAAGTTAAACTTAAAACTCTTATTACAAAATGAGCAAGTTCTGGAGCATTGACACCAAACTGAGTCTACCAAGCAGCTAGGGAAAAAAAATTCAAATAAAATGTTATAAGTCTAACTCATAATCAAGGCTTAAAAACAAAAATCAAGTGTATGAATTAATGACTTAAAATATACATACTAGGAGATCTTTTATTGAAAGAGTTTTTTTCTTGTTCGAGACCAAAGAATTTCTGTTTGTTTATGAAGTCATCTACTTGGAGATCTGCAAGCTCCCTTCTTTTGCATCGAGGATGATTCATGTCATACAATTATGATAGTCAACCATGACTTCAGGGTGCTTCAAAAAATCAGCTGCATATTAACAACACCGATTCAAATAATAATCAGCGGCATGTAGGTCTCTGCGATATTTTAACTCCCACTTTTCATCTATAATAATATCCAAATTTCCTTGTACGATGCTTTCTTTTCCCCCAAATTTTTTGCTATAACCTCTTTTGCATAATCCATTGGCCCATAAATAAATCTCATAGCAGGCGTTGGTTCAGAATGAACAAGTTTTAAGATAGTAAATAAGGGCTTGGTGGTCTTCAAAGCAAACAAAACACTAGGCTAGAAAATGATGATCGTTAGTATGATTTTCTAAATTGCTTTACCATCAGATGATCTAGCCTAAGTTGAATTTGCTCATTCATCTGAAATAAACATAGCCTGCAGTGGTCTTTTCATCTCATAAATTATTTGCAGCATCAAGTAAGTCGTATTGAACCTAGTAGCACCCGGTCGAAGTAAGTCCTTCTTTGTTGTTTTTCTTATCAAGGCCAACACCCAAACATGTTTATATATAAAAGTACACACCTTCTTAGCCTTCAACAATGCATGTTTGTGTTGTGGCAATTCCCCAAGTTTCTCGAGCATCAAGTCAATACAATTTGTTGCACACAAAGTCCAAAATAAATGCTTCCTTTTTTTCATCTATTTTCTATCGACTGCTTTATAGTCACTTGCATTGTCGGTCACAACCTGTACGAAAATTTCTTCACCCACTTCTCCCACAATGTCATATATAAATTTAAACATCAGTCAAACATTCTTAATTGCATCAGAAGCATCAACAAATTTCAAAAACACATTTCTATATGGGTTATTCACTAAAAAATTAATCAAAGTCCTATTCCTCATATCAGACCATCCATCAAACAATGTAGAAACCCGCCTTAACATCTTCAACTATTGTTTTCAGTTTATTCCATTCTTCTTTAAGAGCATGTTTGATGTAAAAGAAATTGGAGAAGTCCTTGAATGTGTGGTTGAAAAGTTGTTTGAAAAGTGTGTAAAGCGGTGGGTTCCATGAAAATGTGTAGTTGAAAATAAATTTGAGGAGAAAGTTGGAAAATTTCTCATGGACCAAACATAGGCTAAATATCAACGTTCGAAGTTCATACATTGAAAGGGAACAAAACCTCTACAGTAATTTTCAACTACCCGACACATGTTAACGAAAGAGGGAGTTTATATGGCATTGAAAGGTATTGAATTTTCAAAAATGAACCTTTCAATATCCAAACAAACATTATTTCGTAGCTCTTCCATTTTTGCTCTAGTCATCTTTGTGTTTGTCTCTTCATCACCATCAATGTTTGTCACAAACATATCCATCAGACCTCTAATGACTCTCTTAGAATCATTATCATTCTTCTCGTGATAAGAAACAAGTTCAATCATGTCTTCAAATTGATGTCGTGCTAAGTCTGCGGAATAATGTTTGTTTGGATATTAGAAGGTTCTTTTATGAAAATGCAATACCTTTCAATGTCATACAAACTCCCTCTTTCACTAACACGTGTGGGGCAATTGATGATTACGGTAGAGATTTTGTCCACCTTCTATGTATGAACTCCAAATGTGGATACTTAAAGAAGAAGTGGAATTGATTGAAAAAACGGTTGAAGATGTGAAGGCGACATTGAAATCAACTAGGGTTTCTACATTGTCTGATGGATGGTCTGATACGAGGAATAGGAGTTTGATTATTTTTTTTAGTGAATAACAAACATGGATCTATGTTTTTTAAATCCCTTGATCATTCTGATGCAATTAGGAATGTTGATATGATGTGATGTTGTGGAAGAAATGGGTGAAGAAATTATGGTACACACTGTGAACGACAATGCAAGTAACTATAAAGCAGTCGAGATAAAATTGATGGAAAAAATGAAGCAATTATTTGGACTCCTTGTGTAGCACATTGTATTGACTTGATGCTCAAGAGACTTGGGGAGTTGCCACAACACAAACATGCATTTTTGAAGGCTAAGAAGGTGTGTATTTTTATATATAAACATGTTTGGGTGTTGACCTTGATGAGAAAAACTGCAAAAAATGACTTACTTTGATTGGGTGCTACTAGGTTCTTTACGACTTACTTGATGTTGCAAAGAATTTATGAGATAAAAAGACCACTGCAAGCTATGTTTACTTTAGATGAATGTGCGAATTCAAATTGGGCTTGATCATCTAATGGTAAAGCAATCAAGAAAATCATCCTGAACGATCACATTTTCTGGCCTAATGTTACATTTGCTTTGAAGACCGCCAAGCCTTATTTACTGTCTCAAGACTAGTTGATTCTGAACAAATGTTTGCCTTGAGATTCATTCATTTACAATTGTACAGAGATTTACATGCTATTGCCTTATTTTTTGAATCTGTGTTATCAATATACATCTAATTTCTCGAAGCATCTTAAAGTCATGACGAGACTCATCCTTGATGAAAAAGAGAGGAGCTTGTAGATCTCCAAGTAGATGACTTCGTAAACAAATAGAAGTTCTTTGGTCTCGAACAAGCAAAAAACTCTTTCAATAAAAGATCTTCTGTTATGTATATTTAAGCCATTAATTTAGATACTTGATTTTTGTTTTTAAGCCTTCACTATGAGTTAGACTTGTAACGTTGTATTTGAGTTTTTTCCCTAGGTTCTTGGTGGACTCAGTTTGGCGTCAATACTCTAGAACTTGCTCATTTTGCAATAAGAGTTTTAAGTTTAACTTACTCGTCTTCTATATGAAGTTGGAGTACATTTAATCAAGTACATACTGATAGAAGGAATCATTTGACAACAAAGAAGTTGGAAAAATTAGTTTATGTTTTGTACAACAAGAGGATCAAAGATTAACATGTGCACTTGAAGTTTCTCAAAGAGGGAAAAAATTCCTTTAATTGTCCCAAGATTTTCCATCTAATGATGAATGAGTTGTTGGTATTGAAGTTGAAATTCCTTTGGATACAGATGATATAAATGATGATGGATCGAGTGGACAAGGAATTGAAAGCTCTACTCACACACAAAAGTAACGTACAAGAAAACGCTCTATTTCATCCAAAGGTATCCATAATTTGTGTTACTGAAAATTATTTTTATTTATATAATAATGATTTAATATTAATGGAATTTTTCTATATAATTTTCAGATAATGGGAAAGGAAAATTGCATTTAGTGGATGAGAAGAGGAGTGGATAGAAATAGAGAGTGAAGATGATCGGAGAATTAGATATGATGACAATTCCTTTGATGATCCTAATAGTGCTGATCATGATGTTCTGATTGAAGACTTTTTAATTTTAAACGTCTTTAATTATGTAAGGAGTAAAAAATGCTGGCAATCAATTACCTAGTTTCGCCTTCTTAAACTATGCATTCTATGTAAATATGTGGGACAGACGACTTTTACAAACATATTATATCTAGTTTCATAAAATAAGGTGCAACGGAAACTTAAAAGGGCTATCCAAAGCAAAAATAAAATTTTTTTGATCTGCATCGATACATGTATCTATACATGTATGATTTTCTAAAAATTTAAGTATGAACTGTAAACTTGAATTTCCAAATTTTCATACCCAAACCTTGTTACTATATGAAGAGAAATATTTTGGGACTGTACACATAAATTATCCTGCAAATTGAGTTGTTTTTAATTGTCTTATTTCCACTAGAGACTTGGTTTTTTTTAATCACTGCATCCGTGTGTATCGATACCCTCATAGTACAATTACTACATGCAATTTAAATCATAGGAAAACCTAACTGTTAGGTATCGTCGTATCGATACATAAACTCAAAATGGTACTCATTGAGGAACAAAACACTCATTTACATACATAAAACTTAGTTGACGATTACATAGGTTGACACGGATACCAACGGGGTTCAAAATGTGATCCTGTGGCTATTTAAACTACAAACTTACATATTCATTACATTATATTCATCTATAAATAATAATTTAAAAGTATGGGCATCATAATACTCGTTGGTCACTTGGGTATACTCATAGTGATACAGAGTTGGGAACTGTGGTGGATAATTCCAAATTTCTACTTCAGTAGTCAAAATATACATGGTTCCATCCGATGTGAGCTTCCATCCCTTCGATTCCGCTTGGAATGCCATTCAATTAAGCATTTGCATTTTTTTAAAATATGAATACGAAGAGTATTCATCAAGTGACAATTTAGTATAGGAAAAAACATGCTTTCACGTGAGCCCGTATTACAAATCAAGTATTATCCCGAGCACACTTTAAAATCACAAAGGGTACAAAACCTCTTATTCAAACATTTCTCACGATATTCAAATATTTTCACAGCACGATCACCTAGCGGTGAAATTACAAACGAGAGAACATAATGATTGTAATAATGCAAGAAAAACCTTTGAATGCAATATGATCAATGATCAATTAAGGACAAGAATTAGCATTTAAGACCAATTTAGAATGCAGTGTTACTTACCTTCCTATGAACCTGAAAAAGACAACAAAGAAACCAAGATTACTCTCTGTATACTGAAAAAAATGTATCGATATATAGGATTCTGCTTCTGCAACAAATCCTGATTCTTTCAACATTTCCTATCTTTGTGCATTTAAATACCTTAGGATTATTGCAGGAGTAGTTAGGATCATGTTAGGATATAACATGGTCTGATTATACGCTAACATGATTTAGAAATTGAAATTGCATTTCTACCTTCTTGAAAGCTAGCCTAATTCAGGATTTGAATGGTGCTTCAAAAGTTTGTAGTCTAGATAAATATATATTCCATGCAGAAATATTAGCCCTCTATTTATACAAGACTTTTAGGGATCAACATGAAATTGTCAAATTTAATTTTGTCCCTTCTAGGAAATGATTGTCCTAAATCTAGATTTAGGACTCGCCCATGCTATAAGCAGGAGGTGTTCTTATGCATGAAGTGTTACTTTCATGTCCAGCAAGTGGCACATTGTGATTGATTGTTAATTTTGTGAATTTCACGCTTTGAACGAGTGTAACCTCAACTGATACTTCTACATGTATCAATACCATGATGAACATGTATCCATGATTTTGAATTTTGGAAATCTTGGTGAATTGTGATTCGTTACAAAATATATGATTTTTTTATCATATCCTGCTTTATTAACTTCCTTTCCATGTTTCCAAGAGGAATCTTTTTCTATTGTCCTTTTCCATCCTAAATTTGAAACAAAACATAAAAATTATAATATATTTTAAAATTTGGATTAGATATAAGCTAATAAAGTGGTCAGATTGCATGCAATGAGTAAATAGTGAGATTCAAAATTATTAACAGACACACAAGCAAAATTTGATACTAGAATGCTGAATATACAAAAATTTGTGTCCAACAAAACTGGAGATTTTGTTTGCACAATACTTAGTCAAGTTGTTAATTGAAGACCAAACAAAAGAACAATTTCTTGCAAGACATCTATCTCAGAGTAAGCAATACATGCGCTGACTGGTAAGGAACTGAAAGTCTGAAACTACAAGATGTTCATCAACCTAGAAAACAATCAAAACAGATTGAGACTATTGATTAGAAATTGAGCTATTTGGGAAGTTCAATAACAAAGGATAGATCAGCACCACTTCAAAAAAAAAAAAAAAAAAAAAAAATTAACAGAGTTCGGAAAAGAAAATATTCAATTCACAAAGCTGGCAAGCTCTGAATTAATTAGTCATGCAACACATAACCGTCCGGGTTGTACTTGTTCCTTCAGTGCCATGTACTCCTTGCTATTGATATATAAATACATGCATATATAATATTTTGATTGATTTGTTTTGGTTTCTTGATTCTATCTGCTACACAGGCTAGTGAAATATACTACATAAATTTGAGAAGGGGAACAAAATTGACAATGGATCGGAGGACCATGGTTGATTATAGTGGGGATTTATATAGTGAAGACGACGATGAACATTTTTCTAACATGGAATATTTTGCACAATTGTACAGTAAGACAGTTTTGTTAAAAGAAACGAAGATTCTGCATCGGTAGTGTCAGCCTTTTTGAAAGAGCATACTTTTACGGAGATAACAATCCCTCCTAGCAGCTTGTATGAGAGTGAAGAGTGATCACGAGTCTTGGCCTTCGTCACAAAACATGAGGAAAGAGATGAGTAAGAAATGCAAAAAAATAAAAAAATAAAAAATAAATAAAGAGAGTCAAAAATGTATCTTAACGGCAGAACTCCGGAGAAGATGAAGATGCTCCTTTGCTTCTAGCTCGAAAGCTTGTACAAGAAGTCAAGAAGATTGTGGAACCTGTAGGTTTTCTGATTTTATTTGGGAGAGTCGCAGTAGGCCCAAACAAGCAACATTTTTCTCCTTTTATTTATGGGGATTACTTATGTAAGGAGTTTTAAAAATGGAACTTAAAATTTAAGAAACAGGTGGTTTTAATATAAAAATTAGGTTTTAATTAAAAAATATGTAATTAAATAAGTTGAGGTCATAATTATACAATTTATGGTTATAGACATAAATCACAAATTATAAAATAGTTTTGTCACGACTTATTTCCCGGTTACAAATAATAAATTTATAGGACACAACTTATTTTTGGTAACATATTATCAAATTAACTGGTCAAAAATTATTATTCGTTCACAAATCAAAAATATTAAAAGTCACGATTTATTTCTCGATCATAAATATGACTCACAACTAATTTCTCGATCACAAATTAAAAAATTTATAGTCACGACTTATTTTCGGTCACAAATTATAAATTTATAGGTCACAAATTCTCAAAATAGAGTGGCTATATTGCCACCACAAAATTAATTTTTTACACCACAATTTTAGGTGTTTTAATTATTGATTAAAATAAACATAAATAAAATTACAAAAATATCCTTTTATTTTTCTCTCACTATTTTTATGTACACCACAATCTTCAAATAATTTTCTTTTCCTTTCTTCTTTATATTTATGTTTCTAAATAATCTTGTTCTCCTTTTTTTTTTACTTTTCAATAACAAGTTAATTTGAATGGATGTTGGTACAATTATTCCATATGATCTTAAATAATGTCTTGTGGCCATCAACACAAATTGAAGTTCAAGTTAGTAAAATATTTTTATTATTTGCAGAATTATTTTTAGGGCAAATAAGCACTTGATTTTTTTATTTTATTTTTATAGATTTCCTATGCTTTCAATGTCAACCCGCAATTTTGGTTATTCAGTTATATTTAATTTTCAATTAAACTTCATATTGGTATAGAATTTTTTTTATTTCACTGCAAAAGATGAAGAAACGTATTTACATGTAATTCGTCCGCAAAATTATTAGTCCGACAGAAAAATATTCATCTGCTGCCAAATCATATCTGCTACGAAATCACATGATGCAGCCGCTATTTTTTACTGAATAACCCAAACTAGTAACTAGGTAAAAATGTTTTCAATTGAATTAAAGTAATAAAAATAGTAGGGATGGGATCTGAGATTCTGAGAAGGTAAAGCACGATTTTGATTTGGGAATGTGGTGTACAATTTTTATCATTTTTCTAGTTTTAAATTTAAATAAGGGTATATTTGTATTTGTAATGTGGTGCATTTATAAAAAAATATATATATATTTTATAAGTGATGGTAATATAATGTGGTGTGTTAAATAAATTTAGTGGTGGTAATATATTTTGCCCTCAAAATATTGTCACAAATGACAAATATTATAGGTTACGACTTATTTCTCGATCACAAATTATAAAACTTATAAGACACGATGCATTTCTTGATCACAAATTATAAAATAATTTGTTACTGCATATTTTCCGATCACAATTTACAAACTTCTTATGTGACAACTTATTTCTATCCCAATCTCAAATTTTATAGGTTACAAACTATGAAGTAACAGTCACGGCATATTTTTTAGTCACAGCTTATAAATTTCTTAGGTCACGACTTGATTCTCAATCACAAATCACAATATTATAGGTCACAACTTATTTCAGTCACAAATTTCAAAATAATTAGTCACAATTATAAATTTAATGACAATCTTAAATTTGTTTAGGTTACATATTATCTATTGGTCACAATCACCCAAATAATTAGTTATAAATGTCATTTCAAAATACTTAGTCACAACTCAAAAAATAATAGATCACAAGTCACAAATTAATTGGTCACAATATAAAAATTTCGAGAGTCACAATTTCAAATATTTATAAGTCACATATTATTTACTAGTCACAAAATACTAATAATGGGTCACAATCCACCCCAACACCAATCGCCACCGGCACTGGCACAAACCACTCCGACAATAGCAACAGATCAATCACCGCCACCGTTCCCAACCCCAACCGCTACCACCATGAACCGCACCAACATAGCCGCATACTCACCCTCTAAACATCACCCCAACATCATCATAGATCCACTACCGCCAGAATCATCAACAACACATACACACACCATCATCGCTTGAATCATCACCATCGCCACCTACACTACCACCACGCCACACAGCACACCACAAACACCACCATCACCACTGCACACAGCACACCACCACTGCACAGGCATCTCCAGTAGGGACATCCACCTAGTATCGGACATAGATCCACCTGCCACAAATTCAAATCACAACCAATGCTGTAACACCGGAAGCACCATCACGCAACCATTACTTGCAACGCACCACCAGCACCCCAATTTCCTCCACCACCACACACCAGTCACAACACTACACCGTACAAGAATAGTCTCCATCTTATTTCTCACCACACTAGACTTACAGATCTTCGACAAATGAATGTTGTGCAACGACTGTGATTGAAGCACGTCGCGACGGTGAACACATCGTGGCGGTGACCACATCGTAGCAATTCCGCATCGCATTGATGACCTCTGCATCCCATTGCAGTCGCTGCAGTCTTTGCTTGTCACAGGTTGCATCCTCGAACGACTGTGTGAGTCGACGCCACCCTTGCCAAGAAGTTAGGTAGCAGTGCCGCCTGGAACTGTTAAATTGGAGAAAATAGATTAGGTTGAAATGAGGTGGTGTTGGGGATGTGGTGAGAGGTAAACGAGGTTGTTTTAGTTTGTTATTATTATTGTTAATATTAAAAGATGAACACCCGATTTTTGTATTAAAAGGTTTTGAAGTTGATTTTTGAATTATGTAGTATAAACCTAGGATTCCATGTAATTTCCTCTTTATTTGTGTCTTTAATGGGTCATGGGCCCAAGTCAGATATTTTTTCCCCTTAATATTTTAACCAAAATAAAAAATTATTATATTTTAAAAAATCCTTAAAACATGAGGCACACGCCTCACGCTTCATGAGGCGTACGCCTCGGTCCATGAGGCGACTACCGACAAAAACTTGCTGAGACTTGCACCTTGAGGCATGTCCTGTGCGTCATAGTAAGCAATGTTATCATTGTCCTTTGCTGCCCCCAGGGCACATCTCCAAGTGGCAAAGGGGATGGGTGGTAAGTGCTCAGCGCAGCTGTGTGCTTGGTTCGATTCCCCGCAAGGTGGAATTGGCCTTGTGGCAAGCGGGAGTTATTGAGCGTTTCTCATGCTTACCATAAGCCCTTCCACCCTGGCTCCTTGGAGGCATAACCTGGATTTACCTTCCCGAACCAATGGCCTTGGGCGTGGTCGGTTCGGGCCCTCAGGGTGTGGGCTACACCTTTTTTTTTTTTTTTTTATCATTGTCCTTTGCTTTTGAAAAGGCAGAAGCTTTGATGAAATAAGGTAGTAATCTGTGCACGAAACTCTCATTGTTATAACCCATAAAAAGACTTTGATAAAAGTTGATATAAAAGTTTCCAGTTTCAGGAGGTTATGAAAAGCAGGAAGCACAAAGTTTAGCGGAAGTAATGCATTGTTCTATTTCCTCAACCCTATTAATAGCTAGACGTGAAAATGTGGATCGTGAAGTTGTTAACCAACCACTTGACCCTAATACATGTCCTAAAGCACAAGGCAGTGACAAAGACTCGTCTTTAGGAGAATTAGCACCTCATGAGAAGCATTCAATATCAATGGAGGCGAGTTATGTATCTAAAATTCACTTTTACTTGTCATGTTTATTTGATCTATTCTTAGGCTAATAAAATTTGATTTTTCTTCATTGTTTCCTATCAGTACATTATACTTTGTCACTGGAATATGTCCGTAAACGGGTGTGAAACTAATTTTTGATAAATAAGTATAAGAGATGCGTGATTGAAAATTTTTAGATTTCAAAAAATATGTAATTGAAATTAATTAATGATTTTCACTTTGATTAAAATCTTGATTTTAATTCGGACCAAACATAGACTTTATGTCAACGTATGTTTAATGTTACGACTTATATGAAAGGAATACACGTTTAAGTAATAAGTAACTAAAACTAAGAGAGTAAGATCCTGGCCATTCATTCTTCTTAATCATTTTCTCTACTTTATCACCGAAAGATGATAGAAGGAATACAATCAACCTAGTTCCGAATTATTGGAGTTAAGTAACTAAGAAAGTGGATTCTGATCACTTCTTTCTTCTTTAATCATTTTCTCCGACTTTTGTCCTTTTGATAAAAAAACAAAAATATTACTTTTTTTTTTTTTTGAAGTACAAAAATATTACTTTTGTCTCTTGGAGAATTTCTCAATGTAAAAGAGGAATTGGAGGTTGAAATGAAGTGGAAAATTAAGAGAATTCCTTTATAGATTGATTATAAGGTAAGTTTAGTTCTCAAAACTTCACAAAATAAAATTGTTTAAACTTTATTCAGAAGTTCACATGAGGATTGTTCAAATTAAGCCCCTTCGGTTTTGCTCGAAATTATTTTTTAGTAAATTTTGATAAAAATCGATGGATATATGTTTGAAATATTAATAAAAGTTATTTGTTCAATATTGAAACATGTAATTAAAAATAAGTTTGAGAAAAAATAAAGTGTGTGTTTGGCCCCATTTTTTGAAAAAAATTGTGATTTTGAATATATTTTTGAGAGAATATGTGGTTAAAAAATGTTTGAAAAGTTAAAAATGACTTGCTTGACTAAGATGGATGGCTGAGATTGAGTTTTGAATAAATTTAGTTTTCAAAAAATGAGAGCAAAACAAGAGCAAATTTTGAAAAATGAGGTCCAAGAATTGGCTAATTGTTTCTATTTTTTAGAAAGTTTTATATCCTCTAGTATGATATCATCTAGCTACTACTGTTTGGTAAATTGTTCATAAGCAAATTTTAATCAACATATTTTCTCAAAATAAATTATACATATTTTTCTAAATAACTTTTTTAATAAAATATTTTACCTTGAAAATATTACATTTTTTATTTATAAACAAAAAACTTTTACCAAATAAACTCTTAAGGACTTTTGTTCTTTAAAGCAATTATTACAATTTATAAATAATACAATTTTTTATATTATTTTTTAATCACAAATATTTTTTTTCTTCGCCCTTTTATCATACATTACTTAAAAAATATAAATAAATAAATTTATAATTGATATAGTATTACAAAACAGTGCATTAATAGACTTTCTAGCGATTGGACATATTACACGCTAGTGTTAAAAATGTTGCAGACATAGGTGCTACAAATTGAAGGTTGAGGAAATAATTACAAAACCTTCGAAAGTGTGGGGACTTTTAGATAAATTTACCTTAAAATATTCTTCCCTTGCATTAAATAATTTCATTCCCCTCCCTGAAAAGCTACTTCTCAACGGAAACACGAAAACTCTTTCCATTCCTTCACGAGAAAAGAAGAAAACATGAGCAACGAATAGTAAGGAAATTCAGACTTCATTTTCAGTTACTTTGCTCATAATTTTCTTAGATTCTTATCATTATTATTATTTTGTTTTTTACTTCATTTTTCGTAGCGATTATTTGTTCAAGCTTCTGATAATCGGTGACTCCTCTGTCGGCAAATCTTGCCTTCTTCTCAGATTCGCTGTATGTAGCTTTCATCCTTTTCTTATTTCATTTTTTCATTATTCTGAAAAAGTAGTAATGAATGTATATTTGGATACATTTGTATTTCTCATCTGATAAGGTTAATTTTAATTTGACTTGGGCTACTTTAAGGACTTTGACTGATTATGATTCGGCTCCATTATCAGTTTTGCTTAAAATTACGACACGATTACTCTTTTTTTGGAATACACCGTTGCTAATTATTTTCAGTTCAATAGTGGGTTTTATTTGAAATATTTGTTCAGCTGTTTATTCCGTGATGTCGTTATTGATTTATGATTTCAGGACGACTCCTACGTTGATAGTTACATTAGCACCATAGGAGTTGATTTCGTAAGTTAACTCCTATTTTCTATTTATGTTTTTGTATCTTATATTGTAATGTGTTGTTACTTTCTAGGTTTTTTGGTATGATTTTTATTGGATGTTAACACTGTTAAGGATAATATTCGCAGAAAATTAGGACAATAGAGCTGGATGGGAAGACAATCAAGTTGCAAATTGTGAGCTAATTACACTGAACGACTTCTATATGAATAAATGTTTATAAATACTTTTTAATTGACTCAGCCCATTGTTGTTTGAAGTAACTCGAATATTCTATCTGCTTTCCTGTATTTAAAATGATTAATATTAAGCTCTTTGTTTATCACTTTATTGTGGCGAAATTAACTTCCTATAGATTCATTGTTAAATGAAGTTTCATGTTTGATTCATTAGCATATATGTTTTTTGAAATAGTTCTCTGCTCGGAAAAGAAATTTCATTTTAGATTTCCCATATTAATTTCCAGAGGCAGTAATGTGGTTTTGGGACACATCCGCAGTTCATTGGTATAGCCCCTGTTTGACCCCCATTTTTTAAAATCAAATTTATTCAACACTCAATCTCAATCATCATTTTAATCAAGCCTACTATTTTTTACTTTTCAAACATTTTTAACCACGCATTCTCCCAAAAATATTATTCAAAAACACATTATTCACAAGAAAAAGGGGACCAAACACACTCAGATTTTGAGAATCATGATTGCTTTTCCAAGGTGGTTACATTCCGAGTTGTTGGATTTGAGTGAGTTTTGAAAGGGCATAATAAAGTTACAGTCATTTATTAGAAGGAAAAAAGTAAAGAAAAGGAATGAGTTCGAGAGAGGAAAATTATTCATCATCAGGTTGCAAGTACCTGACCCTTTTTCTCCTGCTGTTTGCCGTAGTTTTAGGATTTTACCCCTTGCTTGTCACAGTTGTTAGCTGCACTTGTAAGTATTATTAAAATGAGTTCTACTTGTCCAGAGGATGAACTTTTACTTCTTTGCTGATCACATTTTGAATGGCTGGGTGCTTTCGCTTACTTTTCTATTATATATTTCATGTATTTTACTTCCTTTTTTATCACATCAAAATCTATGACGCACCGAAACTCGGTTTTAATTTTATATGTTTTTTTTTTTTTTTTTTTTGAATTTTCAACATGTTAGAGCATCCACAATGGATGTGTTAAGAGCATTTCCAATGACACATTGTCCAAGTTAAAAAAGTGTGTCAAATCATCAAATTGGACAATGTCTAGTTATATTCTTCTCCAGTGCACCCCATATTGTGCTGAGTTGGCAAAAAAAATATTAGACATTGTCCAAGGCCATGTCCAACTTCAGAAGGCATGTCTAACATGCTGACTAGGCAATAGTAGTGGGAAAAATGTTTTTTTTTTTTTTTAATATAAAACTAAAAATTAATTACAGCTATTACCATTTACAGTTAACACCTCATATTTATCCCCCCACTACCTGTGAACCAAAGCAATTTATTATATTACTTTCAAAAAAAAAAAAAAAGCAATTTATATTAATAAAAAAATCAACACGTTTTGCTTCATAGAGTATTTATTTAAGTATTAAATAGTTTTATTTTAACTAGTTTAAAAAAAAAAGTTTTATTTTAAATGAATTAATGCCACATAGGCATTATTATTGGATTGTGGACATAATGCATTGGAGATCATTTTTTTGCCACAATGTTTGTTTATTAGACATTCATTAGAAGTCCAATTAATTTTTGTCAAATATCACCTATTTTTTAGCTTAGACAATGTTCTATTGGAGATGTTCTAACTTTTATTAGTTAAATATTGCCACATAGACAATTTAGTAGATATTAAGTGCCACATCTACATGTTAACTTTTGTCAGTCTCACATTGGATGTGTTAAATTTACCCATTAGGATTTAGCCCAAGATTATATGGACCAAATTTTTCAAAAGTAAAGCATGATTCGGTTCAATTAAAATAAAATTAATCGAAGAACTAAGAATTTTTTTTTTTTTTTTTTTAATTATTATCAAGGGTATTATGGTTTAAAAATATTTTTCTCTAGTTGGCTCTTTTATATATTTCCTTATTTTTATTATTATAAATTATTATTGAGAATATTATGATAAAAAAATATTTTCTTTAGCTAATCCTTTTACAGATAGTATAGTATATAGTTATAGATTTATTATATATTACAACTTATTTTATTTAAATTCACGGACAAACAAACGTTCATTGAAAAAGGAATAAAATACATAATACAATAAATAAATAAATAAACAAAATGGAGAAAATCAAAACTTTTTGGTAAAGAAATCAACTTATTGTTTCTATAATAAAAAGAAAATATGAACTAGGTTAGCAAAAAAACCATAAAAAATATACCTATTATATTTTTCTCTTTCCTGTTTCTCTCTCCTACTTGCCATGTCATCAATTAAAATGTTTGTTAACTTTAACAAACAAGTTAACAAGAACTTAAAAAGATTCCTTTAACAAACAAGTTAACATGTCCAATGTAGACATAAAATCACCTATTTGTTAACACATAACACTAACAAGCACTTTATCACATCCATTGTTGATGCTCTTAGGGACACATAATCAACCGTCCTATTTCTTATACTTTTTATTTTGGCACTCTAGGGATATTTCTCTGCCTTGTAAAGGACATGGCCCAGACAAGTCCCATTTTTCAAATTTTAGTATTATAATAACATTTTTCTGGCAAACACAAATAATAAGAGAAAAATTGTTTTAATCATGTCAAATTTGACATATTTGTTTGTGTTTGGAAATTTTAGTACAGATTGCACCTTAGCCCTTGTTTGAACCCCATTATAATTTAATACATTTCTCCCTCTTACTTTCAACCACACATTCTCCAAGAAAATAATATTACACGCAAGGAATAAAAAAAGCTGAATTGAGGTGCTCCCTCAGTTTGATGCGTTGAAAAATGTGCCCTTTCCGTGAGGTGGGTATGTCTCGGTGGTCACGCCTTACGCCTCATGAGGCGTGAGGCATAAACTTCATATGTTATTTTATTATATTGTTAAACTTGGGTCCCGAAAAGCAATAAAATAAATACTTGAGGCCAAAGAAAATATAAGCTTGGGCATTTTTATTTAACCTAATATTATAAACAATACATACAAACTTGAGCCTAAATATTTTAAAGAAATAAAAACACAACCCAACCCACATATCATATAAACTTGTGGCATATCTCTGAACTTTGGAGTATTAAACTACTAATTTTTGGGCAATGTAGGTAAATGCTACATTAGGTGTGAAGTAGACTATTTTTATTGGTGAAGTAGACTTTTGGATAATATTTTTAAATTTTTTATTTTTCTTGGATCACGAACTAAAAAACACCTTGATGCCCATTTCAACCTTTTTAAACATTGATTACACGTAAATCAAGAACTTTTCTTATTTTTTAACTACACATTTTCCAAAAAATCAATGTTCCAAAAAATATTTCCCCCAAAAATCTAACTATAATGGGGCTCAAACAAGGGCTTAGTTACCTTGATATACAAATAAAGGCACTTATTTAAAAAAAGGAAAACCATCTAAATTTTTATTTATTTATTATTATTATTATTATTTTTTTTTAAAAGAAAACTTTCTAACTTCAAAATCAAATCTAGAAAATAAGTTTCAATAAATAAATATGTTCAGATAAATATACAGCCTCTGTTTGACTCCCTCAAAAAATAATCTCTTTGCCCTTGTTTGAGTTCCATTATTCAAAAACTCATATTTTCTCAAACTCATTTCCAACCCCACGTAGAATAAAATAATTTGCATTTAATGATGAACTATGACTTAGGCAGCTATTTCTAATCTAATTATATGAACAAGGGATCATAAATGATAAATGTTGTATGTCATGTACATGTATTGAATAATGTTGTTATTGAGTAAAGTTAACATTATAGTTTCCATTCTCTGTCTTTGTAGTGGGATACTGCTGGCCAGGAGCGGTTCCGGACCATCACAAGCAGTTACTATCGAGGAGCACATGGGATCATTGTAAGAAAGATTTAATGCAAATTGGTACAATAAAGTTCATTCTTAAACGATAAACTATGAACTGATGCCTGAATATGATGACTGGAATTGTTGAAGGTCAATGTTTTTTACATGCTAGATCCTCTTTCAGGACATCCAATGCCTTATGCATTCTTTTACTATTAGACGTTATAACTTGTCATATTCACGCGTATGAGTGGTCTCTCATTAGTTTTCAGTACTTTATAATTTCTGGTATATTGACTAACTCATAATGGATAATATTATTTCTGATGCTCTCACTATTTTTATTGTTTGTATCCAGGTGTTAATCTCATTTTCAAGTTTTTGGCAATGTGATGACGGTTGTGCATTCATACTTCTTTCTTGATGTATTCACGATACTGTGTGGTTGTAAAATGGCAAGATTTTTAGCATCCCAGGGATTTTTGTGTGGCTCTTGAAATTTATTTCAGTTAGTTTAGATTTTCGTATAGTCCTTGCCATTTTTCACTTACTGGAGTTGTTTCAAACTCACAAATCTAAAGCAGATGTTTCATGGTGGATGCTTGGGATGACTTGTACGGAGTCTTGTTTGTCTGTGATTGATCAACAAATAACTCCACAATTTAGTTGCATGAACATTGATAGCATTTAACTGAAGATTCTATCTGAGAATTATGCACTGGGGCCATGTTCTCCAGTATGCTTATGCTTCTCTTTTAGAAATACATGGAAATCCTTTTGTTTTCATTAATTCATTGCTATTGTTGCCTATCTTTGTATACTTGTGTTCCCTTTTACTTTCTTCATATGAATATCTTACGTGCATTTATTTCACAACAGATAGTATATGATGTGACTGAGATGGAGAGCTTCAACAATGTTAAGCAATGGCTTAGTGAGATTGACAGATATGCAAATGATAGTGTATGCAAACTTTTAGTGGGGAACAAATGCGATCTAGTAGAGAACAAAGTCGTGGACACACAAACAGCAAAGGTATTAATTTTTAATTGCTCCGATGTGATATATGATAAAATATATAAAGCTAAACTGTGTTTTTCAACAACCAGTTAGTTGTAGTCTACAAATATAACATTCTCTTATAATTGTTATTTCTATCTATAAAACTTTATATTATACATTGCAAAAATAGAACCTTATATTAAGTTTATTTATGTTTGATCGTTTAACTATCTTCAACCCCATAGTCTTATCATGCACGTATTTCACACTGGATCCCATTGCAGGCATTTGCAGACGAGCTTGGGATTCCTTTCCTTGAGACAAGTGCCAAAGATTCTATCAATGTAGAGCAGGCTTTCTTAACTATGGCAGGGGAGATTAAGAAAAAGTAAAGCAACTAACTTATTGTTGTTCTTATGATATGTTTTGTAGAGATGGCAAAAAAATCGATCCGAAAAAATTCCGATTTGCGGATCGGGGTGGGGCTGATCAGCCCGCCCCATTTCAATTTATAAAAAATAAAATTTAATAAAAAATTATTATTTTTAAAATTTTTTTAAAAATTTAATTTAATTTTAAAAAAAATTGGCGGCGGATCCACCCCGAAAATTGGTTGACCGCGGAGCGGATCCAGATCGAGTAAAAAAATTCGGGACGGGGCCGATCCGCCCTGTTGCCCACACTAATGTTTTTGAACTTCATATCTGCTTACATATGCTTTCTATTCTCATGCTGAATATCAGAACATTAGATTATTGTGGTATTTACATGACTTCACAGCTAGTTTCTCAATCCCACAAATGGAAGTCATTTTTCTTGTAGGATTTGCTTCCCATATTGGTTCATTTCAGTTGACATAAGTGATTTTGCAGAATGGGTAACCAGCCAAGTGCAGACAAGAAGTCGACTAACAAGGTTCAAATCAAGGGACAGCCAATTGAGCTGAAGAGCAACTGTTGTGTTTAGTTGTGGTTATTTGCATTCCCTTTCGTGTTGAAAGTAACTGTAAACAGACAATCAACTTCTCCTAACAAAATTCTCTTTATGGAATTCTGGTGAACGCTGTTTAATCCCTTTTCAAAGGTTTCTAGTCCCTGTTTGATAGATAGAATTTTCCATGGAAAAGGGAAAAAGTTGGCACAGTTTCCATCTCTTTGCTGTTTGATTTCAATTCTTTTCCATAAAATTCTTTTTCCACAAACACACATGCACGTCATGTTGTTTTCATGGTTTTCCAGGAAATTGACTTTATTAAATTTGTCATAAAAAATAATGTCAATTAAACAACAAAATTCAAAAAAAAAATTCACTTTTTTCTTCTAGAAAATAAATTCAATCAGACATCCAATTAATATTTTTCACGAAAATGATGTTTTTGAAATTTAATTTATTGACATTTGTTTTATCTTCATTCAAGTTTCACCATCACAATCAAACAAACCATAATTCTATTTCAACACTGTTTGGAAAAAAAAAAATGGATGTGCTTATGTGCCATTTGACCAAACAGAATGGATAATCAATTACGAGACATTCAATGTCATATAAGGGAATAGATATTGACACAAAAATCTATCTGTAAACATCTTTGGTAATGGGAAAAATAGTTTTTCGAGAATGAAAAGTGTGAAAAGTGATGAATATTATTGAAATGTGTGGTTGAAAATAAGTTTGAGAGGAAAAAAAATCACATTAGCAAGCAAGCTCTAAGCTTCGTCGAGGAATGGATAATCGGTGTAACCAACAACATGATCAGGAGTGTAGAAAGTGGTCCTGTCGTATTCATTAAGAGGGGCGTCCAACTTAAATCGTCTCGGCAAATCCGGGTTACCCAAAAACAAGCGTCCATATGCAATCAAGTGCGCACGATTCTCAACAATTGCTTTGTTGCCCGTACTCCTGTTATAGCCTTCGGCAGCAATGAAAGTATTCTTGAAAGCTTTTCTCATTGGAAGGAGTCTATGAGGAGCTTCTTTTCCTGCCCCTATGACCACCCTTGGTTCAATCATATGAAGATAGAGAATGTTGAATTTATTAAGTGCATTAGCCATGTAAAGACCCAAAGCATCGGGATTTGAGTCTTCCGACTCCATTAAAGTAGCGCATGGAGATAATCTAATCCCAACTCTATTAGCTCCAATCTCGTTGCTCACGGATTCCACTATTTCCAATGCAAAGCGACATCGGTTTTCTAAGGTTCCCCCATATTCGTCCGTTCTATCATTTACTTGATCCTTCAGAAATTGATCGATCAAGTAACCATATGCTCCATGGATCTCAACTCCATCAAAACCTATAAACAGACGCTGATTCAGTACTATTTAATCCATTTTACTAAACATGTTTGTAAGTATTAACTGTATAGATCAACTATATAATGTACGAAATTGTTCCGTTGCCCAACGTGGACAACGTTATCGTGACACTTGGCGCACCTTATTGGAGGGTGGGCAACATAACGTTGCCCACTTCGGGCAACAGAGCAGACCTAATATAATGTAAGCATTTTTTTCATAAATATATTCTTAAATTTGTTGTAAGTTAACAATCTCATCTACAAATTAATGTGTCGAGTGAGGACAGACCCTTTTTTTCGGAATTTAAGTGTCAAATAAGAAGTTATGTACCTGCTTCGATAGCATTACGAGCTGCCAACCTGAAATCGTTAACAATGCTAGGGATCTCATCGTTCCTAAGTCGTCTAGGAGGAGACCAATCCCCTCCTTCATGGCCAGGCGTAATTGCCTTGTCCGTACATGAAACTGGATCTTGTCCATTTGGCTGAAAACCTAATAAAAAACTTGATTAGTGATTTTTTGGAGAATGGTAGATTAAATTACCGGAAAAAGTTGAGTTTAATATTTTGTTATGTAAATCTGTTATTGGAAATGGGTACGAGAAAAAAATTCAAAATGAATCAAACACGGGCAAAATATGGTATGCATAGTTATGTTATGATTCAGTTTTACTAACCAGTATTAGAGACACGGCCTGCATGCCAAATTTGCAAGAAAAATATGCCACCCTTCTCATGAACAGCATCCACGATGGGTTTCCATGCCTCCACATGCTCCTTTGTCCAAATTCCAGGCATATTTAGGGAGCTTTACCAATTAAATATTTGTCAAAATCGCCTCGGATAACCTATTATCTAGTCTAGGGAAAATTCCTAGTATCGATCGGCTAGCAAAATGTTTATTTGAGTTATTATGGATGCCTCTACGAATTATTTGATAAAGAAATGAGTTTTCGTTACCCTAGTTTAAAATGAACGATGATTGAGCTTATCCAATTAGACTAATTAACATCATTAATTATAATCAACCCTTCTCAAGCAGCAAATGAACTACGATGATGTTGGAAAAATATGTATGAATTAATTCATATTTTTAAGTATTTATTTATTGGCTTACTTAGCCGTCATTGGAACTCTATTATTCAACAACTCATTTTTTTTTTCTCGAACTCATTTAACCACACATTTTATACCAATAAAAAAAAGGTAAAAATTACACTCACACTTACTTTTAAGCTACACAATTCAAAAATAAAGTTTGAAAGATTTTTATATAATTCACTTATAAAATATTAATTAATAATATTATAATTCAATAACCCTACACCTTACCCATCCACCCACCCCCAAACTCAACGTTCCAAATTGATTTCTCTCACCAAACTCAACGTTTCCAAATTGATTTCTCCTCTCTCAATTAGCTCCAGTTCCGACGACGGCAGAATCAGAGCCTCCCTCACGAGAACCACCACCATCTCCCTCACGAAAACCCACCCCCACCCCTACTCAACTAAGCAAGCCCTAAATCTCACAAAAACTGTCACCTGCGAATTTCCAGATCATTTAACAATAGTCACGAACTCAATGTCTAACATGCACGAACTAATCAGAATTATTAAAAATTGATTATCGCACATACCGACAACCGTATGTCCAAATCTAGATTCAATATTTTTACTTGCTTCATGTAAAAGTTCCAAGTGTTATAAATCTCGATTCCAATTTCCAACTCTTACTTTTGCTTGTGTTAACTAGTTGTTCTACAGTTATCTATTCCACATATATTGACTTATTGTGCACAAAAAGAGTGTTACAAGGGAAATATGATGATCATTGTGCATACCCTAGAGCAGTACTAGAAACTGCAGTGGCTTCAGCAATAAGAAAACCGCCATTGGTTGCGCGCTGAGAGTAATACAGCGCCGCGTGTGGCTGTGGAACATTGTTGTAAGATCTGCATCTGGTTAACGGTGCTAAAACAATTCTGCATTAAGCAACAACATCTTGATAAACTGTAAATTCAATAAAGAAAAATGGGCTAATGATGCACTAAGAAAGTGTGGTATACATCAAGAAGAGAGTAAAATTATATCAATTTCATGCACATATCTCAATCATTATTGGAGCAAAGCAAACAAATCATTACAGAAAATACCACTGGAAAATATTTTATAGTACAATTGATAGATCAGCCATTATCCTCATGAATCTATAAAAGATATATATGAGAATTCAAGCTAAAAGTTAATGGGCTAAATCAAAAAAACAAATGCAAGGGAACAGTACAAACCTGTGAGATAGCTCAAACTCTCCCATTTTGTAAGGAGTGAGCAGAGGAATGGAATTGGATTCAGAGGATAGAATAGCCATTTTTTTAGATTCTTCAACAAAATTAAGCCTTTTGCTTAGTTTCAGTTATTAAAAAAAATAAAAAAAATTGCAGAAACTTTGGCCTTTCCTTGAATAATCCGACAAAATTCCCAGAATATTTTAATGGGCTTAGTTGGAAATGTATGCCCATAATATGTATGCAGGTAGGTGGGAGTAGTTATCTTTTGGTTTGAAAGATAATTGCTCACTACACGTAACTTGAAACTCTCATTATTTTTTCTTGATCGAAAATGTAAATATGTATAGATCAAAAATATGCTACAAGTACTCTAGTCGTACCCAGGTAATATGACAGTTGAGTACCAACAAAATTAGCTAATCTAGAGGTGCCAACTCAAAAAACTCGAACTCAGCCGAGTAGAAAACGAAGTCAGATCCAAATAATTTTCACATGACTAATGACCAAGTATCAATGACTCAAACTGAAATAAAACATTAGGATACAATGAAAACATAGCTTTGTATACATGTATTTTAATCATATGGATGATATCATCGCAGGACCGTCAAACCAACCGTAAAATTTTCCTATTTCTAGCTATCCAGATCTGGTAGACTGTGCATGCAAGGCCAATACTCTTGACTTTGTTCCTCCATAAAGTGCCCCTCCCTTCCTTCTTGATCCACTTAAGTGCACTTTCAATTCCCAACCAGCATCTAATATCCCTCCAAATTTTGGAGCTGAAGTTGCATTCAAAGAAAAGGTGTTCCACTGATTCATTAAATGTTTGGCAAAAACAGCAGGCTGGCTTCATTGCAAGCCATAAAATAAAGGAATGCTTGGGGGAGATATAATTATGATGAATCCATTTCACCCAGAGAGATTCATCTCTATTATGAATATTCCACAGTGTTTTAGATAATGGAGCATGATTGAAGTCTCTAAATCCAAGACCACCTTCCGTTGTACAGCCACAAGAGGTTTTTTATGTCCCCAAAGGAACACTCTACACAATCTAACCATTCTAGCAATCACAGCTTCAGAGATAGGGAAAACATTGAACTCCTTGAAGAACAGACCGTATTAATTGCATAAGACAGGGTAACACTTGTCCAGGCATGAATGTAGGATGTAATTTTATCAATAAATATATGGTGCAAAATGAATAACCTTTGAGTTTTGAGGCTGCAAGCAAGGGGTATGCCATCCGGGATGTTTGTGATTTGATTTCAGCTATGTCTTCTAACTCCTGTCCTCTTATCCCAGCAGAGTAAAAAGATGATTTTCCCATATTTGTTAGCTCTTAACCCCGAGCAGAGCAGTCCCCAGAATTTTCCAGACTATCCATAAGAAGAATGCCAACACTGTACAAGTTTATTCTTTGTTCAGGGACTTTATTGTATGCCTTTATAGTTTAGGGACTTCCGGTTTAAATAAGTCTATTAGTTAGGATTTAAATTTCCGTTTTTCTTCCATGTATAAATAAGAACCCAATTCATTCTGTATTGAACAGATTTTCAATTTGAATGCAATCTGAATTCTGGGAGCTTCTTTTGCTACGCAAACATGGTATCAGAGCTGGGAAGAGCTTCTGAAATCTGTGCGTGAGAAATTAATTGAAGAAGAAAGAGAATCGAATACAAATCAGCTGCTATGGCTGAAGGTCTCGAGGATGATCTATTACACACTGATCTGAACGATAATCAGACAAATCATGGAACCGGCAGACAACATGAGGCGATTGCATCAGATCCGCTGTTTCTCCACAGCTCCGATCATCCTGGTATGACACTCGTGACTGCACCTTTAACTGGTAAATTTTTTTTGGCATGGAGTAGATCTGTGAAAATCGCATTGGGAGCTAAGATGAAGTTAGGGCTGATTGATGGTAGTGTTGAGGTACCTGATAAAAGCTCCGCAAATTATGAAAAATGGTCAAGAGTGAATTACATGATTACTTCGTGGTTACTGAATTCCATATCTAAGGAGATAGTTGAAGCCTTCTTGTATACCAGCACGGCTAGAGAATTGTGGTTAGAAATTGAGGAACGTTTTGGAGGTTGCAATGGGCCTTTGTTATATCAGATCCAGCGAGAAATTAGTTCCATCTCACAGAATACCATGACTATATCGGAGTATTACACAAAACTCAAAAGATTATGGGATGAACTCACCTTTTTGATGCCTACACCTGAATGCACCTGTGGATCTGCTAAATCAGTATCAGAATTGACATCCTTCAATAGGCTTATGCAATTCCTCATGGGACTTAATGATGAATATGAGCATATAAGGAGTCAAATACTTGTGATGGATCCTTTGCCTGCAGTAAACAAAGCCTATTCCATGGTGCAAAGGATAGAGAAACAGAGGGAAGTTCAAGTGGTTTTTGGAGATCAGGCTGAAGTTAATGCTGCATACACTAAACCTCAAAGTTTTAGAAGAGAAGGAGGCAGGAGATCTGTAGATGGAGGAGGCAGGGGGTCTGTAGATGGAGGAGGCAGGGGGTCTGGCCGCAGGAGTTATCTCAGCAAAGAGGAAAAAAGGAACCAATTCTGTACTCACTGCAATGTTTCAGGACATAACAAGGATTCCTGTTTCAAGTTGATAGGTTACCCAGATTGGTTCAAGCAGCTAAATGATCAGAGAAGGAGATCTGGTGATAAGTATGTTGCACACATGGCTGATACACCATTGGATACAGGAAATGACAGGAACTTATCAAATATTATCCAACAAGAACTGGTGAAGATGATGGCTGGAAAGGGAGCTGACAATGCTGTCAATTTTGCTCATATGGATGATTTTGCAGGTTCAATTCTTAAACCTGAGCTTTACTCTGCTATTAGTGCTTCTAACTTTATAGGAACTAACTCTTGGATAGTAGACACCGGTGCCTCTAACCACATGTGCAGCAACATTTCATTACTGAAAACTCCTATAACCATAACCAAACCAGTTCCGGTCTTCCTACCTGATGGCAGCCTGGACAGATGCAAGGCTAGGTTAGTGGCAAAGGGTTATGCTCAGGTGGCAGGCATTGACTATGTTGACAGTTTTTCCCCTGTGGCACGATCAGTTACTATCAGAATTTTCTTTGCTGTTTCTGCTGCACAATGCTGGCCTTTATTTCAGCTTGACATTAACAACGCCTTCTTACATGGGTTTATAGAAGAGGAGGTGTATCTTTGGCCTCCTGAAGGCTATCTTAAATCCAGAGAAGGTGAAGTTTGTAGGCTAAAAAAATCACTCTATGGATTGAAGCAGGCAAGTAGGCAGTGGAACTCCGAATTCTCTAAACATTTGATCTCTTATGGTTTTACACAATCTGCTCACGATAATTGTTTGTTCATTTTGCACACTAAACATACTTTCACGGCTCTTCTTATATATGTTGATGATGTCCTTCTAACTGGAACTGATATGAAGGAAATACAGAGGGTGAAGTCATTCTTGGATGCCACTTTTACAATTAAGGACCTTGGTCATGCTAAGTACTTCTTAGGTATTGAAATTGCTAGGTGTCCAGAAGGTCTATATCTTAATCAGAGGAAATATGCCATGGATATTGTCTCTGATGCTGGCCTACTGGGATCTAAACCAAGTGATGTTCCTATTCAAAAGGGACATAAATTCACAGCTGAAGGAGAATTATTTAGACACCCTGAGCAGTATCGACGTCTGGTGGGTAGGTTGCTCTATCTCAATCTCACGAGGCCTGATATCACCTACACAGTTCAGCAGCTCAGCCAATTTGTACATTCTCCTACGATTGCTCATTGGGAATCTGCATTGCAACTTCTGAAATACATAAAAGGGACTTTATCAAAGGGCCTTTTTTTCCCTTCTTCTAATCAGTTTTCACTCACAGCCTATTGTGATGCGGATTGGGCATCATGCCCTGATTCTAGGAAATCTTTAACGGGTTTTTGCATTTTCCTTGGTGGTGCTTTAATCTCTTGGAAAACAAAGAAGCAGCAGACAGTCTCTAGAAGCTCTGCTGAGGCTGAATATCGCAGCATGGCTGCGACCGTTTGTGAAATTCAATGGATATCTTTTCTCTTGCAGGATTTTCGCATTTCATTCCATCTTCCTGTTCCGCTGTGGTGTGACAACCGTGCAGCCATACATATCAGTGCTAATCCTGTCTTTCATGAGAGGACAAAGCACTTGGAAATTGATTGCCATGTGGTTCGAAATCAGTTTAAGGCAGGCTTGATTGTTCCGCAGCATGTTTCTTCCAAAAATCAAGTTGCTGACGTTTTCACGAAATCACTCCCTGTTTTCCAGTTTCAATCCTTACTTTCCAAGTTGGGTTTGATGGACTTTCATCAAATTCCAACTTGAGGGGGGGATGTACAAGTTTATTCTTTGTTCAGGGACTTTATTGTATGCCTTTATAGTTTAGGGACTTCCGGTTTAAATAAGTCTATTAGTTAGGATTTAAATTTCCGTTTTTCTTCCATGTATAAATAAGAACCCAATTCATTCTGTATTGAACAGATTTTCAATTTGAATGCAATCTGAATTCTGGGAGCTTCTTTTGCTACGCAAACAAACACCTCTTGCAAAAAGTAATTTGGAAATTTTCAGATAAATTGCTTTGATCCATGACCATCAAAATTCCACTACTCTTCGGTTCCAAGGAGTTTTGGGTGGTACAAAACAAATTCCTCCCCCACTTGCAATTGACAAGTTGTAGTGTGATGGCAGAAATATGATTCCTTCTAGCTAGTGTTGCGTTTCATCATATCTAGTATTAATTAGTGATCCCCAAAATTAAAAGAGTTTCAAACTTGGAGGGCTAACTTATGGCAGCCGGTGAAACCTTGAGGACCTCAAGCGCAATTTCTGTTATGAAAGCCTTAATTTGGACCCTTTGATATCATCTGACGATTGGGGACTTTTTTGGCTTTTATATCTTGGACTCTTTCTTCATTTTGGAAAGTAGACACAGCACTCTTTCTTTCCTTCCCCTGCGCGCGATCTGTTCCGATTTCTCTCAGAGTTTCTTTGTGATTTTTGCACCAATTTTGTAGTATATTAGTGATTGGGCATTGTGTAGACCATATTGTGGGCACTTTTGTGTAGTATTTGGTGCGGTTTTGGTAGGAGAATAGGGGCTGTATAGTTCGGTTTCTCGAGACGAACTTGCGCGCTGGTTTATATGCTTGATTTCTTGTAATCTTTGACTCTTTTTGGAAGGTTTGGCTAGTGGAACGGGTTCAATCCTGAGCCCTCAGATGTGGTGAATTTCACCGAACTGGGACACCAAATCGAGGTTGTTTTGTTCTTAGATTTACGTTCATTTTTCGATTCTTAATTGTTTATTATATGTTATCCGCATTGGTCACTCGAAATTAGGCACGAAAATCCCTTACAGATAGAATGAAAGAATTTAGTACCCCTGTCGCCATTTTTGAGGTAGTTGAACTTCGCGACACAACACAACCTGAAGCTGAAAGCCTCTTTCCTCATGTCAGCTGCTCGTATTTGAAGGGCCAAATCTGTGTGCACTAGATAGTTCCATCTTTCCCTTTTCCGCCCTGCTAGTGATATGTGACAAGTGCTTTTCTGTTAAGAAGTTTTAAAGGGAGTTTAAGTCCTTTTAACTTCTTGCATAGGATAAATTGCTTTGATCCATGACCATTAAAATTCCACTAATTCACCACACATGTTGAAGGTTTTGACCTGCACATGTCTTCATGAAATAGATATGGAATACTTGGGGTTGGGGAATGATCTGAGAGGCAACCCAACCGGATTGAAGGAACCAGCCTGCAGGCATTTATCATTCACCATGAGTATGACCCTGTCAAGTTTAGTCCATGTGAAGAAACTCGTGTCAATAATACCAGCCGAAATGCAACAGTCTATGAAATCCTTTGTCTCATATCTGCCCCATTAGCTTTCTCCTCACATCCCATCACATTGTTGAAGTCCCCAGTAAGTAGACAGGGGGCATTAAGGTTAGAACTAACTTCATGTGGAGTGAACCCATTTGAAGAATTTGTTTCAAAGTTATCAACATGAAGAATTTGTTCTTCATCAATATCATTTGATCACAAAAAGTGTACAACGCCGTTTTGTTTGAGGGGTCGGTGGAATCCCCTTATATTCCAACAAGAAGCTAACTTCATGTGGAGATCAAAGGGGCTGGAACCCTTTTTCCCAACTTTCGTTTTTGGATAACTCACGTGCTTTGCCTTTGAGCTTCCTGTCTGTGGTTACCTACCATAGTGATAGTGTCTAATAATATGCTCCCATAGCCTGTTTGTCCTGACTCGGATTTTTGTTCTTCTTTTTGCCTTTATTGGTGATGTCCAGGCACTTGAACATTCTGTTCACTTGTTCCCGTGCTGCCCCTGTTCAACATTAGACGTTTCCTTCCTTTCCAGTACCTGCTGGCTTCTCGGCCCTCGCTTCTGTGTGACACAACTTCCATACCCTGATCCTGAGGAACGTCTGCCCCTCCTCATTAACCGGCAAAAGCTGTTTAGTTTTCTCCTTTTGTGTAACTGCAGGAACAGGAGCTCTACTATATCCGCATCCTTCTGTTGAGTGCCCAAGCATTTTGCATATCAAACGCCACCTCTAAGAGGATCTCCAACCCATTTAGGCCATCTCCAATCCACATACACTAAATTTTACACCAAACTTTCACTTTTACACTAAATTTGAATTACAGTTACACTATTTCAGCTTCTCTACTCCAACCCAACAACACTAAATCTTACACCAAATGTACACTATTTATTATTTTCCTTATTTTCTATTTAAAAAAAAAAAACAATTTCATTACATTAAATTATTTCGATAAATAAATGAAATTTGGACAAAAAACAACTAAACCAAAATTGTGGAAAACAAAAAAAAAATATATATATGTTTGCCGGAAGGTCCGGCATTGCACCATTTTGCTGAGCAAAATGATGCCCGGCTGGAGCAGTCCCCAGTGCCAAAATGGTGTGAAAACACCATTTTGGCGCTGGGCTGCAGATACCCTTAGTGGAGTAAATTTGCACTAACA
This sequence comes from Ligustrum vulgare, assembly GCA_963555705.1. NCBI lineage: Eukaryota > Viridiplantae > Streptophyta > Magnoliopsida > Lamiales > Oleaceae > Ligustrum > Ligustrum vulgare. Next base: position 31,586,698 of record OY743186.1, on the reverse strand, counting down.
TAGTGTAATTTTACACTATTCAACAAAGTCATCTCCAACCCATAACTCCAAATCTTACACCAAATAAATAGTAAAATTTATATTCTCTATTATTTTCAATTCTCAAAAATTAATTTAATTCGAAAAATATTTAATTATATATTTTACACCACTTAAATTTTATAAATTTATAATTTAAAATAATTATCGAGAATATTACGTTTATTAAAAAAAAACATTAATCTTAATATTACAATTAACAAGATGAACCACACAATTTAAAAACGTTACATATAACATACTAATTCTCGGAATTAGTATATTTATCCCACAAATGATCAATTAATGCATTTCGAAGTGCACTTTATCTTTAATTCGTCTATGCTGAGCAAGAAATTCTTGAAATCGAATATTTTCAAGTTTGATCATGTCTGGTACATCCTGAAAGATATTGAAAAGTTTACTAACGATGTTATTTAAACATTACCACACTTTCAAATGGAAAGTGGAAATTTTGCATCGTCACAATCAGAGTCTCCCACTTCCGTTCATCCAACACCTGCATCTCCTGGATTATCATCGTTTTATCTTCATCTAGATGAAGATAATAGTGACGATTCTGTCTAGCCACCCATTGGGGTCAAAAAAGCAAAAGGAAAAAGAAAGAATGATAACGAATCTTCAGGTATGATTCAATCAATTTAGATTAAATTAATTCATTATGTTATAAAAATAATAACTAATAACAAAGCATATAAATAAATTTTAGCCAAACAAAATAATAACAAAAAAGTGATCAATGGACATAGAAGGAAGAAATAATTTTAATGTACAAAGTAAAGGGCAAAATTGAAAGAAAAAAAAGTAAAATTGGAACGCCATTTGAACAGTGGGACGCCATATATGGCGTCCCACTGTTCAAAACTCCAATTTGCAGAGAGATATACCGCTGGGTTGGAGGAGGAATTAAACGTCAAATTGGTGAAAAACTCCAATTTAGAGCTCGATTGGAGATGCCCTTAGGGTCTTATTTTCCCATTAGGTAGTGGAGTATCATCCCAACCACTTTCTTCATTTTAACTGAAACATCCACCTCAACTAAAACTCTAGCGAAGGAGATGCATTCCTTCGTTAAAATTAGTTTCTCCGTGAGGATTGGTCTCCCAATCTTTGATGAAATTTTAGTAAGATCCCTTGTATTCCAATAGTCTAGAGGCAAACTTGGTAAATTTACCCATATTGGCATTTTCGTAAACTCTTTGTTTTTGAACTCAAACAATTTGGGCATGACTTTTAGTAAAACTGTAAAAGTTGTCTACCATAAATAGAAACGGTCTGTTCGATATAACTTTGTTTCTATCCTCGTCATTCTCGAATTTAAAAACTGTAGGATCTTTATCTTGATTTAAAATCAAGAACACCAAGAATAATCTTCCAAGAATACCAAAATAATGAATTCGATTATCGATCGAGATGTAGGCTCACAACCATACCATTGGGAAACCAAAAATGCACTCTCAATCAAACCAAGAAGATAAAATTTCTTTTTGTATAATGAAGAAAAAACCCAAGTTCTATTTTAAAGAGAGAAATTAGAGCACATTTTTTCAAGAGAAAATGCACCACCACTTAAGAAAAATATTGTTGCACATTTTTATAAAACCTTGACCCCTTTTAGTAAAAAATACCCAAGTCTAAAATAACTTGTAAAAACATTTAACAAATTTATGCAACTACTAAAAAAATAGTTCCCAATCGGTTTTAACGGTCGTAAGCCCTTTATTTATTTTTTCCCCCGATTACTTTAAGTAATTCTCGAAATGCCACACAAGTTTATGTTAAACAAGATAGCATTTCTAAGGGTTTGTTTGTTTGGTTCTAAGCCAATAATCCCACATTCTTTCACCTTGACTTAAACCAAAACTCCACCTAATCTAAATTTACCTTCACCTATTCCGAAAGTCCTCTTGGAAGCTTTCATCCTTCCAAACCTTTTGATTTGATGGTTTAAGAGAAAACATCTCTTGCATTGCACTTTGAATCTTCCTAACTTCTCCACAACTTGTAGATTCCTTAATACCTGTCAAAAGAGAACACTCTTTCAGACTAATGGAATAAAAATTAGGATTAGAGTTTATCTGCCTCCTTTCACCATCCATGACTAATAGATAGTTATACAAGCTTTGGTAAGTAGCTTCTTGTTGAACTCCGCCATCATTTTCAACAACTTCTTCATCATTTTCTTACTGAATTTCCTCAACAACCGATTCAAAATCACTATTTTGTAGCTGATTTTGAACTCCACATCTTTGACTACTTGTTCCTTGGTCACTTGAGTTTATTTCAAACTCCTTACCCTCCAAAAAATCATTTTCAATTGAATTTGGAGCTAAACCTGCAACATTGTTAGTAGCAACAGAAATACAAGGAAATTTATTTCCTTCATGGGCTAACATTTTGTCACTCAATTGAGTGTTATCCTTTTGAATATGTGTGAGCATGAATGATCTTGTACTACCGTTGTGCCAAGCATCTAATAAAGTCTATTTCTCAATATTTCTTTAATCACAATGTCATTACCTTTACATACTAACATATTATCATTCTTTGTTTCATAATAAAAACCAGACATATGTAATGTGCTCGAAGAAATAAGATTTTTGGATAAAGCAGGTGTATGCCTCACCCCAGTTAGAACTCTAACCACCCCATTACACATCTTGACCACAACTTCACCAATTCCCCATCACGGTACAAGACTTATCATTCCCTAAATACACATTCTCTCCATCTATCTCCCTATAAGTCTTAAACCAAGCCTTATGGGAGGTCATATGATAGGAACACCCCGAGTCAAGTATCCACTCTTGATTCCACTCATCTAATGTCACATTTGGCACCCTCAATTGATCATCATCATTCCCAAAAGCCCCAAAAGCAGTATTACTTTTAGCTGCATCCCGCAGCCCCTATTTCTTCCTTACCCACTCGTAGCAATCTTTCTTAAAGTGTCCCGTTTTACCACAATGAAAGCACTTATCTCCATCTCTACCACTACTCTTGCCCTTCCACTGTCCTTATTCTTACCCTTATTCTTGTTAAAGTTCATAGCATTTGACTCTTTCTTACTAAATTTATCTTTAACAAAATAAGTCGTTTCATTATGGACAGCTTTCTCCTTCAAATTGATTTCTAATGCTTTAGACCTAATCGAAGCAGTGACATTTGCAAGAGTGATGGTATCTCTTCCATATTTAATCACATTTTTAAGTTCTTTGAAAGATTTTGGAAGGGAATTTACCAAAATTATAGCTAATTGATCATCTTCGATTTTCTGTCCAGTGTTCTTTAGATCTAAAATCATTACAGAAAACGCATTTAAATTTGTTTCAAGATCTTTGGAGGGGTCCATTTTGAAACCAAAAATTCTTTCTAAGAGAAAAATCTTATTAGAAACAGTTTTAGCAGCATAAATTTCATCTAGCTTATTTCAGATTTCTAAAGCAGTTTTAGAATCGTTTACCTGCCTCAGAGTGTTATCTGAGAGATGAAGAATCAGAGTGCTGTATGCCACTTCTTGAATTTTAGCTACGTCATCAACTTTGGCTAATAATGCCTCCGGCCATTCGGATTGTTCCTCCAATGCCTTTGCAACCCTTTGCTGCACCAATACTGTTTTCATTTTCTTTTTCCAAAGGGAGAAATCTCCTTTACCATCGAACTTCTCCAGCTCGACCCTAGATCCCATTCTTGACACCATTGTTCAAAAAACACCATTGCTCACCGAATGATACTTATCACTCCCCTTGCAAATTCCTGCAAGTAAAATAACCACGACAACAAAACTGGTATACAATGTAGAATTTAAAACTCAAGATTAACACATAATCTTGTAAAAATATCCCCGTGAATCTTATTCTCACGTCAAATCAGCAAGAAGACCTCCTATCAAACCCAAGATTAATACCTAATCTTGTAAAATTGAATAACACCCAAGATTAAAACCTAATCTTGTCAAACCCGAACTTCAAGGAATCCTAACTTATAGCCCTTCCTCGGTTTGTTCACAAAATCCCGAGCTCATAAATTATCATAAATGTTCGTACAACAACAATAGGAGTCTTCAATGCACCAGTTTAATTTAAAAAAAAAAGTCATGCAAAAAACCATTTGCAAACCTCAACCAAGATCCAAATTGCATTTGGTGAAATGGACCTCGGATATGGACTCTACAGATCCTATAGAGCAATATATCAAAAATTGTCGTCGTCGCCGCCGTCGCTAGAAACTGCTGCACCACCTCCACCGGAAAAACTTTCCTGACACACTGGAAGATTGTCCTCGATGTCGTGAGTCCAATGGTGGTGACCATTCGTTGATTGGCGCTCCCTACCGGAGGGAATTTGAAATAATAGTGTAACGACCTGGCTCCCTCACCGGGGCCTTCTCCGAGTCGTACTCATGGTCTTTCCACTCCCCCCTAGTCGTCCTGCTCCTCAAGGGCTGACAGCCTCGTTTCCAGGAAGTGAATTTTTTCCTTTCACAGGATTCGAACCATGTACCTAGGGGTTAAGTAAAATGATTCTTAGACCATGATCTTTCCACTCCTCCCCTGGGGAGGCAAAAATCCACTTCCTGGAAACGAGGCTGCCAGCCCTTGAGGAGCAATACGATCAGGGGGGAGTGGAAAGACCATGAGTAGACGGCCGGCAGCCCTTGAGGATCGGGTACGCTACAAATAGCTCCGGTTGTCACTTTAGATTTTCGGCCAAATCCACCACTTCTAGCCGCCGGATGCCTCCTAGCTTCCAGTCGAGTCTTCCCCACGACGCTGTGGTCCTTCCGGTGCCTTCAGATCGCCGGTTGACCAGCCGAAGATCAGGTTTTCAAAAATGGCAGTCTCCTTCTTCTTGGTCAGCTTCTACAGATGTTGGACGATTACAGCTTCCACCGTCCATCGGCTTCTTCACCTCGGTTTTTCTTCACTTGGAGGTCTTTGCCTTTCTACCGTGTGGTGTCTCGCTTTTTCTTTCGGACAGTTTTCACTCTTCCACTCCTTCAACAGATTTTTGGCTTCTGTTTCCAAAGTCCACCACCGATTTTTGATCGGCACTTTCGACTGTGTTTCCGCTGAATTTTTCTCAGCCTTCTCTCGATTTCTTTTAGCCTCAGTACACTTTCTTGGACGGTATTTTCCCCCAATTATTCCACCAAGCTCTGATACCACTGTAAGATCTTTATCTTTATTTACAATCAAGAACACCAAGAATAATCCTCAAAGAATACCAAAATAATGAATTCGATTATCGACCGAGATATAGGCTCACAACCATATCATTTGGTAACCAAAATGCACTCTCAATCAAACCAAGAAGATAAACTTTCTTTTTGTATAATGAAAAAAAAAAAAACAAGTTCTATTTTGAAGAGAAAAATTAGAACACCATTTTTCAAGAGAAAATGCACCACCACTTAAGAAAAATCTTGTTGTGCATTTTTATAAAACCTTGACCCCTTTTAGTAAAAAATACCCAAGTTCAAAATAACTTGTAAAAACATTTAACAAATTTATGCAACTACTAAAAAAATTAGTTCTCAATCGATTTTAACGGTCGTAAGCCCTATATTTCTTTTTGCCCCCGATTACTTTAAGTAATCCTCGAAATGTCACAAAAGTTTATGTTAAATAAAATAGCATTTCTAAGGGCTTGTTTGTTTGGTTCTAAACCAATAATCCCACAAAAACCAACCAACCACTCCCATGCATTGCAACTTCATAATTCACATTCCAAGTTTTACACATATTTTTAACAGCATTCATACCTGGAAATTTGGTTGCCAAGTATCATCATTTTCCATGCAAACTTCCTCGTCATCAAGGGTTGCATTTGCATACAAGAGAAATATATGCAAATTCGTATGGAAAAATGCAATTCTTCAAAAGGGCTCGAAATCTTTGTTCTTGGAAAAACAATCATCAATAAAAGACATTTATATTGTGGATAAGGAACCCCGGCCCTTCCATTGTGATTGAGTTTAGACCGAAGAGACTACTCGGATCGTGGTGAGAGAAGCAAGTGATCCAATATAAGTCATCTTGGGATTATTTCTTCGATTTCAAGTATATTCCTACAACCCATGATCAAGTAGAAGTATGAGAGGTTAATTTTACTGGTTTTAGAAGAGATTTGGTAGTTACTGTCTGGAATTTACAGGATTTGGTGTTGGCATAATCACAGTGATTGATTTTGGAGATGATGTGATAGGTAAAGTGATAAATGTCTAACAAGTGTATTATAGTTAAGTCAACGATAAACCAATCTGACAACGTAACATTGTTCTATTGTAGCTTGACGATTTACTTACTTTAGGACATACCTTAAGGGCATCTCCAGACATACCTTTCTTTTGGGAGATGTCCCATTATTTGAGGGTTTTCACCCTCCGACCAAACCCTCTTCCCACTTGCTATTTTTTGTTCTCTTTTATTAATTCATCAAAATATTGAAATGTCTTTCATTTTATTTACATAAAAATAAATGTCATTTTGGTCTTTTAAAAATTTTGCTATTTTCATTAATTTTTTAGTTTTTCAATTCTTTTTATTTTTTAAATTCAATATATATTTTTTAAGACAGTATAATTTTTTTAGTTTTCTCGAGTTTCCATGTATTGTTTTGGAAAATTTATTTGATTTAGGTTGCTCATGTATTTTATTTATTTTTATTTATTTTTTCACAAATTTGATGAAGTTAAAGAAAATGTCATATGTATGAAATTAATTTTTGAAAATAATATAATATTCTATGTGAATCGTAAATTCGAGAATAATAAATTGAAAGATGTCGCAAACATAGAACGTGTCGCTCATAAAATTTCACATTGAAAATAAAAATTAAACGATTCGATGCATGGAAGCAATGAAACAACACGAAAATAATTAATATAATTATCTTGCGAGTTTCCTTTGCCCATGTTTTTCATTTTTTCCTTTTTCGTTCTTCTATGGGGTATATCGGTTTGTTGATGTTTACGCTTTTTGTTTTGTGTGACAATAATTAATTTAATTATTTCGATGTTTCCTTCAATTCATATACGTGATTAACAAAACATCATTATTAAATTTATTTTTTATCTAATAATAAATAATTATTTGGATAATTGGGGCAAAAGGTCCCTACCTTTCGACAATCTTGTGCAATTCGTCACAACGTTTGATTTTTTGACAATTTCACCATCACCTTCACATTTCTTTGCTAAATGATTCTATCCAAAGAACCGTTTGTTAACTCATAAACTACATATTGACCATTTTAATAAAGGACAAAAATGTTATTTTACATTACCACATTTAAAATTATATAAAAATAAAGGATAAACAAAAAACAAAATAGAAAAAAATAAATAAAAAATATGTTCATCTTAATCTTCGTCTTTTTCTTTTTCTTCTCCCACCAGCACCTCCACCATCCTTGGCTGCAAAAGCTTCATCGTCCACAATCTTCTCCCAGTGGCACCGTATGTGCCCACCTAAGGCTTGTCCACTTGAAAAAATCCTAAAACAAATGCTGCATGTGCCCTCTTTCTCCTACATCCATTAACGTTATTTTGATTGGTAAAGATGGTGTTAAGATTGCTGATTTTGGCTGTGCTAAATTGAAGCAAGAAGGTAGTGCTCCCGTCGTCGCCAAGTCAGCATTTTTCGGAGCTCCGGCGTAAATGGTGCTAGAGGTAGCTCGTGGCGAAGAACAAGGATTTCCAGTTTATATTTGGGCTTTGGATTGCACGATTATTGAAATGGCAACTGGATCTAGTCCATGGCAAGAAATGGAGGACTCTGTATCTGCACTTTACAGAATTTGATTTTCCGGTACCTCACCGAAATATCCCAGCTGGTTGTCTGGCAATGCTAAAGAATTGCTCTCCAAGTGTTTGATGAAAGATCCCAACTAGCGGTGGACAGCCGCGCAGCATCTAACGCACCCCTTTTTCGACTCCATGGAGGAGAATCTTGGGGAACTTAAGGCCCCGTTCTCTTTGCTGTTTTGATCCCTTTTTTAGTTTTCGATTTTTGGAAATATCGAAAACGCGTTTACTTTGCCCACTTTCAAATACAAGTTTTCCAAAACACAAAAAAAATTACAAAGGAAACTCAAAACGAGTTTATTACGTTTTGGATATTTTGTATTAAAAAGTCTAAAACGACCAAAACGCGCGTTTTGAGTTTTTTTTTTTTTTTTTTTTAAATGTGAGACACTTCCTTCACTTGAAGTCTTATATTATTTTGCCATTATATATCTCCATGTTTATATTTTTTTTTTTTTTTTAAATTTTTTATATTTTATTATTATTATTTTTAAATGTGAGACACTTCTTGATCTTTAAGTTCTTATGTTATTTTATCATTATATATAGATATATGTTAAGATTTATTTATTTATTTTTTTTTGTAAATTATTATTATTATTATTATTATTATTTTATTTATTTTTTTTGTAAAAGTGAGAGATACTTACTTCACTTGAAGTTCTTATGTTATTTTGTCATTATATATAGATAACGTTAAGGTTTTTTTTTTTTTTTTTTGTAAATTTTTTTTTGTAAAAGTGAGACACTTCATTCACTTGAAATTCTTATATTATTTTGTCACTATATATAGATCCATTTTAAGATTTTTATTTTATTTTATTTATTTATTTATTTGTTTTTTTGTAAAAGTGAGACACTTCATTCATCTGAAGTTCTTATATTATTTTGTCATTATATAGATCCATGTTAAAAAAAAAATCCTTTTTTTTGTAATTTATTATTATTATTATTATTATTATTATTTTGTAAATGTGAGACACTTCATTCACTTGAAGTTCTTATATGATTTTGTCATTATATATAGATTCATGTTAAGATTTTGTTTGTATGTAGTTAAATTTTTGTTTAGCTGAAACAATATTAATGATGAATTTATTGACATAAAGAACTAGCTGATTTATTAACATTAAAATTAATGATATTCAACAAATCAATCATTTTTTACATATAAAATATTACAAAATAAATATATCAAAAAATTACAAAGTAAACGCATTTTTCAATTTTCTATTTTTGAAAACAGTTTTCCAAAATCACAAAGAGAACATGTTTTCAGCAATCTCAAAACAAACAACCAAAATCCAAAATTCAAAACAAAATTCAAAAATCAAAATTCAAAATCGAAACACAAAAAAAACGACCCCTAAAGAATTGACGAGGAAAACTCCTACTAGTGTGATGGATCAAGGTTTTTAGGATTCATTAGAGTTGATCGATTCTTCCCCGAATCCGACCCACATTTTTTCCTCTTCAGATTCGGATTCTCTCGTTGATAGGATTCGACTTTTGATTACATATGAAAATTCAAGTTTACCAGATCTGGCAGAAGAAGGACTGAAGGAGACTGGTTGACAATCAGGTGCAACCAAATTGAAGAATTTTCAAATCCTACATTTTCCAGCTCAATTGAAGAAGAGATTCAAACCTCAATTCTCATTGAGGATTCATTATTTGATTGTTTCAGTGATTATCTTAGGATTATTCAAAATGTTCTTAGTATTAAGACATTTTAGCGACTAGTGGTGAGAAGATGATGGACGATGATGCTTTTGCGGGTGATGGGAATGTTTTTAACAAAGAAATGTGAAGGTGGGGGTGAAATTGCCAAAAAATCAAACGTTGGAACGAATTGCACAAGATTTCCGAAAGGTGGGGACATTTTTGCGTCAATTATCCTAATTATTTTTATAATACGTTTCAATATATATTTAACTAATTTTCAAGAATATATTAAAGGGTTGATATTAGAATTTATATTTTCGAGAATAAATTATTTATATGGTTTAATATTGAAAATTGTAAGAAATAATATATTTTATTATGTGTGGGGCTCAATATAGAGTTTTTAGGTTAGAGAGGATTTTCAAAATGGAGTTTGCAAAACTCCAAAATGGCACTTTGGTTGGAGATGCCCTAATAGCTAGTTATTTAGTACCTTCCTATTTTCTTTTCATTTTTTAAATGGTATGATAAACTACATGTGAACCACCCTTCGACTTTCAATTATTTCCCCATTTGACGTTGATTTTAAAAAGTTTATTTGAAAAATAATTTTTTGAATAGTGATTTTTAAGAGAATGTATGATTAGAAGTAGAGAGTCTTTTATGAGTTTATGTGTAATATTACTTTATTGATAAATGTGTGGTTAAAAAGAAAAGAGCGAGAACTATATATATATATATATATATATATATATATATATATATATTTTAAAAAAAAAAAAAAAAAGAGGGGGCCAAATTGGGGCATATATTGTTCTTATAATACTGTTATACATTCTTTGATTGACTTATGTGGCACCAAACATGTCACATAAGCGCGATTAGCGATGGTGCCAGGCAAGCCTCGTAAGAACATCTCCAGCCCAGCAGCAAACTAGCGTTTTTGGTGTAAAAATGTGAGTTTTCCACTGCGCCAAAAATGCCAGTTTGCCGCTGGGCATTGCCCCAACCAGGCACGGAAAAATGGTGCCCATATATAGTGCAACGCCATTTCTGGCGCTGCACGTCATTAAGTTTTATTTTTGTATCTTTGTATCTATTTCTTTGATATTTTGTTCATTTTGGTCCCTACATTTTGTTAAGTTTGTTTAAAAAAAAGTTATGTAAATTTGAAAGTAATCATAAATTTTTGTAATTAAATAAATTTTTAAAAAAAAATTATTCATCAATCATAGTTACTGATTATTTTTTTAATAAATGTTTAACAAATAGAAAATTTTTACAATAAAATGTAACACACTAATTTTTTTATTAACCGACACGAAAAACGCTTGCATTAAAAAGATGAGGACAAATTTGGAGTAACTGGAAGAAACCTAATTTTAATTAAATCACACCAAATAAAGAAACAATAGAACATGAACATAACGACATGCATTTGCTCCGAAGCCACCCAGGCCATCGAATAGCAGACTAAACGAGCTTGAGTCAGATTGATTTTCATTTAGTTGTTGTTGGGTCCTTTTACGAATGATGCATTATTGTTCATCCCTTATAAACTCATGTGTCATCGGATCTGATATTGAATCCAAGCTTTATAATAAAATTTTGTTATCCTCCTTATACATCTGCAACTGATAAAAGTTTTGTCTGACAGCCACTCTCATTCTTACCAACTCCATGAGTTATTTGTTTTCAGCCTTGATCTCATCCAGTTCTTTTCTAGCCTCATCTTCAATTTTTTTAGCCTTCTTAACACCCATTGGCCGTTCGAATGAGGTATCCCCAACAACAACATCCTCCATGTTCAGAGAAAAAGATGAAATTCTAAGGGACGTGGGAGAGACGGAAAGTGAGCAATTTTGTTCAAAAGATCCAAATGTATTTTGGGAGGTTTGAAAATCATGGCGTGACACATTTGGCACGAGGGAGAATTTTTCAATGTCCTTCAGTAGGGGCCACAAATGATCAAATTTGAAGACACCTTTGTTGGTAGGGTCTTATGCGTACAACATTTTGGCTTTGTCCATCTGCAAAACATGTTACAAGATTGTTTATCATTAAAATGAGACAGAAAAATTATTATGTATATTAAATACGAATGCTTGCAATGTCTTGCTCCGATGTGCCACTCTGATGCAAATTTTCAACTTGACGCAAACAACCTCACAATTTTGAGACGACCTTGGTAATTTCACCCATACACGTTGAGATGGACTGTTCTGGTCGAGGATTCATGTGTGGGTGATTTAGTGTTGTTGTAGGCCTTGGAAACTCTTTGCCATAGCTTCGAACCTTTCTGTCGAATACCAATTATGGTATCCTGGGATATATCCAAGTAAACTTGAGTTAAGTGTATGTCCTCATTAACTGTATAGTTAGCTGATCTTTTACTTGAACTAATGTTTAATTGCAAAAACAATTTTTGATTCTCCAAATTAAGATTTACGAGTTCAAAATGGCTTGCCACCATTTATAGCCCAAAAAAATATGACACGGAGAATCAAAGTATTGATTCTCTGCAATGCTACGAATTTCCAAATCAGTATGGTTCTCTACTTTTTGGACAATTGGTATGATTTTCTTGCAGAGAATCATACTTGTATCATACCAATTTTCAACAACGTGTCTCTGCAGGAAAACAAATTGTCAAATTGGCGCATATGTAGAAGGATGAACGAGACCTCAGTACACCAATTGGCGTATATGTGGAAGCGTCAGTCCAACAGTTGAGGTGGCCGTAGATGAGAATCAACGCTTTCAAGAGTTTCTTGCTCGATATCGTAAGATTAAGGACAGGAATATAGCAACTCTCAAAACTAAATTTTCTATTTTATTTCGAGTTGTGTCATTGCTAAGTATTTCATATCACGTGTTTTAAATTTTCATGTTTGTCTTTCTAATTTTCAACTGATCAAAAGTTTAATTTCAATTTGTTTGCGACAACGTTAATTTTAAAGTCTTAGAAATAATTAATTATTAAATTAATTAATTTTAAAAAATATTAATTATTAAAATATAAATACGTTTTTTTATTTAATTATCGAAGTAATTAAATATAATGAAATTGTATTTTTTTTAAAAAAATAGAAAAGAAGAAAAATAATGAATAATGTACATTTGGTGTAAGATTTAGTGTTGCTAGGTTGGAGTAGAGAAGCTGTAATAGTGTAACTGTAATTCAAATTTAGTGTAAAAGTGAGAATTTAGTATATGTGGGTTGGAGATGGTCTAAAGACCAAAGCATGTGAAGGAGAACCATGTGTTCGGAAGTTTTACAATTTGTTTGGTAAACCTTTTTTGTTTATAAAATAAAGAATATGATATTTTCGAGATAAAATATAAATATATGGTTGAAAGGTGATTTTGAAAAATATGTGTGGTTGAAAGTGGTCTAAAGAACTATGTTATTCATAAATAAGTTTGCCAAACGACTTGTCGAACAACAACAAAAATGTTGTTGACATCTAACATACATGAAAAACAGTTGGAGGATGATAAGTGTATTTTATATACTTATTTACATGCTTAAATTAGGATATTATATTGTTGTTTTAGAATAAAAGTTACATAATTTGTTATTAATTGTTTATATTTCAAAAATTCTTCCAAACTCGAAAGAATGAAGGGTTTGAAGTGAATAAAGAACAAATTCAATGATAAATGATGATAAATTGTATACATTGGGAATTGCATGAAGTCAATTGAGGCAAAGAAGAGCTAACTGGAAGAAGTCAGAAGTTTAGGGACTTAAGCCTTGTTTGTTAAAAGTTTTAGGTTTAAAAACATGTTTTGTTTTAAAATTTTCAAGGTAAAATATGTGGTTGAAAAGAAGAGAGAGAAAATATGTATTATTAAAAATTGGTTTGAAAAATTGTGTTGTTTAAAAACATATATTTTTTAAGATTGCGAAACAGAGGCTAAATTGCTCCAATTGAAAGATGAAGACTTAACACTACAACACAACGGGATTTTGCAACGTTCAAAAAATGTTGTCAAAAGATTTTTGCAACGTTTGTGCAGGTGTTGCAAATATCAGTGTTACCGTAGAGAAAATCTTGTCGTAGCGTTTTTTGAATGTTGCAAAAGCTTGAAATAAACGTTGTCATAAACCTTTTGCAACGTTTATTGAGTGCTGCAGTAGATCTTTTGCAACGTTTTTTTAATTCTTGTCGTAGACCATTTTGCAATGTTTTTTAAGTGTTGCAATAACTTTTAGTCCAATCTTTTGCAACGTTTATTGAGTGTTACTGCAGACTGATTAGTGTATTTTATACATTTATTTACATGTCAAGATTTAAATAAATTATTTTTGTTTTAGAATAAATGCTATTTAATTAGTGTATATTTGTTTACTTTTTAGAAAATATTCCAAAAGATGAAGAATGAAGCAATTAAGGGGAAAATGCACAATTGGATGCTTATTGGAGTTTAATTGGACAATTGGGGAGTTTATGATATCAATCGAGAATCATGCAAGGTGCCAAAATGAAGAAGTTAAGAGTTGGAGGACCCAATTAAAGGAGTTGAGAATTGAAATGAGCAAATCGAGAAGATTTGCAAGTATGAGGCTATATTGTTTCAATTGGAAGTTGAAAGACTGAAGAGCAAATTAAACATGAGGGACCAACTTGCAAATATCCAATTATTGATTTGGATCACAAGAAGATACTTTCAGAATTTTTAGGATTCAAATGGATGCAAGTAGAAGTCAAAAAGGAATAGAATATGATAAGAATATTATCATAAAATTGATTCCAACCGCACAAGATTCTGGACAGATTTCTAGTCGGACTTTGAGACCTAATTTTGGGGTAGTAAAAATTAGAATTGGGAAAATACTATTTCGGGAAGAATTATAGTCCTTTAAGTTTTATTTCTACCTCAATTTTAATCAGCTCAATAGGATAAGGGAATAGAAAGATATGATCTAAACACTGAACATTGTGCAGAGATCAAAAAAAGACTCGCGCGTGGGTTTGACAATTTGCTTTCCTTTTTCGATTAGGTCTCTGTTCCAACTATAACTACAACCTCTTGGCACAAAAATCAAACTTTTTCCTCTTCAAAGAATGAGCCATAATTGAGAATTCAACATCAAATTCTTGGAGAATCAAGCATCGCAAAGGGGCGTGAATTGAAGATAATTGAAGAATCAAAACTTGATGCAAGCATTTTTTTTCTTTATATTATTTTCAATGAACATTTATTTTTATTGTTCTTGTTCTTTATTAATGATATGTAACTAAACTCCATGTTGTGATGAACGATGTAACCTCGTCATATTATTTTAATTTCAAGTTTTAATATTTTGTTGCATGTATTGATTTATTATTGTTGTTAATGCTTGAATTGCTTGATCAACAATTCATGATATGTTGAGTTATTTCTATAATCCGAGAAGTGAGTTAATAATTTAGAACATGGTAATAAATTCGGTAATTGAACAAGAGATAGAGATATACTTTTGCTGTTATTGCGGTCATGTTTGAATTTTTGTATTTATTGCATCTAGATAATGAATATTCGGACCCCCTGTAGAGATACGTGGTTGACTTATTTAAGTAGAATTGATTTAAACTCGAGAGAGGAATTTCAATATACATTAGTGAATTCGACCGAATGCATATTTAGGAAATAAAACTGGAATTGGAATTGATTTAATTAATTAGGTGAAATTCTGAATCCCAACTACCTTACCATCATTTTTAGAAATAAAAAAATTTCGCAAATTTACTTCTTTAGTTTATGTTCTTAATTTTAATTTAAAATCTCAAATACTCTTATTTGTTCAAATAAGGTCTACAACTAACATATTTCAATAACTAATAGCAGTCCTTGTGGGAACGATAATCCGAACTCTTAGGTCCACTTATTACTTTTCACGATCCCGTACACTTGCGGACGTATCTTGCATCGCGAGATATCAGTTAACATAGACCCTTTTGCAATGTTTATTAAATGCTGTTATATGTGTTTTTTTTAATTGAATATTATTTATTAAACCTATATTTTCTCATATGACAAATTAAGGAAATGAAATCACCATCTAATTAAACCTTAAATTTCATAAAAAATTAATTGAACAAAAGAATTGGTTTTCGATGTTAAAAAGTGAATTAACGTCAAAGCCTGTGAAAATTCCATAGACCCCGACGATGGGTCTATTAGGGGGCTTGGAATGGGGGGTTTGGAACGGGTTTGTTATAGGGAAGGCAATGAGTCGGGGTTGTCAAATTCATACTCTACCCACTAGAGATTTACAATCTTCATACCCAATTCATATACACATTTAAGAATGACGGCTAAGAGACGAGTATGTTTCCATACCCATTTGAAACCTATTACCTACTTTTTAGGGCTGTAAATAGATTATATGTGCTTCGGATTAACTTGAATCAGTTAAATGTTGGCTTCACTTGAATTTGGATTAAAAAACTTGTTCTAGGCTGAAACTAAACAAGCAAGTTTAAACAATTTTTTAGACGTTAACAGTGACAATAGTTTAAACATATTAAGGTTTATACGTTAACAATATCAATAGATATTTGGGTTGTATTTGTTTTTGTTTACATAATCACTTTTATTTTAAATTCAACAATTTTTTTAAGAAAATGAATGGGTATGGGAGTTAGGTAATCCATACCCATGTTGAGTTTTAAAATTTACCTCCACACCCTACCAACAAACCCATTTAGTAGGGTAATTCACGTCCGTTTATGTCAGTTCTCCAACGAGTATTGAGTTCATGAGTATTATTCCCACCCATAGTCTGTTAATGGACAGACCCTCAAAAATGGGGTCTGGATCCAGGTCTGAGATATTTGAGAAAAAAACATGAGGAAATTACATACAAACAGGTTTTTAAGTTTTGAATTTCAAAAATCATGTTGAAAGCTTTTTTATACACACATCAGGTGAAAATTCATAATAATATAAAAAAAATTAAATTAACCCAACCCACCACTCATCCAGTCATCCCTAAATCAGAGACCCTAAATCAGTTCACTCTCCATCATCTCTCGTCAGCAGCCTCCAAACTCTAGTCGAAAATTTCCAGACATCGCAGCGACACCATCACCTCTCCCTCTCCTCCGGCGATCTAGACGGTATAGGAATTTGTGCGACAACGTGTCTTAGCTACAACCGTGCGGCTTTGCAGCAACCATTGCACGCAATTGTGGTGTCTCCACTCTTTTGCTAGAACACTGCAGTTGCTCGACTGCTAGTCGTCGTGTTTAGAAAGTATGTGGTGGTGCCTGATTGATAATATTTTTAGGCTTATGTGGTTTGTTGATGGTGGTCAGAGGATTTGGAGGTGGTGTGGGTTTGAAGAACTTTCAGTGGAGATAAGTGGGGTGGTGGAGGTGACTGTAGATGTGGTGCAGGCGGTTGTGGTGACGTGGTGGTTCATTGGAGGTGACTTTTTTGGAGGCTGTGATGGTGGTGGGCCAGGTGTGGATTTAGATGTGAATGTGGTGGTGGAGAGGTGATTGCTCCTGTGGCGGTTGTTTGAGAGTCTGAGACGACGGTTGTGTTAGCGGTGTTGTCGATCGGTGGTAGTAGTATTGGTGGCTATAAGTTGTGGTGGCAACGAGGTGGGGGTAAGGTGGGGTGTGTAGTGTGGTTAGGGATGGGAGTGATTACAGTGATGGAGATGTGATTGGTGATGGTGGTTGGTGGTGAGGTTAGGTATTGTGCTATTGGTTTTTGTTGTTGCCAGTGGGTAAGGTGGGGTGTGTAGTGTGGTTAGGGATGGGAGTGATTACAGTGATGGAGATGTGATTGGTGATGGTGGTTGGTGGTAAGGTTAGTTATTGTTCTATTGGTTTTTGTTGTTGCCATTAATGGTGGCGATGGTGGTGGTCGTGGGTGGTGGTGGTGATGGTGGTGTATGACCAATAATACAAAATTTGTGACTTGTAAATGGTATATGATCTAAAAAATTTGAAAAATTGTGACCTTTAATTGAATTATTGTGACGTAATAATTTGATAATTGTGAGTCAAAAAGAAGTTGTGACCGATTAATTATCATGATCATAATTTGTGACCTATAAAATGTGTGGTTTGTGATCGAGAAGTAGATTGTGACCAATTAAATTGATAATTTGTGATAAAAAAAAATCATGGCCAAACAATTTAATAAACTGTGAAATAAATCATGACTTCTAAATTTTGTGATTCGCGAGTGAGAAAACTTATGATTTGTGAAAATTGTGATCTAAAAAATTCGTGATTTGTGACCAATGATGAATTGTGACTCATAATTGGTTAAGTTGTGACCAATTGACTCGAGATTTACGAACAAGAAAAAATTCTGAAATAAAAAATTCGAGAATTGTGACCAAAAAAAATTCTGAAATAAAAAATTCGAGAATTGTGACCAAAAAATAACCACACGTTTATTTACAACATGTACTATGACAAATTAACTACACACATTTTTATGTCACAATTTTTCTCGAGAACAAATCACGAAATTTTGTGACATACAAAATTAGAGATTTTGTGACATATAAATAAGTTGCGATTTAAGAAAATTTGTAAATTGTGACCGAAAAATAAGTTGTGATCACAAATTGTAAAAATTGTTACTCATAAATTCGAGATTTGTGACCGAGAGAAATTTGTGACATACAAAATTCGATATTTGTGATCGATAAATAAGTTGTGACTTACGAGATTTGTAAATTGTGACCGAAAAGGCGAAAAATAAGTTTTGACCTAAATTTTCACAATTTGCGACCTAAAAAGATGTCGTGACCTATGAAATTTGTGACTTGTGACCTATACTAGAGCCATGACAGATAATTTTGATAATTTTTTATCGAAAAATAAGTTGTAGCCTATAGAATTTGTAATCTGTGACCGAGAAATAAATCGTGAGTAATTAATTTGATATTTTGCGACCTTTAAAATTTGGACTTGTGACGTTAATTATTTAGTTAGCAATTTAACTATATATTTTTTAACAAAGACCTAATTTTTGAACTAAAAGAACAAGTTTCTTAAATATGAAATATTATCTTTAAAATTTCTTACTCACATTGGTTCTCCTGCGCGTAGCCTATAAAATTTGTAATCTGTGACTGAGAAATAAATCGTGACTAATTAATTTGATAATTTGCGACCTTTAAAATTTGGACTTGTGACATTAATTGTATAGTCGTGGACTTAATTATTTAGTTATCAATTTAATTATATATTTTTTAACAAAAACCTTATTTTTGAACTAAAAGAACAAGTTTCTTAAATATGAAATCTTATCTTTAAAATTTCTTACTCAGTTTGGTTCTCCTGCGCGCCACGCGCAGGAGAACCAATGTGAGCTTTGCCTTTTGCAAAGCTCACATGGGACGTGGTGTTTTTTTATTTGTTTTTATTTTTCTTGTTTTGACAATTATTTGGTAAATAGAATAAATTAATTTATAAACAAGTTTATAAATTATATAATTTTTTAAATCGCTTTTTAATCACACATATTTTTTCTCTCCAAAATTTAATCACTATTTTTACCTCAAAAATTATAAATAAATCAATTTATAAACCATACAATGTTACCAAACAAAGGGATTGTGCTCCTCGACAAAATTACTTACAACCCACATAGAAGTTGTCTTATGTTTTAGAACTGTTACCTTTGCATCGCATACTCGTTATAAAAATTGTACAAATCATCAAGCGTTTGGGATTCTTGCTCGATTTTCGAAATTACACCAACATTCACTTATGGAATAAACGAATTGTCATCACCTTCCATTCTTAAAAATTAATATAAAAAATAATTACTTTATGAAATAAAACCAACTAAAAACGAAAATTTTTATGTAAAACTTCACATTTAAAAACTATATACATGCTTTGCTTTGCCTTGCCAAAAAAAATAATAATAATAATAATAATAATAATAATAACTTAACAGAAAATTAAACAAACTATATATATATATATATATATATATATATATATATATATATATATATATATATATATATATATATATATATATATATTAATTAATTTTTAAGAATGAAAGGTGATGACAATGTGTTTATTCCATAAGTGAATGTTGGTGTAATTTCGGAAATTGGGCAAGAAACGCTTGATGATTTGTACAATTTTTATAACGAGGATGCGAGCAAAGGTAACAATTCTAAAATATGAGATAACTTCTATGTTGGTTGTTAGTCATTTTGTCGAGGGACATAATCCCTTTATTTGGTAACACTGTATGATTTATAAATTGATTTATATATATTTTTGAGGTAAAAGTAGTGATTGAGATTTGGAGAGAGAAAATACGTGTGATTAAAAAGTGGTTTGAAAAATTATATAGTTTATAAACTTGTTTATAAATTAATTTAGCCTGTGTTCGGGTAAGTAGTGTTATAATTGACACGAATTTCAAACTACTTTTTTAATCACATAAATTTTCTTTTTCTAATTTTAACCATAATTTTACCTCGAAAACAGAAATAACATTAATCATTACTATTTATAATAATTTCCGAACACATGCTTATTTTATTTACCAAATAATTTCCAAATCAAGAAAATATATAAATTGATGTTGTCAGCACCAAGTCCCATGTGAGCTTTGCCTCACATTGGTTCTCCATTGCGCACGAGAATCAAACTGATTTCTTACTTATGTGTTTTGCCCCAAAAACTCTCCGTTCCTAAATTTGAAATTTAGGGTACTTTTGTCCTTCTAAATTTTAAAATGAAGGATATTGTTATAAAATCATCGAAATCATAAGAACAACATAGAGAGAGAAATGGAGAGAGTTTAGAGGAGAGAATTTCTCTTCAAGAATTGGTGTAATAAATTGGTAAGTATAGGCTCCTATTTATAGGAGTGGACAATGGCACAATCGTAATATTGTAAAGTTTACAGGGATATAATGGTTATGTCATTCACATATATACATTATTTATAACACTCCCCCTTGAATGACATATTAAGCAATTGTCTGCCTCGTTAAAACCTTGCTAAGAAAACCCAATGGGATAAAACTTGAGCGAAGGAAAAAGAGTACAGTTGCTCCCCCTGATATTGGCCATCGTCAATCGTTGAGTCTTAATGTTCAAGTAGAACAAATCATGTATTGAATCTTTGAAGTTCTTCAGTGCTTCAGTGCTGCCTCGTTAAAACCTTGTCAGTAAAACCCAATGGGACAAAATCTGAACGAAGGAAAAAGAGTACAGCCGCTGCCTCATTAAAACCTTGTCAGGAAAACCCTGTGGGACAAAACCTGGACGAAGGAAAAAGAGTACAGCATGACAGCATGATTCTCCCCCTGAAGTGTGCAATCAAGTATTCATGAACCTTTTGAATAATGATATCATCTTTCTTCTGGAATATATATGAAAATCTTCTTGTGTGTAGTCGATATCATAACATTCTTCATAAGATGTGTATGATTTTCTTCATTTGTTGATATCATTCCAGTATAACAATGTGTTGCTGAATTATAGCTTGTTGATAGCTATGATGATGCCTCAAAAACCTTGCTAGGAAAACCCTGTGGGACAAAACCTCAGCGAAGGGAAAAAGAGTGCAACGCGTATTTATTCCTTTCATGGAATATTACATGTATATTGGTGCAATCACGAATCTTTTCATTGTATTTTTCACTTCTGGTGAATAATCAAATTTAGAATTCACTTCTGGTGAATAATCAAATCTATAATTCACTTTCATAGATTGCATCTTTCACTTCTAGTGAATAATTAAATATTCATTTTCAAATTCACTTCTAGTGAATAATCAATTTCAAATTCACTTCTGGTGAATATTCATTTTCGTATTCACTTCTAGTGAATAATCAATTTCCCAGATGTCATAAATAGTACACTCCAATTTCACTTTCAACATATTATATCATGGAGTCATTTGTATCATTCTATAGTGATACTAATCTGGGCATATTGAATCTTTCAATGATTTATACATGTATGTTCTTACACTTTATAAACTGCAATTTCTAATTTTGCAGGAGCATAATCAATCATTGAAATAGATATCAATTTCGACATATAATCTACAATCATTTTACTTGAAATCCCAACGTACCGCGATCAACTGGTACATCAAAGAATACTCCCAAAGTACCGAGATGAGAATCATACATTTTGATCTCACTCATTGGTATATCAAGGAGCTCAAGCTAGTGATTTAGACTATAGTCTATCCACCATATGTCATGCCAGTTCTATGAAAAATTTCGCGCGCAACTAGTCGTCTTTTACGACTGTGAAATATTTTTCATTTGTACATATAATTACTGGCTTTACACATTTAAGCATTTGGACTTCAGGTCCTTGAACAATAATCCCTACATTAGGGTTTCATACTTGGCCAAAGAATTATGATTTCATCAATCTTATTTCATAAGAGGGTATGCAGTCGACTTATTTATCGATTCCATCTCAATATAACGTGGAGAGATCTCTTTATATGTTCTATCATCAGGTACCTGAATATCTCATCATTTGACTATGTCCCTTTTACTTACTTTGAGTATTTAGCCTCAAAGGAATCATTTCAATCATTCAAGAGATATTTATTTTTGGAATCGATAGTCATTATGCTTCAGGCATAATTACGCTTCAGGCGTGTTTTCACCATAATGTTCTCAAATATTATCAATCGGCTAAAATGCCATAACACATGTCATTCTTTTAGGGATGTAATTTCAATCATATATCTCAGTGCGCTTTGGTGGAGTGTATGCATATCGCACTTTTACAAATAATAAAGCTTCTTGAGCTATTCCCTGTTTGACATAGAATATTGTTGTATGATAAACAATTTCTGAATAAGTTATTCTCATAGAAAATAATTTGGAACTTTTGATAATCTAACCGTTTATTATAGAACTTCTGGTTCTATACGGTTTTATTTCATTTCTATGTATGAATATTTGATTCAATACAATATCGCTAAACTTCTGGTTCAATACAATGTATATTTCATTTATGAGCTTCTGGTTCATACTATATACATATTTCACTTGTACGTATGAACTTCTGGTTCAATAAGATATTTCACTTGTACATATGTATGAACTTCTGGTTCAATACAACATTTATTTCATCAGTATTCTATATAGTTCAAATCAGTATAACTTTATTACTTTTAGTATACCGAAAAATCAGGTACAATATCCAAGAAAATATCTCATAATCTCAATCTTGTCGCCAAATCTTCCCTTATATCGAAAAAGGTAATGGCATATTATCTCACCTTTTCAATAATTTATTCCATTATTTCTTGATGGAATCCATATCACTGACACGCGGAGCCGTCGCTCTTTTACGCGTTGAATAATGCATTTAAATAGATGATTTGGGAAGAAGGCTAGATCCATCAAAAATGGATATCATACTTTCAAATATTCGCAAATATTATTCCAATCTTCCAGTAAATGATTTGAGAAAAATTTATCGAATTAGGCTCGAAAGATTGAGGTTGCTGATGGATCATGGCATGCCAGAAGATGTTCGCTGGTTGATCGAAGCAAAAGTTCGATTAGCTGGTGAATTACCAGATTCATTTTCTAAGCACAAGCCTGGCTTAGGTAAGAGTACTTTTGCAAAGAAGCGAAGAGCAAAAAGATTAAATAGTTGCTACAAATGTGCTCGATGGACATGTGATACCCGTTGTAAATCAATAGGATATTCATCCATAAATCGAGATGATAAGATAGACTTCATTAAGGGTGGACTGAGTAAGGAGTCATTGGATGATATCCGATTGACTCTTGAGACGCACCCTAGTGGATATGTGCAGCGTGAGCTACTATCTTTATGGGCTAAATTCATCAGCGATAAAGAGAGATATAGTCTCAAAAATATAATAGCAAAAGATCCTGTTTGCCATGCTGTTATAAACAATGATGCTTTGGCTATGCAGCATTAATACAAGGTAAATCATTTGATATATATGCACATATAAAATATTTTTTCTGTTTCCTTTCACGAGTTTTGATAAAGGCTGGTTAAAAATATTAAATCGCCGAAAGGTGAGTAGGATGATTTTGTCAAAAGTAAATCTTCACTTTTTCGAAAAACGACCAGTAAATAGTGAAGTTTTTCGGTTTTAAATAGCCAAACATTTTTCATAGTTCATGCATCCCAAAATAACATTTTCCTTCTTTACTTTCAAAAATGGAAGGACCAAAATTTCGACAGATCAAAACTATCTGTGTATTTTGTGGATCAAAAGTGGGAAAAGGTTTTGGGTATCTAGAAGCAGCCGTGGATTTAGGAAAGAAATTGGGAGAGAAAGGTATCACTCTCGTGTATGGAGGAGGTAGCAGTGGATTGATGGGTTGTGTTTCACAATCCGCTCTAGTAGAGAAAGCAAGAGTGATAGGTGTTACACCTACTCCTTTAGCTGATATTGCAGGCAAAACACGAGGGCATGAAGTACAAACCTTATCTATCCATGAACGCATAACTTGCATGTTATATGGTTCTGATGCCTTCATAGCCCTGCCTGGAGGTTTTGGTACTTTAGAAGAAATCTTTAATATTACTTCATGGGCTCAACTAGATCTCCATACTAAGCCTATAGGGCTTTTAAATGTAAACAATTTCTTTGATGGTTTGCTAACATTTCTTGATTATGCTGTGGAACAGGGATTCATATCTCCATTTTCTAGGAGAATCCTTATTTCTGCTCCTACTATCGAGGAACTGCTGGATAAGTTGCAATCATATATTCCAATACAAGATCCAGCAGGAGTAAAGATAGATTGGTCGCAAGGAAGGGGAATCAAGCGAAAATGGAGTCCGGTTAATGTAAATTTATCTTTGTGAACTCTAGAATAGGTGGTGGTAGAGTACGGAGTATTCTCACTCTTGAGACACACCATAAATTTCTAGGATTTTATCAATGTATTAATCTTGTGTACCTCAAAGATTTAAAGTGGTAGAGTATGGAGTATTTCTTACTCTTGAAACACACTTTTTTCTTTATTTCCTCAAAAGGTCAGAGGTGGTAGGATACGGCTACTCCCGAAACACATCTCTAATTTTGAGGATCATAAATGTTTTCCCCTTTTGCATTTTGCATGTATGTCTCGTTTATGCTTCTTCAGGAGCAATAATAATATCATTTCAGTATGTTTAGATGATAATTTTTACTTCTTCTGGAGTAAATATGTACTTCTTCTGGAATATATAAGTGCTCGTGCAAGAACTTTTCCAGGCACTTATCATCTAACATTCATCTCATAATACTGATGAGATTATTTTCACATTAGCTATATCCGTGCTATCATGTGATATTATCTTATCATACATCAACATTCTCTTGTTGAATAAT
Source organism: Ligustrum vulgare (assembly GCA_963555705.1). Lineage (NCBI taxonomy): Eukaryota > Viridiplantae > Streptophyta > Magnoliopsida > Lamiales > Oleaceae > Ligustrum > Ligustrum vulgare. Next base: position 31,561,852 of record OY743186.1, on the reverse strand, counting down.
TTTCATCCACCCATTCAAATTCAGATATTGGTAACTTCTGGTACCATTGGATAAAACATTTTATTAATATTTATCAACCTTTTGGTAATGATAACTTCTGGTATCATTTGATAAAATATTTTCTAACTTTAGTATTGATAACTTCTGGTATCATTTAATGAAGTATCAAATAACAATAATATTGTATATATATATTAACAATAACGATACTGGGGTTATACCACCAAGTATATATGTTGACAACAACCCTCTAATATGTTAGAATTAACCAACAACTGAGGTGTTTATATGTATTCAATTGATATACCGACCATATAGGCGGTGTCAACGTGATGAAATAATTAAACCAGCCATATAGACGGTATCAACGAGATGAAACAATTAAACCGGCCATATAGGCGGAATCGACATAATGAAATAATTAAACCGGGTAAAGCCAACCATGTAGGTGGTAAAACCAACCATGTAGGTGGCAGCATAATATAATTCAATTGATCACATATTAATCGTTAATTTACGATTATTATACTTGTATGTATTATTAAGGGCAAAATCGTCCATATTTTAATATATTGCTCATATGAATAAATTGAAACCGTCAATAGGTTTAAAATTTAATTTAGAACAAACTTACTTTTGGTCCGAAGTTCAAAATCTCGTCAGGATTGCTCCAAAAACAGTTTTTAAGAAAACCGCCATGTTCGACCGCCGGAATATTTTAAAAACTGCACAAAACAGAAAAATAAGATCATAGAAAAATCCAATTCATCAAAACGGACAAACTGCCTTTCGTCATCGCCGGATCCGCCACGCGCCGCCGCCGCCGGCCGCCACGCGCCGGTGATCGGAAAAATTGACCCATCACCATAATATGTGCCTCGGCGTCCTGAACATGCCGGTGGTCTCCGATTTTCCAAAAGATCAACCGTTTGGCCGAAATCATCATTTTTCAGTCCGCCAGCATCTTCTTCTCCGGACAATAACTTCCGTTTTAACCGTTGTATTTGCGCCAAATTTCAGTCGAGTCTTCTCCTAGAAAAACCCGTTGATATGCCGCTGGCCGATCGTCGATCGGAGTTCAGAATCGTCCGGAATAAGCATTTCAATTTTCGGTCAGATATCTGTTTTTGCACAGTTTTTCAGATTTTCTTCTTCGGTCGATATCTTTTGTTTCAGCCGTTGGTTCTGCGCCAAATTTTAGGCGAGTCTTCTCCTTGACAAGCCCGTTCTGATGGCGGTGGCCGATCGTCGATCGGATATCTGGATCGGCCAGAATCATTCTTTTTCAGTTTGAGAGAAAAGGAAACATTGGTTATTAATAATCAGGTTTCTGATACAGAGGCTCATCATTTAGATGCAACTGTAGAGCATACTCCCGTTATTACTCAATTGGTTAGAGACTCGTGCTGATAACGTGTTATAAAATCATCGAAATCATAAGAACAACATAGAGAGAGAAATGGAGAGAGTTTAGAGGAGAGAATTTCTCTTCAAGAATTGGTGTAATAAATTGGTAAGTATAGGCTCCTATTTATAGGAGTGGACAATGGCACAATCGTAATATTGTAAAGTTTACAGGGATATAATGGTTATGTCATTCACATATATACATTATTTATAACAGATATCTTTATTTTTTACATAAAAGAAGATATCGCGGTGAATAATAATAAAGTTAGGCCTAAGTGATGAATGGTACATTTGACCTGACCGTTTAGAAGTGGTAACTTGTTCATATTAGTGACATGGAGATTCGAGGGATTTAGTAATATAATAAACAACAAGTTGATGTAATAAACAAGTTACACCATTATCTTAAATAAGACGCACAAAGCTTGATGTCGAATGTTATTGACATCCCAAATCACTATTATTCTTTGTTGGTCCCAGAGATGAATATAAACAAGATTGTAAACGATAACAAGAAAATCAGAAAACAAGAACACAAGAATTTTTGGCCGAAGCCCCGGAGGTTCGATGTATTAATACCTACGTCACCTGTTGACCATCCACGAAAGGATATCGCTCAAATCCACTAAAACACCCCCAAAAATTAGAGGCAAATCGTTACAGAATAATTTGAACACCAACAGTTCAGATTACAAGCCCTTAACAACACGTTTCCACATAAACAACACCCAAAACAGAGGAATCACTATTACTTAGTAACCCCCTAACAGTTTCACAAAAGAAACTACATAAGATTCTCTCTAATCTGAACAGAATCAGAAAATGAAGAAGAAAAAGAACAAGTTGAATCGCCTTTTTAGAGAGAGAAAGGGCATAGCAGAGTAAAGATCAATCTGAATGAATATGGACGCGTAGCCAACAGATAAGGTAAGTCATCAGATCAGAATCCATCCAAGGGCCAGGATTACTAATAAGTGTGCATTTTACACACTTATTGTGTTTTTAAATAGACAATTTAATTGACAAATTGAGCAAATATCTACTTATATATTGTGTTTATCTTGTACAATTAGGTACAACTTCAATTGGAAAGTAAATGGACAAGATTGTAGTGAAATCAGGCTAAAAGATGAGCAAATTTGATGTCAAATGACCTAATCGAAAGAAATCAAAAGTTCGGGGACTTAATTGCAATATCTCAGAAAGATGGAGGACCTACTTTGCAAATATTACAAGGGCATATTTGTAATAAAAGTCAAAATGCAAGGACTAAATTGAAGAAGACCAGAAGATGGAGGACCAAATTGCAATCATGGAAGAACAAAGCTGTCGGTGAACCACGCGATCGCGTGGTTAGACCAAGTCGCGTTCGCGAAGTCAGCCTATAATCCAACCCGAGAGTTTTCAAGTCCACCATGCGATCGCGAGGCATTAAACCACGCGATCGCGTGGTCAAAAAATTGGGCGATAATTTGGGCCGACCCGGTTCGGCCCAAACGCGGAAGGACGTGGATCTACGCGAAAAAATGGTATTTTTTGGCATTTTGAGTAGGGTTTTACATACTTTTATCACAATTTTTCCTCTTAAAACCCTAGCCCCCTTCCCTCTTTTCTCTCTTTTTTTTTTTTCTTTCTTTTTCTTCTCTTTTTTTTCTTTGTTTTTGTTTTGATTGTAAATTAGTTGTAGTTTATTTTTGATTTCAAAGTTGCTAGCACCCATTGGATCAAAGGAGCAAGAAGTCAAGTGGAAATACAAATCAAATTTCAAGAAATTTTGGGGCAAAAAAATCAAGGGAAGTGATTTATTTCATTATCTTGTATTTTTAATCTTTGATTTCTATATTTTGTGATGTATTTTTGTAAACCTCAACTTCTGCGCAATATTTATATAATGGGCTAGTTATTTTATGTTGGGATGATTGATGTAGCTTAACTTAGTTTAAGTAATTTTAATGTTTGTTTATTAATTTTGAGTTTATTTCATGTGTGTTTGTTATTGAGATTATTCCATGTATTTGATTGATCACCAAATATATGTTTTGTGAAGTGTATGATAATCGAAAGATATTATGCATTTTAGACCAAATAATAAATATTCTAGGTTCTTGTTAAGGATAGAGATATACCTTAAACCCTAAATGATCCATTGAGCTATTTTCACAAAGAGTTAATGCAATTGATTGGGCCTTAATCGACATAGAGATATAGTAGGTTAAACCAATTGATTAGGGTTAATTTCACTCGAGAGAGGTAATTAGCTAAGCTTGGAAAATCGGGTCTAACATTGTAAATGAGTAATTTATTAATTTGCATGTGTTGAGAAATTACTTAAGCAAGAGTTAAGTGAAATCATGAATCACAACTATTTTATCTTTCATTTTCCTTATTTTAATTCAGTTTAGAATTACTTTCTTTAATTTAGAATTTACAAAAATCCAACTTTTAATTGTGTGTTTCTTTTTATTGTTAGAATTAAATTAATTAAAGTTACATAATTAAAAGTAAACATTCCTCGTGGGATCGACAATCCGGACTCAAAAAGTCCACTTTATTACTTGTACGCGACCCGTGCGCTTGCGGTACACTATTTTGAGCGAACAAGTTACCAATTGATTAGGGTTAATTTTACTCGAAAGAGGTAATTAGCTAAGCTTGGAAAATCGGGTTTAACATTGTAAATGAGTAATTTATTAATTTGCATGTGTTGAGAAATTACTTAAGCAAGAGTTAAGTGAAATCATGAATCCCAACTATTTTATCTTTCATTTTCCTTATTTTAATTCGGTTTAGAATTACTTTCTTTAATTTAGAATTTACAAAAATTCAACTTTTAGTTGTGTGTTTCTTTTTATTGTTAGAATTAAATTAATTAAAGTTATATAATTAAAAGTAAACATTCCTCGTGGGATCGACAATCCGGACTCAAAAAGTCCACTTTATTACTTGTACGCGACCCGTGCGCTTGCGGTACACTATTTTGAGCAAACAATTACATCCAGCATATAGCGTGATTTCAATAAACACGCTTCAAACACTTTCAGACAGTTCCAATACCTGGGCTCATCTGTAGGGCCGGGTCAGACCCATAATTTATATTGGGCAAAATTCCAATTTCAACACCAAAGTGAACGTCCCAACTCCAACAATCTCCACCTTGTGGGAATTGGAATCAGTGGACTTGAGTTTTATCCCTTATGTTTCATTTGCTCAGTGTACCTGCAAAAACAAACCAAAAGTTAGAACTTCTCTAGATTAAACAATCTCAAAGAGTCCTGAAATTTTAAAAGAGGAATAACCTTTGTACCAGCATCAGCAGGATTAATTTTGGTAGGAATTTTGACGAGCTTAATATCACCATTATCTACTACATTTCTAATAAAGTGAAATTTAACATCTATATGTTTAGTTCTATCATGAAAGATAGGATTTTTACTCAAAAACATAGCACTTTGATTATCAGAACAGAGCTCCACCTGATTTTCTATAAAGCCTAGTTCACATAAAGTACCTTTCATCAAGAGACCTTCTTTCACTGCTTCAGTAGCAGCAATGTATTCCGCTTCAGTGGAGGATAGTGCAACAAGTTTCTTAAGTTGGGACTTCCAACTAATGTAAGTAGAATTAATCACATAAAAATATGAAGTTGTTGACTTCCTATTATCACAGTTTCCAGCAAAATCTGAGTCTACATATCCTTTTAAAGAAATACCATTTTTATCAGGTTTGAACATTAGACCAAGGTATTTAGTACCCTTAAGATACTTAAGCAGATTTTTCAATACTTCCCAGTGCAATTCCCCTGGGTTGCTCATAAATCAGCTGAGAAACTTACAGTATATGCTATGTCAGGTCTAGTGCAAACCATAATATACATAACAGAGCCTACAGCATTGCAGTAAGGCACATTATGCATTCTAGAAATTTCAGAATCAGTTTTAGGAGAATGTTCTGTAGACAATTTCACATAACCAGATAAAGGCAAACTAACAGGTTTAGCATTTTGTAGAGAAAATTTATTCAAAACTTTTGAAGTATAGGATTCTTGTGTTAGAAATAATTTTCCACTCTGTCTATCCCTTTTAATTTCCATTCCCAGAATATTCTGTGCAGGTCCTAAATCTTTCATTTCAAACTCAGCTTTCAATTTAGATTTTATATCATCTAAGACAGTAGAATCATGGCCAGCTAAAAGCATGTCATCAACATATAAAAGCAAGAAAAACATTTCAGAATTGTTATTTTTAAAATAAAAACAGGAATCATATTCAGATTTTTTAAAACCTAAACCTTGAATGAAACAATCAAATCTTTTATACCATTGTCTAGGAACATATTTTAATCCATACAGAGATTTGTTTAACAAGCATACATGTTCCTTTTTATTTTGATTAACAAAACCTTCAGGCTGAGACATATATATAGTTTCATCCAAAAAATCATATAAAAAGGCAGTTTTGACATCAAGTTGTTCTAATTCTAGATCAAATTGAGCAACAAGTGCAAGCAAAGTTCTAATAGAAGATTATTTTACAACAGGTGAAAAAATTTTAGTATAATCAATACCTTCTCTTTGGTTAAACCCCTTAGCCACAAGCCTAGCTTTATATCTCCTAGTTTCAGATTTTACCATCACATTTTTATAGATCCATTTACATCCAATCAGTTTACACCCTGCAGGTTTCTTAACAAGAGACCAAGTCTGGTTTTTGTTTAAGGAGTTCATTTCTTCCTGCATGGCTGCAACTCATTTTGCAGAATCTGTGCAGGTTATAGCTTGACTATAGATTTCAGGTTCTAACTCAAAAGGTTCACTGTCTACCTGTGTAGTTACAAAATCTGCATGTTGATATCTAGAAGGTAATCTGATTTGTCTTCTCTCTCTATCTCTAGCCAATTGATAATTCTGCAGGTCATTTTGAGGGTCCTAGTTAGAATTACTATCACTGGTATCATTTTCAATATCAGAGTCTGGGTCAGTTTGAGGTGTCTCCACCTTAATTTGAACAGGTTCACTAATTTCAGGTTCTGGATAGTCAATCTCAGTAACAACAAAATCATTCTTGTCTAGTTTTTCTACAGATTTATCATTCAGAAAAGGAAAAGAGTTTTCATCAAAGATGACAGATCTGCTAATTATTATTCTATAGCCACCAATTCCTTTGACCCAAAGCCTATATCCCTTAACACCTTCACCATACCCAAGGAAGACACATTTTATAGACCTAGGGTCCAGTTTTGACTCAGACTGATGGTGCAAAAGCTGCACATCCAAAGGTTCTCAAGTAAGAATAATCAGGCATATTATTAGACCAAATCTGATCAGGAATCTTATATTCAACAGCACTGAAAGGACTTTTATTGATCAGATGACAAGCTGTCTTAACAGCTTCATCCCAAAAAATTTTAGGCAGACCAGATGAAATCAACATGCATCTGGTTCCCTTAAGAATAGTTCTATTCATCCTCTCAGCAATGCCATTCTGCTGAGGGGTATAAGTAACAGTTCTGTGCCTTAGGATTCCTTGATCAGTGCAGTAATTGTTAAATTCTGTATTGTAGAATTCAAGTCCATTATCAGTCCTAAGGATCTTAATTTTCTTACCAGTTTGATTGTCAATTAAAGTCTTCCAATATGTAAAAGTTTGAAAAGTGTCAGATTTAGTTTTTAACAAAAGAATCCAGGATTTTCTTGAGAAATCATCTATGATCAGCAAATAATATTTGTATCCTGAGGCTGTCAATACAGGTGCAAGCCCCCATAAGTCACTATGAATATATTCCAAAATGTTTTGACTTATGAGTTCCTATACCAAAAGGAAGTTTACTCTATTTTCCCAAAACACACTGTTCACAAAAGGTTAAAGACTGAACAGTGTCTTTTCCAAAAGCCCCATTTTTAGACAAAAGTTTAAGCCCCTTTTCTCCAAGGTGACCTAATCTTTTGTGCCACAGATCAGACATATTATTTTCAGATATGAGTTTGGATGCAACAGGAGGAATAACAGTTTCAGCAGAGATGATATATATTCCATTTATTTTAGGAGTATTAACAATTTCATTTTGATTCCTTTTAATATTAGTAAATCCTTTTGATATTTGAATATCAAAATGTTCATCATCTAGAACTCCCAAGGAAATCAAAATTCTTTTCAAATTAGGAACATATCTGATATGTTTTAAAATCAAGATTTTAATATCATTTAATTTTAAAACAACATTCCCAATTCCTTTTATGTCACGGCAATTATTATTACCAAGAATCACAGATCCTCCATCTATTTTAGAAAAATTGGATAACCATTCTTTATTGGGACACATATGAAAAGAGCAGTCAGAGTCAAGAACCCAATCTTGACTTTGTGATGCTGCGGTGGACACATAAGCCACACCCAGATTAGCCCCAGCTTCTTTATAAGCCGCAGGATTATTATTTTTATTATCTGAGTATCTACCACTCTTCTGGTCTTTAATTTTCTTAGAACAATCTTTGATAAAATGTCCCATTTTCTCACAATAAAAATATTTCTTCTTCTGATTGATCCTGTCAAAGCTTTTATCATCACATTTGTTAAAAGAATTGTTGTAGTTGTTGGAACTGTTCCATTTATTTCTAATCATTTGCTTGTTATGATTCTGAAAGTTGTTGTTTGAAGATCTCCGATTGTAGTTATGATTGTGCTTAATAGGTCTCTTAGAAGTAACATTTTGTTCAGATTTTAATTCAAGTTCCCTATTTAGTAGAGATTCTTGAATAATGTCAATAGTCAGATCCTCTCTGCCATATTCAAGGGCATTTTTAATGTCTTTATGTTTTTCACCCAAAGAATTAAGTAGACATACAACTCTTTGATTAGAGAAACCTTCTCTCCACAACTGAGAAGTTTCTGAAGGGCAATATTAAATCTGTCCATGTTAGACTCTATGTCTAAACTTGGATCAAATTTAAAATTGAAGAATTGTCTCCAAAGGAAACATTTATTAGGCATGGTTTTGGTAAGGTAATGAGTCTCAAGAATTTTCCAAAGTTCCATGGCAGTATCAGAATCCCCAACCTTTCTGATTACATAATCAGAAAGATGGAGAAATAAAGTACTCTAGGAAAGCTCATTCATTTAAGTTCTCCTAGCAACATGAAGATCATCAGACCAATGGCAGTAGCTAACAATAATCTGACTCTCAAGCAACTAGCTACCCTAAATGTTGCTCAACAACCGCTATGTATCACTTTTCCGGCAGTGGAAGAAGGCCGAACTTTTGAGCTAAAATCCGGACTGATCCATCTTTTGCCAACTTTTCGAGGACATCCCAGTGAGGACCCATACAGACACCTTAAAGAATTTCATGTGGTATGCGACAGTATGAGGCCAACGGGCATTACCGAGGAGCAAATAAAAATGAGAGCTTTCCCATTCTCATTGAAGGATGCGGCCGCAGACTGGCTTTATTGTCTACCATCTGGAACAATCACCACTTGGAATGACATGAAAAGGCTCTTCTTGGAAAAATACTTCCCTGCATCGAGATCTGGTACCATCCGAAAAAAAATATGTGGGGTGCGCAAGAACAATAATGAAACATTATATGAGTATTGGGAGCGTTTCAAAAAGCTCATCTCCAGCTGCCCCCATCATCAGATTAGCGAGCAACTTTTCGTGCAATACTTCTACGAAGGTCTAGCGATAATGGACAGAAGTATGATAGACGCCGCAAGCGGAGGCGCGCTAATGGACAAGACACCAGAGCAAGCACGGGCCTTAATATCTAACATGGCGGAAAATACTCAGCAATTCAACTCGAGTAGGGATTCCCAAGTCCGCCGAGTAAACGAGGTAAGTAGTTCCAATATTGAAGGTCAATTATATGAACCAACCAATCTCGTTAAGCAGCTTGCTGTAGGGAATTCAAAACAAGCCAAGGCCTGTGGAATCTGTTCGAAATTTGGACATCCAACGGATACCTGTCCGGTATTGCAAGAAGAAAACAATGAACAGGTAAATGCTGCTGGAGGTTTCCCTTTCCAAGGGCAACAGTACAACCCATATTCAAACACGTACAACCTCGGGTGGAGAGATCACCCCAACTTGAGCTACGGAAATAACAAACCCCCGGGTTTTACTTCAAACAAGCCACAAGGACAATTCCAGCAGCAAGGAACCTTCCAACCACAGGGGCAATATCAACAAAAACCTCAAAATTCAGGTATGTCTCTTGAAGATATGGTTAAGATGTTGGCAACTAACACGATGCAATTCCAACAGGATACCAAGTCAAGCATTCAAAACCTGGAAAATCAAATAAGTCAAATGACCACTGCCATAAATAGATTGGAGGCACAATCTGGAGGGAAGCTACCATCACAGCTCGAGGTGAATCCCAAAAACGTGAACGCCATAACTCTCCGGAGTGGAAAGGAAATTGAAGGTCCACAATTGGAACCGGCTGCACCCGAAGTGGAGGAAGATGGAAAGGAAGTAGTCGGGAAGAGAAACGACACTTCGAAAAACCCTCAGGTAAAAACTAACTCCCATTTAAATGTTAAACTAACACCCCCACCTTTTCCTAGTAGGTTAGCGAAGACAAACAAAGAGAGCAAAGAAAAGGACATGTTAGAAATGTTTAGGAAGGTTGAAATTAATATCCCGCTATTGGAGGTCATAAAACAAGTCCCCCGGTATGTAAAATTTTTAAAAGATTTATGCACTAGCAAACGAAAACTGGTGGGAAATGAGATGGTAAGAATGGGTGAGTCTGTATCTGCACTTTTTCAAAGAAAATTACCTCCCAAGTGCAAGGATCCAGGTATGTTTACCATACCTTATCAAATAGGTAATAAGAAAATAAATCGTGCTTTAATAGACTTAGGTGCATCTATCAATGTAATGCCTAGGTCCACCTATGCGTCATTAAAACTTGCCAAACTGACTGAAACTAATGTTATAATTCAACTAGCCGATCGTTCTAATGCTTATCCTGACGGGGTAATTGAAGATATTCTGGTGCAAGTAGGCGGGTTAGTATTTCCTGCAGATTTTTATGTATTGGACATGAATGATCACCACTCCCCCAACTCTACTCCTATTTTGTTAGGCAGACCATTTCTAAAAACATCTAAGACCAAGATAGATGTTAGTAGTTGCTCACTTACCATGGAATTTGATAATGAAATGATTCAGTTTAATATTTATGATTCCGTGAACTACCTTGATAATGATAATCCTGTTCATTTTGTTACTGTTATTGATTCTTCAGTACAAGAAACTTTCAAACTTGGTGGAAATGGTGAAAAGCCAGGTAAAATCTCGTGTATTACATTGCCAACTTCTGATGACATGCTTTTGCCCCTGTCTTGCAGGCTCTAATGAAAAATATGAAAAAGAAGTTGAGCTTTGGAAATCCACCTAATCTCGGTTGAAGGAGGAAACAACAAGTCTAACCAAAGACAGTAAACAAAGGCGCTGCTCGGGAGGCAACCCGAGAGGGGAGTTTCTTTACTCCCTCAAATTGTTATTTTTTTATTTTCATTTTTGTCATTTTCCTTATTAGTTAATTTCATTCAAAACAAAAAACAAAAAAAAAACAAAAACAAAAAACAAAAAACAAAAAAAAAAACAAAAAACATGTCCCCTCCTTTGATTTCATTCACATTTCCCTCTTTTGTTTTGTATTGTCACGCTCCACATTGAGGACAATGTGGAATTCAAGTGTGGGGGGATGATTATCTATTATCTTTTGCTATCCCTATTTTATTCATCTTCATTCAATTTTTTTTTGTTAGTTAGCTTTAATTGTGCTTAGACCCACATTTCGATTTAATAGGAAGCAGCCCCACTTATGATTATTTTTGAACCACCAACTTCCTAAATTGCATAATCGGATAAACAATGAGCACATAGAGATGAATTTTCCAATAATTTCTAAATTAGTTTGAAAATGGGGACAAATTCAAAATTTTCTGCAACCTAATTGAATCAAACCAAAACTGATATGATAAAATACCACCCCGAGTAACTTCATTCTATCCTTATCCACTAGATCTTGAGTTCAGAATGAAGACTAAGCAATGACCTATACTCATAATTGGATGGGAGGAACACACATAAACCATAATTTATGAGCTTTTGAGCCTATGATCTTCTTTTACTCTTTATATTAAGCTCTTATTTCCTTGATGTGTGTCCTGCATGGTTGCTTTGTTCTTGGATTTGCTTTTCTGTACATGCCGTTGTAGCTTCTTGTCTCAAGTGCAAAATATAGTAGAGGCATTAGGTTAAACCAAATTTGACCTGCTAAAAGGGCCTACCATGATACATGTAGCAATAGAAGCCCTTTTGAGCCTTAGCCTTTCTTTGAATTTTTTTATACCACGCTACAAGCCACGAATACCCTTTCTTTCGCATTGTCTCTGTTTTGAACCCATAGAGAAGGGATTCGCAAGCTTTTGTTGATTGATAATCGTGCTGTGGTCTAAGTCTAAGAAGTTGAAATGGTTATCTTGTGTTGGACAATGGTTGTGTAATGGACTGAATTCAGGGGAATGTAATTCTATATCAAGCCAATTGGTGACTGCGTAATGATTTGAACAAAAGAGAAAAAGTTGCAGTCTGTACTCGAAAAAAAATCTAAAGAGAAAAAGCAATGAAAAGGAAGTTTAGTCATGAAAATTAATAGTTGAGGATGTCAAACACTCAACTTGTGAAAAAAAAAAGAAGAGATTCAAGTGTGAACAAAGTTGGGTAGCGGAAAACAGTGAAGTTCATATTAAGGGGTGAAGGAAGTAATGTCATTGTGAATTGACTTAGTTTGCGAAATTCCTTCTCGACTCAGCCTAAATATGTCATTTTATCCTACCTGACCCGAAGTCCCGTTACAACCAAATAAAGACCTTTACTTTGCACTTGTATTATTGTTAGCTCCGGTTATGACATTTGAGCAGTCTGTGGTAATAGATTCTCCATGCAGTGAGTTGAGTGAAAATTCTCACCCTTATACACTTTGTGCGAAGAGAGAAATATCTAGTGAGGTTGTTAACTCCCATTACATATGCTTATGAGTGGTTTGAATTGCTTGGTCTATATTCTGTGCTTTCAAGTTGGCCAAAAACTAACACCCATGTAGTAAATAATTGATAGAGGTTACGAGAGAACTGACGAGAAGTAGGAGGATACAAGCCACATTGGGAAATGAATTGGGCCGGGGGTATTGATTTTCAGTTCTGTTCAGAGGATATTGGATGATGCATCTCTTGCACACACTAACACACTCCGATTATGCAATTGAATTTTCATGCTAAAAAAAGAAGTGGGCTGTAACCTTGACTTTCCGATTGTAGGTCTATCTTTTTGTTTGAATTGTGTTTCTTTTCTTTCACATCATTATTCGAGGACGAACAATGGTTTAAGTGTGGGGGGATTTGATAAGTGCTTTATTAGCATGTATTTAATTCACTTATTATCCTATTTTTTTATTAGTTTGATCATATTGAAATATCGTTTAATGCATTTTCATTTATTGTGTTATACAGGATCGCAAAGAACGAAAAGAAAGGAAACATGACCAAAGAAATACAAAAAAATCAAGAAGTGAGGTTCAAAGACATATTCAAAGAGCTCAAAATCAATAATGGCATGTGGATTGCGCCATCCTGGATTGTAGGTATTTGAGTATGGATTATTTTGGCGTTGACCTCCTTGTAAATAGTCAACTTGCTCCAATGGACAAGCCAGGATAGGGCAATCTGTAGTGGCGTGGTTTGCACCACACTCTTCACAAGTCATTTTGGCACTTTTTGATGAATGACTCACTAGTGTTATGCCCTCCACTTTCGCAGTCAAAGAGTCTATTTTTGCTGATATGGCAGTGTAAGCATCCACTTCATAGACTCCTGATGCCTTCTTTGGAACACCCCTGTCTGATCCCCACATGGCATTTGTATTTGCTATCCTCTCGAAGAGCTCCAATGCCTGCCCGATGCTCTTTGTGCTTAACGCACCATTTGATGAGGAATCAACCATGTTTTTAAAATGTGGAAGTAGTCCTTCATAGAAGCACTTCACTTGATCACCTCGTTTGATCCCATGGTTTGGACACTTCCTCAGCATGCCCTTAAATCTGTTCCATGCATCATCAAAGGATTCATCATCTTGTTGCTGAAACATGGTAATGTCATATCTCAGTTTGGCAACATTAGCTGGAGGCATGAATTTGGTGCAAAACTTTTGGACCAAGTCGTTCCAAGTGGTTATACTCGCAGCTGGGCGAGAATCCAACCACTCAACAGCCCTATCTCTTAGAGTGTAAGGGAATAACCTGAGTCTGATAGCATCATCAGATACGCCCTGATATTGAAAGTGTTGGCACATGTCTAAAAATTTAGAAACATGTGTGTGCGGGTTTTCATCAGGTCTCCCATGAAATTGATGTCCGTTTTAGAACATGCTGATGACATTGGTTTTCAATTGGAAGTTTGCCTGTTCAAATGTTGGATAGACTATGCTGGATTGACTTTGAACCACCTGAGGTGTCATGAAGTCACCCACCAACATGTCATCTTCATTTATTGGATCAGCGTCGGGTAATCTCAAATTGTTGTTTGCCATTTGATTTTCTTTTTGGTTTTTAGATTTATCTAATTCCCCAAGTTCTCTTAACCTACGGTGTAATGTACGTTCTATTTCCGGGTCAGCTTCGAAGAGATTCCCTTTTTTCGAACGTAGCATACAGAACTAAGAGAAAGAAAACTAGTAACTAACTAAAACAAAGAAATTAAAATCCTAAAAATTAAAAAAAAAAAAAAAAGTAAAAGTAAAAATAAAATTAAAACAAGTAAAAAGTCCGAATTAGTGAAAGTAATCTAAAAATAAATTTAAATAACAATCCCCGGCAATGGCGCCAAAAACTTGACGACGCTCCGCAAGTGCACAGGTCACGCAAATAATAAAGTGGATTTTAAGTCCGAATATCGTTCCCACAGAGATTGTTTTAAATCGTATTTTAGACTACTACCTTAACCGGAACTAGAGAAGCCTAGGATTTGGAAATTTTGAATTAAAATTAAACTAGAAAGAACGAGGAAATTTGATTTAGAGAAAATATGAGAAAAACATGCTAGAATTGAGAATCCGCATTTATTCCATTAATTATGCATTAAATTAAACATCTAACAATAATTCACGAGGTTTTGAAAATCCATAATCATAATATTGTCAAGACTCCCTTTCGGACAAGAATCAACACCTATTTCTATACACAATCCGACTATATTTCTATGACGAATCTAAATGTATAGAAAAGCATTACAAGTTTTGTGAATACTATAGTAGATAACACAAAGCATAAGGGTATATTTCTATCCCCTATCAGACTTTGTGACAATTGACACAAGTCTAATGAAATCTCAATCTTTCGAGCTTAAGAAATCACAACCTAAATTCATACAACTAGTGATCAAGTAATTGCATGATAAAAAAATATAAATCAATTGCTTAAACCCATGAATTATGAAATTAAATGATAATCAATACATAAAATCCGGAAATAAATGCTTCATCACAATTCTAACATTTAAGAACCTAGCCTAGATACATAATTGAATATAAATCACAAAAGGAATGGATAGATGTCACCCTATTCATGCCCTTTGATAACGTTCTTCAATTGTGTCTTGGCTTGGAGTGGATCCCTCCGCAATCCGACAGCGTTTTGGCCTCTCTTCAATGAATTGGGAACCCCTAATCTCGTGCCCTTGGTCTAGTACATATAGATTTTCCCGAGATTTAGGTTAAGTGAGGGGAAAACTGCTGAATTTCGCGTAAAAAGCCCAGCTGCGGCCCAGTCGGGACTACCGTGCGGTCACACGGTTCAAAAACACGTGGTCGCATGAATCTGCAGGTAAACTTCAGTCGCCGATTTTTTTGACCGTGCGACCGCACGGTTATACGGTTTAATGCAATTTTTGACTTTTAAATGTTACAAGTTGGTCCATGTCTTTTAATTTCACAGTAAGTCCTCCAACTTTCGATTGATGCAATTTAGCTCCTGAACTTCTGATTTCTTCCAAATTCGACTTTTTTTTTCAAATTAGTTATTTGATTGACTGCATCAATTCTTGATTTGCTCACTTTGACACTTTTTACATCCAATTGCTCAATTTTAGCTTCAATTCCTTTATTTTCTCAACTTTGGGATTATTTCTAAAATGTAAACAAATAACACAAAATAAATAGCAAATATTCTAAAACAAACATATAAAATCCTACTTTTAGGATAGAAATAAGTGTATAAAATACACTTATCAATCCCCCTTACCATCCCAAACCTCTACATTTATCTTAGTAGTCATTATATGTATGGTAATATCAAACAAGGGCAGTGACAAGAATACAACAAAATTATAGCAGATAGGCAATAGTGAACAGATTCACAATGTAAGCACTTAAAGTCAAAATAGAATATACAATATTCAAGACACCAAAAGGATAACATACTTAGAATATACACAAATAGACTCAATATATGCTCAAGATACCTATCAGTTAGGATAGTGGAATATAAGGAATATAAAACATGTATCAGGTAACTACCTATATAGGAAGAGATACAAAAAATTTTAAAAAATGGAACCCTTATACCGAAGCCCTAATTCCCTCAGATTCTTGGGTTTTCAAGAAACCCTAGACAAAGGTAAATTTAGGGGAGGTTTTCAGGGATCTAGTCCTACGAGCAAAGAGAATCAAGAAATTGTTACCCAATGTATGATTTACAAACCACCAGTTTATAATAACCAAAAAAATTCTTCAAGAACTGATCAATCACCACCGGATTTGAAACAGTACAGATCTTTATACACGATTTACAATAATCTCCAGTTCACTGTCAAACAAGGAAACTCACAAGAATTAGATCCAAAAAACTTGAATATACAGAACAAAAACTTTAATAATAAAAAAAAATCATATCTACGATTTTAACAAAAAACTTTTATACAAAAATAAAGATCTAAAAGTTTAAAAAAAAATACGGTTTGAAATAGATCTGAAAATTTTATCAAAGAAAATCTGACGCTCTGATACCACTGTTGGTCCCAGAGATGAATATAAACAAGATTGTAAACGATAACAAGAAAATCAGAAAACAAGAACACAAGAATTTTTGGCCGAAGCCCCGGAGGTTCGGTGTATTAACACCTACGTCCCCCGTTGAGCATCCACGAAAGGATATCACTCAAATCCACTAAAACACTCCCAAAAATTAGAGGCAAATCGTTACAGAACAGCCTGAACACCAACAATTTAGATTACAAGCCCTTAACAACACGTTTCCACATAAACAACACCCAAAACAGAGGAATCACTATCACTTAGTAACCCTCTAACAGTTTCACAAAAGAAACTACACAAGATTCTCTCTAATCTGAACAGAATCAGAAAATGAAGAAGAAGAAGAATAGGTTGAATCGCCTTTTTAGAGAGAGAGAAAGGGCAGAGCAGAGTAAAGATCAATCTGAATGAATCTGGATGTGTAGCCAACAGATAAGGTAAGTCATCAGATAAGAATCCATCCAACGGCCAGGATTACATCCAGCATATAGCGTGATTTCAATAAACACGCTTCAAACACTTCCAGACAGTTCCAATACCTGGGCTCATCTGTAGGGCCGGGTCAGACCCATAATTGATATTGGGAAAAATTCCAATTTCAGTACCAAAGTGAACGGCCCAACTCCAACATTCTTTATTAAAAAGTAGTACATGATGATTGAAAGACAATTACTTCCCTATTCTTCCACACACAAAAGCGTTCAAGCAACAACCTGCAGAAATGAATAATCAATATACCCAACAACTGGATCTTGTATATAGAAAGTACTTCTGTCGTGCTTGTTAAGAAGCGCATTTATCTCAAAACGCAGGATTAGCCAAGAACAGATGTCCAAATGACACCAAATCAGCGTAACTCTCTTCTATAGCTTTGTCACCATCATATTTATCGTAACCACCAGATGCAATAAAAGTGGTGTTGAACGCTTTCTTGATTGGCAGAAGGCTTCGAGGAGTTATGTAATCGTCACCTACTTTGATCATCCTTGGCTCTGTAACATGCCGATATAGAATTCTGAGATTGGAAAGTGCATTAGCCATGTAGATGCCAAGTGCTTATGGAGTTGAATCTCCAGTAGTCCCATTGTAGTCATCGTAGGGAGATAGTTTTATCGCAGTTCTATCTGCTCCTATTTCTTCTGCCACTGCTTCAACAACTTCCGGTGCTAGGCGACAGCGGTTTTCTAAGCTGCCACCATACTGATTTGTCCTGTTGTTGACTTCATCTTTCATGAGTTTGTCAATTAAGTAACCATTTGCACCATGAATCTCAACTCCATCGAATCCTGGAATGCATTGAAATAAAAATTGAGTGTTTGGAAGGTGAGAGGTAGATGGTGGACAGAGACTGTTCTTGAACTTCATTCACAAGCTTTAACAAGCAATGATCTTGTTTTAGAGAGTGGTATGGCCACCTCAAATTAAAAACAAACTTTATTTTTATTTTTATTTCGTATAGTCAATTGTTAGAGAATGGCGACACGAATTTCGTTTGGCCCAGTTAGAAGAAATTTGCCATGCGATCTTTGTTGTTAAATTAAATTATGGAAAAACTGGGGATCTGTATGTAATTTAGGTTTTCTATATTGTTGTAAGTAGGAGTTATCATTATACAATCAGGGATGGATCTAGTTTACAACGAGGGTGTTCGGTCGCACGGGCTGGATCCGTCAATTTTTATTTATTTTTTATTTTATCTTGTAATTTTGGTGTCAATTTTTTTTCCTTACGTTGTAGTATTCACTCGTGCTGCATCAACTTTCTGGATTCACTATTATATACAATCTCTTGTACTAACATACTTTTGTATAGTGAATTATTAACCCTCTACCCATGTGTTTTTCTCCCTGTTTTAGGGTGTTCCACGTAAAATTTATGAGTTCTTTATTTTAGTTGTTATTCTTGCGTATATATTATGATGATATCAACAATCATGATGATTCAATTATTGCCTGTCTATTACTCTCTTCGACCAATTTATATAGGCTGGTTTAACTTTTCACACAAATTTAAAAAACATATTTAGCCCCTCTTTGGGAGGGATTTTATCACCAATTTTATCAGATTTTGATAAAACCAGCATGATAAAATTGACTTTTCTTACCTTTAAACTGTGGGCTCAATGCTGTATATTACAATTTTGTCCTGCACTTATTAAGTCCTCAAACAAATATATGTGGGTAAAAAAGACAATTTGAAGTTATCAAAATCTGATAAAATTGAAAAAATCCCTCCCAAACAAGGGGTTAATGTTATTGAAAATGTAATTTTTATAAAGAAAATTCTCAAATTATCCTTATTTATGTATCGAAATTATTATTATTGGAACTAATAAACAGAGGTACATTAGTAAACAAAAATAATTGAGTAGTTTAGTTACCAGCTTCAATGGCGTTACGTGCAGCAGCCCTGTAATCATCAATAATCTGTGGGATATCTTCCAATTTCAGCTGTTCAGGTGTTGTACCCTTGTAAGCTTGATCTTCAGGCTCTAAATTACAGAAATACATCTGATATAAGAATTTCTGTTCTAAAATAACCTTTTCAGATGCTATTAAAATGTCTAAACTCGGTCAGCGAAGAAAAATTTCTCAGTATAATACTCAGATACGTTATGTTCCAATTTCAGCTTTTCAGGCGTGGTGTCCTTTTAATCTTGATCCTCCTCTAAATTACAGAAATAAATCTGGCATTAGAATTTCTATACTAATATAACCTTTTCAGACGCTCTTAATTAAAATGTCTAACCTCTGCCAATAAAGAACCATTTCCGAGTAGAATAGTCAGATACGCGACCGGGATGCCAACTTTGGCAGAAAAAGATACCCCCCTTGTTGTGTACCGCGTTGACGACTGGTTTCCATGCCTCAACTTGCTCCTTCATCCAAATTCCAAATTCCAGGCATATTTGGGCACCTGAAATCAAGTGAAATAGAATTATTATAAACTTTTAACTCTGTAATACTACTTTTAAAAGACTGAGAGCTTGTTTGGTAATATGAAAAATTTTGATTTTTGTAGTTATTTTTTTATAAATGTGTGGTTTAAAAATTTTTAAAAGTTTTTGTAATTTTTTTTTTTTTTTTTTTTAATGAATGTGTGATTTAAAAATATTTAAAAAGTAAAAAAATAATGAGTTTGACTAAGAATTAATGGTTGAGATTGAGTTTGAAAAGTTGAGATAAAAAAAATCACATTACCAAACAAGTTCTAAGGGTGTGTTTGATTTGATGTTCTCAAGCTGTTTTTAGTTTTCATTTTTGCAGAACTCCGGAAAATTTGTTTAACTTTAATCTGTCATTTTCGAAAATACATTTTTGAAAACAGGGTTAAATTTGTAGTCCTTGATTGGTATCAATTAAAATTTAGATTTTAATAAAAGTCAAAGTCAACAATCAATCATATATTTTATGGAATGCACAACTTTTCAACTACACGTCTTATTAACTTTTATCAAAAACTGATAAAAAATGTGATTTTAATTTTCACCAAATAAGGGCATAATATAAAAACCCAAAATGCATTTTTAACGTTTTGAGAAGTGAAAATACTCAAATTATGAAAAACAAGTGTTTAAGTGACTTCCGATTGGTGATACTATTTAGTTTATAAACTGATTTATTTAAAATTTTGAGGTAAAAAGTAGTAGTTGAAAATTAGAAAGAGAAAATGTATATGGTTAAAATGTAATTTGAAAAATTGTGTAGTTTATAAACAATTTTTTCTTTTTTACCAAACGGATTGAATGATCATGGAGACTTGAATTAACATTTGAAAGAACACAATGAATACCGTAGTGAGATATCGCATGCTCCATTTGCCTCAGAAATAATGAGCCCTCCACTGGTTGCTCGTTGAGAGTAGTACTCAATAGAATGTGGTTGCGGGACGTTGTTGTGTGCCATATTCCTCGTCAACGGTGGAAGAACAATCCTGCATATTTATATCCTAATCCTAACTTATATAAAAGAGGGAAAGGAATTTTACTATTCATTTACTATTCATAAGGATGACATCATCTTTTTGTTTAATGACGTCATTACTTTTTACTTTTCTTTTTTTTAATTCTCCTATAATAAAGACGTCATTTTTGAATTTTTTTTTTATAATATAACTTCATAGTAACTTAACTTATATAACTTTTTTTTTTTTAAATTCTCTTAAATTTTTTTCTTTAAATTCTCCTATAATATTACTTCATAATAACTTAACTTAACTAATATAACTTAAGTATAACTAACTTATATAAAAGAAGCAAAACCTCATTAACTTTAGGGTGCGTTTGATTCGCGTAATTTTCCACGGAAAATATGTGATTTTTCAACTTTACGCTGTTTGGTTGCCTAAATTTTTCATGGAATTCATTTTTCCACTTGCCTCGAAATTCGGTATTTTCCTTGTTTTGAATGAATTCATTTTTCAAGGGGCGAGGTGGTTTTATTTTCCATGAAAAATCTTATACAATTTTCGTTACGTTTGATCATTTTTATTATTGTTAATTGATTTATTTTTTAAAAAAAATTAACATTATTATTATCAAGTACAAATGTGTGAAAAAATTTTAAAAAAATATTTTTTTATTAAAAAGATCAATTTTACTTTATTTTCCATGAAAAATAATGTCAATCAAACAACAAAAGTTGAAAAATTCCCTACTTTTTTCACATAGAAAATTAAACCAATCAAACACATTAAACTTCTAATTTCCAGGAATTCAATTCCCTAAAATTTATTTTATTTCCACCCAAATTCCACCCTCCCTATCAAACGCACCCTAGCTTCATATTTTTTTTTTTTAAGATTCTCCTATAATATACCTTCATAATAACTTAATTTAACTTATACATTTTTTTTAAGAAAAAAAAGCCCTCCTATAATATAACTTTACATTAACTTAACTTAACTAATATAACTTAATAATAACTTAACTTTAACTGACTTACATAAAGAGGCAAAGCCTATTTACTATTCATTTACTAATGAGGTCATTCTTTTTTTTTTTTAATAAATTCTTCTATAATATAACTCAATAATAACTTAACTTATATAAAAAGAGTTTTTTTTTTTTTTTTAAATCTCTTATAATAACTTAACTTTTATATATATATATATATATATATATATACACACACACATATATATATTTTAACTTTTTTTTTTTTTTAATCCTCCTATAATATAACTTCATAATAACTTTAAATTAAATAATATAACTTAATAATAACTTAACTTCAATTGACTTATATAAAAGAGGTAAAGTCTTTTTACTATTCATTTACTAATGACGTCAATTTTTTAAAAATTATCATATAATATAACTTAATAATAAATTAACTTGTATAACTTGACTATTCATTTACTATTTATAAAGCTGACGTCAATTTTTTTTTCACACCTAATTTATAGATAAGTCGTCAATGTACTTTTAGTTTGCTACAGTTGTGTGAAACATATTTATTTGCATTTTCCTTCTTAGAAGGGTGAACTAAGATCGACTACAAATTACATATGGTCATTTTTTAATAATATTTTTTTTCTTGATAGTTTCTACTGTCAATTATTTTGGAATGATATTTTTTTTCTGACACTTTCTACAACCAATTATTAAAGAGGCAAAATATATGTTAATAACTAAACCTCTCTTTTTAATGTTGAGTCAGGATACAATACAATAAAATTTATATGTTATTATATACACAATTCTTGTTGCATTCGTGCATCGCACGGGCACCACTAGTATATATAAATAACACAATTTCAAATTCATCATTAGTAAGTATAAAGGGGTTAGAAGAGCAGGAAGTAGTCTAAAACGAACAAGTGATCTAGCAATGAACAACACGAAGTTGCAAAAATGTTCGCGTGTATATCATTCGAGGAAATATATGATCAAATTTAGCCTCTCTTTCGTAAATTGTTTATAAACAAATTTATAAATAATACATTTCCTCAAACTACTTTTTAACTACATATATTTTTCAAAATCACTTTTCGACCATACACTTACCTCGAAAACGTCACATTCTTCTCTTATCAAACTAATGAATGTGAATCAAGAGATGGACAGGTTAGAGACCTGTGAGAAAGATTAAATCTCCCCATTTTGTAGGGAGTGAGAAGAGGAATATTGTCTGTTGCCATCTTCAAAATCATATTTTGCTTGGAAACTCATAGAGAGGAAGCATAATTTATATTGCTGAATAAGGCAACAACAATCCTTAAACAAACTTTGCCCCCAATAGTGCAGGAATTGAATGCTAATTAGTATTTGTTTGGATAAAATTGCCATTCAAGTTTCAATAGACAGATTAAGCTGTTTGGTGGGATTAAAATTAGATTTTTAGTAATTTTAATAGATGTTGATGGAATGTGTGGTTGAAAAGTTGTAAGATATGTGATTAAAATTAATTATTGACTTTGACTTGGATTTAAATCTTGATTTTAAGTTTCACCAAGCAGGGGCTAATTCAATTGCGGTGAATTTTGGGATGCAATTAGGGATGACAATAATACTCAAGAACCTGATACCCGATGGAGACCCGACATAAATGGACGGGAAATACTCGACTAAATGTATTCGTGGGTAGAGTATGAAGGTAAATTTTAAAACCCGACATGGGTATGGGTCGGGTGTGGATTTTACTACAATACCCATACAATACCCACACCCGACCCGCATACTCATTAATTTCCTTTAAAAATTATAGAATTTAAAACAAAAGTGATTGTTTAAAAAAATAAATAAATAATAGAACCCAAATAATTAGTAATGAGTTTTAAATAGGTATAGAAGCAAACCCGCATCCGACCCGCACCAGACCCGCAATTTTTAAATGTGTATATGAATATGGTATGGAGATTGTAAATATTTAGTGGGTAGGGTACGAATTTGACAAACCCAATCCATACCCGACTCATTGCCATCACTAGATGCAATCTCTTTCCCAAAAGCTATATAGTTGGTGGGAGGGGGCTAAATTAACGTTAATCGACCGCGATCCATCAGGCCATGTAATCCACCTAAGCAATATTAATTTAGAGGCCAACCCTCTTAGACATTCGGCTCACCACCAAGTACAGTAATGCTCCACGTCAATCCCCTCTTTAGGAGAATCAAACACGAGAGAGATCAATATAGGGAAACGTGACAACTATTTCCAAAAGCTATAGCCAGCGAAAAATGCACAATCAAACCTTTTATCACCCAGGATTAAGCCAAAAAGAAAAGTTCACCCCAAACATTATTTGGTTGGGTCAGCCCCTTAGGCAATAGGACCACACGTCTCACTAAACAAATTAGTCCTGCATCACTAAACAATCCAAATAAATCACAAAATGATTAAGAATGAATATTAAAGTAGATTTTTCCCCACTAATTACACGAAAATCATGCATTGACTAAGTTTAATTGGGTATTTACGAGCCTAAAAGAAATTAACAATGAACAGTACTAAGTGGATACTTTGCGTGTAATCTCAGCAGAATCTTTTATATATTGCAAATGGATTTTTATTTTGTTTTATTTTTTTCCTCAAAGGGGATCACATGGGAGGGGAGGGACTAAAGGGTGTAGGGTTCGAACCCGAAATCGAGTAGCGGATGCTTGAGCATATGATCAATTGTGGCCCGACTCCTAATCCTTAATGCAAGTGCAGTTTCCCTTCAAATGTTTTTATAAAGAGAAACTACGAAATACACTCTATATAGGTTATATATTATTGGTTAGTTGGAGATTTTTTTCGTCTCCAACTTAAATTTGAACTCCTTTAAAATCGAGATAGATTCCAACCAAAAAATCACAATACAATCAAGTTATTTTATTCATTTTTCATCATTATCATAATCTTCAATGTGGGTATTGAGCATCAATCCCAATGAGTTGCCTTTCTCAAAATATCGGATCAGATTCGACTACAAACAATTATGACATAGATTGATTATTCTTTATTATGGACTTATAAAAGTTTAAAGTTAAAACGGGTCTTAATTTTTCATCATGACCAAAGAGTTAATTTGATAATACAAAATTACTTGACATATATGAGCTTCAGAAATCCCAATTTCAAAAATTTCAAATTACATAGAATGACTATTCAATGCCATCAGAATCAAAATATATAAAATGCCTAAAACCTCTTGCACCTTAATATTCTTCATTGTGCAAAAATCCTCTTCCACACAAGACAAAACTAACCGGAGCGATCTCTACAGCTGTTGGATATTGATTTAATAATTCGAGAAATTTATTAAGTGTTGAAAAATCAACTAATGTGACTTCATGTCAAGTTCTGCAAAATATTCAAACCTGACCCAATTCATTTAGGCAAATTAGTTTGCCACTTCGCCGCTTCTGGTTCGTTGTACTTGTGTATTTGGGTGCTACAAATACAAGTGGTAGTCGTTGTATCTTGCAAGTTGATTGCCATAAATTTTAGGCACCGTTGCGGGGCAAATTCGACTTAAGGACAACGTGTTCAACACTTATCTCGACTTTTAATTTTTTTCTTCTCTTTTCTTTTTCTTAATTCCTTGTCGTTATTCTATCCATTTGTTGACACGGATTTTCATATAATTATTCTATTTCTCTGACGTCACTATACACAAAATATTCCAACAACAACCAACTTTCGATAAAAAATAACAACTTTAATATTGCCTGGTTCGATCATCTTGATATACATGCTACAACTTACAGTTGAAGATTTGGACTTCGGCACCTAACCAACAATTGGCCATTGTAACTGAAATTTATGAGGTTTTTATATCTACATACACTTGCGGTCAGAAATAGAAAATGGTGTGAATTTTTTCAAAAAAGACAAACCTCGAAAGATGTGTTTTAGTGGAGCAGAATTGAGATCGTGCTGTTTAACTGCGCTTACAAGGAGCCTAAAAAAGAAACATATTGTGTTGAAGAATATTTTTCAGCTTGAATAGTTTTAGTCAATGCTTTGTGTATTCATTATGTTTTTTTTTTTTTTTAAACTTTGAATTCAATATAATAGAACACTTATATGTGAATGTCATCTTCAACATTTCATGATCAGAAGAGAAATTTGGATCTTTGGGAATGAAATTGAAAACTTCCCAATATTATTTCAATACCATGTGCATCGCACGTGTTCTTTAATAGTGTTGATAAAAAAGATTCATATGCTTAAATATTGGACTTTAGATAGTACCCGACCCGTTCTTGATAAATCGTTTTTGATCGTCCATTATCAATGTCCCTTGGACTCCAAGCCCGTCTATTAGGCAATAGTTAGATTATTTGGGATATGGTCTTAGTACAACCATGTTTAACTAATATTCGTGATTGGTCAAATTCTTTTTTATCTACATATTTCTTGGGACTTAAAACTCAACTAGGCTCCGATTGAAAATTTGATGACTTGGGCATTGTCTAAATGATCGAACTATAATTGAACCGTGTTCACCAAAAAGTCAACTTAGAATTTCTTGCATCACTTGGACAGTATTTCCCCTTCTCAGGGATTTTGGTGTTTTTACTTTTTACAGTAATTTCTATATGAGAGAGATACTAAGATACTGTTTGATTGGCAAAGATTTGTTTAACTAGGAAAACTTTTGCCATTTTTCATCTTTTTGGTTGTTTGATTGTATACTTTTGTTTAGGAATTCATTTGACTCATTTGGTTGAAAATTGTGAAATTCTTGATTTTTAAGGCAAACCAATTCTCTACACTTTGGTGAGAATTGGTTTGCCACCTTGGGTGGCAAAATCATTTTCGTCACGTTTGATCATTTTTTTTTTGTTATTAATTAATTAATTTTTCCAGAAAATTAATATATTATCAAGTACCAATGTGTGAAAAAACTATATATATATATATTTTTTTTATTACATAGCTAAGTTTTACTTTATTTTTCATGAAAAATAATGTCAATCAAATAACAAAATTTGAAAAAATCTCTTACTTTTCTCACTTAGAAAATTAAATTAATCAAACACATTAATTTCCAATTCTCAAGAAAATGAATTCCTAGGATTTCAATTCCCTAGAATTCATTTCTTTTCCACCCTAATTCCTAACTCACTATAATTTTCCAACGTATCTTCATTTGGAATTTTTTTCTCAATTGAAGGTATTTTTTCAATTTCCAATATATCTCCAAATGTTCTTTCAACTTGAGGCATTTTTTAGGAGTTGTTCTTTCAGTCTCTATACTTCTCTCTCTACTATATTCTAATATATAAAAACAGTCATCCTTGAAAACAAGGTTCATTTGACATCATGATGATGTCACCACTCGCATCCTCCAAAACGACAAAACGACGACATTGTCATTCCTTCTCTCTTTTTTCTCCTTTTTCTCTCCTCCCCGTCTCGAATCTTCATTTTTCCTCCAATCCTCATACCCAACTTTTTCAGAACACTGAAAAAGGAAGACCCAACAAATTTATGCAATTATAGAGTATTCACATTCTGTGATGAGCGGTTTTTAGTACTCCCTTCATCCCATAAAGATAGTTCACTATTTTTTTTTCGTCTGTCTTAAAATAATAGTCCATTTTTTTTTAGAGTGAAGTTAATATTTCATATCCCATTTTACCCTTATTTAATATGTTTTTTATTAGTCTAAATGAATTTATACTATTTCAATTTTGTGGGAAACTACAAAATTTATTAAGGGTATATGAGGAAAAATGATTGTAAAACTTATTTTTCCAACAACATTAATTGACATTTCTTAATCTTTGTGAAAATAAGTAGATGACTATTTTTATGGGACGGAGGGAGTATCATGCAACTCCATATTCGTCATTGTTTTTTGTGCACTCCAATTGACTTGCAGTATTAATGAAGCATTCAAGTAGAGTTAATTAATACGTCCTAAAAATAACTTTTATGCCAATTCGTAATATATCAATTTAGAGTTCTCAAGTTTTTACCTAACATCAAACTACTATTTTTCAAAAATTAGTTCAACAATCTTTTCATATAAATACAAATTCTGTTAAATATCATAGTACACATGACGTTCAAGGTCGTGCAACGCACGACACTTCACTAGTTAAGAATAAAAGTTGGGATCATTTTTTTTTATTACACAATGGTCTATTTATAGGCTATTTACGAGTGCATTTTACTCCATGGCATAACTCAGTTGGCAAAGGCTAAAAGTAATATAATGTCAGTCGCGTTGACTGTCACAGATTGGAGGTTCAAATCCTAGCAAATACTTTGAATTTGACCTCCTTGTGGTGGAAACCTGTTAGCAAATTTCAGACACTAGATAACTGAGGTACATCCAGTGGTTTACCTCCTCCATAATATTATAGGGGTGGGACAGTGAGGGCTGTCAAGGTTGAGGTTCAACCTTTTACGAGTGCATTTTACTCATTTCGTGTTGATATTCTCTTATCAAAGTCATGAATATTTCATATTTGCAGATCTTGTGGATGTTTGTGCTTTTGTGACATTTGTTCAAAATTTTAATTGTTTGTACACAAGGGCTTAATGCACTAACTTCCAGATTAATTTGTCAAATTCCACATAAATGCCCTTTTTTTATTATTGGAAATGTAAATATATAGATTAAAAAGAGATACAAATACTCTTGGTATGTTTCATATTTGCAGATCTTATGGATGTTTGTGCTTTTGTGACATTTGTTCAAAATTTTAATTGTTTGTACAAAAGGGCTTAATGCACTAACTTCCAGATTAATTTGTCAAATTCCACATCAAGGTCCCTTTTTTTATCGAAAATGTATATATATATATATATATATATCAAAAATAGATACAAATAATCTTGGCATACCCAAGCAGGAAAACTGTATTGTGAACAAAACTAGCAACGCTAGAAACCTGGTAAAACTCAAATGTAGCCAAGGAGTAATTACCAACATAATATACTCGAACACAGCCAAGGGACAAAATCTACTTAAAAAACTCTCGAACGCAGCCAAGGTAAAACTTACTGAAAATCTCGAACACGGTCGAGCAATAACACCAATTCAAAACTTGACAATAGTCAAATTAAAAAAACCTGCTCAGACCTTGAACGCAGTCGAGAACTTGGGAAGGATAGGTATGTGCCATCATGATGTACTAAGGTATCAATACAGGTTGAATAGTAAAATGTCCATCCATAAGTACAAATACACCGGGCATACCCGGGATAAAATATCCAAAACTTAGAAGCATCAAAGAAGAAGGTAGGTAAGGTGCAAAATATGACCTAATAAAACTACACAGGAAGCACATTGGGATTCCCAATAATATTCCTGTACGACATACAAATACACCGGGCATACTCGGGATGACCTGACCAAAACTATACAAAAAATACGACGAGATAAACCGTAAATATTTCTTGTATGGCATAAAAATACACAGGGCATACCCGGAAGAAAGTGAAATTAAAGAGAAGTATGTTCAGAAAATCCAAATAGGTACAAATACTCTGGGCATACCCGGGAGAATAGTGCAGACAAGTAAAAATGCTCCAAGTAGAATAAGTACAACTCTGGGAATACCCGGATAAAAGATAGAAAGTAAACTAATAGTACAAAAACAAGACATTAGAACCGTATTGCAAGAGATTCATAGAGACTCAAAACATTAGGGTACAAGGTAAAAAGAGCCTTGTACACATGTGTTTTAATTCTTTTAACAATGGAATCTTCAATGGGCCGAAGGTTATCAAAAAGTAATCTATTTCTAACAATCCATATATGATAAATGGAAGCAGCCAAAGCAATTTGGATTTACCTTTCCAAGATGTCCCACGAGCCTCCTTTTTTATCCATTTCAGGGCACTTGGAAGAGTCCCCATGGATCTTTTGTTGCCAAACCATGTCTTAATGTGGGACCAAATATTGTAACAAAACCTGCATTGAAAGAATAAGTGTTGATGGGTTTCTATCGGATGTCCGCAAAACCCACAACTTTTGTCCATGTCCACGAAATTCAGCCTATCTTTGGTCAATAGTCTACCCAAAGTCGTAAGCCAAAGAATGAATGAGTGCTTCGGTGCAGTACATGAGTTCCAAATAGCACTCGACCAGATTCTATGCTCCCCCATCTCTCTGAAAAATACATATGCAGCCGCACTGCAGAATTTGCCCCCGATATTCCATGAGCAGATTTTACCGATGGCAGCCTCGGTTTCCCCTCTTTGCGAACAATAAGGTCCTTAATAGAAAGGATTTTCTTAAATAATGTAGAGTCATCCTTTCTAGCATCAATGTCCCAAATGGATTTACCTCTAAGGTAAATGTAATCCACCTAACGAATCCAAAGGGTGTCCCTTTTCTCGTGCAAATTCCAGAGAATCTTAGCAAGTAGGGAGTCATTCCATCCTTTGAGATCCCAATATCCCACTCCTCCTTCTGATTTGGGGAGACAAATACTTTTCCAAGCCAATAACGGTTTACCCCCATTCCATAAGAAATTTCTACAAAATCTAATGATTTTGTCAAGCACAGTGGCTGGGATAGGCAAAACAGAAAGCCAGAAGCCCTCAATTCCTTGTATGACGCCTTTGATTAATTCAGCTCTTCCCGCATATGAAAGAGAGTTACTAATCCAAACTCCAATGCTCTCTGCCACTTTGTCAACAAATGGAGCAAAGTGGTTGACTCTGAGCCTTTGTGTAACCAAGGGAATTCTGAGATATCTAAAAGGCATAATGCTATTAGGGAAATTAGTTAGTGCCAAAATGTCGCAAAGGTCCTGCTCCTGAATTCCTGCAATAAATATTGATGATTTCAGATCATTCGATCTGAGCCCAGATATATCCCCAAATCTATTCAGGCATTCCGGTAGAATCTCGACGGAGGTACAGTCCCCCTTGCCATGAGCATAAGATCATCAGCAAAAGCAAGATGGGTGATTTTTAACTGGGCACACTTCGGGTGGAAGTTGAATTTAGAGTCAATTGTGTATATATTCAATGATCTTGAAAAATAGTCAAGGCATAGAACAAAGAGAAAGGGTGATAATGGGTCACCTTGTCTGAGCCCATGCCTACCTTTGAAAAACCCATGGAGATCACCATTAAGCCTAATGGAATAAGTCGATGAAGTCACACATTCCATGATCCAACCAATGAAAATTGGGGGGAATCCCAACCCCTTTAAGACAGTATGAAGGAAATCCCAGTTTATTGTATCATAAGCCTTCCTTAGGTCAATTTTGAGGAGACATCTTGGAGATACCCGTGTCCTACTATATTGCTTAAGAAATTCCTGGGAAAGATGGATGTTTTCAATCATACTTCTGCCTTCAACAAAAGTTGATTGTGCCTTGTCCACAATGGAGCATAACATAGGAGCCAATCTAGCGGAAAGGATCTTGGAGATTACCTTATAGATCACATTGCAATAGGCAATAGGTCTAAAATCCCCAACATTCGGAGCATGCTTCGATTTTGGAACCAAGGCAATGATTGTATGGTTTAGTTGTTTCAAAAGAGACCCATTGGTGAAAAACTCTTGTACTGCCGAGCAAAAATCATCCCCCACAGTGTCCCATGTCGACTTGAAAAAGCCGAAGGTATAGCCATCAGGCCTACTGATTTATCCTCATCAATGCTAAAAATAGCATCATGAATTTCCTTCTCGTAATTTGCTTGATGAGCATTGCAGATTGCTCCTCAGAAACCTTGTTACCATGTTGCAGAACCAGTGGGTCAGCTTCCTCACAATGAATTTCAGTTCCCAAGAGGTTTGAATAATAGGAGAGGAATTCGATAGCAACTTCATCTTGAGATTGGGTAATTGTACTGTCTGCCTTATTCACGACTGCAATATGGTTAAGTTTGATGTTTCTCTTTACAATGGAATGAAAGAATTTCGTACCTTTATCTTAATTTTTCAAGTATTTGGATTTAGCTTGTTGAAAGTGGAAACTGCATTCTGATTCACTTAAACAAGTAGCAGTCTTCCTCAGTTCCGCCACTTGAATTTGTGATTCAGGATCCGCAGGGTTATTATGTAATCAGAATTGGCAGTTCTCAAGCTCCACTCTAGCATTTTTGGCCCTAGATGAGATGTGGGAGAAATGCCTTTTATTCAGGGCTTTAAGGGGACCTTTGAGGCCCTTAAGTTTCTTGCATAACTGGTATTGAGCCGTTCCACTGATCTAATTACTCCAAAATTTTCGAACCAGGTCAGGAAAGTCAACATGGTTTGTCCACATGTTGAAGAATTTGAAAGCTTTCAGTTTACTACAACCTTGTTGAAATAATGAAACCACACAGGGAGAATGGTTTGATAAACAACCAGAAGGCAAGAAATTGGCTATAGCAAAGAAATTTGCATTCATCCTACTCCTATTTACCATAGTCCTATCAAGTTTAATCCAAACACCTCTGTTAGGTCAAGTGAGATGACACCCAATAGAGTTGAGATCTGAAATACCAGTATTTATACAACATTCCCAAAAATCTCTCAATTCATAAGGACTGGTTTGCTTCACATCACTATGTCTTTCCTCGTCTCGTAAAATACTATTGAAGTCCCCCAATAGTAACCAGGGAGAGGAATTGTTCCTTTCAAGATTCTCAATGTTGTTCAGAGTGGCCTCCTATTAACTATTGAGTGAAACCCATAAACAGGGTGCTTGACCTTTTTTCTTATCTACCAAAGTTGGCACAATACGTTTCTTTGGCTATTCTTTTGTATGCACTTTAAGTTTCTTGTCAACAGTGATTGGAATATCCTTGGACACGTCATGTCCTTTATTTGTAGATTCATTTCATTTGTATGCTGATTGGATTTCCTATGTTTTTGCACCTCAATGAATGATTCCTCAACATCCTTCCCAACTTGTTTATCAGCTGGATTCTCTTGTGATTCCTTCTGTGCACCGGGTTCATCAAACCCAGGTGACTGTACTGGACTGTCCAAGCTGGCCTGCCCATTTTGGTTATAACTTCCTGCCAAATTTTGAGGTTTACCTAGAGTAGTCTGCTCTTTACCAACTTGTGTAGGTTTACAAACATCAGCTTCCTTAGAATTTTGCCCGGTTTCAACTTTTTTATTAGTAGCTGGGTGAGGATCCTGTTTTTTAAAAGGACCCGCATGTTGAGGTTCTTTCGGTCTATGTTGTCCACCTTTTTTGGGAGAATTAAGATTTCCAATATCCTCCGAGTCTTGTAGCTGAGGTTTATATCTGCAACCATCTGTTGAGTGTCCAAACATTTTGTATATATTACAAAATTTTGGTTCATACTCATAAACAACCTCTTGGTCTCTCATTTTCCCATTTGGTATTTCATTCTTACTTCTCTTATCAATTCAGTAGAGACATCCACTTCAACTAAGACTCTAGCAAAGGAGCTTCTTTCCTTTGTTAGAGTTAGTTTATCTGAACTGATAGGTTTTCCAATCATTGTAGAGATTCTGCTAAGAGCCCTGGCATTCCAATATTCGAGAGGGAGTCCCGGTAAATTAACCCAGATAGCCATGCTATAGAATTCTTTGTCATTAAACTCGAATAAGTGAGGCATGACTCTCAATAGATGTTGTCTACAGAAAACAAAATAGGGTCCGTGAGCAAGAACTTTACTCCTGTCCTCCTCATTATCAAATTTAAAGACTAACCAACCACTGGCATGCATCGCCACTTCATATTTCACATCCCAGGACTTGCAAATATTCTTCACAGCATTCATTCCTGGGAATTTTGCAGCAAAATAACCAATTAGATAGTAACCCCAGTTATCAAGGTTATCAGCATCCTCCTTTTCAATACACAAGACATCATCATCTATTTTCCCAAGAGGTTGGAGTGAGAACCCATTGTCTTGATTACGGTTGTCTTTGAAAAGACTAACCCAAGGTGCTTTAGCTTCAGATTCACCTCCATTTTGCTTTTCTTTACCATTTCCATTGCCTACATCTTGAGCAACAAGGTTTGATCCATCAGATGCAGCATCATTTTCCCCCAAGGTTCTGGATTCACTAGGAGAGTCAACATTATCACTACATGGCTTCTCCTACGAATCTTTTATCTCCAAATTATCACAGTCAGAACCTGCAGTTGCAAGCTCCTCTTCCCCGATAATATCCGCCGATGACTAGTTTGAACGTTTCTTCTTAGCCATTGAGCATCCTAATCAACCATAAGAATCATCCACACACAATACCAACTCCAGCAACAACACAGCACAAAACACAAAATCCTGGAGGTGTGAAGTCAGCAGAAAAACCACAATAGGGAACCAACAGGGACGTCTTCATCAGCAAAGTATGGGGAAGGCAGCCTTGATAACCCCAGAAAGGACCCAGTTGAGTTGCGAAGTCGAAGATCAAGCTTGCACTGTGTGCGAAGTTGGTGTGCCACAGACAGGGAGCTTAAGCAGGTTAAGCCCAGATGTGTAACAACTTGAAATCCGCTCCAGAGACCAGTATCAACGCAC
The DNA here is from genome assembly GCA_963555705.1 of Ligustrum vulgare. Lineage (NCBI taxonomy): Eukaryota > Viridiplantae > Streptophyta > Magnoliopsida > Lamiales > Oleaceae > Ligustrum > Ligustrum vulgare. Next base: position 31,527,951 of record OY743186.1, on the reverse strand, counting down.
AAAATAAAACCCCAGTATGGTCAAAGCCCAAAGTCGAAAACCCAGCCAGGCTCCTTCTCGCGAAGAACGCTGTAATGAGAAAAAGATCAAGACCTAGTCGAAAATGGACACCTTGGGTAGTAAAGCTAGACAACAAAGCTTGTTCGAGGTGTGGGTAAGCTAACCCAGCACCAAAATCGAGCTGAAATCGCCTAGCTCCACCACCAGATCGTACGAAAACCACGGAGTGAACAGTGGACCAAATTCTTAAAATCAGTAATATTGCAGAGATTGCAGTAAAATGAACAATACATTGTAGATTTAGGGTAGGTAATGCAAGATCTATCACTTAAATCCACAAATAACAAGCCAAATGTGATGAATCAGATGTGAAAAATCTAAGAAAACACTTGCACGAGCACTAGCATGAGAAGTGTTTCTCTCTCTAGTTGAGAGCATCTCTCTAACTCGTACAGCACATCGGAAATACAACCTTACACATCAAGGCCCTTAATCTTGTTGTTGGCCAAGGACTCTAGTCAAGTTCCCGGCTAAGTGCTAAGGTTCGACATATTCTATTGCTTAGTAGAACCTCGACACAAACTGTTCAACAACTATTTATTTTTTCCAGCCCCTGTTTATTCCATTTTTCGAGGTAAGATTCGTGGTTAAAAATTGGAGGGAGAAAATATGTGTGGTTAAAAAGTGGTTTGGAAAATTGTGTTGTTTATAAACTGATTTATAAATTGTAATGATTGCGTAAAAGAACGGTGTGAGTCATTTTTTTATCTTACACGCCTCGACAATCGAAGCATAAATGTTCTTCCCTTCACATATGAACATGTAATGGGCACATTTCTGAGAGTTGGCGTGATTTTCGGGTAGAATGTGATTATTTCAATGCGTAACAATAGTCCAAATTTTTTATTTTTTATTTATGTAAATTAAAGGAATATTCTAGACATTGGGAATTCGGAGCTTGTAAATTGTTGATTTATTCAAAGGCATTTACTTTGAGGGTATTCGGAAATCTCATGAGGCATTGGGGGTAAGATGAAATATGAAGCTAGTAGAATTGGTTTCTCTTTTGTTTTAATGTCTTCTTGTTTGGTGGAACTCGGAGCCAACACAATGTTTATTGAGTGGAGTTATTGTTTTGATCCTCTAGATGTTCTCGATCAAAGATTCTTTCAATCTCCAAGATGTTCATAATTCGACATTATTTCAGCAATGGATTGTATGCCAATCATAGATACTCTTTAAATTCCGAGAAAGTTCTCGATCAAAGACATTATTTCAATCTCCAAGAGTTGGATCATATTAGTCAAATCAGATCCGTCCACTTTTGTTCCCACTGAGTATAAACCCCTTTTTGGTAAAGATTAAAATCAGATTTTTAGCGAATTTTGATAAAAGTTGATGAGATGCATGGTTAAAGAGTTGTGGAACCCATGAAATATGCGGTTATGATTAATTGTTGATTTTGACTTTGATAAAAATTAATTTTTAATCTATACCAAACATTCTGTAAATAAAATCTTCATTGAGTTAGAAAAGACATAACTCAATAGACCTTGAGCTCCCTCTTCGGGACTTGAATCAAAATAGACCTATCAAAATTACTTAGCCCTTATTTGGTATTCATTAATTTTTTTTCTTTTTTCTATAGTACTCAATTTCAACCATCAATTAAAAGTCAAGTCCACAATATTTGACTTTTCAACCAAATTTCAATCATCTATTATTCTAAAAATCACTATTCATTTCAAAAATCTCTTTTTAAACAATGTCAAACACACTCAAAGGAGGCGTGTCTTGATAGGTCATCAATGGGAAGATCTTCTTGGAGGGCGAGATAACAATGAGCTAGGACTTATGATTGACCTCGACATTGTAATTAGAGATAATTACTACCCAATGCTCAGCAGACTTAAGAATGCCTGGAATAAACGAGGACTTATAACTAGCTCTCAATCTTGACATCGGAGATAATCATGAGAAAGTTCAAAATACCTACGGATTGGTCTCTAGTGAGTGAGGACTCACAGCTAGCTCCTTACCCCAACACGAGAGAAAATCTTAAGGCAAAGGTATAACTGACAGTCGTGGTGAATGAGGATCAGAGTCCGCAAATAAAAGTATAATACCGTCAACAATTTGTAAATACCAGAGGCTAAAGGAATTCTCCCAAACTCTATAGGAGTTTTTCTCCGAGCGTAATGAATGTTTTCTCTCGTACAATAAAAAGATTGCATCAATTTGTATGTCTTGTTCCCTGAATGCCCTCCCTTTTCTCACCCATGCTCACACATAATCCTAATTTTATATTGATATCGATGAAGTAGTATGACAAAATTCAAACATCGAAGAAGTACGGTCATGTTTGATTTCCTTTCAAGATGATATTTGCTGAAATGGATCTTACGGTCGGACCCTTCCATGAGAAAGCAGTATTCCATGGAAAGTAATTTTCATCCAATTCCGTCTTTGATTCGTTTGATGCATCGAATTAATTCTCCATCTTTCTTGATTTCCATACTTTTCCTTTTTTTAAGGAAAATGTTTTCAATAGGGGTTATTAAAAGATTTTCCACATTTATTGTACTTTCAAATGTCAAATACGCCCAAGTTCTTAAATTTATTTTTTCTGTTCTAAAAAGCTTGCTTACGCTTATGTTTTGGCGCGCTTAATTTTGAAGCTTGACCCTCTCGCTTCACCCGTGCTTCGCTCGCGCACTGTTGAGTTTTTTTGCGCTTAGACGCGCCTAAGCTTGAAGCTCGACATTGTCGTTTTGTCATGCTTTAAACTTTTTAGATCACTGTTTATATTACATGAAAAACAAGTACATGCTAATTCAATTATTCAGATCTTGAGGTATGTTTGATTGGGACATTTTACATGGAAATAAAAAATAATTTCAATGGAATTCCATCTTTAGGCTGCGTTTGATTTGCTTCTAATTTCTGGGAAAAAAATTCATTTTCCTACTTTTCTCCAATTTTGGCTATTTGATTTGCAACATTTTCCCTAAATTTTGATTTCTAGCTTTGAATTCCACGAGCGTATTTTCCTTGTTTTTAAGGAATTCGTTTTGCCATGTAGGTATGAGGTTTTATTTTCAAAGTAAAATCTTGTATCATTATTGTTACGTTTGATCATTTTTGTTATTATTAATTGATTTATTTTTCCCAATTATTATTATTATTATTATTATTATTATTATTATTATTATTATTATTATTATTATCATCATCATCAAGTACAAATGTGTTAAAAATGATTTTTTTAATTAAAATAGCTAAATTTTGCTTTATTTGTCATTGAAAATAATGTCAATCGAATAACAAAAGTTATAAAATTTTCCATTTTTTTCACCTAGAAAATTAAGTCAATCAAACACATTAAACTTCCAATCCCAGGAATTCAATTATCCGGAATCATTTTCTTTCCACCAAAATTCCACCATCGCTATCAAACGTAGCCTTAGTTCATTTAATTGCGTTTTAATTTGGCGAAATTCATTTTTCATTTTATCTTCGTTTTCATGATTTTCCTTGAAAATAAGGAAAATCTTTTCATTGTGTTTAGCCCTTGTTTGGTTTTCATTAAGATTTTCTTATTTTTCTATAGCTCTCAATTTCAACTATCCATTAGAAATCAAGTCCACAATATTTAACTTTTCAATCAAATCTCAATCATTATTTTTTCTAAAAATCACTATTCATTAAAAAAAATTCATTTTAAATAATATCAAACACACTCTTAGGGTGTGTTTGATTGTGAAGGTAGAAAATTGATGAAAAGAAAGTATTTTTCAAGGAATTGATTTTGTTTGGAAATTATTTTCGTGGAAAATCAATTGAGAGTGTTTGATTGGTTAAATTTTTAAGTGGAAAAAGTAGAAAATTTTCCAAGTTTCATTATTTGATTTACAGGTGCGTGGTCAAGGAAGGAGGAAAATTTTGACAACCAAACACATGAAAAAGAAAAAAGGTGGAATTTTTTTGTTTTTCCATAAAAAGACAAGGACAATATAAACGAGTAGTTGATAATTTATTTTTTTTAACTTCCAATCAAAATACACAAAAATTCCTTATATTTAAATTTTATGGAAAATAAATTCCCTAAAACCTATAAGTTTCCGGCTTGCAACCAAATTGATCCTTAAATTGATCCTTCCTTTCTTCAGTTTGGATCTATTTCATTGTCCCCTGGCCCCTTGTCACGAACTCTGTGTGCACACACGTCTCTCACAAATCCTCCGTCACTTCATAATTTTTTCTCTGACTCTACCTTCTCTATCTCTTTGTGCATGGTCATGGAAATCTAGTCTCCAAAATTAGGGCACAAAAGAGTCAATCACCGATTAATGCTGAAAACTTTGTTAAGATGTAGTTAGAGGGCGTTAAAGGAGTAATTTTGTAGAGACGCAAATTGAGTATATTTATTATTAACAGTTCGATTGTGTTAGGGTTATGTTTCGCATTAAGGGTCCGCTAGATCGAACGAAGGTGGTGCTGCGGCACTTGCCGCCCACGATTTCTCAGTCTGCCCTAACCGAGCACGTCGATTCCTGCTTCTCTGGTCGTTACCGTTGGCTCTCCTTTCATCCTGGCAAGTCCAGGTTAGGATTTGCATTTATTTATCTCTACATCGTGCGTATGTTTTGAGTATACACGCATTTATAAATTTATTTGATGATTCGGTTTCTCTATGTACTTTCACATGGCTTTAATTTTGAAGTACCTTTTTCTCAAAAAACGCTCACCTCTCCGTGCACGTGAGAAAGACGTTTGAATTAAGTGGAATAGAGGTGGGAGATTTATTGGACGTACAATATCTGTGAATTCTATAGGCAGGTGAGGGTTTAGGGATTTGATATAAGGATTGTTGTTTAAGTATATTGTTCTACTTTTCCTCCAGAAAGAATTGGTTCCCTCCAGGTCGAAGTATGTTTAGCGAGCTTTACCCTTGCATGTTTTTGGTCAAATATTTAATGAAAAGAAATAGAAGTTTGCTGGAAGTGATCCGTTCAATTTTTATTGTCCTGGTAGTGGTAATGTGTGGCTGAGGATCATGTTTGGGGAAATGACGGAAAAGTTGAAATATAGATTTGTTTCTCTGTACATGGGAAGAAAAGTGTGTAATTGTTTTAATGTTAATCCCCGTACTTATTGTCTTTGGTAATCTGGATCTATCTGAGGGATTGGAACTTGTTTCTTACCAATGGCCTATGTACTTTTATAAATAATTTTTTTTATATGAACATATTTTGGTTCAGATAGGTGCTTCACTGTTGGTAAAGATGCTATGATAAAAGTAATTGCAATTTTACAATAATTACTATGAGAATCACCATTCCCATCACAGTAATCCTATTGAATTTAAGCAAAGGGCATATTGCTTTTTCTTATGTTTGGATGCATCCCAGTTTTGAGTAAGCCATTTTGAATTCTACGAGACTTTTTGGAAATGGTAAAGATTTTCACTCATTCTATGTGGAGATGGAGTTATCAGATTTGGATTTTACCTTGATCAGAGCTATGGTTGGTGGCATACATGATGATGCCTTTATCTATGTTGATGCTCCATGTTACAACATAGGTGGTTTCTAATTTTTTGGAGGATTAGTGCAGTGAAAAATGGCATGAAGCAAACATAATATTGCCAGAATTCGATAATACAGTTTGTTTTTCATATGCTGTCATTCACATGTCAAATTTATCCATTTCCTTTAATTGAATGCTTAAACGTCCAAGGCATTTTGGGAAGCTCTACATTTTCATTTTAAATCTTTTTCTAGGGCTTAATAGCATGTTAAGTAAAAGAACTAAAGAGGGCCCAATTTAAGTAACCAAAAGACGAGCCAATAATATCATAGATGCACCATTTCTTTCTATTGTTACTATAGACCTCATATTCTTACCATGGTTGAGATGTTAACCAGAATTATATGATGTCGCATTAGGTGCACACAAAACCTAGGTGATGTGTAATTCTTACACTAGTTGACTGAGGCATCTTTGCTAGTACACATTTCTGACGGTATTCTGCTAATATTAGATAATCATTGAACTAGATGTCCACAATTGTCCGAATCTATATTTACGAGAAGAATGCTTAAAGCTCATATTAATTGGAAAGTCCCTCTCCTATTTACAGAAATAGGCTCAGACAAACTGATTTTTCACCAATATCTTGACAATTATACAATGTATACAAAGGTGCCCTTGCCCTTTACACTCTGCCTCTCATTCATCCCTCATCTTCTTTTGCAGCCAGAAGCATCTTTTCTATTCTAGAGCCTACATTGACTTTAACAGACCAGAGGATGTTGTCCAGTTTGCCGAGTATTTTGATGGACATGTCTTCGTCAATGAGAAAGGTAATGTTCAAGCATTCTTGAGATCGATCCATACCGTGACTTGATGTTCAGAAGAAAGTTATGTAGTTTCTTGATATTTAATTGCATTTTTTTTTACTGTATATGGTAGCTAAGGTTCTGTGCTTCCATATCACAATAAAATTTTATTTCTGTAATAAGAGAAAACCTACGTTTATAATTTTATTATTATAGTGATGTGTAGAAAATTTGTTTTCTAAATGTGGGGTTTTTCCTCTTATTTGCCACTACTAGGTACCCAGATTAAAACAATTGTTGAGTATGCTCCTTCACAGCGTGTTCCAAAGCAGTGGTCTAAAAAGGATGGGCGCGAAGGGACCATATTGAAAGGTATTAAACTTGTGTGTTGATTGCATATGGTTTCAATGCCATTATCTGTTTGTTTGGAATCACGGTTGACTTGTTGATATACGTGTAGATCCTGAATATCAGGAGTTCCTTGAATTTCTTGCAAAGCCCATTGAGAATCTTCCCAGTGCAGAGATACAGTTGGAGAGGAAGGAGTCGGAACGAGCTGGTGAGTTGATAGTTTTACCTTATGTGTACTTGTAGGACAATCTGAGATTTAATTTATGAAATGGTACAATGTGAAGGCGAGCAAAGGTTGCATTTCATATATTTTTAAATGATTTATTGATTTTTTAGGTGCTTCAAAGGATGCTCCTATAGTTACTCCTCTAATGGACTTTGTTCGTCAGAAAAGAGCTGCTAAGAGTGGGTCTCGGGTAGGGAATCTTACCATTCGTTTACTTAAAAATGATTTTATATTTCCCTTTTAAGGGAAATATATATTTTCATCTAAACTGCTAAGGACCAAATAATTATCATAGGCTGGAGTTATTTTTATGTAATTTATTTGGATCATCAAATTGGTTCTTGCTTGGCATTTAATCTTGCATCAGTTTTATTTTTTATGGCATGTCCTGTAATTTCAAGTCTATGAAAACAAGGAAATGCTTTATACTCAGTTTTCTGTTTTATAAACACTGCATAGTCATCCAGCTGTTTAGTGTAGAAAATGGTAGCAACGGTTGTATATAATTTCATTAGTACTATTTCATGTGTACCATGAAAAGCAGCTCTAGAGAATAGAGAATGGGCGAATGTGAGAGAGATTTATGATATGCTCAACTCTTATTGATAATATTGACTAAAATGGTTATATTGAGGACTAATTGTCTCTGCTACAGGGAGCTTTTGTTGGGATTAGGAGGTTATGATGTAACAGGTTAAGGAAAAATTGTGGGAGAGTTCTTGGATTGCATAATCACTGCTTGTGAATATTTTTTCTATTCTAATTTTTTATAGGTGGGAAAGGGTGTGGGTGTTTGATCTTTTGAGTGTGAATGAAATTTCCCTTAAACTGCTCTCTTCACTACCATGTGGTCTTAAAGTTGGAAAAAGCCCCGTATCTCTGCATCCTATGCAACTAAATTATTACTTCTAGGGAAGATGTTGATCGTTTCGGTTATACTGGTGATTGATAGTAGATATCTATTCCTGAAGGTTTTTGATAACTCATCTCTTCATGTGCACGTGCACACGTATAAAAGTACTAGTAGTAAGCACGTGCTTCGCACGTCTTTTATAAATGATGAATGACAAGGCAAAATTAATAAAGAGAGCATATTTTTTAAAGAAAAAATGTAAGTTTAGACCACAATTATTTATTTATATTCTTAATTAAAATATATTTTTTTTCTTATTAATTAATTAATGGTGTTAATAAGAATTTAAGAGTGTTATGGACAAAAGATAAAAATATCTAAATGTATTGTAGATTAAAATAATAACTAATAATATTTAATGAAAATAAATTAAATTTTAAATGTAATATCTAAGGTTTTCCACTCATTCACACTTTTTGTTGTTGTTGTTATTGTAGATGTAGATTAAATTAAATAAAGGAAAAAGATAATAACATGAGAATAATAATATGAAATCATATTACAACATTGTAAATTGTTAGATAATAAATTAATTTAATACTAAATAAATGAGAAAATATAATAATATGAAATTATATTTTAATTTTGTAAATTGCTATTCAGTAAATGTAATGAATTATTTAATGTTATTAAATAAAGGTGTAAAGATAAAATGGGCATATAACTAAATATATATAACTAAATATTTGATGGTACCCTAAGTAATTAATTGAGAGAGGGGTTTAGTTGGTATAAAGGAAAAGAAATGAGGGTAAAATCGGAATGTGAAAGATTCTTCAACATCCGTACTTTTTAAAGTAGTGTAGATGTATTCATAATGAGTTTTTAGTGGCAACAACTATTTATTATTTGAAATTCCAGTTTTCCTTTTTCGTGGGTAAAATATACGATTATCTCTCTTTATTTTGTTGTTGTCTTACTCCATTGTGGACCTTTATAGTAAGTCCTAAAACATTTCCATAATTTCTTCTCAATTGTGGATAGAGATCTGCGTTGAATGGGAAGCAACCTAAAAGGAGCAGTGGACCATCATCTAGGACTCCTAGTTCAGGTTCTTCAAGAAGAGGATCAGAGAAGAGGACTTCCAGCACCATGGTAGACAATTTTATTTATTATTTACCCATTTTCTAAAAAGTGCGTTTGGGTGCGAAGCCTGGTCGCCTAGCCACACTTTATGCATTTTTACCCCTAAGCTTGGACTATGCCCACTTAGGCTTGTAAAAGCTTAAGCCTGGCCTTGCTGTGTAGCAATGCTTTATGTGTTTTAGAACACTGTTATTTACTATTGACATAAAGGACTGATGCTCATTATAACGTGGAGCTTTGGTTTATTTTTTGTCTGGATTTTTTTGTGGTTGGTATTAAGCTCTATTTTACCATGTTTTACGTATGACAGAACTTGATTTCTTTCACTGTTCTCCTCCTCGAACTTTCATTACATTTAATTGCTAAAATACTATATGATATCTCACATAATTTGCTAGCTATGTGGATACTGTTACTAATGCTTGCATGAGGTCTTATTTGTATTTATATAAGAAACATTTAATTTTGAGTGTTATGGTGTTTTCAGTTTTATTTCTACTTGATGTGTTGGCCGTGGTATTTATAGATCTCTGCTTGCCTTGCTAATTGACATAAATGGCTATGTTTGCTAAGAGCATCTCCAAGAGGCTTTTCATTTACCATATCCTCTCTGTTTAGAGAGTCAACAAACTCTTTATGGCTCTGTTTGGTTGGGATTAAAATCAGATTTATAAAGTTTTGATAGAAGTTGATGAAATATGCGGTTGAAAAGTTGTGAGTCCTACGAAATGTGTGGTTAAAATTAATTTTTGACTTAGACACTGATAGAAATCTAGATTTTAATTTCTTCCAAAGGGCTATATATGAAATTAAAATAAAGTGTGGTTTTGGCACTCCATATGTAGAGAGCCAAACCCACTCTCTTATAAAAACCTCAATACTTTGATTCACTGTTTCACAGTTATCTTTTTTCTCTTCTTTAAAATGGAAACAAATTAAAAAATGGAGAGATAATGTTGATCAATAATTGCTCATGGAAAAAATTAAGATATAGATAAACATAGAGTGTTGTTTGGGCTTGGATAAAAAAGTCACTCTCTTTATTTTTTGAAGATTCTTCAAGATGCTCTTTAATTGGAAAAAGTGCTCTTTAAAATAGGAGCACGTTTGAAGATGCTCTAAGTACTAGAATTGTCAATGATCAATCTTTTATATTCTACACTTCTACACAATTTTATATGTTGTGGTATAGAATCACTAAGTCATTGCCTTGGTGAATAGTAAAGAAGCCAATTTTTTTAATGTTTTGTGGATTGATGGTTGTATCCATTAACCTTTCACTTTCTGAACTGACTTATCAACAGTATATTTCAAGAGGCAGCTCAAAATCTGTGAGTGGCAAAGACAAATCTACATATATATTAGTCAAACGTGATGATCAGCAGCTCTCTGATAACTCTGTTATGTTAACTGCTGCTTCTGGAACTGCTGCATTGGAAGAGGGAAGTGGTATGGCACACTTTTGGACTCTTGGTTATTAAATGTGTTCTATCTGTATGAGGTTCTTATAATCGTTTAAACAATCTCATTGTCATTCATGTCTGTAACATGCAAGCGCTTTTATTCTGCAAGTTCTTTGTTGGCTTTGAATGCCCAGTAGCTATATTTATCGTTGTCAATATGTATGATTCTAAACTATTGATTGTTGTTAACTTAGCATGATACATTTTATTAAAGTATTACTTTGATTACACTAAGTGCTTTATGAATTTACGTTTCCTTGAGATCTGCATGAAAAGCCACAATATGCTCCTGAGGTAGGCGTTATACTTGTTATCAAAAGTAGGTTGTGTATTGATGAATATGCTCTTAATTGTCGTTGACGTCATTGAGCAAAACTATCAATGAATTAGTTAATGTTTTTATAAATACTATGTTGGCCATAGATATTATCATTCAATTCAATTTAATGGGATGTTGAGAATCAGTTGCATTTGTAAAGGGATATTGACTCCAAGTGGTATACATGTTGAGTTCAGGTTACAAGTTCTTTTTGGGTCCAAAAGAAGCCCATTTTAGCAAGGTTACCATCATTAGCATTCTTTCTTACTACGTGTCTTCATATTGTTTCTCCTTAATGGCTGAGTTATCTTTCTCCAGTTGTATTCAAGCAAAAGCCCTCATGCTAAGTTTTTAATTCTTTTAATATTATATATTTCTATGAAATTGATGGACAAATCTGCTAATATTGTTGTATATATGCTTTGGTTTGTTTTAAGCATGGATCTATAATTGGATCATTCTCATGTCTTGGTTTTTGGGAAAATCATAAACTTATATCTGTTTTAGTTATACCAGTTTTGATTATTGCAAGTTATTGAAGCTTGTTAATTTGGAGCGCCATCGTTTCCGTCTTGCCTGTTCATTCTTCCTCTATCAATTATATCTCATTTTTCGTGATGCTATTGGCTTTATTTCAGGAAGTTCTGGATTGTCTGATATTGGGAAGAAGAAAATCTTGCTCTTGAAGGGAAAAGAGAGAGAGAGTTCTACTGTAAGTTATTTTTATTATTATTTTTATTAATAAATAAACGTGTTTGCTTGTGATAAATGAGAAAAGGTCTGGAATCCCATAGGTAAATTAGTTTGTCTTTCCTTTTCTGAATGAATTGTAATTTCATGAGTATGCCAAACTTTCAAGATTAATTAATGAATATGTATATATATATATATATTTTCAATTGCATTGATATGGGAACAACACAAGCTTATAGAGAGAAATAAATTCAATTCAGATACCAATATTGGTAAGGAAAAGAAATGGAAACAAGTTTATGAACTGAGATGATTGAGGTTCTGCTTGCTTAACAGGAGTATTTCATCATCTGTTCCAGTAGTATTTTTGTTTGAAGACATGAGTTTAGCTGCTTCTTTACAAATTCCACATTCTTATTCTTCCCTATCCTCTTACAACTAAAACACGACGATCTTATTTTCTTTCTAAAACAAGTTGAAAGAAAGCAAAATTCTTAAATAGTTGGCAGTTGTTACATTTATGTAGACTTTTTGTTCTAGTTGTCGATTTGTTTATTTTTATGTGATTGATAGTTTATTATTTGGCACCTTATTGATATATTTCTTTTTGTTCAAATTTTGAATTATTTTATTGGTTTATGTTGAGGCTTACGCCGTGAAAAACGCCTGGATACCCAATTTAGCCTTTTTAACCACTATAATTTCTTCTATGGAGGTTTTTTGTCAAAAATTTAGCCTATGTTTGGTAAATCGTTTATAAACGGTTGTTTATGAATATATTGTTTATAAATAGTGAAGTATCAACATTTCGTTGGTCCTAAAACAAGTTGAAAGAAAGCAAAATTCTTAAATAGTTGGCAGTTGTTACATTTATGTAGACTTTTCGTTCTAGTTGTCGATTTGTTTATTTTTATGTGATTGATAGTTTATTATTTGGCACCTTATTGATATATTTCTTTTTGTTCAAATTTTGAATTATTTTATTGGTTTATGTTGAGGCTTACGCCGTGAAAAACGCCTGGATACCCAATTTAGCCTTTTTAACCACTATAATTTCTTCTATGGAGGTTTTTTGTCAAAAATTTAGCCTATGTTTGGTAAATCGTTTATAAACGGTTGTTTATGAATATATTGTTTATAAATAGCGAAGTATCAACATTTCGTTGGTCTATTTTTTTTTTTTAAAAGTAAAAAAATGGTGGGCCTCATCTTTGACCAATCGGAATTGTTAGTTTTTTTTTTAAATAAAATAAAAATAGACTAATGAGATGTTGTCATATAGCCATTTATAAACAAAATTTATAAACAATTTTTACCAAACAGAGGCTAATGGTGACAGGATTTATGAGGTAAGAATAACTCTAAACTTTGTTGTGTCCAAACTATGAAACTGTAGTATGAGATGGAATGATGGATAATATGGTAATAAAGCGAAGACAAAAGGCACAGTCTTGAGAGTCTCGCTGCTATCCATTTATTAAAAAGTGTGCTCCTGCTAGAGTTTTTGATGTGAAAAGTGAACCCAGCCTGAGTGTTAGGGGGTGTGTTGATGACACGATTTAAATGTGGTCCCTCTTTAATAGCTTAAACTTTTGGACGAGATAATTAACACATTAGAGTACAGGGAAAATCAAATTAATGTCAAGTAAAATAGGAGTGTGCCTTGGTATTGTCTCTTCATGAGGTTTCATGGTAAGGCTCTAAAAGCTACACCGATTGTTAACTACTTAGTTGTGTTTAGTTCTATTGAATGCAGTTTTAAACTCTAGGTATGCTAGCAAACAAATAAAGATTTGTGGAAAACATGGAGAAGCATATATAATGAATTCACAGAAATTAACTTGAAAACTAGAAACAAGATAGAAGTACATGGCGAGTAAGATGTAAATTTAGCAGTATACATAATTAGGTATTTGCAAGTAGCGAACAGTGGCAATGTGCGTAACAAGGTTATTTTTCATGATCATGTCCTAGTTTTAGTAATACCATCAATTGTTGCCTCAAGTTATGATGTGAAGCTTACAGTCATCGCAAATCTCAAGGAGGTATGAAAAAAATTGAGATCTTTTCTTCCTTGAAACACATAACAAGGGCCATAAGCTTGCTCTTTTCAAAGGGGAAGAGTGATGATTATCTAAGATCAGCTCAAGATTGGTTACTCTTGTATTACTCGTTTATGTAAAGCTAACATAGAAAAAAGTCTATGTTTTAGTATTTTATTCAATTGCATGTCTATAAAGTGAATGAGAATGAGAGAGTGATAACAGATGTATTGAGACACGCCTAGAATTCTTTTTGTTTTTTTCTTTCTGGATGGGGTGATTCGTTTGTAGTAACTTGAAGCGAATTTTTATCTGGATCACTGAACAATGATTGGCTCAAAATTGCCATTAAGTTCCTGTTTGGTGTAAGTAATTTTTTGGAATTTGAGGAATTTTGGGTTTTTGGGAGATTGTGTAGTTGAAAAGTGGTGGGTCTTATAGAAAAGTGTGGTTGAAAATGAATTTGAGTTAAAAGCTGAAAAAAATGGGTTGGGGCAAACAAGCTCTAACTTTCATTTGTTGCTATGTCAGCCACTGTTTTTAATTATGTCACATTAAACACTAACTGAATGCTGATATAAAACATTTTTATTTTAAAAATAAAATGTTGATTTCCATCTATGCAATGTAATAGAAAAATGAAAGAGAAAAAAATAAAAATAAAAAGACAAGGATAGAGTTGGTCACCTTGAAAACTTATTAAATGCAAAGTTAAAATCAAACTCATGTTCTGCTTACCACCACAGATCCTCCATTCATTGTTTGAACAAACCTTTTGAGGTTTACGCCCCAAGTCCTCCTCACTTGAAGCAAGATTTAAATGCTTAAATCTTGCTCCTAATTTCCAATTTTGAGGCTTACAGAAGTTTTACTGTGGCTTATGCCTGGACCTAGTGAGGCTCATGCCTCAAGGCTAAACCTCATGTTTACTGAGTTCATCCATGTCTTGCATTTTCTGTGCATTGCACTATCGGTCATAGCTTTTTGGAATATTATTTTATAACCTAGAATGTTTTACGGTCTTTTACTTTCTTTATATTTTGCCTTTTCTGGACTATTATTTTATTATCTTTTTAAGTTGTTTTTCTCAAAATGTCTCGAAGCTCGTGCGTCACCTCAAAAAGGTAATGGAGGTTTTGACTAACCATCCCAATGGCACTTCACCATTTACATTCACAGCCAAAACATGAATTCATGCCGAAGGGTTCAAGGCCAGGGTTGCATGGATAGATTGACACGTGATTTTTTTAAAAGTTGGGACACGACATGTTGATGACACGCAAATTAACTTTTTATTTTTTTAATTTATTATTTAGTCTTATGTACAAATAACACATTATATATTTATTACATCAAAATGAGGATATCAAAAAAAAAAAAAAGCTTGTAAGTCAGGATTATCATTTTTTTTAATTGCAGGCGTTTCACCCCTTCCCATTTTCATTTTGATGCATATGGTGTAGCTCCGACACGGGTCGGAGAGTATCGGTGTCGGCCACGCAGAGTGTCAGTGCAACCTAGTTCAAGGCCCAATCCGATGTCAGATAGGCTCATAAATTTTGCAATCTTATCTAATTGCTCTAGGTTAAGAATAAGAACCTTCCTCAAATAAATTATCACTGTGGATCTTTTGTTTCTTTGACAAAATTGTAATTTACAATGTGTTCGGGTATTTTGTTTATTTTTTGACTATAATTATTCCAATTTCCAATACAATTTTTAACCACATCTTTTCTCTTTCCAATTTTTAACCATTTATTTACCTCGAGATTTGAAAAAGCAAATGTTTATAACTAAAAATCAAGCCGCCGAACGGATGCTTAACAGATCAATGGCATGTATGGTTGAAGTGCAGCCTATGTTATTCTCATGCTAACGGGCCAAACTTCTCTTTGCAAAGTCGTTCGTCGATTTCGAATCTGCAATAAATTGTTGTTTGAGTTGTTCACCCATACGTCTTGCATTTTTTGTGCATTGCACTATTGGCCTTAGTTTTTCGGAATATT
Source organism: Ligustrum vulgare (assembly GCA_963555705.1). Taxonomy (NCBI): domain Eukaryota; kingdom Viridiplantae; phylum Streptophyta; class Magnoliopsida; order Lamiales; family Oleaceae; genus Ligustrum; species Ligustrum vulgare. The sequence goes on along the minus strand of OY743186.1, from coordinate 31,512,511 downwards.
ATTTTATAACCTAGAATGTTGTACGGCTTTTTAGTTTCTCTATATTTTGCTCTTTCTGGACTATTATTTTACTATCTTTAAGTTGTTTTGTTATTTGTATTTGTATATTCTAGAATTATTTTATTGATTGTTTTTTATGCTTACTCGTCAAAACGTCTCTGAGGCTCGTGCGTCACCTCACAAAGGTAAATCACTTCGATACTCGGTTTAACCTCTCTAAACATTGCCTCCACTCACTTTTTTGTCAAATTCTGACCCACTTCGCCAGTGCAAGCACCTCTACCACCTCAACAAAGCTTCACTCAAAGGAAGTTTTGACTAACCATCTAAATGGCACTTCACCATTTACCTTTGCATCCCAAACACGAATTCATGCCCAAGGGTTCAAGATCCAATCTGATGTTAGGCTAATAATTTTTTTTGCAATTTTGTCTAATTGCTCTAGGTTAAGTATAAGAACCTACCTTAAAATACTATTACTGCAGATCTTTTGATTTTTTGAAGATTGTAATTTAACAGATCAATGGCATGTATGGTTGAGATGCTATCTATGTTATTCTCATGCTGATGGGCCAAACTTCTCTTTTGCAGAGGCTTTTGCAGAAATCTGCAATACGTCATTGTTTTATTTTTGCTTTTTTTTTTTTTGGGGGGGGGGGGGGTGGTGTTAATTTAGATGGTTTTGTTTGGCCGCAATTGGAGATGGAACTGGTAATGGGGGTGAGACGGGGTGGGTTTGAAGGAAAGAAGAAACTTTTTTCTCTTTTATTTTTATCTTTTTGTATTTTTTTACTCTATTTTTTTTTAGCATGCCACATTAGCACTTTCTTAGTATTAAATGACGTGCAAGATTACGAGTTAAAAAAGTGACTGATGTGGAAATAAAAAATGAAAGTATTGAGATTAGTGATCCAGATGAGAGATTTTTCTATAAGTTTAGTGACTAGATATAAAATAACCCACCTAAATGCTACTGTGGCAAGTGCAGGAAAAATGTTTTACGGTCGATAAAAGACATGGGATGAGACTTCAGCTTCTGTGAAAGCGAGAATGAGCTTGTATGTTGTTTGAAATCCTTAATATGACCCTAAAATGTAATTTTTAAATTGTGATTTGAGTTTGCGATTTCTATTGTTGTGATGCATTCTTAGCTGTGATAGCTAGTCCATCAATCATCCTTGAAAAGTAAATAGTAATGCTGGGAATTTGATTGTTTTACAACCATGCTTGCTTCAAATGGATAGGCAGAAACCTTCAATTAGTGGCTGTGGAGACATGACTGCCTCTCCTTTTTAGTATCTGTGTGTGTTTTCTAGAGGAAGACTTGGCAGCTTACATCTTCTGTGTATCGCACCCTGACCTTAGGGAAAATATATGCTACAGGTATGCCCAGATATAGGTGCTTTGAACCCTTGGTTAAGTTGTACCATAATCAGATGCACGTGTTTTGTCCCAACTTCAGATTTATCAGTACTGAGGATGGAGGGAAAACTTTATAAGCTTCCAGTGGGGGTACAACTGTTCATACTGATCTTTCATCTGCTCTAATGTCAGCCCTAGAATCTCAATTGTGAGTAGGGGCTCTATATTCTTGTTATAAAAATTTAAATGGATTCCTTCTCAAAAAAAAATAAAAATAAATAAATAAATAAAATAAAATTAAGTGGGTTCCTTGCCACCAAATACCATTTGTTGGGCTCTATCTTCTTGTTATAAAAATTTAAATGGGTTCCTTGCCACCTAATACAATTTATTATATGTTTAAAGCTCCATTTTATTCTAACATCACGGAAGTAATCTCTTAAGAGTGTGTGCAGAATTATGGCCTATAAAAAGGAAATGAACAACTATTTCTGTTTCATTACTTGTGTCTTTTTTCTGGCGGTTCATTACTCCATCAGATTTTACTGTATCCTGGTAAAACTTACGCTATTCAACTGCTCTCAAACAGAACCAGAGACGTGAAGCTAGTGGAAGAGTCATCAGGAGCATTCTCCTTAACAAGGATAGTCGTCAAGGTCAATCATCATCTGGTGCCCGATCTGAACAAGAAATCCAAATCTCTAACCAGGATACAGAAAAAAAACCTCCCCGGCCCCCTAATTTGCGGTTGTTTCAGAAGGATGTGAATGGGGCTCCTGATAATAAGTCTGCTGTACATGCTGTCCACTCTGAGAAGCGTGAAAGAAGGACAAGGAATAAGGATAGGCCTGATCGTGGAGTTTGGACTCCTCTTCGGCATTCAGACAGCTCACATGCAAGTGATGAGTCTTTATCATCATATACTTCCCAAACCACTCCAGAAATGGATTCTGCAGAAGGTCTAGTGGCTAAATAATATATTTAATGAAATTTTGGAAGAAGTTATTCCAGTAAAGAAATGATAATATTTGAAGTCCCAACCTCATATTTTCTTGCATAATATGCTGTTGAAATGTTTTAGCTACATTTTGTTAATTCTTGAACAAAAAATTATAGTGAAATTTGTAGGAACTCATGGAGAAATGAAAATTGACATGCCAAGTGTGCATGGTGCTGAGTTCAGAACCACTGGAAGTGGACGCAGAAGTCATTACTCAGTTGATAATGGTTAGTTTTAGCTTTGGAGAAAGAGCAGATGGCATAGTTCTTATACCTTTGCACTTATGAGTTATGAATTGGTGTAGGTTCTTATAGGCATGGCGGTCGTCGTGGATCAGCATACAATATCAAGGATACAGATGGCCCCTCAATTGTAGAGGGGAAATCCTTAAAACGTGGAGGTTCTTCTGGCTATGGTTCACATGAGGTATGCTTTAATTTCAAAGTTAAAACAAGCAGTTTCTTTTTCTTCTTCTCTTGTTCTTTTGCTGATTTGTTTATCTTTTATCATGCTGAAATGCAGAAGCAAGTGTGGATCCAAAAGTCCAGCTCGGGTTCATAGTTTACATTACAAGTATGTGGTAAGCATCGTCTCTACAATTACTTTCATCATTTTTAATTGGAACCTGGTTTTAGTTATAATGCTAAATGTGAAATAAACTAGTGTGTTATCAAGCTAAAATCCTAAATTTGAAAAAGAAGAAAAAAAGTGTAGCATGCTAAAGTTTGGAGGTTGGTTCAAAATAAGCAATTTTGATCTGCATCAAAATCAATACCCATAAACTGGGCAACTAGTACTACGATTGGAGTCGGTGACAATATTCAAATCATAAGAGATTGTGTTGGTTGGTTAACTTTTATTATCAATTTTATATTCCGTTAAATTGTTCCCCCCCCTCAGAAGCTGCTGTGGAAAATTTGGCTTTGGGGAAGATAGGAATCAATATTTGCATATGAAGCTTGACTAATCAGATTAATATTTATGAGATCTAGCATTTCTTAAAAAAGAGAAAATTTAAGGGCATTGAAGAAAACAGTAGAGGAATATAATGAAGATTACAGGCTTGTTCGAACATATAATGAAGCCTTGGAGCTTGCTTTTGCCACATAAAAAATTGGATAAATGTTTTTCATATCACCAGTTAACTTCTATTGAAGATTTTATTTCACCAGACGTTGCAAGCAGAATAGTTCAAACCTTGCAGTTTTTAAATATTTATGTTAGCCTGGTTTTTGTTGAGAAAGGTGATGAAATTTAAAATGCATTTTTTCACAGCGATATTTAGGTTTATTGCAAGAGGTAATCTCATAGATGCTTCTGCAGTGAAATGCTTGGTCAGTTACTATATCAAAGCACACATCTGATTTTGGCTCAGATTCTCTCTTGTTGGACAAATCTGGTGTAAGAAATGGTGGTGTAGACGAAAATGCTTGGACACTTCAGTTACATCTCTGAATGCAGATACTGATGTGTTTCTACTGCTCAGTAGCCTGAAGAAATTCTTTTAGTCAAAACTGGTTAGAGATGGGAGAAGTGAAGTCATAAAGCGACGGGAGTACACAAATATATCACCAGAATGCCTAGCTGTCTCGAAGATGGAGTTATACTAATTGGCCGAGCTTGCAAGATAATTTAACTTGGTAGATTGATGCTTTCCTGTTGATGAACTGTAAATACAAATCTGGAATGGTGTGTACTGCTGCTTTGATCTCTCTCTCTCTCTCTCTCTCTCAATATATATAGACACACACGTGTTATGTTTTGTTGAGCAGTTGGGGTTTGGTGACTATACATTAATCAACCCGGCGTAACACCAGGTTTTACTGTAATCGGGTTTGTGAAAGAAGAAAGTTTAAAGCTGCTGCCAGATTGTGTGCAAATGTTTTTCTTTAGATGTATGATACTAGTGTATCAGGGAGCGTTAAGGAAATTGAATTAGAAAGAAGAAAGTTTAAAGCTGCTGCCAGATTGTGTGCAAATGTTTTTCTTTAGATGTATGATACTAGTGTGTATCAGGGAGCGTTAAGGAAATTGAATTAGAGCTGACATGAGTATTTATTTGGCATGTTATGGTGGATGTATAACTAGATTTGGATGATATAATGTTGGTTATATTTTGCTCCTCTTTTTTTTTTTTAACCCCCAGCCCTACCCAAATAAATAAATAAATAAATAAATGTGTTTATTGTGCTTTTATCTCACCAAACCTCTCCTTAGGAGGATACATGAGGGCGATTCGGATGAAATTCAATGTAGATTTGACTTTCATTTCACTCGTGGGATTTGCTATATTTTGTATATTCCTATTGTATTTTTTTTTAAAGAAACTTGGATTTAAAGAGTGATTTCTGCAATATGTAAACTATTTCTTTACTCCCATTCATATGAATACTAATCATGTGTTTGGTAAAGGGTTTATAAATCGTTTTATAAACTACACAATTTCTCAAATTAATTACCACAAAATAATATATAAATCAACAATATATCTTACCTCAAAATTATATATAAATCAGCTTATAAACCGTTACATTATTATACTAGTCACCAGATGGAGGCTAAGTCATTAAGAATGATCGCTTAGTAGTCATTGCCGACAAATTAAAGATTTTAGAACACGTTGGAAGTTAAAGCAGATTTTATTCTCAAAGATTCAACTACTTGCATTATTAATTATTATTAATAATAATAACACTAGGATATAAAATTTGTATTATACTGTCTAATTAAGTAGAAAATCCTAATTTTGGATGTCTCATTTAGTACAATTATTTTTGAGAATTAAGAAATAAAAACAATAAATCTTGCTTTATCTGAGTAAATTTAAATTTTAGATCGAGAATTTGTAAATGCTGTTATATACTCTTTATGACTAAAATTGATGGCTCAAAAATGTCTAGCCATTGTTTGATTTCGATTATAATTTCATATATTTTTTCCTCTTATTATCAATCACACATTAACCAATATATTCTCTTTTATTTGTTAACCACATTATTTATGATATCATCATTTCAAAATCCATTATCTCAAATAAAGAATGAGTTGTATACTTCAAGATCAACACTATAAAAGAAGCACTTTATCGCCGTTTTGGTGTACAATTACTAAAATGAACATTGATTATATAGGATAGGAATTTTAAAGTGCTCTAGTGGAGCACTTATCGCCCCCTACTGCCCGCCCCGGGGGGGGGGGGGGTGCAGCCTCATCAAGCCTCGTCTGACACTCAATGTTCACCCTCATTTGGTGGGCGGGCAAAGTTTAATGTGCCCACTAGGGGCACCATAAACGTACTATTGATTATAATGATTTTTTCTATTACTATTATTTTATTATGATTTTTTTAGTAATTTGTAATTTATCAAAGGAAAAAATACATAATTTAGGGCTTTATAGATACAAATTTCAAAAATAAGACCAAATATATATATATATATATATATATATATATATATATATATATATATTAATAAATTAGGTTGTAACTAAAATTAATTATTTATGTTAAATAATTAAAAATATTTTATTAATTACACATATTGAGGTCACAAAATTACATAATTTGATGTCACAAACCCAAATCTTTTAAGTCACAAGTTTTACAACTAATGTTAATGTCACAAATTACTAAATTATTAGGTTACACAAATGTCAAATTAGTCGATCTCAATTTTTTTTCTAGGTCACAATATATTAGATTATTAGGTAACAAATTTGTTAAGTAACAATTATCAAATTATCAAGTGAAATTTTATAATTTCTCGGTCACAAATTATAAATCATTAGATCACTTTTTTTTAAGTTACATTTATAAGTCAACATTTTGAACAATCAACCCGCAGCTGCCTCACCACCACGACAACCGTTACAGCCACTGCTGCCACCACCACCTACGCCACAGCGCGACCTCCACCACCACCAACAATCCAACACCATGAACCACACTCACGACCTACAACATAGCCCCACCCCTCAAATTTGTCAAGGTCACAGCATATCGTACAATCAACACCTATAGCTGTCCTACCGCCGCTAACGTCTCAACACCACCACCACGACTATCACCACGGCCTCCACCACTACTGCCAGTAAACTGCACATCATGTCAAAATCCCAAGACCAAAATTCAAACTCCTTCCCTCATCACCTCCACCACCATTTCACGTTGGCTCAACCACCACCAATCAAAGTTACAAAAAACATGGCAAACCACGCAGCTGCACGCCGCCACCACTGCTAGATGTTGCAGTCGCGTTGCTGCCTCAACCAAAGCAGCGGGACCGCTACAGCCAGAATCCCTCTTGATCTCAGCAGGACCACAACTAGATCTGCCAGAATCCTACTCGATCTAGCGGTAACGCTGACAGTTACCTTGAAATCTCCCAAGACATTGAATAAGTGGTGGAGTTCGGCGGGCACGGTGGAACAAAACAGCGGCGCCGCTGCATCGCGCGCAAGCAGCGGCGAAGAGAAGCAGCGGAGCCGCTGCATTTCGCGCAAACCTGAATGAATGGTCGAACGGTGGATATGGCTGGTTAGCACCGCCTTTTCTGGTTTTGTGTTCTGGAAGAGAAGGAATGGTGGAACGATGGAGAAGAGGAAACGTAGGAGAAGAGAGGTAGAGAGAGAATACGAAGAGTTGAATTATTAGGGTTTGCCGGTTTGGAAAGGAATGGTAAATAATATGGGTAATTTATTTAATTTTATAATAATATTATTTAATTATTAAAATTTTATTTATAACCTGAACTTTGAAGGAATATGAGTTTTGACTTAATTTTTAATTTGATTCCTAAAAAATAGGGATATGTGTAATTTCCACTTTATCAAATATTAATTATTGAAGACAAAATATTCATTATAATTATGAGAAATGAAAACAATATATCTGTTAAATCTCATTTAGAGGATTATTACAATATAAAAGCTTGATATATATATATATATATTTTAATTGAATTTCAATTGTCAACATAATTTGGATTCTGTTTGGTAACACTGTTGTGATTTATAAACTGATTTATTTATGATTTTGATGTAAAATATATGATTGAAAAGTAGATAGAAAATGTGTGTGATTGAAATGTAGTTTGAAAAAGTTTGTGGTTTATAAATTGTTTACCAGACACGGGCTTGATTTTGTATTTTATTTTGATTTTTTTTTTTATTATGGTAGTTATTTTTGAAAGTTAATAATTGAGTGAGTATTAAAATTAATGGACAGTTATCAAAATGTGGAGAAACTATTGTATTACAACATTTTCACATTATTGTTACACTTACAGCCTAACCAAAAACCAAAAACCAAAAACCAAAATCCTTTCTGTTGGTACCAAAATTTTCTATTCTCGTCCAAAAATGGGGCAGCAAATGATGCGATTATAAATTTATTAGTCAAATGTTTGAATATTATACTAAAGTTTTGCTGATGATTTTTTGTCTCAGATCTGGAATGGAATGAAAGAGCAAATATGTTGCAAGTAGCAGGGTTGTTTTCACTGTATTAGGTTGTCTAATGCAGCCAACATTTAGTTACACTATTTCTCAAATTGCATAAATGACGTTGTTAACCGTGGTTTCAAAGGTTGACAAATGTCCTGAGGTTTTGTTTAATTTATAAAAAGTGTGCAGATCTTGAGTCAAGCTTTGCATCTAACCGGGGGTTAATCTTGTCCCTAGTTTATCAGACTGCATATATTTGTGGTAATTTTGGTTTTTAATTTGTGCGACATTGTGTACTACTTACTACTTAGTTAAGAGTTTGTATTAATGTTTGGTGTTAGTATTGATTTTAATTGATGAATTTCTGGTAAAACATCTCGAATTAGAGTACAACATCAAACTAAAGCATTTACTATAGTCATAAATGTTCTCTTTTTGATTTGTAGTTCATGCCTTTTGGTTTAGGTATTTTGTGAATTTGCTGTTGCCCGTGTTCCTATTCTTCAAAGCCAAAGGTAAAGTTGTTAATCACTGCTCCTCTATTTAATTTAACGTTGTAAGACTGCTTGACGTCTTATTCTTCACTGCATTTCAGATTATTGATAAAAACACAAGTATATTTGTACATCATATGCGATAGTCCATCATGATTTTAGTAAAATAGCAATAGTTATATATGGATTTCTTTTCATTTCTCTGTTCCAGGCAAAAAGTGATTATTTAGAACTCCTTAGAATTAGAGATGGCAATGGATAGAATATGGGTCGGGTTTGAAAAATCCATACCCTATCCATCAGATATTTATAATATCCATACCCTACCCATATACCCACTTAAGAGTGACGGGTCGGGTGCTAGTAGAGTACGGGTAGGGTGCGGGTATACTTTTATACTCATTTAAAATTCGTTACGTATTTTAATTTTAATAATATTTTAATTTTTATTTTTTTTGGCATTGGTAATGTGTGTGTGTTTGTGTGAATACTTGTTCAACAATAATATAATTATCTAATTATAAATTTTTCCTGAATTTCACATGTAACATACTAATTAACAATCTCTGCGTAACATAAAAATATCAAAATGAAGTAAAAATATAACAACATCCATTGTCCAAAAATAAATAGACCACAATTGTCCAAAAATAAGCAAATATCAAAGAATCCACTTGTTCAAAATTATATACTGTTAAAATTTAAATACAATAAATTAGAATTTTTTGCTTTTTTTGGACTACGACTCGAAAAATACAGTTATTTTACTGAAGTCCGTCATAACTAGAATTTTTTTATCGATGTCCGCCTGAACTGAACAAAGCTTCTGGATCCGTCAACGATGTCGAGGTGTTAGCTTATGATGCCTTTTCGGCATTTGAGGATGGTGGGTTGGACAATGACCAGGTAGGTTGTAGGATTTGCATTAGTGTTTTTTTTCCTCCTCTTGAAAGTACCTACCAATCTTTTGTGAACCTTATAACTTGTGTAACTACCTCAAACTATCCCTATCTTCTTCAACAAACTCTTAGATAAATGGACATCAGATTTCGAGAAACGGTCCTTGCTCTTAGAGGAGGAAAACTGCCCAACGAGGTAATGCAATATAAAGAAAAATATTTTTTTAGAAATTTGCTAGGAGAAGTTATGTTGTTCGATGCATCAAACATTTGAAGAACATGGTAATATCCAGGTTTAGAATGCATAAAGCTATGAATCATTATTTATTTGTTTAAGCTTGTTAATGAATTTTCTCTCTTAAATCTAAGACTTCATAATTTTTCTCTGATTGTAACATGCCAATATGTCTTCATCTTAGAGCTACTCTTACTTTCCATCTATATCGAAAAATCTTGTCGTAATATATATATTTTTATTTTTTCCTTTTGACTAGCAAATTTGCAATGTCTAAAGTTTATTTTCTATTACATTAGAGGCTTTCCTAGAGTTTCATGGACAAGAACCTTCACCTAATGCATTCTTCGCTACAATGGCTTATTACCAGCTAATATTGCAACATGAGTTGAGTAGAAATTGCCAGTATCTGGCTACAAAGCAGTGGCAAGGTGGAGCATTCGTGTTGTGTTCTAAACAGTAACTTTTAATAAGTTTGGTTTATACTTAAAAACATCCAAATACTATGTCATTGTATTATACTTTATTAATGCAATATGTCCGTGTTGACTGTACATCACACAAGTGTGAAATTAGTTTAAATAAATTAATTTGTTTTTAACTAGAGATGGCAAAAAACTCGCCCCATCCTTCCCAAACCAAACAGGTACCCGACCCGAATGGGGCGAAAAAACCTGCCTCACGGGTTGGAGATCGGGTTTGGGGAGGATTTTAGTGACCGAGTGGGTTGCGGGGTTGGGGCGGGTTTCGGCCACCCCTCCTCGAACTCACCTTAAATTATTATTTAAAATATATATAAAGGGGGGAAAAAAGAAAAATAGGTAGGAAAAATAAATGAAAAAAAAAAAATTTAAACGATGTGATAAACGGGGCGGTAGAGTTAACCCAAACCCACCCTACCTCGAAATTTGCAGGCCATGGGACGGGTTTGGGATTAAAAGGGGACAGGACACGGGTCGTGGGGACCCGACCCGAACCCACCCCTTGCCATTACTATCTTTAATGCATAACTCAGTTTTTATTATCAAATTGATTTTGGAATATTAATAGACATTTGATAGAAAATGAGTTAATAAAATTGAATACGGTTAAAATTGATATTTTAATTATAGATAATAAGAGGAGATTATATAAAATGTCTATTTTTACATTGTTGATTGCAAAAATGTCCCAATTTTTAGTAACGTCCATTTTTCGTTTTTTTTTTTTTTACTAAAATGCCCTTACTACAGTTTCCAAATTCCACATTCAGCACAAAGTGTTGAGTATAATATTTTATTATAACTGAACCAATGAGAACTTAATACATAATCTACTCTCTATATTAAGCCAGTACAAATGTCAATCAGATTGATTACAATATATTATTCACCAGTTATTTTCAGATTATGTGTTATGGTTAATGAAATCATTCATTGGAAGCCCTAATTTCATCGTCTCTCACACAAAGCCCTCATTTTTTCCTCTCTGTGGAAGCCGCCCGCACCATCTCCTACCACATCCGCCTTCTCCGACGAACCATCCTTCCTCGTCTCTCTGAAAAGGTGCCTTCGCCGCCGTTAGTCTGGGCTGTTGCCGTCCCGTTTCGCTCACCAATCTGTTTGCCTAGCCTAGCATTTCCACTAACGCACACCACAAGGCAACCTAGAGTTTCACGCTGCAACAATTTTTGGAGTTCTCTTCGACAGGTCTTCAAATTTTGTAGCTTACCAGATTCTATTCACTCTCAGAAGTCGACAATGATGTCCATTTGGATTAGCCCATTAGTTTTTGTTCATGATTTCATTTGTTCATGATTTATGAGTTGTTGCAATTTTATTATGCAATGAGTTCAAATTTTCGATACAAGCTCTACTTTCTAATTGTTCAAAGGTCTCTGGAGAGAAGGCTTATAGTCTTTCTAAATAGAGATGGCAAAAAAATCCGATCCGCCCCGTCGATCCGTTGACCCGATCCGAAAAAATCCCGATCCATGGATCGACGGATCGAAATTTATGTGATCCGCCCCGATCCGAAAATTCACGGAGCGGATTTGGATCGGGGCTGATCCGATCCACCCCGATCCGCGATCCGACATTTTTTTTCAATATAATTTTTTTATCATGTATAAAAATCTAATATGTAAATTTTGTAGCAAACGTTAATTTCTGGGAATAACCTGCAATCTTTGCATTTTAAAGAAAACACATTTTTCATGTTCTTCATTTGAAGAAATAATTCCAATAAGTGATGGCAAAAAAACTCGATCCGTTGAATCGGCCTCTATACGTCTCGTTTCAATAAAATAAATAAAATTTAATAAAAAAATAATTTTTCTAAATTTTTTTAAAAAGATTTAATTTAAAATATATTTAAAAAAAATTAAAAAAATTAAAAAATAATTCGGCGGATCGGTCCACGGATCGGTGGACATATCCGCCCCGACCCGAACCCGATCCGACCCGAAATTTAACGGATCGCGGGGCGGATTCGGATCTGGGCAAAAATATTCGGGTCGGGGCGGGGCGGATCGGGGTCTGATCCGCCCCGTTGCCAACACTATTTCTAATTGTTCAAAGGAGGATTTGGGTTATTTGTAGTGTGACTCGGATTATAGAATGAGAATTATGTATGTGAGTGGATCTTATTGAGAGACACATTAACAATATTAATTAAATAAATACGGGTTACAGGGCATGCTATTTTTGAATTGATATTTTAATTGACAAATTGAGCGAATTTCTACTTATAAATTGTGTTTATCCTGTACAATTAGGTACAACCTCAATTGGAAGGAAAATGGACAAGATTGGAGAGCAAATTTGATGTCCAAGAACCTAATTGAAAGAAATCAAGAGTTTGGGGACTCAATTGCAATATTCCATAAAGATGGAGGACCTGCTTTGCAAATATTTTAGGGGCATTTTTGTAATAAAAGTCAAAATATGAGGACTAAATTGTAGAAGACCAAAAGCTTCGAGGTTTGACTTGCAATTGTTGAAAGAAAGCGAAACAAATAGGAATATATATATATAATATAAGGCATGGGCTACATGACTTTATTGCTGGGTGCCCGCAATGGCACCTAGCAAAACAATAGAACGTGATTTTGTTGCCGACGTAGCAATTTTGGCCCAATTTCGAATTTTAATTTTGTCTTTATTATTTTATTATACGGTCATGTTTGGCTTCGTTTGGGGATTTTTTGGGACCTTTTTTGGTCTAATTTTTGGGAGTGTTTATAGTCCTACTTTCCTCTTTTAAGAAATTCAATTTTTCTCTCCAAAACCCTAGTCACTCTTCCCTTTTCTTCTTCTTTCTTTTCTTTAGTTTGTAGTTTAGTTTGTAATTTAGTTTTTGATTCCAAGTTCTAGTTACCATTGGAGCAAGAATGCAAGAAGTGAGGTGAAGATTCAAAGCATTGTTCAAGGAGTTTTGAAGAAAAAATCAAGGGAAGTGATTTATTTCATTATCTTATATTTTAATCTTTGATTTCTATATTTTGTGATGTATTTTTATAAACCTCAACTTTTGTGCAATATTTATACAATGAGCTAGTTGTTTTATTTTGGGATGATTGATGTAATTTAACTTAGTTTAAGTAATTTTAATATTTGTTTATTAATTTTTAACTTATTTCATGTTTATTTGTTATTGAGATTAGTCCATGTGTTTGATTGATCACTAAATATATGTTTTGTGAAATGTATGATAATCGAGAGATATTGTGCATTTTAGACCAAATAACAAATGCCCTAGGTATTAATTTAAGAGAGAGAGAGATATACTCCTATCCCTAGGTGATCCATTGAGTTATTTTCACAAAGAGTTAATGCAATTGATTGTATTTTAATTGATATAGAGATATAGTAGGTTAAACCAATTGATTAAGGTTAGTTTCATTCGATAGAGGTAATTAGTTAAACTTGAAAAATCAGGTCTAATATTGTAAATGTGTAATTTATTAATTTGCATATGTTGAGAAATTACTTAACAAGAGTTAAGTGAAATTATGAATCACAACTATTTTATTTTCCATTCTCCTTATTTTAATTCAGTTTAAAAGTAGTTTCTTTAATTTATAAATTTCAAAAATCCATCTTTTAATTGTGTGTTTCATTTGTTAATATTAAATTAACTATAGTGTAATTGAGTATACATTCCTAGTGAGATCAACAATTCGGACTCAAAAAGTTCACTTTATTACTTGAATGCGACCCGTCCGCTTGCGGTACACAATTTTAGAGAACAAATTTTTAGCACCGCTCTCAAGGAATGTTTTTACTTTGATTATTACTTTAGTTAATTTTAGTTTTAACAATTTTTATTTAATACAATTTTATATTTTATTTTGTTACTTTTAGTCAACCACCACAATTCTAATCTTTCTTGTATTTGGTTTTCTGTCTATACATATTTGATTTTAACACTAACAAAATAAGAAACCAATTGCAATGAACAATCTCAACATGGGTGATGAATACATGCTTGAAAAATATTCAAGTTGTGAAATTTGTTACAAGATGTATTGTAATTGACAATGTTTGTATTCGGGCAATAAATTGCTTACGTCGAAACTTATTGGGTTTAAACAGTACTTGAAATGTCGAAAATAAGTAATGACACATCCAATGTTAGTTATATGCTCCTATAAGATTGTGTACCAAATGAATGAGATGAGGACATCACTCTTGTGGGGAGATGATCCTCCATTATTGAATGAGAAGGTACTTGCAAAATATTACAATGAATTTGACAAGTTGGATGAGGATAATATGCTTATGGTATATGTCATGTATTGGGAAGAATTTCAAATGTGTGGGTATAATCCACTCTTGGGGATTAATAGGAAAAACTTGCCATTGCCTATGGATTTAAATTTTGGATCGGTTATTCAATTTGAGGCATCAACTAATGGAGATGAGCTTGAAGAGAATGTCAATTTAATCACATAAGAATCACATGGGGAAGTGAAAATTAATGAGGAAGCGATCAAATCAAATTTTCTCAACTTCATTGATTGTTCAATAATTAATTTTGTGATTAAGTCATTTGAGAAGGTGCAAGTCTATTAAGTTGAGTTTGAATTGGATGGAATCATCAAGTCCCATGACATTGGAAGTGGCAAAGTGCAAGTATTTCAAATCAATTAAGAGTTAGGCAAAGCCAAAAGAAGCAAAAAGGGCAAGGTATCAAAAGTTATATTTAGAGTGCCATGAAGAATCTATGCGGAGAGGCAAGATAATGACTTTAAAATAGAGCTTAATAGGAGGCAACGCATTCTCTATCATTTACTTGCTTTATTATTATTTTATTTTTATTTTTTTTCCATTTTATTTACTTTCTTGCAAATTAGTTGGTTATGCCCAAATCTTCATGTCCACATTTATTTTGCTAAAGTTGTGTAATGGGAAATAGCTCTAATACATTCTCATGTTAGTCCAGCATATACTCATATCAAATTTTCAAAGTCAAAATTTGCTTGACGCTCATTTTTTAAATCATATGATGCATATTGTATTTTATCTCCAATTTGTGATTTAATGTTGGTGGATGAGCAAATTACATTGGATTTATGAGTTAGAATTGAGATGTTGAATGTGATTTAAATTTTTGGGTCTTTCACCACTTAATATCTACTCTTTTCTTGTATTTTCATAGGATGCTCACAAGGTGTTCGATGAAATGCCTCATTGGAGAAATTTGTGTTCAATCGATTGGAGGCTTCAACACAAGTTTGGGGTGGATTTTTGGTGCTTTCCATGAGATTTTCACATACCCAAGACTACTTACAAGTGCCCCCATCACTTCTTGGGATGTCTAGTAACCTCTTTCCTCTTACTTTGATTTTGTTATACACATTGAGGACAATGTGCATTTCAAGTTTGGGGGTGATTTCCTATTGTGTATTGACATGTTAGATGGCCTTGTCGACCAAGATTATTTGATGTTTAAAATTGTTATTGATTCGTGATTTATGATCAATATGCTACTTGTGTCTATTTTTACAAAATGCTTATCCATGCATGATCCTATTTATATTGAGCACAATAGTCATGATTGATTGTTGGTGAAGTTTGAAAATTGTTGAAGGTTGAAGAGGTTAATGAAGTAGAAGAACTATGTTGTGAGCTTATATTTTAATTTTTATCAACCTATCCAGTTTTTTCTAATGCTCTAAATCTCTTAATCCTATTGTGAGATAAGTTTGGGGGTCGTCGACCCGATGAAGGATATGGTCTAGACGTGTGTTGATTCCATGCATGTTGAAAATAAAATATTTGTGTGAAGTGTCTTTTGCCAAGTATTAGCAAAGGTAATGACATATGCTAGAGATTTAAGCTCATTTTAATTCTTGCATTGCTTTATCTCGGAGCCTTTTTGACTCGAGTGATTAAACCCGTAAGAGACTAGGAGTATCTTAAAACTTGGGAGTCACCGGCCTAAAACTCGTTACATGGGTTAATTAAAAAGTTTAATGATTAGGGTACATAAAAAAAGAAAAAAAAATCATCATTGCATTTGCTTTATAAGTCTACCTCACTTCGCAGCCTTTTGACTTGAGTTATTAAGTCCATTAGGGTATTTCCAAACCCGATACCTTTGATCGTAAAACAATCGGGGAGCTACCGACCTAAAGCTCACTAGAGAAAACTTAAGTAAGTGGGGATGTCACGAGCAACCATCGAATTAGTATATAGAAATCATGCATTTGTACTTATATACGAGCTTAGATTAATAGTGAGTTTGAATTGCTTGGTATAAGCTTGAATGTTGAAGCACTCATTTAGTGGAGAATCATTGCATGTCTAGATTGTCGAGATTTTCAGAAACACTCAACCAAACTAGAGTGGAAAAATAAATGAATGATTTGAGAGTACCCTCTAGAATTGCAACTCCTACCCGTGGGGGACAGTGTCTTATTGAGTGCTAATCAGATCCATTAAACGTGGCTGGGGTAAAAAGGTAGACTTAGCAAAGATTAACAATGTGGACAGAATGTCATACGCTATGTATGGATTTCCACTGTCTATTCAGGTATGGATCCTCTTCCAATTTGAAATTGTGCTCTTGCATTGTGTTTACTTCTTCTTCTTTTTTGTGTGCGTAATGAAATAACCATATTCCATGTGCAATTGTGGGTGTACGAGGCCATCCCGAAAGTTGAAACTCGTTTTTCAAGTAAAATTGGGGAGGAGATACTGAGGATGTTGCGATGGTCGGGCTATAAACAGTCTCAGTCTCGCACATACTCAGAATTCTTGGATAAGACACATGTGAGTGAATTTACATAGCTTAAATAATTCACACTGTTATATAAGCATGCTTAATGTATATAATATTTGATAGTAAATCCACATATATTATAATGTAGTTGCATGTTTGGGCAACTCTTCGACCCTCAAAAGAGAAGAATCTCAATCGTACTATATGAATTTAGTACCTTTGGAGGATGTGGAAGATGTAGTACTGGACTCTATCGTGAAGGATGTAGTTGAATTACAAGACGACAAACCGGAATGTAGCTAGAGGGTCGAAGAGTAGGGAGATTGAGAAGAGTGAAGTTTGTAGACGTCATTCGCGTGAACAAGAATATAGTGACGACAGTTAGGAATCAGAATCTGATACCTCTCCTAAGGACCAACCATCGGGGTCGGGTCAAGGTGTTGTACATGCATGTCATTTTGGACGAGGTCAAAACTATTCTGAAGGATCACAACGATGCAATGGAAAAGAGGTTTTTTGAATTCACGGAGGAGATTAGAGGGAGATTTGATAGGACATAGTCGCGAATGGAAAACCATGGGTGTGGAATTCGTGATCATGTTTTGGAGGAAACAAAGGAGATTCGTTTCAAACAAGGTGAGCTTGATAAGTAATTTATGACACATACTAAATATTTTCATGATATTGTTGGGCATTATGATTTGGGTGAGAACCAATTCGAAGGAGGTGATGAACAACATGTAAACCAATCTGAAGGAGACGAGATTCGAGAGACAAGTGCTGGGGGGAGCCACATTGAAAAACAGGCTGGGGACTTCGATGTTGGAGATGAACCAGTAGAATAGGTAATTTCAAACATGCACAAAAGCTTTCACAAAACGGAATTTATTTTGGTATCGTAGACTAACACCTTTCTTTTCATGAATTCGCATAACAGCTACCTCCAGGAGACAACGCATGTCAAGTCGAGGGAGCTGCAATAGAGGTTCTACATGAGGCTACAAACATCGATGAGAATCTTGCAAGTACAAATGCAACAAAGCCTTGAGATCTACCACCTCGTAGACCACGCTCCAACCGGTTAAAAATTTCAAGTGCTACAATGAAGACTCCTTACACACGCAGCGGACAAAAGAAGGAAAAGAATGATGACAAGGGAAAGAGGTAAAAAGCACGTCCACTGTATTTTTTCATTCACAATTTGTGATGATGTCGAGATTTTATTTCTATTTCACAGATCTACGAACCTCTTAGTTGCAATATTATGTTTGATTCTTGATTATCCCGGATTTATCAATTGCAGCAGTTCAAAACATATTTTCAAGTGCAAATAATAAATGTATACTTTAACCTTAAACTTAGGTGGTTGAAGACTAGGTAATTAATTTTTGATTGACATATATTGCAGTTCAAACAAAAAAGTTGAGATTTAGGAAATCTGAAATGTAAAGTGTATGTCAATCATAGTTTAATGTATTAAATAAAGAGTTGGCAGTTAACATTGAATAGTGTTTTCCTTTTTCTCTATAAGTAGTGCACAGTTTTGTGAGAATTCTTGAAAAACAAGTGGAAACAAATAGTCCAAGTTCTTGTTTATCAACATGCATGAGCAACTCCACACCTGGGTCTCCTACTCACAAAAGAAATGACATTGAAGGTCAATGGGAAATCCAACAAACGCCACAGCCGCATGACAATGTCAACAACGGTACCCTACTCTCCTGCGGAGTCTTCTGCTGAAAATCCAATTATCATCGACTTCGATAATGAGGCGATCTTTGATGTTGCTCCACGATGGGCCCACCATCACAGGGTGAGTGTACACCTCATTCCATTTCCAACTTTTTTAGATGAAGATGAACTAATGAATGTCCCTGCGGCTTTGATGGAGGAAGAAGCTAATCTTTTGCTTGGAGTTCCATACGTGAACGAGTCTGGCGACGAAGAAGGACCACTACCCATGAACATGGAAGATGTCATTGTTATAAGCTCGGACAAGGACGAAGCTAGTGAGATTTTTGGAATTTCCACGGTTGAATATTAGTCAAAGCAATTACCCTTTTAATGTTAATGTAGGTTAAGAAGCATTTTCTTTTGTGTCATTGTAAAACTATTTGTCTTTCAATGAACCAACTCAACTAGATGCAAGAGGATTTGTACTGGATTGTAATACACGCATGAGCATACGATATTTCACGTAGTTTGAATTCTCGATATGAGCAAGTCGCACGACATGCATGAGCACACAACATTTCACGTAGTTGGAATTCTCGACATGAGCATGTGTTCTCAATGAGATCGACAGTAACCAAGTCTACTCCTACACCAACCTTCATGACCATTTCATCCAAATTATGTACCTGCATAGTTGTACCGACATCAAACGAATTTCTTAACTCAACCTCCATTTTCGATGTCAAATTTGTAGTGTACATTGATGAAGTATTTCTCCTCTCGAAGAACCACTTTTGTGTCATTTCTATGATTCATTCGCCTAATGCAGTAATATGATAGCTTCTTTCTCTCCTAAGAAACGAATTCAAGGACTCAGCAATATTGTTCGTCGTGATATTGTATCGATTTCCTCCAAAATTCGCCCTAGACCATGACGAAATACAAGCACGTGTCAAGTACGAAACCATAGCAGGGCAGATGATTTTTATTTGATCCATCACCTACTAAAACTCTAATACTTGGTAGGCTAATGTTGTGCGTTTGAATAATATGATTGCATTGCTAATTCTATACCGACTAATCAGATTTTTCTCAATATGACAAATGCATGCACCGTGGTGGGATTGTGGATACAACATGGTAATTGCCTTTTTGATGTTATTTTTTTGTCCGAAACGAACACAAAACGCTCAGAATCATCTACCACATCTTTCAACTTCGAGAAGAGCCAGTACCAGGAGGCATTAGTCTCCGCATCAACAATACCCCACGCACTGGATATATTCACACGTTTGCATCTTGTCCTACAGCTACTAAAAGGGTTCCCTTGTATTTAGCCTTCAAATGACTACCGTCTACACAAATGACAGGTCTCATGTATTCTCGAAAACCTCTTATCTAGGTCCAAACGCTACGAATAAATACAAAAACCTATCGTTGTTGTCCAGCTCAATGTGTGTGATAGTTCCAAGGTTTTTAGCAGTGAGCACATGACAGCAAGATTGTAAGTTCTGAAAACTCTCTTCAAGTGAACTACGAAAGTGATCAAGACCTTTTTCTTTACCTCTCCATGCTTTATTTTAGCTAATATGAACTCCGAACTCACGTTCCATGTCCCCGATAATACTCGTGAGAACATAGGGTTGGTTTGCATCGTCCAATCGTCTCATGATGTGCTGCCCAATAAGAGTACTCGTTGCATGTTTGTTTGCATTCCGTTGTACATATAAAGAATACGTGTGCTCAAGTATGTACTGATGGATCATGAATATTTCTGAATTTTTGATCTTAGATGCTCACACTAACCATCGACAGGTGCTATCAAATGCAACAAACTGTAAGATTTCTAGGATTCAACTTTTTAACTTTGAAATGAAACTTCTCAGTCAAAGCCTTCAATGCTAGCCTCGTGTGCAGTTGTTTCTAGCTAAAGTATATTTGATTCTCCGCTATTACTCCTTGTGTATCCAATGTAAATGTTTCCTCAAGTAGCGGTTGATTTTGTTCATCATGTGATAGCTCTGTATCAAGAATTCTTGCTGAATCCTGTAATTGGAAAACAACCATATTTTCATATATAGACACTGTACCTTCAATTGGTGATGAATTCTCATTTGCTACGTTAGCATTACAGCTACTTGGATCATGTTCATCAACAATTACACACAAGGCAACTTGTGTGTGCATAGAAATGTACCAGTGCAAATCCTCATCGTCTAACACATCAGCTGGTGGTATATTCATGTTCGGAACTTTGAGTTTTAGTTGGATTCAAAATTTGAGTCTGTCAATAATGAGCTTCTCGGAAAGTAAATTCAAAAGTTCCTCGAATCTAACGTCACTTCGAACAACAATGGACGTTGTCCACTTCCAATGTCATCAATGTTGAGGAAAGTTTCACCGTGCGAGACAACGAACCTCATTATATCTGTCATACCTAGATGTCAGGAACAATACTATGATGAGGTAACACGAGATAAGTGGACACTAAAAATCTATCTAGAAGAAGGCGTTTCAAACGATTAACACTTGTGAGTTCATTACCCACAATCTTGACATTTTAAAATTGTCTAGAACAACGTTTTAAATGTCATTCTCAATATTATAAATGTCGAGAATGACGTATCCGGATTCCCTCAACACTTGCACATCTCATCTTCTCCAACTACCATTTTTTATAATCATTTCATTTCCACCATTAATGACATATTCAATACACAACCTCACATTTACTAACATAAATGATAAAAAAAATGACATGATTAACACAACACAATGATCATAATATTGACAACAATACTATGATAATCTTAAAAATTAGTTCAAGTAATTATCTAGTATTCTCTTCATTTTTTTAAGATAATGCAAAACAAGTAAAAGCAAGTTCTCAATGGAAACAAAAATTTGAGAATATTACCTTCTAATGAAATTCTTTGCATGCCAAACGGATTTCACAATATGTTGGTAAATTTTTTCTCAAAGTTTGTTCAAACATGTAATTCACAAAATGTGCAAAAAATTGGTAATACAAGTTCAAAATTTTTGACTAAAATAATTATAGTTGTTATTATCCAAGGTTTGAATGGAACTAATGGATATTAACTAGTATAGATGTGACAACACAAAGTCTAATATATTTATGTTTCATTAAGGGTAAGATAGTCAAATTACATCCAAATTTGGACACTTTTGCAAAAACTATTAACATTAAACACAACTTTTGTGATTAACATGGAATTTGACATTTTTTTAAAATTCCCCTATAGATAATTGCCATTGCATACCAAATTGTCGAGCAAGTTAAATTGCTCGGAGGATTCTATCGTCAAGATATTGGATGGAGAGCTCTCTCACAGAAACAAGCCACAGAGGTGGTTTGGTATTTTGGGTTATAAGTTAAAAATTTAGGCTTCATAGCTCAACAGGGTTTTAGAGAAAACAGCAAGTTACCATACACTACAGAAGCCATTCTATGCTCTTCAATTACAACTCGTGTTTTTTCTCTAGAAGATAGCTTTGAAATAGAAGAAATAAAGTATTGTGTAAATATTGCCCATGTTTGGCCCCTACCTACTTTTTAAAATACTCAAGTTCAACCATCTATTTTAATTAAGCCCACAATATTTCCCTTTTCAAACAATTTTTACCACACATTCTTCAAAAAATACTATTCAAACACAATTCTCCCCAAGAACTGGGGGCCAAACATGGGCATTATTTGTCGGATTATGAGCTTTAGGTAAAACGTGTTCAATTAGGTTTGTCAAAAGATAGATACAGTCAGCCTTAGGTGCATTTAAATAAGGGTTGTGCTTGGTGTACATGGGGCTGTAATACAAGGTCCCGTACAAGAAGAATTATGCTATAAATAATTGGTTCACAATTCATGATGAATAAGTGAGTCTCTTAAGTGCAAAATAGTCTCAAGTATTGGAGATTTTTGCTCTAGTGTCACAAGATGGGGGCACGCCTTGTGTGCCCCATCTTGTATCTTGAAGGGCACCATATCATTTTTAGTTGGTTTTTTCTATCGAAAATACCAAGCATAAGCAATTGGGAAATTGGACTTCTTTTTATGACTAAAAAGGTCCATTAGGGCATGCTTCATAAGTGAATTGTGCACAAAAGATAGGCAATTTTGAAGAATTTAAAAGTGCAGCTGTATGAAGTGGGAGAAAAAAAAAGGCGTGGTTTTTTTAGTAGTGTTGCGTTGAGTTTTGTAGTGGAGTGTACATGGTAGAGAATGATATTTGTTTATTATTATGATGATGATGATACACAGTAGAGAGTTCAAAGCAACTGTCGAGGTGTAGATAGATAAAACTGTGTTGTGATAAATTAGAAAAAAAACGATACGAGTGGATGTGCTGCGTACGTTGTTATTTCTAATTTTGTATAGGGAGAAATTTTGAGAGTGAGAAAATATTGCTTAAGTTTCTTTCATTTAATAAAGTATTCTTCTTCTGTGGTCGTTGGCAGTCAGTTGAATTACGTTAAATTTTTTTGTTTTTCTTTTTTGTCTCGTTTGTGTTTTTGCGTTCCGCTGTGTTGTTGATTGATTTGATTTGAGTGAGAAATTGATTTTTTCTCACAGTGGTTTCCAATAATCAGATTCGAATGAGAGAAATGGAAGTTAAAGAGAGAGATGGTTGTAGGATATTTTCAGTAATTAATTAATAAACAAGAAACAGGGATTGAGATTGATTTTCTGTTTTTACACACACCACAGCATCACTCTTTCTGTTGCTTGATTTCCTCCTGGATAAAGGGGCCGAATGAATCCTACAAAGCGCAGAGGAAATCTGAAAAAATAGCGTAATATTCCCTGCACTTTCCAAGATATGATCAATCTTTTTGATTTACGATTTATAAATGAATTTATAACAATCAATAATGTTATTCAGCACCACTGGTGTTAAACATGAATTTTGGCGACAACTACATTAAAAGAGAGATCCATGTGACTTGTTTCACTTCATTTAATTGAACTTATCAAATGTTACTATCTAAACTGATGCTAGATAACATTATTCTATAATAAATAATAACCGTCAAATGTCAATCAAACCAAGATTGATGTTTCTACTTAATTTATTTGTTTCATCTTTAGTCGATAAATATAATTTTTTAACGTGTTCTCCCAAGATGATGACCTTTTGAAATTCAAATGCTCTCTTGAATTTAAACGAACTGGTTCTTGTCAAATTTTAATCCATGTGGGATGCTACCCTTTTAAGAGTTGACATGCCATTAATATCATCATTGATATCATGGGAAGTTCGATCGTAACTCAAGATGATAACTGACGGCATGCTTAATACATGCAAGTAACTCAAGATGATAACTGACGGCATGCTTAATACATGCAAGTCGAACGGTAAGTGATATTTCCGTTGCCGGACGGACGAGTAGTCACATTTTTGGTCGTTCATTCAAGTAAACAAGAGCAAGCCAAAGTCGATCAGCTCCAAACAGAAAAGTCGTCTTGCTTTATTCCTTTCAAGTCGTAAACCCTGACTTCATAATGATGACAACACTACTAGGTAAGCCAAGGCTTTAAAAGACATATCAAGTAATGATTAACAAGGTAACAAGATCAAACTTCAAACCTTACGAACTTGGGTGCGCCTAGGCGTATCAAGGTTCAAAAAATGGATCCTTCTGTATCAGCCAACCATCCAATACTAGGTATAATTGGCAAAGTACTAAATCGAAACTGACATGAAAACCAGAAAAACACATACATCATCAATGTGAACAACTAATACATATAAAAACACATTCTTCTTTCTCGTCATATGTGAACTATATCAAGGTTCAAGCTGCAGTACATAATTAACTACAAAATAGCATCATCGTCGACAAAATTTGAAACAAATGAAAACAAAGTGCAGAGCTGGTAATTTATATTCAGAAATCATAATAAAGGTCGGACATCATCGTAGTGACACTGATCAAATCACTTGGTAATTCTCCGTAGACAGCACTGTTCTCTGAGAAAACTTGGGCGGAGTCCCACCTCTCAATGGTATAATGTTTAAAACCTGCAGAGGTTTATAGTATTATTTCCTTCAAGCAGCCAAAAGCAAAAGAAACTAGTTAATAACAAATACATATTGACAAGGAACGTAAATGATCACCCACCCACCGTGGGTAGGTGTTAATGTGCCTACGGTGGATGTGATGCTGACACGTGTTCAAAATATTTAAAACACTGGACACTTGTCAGCATCACACCCACCGTGGACATATTAAATTATTAATTAACAACTGTCCACGGTGGGCAGGTGATCATTCCCGAGACGACGAAATCCTAGTTTTTTTATTAGCAGCAGCATCCCTAAAAATAGAGTCTATTTTCAAGACACGGTAGAAAATAACTACTTGCTGGAAGGGTGCCACTAAATGGATTGAATTTTATTTTATTTTATTTTATAGGCCAAAACCAAACTTAAAATCCAACCAAGTGAGAAATAAAAAGTAGAAAACAAAACTAACCGGCTAACTTAACTCTCAACAAAACTAGTTCACAAAGCGAGTACATGGACACTCTTCCCATTTATAGAATTTTGTATAGTAAAATAGGCACTGATTTGATTTAAATTTTTCCCACCTTGTACACAAATCGGCTATTTTCAGATAAATAAGCAGCTAAATTTACTAGAATAAATGGCAAGGGTACCAAAAAAGCATGATCGACTGGATCTGGCGGGTTCGAGATCATTATAATGTAAAACAGGTCAACCCAACTGCTCATATATAAAGGGAACATTTTCCTCCACCTTGTTTTGCCACCCCTAGTTATTTTGTATGGAGGTAGAAACATGCAAATAATTCTAAAGAGTAAATTATGAATGTTGAATACAACTTGGCAAAACTTTTTTGATGTATGGAGAGGACAAAAAAATTGGGATGCACAGTAAATTTCTTTTTAGAAAAGTATTGGTTGATAATGGCAAGATGCTGAAATAAAGGAAAGGACGAAAACCTTTAGATTACTGAAAGTGCTTGTTGCCATAAACCGGACAGAAATTGGGAAAAATGCTGATGTATCTACAGGAGGGACAACAAATTCCATAGATCCGCTGCAAAGTTCCAAATATCCAATCAAAACCAAGTAAGGAAACTATATTTGCAGTCTTAAGGTAAAAATGGAATCATATGATTGTAAGCTGACCTGCGATTTGAGTTATCAATGAGAACTATAGACCACTCCAAAACTGAATTTCTGGAATCATATCTGCAATTTAACATTATTGGAAATGCTCAACACTTCCATACGTGAATAGAACTTAAAATTGGATGACAAGTTAAACAAATAGAAGTCTACAGTACCAAGACACCAAGATGACCCTAATGCAATTGCCATAGAACCAATTCTTGACACCAATGATTAAAAATTCTATTCACAAATTTCATTTCGTTTAGTCGAGCCCTGTTTACTTTCACTACAAGCTTTTGCATCTTTCTAAATTGCCTTAAATCAGTTTACTTCTGGATTCTTATTTATCATTGACTACAACCTACGGCATCCTAATAAACCATCAAAATTTATCTATCACTATCATTATCAGTATATCTAGGGGGTGCAAGCACGCCAGAGGGGCAGATGCTTTATAATAAACTCTTCCAAGTATTAAAAAGCTAAATGTAAAATACAAATCAGAACTGAAGTGCCCATTATGTTCACCAAAACATACAAATGAACAAGATAATTTTCATCTTCCACGATATCATCAAACGAACCATGAAATAGATTCCGTGCTAGGTTCAATCATTCACTCACAAGCAGAACATGAGCCATTTATTAAAGGCCCGATGACTTGGCTTTGGTCTTCCTCAATAGCACCATCATGTAAAAGTACAAAAAACTTAATTTATCACTAGTAACTGCTACTACCCTCATGTCATCAATATCATGGCATATTTATTTGGAGGAGGGAAGGGGGCAAGAGCCAGTCCTAATAATTAACAAATTTGAGAGCAGAGAGGGTACATGTAGACCCAACTTTATTCGCAATAAGTTTTAGTCATTGTCACTGCCTGTTGCCTTTGATGGGGAGCCGAAATCACCCTATCCCAACCTCCATCCAAAGGCAAGAATAAGCAAAAAGAATGTTATAAAAAATGTACATGTACAAGAGCCAATCCTATCCTATATAGCACACAGTGGCATCCACAATATGCCAGAGATCTTTCAGAGACAATAAGAAAGGTAGATGAAAGAAATAACTCCAAATTTCTTTTCTGAAGTGCTCTAAAGTATAAGGATATTATTGGAGGCACTATCCCCATGCTTAAACATCCAAAATAAGGAATATTCCCTTTCTAAGGGCAATAATGAAGACATCAAAAAACATAGACAGCAGAAATTAAAGACAGTGCATGAGGTTCAGTTGTCCCCAAATAATGCAAGCAATCCATGCACCAGTCATAATTTTACAGCCAAGTCACTTCAAATTATAAACGTGTTTATCCAACGGATATTAAAAAATCTTTATTGACGATTTTCTTAGAGTTACCATATGTGGAATGGACAAGGATAGAGCATTGCATAGCACATACGCTGGACAAAGAAATTCTCGGAAAAATTGATCAAGACACTTGTACAACTTGAGAGTCTAAAACCATGGAGAGCTCCACACATTTGTCCATAAACCACCAAATATACTTAAAATTATGCAAAAAATAAAAATAATCAAGGTGATATAATCCAACGAAAGAGTTGAGCTAACAAGTTAGATAGACATCAAATTACACTAAAGTACCATTGCATTACTGAAAGGATTTTAGAATCATTCTCTTCATCATTAAAATTCCACATAATACTCCATCATGCAAGGTTACTTTCCATATATGACTCAGGTGTGAGAATCAAACAATGTTCATCATTCTTAATTTTCAAGCCGCTATTCCATGTGATTTATATGTCTGACTGTCTGCGTTTATGACAGGCATGTGTTTGATACAACACAGCGTGTACAGGGAAAAGTTCTTGAACTGCACAGCATAAGAAATATCACTCATATGCTACCATTCCAGTTCATCAAGGCCACTCTCAGAAAATGAGATCCAAAATATGAATTGCATGACACCAATGGAAAGTGCTTTTCACCCAAATGAAAAGTTAAAATGAAGCCTCACCTCCACTCCCCATCTATCTGTTTTACATTTGGTGCCTCTCTAAGTGCTGGAAGAGGTACAGAAATCACAACATTCTGCAGATCAAACATTTGTGAAGCTTCATACTCCATGCTCACATAGGTTTCATTTCCAGAAACAGAAGGCCAGCAGTTAACTGTCTCATCAAGATGTAAAATAGGTCAATGCAAAAGACAAAAATACCATATACATACCCAGTTTTTTTTAATGGGGGTGGTGAGACAACAAAAACCAAGCTTACTTGATAACGGTACAAGTGACTCATCTGCACTTTGCATTCTCCATCTCAAGAGACTAACACCTTCACCGGCTTGCCCAGTTGGAAATGGCCGGTTCTGATCCTTGAGACCCACAATATTTTCATTTGAAAACAATTCCTTGTTGATATTGGGGTGTGTCTTGAAAAGAATTCCTGGATTATCACCAGTTTCAATCTGAAAATAGGCCAAAATGAAAACATGCTTTAGATAAATTTTGGGAGTATAAGCTGAGAAGTATGAAGCATTATGAACACATCTAAAAACAAGCATGTGAATGATTCCATGCATCTACAAGTAAGTGAGTAAAAGGAGCAGAGGCATAAGGAAGCAAAGATGCAGAACCTGAACTTGGATGAGTCCATCATCCAGATCAAGAATTTGGAGCGCCAAGGTACCCTGAACATCGAAGTTGCCTATACCACCATCCCGTTTCAAAGTGACATTAAGCTTTTCTTCAACGGTCAATGTAACGGGATCAGTTGGTAGTGGAGCAGTTGGTTTCGAGTGGCCAACACTTGGTCTCACATCTTCAACAATCACTTCACCTTCAGCTTTCAGAGATTCCAAAAATTGGTTGGTCCTTTGTGTTTTTCCTAGCTGCATACCAAGACCCTTAGGTGGAGCTGTAGCAGATGCTTGTGGACGACCTGATCACATATTAATCAATGTGATCTTCTAGCAAAATGAAAGCACCTATATCTAACCAATGCCTATCATCGCAAATATTTAAATTGAGAGCGCACCAGAAACACCATGGGATCTGGCCAAATAGTAATTCATAGACTACGACAGGTTTTCAGAGCCTTATAGTTGATTATGGTTCATCACGCATATATTATTTATATAAGGATGAGAGCTATTCTACAATTATGGCAGAGGGTACATGTCAGATGTTGGCTGTCCAAAGCACCTGTTAAGGGAAGCGACTTCCAATACAGATTTCTCATTGTGATAACACTAGAAAACATACATCGTAAACAACAACATTTGCAGATAATTTACGATAAAAGTCTCCATAAATCTTTTCCTAAAATGATGTCATAACAATTGTTTTATGAATTAAATGATGACCATTTACGAATTAAATCTTGACCAAGTGTATATACATTGTGAAAAGAAGCTAGCTCAAGAACTTCAGCAGTGATGCAAAATTTCATTAAATATTCATGCGTTGTTTGTTAATGCAAAGAACAAATTCCATATTCTTTCACCTGTTTACTAATATTCTATCAAATAAATTTCCATATTCTAAAAGAAGATTATCATGGTCAGCAGCACCTAAAATGTAAGCAGCATTAGGAGCAACACTGACCCCCACAACTCCAAAATCAAAGTTGAACTTGCATACTTGATTTTATCAAATTAGAATGTTTAAGCCTATGTTCTTTAACGCAATCATTACAATTTATAAACCAATGTATAAACAACACAATTTCCCAAATCAGTTTTTAACCACACATATTTTCTCTCTCCACTTTTTCAACCACGCATTTTACCTCAAAAATATAAATAAATCAATTTATAATTGCTACATGTTACCGAACAGAGCCTAAGATGTCAGATAAATAAGGTCAAGTGTAACATGAGTTGGTTGCAGCCTCTAGGTAGATTTAAGTCCTCTTGTTTTTAGTATTTGTGACACCACTGCACCCCAAACCCACCCACAACCACACAGAAAAAGAAAATATATTATTATGGTAACAAGTAAGAAGTTCCAAAAGAGAAACTTGCAAAATAAAAAGTAACAATAATAAAGTCACTGTGCAAGGGTAAATGTATTCAACTATGATAGGATGACTTCCAATTTGTTTATACTGTCACATTATAAAACAATGCAGATACACGCTACAAGGTAATCATAACAAGGAAAAGGACATAAACAAAAATCAAATCTAGATCAACTTTTGTAAAAGCAAAACAATGACAACACAGAATATTATATCACAATAATGCATTCTAAACTGAATAAATAATATTGAAATGTTATTAATGTAGTCATATAATTCAACTATCCAAGTACTGATTATATTCCAAAAGGAAGCTCAAATGAACCCACAAAGAATTCACATACAAGCGGTACAATCTTTGTTCACAAATCAGAGCAAATTGAAAAGCTCCTTATCTTCGTGATGTAAAACAAAGACAAACCTTTGGACTTGGTAGAGAAGGAATCCACATCAGTGCTTAACCCAAAGGCAGAACCACTTCCAAAACCACCACTATTTGATATGCTAATGCTTGTGTCATTACCAAAGCCAGAGTCAATTCTTCCAGAACCCATAGACTGCAGAGACATGTACCCACCTTTCTCACCTCTGGTCTTCTCAATCTACAAAGGATTACACAAATTACCTATAGCAATCTTTTAATAACAAATTAAAAATGATGGGAAGATACAACACAAAAATTAGTTCTCTGCAAGCAGTACTTTGCTTTTGTCAATCTCACTAGCTTTGCGCTTCATAACATCCTTGGTTTCATTGATTTTGCTTTGCAAGACCAACTTGTGCAATCTCTCTTCGTGACTTTCCATCTCACAGTATTGCTTGACTTGTGCAACGGTAACACTTTCTTTGTGCCCAAGAGAGATGACTTCATCAAATGCAAAGAGAATTTCAAAAGCTGTCTTGCCAATACCCTCTTCATCCAGGGAGTAAGAATACTCAGGTACCTATTAGTAGTTACGGAATCTCTGACACTACTCAACTATGCAATATTGCAATTTATAGAATCTCGTAATTCATCATGCATAGGAGAGTACACAAGAAGCAACTAATGACTTTTTAAAGAAAAATATCATTAATCTTGATATTAAGCATATGGATAAATCGGCAAGCCAAATTTTCAAGTTTAATCCTTTTAACAAATCAAAGAAACAACACTAGGTGAAGAAGGTAAAAAAATAGCACACCTCTTAAGGGAAATCAGATGCAATATTAAACCACCATAAGTTTAGAATAATGCAATAAGTGGCAGATTGTACAAAGGATACAAGTTTTGAGAGCAGCCTCAATGTCTCCAAATCTTCAAGAATGTTGCTCTGTTTATTTGTCACAAGAAGCAAGTAAAGCAACTCCATTGGCTGATAAACGTACCGCACATTCTCGGTTTCAATGTAGGTATGCTGTTTTCCTGTTCCAACCAATTTGGGGAAAGCTGCAAGATATCCCTCAATACGCACACGAGACATATCAACGAATTGCCTCGACACGAGTGCTGTGAAATACATAAGATGATACAGTTAAAAGTGTGCATCACATTTTCTTATGAATAACTGTGAATAAAGCTCACAATCAAAGTAGAATTTAAACAAAAACATTAGCCTAGGATCAACTTTAGACTTTTTAGTAAACTATTAATTCAGCATGGCTTTAAGTGTCGACTTCTAGAATGCATAAACAAATTCTCCTTTTAAGTTCAAGCATCAATCTTAGCAGATGGAAAATACAGGCTACAGCAATATAAACCGTTCTTTTTTCTAAAATCCAATAGCATAACTAAAGCAAGCTGGTGTCCATGAATATAAATTCAGAATGTCAATAATTGGATTTTAAAAATAAATAAATAAATATATATATATACACACACTGAGAAACTACCTTTGCCAGATTTACTGATAATTGACGCCGCAAGTACAACCTGCATTAACAACAGCGGTGACAATCAACAGATATACAAGATAAATGTCAAAAAGAAAACGAAATTTTCGGTAGACTAAAGAATGTCAAATCAAAAGCCTAAAATAAATACCATATTTATCCTCTAGAAATCCTATCACAGCAAGTAAAACCGTTCCTGATTCGCACCTGCAATAGCACAAGCACGTCAATCTCACAACACGAAATTACATATGAAGAGAGAAACTAAAACTCAGGCGAATCAAACATTTAGCGGACACAAAGCCACGCTCAACACAAGTATACATTTCCGTAAAACTGACAACCGGGATCTAATGCAATGTAGGATTACAGTTTGATAATTACACAGATTTATTCTAATATACTTACGTATATACTGACAGATTACAGAATGTCACAGAACATAGCCTTTCAAATCAATAAAGCAAGAAGGTGAGTTAAGGAGAGAAAATTGGACCTGAGTTTCAATCAGATAAGATCGTGATGAATCGGGATCTAGTAAGGAATTATTTTTACGTACCTGCTTATAGATCAATGGAGAGATCGAAGGGGGTTAGAATGTAGAAACGAAGCCGAAGGTTGGGAATTTTATATTTAGGATATATTGTATTTACAGTCCCTAACCTATATCACTCTCACTGTTTGTCCCCAATCATTTGTTTTTAGCACTCTTACTCCCATTAATTAACGCTGCTTGACCATGACATTGTTAGTCCAATTGAGCCTACATTGCTATTCGAATCTCTTCTTTTTTAATACTCGTTTTTTTTTTTTTTTTTTTTTTGATAAGTTAATACTCGTTTTTAATAACACATTCACATAATAAAATATTTTACATATAAATTCAAAAAAAAAAAAACTTTTTAACCACATATTCCCCAAAAAAATTATTGTACATTACTTGTAGTTAAAAGTTAAAACAGAACGATGACTTAGACTTAAATCTTAATTTAACATTTTAAACTAAACCAAACGGGGAGTAAGCCGTTAAATCACGTGTTAGCAAACTAAGGGAGCAGGAATTCCCTTGTTAGTTAGGCTACCGAACATGGTTGTTGCCTTTTTATTTTATTTTTACACTTCATTTAAATCCTATTTAAGATTATAATAAAAAGTCATATTAAAAAATAAGTCTTCATCCCAACTTGCCTTGCGGAAATCGCCTACAAAATTAAAACGTGCTTATAAGAGATGCTAGAAGCTAGTATTATAAGAAGTGTTATAATTTTTCCTCGTGATCTGTTAAAAAGAAGGATGACATCCATATGTATAAACTATAGGACCTCAACAAATTTAAAATGAAAGATAATATTTCCATCATTGTTATTGTTAAGTTATTGGATGAATTGCATAGAGCAAAATATTTTTCTATATCAGTTCTTCTATTAAGTTATAAAATTGCACACTTCAGATGTCCACAAGATTTATCGGATTCACAAGGATCATTATGAATTTTTAGTAAGGCCTTTTAGTTTGACTAATGTTTCATCTACCTTTTTCGAGTTTTAGCGAATGAAACATTAAGCTATTTTTAAGGGAATTTGTATTGATAGTTTTTTATGACATATTGATCTACCAATGACATAGGAACGAACATTTGGTGCACTAGTCCCAAAATTAGCTATTTGACAAAGAAGATTGAAATATAGTAATGTTATCTAATATAACTATTGATAAGCTCGATTAAATGAATCATGTAACATTGTATTTAAGGGAATCAATCATTTAATGTTATGCAGTTGTCACCTAAACTGGTACTTGATATGAGTGGTGCTGAATAACATTACTCATTGAAATATGCTTTTGGTAAGAAAAATATTAAGTTATTTGAGTATGAGGTGCTCAAATTGTCTATGTATGTTGAAATAAAGTTTAATCATTTTTTTAAACCCCTTGTGCAATACATACTAAATTAAAATATATGAGAAAAAATAATACAAAGATTTATATGGAAAGCTTTCAAATATGTAAAAATCATTTGCTCAATGACAAAGATATTTCTTTAATATAAAAAATTGTATAAGAATAATGATATTTATAGTGAGTGACTACGATAGTCATTCTATATGACATCTTATGTGTCGTGATTTTAATAATTAAAGAAAATGAAAGAATCAATTGAATTTTCATATTAATAATAAAATAGAATCATTAGTAGAATGTCATGTAGAGCGGCTATTGTAGTCATCGTCGATTATGAATAACATTTATTCTTTATACAAACATATAGAATTCTCCAACATACACCAAATCTCAAGTACTCCAAGAGCCTGCATGTTATGATGTTAACAAAGCTTACCTAGTACGAGAAATGTTCTAGTGCACGATGGACGTACACCATATGGTGCAAGTCCAGTGCACTACCCCCCACTCCATAAGGGGGTTGATTTTTTTTTTTATTTTTGCACTGGACGTGCACCGTATTGTGCATGTCCACGTGCACTATAAAATTTCTGTACCTAGTACACACCGAATAAGATTACAAATGGTCCAGAAATTTTCCCCATGGCACATCTCCTAGTGGCAAAGGGGAGGGTAGGTAATGCTCAGCGCAGCGGTGTGCAGGGTTTGAATCCTGAAATATTGGATTTGTGCCTTGTCGTCAGCGGGAGTTACCCAAACTTTGGGCTTACCATCAAGTCTTCCACCCTGACTCTGGGAGACATAATCTGCAATTAACTTTCTCAACCAATGGCTCAGGGTAGGGTCGGTTGAGGCCCTCAAAGTGTGGGCTATACCTTTACAAATGGTCCAGAAGTCTCCCTCTCAAGTCATATTAAAAAATAAGTCTTCATCCCAACCAGCCTCGCGGAAATCGCCTACAAAATTAAAACGCACTTATAAGAGATGCTAGAAGCTAGTATTATAAGAAGTGTTATAATTTTTCCTCGTGATTTGTTAAAAAGAAAGATGACATCCATATGTATAAACTATAGGACCTCAACAAATTTAAAATGACAGATAATATTTCCATCATTGTTATTGTTAAGTTATTGAATGAATTGCATAGAGCAAATTATTTTTCTATATTAGTTCTTCTATTAAATTATAATATAAAATTGCACATTTCGGATGTCCACAAGATTTATCGGATTCACGAGGATCATTATGAATTTTTAGTAAGGCCTTTTAGTTTGACTAATGTTTCATCTACCTTTTTCGAGTTTCGAATGAAACATTAAGCTATATGAACATTTGGTGCACTAGCAAAGCATTAGGAGTGTAGTCCCAAAATTAGCTATTTGACAAAGAAGATTGAAATATAGTAATGTTATCTAATATCAATCTACGTAGTCACTCTTGATAAGCTCGATTAAATGAATCATGTAACATTGTATTTAAGCAAATCAATCATTTAATGTTATGCAGTTGTCACCTAGACTGGTGCTTGACACAAGTGGTGCTGAATAACATTACTCATTGAAATATGCTGTTGGTAAGAAAAATATTAAGTTATTTGAGTATGAGGTGCTCAAATTGTCTGTGTATGTTGAAATAAAGTTTAATCATTTTTTTAACCCTTGTGCAATACATACTAAATTAAAATATATGAGAAAAAATAATTGGTTCAATGACAAAGATATTTCTTTAATATAAAGATTGTATAAGAATAATGATATTTATAGTGAGTGACTCGATAGTCATTCTATATGACATCTTATGTGTCGTGATTTTAATAATAATTAAAGAAAATGAAAGAATCAATTGAATTTTCGTATTTATAATAAAATAGAATCATAAGTAGAATGTCACGCAGAGCGGCTATTGTAGTTATCGTCGATTATGAATAACATTATTCTTTGTACAAACATACAGAATTCTCCAACATACATCAAATCTCAAGTACATCCAAGAGCCTGCATGTTATGATGTTAACAAAGCTTATCTAGTACGAGAAATGTTCTAGTGCACGTTGGACGTGAACCATACGGTGCACATCCAGTGCACTATAAAATTTATGTACCTAGTATACAGAATAAGATTACAAATGGTCCAGAAGTCTCCCTCTCAAGATAACCAATCACTATTTTGGGACAAATAAAAACACTAAGGGGGAGAGTTTATTTATGGGATAAATATAAAAGATGGAATTTGTAATTTAAGAAACTTATGGTTTTGATACAAAAATAAGGTTTTTAATTAAAAATATGTAATTAAATAGGTTGAACTCACAATTATACAATTTATGGTCACGACACAAATCACAAATTTTATGGAACACAAATTATAAAATTTCTCGGTCACAAATTCTAAAATTGTTTGGTCACGACTTAATTCCCGGTCACAAATAATAAATTTATAGGTCACGAGTTATTCTCGATCACAAATTATAAAATTATTTGCACAAATTATTATTCGGTTACAAATCACAAATATTAAAAATCACGGCTTATTTCGCTATTACAAATATGGCTTGCGACTACATTCTAGGTCACAAATATTTGGTCAGACTAATTTCTTGGTTACAAATTAAAAATTTATAAGTTACGACTTATTTCTCGATCACAAATCATGAATTTTATAGGTCACAACTTTTCCCTCGATCACAATCCAAATTTTATAAGTCACAAATCACAAAATTTCTAAGTCACAATTTATTTATCGGTCGCAAATCATGATTTTTATAAGTCACAACTTACTTTTCGATCTCAAATTAAAAAATTTATAGGTCACAACTTATTTCTTTCTCACAAATTTTGAAAATCACGACTCATCTATCGGTCACAATTTACAAATTTTATAAATCATAACTTATTTTGATCATAAATTTTAAAATAATTGGTCACAAGTTAAAATTATGAGTCACAATTACAAATTATTTGATCACAATTTTACAATTTCATCTTATGCTACACACAACCACCAACTTGCACCACCACCACAACCGTCGCCACAATCACCACCAACAAAACCACCACACACACCACCATGCACACACTACGAAACACCATGGCACTAAAATCGCAACAAAAAGCAGTCCAAAATGCTGCATAAAATACCGTCACAAAACAGTCCCAAAATGAGTCCCAACAACACAAATCTGCCTTCAATAATGACCACAAACCACTTCATCATTGGAACTCACCATACAAGCATCACTACCAACACTACACACAGATTTGGGTTGATTCACACGCCACACGAAGAAGGAAGCAGATCCGACACCCAAACCATCACGACACGAAGCGGCGATTCACACACCATCAAGAAGACGGAGAGCATTCGCAGTGTATTATCTCACCATCGCGCACAAAGGTGGGTGTGTGTTCACTGATATTTCGCTATGCAAGATATCCTCGCAAGTGTACGGATCGTGAGAAGTAATAAGTGGACCTAAGAGTTCGGATTATCGTCCCACAGAGACTGCTATTAAGTATCGAAATATTTTACTTTTAGACCTTATTTGAACAGATGAATTTGTGTTGATGTTTGAAATCTAAAACTAAGAAAATCAAGTAAAGAAATAAAATTGTTAAATTGTTTTTGTTTTTAAAAATGATTGTAAAGTAGTTGAGATTTACGATTTCACATAACCAATTAAATTAATTCCAATTCCAGTTTTATTTCCTAAATATGCATTCGGTCAAATTTACTAATGTATATTGAAATTCCTTTCTCGAGTTTAAATCAATTATACCTAAATAAGTCAACTATGTATCTCTACATAGGGTCCGAATATTCCTTATCTAAATGCATAATACACAAGAATTCACACACGACCACAGTAATAACAAAAGTATAACTCTATCTCTTATTCAATTACCGAATTTATTACCACGTTCTAAGTTATTAACTCACATCTCGGATTATGGAAATAACTCAATAAATCATGAATAAGTGGTCAATTCATTCACGCATTAAGAATAATAATAAATCAATTACATGTAACGAATTACTAAAACAAAGGAACTTGAAATTAAAATAATATGACTAGGCTACATCGTTCATCCCAGCTTAGAATTTAGTTACACATCATGATTAAAGCAAAAAATAATAAAATAAAACGTTCATTGAAAACAACAAGAAGAAAGGAAAGCATGCACCAAGTCTCAATTCTTCAATTATCTTCAATTCATGCACCTTTGCTATGCTTGGATCTCCCAAAAACTGAATGATAAAATCTGAGTTTAGGCATGTTCTTAGGTGAGGCAAAGGTTCTAATTTCGTGCCAAGAGGTTGTATTTATAGTTGGAGAAGAGATCTAATCCAAAAAGGAAAGCAAATTGTCAAACCCGCGCGCGAGTATTTTTTTGTATCTGCATTGCATTCAGTATTTCGAGCATATCTTTCCATTCCCTTATCCAATTTGGGGTGATTCAAAGTGAATTACAGAGATAACTCAAAGGGCTATAATTCTTTCTGAAATAGGAGTTTCCTAAATCGAACGTTTACTGCCTCAAAATTAGGTCTCAAAGTCCAACTAGAATTCTGTCTAAAATCTTCTAGGATTGGAATCAATTTTATAGTAATATTCTTATCATATTCCATTCCTTTTTGACTTCTACTT
The DNA here is from genome assembly GCA_963555705.1 of Ligustrum vulgare. NCBI lineage: Eukaryota > Viridiplantae > Streptophyta > Magnoliopsida > Lamiales > Oleaceae > Ligustrum > Ligustrum vulgare. Next base: position 31,474,628 of record OY743186.1, on the reverse strand, counting down.
GCATCCAATTGACTCCTAAAAATCCTCAAAGTATCTTCTTGTTATCCAAATCAATCATTGGATATTTGCAAGTTGGTCCCTCATATTTAATTTGCTCTTCTGCCCTTCAATTTCCAATTGCAACAATATAGTTTCCATACTTTGGAATCTTCTCAATTTGCTCGTTTTAACTCTCAATTCCTACAATTTGATCTTCCAACTTCTTATTCCTTTAATTTGGCACATTGCATCTTTCCGGTTGAAGTCACAAACTTCTCAATTGCTCAATTAATCTCCAATTAGCATCCAATTGTGCATATTTCTCATCAATTGCTTCATTCTTCATCTTTTAGGATATTTTCTGAAAAGTAAACAAATAGACACAAATTAAATTGTAAATATTCTAAAATAACAACAATATATTATAATTTAAACATATAAATAAGTGTATAAAATACACTTATCAGTGTGTCCCCATTAGGTTTAAATTTTTTGATATGGGTAGCTTGAACGACCTCTCCATAGGAGGTGGAATTGGTAGAGGACGATGAAGACTTGTGGTTGAGGCCGAAATGTTTGGGAGCGCTGCCATCAACTGTGGTGGAAAATGAAGAAGAATTGAGCAGTAGTGAAAAAAGGGCAATTTGGGGGACGGGGAGTGATAAGGAATTAGGTTTATCAGGTAGGATATGGTGCCCCCATATATGTTCATATTTGTTGTAGGATTGCCATGCGTAATAAATGATTTTTTATGGCACATGGCAGTCTCACACTGCATGTTGGTAAAGATTATGGTATCTACGATGGACAACATGTCCTCCCTGTTAAGTTTATTAGTGTGGGTTTGGGGCTGGTGTCTGGGGTAGTGGAAAGATAAATGAATAATGAATAATGATATTGTTATTAATTTTAAATTGAATATAACCTAATTTATGTATAAATTGGTTGTAAATTTTAGTTTTGGAATTGAAACTTGAAAAACTTGTGGACATGTAATTTCCTCTTTATTTATATGGATATGGACAAGGAAGGTTTTGAATTTCTAATAAATGCAAAGTTTTAAATAGCGCCATTTTAGTTAGAAAACCAAAAATGTTATTCTATTTGTGATAGACAAACACAATCCTATTTTAATTGGACAATAATATTTTTTTTTAAATAATAATAATAAATAAATAACCAACAAGAAGGAAATTCAAACCCGTATCATCATATTGTGTTTGGCAATGCTCAGCTCTTGCCACCTGAGCTATGGATTGATCTTTTGTCCTTTCTGAATGTTTTGACTTAATGGATACCTTACGGATGTAAATAGTTGGTAGGCTACACATTGTTTTCGATTGCACCTTTACTAGTTAGTTGGACAACGTTGTTTTTCATAATATTGTGAACAGAATTCGAATTTGTAGTGATTTTAAAACTCAAAATCACAAGAAAAAGAAGTTTATTCCCAAAACTCAACGATTTACAGAAACGGATTCGAGAGACTTCTACAAAACTTAAAAATTTTAAACTATTAAGACAAACTGCATAAATGGAGTATGAACTAATCTAGTAATCTACTCAAATCAAAACCTCTCAAACAAATCACTCAGATTTTACACATGATTTTTTAACATAAAATCAAAGATGAAAGAAAAATCAAACGAATATTCTAGAAAGGAAGAGGGAAATGACGAAATGAACTGCTACCCTACACGTTTTATATGCCAATCCAACGGCTTGGATGCTCCTATCTAACTAATTGCTGTAACTAATTTTTGCTTTAAAGGTAGATGTGTGTTGAAAACACATTTTCTAACCACTCCTATCTAACTAATGGCTGTAACTAATTTCCGTTTTAAAGGTAGAAGTCGTGTGTTGAACACACGTTTTCTAACCTATGCAGGCCTTTGGGATGAAAGCAAGTGTTTGGCTGGCTGTTTTCTTCTTTTAAATCGGCTGGCAGCTGGGCCTCGGTTGTTGGGTAATTGTCTCAAATTATCAAAGTTGAAGGACTTTAATTGTAATTGAAGAATAAATTTTGTAATTCAACTGGATTAAGATTCGAATCCTAATGGAAAGTAAATTCTGAGATTTGTCACTATTGATTACATACAATAGGTGGATTAAATCTTGATAAGAGCAACTGACTAAGGAAATCAATTCCACAGTTCATGCCGAAGTGAAATATAGTCATGACATGATTTCTTCTATATAAATACATGTATTATTATCTTTTGTCGTAGATCAAATTGACTAGAGAGTTTTGTGAGGAAAACTATAGTCTAGCATCTTGGTTTTTTTTTTTTTTTTTAGTTGCACAAAGAAGTAGAAAATTGGTAGATGTTGTAAAACTTGATTATTTTTCCTACAATACTTGGGGATTTGGTGAGTGCAAAATCTATATAATTGTAACAATTTATTAAATAGTGAAAAAGTTTTAGCGGTACATAAATTTTGCATTATTGTTTTATTTTCTTGTTGACTCAATTATTTCTAGAACATCAAAAGTTTGTGAGGGTTAATTAGAGAGGAAATTGGTGTGTAATTTTCAAAAGTGGCGCCTTCGTAGGGGAAATCGACGTCTAATTCCCAACAAGTGGCATCAGAGCATTATGTGATTCGAAGATTTTTTGGAGTAAAAGAAAATATGTCTATCAAGTACAATATGGAGAACTTTGAAGAGAGGTTTTTGACTTGTGGCAAGTGGAAGTCAAGGATGTATTGATTCAGACGGGATTGCAGAAAGCTTTGAAGAGAAAACCAACCCCGAGTTCTAACCAAGAAACTGAATTCAGTAAGAGTGATGAAGATTGGGAATATTTGGATTTGAAGGCTGCTAGTAGGATATAACTTTTGTTTGGCCAAGAATGTTCTTGCAAATATTTATGACATATCTGCTACGATGGAACTGTGAAAAAAATTGGAAGAATTGTATCAAACAAAGAGCTTGTCAAATAGGTTGTATTTAAAGGAACAATTTCATCTTTGAGAATGAATGCAAGTACGAAAATCTCAGACCGTCTCAGTGTTTTCAATGGGATTGTTTCTGAACTAAATCTATTAGAGTTAAAATTAATGATGAGGATAAAATATTAAGGCTCATCTAGTCTCTTCCATCCACGTTTGAGCTCATCAAGTTGATTTTGATGTACGGGGAGGAAACGATAGTCACAAGTAAGTTGATTAGGTTGAAGTGACAGTTCATCTGAAAATGCTTTGTTTGTTACTGAAAACTAATTGTTGGGAATGCAAACAATCACACATCGATCGTGAGGAAGGAAATAAACCATCATATAACCCAATTAGGCTACTCCAACCATTACCAATTGATTTTGGGTTGGAACCTCACTTGGGTCTAGGATTTGTGCTTGGGACTGGGCAAGTTGAAATATCCATAGTCCCAACAAGTGGTATCAGAGCCAGAAAGATTGTCTGATGGATGCACGATCGAGTGGATGTGACTCCCTAACAACAACAGATTAATCGAGATGATGAGCCTCAAGATGACGAATTCCTATGGTTTCTCACGAGATGGAAGACCCATATAGTGTGCAGTGGCTATGGTGGATTATCTCGATGAATGATGATCTCTCTGGGCATGAAGAGATGTGACGGGATTTATCTTGAGGCAGATCCAGATGTGCCAGGTGTACCTCGTGGGCATTGTTAGATGGAGAGATTGCTGGGAATGCAAACAATCCCACATCGGTTGTAAGGAAGGAAGTAAACCACCATATAACATAAGTGGGCTACTCCACCCATTACCAATTGGTTTTGGGCTGGAACCTCACTTGGGACTGGGCAAGTTAAAATATCCATGGTCCCAACAAGAGTGAAAAGTAGAAGATATGTAACTCATGAAGAACAAAGTAATCTATTAGAACTGTGGAAAATATGGTCATGTGAGAAGAAATTGTTCAAAAGGTGGAGCAGACTTGGCTAACTGCTCGTGCTCGGAGGTGGACAATGCTACTCTCCTGGTGGAGAGTGGTGATGATGTACTTTAGTAAGATGAGATTTCCTTTTGGCATGAACTGGTGGAGAGTGGTGATGATGTACTTTAGTAAGATGAAACTTCCTTATGGCATGAAGCAAGTTGTCATGATAGAAGATGTGTTCTTACTGGTGGGTACATGTGTTTACACTTGAGCATTTTTTTGGCATTTATGCAAGGTGTGTGGTGAAATTGATGTCGATGGCTGATGAACTCTCAGGGGAAGCCAAAAATTGAGAGTTGCACCATAATTTTTCATCAATGTTGTTTCGACATGAGTCGATGAAATGCTCGGAGTTCGTTGATAATTCTGAGTGGTTATACTCATATGGTGGAGTGTGTTAATTCTCTGGTCTAGTTTGAGAATTGGGACCGTCAAAGTGTGTCAAAAGTTTGCCTATCTGGTTTGAATTTTGGCTCGTTTTCGACAATGTGGAGATTGTTGGGTAATTGCCTCAAATTGCCAAAGTTGGAGGGCTTTAATTGTAATTAGAAAATAAGTTTTGTAATTCATCCGGATTAGGATATGAATCCTAATGGAAAGTAATTTATGAAATTTGTTTCTATTGATTACGTGTCATAGGTGGATTAAATCTTGAGAAGAGCAATTAACTAAGGAAACCAATTCCACAGTCTATACCGAAGTGAAATATAGTCATGACGTGATTTGTTCTATATGAATACACGTATTATTACCTTTTGTTGTAGATCACATTGACTAGAGAGTTTTATGAGGAAAAATATAGTCTAACATCTTGATTTTTCATTATTTTTTTGTGAGTTGTACAAAGTAGAAATTGGTAGATGTGGTAATGCTAGATTATTTTCCTTACAATACTTGAAGGTTTGATGAGTGTAAAGTCTATATAATTGTAACAATTTATTATATAGTGAAAAAAATTTGGCGGTTAGTAAATTTTGCGTTGTTGTTTTAGTTTCTTGTTGACTCAATTATTTCTTGAACATCAAAAGTTTCTATGAGATTAATTAGAGAGAGAATTGGTGTGTTATTCCCAACTTCAGTTTGGGCTGCATCTCCTTTGGTCCAATTATCTTCACAGAATACATATTCTTTTGTACATTCGATGAGAAAGAAATAACATAACTCCAAAACATACTAAGATTATCAAAAGAATATGTATTCTGTGAAGATAATTGGAATACTTGAAATGAAAATATTTCTTTACGTGAACTAAAGATGGAGGTCATGTTATTTACTGACGATGGTTACAATGTCACGGAGATTGACCACTACGATGTTTCCACCGCATATCGGTCAACTTCTTTCCAGAAATAATGTTTCTACGTGTCGTGTTTCATTTCATTTATTTGCAGTCTACTTCTACTTGTACATTAAGGTTGAATGAGAGATACACTGAATTGGATCAAATTAAAGAAGATCCATATGATAAAATTTCATTTTTTTTCCAAATGCAGCGATCTGATAAAATTTAAGTAGAGAGACATGTACTGAGAAGTCGAAACTATGGATGTTGATGGGAAGGCCAATAAACAGCTCCTTCTCTTGGACAAGGTAGAGGAGCAGGTTGTGCAATGAAGCTAGGATATTGCTGTCCTGGCATTACTACTGAGAAATCTGATGCATATGATGCTTGTACCTGCCACAAATATGTGCTAGAAATTTTACAAACCAATTAACTTTGTTGCAATGACACTTCAACTAAGGTAGCGTGTCCATGTCCGACGCGTGTCGGACTCGTGTGGGATACGACACTTCCCCCGATACTCTACTACGGTCATTATTCTTTCTTCATATGAGAAGTCATATATTTTTAACTCAAAATTATAATTAAATAACAATTAAGTACTCAAAGTTAAAAGATTTAAACAAGAAAAATGAATAACAAGTATAAAGCTAAATTTATACTATATAAATGAAGATTTTTAAAGATTTTAATAAACGTGTCCGTGTCTGTAAATCATAGCCAATTAATCACAATTTCTTTGATTAATGGATTTTCTTTTTATTTGTGAGAAAAGAGAGAAAAAAAAATGTTCTAACTGATGAAGTGTAAGATGGAAGAACAGAGACTCACTGTGTGTGAATCTCCAAGTTTCTGAATTTGTGGTGATTCCAAGTGGGCAGTAGAGTCATCTGGAGATGATGAAAAAGATGCATTTGGCCTAAACAGATGCTCAAATATAGCCATTATAAGGAACATTGATATCAATATTGCTGTAGCCACAAAGCCAAAAGAAATGGCATTCATTGATGTGCCAAAGCTATTCCATGAACCTTCTCTGCCAACTTCTGTTTGAGATGGACTAGGATATGAACTACCATAGATGTTCCATGGCTTTGGCTTTCCTGAATTAAACTCACTCATACCTACTTTTCTGCCTGAATCTCTCAAAACAAGATTCTTTCAAATTGAGTTTGACTCCGTCCCAACAACGAACACTCTACTGCGAGACGAGGCTCTGTTTTTCACCGAGGCAAGTAAACAAATTTGGGGTTAAGAAAAAAAATCTCTACTCTTGCATTTCTACTTGAGAACTAATGATCTTGATCTGCTGAGATCTACGAGACGAGATATCAGAAGCTATTTTTTCAGCGTTTTATCCGATGGCCTGAAAAGTTACAAGAAAACAGATTGTTAAAGAGGGAATGATCCTTGATTGTTCTAATATAAACTTTTTACTAGAATCAGATATATTCAGTAAAAAAGAGATTTTTGATGGCCATTACAAATGAGAAATGACCAAGTTGGAAGCAAATGGTACACCGTATTGGCTCGTCTTGCACGGTAAGATCAACTATAGGACAATATTACTGTCCAACAACATGCCCTGATGCTTCTGATGTTTCTGAATTGATGCTAAACATAGAAAGAAATGATGCAGAATGGGGAAAAAAACCAAGAAAATGACAGATGATTACCAGAAATAGAAGGTACAGGACAGTCTTGCAGAGGTTCTTAGAAAATCTTCATACTATGTTGATGCTGAACCAAGAAAATGGCACACAACATAAAGCATGAACCAAGGTTTTCTTACAAGAAATTGCAAGACAGTTCCAAGATTACATTTAGAAACAAGAGAAACCATTATCCCAAATCTTGTTAAATAATATTCCTGTCATGTAAAAACAAGACAGCCCTATTCCTCCAAAGCTCACCTAAGATGCAGCTCAATCTAGCATATGACTGCTTTTTAGATAATAGAAAATGTAAAGAGAAAGGTGTAGGGTAAATATGTTAATCTCAGTTGAAAACTTATTTTAATGTTTGGATATATGTTACTAACCCTGATGCTAACTTAATGAGTACTGTACCTTGCCTGGAGAAGCAAAAGAAATTGTAAATATGGGTCTCCATGTTGAGTGAAGCAAAATAGATCGCTTTGTTTGGCAGCTGATTTTTGTTTATAAATCAGGAATATGAGTTTTTGAGATAAAAATGTGTGATTGTAAAGTTGTTTTGAAAAATCTTCGTGATTAAAAAGTCGTTTGGAAAAATAGGAAGAAAAAAACTTGTTTATAAACAAGTTTGTTTACTAAACACTCGCTTCAATATTGAGACTGTAGGCCTAGAGGCGTAAATCAGACCGTGAAATTAAATTGATGGGATTTCAATTATTTCATTCCTTCCTTCCTTGCTTTCCTTTTATCTTTAATTCTTGCAGTTTCGAAAAAATCCATTAATTCTTTCGTCGTTGGGATAAGAGTACGCGTCATTCCTTTTACGAGAGTCTATTTATCAGCGTTTCCAACACTTTTTAATAGCATTAAATTTGTTCCAGTTCTTAACCAAAAATGTAAATATTTAGAAACACTTTCAAATTCCTGGAGCAATATTATTGATAGAGGAAGTTTTTAAGAAACTTTCATTTCATTACAAACAGATTCATCATTCTAGAGTTGGTAACATATCACATAATCACCCACTAGATAAAGGTAGCTGTCAATAAATTGTTAAAGAAAACAAAGGCTGCAGCAAGTAACATTTAAATTTATAATGGTGCACTATGATTGAGCAGGTGTGGAATCAAATCACATTATGCAGTACAAGTAGAGGAATTCAAAAAGAGAGGATAAATGTTGAATAAATTACAGATATGCAATATCTCAACACCCCATTATTCAAGATAAAGAAAAAACTAAGTATAGAGCTAAGAAAAGGAGGCGATGTAGACCACTGTAACACAGAAGTGAACGTGACTTGAGTCTTGTCGTGTCGTGTTGTGTCTAACGTTGTTCTGCTAGAGGACTTAGAGTTTGTTTGGTGGAGGTGGATTTTTCCACTTTTACCCTCAAAATTCATTTTCAACCATACATTTTAATGGGACCTATTACTTTTCACACTTAGCAACCACACCTTCTTTCAAAAATTCTAAATTCCTCCGAAACATCCTAAACCAAACAAGCTCTTCAGATATTGAGCTAGGCCTGGCCAGCCTCAATCTAAGAAAATTAAGATGGGTCCCACAGTCCTAGAGCTGGGCCCTATAGTTCCATTTTCATGAATATGAAATGGTCCTTCTAAACTTGGTGAATAACAGAAACAAACCTGAGACAGCCAATGAACCTAGGAACCTTCAGAAATATTTAAGAATAAAATGCTGCTATAATTGTTACACTATGAAAGGTAAGAAAAGACAGCATCAAGGGAGGGAGGAAGGGAAACTTTTCCCTTTTATCTTCAGTGTGATAGGGATCTTTTTCAATGAGACAATCACCATGTCTTTGAAAGATTTGAATGCTTTTCAAAACCTATACCTCATAAATCATTATAATCATATACACCCCATGTGCACCACATGCATGTTTTGCTTTATTATTATGAAAAAAAAAAAAAAAAGAAGAAGAAGAAGAAGAAAATGCCACATTTTTATCGGTTTGTTTGGTACGTTCAAACGTAATAATACTTGACAAACTACTCTATTGTATTCAATATTACGTAAAATATTCTAATGAAATTTTCATTAGATAATTCTACTTGTACAAAATGAGGATGACAAATCGCTTACACCTCCTTACATAGAGGGTTCCCACAAAAAAATTATTGTATATGGCCCCCTCCATGTAAAGGATGTGTCAATCATTTTGCCATCCATTTTGTATGTCTAGCATGATCCATTTTCATTAGGTATGTTTGCTCATAAGTAAATTGATTACTTATATTGAAAGCTATAGAAAAAGGACAAAGAAATCAATGCCCTTCTTCATGGTGACATGATTATGGTAAATTGTAAACATATAGAGCCCACAGAATTTCATTCTTGATATCTTTATTCTTGAATAAACGTAACGAGTATGTCTTTTAATGTATATTGGAGTCACCTCACGAAAAGAAATTGTTTTTTTTTTTCATATAAGACAGTTTTTAAAAGAGAAGGGTCCCATCTTAAGAGAACAGTGTTGAGCAAATTGTTGAAAAAGATGTTATTTGCTTTTCTTTTTTCCAACTGAAAGCATCTTCATCTCCAGTAAACTTACTTTTCTAGCATGTTCTTTGTTCGCAGAATTCTATTTATAAATTGTGATGTTTTCGAGATAAATATATGACTGAAAAGTGGTTTAAAAAAATGTTTGTGATTAAAATGTGATTTGAGAATTTTTTTTGTTTGTTTATAAATTGATTTATAAACAAGTTAAAGAACGAGTGTAAATTCCTCAGCAAGGGCTAGCTTTCCATGCTACATGTTCATAAAAAAAAGGATTTTACCAAAACTCATGAATTGCGCCATTTATATTAGTCATGGACGTGCTTCAACGTTGTTAAATCATCTCGTCTAAGAGTTTAAGAATATTTACTTAATTTTTTCATAAACACGTTGCATCACATGTATGAATTTTATAAATGAGTGACGACTAATACTTTTACTTGTTCTAATACCATTATTATATACATTCCCCCCCCCCCATTATTTTCCATCAATTGAAGCAATTAAGGCTCTATTCGACGGCTGTAAATAAATTATAATTTGATTTATTTGTATTTTGTAAGTAAAATGTGTGAAAAGTATTTAAAAAAAATATATGTAATTAAAAAGTAATTTGAGAAATTGTGTAGATTATAAATTATTTTATAATACAAATAAACCAAGTTGCCGAATAGACGCTAAAGTTTTCAAATTTTAGTTACTTGTGACATTCGATAATTAACATGTTTTTCAGTAATTAATAGTAGGAAAAAGAGGATTACTGGTCCTTTTGAAAACCCTATAATAATTTGCTTTATTATCAAGTTGGAAGCTTTCCCTTTTTCTATTATATACTCTCACTCCAAGTCTTCCCCTGCCTAGAATCTCTCTCCATGTGGGTTACATATACGTCTTCTACATTCCATGGATTACAGTGGCGGATCCAGGATTTTTAACTGGATCGAGCTGAATTCTAAAAAGTGTAATGTAACAAAAGTTAAATGTATTACAAAAATAGTAGTTACATCGAAATGATCAATGAAATTGCGAACGACGAGGTTTCAAAGCATAAAATTCATCTATAATAGATTCTACATCTATTTTCTTAACTAAACCTCGTTCGATGTGGATCGACAAACAATCTGCAAGAAAATCATCCTCCATTTTGTTACGAAGTGCCGTCTTCACATGTTTCATTGCTGAAAATGTTCGCTCAGCAGTGGCAGTAGAAACTGGTAATGTCAAAATAAGATGAATCAATCTAGTCAACATGATGTAAATCTTTGACCTTCCACTCTTGGTCAACTTCTTGCTTAACTCAACTAGAGAGGATACATGAAATTGAGGATCGGATATTACATCGTGTTGAAAATGTCTCAACTCATATTCCAAAGCAATGATGTCTTGATCTATGAAATCTCCAGGATAGAAAGTCTTTGCAAGCTTGCATATATCATCACTGTTAAATGATTCAAAAGAATTTTTAGGATCCAGAGCCACCATCAGAGAAAGGAGTTCTAATGATGTGTCATTAAACCTCCTATTTAACTCTATCAAGATGTAATCAATTGATTCATTGAAAACATCAAAGTGGTAATGATGCTCAACTGTAATTTGCTGACGAATGCGACCAATCTTATATAAACAATCCAGGTCCGGCACATCAATGTCATTTCTCGTGCAAAAAACTTTCACTTCCGAAAGTAATTTTTCCCAACCACTTTCTCTCATTTGTTGAAGAACGGCCTTTGTAGACTTGACAAATCTAATCGCACACAAAATGTCAAGAGATTTTGTTTGAAGGATTTGACAAAGAACGTCAGTAATTCTAAAGATCGCATGCATCAAATGCAAGACGAACACAAATTCGAACTTTGCCATATTTCCGTAAGTTCCACTAACTTCGGACTTGGAGCTTGCATTTGTAGAATGTTCTATAAGGTATTCAAGCACTTTGCAAGTTGCATCATACATATCTATCAAGCTCTTTATAGATTCGTAATGAGAGCTCCAACGAGTAGCTCCCGATCGCTGCAAATTACCCATTTGATTTAACCCACGTCCAGATTCACGCTCTCCAGCATTTAACATATTTTGAATTTCAGTTCTATGAGCAGCTTTCAACTCAGCAATACGCTTAGGAGAGGAAGTGATAATATTAACAACATTATCCAAATGAGAGAAGAATTCCCAAATAATACTTACATCCTTAGCTGCTGCAACTAAAGTCAACTGTAATCGATGGGCAAAGCAATAGATATAGTATGCATATGGGCAATCTCTAAGAAATAACGCTTGAAGTCCATTCCATGCACCACGCATGATTTTCATTATGCGGAGTGGATGTTGAAGGATTTAGCATAGAAGGAATCGAAGTTGCTTCATTAGTTGCTTCACTCGGTTGATGATCCTTTTTTTTGAAAAATGAGGATATCAATAGTTTCGGTTTCTTGCCCAATTGGTGTCGTTCCATTTTGCAGCTAAGTTACAACGAAGTTAATCAATACTAAAACTAAAATCACATTCTATTATTCTAATATCACATTCTCAATTCAAAAATTAAAAATCAATTTCACATTCTCAAATTATCTAATGATTATATTCACATCCACATTCTCAAATTAAAAATTTGATTATCTGAAATTCTGAATATCACATTCTCAAATCTCAACTCAAATAAAAAATTCAAAATCACAAATAATCAATTATCAAGATCAAATATTCAAATTAAATTCCAATAACATTAGCCACTAACCTTTTTATGATATTTATCAAGCTCAGCAACAGCAAGACAGCAACTTTGCCAAATGTTAATCCAGTTCCTCACTTCCTCTGTTTCCAGCTGCCTGCAGGCTGCAGCAATTTCAATTTGCAAATTGAATCAAATTAATCAATTGATATTATCATATTAACATAAATAACATATTAACATTATTACATTAAGCTAAAAATTGCAAATAACAATTTTTTTTTTAATATTGAAGGCTGAAGAAGCAGTGAGTTCAGATTTCAGAACAAGAATCAGACTTCAGCAGACACTACAGAAGTGAAGAAGTAAGAACTGAACTTCAACTACTGATTATTAGTGATTGCTGATTCGCTGAAGCAGAAGAAGAACTGAAGAACTGAAGAACTGAAGAAGAAGATTAGAATTTAGAAATTAGAATTTAGAAGAACCTCAGCTCAGGTCCTCAGGTCCGGGCCGTCCGGCGGTCGGCGAGCAGCGGAGCTGCGCGCGGCGCGCCTGCGCTGCTGGCTGCTGCTTGCGCTGGAGCCTGGAGCTGCGCTGCTGCTTGCTTCTGCTTGCCTGCTTGAAGAACCGTGAAGGGCGAACTCGAAGGAGGGGTGAAAAACCGTGAAGGGCGCAGCGCTTACTGAGTTAGGAAGGGTAGGGCGGACTGCGGAGGCGCGGCGGAGCTGAGAGGACGAAGACGAAGTGATAAATTGAGAATTCAGTCTGAGACCCTGAAATGAAGAAATGGACGCTAATTGCAAGTTTGGGCTGGCACTTCTTGACAGGCTTGTTTAGGTAGGCTTGTTTAGGTATATTATTTGGGCCGAGCTGAGTAATTATTTGAGCCGAGCTATTAACTATTTTTTTTTTTTACCAGATTCTGGTCCATTCAAGGACTGGGCTTCAGCCCAGTATGGGCCTAAGCCCAATCCGCCCCTGATGGATTATGTATTGTTTAATTTGAAGACATAATTTAAATAAATAAATTCTTTTCTTTTCTTTTCTTTTCTTTTCTTTTCTAATAATTATAAACTTTTAGCCTAGGGCTTTAATGTGAGAGGGGGGGGGGGGGGGAATCAAACTATACATGGTGAGACGTATCATCTATAAAAATAAAAGTCCATGTTTAGTTCTGATTAAGGACTTGTTTGATTATTAAATTTTAGCATAACCATGTGTTCCATTGGTCCCAAAACTTATTAACCACACATCTCATCAACTTTTATCAAAGCGCGTTAAAAATTTGATTTTAGTCTCCATTAAACAAGGACTAAAATTTGACTTTAATTTCAAGTCAAAGTTAACAATTAATTTTAAACACACATTTTATAGAGCTTACGAATTTTCAACTATACATCTAATAAAATTTTATCAAAATCTACTAAAAACTGATTTTAATCTATACCAAACAGGGATTAAATATTTATATGATATGGTTCAACGTTTATCGACCCTTTCTTGAGGTAAAGCTTCGTGTATCTACTACTGATGTACAGACACGGAGCCTGTACAGGCCCAGTGGGAGTGCAGGCCCCCACTGAAAATAAAATAATAAAAAAATTGGTATTTTGAATTTATTTCCTACTTCGTTCACTCTCGTCTGAAGCTTTTCTACTTCTTTTTCTTGTATCACATGTTGGAGCCTCTGCATATCATTTAAGATCAATTCAAATGAGAAATCTGTTAATGTAAATCAGAAACCAAAGCAGTGACTGCATACCCAGTTAAAATAACAGAAAATTAATAGGGGAGGAAAATTGCAGTCAAGGTTCAAGTAACAAACAGATATTTCTTGATAGAGCTCATTAACAGTAGATTCAGTTGCAGAATTGGCTTCTGCACAAATTGACTCTTTCACATCTTGCAGTTCGAATTCCTTTGATCTTAATTCTTTCTCTGCAATCATTATGTTTGTGCAAGAAGTGGATACAATATTCATTACTAGTATCTCCCACCTTGAAAGTTTACATTTACTTTTCAGTTATATGCCTTTTCTTTTATGAATTACTACATTACACTTGTTAATTGTTATATGTTAGTTAACAGAAAATTAATAGGGGAGGAAAATGGCAGTCAAGGTTCAAGTAACAAACAGATATTTCTTGATAGAGCTCATTAACAGTATATTCAGTTGCAGAATTGGCTTCTGCACAAATTGACTCTTTCACATCTTGCAGTTCGAATTCCTTTGATCTTAATTCTTTCTCTGCAATCATTATGTTTGTGCAAGAAGTGGATACAATGTTCATTACTAGTATCTCCCACCTTTAAAGTTTACATTTACTTTTCAGTTATAGGCCTTTTCTTTTATGAATTACTACATTACACTTGTTAATTGTTATATGTTAGTTAACTTAATTTAATTTTTGGTTTATTGCTTCGTCGTTTCAATCATTTTGGTTTAAAAAAATTTCGGGGACCTCCCCCTTCCACAATTTGAAAATTTTGACCCTCACTCACTCGAAATCTTGGCTTTGTCCCTGATATAGATCTTACATTTTCTTATTAATACAGCATTACAAGTCATAATTTCAGTTCAAAAATGGAACAGATAAGATCAACACAAACTGACACTCGATCTATAAAATTGTACTACGAATTTATGTTGCAGCTTTCGGCATCAGCCTGAGTTACAGTTAGTAAGCAGGGTTGAAAACATTATTTATCATCAACAAATTGCCACTTTAACACAAGTTTTTCAGCAGTAAATATATAGTAATTAATTGCATGCCAGTCAAATTTATATGGCTTAAGTGCTTTTGTGGTCCCACAGTCACGTGGCCCTATATGTGCCCATTGACATTCAAGCATGCTAACAAAATTTTGCATAATCCTTTTGATGACAAGATGTAATGGTAATTATGTTATTTTTAAGTTTTGATCTGAGATTAATGCCTAAAGTAAGGCATGTGGTCACATTGCATACTATACATGGCTCGTTTTACGAGGTGGACTAGGCATCGATTACATATAATTTCAATACTTTCTTTCTTTTTAATATTAATAATACTTTCAAATGTTCATCACAGCCTAAAATACTACAAGTCATTGTTTGATCCGTTCCAATATGTGTGTTGGCCTAACCCATTTGGAGAAGTGCTCCAACCCACGTTGCCAAGCACTTTTTTTCATCGAAGAGATTCAAAAACCCACCAAAAATTGTGGGCAATTCAGAGCCTATCGACAAGTTTTAGAACTACTATAACACCTTTTACACCTTTAGTGTGACTTGCAATTTCATGTCATTTTTGGTAAAATTGAGGATATAATGAAAAGTAATCAAATGAAATCACTAAAATTTGAATCTTCACTATGAAAAAGAACAGCTTTGTTGTGAAAGAAAGCAGCAAACAGACTTAGGCCATCTTCATCGCAGCGGCTGCAGGTGCTCCAGCGCAGGCGCTGCACTGTTCAATATACCGCTGCTTAGGTATCTGATTTTGATTTATTTTTTTTATTTTTAATTCTTTTTTTGGTTCCTTAACTTTAGTTTATATTTTTTTTTGTCCCTATTTCATTTTTTTTCTCCATTTTGGTCCCTACACTCTTGTTTAGTTTGATTAAAAAAAGTCATGTATGTTTGAGATTTGCCCATTAATTTCCCTAACTCAATAAATTATAGTGTTTTATTTTTTTATTCAAAGGTAGTAAACATTTATATTTTTAATATAGTAACAAATAGAAAATTTTGACTATAAAATATAACACATTAAAGTTTGATAAACGGATGCGACTACAAAAATAATGAACATTTTGAAATAACTGGACGAAAAAAAATTTAAATTAGAACACATCACAAACAATAAAATAAGCATTTCACGAAACGCAATAGTTGTTGCCCATTAATTTCCCTAACTCAATAAATTATAGTATTTTATTTTTTTATTCAAAGGTTAACGTTTATATTTTTAATATAGTAACAAATAGAAAATTTTGACAATAAAATATAACACATTAAAGTTTGATAAACGGATGCGACTACAAAGATGATGAGAATTTTGAAATAACTGGACGAAACAAAATTTAAATTAGAACACATCACAAACAATAAAATAAGCATTTCACGACACGCAATAGTTTTTTACAATAATCATGCAAATTTGCTCCGGAGCCCCCTAGATCATCGAATAGTGGACTGAACGAGCTTGAGTCAAATTGACTGACATTCATTTGTTCTTTGGTCCTTTTTCGAATGATCCGTTGTTGTTCACCCCTTATGAACTCACTCGTCATAGGATCTAATATTGAATCCAAGTTTGTCAATAAAATCTTGTTATCCTCCTCATACATCTGCAACTGATAAAAGTTTTGCATGTCAGCCACTCCCTTCCTTACCAACTCCGTGAGTTCTTTATTTTCAGTCTTGATCTTATCCAATTCTTTTCTGGTCCCATCTTCAATTTTTTTTTTTTTTTTTGCCTTTTTAACACCCTGATGTGATCCGAAGTAGGAGACCAAAGGAGAAGTCGACCTATGGGCAATGTGACAGTTATCTACGCGGGAAACGGCACAAGTTTCATGTTAGAAGCGAGCCGAGAAGACAAAGGGGTCGAGCCAAATCAAAGGGGCAAAGTTTGGAGGCCAATGACACATTCACGGCCGTAAAGTCTGTTGTTCACGGCCGTAACATTCCCTCGGGTCAAAAGCAAGAATTCCAGGATTTTATTACTTACGGCCGTAAGATTACAGTTCACGGCCGTAACTCCTTCTCTGGTGGAATTGAGCAATTCAGCAAAATTGATACTTACGGCCGTGAGAATTCTTGTTACGGCCGTAACTCACTAACAGAAAGTCACTTACGGCCGTAAGTGACATTTTTACGGACGTAACACCTAATTTTCCAGAATTCGCGTTTTGTTAATTTAATTCCGCTTTTTATTAATTACTTTTATGTTTTGGGCCCAAATTAGTGGCAAACCCTAGTTAGGTCAGTTTCTACATTATATTGCTTGGTTTTTCATTATGAAACAACAATTTTGACATTATTGAATGAATGTGAGAATTTTCTCTCTCGAAAAGGAGGATTCCTTTTTCTTGTTCTTGAAGAACAATTCGTAGAACTTATCAAATATTTTCTTGAATGTTTGTGGC
Source organism: Ligustrum vulgare (assembly GCA_963555705.1). Taxonomy (NCBI): domain Eukaryota; kingdom Viridiplantae; phylum Streptophyta; class Magnoliopsida; order Lamiales; family Oleaceae; genus Ligustrum; species Ligustrum vulgare. Next base: position 31,457,460 of record OY743186.1, on the reverse strand, counting down.
GTTCCAATCAGAAACTTATCAAGGAGTTTGGCATCCCTTGTGGAGTTTCGAAAACCTCGGTTCTTCAATCCGCATCGTCAATTTATTGCATCGTGATTGTTGGGTCCAGGTCCTATCGTCAATTTTATTTATTCCAATATTTTTAATTACTGTGATCTTGTGTTCTTGGCTGAATCTAGATCTTTCCTATCTTTATTTTGTTTAATTTCGCGTGTTCGTTGTGACCCCCTCCCGGGATCACATTATCTGGTATCAGAGCTTGGATCTAGATTCAGTTCTTGATTTTCGTGTTCTTCGTGCCAGTAAATTTTTCCTTTGTTTGATTCATATAAAATTCCACAAAAAATTCAATTTTGTTTCTTTTAGTCAATTCTTATCCGAATTCAATTCCGTTTATTACGTTGCACTTGTAGTTGAATTTCGGATTCAAAAAAAAAAAGTCCGAAAATTTCATATTTATCCCCGAATATTCCGGATTTGTCTCAATTTTCAAGTTTTCTTGTTCTTACTCGTGTCTATCGTGTCCTACCCTTGATTGAGTTTTGGAATTGTTTTTGAAGCGCTTGGAAGGGGGATTCTTTTTGAGTGATACACGAGCGATATATTTTTGTGAGGAATTTTCTACTTATTTCTGTGAAGACTAATAATGTCTAGCAGACGGGATTCATCATCTTCATCAGTTGGGGACAACCAGGGAATTTACAGAAGGGAGCCAGCAGCCTCATCAACGAGCCACAACAAACGACCTGAAGGTATGAATAGGGTGAATAATAATGTTGTAGGGGTGATGGAGACTTTACATGAGCAATTTGAGAGGTTGATGACTAGGATGGATAGGCTGGAGGAAACTATTAACAAGTTGCGTAGGGAACAAACTCATGTGGGACCTAGAGCTAGGAGGGAAGACGGGAGAGATCCTAGGGGGAGGCATAATCCAAGGGATGGATACGGGTTTGATGATGAAGAGTTTGCAAGTGAAGGAAGTAGTGTCCAATCACCTGTGGCTAGTGTAAGGAGGAGAAGGGGTAGAGGAGATAGGGATGAAAGGGCGAATAATAGAAGAGATCGTGGTGATCGGGATGAGATAGATGATAATCTAGGTAAAATAAAAATGTCTATTCCACCTTTTCATGGGAGGAGTGATCCGGAGGCTTACCTAGATTGGGAGAAGAAGGTAGAATTGATGTTTGATTGCCACAATTATTCTGAAGGAAAGAAGGTGAAGTTAGCAGTCGTTGAGTTCACTGACTATGCGATTAATTGGTGGGATCAGTTGGTGAAGGATCGAAGGAGGAATGGTGAAGGGCCGGTGGATACGTGGCGTGAGATGAAAGTCATCATGAGGAAGAGGTTTGTCCCAAGTCATTATCATAGGGATATTTATCAAAGGTTGCAGGGGCTCACGCAAGGTTCTAGGAGTGTCGAGGAGTATCATAGAGACATGTAGGTAGCCATGATTAGGGCCAACGTGGTGGAGGATCGGGAAGCCACAATGGCTAGATTTTTGAGTGGGCTGAACAGAGATATTGCAAACATCGTTGAGTTACAACATTATGTGGAACTGGAAGACATGGTGCACATGGCAATGAAGGTGGAAAGGCAATTAAGGCGAAAGGGGACATCTAAACAATCACCAGGAACTTATCCTACATCACAACCGAGGAAGGATCACAATGATGAACACGTCCCGAAGGGAAAGGAGGAACTTACAACTAAAGGTAAAAATATTTCTGATTCTCAACCTACTAGGGATAGAAATATTAAGTGCTTTAAGTGTTTGGGGTCCGGCCATATAACATCGCAGTGTCCAAATAAGAAAGTAATGCTCTTGCGTGATAACGGTGAAATTAGTTCTGAGGATGAATTTAAGTGAATGCCTAAGTTAGTGGATGTTGGGGCTAGTAATAGCGATGAAGAGGGGTTAACTTATGCGGTGAAAGGGTCCCTTGTGAATAGACGTGTCCTAAATTCTCGAACTAAGATGGTTGAAATTGATGAACAGCGGGATAATCTTTTCCACACTAGGTGTTTGGTGGGGAAAAAGGTTTGTGGGATGATAATTGATGGGGGAAGTTGTACTAATGTGGTTAGCACATTATTGGTGGAGAAGTTGGGCTTGCCTAAGGTGAAACACTCCAACCCCTATAAATTACAGTGGTTAACCGAGTCGGGAGAACTTAAGGTGAACAAGCAGGTTAATATTAAATTCACCATTGGGGGTTATAGAGATGAGGTGGTGTGTGATGTGGTTCCTATGAATGTTGGGCATATTTTATTGGGAAGGCCATGACAACATGATAGGAGAGTAGTGCATGATGGGTTCAAAAATAGATATTCTTTCGTGAAGGGTGGAAAAAGGATCACACTTGCTCCGCTAACGCCTAAAGAGGTCCAAGAGGACCAATTGAAAATAAAGAGCGAGTTTGAGGGGAAAAATACGAGCATTGAGGCCACGACCTCAGAAAAAGGAGAGGGTGTGAAAATTGAAAACAAGAGAGTTGAGGCCACGACCTCAGAAAAAGGTGAGCTCAAGAGAGAAAAGAAAAGGAGAAGAGAAGAGAGTCACCCAAAAAAATGAGTTTACTTGCATTTGCTAACACATCCCTCCCTAGTTTGGCTAATTCTGTTTTGCAGGTACTACAATCAAATTACAAAACTAAGGCCAAAAGGAAAATTAATTACCGGACAGAACAACCCCAAAGGGTGATGCATTGCACAAAACAGGAACAGGTCACTCGAACCAACGAAAGAAAGAGATACATAAAGGAGAGGTCATAAACGGATTCGAGGTCGAATCCTTTCCAAGAAAGGGGGGATGATGTGATCCGAAGTAGGAGACCAAAGGAGAAGTCGACCTATGGGCAATGTGACAGTTATCTACGCGGGAAACGGCACAAGTTTCATGTTAGAAGCGAGCCGAGAAGACAAAGGGGTCGAGCCAAATCAAAGGGGCAAAGTTTGGAGGCCAATGACACATTCACGGCCGTAAAGTCTGTTGTTCACGGCCGTAACATTCCCTCGGGTCAAAAGCAAGAATTCCAGGATTTTATTACTTACGGCCGTAAGATTACAGTTCACGGCCGTAACTCCTTCTCTGGTGGAATTGAGCAATTCAGCAAAATTGATACTTACGGCCGTGAGAATTCTTGTTACGGCCGTAACTCACTAACAGAAAGTCACTTACGGCCGTAAGTGACATTTTTACGGACGTAACACCTAATTTTCCAGAATTCGCGTTTTGTTAATTTAATTCCGCTTTTTATTAATTACTTTTATGTTTTGGGCCCAAATTAGTGGCAAACCCTAGTTAGGTCAGTTTCTACATTATATTGCTTGGTTTTTCATTATGAAACAACAATTTTGACATTATTGAATGAATGTGAGAATTTTCTCTCTCGAAAAGGAGGATTCCTTTTTCTTGTTCTTGAAGAACAATTCGTAGAACTTATCAAATATTTTCTTGAATGTTTGTGGCGTTCCAATCAGAAACTTATCAAGGAGTTTGGCATCCCTTGTGGAGTTTCGAAAACCTCGGTTCTTCAATCCGCATCGTCAATTTATTGCATCGTGATTGTTGGGTCCAGGTCCTATCTTCAATTTTATTTATTCCAGTATTTTTAATCATTGTGATCTTGTGTTCTTGGCTGAATCTGGATCTTTCCTATCTTTATTTTGTTTAATTCCGCGTGTTCGTTGTGACCCCCTCCCGGGATCACATCACACCCATTTGTCGTTCGAAAGAGGTACCCCCAACAACAACGTCCTCCATGTTCAGAGAAAATGATGAAATTCCAAGAGATGTGAGAGAGCCAGCAAATGGGTAGTCTGGTTCAAAAGATCCAAATGCATTTTGGAAGGTTTGGAATTCATGGCGTTACACATTCGGCGTCGGGCTGAATTTTTCAATGTCCTTCAGCAGGGGCCACAAATGATCAAATTTGAAAACACCCTTGTTAATAGAGTCTTGTGCATACAACATTTTGGCTTTGTCCATCTGCAAGACATGTTGTAAGATTGTTTATCAGTAAAGTTTGACAGAAAAATAACAATGTATATTAAATACAAATGCTTACAATGTCTTGCTTCGATGGCCCACTCGGATGTAAATTTTCAACTTGACGCAAACAACCTCACAATTTTGAGACTGCCTTGGTAATTTCACTCATACATGTTGAGATCGACTGTTCTGGACGAGGATTCATTTGGGGTGATTTAGTTTTGTTGTAGGCCTCGGAAACTCTTTGCCACAGCTTCGACCCTTTTTGTCGAATACCAATGATGGGATCCTGGAATATATCCAAGTAAACATGAGTTAAATGTACGTCCTCATCAACTATATAGTTTGCTGATTTTCTGCTAGAACTCATGTTTAATTGTAGAAATAATTTTTGATTCTCCAAATTATAATGTACGAGTTCAAAATTGGTTGCCACTATAGCCCAAAACACCTGACACGAAACATTATTATTGTCTGCAAAGTTTGAATAAAGAAAAAGAATCTCTACAAAGTAAAAGGAGACAATTTTTTTCTCTGCAAAGTTTGAATAATGGAAAAGAATCTCTGCAAAGTAAAAGAAGACCAACTTTTCTCTACATAGTTTGAATAAAGGAAAAGAATCTCTGCAAAGAAAAAGAAGACAAATATTTCTCTGCAAAGTTTTAATAAAGCAAAAGCATCTCTGCAAAATAGGTGATATAATGCAAATTTTTCTTTACATGAAGTTTGAATAAAGCAAAAGAATATCTGCAAAATAGGAGATATAATGCAAATTTTTCTTTGTAAAGTTAAAGTAATGCAAATTTTTCTCTGCATCAAGTTTGAATAAAGCAAAAGCATCTCTGCAAGGTTAAAATAATGCAAAAAATTTCACTGAAAAGTTAAAATAATGTAAATTTTTCTCTGCATCAAGTTTGAATAAAGCAAAATAATCTCTGCAAAGTAAAAATAATGCAAAATTTTTCTCTGCAGATCTTGAAGAAAGCAAATAAATATCTGCAATGTTAACATAAAGCAAATGATTCTCTGCAGTGTTTGAAGAACCATATATTTCCGTGAACTAGGTATTCCAAACACATACTAAAAATAGGCCAATGTAACTTATCTAGACTACAACTTTGAATCAAACATTTAAGAAAGTTGAATTTCAATGTAGACGTGTCCTCATCTACCATGTCCGACCACGACGGTGACGAAGAGTACGTTGAACATATCAACAAGATTGATGAGCAAGAGGAGATTGTGCTTTGCATTCCACAAAACAACATCCGTCGCCGAGCTCTTTTGCTTGAGAACCAAATGGATGATGCAACTCGTAGAGGTTCAATCGTCTGCCATGTTGTGATCGAATGTGATCGTGAAGCGGCAGATCAACACTTGTGGAACGATTACTTCTCTGCAAATCCACAGTTCGATGAAAAAAAGTTATGTCGACGTATCGCATGTCCTGAAATCTATTCATGCATATACTTCAGGAGGTGCAATGTAACGACCCGAGTCCCACTTAACGGGCTGTCCCGGCCGTTAAATGACGGCGTACTGTCCCCACTGTACCAACATGAGTCTTTCCAGCATGCTTTGTCCTCACTCGCTCGCTCCCCGAGAGAAAACTTCCCAGGAGGTCACCCATCCCAGAATTTCTCCAAGCTAAGCACGCTTAACTTTGGAGTTTCTACTGATGGACTTCCGAAAAAGAAGGTGCACCTTGTTCGTATGAGTAGTACCTATCATATCTTTTAAACTTTCTTAGTCGGGGTATTACAATCACCCCCTGTCAGACTCGCGATGTCCTCGTCGTGCTTAACCCATCCGAGGATCTATTGCTAGGCGTTAGGATTCTAGAGGTGGCTCCCGCCCTATGGCGTAGCACTTAGTTCCCGATTTCCAGCTGGCGGTCGGCTCTGATACCATTTGTAACGACCTGGGACCCACTTAACTGGTTGTCTCGACCGTTAGATGACAACGTACTATCCTCACTGTACCAACATGAGTCTTTTTAGCATGCTTTTTCTTCACTCGCACGCTCCCCGAGAGAAAAATTCCCAGGAGGTCACCCATCCCAGAATTTCTCCAAGCCAAGCACTCTTAACTTTGGAGTTTATAACGATGGACTTCTGAAAAAGAGGGTGCACCTTGTTGGTATGAGTAGTACCTATCATATCTTTTAACCTTTCTTAGTCGAGGTATTACATGCAAAGTCATGACGAGTATTTCGTGTAAAAACAAGACGGTCTAGGAAGGCTAGGTCTTTCCCCTATCCAGAAAATCACGGCTGCAATGCGGATATTGGCATATGATATTGCAACAGACGCCACTGACGAGTACGTGAAAATAGGTGAGTCAAGAGCAACGGAGAGTTTGCAATGATTCTGTCGAGCAGTTGTAGAGGTATCTTCACCACAATACCTGCAGGCACCAAATACCCAAGACACTACGAAATTATTGTACATTGGGCAGTAACGTGGCTTTCGAGGTATGTTAGGCAGCCTTGATTGTATGCATTGGAAATGGAAAAATTGTCATACTGCATGGGCTGGACAATATACAGGTCCTAGCGGATCCCCTACGATAATTCTCGAGGCTGTAGCCGACTATGATCTTTGGATATGGCATGCTCACTTTGGATTTTCAGGGTTAAACAACGATATAAATGTGCTGGAGTCGTCTCATCTATTTTTCGACTTGGCTGACGGCATAACTCCACTGGAAAATTATGTTATACAGGGAAAACAATACACATTGGAATACTATTTAGCTGATGGAATTTACCCCTAAGTGGTCAACACTTGTACAAACGATCAATGATTCTCAAACTCCGAAGAAAAAATATTTAGTAATGAGGCAAGAAAGTTGTAGAAAAGACGTTGAACGCGCATTTGGGGTGCTTCAATCAAGGTTTCAAATTGTCAGTGGACCGGCTCGATCTTGGAAGAAAAATGTGTTGCGTGACATAATGACAGCATGCATTATCATGCATAACATGATAGCGAAGGACGAACGAGATCTAAGTGCACCAATTGGCGCATATGTGGAAGCGACGAGTCCAACAGTTGAGGTCGCCGTAGACGAGAATGAAAGCTTTCGAGAGTTTCTTGCTCGACATCGAAAGATTAAGGTCAGGGAAGCACTTATTGCGCTAAAAAATGCGTTGATTGAGCACTTGTTGGAGGAGTATAGAAACTCCCAAGACTAAATTTTCTATGTTATTTTGAAGCCCCTGTTTCAGCCTGAAGAACTTCACCCAGAGAGCAGCCATACCCGTCAGATGAGTGGGTAATGACCACTTCTGGGAAACGAAGGCTGGAAAATCATGGTGTTTGGACCAAACATTAAGGAATCGAAATGGCCTAGGCCCCAAGTTATCCTCATCGTCCCATTGAAGCAAAAGTGGCGCATGATATGATGAAGTCCGATTCAAGTGTCTGATAGTAAGTCGATGACAAAAATATGCCGCTGCCGGATTAATCAAAATCCTATCCAATCTCTTCCAAACCCGACCATTAGTCCAAGTGTACCTGCTGCCAATGAAACCAGCATCCTCCAGACCACAATCCATCATCATATCTGAGAAAGATGTAGTACCTCTATCCCTGGTGTTATGACCCGTATGCTCACCATCATGAGCACTGACGTTAAAGACTCCCCCAACTATCCACGGACCATCCACAGCGAGAGAAATGTGGTGAAGACCCGCCCACAAGTCCCTCCTACCAGCTGCAGTGCAGTGCAAGTAGCATAAACAGAAGTCAAGAAAATAGGTCGTGACAGTCTGGGATCCTCAACTCTAACATGTAGATACTGGAAATGATCATCCAATGAAGTAACAGTAGTCGTAGAATTCTAAAAAGCTCAAATCTTCCCTGATGAATTCTGCGTCCCAGTATCGAAGCGAAGTAACCGTCGAATGTAATCAAATCCCTCCTGAAGTACAAAAGGCTCCAAGATAACCAAAATAAACCTGATGAAGTTGAACCAACCTCTTCAGCTTCCTGCGAGTAGTCGAGCTAGCTACACCCCTCACATTCCAAATGATGACACCCATCGAGGCAGGGAACGTGAGGTATCCAATGACAGACTCCTGGTCGTCATCCGAGTAGGTGGAAATTTGATGTCAGTGGTACGCGGGTTGTTCTTCCTAGTGACCAGAATAAACCCACCATCCTCAGTACGCTGAGTCAGACCCACTAAATCATCATTCGAAGAACTCCGAAAAATACCCTGCTGGTGAACCTCCAACTGGGCAGTACTCTCAGTTTCATAATGAGTACCGGAATTCGAAGGGACAAATGCCTCCAAATTCTGATGGAAAATGGGAGGAGTCTCGGAAGGAACCGCTGCAAGAGTACCAACAGACTGAGCCACACCTTCATCAAAGGCTTGCTGCCTCAAAAGAATATCATCGAGCAGCGGATCAAAAAAAGAAGTTGGGGTAATACTGATAGCTGGAACTACCACAAGAGATGGCGTCATGGTATGAGAACTCTGCTGCGGTAAAGACTGAACCACAGGTGAAACAAAAGCTGCAGAAGGAAGCTGCTGAGCAACTGTCGAAGTAGGAGCCTGAATATAAGCTGGCTGAACTGAAGCAGTCAAATTCATAGACTGAACCGCAATAACTAGCCATGGGATAGTGGAAGCGATCACCATAGGGGAACTGTGTTGAATGGAGGTACTAGAAGAACTGGGGCCCTGCTGGTTGCCGGATGTTCTGGGCACTACCACCCACCGTCGAGGCTGATACTCAGTCAACATCCCCTTACCCTTATCCTTCACCCTATCAACATGCTGCAGAGGAGGGGCGAAAGTAGTAACAACAGGAGCAATGGGAACTGAAGAAGAAGGAGGAGGAACATAAACAACAACTGTAGGTCTACCAAATAAGCATTTATCAACACTGTGACCCAAATGCCTGCATCGACTGCAAAAAATCGGTTTCTTATCATAAACAACAGGCTGCCAATACCCATGATATTTTTCACGCTGAATCCATATGTGATCCGGAAGAGCAAAGGACAAATCAACCTCTATGCAAACCCAAGCCTCACTAGACCTCCTCAAATCAGTAGTGGCCTCATCAATATATAGCGTAGTCCCAATAGCCCGAGCTAAAGCAAATAAAGCACCCTTTGCACAAAAGTGTATGGGCAATAGTGGGAAAGAGACCCGAACAGAAACAATAGGGCTCTCATGCGCAGGGTTAAATCCAGGAGTCCATTTGATGGCCCTCATAAGGTACCCATCAATATACCAGGATTGCTTGAGGAAAAGTCGAGCATAATCATCCTCGTGCGATAAATGAATAAGTATGTGGTGTTCATCAATTAAACCAATGGAAAAATCACCACAAAATCCAAATTTAAGGAAGCTTTCACGTACCTTAGTGATAGGTGGCTTCCTGTTCATGAATTTTCCAACAAGTGTGAACTTGTATGGCGCAGCCAAAAATTGCTCATCCTCATCATCAAATATAACAGCGGGTTCATTCAAGTGTAATGAGAGGGTCTTAGTAGCAAACCTGTGGAGGAAGGAATCCGGGGGAGCCTCTGTGACTGATGCAAATGATTTATTCTGGCTCCTTTCCGTCTGAGTGATAGATGGCTTTCCTGCCAAAGCAACTGCATATGAGACTTTATTTTGGTCTGGCATTCCTGGAGCTGAAGTAGATGCTTCAGTAGCACGAGGCGGAGCTGCATTACCACGTGGGGGAGCCCGAGGGGCCAGGGGTTTCCCACGTAGTGGAGGATGTCGTGCATCCCTGGTAAAGGTGGGCAAAAACCGATCGAACCCGCCCAAACCGACCCAAACCGATTGGTTTGGGTCGGTTTTTCATGAAAATTGGATTGAGTTCGGGTTTTTTTTAAAAAAATTAGTCGGGTTGGATAAATAACACGACTCGACCCAACCCAACCCAACCCAAATAAAAAAATCTCTTTTTTTTTTAAATAATGAAACTTAACTTATTTAAATAGTGATTGAACATATTTTAATTTTATTAGAAATTGTTCAATTTATTGTATTTGGGGTTGTTGTAGTGTACATAATTGATTTAAATTAAAGATTGATTCATGAGTTTTTTTTTTTTTTTTTCAAAATTTTTACTAATTGGGCCAAAGCCCAAACCGTCTAACCCTATCCAAATCGATCAAAATTTGTTGGGTTGGATTTGAACTCGTAATTGGGTTGGGTTGATTTTTTATCAACCCGACTATAGTGAGTTAGGTTGGGATTGGGCAAAAAATCGACCCAACACAACCTACGCCCACCTCTATCCCTTGGTGGCATATCAACAACCAAAGGAGAATTACCCTTTTCCAAATCAATCAGAGGTGGTTTTCAAATAGCCTTCGGGGCTGCCAAATCAGTCGGAGTAGGTTTGGGAACTTAGGCTGAGGCTTTAGCAACAAAATTACTAGCCTCGTTTGGGCACGCTTCCCAATGAAGTGGTACAGTGAGGATTAGTTACTAAAGAAGTGACCCCAACCTTTTTTTGTTGTTCTAAAGCTGATGGAGCAGGTTTCACAATTAAATTCGCTGCAGAGAGAACAGAAATCGTTGCCTCAATTTGCGTGCTAGAAGACACGATTCCCAATGTAGAGCTACTAACAACATTTGACGCACCGGGGACTAGAGTTGGATGATTTTGGGCTTCTAAAATCAGTGATGCTGCTGCTAGATGGTCAGGATTCATCCCAGAAGCTACAGAAAATGCCGCCTCGTTATGCGTGCCACTTTGCACATTTCCCAATGCATCAAAATTCACAACATTTTGTTGGATGGATGAGCTATCCGTGGTTTTCAAGTGCTCTTGAACTGCTGGTAATGCTTTTATGCCAAAATTTTGCTCAGAAATCTCAGAACCGCTTGTCTCGTAATGCGTGCCTTTTTGCACAAATCCCAATGCAACACTATTCACCAAATTATGCGGGGATAATGACATGGTTTTCAAGTGATCTGGAACTAATGGTGATGGTATCAGACCTAAATTCGCACTAGAACAATCTGCCTCGAAATTCGTGCCCAAACGCACATTTTCCAATGTTGAATGCACACCACAATTGGCGGAATAAAGTGGATTTGAAATAATTTGCATGGTTTTATGGTGTTCTGGAGCCAATGGTGATGATTACAAACCCAAATTCGCAACAGAACACCCTGTCTCAAAATGCGTGCCAATTGACACGTTTCCCAATGTAGCACCACGATCAGAAGTAATGGAAGGGCGTACAGGTTTAAGGCTAAAAGATTGGGTGTTTGGGAAAATTGATGGGGTTTGGGGCAATTGTTGATGGAGGGTAATGGATTGGTGATGGGGGAAGAATTCCGCCACCATGGATGGTCACGCCCGTCGCCGGAGGAGGCTCTTTAGGCGGTTTTTGGAGAGGTGGCCGCATGGAGCAAAAAAATCACCTATTTCGCCTATGGGTTGAGAGGTTTTTTTGGTTTAGGGTTTAGGTTTTTTTTTTTTTTTTCAAGTAATACCACTAGTGTGGCTTATTTTATTTCATAAAATACAAAAATATAAATAAATGAAGGGGGGCATAGACCTGACCTCCAGAAAATGTAAAGTACGACAATGGAAATAACAATTGAATCTAAAAGTAGTAAATACAATGAAGAATAAGTGTGATCATGGGCACTCCGGGAGGTGGACCCTCATGTGTGTCATGGACATGATCATACGTCTGCTTTGGTACATGTCCTGATCATAGTAATTCTAGTAGTCCTCTGTGTACTCTGGGTCACTACCTGGTTAAGGATAACGTATGGGACGTGGAACCTCTCTAATGGCAAGAGGATCACCCACCCATGGACCATGGGTAGGCGGAATTCACCTCTGATCTCAAGATAGGGCCCATGTGTGATGTGGCTGATCTAGTGACTGAGGGAACCTATGGTGTAGGTGATCCAGATGAAGATAATGTAGCTGATGGTAAGTCTACCTCATTATTTTGTATGCAATCTCCCAATCCCATCTAGGCGTGTCAAAACGGCTCGTCAGCTCAGGTAGCTCGGGCTCGGCTCGTTAAAAGTTCGGGCTAAGCTCGGCTCGAGGCTCGTAGGACCGAGCCGAAGCTCGGGCCGAGCCCAAAAATACTCACTGGGCTTGAGCCGAGGCCGGCCCGTGTGACGGGCTAATTTGGCCCGTAAAACGGGCCAGAATGGGCAGTGTGTGCAGCGCTGCTGCCTGCAAATTTGCAGGCAGCTACAATAGCTGCCCACGTGTTGCAGGCAGCCTGCAACACGGGTTGCTACTAAGTACTAATTGATCTGATTTGAATTATGCAGATTTTTTTTTTTGAAAATTTGAAATTTGAATTTTTTTTTTTTTGTTTTCCCACGTTTTTTTTTCTATAAATAGGTCGTATTTTGTTTGTTAATTCACAATTCACTTACAAGTTACAAGTTTTTTCATTTCGTCATAATATTCATTTGTTTGCTATAATTTCTATTCAATTCTCTATATTCTTCAATTATTGTGATAATATTTCTCGGTTTCAAGTTTCAACTTTCAAATTTGAAACTAACTACATTCTACACTACAATATCGATACGTATGGAGTTTAACAACGATGAAGTTAACCAATTCAGGGGTAGTTCTAGTACTCCCTCTCATATCGATGTCTCCGAAAATGCTCCCATTTCAAATTTTTCATATTGCACAAACATTCAATCAATATAGAAATTTGCCAATTTTTAATGTTGTAGTCAGTTCCATGGAGTTAAAATTTTGCAAATATTGGGAAGAATTACCTTCTTTATTTGTTTTAGCATCGGTGATGGATCCTCGATTAAATTTAATAGGCACTAAGGCTATTATAAAAGAAATTTCACAAAATTTAAATATAGAATTATCACATGTTAATGTGGAATCTTTATTATGTGAAATGTACAATTATTATACTGCAAAAAAAAAAAGATCAATGTAGTTCTAGTTCCCAAACTAATGTTTCCCAAAGTACTCCAATGCATTCTAATTCTTTATGGGACTTTGTTAACACAAATGCAAGTGCTCCCTCAATTAGTTCCAGTGGAAACACATCTAGATCGATAGGTGGTACAAACGTTGAAATTCCATCTGAATTAGCTAGGTACATGTGTGTAGACGTTCGCAGTGTTTTAACACCACAAGAATTAGAGAATTTTGATGTTTTAACTTGGTGGGGGTGTAATGAAAGGCAATATCCAGTTGTAGCAAAAATTGCACGTGATTTACTAACACCTCCGGTGTCCACCGTGGCATCGGAGGCTGCATTTAGTTTAAGTGGTAGGATTTTGTCAGACGAACGATCAAGACTGAAGGAAGACATATTAGAAGCTCTTGTATGCTTAAAGGATTGGGAATGTGCAGATTTACGACTTCAAGATAAAGTTGATAGCATCATGTCCGAGGACTTGGAGCAATATTTAAAATAGAAGAAATTGTAAGTTTTTAAAAATTATTTTGTGTAATTTAAATTATTATATTTTAAAAAAAATTGTACACTAAATTTTTTATTCGTGTACAATTTTTAACTCCGCCTATGTTGATCATAGTCGGTCCCAAGCCCGAAAAAAGGAGGAGGGTTGTAACTTGTAACCTTTATTGAATATATATAAAATAACTAGTTATTTAATTTTAGTATAGATAGACTTTGCGAAATCTACGTTTACATTTTTATTAAATCTTATGTTTGATATTTTAACTATATTTATTGTGTATAATTCATTTAAGTAATTACAAATACAATTCATATTCATTCGTCGTAATAAAAAAAAAAAGGGGCCGGCCTGGCTCGATGAAGCTCGAGCCGAGCCTCAATTTTTTGGCCGAGCTTTGGCTCGGCTCGGCTCGGCTCGGGCCAAAAAAAGCTCGGTCCTAAAAAGCTCGAGCCTTGATGTTCGGCTCGAGGCTCGGCTCGGCTCGTTGACATACTCCCATCCCATCAATGTCACCCTGGATCTGAGCCTTCACCTTGTCCTGTCTCGGGGTAGGAGCAGAAGTGGATGAATGTGTGGAAGTCTGAGTACTAGAGGGCTTAGCAGATGGAGGCTCTCCAAATAGCTTGAGTACTAGGTCTTCAATGGAAAATCTCAAGGAGGATGTGATCTTTATGCGGTGTTTTTCCTTGAAGTGATATAACAGAAGCTTCTTTACCTTAGAGTGCTCTGAACCTAACTCTGTGAGTAGACCCTGAGCAAGAAGCTGTGGAGCTGCCCCTGTTGACCCATGAGATGACTGTACTGTCTCTGCAGATGGTGAGGAGCTGATGTATGAAGCTGTGGGTGGTGCCTCTGGAGCTGGTGTAGGAGAAGGAGAGATGGGAAGTACCACAATATGAGCTTGTGGAGGATGCTCATCTGTGGTAAGAACTTTCACTGAAAGAGGCTCAATAGATGTAGGAATGATTTGTGTAGCCTCTGTCTGAACCTGTTGTATGATCTCAGAAGTAGGAGCAGGTAACTGAGGAATCTTTGGGGTAACCTCAATAGGTGCAGTACTGAAAGTCGAAACAGCCACAAGAGGTGGTGTCACGGTGAAAGATGCTGCCGCTGTAATGGGTGAGCCAATGGTAAAACAATAGCTGTAGGATGAAGCTGCTGAGCAACTGTCAAAGCAAGAGTCTGCATAGAGATGCTAGAAGAGCTGGGGGCCTGCTGGCTACTGGATGCTCTAGGTACCACCACCCACTGTTTGGGCTGATCATCAATCAACACCCCCTTACCCTTATCCTTCACCGTATCAGCAAGTTTCGGAAGAGGGGCAGAAGAAGGAGGAGGGGGAGTAGGAGCAGGAACAGTAGTCCTACCAATCAAACATTTGTCAACATTGTGACCCAATTGTCTGCACTGATTGTAAAAAATCGGCTTCTTATCATAAACAACTGGCTGCCAATATCCCGGATATTTCTCACGCTGGATCCAAATGCGATCAGGTAGAGCAAAAGATAAATCAACTTCTATGCAAACCCGGGCCTCACTAGGCCTTCTCAAATCAATAGTGGCCTCATCAATGCGCAAAGGGGTCCTAGCCAGTGTTCTAAAAAGCGTGAAGTATGACGAAGCGTGGAGCCTAAGAGTCAAGCTTTTGAAGCTTAAGCGGGAGTAAGCGTTAAAAAGCGTTTTTAAATTCCTAAATATTTGATTTAAATTTTACCCATACTTGAACAAGTAAAAAAAAAAGAAAAAAAAATGGCAGCTGCGTGCATCAGGCACGCACAATGCGCGCTTAAGCTCGCTTCAGCACGCATTGTGCACACTTAAGCGCGCTTATGCGCGCGTCGCGCGTAGGCCGCACAGTGCACGCACTATGCACGAGTTTTAGAACACTGGTCCTAGCTAAAGCAAACAAAGCGGCCTTCGCACGAAAATGTATAGGTAGAAGAGGAAAAGAAACCCAGACAGGCACAATGGGGCTCTCATGTGTAGGATTAAATCCAGCGGTCCATTTGATGACCCTCATAAGGCGCCCATCAATATACCAAGATGGCTTTAGGAAAAGCTTAGCATAATCGTCCTCGTGCGATAAGTGATTGAGAATGTGGTGTGCATCAATTAAACCAACAGAAAATTCACCAAAAAACCCAAATTTTAGGAAGCTCTCACATACCTTAGTGATTGGAGGCTTCCTATTCATAAACTTATCAACAAATGTAAACTTGTATGGCGCAGCTAAAAACTGCCCATCCACATCATCAAAATTAATAGCATGTTCGTTTAAGTGTAATGAAGGAGTCTTAATAGTGAACCTGTGGAGAAAGGAATCTGGGGGAGCTTGCATGACAGATGTAAAGGATTTATTTTGGCTCCTCTCAATCTGAGTTATGGTTGGCTTTCCGGCCAAGGCAACTGCATAAGATATCTTATTCTGAGCCGAAGTCCCAGGAGCTGTAGTAGAAGTCTCAGCAGTAAGAGGAGGGCGATTCACCATAGGAGCCTTTCCAAGGGGCTTAGGAGCTGCCTTATTAGTAGGATCAGGCCTGGGAACTTTAGTTGAGGCAGAAGGAACAGAATAAACAGCCTCAATATGGGTGCTAGGAGGCACACTTTCCAATGTAGTGGAACCGGGAGGATTAGTTACCAAATGAGTGACTCCAACCATTTGCTGCTCTTCTAGAGCTGATGGAGCAGGTCCCATGATCAGATTCGCTGCAGAGAGCACAGAAATGGCTACATTGATTTGCATGCTAGAAGGCCTGTTTCCCAATGTAGAGCTACTAACCACAGTTGAGGTAACGGGACCAAACTAGGGTAATTTTGGGCTGCTGAGAATAGTGGTGCAACTGGTTGGCCGAGAATCTGCCCAGGATTCCCAGAAATCGCTGCCTTGAAGTACGTGCCATTATGCACGATTCCCAATTCGACATGAACCACAACATTTTTCGGAATTGATGTTATTCCCATGGTTTTCAGGTGCCCTGGAGCTGATGCTGTTGGTCTAAGACCCAAATTCGCAGTAGAGCCCGCTGCCTCGAAATGTGTGCCTATTGGCACGTTTCCCAATGTTGAACTACACTCAAAATTAATGGAATCCGGGACAAACTTGGGGTAATATGGGGCCTATGAAACCAATGTCGTTGTTCCCATAACCAGATTCTAAGCAGAACTGGTCATAATTTCATGGGCAGATTAGGGCACGATTCCCAATGTGTGGTTTCCGGATGAATTGGATGGAAAGGGGGGGTACCCCAGGGGTTTTTGGGTGTTCTGAAATAAATGGAACCAATCCCGGGACCTAAATCAAAGCAGAACTCCCTGAATTTGAAATCCCTAAAACTGAGCCTAGGGTTTGTAATAACAAGTTGAATTTCAATTTGTTTACAACAAAATTAATTTTTAAGTTTTAAAAATAATTAATTACTAAATTAATTAATTTTATAAAATATTAATTATTAAAATATAAATACGCTTTTTGTTTTTAATTACCGAAATAATTAAATATAATGAAATTGTATTTTTTTAAAAATAGAAAATGATGAATAGTGTGCATTTGGTGTAAGATTTAGTGTTGCTGTGTTGGAGTAGAGAAGCTAGAGTAGTATAAATGTAATTCAAGTTTAGTGTAGAAGTGAGAATTTAGTGTAAAATTTAGTGTATGTGGGTTGAATATGGTCTTAGTAATATACTTAATAATACAATTTATAAGAGATTATGCGCTGAGCTTCAATGCTTAACTTGTGTTCGACACTGTGACACCAAAAGCTTGCTTTCAATAAATTTGAAACTTCAGTTTCCAATCGATGGCAATCTTAAATTTTGTCACTTTCTTTGTTGAATTTATGTTAATATCTTAATTTTCTAATATTTCTCTATTTAATATGCTTTATTATCTAATATAACATCTGTTTGGTTCCCATTTTTTATCTCATTTTTACACAGTACTCAATTTATACCACTAATCTTACTTTTAACCTACAATTGTTGACTTTTCAACTCAATCTATACTCCACGTTCTCTAAAAACTCAACTTTTTTCAACTTTTTTAATTTGTGTAAAAATATAAACGAATCTATCTTTATGTGACAAGAGTACAAAACAAGATTGTCAATAATCCATCCAAAGCATCCATTTCTTTTATGACTATACTAGTAAATCAGCAACATAAACAATCAACACATCCATTTCTTTTATGACTATACTAGTAAATCAGCAACATAAACAAATAGGCAATGTTCATAATGAATTTGGCTAAAAGGTGAAAAACACTGAAATGGAAATTGCATAGGTCCATCCATACCATAATCAAAATTAGGTTTCCAAAAGTGCTATTCAGCAAAGATAATAACCTTGATGATATTAAGAGAGAGAATATAGGAACTAATCATCTCAAATCTCGAAAGCTTGTAGTCTCCAATAAATTTATTTTCTTAAGCTTTAAGTCGACCATAGAACTTGGCATTTTCTTCTGTTGTCTGGAATCGACCATGGCCAAATTTGGAGGATGTATCAACGAACTTGAGTTTGATCTCCTCCAATGCCAACCTGGATGTTTGGTTCAGTAACGACTGCCTCAAAGTGACAACCCGCTTCTTCGGTCCAAAACAGCAGCCCTTTATCATCAGATAATCATCTTTCACAATACCATAATGAGGAAAACCCCCCATTGGTGTAATATCTTTCTCAGTCCTAGTAAACAAAAAAAGACTTTCATAAATGACTATCAAATTAAAAAAAATATATAATAGAACAAAAAATTATTATACTGTGATCTCACTCGGACAGAGCCTTTCAGGAAGTAAATAATAAGCGGTATGGATGAACAAAATTCAAAGAAAGTGGCAAATATTAAGGAAATCTTGTAAACAAAATTACAATGCAACAGGCTTGATTCACTGTATTTGGAAAGAATTTTATCCAGTATTAACAGTTCAAGTATTTCGCACAAACGAGGCATGTATATTGATGAGAAAATGTCAAGTAAAAGATTAATGACCTGTCAAACGACGTCATGGCAGAATGAGACTCCTGAGCAGTCTTCCCCAGCTTGTAAATCTTCTTGTTCATTTCTGTCCTATGATGGTAACCATTTTGCCCAGCCCTGGCAACAGTGAATGAAACCCTAGCTGGATGCCAAGCACCAATACATGCAACCCTACGAAGACCACGGTGAGTTTTGCGAGGCAGACGGGTAACACCCCATCGCGTCACCACCCCTTCGTATCCCTTACCCTTGGTCACCCCAATAATGTCAATCATCTCGTCTTTCTGGAAAACAGCATCAACAGGAATCTGCCTTTCAAAAAGGCTATATGTATAATCAACCTTCTTAGCAACTGACATCTCCTCCATTCACTTGAATCTCCATGAGGTGGGCTTTCTTTTGCTCAAGTCCTTTCATCTTACGAATCTGTAAACCCACAAACATCAACAAATAATTAGAGTTGGAGGTCCATTTTTCAGTAAAAGTTATATTGGTCAGATTGTAAGAGACAAGACACCACCAAATAGAATAAGGGTTGGTTTCAGTGGCGGACCCAGGATTTTTGTTCAGTGGGTGCGAAACAGAATAATGTAAAAAATAATTTCAAATAAGACAACGATAGTATTCAAAATGTAGTACATTTTTTACAATTGTTCCTTACGACTTTTCATACTTTGAAAACGTCGTATAATAGTCTCATTATCAATTTTATTAAATACATCTTTTTTAACATATAGTACTAAGCTATCATTCAACCAAAATTCTTTCAAAACCTTCAAAAATTCTAATAGAAAAAAAACTTCACCAATAAATAGCCACTCAAATGAATATCAAGAATATGTAACCTGACGTGCACTCTAATCAAATCACAGTCAAGATCATCCAAAATACATAAAAATAAAGACAAAAAATTAAGTGTCAGGTATATAAAGGATGCTCTTCAAAGGCAACACACGTAGCACTATGAGGCCAAAACTTAAAAAGAGGGCTAAAGAGCCGCACCTCATGATCACAATCCACGAGCTGTTGCTCACTGAGGCTCACAAGCTTTCCCGTAGACAAAAAGTTGGCACCTTCCAGTGGTGCTAAACGACCAGCACGACCCACAGGAACCCTAGATTATACAATCGAGAATTACAAGTGAGAATCATATGCAGAGAACTACTAAATTAAGCACAAGATTCAAAGTCCAAGCCAGGTTAATATATGGAACTTTAAAATCGAATTAAAAATTCATTTTCTAGCATCGGTTCAAGTCTTGGTTCGACAGATTGTTTCCTATAAAAAGTTGCATCTAACCTAAACTAACCTGATTCTTGACTGGCGTGACGGCACCATGGTCTCTCCAATCGAAGTCGGTGGGAAGGTCATTTGGTCGGAAGGATCGGCGCCTTGTTAGCGTCAGCAGGGAGGCGGAGGTGTCGGTTGACGCCGAGGTGTTGCAGGTGAAATTCTTTAGGAGTGAGATCCGAGAACTGAGTGATGCCGTGGACGGCGGAGGGGTCGAGCTTCTGGTGGCGCCTAGCGCGGCGCATGTTAGTGTGAAGGTGTTGCTGGCGCTTGCTGCTGCTGTTGCGACTCTGCAGGCTGCAGCACCCGCCGACGCCGCCGTGTAGCCTGTAGGTAAGGAGTAAGGATCGAAGCCGAAGGTAAGGTACGGTACTAACTACTACGGTCTGGACTCTGGGACGGGTGGTGCTCTGGCAGGAGGACGGCGATGGGTTGGAGTCGTTGACTCGTTGGACACTTGGATTTCTAGCTTCTAGGTCGATGGAGAGCGAGTATTGGGCGCAGGTCTCTCTGTTGGACTATTGCGGTGCTGAAATGAAGAAAAAAAAAAAAAACTGGGCGCTAAATTGGGCCAAAAAAAATTTGGGCCGGATCCAGTGGGTGCGGCTGCACCCACTGGACCCTTAATGGGTCCGCCCCTGGTTTGTTTAAGCATCATTTTTGGGAAAATAGATTTTGTAATAGTGATTTTACAAAGAATGTGTGGTAAAAATATGGAAATTTTTGGGTTTACATGCAAAATTAATCTATTGGGAGAATTTGTTGTAAAAAATGAGTTCGGGAAAAATGGCGCTCAAACAGGAGTAAATCCAAATATGACAATGACAATGGCAAGATAACAAAAGGTCCGATTAGCAGTGTGGTACCATGAGAGCACAGCCACTGATTGCTGAAGGAAGGGTATATGCTTCAATATACGTGCAAAGTTGGTATACCTGAGTATGAGCCAAAACCCTAACGACAGAGCAGTATTTCTTCAATTTCTCTAACTGAGCAGTAATATCCTTCTTCCCTTTTTCACTATCAAACTTCTTGGAGTACTTGGTAAAAGCCTTCTTTTTAGACTTGCACCAGTTTTTGTAGAATCTCCTCTTGACCTCCTCACTCAGATGTTGAGCCCACACAGTATTCAGACAACGGAGGCCATGTGGCGTTTTGACATACCCAACAACTCCAACAGCAACCATAGGTGGAGTTTCAATAACAGTTACAACCTCACATGTCTCTTTCTTGTGGAGCTCTGGAAAAATAACAGTTATGATTACAGAATTTCATGTAAGAGAACAAAATGCAAAAAACAAATGAATTATAAATATGGAGAAGAGTTGAGTTGAGTAACATATGCAATAATAATGGGGAAAGAGTGGTCAAGTATCATGCACAAATATATATATTGCATGAATACAAACTCATAAAAGAACCACACTATTTTGTACCCGGGGACGGATCCAAGGACCAAGAATCCAAGATCAATATTCAACTAGAGCGGCCGTTGACTGTGGGCTGTTGACCGTCAACGATCGTAATATCGAGATTGTTTATTATTATTGAATTAAATAATATTAAAAATTAATCATCGATATAGAAATACTCTAAAACAAATTTGAAATTATGATTTGGTATCTTAACTAAATCCACCTATTTTTTCATAGTCAGTTATAACAAGGGGGGTTCTCTAGACTAACACATCATAAACAAAATTAATTTTTAACCAAAAGAAAACATGAATTTTCATATATGAATGCAAGAAAACATGCCAAAAGTATCTTGTGATATATTTGGGCCAAATTTAACGAGGCCCAAAATAATCCTAAGAAAAAAAGCCCAAACAATCAAAAGATTCCTTCTTCCTTGTTGCCGCGACCTCTTCCATCTTCTCTGTTGCAGTCGACCTCGTCCTTCTTCCCGACGGAGCAGCCACCAGTCAACAAAGGCTCCCTATAAGTGATTCCTTTTGCCAGCTCCCAAACTGAAATTATTGCTTTCTTATCTTGGGTATCTCAGTTCCATTAAAACAAAAACAGATTGACCGGCAGATCCAGCTCGACACCGGCTAGATCTGCCACTGTTTGTACCCAGCTTTAATGAAGGTCTTTTTTTATAAATGTAAGCTACCCAAACAAATACAATTATTATTTAACTCCTATGTTATGTAGAGTGCAATTAGAACATCAATTTTTTATGTCTGCTGCAATCTTAGTGGCGAGGTGTAGCGCCCCGAGTTCCGTATACCCGATTCACTACGTCATTTTCTGTCTAAATTTTTCGAATAATATTTTTGCGGAAGAAATAATTGAAATTCATTTTTGGCAACATTAAATAAACTGTAATGGCCGCTAAAATTGAAAACATTTATGAAACCATTTGAAATAGTAAATCGAACCATTAATATTGTAAAGAAATTGCCAATATCATAATTTCTCAAATAAATGAACTTCTCTAAATTATTCGATTGTTTGGAAAATACGGAAATCATTAACGTCAAACTTTCAACCGTTCAACGATTATTGCCACCATCATTCATCGCTCGCCACCGTCTCCGAAATCTGCAAAACTGTTAAAAGTAGGGTGAGTATTTCATGGGGGAAATACTCAGTAGACTCATCGCAAATTAATTTAATTTATAAGATGATTAAACACATAAATCCCGGCTCTTTATAAAACGGGCATTGATAGAGCTTCTTTATAAAACTGTTCTTGATAAAACTCATATTGTGCATTACAGCACGGGACATATTTTGCAAATCATAGGCTCTTTGAAAACAGCTCTTTGAAAACATCTCTTTGAAAACCATATACTTATAAAAACCTTTTAATTATGCCAAGCATAATTTCTTTTGAAAGCATAACATAAGATAGGATTGAAATCCTCATAAACATAAGAAGACACAAGAACTTTACCGAACTTAGGTGGCAAGAATTCTTATGCAGTAAAATCATAATAACAGTAAGTTTTCATCATAACATAGAATAATATCGAAATCCTCGTAAACATAAGAATTTTACCGAACTTAGGTGGCAAGAATTCTTATGTAGTAAGTATACCAAGCATAATTTTCTGAAATTCATAGGGATCAATTGCATCATAACATAAGATAGGATCGAAATCCTCATAAACATATGCGACAGGAATTTTACCGAACTTAGGTGGTAAATCCTCATAAACATATGGAAAGATAGGAATTTTACCGAACTTCGTGGCAAATCCTCATAAACATAGGAGACACAAGAATGTTACCGAACTTAGGTGGCAAGAATTCTTATGTGTAGCGCTACTAAAACTCCGGTCCCCTTAACATATCATAACTTATCATATGGGACCCAAAACAATCTTGGTAGATTGATTTCATAGCAATGATCCAAAAAAAAACATTTTCGTGAAGCATAGGGTATACTTACTTTTCGTAAAAACATAAAGTATATTTTCTTTTCATAAAAACATACTTACTTTTCATAACAACATAAGGTATATTTACCTTTCATAAAAACATACTTGTTTTTCTTAAAAATTGACTTTCACAAGTCACATGACATTCATATGAAATCATAATTTAAATCAATTAATAAGTGCGAGTCTACCTCAAATCCGACGAGTGCAAAGTTGAGCGGGAATGACTTCAATTTCTTTAAATTCTCCGTACGCTTCGTCTTAGCCAATAAGTCACTTTAGTCTATCGAATATATAGTTCAAAATGATAAATTATAATTTGAGGACTAAAATTGATGTTTTGAAAGTTGAGGGACTAAAATAGATACTTTTGATAGTTGAGGGACTAAAATGAATACTTTGAAACTTGGGCTTAAAATCAAATAAAGTAAATCAGTAGGGACTGAAATAAAAGAGTTTAAAGTTAAAGGGCTGAAGTAAATCATTTTAAAGCTTTGAGGCTGAAATGGATGAGTTTAAAACAGTAGGGACTGAATTAAAACAATTTAAAACATCAGGGACTGATTTGCAAATTCTGGAAATATATCATTCAGATCTTTTACTCTCTCTCTCATTCATATCGATTTCACTCTCTCTCTCTACCATTCTCTCACTCTCAGAGAACAAAAAAGGCGGAGGAGGCGATCGAGTAATACCGCCGGTGATTCGCCGGCGCTAGGTGAGGCGAAGGACGGTAAAGTGTGGGAGTTCTGATTTGAGGAAGCTTTGATGCGAGATAGGTTTGAATCAGAGATTTATCGAGGCTCAAAGTCGCGGTTTAAGGTAGCGATTTCCGGTTGTAAATCCGGTCAAAACAGTCGGCGGTCGAGGTAGGTAAGTATTTGGGATAACTTATTCTGGGTTTTCAGTTTTGATTTTGGGTTTGATTTGTGACTGAGGATGATGGTTTTGGGTGGTGATGATTCGGTGGTTGGGTGATGATGACTTGGTGGTTTTACAGTGATTACGTTGGTGATGAAGATGGTGAGTTGGATGGGCTGAGTTGGTTGCGTGGCGGTTTGGAGCTGCAACGAAAACTGGTTGCAGGGTGGTTTTGATGTATTGGTTGTGATGATTGGGTTGTTGGCGATGATGATGATGAACGGATGTTTGATCTTGAAGGTTGGTGTTCATTTGGTGATTTAGAGTTGAGTAGTGGTGGTCGGAGGTGGTGATGTCGTCTGATGATTGTAGCTAGGTACGGTGGTGGCTGTGGTTGAGTTAATTTCCGGTGATGGTTTGATCGATGATAAAATGATGAATACTGTGGTTGATTGCAATGAGGTGAGGTTGATTCAGCAGTGATGATGTCTGCTTGATCAAAATTGGTTGAGGCAGTGTTTGGTTTGTTCGATTGGGAGTCATGGAGATGATTTCTTGAATTGAGCAGTGCATTGATAGTGAATTTGCTGTGAATTGGTGGTGTCCGGTGATGATGATGCTGATTTGAAAATGATGGTGAATCAACAGTTTTGGTGAATTGGATGTTTAACATTACCCTTTTGTTGATGGTTGGAGACTGATTGCAGATTGAGCTGCACTGGGGTGGTGAGGATGGAAGGCAACATCTGTGGTGGCTGCATTGGTGGTTGCAGCATAGGTGCTTATAGAAATGGCCGGTTTTGGAGTTGAGGCAAAGCTTGTGGATTGATGATGATTATAGTGATTGTCGTGATGGTGATTTATTGGAGAGAAAAGTGGGAGACATGGGGAATAATTAGTTGGTTTGGTGATGATGATGTATTGAGGATGAAAGTGCTCAAAAGAAGAAAAAAAAAAAAAAAGAAAATAAAATGATTAATGGGAACATGGGGAATATGAGTAGAGTAGGTGCTTAATAATGTAATAAAGATGAAAAAAGTGGGAAGTAATCCATTGAAAATTAGACTAATTTTGATTAAGAAATGTGTTTAAAACAGATATACTTTGAACTGAAAATAATTTGAGAATAAATAAATTTTTTTTGAGATAAAATTGAATTACGTATTTGGACTTGAAATAATTTGAATAAAGAAAATTGAGATATTTTAATAAATTTGGAATTAAAAATGATTTTGAAAATAATACTTTGAATAAATAATTAAAATAACATAATTTTAGAAATTCGGATTTTAATTTAAAATCGAACAAATTCGATATTTCTTGACTTGGCTAGACGAATCCGTCGCGGCATTAATTTCAAAATAATAAATGAAATAGTAGCGACACAATTTTCTAAATATTAAAATAATTATTTATTGCATAAAAATTCTGGGTCGCTATAATCTTACCTCCTTAAAATAATTTCGTCCTCGAAATTAAACTTACTTAATCTTATAATTTCTGAATACTTAAATGTCACCACATTTCCTGCAAAGTATTTCTTTCACTTGTATAAACGTATTAACTCTAATTCGATACGGTCTCCAATTCACTTTCCACGTATCAACACACTATACCATGATTATCATTATAATAACAAAATATCAGTACCCATAATCCAAGAAAATATTCCAAATCTCCAATCAAATCTCCTTTATCGATAAAATTTAACAGCGCATTACTTCTTGTCTCCTCTTTTCATTAAAATAATCCTGCGCTTTCTTGCTGGTCACAACATCACGCGGATTCACTCAGATCCTTTACGCTTTTAAATAGTTCATGCTGAGAAGAGGTTGAATCATCAAACAATGGATATCATTCTTTCTAACATTCGCAAGTATTATTCCAGTCTTCCTATGAATGATCTGAGAAAGATCTATAAAATAAGGCTCGAAAGATTGAGGTTGCTAATGGCTCATGATATTCCAGAAGATGTTCGCTGGTTGATAGAAGCAAAGGTTCGACTATCTGGTGAATTACCATCAACATTTCCAAAACATATGCCTGGTTTAGGCAAAAGCACGTTCGCAAAGAAACGAAGAGCAAAAAGACTGGGTGGTTGCTACAAATGTGCTCGTTGGAACTGTAATACACGTTGCAAATCAGTAGGATATTCTTCTACTAATCGGGATGATAAAATCGAATTCATAAAGGGTGGACTGAGTAAGGAGTCTTTGGATGATATTCGACTGACTCTTGAGACGCACCCAAGTGGTTATGTACAACGTGAACTTCTCTCCTTATACGCTCAGTTTAACGTGGACAAAAATCGTTATAGTCTCCAAAATATAATATCGAAAGATCCTGTTTGCCAGTCTGTTTTACAAAATGAGGCTTCTGGCAGTTCAGCAATGATATAAGGTAAATCTTTTAAAATATTTTGCTGCTTACTTTCACGCGTTTTGAAAATAAAATATATTTTCCTTTTCTCGAGTTTTGATAAAGCTGGAAATAAAATATTAAATCGCCGAAAGGTGACAGCCTCGATACGATAAAAATATTCAAAAGTGGGCTGATTTTGTCAAAAGTAAATCTTTACTTTTTCAGAATCAATCAAAAACAGTAAATTTTTCCGGCTTTAAATAGCCAAACATATTTCATAGTTCAGACATCCCAAAATCACATCTTCTTCGTAAGTTTTCTCTTCTATACTATCAAAGATGGAAGCACCAAAACTTCGACAGATCAAAACTATTTGTGTATTTTGTGGATCAAAAGTGGGGAAAGGCTTCGGTTATCTAGAAGCGGCTGTAGATCTTGGAAAGAAACTGGGGGAAAAAGGTATCACTCTTGTATATGGGGGTGGTAGCAGTGGTCTAATGGGTTGTGTTTCCCAATCTGCTCTTGCAGAGAAATCAAAAGTAATCGGTGTTATACCTGTCCCTTTGGTAGATGTTGCAGGCAAAACACGAGGGCATGAAGTTCAAACCTTATCCATCCATGAACGCATAACTTGTATGCTATATGGTTCTGATGCCTTTATAGCCCTGCCCGGAGGTTTTGGTACCTTAGAAGAAATCTTTAACATTACCTCGTGGGCTCAACTAGATCTCCATACTAAGCCTATTGGGCTTCTGAATGTTAACAATTTCTTTGATGGTTTGTTAACCTTTCTTGATTATGCTGTGGAACAGGGATTCATCTCTCCATTTTCCAGAAGGCTTCTTATTTCTGCTCCTACTATTGATGAA
The DNA here is from genome assembly GCA_963555705.1 of Ligustrum vulgare. Taxonomy (NCBI): domain Eukaryota; kingdom Viridiplantae; phylum Streptophyta; class Magnoliopsida; order Lamiales; family Oleaceae; genus Ligustrum; species Ligustrum vulgare. The sequence goes on along the minus strand of OY743186.1, from coordinate 31,430,296 downwards.
CTACTGGATAAGCTGCAGTCATATATCTCAATACAAGATCCAGCAGGAGTTAAGATAGATTGGTCGCAAGGAAGGGGAATCAAGCGAAAATGGAGTCCGGTTAATGTAAACTTAACTCTTTGAATCTTAGAATAGGTGGGGGTAGAGTACGGAGTATTCTCACTCTCGAGACACCCCTCCATTTACTAGGATTTCCTTAATGTTTAAATCTTGTGTGTACTTCAAAGATTCCAGGTGGTAGATTACGGAGTATTCTTACTCTCGAAACACACCTCTTTGAAGGTTTTCTCTTTATATCCTCAAAAGATCAGAGGTGGTAGGATACGGCTACTCCGGAAACACATCTCTCATTCTGAGGATCTTTCCATGTTTTTCTCTTATGCTTTTGTGTGTTTCATGTATTTCCTTTCCAGTGTGACTCTTGTGTGTTCTCCTTATGAGAAAATAATAAAATTTCTGCTATCATCTACTAAATCTCGTTTGTGATGTAAATGATCTTGCATGTCTAACCTTAATTTCTTTAGTGGATGCTTATCATATTATGCTCTTAATTCCAAATGATAAAATTCTGGATAGGGTCTCCCTTGTAATTTGGACTTATCCAAACCATAAGTATACTTCATAACTCACAAAATAAATAACTCCACATTTGATCACAACGATCTAAAAATATTGAAAACGATTCCAACACTTCAATATCATCAAAATATCCCATAATTCAATTCATAATTCCTCAACATAGAAATTTCAAATCATATTTTTTCAATATCACAATATTACTTCCTTCCATACCTTAAATGGCTAAAAAGTTACTCATACTTATAAATATATGCCATAAATCATATTCCCAAAATTTATTCACAAAGCCAAACTTCATAATAAATTTCTCTTCAACATAGAGGCATAATAAATTAACTCAACATAATATCCATTACTTAATTCTCAATAAAATCATATTATTCCCATTATGCTCAACACTCGTTTTCTTAAAAAATTTCTCATAATCATTAAAGCATATAAGTTATGACAAAGCATAACAACATCATTATTTTCGAAGAAATACATTCTTATTTCTCATAAATCATAAGTATCCGAAATACTCTTCATTCTTTCTCATAAATCAATAAAATGAGTATTCGAAATACTGAAATAACTTTAAACATCATAAACTTCTTTACCTCGGAGTTGGTGGAACGAATGATGGCAGTGGCAATCTTCATCAATAAAATTTTATAATGGAAAATGTTTCTTGAAAATTCTTTTTGAAAATTTTTCCAGTCTACAGAAACGCAGACTAGCTCTGATACCAACTTGTAGCGCCCCGAGTTCCGTATACCCGATTCACTACGTCATTTTCTGTCTAAATTTTTCGAATAATATTTTTGCGGAAGAAATAATTGAAATTCATTTTTGGCAACATTAAATAAACTGTAATGGCCGCTAAAATTGAAAACATTTATGAAACCATTTGAAATAGTAAATCGAACCATTAATATTGTAAAGAAATTGCCAATATCATAATTTCTCAAATAAATGAACTTCTCTAAATTATTCGATTGTTTGGAAAATACGGAAATCATTAACGTCAAACTTTCAACCGTTCAACGATTATTGCCACCATCATTCATCGCTCGCCACCGTCTCCGAAATCTGCAAAACTGTTAAAAGTAGGGTGAGTATTTCATGGGGGAAATACTCAGTAGACTCATCGCAAATTAATTTAATTTATAAGATGATTAAACACATAAATCCCGGCTCTTTATAAAACGGGCATTGATAGAGCTTCTTTATAAAACTGTTCTTGATAAAACTCATATTGTGCATTACAGCACGGGACATATTTTGCAAATCATAGGCTCTTTGAAAACAGCTCTTTGAAAACATCTCTTTGAAAACCATATACTTATAAAAACCTTTTAATTATGCCAAGCATAATTTCTTTTGAAAGCATAACATAAGATAGGATTGAAATCCTCATAAACATAAGAAGACACAAGAACTTTACCGAACTTAGGTGGCAAGAATTCTTATGCAGTAAAATCATAATAACAGTAAGTTTTCATCATAACATAGAATAATATCGAAATCCTCGTAAACATAAGAATTTTACCGAACTTAGGTGGCAAGAATTCTTATGTAGTAAGTATACCAAGCATAATTTTCTGAAATTCATAGGGATCAATTGCATCATAACATAAGATAGGATCGAAATCCTCATAAACATATGCGACAGGAATTTTACCGAACTTAGGTGGTAAATCCTCATAAACATATGGAAAGATAGGAATTTTACCGAACTTCGTGGCAAATCCTCATAAACATAGGAGACACAAGAATGTTACCGAACTTAGGTGGCAAGAATTCTTATGTGTAGCGCTACTAAAACTCCGGTCCCCTTAACATATCATAACTTATCATATGGGACCCAAAACAATCTTGGTAGATTGATTTCATAGCAATGATCCAAAAAAAAACATTTTCGTGAAGCATAGGGTATACTTACTTTTCGTAAAAACATAAAGTATATTTTCTTTTCATAAAAACATACTTACTTTTCATAACAACATAAGGTATATTTACCTTTCATAAAAACATACTTGTTTTTCTTAAAAATTGACTTTCACAAGTCACATGACATTCATATGAAATCATAATTTAAATCAATTAATAAGTGCGAGTCTACCTCAAATCCGACGAGTGCAAAGTTGAGCGGGAATGACTTCAATTTCTTTAAATTCTCCGTACGCTTCGTCTTAGCCAATAAGTCACTTTAGTCTATCGAATATATAGTTCAAAATGATAAATTATAATTTGAGGACTAAAATTGATGTTTTGAAAGTTGAGGGACTAAAATAGATACTTTTGATAGTTGAGGGACTAAAATGAATACTTTGAAACTTGGGCTTAAAATCAAATAAAGTAAATCAGTAGGGACTGAAATAAAAGAGTTTAAAGTTAAAGGGCTGAAGTAAATCATTTTAAAGCTTTGAGGCTGAAATGGATGAGTTTAAAACAGTAGGGACTGAATTAAAACAATTTAAAACATCAGGGACTGATTTGCAAATTCTGGAAATATATCATTCAGATCTTTTACTCTCTCTCTCATTCATATCGATTTCACTCTCTCTCTCTACCATTCTCTCACTCTCAGAGAACAAAAAAGGCGGAGGAGGCGATCGAGTAATACCGCCGGTGATTCGCCGGCGCTAGGTGAGGCGAAGGACGGTAAAGTGTGGGAGTTCTGATTTGAGGAAGCTTTGATGCGAGATAGGTTTGAATCAGAGATTTATCGAGGCTCAAAGTCGCGGTTTAAGGTAGCGATTTCCGGTTGTAAATCCGGTCAAAACAGTCGGCGGTCGAGGTAGGTAAGTATTTGGGATAACTTATTCTGGGTTTTCAGTTTTGATTTTGGGTTTGATTTGTGACTGAGGATGATGGTTTTGGGTGGTGATGATTCGGTGGTTGGGTGATGATGACTTGGTGGTTTTACAGTGATTACGTTGGTGATGAAGATGGTGAGTTGGATGGGCTGAGTTGGTTGCGTGGCGGTTTGGAGCTGCAACGAAAACTGGTTGCAGGGTGGTTTTGATGTATTGGTTGTGATGATTGGGTTGTTGGCGATGATGATGATGAACGGATGTTTGATCTTGAAGGTTGGTGTTCATTTGGTGATTTAGAGTTGAGTAGTGGTGGTCGGAGGTGGTGATGTCGTCTGATGATTGTAGCTAGGTACGGTGGTGGCTGTGGTTGAGTTAATTTCCGGTGATGGTTTGATCGATGATAAAATGATGAATACTGTGGTTGATTGCAATGAGGTGAGGTTGATTCAGCAGTGATGATGTCTGCTTGATCAAAATTGGTTGAGGCAGTGTTTGGTTTGTTCGATTGGGAGTCATGGAGATGATTTCTTGAATTGAGCAGTGCATTGATAGTGAATTTGCTGTGAATTGGTGGTGTCCGGTGATGATGATGCTGATTTGAAAATGATGGTGAATCAACAGTTTTGGTGAATTGGATGTTTAACATTACCCTTTTGTTGATGGTTGGAGACTGATTGCAGATTGAGCTGCACTGGGGTGGTGAGGATGGAAGGCAACATCTGTGGTGGCTGCATTGGTGGTTGCAGCATAGGTGCTTATAGAAATGGCCGGTTTTGGAGTTGAGGCAAAGCTTGTGGATTGATGATGATTATAGTGATTGTCGTGATGGTGATTTATTGGAGAGAAAAGTGGGAGACATGGGGAATAATTAGTTGGTTTGGTGATGATGATGTATTGAGGATGAAAGTGCTCAAAAGAAGAAAAAAAAAAAAAAAGAAAATAAAATGATTAATGGGAACATGGGGAATATGAGTAGAGTAGGTGCTTAATAATGTAATAAAGATGAAAAAAGTGGGAAGTAATCCATTGAAAATTAGACTAATTTTGATTAAGAAATGTGTTTAAAACAGATATACTTTGAACTGAAAATAATTTGAGAATAAATAAATTTTTTTTGAGATAAAATTGAATTACGTATTTGGACTTGAAATAATTTGAATAAAGAAAATTGAGATATTTTAATAAATTTGGAATTAAAAATGATTTTGAAAATAATACTTTGAATAAATAATTAAAATAACATAATTTTAGAAATTCGGATTTTAATTTAAAATCGAACAAATTCGATATTTCTTGACTTGGCTAGACGAATCCGTCGCGGCATTAATTTCAAAATAATAAATGAAATAGTAGCGACACAATTTTCTAAATATTAAAATAATTATTTATTGCATAAAAATTCTGGGTCGCTATACGAGGTGAGCAAGAGAACTTACTCGACCCAGGTTTTTCAACTTCTCGCACAATGTGAGTCATCCCAGCTTTGTATCCAAGGAAAGCAGTCAACCTACATTGCTTTGTTGGATCATCTTTGGGGAAGGCCTTCACTGCAGAAATACAAATGCTGATATAGCCCATGTTTGGTAGCACTCAAAATTTTGATTTTAATTAAATTTAAACTCAACATTTAATCTTAACCATACATTTTATGGGACTCACAACTTTTCAACCACATATCTCATCAAATTTTATCAAAATTTGCTAAAAATCGAATTTTTATCAATACCAAATAGGGGCATAAATTTATAACCAACTTGGCCAACAGATTGTACTATAAGCAAGTTGATAATGTTAAATAGAGGACCATGACATTGATCAACAACTCAAGTACGAACAAAGTCAAACCATTGAACAACCACATAATAGATCAACCGATAACATTGACATGAAAACAAAATAAAAGCATCCAGTTGATTCAAGCCTTTGCCATTAACTCAAATCAGATGAGCATCTAAATAAATAATCTGCGCGGTGAAAGTGTTCCTTGAATAAAGTCCCTTAAACAGATGACTCTTAAAACCGTGAAACTCTTGTAATGCATTATACCAGCAGAAACACAAGATACCCAATACAACATTAATCACTAAAGTAATAAACATATGACAGGCTTTACAAGAAAATTGTACAATATCAAACCAAATGCTTGCGAAGTACAATATTATTAATGCCTCAAACCGTCAAAGTTACCAATAGTCAACACATGAACTCTCAACACTTCCAACATCTAGAATCAAATTCAATAAAAGACAACAATATTTATAACCAACAGAGATGGGTAATGACAGTTGCTATCAAATCATATTTAAAGATAAGTAAATAAAAGCATTGAAGATATGAAAGAAAACAAGCAAAACAAGATATGAAAAGATGGGAACACAAGGCAATGCCTTTTCCTCTTTGACGAGATGCTCTTTTTCTTGGGAGAAATCCCAAAGAGCCATGTCTTGGGTGCTCAAACTTGCGGTGAGACATTGTTCCCTGCTTGTAATTACTCTGTATTCTGTAAAACTCATAGACTTGAACTAAACTTTCCAATAATAAGACGTGCAACAGCGTAAGCACAGGTCAATGGTCGTACGAAAAAAGATTTTACGTTTTTTAAGACTCAAAAGCTGGTACAGAAAATGAAAACATTAAAGCAATATAAACAGGAAATCCAGCTATCGCCAAAGCTAGAAGAACGTTAGATTACAGCCAGATCCCATCAGACGAATCGAAAATGCTGCTCCCAAAACCAAAGGCCTATGGCAGTGATTTACTACGCCAATTCTCGGGCTCGATGGTATTTCTTCCCAAACACCAAAAAAGGTGTTGGCAAAAGAGAGCCCTTCCGAGGCTCCAGCCTTGATTACTCAGTCTTTTTCCTTTAGGGAGCGCATTTCAATCATCGACAGAAAATGGAACGATCTAAACAAGTCCATCAGAGCCATAACATTTCACAGAATCATTCAGAACTATATACACAAATAAAATCCCTCAGAATGCAATAGAAAATTGCCCATCGTCAAATTTAGCTTCGAAAATGCTTCGACAAAACCATCATATCTACAGTGTCCCTTAAAAACGCAACAATCAAAATTCAGATACAGGTAATATAACTAAACCACATCAAAATCAAAGTATAAATTATATTGGTTAATTTTTCTAATTAAACTGAATTCGCGAGAAACCTACCTCAGAGTCGCACAGCAATAAGCCTGATTGACTAAAAATTTAAGTGGTTTATATATGAGTACGCAAATAAATAAACAGTTAGGATTTTGGTGGTGTGATGATGTTTAGAGACCGGATTTGGGCTTCTTCGTTTAAAAATGGAGGTCTACACAAAAATACATCAAATTGAAATTTACATCAATTTTATAAAATTTAAAAATTATTTATAATAAAATTATAAAAATTGAAAAATACTTATGATATTTCTCAAGTAAGTTAGTATCATACTATGATACTTATAATGTTAGTATCACGGTATGATACTTTTCAATTTTTTCTAATATCAGAGTTTGATACTTTACAAATTTTTGTGATACTTTATCTCAAACATAAAATCAAACAGTTTTCATACATTTTTTTCTTTGAAGTATCGTAGCTTGATACTTTACGAAACTAAACAGTTTTCATACACTATTTACCATTTTTTAAGTATCATTGTATGATACTTTACAAATTTTTATGATACTTTATTTTAGACATAAAATCAAACACTTTCTTTACACTATTCTCTACACTATCATCTGGTGGATGTTTAGCACATCAGAAAATATCAGTTTGGTTGGTTTAAAGAAGTAATTTGTGCAATTAACCCAATCAACAAACCGTCCAAATACTTCGGACAAACCCAGAAGCAAAAATCAAAATAAAAACCAACAGGCAACAGCCAAAAACTCAAAACCAACAACCTCTATCACAAATTAATCCAAAAATCAAAATACCCAGCAGCAAAATGATCCATGAGATGTGAATTTGTAGTAGAAACTAAAAGTAATGAATGAAGTCACTGAAAATCAACCAACACAAAATGCACAGCCCAGGAGTGTTCACGTTGCAATGTGTATGAACTCTACTATTCATCGAACTGAAGACCATCCACAACAGTAACGGTTGGACGATTAACATAGAGTCTAGAGCACATAACATAACCGGGAATGAGCACATCCAAATGGCCGAAAAATCAAGGAAAATTTGACGAAACTGGTGGGTCATAGTGTGGTAAGTTTCAGTGCAGGTGGTTGATGGTGTGGTAAGTTTCGTTGTAGGTGGTTGATGGTGGTGGTTTGTTCATGCGAGTAGTGGGGTTGCGGTGGTGGCAGTGGTGTTGGTGATTTTAGGTTGCAACTACGATTATGTTGGCTCGGAAGGGGATGGTGGTGGTTTGGTGGTGTTGATGCGGGGGTGGTGGTGGTAGTCCGATGGGGAGTTGGTGTGGCTTGGGGAAGAATAAGAAGAGTCGTATTTTTCATTAATTTTTTTTGTATAGTAAAGATCATTTTTATTACTTTAAAGTAGTAATTAGTGCAATTAACCTTTAAAAATGGGTAGAATTTAGGCCCATACACATGTTATTAATAAGGTAAATTACATAACTACCTAAATGTAAACTCCTGTAATTGAAAAATATCATGTTTTCAAACTATTCGTAATATTACTAGATTTCTTATAAAAACTTTAGAAAAATATCAGATTCTTATGAGAGAGAAAAATGTCAGATTCTCATATGAGAGAGTGTGTATATTATTTGATTCTTTAAATAGATATGGAATCTATTAATTAGGAAGTAATTATTATTTATGTAGGAATTAATTTAGGTAGTTACAATTTTCAAAAAAAATCTCCCAACTCACTTTCTCTCTCTTCCCAATTCGTCATTTTCAACCTCCCTGATTATCATATTTTCGGAGGTCATTACAGGTAAAATAGTACTTGATTTTTCAGCGATTACATTATGTAATGTAATGTCATGTAATGTAATGTTACATACTACAGTCATTAATTAATAGTTATCGTTCTGTAATTTTATGTAACGTGTTGTAATTTACTACCACAGTTGTGTAATATTCATTGATATTATTTTTTTGCGTGTCGGTTCAAATTGAAGTGGTATTACAATCATTGTAATGTTGTGTAATTATATTTTATGTAACGTTACAATCTTAGTAATGTTGTGTCGTAATGCTCAGTAATGTTTTGTAATGTCTTGTAATGTTCATAAAAATTTCAGCACAAACACTTAATGCAAGTTCAACTAAGAATAACCAAAAATTATAATCAAATCAACACTTCAAACAGGGAAATTAACTTCTAAAACCTACTACAATTATCTGTTATATTACCAAATACTTTCACAACATGACTCAAAAGTAACATTAGAACAAATCACCATCTACATTGTGATCAAGATTGACAACCCCAACTTCTAACCCAATCAGTTAAAGTAGTCACATTCATGTTTAAGCCTTCAATACAGTCACTTCTCAAAAACCACCACAATTTCTTCTTGATAAATCTCTTTGGCCTCCTCCAGCAACACTTGAAAGAAGTCACTTCCATGGAAATCCACAAAGTTTTCGACTTCTTCCATCAAATCCTCCAGCTTATCACATACGAGATCTTTGTTGATGAGAAACAGTTGAACTGATCATCTGTCATGGAGGTTCTTCTCATCATGGATGTTCTTCTTCCCGCCATCGTGATGAACCAGTGTTCACCATTATCGAAGCACGGATTTCTCTAATCTTTGCTAAATGGAAATATAGATTTGGTTCAAATGCGCTACCTAGGGTTCGACTGCAAACTGGAATATTTAGAAATGGAGGTTTCAAAATCACGAAACATTTGCTAAAAGCTTTTACACAATTTGTGCGCGATTTCGAGAATTTGTTGGGAGATTTTGCAGTCGTTGTATGGAAACTCAGATTTGGGTCAATTAATTATATGAGGGATATTGTACGATTTTTGGGGAAGGTTGATGAGATATAGATGGAATAGATAGAAGAGCGAGATATACAGAGTTGTACAGAGATGGGAGAGAGATTGAAGGTTACCTATAATTCTAAATAGTATAGAAAACTAGTATTTATCTAAAGAGGGTATGAATAACTAGTGTAGAGCCTAATTATTCCTATTAATAACTTTATTTTTGAGATGGGGAATTTAAGCAATTACCTCATGGTATGATGAGTGATAATTAAAAATTACGTAATATTAATAATTAATAATATTTGTAATATTATACAATTTTACTCACCACTTTTTAATAATCGAATTTTAGGAGAGATAGTAATTTTTTATTAATTTCATTTATGGGAACATGAAGTTTAAGGATGTGAAGAGAGAAAGGTAATTAATAATTAATTTAATTATTTATGGTAACTTTAATTTTAGGGATGTAATTACCTTTAAAATAGACTAATAATTATTGAAGTTACAATTAATTAAAGTAGTATACTAATATTCTTCGAGTACTCAAAATGTAATTTCTTATATATTGCTCAGTAATATTTTTCGATCACTAATGTTACGATGCATGTAATTTTCAGAAGCAGTATACATATACTTTTTATTATTATGCACACTTAAATAATATTTTTTTTTGTTTTTTGTTATATGATTTGTAATTTACTATTTCATGACATACACATATCGCATTAGTACCAAACATATTACGAATCATGTAACTTAGTGTATTTGTAAATTCTAGATTGTATAAATTATGGTTCCTCGTAGGATGAGGTTGCATTACACAAATTGTAATGGCTGGCAAAGAAATATTACACGCAGATCCATATCTTGAAACTTGTAAGTGACATATATTCATGTTGGTATGAACCATTGTAATATATACTTATTATATGAAAGGTGTATTATTAGTTATTACAAGTATTATAATCTTCTCGAAATTACGTTCATTATATTGTAAGATATACATGCTATTGGTGTGATACTAATTATGAAGGGAGTACATTTGATTAAAGAAAGTGTAATCTTCATGACCAAGTATTGTTTTGTTTATTACACATATGACATGAATATTAAACTTGATATAATATTCGTTACAAGTATCATAATCTTTATTACATGTATTGAATCTTCAATACAAGTCTATCAAAACAAGTTTAAACTCACATGTATTTAAAAATTAACTAAAATATTGATTGAATCACTCATAATCAAAAGGGATATAACCTAGAACCACGACACCACAATACCAAAACAAGTTCACCTAAACATATTACATTAAAAGCAAGAGAGTCCTCAGCCATCAGCTTTTGGAGTTGCAGAAGACGGCCAAAATGTTTTCATTGTACTGAGTGCTTCATCTTCATATGATGTGGCCTTCACACCATTAGCCCCACGGAAACCATACTTGCCCCTGTTGAAGTTCTTAGCATTATACTGTGGCACTGCTCCATGGTTTTGTTGATCAAATGCATCAAGATCTCGAGCTTTCTGCAACATCAACTCCTATTCGCTTTCCTGATTCTACTGAGTAGCATAGGTTGCTTGCTTTCTTTGAATATATTTATTTTGGGCCAAAAGCCATTCGAGAATGCATCTTTTGCAAAAGACGTATCCTTTATGGCAAGATAAGGGATCAATAAATGGCTTCTAGCACAGACTACAAGCATTAAAAGGTTTGATCGAGTCCTTGTCGAGTCTTTCTTTCTGTGTATGTAACATATGGCTGAATTTTTCATTTATTTTCAAATTCGATGACAACATGTGGCGCATAAAACATATTGCGAAAATAATCTTATTTTTCTTTTCGTAAGTCGGTGATGTAAACAACGTCAATTAATTGAGATTTTAAAATCACTTTACTTTAAAATAACATCCACTCATTTAAAAAGTAACGATAAAACATTTAATATAAGATCTTGACTTTAAAATATTTTAGATAAAAAGTAACAATAATGAGATAGAGAGTTTGGCAATTCAAACACAAGACCTTAGGGAAGTCACAACTCACAGGTCGTCACCTAACGCAGCACTATCTGTTTCGCTGTTTGAAAATCTGCACCAATTCCTTTTTCATTTCTATTACTACCTGAAATCTTAGATGTGACGTGAAATGGGCATACACTTGCCCAGTGAGTGAAGTATAGTGCTCATGTGCTATTGCACGTAGACAAGTCATATTCTCAAGTCAAGTCCAGTCCCAAGTCAAGTTCAAGTCAAGTTAATTTAGATTATATGTATTTCAAGTTATATCCAGTTCAGTCAAGTCAATTTCATATATTCAAATCAATTCAAATTCACATATTCTAGTCAATTCATACTTCATATATTTAAGATCATGTCTTACATATTTAAACCAATAAATTCCTATACATAATCAAGACAAGTCAAGACGAGATATATATTCAATTTAAGTCAAGTTATTCAAGTTCATATGCATTTGCATATTAATCAAATCGAGTCAAGTTCATATAATCATGTTTGGTGCAAATGCATGTCTTTTCAAGACAACATGACTTTTAATGGGGCCCATATTACAAATCAACTACTATCCCTAGTGCACACAAGCAGGGAATGTAACCCTGAATTCAAGTGTGGAGTTTATTCCATGAGTTCTTTTACAAGTGTGGTTTCTATACCATGAGTTCTAAGCAGGGAGTCGAGATCCGTAAAATTCATTAACAAGTGTAACCACATTGTGATCTAGTTATTGGACTCCGTGGCATGTATATCAAGATAAACGGGATAGAGTGACTGTAATATTAAGAAATTCCTTTCTATGCAATGCATAATAAAGATATGAAAACCCTTTTAATGTCATGTGCAATGAAAGCATATCACGAAGTATTATTTAAGATTACGTAATCACGTACAAGTCAAGTCAATCCAATTCAAGACAAGTCTGTATATTCATGAATTGCACATAAACAAGTAAATTCTATATAATCAAGAGTGAAGTAATACTCAAATTACTTTAAGTTCATCTTCTCAAGTCAAGTTAAATGAATATAATCATGTATTGTTTTAAGTAGATGTCATACCAAATTATTATCTTCATTATGTTAACAAGTCTAAGATTACATAAACAAGAACAAGGATTACTTTAAATAACCAAATAATACTGATTTAGTATCTCATGTATCGATACATAAGAGAACGAGAGCTTCTTAAAATCTCTATGTTTCAATATATGATGTTACTATTTTACAAATATAGTATTGATATCAAGATAGTGATAATAATCTAGTTAATCTTCTTCTTTCTGTTAACCATGTGGATGTCAAGATAATGTCAATAATAATAATCACATATTCAATAGGGAATGCTTATGACAAGATTACACAAATACTTATAATAAGATCACGATAATAATAATATTGGACATATAACAAGATCACAATAATATTAAATATATTATATTAATTATGAAATCACGTAATTGAGTAAACAATTAAACATATTCCACTCACCTAGATCTGACTTGCAACGTTTCGGGAATGCTGTAGCATGTATTAATACTTGCTGTCTCATGTATTGATGATACATGCTGTCTATAATTTTTACTATACATGTATCGATACTTACAGAAATTTCAACATTCTGGACTTATTTTCTGGACTTTCTTCAAGGCTTTAACTATTGTTATTTGATCAGAAATTTACTCAAGAACATGTTGGACGTGCAGCATTTCATTTAGAATATCAAGAACATGTTATTAGATTAACATGTCTTAGTCCTAACAAAATATTCAAGCATAATCCTAACTTGAAAATTCTATAATTTGGGAGGAAGGAAGGAAGAAACCTACACATGATTTCTTTGCTAATGTTTATTGTGAGAATTCTTTTCAAAACTCTTGCCTATTTATAGTTGAAAATGGCCGCACAAGAAGAACCAAGTCCTAGCCGTATGGAATTTCATTCCTTTTTTTTTAAGATTAAGAAATCATTAAAATATCCTTTGTTATTACTCCCAAGCTGGAGGTGGAAGAACTAAAACATGCGAGCGGGAGTTATTTAACATGCATAGGATAAATAATCAAAGCTACAAGTCGGCTATAGAAAATATAGGTGCCACATCATGCTTCAAACTTCCAAAAATTCAATTTCATGGAGGTTGTTTTGAGCTCAGATTCGAGACATCAAATGGAGTCAAAATCTTGGTCTCTTGGTACCGTTTTGAAATACTAATAAGTGCTTTATTAGCATGTATTTAATTCACTTATTATCTTACTTTTTTATTGGTTTGATCCTATTGAAGTATCGTTAAATGCACTTTCATTTATTGTGTTATGTAAGGTCAAAAAGAAGAAAATGAAGGAAACAGGACCAAAGAAATACCAAAAATCAAGAAGTAAGTTCAAGGGTATATTCAAAGGGCTCCAAATCAATAATGGCATGTGGGAAGAAGATTAGATGCAAGAATTATGGTCAAATAAGGTTTGGGGTGAAGTTGGAAATCAAAAACCCGCAAGAATTGTGATAATGAATTTTAGTCATATATTGAAGTTCAATTTTTTCATAGAATAATTTAGAATTTGGGAACATCTATTTCACAAATAATTGTATATCTTTGAGTCTTCTTTCCAACGCACTTGGAATCACCACAATCGGACATCAGGAGAGAAAGTTATGACCAAAACATTAAGCACAGACGCTGATCTGCAGAGGTTTACTTACGACCATAACTTTCAAATTCCTAAAATTTTCAGCAAACAACTTATGGCCGTGACTCCCTATATTACAGCCGTAACCCTCAAAGTCTCAAAAAACCACCAGAAACCCAATTACGGCCGTAACTTGCACGCGAAGTAATTTCCTAATCTGGTTCAAGGTCTATCTTTGGTATTTCTTGTGGGTAAAGTTAGGACACAATTTTGGAGGCTTAAAAATATAAAATTGACCACAAGAAGAGGCCAGAAAATTGAGAGGAAAATTAGAGATTAAAAGAGAGAATTCTTGGGATTCAAGCAAGAAGCGTCAATGGAATTCATAGAGCAAATTAAAGATTTCGCAACAATTATGATGGGCTAAGTTACCTCGTCTCGTTTAAACGGGAATTTGTGTCAATTTAATTATGTTATCTTCTTTTCCTACAAACAAGTAACGTTGTATCTATTCCTTTATTTCAATTGTTGGATTATTATATTTTGAATGTTCAATTGAGTTTATTTGATTAATAGTTTAATTTGGCCAATTGGATTATTGATCTTTGAATTCATGAATATCCTATATTTAGATTCTTGATCCATAATTGACATTGAATCTTTGTTTTAGTAGCAAATAAATCTCGTGCGGGTTTAGTAATAATTCAACTTGGATTGATTAATTCGAGCTTGTGAAATTAACTATTCAATTCAATATATTCTTCTAAATTTTCATACTAGTCGTGCATTGAATCCTAAGAGCTTGTTTAGGATTGTCCGTGTCTAAAATTGGTTCGAAGAGCTTGTTTTGAATCAATACACATAAGAAAGAATTTAGATAATCAGAGCTTGCTGTTTATTTATGATTGATAATTGAATTAGGGATAGAAACACATTACAAGAAAATGTATAATATTAATTGAGGGCACAACCGAACTCGAGAACAAGATTTCTTCGCATATTAATTCTCTAGTCCTATTTTATTATTTATTTATGCATAGTTTTCATTCAAATAATTTCCAAACAAAAAAATCCTCCAATTCTATTCTAATTGATTGAACAACTATTTTTACTTCATCGTTCCTCGTGGAACTTGCTTCCATTACTACATTCTTAATAATAGTGAACGAGAAAATTTATTTATTATTTTGGTGCGTCGCGACGCACATCAAATACTCATAGAGTAATTTAATGTACAATTTGCAGCGCAAGAAACAGATAACCGAAGAGAAATTTATAGCCTTCCGAAGTAGGCCGCTCAAAACAGTTTTCGAATAACCGTTTTTACCGTCTTAACTTTAAAAATTCACCGAGGTCTAACCGTTGGCCAGAATGACAAACCGTTTTCATATTCTTGAAATTCACTCCGAGAACTTGTCTGTACAAGTATGACATGTAATCAAATGATGTCGGGAGTGTTATAAAAAGTCTCGAACAAAGAGACACTTTAAATATATTTTTGACATAAATTTTATTATTTAATATTTTTGTTTTTATTTCGTTAAATCCCATTTCTCTTTCTTTTCATTCCAAAATCATCACATAAATTATAAAATACTTTTATTACATCATAAGAGACAATAAAGGACGTTAAAATTTTCGGATCGTTACAGTGTACTATACCTAAGTTTCTTCTTTTTATCATCTAAGTTTCTTCTTTTTATCATACGTGAATAATGCTAGATCTTTGTTGTTCTTCGAGTGTCTTTGAGGCATATTTTGAAGAAAAATTAACAATTGAGAAACACTGGATTTGATTGGGGAATTTGGAGGTTGTAGAAACCATATGATTTTGTAATTTTCCACGGCTTTGGACCGTGGGTAAACATAAAAGACCTTCAAATCATTTTTGTACAGAGAAATTAGAATATATGATTTGGGATGTGTTGGATTTGATAATTATAGATTGATGAGAGAGAGAGAGAGAGAGAGAGAGAGAGAGAGAGAGAGAGAGAGAGAGAGAGAGAGAGAGAGAGAGAGAGGAATATTGAATTGTAGGGTAATTGGCGCAATAGGTCACCTTTCACACTTCTTGTGAAATTTGTCTCAACGTTTGTTTTTTTTTTTTGCAAATTCACCTTTAACTTCACATTTTCTTGCTAAAAACGTCCTTACCATCTAATTCCATCCAAAAATTCATTAGTTGACCCAAAAATCACCTATTGACTATTTTAATAAAGGACAAACATGTCATTTCCTATTATTTAATTTAAAATGATGTAAAAGAAAGAAAAAAAATACACGTCTCATCACCAATTCACCCATTTCACCCTTCTCATTTGGAACACACTGTCTCAATCTCCACAAGTGACAAACCAATCTCCAGTCGATTCTCCATCTCCGACAAGTGAAACCATGCCTATTTATTTTTCACCAAACACTAACAGCACATTGCTTGCCTTTATATCCCTATGAATCATAGTTTTTTCCCATTCTTCATATAGGAGTTCAGAAGCCACATCTAAAACCTTTGATGATCTTTAACCTATGTTCCCAAGTTAAAACCATTTTCAGTTCATTAAATAAGAACTTATGTATTAGGCATAAAGTCATAAACAATCAATAAATCATCTCTTCTGCTGCACCATCCCAGTAATTGAACTAGATTTCAATGCCTAAGTCGTCCGATGCTTTCAATCTCTGAAACAAATTCACATAAACTCTGCTCAGAATCGTGATATATTCTCTTCACAGCAACTTGGGTATTGGAATTAGGAAAAGTTCTTTTGTAAACTCGACCAAATCCACTTACTCATGTAGTTCCTTGTCTATAAAACCACTTGTCGCTTTCTTGAGTTCTTTGTAGGAAAATTTATGCTGGCCAATATCAAGCTCCCAGGCTTCAGTCACCTCTATATTCTTATTAATTATGTGGGCAAATATCAAGCTCCAACATGTAATGCGTCGACAGTAGTGTGGGGTTTTGCCTGTGCAGTGGGTCCGGCAGATGCGGTTTCCACTGGAGTGTTTGATTTTTGGCTGAACTTCATCGGAGATGGAGGCGATCGATTATGATTCAGTTGAGAACGGTGGGGGGGGGGGAATTAGAGGATAGTGAACGGTCAGTTGTGGTTTGGTGGAGAAGGGATGGGTTCAGTGATGAATCAATGGAACTTGGCCGGAGATTGAGGTTACCGGAGATGGAGACGGAGGCGGCAGATTGAAATCAGAGGTTTCGGGGAAAATGAAAGTAAAATGCGAGGTTGGAATGGGTTAAGCGGTAGTAAAAATGTGTTTTTGTTTTTTTCTTATTTTACGTCATTTTATTTTAAATTAAATAATAGGAAATGACTTGCTTGCCCTTCATTAAAATAGTCTATGAGTAATTTTTGGGTCAGCTAACAAATTTTTGGATGAAATTAGACGGTAAGAACGTTTTTAACAAAAAAATGTGAAAATAAGAGTGAATTTACAGAAAAAAATAAAAAAATATTCAGACGAATTTCACAATAAGTGTAAAAGGACAACTCCGTTGAATTGTAACATGTTGAGCGAGAAATTTTTATGCTTGATATTTCTAGTGAGAAAGGAGAGATAAAATGGAATACTGAGAGAGAAGAGAGGAGACAACAGTGAGAGAGGAGAGAGAAAAACTAACCGTGATATTTTATTTTGTATGAAAAATAAGTATTTATCTAAATACACTAGATAGATCTAGTGCATAGCCTAATTAATCATTTTTGCAATTTCACTACCTTGAGTCCTTAATATTTTAAGCTCATATATGACACATCCATTAAAAATTTTAAGTGAAATACTACGGAGAATTTATTGATTTAGCCATGTGAAAAATGCAATTTTTAAGAATTGTCATTTTTTTTGTAATTTGTCCATATTACCCTTAATGAAGTTAGTTATTTTTTTGCAAGCTATGTCCCTGAATTTAATTTAGTTCATTTAATTCAATACTTCTTGTTATATCCATATTTTTTAATCTCTTAAGTTCTTCTAGAAATATTCTATATTGTGATAATTTCTCAAAAGATTTAGGATGATCTTTTTTAGTTATATATCCTAATGTTATTCCTTCTGAAACTTCTTCTTCTATATCCTCGTATTCTTCTATAATTTTATGAACTGTATTAATATTTTTTACTGTTTCAACAGAATTAAATTTTATTCTATTTAAGATAACATAGTCTATATCTTCGTATATTTCTTTTAATTTAGATTATCCAACAGAGTGTATATTTTTAGATTTTTCAACGATAGTTAATAAAAATGAAATTTCCTTATTATTTAAATATAGTTTATGATCACAGTTATTAGATGTTGATATTTGTAAAGTATTCATAAATTATTGGGTAGGTAGATTATTATACAAAATTTTCTGGTATAAATCCATTCTTTGATCTAGTACAATACAATAATCTGCAATATATTGTTCGTATTTTTCTAAAAGTTTATTATATTTTCAGAAGATATGTTTTCATTTTTCATTTGTTGTTTAATATCTTCCATTTTATCTTTCAATTTTTCTAAAAGGTTATCAAGTCATTCGATTGTATATCCTGGCATTTAAGTTTAGAATGTACTTGTCGTAATTTTATCTTCTAATTCCATTTTGATTTCTAATATGTCAGAATAATCTATAATGTATTGATCATGATTTTCTGAAAGTATATAATATTGTTCAGATGATTCATCCATATCTATTAAATGAGATATAATGTTATCTATTTTTTCCATTATTTTTTCTAACAAATTGTTTAATCCTTCAATAGTATATCAAGGCATTATAAACACAGAGATAAATAATTTATAAAGTTTCAAGTAATTTTTCAAATTCTATCAATGTTTGAGAATTGATAATATCTATGTCAGTCATGATATCTATACTTGGTTCAAATAGTATATTATATTTTGAAATACTTTTCTTTCTCTTTTCTAATTTATCAATTATATCTTGAATATCATGTATCATTATAGATCTTACAGTTCCTCTAGCAAAGTTTTCTATCAAATTTTCTTTAAAACTTTTTAATATCTCTTGTGATGCGTAGAGTTGCTCTTGGTATCCTATTTTATCAATTTCATTTTCATATTCAATACATTTTTTACTTTTGATATGCTTTTTAACTTTATATGGTCCTCTCTTAGTTTTGGATTTTTTCATGATATAATTATTTTCATTCATGATATTAAGATTTTCAAAAACTAGTAAAGAAAGATTCATCTCTTCCATCACTGTCATAATCTATTACAGGATCATAATCATTATCACTACTAAACACATATCTTAAATATAATTCATTATTTATTTCAGTGTTATCACTATCAAGTCAAAAATAAATAATTGATTTTCTAATTTATAATCTTAATATTCTTTTTAATGTTGGAGATATAGCTAACAAACATGGCATATAGACATGATATAACTTTTTTATTTCATTATTTGGTATAGTAAATTGTTTATGCATGAATAAATGTTCAATTATTCTATGATATTCATCATTATGAGGACTGTTTTGATAATTAAATTTAACAATTCTGGATTCTGTCATATTAAAAGCTATTCTTCCTCCTAATTCCGTAAGGATAGATATATTAAGAATACTAACCTCTTTTCCTGTTCTCGGTACTTTTATATTTTCCTTCTATTGTTAGTGACCTTCAGGCTTATAGGTTTCTGCTACATACCCTCCAATGACTTCCTGCCTTCACGGGTTATTAGCTAAACCTGGATGCCTTCACTGTATAACTCTTTAGATGGAAAATATTTTAGGACAGAGTGTAGGGAGTTTTCTTAATAATATATCTTCTTTTTGGAAATAGGATTTAGAAGACAAGAATTTAGAAACTCATCATAATATGATAAGTAAATTGGGATTTTATTGATAATATGAAAATTGACAAAGGATTGGTATGAGAATTTTTTGAAAGACAGAAGATTTTTTGGCTTTCTCACAAACTGAGTGCTCAAGAGAGTTCTGCCTTTCAACTAGCCCGGAGGCCTCTATTTATAATACTACATTGGACACAATTACATCACTGCTTACATCATCGTCCTAACAATTTCACAGCTTTTAAGGACACATGTCCCTCTATTATTTATTAAATCACATGACCCTTACATTATAGTGACACTTATCCTTCTATTTTTTGGTCTTGACATGGCCCCTATCTTGTTGAATTAAAGTAGGTTTATTAAACAGCTTCCACTTGTCCATCAATTCTGTTGGCATGTGAAGCAGATCCATCAAGTGACTTCCACCTGTCCATCAATTCCTTTGGCATGTGGGGCAGTTCCTAGCTATGCCTGCTTCTTGCAAAGTGGCAAAACTTCCATGAATTTGATGAGTATCAAATTTATTGATGTATTCTTGCAAGATTGTTGACTTCTCTTTTCCTCCATTAGTGAGTAAGGTCCATCCATTGTACTGGCATATGCATTTGAATTTTTTCTCATACAGATTTTTGGCAATGTTGTAGAGAACTTTAATTCTCAACACCATTCGGGATCTAAACCATGATCTTGTAATGTTTGTTACTGGCTTGGTATTTTTTTCAACTTCAATTTGAAAATTTCGAGCAACATACCCAATCGTGATAATATGCTCAGCAAGATAATATATCCTTCCATCAATTTCAGAACTAATTGAATAAAATTTTAAATATATGGATCTTCCTTAAGCAAACTTTGAAATTTCTCCTTTTAGTAAATCATCAAATTTTTCGATTTCTTTTGGATCTTTTCCTGGATAGATAAGATTCAAGAATCCACAATCAGCTGCCATTTTTGTCATGACGGGATCTCCTCCCTGGGTAACGATCAATCATGGGTATACATGGTCTCCAGACAAAATGTAATAGCAATCACATTCTTGAAGTTCATATATAACTTCAACAGTGGTTTTATATTCGTTTTCTTTTGGTAAAAAAGGGGAATCATCTTCCTCTTCAGCACGAATTCTGACTACCCTTGTATGTTCATCTTTGGCATTGATTGTGATTTTTCGAGGACTGGCTTCATTTATAACAACTTTTTTGGGACTTGGTTCATCTCTTTTAATTGTTGGTCCACCACTACTTCCAGAAGACGTACATGTTTGTATTTTTGATATAACCTGTTTGGTAATCAACGATTCAAATTGAGATTCAATCTCAATTATGTTATCGCTCAATTCTTTAGTATAATTGTGATGAAATGTTGAGATTTCCATCAATTGCTTGAAACTTCCTTGAAGAGTTTCTGCAAGTTGTTCAATTCCAAGCTTTATATCTTCAGCTTCCTCCATGAGGAAGTTCATTCGCTTTTTGGCGTCTATCAGGGATCTTTTGATATTATCTATCTGCAAATTCAATATTCCTGCTTAAAAAGTTCGCAAGATAATTATTAACACCTTTAATATGAACTATATCAAAATTATAAAATGCCAAATAGGCTTGCCATCTATGGAGCCTTATATATTGAGGTTCTGGTGGTAATTTATTTTTTACTAAACCTGCAACTTGAGAATTATCAGTTTCAACAATGAATTTCTTAGATAATAAGAACAATGAAAATTTCTTTATTTCTCTGATAATTGCTAACAGTTCTTTCTCATGAGTAGTATAATTTATTTCTGCTTGATTAAACGTTCCACTTGAGTATCTACAAATTTCATTAGGATCTGTTTTTAATATTGCTGCCCAATACTTATCCGAGGCATCAGTATTAACTATCAGATTATCTTTTTCATCTGGTAATCTTAATTTTGGTAAATTTTTACATTCTTCTTTTAGTGATTTGACAATTTCTGTATGTTCATCACTCCATCATTTGGTATTTATTTTTCTGAGTAAGATTTGAATTTTATGTCTCTTTTTTGATAGATTTTCAATAAATCCTTCTGCATAATTTAAACATCCTAAAAATTTTTGTATTTGTTCTTTTGATTCTAATTTGTTTGGAAAACTTTCTATCTTTTTAGATATATGGGTTTGTAATTTTATCCCTCTTTTATCTATTGATAATCCAAGAAAATCAATTTCTTGTTTTTCTATTATAGCTTTATTTTTTGAAAGAACAATTCCTTCTTTTTTGCATTCATTTATAAATTTAATTAAATGGTTTCTATGTTCTTCTCTACTATTAGAACATATTAATATATCATCGACATAGACAATTAAGAATTCATTGAATTTTCTAAATATGTTATCCATTCTTCTTTAATATATTTGTGGTGCATTTTTTAAACCAAATGGCATAACCATCCATTCATACTTACCTTGTGGTGTACTAAATGTTGTGTATTGAATACTATCTTCTTCCATTTTTACTTGTCAAAATCCTGATTTGCAATCAAATTTAGAATAATATTGTTTCTTTTGCAAGATTTATTAGAACCTCTTTATTTGGTAAAAAGTATCCATCAAATTTAGTATATTTGTTTAACTCTTTATAATTTATCACCATTCTAGCTTTTCCTCTTTTTTGCTCAGAATGTTTCATAACCATAAAAGTTGGACTACTATGGGGTCCATTACTAGGTCTGATTAATTTTTGATTAAGTAATTCTTTTATCTGAGTTTTAAATTCTTGTGTAACCTGTATGGTATACATCATTGGTCTAACTCTTATAATAATATTTTCTGTTAATTCTATTTTAGCTTTTGGATGATGTGGTTTCCAAAATAATAATGGATTTTCTGCACAAAATTTTTCTAGTTGATCAATGATTTTTTTCATGTTTTTTTGTATGTTTGTTTTTAAGATTTTTTTATACATTATTTTTTTATTTTTTATTTCATTTTGTTTAATTGGTTTTTTCTCACATTTATCACCACGCTGTGTTGGCTAAACCCTGTAAGGTTTAAATTCTCTTGGTATTTTTAGTAAATGTGCACAAGGTGTTTGCAACATTATCATGTAATTATTTTGTTTATAATATTGAAATTGTTGTATAAAGTCATTTCCTAGTAATATATCACATTCTAAGTTATTATAATTATATATTTTATTTACAACTATTTGTTTACTCCCAAGTATAATATCAATTTTATCAGCACTATTAATTATATGGGTACTTTCTCCTGTTACTCCTGTAATTTTTATCTTTCCATTAGTATTCCAAGATTTTATTAAGAAACTTTTGAATATTGTTATATCACTTCCCGTGTCAATTAATGCACATGTTGTTATATTTGTTTCAACAATTGTAACTTGTATATAAACTGCTAATGGAAAACTTATTTGATTATTCATTTATTCAGCTTTTCTGCATAGTATAGTTTGGCCATTATGAGTTATATATAATCCTTCACGTTTTATACTATAATCTTCTAGTCCACCTAGAAAGCTCATTCCTAATAATACATGAGGATTTACCATACTCCTATCTACATGACATGGTACTAGGAGATTTATTCCTCCTATTTTTATTGGTACTTTTACTTCAAGTTCAGTCATATGTACTTGTCCATCAAAATTTATATATCTATATGGATCAGTTCTATGAGATATTAGTCATTTATTTCTATTTGAAGCTATATGACATTCACTAGCTCCTGTGTCAATTAATATATTTGATCCTTTTATATGCTCTATTCCATTAAAATATTCACCTTCTATTTTCATATTTCCAGCATTTCTATTAAGTTTTATTTCTTTTGTATTACTAGTTTCTCCTAGTTGTTTTCTATTAGGTAAACTTGCTGATCTCCTAATTAATCTGCCATATTCAAATGTTATGTTATTATTAGGGTATTCTTCTTCTCGTAACTCTATGATTTCTGGCTTATTTTTTGTTATAGTAAGTTTATAGTTTCTTGGAACTAAACTTATTTGTTTATCTGGTTTTACAACTTTACCAAAATCTTTACATTCTTTATGAATTTCAATATATGGTTTTTTAGAATAAATGTTTCCATAAGTAGAATTAGTAAATGTGTATAATGCTCTGTATTCTATAGTCATAATTTTATCTCCTAATTCCATTATATCATCTTTATGTAATTTGAAGTGTAATCCTAAAACTTCATTAAAATTTCTATCTTTTAATGATATACAATATTTTGGGTAACATGTAAATATTAGTTTCTTATATGCTAGATTTCCTTCTACTATTCCTAAATGACTATCTTTTAAATTTATAATTCTTCCATCATGTAAACTTACAGTTAAAGGTGAAACTAATCATTCTCTAAATAGGGATTTAAACATTATTTGGATACCTGCTAAGTAAACATATTGAATCTTTTCACTTTGTTTTCTATTGATCTTTGTTAATACTTCTGCAACTGTATTTTTTGTTAAAAGATTTAATTTGTGTGTTCCTTGAGTGGTTCTAACATCTATTGCCCTTTCAATTTTATGATATTCATTTATTGCTACTTTTTCTCTTTTCCATATTCTATCTAATATTTCCCATTTTCCTATTTTCAAATCTAAAGATAATTTTTGTATTTTCCTGAACTTATTATTATCAAAAGTTACTTTTAATCCATAACCTTCTATTCCTTCATATTCTTGTTTATTTATGTTATTATTTGCTTCTATTTCTTTATTCTGATTCTGATTCATTACTTTCTGAATATGTTTCACTTATATAAATTTCTTGATCATAATATTCTTCAATGTCTGATATTTCACTTAGTTCACTTTTTATTTCTAGATATTCTTTTTGTAATATTTTAACCTTCTTTTTATTACAATCAGGGCTTATATGTCCAATTTTTCCACAATTCCAACATTTACATTGGCTTTTGTCTTTCTTATAAGTTTTATTTTTCTATCTTTTATTTGGATTATATCTTCTTTTGTAATATCTTCTCTTAGGTTTTATATATTTTTTCCTGAAGTTTCTGAATTTTTTAAACTTTCTATTTTTATATTTTCTTTTATTATTATTTCTTCTTCTTTCAGGGTTACATCCCCATTGAGTAGATTTTTCCATATCTTCACAACATATTCTGGTTAATTTTCCTGATTTCTTTAATAATTGTCTTTGTTGACATATATATGCTAATCTTTAAAATAAGAATTTTATTCTTGATCCTAATGTTCTAGGTGTTCCGGGTTATCTCTAATAAATTTTTCAAATTCTATTTTAAAGTATATTCCCCATGAACCTGGTAATTTATTGTAATACATA
This sequence comes from Ligustrum vulgare, assembly GCA_963555705.1. Lineage (NCBI taxonomy): Eukaryota > Viridiplantae > Streptophyta > Magnoliopsida > Lamiales > Oleaceae > Ligustrum > Ligustrum vulgare. Next base: position 31,405,241 of record OY743186.1, on the reverse strand, counting down.
TCTCTATATACTTCTTGATTTTCATTACTATAGAATTGGACATAATAGTATTATTTAAACTCACAAGTATATTCTTTGATTTTACACATATCACATATTGTTAAATTTATTAATCTTACTCTTGCATTATCTTTTTCTCTTATTGATTCTGCTTCAGAATTACTTATCCAATTATCTCCTAAAAATTCATCCGCAATATAATCTACTAACTTTTCTATTCCCTTTCTATCTGATTTTATTAGTTCCGTTTGTACATTTCTTCTTATTAATGCTTTCGTATTACTACTTATTCCTTCCCACCAATTTCTAACATGTCCTTCAAAAGATGCTACTAAAAAATTTATCATTCTATCAGTATTTTCCCATGTATCATCTTTATTGTATAAAAAGAATAGTATCATTGAATCTGCCAAGTTAATAAGGCTTTTTAGTATCTATTTTACAATCCAAATCTAATTTTGTTCCTCCATGATTAATAGGTTTATCATAATTATTATTTGGTTCAAACCTATCTTTATATTTATTTCCCCTAGGTGGTTGTCTATCTCTAATTCTATCATAATATTGTCGGTGTGGTTTACTATATAAGGGTGCATAACTTTCATCTGGATCTGGTAATTTTAGTTTAGAAGTTCCTATAGGAGCAGGGTTAGGTGCTCCTCCAATATTCATTAAAACTTGGTATTCATCAAATTTTTCTATGCTTAACTGGTCAAAATTTTCTATAAGCAAATCTAATTCTTCGTTCATTTTTGTCTCGGTCTTCTTCAATTTTTTCTTCAGCTTTTAGTTTTCCTAAAATTTTTTCTATAGATTTTTGTAATTCTAATTATTCCTCTAATATTTTTGGTAATATGTTTCTCCTGAATTCATCATCCATACTTCCTGCTTCTATTATAATTTTTTCTTGTTCGAAATATTTTTTTCCTATTCTAACTATTTCTTTTTCTAGGAATTTTTTATCTATTTTCTTATCTTTGGTTTTATTATTTTCTTTGAATTCTCTAATCTCTAGTTTTAGTATATTTATATTATTTCTTACTTTTTTTTTAATTCATTTTTTACTTCTTGAACATCACCTATCAATGATTTTATTAATATTTTTAGATCTTCAATATATTCGCTTATTGACATTTTATACTCGTGGTTTTTGAGTTTTTTGTACCTTAAATAGTCTGTCATATATATCATCTATTTTTATTTCTATATTTTTTATTTTTTATTTTATAATTTTTTCGTTTTCATTCTTTCTTATATTCTCATTTAATTTATCTATTTTTTCTATAATTATTCCAATTTTATCTTGATTAATTAATTCTCCTGACTTTCTTTGAAATTCTTTTAAGATTTCTTCATCTATATTTTTAACTTCTCCTATCATTTCTTTTAATTCCTTGAATTGTATTGTTAGTTTATTTTGAATATTTTGTAATTTTTCTTTGATATTCGTATCATGTATATTTAATTGTTGTAATTTTTCAATGGCTAATTTATCTTGTAAATTTATGTTTTTATATGTTTGCCATAAAAATGCACTTATCCAATTTAATTGCATATTAAGAAATTCATCGGATTCTCCCCATGAGCTTAATGGTTGAAACATAGTTGTATTGACTCCTTTTATTTGGTAAGATCCTACTAGTAGATTAATATTTTCTATTATTTGTTTTTCAAATTTTATTTCTGAAAATTCTGTCATTAAAATTTTCCTTTGATATGCTCAACTTCTAATTTTAATTCTGTATCATATTTTACTTCTTTACATATCATTATATTATATTTACAAAATTCTTCAATTGATCTTAACATCGTTTTTCTTTGTTGTGCTCTATAACATTTTATGTAATATTTTATTTCTCCAGTTATATCATATTTTTCCATATTGATTTTTTCTTTGTTATTTATGATCATAAGTATATTAGGTAATTGTTTTAGAATTATATTAAAGTATTTTCTTTTACTTTCTAATGATTTTAGTCTTAGAAATTATTTTCTTTTTATATTTCTTTCTTCTATCATTTGGTCTAATAGATTTCCTCTTTGTTCTATTATTGAATCTAATTTTTCATTTGTTTTCATATCTAGATATTTGATTAACAAGGGTTCTCCTCTATGATAATCTATTTCTATAATCTTTGTATAATTCTTCTAGTATATCTTTGTGGATTAAATCTAATATTTCGTTTATGATAAAATCTTTTTTTATTATGTCGAAATTTATTAGATCATAAATGTATTTTCTTATATCTTTGTTTAAGTCTCTTAAAGTTCTCAAGATTTCTATTTTATAATTATCGGGTAATATTAATGTATTCATAATCATAAATCTTGATGTATATATTATATATTTATTTTTAATTTGTATTATATAATATTTATTTTTTAGATCTGCCATATGGTTCTGATACCAAAGTGAGGGGGTGCTACTATGAGTGAAAAAAAATCAAATAAAATTATATAAACAAAATTAATGTAAAGTTTTAAGGACCAAGTTGTAACTTTTGTAAATTAATAGGCTTAGTTGTAATATGGTATTTAAGGGTAAACTTGGTAGTTCCTAATGTTTAAGGCTATTTTAATGAATTGATAAGAATTTTGATTATTTTTACAAAATGCCAATTTCATTAGGCAAATTCTAAGGTATTCCACGAAATACTACCCAATTTTTTTTTTTTTAAAAAAAAAAAAAAAAAATCCCAAATTTGAATACTAATGGACCAAGAGAATCGCGCGTATGTAACCTCTCCTAATTTCCCTCACAACCGTTAATGATTAAAGGGTTCATCATGCTTATTCTTCAAGATAATAATCTATTTTTTGTGTTAATAACAGATATTTCCATAAGAGGTACCCATATTCGATTTTAATTTTTTGCTTGTCAAACAATTACACGCTCTTTGCTACGGGCAGTCGGGCTGCAATCAATGTCAGTTTTGACGAAAGGTCAGGATTCATATTTCAAGCTCCAAAATCTAAAATTAGCATCAATTAGACATTCACCGTTACTCTAACATCAAATTGATTTCGGGTCTTGTGCAATAATGCTATTAACACAGAAATTGATCTTATTTAACTCTAAATGATATTAACAAATGGAATTTTTTATACCCAATTGTGTGTGATCTTGTTCATTGATATGAAATATATCATATTTAGGTTCCATAAACTACGACTATCATCAATTAGACTGTAACACGAGCTTTAATAACAGGGAGTTTACCATGAATAAATATGATTTTGAATTATGATATGTGTTATTTCATTGTGTCAAACCATCACTGATCACACTGTCACTATTAAAGCAGTAATGTTACTGTACTGGATCCGAGTCATTTGCTGAAAAGTTTCGATTTTTTTTTTTTTTATGGATGCGTGATTTAAAAATGTTTGAAAAGTCAAAAATAGTGGACTTGACTAAGAATGAACGATTGATATTGAATTTGAAAAGTTATAGTAAAAATTTTACCTTTATCGAGAAAGAAATTGGACAAGTAAAATGACAACGAGAAACATAGTTGACTTCAAATAACAAACTGATGTTGACAGGACTGTGCTGAATTATGTATCATCTATCTGCGTAACTTATAAATTATTGTCATATTACGTAAGGAAATTTTATCTGATACTAACGTCAACTCCAGTTTATCGGAAAGAGGGCTTATTTTGTTGTTTGTTTTTGAACTGTTCCAAACTCGCGCAACATCGTCCCTTTGAAACCTTGTGAATTATGACAAACATCAAATAATGGTTTCAATTGTGGGTATCACTCTAAAGACCCCATGAAAATGGGCATTATAAAAAATTGGATAAGTAAAGATGATATGCCTAAATATCATGATTTGATAAGATCAAAATAAGGTTGTAGTCCAATATCATCATTTACGTGCAGTATAACCACTTAGATTGAAGAGCGAGTACCAATATTACAGATTGGAACATAGATGGAAACGACTATGGCCTTTCCAGTCCTCAACCCCTATGAAGATTCTTGAAATAGGACAAGTTCGAGATTAAAATTTTTCATTTTTATCTATTTTTCGTTTTACTTATTTTATGTCAATATTTTCCTCACCACTTTTAAGATTTTCATGAGGTTTGGGATTATAATATTTTCATTTTCACCTACTTTTTCATTTACTTATTTACTTTCTTAATATTAAAAAAGATTCTATTGCGTGTATTTTGGCTAAATACATACTTCTTCAGATATACAAGATTTGAAAAACAAAATCTAAGACTAAATCCAAATCGAAGACTTAGCCCTTGTTTGAGCTACATTATATCTCATTAAAAATACAAAATTTTTCTACAATAATCAATCTCAATTATTCAAAAAAGTCAAGCCCACAATTTTTTACTTTTCAAATCAATTTTTAACCATTAAATTTCCAAAACTCAAATTATAAATTGAAATAATTGAAATCAAACAAAGGCTTAAATGGTTCTATTAATTTTTAAATATCATATAAATAAAAAAAGTAAGAGAATAAGCAAAGACCGCGTTCTATATCTCATCGTAAAACTGTGAGAGTTAAGGCTTATGATGCAAAAAGTCTACAAGTTTTTAACAATTTTCTATTTTCTTGCTTGTTACTCTGGTTGTCATTGAACGAACATGTTTACTATAGTCAAGCAACATCCCAGAATTACTCATGAATTAACCTATTGATTCAATCACCTCATTGACAATTGAACTATTGACTCAATGCCCACCTCTTCATCCGAGCAGCACACGAGTCGAGTCTGAAACTATATTCGGAAGGATTGAATGCAGTTTGTTTGATCACCAGAGGATGTAGCCCATTTACCAAGAAAAAGGGATGGCAACGGGATGGGAAATCCTCGAACCAGACAGGGACAGGGGAATCCCCGATAATGACGGGGATAGAGCAGGACTGGGATGAAAAAGTATACCTGGCAGGGGATGGGGATTGCTATCAAATCCCCATCTACGCCCCGAAATCATCCACGATTAACAAGTTCAATTAAAAAAAAATCAAACAAATTAAAAGTGTCACATGGATTAAGAAAACATAATTAATATATGTTGGAACTATAAATTTACCTCCATTTTACCTAATATACCCCTACATTAAATAATGAGTTGTTCATATTTGTTGATAACAATGTATATCAAATATAGGTATATTAGAAAATGAAGACATTAATATACTCTCAAAAAGGAAAGTGACATATCTTTGTGGGACAAACAAAAAAGGAAAAAAAAAAAACCTATCTTTGTGCGACGGAGGGAGTACTACTCTATAAAAACTATTATGAGTTTTTTTTTTTATTTTTATTAATGTTAATCATTCTTTAGAGATATTAAATGAGAATTTTGTAAAATAATTAATCATTCTTTAGAGATATTAAATGAGAATTTTGTAAAATAATCATACTTTAATAAATGAATTTGTATAAACAAGACATTAGATAGCCATTATAAAAAGATATTAATGGATAAAATTATATATATAATAATAAATAGGGATGTAAACGGAGATTATGGCATCCACCCCCCACCCCTCACCCCTCACCTTCCCCGTTTAGATGAAGACGGAGCAGGGATGGAGATGGTAAATCTCCGATGGTGCGGGAACAAGGATTGACATTCCCTTCTCGAACCCGCCTCGTTGTCATTCCTATCAAGAAAGGCCGCTTTATGCTGATTTACATAACCTCAATGCACAATATGTTGAACTTGTTGCTCACTTGAAAAAGGTAGTGACCAGAAAGGCTCACAAATAACTTCACTCAGTGTGTAAGATTCAAATACAGGCACCAAAATGCCAAACATCTTTAGGAAAAATGTCAAGAGATAACATATTATCTACAATCTATAATTTACAATGTATTAAAATCGTGGATGAGTGTGAAAATTTTGATTTATCATTTTACCCTTAAATTGTTATGTTTTCAGTCAATATTGCCTTTAATATTTCATTTATTTTCATTATTAGTAGTTATAAATAATATTTTACAATATATTTAAGTATTTTTCTTTTGTCAATTACACCATTAAATTATTATGTTTTCGGTCAATATTACTCATCAAATAGAATTATTATTAGCTATTAATATTAATTTAAAATACATTTAAATACTTTTCATTTTTTTTTTCAATGTTTCGCAACGATTAGTGTTTAAAATTAGAAAGGGATCACACGAATGTATAAAGGACAAACTTCTTGAAACATAGCTTCAAATGGGCATTTGTATTAGAAAAACTTAATTTACAATATGTCTTCAAGGGGCGCATGCAAACAAGTTAACTAAGAAAATTCTATTAAAATCCAAGATAAGAAATTACATATTCTCAATTTTGTGGTCTTCTAAATGTCTAAATTTCTACATTATATACAACTACTCTCTTGAGTCCCTAAACTGTTTCTTTTGCTTTGTAACCAACTTGGAATACGAGACTTGTAACTGCTCACAAATGTCCATCACTTAACACCGATTGACTTCTTCCAGCAACTTACTTGAGCCATCGACGTTCTCAATAACTTCCCACCCTATGATAAATGCTTACAATGGCTCCATTGGATCGTGAGTTGATTTGGAAAAATACCTATTGTACATCGTTTAACATTTTTATCGCCCAGACCTTGATTAATTCGCTCAATCGCCTTGATACTTGTAATTTAGGTTCTAACATTTGGACCTTTGAATTGGTATTTTTACGTGTTCAAAATTATCCCCAATATGGCTAAATTAATGTGTAACCATTAATTTTGTCATATTCAAGACGTTTGCACGTGTTTATAGTTTTGAAATCCCAAAAAACACGAAACTCCTGACATTCCCTCTAGTTCTTAGCTCCAACGTGCCTCCTTTTTTAGCAGCTAATCACTTTCACTTTCACCCCATGTTGTATCACAGATCTTATTTATCCATATTCACATATGGAATCAGCATTTAATATTTTGGAAAAATATGAGGCCATTTTGGTCAATTCATTTGCCAAGTCATTAAATATCATGTTCACATATTGAAACTCTACTTTATCAAATTCCTTTAAAAACTCTTGGGCAATCTCCTATAAACCAATTATAGAACCACTTTGACATTTGAACGTGCAATCTAGTTTATGGTTTACTAACTGAGAATTGCCCTTAATAATCACATTTTTAACTTTCATTTCTAGCAATAGTTCCAAGCCCACAATAAGAGCTTCATATTCGATTTAGTTATTAGTGCATAGATCGCCTAAGGTAAAGAAAAATTGATGGTTTACCCCAACTCTTGCACATTTGGCAGTATTTGAAACATCAAAGCTCAATGTCCAAGGCTTCATCTCACATAAGCTAACTTCCAATTCAATTTCCTTCGGAACATTAACACGTGTATGATCGGTCAAAAGTCCTACCACTACTTGATCTTTAATGGTCTTTTTGTGGGACTATTGTATTTCAAACTCATATAAAGCTAAAGTCCACAATCCAATTCTTTGATGCAAAATAGGACAAGAAAATATATACTTGATTAAATTCACTTTAGATGTTAAATACACAGTAGCATGCCAAAGATAGGCCTTTAATTCTGTACATGTAGAATAAAGAGCTAGGCATAATTTTTTATGGCTGAATAATTACATTCACATTTATTCAATTGCCTAATAAGATATGAAATTGCTCTCTCTCTCTCTCTTCGCCCAATTGGTCTTCTTGAGCGACCACTCCAGCTATCTTTGAATGGGTGAGACTCACATAAGTAGACTTGATAAGTATATCATTAGACTGTTAGAAGCTTTTTAATGTAATTCATTCCAAACGAATTTGTCTTGATATTTGAGCTTTAAAAGAGGTAAAAAGTTTTTTTTGGCCTTACACAATTGGAAATAAAACGCCTCTTGACCTAAAAATCGTCGTAATTCTTTTTTACTGTTAGGCGGTTTGACTTCTAATATGACCTTTGATTTATTTTTATCTAGCTCAATTCCATTGTTATGTACCAGAAAACCTTGAAAGTGACTTGAATTTACACCAAATGCACACTTCCAAGGGTTCAGTTTCAATTTGTATTGTCTCGTTCACTCAAATGAACGTTTTAATTAGTGGAAGTAATCTTTTTTTTTAGTGATTTGACACTATATAATCTACATATACTTCAATAAATTCATTAGTCATGTCATGAAAAGTCAAATTCATTACCCTATGATAAGTGGCCCTTACATTTTTTAGGTCGAATGGCAGGACTACCCACTCGTAACATCCTAGTGCTCCTGGGCACATAAAAGCGGTATTATGTATGTCTTCTTCAACTATATAAATTTGATTAGACTCAGAATAATCATCCATAAAAGAATATACGATATGTCCAGCATTAGAATCAACTAAAGAGTTTGTTGTTGGCATTGTGTATTCATCCTCAAGTGTTGCTAAATTTAAATTTCTGAAGTCTATGCATATCCTTATTTTACCATTTTTTCAAAGGGGTACAATATTAGACATCCATTCAACATATTTGACCATTCACAAAACCCGCTTCTAGTAACCCCTCAAGTTCTTTCTTTATTTCAAGAAACACGTTGGATCCAAAGCACCTAGTTGATTGTTTATGAATTTGAAGTTACGTTTGGTGGGTAATCTATGATCTACCAGATTTCTATCTAAGTCAGGCATTTGTTCATACTCTCAAGCAAAACAATCTTTATATTCTTTCAATAAAGAAACTAACTTGGTACTAACTTCTTCATCGAGTAACTGACTAATAAAGGTTGGATAATCTTCTCCTTCATTACCAATGTTTACTCTCACCAATGGATCTTGCATTAGAGCATACCCTGACTTGCCGATCCTCATCAAATTACCCCCAAAGTCTGTAGGAGTCTCTTCTTCCAAGGAATCCACCATCTTGTCTTTCATCAATACTAGTGCTTTTTCTCTACTTATTTTTTCTTCAAACTCTTCTTCACAAATCTTTTAATTTGGCTTTAAGGGTCGTAACCCTAGCCAAAATATTCTGTGATGGGGTAAGTGATCTCCTAAACGTCCTGGAGTACAACCATCGACTATATGACCTCCCATGACGTGGTCTTCCTTGTTCCCTAAGCAGGTGAGATTCATTAGCATAGGTTCCATATTTGCTTGCATTTCTTTACTTCATCTATTGTTTTTCCGATTTCCTCCTGGAATCTTGCACACAGATTTTCCTCTCTTTCTTTAACAACTTTTTTCTTTTAGACTTTGAAATACATTTAGATGTGGTTATTCCTCTCCCTCATCTACAACTAACTTTAACTTTGGAAGACCATGCATTATGTCACTTATAATATTTTTTTAAATTTGATTTGGTTAGAGTTTGGTAATTTATACTTATCGATTAGATTTATTTGCTTTTCTTTATATAATTGATAAAAAGAATTGCACTAGCTTTTGTTACATCAAATGAAAATATTCTAGAATTTTTGTTTTCTTTTTTTGGCTAGTTCATCATTGTCTGATATTTCTAATTTGGTCAATATGGGATATACATAAGTGTCTCAATTGATCAATTCGGCCAGACGTACTTTAGGCTCATCTTGACCAATGTCAATGACGTGGATGTCAAATTCAGGGTTTCTATAATCAGTCTCTTTACTAACATTCTTCATTTGTTCCTATTCTCTTAATAATCGCTTATATCTAATGACATTACGCTAAGTTGGAAGAGATCAAGAGATTTCCTATCTTGGAACTTCTTTTTAATTCAAAACTAAAATAGTTTTGCACGATTATGACGAATTCCTTTTCAGATAAGAGAACAAAATATTTGTTCATGACCATTTCAAATCTTTGAAGAAATATTCAGCCCATTCATTAGGCAATTGATGTAAATTTGTCGAATCTGCCTCCAAAGTTATTTCTGATTCAGTTTTATAAAACTGGCATGAAACAACTGTTCCAACTGCTGCCAAGTTTGTACAGAATTTGCTAGCAAGTTAATGAATCATGAGAAAGCAACACTAGTGAGCGAATTTGGGAACAATCTCATTTTATGGTAAATCAGTAACTTCGCCGCATTATAAAGTAAAAAAGCCCCATCTGTTCTAAAGTAGACACATCCCATAAATAAGTAAACAAAGAGAATTCAGATTCTCTAAACCATCTTGGCCAAGGATATGCTTAATCTACCTGGTTTGGATAAGGCTTTTTCTGTGTAGGATAAATTACTGGCCAAACTCCAAAGGCCAATTTATAGGGATGGCAACGGAGCGGGGAATACCCAAACCCGATGGGGACCTGTCCCGAACAGGGCAGGGAATCCCTGACAAAGACGGGGATAGGGATGAAAAAGTATTCCCGAATCGGGGACGGGGATGATCGTTTTATCCCCATACCCACCCCGTCCCCGATCCTCATCCCCAATTAACAAGTTTCATTAAAATTTAAAAAGCCCAAAAAAAGAATCCTATATTATCTGTACAAAAGTCCTATAATGTCAAAATTTCTTACACCAAAAATTTATTACTTATCAAGTCATAAACTTTAAATACTTATTTTGAAAAAGTTACTGATTATTAGTTATTAAGCTTATCGAGTTGTATTTTCTCATCTAATCAAATATAAAATAAAGACACAAACAAAGATGAATATATATTCGATTAATGTCCAAATAATGTGTAAAGATTATTAGATTCAGAAAAATGTTAGGGTTGTTTCTGCATGTTTCCTTATATTATTTGCATAAAATTATTTTAAAACTTTAAAAAAAAATGGGGATGTAAACGGGGATTTTTCAATCCCCACCCCACCCCCATCCCCGCCCGCCCCGTCCACGTAAATCATTAATGGGGCGGGGACGGGAAAAGGCATCCCTGTCCCGTTGCCATTCCTATCAATTTATCTTGTAGGATTTCTGTTATTTGCTCACTCAACATGGTATTGGGATCAAGCTGAACTCCTATTGGTTGTGGTATATAAGGTACTGCTGGTAGTTTGACGTGAGATTAGCCCCATATTAGCCATGAATGGACCATTATTTGGTTCATTGTTACCCTCATTAGAAGGTTCAAGATCCCCGTGTTCGATGGTCCAATATTAGGCCTTGACTCGTGATCATAGTTGGTGAAACAGTGTTTTTATTTACAATTGGTGAGCCACTGCCCGTTAGACTCCTATTTTGGAAGTAATTACCCCTCCTATAGGATTTGATTGACATATTTGGCCTACCAATTTGTTCATAAGTTCGTTTAACGTACTTAATTGTTTAGTCATGTTGTCATAATGCATGTTTCCATTTTGAGTAAGTTTTTCTATAGTATGAATATTTTGCTAGTTTACTTGCTCAACAATGTAATGAGTGTGTTCGTCCAACAGTGCACGCATGGTACGTGAGCTTAACTCTGTCATTGGTTCATAACAACTGCGAGATCCTTCTACCTCTGGGGTGCTTTGCTGACTCCCAAATTGCTCGATCATAGAAGGAACATATCTCTGTGTTATCGACTACTTGTTAGAATTCTTATAAGGCATGATATTTCAAAACATTTCTTAAACTAAAGGTCCCACTGAGCGTGCCAAATTTTTTCGTGACATTTAGTGCTAATAAGTAAAAAGGAATCAGACGAATTTATGAGAGACAAATCTCTTGAGACATACATCAACAAGTAGTGTTTGTATGAGAAAAAACTTAATTTACAAGATGCCTCCAAGGGGCACGAGCATGCAAATTTAACACACAAATTTAACTAAGAAACATCTAATAATATCTAAGATAAGAAATTACATATTCTCAGTTTGAGAGTTAATATTGTGATCTTCTAAATGTCTAAGTTTCTACATTATATACAACTATTGCCCGAGTCTCTAAACTGCTTCATTTGATTTGTAACTAGCTTGAAATACGATATTTGTAACTGCTCACAAATGTCAGCCACTTAGCACAGATTGACTTCATCCACAAGCCCATCTTGACCCAACAATGTTTTTGACGGGTGGTGGAAAGACCAGATCCTAAGTTTCATTCTTTTGAAGAGCATCCCTTTTTTCCTAAGATAGCTCCTTTCCAATTCTCATCAGATTTGGCTTTCTCATAAGATAAGAGTCCGGTTCTATGATTTTATAGATTTCTGAAAGACTTGTGCTCATCCTATGACGATAAAACTTGAGTCGTCCACATTCTCAATAATTGCTAGTGCTGCAACGTCTTCTCACATTCTGAATAACTTCCTATGGTCATGTGTTGATTTGGAAAACTACCTTTTGTGCATCGTTCATCATTTGATTGTGTCACGTCCCTTTTTAATAGACAGTTTTGTATAAAAGCTAAAAACTAATTACTCGATTTAAATATGCGATCAATTTTTTTTTTATTTAAATATGTCATAAGCATTCTCACAATATAACAATAGTATATCAAGATAAAAGACTATATAAACTCACTGAAAACATTTTACATTGAGGTTACAAAAGTATAAATAACCCTACTTTATAAGTCATATATACTTGCATTACAAGATTCCAAAATACAGTACAAAATATATTAGAACAAAATGGTAGCCCACAAAATAACCCTGCAGGTCATCATCCATGTTCATCGACCCTCGAAATCCTGTAAGTGCTTCACAGCCAGCGAGATCATCTATGAACTTGCATGCTCACCTACAATGCAAGACTAGATGAGCTAATTCTCAATAAGTAAAAATCATGCATGCCATGATTATGAATACTCAATCATGCAATTTCCTTCAATAACATAAAGTTACAAATGCATCATATTCAAATATTGACCAAGATGAGCTCAAAACATTTTGGTTGAAATCCTTTCTTTTCACTGGGCCCTTGACCAATCTACTTTGCACCAAAAAGAGCTCTGCGCAATACCAAATCAATATCAATAATCCAATGGCCAATATGTCATCAACACAGTCGAGTGGACCAGCCTCCTGTGACCAATAGAGGTACATGATAAGTGCATTTTATGCACTTATTTACGTGCTTAAATTAGGATTTTATATAATTATTTGCGAATAATGGCCACTAATTTCTCTATCATTTGTACTTATTTCAGTTTTATTTCGAAATCAAGAGAATGGAGCAATTAGAGGAAAGAATGAGCAAAAGGGGAGGAAATTGAACCAAAATTGAGCAAAGCAAGAGTGCTGGACGCAGAACATGGCTAAAGAAGGAGAATCGTGGAAGAAAAGATGAAATCAAAGATTTTCAAAAGTATGAGGATCAAATTGTTCAAATCAGAAGATGGGGACTTGAGGAGAAATAAAGGATGAGGACCAAGTTGCGGAATTTAAAAGAAAAAAATTACATTCGGAAATTTAACCGTGCGGCCGCACGAAGGAAAAAACAGGCGACTGAACGATGGCTTTTCGAGGCTGCGACCGCACACTTTTGAACCGTGCGACCGCACGATAGTATCGACTGGGCCACTGGTGGGCTTTTCACGCGAATTCTGATTTAATTCACCCCTTTTCGCCTAGGTCAGAGGGGGGACATATATATAGAACATAACACACGAAATTTGGGATTGATTCTTGACCTAATACACCAAGAAGCACATCAAGGTTTTGAAGAGCGGAGTTGTGAAGATTTATCCAAATTTTCTTGGGATTTTCATATTATAGGTGATGAAGTTCTTTTACATTTGTGATTTGCTATTAACCATGTATCTAGGCTAATTTTCCATTGTGTTAGGATTATGATGAAGTCTTAGACAATTATTTCCTGCTTTTGTTTACTTAATCTTATGACAATTGGTATTTTGAGTTATTGATTCGTATTTATTTTCATCTATAATTTTGATGCATGAATTATATGATGTATGTGGTGAATTTTTATGATCGAAAGAGTGGAATTTCACTAGACTTGAATCAATAGCCATAGGGTTCGATAGGGATAGAAATATACCACTATGTCCTATGTGATCTTTTCATGTTTTGCTTGTTTAATGCTTTCCTAAATATTAGCATTCATCATAGAAATATAGGTGGATCGTAATTAGGAAAAGGCTTAATTCTTGTTCGAAAGAGAGTTTTAGGCATTATAGAAACATTGATCGTCAATAATATACCTTGTCTTGGGTTATTTGAATCAAAGTATGAAATATCAATACTAAGATGGATTCTAAATCCTAGCACTTCATTTACATATATTTGTTAAACAAATCTTGAAAATCCCATTTGCTTATTTATTTGATCATTAATTTTAGATTTCTCTGGTAATTTGGTCTACTCATTTAGAATCTCTTATAAATCACTGAAAATTCATTCGTTTCGGTTAAGGTTAATAATTTAAGAAAATATATCTAACCAATCCTTGTGGGAACGACATTCGGACTTAAATCCATTGTATTACTTGTTCGATACCGTACACTTGCGGTAAGAGTCAAAATTTATTCGATCTGTACACCTCCTACCGGTTTCTATGATCACCCAAGAAGTATCCCACACATAGTGTCAATAATCATAATATAATAAAGGCACGGTCAAGTGATCCACCCTCCCGTAACCCACTAAGGACTCCCCTATTTCTCATTGTGTTCACCAAGAGGTCTCACTTACTTGCCAACAAATATCACAACATGCCTCGCATGCCTCGTTGCCCTTGTAGTGGTCAATAAAATATTTTGCAATATGATTCACTTCTAAAATCATGTCGTGCATGCTAGATATCAAACTTTATGGTATGTCGTGCATGCACGTGCCAATGCTCATGCATAAAATACTTGATAAAAATGATGTCTAGAACACATTCAATCATCTTGTTCAACATAAGATATAAACCTTTCCAACAATTATTATGCTTTTGCATTGTAGTTGTAAATGGATTTTTATTTACTTTTCGCCTCTGTGACTTACTTTTCACCTCTCTGTGTGTGTTCTCTATGGTGTAAGCCAAGTCTTTTCCACTTAAAGGTGTCAAACAACCTGTATTGTTACTTAGTATCAAACACAACTCTTAATTTCACAAGCTTAATACACACATTCCTTCACTAGGACCTTTAATGTCAAGACAATCTAGATAACACGAAAACTTCAAGTAGTAGCCCCAAACTTCCCCCTATTTCCAAGTTCGATGGATGTAAAACACATTTATTAGGATCAATAATGTCCTAACACTCATTAAAATCAAATTCCAAAGCTTTAGAGGTGAATGGTAAACATCCAAGGGTGAAACTATGTAAAATATGAAAATTGACAGATGTTGTTTTTAAGTTTTAGTTGTTGCGCAGGTTGCTTTCATTCACAGTTTCACATCCTTAATCATATCCATTTATTCCAAAATCCTTATCATACATTTATAATCACATCCCAAAATCACACAAATTTCAGGACTTAAAGCCTAAAAAATAATTCATTTCACAGTACATTAAACTAAGAATTTCACAAAAGCTGTTTTGAGTTCCACTATAATTGTCATGCTTCAAGTCAGGTTCTACCCCCCAAAACTCATTTCAACACCTTTAAACTCATATATAAACACATTAAAATTGATAAATATGGTATTCCTCAAGACATAATTCAAAATCGATTGCGAAATCATCAAAGGTCATCAATCCCAGTTTCTGCCTTTAAATTTGTATTCACTTTCTTTCAATCAATAACCATTCTCTTGTCATCATAAATTCACCAAAATCACCTAAAGCAAGTTCAGAGATTTAATAGTTCATAAAACACTCAAAAGTAATGGATTAAAAACCTCAGAACTGTGGTACTTACTAGTGAAGGATTTCAGCTTCCAGATTTTGTCTTTCTTACTTTTATTCAGATTTCTAGTGTTCTCTCTCACTTGGGAGCATGTTAGGATGTCTTTAACATATTTCAAGAGTTTAACATGTAATCTAATAACCGTAGGATCCCAATTTTGTTGATAAATTAATTTCCTCAACCGTTGATTCGAATCCGTCCCCGATTGACACCAGATCCTCGACCGATTTCTATAATTCCCACTTCAGTACTTATCACTTCACTTGAGCCTAATATTATAACATTGTGATCATACCATCTTATACCTAATCTCCAAATTGTGTTACTTACTTATCTAGTTCTAGGATAGCCTTAATCAATCTGAAATAAAAGTGTAAGATCTCACCGATCATAAGTACGATGCTTTCCAAATTATTGTTGAGTCACAATCCATTATTCACCACTTGATCAACCTAATTTTCCACCATAGCTCAACATGAGATTGATTACCTAAGTCGGGAAGTTCGATGAATAATACCTTAAAACCTCAATAATTGAATGTATCATTTCAACAGAAAGCACAATGAATTATCAATGTAAATGCAAATGGCAATGTCAACAATATGAGATGCATGAATGATATTGGCCAAGTTTAAGTTTGAAGTTCGGGGTATTACAGATTGCCCAGGCCTTGATAAATTCGACCAATCACCCAGACTTCTCTACATCGCCTAATACTTGTAATTTGGGTTCTCACATTTGGGCTTTCATAATTGGCATTTGAATTGAGTATTTTTAGAGGTGGCAAATGAGTCGAGCCAATCGTTGACTCGTCGTCTCGGCTCATAAAAATAAGAGCCACAAGCGGCTCGGCTCGTCAGTTTGACAAGCCCATTAACGAGCCAATCACCGGCTTGCGAAAATAAGCCGAGCATAGGCTCGACTCGTCTAACCACAAGCGGCTCGTGGAGACAAGCCACGAGCTGAGCCCACGAGCTCGGCTCATGGCTCATAGTTTTCTAACCTAAAATACCTTCTTTTTTTTTTAAAAGAAAAAGTGAAGAAAAAAATTAATGTCTCTTTGGCCAAGCTCGGCTCGGCCCTTGACTACAAGAGCCGAGCTCGGCTCATACGAGCCGCGAGCTAATCATTCAAGTTAAAGGGCCAAGCGACTCGGCCCATTGCCAACTCTAAGTATTTTATGTGTTAACGATCAACAACACCCTTAAATTCTTATTAAAATCATTATTTTACTCATATAAAAAGAAAGTTAATTTTTAAAATTATATTCTAAGTCCTTTTTTTATTCTTATTAAAATTTTATTTCAATCCTAAGTCAAAGTCAACAATTAATTTTAATCACACATTTTATGGGACTCGCAACTTTTAAATTACATTTCATCAATTTCTATTAAAATTTTATTTTAATTTATATCTTTTGGAAAAACAAAAACCAAAACTTCATATCCCATTTACTTTCCAACTATTTCCAAGTTTTTGAGAATTTTTGGATTTTTGGACAATGTGATTGTAAATCATGAAAAGTGATAAATCCCATTGAAATATGTAATTAAAAATGAATTTAACAAAAAATTGAAAAAAAAAGATTGGGACCAAATGGGCCCTCAATCTTTTTGTTTAAATTTAAATAATATTAAATTTTCTTATTATAAAATTATGCTCCTATTTGATTTGTCTATGCATAACTTTTTCATATTTTTTCTACGACTTATCTAAATATTTTATAAATTAAATTTTGATTTGCTTAGCCCCTTTTGGTATCCATTATTCAAATATTTTTATTTTTATTTTCAAATTCATCTTCACCACACATTTTTTTGATAAAATAATTTACACATAAATTCAAAAAAATCCCTACTTTTTAACCACATTATTTGAAATAATGGGTATCAAACAAGTTAATATTTTATAAAGTCAAAATACTTCTTGATATGATATGTGATATCTTTATTAAGCTGATATTTTAAACAAATGTCCATTTCAAAGAATTCAATTAAAATTTTCGATCAATTTATAATTTTAGTTTTTCCTTTAACAATATTAATTACTTCAACTACTTTCTAAAACAGGACTAGTAGTTTAAAAACACTTCATGTCATTCATCATATATATAAAACGTGTAAAACACTTGATTACTACTCATTTTAAATATAACTAGTGTTCCATCCGTGCGATGCACAACATCGTGTTGAAACATATAATTGCGACTTTAATATTTTCTAAATTTTTTTAATTATATGTCAAACATGTTTCTAATAAAATAGATATAAAAATAATAAAATGATACTATAATTAATAGAGTTGCAATGTTTTCACTATAAATTCTGAAAAACTTCTATATAAACTACATTCATAGTTGAGTTTGCAATATTTCCATCTTTGTCGCAAATAATCATCTTCAAACCACTGCGATTCGTTACTTTTGAGAATGCAAAGTACAACTGTCAATGGCTGAAAACTGACTTCTTTAAATAAAGACCAATATTGAAAAGTGATTTCCCTTGACTTTTGTCGATATTCATAGCATACGAAGCTACCAACTGAAATTGTGGTCTCTTGAACTTGAAAAGCAATCTTGCATGTATTTGATTGAAAAGATAGAAAATAGATAGTAAGAAAATATTTTCTAGAAATTTATTTACCTGAAAATGTCAATTGTAAGTGTTTGATTGGATAAATTTTTCGGGTGAAAAAGTAGAAATTTTTCCTAATTTTGTTGTTTGATTGACATTATTTTTCATAACAAATAAAATAAAATTTAGCTATTTTAATAAAAAAGTTATATACTTCTTATTTTTCACTCATTTGTACTTGATAATAGTAATATTTAAATTTTGGAAAAAAGTTAAGTGAAAAAATTGTAAATTAAAATTACATAATCATTACATAATAAGTTTGAAAATAATTTTTGTTTTTACTTACGAAAAAAAGAAAAATAATTTTAAAAAATATACATTCAATTGTTGCTACAGAAATTACTTTAACTATTTAATTATAAAAAAAATAATGAAAAATATTTAAAAAAGGTAATAAATTTAGTAAACCTAGGAAAATATAGTAGTGGTTTGAATATAATCTAAATGTAAACTTAAATGGTCAAACACACATTAAATAGTTAACCGGATTGTAATCAAACATTTATTAACCAAATAAATATTAATCAAATAGTTAACAACATTTTATTAACATCATGTGTTCATATTGAACCACTAAATATTAACCAAATAGGTAATCATATTGTAGTTGAACATTTATTAAACAAATATAATTAATATAAATATTTAATCATTACATAATAAGTCCTTGTTTAGGAGAAAAAATATATTTTTACTATAATATTCAATTTTAATCACACATTTCAATAGTAAAATGCTCTACCCATAAATCCAATTTTTTTTTTTTTTTTCATTTTTAGCCACACAAAATCACATCAATCACTATTCAAAATATTTTTAAATAATGTACATCAAGTTTGGAAATAATTTTTATTTTTACTTAATAAAAATAAATGGGAAAATAATTTTAAAAATATACATCTAAAAAAGTGTTGCAACAAAAATTACTTTAACTATTTAATTTAAAAAATAAATAATAAAAAATTAGTTAAAAAAAATCTAATAAACCTTGGTAAATATAGTAGTGGTTTAAAAATAATCCAAATGCAAACTTAAATAATAAAATGCAAACTTAAATAATAAAACATGCATTAACCAAATAAATATTTACCAAATAGTTAATCACGTTGTAGTCAAACATTAATTAACCAAATAGTTAACCACATTGTGTTCACACTGAACCACTAAATATTAACCAAATAGTTAAACCACAATGTGTTCACAATAAACCACTTCTTTACTTTTAAATATAAAACTAGTGTTTCACACATGCGATGCACGGCATCATATAAAAACATATAATTACGACTTCAATATTTCCTAAATTTTTTTAATTATATGTGAAACATGTGTATAATGAAATAGAAATAAAATGATACTATAATTAATAGAGTTGTAATGTTTTCACTATAAATTTTGAAAAACTTTTATGTAAACTACATTCATAGTTTAGTTTGTTCTATTTCCATCTTTGTCGCAAATGATCATGATCATCTTCAAACCAATGCGATTCGTCACTTTAGAGACTGTAAAGTACAACTGTCCATGACTGAAAACTGACTTCTTTAAATAAAGACCAACATTGAAAAATGATTTCCCTTGACTCTTATTTATATTCATAGAATACGAAGCTACCAACTGAAATTGTCGCCTCTTGAACTTGAAAGACAATCTTCCATGTGTTTGATTGAAAATATGGAAATTGATGGTAAGAAAATATTTTCTAGGAATTGATTTACCTGAAATTTATTTTCCTGAAAAATATCAATTGGAAGTGTCAGGTGAAAAAGTAGGAAATTTTCCTAAATTTGTTGTTTGATATTTTAATTTAAAAAATTATTTTAATTTTAATTTTTCACTCATTTGTACTTAATAATAGTAATCAAATGTGACGAAAAATATGTTTTTCACCTGAGAAAAATGTTTTCTCACCAAATAGGTGAGAAAATATTTTCAAGGAAAATGAGTTAAGTGTGATTTAATTGATTATACCTTGGAAAATATTTTTCAATGTAAATTTTTCAATCAAATATCAAACAAATACAAAAGAGGAAAAACATTTTCCATGATTTGACATTCTCCAGGCAAATGACAGTGAATCAAACACATCCTAAATTGTGTCAGTGAATCCTCGAAATAAAAAACTTGTACTTTGCAAGATTTCTATCGAGAGATTTTGTTTCAATAACGTAATTTTCAAATTTTGTAACAATTAATCTCATACCATTACATATTCCTACAAAGTGATCAACATTCCACAACAATGTCAAGATATAATCATTACTTAATAACTTTGAAACTATTTTTTGTTTGTTCTTACAAAAAATGAGAAAACTTTTGTAACAAAAATTACATGAACTATTTAATTTAAAAAATAAATAGTAAGAAATTAATAAAGATAAAAAATTCAATAAACTTAGGCAAATATGGTAGGGGGTCGAATGTACAGTATAAACAATATGTAATATACAAATGTAATAGTCGTACATGAATTTATAATTCGTTCAAAATTAAAATTTCTAATTACAAAAGGATACAAAGTATAAACAATGAAAAAAAATAATATAAAAAGTTAAGTGAAAAAGTTGTAAATTAAAATAACATAAAGATTTAATCATTAAATAATAAGTTTGAAAATAATTTTTGTTTTTACTTACAAAAAAAAGGAAAACAATTTAAAAAATATACATTCAATTATTGCTACAAAAATTACTTTAACTATTTAATTTAAAAAATAAATAATAAAAAATATTTTAAAAAGTAAAAAAATTAATAAATCTAGGTAAATATAGTAGTGGTTCGAATATAATCCAAATGTAAACTTAAATAGTCAACACGTGAATTAACCAAATAGTTAACCATATTATAATCAAACATTTATTAACCAAATAAATATTATTAATCAAATAATTAAAAACATTGTATTAATACACTGTGTTCATACTAAACCACTAAATATTAATCAAATAGTTAGTTATATTGTAATCAAACATTTATTAACCAAATATAGTTAACACAAAGATTGAATTATTACATAATAAACCCCTATTTGATATTCATTAAAAAAAAAATTATTCTAGTATTCAATTTTAATCACACATTTCAATATTAAAGTATTTTACACATAAGTTTATTTATTTTTCCATTTTCAACCGCACAAAATCACATCAATCACTATTCAATTCAAAACATTTTTAAATAATGTACATCAAGTTTGGAAATAATTTTTGTTTTTACTTAACAAAAATAAAAAAAGAGAATAATTTTAAAAATTTACATCTAGAAAAGTGTTGTTACAAAAATTACTTTAACTATTTAATTTAAAAATTTAATAAACTTAGGTAAATATAGTGGTGGTTTGAAAATAATCCAAATGCAAACTTAAATAGTCAAGCATTCATTAACCAAATAAATATTTATCAAATATTAATCATATTTTAGTCAAACGTTAATTAACCAAATTATGTTCACACTATGTGTTCACATTGAACCACTAAATATTAATCAAATAGTTAAATCACATTGTATTCACATTAAACCACTACCTTACTTTTTAATAAATAAAGATATATATATAAAAAATCAAATCGATCGGTTCTTTAAGAAAAAAATCGAACCGAAATCGAAAAATGGAGAACCAAAAATCAATCGGTTCCTATTTGAAAATCGAAAATCTAACCGAGAACCAAACATTCTTAATTTAAATTAAGCCCACATGACACTTTCTATATTGCTTTCCATGATAATTGTTAAATTTTTTAACAAAAGAACTGAACAAAGAACCTAAAAATAACCGAACACGGTCGAATGGTATGTATCTTAACATTTCATTTCACCAATACTTTAAACAATGTTTACTACCATTCACACTTAATTTTTTTTCTTGTAGGAGTTGGTAATGTGAAGAATTCGTGAAATTTGATGTTTAAAAAGCTTTATTGATATATTTTGAAAATATATTTCGCTTTAAATTTTGTTCCAAAATTATTTGATCATTTCTTTTCCTTCAATTTGGAGCTTAAGTTTAGCAAATCTTATCGATATGGTTTGTATACTCTATTTTTAACTCTATTTAGCTTTAGTTATTACAAATAATTAGATATTTTTTGTATTTACATCAAATTTAATTTTTTAAATCGAAACCGAACAAGAACTTAAAAATAATCGATAACCGAATCGAAATCGAAATCGTTCGTTTCTTATTATTAAAGGAATCGAACTGAAATCGACAAATGTCCACCTCTATTAAGAAGTACCATAAGCAAGAGAAAAATGCCAGACCGAAATATTCTTGAAACATCATCCAACACAAGATACATATTATCCCCAAATGGCACTTCATAAAAAGTACAATAAACTGCATGCATCAAATCTCGTACAGTGGGATCACAAATCACAGGTTAACAAAAAATCTTCTTTAACAGACATAAGGACAATGCAAATTCTAAGATTGTTGTGGCGCCGCTTCCTGTAATTTCTGCTGATAAGCCTGGTCACCGGAAGGAGGAGGCTGTAATTTCTGCTGATAAGCCTGGTCACCGGAAGGAGGAGGTGGGGGCATTGTAGACTGGTAAGGGGGACGGTATTGCTGATGAGGT
Organism: Ligustrum vulgare; assembly: GCA_963555705.1. NCBI lineage: Eukaryota > Viridiplantae > Streptophyta > Magnoliopsida > Lamiales > Oleaceae > Ligustrum > Ligustrum vulgare. Next base: position 31,382,385 of record OY743186.1, on the reverse strand, counting down.
GCACGTGGTGGTGGGGTTGGCATATAACCATACGGTGGATAATATGGTGGGTAGAATTGACCTGGAGGTGGTGGTGGCATAGCCGGATAAGCATAATGCTGTCCTTGCTGCTGCTGCCCTGAACCACTCCTATTTTCTCCCGACCCTGTTGGTCCACTAGAAGGACCCTCTTGCAATGGAATAAGGGCACCCATTCTTTGAGGATCCATCGACGGATAATACGCTCGATCCTGCTGGGGCAAAGGAGGGATGTTGAAGTAAGGCATAGGTGGTGGTTGGTCCTGGGAGCCAGGTGGCTGAAGAGGCTGGTTTTGCTGCTGTGATATAACGGCCCTTGGCAACAATCCACTATGAGCCACGGCAGCCTGCTGCCTTGTTTCGTCTAAGGCTTCGGATTCTGGTTTCGGTGCTTGTGGTCTACCCCAGAGCAGCTTCAACCTAAGACCTTTGATGACTAGTTTGTTTGAAAGTTCTTCAGCTGCTCTCTCAGCCCCTTCTCGTGTTGTGTAAGACACAAAAGCACAAGCACGTTGGAGCACCATCTTAATGGACTCGATTTCTCCATGTGCATAAAAGTGATCCCTCAGATCCTGCTCATTAATTCTTGCATCAAGCCCACCAACGTACAGGGTTCTAATGCTCTCGTCATCAGGAGGCTCCAGTGAAGGCATTTCACCTGCCTTGTTGAGCAACTTCAATGCCACGGGATCATTAACTCTGCAAGGTTGAATAATAACATTAACTTGAACTGCTGATAATCGAAAGGAACTCGAATAATGTAGAAATCTGAACTCAATGAATGTTCTCACGATCAAGTACAATACAATTACTTGTTTGCATGGCTTGGTCAATGTGAGAAGTTAGGACAATCCAGATAATTGTTTCAACAGCATGAGTAGGGAACAGGTAGTGCTAAAAATCATGATTACAAGACTAACAACTACCAAAACACAGTAGAGTTGTCTTTCTTAGAGTCCGTTTGGTTTAGGAGAAATTGGAGGAAAACTGGATTTTTGGCAGTGTAGTTGAAAAGAAGTTGAATAGTATGAAAGTGGTGAGTCCTACAAAAAATGTGTGATTGAAAATGAATTTTGGAGGAAAGTTACGTAAAAACTCCTGGACCAAACAGGGGCCTAGAAGTGCCCAATTCTCCATGTTCCCAGCAAATGAACTGCCTTGGTTTTGGTTTATTTCTACCAGTAGCTCTACAGAGCGTGTTGCACAATAAGGAGTTCAAAAACAGATATGCATCCCAACAGACAACAGTATCTTTGAAGACCCTGCAGCAAACACTTTAGACTACACCTGTGTAGTGAAAAAATGTAAAATTGAGGAAAATCCTGAAGGACTGAATTGTTCAGACTTCAGCCCACGAGCAAGTAACCTTATTCAAATATTTTCTTTTCCAGTGTAACTTTTTCCCCCCTAAGGGAGAAGTGTGGGTCCAAACTGGAGGGTGTCTTCAAGTCTAGCTGTAAATTATTGAATAAAAAAAAAAAAATTGCATGCCAAACAACAAACTAAGAATCATTCCGAATAAACTTTCAGGCATGCAACACACGTCTCAAACTTTCTGGTAAAGCTCTCATCTCTTGCACCAAATTTCTTGGGTCTAAGACATTCAAGAGGAGGAGAATGCATGCACAAGAAGGTTGGAGCACCACCACCACACAAAAAGAAGATCAAGACATGGTGGCAGACCCTGGGTATGTATTTATACAGGGACTTGTTCCACATCTAATAAAGTTGATTTGAAAACACAAGTTATATGAATGTGACATAGATGTATGACAAATAATATGCATTGATACACAGCCAACACAAGTCCACAAGTCAAATAAATGTAAAGGTTAATAATTTCACATTATGTATTTATACAGGGACTTGTTCCACATCTAATAAAGTTGATTTGAAAACACAAGTTATATGAATGTAACAGAGTTGTATGACAAATAATATGCATTGATACACAGCCAACACAAGTCCACAAGTCGAATAAATGTAAAATTTAATAATTTCACATACCCGTAATAACGATCTTTAATATTCTGTTGCGATAATTCTCCTGTAACAGGCATCTCATGCCGGTAAGGGCATTCAGGACCTCTTGTACATTGACCACGAATGTAGAAGCTGCATACATGTGCTCGATTTCGCTTATAATATGGTGTCGTTCTTTGAAGTTTCAGAATAGTGTCGTTAGGGCGTGCCTTCCCATAGGAAGACTCGTAATCAATTCCAGCTCTAGCCTGCATACATCAATGATTCAGTCTATATAGCTTAATGTTCAACTCTATGTTGCTCAGACTCAGGTACAGATACATATAATGTGTCGGACACCTTTTTCTTCAAAACCTAAGATACGGGGACACGACTAAAAAGACACAAAATTTTGACATAAATGCATGAATACGTCTTATAAACTTCAAATTACTTGAGAAATTTATGTATTAGTAATAATAGATGCATTTCTTGCAGATATGAAGCATTATCTTTTGATTTACATGATATAAAGTATCATCTTTTGATTAAAAGGATCCAAGAAGGATCTTATACCCATGTCCCATACCCGAGTGTCCGACGCGGATACTTCTTCAAAAGTGAAGAGTTTCAACTTAAAAACTTCATTGTATTTCATGTTTTTCCACTATTTCCTGCTTCAACCTGACAAATATACGATAACATGATCCTTTGAGGCCTCATGATTATAATTATAGGAATGGAGAGGTAAAAATCCCTATTTTACCTTGCACGTCTCCTCATTTTAACCTCCCAGTCAAAAGGCACTGATATTGATGCTTAAATCTAATAAATATTCCCAACTAGCACTTATCTCTTTCACACGCATACCAGTTTTGTGAGTTGCACCTAAAGTCCATAATATATTTATATACCTAAAAATCCATCAACACAGTGCAAATTCTAAATTTTCTTAAATTCATTCTCCTATCAACTTTCCAATTCACTACACTAATCTGCCAAAATCCTTTTTAAGCACCTAGACAATAATTATCAACACTATTGCAGGTACACAATATGCTATGTCATAGTATTATTAAATTCTTAGCCATAGACGAGACCACCAAAAGTAAACACAAAAAGAAAGAATCAACATAACCCCAAGTTTTCCTTTTCTTCCTATTACATATTAACATGGCTTTCAAGCTACTAATCCTCAATTACAAAATCTACTCAAAACTTAATAATAAGTTTCTTTCTTTTCCTAATTTCGAAACAATTTAAGTTGAATGACCTAATATATATATTTGAAGTGTAACTATATGACCCTTTCACGCCGACATGGTCCATGCGGGATTCGATCTGTACTATTACCTTACATACTATACACTTGGGTTGGGCCCCAACCTTTGAGATCTTGCATTCGAATCGTGTGGATGCCAAGAAGTCCACATTGGGGCCCCAACTAGTGGACAGTAAACTAACGGATTGAATCATGCACAAACCATGTTGGACAGGAAGTCATGTTGTTACATTACATTTTTCCTTTTCATATGACAACAAGAAGTTTATTGCAAATATATCCAATTTCTATTCTCGAGATCTACCCTCTTTGAATCTCTACTTTCCATTTGGGGAGCCATCAATAAATCCTTTGTTGATCAGTAACATAATATATCTTTTCTTTAAAGATCGTACGCTTAGTTATTGCAGTTCAAATGCAACACATTTTAAACAAAATTGCAGAGAAAGAACCGCATGTTGGCTCTTCTATCATACATTGATTATATCACACATTAGAGAACATGCAAGAAACTGTGTTCTATTTCCTGATGCAAGTATTAAGGCAAAACTTAATCTCCAACAATTGCAATTTCATGACAAATCACTTACATAAACATATTCAGCATCAAGCAACATGATCCTAAGAAACCCAACCTATACAAATAAGTAGTCCAAACTACTTAACATGAAATCTTTATGCTCTTTCAACTACAATACTTTAACAAACACAAATTCTACATCTAAACAACCCAACGTAGTAGAGAAATGTGGATTGTAGCAAAGTTACCTTGCGATCATGCTCCTCAGCAAAGTATTCCCTGTTCACATCGCTCTTAGGAATGGCATCATTGGAATTGATACTGAGAGCAGTGTCTCGGACCTGAACTGGCAAACCATATTCAAGATCCAGAAGGCAAACTTGACAAACATTTTTCAATTTACTACAAGTTTGGCAAATCTCAGATTTCTTATATCTTGCATCACGTCCTGGCCTCCACCTGAAAACAGTGAATGGTCGTGTGCATATCTTGCATTCCTTGTCATAATCAGCTTTTGTCTGCAAAGAAGCCAGAAGATTACTAATGACCATGGAAGGCAGAAATCAGATCACGTTCATTATATAATAATCGTACACCTAATATATAGATTATATCAACAATCCTACCATATCTAGAGAATATGAGGGCCTTAAAAATAAGATCCGGGATATAGACAGACGAGAATGACAACAGCACAAGCAACTGAGTAGAAAAAATGACCACGAGCAAATATATTCAAAGACTACTCAACAATAAACATAGATAAAAGCCATCTAATCAATAAAGAGTTCAAAACTACATCAAATACATTAGCACGCATTAAGACAATTACAAGAATACCATTTATTTAACACATCTCTTATAAACATGAAATTAGAATTCTAAAATTAACAATGAGATATGTAATAATGTTTCAAGTTTAAACAAATTGGTCCAAATTTATTTGTTTCAAAGACAAATAAAAACCCGCCTATATCTGTCACTTGAAATGGCAGGCAGAAAAGGAAGCACGATAATTTGTTTAAGGAAGGGAAGAGGAAGAAACACAATAGTTGAAACGACCCGGGTTGCCTTATAGATCGACGATTGTCCCATTATACCAACATGGGTCTTTCCAGCATATTTTGTCATCTCTCGCACGCTCTCTAAGAGAATTTCTCAATGGGTCACCCATCATAGAATTGCTCCAAGTCAAGCAAGCTTAACTGTAGAATTTCTAACGATGGACTTCCTGAAAAGAAGGTACACCTTGTTAGTATGAGTATTAAGTAGTACCAATCAAATCTTTTACGATTTTCCTGGCTTGGGTATTACAATCACCTTTCGTTAGATTCACGATGTCCTCGTCACGCTTAAACCATCTGAGGATCTGTTGCCAAGTATTAAGATTCTAGAGGTGTGGCTCCTATAGGTTTAAGAGGTGGCTCCTACCCTATGACATAGCACTTTGTTCTGCATAGCATTTAGTTCTCGATTTTCAGCTACGACCATCTCTGATACCGTTTATAACAACCCGAGTTGCCTTATAAATCGACAACTGTCCCCACTGTACCAACATGAGTCTTTTTAGCATATTTTGTCTTCACTCGCACGCTCCCTGATAAAATTTCTCGGGGGGTCACCCATCATATAATTGCTCCAAGTCAAGTACGCTTAATTGTGGAGTTTCTAAAAATGGACTTCCGAAAATAGAGTGCACCTTGTTAGTATGAGTGGTACATATCCAATCTTTCAAGATTTTCCTAGTTTGGGTGTTACAATAGTGGATGCGTACCACTTCATACCCTCATTTTCTTTCCCTATTAAAATCAAGAGCTTGGAAGATTTAGCACTAAAATCAACCTAGGGCAGATATTGCAGGCTGAGAAAACAACGGCATGATGGTAGACCATGTAAAAAATCAATTGTGCTATCTCCAATAAGTCTCTCTCCTGCTGTCGTGTCTTACCCATACCTCATGCTAAACAAGGTTGAGTGACAGAACATAGAATTCAGGTAGCGAAGTGTCCTAACCTCTCCTATTTCCTCCACCCCTTCCCATTTCATTTCAACCAAATATAGGCTAAGTCCTTGCTGCGTACTTACTTGAAATGATAAAACATTTGAAAGCATCTTCTAGTACCTTCTCATTGATATTTATTTTCAAAGCTTCATCTCAGTAACTTTCATGCAGGACTGTGTAATAACTCATCAATAGAAAATATGCCCTCCCTACATCCCTTATCTAAGAATCTACCAGCAATCATGAATTCTTTTTAAGTTCTGCCACGGTAAGATTCAGATGGGAAGTTCTTCGTGCCCAAACAATTTTATTACTTCGTCAACAAATAGTCTTTTCCAATTTCAATAAAATATACAGTTGTCTAACTAACAACAATTTGGAAAAACCCTCGGGGCTGTTCCCAGGAGAGAGAATTTGTATAAGATAATGAAATGCATTAGCTTTCTGCTTCTGGGCTTTCCTCTTTTTATTTATTTTTTATTTTTATGAAAAGTAGTTTCTACTCCCATATTGGGAGCCAAATATATAAAAAAAAAAAAAAAAAAGCTTTAGGTCTGATTTTCTATGGAAATTGCAAGCTAATTACCAAAAATATAAAGCGAGAAAAAAAAAACACAAAAAAATTCTTAAAAGATTCTGAACTTCCTGTAATTAGAGTCGGAAGTTATCACCTGATCATTAATAAACTTCAAGATTTACTTCAAATCAGAAATACCTTAAAAAAGAAGAAAATAAACTGCAAAACCTAGACAAGCATAAAAATTAAAAATTGATTCGGTAATACCATCCGAACATAAGGATTGTCACCGAGGCAAGACTCGCATATGATTGGGAAATCTGAACGCTCCCATCCATCGGCTTCCGCATCTCTCAGCAACCTATGCGCCATTTCTACCTTTTATATAATATTTACTATGCAGTATTGGTGGAGCGGCGGCGATGAGGAGGTGATGGAGGGTGAGATTTGAGAAAACGTCGAGGAATTTGGGGGAGAGACGTCAAATTAGGAGAATGCTACAACTTACTAACAAATATAAAATAACTATTTTACCCTTAAAAAAAAAAATAAGGTTATAACTTATCTAGCCAATACCTTATTTAACATATTATTCTACTAAGTTTAATATATAATAAAATTCTTGAAAAATAATTTTTATAAATTATTTCATAATTAAAAAATATTATGCCTGTTTATGATCCACATATACTTCACGAAAAAAGAAAAAAATTAATTAGAAGTTTACATAGAGAATATTTAGAATTAGAAAGATTAGGAAGAGACTTAAATACTGATCCTATTGCTATAGAAAAATATAAAGAAATTAAAAGGCTAGTTTTACAACATAATGAATATTTAAGATTAAAAGAAGAAAACTTGATAAGACAAGAAGATAATAGATATATGGATGAATTTGAAGAAAGATTTTTAAGAAGAGTAAGACAAAGATTATAATTCCGCAAAATAAAAATTTCACTTTCACGATCCAGCTCACAGTGGTATCAGAGCCTGTAGTTATACTTAAAAATATATTTAGAAAAATGTCTAAAAAATTACCAATAATAGAACCTAGAGTATATAATTATAAATCTAAAGATTTACCAAATAATAGTCATTGGCCATTAATAACTGAAACATATGAAAAATTTATACCATTTATACTATTAGGAGAAGGAGGATTTGGAGAACACATAAACAATTAAACTGGACAAATTTATTTTTACTAAATAAATTAGGAATAAGTTTAGATAAAACTACAGAACAAAATTTAGAACAAGCAAAAAACCCAGAACAAGTTCAAGAAATTATCAATAATTTACCATTAGAAATAATACAAATGATAGAAATAACTAATGATTATAAGGATATAAACAAAAATATACCTACACAAATATTAGAAGTAAAACAATATGTAAATAACTTATCAAAACAATTAATAACCTTAGAAAACCAAATTAAGCAAATAACTGAAAAAATAAATAAAATAGGAAATATGGTAGGAGTATATGAAAACCCAATAGAAATTATAGAACAAAAAACTATTATAAAACAAATAAATATGATAAGAACAATTAAAGAAGAAGAAATAGGGAAAAATGATTTACATAAAAGAATAGATAATATACAACAAAATATTGGAATTATAAACCAAAATATAACAAAAATATATGATGAAATAGAAAAAAGAAAACCTAAAAGAATAATAACTGACAAAGAATTTAAACCCATCAATAGATTAGGAATAAATATGATTACTGAACAAATAGAAAATTTTATGGAAAATCCTAAAAAAAGAAGGTGAAGAAGATTACATAACAGAAGAAGATTATATAGAAAAATTTAAAAATCTTAAAATAGAAGAAATTAATATGAATGAACAACAAAGAGTTTTAATACCAGCAGGACAAAATCCACCAGAATATATACAACAACCAGGAACTAACCAAGTTAAAAAAGAAAATACAAGTAATACTAATTCACAAAATACACCAGAAATTTATATGAATCAAAGACAAAACACAAATTTCAAAACAAATAATTTTATACCACAACAAAAATATTACACCAAGCCAAGTAAGAATTATCCTATAGAATATACACCATGGAGAAGTATGGAAACACAAATTAGTTCAGAAGGAAGATGGATAGATTTATGATGTGTGCGAGATGTAGATCATGAATTAGAATTATGGATGAAATCTATGGCTATGATGGCCTATACCAAAGAATTAACAGGAAAGCAATTACAATTAATGTTAGAAAATACATTTATAGGAACCACTGCAAGATGGTGGGGAAATTTAACAGAAACTTATATAGGACAAGTTAGAGGAAATGACCAAGATGAAATAGGAACTATTTTAAGCAGATATGAAGATGCATTAAAAAGAGAATATACATTAGTAATAGACAGAGATACCAAAATTAGCTCAAGACTAAGACATAGATATTTATTAGAAAATCTATCAATATGTGATATGTGTTACTTTAAACAATTTGCATGTGAATTTAGAGAATATTTTGAAAAAGCAGAATATAATCAAGAAACATATGGTATGGAAATTATGAACCAAATATTCTTTAAATTACCAAACCCATGGAATTTAGAATTATTTAAAGACTGGGAAAAATTAGAAATACCATTAAGTAATAATAGTTTAAGAGCAAGAATACAATTTATAGAAATGAGACAACAAGAAAAATGTATGGAAGCAAATAATATGATAAAATTCCATAAAACAAGTAAAAAATCATTATACTGTGATAAATTACAATATAAACCAACACAATGGGGATGTCATCTAGAAAGAAAATATAAGAAAAAGAAATATTATAGAAAAGATAAATTTAGAAATAAATTTAATAAATATAAAAAACCATATAATAAAACATTTAAAAGGTATAGAGTACCATACAAGAGATATTTAAGGCAAAAACAAAACAAAACAAAAACATATCCTAAAAATCCTAGAAAATGTAAATGCTATTCATGTGGAGAAATATGACATATATCTCCAGAATGTCCTAAGAAAGATAAAAAGAAAAATATGATGTATATCTCATTAATAGAAAAAGAAAATTATAACTTATTACCTATTGAACAAGAAGAAGAATGGGAAGAAATTCCTGAAGATGAAGAAATTTATGAATTAGAAGAACATGAAGTAATAAATACAATAATGGAATTAGAATCTTCAGAAGAAAGTGAATCTAATGAATCTAGTGAAGAAGAATATTTATATATAAATATGATTAGACAAATTAGTGAAGAAGGTACATCTAAAGAATATGAATATCAATTAGAAGAAAATGAAGAACAACTAAATGAAAGATTAATATTTAATCCTAAAATGTATGAGAAGATCTTAAAATCAAAATTAGATGTAGAACCAAAAGAAATATTTAATTTACCATTTTGGCAGAAAAATAAAGAAATAGCATATGTAGCAAGAAACCATAGTCACCCTATAGACATAAGAGATACTACAGGAAATACATTAATACCTATAATAAATGAAGAAATTATAAGACAAGAAATAAACCTATTGAATCCTGGCCATCCGCTGTTTGCCCGCCCGCCGGGGTCACTTCCGTACAGCCACGTGTCCGAATCCTGGCCATCCGCTGTTCGGGTAAACAGGGTCGATTCAGATCGACCGCTGAGCTTGAAATTGGCCCTGCTTTCAAGGGATATTTATATATCATTTTTTATTAGTTGTTTCTATACATGGATTCGTCGAGGAAGAGAAAGTGGACACCTGGTGCGTCCAGGTTTGTAGGGAGGAAGGCTAGGAGAGTACTTCAGTTCACCCCTACTCAGAGAAGACAGTTGCCATTTCGATTTGGACGAAGGACTAGGACCTATAGAGCTCCAATGCAGTACTTGTCTGAAGTTCACCAGATTGATAATATCGGTGATAGAGGTGCTATCGTGTTCTTGAATAATTGTCCTGTGGGTACATCTTTGGGTACTAGACATACACAGAAGGTTAGATGGACTAGTATTCTGCTGAGTGGTAATGTTAAACTGGGTACCGAAGCAAACACCCATAATATGTATCAGTGGGTGTTTGTTTGGTTGGTGTTTGATAAAAGACCTGGAATTACTAATCCAAGTCCATCTGATATATTCTCCGGAACTGTTAATGAACCAGAGACATGGGTTAAAAATCTTAACAACGGTGATAGATTTGTTATATGTTTGAAGAAGAAATATAGTTTGATTGGAGGTGGTCATAATGATGCCCAGATGACCGACGCAACACCGTCTGCTAAAGTTCCGTATTACCCTTATATGAAGTCAAGACCTGTTGATATGTACAAGAGTTTATCTGGTGTTAGTAAGTTCAAGGACGTTACGTCTGGTGATGTCGACGATATGGAGCAGGGTGCCTATTACTTAAAGTAAGGAATAATGGAATTATATTATCAGCTACAAAAATGGAGATAACTAAAGAAAAAGTAGAATTTTTGGGATCTATAATAAGCCAAGAAGGAATAAAACTTCAAAAACATATTGGTACAAAAATACAAGAATTTGACAATCATATAAAAGATAAAACACAATTACAAAGCTTTTTAGGACTTGTAAATCAGACTAGGAAATATGTACCTAACTTAGCTAAACATTTAATCCCATTACAAAAAAGATTAAAAGGAAAAATTAGATGGACACCATGGTCTAAAGACGAAGAAGAAGAAGTACAAAAAATTAAAGACTTTTGTAAAGATTTACCAGAATTAGAATTACCCAAAAAAGAATGTGATTGAATTATAGAAACTGATGCATGCGAAACAGCATGGGGAGCAGTACTTAAATATATTTATCCAAATGAGGATGAGGAAAGGATTGCACAATACACTAGTGGCAGTTTTACTCAAACTAATTATCATATAAATGAAAAAGAATTATTAGCTGTAAAATTTGCTATTAAAAAGTTTGAATTATTTATTGTTACTACAAAATTCAAAATTAGAACAGATAATACACAAGTTAAATATTGGTTAACTAAAGAAATTGATCCAACTATTGCAAATAAAAGGTTAATTAGATGGCAAGTAGAACTTAGTCATTATGATTTTGAAATTATTCATGTTAAGGGTACTGACAATGTTATTGCAGATTATTTATCAAGACATGGAAGACATACTTAAAAAAGTAGAAGAAATTAACTTGGCCATGGGTCAAATGAATATCAACTATTCAAATCTATTCAACCATGTGAATACTTGCATGGCGCAGATTGTACAAATTAACAGTGAACTAGCCTTTTTCAAGTCAAGGGTTAATTCTCTTGAGGAAATGTACAAAGGAGGATCCCAATCCTCTCCGGTGAAGAATTTATCTGTAGGACTTCCTATTGAGGAAGAAGTATCTAATGTATCAATTATTGGAAGTTCATCTTCCAAAGTCATTAGTAAAACTATTGAACCATCTAAAGAAACTTTTTTAGAAGCTGCGAAGAAACCAGCAGTCGTAACAAAGGAACTATCAGAAAAGGAGAAAGTTATGAAGAAACTAGAGACATTCTTGAAGTATGTGGAGTATCTAAACAAGAGGACAAAAGAAGGAGAATGGCTAAGGACAATTAGCCATCAAAAAATCAATAAAGCAATTATTTTTCCAGGAGCAGAACCAAGAACAGTCAGGGGACTGTTTGACCAAGGACTTATTCAGTGCATCTACCCTAGCAAGGATATGAAGGAAATATCATTATTACCTAATTCTATCAAGGCAGCAGTGAAAACATATTTTGGAATTACCAAAGCTGAAAAGATCTATGTCAGGATTTACTCAGCCATTTCAGAATTTATTGATGAAGAATTTCTAAGGGCAGAACATATTGTAAAACTTGGAGTAACTAGCAAAGCTATTCTTTCAGAACCAGAAATAAAATCATTTAACAAAGAAGAACAGATAAAAGCTATTCCAGAAAAAAGGGCATTGGGATTTAGAGTAATGTACACTGAATTAAGGGATACCCTTACACAAACTAATGTTTGGGTATATGAATCTAATGATGACAAATTATTGATCTACAGCATTGCAAGAATTAATCAAGTTAATTGTCAATTATGGAAATTAAGAGAATATGCTGAGAATATACTTGTCAGCAATTTGGATCTTAGCAAAGAAGCCTATGAATATTTACATCACTTAATGGAGGTAGAAACGGGTCACAAATGTAATAATTGTGGGGACCTACTCAACTATAATGAAGATGAAGCATACCTTGTCTGAACACGAATTATTCAAGGCATGGGGGTTCAGACCCATGTGAAACTTTAGAAAAGCAGCAAAAATTATTGTAACTTTAGCTTTACTTTATCTACTTTAAATCTTAGCCAAGTATGTAAAAGACAGGGAATATTATCTTGTTTCCCAACTTTGCTTTTATCAACTATAAAAGGAGGAGTCTCTCCTCATTGTAAGCATCCGAAAATCATATGAGTTTTCAGCAATAAAAATCTATATTCTCTATCTATTGTCTTTCTTTTCATTCCTAGTTCAGAATTTTCTTTCATCAAACCAATCCAGAAACAGTTAGCAGAAGGTATGAGTAACTAAAATTCACATAGATATATATGAAGCCATAAAATAGTTAGTAATACTCTATTTATTTATGAGTCCATAAGTTTATTCTTTATAAAACTTTTGTTAAAAGAGTACATCCAGAGGTAGGAAACGAAACTGGATTGTGCTGAACCTCTTTGAAGTGTTTGTTTAAGTATTAAACAGAAAGTGTTGGAGTAAGTCTTTCGAGCATCCTTTAATGCGTAAGTCTTTTGAGCAGCAACGATCTTCTATGAAGATGTGTTTAATACTTAGATAAATAACTGAATAGTATTTGGTCAAAAATCTTTTAAAATCAGATTTACAAAGAAGCGTGATGGACCCATAGATAGAAAGAAGTATTATTGATTATTTATGGTGGATTATATATCGTCTTTTTTATTGATATTATCCAAGTACTGTTATCATATTCTTAAATTTATCATTTTGCTTATGATATCTCTTACATGTTTTTACATATGTTGAAAATTTGTTTTTACTATTCCTAGAATTAACTATTGAAAGAAGATTTGAATTAATAGCTTAAATTTAAATATTTTTATAATTTATGAATTCAGAACATTTAATAGAACTAAATCCTTCAGAAGTAAACGACTTTAAGTATTTAATAGAAGAAACATTTAAACAATTAGAAATTATAAGAGAAGATTTAGGAAGATTTTATGATTTATTAGACTACGCAATAAAAGAACCCTCATTCACAAATTTTTCACAATTCACTAGAATTATAGTAAATAAAGGAAGAATAATTAGTGATTTAGAGAAAAAAATTGAAGAATTAAATATAATTATTGAAGAAAAGAGTTTAACATATAATAGTATATATTACGCATTTTATGTAAACAATAAATTTAGAGATATAGACATAACATCAGAAAACTAAAAGAATTATAACTAGAAGGATAACATAGTAATTGAACATTCAAATTTTTTGTCTTTTAGCCGTTAGTACAACTGTTGGTACATTTTGTTAGTACATGTAGCAAGGTCCGTCAAATTAATAAGGCCGCGTTTTGGCCGCATATAATTTTTGGGAAAGTTTGCAACCTGGGTCGGTACCTTATAGAAGTGGAAATTCATAGGAAAAAAACATATTTTTAAAGGGGGAATTTATAAATAAATTAGAAATGTAAATTTCAATAATGAGATAAAACTTGTATAATTTCAAAAATCAAGTTATAGTTAAGATTAATTAATAAAATTAAATAATTAAAAATATTTAATTAATTATATATATTAAGGTCACAAGCTGTATAATGTAAAGTCACAAAACATAAATCTTTTAGGTTACAAATAATATCAGGGTCACGAATTGTAAAACTTAGGCCATGAAAGCTTAAGAAATTTGATAGGTACTGCTCATACTAATAAGGTGCACATTCTTTTCCAGAAGTCCATCGTTAAAAACTCCACAGTTAAGCGTGCTTTGACTTGGAGCAATTCTGGGATGGGTGACCTCTTGAGAAGTTTTCTCAGGGAGCGTGCGAGTGAGGACAAAGTATGCTGAAAAGACTCGTATTGATACAGTGGGGATAGTACGCCGTCATCTAACGACCGGGACAGCCCATTAAGTGGGACCCGGGTTGTTACAAATGGTATCAGAGCTGGTCGCTAGCCGAAAATCGGGAACTAAGTGCTATGCGGGACAAAGTTCTACGTCATAGGGCGGGAGCCACCTCTTGAACCCGTAAGAGTCATCTCTAGAATCCCAACGCCGACAACAGATCATCAGATGGATCCTCAAATGGTTTAAGCGTGATGAGGACGTCGCGAGTCTAACGAGGGGTGATCGTAACACCCAGGCCAGAAAAATTTAAGAGATTTGATAGGTACTACTCATACTAACAAGGTGCTTCTTCTTTTTTGGAAGTCCATCTTTAGAAATTTCACAGTTAAGTATGCTTGGCTTTGAGCAATTTTGGGATGGGTGACCTCCTGAGAAGTTTTCTTGAGGAGCGAATTCGAGTGAGAACAAAGCATGCTGAAAAGACTCGTGTTACGCTGTCATCTAACGACTGGGACAGCCCGTTAAGTGGGACCTGGCTTGTTACACGAATTATCAAATAGCAGGTCATAATTTTAGGTCACAATAACAATATTTTCACTTTACAATTGGTTTCAATGTCACAAATTATAAAATCAATAGGTCACAAAGTGTCAATGTCGTCTATCCCAACTTATTTTCAGGTCACAACTTATCAAATTATTATGTCACAATTGACTAATCAATTTTTAGATCACATTCATCAAATTATGAGGTCATATCTCATGTAACTAACATCTGCCCACGCCATCGACACCGCCACCGCCACCACAACCACAACCACAACCACCTCCTCCTCTTCCTCCTCCTCCTCCGACACCCCACAACCATTACTGTCTCGAGGATGACACCGTCGTCGTCGTCACCGTCTCAATGTCGCTACCACTGTCTTAACGAGGTCGCCACGACAATGCCTCAACCAAAAGAAAAAAATCGCTACTGCAACACCACCGCTTGAACCGCATCACCACCTACTAACGGACATCACCACGAATATCAACATCAGCCAGAGAAGGAAGAGAAAAAAAGAGGAAAATGATAAATAAATCAACGATAAATTCCACCTCCATCACCACAGCTAACAAATCCCCAAACATCTGCCTCTACAATACCAATAACACCTAAGAATGGCAACGGGGCGGGGATGCCTTTCCCCGCCCCATTAAAGATTTACCATCCCCATCCTGTCTCCATGTCCCCCGTTCGGGGATACTATTTCATCATCATCCCCGTCTTTGTCCAGGATTCCCTGCCCCTTTTCCATCCTAATAACACCCTTACCAACACCGCAACAGAATCGACGGCATCGACGAAGAAGAAAATGAAGTACTAGCAGGCGCATGAAGAAGATGAAGACAACAGTAGGCATCACGAAGAAGATGCACTCCGATCATGAAGAAGAGATGCAGAAGCGCCGCCGCACGAAGAAGATGCAGTAGCTGCTGGTGCTTAACTGAAATCGCATGTGCCAGCGACAGTCTTCATGGTGTTTGGTCGGATGAAGGACGAGAGGAGGCTATATGGTGATTGTGAGAGAACTCATGGGGAGAGAGAGAGAGAGAGAGAGAGAGAGAGAGAGAGAGAGAGAGAGAGAGAGAGAGAGAGAGAGAGAGAGAGAGAGAGAGTAATTAGGGTTTGATATGGAGTGGTATGGTGAGAGATTGGAAAAATCAAAGTTTATGGAACACAAGTGGTATAAAAGCTCCTGCTGATGGTAAAGATGCAATGTATCTAGTCCCACTCTCAGGAAGGCAGGCAGGTGAGATCCCTAGAATTTAATGGGTCATTTATCATTCGAAGCTACAAAAATTAACAATATTAGACCATCTTAAGAGAAAATGAATAGGAGGAGCAAAATGGTGAGATCAATAAATAGATTCTAGGCTATAATAAATGCAGGTAGAATAATAAAGAAGAGCACAACAACTTAACAGGCTGACACTTGAGTGTAGAGAGCCACATTTCACTGGGGACCAAAACATAGTTCTAACTTCACCATTTACCCCACTGCTTAAGGATGAATCATCCTCTTTCCTCGAGTTAAATGTAATGTTTGAATTAAATTTATTGTTGAATATCTGCATTGCTCCCCTATAAGATGTTGTAGACAAGACAACATAAAAGATCCCTCTCTTCAACTCCGATGAGGAAGAGTCTTGTGTCTTCTTTCACAATCTAACTGTTTGGTAACGCTATTTGGTTTATAAACTGATTTATTTATATTTTTGAGGTGAAAAACAATGATTGAAAATTGGAGATAGAAAATGTGTTTGATTAAAAAGTGTTTTGAAAAATTGTGTAATTTATAAACTGATTTATAAATAATAAAAAAAAGTACAATTACCAAACAGAGGCTTAAAAATAGCCCAAAATAAACATATAAACAAAAGGAAAGTTACAAACAGAGTAATACATTTATTTCCAAATATTACTTAACATTCGCAATACCACATATCAGTTGAACAAAAAAAAAAATGAAGATTAATCTATAAACTAATAGCAGATATATTTTCAATTTCCATTCTATGTTTATGTTCTTAGAAGCTTTCCTACTCAAATTCTCCCGAGTCGCATTACTCTATCACTTTTTTATTCAAACTGCAGAAGATATAAATCCCACGGAAGCATTAAAAGCAAGAATATATAAATCCCACAGAAAATTAAAATTCAAAAAAAAAAAAAAAAAAAAAAGTGCAACAGGATCAAAAGATCGCTAGTTGAAACAGAGAAGAATGACTTGCAAGAAAAAAGTCTTAAGAAATCCACAATCTGTTGGCATACCAAGCAAGTTTAAAACAAACATTCTCAAATGAAAATATAAAAAATCTTGTTATCCCTCGATTTGGCGCATTTAGTCCCTAAACGTTTGCCTCTTTGTGCAATTGATTTCTAATCTTTCATTTTTGGTTTTGAAGTCCTTAAACGTTGCATTCCTTGGTGCAAGAAGTCATTTTGGATGATTTTCTTCCATTTCAATGTTTAAGAATTAAGGAAAGACGGAAATGCCCTTATATGTAATTGGCGCAATTAGTCACTGAACTTCAGATTTGGTGCTTAAGTCCCTAACTTTTCAATTTGGTGCAAGTAGTCCATAAACTTAGGCATTATTTAGCGCAATAAGTCCTTAATCTTTCAATTTGGTACTTAGGTCCCTAAAAGTTGTATTATTTAGCATCACGTATCCTTTTTGATGATTTTTCTCCATTCCACCTTTAAAAAAAGAATACAACTTTTAGGGACGTAAGCACAAAATTGAAAGGTTAAAGACTTATTGCGCTAAATAATGCGTAAGTTTTGGGACTACCTGTTTCAAATTGAAAGGTTAGGGACTTAAGCACCAAATCTGAAGTTCAGAGACTAATTGTGCTAATTACATATAAGGATATTTTCGTCTTTCCTTAATTTTTTAACATTGAAATGGAAGGAAATCATCCAAAAGGATTTCTTGCGCCAAGAATGCAATGTTTATGGACTAAATGCGCCAATTTACCTATAACATAATGTTCAATAAATGAGCATATTATATTCCATTAGAAAGATGGTTAAATTTAGAGATCAATGTAAAAAACGGTGTGCAATTCGGGGTTGTTGATAAGAAATTACACGCGTTTGAAGACAATGACTTATGAAGCAAACACTTGAAGGACTAAATTGAAAGAAAAGTAAAATTTGGGGGCTAACATGCAAGAAATTATAAAGTTGAAGGACCAAAGTTGCAAAAAAAATAACGGCATTTTTTTAAAGAAAAGTCAAAATTTGAGGACTAAAGTGACGAAATCTGAAAGATGAGGGACCAATGATATAATTAAGTTGGAGGTTGTGTTGGCATTTTTAACAAAAATATTTTCCACATAGCAAATCCGTTAGCCGCGTCATAATTCCGTTTGCCCACGTGGCGATTCCATCCAATTTTATGAAGGAAATGTTGGATGGAGTATAACTTTAAGGAATTGAGTGAGGCTTGTGAAACATGTAAAGTTTAGTGAAGAAGGTGAGATGGAGGTATAAATTCAGTGAGAAATGGAATATTTAACTCAAATATTTTATTTAATTAGAAGAGATTTTAGAGTAAGTTGACCCGTTTAATCGTACTTTTGCTTTTATTTATTGTAAAAGAGCTTCCTGAACTATATCAGAACAATTATTCAAACAAATTGAAAAGTTAATTTTTAGTTTATAAAAAAAATTGACTTTTCAACGTTTTATCCAATGAATTTAATGAAGCTTCTCGATAAATTCTTCTACAAGAAAAGGGATAAAATTAAGTCCTTGTTCGATGGAGATTAAAATCAATATTTTAGTAAATTTTGATAGAAGTTAATAAAAAAACTAGCCTCTATTCGACGGAATATGTCAATGGGTCGAGCTGAGCCGGCTCTTGAGCCGAAGACCAAGGCTCAAGCTTTTAGGGGTCGAGCTTTTTTTTTTTTGCTCGAGTTGAGTTGAGTCAAAACTCGTCCCCAAAAATAAGACTCAACTCGAGCTTTTTCGAGCCGAGCCAGGTACCGAGTTTTTAATTTTTTTAACAAAAATTCATAAATTTGTTATTGAAAATGTTTATATATAATGAGTTGAGCCGAGCTCGGGACTGAATTTCAAGCTTAAAGCTCGCATCATGCTTTTTGGACAGGTTTTTTTTTTTTTTTTTTTGTTGCTCGAGTCGAGCCAAAGCCTGTCTCTAAAAAAAAGTTAGCTCGAACTTTGGTTCAAAATCTTGAGTCACGAGCCGAGCTAAACTTGAGTTTTTTTCGAGCCGAGCTCGAGCAGTTCGAATTGACAAGCCATTTTGTCATTCCTAGTTAAAAGTGATTTCGAAAAATGTGCATGATTAAGGCTCCGTTTGGAGGCTGATATAAATGTAATTTATAATGTGTATTATTTGCGTTTTCTAGATAAGATATGTGGTTAAAAATTGAAGAAAGAAAATATGTAAAATTAAAAAGTGATATTGAAAATTATAATGATATAATGATCGAAGCTGCCGAAGGCATACTCAATTGTTGAATATGGGCTAAAAGTTTTGCCAAACTGATACTGACCCAAAGGCAATAATGAAAAATTCTTTTCTGAGTGTCGAGAATTCATCTATATGAATTTTTTTTTTTTTTTTGGATCGAAGATCGATTTGACATTTTGTTTTGTCAAAGGTCAGTCCAACGTCACCATTTGAAGCGAGTCCCACGAAATTACCATTATTAGCAGTAATAACGAACTTTCGGTCCGAACATCAAATCGTGCAGGTAGTATTCACTTGGCGAATAACTCCCACTACATTTGTGATTTGACTCTAATCTTCTCATCACATCGTGGACAAATGCCTGGCAGCAATGGAGATGCCGATAACATTCCGGCGAAGCCCGAGCAGCCACCGGTGTTGAAGAAATCCAAAATTACCGTTCCGGATGACGCGCGTACACCACACTTCCCTGGTCCACTCTTCCCAGCTGTACGCCGTCCTTCCTCCAACTCTTCTTCTTCTTCTTCTTCTTCCTCCTTCTCCTCCGATGCTTCCGCCACCTTTTCAACCTCCACCAGCTCCGGCTCCACCAGTAGCGATGGCTTTAGTTTCAATTTTTCAGATCGGGACTACGTTTTCCCCTCCAATCTCGGTCCTTACTCCACTCGACGAAGTGTTACCGTCAAGTCATCTTCTTCGAAATCGCATAATTTGGCTTCTCAATTGCCAATGCGCAGCGCCTCGATGCCTTCGATTGTAAACGCTGGCGGGAATCGTGCTTCCTCAGTGGACTCGCTGGGCAGGATTGATGTTCCCAAAAGTAAGACGAAGCTCAAAGTTGATAAAGATTTGAAGCCGTTGTCAATTCAATCCTCAGCTTTAGCCTCAGCTGTTGCTTCACCTTTAACTGCCTCATCGTTGTCCTCTAGACAGAATTCAGTTAGTTCTTGTAGTTCTCGGAAAATTTCCAAATTTAAAATTTCTTGGATTCTAAATTTGGTAAGTGTTCTTATTTCTTCTTATGTTGATTTTTTACTTTTTCTGTTTTGATAATGTCTAATAATAATTACATTGGACATTTTTCCCGGGTCTGTGATCTAGATTACTATTGTTACCAAAGAGTGTACTGAAAACTAGAAGCAGGAACAACGAAGAAGTAATGAATCAAATACCTTTAGAACTGCATAACTTCTGTTATGTCTTCTCAGAAGAATATAAATAAGTAAAATCTCGTTTTTGAGGTAAAAAGAGTAATTTGTTTTCGTTCTTGTCTGCCTTACATAATGCTGTTACAGAACCAATTAACAGAAAGATGACTCAGAAAGAAAATGGCATTTTGTTTTTCGGGATTATTATTTTTTTTGGGATGATTTTCTGCTGATTTTATTATCCTTTTCAATTACAGCTTTGCTTATTATCTGTAGCTTATGCTTTTCATTTGCGAAATGAAGTTTCAAGGCTTCAGGTATTCCTAATGACCTCATTACTCCTATATTTATTCAAACTTTAAAATCCAGGGAGATTTTCTTTTAATTGATTTCTGGTTTAGAAATTAACCACCGAGGTTTATTTTCTTGCAGAAAGAGAATTTTACCCTTCATACATTATGTAGTCGTAAAGACGGGGTTAATGATAATAGCCATGAAGTTTTGAAGCTTGTAAACGAGACTTCATTTTCATATTTTGGGAATGCTGACAGTAGAACTGCTGCTCTGTATACAGTTATTTTCACCCTCATTACACCGTTTATGATGTACGAATATCTGGACTATCTTCCAAGAATTAAAAATTTCTCGAAGAGGACAAAAGATAACAAAGAGGAGGTTCCACTGAAGAAGAGAATTGCTTACATCGTGGATGTATGTTTCTCTGTTTATCCATATGCAAAGCTGCTTGCACTCCTCTTTGCCACACTATGTCTTATCGGATTCGGAGGCTTGGCATTGTATGCTGTAAGTGATGGCAGCTTTACTGAAGCTCTATGGCTTGCTTGGACCTTTGTGGCAGACTCTGGAAATCATGCAGATCAGGTCGTTACTGGGCCAAGGATAGTTTCGGTTTCTATAAGTTCAGGTGGAATGCTGATATTTGCCATGATGCTAGGGCTTGTTTCGGATGCTATTTCAGAGAAGGTGGACTCTCTGCGAAAAGGCAAGAGTGAGGTTATTGAATGTTACCATATTCTCATTCTTGGATGGAGTGACAAACTGGTAAATCTCTTTAGGAACTTGCTTTCTAAGATCATATATTGTTGTTAAGAGGCTTTTGTTGGAGATTAAACATGAACCTAATAAATCCATTCATATGCTAGGTACATGAATTAATTGATGAATGCATGATGAACCTAATGATGAATGTACTAGTATTTAATTTTAGATACATTTGTACTTAATTTTAAGGTTCTAGGTTCATCCATATAATAGTATAAATAATCTTGTAATTCTTCATTTTTGATCAAGTCGAAAAGAAGATTTCATTCTTCAAAATTCTCTTCTACTCTTTCTTGTGTAAGATCATCAAGTGTGCCAACCACGTTCCAACAAAGTGGTATCAGATCCCAGGATGACATCCAAAGGGGCCGCTTTTGCTTTTCAATATCCACAACTCACCAAACACAATTATGATCATGGGTCACTTCGAATGAAGGCGATCCTTGGTTCTCAAGGAGTTTGGGATGTAGTTGAGAAAGGCTTTGAGGTGCCAGAAGATGAAGAGGCTCTTTCTCCAAATGGAAAGAAAGCCTTGGATAAAGAAAGGAAAAAAGACCAGTATGTACTCACCATCATTCATTAAGGTTTTGATGATGACATGTTCGAGAAGATTGGAAGTGAAATCACATCCAAGCAAGCATGGGAGACCCTTCAAGGAGTTCAGGAAGTGAAAAAAGTTCGTCTTCAAACTCAAAGGGCTGAGTTTGAATCTCTCTTTATGAAAGAAAGTGAATCCATTTCGGATTATTTACAAGAGTCTTGGCAGTGGTGAACTAAATGAAGAGATTGGGAGAACCGGTGCCAGATGTTTGTGTGGTGGAGAAAATCCTTCGCCCTCTCAACACCAAATTTAATCATGTGGTTGTAGCAATTGAAGAGTCTAAAGACTTGGAAACAGTGACGGTTGATGAGTTGAATGGATCGTTGCGAGCTCACGAAGAGAGAATGAATTGCGGCAAGCAAGAGCAAATTGAAAAAGTGTTGCAAGCAAAAATGACTTTGAAGTCCACAGGAGATGGGTCTGGAAGAGGTCATTGCCAAGGACGTGGAGAGGTCGTTACCGAGGACGTTAACATGATCAAGAAAGAGGAAGAAATGATCAATATTCACCATTTGAAAAAAGAAAACAAAATTTCACTGGAGGTCATGGAAGAGCAAGAGGAAGAGGATATTATGAAAGGAACAATGAAAAATTTGATAAATCTCGGATTGGGTGCTATTCTTGCAATAAACTTGTTCATTATTCTTGGGAGTGTTCAATTAAGAATGTGGATGAAGAAGCAAAACTTGTGGAGCACAAGGAAGATGATGGGGAACAAAAGCTTCTAGCACTGAAGGATGAATCTATGGATGGAAGAAGCACATGATATCTTGACAATGGAGCTAGCAATCACATGATGGGAGATCATAGCAAATTTTTGGAGCTTGACACAAGCAAAAAAGACCTTGTTAGCTTTGGTGACAACAAAAATGCTGAGATTAAAGGCAAATGGTACAATTTTGCTTGAAATGAAAGATGGAAGTCATAAAATTCTTCGTGATGTTTATTACATTCCAAAGTTGACAAGTAACATTCTAAGTATTGGTCAACTTTTGAAAGAGGCTATAAGATTCATAGGGAAGATTGTGTGCTTTGGCTTAGAGATTAAGATTCTAACTTTATTGCTAAGGTGACCATGACAAAGAACCGCATGTTTCTATTGAATTTGAAAAATAGTGTTACCATGTGCTTAAAAACTTATGCAACTAATTCATCATGAATTTGGCATATGCGGTTTGGACATTTGAATCTTAGAGGACTCAAAGAGTTGGGAGAAATGAGAATGGTGAAGGGCATTCCAACAATTTATCATCCCGATCAAATGTGTGAAGCATGTTTACTTGGCAAACATCCAAGAAAGAGTTTTCCGAAACAGTCGGTCTCAAGAGCCACTAAGCCACTTGAATTTGTTCATGCCTATTTTTGTGGTCCAATCAAGCCTCAATCATTTGTAACAGTTCTTACTTTGTGCTTTTTATTGATGATTAAAGTAGTAAGTCTTGGATTTATTTCTTAAAGCATAAATTTGAGGGATTTGATGCATTTAAGAAGTTTAAAGCTTTTGTTGAAAAGGAGAGCAATTATGAGATTAAATATTTAAGAACTGATCGGGGTGGTGAATTTATATCTAAGGAGTTTAAGATTTTGTACGAGAAGTATGGTATTCGACGTCCTTTGACAGTTCCCAGGTCATCCCAACAAAATGGAGTTGTTGAAGGAAATATCGTACCATTCTTAGCATGGCAAGAACCATGCTCAAATCAAAGAACATGCCTAAGGAATTTTGGGCTGAAGTAGTTGCATGTGCTGTATATCTCTCAAACCACTATCAAACAAAGAGTTTGAAGAATGTGACGCCTCAAGAAGCATGGAGTGATGGAAATCAAGTGAAATGCACTTGAGAATATTTGGATCAATTACTAACGTCCATGTTCCCAAGCATGAAAGATCCAAACTTGATAATCAAAGTGAGAAGCTTGTCCTAATCGGTTATGATGAGAATTCAAAGGGATACAAGTTGTTCAATTCAAGTACATCAAACGTTGTAGTTAGTAGAGATGTGGAGTTTGATGAGACTGCATCATGGGATTGGAGTGGTAAAAAAGAAGGTTCTTATGATTTTCTTCCATTCTTTGAGGAAGAGGAAAAAACCATCTAAGAAGTTCAAAATTTTGAAGCCTTGATGGTTTTTATGATTCGACTCAAAGGTTAGAAGATACAAATTTATTTTTTTTATTTGCTGATGTTGAACCTTTGAATTTTGAAGAAGCTTTCCAGGAAGAAAAATGGATTCAAGCCGTTGACGAAGAGATTCAAGTTATTGAAAAGAATGATACTTGGGAGTTTGTATCTCTTCCAAGTGATCATGAGACAATTGGAGTCCAATGAATGTGCAAGGCCAAGAAAGATGCCAAAGGAAATGCGAGGAGATATAAAACGCAACTCGTTGCTAAAAGATACGAGCAATGAGAGGGCATTGATTATGATGAGGTGTTTGCTCCGGTTGTTTGCCTAGAGACAGTTTGATTACTCATTTCTCTCGCTTCTTAGAATCATTGGAAGATCCATCAATTGGATATTAAGTCTGCTTTTCTTAATGGCTATCTTGATGAAGATGTCCATGTCGAGCAGCCTAGGGGTTATGTTGTTATAGGCCATGAAAACAAAGTGTTGAAATTGAAAAATACGTTGTACGGGCTCAAACAAACACTGAGAGCTTGGAGTAGTCACCTTGACAAGTACTTGCAAGAAAATGGTTTTTCCAGATGCAAGCACTAATATGTTCTTTATGTAAAAAAAAAAAGAATATGGAGATATCTTATTTGGTTGCATTTACGTGGATGAACTTTTTTTAATAGGAAACAATCAAAGAATGTTTGAAGATTTTAAGATGGTTATGGGTCGAGAATTTGAAATGACAGACATGGGAGTTATGTCTTATTACTTGGGAATCCAAGTAAATCAAATGGAAGAAGGCATATTTTTCTCTCAAGAAGGATACACAAAGGAGCTTCTTAAGAAGTTCAACATGCTTAATTCTGTTAACACTCTAATGGAAGTTGGAGCAAAGTTGACCAAGATGAAGGGAAAGTTGATCCGACCATATTCAAAAGTCTTGTTGGAAATTAAAGATACTTGACTTGCACAAGACCAAAAATTTTATTTGCATGTGGAATTGTGAGCCGTTTTATGGACAATTCTACTAAGTCTCACATGATGGCCACTAAGAGGATACTTCGTTACCTTAAAGGTACCATTGATTATAGGATGTGTTACGCATCTTGTGCTAACTTTAAGTTGATGGGTTACTGTGATAGTGATTTTGCAGGAGATTTTGATGATAGAAAAAATACTACTGGGTTTGTGTTCTTCTTGGAAGACAATGCAATTTTGTGGATTTCAAAGAAGAAACCCATTGTCACACTCTCTACTTGTGAGTCAGAGTATGTTGTAGCTACCTCTTGTGCATGTCATGGTATTTGGCTAAGAAGATTGTTAAAGGAACTTCACTACGAGGAAAAAGATGCTACAAAAATCATGATTGATAACAAGTCGGCTCAAGTTTTAGCAAAGAATCTGGTGTTTCATGATCGGAGTAAGCATATTAACACAAAGATATCACTTATTTGGGGAAGTATTACCAACAAGGAGAATAGGAGATTGAGCTTGAATATGTAAAGTCTATGGATCAAGTTGCTGATATATTTACAAAACCCCACAAGTATGATATTTTCCAAAGGCGTTCATTCTCGGAGTTCGAAAAGGTTCAAGTTTAAGGAGAAGTGTTGGAGATTAAACATGAACCTAATAAATCCATTCATATACTAGGTACATGAGTTAATTGATGAATGTATGATGAACCTAATGATGAATGTACTAGTATTTAATTTTAGATACATTTTTATTTAGTTTTAAGGTTCTAAGTTCATCCACATAATTATATAAATAGCCATGTAATTCTTCATTTTTGATCAAGTCTAAAAGAAGATTTCATTCTTCAAAATTCTTTTCTACTCTTTCTCGTGTAAGATTATCGAGTGTACCCACCATGTTCCAACATCTTTTTCTTTGTGTTTCCATCACAATATGTTGTGGTAAGCTCTAAAATTTTCAAATCTTGTCTTAACTTGCTATATAATGGATAAGAGTACGTATGAAGAGAAATTATTCCCACTTCACTAAAAAAGTGTTAGAACTTAGATGTATATGAGGAAACTAAAAATATTTGGAAGTCAAATAAAGGAAGGACAACTGACAAGGAGTCCATTTAAAAGAGATGGAAATATGAATGTAACACAATATAATAAATGAGATATGCGGTCTCATTTGTTGTCTTCATTACTAAAAAATTAACACATCGGCGTCGCTGCATTAACTTTTTTCTATTTGTTAACAAGATTTTTGGTGGAGATTAAAATCAAATTTTTAGTTGATTTTGATAAAAGTTGATGAAATTTGTGGTTGAAAAGTTGTGGGTCCCATAAAATATGTGGTTGAGTTCGATAATTGACTTTGATCTCTATGATTCTTCATATAGAAAATGTTTGATATTTTTTACTTTGAGGTTAAGAGATGATCTCGACCACAGGGTTCACTTCTGAAGCAACTGGCAATAGCAAATAAGAGCATTGGTGGTGGTGTCATTGTTGTACTTGCAGAAAGAGACAAGGAGGAAATGGAGTTGGATATAGCAAAACTTGAATTTGACTTCATGGGAACATCTGTCATCTGCAGAAGTGGCAGCCCTCTTATACTTGCTGATTTGAAAAAGGTTAATTACTCGCTCATTGATTTTTTTTTTCTCTGACCACACCTTTATCCCTCTCGCAAAGCTCTATAAAGTGATCTTTCTTACATTGTTTGTCTTGCATGCAGGTTTCAGTCTCTAAAGCACGAGCTATAATTGTATTAGCATCCGATGAGAATGCTGATCAGGTTCTTTTCGTAATTGGCTTTGAGATGTCTTTCTATATTTGAAATGTTGATTTAACTAGATGCTTATAATTTTTGAAATTTTCAAAATCAGAGTGATGCACGAGCTTTGAGGGTTGTGCTTAGTCTCATTGGAGTAAAGGAGGGTTTGAGGGGCCATGTTGTTGTGGAAATGAGCGATCTCGACAATGAGCCGTTGGTGAAGCTTGTTGGAGGAGAACTCATAGAAACGGTCGTTGCCCATGATGTCATTGGACGACTGATGATACAGTGTGCTCTACAGCCTGGCCTTGCCCAGGTCAGTTACTGCGATTCTGTGAATTGATCCTACCCCCTTGGCACCCAAAAACAGGTCTAGTTCAGACCATTTACAATATGGAAGATGAAAAACTTCACTAATTGAAATAATATGGTAATTCTAATTTTAATGAGTTGGTAAGCTTCTAATTTGAAGCACTAATCTGGGGATTAAAGCCGTAGCTAGATTTATTTTCTTGTAAAAATCCAAATGTGTATCCCCTCTGTAGGTGATGACCTTTTCCAGTCCAATTATTTATTGTATTACGGTCTTCTTTATAAATATAAAACCATGTATGTATTACGGACTCCACAAGTGCTCCTTGTTCTTTGAAACGTTTTTGGATTTATTTTTGATAAATTTATTTATTATATAGGAAGGGCTTATGTTATTTAATGTGCAACTTATTATTTTTCTTCATTAAGGGGATGGATATTTCAGAGTTATATACCAAGAGGATCTGAATTTGTATGAAAAAGGCCCTCTATTTTTTGCTGTGCTCAAGAGTTTGTTCATTTATTATGTGTACAAAGAGAGGAGATGTTAGTCACATTAACAAATAATCATGTTTTTAGTTGTTTGGAGACCTAATAGAAGATCTTATCACACACATGATATATTTCATAATAACAGACAGTTTCCAAGCTCAAGGTTTGTTAGAATTATGGTCTTACATCACTCACATATAAGGTTACAACTGGTATAGGGATGATCTTGATCTTGGTTGTTTCTTTGTCCCTAATTGAGGTTTCTATGTATGAACAAAATTTTAATAATTTCCAAGGTATCAGACCTCTAAAAGTTGATGGACTAGTTACTTAAACTCTAGGAATAGTGAAGCTGAAGCATCTGATTGGGATTCAATAATACTCAACAAAAATAAAAAGCGCACTCTATTTTCTTTTCACTCCTGCATGGATCCTCTGAAGATAGCCCAACTAAGCTGAACTATGGTAGTTTCCACATTTTAATATAATGTCAAATTCTGAAGTTAAATGCTATAAAATTACTCAAAACATCTAGACATCATGTCCTCTTTTGAAGCATGAGGTTTCAGATTAATTAGAAGTGGGATATCTTTAGAGCTATGGCTCCTATCCAAAGTGCTGACTGTTAGGTCATGTTCTAGGCCTCTATTAGGCCAGGACATGGTTGAGGAATTGTTTATGCTATGAGGCTTGGGTTGACTTCTACCCGTTTCTTGAATTGGGCAGATATGGGAAGACATTTTGGGGTTCGAAAATGCAGAGTTTTATATTAAAAGATGGCCTCAGCTGGATGGTCTTCGTTTTGAAGAAGTGCTTATTTCCTTTCCTGATGCAATTCCTTGTGGAGTTAAGATCGCTGCAGATGGTGGAAGGATAAAAATAAATCCAGATGATAATTATGTCCTAAGAGACGGCGATGAAATCCTTGTCATAGCTGAGGATGATGACACATATGCCCCAGGTCCCTTGCCAGAAGTATGTTTTTTGTCTAACTCAATGAAGTTGCAGATGTCTTATAGAGGACAACCTTTAGTTCCTTTAGCTCGATGCACTTACATACTACTTCATTTGGAATGCCTTACTCTCTGACTTGTGCATAATAACTTACATTTTTGTCCCTAATTTCTCGGGTGCTTGTTCGAGTCAATTTTAAGGCACACTCTCATTGCCGTTGATTTGTAAGAACTGCTATTGACTTTTTATATTTTTCTCAATCTCTCGGTGTCACTGTTTAATAAATTGGATCTTTAGTGAATGACAACAAAATCTTCACCCTCTTGAGTACATCTATATGTCTTACTTCAATAATTTTTCAGAGTTATCGTGGAGTAAACAATTATGCAGCAAGTTTAAGTATGGAAGAAGATGCATGAAGTTTATTGAATGAACATAGCTAGAAAGAACTGTGGCTGGATAGGAAATTGCTCTCATGCTTATGCTCATTTTTATTGCTATTATTTGTTGATGATATTTTCAATTGGTAAAATGGTAGCATTTTGCATGACATTTAATATTCTTGAAGTGTTTTGTCATAAAATTAAGTAAATTGTAGGTACAGATTGGTTCTGTCATTTATTCAGGCATGTCATGCTGCAGGTACGAATGGGCCTATTTCCTAGAATACGCGATCCTCCAAAATATCCGGAAAAGATTTTATTTTGTGGCTGGCGGCGTGACATTGATGACATGATTATGGTATTTTTATTTATTTATTTTGTAGTTTTTACATCTCAGAACTCATTTAGTCCCATATAAAATTTTAATTTTGAGGAGTTTTGGAGTTTTGGGAGAATGTGTGGTTGAAAAGTGATTAAAAATGGTGAAAAGTGGTGAGTCCCGTAGAAATATGTGGTTAAAAATGAATGTGAGGAAAATTTGAAAATTTTGTATAGGACCAAACATGCTCTCAATTTTGCATTGCCAAACTTATCATAGTTAATATATTTCAATGTATTAACCTTTTTTTTTGCCTTTTCCCTTTTCTCCCTTCTACTCTATTAAGTTGAAATAACGGGGTTAAAATTCTTTATACTCCGATAATTGTGAGCAAGTCTCAGTTTTTTGAAAAATCTGGGCATGTCTTGTACAGAAATAAAGATCTGATTCACAAGAGTGATGTGATCGGTGATCCCGGTAGTAAAAGTTAGAAGCAAGGAGATAGACAAAAAACAACATGGTCAGATGTGGTAGTGAATGATTCATTCCACTCGATCTTACAATAAATGTAGCGTGATTTGATAAGAGTAGAAAAAATAAGGATTCATGTTGCCGACCCCAGATTTATTGAAAATCAGGCTTAGTTTGTCGTCGTTATTGTTGACTCCTTTACATGATCATGTATCTTTTTGACATCTTTCATTTGACATCCTTTTTTTTTATAAGCTGAATCTAGAGTCTGAGCTATTGGATTACATCTGTAATAGACTGCACCTTTATTGGGATCTAGTTTGAATCCTGGTACAAGCCAAGAAAGATGGGAAACTAGAACGTTTCTTTGCTTGCAGGCTATTTGCTTCGTAGGAATGTTCTCTTCCTTATGGATGACAGGTAGACATTAGATTATCCTACCTCTAAGAGAATAAAATGCGAAATATTGTGGATGCATTTCTTCTTTTCTTAAGTGAAAAGTCAAAATATCATAGATGCATTTATATTCTTTTTCTTCTGTCAGCTTTTTTAACTGTTTTCAGAAACTGAAAATGTCTAGAGTGCATTCTCTAAAACTAATATAAATGACCCATTCCGAGTAAATTAAGCTGTCACATACCAGAATCCATAAAGCTACTATTTTATCCAGTGAGGCCCCTGGAAATGTTTTGGGAAGTGAAAATTTAAGATAGTAGTCCTGCTAAAATGTTAGGGCATACTGAGTTTCATTAGTTGCTAAATTGCTTCAATGGCAATTGCAACATCATCTGTTCACAGGAGACCGTCATTTGGCAGTTAAAACTTTACAATGTGTTCTTTAACCAATTTATAACACAATTTCTCATACTATTTTTTAACCATACATATTTTCCAAATCACTTTTCAGACACATTGTGCACATTGGGAAGAGGCAGGGTTAAAATGATGTACAGAGAGAATTAAAGTCAAAATTTTCTGACAGAAGACGCTTATCATAAATTCTGAAAATAACAATTGTCACTTGCACCACAAGTTCAATCAAAAGCTTAGAATCCATTCTTTGTCAAATGTTATTGCTTAAGAAACTTGGCTTCCATGCATTGGAAGTTCTTATTCCTTCTAAACTTTGTTTACTGTGTGCACTTGTAATAAATTAGGTGCTAGAGGCATTTTTGGCTCCAGGATCACAATTATGGATGTTTAATGAGGTTCCTGAAAAAGATCGAGAAAAGAAGTTGAAGGATGGTGGCCTTGATATTTCAGGATTAATAAATATAAAACTAATCCATCATGAAGGGAACGCTGTCATCAGACGTCATTTAGAGTATCTTCCTTTAGAGACATTTGATTCTGTAAGTTTCACCATGCTTCACTTGGACTTTCTGGTTCTTGTGCTCCTTTTATGCACCCTTCCTTTTAGCATTTACCAATGTTAGAACTTCAATTTTAAATACCGAGAAATTGCCTGAATGTTGATATTTATGAAGGAAATTAATTTTCTGTGGTTGGTGTCAGAATGCTATTGTTCTTGAGCTGTCAACCATTGTCATGTGAATTCATTATAGCATTACATTAACTTATATGGCTTGCATTACTAGCTAACAAAGATCTTGATTTATCAAATACCAAATCAGAAATTATGTGTTCAACTTCAACTGTCATAACTACTTATATAGCTTGCATCACTAGCTAACAAAGATCTTGGTTTATCAATAATATACCAGACCGGAAATTATGTGTTCAACATCAACTGTTTCTTTGCCAAGCCCATTGGAAAATAATAATTTGTCATTCACTGCAAACAAATTTATATATTTGAGCTATCATCATCTGGTGATGTAAGTTGATGAGACTAGTAGGTTGAATGTAATATGATTAAGAATCACAAAAGTGTGGCACTGCTAGCCTGTTTTTCTTAACCAACTAATAAGACAAGTTGGTTTGGAGCTCTAGTTCATCATATTTGCAGTAATGTATGCACACAATTTTGAATTTTATTTTATAGGTTCTGTTGCTGTGGCTATTACTAACTCTAAGAGAACAGATTCTAATTCTTGCAGATGAATCTATGGAAGACTCCATCGTTCATTCTGATTCACGGTCTCTTGCCACCCTCCTCCTCATCCGTGATATACAGGTCATACATTTTCTGTCTTTGTTGATGCATATATATAGTATTAATACCTAGATATCTCTATATGTTTTCAGTTTGTTTTCTTATATTCATCTTTAACATTAGGGTTTAGTTTGTACACCCCCCCCCCCCCCCCCTCCTTCTCTTAAATCATTTTTCCTCGCCTTTTCAAGTGTTTATGTGAGCATACTTTTCTTTTCTTCTGTATGTAATTGGCATGTCGTTCTTTTATTTATTTATTATTATTATTATATAAATCATCATGCACTTTGTTATTTATTTATGATTGTTTTATAACTTCAGAATTCCTAATATCTGAAATTTGCTAATTACTTTCTGTAAACATTTCGAAGTCTTTTCATTTTACAATTTCATTTCTGTAGAAGTAAATTAACAATTTCACGCTCTTGATCACTAATATAACTTTTTGTTGTGGTTATTTATTGCAGTCAAAGCGTCTACCAAATAAAGACACAAACTCCCTTCCTTTTCGGCATTCTGGTTTCTCCCAAAGTTCATGGATACGTGAAATGCAACAAGCTTCAAACAAATCAATAATTATAAGTGAAATATTGGATTCCAGGACTAGAAATCTGGTATCAGTGTCTAGAATTAGTGATTATGTACTATCAAATGAGTTGGTGAGCATGGCGCTTGCTATGGTAGCAGAAGACAAACAAATAAACCGCGTACTTGAAGAACTCTTTGCAGAAGAGGTATTTTAATATTTTTACTTCAGCATTTGTTGTTCATTCTTAACTCTGACTTTTGTAACGTTTATAAATGAAGGCTTTCCATAGAACACTAAGCCATCAGTTTTTTACTTTTTGATGTTGTCCAAATAGCAAGAACTGAGAAACTCGTACAACTACCCTCTGTTCATTCCTTTCCTGGTCTTTCGTTTTGACTGGATAATCCCAAAATAAGAATATAATTAAGGATTATAAGAACATTAGCAAACTTTGCTACAAGGATTGCAAAATAATGTGATGGTTTTGATTTTCTACTAGAATGCTTTGGAACACAGAACTATGTCATGAAATTGAGTCTTGTTAGAATGAGGGCAAATGGTTGAGTTCCTTGGGGTGAGGAGAGTAGCCCTGTTGGCACTTTTCCGTTAATGAGTCTTAGCCATTTTTATGTATATCAAGTTTCAATGCCCTTCAACTAAATTTTATACCCAAAATCTTTTAGCTGACTCCTCAATATTCTTTTTGGCAGTTACTTCTTTCGTTTTTTTAAACTTCCCGAAGCTAAGAAGAACCATTCCATTCTAGTCTGAATTCCATTTACAGAGGCGAAAGTGTCAAAGAGTGTATATTTGGATTCATAGATGTATGATATTTTCATTATCATGGACTAACTACTCTTCAGATGTAAATTGACACACTATGTATTACTTTACAATATAGAGAGAGAGAGAGAGAGAGAGAGAGAGAGAGAGAGAGAGAGATTGCTCATTGTCTTTTTCAAGCTTTACTTATGCTGACTTCTCCTCTCGCTTGCGCGTGTGCTATTTTTTTGGTTGTTATCTTTGCGTTCTTTCCTGAAGTTGATACTGAGAAAAAATTTCACTTTTCATCAAATATTAATCAGCCTTTTACTGATAAACATTTTGGTTCTTTATAATTCTATAGATCAGGGTTTTCCACTTTAAATCAAAGCCTTCCTTCAGCTTTCATTTGCTTCTTCTGCAATAGTAATATGGAAAGATTCAAATGAAGTTTATTAATCTGCTAGTTGAAGTGAAACATACTGTTTTAAATGTATATTCCTCTAACTCCATATCTATTTGCAGGGAAATGAAATGTGCATCAAGCCTGCAGAATTCTATCTTTATGACAAGGAAGAACTCTGTTTCTATGATATAATGATAAGGGGTCGTCAACGGAAGGAAATTGTGATTGGATATCGGCTCGAAACAGCAGAGCGTGCAGTGATTAATCCTGCGGACAAGTCAACACCTCGGAAATGGTCCCTTAACGATGTTTTTGTAGTCGTTTCATCTAATGAATGAGAAAAGAAACAGTTAATGATGCCTGAACAGTGAATATGGTCTTCTGAATGTCTCACATGATTGAAGCTTTCACAGCATTAACACCCTACATTTCTGCCGACTGCTCACCTTTTGTTCTGAAGAACGGCCATCCTTGGTTGTAGCTTCTCATTAGAATTTCTCCAGGACGAAGAAAATGTATACGACAAAGCAGAAGTATGTCTTCTTTCTGTAGAATGCACTAGACTGATTAAGACTCGAGTGTGTGGTTTTCCTATTAAAGAAAACTAGCCACTGTTCGGATAATCTATAGGTGATTATAATCATTTTTTTTGCGGATCTCGAGGTTGATGCAAGATTAAAATTTGGAGAGAGAAAAAATGTACAGTTAAAAAATAGTATGAAAAATTGGATCGATTATAAACCAATTTAAAAACACTATACCTAACAAAGGCTGAGGGGGTGAATTTTCAAAATGCCAGTCAAACAAGGACTAAGTCAAAATACCCCAATTTTTTAAAAACTAATCACAATAGCCTTTTTTCTATAAAAAGGCTTTGATGCCCTAATCATATATCCCTTATATATACCATTATTTCATATATTAAATTGATAAAATAATTATATCTAAAAAGTCTATAATACTCTCCTAGTCACATTAAAACAAAACCAAACAAGTTTCACTTTTAATTATTCTCTAGTTTTTTCATCAGCTTGTACTTAATATATATATAAATTATTCTCTCATATTTTAAATGCTTGTGCTAAAAAAAATCGGCAAAAAAATTTCAAAGCTCAACTGAAAGATTTCATCTGCTACTTCTTATCGGTAAGTTGATTTTGCAATATTTATAATACTGTATTTAATTTCGTTCTCGTTTTGTTAAACTTATTCAACGGATCTATAATTTTAGTAACAAAAAATTATGTAGAAAAATTTGTCAGTTCAGTTAATAGAATTGGAAGGAAGAATTGGACGTTCGGCCGGAACAAAAGTGTCGGTCACGGTCCGATCGGAACGACACCATGATCCGGTCGAACCATGGGCAGTCCGGCTGGACCATAGGAAGTTTGGTCGGATAGTCTATTTTTTATTAAATTTACCGTCATTCTAACTTCTTGTTTTAAATATTTATCATTTTTAATTAATGCAAATATGACTTTCGTCCCAAATTCATATTTCAGTGAATTCGAAGTTGTCATGGAAATATAAAAGTGATCAAAACATTTTTGGAATTTTTATAACACCAGGTACATCATTTACAGACTTGTATTGCAAACTACAAGAACAACTCGAAGTTGATCCATCTAAATATGATATGAGATTTGGATTTTTATTTAACTCGAGTTCTCCCATTACATTGCCGCCCATTTTTATTATTTCTGATGTGCAAATTATGTGTTTAATTGAGGTAAACAAAAAGGAAACTATTCCTCTTGATGTAACTTTAGTATGGAAGGATATCACCGATAATGAGAATGAAGAATTTGATGGTGGGGATCAAAATGTAAATGATATTTGGGACACATTAGAAATAGCTCGTGAGGATGACGATGTTATTCATGATACAATTGCTATACACCATGATCCTTTGTCACGCATAGAGGTAAGGAGATAGTCGAAGACAATCAGGAGGAAATTTCGTTTACAAATGATGATCTGATTGCTTTATCCAGACGTGGACCGAAACATTTTGGGAACTCACAGGCTGGGCTGAGTTCACGATCAACTAATTGTTCACGTGTGGTTCCAGATAATGAAGATTTGGAAGTCCAACAATTTTTTGATATTAAGAAAGATCTCCAAGAAGTCGTACACGGTATTGCACTTAAGAACAATTTCGAGTTTAAAGTGAAGAAGTCAGACAGGAGTACCTACACAATTGTCTGTGTAAACGACATTTGTAGTTGGCGTCTGCGAGCAACGAGGATGGACACAAATTAATTTTTTGTAGTTCGCAAGTATGCACGAGAACATACTTGTCAAGTGGGTATTCGTCGAAATGATTACAGACAAACGCGATCATGGTTGATTGGACGGCAGATAATGCGTAAGTTTGATGACCCAAGGACTATTTACAGACCTAGAGACATCATTAACGATGTGCTGAAAGATTTTGGGGTGACCATGAGCTACCGAAGGCCTGGAAGGCTAGAGAATGTGCATTAGAGATTTTAAAGGGTTCACCTGAGGAAAGCTATGCTAAATTGGCTAGGTATCTTCATAACATATCGAGAACTAATCCTGGTTTGACATTCTTTATTGAGGCTGACGAAAAACAATCGCTTCAAGTATTTTTTCATGGCTCTTGGACAATGCATTCGAGGATTTAAAAGTTCGGTGCGACCTCTAATTCTTATATATAGTACAACATTGAAAGCTAGATATGAAGGCAAGTTGATTATTGCTACATGTCAAGATTCCAACATTCAAATATACCCTCTTGCGTTCGACATAATGGATAGCGAAAATGATCTATCGATGAATTGATTTTTCTCAAAGTTGAGGGAAGTAATTGGAGACGTCGATGACATTGCTTTTATAATTAATCGAGGAAATTCTATCACAAATGGTATCACTGAAGTTTTTCCCTTGGCACACCATGGTTATTGCATGTACTATATACAAGGCAATTTGAAGACCAAGTACCGGGGCAGTGACATCGTTACCTTGCTTAAGAGAGCAGCAAAGGTTTACACTTTTGAAGATTATAATAAGTTCATGATCGAAATAGATAACAAGAGTAAAGATGGCTAGGGGTACTTACTCGATAAGCTAGGAATCCAACATTGGGTATGGTGTCAATTTCCAGGACGTCGATACTATATGATAACGTCGAATAACTTGGAGTCTCTAAACGTATTATTTAAGAAGGATTGAGAGTTACCAATTCTGGCAATGATTGAGAACATTAGGGAGAAATTGCAGCTTTGGTTTCATGATAGATGCGAGGAATCTCAACATGCACATCTTATCTCACCCCTGTTATGGAAACCAAACTCTTCAAAACATTAGACCTGGCTAAAAGGTTGTGGTGGAGCCTCTAGATCAGTTTCGATTCAACATCATATGCGGATGTAATGTTGGTTATGTTGTGGAATTGAATGACAACACATGCACATGTAGGAAATTTCAGCTTGAGAGCTATCAATGCACTAATGCAGTTGCATTTACTAGACATCGAGGCTTTTCACCACATTCATTATTAACTGAATACTACCCGACTACTTCTTGGAGAGAAGCGTATGTTGAAACTATATTTCCTCTACCAAATGAGGCTGAGTGGGAACTTCCTGAACATTTGCTCCAGCTTGATAATTTATTTCCATCGGATGTTCACCGATGTACTCTTGGACGTGTACGTACGTCTAGAATACCATCTGTTAGAGAAGTTTCCCAGACCGTGAAAGTGCGATAGGTGTGGCGGGCTCGGTCATACTCGCCAAACTTGTACTAGTCAAATTCCCCTTCAATAGTTAAGTTTATTACTATTAAAACTATTATTGGAATTGTAGTATTG
Source organism: Ligustrum vulgare (assembly GCA_963555705.1). Taxonomy (NCBI): domain Eukaryota; kingdom Viridiplantae; phylum Streptophyta; class Magnoliopsida; order Lamiales; family Oleaceae; genus Ligustrum; species Ligustrum vulgare. The sequence continues at coordinate 31,344,781 of OY743186.1, read as the reverse complement.
ATTTATAAAAAATTATCCGATTTTTATGATAATAAAGTTCATGAATTTTTGATCTCACAAGGAAATAGGAAAATGTTTCTTAAAAAAAAAAAGAAAGATATTTTAGGCTATGTAAAATGTGTGATTATTAATTAATTGTAAAACATAAAAAAATTATGCATTTTACCTTTACTGGATTGCTTTCACAGAAGATGTCGAGACACATGCTACAGGGATTATCGAAATCCATTTCCATCTTCCTGCGATTCTCCACATTTACATCTTTATTTTCGCTGAAGTAAAGCTGTAAAGGTGGAGAATCGAGTGAAGATGAAAATGAATTTCGATAATTTGTGTAGCATGTGTCTCGACCTCTTCTGTGAAAGCAATCCCGCAAAAGTGAAATGCATAAAATCTTTGTTTTGGTATTATTTAATAATCACACGTTTGTGGTGGCCTGCAATATCTTTTTTTCCAAGAAAAGTTTATCCTATTTACCTGTGAGATAAGCAAATCATGAAATTTATTAATAGAATCCGTTTTCAACTTCCTGCGATTCTCCACTTTTACAACTTTATTTCCAGAGAATCAAACATTAAAACAAAAAATTAATCACCTGATGTCATTGGTAAATTAGTTTTCTATTTTAGTATTTGGTTTTGCTAAAGTGAAGCTGTAAGTGTGGAGAATCGGACAAAGATGAAAATGAATTTCGATTATCCATGTGACATGTGCCTTAACAACTTCTATGAAAGCAATCCCGCAAATGTGAAATGCATAATTTTTTTTTGCAGTATTAATAATCACACATTTGGCATAGCCGAAAATATATTTTTTCCTAATAAAAATTTGTTCTATAAGAAATTCATGAAATTTAACTCTTATACCCTAAAACTTAAACCCTAAACCCTACCGGCCGAACCAAACAGTATGTCTGGATGGACTCCCTAATTGGACGATTCTGCTGGACAGACAGGTCGGACAGACCCTGTGGTCCAGCTGGACCATCTCCATGGACCGATCAGACAGTCTAATTGGCCCGACCAACCGTTCAGTCCGGTCGGACGACTACATGAATCTATTGGACTGCCTGATTGGTCGGACATAGGGGACAGTCTGATCGAACTGTCTGCTTGGTCCGACAGGACAATCTACCCGACTGACTCAATGGTCCGGCTAGACCGATCGCTAAGGTCTGGTCGAACAGTCTGTTTTTCCGTCATGACAAATTGTTTTCCGTCCGGACCGACGGTAATTATTCATAAATTCTTCATTGCTTTTACATAATCAGCACGAACATTAACTTTTATCAACTGAAATGTGATTTAATATCGCACAGGTATGCACTAGTAATTTAAATGTAAAATCCAATTTAATCCTCCATTTCCTTATATGTTCTTGATTGATCATCCACACATCTCATCCGATGCTCAGGAACTCAATATACTTGATTGCGAAAATGCCACAATCACCACTGTATGTTAAAAAAAAGTTAGTGAAATAAATGAATATAGTTAAAAAAAATTAATTAAATTCTAGAAGACGATTGTAAGAAAAAACTTACCTAACACTTCGTTTGGAAGTCCTCTTGATCCTCTCTATGGCTAATATATCATCAACAACAATCCTTGCACACTTGGCCATAATGGGAACGATGACCGCCATCGACTGTAGAGCTTCTTCTAGCTGGGACATTGTGAGATAGCCATGATTGGAGTCGTACACATACATTATCGATCGAGCAAACACGATCTCAACAACAATAATGTGTGAATTCGAGATCATTAGAATATAGAGGTGTGTACAACCCGTCCCGACTTGCCACACACCGGCGCTACCTCTGCTACGTAGTCTAACATATAATCTGGAAACATGTACGAGGTAGGGTTGCTGTCGTAATTGGCATACTCTATATTAATAGCATTCTTGAAGCCATAGCACCAGATGACTCGCTCGAGGAAGTCGAACGATACAGGTACCTCCTACCCCGATCATGCAACAACTCCATCGCAGGATCAATGTGCTACAACATAAAACATAAGCGAATTAAATATTATCAAAACAATATATAATATAGTGAACAACATAATTACGATCATGCATTCACATCTTTGGCAAGCCAAGCTCCGCTTTTGAGGACTATTTCGAACCAATCATTGGCATCAAATATGGTAGTCTTCCCAATGGAGAAGCGAAACCTAAATGAATAAAGAATTAGAAAATCATATACGATCCTTTAATTGTATAAAAATAAATAAACAAAATCATAGGAAGCTTATTTCGGCCCAAGATTACGGTAACACATATTGAAAATCTTATTCTTCTCTAGATCGACTTCGCGGAATAAGTTGACATAAGTGCCGTCCACGAATGTATCCTTCTTTGCCTCGACTGTGAAGGGAGAAAGAACATATTGCAAATGTTGTTTCGTCCTCTTACTAACAACCTTCTCCTTCACCTCAACAATATTTTTCCGTCCCCTCTTCTCGATAATCTCCACTGGCACCTCCGTCAACTCATCATTCGGAGTCTTCGACACCTAAGGCACCACCTCCGCCACCCCCGTCGACTCATCATTCAGGACTGTGGCACTGGCTAGCCACCACAGTTTAATCCCGTTATTAGAGCAAACTCAAAATTCGAGAGGGTGACTACCTTCCCATCCCCAAAGTAAAAATGGAACACATTACCGTCAACTAGCTTCAAAAGTTGAAGTACGAGAAAATCTATAAGTTGCACTGAAAACTGCATCATACTCAATTCTTTCAATGGCCACAGGAAAGACCGCTTCAACATATCTTTATGATACTCATCAAGGCTGTCAAGAACCGTGCTGAAGCTGTTGAAGTTCATGTACTGTGAAACTTTAGCTGGACGCTCTCTAAGTTCAAGATCAACTGCATACTCCATCCTGCAATAATTTCAAATGTTAAAACCACCTACAAGTATGGATCAAAAGCGAGAGAGAGAGAGAGAGAGAGAGAGAGAGAGAGAGAGAGAGAGAGAGAGAGAGAGATGGTGGCTATTGACGGACCAAATATTTGAATAAGTGTAAGGGTATGTTAGCCTTTGTTAATAATAAATCATTTTTTCCTTTTTCTTTTTAACTTTCATTTGGTCAATGGGTATTTTGAAAAACGAGCCGAAAAATCCGACTATTGGAAAATTGGAACGTATTTCCTCCTAATTGAGTTTAATAAAGGAATCTATTGGTACATGTTTGATATGCAACACTGGATAGTAGTATATAACATCAATTACGAGGGAAGATAAATATGTGATTAGTTAGACGTAGCTTAACCGGAAGTTACCTATTAGTCGAGTTAGGCAATATTATTTTCTCAACATAATGAGACAATTTTTATGGTCATTTTTACTCATATGTTCTTTATCCGGGGGGCAAGGAAGCTTACTATTTGTTGTATACTAGTATTTTTATCCGTACGATACACATGAATATGTTTGTGATAGTAATTTCGATCAAAATTTATGAAAAAATGTTAATTATACAATTATATCAAATAAAAATATAATACAATAACATTTTAATATAAAATATTATCAAATTCAAAACTTTAAAAAAGACAAAAACTAATCAAAATAGGAAATGTAAAATGTACAAAATTAGGAAATTTTGATCTTTATAAGATTTTTCTTTTTCTTTTTGAATTTTTTTTTCTCTTTTTTTTAAAAAATATTTTTATTTATTTATTATTTGTTTGTTGAACTTTCTTCTTCTAAATAAGTTATTTTTATCTCTTTTTTTATATGTTCAAATATTTTGAAATAAAATAAAGTATAATAAATAAAATTAACATCCATAAATCTATATTAGTTTTGAATTGGTAATTTTGAAATTAAAGAACATTGTTGTTATATTTTTTTGTGTATTTAATTTTATTTCCAAATGAGTAAATGTTGTTTTATTCATAAAATGAATAAAATAATAATATTTTATTACATTATTATTAAAATCTAAAAAATATAGATACATAGATAAATATAGATTATGAGTTGAGTGAATTTTTCTATAGAAATCTTCATTCTATTTTTAGTTTTTTATTTATTTTTTTCTAAAAATTATAAGTGCATTTTGGAGGGAAAATGACATTTAATGTTTTTCTTTCCTCACTTCTACTTTTATATATGTATATATATATATAGAAGATTAGATTAGTAACACAAGATTTACTAGCAAGAGCTGATTCATTCGCTGCATTTTCCAATGTCTTTGAGAGTCTCATTCTATAGACTAGCTTAGAGTTAGTGTCGAGAACTTTTTAAATCCTCCTAGAAGCTTCTGCTAGAGCTAATCCCTTAATACAGTGAAAAAGTTCGATTCTGAGAGTCTAAAAGTTGAAGAAAATATATACTATCCACAATTTCACTATAATCACACAGAAATGATGGATCTCAAAACTATGAGTTCGTGGATAATGACAAGCATTATGAAGACAATTACGAATTAAGTGACAATTAACTTAATGTTAATGTTGTTCGATATTTGGAACTATGTAATTTTTTTTTCTCTAACAAACAAAACTAAAAACAAAATATAAATGAAAACTTAAAAAAAGGAAACCTATTAAAAAATACATAACAAAAAAGAAGAAAAAAACAAAAAGTCACTAAAAAAAACGTAACAAAAAGAGAGAGAGAGAGAGAGTGAAGAGGGCGTCACCCTCGATTTTAATTCCTCAACAATGATAGGCCACCCACCACTGGTGATCTCCTGCGCTTGGACCGCAGGAGTATCATGCGCTTGGGACCGCAGGAGTATTATGCGTTCCAAGTGCAGTTTTTAACTTTTTTGTTTTTATTTTTTAATTTTTTTTCAAATGTTGAGTAGTGTATTTGGTAAACATATTTTTTTCTACACAATTTTTCAAATCACTTTTTAATCACATATATTTTTTCTCTCAATTTTTCAACCACACATTTTATCTAAAAAACATAAAAAAATATATTTTTAAACAAAAAACTTTTAACAAACAGAAACTTAATTTTTTTTTTTTAATTTTTATTTTCCAACTATTTTGTTTTTAGCATCCATTTGGTAAAATAATATTTTTTTTTGTTTGTAAACAACATAATTTTTCAAATCACTTTTTAACCACACATATTTTTTCTCTTCAATTTTCAACCATTACTTTTTATTTATTTATGATTTTAAGGTAAAAAATAATGATTGAAAATTGAAGAGAAAAAATGTGTGTGGTTAAAAAGTGATTTGAAAAATTGTGTTGTTTATAAACAAAAAAAATATTATTTTACCAAATGGATGCTAAAAACAAAATAGTTGGAAAATAAAAATTAAGTTTCTGTTTGTTACAAAATTTTTGTTTAATTTTTTTTTTTTTTTAATATTTTTTAGGTAAAATGTGTGGTTGAAAAATATAGAGAAAAAATATATGTGGTTAAAAAGTGATTTGAAGAATTGTGTAGAAAAAATATGTTTACCAAACACACGCACTTGACATTTGAAAAAAATAAATAAATAAAACAAAAAAGTTGAAAACTGCTCCAGCGCTCCAAGCACAGGAGAATACCAGTGTGCCACCCACTGCCTCCTTATTTTCTTCATCTAGTTCCACCAATTTCTATTCTCGGCACAAATGCTTCTTCACAAACACGACACACAATACCTCAGCTCCGGCCACATCATAAAAAATAGACAGTTTAACAAAAATATCAATTCACTGGTGACGATAACGAAACCCAGATTCAAGCAAAGTAAACGAATCCCCATCGTATTCAGTCTTCTTCCCAATACGTTGCCTCAAATGGAGTAATCATTCGTTCCCAAAATTTCTGCTCATAGCTAACGTACTGAGAACTACTCTTACAATTCAGAATCCACCGGCGTGGGAATTTTTGGTGGTTTTGGTTATTTCATGACGTATTTAGTGTAGATAGTTTTTGATAAAATGTTGAGTTTTGAAAATTTAATGATTAAAAAGTGATTTGAAATGTAAAAAATGGTGAACTTGATTTTTTTGGATGATTGAAATTAATTACACTAAAAAAAAATGGAAATCAAACAAGGCTTAATATGTTGTTAATTGATTTAATTTGTTAATAGGGTATTAATGAAATTGCTTAATTTTTGGGGGGTACGGCGTATACTTTCCCTCGGAAAAATAATTCCACGGGTCCAGTGGCGATGTGACCATTGGCCTCTCCATAAAGGTATGAGCCTCGGATGGATATCTCAGAATATAGGTGGGTGTGGGTCTCACTACTTTCACAATCAGATTTCCGAATCGAGGGCCTGAAAATTGTCCAATAAAAGTAGACTAACCAATCAAATATCGATGGCTGTTTTACTAAAAAAATCAGGGGGTTCAGATTAACTTTTCCAAAATTTCATTTCTTTTTTTTTTGTTTTTTGATCAAAACATTTCTTTAGCATATGATTTGTAAAGTGATTATAAATTAATTTATAATTTACATGATTTTTTAAATTAATTTTTAATTACATATTTTTTTCTCTTCAATTTTTGATCACACGTCTTATCTCGAAAAGTCAAACAAATTGATTTATAATTACCAAACTTGAATCCGAATAGAGGCTTAAATGTCAATCCAATTAAAATTGTAACATATTTTAAATTTATACAAACAGTTACATTAAAAAAGTAACGATGTGTATAATTTTAATTGAATGAAAAAAAGTAGCGATATGTATAATTCTGATACAACAAATGATATGGACTCTTAATCAGAAGACTCGAAAGAAAGAGAAAATGCTAATACTCATATAATTAACTATATATATATTAAATGCAATCTTCTCCACACATATTTTACATTCTTGTAAGTTGTAACTTAAATGCAGTCAAATTGATAAGTCCATCATTTCCACTGCTAAATTCTCCAGCATTAGAGCTTCTACTTCTCTGTTGCATTGCATCTTTTTCACTGCAGTGATTTGTAACAAAATATATATTAGTTAATTTATACTCGCTTTTTAAATTGGTGATAATGAAAACTTGAACTCATAATCTTCAGCTGGTACCATTACAACGAAACTTTTCTGCAACAAAAATACTATAAAGCGGTCTCGATTTAAACTCAGTGAAAGAAACTCACTGTAGAGAGATGATGTTGTGACATTATCATTAGGGTTTGGTAGCTTCTTAAGAGGGCAGGAAGATAGTGGAAGAACTGGTAGGTTTTGACAATTGCAAATTTCAATCATATAGCCATCTGGATCATGGAAGAACAACTGATCCACTGTTATGCCTCCTTCTTTAACCACTGCTGTCACATATTCTATCTTCATTTCTTGTAATTTCTGGATTATGAGTTCCATATCTGAGCATTGGAATGAAATGTGGTTTTCTTTTGGGTTTATTTTCTCTTTCTTGTCGGGAACATTTTCTGCGGCTTCAAGCAAATGGATTCCTATTCCATGGTTGAACAACCTACAAATTAAATTCATTTGGATCAGTAATCAAATTCCCTCCAAACGAAAATGTTAGTGAACAAGAAAAGGTTACCGTTGAATCACATATTTAGAGTATATTTAAGAAGTAGAGGGATTATGTGCCAAGACTTGGCCTCTTTTTGATAAAATTTATTCATAGATTTTGTTTATAAACAACCACTTGACAACATCTAATTGGACGTATTTTTTTTTGTAAAAACACCAATTTTGACTAGCTAGTTGAAGATTCCTATCCACTATTTTTATTTTTCTAAAAAATGAACCAATGAAATGTTGACACAACGTTATTTATAAACAATATTTATAAACGATTTACCAATCAGAAAAGTTTAGTGTATTGGACCATAAAATAGTCACAAGACAAGACAAGACACGTCATGATCCCCTCTACACATGTTTGGAGTTGGCTTATAAATAGTAAGATGGGTGTTTAAGTATGTTCAAATTCTTGGAGATTTTGGAAAATAATACGAGAAATTGGTCCGTTTGGTAACAACGTAGCAGTTTATAAATTGATTTATTTATGGTTTTGAAGTAAAATGTGTGATTGAAAATTGAAGAGGGAAATGTGTGTAGTTAAAAAGTAATTTGATAAATTGAGTAGTTTATAAACCGATTTATAAATCATTTAACAAACGTCGGATATTAATTTGTCAAGATGCTGCATATTTTTTCTTATCTCCTTTACCAATTACAACAATGCAAACACACAGAGGGAGAGATGAATGTACGTACCAAGCTCCTTCAAAGTCAAAAGAAGAGGGCCTCTTAATTAGGGCGAACCCAAGAACTTGCTCATAAAATTGCACGGATTTCTTGACGGATTTGCAGACAAAAGATACATGATTTAATGACAACAATGGCAATTTATTTGCTTCATTAGAATATGCTAATGAATCACTCAAAATTTCTTCCACTTTTACATTCACAATCTCTGTTACCATCTCTCTCTTACTTTCTCTCTCTAAAACTCCCTATTGTCCTTCTAAGTTCTAACTTATGTAATGTACAACTCTGCAGTTGGATTGCATAATGTTGATATATAAGAATAATGGAGAGAGAGAGAGAGAGAGAGAGAGAGAGAGAGAGAGAGAGAGAGAGAGAGAGGTGTGTATGAACTATGAATGCGAGAGAGAGAGAGAGGTGTGTATGAACTATGAATGCCATCTCAACCCTACATGTAATTGTCATAAACGTGAAAAATTCAGCTTAAATATTACTTTTTTTCCACCGACGGCAATAGAATTGATCAACGTGCGAAAACATTTCAGGGATTCATTAAGATTTACAAGTATGTTTTTTTCAAATTTCACAAGTGTAATGGTTATAACTAAACAAGCTCAAATACTTGTGGGTCCCTTTCGAGGCTCAATACGATAAAAAGGCCAAAGCTCCGTATCTACCTATGGAAGGCTACGATCATACATAAATAGAATCCCAATAATTGGGCCGCACATAAAGGAAGGTTAAATAAATTAAGGATCTATTTTGGGTTTGTCCCATGAGTTCAGCAAAATTAGGATTAATATTAGTGGTTAATGTACGTTGATAGAGGGATTGCCTGGTGATTCAGCGTGTACATAAGGAAAGTAAGATCACGTGCTACACACAGAAGGAAAGGAAGATCATGTGCTACACGCAGAAGGAAAGGAAGACCAATGCTGACGGAAAGTAAGGAAGAGAGAAATCAGAGGGGAGCTCTTACAAATGGAGGGGAGATTTTGAGGAATAGAGGAGGACATTCATAATTTTTACTAAGAAAAATATTTACATCAACAGTTTGGCGCCCACCGTGGGGCACGTAGAAGAAAATGGTAACAACTCGAAGAACTTCGGACGAAGGCCCATCAGAAACTCGTGTCCCTCAACTACCAAATCGTGAAACATCACAGGAGAATGCACCACATGCAGAAGGAAATCATGGCGAAACACCTTTGCAACAAGAGACGCACACGGCGGTCCACACGACTGAACAAATCAACGAAATGATTCGAGTAGCGGTGGCTGCTGCACTCGCTGCAAGAGAAGCCCAAGATCGGCGTGGAGACATTGCTGGTCAAAATGCCCCCACTCTACAACCAACCGAGGTCAATTTGAGGACCCATGAAGGAAGCGGGGAAACCAAGCCCGATGAACCACCGGAAGTGAGCCACCGACGAATAGATGTTCGAACAGTAGACGAGTCCTACCCAGATGAATCACGAGAACAGAAAAAAAGAGCCAACCCGTTCACACAAGAAATCCTAGATGAATCCCTTCCGAGAAGTTTCAAGTTGCCTAGTCTGCCGGAGTATGATGGAGCATCTGACCACAAAGAACACCTTGAACGTTTCGACAATATGATGTTACTTTACGGCTTCCCCGATGCCATAACCTGTCGAGTATTCCTAACTACTCTGAAAGGGAGTGCACAAACTTGGTTCTCTCAGTTGCCCCCCAATTCCATCTCTAGTTTTGAAAGCTTCTCTGATTGTTTCCTTAAAAATTTTGCTACCAGCAAGAGGTATCGAAAAACAAGTGGACAATTAATGACAGTGAAGCAACAAAAAGGCGAGTCTCTCAGAAATTACATACAGCGCTATGATAAGTGTGTTTTTACACACTTATTTAATTCCTAAATTCGTACTTTAACTGAAGAACTGCGAAAATATCTACGTATTTATTCCTTTTATCGTGTGCAATTTAATAAAAATGCATTTTTAAATAAATTGTAACTATTTGATGAAATGTGTGATATATATATATATATATATATATATATATATATACACACACAAAACAGGAGAGTATGGGAAAGAAAACAAAAGAAAGTATGGAATCAAAGCATGGGGAGAAGACACAAAAGCTGGAAACATGGGGAGAGAAAAAGAAAAAGAGGAACAAGGCATGATGGGAGGCAGCTGGAAATGGAGAAAAGGTGAAAGAGAATCTGCAAAGGACAAGAGAACGTGAAGCATTGGCTGGAAAGTGATGGAAAAAGCAGCTGGAGAGACAGAGAGAATAGGCAAGTCCCATGACACTGAAAAGGGCAAAGTGCAAGTGCTTCGCACAAATGAAGAGTGGAGCAAAGCCAGAATAAGCATAATGGGCAAGAAATCAAAAGCTTCATTTAAAGTGCCGTGAAGTGCTTATGCGAAAAGTCGAGCTTATGACTTTAAAATAAGCGCTTAATGGGAGGCAACCCATTCTCTATCTTTTACTTGCTTTATTATTATTATTATTTTTTTTTTGCATATTAGTTACCTTCTTGCATTTTATTTACATTTTTGCAAATAAGTTAGCTAGGTCAAATCTCTATCTTCCATAATTATTTTCCTCAAGTTGGGTAGTGTGAAATAGCTCCAATACATTCTCATTCAATTCTAGCATATACTCATATCAAATCTTCAAAGTCAAAATTTGCTTAAAACTCATTTTTAAATCACTTGGTTCATATTGTCTTTTATCTTCAAGTGTGATTTAATATTGATGTGGATGGGCAAATTACATTGGATTTATGAGTTAGAATTAAGATGATGAATGTAATTTAAATTTTTGGATCATCACCACTTATTATCTACTCTTTTCTTGTGTTTTCATAGGATGCTCACAAGGTATTCGGTGAAATGCCTCATTGGAGAAAATTGTGCTCAATTGATTGGAGGTTTCAACACAAGTTTGGGGGTGGATCGTTGGTGATTGCAATGAGAGTTCACATACCCAAGACTACTTATGAGTGCCCTACCACTTCTTGGGATGTCTAGTAACTTCTTTCCTCTTACTTTGATTCTATTTTACACATTGAGGACAATGTGCATTTCAAGTTTGGGGGTGATTTCCTATTGTGTATTGACATGTTAGATAGCCTTGACGTGGCCAGGATTACTTAGATGTTTAAAATTGTTATTGATTCATGATTTATGACCAATATGCTACTTGTGTCTACTTTTACAAAATGCTTATCCATGCAAGATCATATTTATCTTGAGCACAATAGTCATGATTGATTGTTGGTGAAGTTTAGGAATTGTTGAAGGGTGAAGAGGTTAATGGAGTAGAAAAACTAGGTTGTGAGCTTGTATTGTTAATTTTTATCAACCTATCAAATGTTTCCCAAAACTCTAAATCTCTTGATCCTATTGTAAGACAAGTTTGGGGGTGGTCAACCCGGTAAAGGAGACGGCCTAGACGTGTGGTGATTCCATGCATGTTGGAAATAAATTTTGTGTGGAGTGTATTTCGCCAAGTATAAGCTAAGTAATGACCATATGCTAAATTTCTAAGCTCATTTTAATTTTTTGCATTGCATTGCCCTATCTCGAAGCCTTTTTGACTCGAGTAATTAAGCCCGTAGGAGTATCTTGAAACTTGGTGCCTTAAGTTTGAAACTTGGGAGTCATCGGCCGAAAGCTCGCTACATGGGTCAATTAGAAAGCTTAATGAGTAGGGTACTCACACACACACTTAAAAAAAAAAAAAAAAAAATTATCATTGCATTCGCTTAATAAGTCTAACCCACTTCGTAGTCTTTTTGACTCGAGTTAATAAGTCCGTAGGGGTATTTTGAAACCTGGTACCCTTTGATCTTAAAACAATCGGGGAGTTGCCGACCTAAAGCTCGCTACATGGGTCAATTAGAAAGCTTAAGGGAGTGGGGAAGACACGAGCATTCATCACGTTAGTTGTTAGAAATCATGCATTTGTACTTGCATAAGGGCTTTTAGATGAATAGTGGGTTTGAATTGCCTAGTATAAACTTGAATGACGAAGCACTCATTAGTGGAGAGTCACCGCATTTCTAGGTTGTCGAGATTGTCGGTAAAACACACCCATACTAGAGTGGAAAAAGGAAGAGTGATTTGAGAGTACCCTCTAGAATTGCATCCCGAGAGAAGAAAGAAAAATATTTATTGGGGGATGAATGTCACAAGTGGGAAAGAAAAAGAATTGACCACTAATGGTGGGTAGTTTTGACTTGAAACCTCTTTACCCATCAATATTCTCGAAACTTAATTGACAATTGAAAGTGACTATGCACACACACACCGATCGAACATCGGATTAGCTTAACTTCTTTTTGGTAGCATTATTTGGAATCATACTTTTGAATTGATTATACAATTTTGCATTCATGAGTAATTTGCAAGTTATCTAACATTGTTGATCTATATTCCATGTTACTTGATTGCACTAGTAGATAATTTTGCTCGAGACGAGCAAAAGCTCAAGTTTGGGGGTGTGATAAGTGTGTTTTTACACACTTATTTAATTCCTAAATTCGTACTTTAACTGAAGAACTGCGAAAATATCTACGTATTTATTCCTTTTATCGTGTGCAATTTAATAAAAATGCATTTTTAAATAAATTGTAACTATTTGATGAAATGTGTGATATATATATATATATATATATATATATATATATATATATATATACACACAAAACAGGAGAGTATGGGAAAGAAAACAAAAGAAAGTATGGAATCAAAGCATGGGGAGAAGACACAAAAGCTGGAAACATGGGGAGAGAAAAAGAAAAAGAGGAACAAGGCATGATGGGAGGCAGCTGGAAATGGAGAAAAGGTGAAAGAGAATCTGCAAAGGACAAGAGAACGTGAAGCATTGGCTGGAAAGTGATGGAAAAAGCAGCTGGAGAGACAGAGAGAAGCCGAGGGATGCTGCTGAATACACATATATATACACACAGAGGAAGAGCAGCTCAAAGAGAGTCTTGGACTGCAGGTGACAGCTGCAGTTGGGGCTGCCATTTTTATCAAGAGAGATAGATAGATAGGCAGGGGGAGGTGAGACCGGTGGATGCTTACTGCTGGTGACAGCAGCAGTGAAGAACCTGGAAGGGAGGAACCGGGGCTGGTGACAGCAGCCTGGAAATCAAGTTTCATTTGCTGGTTCCAGTTTTTTAGATAGAAGAAGATACATATACAGAAAACTGGGGATAAACCAGCGGAAGCAAGGTGACAGATTGCTGTAATATCACTGGTTTACTGCCGGAGGTTGCGGTAGGAGAAACACAGCAGAGAAAAGAGGCTGCTGGAGCGAGAAGAACAGTTGCTGGAATTCTGCTGGAAGTAGTGCTGATTGCTGGATCAGCCTGCTGATCCGATTTTGCTGCTGTTACTGAGAGTTAATTGCTGGAGAAACTGGTCTGCTGCTGCCTGCTGCTGGAGGACTGGTCTGCTGCTACCTGCTGCTGGAGAAGCTGGGAGGAGCTGCTGGTTGCTGGTTGCTGGGAGAATTGCTGGTGCAGTGCTGAAAATCCAACTGGTTTACTGTTGGAACTGCTGGAAATGCAGGGACTGAATTGCACATAAATGAAAGTGCAGGGACTGAAATGCACATTAACCAAAAGTTGGAGGACCTTGATGCAATTTCCACACTACTTCAAACTCCGGGTTTTTATTTGAACTGCTTAATGTTATTTTTATTTTCTTCCATCATGTTTAGCTAATTTATTGTGTTGGGATTTATGGCATGAATTTAACCTAGCTTCAATTAATTTCAATATTTGCCTTTTGATAATTAAATGCTTAATTTCATGTGTATTTGTTATTGAGATTATTACATGTGTTTGATTGATCACCAAATATATGTTATGTGAAGTGTATGATAATCGAGAGATATTGTGCATTTTAGACCAAATAATAAATGCTCTAGGTTCTTGTTAAGGATAGAGATATACCTTAAACCCTAGATGATCCATTGAGCTATTTTCACAAAACGTTAATGCAATTGATTGGGCCTTAATCGACATAGAGATATAGTAGGTTAGACCAATTGATTAGGGTTGATTTCACTCGAGAGAGGTAATTGGCTAAGCTTGGAAAATCGGGTCTAACATTGTAAATGAGTAATTTGTTAATTTGCATGTTGAGAAATTAATTAGGCGACGGTTAAATGAAATCATGAATCCCAACCACGTTTTATCTTTCATTTTCCTTATTTTAATTTGGTTTAAAATTATTTTTTTTAATTTAGAATTTACAAAAATCCATCTTTTAATTGTGTGTTTGTTTTATTGTTAGAATTAAATTAATTAAAGTTGTATAATCTAGAGTAAACATTCCTCGTGGGATCGACAACCCGGACTCAAAAAGTCCACTTTATTACTTGTACGCGACCCGTGCGCTTGCGGTACACTATTTTGAGCGAACACGCTACAACAAGGAAGTGTTGGAAGTCCCTAACCTTGATCCCAAGCTATTTGCAGCGATCTTGACAAATGGGTTGAGATAAGGGCGGTTTTTCATATCATTAACAAAAACTCCGCCGGTTGACATCACAGAGTTATTAGCCAGGGCTGAGAAATATATCAATGTCGAAGAATCGCAGAAGGCGAAAGAAGACACCGATAATCAGGCTAGGAAGGATGTGAAAGAGCCCACCGGAGAAGATCGGAAGAAACAGAAAGTCCGGGATTCAAATAGAGATTTTCGAGGCAAATATCAGAATTACACGCCCATTAACGCCTCATTGCAAGAAGCTGTCATGTCGGTATCACACAAGGGCATAGTCACATGGCCAAAACCAATAAGGGATGATGGGCGTCGCCCTGTCAACGATGCATATTGCTGGTTTCAAAAGGGGCCAGGACATCGAACAGAGGATTGCTACCAACTGAAAGACGAAGTTGAGCGCTTGATCAGATCGAGATATTTGGGAAAATTTATCAGGAAGGAAAGAGATATGGAGGATAGAGGGCAACACGCCCCTCTCGAGCGGAGATCACCCGATCGCAATCAACTTCAGAAAAATAATCCACAAGGAGGAGTTATCGCCGTCCTCTCAGGAGGACCTTCTTGTGGAGATAGTAGATCAGCGAGGAAGGCCTACCAACGAGACATTCTCTAGAGGATTTCTGTATGGGACCGTATTGATAACCCGGAAGTAATGCAAATAAGTGGCCAGCAAGAGCAGTCAATCACTTTCAACGACGGGGACCTCATGGGAGTTCATTTCCCGCACAACGATATGATTGTTATATCCATGATGATAGCAAATTATGAGATCCTAGACACCTGAGGACAGTGAGCACCCCTCTTGTCGGTTTCGGAGGAGGAATAGTCAGGGCTGAAGGAGTTATAGATTTGCTGGTGTCTTTGGGAGAAGAACCACAAAGAAAAACAAAGATGGCAAGCTTCGTAGTAGTCAGGGCTCCATCTCCGTACAATGCCACACTTGGAAGGCCAACGTTAAATCAATTCCAAGCCATCTCATCCACCCTCCATCTGAAAGTAAAGTTCCCAACACCTCAAGGAGTAGGGGAGGTCAGGGGAGATCAAGCTGTAGCACGAACATGCTTCGTGACAGATATACAAAAAATGCTAGCATCGGAGAAGGAGCCCACATCCCAGGGAAACTCTGAAAGGAGAGACAAAGAGGCGCGATTTACAGTAGCGTCCGATGAAGTGTTAAAAGTACTGGCCTTAGACAAAGAGGATGAGACCAAAAGTACAAGAATTGGTGGCCACCTCGGCACAGAGATGTAACAGAAATTGAGCGCTTTCTTGATTGAAAATCGGGAAATTTTTGCATGGAAACCTACAGAAATGCCGAGCATCGATCCCTCTATCGCCTGCCACCATCTATGAGCGGATCCAGAGATAAGACCGAAGAAGCAGAAAAAAAGGTTCATGGGGGCAGACAGATCAAAAATTGCAGAACAAGAAGTGGATAAAATCATAGAGTCTGGATACATTCGCGAAGTCAAGTACCCAGAGTGGTTGGCAAACATTGTACTGGTACCAAAAGCCAACGGTTCATGGAGGATGTGTGTTGACTTCACCGACTTGAATAAGGCTTGCCCAAAGGATCCGTTTCCGCTCCCTAGAATCGACCTACTTGTGGACTCGACATCAGGATGTGAATGGTTGAGTTTTATGGACGCTTTTGCAGGGTATAATCAAATCCGAATGGCTCAGGAAGACGAAGAGAAAACTAGCTTCGTAACTGATAGCGGAATCTATTGCTATCGTGTAATGCCTTTTGGACTGAAAAACGCGGGAGCCACTTACCAGAGGTTGGTGAACCAAATGTTCAAGGGGTTAATATGGAAGAGCATGGAAGTATATGTCGACGATATGTTGGTAAAAACTCATAAAGGGGGATGCCACATACATGATCTACATCAAGCTATTGAAGTCATGAAAACATTTGGGATGAAGCTTAACCCTGCCAAATGCACCTTCGGAGTACGCTCTGGAAAATTCCTAGGATATATGGTATCCGAACGAGGTATCGAAATCAACCCAGACAAGATAAGGGCTATACAAGAGATGACAGCCCCTCGCAACATTCAGGAGATCCAGAGGCTCACTGGAAGAATAACAGCACTCAACTGATTTCTATCCCGTGCAGCCGAAAAAGGTATGCCTTTTTTTAAAATCTTGCGAAAATCAAAAGATTTTGAATGGACAAGTGAATGCAGTGAAGCTCTCGAGAAACTTAAATACCATTTATCATCACCTCCCTTGCTAACAAAACCAAATGAAGGGGACCATTTGTACATCTATTTAGCAGTGTCGGAAGAAGCAGTTAGCTCAGTGCTTGTGAAAGAAGAAGGTAAGGCACAGATACCCATATACTACGTGAGCAAAATTTTACATGGAGCCGAAGTAAGATACACCACCCCAGAGAAGGTAGCATTGGCCCTTGTCACAACGGCCAGAAAGCTTCGTCCCTACCTGCAATCGCACCAAGTGACAGTCCTAACCGACCAACCTCTACTGCAAACATTGGCAAAATCGGATGTTTCAGGTAGGATGCTCAAATGGTCAATTGAATTGGGAGAATATGGGTTGGACTATAAACCGCGACCAGCTATAAAAGGCAGGCACTTGCAGACTTTATAGTGGAGTGCACGCACGGGGAGAATCAACCGGAACAACCTATTGAGCTAGAGTGGACAATACATGTTGATGGATCTTCATCACTCCAGGGGGCAGGAGCGGGTTTAGTTCTGAAAGATCCAACAGGATATATCCACAACTTTGCCCTTAGCTTCCAATTTTCAGCGTCCAACAATGAAGCTGAGTATGAAGCACTACTGGTCGGAATCAGAATGGCGGTTCATGCAGGAGCCCGAAAGATCATTGCATATAGTGACTCCCAGTTAGTGGTGAAGCAGGTCAATGGAGAATATGAAGCGCGCGATGACATGATGCAATTATATTTGCAGAAAGTAAAAGAAGAATGTTCAAGACTCATATCATTCACCATTGTGCAAATTCCTCGAGAGGAGAATTTTGAAGCTGATGCTTTATCGAAATTAGGAAACTCCACTCAATTACAGGATGGTGCCACCGTAGTTCTGCAGCAGCTCCGAAATCGAAGTGTAGAAGAAACCCTGGTGGTGGCAAGTCAACAAGAAGAGAAATTCTGGAAGAATGATATAATTGACTACCTAACGGGAAACTATGTAGCAACTACAAAAGAAGAGATGGGGGTGATAGCAAAGAAAAGTGCCAGGTACACCATGCTTCAAGATGAACTTTACAGGCGCTCATTCACCCAACCTCTGCTGAAGTGCTTAAACCCAAATGAAGCGGATTACATTTTGAGAGAAGTACATCAAGGCATTTGTGGTGGACACATAGGAGGAAGGACTCTTGCTGCTAAAGTATTGAGGCAAGGGTATTACTGGCCAACTATGAAGTCAGACGCAGAAGAGATAGTGAGAAAATGCAAATCTTGTCAATTTCATGGCAACGTCCATCACCATCCCGCAGCTCCCCTCCAACCGATTGCAGGTCCCTGCCCCTTCGATCAATGGGGAATAGATATCCTAGGGCCATTCCCGCCCGCCCCAGGACAACTCAAATTCTTGATAGTAGCCATCGATTATTTTACCAAATGGGTTGAGGCAGAAGCAGTAGCTAAAATCTCTGAGTATGAGGTGAAGAAATTCCTGTGGAAAAACATTATCAGTCGCTTCGGGATACCGAGGGCGTTGATATTAGACAACGGGCGACAATTTCAAGGATATGGACTTAAAAGGTGGTGTGAAGAGTTCCAAATCAAACAATTCTTTACCTCTGTTAGTTATCCTCAATCAAACGGACAGGCAGAAGCAGCGAACAAGAACATACTCTGCGCATTAAAGAGTGGAATTGAAGGCTCGAAAGGAAGATGGCCACATGAACTTCCGGGGATTTTGTGGGCATACCACACCACACCAAGAACAGCCACAGGGGAAACACCTTTTTCCCTAACCTATGGAAGTGAAGCGGTTGTGCCAATGGAGATAGGAGTTCCAAGCTTGAGGGTACAATACTACAACCTAACGACGAATGAAGAGATGGCTAAAGAAAACCTTGATTTGCTGGAAGAAAAAAGGAATGCAGCCGAACTAAGAGCAGCAGCATACCGTCAGCGAATGGTGAGGTATTACAACCGAAAGGTCCAACCAAGAGCCCTTCAAAGTGGGGAGCTGGTACTGAGAAGAGCTGATGCGGCAGGACACGCGATTGGGAAACTGGATGCGAAGTGGGAAGGACCTTACAAAGTGCTAAGGATGATCAAATATGGTACCTATGAACTCGAGGACCTAAGTGGCTAAAATCTGGCTCGGCCGTGGAATATCCAAAACTTAAATAAGTATTATCAGTAGTTTTCATTTTGAATGCTTTATTTTTCGGAGGCAATAAATATTGATTTTCTACATCACATCCAAAGGGCTGAACTTAGCAAAACAACTAGCTCAACACGCCCGAAAATAGCACACAAACGGCCGACCACAGTAGATAACTGGGTCAAACGGCCACTCAAAAATTCAAAACGACCGACCACAGTAGATAACTGGGTCAAACGGCCACTCAAAAATGCAAACGGTCGACCACATTAGATAACTGGGTCAAACGACCACTCAAAAATTCAAACGGCCGACCACAGTAGATAACTGGGTCAAACGGCCACTCAAAAATTCAAACGGCCGACCACAGTAAAATACTGGGTCAAACGGCCACTCAAAAACGCAAACGGCCGACCACAGTAAATTACTAGGTCACATCGGCCACTCAGGAATGTAAACGACCAAGTACAGTAAAATACTGGATCACTACGGCCATCCAAAAATGCAAGATTACTGGGTCATTATAACTGTCAAATACTAAACGACCCCAAATTAAGTACAATCACCAAACACAAAGGATCGAAAACGCTAGGTTAATATTGCCATTTAAAGTGCGATATAGTTCAAATTCTAGTCATTCAATGCCAAAAGATACCTAAGATACTGATTTCATAAGCCTATAATTCATGGCCGCAATCCGACAAAAAGGTGAGCCAAGTCCCTGGTACGCCCCAAATGGGGGCAACAGTACCTTCGAAGGACAACTACAAACAAAATCTTGAACTTTAGGATACATGCCGCAAAAGACAAAATGAAAACTACAATTCAACCGGGGTCGGTCAATCCTCCATATTTCCATCATCAAGCCTTTCCTCTTCCGCGCCGATTGGCTCACTGTCAAATTCTTCGACGCGTAAGAAATCTCAATCTCCCTCTCTCTTCTTCGAAAGCTGCCTCTTACAAGCTTTGAAACCGTTAGTATATTGAGCGGATGACGCCTCAACTATCCCCTCAAAATAATCAGGGGATGTCTTGTACACCTTAATAGCATCATCCACGAAGGACTGGAACTCAGCCGATTCACGATAAGAAGATAAAGCACGAGACACCTCAGCTTGCATCTCCAGTTCATGTGTAGCAGCCTGAGAATGGAGCTCAGACACCTGCTGCTCCAACCTCTTCTCCCTCCACTTAGTATCCTCCAACTTCTTCAGCAGCTTCTGAACCCGCTCGTCGCTATTCATCAAACTATTCGTTTGACGGGATAGGGTATCGTGCATCAAGTTAGCGCCCAAAACCACCTAAAATGAATGAATAAGTTGTAAATAAATAAATAAGACATCAGCAGAGAAGATTCATGCACACACCATACCTTGGATAAGTCATGGTAAAAGGTTGAAACCATGTTCTCGGATGCCCAGTCCCTCACAATCTCCATGTCCTTGTCCAAAGAGAGGCCTTGAAGGAGCGCCATTGCAGTAGCAAGGCTCTCTAAAACAGATTCGGTAGAACGCACAGTCCAATCAGGTATGAACTTCCCATGAAAATGTTGAGTGCCCTGGGGTAAATCAGAACTCCCATCGACCTTAGTAGGAGCAGTGATGCTTTGGTAAACTGGGGGCAAACCAGACTTGTCAATAACCGAAGATGAAGACTTGGATTTTTGATGGGAGTTGTGCGACACATCGTCGGCTGCACGACTCGAGGAAGAACCAGAATTCCCACTTACAATCCTCCTCTTCATAGCCTTCGTTAATTGTGCCTGATCCATGAGGGCAACTGCAAAAGCCACGAAGAATAAAGAATGGACATTAGCCAAAAGAGAGGCGCAATGGTAAGTGACACAAATCAACAAATATCAAACATCAAACTAAAAATACCCAGAGTTAAGCTAGGATCTATCCTATCGGGAGAACGCATTCCCGCTAAAGACAATGTGGCCTCAGTAACTACTTCTGAACACTTGAACAACCGAAGGCTTAGAAAGTCTGTGAAGTGCTCTATACGGGGATCAGTGAACTTAAAGGACTTGAACTTTGCTACGTTTTCGCTCCAATCCTCCAAGAACGGCCAATTCGCGGCTTTGACAAAAAAGAACTTGGGTTTCCAATCATGATGTGAGCTAGGCAACTTTGTTAAAAACTGCCTACCTGGTCTAGCTGAAAAATAATAAAAGCCCACGGCGTTTTTCTTAATGAAAACTAAACGGTGGAACAAAGTGAAATTAGCCCTGAATCCATAGGCCTCAGCTATCAAGTAAAACGCTGTCAACAGTAACCATGAGTTCGGGACCAATTGACACGGGAAAATGTTGTAGCGATTGAGGATGTCTACAAAGAAATGATGTAGGGGAAAGCGAAAACCAGCTTCGAGCTGGGAAACAAACACAGTGATGAAACCAAGAGGAGACTCGTGAGGTCGTTCATCCTCATTTGGAGCCAATAATTCATAAGTTTTAGGAATGGAAAAGCGCCTACGAAGTGACCTAAGACGGTTGGGTGTGATAAAGGAAATAACATCTCTATAGAATGTAAAATGACGCTCAACAACCTCGTCACGTCCATCATCAATTTCCTCGTAATCAAGAACATCATGACTCCCAGACATTTTTTACCTACGAGGGTAGATAAGTGTGATAAAAGATCAGAAAAAAAATTTAAAATTACAGCGCGCAGCTCGCCCAGCGAGCTGGGCATATCACGCTCAGCTCGCGGGCGAGTTGGGCGCCGTATGCCCAGCTCGCCTGGCGAGCTGGGTATATCGATATCCCTAGCTCGCCAGCTGCCGAGTTGGGCACCCGAAAATATAATAATAATAATAATAATAATAATAATAATAATAATAATAATAATAATAAATAAATAAATAAATAAATAAATAAATAAAAAGGAAGAAGGCACATACCAATTAGGCTTGTAGAGTGAGAAATTTTGAAATGTTGAATGTGGGAGAAAGTATGGGAACTTGGGAGTATTTATAGAGGTGCCTTGAGTTTTTCATACATACGCAATTTTATCTGCACTATACCAAATTCATCTGTACAGTAAAAATCGCTTATACATGAAAAATGGGGCAATTGTAATGGTTATAACTAAACAAGCCCAAATACTGGTGGGCCCCTTTCGAGGCCCAATACGATAAAAAGGCCAAAGCTCCGTATCTACCAATGGAAGGCTACGATCATACATAAATAGAATCTCAATGATTGGGCCGCACATAAAGGAAGGTTAAATAAATTAAGGATCTATTTTGGGTTTGTCCCATGAGTTCAGCAAAATTGGGATTAATATTCGTGGTTAATGTACGTTGATAGAGGGATTGCCTGGTGATTCAGCGTGTACATAAGGAAAGTAAGATCACGTGCTACACACAGAAGGAAAGGAAGATCATGGGCTACACACAGAAGGAAAGGAAGACCAATGCTGACGGAAAGGAAGAAAGAGAGAAATCAGAGGGGAACTCCTACAAATGGAGGGGAGATTTTGAGGAATAGAGGAGGACATTCATAATTTTTACTAAGAAAAATATTTACATCAACAACAAGGAATGTACTAAAGTTATCAAATATATACGGGTAGTATTTTAGACTCACTCGATATGTTGAAAATTTTAACACAAAAGAAGAAATTGTTTTTCCCCTCTGTCTGAAGGAGATTAAAATAAAAAAATTTAGTGATTTTTGATAAAAGTTGATGAGATATGTGATTATAAGTTGTGGGATCCATGAAATGTATGATTATAATTAAATATTGTTTTTGACTTTGATAAAAATCAAGTTTAAAATCTTTCTCAAACAAGAGCTTAATTTGGGTGTAACATTACCGAGTCATATCTAATGCTAATAAAAATCACTTTAATGTATTGGACAAAATTAATGAAAGAAGTATGTATATAATATAAATTACACTTATTTATTTATTTTGTCAAGTTTAAAATAGCATAATGGTCATGATCACGAGACATGCTGTAAAAGTGTTCCAAAGCCAACATTTTAGAAACATGTTACCTTAAGACAATAAAAATTAGTGATGATTTTTTTTTTTTGAATCCACAATTAATCCTATGGAATTTGAGGATTAATATTTTCTTCTATACCATGTAGTTTTATTTATTTATTTATTTTTTCATCGTACCCAAAAAACAAAATAAAAAAAATAAAAATATTGACAAAATAATCAATAATATAAAATACATGAAGTTTTAGCTAATTAGTTGGAAATCTTTCTACAATTTTCCTTTGAGCACAAATAGATTATCCATTTTCCTTTTGTAAACTTTTCCGTGAGTTCTTCTGCACGTGGTTGACGTAGCTAGCTCCAGGAGAAAAACATTTAAAACAGACGCAAGAAACCCACAATTATTGTTATAGATAGCTTTGAGTTTGTGGACGTCCATTTTCACACCTCACACTCGTTATACTATAGTGATTTATAAATTAATTAATTTATGATTTTGATGTAAGATGTGTGGTTAAAAAATAAAGAGAGAAGATATTTGTGATTAAAAATGATTCGAGAAATTGTGTAATTTATAAATTGATTTATAAACCATTTATTAAATGTGCATGAATCGTACGTTGTCCTAATGAAAGTTGCCAAAAACCAGCTATTTTCATATCTCCTCCAACTTTCTTGATTCTTTTTAATTCAAGTAGTTGTAGTAAATTCCTTTTGGTTAAGCAAATTTTAAGGCCAACTGATCTATTGTGTTCGTCTTTCTTCTTGTTTGTTACGTCTTTTATTTGAAATAACATCTATGCATCTGCGTCATAGTCGTCATCCGAGTACATGTCTGGTAAAGTTTAATTTTTTTTCCTTAAGTTTGTCAATATTCTTTTTAGGAAAAATTGTAGCCAGAGTTTCAAACTTTTTTTTTTTTTTTTGCAGACTTTACTCACTTTGTGTTACTTACAGTTTTAAACTTTTAAATTAGTCACACTAGAAGGACAATAGATGGTTTCCATTCAAATTTCTGTTAGTTGACCATAAAATTTAACTTTGACGAAATATAGAATGGGCAAAATTAGAGGTGTCAAACGGATCGAGTCGCCCATCGAGCATCGGCTAGGCTCATCATTTTGACCAGCTAGTGTGTGAGCCGATCACCCACTTTGAACCACGAGCCAAGCATGGGCATAAGCCACGAGCCTAACGAGCTGGCGAGCCGCTTGACTCGTCAAAAATAAAAAATAAAAATAAAAAAATGGAGACCGTTGCCAATTGGACCATTGGGGGGCGGTCCCAATGGTCCAAAATTTTTTTATTTAATTTTTTTTCTCTTTTTCATCCTATAAATACCTCTTCATCTTCATTTTCACTCCACACCAAAATCTCTCAATTATTCTATTCTCTAATTCTTAGTCCAAGCTCTCTCTACAACAATTATACAATTACTTACATACTTCAATCTCTCAAATTTTCATTACATACATTTCATTTCAATTTCTCAATTTTTCATTACATCTCTCAATTCTAACAATTTATTATTTAATTATACAATTATACACACACAATTTTCAATATTCTTATCACCTACTACGCTACAATTAAACATATTTCATTTTCTATTTCAAATTTTCTATATAGAAAAGAATAGATCCCAGATACCGAAGATTTGTTAATGAATTGTTTGATGGTCCACTTGAATTTGGGGGCATGATGACTTAACACCAAAATCACTCTCAGTTCAACGATGAATTTGTCGGTCTCAACAACATATCAATTCCCGACAATATTGAAGAAGATGTATTAAATCAACGAATTGATTTAGACGATGTTGAAGAAGATGCGGATGTTCAAATATTAGAAAATGATCCCGATATTCCCAACGCAAGAGGGAAACGAAAAGCTGGAAAAGGTAAGAAGAAAGCTGCAAAGTGTTGGGATCACTTTAAATTGGTCGCAATGGGGAAAACAATTGAAGGAATTCAAGAGTTCAAAGTAGTGTACAAATATTGTGCACAATAATTGGCATGACAAAAAGACATTGGTACTACACACCTCAACCATCACTTTCACAAATGTGTGACCAAGCATGGGTGCGTTGAATCAAATCAAAGTCAACTACAATTTGGCTCATCCGCTAATGGTTTTGCTACTGGATCTACACTTTCAAATTGGATGTATTCCGAAGAAGAGAATCGAACTGGCATTGTTCAATTCATTGTGGAGGCGGAGTTGCCACTAAATATAGTGGACAACGAACACTTTGTTACATAAATCAAAAGTTATCTTCAACTCAGGTACGTTAGTATTAGTTGAAACACTCTGTGTTCTAATACTATAGAATATTTTATTAAAACTAAGAAGCAATTAATAGTCGATTTAAATAAATATGGTAGTGTTATTTCTTTTACTTCCGATCTTTTGGAAGGTATTAACAAAAAGGTCATATTGCTGCAACTGTACACTATATTGATCAACTTTGGGTTATGCATAAAAAAAATATCGCTTTTAAAATTATAGAATTTTCTCATAACGCAGCCAATATATTTAATGATATACTGCAAATTATTAGAGAATATGGTTTCAAAAGTAAAATTCGCTCATTTACTTTCGATAATACTAGTGTAAATAAGCATGTAGTAGATAAGTTATGTAGAACTCTTAATTCGGAATTTGATGATTTTTTATTCCATGTTAGATGTGTTTGTCTATTTTAAATTTAATTGTTCTAGATGGAATGAAACGTATTAAAGATCAAATAGATAAAATTAGAGATGCATTAGTGCACATAACTATATCACTGAGTAGAAAACAATACTTTGAAGAGTTTGTTCACAATACGGTTTAAAAATTAAGAAATTTATCACCAACGTAGGCCATAAGTGGAACTCTACATATTTGTTACTTAAATCATGTGAAGGTTACGAATACATCATAATCGAGTATTATAACAGTAGAACACTTAGGAATGAAAATGATCCTCTATTAATAGAATCAGATTGGGAAGCTGCTTTCAAATTCAAAAAATTTTTGACAAATTTTTATGATTCAACCAACATACTATCTGAGGTATATTACCCAATTAGTACAAGAGCTCTTGAACGTCTTTATGTTATTACAAGAACTTTTTATAGATATATAGAATTGACTTATTTTTTGTTAATATGATAATTGCCATGAAAATGAAATTTAGAAAATATTGGAAAGATTTACCTATATTATTTCTCTTAATATGCGTAATGGACCGCATTACAATTTAAAGGATATGAAACTTCTTGTTTCAAAAATAAATAGCACGTTGATTTTGGAAACCCTTATCACTTATAATAATTTAGAAAGCATGTTAGTAAATATATATACCGTATATGCTACATGATTAGGAACAAATGTTATTCATACACAATCTGCACCATTACGTGACACTACACTTGGAGATGACGAAGTAGAATTATACAATATAATGGAAGAAATTAGTTAAAAACAAGGAACTTCTTCTTACAGTATGTTATGTCTCCTAGTTGTAACGAATCAGAGCCACTTAAATACCTGAAGAACTGAAAATGTATTTTCAACAAGATTTACTTAGAAATGTGGACCATTCTAATTCTTTAGAATTTGATTTACTTGAATATTGGCGAACGAATGAACGAAGATATCCATTTGTTTTCGTCATAGCAAAAAATTTACTAATACCTCCGGTTAGCACGGTAGCTTCGGAGTCTGCTTATAGTGTAGTTAAAAAGGTTTTGTCAGAAGTCAGAAGCCGATTCAAAGAAGATATTTTGGAAGTGTTAATGTATGTTAAAGATTGGAAAGACGCTCATTTACACATACAACATAAGTATGCCGAAATTGTATGCAGTCAGGTAAATGATATTTAACTTTAAACTTTTAATTTTTTTTATATAAAATACAATTTTGATTTCAAAACAAAGATTGTACACGTAACAAGTTGTTCGTTTACAATTTTAATTCCGCCTACTAGAAAAATTCAATAATTCAATTCAGTAGCCGGTCCCAAGTCCCCAAAAAAGGAGGAGGGTTTTAATTTTTAAACTTTCAAATTTTAATTTATTTATTTAATCTTAGTTTTTGTCTTTTCAAATTATAATTGGATATTTGAATAGGTTTTTACGTTATAATTCATTCTTTCATTCACTAACAATTTACTTATTAATTTATTTATTATACAACTAATTATAAATTTTTATGTAATATATTATTAATGTTGATATTTGAGTATTTTAACTTACTGGGTTATAACGTAAAGAAGAAAAGGAAAAAAAAGGAACGTGTCGACGAGCTGAAGCTCAGCTCATCCCACGAGCCGTGAGCTCGTGGGCCAAGCCAAGCCCGACACTGATAAAACGAGTCGAGCATAGGCTTGACTCGTTTGACATGAGCTTGTGGCTCGACTTGTCCATTTGACGAGCTGAGCACATCGAGCCAATGCTCGGCTCGGCCGTCACCTCTAGGCAAAATAGTAACTTTGTAATTTTAACGTATAATAAAATTAAAAAACTCAAAAGGAATTCGACGAAAATTAAGGATAGTATTCTCCGGCAAGATTTGATGGAGAGAGTCTTAATTCGTCAGCTTTTGGGGAATTTTGTTTATGCTAAGCTGCAGTTTCATTATTTAGTTAACTGTTATCGTAGTGCGTATGAGGAAAGGAAGAAAATTGGGTCGATGAAGGATATGAATGCGGCGGGGGGGGGGGGGGGGGGGATGGTAGTGAAGCAAGCTATGAAATTGGCTGTTTCATATAATAGGATTCAATTGGGGAATCCGAATATGTTTCCTAATAATATTGATGGGTTTGGAGGGAGTATTGAGGTAGTTTTATCTCCACCAGCGTTTTTGGAGTTTTTCCATGATGGGTATTATGATTTCATGGAATCAATTTTGAAGAAGTTGTATGACAATTTGAGAGGAACTATGCTGAAGGTATCGTGGATGAATCTTTACTGGGTTCTATTTTTTATATCTCTAGATTCAAGATTTGATTTTGTTTGTTTTGAGTCCGGGCAAGAAAATTGTATGGATCTTCAAAATCCAATCTAGGACAAACGAAAACACCGATCAACTTTCTGACATCGGATTTGAGTTAGCGATTCCGATGAGCATATTCAGTTGTTTATCTTGATTTTTTGCCAGTAATTTCGGCAGCGATCGGCGACGGAGGTTCGGTGGCGTTCCAACAAGCACTTGTTGAGAAGTTTTTTCTACAGTACTTTTTTTTTTTTTAAATTTAGTTTTTTGTTTTATTATAATGTTGAAATTACAACGTTACTATTTTTCCCCTTCTATATTTGGTCAAAGTTAAATTTTATGGTCAATTAATAGAAATTTGGATGGAAATCATCAATTTGTCCTTCTAGTACGACTAATTTAAAGATTTGGGACTGTAGGTGGCACAAAATAAATGTTTGGGTAAACTCTGTGAAAAAAAAGAAAGGTTTTGAAATGTAGTCGCAATTTTCCCTACTTTTAGATGAACAACTAGAATTGAACAAATAAGTGGACAACTAGCTAAAGGAAAAAATATTTTATTGCACAATATGTCCTCAACTTAATTGGGTTGATTTATCAGGACTAACTATTTGAACTTTTTGTAATTTTTTAATTGTTCTATATACTTTCTGTATTTTGATAATTTTTCAAAGCCTTTGGGATGATCTTGCTTAGTTATATATCCTAACACTATTCCTTCTAAACTTCTTTTTCTATATCATTATGTTCAAGTAATATTTTATAAACTATATTTATATTTTTGGCAGTTTCAACAAAGTTGAATCTTATATTATCTATGCAAGTGTAATCAATATCTTTATATATTTATTCTAATTTGGATCGGGCAACAAAATATATTCCTTAAAAATTCTCAGCAATAGTTAATAAAAATGAAATATCTTTATAATCTAAATATAATTTATCACAATCACTAGAAGTGGATACTTGTGAAGTGTTCATAAATTAATTATGATTATTTGGATTAAAGACTCTAAAGACTAATCCTGAGAATCTTATCTTAGTATTTTCTTTTAACCAAATTAGATACCGTTGTTGATCGTACTGATGATATCTGATAGCATTCTTTATCTTTTTCCAATATTCTTGATTATTTTCTTGTTTTAGCTCTCCAAGAAGTATTTTTATCTCTGGATCTTAGATTACTGGTATTATCTTGAACTATTCTGAGCCTCTCAATATTTTCTCTACCATCATTGTTCATAATCAGTAATTAAAGCATATAAAATCATAAACATGTAAAATCATGTAATAAAAGGCATGTAAATAATAGCAAGTAAAACTTACAGTAATCAATAGAAATAAACATGCTTTCCCCTCCAGTGTCGTCCTATAGCTTCTTTGTATGTACTTAATCAATCATTTGAATAAGATGAATATTAGATGTTTTTAATAAATTGGGTACACAATTACTTCCGCAAAAAGTTTTTTAATTAAGGTTGTACTTCTCACTCTAGAGAACTAGTCGTGTTTCCACAGACGCTATCTCACAGTATTCAGAGTCTCTGTTTTCACCTCTATCTCGACTCCTTTACGGAAGGACTTAGAACTTTTCCAAAACTACAATGTTTTAAAACTGGAACAATGCTTAAATAACATCCCTAAAATGCCTAAACTCATCAAACGGCTTTCAGGACTTTCTATTGAGCAGCAGATTCTTCAAAGAAGAAAACTCATTTTGAAAAATATCAATACTGCAGGGGGTTATGAGTAACTTAACGAAAACTTTTTATGACCATTTCTCATCTCCAGCTCCTTATTCTCAAGGGAAGCGTGAACTATTTCATAAGTTAATTTCTGCCCACCATATTCTAAGGCATTTCTAAGGTCTTTATACCTATCCCCCATGGCATTTAGAAGACAGACTACGTTTTGGTCATTAGATAATTTCTTGTCACAATTCACTAAGCTTTGAGTAATAATTTTATTATTTAACCTACTAATGTTTTCATCTACATCTTTGGAAGGATTAAATTTAAGGCTAAAATATTACTTCCACAGAAAACATTTATTAGGTAATGACACAATGTGGCAAATTTTCTTTAATTTATCCTAGAGTTCTTATGCAGTTTTAGTTTCACCTCTTTATCTAATGACAATATCAAATAAGTGAAGAAATAAAGTACACAAGACAGTTTCATCCATTTCAGTTTGCCTATCTAGTGTTAAAGTATCAGGCCAAGCAACATCAATAACTTTAGCACAATTCATTTGAAGTAATAAGGCTTTCATTTTTTGCTCCAGAGATGAATTCTCCTTTTACCATTCCAAATCTTAACATCTACTCTAATAGTAGCCATCGAAGAAATGACTAAAAGATTTTAAAGAAAGATCTTAAGGAATTAGAAGCCTTATTTCCTCAAAGATTCAGATAGACAGAGCAATAATCCACAAACCAGAGTTATATATCACAAAGTATTACAGTTAGGAGTCACATTAATTCAAGAAAGATGTGATATGACACACAGGTTCAGGAAATGCAGACACTCAGTAATTCAGTAATCAAGATGATCACAATACACAAAGAAATAATTATTCACTAAGAATTAATCATTAAGAATTTGAACTCTAAGTAATAGTGTTCTCATAGTGTATCCCTCAACCTAATTTGGGTCAACCCTAAACTTCTACAAATTCTCGGATTCTCAGAAATCCTGGACAAAAGAAAGTAAAGGGGACCAATAGAAGGCTTCAAAAATTGAGAGATTTTGGAAAGAATAAGAATTTTAAAAATAATACTAAAGTATGCAGTAAAGAAAGATATCACCTATTGCAAAAATTAGGGTTACTGCAGTCTTTTACAAAGTTTCAATTCCACAAAGTTCTAGTAGCACCACGAAGTTCAGCCACCAAGGTGATGTGAGATCCTTTTAGAACTCTCAGTATATCAGAATGATTATATTGAGTTCTAGGATCGTTTTTGATCTTGACTCAAAGAAATAAAGATCCAAAACACTAAGGATAGAAAACCCCCTTTTGAAAATTAATGTTTCGTTAAAATAATTTTAGAATACAAAATTTCTGTACAAGAATACCACAAAGATTTTCAGTAAGAAAAGTTTTGAGAATTTTTCAGATCTAAGATTCTTCACTAAGATTTAAGAATGATCAAAATGTTGTAATTTTGGATTTCAGATCTTAAAGAATCATTCAAGATCTTTAAAACACTAAGAAATCAGAAAACCCTAAAATGCTTTATTAAGAAACCACAAAGAACTTCCAGAGAAACAATAGATCTGACCCCAAAAACTTAGGATTTGGAAAGATCTGAGTCGTAAGATAGCGTATTCACACAAACCCTAAGGCTCTGATACCCCTATTACGACCCAGAATCACCACAAAGTAAATCGCAAAACTTGGATTTAAACACAAAGAACTTCAAAGACTTTATTAATCAAAACAAAGAATACAAGAATTAAAACGTTTGCATAAATGAACATAAATCTGAAAACTCAAAAACTCTTTCACAAACAAACCACTAAGAACCACAAGGTTTACAGATCAACACTGTAAAATAACTACTAAGAATTTTCCGAAAATACACTAAGAAACAGAGAAAGTAATAAGATGATCAAAACGTGAGAGAGATGTCTGTGAGAACACGAAGAACCAGAGAGAGAGAGAGAGAGAGAGAGAGAGAGAGAGAGAGAGAGAGAGAGAGAGAGAGAGAGAGAGAGAGAGAGAGAGAGAGAGAGAGAGAGAGAGAGAGTAGAATAGAATAGAATAGTCTGGAAGCATTCAAGTTGTCCACCAGATGAAGAGTTAGTCCTTATCACAAAATGGACGGTCCAGATGAACTCAGCAGATCCAAAGGTTGAGATAAAAAGGGCGGTAAACTGGTTGGGCTTTTGATCCAGTTGCAATAATCTTGGGCTGGATCAACTATTAGACAGACCAGCATCAATATTTGTTGGGAAAAATGCATAAATGAGGTGTTTACAAATACAAATTTCAAAAATAAGATCAAACTTGTATAATTTCAAAAATCAGGATGTAATTATGATAGTAAATTAAATTAAATAATTAAAAATATTTTATTAATTACATATATTAAGGTCTCAATATTGTATAATTTCAGGTCACAAAATAAAAAGCTTTCATGTCACAAATTATTTTTAGTCACAAATCACGATTAGCTCACAATTATTTAGGTCACAAAGTCATAAACACAATAGTTTCAAAGTCACAGGTTGTGAAATGAGGTTACAAAATGTTAAATAACTTAATCTCGACTTATTTTTAGGTCACAAATTATCATATTATTATTAGGTTATGACCAGAACATAATTTCGGGTCACAAATTTTTAAGATCACCGGTTACAAGTCACAAATTTTTAGGTCACACACCTGCATCACTACCACCACCACCTTCTCATCGTGCTGCCATTACCCCACCCGCATCCCCACTCTCTGACCTATCATTACCATGAACAACCCCCACATGCACCAGCAAAGCTGTCACCACCACAACCAAAAAAACCCATCATCATCACCACCACCACCACCACCACCACCACCAACCACAGACATACCACTGCTGCCTCACCGTGGCGCCAACACCCCACCCGCATCACCACTATTTGCCCTACCAATACAACCATCAAACCCCACATGCACTGCTAAAGTCGCAACCATCACCACCAAAAAAAACCCACCACCACCACCACCACCAACCACACACATACCACTGTCTCCGCCACACCGCACACACCACCACTAACCTATTGCAAACAAAAATAACCACAACAAACACACTACACATACCACCACTAACTTGCTGCCCACAAAAATTGCCAACACCAACCATACACATAAACGCCATCGCCATCCATAACTTCGAATCAACTCCACAATCGCAGAACAACCACAGACCACCACAAATTGATAGACCGTGACAGATCGAAACACCACAACAGATGTGGGCTGCTGCGTATCTGCTTAGGTATGTCTCTTTTTTTTTTGCGTGCGATATGCCTCTTCAGGCGGCGGTTGATGAAGTCCCTGCGCCGTCGTCGGGTAGAGATGAGAGGTAGGTTTGCCTCTTCGTCGCCGAAGAGAAGATTCGCCAATTTTGGATGGGTATGGTGGTGGAATTGGGGCTGTGGGTGAGCCGGAGGCTAGAGGCTTTAGGGGAGGGAGGGAGGGAGGGAGGGAGAGAGAGAGAGAGAGAGAGAGAGTAGTTTGAAATATAATTAGGTTTAGGATATTTTAATTTAATTTAATCTAATAATAACTATTAAAATTTATAATATTTTATTAAAATTAAAATTTATAATAATGACCTGATTTATGAAGTTATTTAAGTTTGATCTTAATTATGAATTTGGATCTTTAGAAGTAAGGGTGGGTATAATTTCCACATATTTGTTCAGGATTTTGTGCTACATCCGGCTGGGCTTCAGTATTTGGATAAGGCCTTTAATTTCAACAAATGCAGGGCTTTATCATTTTGGGCTTGTTCACTACAATTTGGTCCAATTGCATCCACAATAAAGGTAGCCAAAACTAATCGAATATTGATTTTTGTTTTACTATTAATAACCAGAAGACTCGAAAGAATGGGGATGCTAATCTTATCTTATCTTATTATATATAAAAGTAGAATAGTCGTCATCAAAATACACATATAGGTTCTCGCCGAAAAAACTTTCTAAATTTGGATTTTTTTTGCTAAAAAATAGTATATATTAAATATTTAAGCAATTATTACTTAGATGTGCCATTAATTGCGTTGGCATCCATGCTATGCTATTAATAACATCAAAATATTATTTTTTCTATTTTATTATTATTTTTTTAATAATTATTATATTATTTTGAAATCGAAAAATATGTAATATGAGTGTCAAATTAAAGATCACAGTGAGAAGTTTAATGCAAGCTAACAAGTGAGAGTAAATTGTAAATATATTATCCGTAAAATCATATAAAAAAATTAAATGTAAAGTTTTATTTTTTTTTTCTCAATATTTAATTCATTTTAAATTATATCATTTAAGTCCTGTAATATTATCTGTAATTAGTTAACAAAATTTATTTTAGTTATAGATGATTAATTTCTGTTCAGGTTTTTTCTCATCAAATTAAAATAAATAATAACTATACGAATTTTAAAGTCAAATCCATTCAATTCATTCATTATTTTCACATTATTTATTGATTTTGTTCATTTTTCTATTTTTCATTATAAATTTAAATAACTAAAATATGCAAAAATGTATTACAAATTTTAACAATTAGTTCATATAATTTTTATTAAACAATTGATTTATCAGTAATTTTAATTAAAATAATAATGTAAGAATATGAATAAAGAAATTGTCAGTAAAAATAGAGAATAATCAATTAATGTAATAACATTTATTAAAATTAATGATTATTTTTTAGAAAAATACTTGAAATTAATAATTAATACTTAAAAAATCAAATTATACTAAAAAAAGTCTATCCTACACCTCTTTTGGGAAGAATATGATTAAGAACAATATATGAAAAGAAAAGTATCGATCTTAAGGAGAATATGTAGTTGAGTTTTGCACATGTATTGTATGAGCCTTGTTGACCACAAAATCTGGTAGGACCTTGGATCTCCTGCGCACTATGACAAACAATCAGCTTGCAAAGGGGGTCGAGGTGGCTCCCGTTTGCACTCCGATGCCAGAGTCAGTACTCATTTTAAGCAAATATAGATTGGGTACGGCAAATGTAAGTGTGTAAAAGGGAGAAAAGGGAGTGAGAATAAAATATTGAGTTTATGTCTTGAGTTACCACCCTTTTATTTGGAGGCAAGTGTGCTCTATTTATAGGAGAAGTCATGGTCTTTAGATGGCGACACGTAGTGGACTTTACTCTTGTCTTCACCCTAGCCGTTGGAGGGGTAAACCAATTTCTTGGAAGTAATCATTGCTACTTCCGGTAGAGGATGGACGCCTGTCATATCTTCCATAAAGGCAACGTCTTGTCAAGTCAAAGTTAATTGGGGAAAGTTACATATTTCAGACAATATCCGTTGTCCCATCACATATCCGAGGCGTTACCACAGGGTACCTCGGCTTGCTATAAACCAGTTCGGATAGAGAGGGTTCATGCGACGTTCCACCTTAGTAGTCGACCCAAAGTAAACCCCTAAGTTCTGGCCATAGGCTAGGACCCATTGGGCCTCGATTGGGCCGCTACCGGTGATCCATTGGCCTCCTTTTGGATGTGGTTTAAACACTAGTCCGTCAAATTCGATGTGATCATTTATGGGAGTATCAAATTTTCCATATGTTCGAAGTCATGGTTTTGTTCTGGGGACTTTCCGTAAGTGAACAACCACAGGATCGTAGTTTTATCCTAATTTTGTTATTTCCATTGTTTTATAATTAATTCGAAACCAATTGGTTGGGGATCATTGCATAGCGCTACGCACTTACGGGGTGGGATGCAATTCTTAGCGAGGTGCGACTCAAGGTAACGTCGACCTACTATTCCTATTTTCCCTTCCAGACGAATGTTGGGATATGTCAGCATGCCCTTTAGGTGGCGCATTTATGGCAAGGAGATTGCTGGCATTTGTTTCCAAGAAATATGAAGGAGAGGGGGCACCTTACTGCGCGTGGAGTACACTTTTGTAGTTGAATGGTTTCTCCCCTTCCCTCTACAGTTGGCGCTTTAATTAACCCTTCTCCCAAGATATGTGGGTTATCTAAATCAATCATGCGGCTCACAGACCAAGGGTTTGGGACTATTGGGTTCCTTATAAAGCCTCCTTCATCCCAACTTTTCTCCTTTACCATTTTCTTAAAATTTTCATAAAAACTCCTCTGTGAAGAATCGTGTCATTCTCCCTTTTCTTGCAAGTCTTTCAACACTTCTCAAGGATTTTTAATGCAGCGAATTGTCTCAACCGTCCAACACCTTCCATTGGCGGGTTCTTCTTTCGAGTACACAACCTTGAACGCTCATTTTCTGTAGGTAAATTTCTTTTCCTCTGCATGTGCGAAACTTTTTTATTTCTAATCTTCGAATGCTGGTTTGAAAACTTCGTTTTGTATTTTTGTCTTCCTCTTGGTAAGTCTGGACTACTTTTAAAAAAAAATGGAAAGAGTTGGGGGAACGGGTTCACAAGAACTGTTGCCAATGACGATTCCTGTCAGAGTTTTTTGCCCAATGTCTTTATCGGTTTTTAGTTCTCACTTCTTTAGGGAATAGATTAAGAGGAGGAATAAAAAATATGGCAGTATAATTAATTTGGATGATTCTGATAGTGAAGAAGAAAAGAACCAGACCTACATGCATCATCTATCATCCAACGAGGAGGCCTCTTTGCGGGAACTTCGAAGCAAGTGAGATGGAGATTTGAGAAGAGAAGAGGCAGTGGGCTCTTCTTCTGGTCATCAGGACCTGGGTCTGAATATTAGGGCTCCATTTAGGGCGTATAGAGAAGAATTAGGATTATCTGAGGAGGAAATAGCCCAGGTAAAGGATTGGGTGGACCTTGTGAACAAAGTATCAGGGTATCACGTGGATCCTAATCCGAACCCAGAGTTTTGGGAAAGCAGTGAAATTGCTTCAGAAATCCGAGGCGTTGATTTGGCAAGTGCTTCGGCGAATTTCAGGATACCAGAAGGGGCTCGATTGGTGCACCCCACACCTTCTTGCCGACCCTACAGTCCTCCCCCAGGCCAGGTGGCGGTTTGCTATGATGCTTTATCCTGTGGGATGAGGCTGCCCCTACACCCTTTTTTTTCAGGACGCTGCTTAGGAGTTACAACCCGTGTCCTTACCAGTTAGCTCCGAACTTCTGGACTCAGGCCGTTGGCACTTGGCTGGTGTGGCAAGAGGTCAACCCTGACTACCCCATCTCATTGCATATCATCCGTACCTTATACACCCTGAAGAAATCTGTTAGAAGGGATAAGGATGTGAGGTCGGACGTTAAGTACTGGTACTATCAGTCACCCCGAGGCTCTTACCCCCTATTATCACTGGGCTTCCTACTTCTATAAAGAATTGGAGAAACCAGTGGTTCTGGGTTGCGGGGGAATGACAAAGCTCACATGTGGACCCCAATCCGAAAATCACCGTTCCCCGAACTCTTTCCTCCCCTCGTGAGTCTTGTTTTTGCTTCGCGTCTTCAAGTGTTGTGTGTTATTTACTTCCCATTTTCGCTCATCGCTTTTAATTTATTTTCTTACTTTGTTAACCTATGATAGGGTCCACTTTCTCCTATGTCCTCTCCGACACAGATTTATCAGCGGTGAGGCTCCTATTTGCTTTCCGAGGCACTTTTCAGAAGGTCATTCAACAAAACAAACTTTTTGTCAAGCACGGCCTTATGAGAGCCATGAGTGAGTAGAGTTTTCTTATTTTATTTATAACTTCTGTCTCAACATTCAGAGTCTCATCTTTCTTTCTTTTCTGCTAGGTTCCAAGGACTTTCCTAAGATCTCTCTGAAGGGCCTTATGTCCAAGAACATCCCTCCTGCCCTTCGCCATGACAGCGAAGTCGAGAGGAAACAGAAAATAGTACTTGCTAACTTGCAAGTGGGGGTTGCAAAGGAGGTATTCGAAGCGTCCACCGCCCAACTTCAAAGTCCTCTCCCTACGTTATTGCCACCCCCAAGTTTGCTACCCGATAAGTGTATTTTATACACTTATTTCTATCCTAAAAGTATGATTTTATATGTTTGTTTTAGAATATTTGATATTTATTTTGTGTTATTTGTTTATATTTCAGAAATAATCTCAAAGTCGAGAAAATAATGGAATTGGAGCAAAAACAAGCAAATTGGATGATAAAAGAATCAATGTATCCAAATCAAGAATGGATGAAGTACATCAAGGGCTAAATTGAAAGAAAAGTCAAAGAAAGAACCAAATTGGGTGAAATTAGGAGTTCAAGGACTAAAGTATACAAATCATTGTTGACCACATGGAATTCGGGCTTACTCTTGCATAAAAAGTCACACATTGTCAAGTTTATTTTTACATAAGTTTGCGGTTGATTTTGGCTATTCACACACACACAATAAAGTTGAGTATCGGATGAATGGAAATATTTTATGTTGTTCATATTTCTTTGTCTAAAGTGAATCGTCAATTTGGATTGTTGAAGCGCATGGTAAATAAGTTGACAAAAGCAAAAACATAGTTTTTATTTAATTTGTTTTTTTACATTTATAGTTTAGTTTTATTTTGTTCGAGGACGAACAATAATTCTAGTTTGGGGGTGTTGATAAGTGTATTTTATACACTTATTTCTATCCTAAAAGTATGATTTTATATGTTTGTTTTAGAATATTTGATATTTATTTTGTGTTATTTGTTTATATTTCAGAAATAATCTCAAAGTCGAGAAAATAATGGAATTGGAGCAAAAACAAGCAAATTGGATGATAAAAGAATCAATGTATCCAAATAAAGAATGGATGAAGTAGATCAAGGGATAAATTGAAAGAAAAGTCAAAGAAAGAACCAAATTGGAAGAAATTAGGAGTTCAGGGACTAAAGTATACAAATCAAAAGAAGAAGGACCAAGTTGCAAATATCCAATATTTGATTCGGATCAAGATAAGACACTTGAGGACTTTTAGGAGTCAATTGGATGCAATTAGAAGGTAAAAAGGAATGAAATATGGTAAGAATATTACCATAAATTCAGTTAAATCAAACAAGGTCTTCGGACACATTTTTAGTCAGATTTTGAAACCTAATTTCGGGGAAATAAACGTTCGAATTGGGAAAATCCTATTTCTGGAAGAATTGTAGCCCTTTATGTTATCTTTCTAATGGACTTTGAAGAACCTAAATTGGATAATGTAATAGAAAGATATGATCAAAATACTAAATGATGTGCAATAAAAGGATGATGACCAAATTGCTGAAATTTAAAGAAGAAAACTGTAGCTTCCGGTATAACCGTGCGGCCGCACGGTTGAAAAAGCGTGAGGTCGCATGGCCAAAAAAATCAGCGACTGAAGGTTGGCTTTTCGAGGCTGCGATCGCGCACTTTTGAACGTGCGGTCGCACGGTAGTCCCGACTGGGCCGCAGCTGGGCTTTTTACGCGTAATTCAGCAGCTTTCTCCTCAATTAACCTAATTTTCGGGGAAATCTATAAATATCAGACCTAAGGTACGAGATTAAGGGTTTCCAACTTGCTAAATCATGCCAAAACGCTGTCGAAGTGCCGAGGGATCCAAACCACGCCAAGATCGAGATTGAAGATACAATTGCAAGGAGATGAATTGGGTTACATCTTTTCATATCTCTTGTTATTTATTTTCTAGTATGTTTCTAGGCTAGGTTAATTGTGTTGGAATTGTGATGAAGTTTTGATTTCTTGACTCCATATTTTAATCTATTATTTAATTTATGCAATTCATGATTTTGAGCAATTGAATTATGCTTTTTCTATCATGCAATTACTTGATCCCTAGTTGTATGATTTTAGGTTGTGATTTCTTAAGTTCGAAAGATTAGGATTTCATTAGACTTGTTTCGATTGCTACAAATTCCGATAGGGGATAGAAATATACCCCTAAGCTTTGTGTTATCTGCTATAATATTCATAGTTCGTTTAATGCTTTCTTGCACATTCGTATTCAACATAGAAATATAGTTGGGTCGTGTGTAGGAATAGACGTTATTGTTTGTCCGAAAGGAAGTTTTAACAACTTTAGGAATATGAATTTTCAAAACCCGTGAATTGTATTTAAATAATTGGTTAAGATATGGATGATAGAGTCATAATGGATTCATAATTCTAACGCATTTATTTTCATTCATTTAAAATCAAATTTGTCAATTTTTTAGTTTAATCTTTATTTTAGTTTTCAAAAACAAAATTCTCAAATCAAAGCAAATCTCTAGTTCCGGTTAAGGTAGTAATCTAAAATACAATTTAAAACAATATCTGTGGGATCGATACTTGGACTCACGTCCACTTTATTACTTGCGCGACCCGTGCACTTGCGGAGCGCGTTATCAAGTTTTTGGCACCGTTGTCGAGGATTGTTATTTAAATTTATTTTTAGATTACTTTCATTAATTCGGACTTTTTACTTGTTTTAATTTTAATTTTACTTTTTTTTTTTTTAATTTTTAGGATTTTAATTTCTTTGTTTTAGTTAGTTACTAGTTTCCTTTCTTTTAGTTATGTATGCTACGTTCGAAAAAAGGGAATCTCTTCGAAGCTGACCCAAAAATAGAACGTACATTACACCGTAGGTTAAGAGAACTTAGGGAATTAGATAAATCTAAAAACCAAAAAGAAAATCAAATGGCAAACAACAATTTGAGATTACCCGTCGTTAATCCAATAAATGAAGATGACATGTTGGTGGGTGACTTCATGACACCTCAGGTAGTTCAAAGTCAATCCAGCATAGTCTATCCACCATTTGGACATGCAAACTTCCAATTAAAAACCAATGTCATCAGCATGTTCCAAAACGGACAGCAATTTCATGGGAGACCTGATGAAAACTCGCACACACATGTTTCTAAATTTTTAGACATGTGCCAACACTTTCAATATCAGGGCGTATCTGATGATGCTATCAGACTCAGGTTATTCCCTTACACTCTAAGAGATAGGGCTGTTGAGTGGTTGGATTCTCGCCCAGCTGCGAGTATAACCACTTGGAATGGCTTGGTCCAAAAGTTTTGCACCAAATTCATGCCTCCAGCTAAGGTTTCCAAATTGAGATATGACATCACCATGTTTCAACAACAAGATGCTGAATCCTTTGATGATGCATGGAACAGATTTAAGGGCATGCTGAGGAAGTGTCCAAACCATGGGATCAAACGAGGTGATCAAGTGAAGTGCTTCTATGAAGGACTACTTCCACATTTTAAAAACATGGTTGATTCCTCATCAAATGGTGCGTTAGGCACAAAGAGCATCGGGCAGGCATTGGAGCTCTTCGAGAGGATAGCAAATACAAATGCCATGTGAGGATCAGATAGGGTTGTTCCAAAGAAGGCATCAGGAGTCTATGAAGTCGATGCTTACACTGCCATATCAGCAAAAATAGACTCTTTGGCTGCGAAAGTGGAGGGCATAGCACTGGTGAGTCATTCATCAAAAAGTGCTAAATGACTTGTGAAGAGTGTGGTGCAAACCACGCCACTACAGATTGCCCAATTCTGGCTTGTCCATTGGAGCAAGTCGACTATTTACAAGGAGGTCAACGCCAGAATAATCCATACTCGAATACCTACAATCCAGGATGGCGCAATCATCCAAACTTTTCTTGGAAAGATCACTCTAATGGACACATTGCGCCTAATTTCAACACTGAAGAGAGAAAGCCTGCATTGGAAGAAATGCTTGGGAAGTTTTTGGAAAGGATAGAACAGTTCATGTCTAGAACAAATCATTTTATGAGAAAAACTGAAACCACAATTCAAAATCAACAGGCTTCAATAAAAAATCTGGAGACTCAAGTGGGACAAATAGCACAGTTGATCACAGCTAGAGCTCCGGTACATTACATGCAAATACTGAGGTAAACCCAAAGGAACAACTAATGGCTATCAATGTAGTGCAACATGAGATAAATGCTATCACTACGCGTAGTGGTGTGCAACTTCCTGATATTCATGCTAAAAAGCCAGCTGGAGTTCCTGAAAAAGTTGTGGATAATGTTGAGAAGATGGCTGAAAGGGAAGATGACCGTGAGGTGAAATAAAAAATTAAGCCTCACGAGTCTCTTATTCCATTTCCACAAAGGCTGAAGAAAACAAGAGAGGATAAGCAGTTTAACAAGTTTGTGAATATGCTTAGAAAACTGCACATAAATATTCCTTTCTTGGAAGCCATCACACAGATCCCAAGTTACGCCAAGTTGCTAAAAAAGATGATATCTAGCAAGAAAAAGCTTGAAGAACTCGAGGAGGTCACTTTGAATGAAGAATGCAGCGCAATCCTGAAAAACAAGCTGCCACCTAAGCTCAAAGACCCAGGGAGCTTTTCAATACCTTGCATTATAGGTGATTTAAAATTCAACAAGGTCCTATGTGACCTAGGTGCAAGTATAAATCTGATGCCCCTGTCTTTATACAAGAAATTGGGACTGGGTGAACCAAAGGAAAGCAATATCAGATTGCAACTGGCTGATCGATCAATCTGTCACCCATATGGAGTTGTGGAGGATGTATTGGTGAAAGTTCACAAATTCATATTCCCAGCGGACTTTATTATCTTAGATATGGAGGAAGATGAAAATTTTCCTTTGATACTTGGTCGGCCATTCTTAGCCACTGCACGAGCATTAATTAATGTAGAAAAAGGAGATGTAGTGCTGCGGGCTGAAAATCAAGAAGTGACTTTCACAATGATGCAATTTGATGTCCATGAACCAGAACTAGAAAATTGCTCCAGGATAGATGTCGAGTTGGAACTGGCGTACTGGGAGGGGTATGAATACAAGGTAAGGGCAGATGATGAGGCTACACCATCTAATCTAAAGCCACCTTGAGAGTTTGTCAAAAAAGTCTAGCTCTAGACTTTAAATGAAGCGCTTGTTGGGAGGCAACCCAACTTTTCAAACCCTTTTTTCGTTATTTGTTTTATCTATTTTCTTTATTGTTGTTTTGATGCTATACACTGCATTTTAGGATCACTTGCATGCTTAGAATTCATATTTTGACATGTTAGTGTCATTGAAAACTTCATTGCACATATTCTTGCATGTTTTAGCGTCTTTAGGATTTATTTGTTTTCTATTTGTTTTGTAGCTTTTTATCAAAATCTTCCACTTGATCACCTAACTTAGGACATGAACATATTGTTTAGAAGTTGGTTGCATGCATTTGAAAGCATTTAGGGGTCGAAAACGGGGTCCAAAACTCAAATTTTGAAAAATCACAGGCCTCTGCCAAAAGCTACCGTGCGGTCGCACGGTTAGAAACTGGGCAGAACCGGCAGATTGTTTAATATGCATTCTTCTTTCATTTTAACCACTTCAAACCCGAATTTCCTCCCCCAAATCTCCCAACATTGAATCCCCAACTGTTCCCCTAAGTTTGCACATCATTTTAACTTCAATTCATGTGTTGCATTGCTTCCAAAACATTAAAAGGTAAGAATTTTTCACCAATTTCTATGATTGTGCAAAATTCTTGTGTTCTTCAAATTCTTTGTGAAAATTGAATATTGTGAATTGATGGTGATGGGGTTTAGGCTAGAACTTGGGGTATTGAATTGTGCTTATTAGGTGAATCTTTTTGGCTTAATTCAAGTCTCCAACTCTATGATTCTCATTGATTTCTTAATATGCATGTAAGGTGTTTGATTAAATGTTTCAATGAGGTTTTTGTTGAGTTTTGGAAAATCTTTTTGGATGATTACCTTCACTACATGTTAAACATCATTTGTACATCATCCATTCATTGTTTACACAGATTTAAGGCATCCATTGCAAGGCATCACAGCACCACTGCACCAATTTCAGCTTCACTGCACCTACTTTGTCACATCCTTTCATGACCCAAATGAACTCCAAATTTGCTGAATTTTTGATATGTTGTAGACCAAGTTATTTACTTTCATATTCCCATGACATGTATAGGGAAATTTTCACTTTTTCGAGGCGATGTCAAGGGCTGAAAATCAGTGGTCGACCATATTTCAAAATTTTCAAATTTTTTCTAAGTCCTAGTTTGGGTGTGTTGTGTTTATTTGTTTTAGATCCTATATGATATTCATTCTTCTAATGATAAATAACTCTTGTTTGCAAGAGAAATATCATCGTAGGACACTTGGAGCCAAACTTGGAAAAGTAAGAAAGGGGTCGAATCATCCAAGCTACATGAAGATCAAAGCTTCAAATTAAGAACACCACATCTCCAAACTTGGGAAGTA
Source organism: Ligustrum vulgare (assembly GCA_963555705.1). Classification (NCBI taxonomy): domain Eukaryota; kingdom Viridiplantae; phylum Streptophyta; class Magnoliopsida; order Lamiales; family Oleaceae; genus Ligustrum; species Ligustrum vulgare. The sequence goes on along the minus strand of OY743186.1, from coordinate 31,300,957 downwards.
CATAACACCCTCTTTGTTATTTTGTGTTTTTATTTAATTATTTGCTTTAAATACATTGAGGACAATGCATAGTTCTAGTTTGGGGGTGGGAATCTCATTCACGTGCTTTCATATACACATTCATTCGATTTTGGGTAGAAAATTCAAAAATAAAAATAAAAATAAAAATAAAAATAAAAAAAATTGAAAAATGTAAAAAAATCATAAAAAGTGAAAAATTTGAAAAATTTTGTTGACTTATTTATTGCTTATGACATGATTTGAATTGACTTTTGTGCTTTAGTTAGAAAATTGGACAATATGCGAACTAAATTTTTCTTAACATTCATCCATGTGAGACTTTAATCAAATTTGAGCACATAGCCACTTCGAATAAAAACTTGTGTAGGGAGATGCTTGATAGTTGTGGGGTAAACTTATGCACTTTGAACATAGAACTGACTGTAAAATCCCAAACCTTAAGACAATTAGATCCCGACCTGAAATATAAGGAGCAGTTTGGGCGTGGGAAGGTTAGATTGAGTATGCATTAATGGATTTAAGACTTGAAGTTTTAATTTTGCATCTTTAGTATAAGGGGTTTCAATCAACGAGTATAAACCATAAAAACCAGCATAAAAACAGGAAAATGCTGAAGATCTTATTTCGCTCTTCAAATGCCTTTTTGACTCGAGCAAGTAAGTCTGAGGGGTTCTCTGAACCTGGTACCCTAAGCTCAACTGAGTTGGGACCTTCCGACCTAAAGCTCGCTACAGGGATCAACTAGAAAGCAAGTATGAAGAGTGGACTTACACATAAGACGTTAAAACATCTTTAACTTTTCTGTTTATGCCTTTATGACTCGGGTAATTAAGTCTGAGGGGTTCTCTGAACCTGGTACCCTAAAATCAACTGAGTTGGGAGCTGCCGACCTTAAGCTCGCTACAGGGGTCATATAGAAAGCAAGTATGAAAAGTATTGCACAAAGATGGTAAAAGACAAGGACATTAAAAGAAAAAGTCGTCCATATGAAAAAAAAAATGGAATTGAATGGTATAAGCTTTGTTGATTGAAATTCCTAACACTTTGTTAATTATTCTTGGTCTGTCGTGCATACTTGTCTAATCCTAACTGCCTTGTGTGGAAAAATGCGATTTATACATGTTTAGAAACCACATCAATAGGAAAGATCTCGGGATATGAGAGAAAAACAGTAAGGTTGTGACCATGAGAGGGTAAGGAAAATCAAAAGAAAATAATTGTTGACCACATGGGATTCGGGCTTACTCTTGCATAAAAAGTCACACATTGTCAAGTTTATTTTTACATAAGTTTGCGGTTGATTTTGGCTATTCACACACACACACAATAAAGTTGAGCATCGGATGAATGAAAATATTTTACGTTGTTCATATTTCTTTGTCTAAAGTGAATCGTCAATTTGGATTGTTGAAGCACATGGTAAATAAGTTGACAAAAGCAAAAACATAGTTTTTATTTAATTTGCCTTTTTACATTTATAGTTTAGTTTTATTTTGTTCGAGGACGAACAATAATTCTAGTTTGGGGGTGTTGATAAGTGTATTTTATACACTTATTTCTATCCTAAAAGTATGATTTTATATGTTTGTTTTAGAATATTTGATATTTATTTTGTGTTATTTGTTTATATTTCAGAAATAATCTCAAAGTCGAGAAAATAATGGAATTGGAGCAAAAACAAGCAAATTGGATGATAAAAGAATCAATGTATCCAAATAAAGAATGGATGAAGTAGATCAAGGGATAAATTGAAAGAAAAGTCAAAGAAAGAACCAAATTGGAAGAAATTAGGAGTTCAGGGACTAAAGTATACAAATCAAAAGAAGAAGGACCAAGTTGCAAATATCCAATATTTGATTCGGATCAAGATAAGACACTTGAGGACTTTTAGGAGTCAATTGGATGCAATTAGAAGGTAAAAAGGAATGAAATATGGTAAGAATATTACCATAAATTCAGTTAAATCAAACAAGGTCTTCGGGCACATTTTTAGTCAGATTTTGAAACCTAATTTCGGGGAAATAAACGTTCGAATTGGGAAAATCCTATTTCTGGAAGAATTGTAGCCCTTTACGTTATCTTTCTAATGGACTTTGAAGAACCTAAATCGGATAATGTAATAGAAAGATATGATCAAAATACTAAATGATGTGCAATAAAAGGATGATGACCAAATTGCTGAAATTTAAAGAAGAAAACTGTAGCTTCCGGTATAACCGTGCGGCCGCACGGTTGAAAAAGAGTGCGGTCGCACGGCCAAAAAATCAGCGACTGAAGGTAGGCTTTTCGAGGCTGCGATCGCGCACTTTTGAAACGTGCGGTCGCACGGTAGTCCCGACTGTGCCGCAACTGGGCTTTTTACGCGGAATTCAGCAGGTTTCTCCTCAATTAACCTAATTTTCGAGGAAATCTATAAATAGCAGACCTAAGGTACGAGATTAAGGGTTTCCAACTTGCTAAATCATGTCAAAACGCTGTCGAAGTGCCGAGGGATCCAAACCACGCCAAGATCGAGATTGAAGATACAATTGCAAGGAGATGAATTGGGTTACATCTTTTCATATCTCTTGTTATTTATTTTCTAGTATGTTTCTAGGCTAGGTTAATTTTGTTGGAATTGTGATGAAGTTTTGATTTCTTGATTCCATATTTTAATCTATTATTTAATTTATGCAATTCATGATTTTGAGCTATTGAATTATGCTTTTTCTATCATGCAATTACTTGATCACTAGTTGTATGATTTTAGGTTGTGATTTCTTAAGTTCGAAAGATTAGGATTTCATTAGACTTGTTTCGATTGCTACAAAATCCGATAGGGGATAGAAATATACCCCTATGCTTTGTGTTATCTGCTATAATATTCATAGTTCTTTTAATGCTTTCTTGCACATTCGTATTCAACATAGAAATATAGTTGAGTCGTGTGTAGGAATAGACGTTATTGTTTGTCCGAAAGGAAGTTTTAACAACTTTAGGAATATGAGTTTTCAAAACTCGAGAATTGTATTTAAATAATTGGTTAAGATATGGATGATAGAGTCATAATGGATTCATAATTCTAACGCATTTATTTTCATTCATTTAAAATCAAATTTGTCAATTTTTTAGTTTAATCTTTATTTTAGTTTTCAAAATCAAAATTCTCAAATAAAAGCAAATCTCTAGTTCTGGTTAAGGTAGTAATCTAAAATACAATTTAAAACAATATCTGTGGGATCGATACTTGGACTTACGTCCACTTTATTACTTGCGCGACCCGTGCACTTGCGGAGCGCGTGTCACTACCCGTGGGCCCCCATCGGTCAAACTTGGGAAAAGAGGCCGAACCCAAGAGGGTCACCGTAACGGGGAAAGGGAAGTGGTCGGATCGTGGTGGCTCTAAGAGGGAAAAAGGCTCTAAAAATGTCTTGGTGCCATCTTTCCTATCCGAGGATATTTCTGAGCCCATATCCGAGGATGAGCCTGCCACTTTGTAGAGGCTCGGGAGGGGCAAGGATATCAGCTCCGCACCTCCGCCACCGGAGACTCAAGACTCGGAGTGTGAGCCTGTTATGTCAATTCTTGGGCTGGGTTACGAAGTGACCGCTGTGGCGGCTGAAGAGCTCAAGCAGATTAAAGCCATTATCCTTCCCAGGGACGTCACTTATGATCCCAGCTTGTTCGACCACCTAATCCCCCACCTGCCAGGGCTGCCTTGGTCACGGAGCAGTTTTGGACTGAGGGCTGGTCCGCCTTTTCTTCCAGTGCCACCCCATCCCAAAAACTACTTGCTGTCAAGGTCATGAATGCTAAAGCACTGGCCCTCATAGATGAGGTATAATCCTCTGTCGTGGAAGCGCAGCGAGACAAAAAGGATGCGGAGACTGCACTTCGTCATGCAGACAATATGCTGAAAGAAATTAATGATTTTAAAGATCAATTGTCCATAGCCCGCAAGTCTTCCTCAGAGGATAGGGCCCTTGTGAAGCGCCTTCAGGAGGATAATGAGAAGCTAAGGCACGACCTCTAGGCCTCTGAGTCCGATGTGATGACTCTGTGCAAGAAGTTTGACGACTCCAACCATGCGTAGTCCATCACAGCTGAAGCCCTGGTGGAAGCAAATTCTATGAAGGGCAAACTGGCAGCCGAGGTAGCAGAAAATACCACCAAGCTAGAGGGGAGATGGAGGCTAGGAAAAAGGCTGAAGAGGATTACACCTCTCTGGAGAAACACATTGAATCCAGGATCAAAGAAGCCTTGGAGCGCACCATTGCAGCTCAGGTGGAGGAGGTCGTGGGGGCCAAAGTGTCGGAGGCGGTTCAGAATTTCAAGGATACTTTTGAAGAGACCCCTGAGTACGAAGCTATGTAGAGGGTTTTCGGGAACATCGGGGCTAGGATGGCTTTGGGGAATGTAAAAGAGGCTTTCCCAAGCTTAGACATTTCCCAGATCGAGGCTTTATACCCGGAGCCACAAGATTCAAAGGAAGGCCATCCTACTGATGATCCCTCTGACTCCTGCCAAATTGTGCCAGGCGGAGACTCTGCAAAAGATGTCCTTCAATAAGTTTTTTTTTTTGAGACATTTCTCAAATTTTGAAGTGTAAATGTAATGATTAATACAGAAACAATGTGATTATTCCGTTAGCTCAATATTTTGATTGTTTTGTGAAGTTCAACATTTATATGACATGAATTTTTGGATTTGTATGATATTGTCTATAAGTCTGTAAGAATCGTGAACTTTCTAAATGCTTTGTATACTTGATTTGTATACTTGATAGTCCCTCAGACCTAAGCAGCTCAAGACATTCATGTTTGCTGGTTAGGTCTGACTTGATAAATATTTGATCACATTCGTGTTATACCTTTTAGTACCTGCGATTTATATTCTTACGATTATTAGCTAAGCGAGCTGTTGCTGACGGTTTATCTATTTTAGCTAAGACGCAGTGCAGGCTTACAAGAGTCCCTTGCTTATGAAGTTCAAGCATGGCACTCTAAACATTTTACTGTCGCTTGTTTATCATAGGCAAAGTTATGCTTTCACATGAACTAAAATAATTTAGCATTTTTAATATCTGCCATGTTTAAGAAAGAGCATTTGATGCAATTGGTTAATACTACTAGCTCATTGATAGGTATGAACTTGAGATAATCATACTAACATTTACGAGATTTTATCGCGGGATCGTGTTTCATCGTACTTGGCCTTAACCATTTTTAACGAAAATTTCCCGCATCATAACCCGCTGCAAATTATCATTAAACTATGTGGGGATATTACAATTATTTAATAACCACTGGGTTTTTCCAAAAGACATTACATGCCCAAGAGGAACTTAATTTTATTGAAAATATCGACGAAGATGATCTGTGTTCCACGGATTACGCAGGGAGACCCTAGATAGATCTTCGATCGTATATGTACCGGGTACTACCTCGTCAGTGACTTTATAAGGCCCTTCCCAGTTAGGACCCAGAGTCCCTACTCTTGGTTCTTGAGTAGAAGGAAGGATCTTTTTAAGGAGCAAATCTCCAACGCTAAAGAACTGATTCTTCACCTTCTTGTTGTAGTAGCGGGCCATTTTTTCCTGGTATCTGGACAACACCACTTGGGAGTTATTCCTCTTTTCGAGGAGGAAATCCAAGTCTTCCCTTTGTGCGTCCTCATTTACCGCCTCGTCATAATGGATTTGGCGAAGGGAAGGCACCTTAACTTCAACTGGACATACCGCCTCGGATCCATACGCCATGGAGAACGGCGTTTCCTCTGTTGCGGAGTGCGTTGTAGTCCGAAGTGCCCACAACACTTGCGGGAGTTCATCTACCCATGCACCCTTCTTTGATTCCAGTTTCCTTTTTTTGGGTATTCTTTATGGTTTTGTTCACGTCTTCAACCTGCCCATTTGCTTGTGGGTGATGTGGAGATGAAAATACTTTACAGATTTCCAAATCATCGCATAATTCGTCGATACTTCTATTTTTAAACTGTTTTGCGTTGTCACTAACCAACGAGTGCGGTATTCCAAACCTACATATAATATTCTTCTAGATAAACTTGGAAGTGTTGGCTTCAGTGATCCTCATCAGGGGCTCTGCCTCGACCCATTTGGTGAAGTAATCAATTGCCACTATTGCGAAACAATTGTTACCAGTGCCTTAGGACATAGGACCAATAATATCGACCCCCCACTTCGCGAAAGGCTAGGGGCTAGTTACCACAGTCAATTTGTGATGCGGCTGATGCGGTATGGTTGCATGCCTCTGACATTTATCGCACTTGCGAACGAAGTTATAGGAATCCTTTCGCATAGTGGGGCAAAAATATCCCTATTTGAGGGCTTTCTGAGCCAATGATAACGCTCCAGCGTGGTTGCCCAAATGCCCCTGTGAATCTCTTTCATTATATACTATCCTTCCTTCGCCCCAACGCATCGTAGCAGAGGAGAAGTGTAGCTCCGTTTATAGAGCAGATAGTCCAAGATGACAAAATTTGCAGCATACCTTTGCATTTTCCGAGCTACTTCCGGATCGTCTGGTAGAGTTTCATACTTCAAGTATGCCAGAATAGGATTCATCAAAGAACCTTCTTCTATTACCAAAATCTCCGCTCCTGGTTCGATGGAAGAAGTCGGCAAATGCTCAACTGGCACCATTTTGAGGAGCTCGGCATCCTTACTGCTTGCCAGTTTAGACAAAGTATCTGCATTAGAGTTCTCAGTTCTAGGAATATGAAACATTTCAATTTTTTCGAAGTGGGCAGCTAAATCTTTTACTTTTCTCAAGTATGCAATCATGGATGGCTCTTTGGCAGAGAACTGTCCGTTAAATTGGCTTACAACAAGCCTCGAGTTACTGCTTTCCACCACTGACTTAATTTTTAAAGCTTTTGCAACATTATTTGAGGCTTTAAAGCTAAAGCGAATAGCACTGTGCAACTTGTGTCCCTCCGGACTCACCAGCAATATCCCCGCCTCGGATCTTCCTTTAGCGGAGGACCCATCAACGAACAGCTTCCATTCGAGGCTATCATCCATGTTATCAAGCATCTCAACCTCGGGTGGATGCGTGAATCCAACTATGAAATGTGCTAATGCTTGGCCCTTTATAGATGTCCGAGGCACATAATGCAGGTTTACTGGCTAATTTCTATCGCCCATTTCATTAACCTTCCTGACACATCCGGTTTCTGTAATACCTGTCTCATAGGAAATTTTGTGAGTACGTGGATGGAGTGCGACTGAAAGTAGGGGCGGAGTTTACGAGCCACATTATCAACGCTAGAGCAAGTTTTTTCATATCTGGGTAACGTGTTTCTACATCCAGCATGGCTTTGCTCACGTAATAAACTGGAAGCTGATTCCCATTCTCCTCTCTGACCAACACTGAGCTAACGACCTCCTTTGATACAGCTAAATATAGAGAAAGTGGTTCGCCAACCTTTGGTTTAGATAATAGGGGGCCTGTCCTAGGAATGCCTTCAGGTCGACAAAAGCTTGCTCACATTTTTGGTGTCCATTGAAACCGTTTTTCACCTTTTAAGACCTTAAAAAATGGCAAACATTTGTCAGTGGACTTGGAAACGAATCGACTTAAGGCAGCAATTCTCCGGTTAGGCTTTGCATTTCTTTTGGGCTCTGAGGAGAGCACATGTTGAGTAAAGCTTTGATCTTATCCGGATTGGCTTCAATCCCTCTCTTGTTTACCATGAATCTAAGAAACTTTCCAGATGCTACCCCTAAAGCGCATTTCGTAGGGTTAAGCTTCATCCGATATTTCCTCAATATGTCAAAGGCCTCTGATAAATAACTAACATGTTCTGAGGCGACCATACTTTTGACCAACATGTCATCGACATATACTTCCATGGTACTTCCCAACTGCTCTGAAAACATGAGATTTACCAACCTCTGATAGGTGGCTCCTGCATTTTTCAAACCGAATGACATGGCTTTATAACAATAGAGCCCCTTGTCCGTGATAAATGAGGTGCGCTCCTCATCTGACTCATGCATGGGGATTTGATTGTACCCGAAGTACGCATCCATAAAGCTCAGTATCTCATGTCCCGCTGTAGAATCAACTAGTTGATCAATCCGAGGCAGAGGGAAACTATCTTTTGGGCAGGTCTGGTTTAAATTAGAAAATTCAATACATACTCTCAACATCCCATTCTGCTTGGGAACCAAAACAGGGTTTGACACCCAATTCGGATACTTGGATTCTTTGATGAAGTCATTTTTCAATAGCTTTGTCTCCTCTTTCAAGACCTCATATTTATCCGAACTCATTGGCCTCCTCTTCTGCCTGTGCCCAAGGCTTCTTGGGTCAAGTTGGAGCTTGTGACAAGCCACTTTAGGATCAATTCCAACCATGTCGTCGTGTTTCCATGCGAATACGTCAAGATTTTCGAGTAAGAAGCTTTTCAATTGATCTTTGTATTCAACTGGCGAATCCATCCCAATCTATAACTCCTTGATTGGATCATGTGGATCAACACAGAAGCATTCCAGCCTTTCGGGCAGGGTAGAGCAACTTTCACCGGTCATCCTTAGGTCCAGATCCCCTTCCAGTGTCATGGCTACATCTTCATCTACCGAGGACCCTTCACCCAGTCTTTCAGGGTCTTGAGTAGCCTCGGCCATTGCCACATCACTAACCATATTTACGCTCTGGTCTTGAAACTTTTGGATAGCATTTGTGTAACAGGATCGTGATTTAATTTTGCTCCCCCTAACAGTGGCTATGCCATGTTTCGTTGGGAATTTCATACAAATATACTTTGTATAAGTTACAGCCCCTAGGTCAATTAGGCCCGGCCTCCCAATTGAGCCGTGATATAAGGAGCTTTTGTCCACAATCAAGAACTCCATGGGAATTCTAGAGGAGGTTGGGGGCTTCCCTACTTCTGTCATAAGGGTTATGGATCATCTGGGAGTTATGCTATCTCCAGTAAATCCATTTATGGGATCCGAGATTGGAATAAGTGGGGTACGAATCCCCATCTTGTCAAAAGTTACTCCATAGATCACATTCACCGAGGCACCGTCATCTACGAGCATCCGTGATAATCCATTTCGAGCCACCACTACCCGAATAACCAGGGCATCATTATGTTAAAAGTGTACCCCAATAACGTCATCCTGGGTAAACGTGATAGGTTCTGTCCCGGACATCCCAGCAGGATGCGAATGGATGTGATAGTTCACGTTAGCGGGCTGTTTGGCCTCTCTGATGTACCGTTTTTGGGAGTTATTGGTACTCCCACCTGGGTGGGGTCCTCCCAATATGGTGTCGATCTCGCGGATCGGCGGGTCAGTTGCAGTCACAGGTGGTTCTCTTATATTTTTATCACGTGCCAGGGGTTATTTCGGTCCCTACTCCTATCCCTTTGACGACCATCTATCCTTTCCTTCGTAAAGTTCTTCCCTGGAGCTCGCCTTTCAGTTCGATTGAGCTTTTGATTATTTGGCCTTTGCAGCTTTCCTTTGTCAGGGGTGAAATCGTCTCCCTTTCTTCTGTTTGCCTTTTGGTCTGCCAACATGTTGATTTCTCTACAATCCTCCGTTGTATGGCCGTAATATCTGTGGTACGCACAGTAAGCCCCAATCATAGGTTATTTTCCACTTCGGATACCTTACCCACTTTGACTACCCTCTATTCTTCCAAGGTCTGGGAGGGGATTTGGTTTAAGCGTAGTGGAATGTAAGTTGGGAATAGCCTCAGCGATCTCAACCGCATAACTGGATCCGGTCCCCGGAAACGGACGTGGCGCACCCCCACGATTACCGCCGAACCTATCCTTATTGCCTCCCTTCCTCTGGTTCATTTCATTGGGGTACCCATTATTGTATCTCCCTTGAGGATGATTGTTCCTGGCCCTTTCCATTTCTTCCGAGACAATCTCCTCCTTCATCAAGTCTACCAAGGTGTTGTAATCCCTCGGCTTTCTGCTTTATATATCCCTCCAAAACATGCTTGTCATGTCTAGGCCTCCTTTTAATGCAGAAAACATCTCCACCTCGGTGATGTTTTCACAGATGTGCATTTCTTCTATAAACCGAGCTAGGTAGCTCTTCAAAGACTCCTCCCTTCCTTGCCTTAAATCCTGAAGGCGTTGAAGTGGGAGCTGGCCGGGCCTGGAGGAAACAAAACCATTTTTGAAAGCTTCCTTCAAATCTCTCCAACTGTGGATGCTACCAGGAGGGAGTTTTTTATACCACCGTATTGCACTTCCCTCAAATATTAAAGCGAAGGCTTTGCACTTCAATGCCGGGGTGGCTCCAGCTATTTCCATACTGGCGCGATAATTTAACAGGTGACCATCAGGGTCACCTTTGCCAGAGTACTTTGTTATTTCTGGAATTTCAAAGTCATGGGGCACTGGGCACTTTCGGATGCCCTCCTTAAAGGGGCTTATGTCCTCTTCATCATCCAACTCGTATAACGGTAATTCGCTGTTTTCACCATGGTAGGAATTCATCGCGTCATGATATTGGTCATAGGGTGGCTGATGGTAATCCTGCCCCCGTGGTGGCAAAACTCCGGCGTAATTTGGCATTTGAAAAGTCGGAAGGCCACCCTGAGTTAGGGTCCGCGCTGCTTCTTCTCTTCTCTCCCGCCTATTTCTAGGCTCGTGCGTGGGGCTACATTTTTCTGTCCCTGCATCATATCTATCCTTAGGCATTTAGCTCCGCGAAAGGGCTTCTTTAGCCCGTCGCTCCCGCCTTATTCTAGGCTCAGCCGCATTATGCCAACCTTGGTCAGTTTGCCTCCTCGTTTGTCCCTAAATAGTTCCCCTATTTGACTAAAAACGCTGCCAGACTTCGAGGGCGAAGCCTCCCTATGGTTAATAGGTGATTGACCTTGTTCTCTTGGTGTTTCATGGACCTAGTCTTCTTTGTCACAAGGAATAGATTCCACCTCGACATATGCCTACGGATCCCGTTAATAATACGAGGAAGTGGCCACATCAGATGGTGAGTAATGTGACTGCGAGTACTACGAGGGCATCATGGGATTGTTTACAATGTATCCCTTAGCCATATAGGCATTCATTGAAGCGGTTTGTTCTATCTGCTGTTTTTACATTTCCAACATCTGGGCTGCCATGTCCATCATATCTCGCAGCATGCGACGATTTCGATGCCGGCGTGGAGGGTTAGGTTGGGCCACCCCCTCATTAATGTCCTGAATCTGGGGAGCCTCCTCCTCACTGTGTTGTTCCCCTCTGTTTCTTCGAGGGTTGACATCGTTATCACATTCATTCATGTCTATAGCAATTCGTGAACTTATATTTCAACGCTTTTAGCCTTTTTCAAGGTTAATAAACTTATATTTCAAAGTTTTAAGCCTTTTTCCAGGTTAACAAACTTATATTTCAAAGTTTTAAGCCTTTTTCCAGGTTTTAGTGGTTCTTCACTCTTTTCCAAGAGGTTATCCGCCACTTTTCAAGGTTTTGCGTAGCTTTTTGCTACGTGATTTTGTGATTAAAAGTGTGGTTTCCCACATACAGCGCCAAAATATTGACCACAAAATCTGGTAGGACCTTGGGTCAACACGTCTCAGCTTCTCCCTCTTGAACACGTGGATCTCCTGCGCACTATGACAAATAATCAGCTTGAAAAGGGGGCCGAGGTGGCTCCCGTTTGCACTCCGATGCCAAAGTCAGTACTCATTTTAAGCAAATGCAGATTGGGTGCGAAAAATGTAAGTGTGTAAAAGAGAGTAAAGGGAGTGGGAATAAAATATTGAGTTTGTGTCTTGAGTTACCAACCTTTTATTTGGAGGCAAGTGTGCTCTATTTATAGGAGAAGTTATGGTCTTTAGATGGTGACACGTGGTGGACTTTATACTTGTCTTCACCCTAGCCGTTGGAGGGGTAAACCAATTTCTTGGAAGTAATCATTGCTACTTCCGGTAGGGGATGGGAGCCTGTCATATCTTCCATAAAGGCAACGTCTTGTCAAGCCACAGTCAACTGGGGAAAGTTACATATTTCAGACAATATCCGTTGTCCCATCACATATCCGAGGCGTTACCACAGGGCAACTCGGCTTGCTATAAACCAGTTCGGATAGAGAGGGTTCATGCGATGTTCCACCTCGACAGTCAACCCAAAGTAAACCCCTAAGTTTCGGCCATAGGCTAGGGCCCATTGGGACTCTATTGGGCCGCTACCGGTGATCCATTGGCCTAATTTTGGATGTGGTTTAAACAAGCCTAATTTTGTAGTTCATAATTTTTTTTTTTTTTTTAAATTCATTTATTGGACGTTAATTCCAAAAAAAAAAAGAGTTGATATGTTTACAGTACAATCTCTAAAACACTTAATTCATGATCTGTTTTCCCATAAAGATGATAAAACAATTCAACGGTTTACAATTTTATTAAAATATTAAAAAAAATAATTATATACCGTAAAAAATGGTGAAACTTCATTTCCTAATTTTATTAACATATATAGACAAAAGACTCACTATATATATATATATTTAATTTGTTTCAATTACTTTGTTTTATGTAAATTATAATATTTTGAGGGTTTTTATTTCTATTTACGTTAGTAAAAAATATATGGACGAAATTTTTTATTTATTCTATATAACATATATTCGAAAAATTGCATTATTAAATTTAAATTTAAGCAATTGTTTAAATATGTTTTGTATATAGTAACTTTCGTGTATCACACGGGTATAAGCAACTACAAATTGTGCAAACAATATATTATTTAAAAAAGTTTTCCAAAATTGATGAGAATTGTAATTATTTCTATGTTTAGCATTCGTTGACAGTATCATTAATCAAAGCAGATTATGTGTTCAATTTTTTTCCTATTTTGTAATATTCACAATAAAATTATTTCATATTATTCTTCCGTGCAACGCACGGATGTGATACTAGTACACATATAAAATGCTCTCTTCTCCACACATATTTTACACACATATTTTACATTCTTGTAACTAATACGGGGAATAATGCAGTCAAATTGAAATGTCCATCATTTCCATTGCCAAATTCTCCAGCATTAGAGCTTCTACTTCTCTATTGCACTGCATCTTGTTCCCTGCTGTGATTTGTAACAAAATATTAGTTAATTTATGCTCACTTTTTAATTTGGTGATAACAAAAACTTGAACTCATAATCTTTAGCTGGTATATCATTACAACGAAACGTTTCTGCAACAAAAATCCTAATTACTATAAGGTGGTCTCGATTTAAACTCAGTGAAAGAAACTCACCGTAGAGAGATGACATCGTGAGATTATCATTAGGGTTTGGTAGCTTCTTAAGAGGGCAGGAAGAAAGTGGAAGAACTGGTAGGTTTTGGCAATTGCAAATTTCAATCATATAACCATCTGGATCATGGAAGAACAATTGATCCACTGTTATGCCTCCTTCTTTAACCACTGCTGTCACATATTCTATCTTCAGATCTTGTAATTTCTGGATTATGAGTTCCATATCTGAGCATTGGAATGAAATGTGGTTGTCTTTTGGGTTTATTTTCTCTTTCTTGTAGGGAATATTTTCTGCAGCTTCAAGCAAATGAATTCCTATTCCATGGTTGAATAACCTAAAAATGATATTCAATTTGGATTAGCGATCAATTCCCACCAAACAAAGATGATCATGAGTAAAAAAGGTTATATTCAAGAAATAGCTATAGGGATTATGTGCCAAGACTTGAAAAATGTATGTTTAGCGCGCTGGACTATAAAGTAGTCTCAAGATAAGACAAGACAAGACAAGACACGATACGACACGACACGACACGACACGATCCTTTGTATACATGTTAAAAGGAGTTGGCTAAATAGTAATGATGGGTGTTTAAGTATGTTCAAATTCTTGGAGATTTTGGAAAATAATATGAAAATTAATGTCAAATTTGTCAAAATGCTGCATATTTTTTCATTTCTTCTTTACCAATTACCCCAATGGGGAGAGATGAATATACGTACCAAGCTCCTTCAAAGTCAAAAGAAGAGGGCCTCTTGATTAGGATGAATCCAAGAACTTGCTCATAAAACTGCACGGATTCCTTGACGGATTTGCAGACAAAAGACACATGATTTAATGACAAGAATGGCAATTTATTTGCTTCATTAGAATATGCTAATGAATCACTCAGAATTTCTTCCACTTTTACATTCACAATCTCTGTTACCATCTCACAATCTCCCTATCGCCCTTCTAATGTAATGTACAACTCTGCAGTTGGATTGCATAATGCTGATATATAAGCGCGCACACATATATAAGAAGAATGAAGAGAGAGAGAGAGAGTAGTATGCATGAAGCTTGCCATCTCAATCCTACGTGTAATTAATTGTCATAAACGTGAAAAATTCAACTTATATATTACTCTATCCGTCCTAATTATATAGGTCGTATTTTCTTTTTCGTTTGTCCCAATTATATAGACTTATTTCTTTATTTGAAATTATTTATTTTGTTTGTTTACCAAAATATCCCTATTTATTATTTCCAATATAATAGTTTTGATATTAAATAAGGGTAAAATATAAATTTTCTTTACAAAAATTCTTTTTCTAATGACATTAAATATATTTTCTTAATTTTTGTGAAAAGTCAAATGAGCCTATATAATTGGGACGGAGGGAGTAATTCTTATCCACCCACGGCAATAGAAATGATCAACGTGCGAAAACATTAAAATATATATGTTTTGAATATTCAGGGATTCATTAAGATTTACAAGTATGTTTCGTTCGAATTTCACAAGGAATATGCTACTCGTTTAGAAGCAAGCAAGTATATACCGGGTAATATTGTAGACTCACTTGATATGTAGAAAATTTTAACAGAAAAGAAATTGAATTTTGGGGTCACATTACCGTGTCATATCCAAGGTTCCAAAATGCGTAATGCGTTGAAGTCGATCATCAAAAATCACTAATTAAGTTAGGCGTGCACCAATGCGTGACCATTTGCACATTCACTTGCTAAAATGTTGCCAAAAGACCCTTTTAACAACATTTATCAATGAATGCAGTCTTTTTAGTGTTGTAAATGACTATTTTTGTTATAGTGACATTAGAGATTGCTTGCATCAATGCACATTTATCCTTGACTATTCACACTTAATCGTTCATTACAACGCCTATGCGCTCACATAACGCATATTCTCGCCTTGACGGTCAACAAAAAAAGGTTAACCACATTACATGCATACCTCCAATGCGAGGCGTTTTGAAAACCACTTGCGCCTAGGTGGGGCTTAACAAAAATTACTCAATGCATTAGACAAAATTAATGAAGTATATATAATATAATAATATAATATAAATTATCACTTATTATTTATAGTAGTCAAGTTTAAAATAGCCTAGTGGTCACGATACATGTTGCAAAGTATTCCAAGGCCAACATTTTACAAACATGTTCCCTTAAGACAATTAAAATAAGCGATGGTTGTTTTCAATCCACAATTAATCCTATGGATTTTAGGATTACCACTTTCTTTTATATCATGTAGCTTTCTATTTTTATCCCACACATGCCCCCAAAAAAAAAAAAAAAAAAATCTTGACCAAAAATAATCAATAATTCAATAATATAATACTTATGAAATACATGAAGTTTTAGGTAAGAAATTAATGTTTGCTTGTGTGAACAAGTTGGAAATTTTCTACAATTTTCCTTTTGCAAACTTTTCTGCGAGTTCTTCTGCACGTGTTTGACCTAGCTAGGTCAAGGAGAAAACATTTAAAACCGATATAAATTGATTATAGATGCAAGAAACCACCATTATTTAAATACAAATTTATTTATATTATGTTCGTCTTTCTTCTTGTTTGTTGCGTCTTTTATTTTGAAAAAATCATAACATCTATGCTTCTGCGTCATAGTCGTCATCTTAGTACATTTTTGGTAAAGTTTATTTTTTTTCTTAAGTCGATCAATTTACTTTTTATCCTCATAATATGTAAGATCCATGACTTGCTAACCATTTACTTGTAAGTTATAAGCACTACCTGACGTGTTCTAAATTACACTTCAATTATTTAGTTTTATTTTCTAGAAATTATTTAAATATACCAACAATAAAATTTTACAGAAAATTATAAAAGATTGTGGGCTCGCCACTGATTATGCATCCAACTTTTGAATTTATTTTAAAACTCTCATTAAGTTTGGGAAGATTAAATAATGACAGAGAACCTTTATTATTAGATATGAAGATGGGAGATCTCTAATTACTTTCTCTTTGAGCCTTATTTTTGCTAAGTATTTTGTCAGTTTAGTGGGTGATACTCATACTCTGATCAGTATGGATGGTTGAGATTGATTTTATTCGACATTGGAGTAATAAAGATTAGGGTTAATAATACAAAACGTCCCAACGTTTGACATGTATTGTGCAAAACGTCCCAACGTTTTGATTTTTGACGCTAAACATCCCAACCTTTACAATTTTTGGTAGAAGACATCCTTTCTGTCAATTTTAACCCCATTTCACCGTTAACTTCAAATTGAACAGTAAATGTCAAGGGTATTTTCGTCCAAAAAAAAAAAAAACAGCCCATTCATACTTGGGTAATTAGCACAAAACGTCCCTACGTTTGACACTTATTGTGGAAAAACGTCCATACGTTTATTTTTTTGGTGAATAACGTCCCTACGTTTATTTTTTTGGCGAATAACGTCTCTACCTTTAAATTTTCTTGTTCATTAGTCCCCAAATTTAACTTTTCTTTCAATTTAGTCATTCCGTATTTTATTTAAAGGTAATTGTCTTCAAACGTGTATAACTTTTGATCTACAACTCCGAATTGCACTCTGTTTTTTGCGTTGAACTCCAAATTCAACCATCTTTCTTATGATGTATCATGTGCTCATTTATTAAACATTTCGTTTTGACTTTTGTATAGTAGATACTTATTTTGTTAGGGCATAATTGATTGACGTAAATTGATTTCTGTAAATTTTATTGAAACAGTGAAATTTTAATTTTAGTGTGTGTTCGGCGGCCAGCGGAATTTATAAATTGGATTTATTTGACTTTGTAATCTTTTTAAGGTAAAATATTTGGTTAAAAATTGGTATGTTTAGCCCCTGTTTGAGCCATGTTATAATCTCTAATAACTTTCTGAAAGAAATTGTGTGTTGTTCAGAAAGTTATTAGAGATTATAACATGGCTCAAACAGGGGCTAAACATACTAATTTTTAACCAAATATTTTACCTTAAAAAGATTACAAAGTCAAATAAATCCAATTTATAAATTCCGCTGGCCGCCGAACACACACTAAAATTAAAATTTCACTGTTTCAATAAAATTTACAGAAATCAATTTACGTCAATCAATTATGCCCTAACAAAATAAGTATCTACTATACAAAAGTCAAAACGAAATGTTTAATAAATGAGCACATGATACATCATAAGAAAGATGGTTGAATTTGGAGTTCAACGCAAAAAACAGAGTGCAATTCGGAGTTGTAGATCAAAAGTTATACACGTTTGAAGACAATTACCTTTAAATAAAATACGGAATGACTAAATTGAAAGAAAAGTAAAATTTGGGGACTAATGAACAAGAAAATTTAAAGGTAGAGACGTTATTCGCCAAAAAAATAAACGTAGGAACGTTATTCACCAAAAAAATAAACGTAGGGACGTTTTTCCACAATAAGTGTCAAACGTAGGGACATTTTGTGCCAATTACCCAAGTATGAATGGGCTGCTTTTTTTTGGACGAAAATGCCCTTGACATTTACTGTTCAATTTGAAGTTAACGGTGAAATGGGGTTAAAATTGATAGAAAGGATGTCTTCTACCAAAAATTGTAAAGGTTGGGATGTTTAGCGTCAAAAATCAAAACCTTGAGACGTTTTGCACAATACATGTCAAACATTGGGACGTTTTGTGCTATTAACCCTAAAGATTATATAAAGAAAGGCGATCATTTAATTACTCTGTTCTTTCATGCAATTATTACTGTTGACCACAAAATCCGGATGGACCTTGGACCAACACGTCTCAGCTCCTCCCTCTTGAACACGTGGATCTCCTGCGCACTGTGACAAACAATCAGTTTGCAAAGGGGGCCGAGGTGGCTCCCGTTTGCACTCCGATGCCTAAGTCAGTACTCATTTTGGGCAAATATATATTGGGTGCGGGAAATATAAATGTGTAGAAGAGAGAAAAGGGAGTGAGAGAAGTATAGAGTTAAGAGTGAGAAAATGCTAACCCTCTACTTGGAGACAATTGTGCTTCATTTATAGTGAAACGTCTTGTCTCGGATTGCGACACGTGGCATACTTTACACTTGTCATCACCCTAGCTTATGGATGTGACAATCTTGCTTTTCAACCGTAATCATTGCTACATTTTGTAGGGGATGGGCGCCTGTCACGTCTGGGTAAAGGCAGTGTTCCATCACTGACTCCATCTCTCTCTTCTGGTCAACGCCATACAGCGCCCCGGCTGAGTATAAAGCACATCGGCTGGACGTTAACCAGGTCGGCTAAAAAGGTTTGCTTGACATACCACCTCGGCATTCATCCCAAGGTGATATTCTAGGCCTTAGCTGTAGGTCAAGGTCCATTGGGCCACTATTGGGCCTTCGCTGGTGGATCACTGTACCTTTCTTTGGGCCCGGATTCAACACTAGTCCCTCAAATCCGAAGGGATCATTCATGGTCGTGTAGGATTTGCCATGATTTCACAGCATTAACTTTTTAGGGAGTCAATAATGAAATTCCTTATGTAAGGCTCGGATCCATATCATAGCCGACCTTCTGCCTCGGATTTTCTCTCCCTACTGGCCAGGATCATATCAGCGCATTTCCTAAGCGGCGCATTCAATTCGGAGGAGCTATCGGTATTTATTCCCAAGAAATATATATATAAAATGGGAGGGGGGCAGCATTTCGCAGCGCGTGGCATGCACTGTGGTAGCTGAACGGTTTTTGTCCCTCCCTTTGACGGCTTGCGCTTTGATTAGCTCATTTTCCAAGAAGCATGGGTTACCCACATTAATCATGCGGCTCACGAAACTCAAGGAATATAGACCGTTAGGATGCCTATAAATCCTTCTTCATTTTACCATTTCACCTTTTACCATTTTCTTAGAATCCTTGCAGCCATACTTTCGCGAAAACTTGCGCCGTCTCTCTCTTCCTTGCGAGTTTCGTGTCTTTTCTTCAAGGGTTTTCTACCCAGCATCCACCCTTAAAGTTCCACAGTTTTCCTTGGCGAGTTCTTCATTTCAAGTGCACAGTGTCAAGCATTCGTCTTTTGAAGGTAAATCTCTTGATCCCTGTGTATGCAAGACTTTCTTATTTTTAGTTTCTCATTGTGGGTTTGAGAATTCTGTTTTTGCACTTTGTTTTTCTTTTGTTGAGTCTGACTCTCCTTTAAAACAAAAAGAAAAAAATGGAAAGAGTTGGGGGAACGGGTTCACAGGAAATGTTAGCGACGGCGGTTCCCATCAGAGGTTTCTGCCCCATCTCTTTATCGGTTTTTAGTTCCCGTTTCTTTAGGGAGCAGGTTAAGAGGAGAAATAGGAAAATCAGTGGCATAATTTATTTGAGTGATTCTGACAGCGAAGAAGAAAAACACCAGAACTACATGGCTCATCTGTCATCCGAGGAGGAATCTGCGCTTAGGGAACTCCGAAGCAAACGAGACAGGGACTTGGGAGGAGAAATGGCGGCGGGCTCCTCTTCAGGTCACCGGACCTCAGCTTGATCGTTAGGGCACCGTTTAGGGCGCATAGGGAAGAGTTGGGTTTGACTGCTGAGGAGATCGCTCAGGTAGAAGATTGGGTTGACCAGGTCAACAAAGTTTTGGGCCACCATGTCGACCCCGATCCAAACCCAGAGTCATGGGAAAGCAGTGAGGTTACTACTGAAATCCGAAGGATCGATTTGGCCTCGGCTTCGACAAAATTCAGGTTTCCAGAAGGGGTCCATCTGGTGCTCCCTACCCCTTCCTGCCGACCTTGCAGCCCTCCCCCGGGCCAGGCGGCTATATGCCACGATGCCCTTTCTTGCGGGATGAGGCTCCCCCTGCATCCCTTTTTCAGAGCACTGCTTAGGAGCTATAACTTGTGCCCCTACCAGTTGACCCCCAATTTCTGGACTCAGGCGGTGGGGACTTGGTTGGCGTGGCAAGAGGTCAACCCGGATCATCCCATCTCACTGCACATCATTCACACTCTCTATACTTTGAAGAAATCAGTTAGGAGGGAGAGAGACGTGAGATCGGATGTTAAGGATTGGTATTATTTGTCCCCCAGAGGTTCTTATACTCCCGTTATTACCGGTCACCCTACCTCAATAAAGAACTGGAGGAACCAGTGGTTCTGGGTTGCTGGGAAGTGACAAAATTCCCCTGTGGACCCTAGTCCAGAAATTACAGTTCCCCGAACTCTTTCCCTACCTAGTGAGTCTTATATTTGCTTTAGAGTCTTTAAGTGTAATGCGTCTTTTGCTCTTTCATCCATACTCACTTTTCTTGACTGCTTCTTAACATATTATTGGCTTGTGGCAGGAGACACTTTTGCCCATCTCCTCCCTGACGCGGATCTAGCGGCAGTGAGGCGTCTATTTGCCTACAAGGGCACTTTCCAAGGGGTCATACAACAGAACAAATTATT
Organism: Ligustrum vulgare; assembly: GCA_963555705.1. Lineage (NCBI taxonomy): Eukaryota > Viridiplantae > Streptophyta > Magnoliopsida > Lamiales > Oleaceae > Ligustrum > Ligustrum vulgare. The sequence continues at coordinate 31,280,314 of OY743186.1, read as the reverse complement.
CATTAAACACGGTCTTATGCGAGCTATGAGTAAGTTCGCCTCCTTATTGCTGTTACATCTTGTGTTTGTTCGTTTTTTATATATAACCCCCATTGTCCTCCTTTCCTTGCTAGATTCCAAAGAACTCCCAAAGATTTCTTTAAAGGGCCTCATGGCTACGAAGGTTCCTCCGGCTCTGCGCCATGGGAGCGAGGTTGAAAGAAAGCAGAAAGCGGTCTTGGCCGACCTGCAAATTGGGGTGGCAAGAGAAGTGTCTGAGAAGTCTACTGCCCAACTTCGTGGCCCTCTCCCAGCTCTACTGCCACCGCCCACTTTGCTGCCAGTGGGTCCCCAACAACCCAACATTGCTGGAGAGGCCGATCCTGAAAAAGGCGTCGCCAAAGGGAAAGGGAAGAGGTCGGATAGAGGCGGACCTAAGAGGGGCAGGGAGACTAAGGATGCCCCAGTGCCACCTTCCTTGTCCGAGGACATTTCTGAGCAAGCACTTGAGGAGGAGCCTGCTCCCTTAAAAAGGCTCAGAAGGGGAAAAGGCAAGGAGTCCACTTCCGCACCTCCGCCATCAATGATCGAGGAACTGGAGGACGAGCCATCCGTGCCCATGCCGGGCTTGGCTTATGAAGTGACACCAGAAGGGGCGGAAGAGCTTAAGCATATTAAAACCAACATCCTCCCCAGAGATGTCACTTTCAACCCTTCATTGTTCGACTCACCCAGTTCGCCTCAGCCAGGGCGGCCTTAATTACCAAACAATTTTGGACAGAGGGTTGGGCCGCCTTTTCCTCCAGTGCTACTCCGTCTCGGAAGCTGCTCGCTGCCAAAGCTATGAACGCCAGAACTCTGGCTCTCATTGACGAGGTAGAGTCCTCCGTGGAGGTAGCTCAACGGGATAAGAGGGATGCTGAGACTGCTCTTCGCCACGCTGACAATATGCTCAAGGAGATTAATGACCTTAAGGCCCAGCTGTCCATAGCCCGCAAATCTTCTTCAGAAGAGAGGGCTAATGCGATGCGCCTCCAAGAGGACAATGATAAATTGAAGCATGACCTCCATGCCTCTGAATCAGACTTGGCGGCCTTATGCAAAAAATTGGATGATTCCAATCGTGCACAGTCTATTGCCTCTGAGGCCCTGGCCGCCGCTAATGCAGCCAAGTTGAAGCTAGAAGCTGAGGCGGCAGCGGTAAACGAAAAACTGGGGAGGGAGCTGGAGGCTAGGGCGAAAGCAGAGGAGGACCTTGCCTCGCTGGAAAAACACATGCAAACGAGGATCACTGAAGTCTTGGAACAGACCGTCGCAACACGGGTGGAGAATGCTTTAAAAACTAGAGTGTCGGAAGCTGTCCAGGACTTCAAGGATACCTTTGAAGAGACCCCTGAGTATGAGGGTATGCAGCGGGTTTTTGGGAACTTAGGGGCTAGGATGGCCTTGGGGGACGTGAAGGAAGCTTTTCCAACCTTGGACCTGTCCTCCATTGAAGCATTTTACCCCGAGCCTCAAGATGCTCCTGCAGATCCTTTAGACGCATCCAGAAAGGGTTCTCCAGAAGGCGTTCCTCCAAAATGATCCTCTTCCATCTTTTACCTTTTTGTTAGTTAGTAAGTTCGTTTCTGTTTTCTTCTTCTTCCCCTTTTTTTTTGTGAGTGCCCCAGCACCTAATATTGTGAGTGTAGCCTCTATTTGATTTGTAAATGCCTCATTTTCATGAATGGAATGGTCTACTTATATTTCGGCGTAGCAACATTTCTAACTGTTTAAGCATGAATATTTCCAAGTGCGAGTGTTTCCTAATTGTATGATGATATGTGGGGCATTGTGAATGTCTGTCTGTAAATGTCTTGATTTGTAAAATACACCTGATTTAGAGCACCTCGGATAGGCATAACTTAGTTCGGCTGAAGGGGCTTCTGTGCCTTTCCTCCTCGCCCATTAGTCCAAGGCGATATCTAAACTTTGGTCATGGATGGCCATATGACCATATTTTGGGCGTGCTAGTCCCTCAAATCCGATGTGGTCATTCATGAGCGGATCGAATTTGTCATCACTTCTCAGCAATAGTTCTATTCAAGTTGTGCTTCATTTATAGTGAAACGTCTTGTCTCGGATTGCTACACGTGGCATACTTTACACTTGTCATCACTCTAGCTTATGGATGTGACAATCTTGCTTTTCAACCGTAATCATTGCTACATTTTGTAGGGGATGGGCGCCTGTCACGTCTGGGTAAAGGCAGTGTCCCATCACTGACTCCATCTCTCTCTTCTGGTCAACGTCATACAGCGCCCCGGCTGAGTATAAAGCACATCGGCTGGACGTTAACCAGGTCGGCTAAAAAGGTTTGCTTGACATACCACCTCGGCATTCATCCCAAGGTGATATTCTAGGCCTTAGCTGTGGGTCAAGGTCCATTGGGCCACTATTAGGCTTTCGCTGGTGGATCACTGTACCTTTCTTTGGGCCCGGATTCAACAATTACAATTTATAAATTAATTTAGCATCTGTTCTTTAATGTAATAATCATTACAATTTATAAATAGCACAATTTTTCAAATCACTTTTTAATCACATATTTTCTCTCTCCACTTCTCAATCACCCATTTTACCTTAAAAACATAAATAAATCAATTTATAATTGCTACAGTATTATCGAACAAAACCTAAACAACAGGATTTCTCAAACTGTTTTTTTAACCACACATATTTTCTTTCTCCACTTTTAACCACACATTTTACATTAAAAATATAAATAAACCAATTTATAATTGTTACAGTACTGTTACCAAACATTATTCTTAGTTACACGAGTCATCTTATTCAATACTGAAGCTTTTACAATAAGAAAAGGTAATTGGGAAAAAATGTGACTATGTTTGACACTCATTGTATAAAACGTTTCAACGTTTTGATTTTTTGCTCGAAACGTCACAACGTTTCAAATTTCTTGCACAAGAAGTCCTTTCTTTTAATTCACACTTCTCTCCACCTTCAATTTGAGTTTGAACATTCAACCTTTAAAACATTGAAGGGCATTTTCGTTCAAATCAAGTATAACCCATATATCATTTCTTTTCCTCGTCTCTTTTGCTCTCACAATCTTATTTCTTATCTTTACCTTCCGTTATATTGACATCTGGGATAATGGTGGTTGACATTCACCGTTGGGTGGTGTTACGAAATTTTCCTTTTATCATTGTTTTCTAAGGAATAAAATGAGAAATAAAAAATATAACATTATATAAGATTTCCTTTTTGGTACTGAGCGAACACGTTTAATTAGCCATGGAAAAGGTGCGTCCTTGGAGTGTTGATGGTTCTAGAATTTGGAAGTACGTGTGCAATTGATTTGGTGACATTCAATGTCTAATAGGTTTCTAAATGGTTGGCTTAGATGAAGCAAGAGAAGAGTCATGCCATCCTATCCACTCCTTTTTACTTTTTATTACACTGGATGTCACCTTCTCACATGGGATGAGGCTACTCTTTATGAGACCGGTCCCACACACTCATGTGAGAGGGGGCACCCGGTGTGGCAGAATGAAGTGGGTAAAGTAACATAATTCTTGAAACTTTTTCATTCATTCATTCATGTTTCAACGTGGTGCAGGTGTAGGATCTGATTTGGTACTGTCATCGAGGGCGCTCCAAAGTATAGCAGCTATAACTCCCGCCTCTACTACTGTACATGCAGCACATTGTACGCTTCTTTTGTTTATTGTAACCCATTGAGAAGGTAGTAGAAGACCAATCAATAACTCAAAGAAAACTAAACACACACATCAATATCGAATTCACACAAAACAATGTATCCCAACCACACAGTGAACACAAAATAGAATTAAACTACTTGTATAAACAAGATTGTACAAACTAGTGTACTAACCCTCACGTGGAGGTGAGGTCCACACACAATATTTTATTCATGGGCCCCATGTGAACGTTATTACACTAATTTGTACAAGTAACAAAGTTACACAAAATATGGCAACATTTGGAGAGGTTATACTAGATTTGGACGAAACCGCCTTCAAAGTTTTAAATGTTGACTTTTCAAACTCAAATTGACGGTGGAGAACGTTTGAATTAACAGAAAATGACGTCTTGGGCAAAAAATTTAAAATGTTGGGACGGTTGCACAATGAATGTCAAACTTATAGACGTTTTATTCCAATTACCTTTAAAAAATATAAAAAAGTAATAATATTGAAAAAAGAAAAATTCTACTTAAACAACCGATTGTTTAAACAACTAGCATAACTCTTAAAAAAATTGACTATATACATTATTTTACGCAACCTATATATCTTGTTCAATTTATTTAGCATATTAAATATGTGGATGCATTATTAAAATATATATGTTAATTACGTGATTGTACTAGAATCATATGATAACAAGAAGATGAAGAAAATGAAAGAGGACGGCACTCGAGGAAAAACAAAAAACTACGTCAAGAACTATGTACGTTCTTGTCCCTTCTTTTCATTAGGAAACAATAACTTTGCTCCTGTCTTTTGTTTCTATTATTAGGACTAGTCAACTACTGCATCAAATTATTAAATGCATTTTAGCCTCGTTTGGTAGCCATACTTTTTTGGTGATCAAATAAATTTATAAATTATAAAAAATTTTTAAATTACTTTTTAATTACACACATTTTCTATCTCCTATTTTCAACCACTATATTTTACTTAAAAATCATAAATAAATCAATTTATAAACCAAACAGTGTTAATTAGCATATTTAATATTGATATCTTAGTGAACATGTTCTCATTTTAAAATACTATAATAATATAATATAAACACGACATTTGATCTAAAATTGACTAACACAATGTTAGTTCAACTGAAATCAAGAAAATTAGAAAAGAAATACTATTTCACTTACTACTTCCATGTGAGTGACAAAATATGCATTGACATTTGAGTGGGTTTTTCTCTCCTTGAAGGTCAACGATGGCTGAAATTTTGGTTAGTATAATATACATTACCAGTATTAAATATGGTATGGAAGTTGACGTTATAAATGTATTCATCTTAAATATATTTTCGAGAATGAAATTTCTAATTATATCAGGATTGGGAAAAAAAAAAAAAATCATGTAAAGCAACGATAAATGTTGGAGTACACAGTTAATCAATGGAAATCTGCACGGCAATTCTTTCAAGATTGTAGAGAGATTAATATGAAATCATGGTTTTGGCCATGCATTCATGTTGCACAGAACCCATTTGTTGTTGGGACTTGGGTGATGCTATTTGGACACACCCGATGCCACACGCCTTCACATGAGAGTGTGAGGCCGCTCCAATATGTTCAAATAGATTAGTCCTTTGTTAACAATATTACATGAATAACACATTTGAACAACAAGATGGACAACACACTCAGATATGGTGTGTGTTTTTCATTTAGCATTTTTCTTTATTATTTGTTCCTATTCATTGTCTTCTCAAATCTTGTCACCTTTTGACTCTGAATTGAGTGGATGGGCAAATCTTCTGATCAGCATCCGAAGTAGGATGACTTGAATAAATTAAAGATTCGAGACGTAAGTGTTCTAAAAAACGTAAAGCACGACGAAGCGATAAGGTCAAGCATCAAGTTTAAGCGTATCTAGGCTCGAAAAAACGTGGCAATGCTCGAGCAAAGTGCAGGTAAAGCGTAAAGCATGACGAAGCGGCGATATCAAATTTCAAACATAAACGCCCTAAGCGTAAGCGAGCTTTTTAGAACACATTGCATTGTGATTTGAATGGGCAGTTTTACTTTGTGCTGCATATAAGATAGTCCCACAAAAGAACTAGAAAGCCAACAATCAACAATTTCATTCTTCTAAGGGATTGTTTGATTCACCTATTTTCCCTGGAAAAGCTCCATTTTTCAGCCTAATTTTTCATGATGCGTTGGTTTGAAGGGAAAAACTTATTGTGTTGTAAAACATGTGACTTTGTTTGCAGGGTAAATATCACAAATGTTCCTCAACCTTTGAATTTATTGCGAAAATAGTCCCCAACGTTTAGATTTTGACATTTATACCCTCGGAATCACCAAACGTTGTGCAAATGATCCATATCATCAGATTATGTTAGTTCTCACCGTTAAAAACGTGTAAATAGTACAAATGGTCCCTAACATTTGAATTTCTTGCGAAAATAGTCCTCAACGTTTAGATTTTGACATTTATACCCTCAAAATCACCAAACGTTGTGCAAATGATCCATATCGTCAGATTCTGTTAGCACTCACCGTTAAAAACGTGTAAATAGTACAAATGGTCCATAACATTTGAGTTTCTTGAGATAATAGTCTGTAACATATTAAGTTCATATTTGGTGTATTTAGTTTGTAACCTACAAACGGTTGTCGTATTTAGTTCATAACATATTAAGTCCTTGTTTGAGACAAGTTATTTCAAATAATATGATTTGCAATTATAATTTTTTGAAGAATTTTTTATTAAAAAACTAAGTTTTTTTTTTATTTAAATGTGAATTATTTTAATTATAGAATGTGTGGTTGAAAATAAGTTAAAAAATTAAAGTTTTTCTGGATTTCTAAAGTGTACAATAAAATATTTAACAAAAATTCACTGCATTAACAGTTCAACTTATTGGTAAAAAAAAGAAATCATAGAACATAAACAAACAAATACATTGAATATCATTTTAGGAATTGAATAACAAATATGTTTTGATCAGTTTTACTTTTGACTTTTAGAACCAGTCGATATCGATTTTCAAAATTTCATTTTTTTCAAAATTCATTTTCTTTCATACATTCTATTAATAAAATAATTTACACATAATTTTTTTTTAAAAAAAAAAAATCTTACTTTTTAACCACAAATTCTCCAAACTTGCTTTTCAAATCGATCGATTTTCAAAATTGAAAATTGAAATTGAAATTGAAAGTAGAACTGATAAAATTTAATTTGTTTTTGATCAATTCCTAAAATGACGTCCAAAGTATTTGTTTGTTTATGTTCCTTGAATTTTTATTTTTTACTAATACGTTGAATTGTTAATGCGGCGAATTTTTGTTAAATATTTTATTGTGAACTTTAGAAACTCAGAAGAAACTTTATTTTTTGAAAACTCATTTTCAATCACACATTCTATCAATAAAATAATGTACACATAAATCCAAAAAATTTCTTAGATTTAAATCACAAATTTTTAAAAAAATTATAATTACGGATCACATTATTTGAAATAATTGATCTTAAACTGAGGCTTAATATGTTAGTGACTAAATACGTCAAACGTTTGTAGGTTACAAACTAAATACACTAAATATGGACTTAATATATTAGGAACTATTATCGCAAGAAACTTAAATGTTAGAGATTATTTGTGATATTTACACATTTTTAACGGTTGGAACTAACATAATCTGACGGTTGGGATCGTTTGCACAACGTTTGATAATTCTAGGGTATAAATGCCAAAATCTAAATGTTAGAGATTATTTTTGCAAGAAGTCCAAAAATTGGGGACCATTTGTGCTGTTGATACTTTTGTTTGTGCGTTCAAAGATCCAAAACGCATAGATAATTAATGCAATGAATGGGAGGATCATGTAGATGTGTAAAAGGATCCGTCTTTAACTGCTAGTCTATGTTCAGTAATACTGTAGTAATTATAAATCGATTTATTTATATTTTCGAGGTAAAATATGTGGTTGAAAAGCGAAGAGAGAAAATATGTGATTAAAAAATAATTTAAAAAATTGTATTATTTATAAATTGATTTATAAATTGCAATAATAATTTTATTAAAGAGCATAGGACATAGGTTATCAAGCGTGCTTTAGTCACATGTTCTTTTCAATTGCTATTTATGGTTGAGCCACTTATAGTTCATCTTGAGAATTCTAATTAGTTACTAGTAATTTCTCAACTAAATTTTAAAAGTTTTACAATTTGTGGTTGAGCCGCTTATCGAAAATTTCAAATATTTTTTATTGTCATTGAACTTTAAAAGTTCTCCAAATTGCCATCTAATTAGGGGTGGTAGAAAAAAAGGGAACCGATACGATCAAATCAAATCGAAATCGAATCAAACAAATCGAAATCGTATGGTTTTAAAAAAATAAAATAGGAAATTGATTTTGGAACCGAGAACCGATTGATTCTTTATTCAGTTCTCAGTTCCGCTTTTAGAACCAAAAATCGAAATTAGATCCAAATCTTTGATCCTTATTTATTTTTTTGATGATTTTAATTGATTGTCCTAAAACTAAAAATCAAAAGAATTTGTAATTTTTTGGGGTAAAGTGAAAATGATTAAGTTTTTTTTTTTTTTTTATGTAATTTGTTACGTTTCTACCTCATTGTAACTTTTAACTTCACACTTGGACTGAAATTCTTAGTAAATAAAAATTTAATGAGACTAACTAATAAGAGAAGTTATAAATGACCACGATAGAGTTAATTAAATATTTAAATACAAATATAAAAAAATTAATAATAATGCAATTAAAACTCATGACTCATCCCACAAGTTTACCTATCAATTTGTATGGCTTCTTGCCATGCTAGAAAATCCTTCCAGGCCATTTGTTACTTATTTTGATTTATAAATATCTTCTATTTTATGGAGAATTCTATGTCTTATTCAGGGTGAAAGGATTTTCGAAATCCTTGATTTTGATATATTTAGTAGAAATTTATTTCAGGTTATTGACTCGCTTTTCGAGGCTATACTCCTCGATAAGGTCCCCAAAAAATAATTATTATTGTAGAACCGAAACCGAATCAAAATCGAATGGTTTGGTTCTGACGATTCCATGGAACCGAATAGCTTCATTTTACAAGAATCGAAAAGTATGATTTGACTCCATTCTTGAAATACCCAAATCGAACCATCCACGTCCACCTCTACACCAAATTACCATTGATCTTTAAATGTTCTCCGAGTAATCATCGATATGACTAATAATATTCTCACCTGTACTCTATCACTCGTTTTATGAGTAAATAAACAGACCTGACGAACTTCTCAAAGTGTTATTGCATTAGCCACTCTGTTATCACATCATCTTATCCGTTAACAATGAGTCATGGAGTGGGGGATGAGATAATATTTTTGTAAGTTCAATGGTAACTCAAACTTTCAAAGTTCAATATCAATTGAAAAACATTTCAAAAAGTTCAGTGAAAACTCGAAAAACATTTGGAGAAATTTATTGGTGGTTGGAATATTGCTCGCTCCAGTTCAAATAAAAATTCACGAAGGTCATGGAAAACTCACAAACAAAAGTTGAACTCCGACCTTTGAAGTCCCTATAGTCTTTATCCTGAAGATTTCTAAAGAATGTAAATTAGAGAATGTACTTCAATGGAGTAGGATAGAGAGCTTGCTGCATAACTACGCATGCAATGATGCCTCATCCATACTAAAGGTACGATTCGAATTTTCACCCATACAACTGCTAGTTCAGCTGAGATTTTTTACTCTCACAATTCGATCAATTGAACTATGGCCCATGGGCAAAAAAAAAAAAAATAAAATAAAATAAAAAAAAATTAATTGGATGCTCGCATAACTTACGATTAATTGATTATATTTTCACTTCACTTTTGTTTGGGCATGACAATTGCTACAAACTAAACATGTGTTTGGTAATTTATTTATAAAGAAATTTATAAACAACATTTTTTCAAATCACTTTTTAAATATACACATTTTTTTTTAAAATAACTTCTTAGAATTATGATATGTACAATCATTTTGTACAATCTAACTTACAACTCATGATGTGGGATATTGTGGTATGTTAATTTTGAAAATGATGTGATGTGTGAATCAACAAGATTGTGTCTACTAGGATTCTAAGTTAAAAGTTGTAAGAATGTGTTGTACACGTATCATTACTTAACTTTTTAACCATACATTTTACTTCGAATATTTTTTTTCTTATTTATAAGCAAAATGTAATTACAAAATAGATGCTAAAATACATGTGATGTATAGTTATAATAGATTAGACTTAGGCCCCTAATTGATAAAAATTAAAATCTATTTTTTAACAAATTTTGATAAATGTTAATTCAGAGCATTTATAGTATCCCTTGGGGCACCATAAAAAATACCCACCCATCACTTAGTGGGTGGGCATTGGGTGTCACCCCCTCCCAATAGGGAGGAGACGCGTGCCCCTAGTGGACATATGGTGCCCATTGGGAGCAGTAATGATTTTTAAATGTTAATGTGATATGTAGTTAAAAAAAATTATGGGATTCATGAAATATATTGTTATAATTAATTGTTAACATCGATTATGATAAAAATCTCTATCAAAGGTTGTCGGTTTGATTTATTTTAAGTTTTTTGTCAAATCAAATTTTGGTTGTGGGTTTCATACCTGAAAATTCTACAAACATTAAAGCCCGCTTGAAATACGTTTTCTTAGCATTTGTTGATTGTAATATCTTTAACATATTTCCTTCAAGAAGCTTGTGTGGTTAAAATACAACTAGTTATTATCCGTGCGATGCACGACAATTGTAATTCATGGAAGTGATGCAAAAAAAGTAAATTTACTGATTGTAACATCTTAATAATTCTCACGGGTAGCCATAAGATGAGTTTTGGAAAAATGTTTAATCATGAAAAATTGATGTAAGTTAATACCATGCAAAAGAGGTATTCTCTCTTCTACCAAAAATCAATACAGAAATGCAGAATGTGAGTTTTTTCAATCAATTTCATTTTTATTTATTGCCTATCGTCAAACTGGAGGATATATAGGAAATCTAATCATTTTTCAATCAACATCTTTATTCCTATATCAAATTGTGATTTCCTTCTCTATTTTGACAAGTATTCTTTGAACTCTTACCTCAAAACGTAACTTTTTCATCTAGTATCATGTTTGTATTAAAGGTTTGTATTTTTTTTTTTTGGGTACTAATCCAACCAAATCAATTAGATCCACATCCGTGTGATGTATGGACATATTATATGTACAATAAATATCATTTAATCAAAAGAGTTTTTTTTTTTTTTTTTTAAATAACAGAAGTGAGTGCAAAACATATTAAACCCCATTTTGTTTAGATTAAAATAAAATTATAATCTATTGTCAAATTCAACAATTATCTTTAACTTCACAATTTATGAAAAAGGTAATTTTATAAATCACGCATTTCATTAACCCTTATCAAAATGTATTTGAAAATTTGATTTAATCTATACCAAACAAAGGCTAATTTAAACTTATAATTAAAAAAATAAGTTTAGTAGATTAATTAGAAATCAAATAAGTTTATGTGATTCATTAAAACACAAATTAATCATGTGATTCATTAAAACATAAATAAGTGAAAAGCATATTAAAAATTAATTGGAATATGTGAACCAAAAAAGTAGACAAATTAACACTAAAATTCGGAACTAACGTATTAAACAAAACCTCATTTTCAAAATAAAAAATTAAACAAAAATGTAAACCAAACGACATTTCTAGAATACACTATATAAAGCATTCTGTTAGATGGAATGTGAAATATGGCGCCATGATAAATATAAAAACTATGAGATTAACAAACCCTAAAACATGGAAGGCTCATAAGATCATATTTGGATGGAGAAGACAAATTTTGCAAATATTTTGTTACCGGACATCATTTTTCTAGTGGTCATATTTGTATGGATAGAAATGCCCATAAACTTTTTGTAGATCATGACAAATAAAATAGTTAATTTAATATCTGCAAACGCAATTAGATTGTAATCACAAAATGACACCAGTTGGCATCGTAAGGGCATCTTCAATTGAGACACTTGATCATGAAGCTCTCTTGGTCCAAATATCCTAGATCCTCTATCATGAAGAAGCTCATTATTGTAAAGAATAACAGGTCAAAATAAAAATAACATCAAGTGTTCAACATCATTACTTCCAACGTATGTGGTTCTTAGCAGTTTTCTCCATTAGACCTATGCCTTCAAGAACATTGGTAATGTCATAAATTCGCCTCTTCTAGACATGTACAACAATAAGGAGCAATGTAAGCAACATTTTTCAAATATGCACAAACAATAAAACATGCCTTCTTTAACTGTTATCAACCTATTTACTTTGCATCTTTTGATCTTATTAACAACGTTACCTCCAAACCTTCAGCAGTTCTATTTAGATCAAGCATACAATCCTCGGCCTCCTGGACCAACTTGATAAATTTCTTTGTTAACAAACCTGCCAAAAGCACAATCCATCACTTTCTAAAACCAAGTTCTAAGAGCAATTAGTGGATGACATAAGTTGAATGGCATCTCTATTACAATAGAGTTCAAAACTATAAATATTTCAAATTGTATCACCTAAGGCACTGTCATATCGACAGCAGGTAGCCATATTGGAGTGAACATCCAAAATAGAGTTATCAAAAGGTTTTGCAAGAAAAGAGGATCAAAGAGAAGTGAGAACTGAATTCAACGTAAACTAATGTCTATAATGTTCCAATAGATGTAATCCATCAATGAGAACTCAATCGAATAGTTACCTTGGAGTATACCCTTGAAAATGCTGGCCTGCAGTTGGTGTAGCAGTTGGTGAGTCATCCAGAGGTATTGCAGTCCAACATTTGTCAAAATTAGCCTTACAATCTTCACCACTCACATCTGGCTTGAACTTGGGCTATAATTCTAGGCCGTCTATCTTTTTCCAGTTTATAGTTCGAAACCATTTATGACATTTGATCTCATCCGCTCCCCTAGGCCTACTTCCTAGCCTTTTCAATGGATCCTTATGAAGCAACTATAGAATTAATGTCAAATTTGAGGTATGCAATTGATGTCCTATTAACTTCCTAGCCTTTTTATGTCCTATTAATGTTGGTTTGGTTAATGTACTCAATTATTTGGCATTGACAATATTTGATGTGTTTGGCAATTGATGACTATGTATGTTGTCTTCTTCAATTTGGCAGCCAAACTCCCCTCCCTCTTTTTTTCCAAGGGATTTTGTGTGCATCTAATTTTTAGTAAGAAGTAAATGAAACTGGAGCAACCTAATTTTTTTATTTCTGGGAGAATTTTCTTTCTTTCCACCCCCTTCCCTTCCCCCAGCCACTCTACAAATGACTATTTTCAAATTTCAGATAGCTAATCCTCAGGATATACTTATATTCTCAAAAGCATCAAGGAAAAGGTCGTAGTGAAGGTAATTTAATATCTTATTAAGACCCTGATATTTTACTTCTTATTTCTCTAGCTGAACAGTCCCAAGTTGAATCACGTGCTAGCTTTCAATGAATTACTGAAATATTTTATTTTAATAATTTTTAATATCCTCGTGACACCTACTAAAAATTTTATGTGATTTCCACATTTACATCAAGAAGAAGAAGCTGAGCCTTATCTCAGTAAATTGGAAATTCACATTTAAGGAGATCAAATAAGCTTTAGGTATAATACATGCTAGTTTCAGCTTGCCCTTGCCTGATTGCCTTCATTAGGAAAGAAAAAATGGAATTTCATTCAGCTCTTGAGCCTAGCTTGATATCTTCAAAACAGGAAGAAAAAATGGAATTTCACTCAATTAACAAAAAATTGTAACTCAATCGAAAACTTTAAAAAACAAATATATAGATGCAAAAAAATATAAAATCAGCATTTTAAATATAAGAAAACCACCAGATTGTGCTGATTATACTGCAAAAGATTAGGTATTAGTACTACCTCTACCAATAATCTCCACAGGAACAATAGCCAATAGGAAAATGATGGAACCTGTTGGTGTCTGTCAAGATGATTTCCGTGTTCTCCACCATTGATATAAACTTGAATGATGTGTGGCAATCACCACAAACTCTAATGTTAAATTGATTTTGACCCATTCACCTGCTCCTCTACAACTCTTGCTTGCAAACTTGGTGTTCAGCATACCTTCCTCTGTATATAGCTTCTTGTTTTTACCAGCTCCTCAAGCATGTGTTGATTATATTCTCCACATTTTTCTAACTGTCACTAATTTATTCATCAATTAATTTAACTACTAACTAAGTTTCACAACTCCTTCAATGAATGTTTCTTGAGAAAGTAGAATGAAGCTCTAAATTTAATGATATAAAACTCTTTATAATAATTAATTCTTGAAAATGTTATTAATTTTCAACCGAAGGCATGTGGAAATGAAAGTTTTTTTAATCTCGTAACACAATAATGCATATAAAGTCTTAAGTAAATGAATGAGAAAAAACTCCAAGACATGAATTATATCCTATTTGTGCATTTTCTAAACAACTACATATCGAATTGACGAATAAAAATCCCTAAAATTGAAATATGAAAAAACAATAAGTTAATACCTGGCACGCATCTTCTTCTTGCTTCATCAACTCCATATAGCTTAGCTTCACAGACAAAACACCATATCGACTCTTCGGTATCATTTGGATTTTGTGCAACATCTAATCTAAGAACAAACTTCAAGCCTGATAACTGGATTTATGAAGAGAACCATAAACTGAAGCATAAAAAGGAAAAAAAAAAAAAGAAATTACCAATTTCGAATGCAGCTGTTCCAAAAATGAATGAAACTCATTACTGTAGATAATTTCGAACATTAATCAAATTGTGGCTTAAAGCATACCTGCGAAAATATGGGTTCATGGTTGCAATGGTAGGAATGCCTCGTCGCATGGTTTCAGGCAGCAATCGAGCAACGGGAATGATGCAATTTCAGGAAAAATAGAATGAAGCCTGATTGAAGAATTTTTGGAGAACTACTGTTTTTGGCTTTGTAGTCGCAATTGTACATTGCACGACTTCAGGTAGTCGACGACATCACCAAAGAGAGAACTTTTCGCGGTTGAAAGGGTAAAGGCGTGAATTAATGGCAAGGGTAAGGACGGAAACTCAACAGTAGGATGTCAGGTGCACTGGAATTCTAAAAATGTTGATTTTAAATTCCACAAACGGACAAAATTTTTATCAAATGTTGAGAAATGGTTTGGACGAGACTCTTCAGTGCATTGGGAAATGATTTTCCTTTTTTTTTTTAAGGGAAATGATCTTCAGAAGCAAGCTACTTTTTAGCTGGGCGGGAATCTTGGACAAAATATGGGCGAGAATCTCTCTCTCCAGTGTTCTCCTTTCAGCTGGGTAGGAATCTTGGACAAAATATGGATGGGAATTTCTCTCTCCACTCTTCTCCTTTTATATATTAAATAGATTTTGCTCAGCTACAGACACATGTGGATGACGGATAATGTAGTCAACACATTTTCAAAGACATTTTTGCAGAAAAATCATGTTTGAGTCAAATACTGTATTGTCAGACGCGTGTGCTTGGGACCCTTTAGCCTCCTTTTGGTGATATGATTTACACAATTTTTCAAATAACTTTTAACCACACATATTTTCTGTCTCCAATTTTTAACCACATATCTTACCTCGAAAAATCAATAAATTGGTTTATAATCCAAAAGTTTTATCCGAACATAGGCTTAATTTAAAATTTTTGTTTTTTCTTTCACTTTTCAACCTCACATTCTTCAATAAAGCCGCCAACTTGCTTATAACACACTTATAACCAACACAATTTTTAGTGACACTTTTTAATCAAACATTTTTTGAAACCATTTTTTACCTACAAGTTCTACTTAGAAAACACAAATAACACAAAAAATAACACTTATTTCAATTGCTGGACGATAATATTACACATATACCCAAAAGTCAACATCAATTTTAACTACGCATTCTCCCAAAAATATTATTAAAAATCACATTATTATCAAAAAATGAGAGCCAAAAACACGCTTATTATAAATTCACTGTTCAAAAGCACAACAATTAAGCCTTTGTTCGACAAACCATTTAAAAACATGTTTCTAAATAACACAATTTCTCAAATCTCTTTTTAACAAACACGATTTCTCTCTCCACTTTTCAACGATATTTTAGACTCAAAAACATAAAAAAAACATATTTTTAAACATAAACTTTTAACAAATAGAGACGAATTAAAATGAGATTTTAATGCGTATCAAACATAGAGTTAATTCTACAGTGTTCTTTTCTCAAAATAATATATATATATATATATATATATATATATATATATATATATATATATATATTTTTTTTTTTTTTTTTTTTTTTTTGACCACTCAAAATAATAAATTTTATAACTAGAAAAGCAAGTCTCTTCCGGGCCTGAAAGGCTAACGTCAATTATGCCAACGCAGCCATAGGCAATTTTATAAAGGTTACTAATTAATTTAATTTAACTCATCATATCAATTAATATTTATTCTATTAATCAAAAGACTCGAAAGAGCCGGAACAGCTAATACATTATTGAAATTGAAGACTCCACATCTTCTAGCGGTGAAAGGGAGGGTGATTTAAAGGCCAGTCTCGCTTGATCACGAATTCGAATCCGACCCTTACTAATTTAAAAGGTAAGCCCTCACCTTACATTTTGGAAAGCATAACTTGCGATTTACATCATTCACCAAGACTTATGGCAGAACATAGCAGGTGGGGCCCCCTAAGGTTGGGGTTCAACCTTTTTTTTTTTTTCATTATTGAAATTGAAAATCTTTCTCCTCTCCGTATATATATTTTACATTCTTGTAAAAATTTAGTCAAATTGAAATGTCCATCATTTCCGCTGCCAAATTCTCCAGCATCAAAGCTTCCACTTCTCTATTGCACAGCATCTTGTTCCCTATGATTTGCATCCAAATTAACTTTAGTTAATATTTATAGGCCGGCTTACAAGTTCTATATTTATTGACTCTACTACCATATTAAAATAATGTGATAAATTCAAAGAATGAACTCACTGTAGAGAGATGATGTTGTGACATTATCATTAGGGTTTGGTAGCTTCTTAAGAGGGCAGGAAGATAGTGGAAGAACTGGTAGGTTTTGACAATTGCAAATTTCAATCATATAGCCATCTGGATCATGGAAGAACAACTGATCCACTGTTATGCCTCCTTCTTTAACCACTGCTGTCACATATTCTATCTTCATTTCTTGTAATTTCTGGATTATGAGTTCCATATCTGAGCATTGGAATGAAATGTGGTTTTCTTTTGGGTTTATTTTCTCTTTCTTGTCGGGAACATTTTCTGCGGCTTCAAGCAAATGGATTCCTATTCCATGGTTGAACAACCTACAAATTAAATTCATTTGGATGATTGGATCAGTAATCAAATTCCCTCCAAACGAAAATGTTAGTGAACAAGAAAAGGTTACCGTTGAATCACATATTTAGAGTATATTCAAGAAGTAGATGAATCCGTGTATTAAAACTTAATGTTCTATCTTAAAATGTCAATCTTATTAAGATAATTAATTCAAACCCATGTTCGTCTACATATATTTCGATAATTATCAGACGTGAGATTTATTACTTAACATGTCCCGCAAGATGGTAGCACGTTTGGGAAAACTAATCTTGAAATATACGTGCTCATTTTTTAATCGTAATCAGATCAAATTTTTTCGTTGGAAGTTGAAACTTAATGAGCTCTGCATGTTAGAACACAATATGTGGCCAAATAGTATTCTATTTCAAACCTGTCATGTGGGATAATTAATTTTACAATTGAAACCTAACCACCACATCAACTCTTAGTCCATGTTTGATCCTCATTTTTTTAAAAATAAAATTTATTCAACACTCAATCTCAACTATCCATTTTAGTTAAGACTATCATTTTTGACTTTTCAAATATTTTTTAATCACGCATTTTCATAAAAATACTATTTAAAATCATATTATACACAAAATAATGAGGGCCAAAGAGGGACTTAATTTGGTGTGTGGTTGTTGGTTGGACGGAGAGATTTTTGAAATGAAATTTTAGCACGTGTTTTGTAAAAGTCAAAAAATAGTTTATAAACATGTTTATAAATTACACAATTTTTCAAATCATTTTTGAATTATAAATTTTTCTCTCTAATTTTCAATTACAACTTTTCGACATCAAAATCATAAATAAATCTATTTATAAATTAAATAGTGTTATCAAACGATTTTGACTCCAGTCTCCCTCCCAAATTTAATGGATCAAGATCTATACTGTAGAAATTCGTGCCCAACCATATAGGTCAAGTGGTTGATTATGTGTAAAAAATAAAAGGGGTGTCTTGTTGTACCCAGGTTTAACGCAGGGGTACCACCCCCACACACAATAGGGGCGGTGGGGGGGTACAACAACAATTTTTCTAAATAAAACTGTTTCTTTATTGATGGGAGAACAATAGTTCCTCGAGTTTTAATATTCCAAAAGGAAAAAAAAAAATAAAAAATCTTATAGTACACCACTTTCTTTTATTATCAATCTTATAGCAAATTTATGCAAGTGCTTAACGAATAATTAATTGTAGTGTGTTTAAAATCTTGGAGAATTTGGAGAGTAATACGCATAATGTGCTATTTTGCAAAATGCTGCATATTTTTCATCTCTTCTTTACACACAGAAAGAGAGAGAGAGAGAGAGAGAGAGAGAGAGAGAGAGAGAGAGAGAGAGAGAGAGAGAGAGAGAGAGAGAGAGAGAGAGAGAGGGAGATGAATATACGTACCAAGCTCCTTCAAAGTCAAAAGAAGAGGGTCTTTTGATGAGGAGGAATCCAAGAACTTGCTCATAAAACTGCACGGATTTCTTGACGGATTTGCAGACAAAAGATACATGATTTAATGACAAGAATGGCAATTTATTTGCATCATTAGAGTACGACTCACTCAACATCTCCTCTATTTCTCCATTCTCAATCTCTCTTCCCATCTCTCTCTCACTTTTCTCTCTCTAAAACTACCTCTTTTTGTCCTAATATATTAAATATTTATGTAGAACTCAGGAGTTGCATTGCATTATGCTGATAAGTGCACACATATATATAAACAGAACGAGTAGAGAGAGGGAGAGGAGAGTATGAAGTATGCCATCTCAATCCTATGTGGACATATACTTGAAAATTCAACCTACATAAGCATGTGTTCGGGTAAAAGAATAATTCTTGTATATAAACATGTTTATAAACAATACAATTTCTCAAATAACTTTTTAACCACACATTTTTTTCTCTCCAATTTTCAACCATTATTTTTTACCTCAAAATCATAAATAAACAAGTTTATAAACCAAACAGTGTTATCAAACGGAGCCCACGGACGTGGATACAATTTATAAATTTGAAAAACATTAACAAATATACATATATGTATTTCTTTTTTGTTTACATGGCATGTCATGTTATGATAAACTGAGCAAAATGCCTAACACACACCCATTTTGGGGGTGGTGAGGCCATCTAATTAATGTTGCCTCGACCATCTTCATTGCCAACATGTTGGAGCGCATGCAAAATTCAATGCCTCGCAGACAATAACCATTGACACTACAAGAATCGGGAGAAACATGTGCAACAATTTAGGGGGTGACATACATGTCACCCTATAGGTTGCAAAGCCTACACATGCGACATTTGTTGTCTCTATTGGTATAAATTAATATCGCCCACATGGACGTTGTACTTCGGTCGGAATTATTGGCTCATTTTCATTTTCTCTAAAGATGACGTTTATTGGGGGAGACATAGTGATTAAGATTTTATAGAGGCTAAGTTGGTCGTCTATATTAGTATCAATGTTGCCCCTATGTAACTTTGGTGAGAATTATTGGCGAATTTTCGTTATTTGTATCAATGACATCCGGTTTTTTTAGAGGCGGAATATTTCACCCCTTAGGCCTTAAGGCCCTGTCTTCTTCAACTTACTGCCCCTTCATTTTCAAACGTAAAATCCTTCAAATAGCTTTGTTGGCTCCAATTATCTGTATCTTCAATTCTTATTGACGTAACCGAACCTCATGGAAGAAAACCATAACAAGGCATTGTTTAGATCTCTGATAATCCATTTAGGACATGTTTTTATTATTTTTTGTTAATTTTGTAGATAACTTTGGTTTTTGATATATATTGTTTATTATAGAAATGTTAGTGTATACATTGCACTACATTTGCATAAAACTTAGAAAATCGTTTGAAGATTAGTTGTAAATAGAAAACTGTATACATTGTTGACAATTCAAAGTTTACAAACTGATCTTCGGATTCTCTCATTTTTGGAGAATTTGTCATTGATATGCGAATTAATGAATTGTGTTCATTTTTCTAGTAGACAACATCTTCTTAAGTTCTCCAGGTGTGGACTACATGCAACATAGATTGCATATACTTAGGAGAACTTAGGGTAGATGTTGTCAAAATTTACATGTAAAAATAGACAGATATCAATAGACAAAATGCACAAAATTCATTATTACACAAATCAACGATGAATGATTAGGGCCCCTACATTTTGATTAGATGTAGAGTGACGAGGTGAATTTAGAACATATTCACATCACTTGAGATTTTCACATAATATATAGTTTTATTCTTTCTTGCATAACATCGAAGATGAAAATTGACAAGACATATTAGAAATCGAGAGTCTCAAGAATTCTTGTTTGATTTGAAAGCTTTTATAGATATAGTGGACCACTTGTAAACGATCGGGGGATGGTTAGATGTTCGTGTAACAAATATTTAAACGGGTACACCCATGATTTGAAAACTATTTAATATCATATACGTCATAATGGTTTTGTGACGAGTTATGTCACATGGATTCACTACGATGAGATTGAGGCTCCATGTTTAAATGTGGATCTGCGAGATGAAGGGTGGGTTCGAAAGATCAGACGATGGATGAAATGGCCAATGTTATGGATAGCATATTTGAGAACGAGTATGATTCTACAATTAGGTAATGCTGCATCTCTATGATCATAAGATCGATTGGAGAAAAATAAGGTTAATCGAGAGAAGGCAAGATACCCATCCAGCCATGCTCAAGGAGTTTTTTTTTTGTAACACAATACTCTAACGTACAAGTTATATCTTTTTTTTTTTTTTTTTTTTTTTTGTATTATAGTATTTTCATTTACTTTCGAGTTGAAATTTGCAGAGGGATCTCGAGACCGGAGAGTGGCTCAATGTTGTGATACATTCGAGGACTTACACAGATGCGTGGACGGGGAATGAGTGAACGACCATGTGGTAGCAGACCATGCATGTAACTAAAATTATACTATAATACTAGTCCTTTTTTGTTTTGTCGATTTTAAATTTTATTAATTAATTGTTTTCAATCACAAGACCAACTCGATCTGGAAAGAGAGACTTAACATCCAGACTGCCTCTAGTGGCATGCATGTGAAGGAGCATATCGTCGTGAAGTAGGCTTCTGTAGAACGATGCGAATTCATGCGTGGAGTTAGTCGAACCTCAAATGGCAGATCTTCTTCTATCAAAGCATTGCGTCGTCATATGCTCCATCGAGAAGCACCTATTCCCCTGAAGCTACAAACTCAGAAGACTGGATAGTATTGTGCGAGGCTCGGATGCAAGCCTAAATGAAAACAATGATGAGGGCTATTAGGTACCTTGCAACGATTTAGGTGGTGTCATCAAATGAAGTAATTAACAAGGAGCATCGTAATGACGAATACGATGCCGCAAGGCCATCGGAGGTATCGTAATATATGTTATTTGTAAAAAAAACATTTTAAACTTTTAGTTGTGGCTTCCTTTTGGGAATAGAGAAAGAACAGTGATTCCCTTTCGGCGCCTTTTAGTAAACTCTTCTCTAAATGTTCTTTAGTTCGAGTGCCCCTTTACTCTATTCCTGGCTATGATTTGCTTTAATTCTCTATCTTATCGTAATGTGGAATTTTTGTTTTGCAGTAATTTAATTTTTTTTTTTCAAATATAGAACATATAGGGGTGACACTGTTGCCCGTAAATACAACGATGCTATAAATCTATGGCTTGTAGCAATGACCTATAAGGGGCGACACGTCATCCCTATAACCTTGGAAGTCATGTCATGTCTACCTATTACTAATTGGACATGCCATCAAATTGGAGTCCAATTTTGTTCACCCCCGTTTGGGGGTGAACATCACCCTCTTCATTTTTTAAAATAAAATAGTACAAGTCAAAACATTTTTTAAAATCAAAGGGCCCACCTCAATTTTCTTGGCAAGACATGGCAACCATTTGTTTTTTTTTTTTTTTCTTTTTTTGATCTTAAAAAATACTTACCAAACAAACATTTGTTTTATTATTATTTAATTTGGTAATACTGTTTGGTTTATAAACTAGTTTATTTATAATTTTGGGGGGTAAAAAGTAGTTGTTGAAAATTGGAGAGAGAAAATATGTGTGATTAAAAAGTGATTTGAAAAATTGTGTAATTTATAAACTAATTTATAAACCAAAGTAAACAAGTTACTGAACTGTTGTTAAATAAAAAAAGTATTTTTTACGATAAAAAAGAAAAAAGAAACAAATGGTTGTTGTGTCTTGTCAAGAAAATTGAGGTGGGCCCTTTAATTTTAAAAAGTGTTTTGACTTGTACTAACTTTAAAAAATGAAGATGATTGAACTCATCAAATTGTTCCAAAGCCAACATATAAGGAATCATAATGCCTTAAAACTTTTCTCGAAGTTAGTGATGATTTACGTTATTTTTCTACTAAAAGTAAATAGGATTCCAGGCTTCTTTTTTTTTTAATTTGGGCACGTTTGAAATTATTATTTTATTGTGGCTGAGGGACTTTCGGAATTTATTGCTCGTTTGATTTTCTGTCAAGAAAAGATATTATGTGGTATTTTCTTACCAGAATATGAATTTTACAATACCATTTCCGGCTCGAAACATCTGTATAGAATTATTCTTCATCTACACATGCATTTTTTTTTGGGAAATATTGAGTATACTTTAATGCATCTCATTGATAGCTGTTCGAATATACTATACTACAAATTTAAAAAGAGGTAATGATTAAACAATTAACAAAATAAAATACATGAAGTTTAAAGCTTTAAACAAAGAAATGTTTGCTTATGGCTACAAGTTATAAGAGGGAATGTTTCTACAATTCTATTTTAATAAAAATTTTGTCAAGTTCTGCTGCACATGGCTGACTCAGTTAGCAAGTTGAAGGATATTAAAACAAAAATAAATGCAAGAAACCCATCATTAATGGTGTTGATATAGCTTTGTGTTTGTGGAGGTCCACTTTCACCTACCATTTTTTTTTTTTTTTTTTTTCAATTTTTTGTTTCCACTTTGTTTTTTGTCCTAATGAAACTTGCAATAACCAGCTGTTCATATCATTTCTACTTAATTCTGTTTAATTCAATTAATTATTTTCAGTAACCAACTTTCTCTAAAGAAATACTTTAGTCTTTAGACCTATTATGTTCATATATATAGTCAGACTTCACTCCCATAATTTACAGTGTGTTTGGTAAATAATTTATAATTAATACAATTTCTCAAACACTATTTAACCACACATATTTTTCTAAACAAATTTTCAACGACATATTTTATTTCGAAAACAATATTTTATTTATAAATTAAAGGAAAAAATACATAAGTAAGATGTTTTAAAATACAAATTTCAAAAATAAGTTCAAACTTGTATAATTTAAAAATTCATGTTTTAATTAGAATTAATAAAGTAAATTGAAAAATAAAAATATTTTAATAAATATATCTATTAAGGTCACATATTGTATATTTTCATATCACAAAAGACAAATTTGTAAGGTCACGAATTTATTTCAGGCACAAGTCAAATTTGTAAGATCACGTACTTATTTTTAGGTCACAACTTTAACTTATTTCAGGTCAAAACTTATAAATTATTAAATCACAACTTTAATTTATTTTAGGTCACGACTTATAAATTTTTAACATTTTTTCGTCACAATTAATTTCAAGGTCACATGTTGTAAATTAATCGATTTCAAGTTTGATGAGATCCCAATCGGGGAATCTCGACAAACACGCGAAAATAATACAATTAAAACCTAGGAAAGATTTAGATTAGATCAAATACAAAAAATAAACAAGAACACAAGAATTAAAATACTGGAAAGATAAAATTGACGATAGGACCTTGACCCAAGATTCACGACACAAGAAATTGACGATACGAAATCGAGATCCAAGGTTTTCGAAACACCACAAGGACTTGTCAATTTCCTTAATAAGATTCTAATTGGAAACGTCACAAATATTCTCACGAATATTCGATAAGTTCAACGCCACAAATATTTCGCAATATTTGATAAGTTGGATTTGTTCTCGAAAAACACAAAAGGGACTCCTCAACCTTTCAATTGGAGAAAACTCTTTCAACTTAAATTCAATAATCTCAAAACTAAAATGTCTTTTACAATCATGGAAGGGAATATAAGTAAGAAAAATAACCTAGCCGCTAATTGTACTCAAAATATAATTCTAATTAAACTAAAATACTAAAATAAGCAAATAACTTAAAAACGGAAAAATAATAATAAAAAAAAAAACGCAAAATCCGGAAAAATCAGATTTACGGTCGTGATGAACTCATTTACGGCCGTAAATGACTTTCTGTTTAAAACTTACGGCCATGACCATATTTCTTACGGCCGTAACTATGAAATTCTGTAATTCTTCATTTAAACCCGAGGCGGAGTTACGGCCATGATGATTATTCTTTACGGTCGTAATGAAGCTTCTGGTCATCAAACTTTGCACTTTTGGTTTGGCTCGATCCATTCGCCCTCTCGGCTCGACTCCAATATGAAACTTGCTCTGTTTTGCACGTAGATCACTGTTATATTGTCGATGGCTCGACTTCGCCCTTCGATGCCTGGTCCAGATCATACCAAAGTTACTTTTAGGCACAACTTATCAAATTATTAGTCATCGAATTATCTGCCCACGTCCCACAACTAACCAGTCCACAATCATCACCGTCTCAACCCGCCGACGACGTTGCCTCAATGTTGAGGCCGGCACAATCGCCCAAGGAGGCAAGGGACGACAAAAGAAATTGCTACTGTATAAAAAAAATGTTTGAACAGCCGTCTGATTCTCAACATCGCCATTACCACGGCCGTCGACGTTACCTCGATGCTTCCACCATCACAACCGCCCCAGCCAAGGAAAAAAAATTGCCACTGAAAATTAAAGGTTGAACGGCCATTTGTGTCTCAACCCACAGAAACCACCATCGGTGACCCGTGACCGTGGCCTCCACCACCTACCAAATTTTCAAAAAGGAAAATCACTAGAATCAGCGGTGCCCCTGTCTCGTTCTTGCAGAGGCGCCTTTCTTGCAAGCAAGATCGAGGCAGCGACGCCTATGCCTCGATCAAGCAGCGGAACGTCGCTGCCCAAATGAACAAAGGTGGCCAGATGAAGGAGTGGAGGTGGAGGATGAAACCAGTGGTGTGTTGCCTCGATCTTGTAACGGTGCCTCTGCTGCAAGATCGAGGCAGCGAGACGCTGCTGCCAAAATGAGCGGAGGTGGAGGTGGTCGGATGGATGCATGGATGAAGGAGCGGAGGTGGCCGGATGGTGATTGTGAGAGTTAGAGAATATAAGAATAGGAATAGAGAGAGAAAAAATAATTAGGGTTAGATGTGGGGTGGTATGGTGTGGTATTGAGATATGTGTTAGATAATTAATTTAATTTCATAATATTATTATTTTAATTTATTAATTAATTGATTGTTGAAATTTGAAGTTATACATATTTGATCTTATATTAGAATTTGCATCTTTAAAAGTAGGGATGAGTGTAATTCCACTAAATTAAAAAGGGAAAAATACATAACTAAGGTTTTTAAAACATACATTTTCAAAATTAAGAAACTTAAGGTTTCATTCAAAAAATCGGTCATTATTAATTATATATTTTATTGTTTATAGTCACGAGTCACAATTTTTTAGGTCACAAGTCACAAATCAGGTCATAAGTTTATGATCACAGTCACGAGTTTTTATATCACAAATTATTTCTCAGTCACAAATTTCAAATTTCGTAGGTCGCAATTTTTTTCAGTCGCAAATCTTGAGTCAATTGATCACAACTTAACAAATTATGAGTTACAATTTCTTTATTGGTCATAATTTTTTCTCGGATTAGGTCACACTCATAATTTTCATAAATTACTAGTTTTCTTGGTCACAGATCGCAAATTTTGTAAGTCATAATTTATAAATTATTTGGTCATGACTCATTTTTTTATCAAAAATTATCGATTTAGTTGGCCACAATCTATTTCTCGGTTACAAACCACAATTTTTTTGGGTCACAAATTAATGTCACAACAATTTATTGGTCACAACTTATTTTTGGGTAACAATTATCAAATATAAGGTTACAATAATTCAATTAAAGTCACAAATTATCAAAAATTTTAGGTCACATACTATTTTCTAGTCACAAGTTACATAATATTGGTCACACATTATCATCAGCACCACCACCGACCGCCAACACCGCCATATTGACCACCGCCACCACCTACCGTCGCCACCACCGACCACCAGAGCAAACACCACCACCACCACACCTAATCTCACCACCAACCAATACCATCGCCACCACAACCACAACCACCACCACAAACACATGAACCACCCTGCCCTGACCCCACTCCTCCACCATCACCACCAATCCATCTCACCTCACTGCCACCACCAACAGACACCACCAATCACCACCATTACCGTCACATAACCACTCACTACCATTCACTGCCGCTGCCACCATCACTGTGAGCTCACCACCACCATCACATAATCACTCTTTGCGACTGCCACAACCACCGCCCAAAGAGTCAGCACTTTCATTTCTCCAACCACCACCACCATCTCCGACCGCTACCAAAACCACCTCCATCGCACCACCATTTAAACCACAAAAACCGCCTGCACCACATCACCATCAACACTGACGCGATCCCACTCGGGAATCTCGACGAAAACGCGGAATAACTCAATTAATGACCTAGGAAATATCTAAATCAGATTAAAACTAAGAAATAATAAATAAATTAGATGATAGGATTCCAACACAAACCTCATGCCGCAAGAAGTTGACAATGCGAAGGGAAGAATGTTTGATAAACTGCAAGTGCACGGGTCGCGCAAGTAATAAAGTGGATATGAGTCCAAGTATCGATCCCACAAAGATTGTTGTAAATTGTATTTTAGATTAACCGAAACTAGAAAAGCTTTGAATTTGGGAATTTTGAATTGAAAATTAGACTAAGATTAAAATAAAAGAAAACAAGAAAATTTGATTTGTTAAAACGATGAGATGAATATATTAGAATTATGAATCCACATTAATCATATCAACCATGTATTTGACTTAAACATTTAATAACAAAGTATGAGTATTGAAAAATTGAGTTCCTATAGTTGTTTATATCCCCTTTCGAGCGATGCATAAACTCCTTTTTCCTACAAGAGACGAGCCTATATTTCTATAACAAATCCAAACATATAGAAGAGCATTAACCAATTATGTACACTTTTTAGGATAACACGAAGAATAGATGTATATTTCTATCCCCTATCGAACTTTGTGACAATTAATCAAGGTCTAATAGATTTCTACTCTTTCGAACATAGAAATCTATCGCAAACATCAATAATATGCGTTCACAATCATAGATGAGAATAAAAACATAATTAATTGCACCAATCTCATAAATTGAATAATATAAATGTAAAATCAAAACATGGAATCAATAAATTAAAGTTTCATCACAATTCTAACAATAAAAACATAGCCTAAATACAGTTGGACAATATTTTGGCATGAATTGAGCAAGTTGGGAACCCTAATTTCATGCCCCAAGTCTGGTATTTATTGATATGCTTGAAGTCTAAGTAAAATAGAAGAAAATTGTGTTAAAATCTGCGCAAAAAGCCCATCAGTTGGCCCAACCGGACAGCCATGAGACCGCATGGTATGAATTGGCGCAACAGCACGGTTTTATCAATTTCGACTATGTTCCTTTTTTATGCGGTCATGTGACAGCATGGATTTTATACCATGCGACAGCATGATTATAAATTTTCCATGCAATTTTTTTTTTCATTTGCTACAATTTGGTCCTCAAACCTTTATTTCACCTCAGTCCATCAACTTCCAATTGATACAATTGCATCCTCAAACTTTTGATTTCTCTCAATTTGATTCTTTCTTTCACTTTGCTTCCATTTGCCCTTCGATTGACTTCATCAGCTCTTGATTTTCATACTTTTACATTTTTATCATCAAATATGCTTGTGTTTGCTCCAATTCCTTTACTTTCTCGACTTTTGGATTATTTCTGAAATATAAACAGATAATAATAAAATAAATAACAAATATTCTTAAACAAACAGATAAAATCCTACTTTTAGGATAGAAATAAGTGTATAAAATACACTCATCAACACCCCCAAACTAGAACTATTGTTTTTCCTCGAACAAAATAAAACTAAACTATAAAAATAAAATTGCAAAAAAAAAAAAAGAATGTTTTTGTTTTTGTCAAGTTAGTTACCATGCGCTTCAACAATCCAAATTGACAATTCACTTAAGAAAAGAAATATGAACAATTATTTTCATTCATCTGATGCTTAACTTCATTGTGTGTGTGTGAATAGCTATAAATCGAATGCAAACTCATGTAAAAATATACTTGACACTGTGTGACTAGTCATGCAGAAATAAGCTCGAATCCCATATGGTCGACAATGATTTTCTTTTAATTTTCCTTACACTCTCATGGATGATCACAACTTTACTGCTTTTCTCTCATATCCCGAGGTATTTCCTATTGATGTTGTTTCTAAACATGTATAAATTGTATTTTTCCACACAAGCCACTTAGGATTAGACAAGTATGCATGACAGACCAAGAATATTAACAAAGCGTTAGGGATTTCAATCAACAAAGCTTATACCATTTTCATTCAATTTTTCTTTTATTTGGACGACTTTTTCTTTTAATGTCCTTTTCTTTTATCATCTTTGTGCAATACTTTTCATACTTGCTTTCTATATGACCCTTGTAGCGAGCTTTAGGTTGGCAGCTTCCAACTAAGTTGAGCTTATGGTACCAGGTTCAGAGAATTCCTCTGACTTAATTATCCTAGTCATAAAGGCTTAAATAGAAAAGTTAAGGATGTTTTAGCGTCTTATGTGTAAGTCCACTCTCCATACTTGCTTTCTAGTTGACCCTTGTAGCGAACTTTAGGTCAGCAGCTCCCAACTCAGTTGAGCTTAGGGTACCAGGTTCAGAAAACCCCTCAGACTTAATTACTCGACTCAAAAAGACATTTGAAGAGTAGAATAAGACCTTCAACATTTTTCTGTTTTTATGCTGGTTATGGTTTATTCATGTTGATCAAAACCCCTTACACTAAAAATGCAAAATTAAAAACTTCAGACTCTCAATCCAATAATGCCTACTCATACTAATCTTTCAACCCCCAAACTGCTCTTGGTTCTACATTTCAGATCGGGATCTAATTTCTTAAGATTTGGGATTTTTCAGTCAATTCTATGTTCAAAGTGTACAATTTTACCCCACAATTATAAAGCATCTTCCAACACAAGTTATTATTCGAAAGTGACTATGTACTCAAATTTGATGAAAGTCTTACATGTATGAATGTTAAGAAAACTTTTAGTGCACATGTTGCCCAATTTTCTAACTAAAGCACAAAAGTCAATTCAAATCATGTCATTAGCAATAAATAAATCAACAAATTTTTTCAAACGTTTCATTTTTTATGATTTTTTTCAAATTTTTATGAATTTTCTACCCAAAATCGAATGTATGTGTAAATAAAAACACATGAATGAGATTCCCACCCTCAAACTAGAACTATGCATTGTCCTCAATGTATTTTAAAGCAAATAAATAAAATAAATACAAAATAACAAAAGAGGGTTTTTTCATTTTTGGCTTGAAGTGTCACATTGTGATATCTTTCTTGCAAACAAAAATTAATGATCATTAGAAGTATAAATATCACATAGAAACTAAAGCAAATTAACACAATACACCCAAACTATGACTTAGAAAAAATTTAGAAATTTTTGAAAAGTGGTCAACCGCTAACTTTCAGCCCTTAACGTCGTCTCTAAAAAGCGAAAATTTCTTGAGATATGTCACTGACATATGAAAGTACATAACGTGGTCTACAACATATCAAAAATTCATCACATTTGGAGTTCATATGGGTCATGAAAAGATGTGACAAAATAGGTACAGTGAAGTTGAAAAATGGTGCAATGGTACCTGCAATGGCCTTGCAATGAGGCGCTTTGCAGTGCAATGATTCCCAAATTGAGTTTCATGCCTTAAATCAGTGTAAAAAATGATTGAATGATACACAAATGATGTATAACATGTGGTGAAGGTGATCATCCAAAATGAATTGCATAAACTCAACAAAAATTTCATTGAAACATTTTATCAAACATCTTGCATGCATATTAAGAAATCAAGGAATTTCATAGAGTTGGAGACTTAAATTAAGTCAAATAATTTCACCTTACAATTCACAATTCAATATCTCCAATCCTAGCCTAAACTCATCTCCATTTATTCACAATTTCAAATTCCACAAAAAGTGAAAAATACTAATATTAAGCAAAATCTTGTAAAAATGTGGAAAGGTCCAATATGTCTACATGTCCTAAACTAGATCCTCATGTTGGAAATTGTGGTGATAGATAACAAAACAAATTAAAATGCAAGTAAATCCTAAAATGCTAAAACACGCAAAAATAGGTGCAATGAAGTGTTCAATGCCACTATCATGTCAAAATGAGAATTCTAAGCATGTTAGTGATCCTAAAATGCAATGTGTAGCATTCAAACAAATAAAAAAAGCTAAAACATGCAACCTAGAATACTTGAACTTCTTATAACACGTAACAACTAAATGCATGCATTCTAAACATCCTAGTGCTTCTAAATGCAATATCAAGCATCTAAACAACTATAAAGTAACAAAAGAAATCAAAAGCAATAAACAAAACAAATAAAGAAAAGGATTTAGGAAATTGGGTTGCCTTCCAATAAGCGCTTCATTTATAGTCTAGAGCTAGACTTTATAGCAATTGATTCAAGGGTACCTAAAGAAGGCTTTGGATGCTTTGCCCATCTTCTTTCGTTTGGCTTTGTTCCAATCCTCATTTATGTTCTCTAAGACTCGAAATTGCCCTTCTCCATATTATAGAACATGTCCTTCTCATCTAATTCAAATTCAACTATGAAGATTTCCACCTCCTCATCCGGTTTATTACAAACTCAATTACTTGGCAATCAACAAGATCAAAACCATGTAAGTTGATTTCTTCCTCATTGATGTCCAAATATTCATTTAGCTCCATTGTGATTGATTTTTCATTATCTTCAAGTGTTTCTTCAATAGTTGACTCATATTTGGATTCAATGGCGGGTTCTTCGTCAAACTCCACGGGCTTTGGGGAGCCCTTCCTATGAATTTCTTCGAGTGGATTATACCCCCACTTTTGATAGTCACTCCAATACATGGCATCTCCTATGAGCATATCATCTTCATCCAAATTAGCTAGCTTTTGATAGTATTTTGCAATTACCCTTTCACTCCATAGTGGAGGACTATCTCCCACAAGAGTGATGTCCTCATCCCAATCATTCGATACACACTCATCAAAGAGCATGTGACTTGCGTCTGATGTGTTGATCGCTTGTTGTCGGCATTTTAAATATTCTCCAAACACTATGAGTTTCGACGTGATCAAACTAGTCATTCTCAGCCAATGGTGAAATCAAATATACCTCGAAAGATAACCAAACATAAAAAGGCTTAGAATTGTGGAGGGTAACCAAAAGTAAAAAAAAATAAAAAATAAAATAAAGCAAATAAAAATCTGAATTAGAGAAAGTAATCTAAAAATAAATTTAAATTACAATCTTCGACACCGATGCCAAAATCTTGTTCGTTCCCGTAAGTGCACGGGTCGCACAAGTAATAAAGTGGACGTGAGTTCAAGTATCGATCCCGCAGAGATTGTTGTAAATTTTATTTTAGATTACAATTCATTAACCGGAACTAAAAAAGCTTTGAATTTGGGAATTTGAATTGAAAATTAGACTAAGATTAAAATAAAAGAAAATAAGAAAAATTGATTTGTTAAAACTATGAGATGAATATGTTAGAATTATGAATCCACATTAATCATACCAACCATGTATTTGACTTAAGCATTTAATAACAAAGTATGATTATTGAAAATTCGTGTTCCTATTGTTGTTTATGTCCTCTTTCGAGCGATGCATAAACTCCTTTTTCCTACAAGAGACAAGCCTATATTTCTATAACCAATCCAAACATGTAGAAAAGAATTAACCAATTATGAACACTTTTTAGGATAACACAAAGCACAGGAGTATATTTGTATCCCCTATCGGACTTCGTAGCAATTAATCAAGGTCTAATAGATTCCTACTCTTTCGAACATAGAAATCTATCGTAAAAATCAATAATTATGCATCCAAAATCATAGATGAGAATAAAAATATAATTAATTGCATCAATCCCATAAATTGCATAATATAAATGTAAAGTCAAAACATGAAATCAATAAATTAAAGCTTCATCACAATTCTAACAATGAAAACATAGCCTAAATACATGATCTAAATAAATCACAAGAAGTATGAAAAGATGTCACCCCGTTCATATTCTTGATCCTTATTCTTCAATCTTGAATTTGGCCTTCAATGGATCCTCCAACAGTTGGACAACATTTTGGCATGAATTGAGCAAGTTGGGAACCCCTAATTTCGTGCCCCAAGTCTGGTATTTATAGATATGCTAAAATTTTAAATTAAATAGAAGAAAGTTCTGTTAAAATCTGCACAAAAAGCCCATCAATTGGCCCAGCCGGATAGCCATGCGATCGCATGGTACAAATTGGCGCGACATCAAGATTTTAACAATTTCGACTATGTTCCTTTTTTATGCGGTCATGCGACATCATGGATTTTATACCATGCGACATGATTATAAATTTTTCATGCAATTTTCTTTTTTCATTTGCTACAATTTGGTCCTCAAACCTTTATTGCACCTCAGTCTATCAACTTCCAATTGATACAATTGAGTCATCAAACTTTTGATTTCTCCAAATTTGATTCTTTCTTTCACTTTGCTTCCAATTTTCCCTTTAATTGACTTCATCAACTCTTGATTTTCATACTTTGACATATTTATCATCCAATATGCTTGTTTTTGCTTAAATTCCTTTACTTTCTCGACTTTGAGATTATTTCTGAAATATAAACAGATAATAACAAAATAAATAGCAAATATTCTTAAACAAATAGATAAAATCCTACTTTAAGGATAGAAATAAGTGTATAAAATACACTTATCAAAGAACTGGAATTGTTGAACACCAGAAGGATTGCCTAATTCTTTGATAAGTTCGGGTGAACGCCACAAAGATTTAATCTTTGATAATCTCTAAACAAAAGGAAATAACTCAACCTTTCAACAAGAGAATCCTCTCTCAACAATATCAATAAACTCAAAACTATCTTTACAATGAATAAAAAATGATAATATAAAGTAAAACTGACCTAAAACTAAGTTTAGCCGCTAATAGACCCTAAAACATGAAAATAATAATAATAAAAAAAGGAAAATAAGTCTAAATTCGAGAAAATCCGAAAAAATAGGGTTACAGTCGTGACGAACTCATTTACGGCGGTAAATGACCTTCTGTTTAAGACTTACGGCCGTGACAACAGGACTTACGGCCGTAAGTAAGGATTTGCTATAAATCTTCGTTTCAACTCGAGAACAAGTTACGGCCGTGAGAGTCATGAGTTACGGCCGTAATGATGCTCATCTTCTTTGAACTTCGACTCCTTGATTCGGCTTGATTCGTTCTTCTTTTCAGCTCGACTCTAACATGGAACTTGCTCCGTTTCGCACGTAAATCACTGTCATATTGCCGGTAGCTCGACTTCCCCTTTCAATGCCTATTTTGGATCACATCAAACACCAACCAACAAAAAAATTCCCAAAATCTGGATGGAAACACAGTAGCGGCTGAGAGGCGGCATAACGCCACTGAAGAGAGGAGTTATGACACTGTGAAGCGCTGCGCTCACAACCGCTGAAGAGTGACAAGTCACTGCAACGACGATGATGCGGTGGTTAAGAGCGGCAGGGCTCACATCCACTGAAAGAGATCGAGCGCATCGTCGGTGGTTCTAAATAATATTGGGGAGAAAGTAGAGAGAAAACGTAGCTGACTTCCAAGACGGTGGTCGGCCGGTGATCGACGACAGATCTTGAGGTTGGGGGAGAAGTCGAGATCGATAAAGAGAAAAGTGGGAGGAGAAATCAAACGAGGGTTTTGATTAATATTGAAGGAAAATATTATTATTTTAATATTTACAAGATGACCTGATTTTTGAACAAATAAGGTTCAAACTTGTTTTTTGAACTGATACATTGAAAACAATGGATGGATGTAATTTCCTCAATTAAAAAGTAGCTGTCGAACAGCCCAATCAATAATAACAACAGTAAAATGACACAAATAACGATGTGAAGAAGCTCTAGATATGAAGAGAGATTCCCTAACTGCTATCTCTCTCTTTGAACTTTTTTTTCTCTCTTGAAATAATTATCCTTCTTAGCCTCTCTTCGGAGGCTAAAAAAACAGTTTTTGGATTTTTTTTTTGCGATTTCGAAATTGATGTAGGATTAAAAATTTGAGAGAGAAAAAATGTGTAATTAAAAAGTTGAATTGAAAATTGAAGCAATTATAAATAAAAAAAAAAAAAAATCATTTAGAACGGAGGCTTAATCTTTCTATATTTATAACATTTTGTGTTATAAAAGAAACATTATCAATGAAGCAACGTCAATTTTTTACAATAAATGTGAAAACACCTTTTGATAAGACATGACACTATACAACATTTTACACGATCCTCACTTAGGAATGTCAAACGAATCGAGCCGAGTCGAGCCGGCTCGCGAGCCGAAGATCAATGCTCGAGCTTTTAGGGGTCGAGTTTTTTTTGGTTCGAGCCGAGCCGAGCTAAAGCTCGTCCCCAAAAATAAGGCTCAACCCGAGCTTTAGTTCAAGCTTTTTCCGAGTCGGGCCGAGTCAAGTCCTTAGCTTTTAATTTAATTTAATTTTTATAGCAAAAATTCATAAATTTTTATTGAAAATGTATATATATAGAAAGTTGAGCCGAGCTCGTGGTCGAAATTCATTGATCAAGCTTTCATCGAGCTTTTTTTAGCGGGCTTTTTTTGGCTCGAGCCGAGCCGAGCCCGTCTCTTAAAAAAAAGCTCGGCTCGAGCTTTGGCTAGAAATCTCGAGCCTCGAGCAGATCTTAGCCCGAGCGGCTCGAGTCGACGAGCCGTTTTGCCATCCCTACCCTCACTTATTATAGAAATTTTCTATTCCCCAAATCGGGAATCCTGATTGTGAGGATGTGTTGGCCCCCACCAAATTTTTGAACACATATTTCATCAAATTTTTTTTAAATTTACTAAAAATCTGATTTAATTTTTATCAAACATGGACTAGATATGTCTATGTATCTAGAAATATATGTTAATTCTAAGAATCACTGTACGATTGTTTGATAATAAATAAATAAGTAAAAAGATTAAGAATGTTATAAATTATTAGAAATTATTAAGAAATTCCTTTGTAGATCTCTACCTAATTTCTTACCTAACTCCCACCTAATTAATATTGTAAAGAATTATTGTGAATGACTTTATCTTCCTATAAATAGAGGCATTCATTGTTGTATTTCACACACCTAATGGAATGAGAATTCTCCTCTTTATTCTCTCCATCTCTTCATCTCTAATTCTTGTTTAGATTTTGATAGTTTTATAACACGTTATCAGCACGAGTCTCTAGCCAATTGAGTAATACGACGGGAGTATGCTCTACAGTTGCATCTAAATGATGAACTTCTGTATCAGAAACCAGATTATTATTAATCAACGTTTCATATTTCAAATCTAGTGTTTTTGGTATTAGAAAATCATTTATACATCATAGATTAGAAAATCAATTCCAAGTCCATAGAAAAAATTGGAGAAATTGTGTAACCCGAAACTTTCAAAGCAAATTCACGCACCGTAACGGATTGGACTATTATGAATACCTTGACTGAAAGATATGATTCACTCACTCATGAAAGGTAATTATTTCATTACGTTGATACCGCCTATATGGTCGGTTTAATTATTTCATTATGTTGATACCGCCTATATGGTCGGTTTAATTATTTCATTATGTTGACATCGCCTATATGGTCGGTTTAATTATTTCATTATGTTGATACCGCCTATATGGTCGGTTTAATTATTTCATTATGTTGACATCGCCTATATGGTCGGTTTAATTATTTTATTATGTTGACACCGCCTATATGGTCGGTTTATCAATTGAATACATATAAACACCTCAATTGTTGGTTAATTCTAACATATTAGAGGATTGTTGTCAACATATATACGTGGTGGTATAACCCCAGTATCATTATTGTTAATATATATATACAATATTATTTTTAATATATACTTGGTGGTATAACCCCAGTATTATTATTGTTAATATATATACAATATTATTGTTAATATATACTTGGTGGTATAACCCTAGTATTATTATTGTTAATAAAATATTGTTATTTAATACTTCATTAAATGATACCAGAAGTTATCACTACTAAAGATAGATAATATTTCATCAAATGATACCAGAAGTTATCACTACCAAAAAGTTGGTAAATGTTGATAAAAATATTTTATCCAATGGTACCAGAAGTTACCAATATCTGAATTTGAATGGGTGGATGAAAATTATTCAACAAGAGAATGTTGATGTATGATAAAATAATATCACATGATAGCACGGACATAGCTAATGTGAAAATAATCTCATCAGTATTATGAGATGAATATTAGATGATAAGTGTCTGGAAAAGTTCTTGCACGAGTACTTATGTATTCCAGAAGAAGTACATATTTACTCCAGAAGAAGTAAAAATTATCATCTAAATATACTGAAATGATATTATTATTGCTCCTGAATAAGCATAAAACGAGTCATACATGCAAAACGAAAAAGAGGAAAAACATTTATAATCCTCAAAATAAGAGATGTGTTTCGGGAGTAGCCGTATCCTACCACCTCTGACATTTTGAGGAAATAAAGAAAAAGGTGTGTCTCAAGAGTAAGAAATACTCCATACTCTACCACCTTAAATCTTTGAGGTACACAAGATTAAAACACTGATAAAATCCTAGAAATTTATGGTGTGTCTCAAGAGTGAGAATACTCCGTACTCTACCACCACCTATTCTAGAGTTCACAAAGATAAATTTACATTAACCGGACTCCATTTTCGCTTGATTCCCCTTCCTTGCGACCAATCTATCTTTACTCCTGCTGGATCTTGTATTGGAATATATGATTGCAATTTATCCAGCAGTTCCTCGATAGTAGGAGCAGAAATAAGGATTCTCCTAGAAAATGGAGATATGAATCCCTGTTCCACAGCATAATCAAGAAATGTTAGCAAACCATCAAAGAAATTGTTTACATTTAAAAGCCCTATAGGCTTAGTATGGAGATCTAGTTGAGCCCATGAAGTAATATTAAAGATTTCTTCTAAAGTACCAAAACCTCCAGGTAGGGCTATGAAGGCATCAGAACCATATAACATGCAAGTTATGCGTTCATGGATAGATAAGGTTTGTACTTCATGCCCTCGTGTTTTGCCTGCAATATCAGCTAAAGGAGTAGGTATAACACCTATCACTCTTGCTTTCTCTACTAGAGCGGATTGTGAAACACAACCCATCAATCCACTGCTACCTCCTCCATACACGAGAGTGATACCTTTCTCTCCCAATTTCTTTCCAAGATCCACAGCAGCTTCTAGATACCCAAAACCTTTCCCTACTTTTGATCCACAAAATACACAGATAGTTTTGATCTGTCGAAGTTTTGGTCCTTCCATTTTTGAAAGTAAAGAAGGAAAAACTTACGAGAAAATGTTATTTTGGGATGCATGAACTATGAAAAATGTTTGGCTATTTAAAACCGAAAAACTTCACTATTTACTGCTCGTTTTTCGAAAAAGTGAAGATTTACTTTTGACAAAATCACCCTACTCACCTTTCGGTGATTTAATATTTTTAACTAGCCTTTATCAAAACCCGTGAAAGGAAACAGAAAAATATTTTATATGTGCATATATATCAAATGATTTACCTTGTATTAATGCTGCATAGCCAAAACATCATTGTTTATAACAGCCTGGCAAACAGGATCTTTTGCTATTATATTTTTGAGACTATATCTCTCTTTATCGCTGATGAATTTAGCCCATAAAGATAGTAGCTCACGCTGCACATACCCACTAGGGTGCGTCTCAAGAGTCAATCGAATATCATCCAATGACTCCTTACTCAGTCCACCCTTAATGAAGTCTATCTTATCATCTCGATTTATGGATGAATATCCTATTGATTTACAACGGGTATCACATGTCCATCGAGCACATTTGTAGCAACTATTTAATCTTTTTGCTCTTCGCTTCTTTGCAAAAGTACTCTTACCTAAGCCAGGCTTGTGCTTAGAAAATGAATCTGGTAATTCACCAGCTAATCGAACTTTTGCTTCGATCAACCAGCGAACATCTTCTGGCATGCCATGATCCATCAGCAACCTCAATCTTTCGAGCCTAATTCGATAAATTTTTCTCAAATCATTTACTGGAAGATTGGAATAATATTTGCGAATATTTGAAAGTATGATATCCATTTTTGATGGATCTAGCCTTCTTCCCAAGTCATCTATTTAAAAGCATTATTCAACGCGTAAAAGAGCGGTGGCTCCGCGTGTCAGTGATATGGATTCCATCAAGAAATAATGGAATAAATTATTGAAAAGGTGAGATAATGTGTCATTACCTTTTTCGATATAAGGGAAGATTTGGCGACAAGATTGAGATTATGAGATATTTCCTTGGATATTGTACCTGATTTTTCGGTATACTAAAAGTAATAAAGGTATACTGATTTAAACTGTACAGAAATACGTACTGATGAAATAAATGTTGTATTGAACCAGAAGTTCATACATATGTATAAGTGAAATATCTTGCTGAACCAGAAGTTCATACGTACAAGTGAAATACGTATATAGTATGAACCAGAAGCTCATAAATAAAATATACATTGTATTGAACCAGAAGTTCATACGTACAAGTGAAATATGTATATAGTATGAGCCAGAAGCTCATAAATGAAATATACATTGTATTGAACCAGAAGTTTAGCAATATTGTATTGAATCAAATATTCATACATCAAAATGAAATAAAACCGTATTGAACCAGAAGTTCTATAATAAACGGGATTAGCTCGAGAAGCTTTATGATTTGTAAAAGTGTGATATGTATACAATCCACCAAAGCGCACTGAGATATATGGTTGAAATTACATCCTTAAAAGGGACGACATGTGCGGCATTTTAGCCAATTGATATAATATAATATTTGGGGAAAACACGCCTGAAGCGTAATTATGCCTGAAGCATAATGACTATCGATTCCAAAAAAAAAAAAAAAAAAAAAAATAT
This sequence comes from Ligustrum vulgare, assembly GCA_963555705.1. Classification (NCBI taxonomy): domain Eukaryota; kingdom Viridiplantae; phylum Streptophyta; class Magnoliopsida; order Lamiales; family Oleaceae; genus Ligustrum; species Ligustrum vulgare. Next base: position 31,240,748 of record OY743186.1, on the reverse strand, counting down.
CTCTTGAATGATTGAGATGATCCCTTTGAAACTAAATACTCATGGTGAGTAAAAGGGACATAATTAAATGTAAGAGACTCAGGTATCTGATGATAGAACATATAAAGAGATCTCTCTATGTTATATTGAGATGGAATCGATAAATAAGTCGACTGCATACCCTCTTATGAAATAAGATTGATTAAATTATAATTCTTTGGCCAAGTATGAAACCCTAATGTAGGGATTATTGTTCAAGGACCTGAAGTCCAAATGCTTAAATGTGTAAAGCCAGTAATTATATGTACAAATGAAAAATATTTCACAGTCGTAAAAGACGACTCGTTGCGCGCAAGATTTTTCATAGAACTGGCATGACATATGGTGGATAGACTATAGTCTAAATCACTAGCTTGAGCTCTTTGATATACCAATGAGTGAGATCAAAATGTATGATTCTCATCTCGGTACTTTGAGAGTATTCTTTGATGTACCAGTTGATCGGGGTACGTTGGGATTTCAAGTAAAATGATTGTAGATTATATGTCGAAATTGATATCTATTTCAATGATTGATTATGCTCCTGCAAATTAGAAATTGCAGTTTATAAAGTGCAAGAACATACATGTATAAATCATTGAAATATTCAATATGCCCAGATTAGTATCACTATAGAATGATACAAATGACTCCATGATATAATATGTTGAAAGTAAAATTGGAGTGTAACATTTATGACATCTGGGAAATTGATTATTCACTAGAAGTGAATATGAAAATGAATATATTTAATTATTCACCAGAAGTGAATTCTAGATTTTATTATTCACCAGAAGTGAATTCTAGATTTGATTATTCATCAAAAGTGAATTCTAAATTTGATTATTCACCAGAAGTGAAAAATGCAATATTTGATTATTCACCGAAGTGAAAGATGCAATATTTGATTATTCACCAGAAGTGAAAGATGCAATCAATAAATTAGTACAACATTGCTTAATATAGCATGTTATGACATCATGAGCTATGAACGATTTATATAAAGCTCATCATAAATTATACGATGAAAAGATTCGTGATTGCATCAATATACTTGTGATATTCCATGAAAAGGAATAAATACGCGTTGCACTCTTTTTCCCTTAGCTGAGGTTTTGTCCCACAGGGTTTTCCTAGCAAGGTTTTTAATGAGGCAACAGTTGAGGCGTATTGATGAAAATTAATGAGAATACTGCACTCTTTTTCCCTTCGCTGAGGTTTTGTCCCACAGGGTTTTCCTAGCAAGGTTTTTGAGGCATCATCATAGCTATCAACAAGCTATAATTCAGCAACACATTGTTATACTGGAATGATATCAACAAATGAAGAAAATCATACACATCTTATGAAGAATGTTATGATATCGGCTACACACAGGAAGATTTTCATATATATTCCAGAAGAAAGATGATATCATTATTCAAAAGGTTCATGAATACTTGATTGCACACTTCAGGGGGAGAATCATGCTGTCATGCTGTACTCTTTTTCCTTCGTCCAGGTTTTGTCCCACAGGGTTTTCCTGACAAGGTTTTAACGAGGCAGCGGCTGTACTCTTTTTCCTTCGTTCAGATTTTGTCCCATTGGGTTTTACTGACAAGGTTTTAACGAGGCATCACTAAAGCACTAAAACACTGAAGCAGCGAAGCACTTCAGATTTCAGTACATGATTTGTACTACTTATCATTGATGTCATTTTGGATATTAGACTCAATGATTAATGATGGCCAACATCAGGGGGAGCAGCTGTACTCTTTTTTCCTTTGCTCAAGTTTTATCCCACTGGGTTTTCTTAGCAAGGTTTTAACGAGGAAGACAATTGAGCAATAAGTCATTCAAGGGGGAGTGTTATAAATTATTAGAAATTATTAAGAAATTCCTTTGTAGATCTCTACCTAATTTCTTACCTAACTCCCACCTAATTAATATTGTAAAGAATTATTGTGAATGACTTTATCTTCCTATAAATAGAGGCATTCATTGTTGTATTTCACACACCTAATGGAATGAGAATTCTCCTCTTTATTCTCTCCATCTCTTCATCTCTAATTCTTGTTTAGATTTTGATAGTTTTATAACAAAGAACAATGAAAAGTGGCCAACATTTTTTTTTTCTTTTCAATTAGGAACAACACCTTTCTTCTTGTCTTTAATTTCCGATTATCAACTACGTCAAATACATTATATCACTTAGCAATTTATTTAAAATTGATGTCTTAGTTAATTAACATGTTCTTATTTTTAAATACTATAATGGTGCGTTTGACATGCATCAATTCCCTGAAAAACACCAATTTTTTCACCCTATTTTTCCATATTGCCATGTTTGATTAGCTTTAATGTAGCCAAGAAAATGGTTTCTAGGTTCCTATTTCACGCGCCAGTTTTCCCTCAAATCAGGAAAATTGAGTTCCAGCCTTAGACATGGATTTTATTTTCCATGTTACTTGGGAAATAAATTTCGTCGTGTTTGATCCGCTTTGTTGTTGTTAATTGTAACATTAGCCTCTGTTTGGCCCCAATTTTTTACAAACTAAATTTATTCAATACTCAATCTCAACCATCCATCTTAGTCAAGCCCACCATTTTTTAGTTTTCAAACAATTTTTAACCCTACATTCTTTCAGAAATACTATTCAAAACCAAATTTTTACCCAAAAAATGGGGGTCAAACAAGGACTTATTATTATCAAGTATAAATATGTGAAAAAATAAAAATAAAAAAATTATTAAAATAGCTAAAGTTTGTTTTATTTGTCATGAAAAATAACGACAATTAAACAACAAAAGTTGAAAAATTCCTTATTTTTTTCACTTAGAAAATTAAATCAATCAAACACATTAACTCTAATTTTCAAGAATTTAATTTCCTATAATTCATTTTTTTTTTTCACCTAAATTTCATCATCGCTAACAAACAGAACCTAATATAATATAAGACAACATTTAAAAAATTAGTTCAAACAAATCGATCAAGAAAATTACAACAGAAATACTATTTCACGCACTACCATGGTCCATGTGAAGGACAAAAGGCCCACTGAGGAAAAATTAATTGACTTGTGAGACATATGACGTTTACTTTATTCGTTTGCACGTTCGAAGATTCCAAACGTGTTGTTTTTCAATACAAGAAATGATTGGAGGATCTCAGTGTATATATAAATATGATACACTATTCTATCTGGAAGAGGTAATTAATTGTGTACGATGTAATCTGGAATTTAGGATTTGAACGACGACTTATCAAAATTCTTCAAGCTTCGGAATTGCTTCCTTGATTCTAAAAGAAAAAAAAGGCGGGGTCTATTCTCCCGTTATAACTTCGGTGTGATAATTAGTATTATTTGAGAGAAAATATTGAAGCAGAATAAATTTTGTAATTCTTGAAGTCTTACCTTTCTCCTTTGTGAAAATGAAATATTTATAGAATGGAAAATGTAACTGCCCCACTATGTAAGTATTAACTGCCCATTATATAAGAATTAACTGTCCATTATATAGAAATAGAGTCATAGACGTTATTGAGATATTAGGTTGGGAAGTGCTACTTAAATTCAGCGTCCACTTGTCTTGTATCAATTTAATGAAAATATACTAGATCGTGCTCGTTCATAACAATCGTCTCTATATACGAATTAGCATAATCGTGGTCGTAAAGCCTTGAGACACGGATCGAATATCATACAAGTATTAGTGTTTAATATGTTAAATTGGATTATACTAATGCGATTATACATATAGAAAAATGGTAGTGACCAGTATTTTCCATTATCATGTAAATGAATATTGTCTAATTTAAAGTCATTTTATTTTAAGTTACTATCCATGCAAATTTTTATTTATTATGAGAGATACGAAGATTAATTCCCTTGATTTAATCGATTATATATTTAGTGCTAAGAGATTCCTAATAATAAAATAAAAATCCGTATCTATATTCTCTTGTTACGAAATATACGATCCATGATCCTTGTTACATTTTGAATCCAAAAATATTTGTATGAAAAGTGATAATAAATATAAATTTAACTGCCCAAAAGATTAAAACAAAAGGACAACAATAGGCAAAAAAATATTATCCTTTATATATATTGTTGATCCAATGACATTAAAAGGTTAAAGTAAGGACCTTTATTTTGATACAGATGGGTTTTTTCCACATAATTCATACTTACTAGCACAATTATGCTCTGCACCCAACGGCAGGGTGTGGAAATTAACACATCAAGGATAAATATGCATTTAATATTCAATTTGATTTGAGCCATATGTTCTTGGTCAAATATTAATTAAATACAAAAGGCAAATTATTTCATGCCCAACCCCTCCTAAATCCAGATATTTCTTCCTCTACCCTGCAATTTCTCAATATTTGTTCCTCTCTTTAGTGTCTTCACCGGATTAATCTTCACTCGCGGTCGCACTATCTTGGTCACCAATCTGGTTCGTAAATATTCCTATGTGGTCTAGTTTTTGGTACCCATGGATTTAGTGGCGGAGCTACACTGTGGCGAGCTAGCGCAGCCGCACTAGCTCGTCGCCGGTGGATTCGCTGGTTTGAATTCTTTTCTTTTTAAAAATTGATTCTTTGGCTTGGTACCCTCAAGGCTTCAAACAACCCAGTAAGCCAAACAATAACCCAACGTCCCAACCGATCCCCCAAAGTCCCAACCCATTTCTTCAAACCCTCCTTCCTCAGACGGTCTGTTCCTTGCTCCGTCGTTGCTCCGTTTGGTGTTTGCTCGTCGTGTCTCCAGTAACAGCATCAACACCGCTCGTCCTCTCTTGTGCGACTGCTTCTGCCCTCCTCGCAGCAACTCTCCCCTCTCGCCTCTAGATAATTTGTAAATTGTAATTATTTGGCTTTGTAATTTGTATATTTAGTAATTTCTAAGTTCTAATCAATAATATTGATTCTTGATTTCTCAATTTCTAACTTCTAAGGACACTACCCACTCAGAGCCAATGCCGCTTCCGGTGCTACGGTCAAATTCTTGATCTTTTCTCAATTTCTCATTTTAATTCTCAGGTACTGAGGCTAACCTTCATTATAATTGAAGTTTTATTTGGAAATCATGCATAAATGTTAATTTTTTGTTTTTGCAATGTGGGTCACTTGTGAACCCTATAGTCATCTTGCGTGAAGTTGAATTTTGGTTATTTTGATTTGGTGAATGTTGGATATTTGGATTTGTGAATTGTGATTGTTGAAATTTTGTGAATATTAGATTTTTGAATTTGTGTTGTGTTATGTTGTGTTTTGGCTTCCCCAAACTATTGCCAAGAGAAAGAGAAAAGATACTGATCCGGATAAAAGTTGATTCAATGGTAATAGAATAATGATAGAATGTGATAGAATCATGATAGAATATGATAGAAACATTATACATAGAAAAACTTACAAACAAAGAAAAAGGAGGATCAATAGCAATTCTAATTTGTTTGGAATCAAGAGAAGAGACTTTAAATTTTCTTACAATTTGGTTTATTGAATATTTGTTTAGGTGTATTTCTATATTGATTTATTAATTTTTAATATTATTTAATTTAATTAAATAATAATAAACAAACTTGTGGCCGTCATCGGTGTCATCGGTCAACGGTCAACGATGGGGGCCGCTCTAGCTGAACTGTTGTCTTGGATCCGCCACTGCATGGATTTGCCCTAAATTTTGCGATTATTTTTCTTTCAAGTATTGTTCCTTATAATAAGTTTAATATACCTTGGCATCCCTAAAATAAAATCAATCACTTGTGAATTATAAAATTTCTGAGAGGTGTGTGTTAGAATAATTAGCACATTCTAATTATTCTAATTAAGTATAATTAGTATTTTACGTTATATTATTATTATTTTCTTCTTTATTTAGAATATCTTGTTTTTTGTATATATATAGGACTGTGTATTATAATTAAGTATTGAAGAGAATCGTTTTAGGGTTGTCTCTTCTCTCTTTTTTCTTCTCTTCCATTCTTTCTTCTTCCTCTTGATTGATTTGTTGAACATATATAAGGATATATATGTTATTGTGTTTTCTTCATGGTATCAGAGCAATTTGAATCAGATTGCTATCAAAAAACGAAACCAGCTTGCAGTTTTCTTCTTCGTGTCAAACCCTAAAACCGTCACTGTTTTCACGAAATTCGAGGCACTTGCAGTAGGAATTCCGGCGATCGAAGACCATATTCTGAATCTGCAAACGACGGCGCATCAACCTGAGTGGCGCGTGAGAGTACACGCGCCGTTATAAGGAAGCGTGTGGGATAGACCGTCGAACGTTGTGGCGGCGCGTGGAGGCACGTGAGATACTCTCGACGGCACAATTGACGGAGTTGTGATCGACTATTAATGACATCCAATGATTCTCTACAGGCTATTAATGTGCGTTTGAATGGTAAAAGCTATGCTTACTGGAGTCATGTTATGAAACACTTTCTTAAGAGTAAAAAGTTGTGGGGTTATGTCAGTGGCATTGTTGACAAACCGGAAAATAATGATGCAAATTATGCAACTTTGTTAGATACCAATTCAAATAATTCAAAAATTCTTACATGGATAAATAATTCTGTTGAACATAGTATTGGTACACAATTGGCTAAGTATGAAACGACAAAGGAGGTTTGGGACCATTTATAGAAGTTGTACACTAAATCTAATTTTGCAAAACGGTATCAGTTAGAGATTGACATTCGGGCATTGCAACAAAAGAATATGAGCATTCTGTATTTTTATACTGTTATGACATCAATTTGGGATGAGTTAGCTCTTACTGAACCGGCAGGACTGAAAGCAAGTGCAGATTATACTACTTATAGAGAGGAGCAACGATTGGTTCAGTTTTTTATGGCACTTCGTAGTGATTTTGAAGGACTTAGAGGTTCTATTTTGCACAGTACTCCTCTACACGATTGAATTCTCTTACTGAAGATGTATCTCTTCCACATTCTAGGACTTTAATTTTAGCTGTACCATCTATACAGAATCGAACCAAAGGACATGAACGGGTCCCAAATGATGTTTGTATTTTTTGTAGACAAAAGGGACATTGGAAAGCTCAATGTCCTAAGTTGTTGAAGTCGCAGCAGTCTTATAGACCCAATGCCCACACAACAGCGATTGTTCCACCTTTGGGCTCCTCTATACTTGGTCCACCGCCCTCATCTGATTCCCGATTGACTGATCTTAGTGAGCAATTTAAGAAGTTTTTAGCCTCACAGCCACATGCCATGTCAGTCTCTACTCATGTAGGTTTATCCTCTCAGAACTCCTCAGGTAAAACCTCCTCATAGATTTTTGACTCGGGTGCTTTTAAGCATATGTCTTCTAACTCATCACTTTTTTATTATTTATATCCTTCTATGTCATCTACACCTGTTACGACTGCTGATGGCACCCAATTGTCCTTAGCAAGTGTTAGTTTTGTTCATACTTCTAATCTGTCTCTATCAGATGTCTATTGTGTTCCTGGCCTTACTTTAAGTCTTATTTCTGTTGGTCAATTATGTGATTCTGGTAATTCTGTTCACTTTACTTCTACTACTTGTTATGTACTGGATCTGCAGTCTCTGAAGCTGATTGGGATCGGCCATAGGCAAAGAGGAGGACTTTATGTTCTGGATAATCTGAGACCAGCGAATGTTACAGCCTCTAGTACTGATTTATCGTCTTTTCATTTGAACTCTTCTTCTTCTAATTTCTATTTATGGCATTCTCACCTAGGACATGTCTCTGCTAGTCGTTTGAAATTTTTAGCTTCTAAAAGTTGTTTGGGAGACTTAAAACCTCATGATATTTCTGATTGTAGTGGTTGCAAACTTTCTAAATTTTCTGCTTTACCTTTTCCTTGTAGTGTTTCTTCTTCTACTGCATCATTTGATCTTGTGCACTCAGATGTGTGGGGCCCTACTCATGTTTCTACTAAAAGAGGGTCCCAAAATTATGTTTCCTTTATTGATGATTACAGTCGTTACTGTTGGGTATATCTTATGAAGCGACGTTCTGATTTTATTTCTATTTATCGTTCGTTCAGAGCACTTATTAAAACTCAACATTCTCCTGTCATTAAATGTTTTCGATGTGATTTGGGTGGGGAATATGTCTCTACTGATTTTCGTGAGTTGCTTGCTCTTGATGGTACAATTCATCAAACTTCTTGTACTGATACTCCTCAACAGAATGGTGTTGATGAACGTAAGTATAGACACATTGTTGAAACTGCTCGTTCCCTTCTCCTATCTGCCAAAGTATCTAGTGAATTTTTGGGAGAGGCAGTTCTCACTGCGGTCTATTTGATAAATAGGATATCATCTTCTCATACATCTGGTTTGTCACAATTTCAAACCTTGTTTAGTTATTCTCCTGATTAGTCCCTCTTAAAAGTCTTTGGGTGCACTTGTTTTGTTCTTCGTCCTACGGAAGAACGTAGCAAATTAACTCCATGCTTAGCTATTTGTGTCTTCTTAGGATATGGTGAGGGACAAAAAGGTTATCGATGTTTTGATCCTGTCAGTCACAAGTTATATGTCTCTCATAATGTTGCATTTCTTGAACACATTCCCTTGTTTTCTATTACAGATAATACCTCTCACATGACTACGTCAGATCTCATTTGTATTGATCCTTTCACTGATGATATTGATAGACCATCTACATCTGTCCCTACTATCTATTCTCCATCTTCTTCATCTGCTACAGGTACTAATGCGCCATCTCAGAATGCCCTTCCTTCTTCTATGGCTCCCTAAGCACCATCTGAGACTGGGGATTCGCAGTCTTCTCCTTCTCGATATCCTCAACGTATATGTAAGTCTACTCACTTACCTGAATTTGATTATCCTTGCTATTCTGAGTCCTTTTGTTGTTTTTGTCTTTCATTCATAAGCTTTATGAACCTTCTTCCTATAAAGAAGCAGCTTTAGATCCCCTTTGGCAACAGGCTATGACCGATGAACTTTCTACTCTACATAAGACAGACACTTGGGAATTAGTTTCTTTACCACCAGGTAAGCATGCTATTGGATCTCGTTGAGTCTATAAAACAAGACCAAATCTGATGGTTCAGTTGAGCCTTACAAGGCTCGATTGGTTGCTAAGGGATTTTCTCAACAGTATGGCTTGAATTAAGAGGAGATATTTTTCCATGTTGTAAAAATGACTACTGTAAGTACACTTGTTGCGTTTGCTTCTATTCGTCAGTGGAGTCTCTCAAAAATGGATGTTAAAAATGCTTTCTTGAATGTAAATCTTCAGAAGATGTTAATATGGTTCCTCCACCCGGTGTTCCTCATACTCCTAGATTTGTTTACAAACTCAAAAAAGCTCTATATGGTCTCAAACAAACACCTCGTGCCTGGTTTGAGAAGTTCTCTACAGTTTGCTCTCTCTTGGTTTTACATCTAGCCATCATGATTTCGTTTTATTCTATATATGTACTTCTGCTGGTCGTATTCTCCTTCTGTTGTATGTTGATGACATGATCATTACTGGTGATGATGTTGCAGGGACAACTGATTTAAAATTTGAATTGGCTCGTCTTTTTGAAATGAAGGACTTGGGTCCCTTAACTTACTTTTCGGGGATTGAGGTTGCTTCTTCTCCACGAGGTTATATGCTCTCTCAATCTAAATATACTGCAGATGTTATTGAGCGTGCTCGTCTCACTGATATTAAAACAGCTAATACACCCATTGAGGCTAATGTTCGTTACTCACCTTCTGATGGTGAACCATTGTTTGATCCTACTTTGTATCGTACTATTGTTGGTTCCCTTGTTTATCTTACTATCACTAGGCTACACATTGCTTATGCTGTGCATGTTGTCAGTCAGTTTGTTTCAGCACCTACCATGGTTCACTGGGCAGCAGTTGTTAGAATCTTGCGCTATCTTCATGGCTCTTGCTTTCAGAGTATTTTATTCCCATCGACCTCCTCCTTAGAGCTTCAAGCTTACTCTGATACAGATTGGGCTGGGAACCCAACTGATCGTAAGTCCATTACTGGCTTCTGTGTGTTTTTGGGTGATTCTCTTATCTCTTGGAAAATTAAGAAGCAAACAGTAGTTTTTCGCTCATCGACTGAAGCAGAATATCGCGCTATGCCTCCACTACTACTGAGATTGTGTGGTTACGTTGACTACTTACAGATATTGGTGTTTCTATTTCATCTCCCACCCCTATGTATTGTGATAATAGGAGTGCCATCTAGATCTCACATAATTCTTTGTTCCATGAGCGCACGAAGCACATTGAGATTGACTGTCACCTTGTGACTATTGCCTTACCTTTTGTCTCTTCATCATTGCAGCTTGCAGACTTCTTCACCAAGTCCCACCCGACTACTCGCATTCGATTCTTACTTGACAAACTCTCGTTGCTTCATGCTATAGCATCGTGAGTTTGTGGGGGATGTTAGAATAATTAGCACATTCTAATTATTCTAATTAGACATAATTAAAATTTTACGTTATATTATTATTTTCTTTATTTAGAATGTCTTGTTTTTTGTATATATATAGGATTGTGTATTATAATTAAGTATTGAAGAGAATCGTTTTAGGGTTGCCTCTTCCCTTCTTTCTTCTTCCTCTTGATTGATTTGCTGAACATATATAAGGATATATATGTTATTGTGTTTTCTTCAGTGTGAATAATCTAAGGATGAATATTTCATTTTATTTGGAAAAAAAAAATTGAACATGTTTGCTTAGCATTTTTTGGGAATAATTTTTATTTAATTTGATATATTTTATTTTGTTCATTATTTTAGGAACGGAGGGTGATAATAATGTCTTTGTGCCTCAAGTAACTATTGGTTCAATTCCTGAAATTGGGCAACAATTTGAAACACTTGAGGATGTATATAAATTTTACAATCAGTGTGCACGAGTGGCTGGAATTGATACACTAATAGAGAACAGTAGAAGGAAGAAAGAAACAAATGAGATTGTAAAGAATTTATTTTTGTACTCAAGGGAAAGAAAAAATAGACGAGATCTATCCGACGAGGATTAAAAATTCTCCACCACGTACAGGGGAAAGAAATTGTTGACATGCAAAATGTGGTTGCCCTGCAAGATTATCTGTTGTGAAGTAGCAAACTGGGAATTTTTGGACTGTCAACCATTTTTTGGAACAGCATAACCATGCGCTTAGTACACATTCTAAGGTGTATTTGCTATGATCACACTGTAATGTTTTCGTTACCAAAAGCACTTGTACTGCAGTTTGTGGAGGCCAATATCTTTCTGTAGGTTTTTTAGGCGATGGCTTTCTGTAGAAACATCTTTCTTTATTTGTAAAACTAACTACTCCTTCCGTCCCACAAAGATATGCTCGTTTTCCTTGTTTGTTTATCCCAAATTATATGCAACTTTTTTATTGAGAGTATATTAATATCTTAATTTTCTAATATTATACCCCTTATTTAATATGCATTGTTATCAATAATTATGAACTATCCATTAATTAATGTAGGGATATATTAGGTAAAATGTTAATATATTTATGGTTCCAACATATATTAATTATGTTTTCTTAATTTGTGTGAAAATAGAAATGTGTCCATCTTTATGGGATGGAGAGAGTATGTGATTCTACAACATTTAACTTTAAATGTTTTGCACTTAATTTTATGTCAAGTTTGATGATTTTATTGCATTTAAGTGTTCATGTAGAACCACCTTCTTTTATTGTTAAAAATACTAGCTTTGATGATTTAATTTGACAGTTAAGTTCTTGTCATGATAATAGAGCTTGATTACAAGGAAAATGGGCAATTAACTTAAAAGCAATGAACTTCTTGTCTTTTACATCTGTTTCTAACTCAAGATGGAATCATCATACATTTTTAGCTCCAAAAATACTAAGCAATACAGAATGCTTGTCACGAAAACAAATTAGGGTGTGTTTGATTGCGATGGTAAAAAATAGGTGGAAAGAAAATATTTTGTACTTGATAATGATAATGTTATTTTTTAGGAAAAAACGTCAATTAACAATAACAAAAGTGATCACACATGACGCTGAACCATTCCACCTTCCATGACAAATATTTTCCTACCTAAAATCAAAACAAATATTTTCCAACCTTTTGAAGAAAATGGCCCGTTGATTGGATGGTTTGGAAAATAATTTCCATGCCCAATTTTCTTGTCAAACACTATAATTTGTTAAAAGTTGAAAAATATTTTCTTTTTCAATGAAAAATAAATGTGTATGAAACAGGCCTTAAATAAAATGTCTTCATTCTCTCGACGGTGCTTGAGTGAAATCGAATGCCTCGACTGCATTTCATTTTGTTCATTTCGACTACATTTCATTTTGTTCGTTCATAGACCATTTAATTTAGACAAATGTAGTCATCCTGTACAAGGGAAAAAATTGGACCGAAAAATAAACAATTACGAACCACAATATGATCATTTTGCGGCTGTTGCGACGAAGATGAACACATAACATAACTTTTGGGCACACAAAAATTGCAAGTTCTTACAAGAAAAATAATTTCCGAATTTAGGACAAATCCATGGGTACCGAAAATCAGACCACTTAGGAATATTTACGAACTAGATTTGTATGAATATGTTTTCAAAGATCATGAGGAAATTTTTTTCTGTCAATGATAAGTATACTTATACGCTTATTTATATTTAGGATTTTTTTTTTTTTTTTTAATTATGATATACTCTCGTGTTTTTATTGTTTGTTAGGTAAAACTTGGTTATTGGAAGAAAAGAAGAAAACGAAAGAAATCCAAAATTTCGGGACCAAATTGCAAATATGTTGACGTTGCTGATGAGATTGAATAATGATTAAGAATCTGTTCGGCTGTAATTAATAAGGAGAGAGAAGGAATTGAAATTATTTTGTTGATTTATTTGTATTTTCTAGGTAAGATGTTGAGTTAAAAATTAGAGAGAAAAAATGGATGGTTAAAAAGTGGTATGAAAAATTGTGTAAATTAATTTTTGTGTTATTTTTGTCTTTTTGTGATTTAATCTCCCGCCGCCGGACACACCCTAATTCTTTTGATTATTACTTTATTTAGTTTATCTTTAACATATTTTTCTTTCAATGTTTATTTCTTTTTCTTTTCATTGTTTTAGGCGCAAGTACACGCTTTGTTCGAAAAGTCTTAAAAATTGAACTAATGACATGATCTAATTTTTTTTATTTTTTATACTCTTATCATTTGGTCATGCAAATAGTTAGTTTTGCATTAAGGCTCAGTTCGGTTGGAATTCGAACCGAATTAAATTTTATGTTGGATTTATTTGTATTTTCTAGGTAAGATATGAGGTTAAAATTTGGTTTAGGAAATTATGTAATTGGAGAGAGAAAATATGGATGGTTGAAAAATTGTGTAAATTAAATTTGTTATTTTTTTGTCTTTTAGCCAATTAATTTGGCAAATAAATCTAATCGAACGGTTCCTAAATAAGTGAAAATTACATGAGGACCTGCTTTTAAACTTTCAAATCCAAAAAATAGATTTCAAACATATTAATACATAAATCAGGTGTTAATTAAGATTTTCAATGTTAATGATTATATTATTATTAAATTAAACAGGTGTTAATTAAGATTTGGTGGGTGTGACTGTGTGTCTCGCCGCATGTGGGGGTGGTGGTGGTGTTTTAGTGGCGGTGTAGGTGGAGGTGTGGTGTGGTGTGGTGGTGGACGGTGGTGACAGTAGTGGGGGGTGTTGGCGACAGTGAGTGGAGTTGATGGGGGTGTAATTAATAAATATGTAATTTGTAATTACTAAATAATATATGACCTAAAAATTATGGGAGTTCGATTAAATTTGTAATTGTAAATCACAATTTTTTAAGTTGTGATCAACTAATTAGTAAATTGTAACTTAAAAAATAAGTGGTAATTAATTATTTTTAAAATTTGTGACCAAGAAAGAATGTATCACTTATAATATTTGTGATATGTGATCGATAAATAAGTCGTGGCCTATAATATTTGTGATTAATTTGTGACCAAGCAATAAATTATGACTGCTTAATTTTTATACATTATTACGGACAAATAAGTTGTAACTCATAAATTTTTAATTTGTGATTCAGAAATAAGTCGTGACCAAATAATTCTATAATATGTGATTGAGAAATAGGTTGAATTTGTAATTTGTGATCAAGTAATAAATTTTGACAAGAATAATAAGTTGTGACCTATAAATTTTAAAATTTGTAACTGAGAAATAAGTCGTGACCATTTAATTTTTTAGTAAAAAAAAGTAACATCTAATTTTGATTTGTGATTGTGACCATATTAGTATGTTATTGTGACCTAATTGTATAATATTGTGACCTTGGTTTATTTAGTTAATAAAATATTTTTTATTATTTATTTTAATTAAAGAAAAAATCTAATCAACGCCCGAGTTTAGAAGTTTTAAACATTTTTCAATAACTTTGAAATTTAAATTTCTATCCCCTTATTTATGTTTTGTTCCCTTAAATATTTCCATAAAATAAGGATGTGAATTTATATAGGCATATAACTTCGTATACAATATATTTTTTCTTCGGAATTTTCATAAAATCAAATGAATATTTTAAAAGGCTCGAGATGTCTTTACTGTTTTTTGCGCGTACATTTTGAATTCTTATAACTTGGTTTTGCACAAGTTAAAAAGAAAGGTTTACAATGCTCATGGAAGACACAAATTTAACCTGGGTTCTAAAATGCTTTCACATTATTTTTATTTGGCCATGACAATTGCTACAAGTTGACGTATAATTATAAGTTGATAAGGACTAATTGTAGAGCTTTTTTATGCAGATTAATTGTAGAGTTGATTCTACATAGAGTTTTATTTTTTATTATTATATTATATTATACGAAAGAATAAATTTACACGCAAATATCAATTGACATTTTACAATTAATCAGAAGACATGAAAGAGCCAAAATAGCTATAATTATACATATATAATTTACTTACAGAATAAAAATCTTGCTCCTCTCCATTCGATACATATATTTTACATTCTTGTAAAAATTGTAGTCAAATTGAAATGTCCATCATTTCCGCTGCCAAATTCTCCAGCATCAGAGCTTCTACTTCTCTATTGCACATCATCTTGTTCCCTGTGATTTAGAAATTAACAGTTAAATGGACGAAACTTGGTCTACTTTACTATCATATAAAAATAATGCAATAAATCAACGAAATTAATTTGAAATTGAATAGAACTCACTGTAGAGAGATGATGTTGTGAGATTATCATTAGGGTTTGGTAGCTTCTTGAGAGGGCAGGAAAAAAGTGGAAGAACTGGAAGATTTTGGCAATTGCAAATTTCAATCATATAACCATCTGGATCATGGAAGAACAATTGATCCACTGTTATGCCTCCTTCTTTAACTACTGCTGTCACATATTCTATCTTCATTTCTTGTAACTTCTGGATTATGAGTTCCATATCTGAGCATTGGAATGAAATGTGGTTGTCTTTTGGGTTTATTTTCTCTTTCTTGTTTAGAACATTTTCTGCAGCTTCAAGCAGATGGATTCCTATTCCATGGTTGAACAACCTACAAATTGAATTCAAATTGGTTTAATAATCAAATTCTCACAAAGAATCGAAAACTATCATTTGGTGCGAAGAGAGAGAGAGAGAGAGAGAGAGAGAGAGAGAGAGATGAATGTACGTACCAAGCTCCTTCAAAGTCAAAGGAAGAGGGTCTCTTGATTAGGACGAATCCAAGAACTTCCTCATAAAACTGCACAGATTTCTTGACGGATTTACAGACAAAAGAGACATGATTTAATGACAAAAATGGCAAATTCTTTGCTTCATTAGAATAAGCTAATGACTCACTCAACATCTTCTCCACTTCTACATTCACAATCTCTCTTCCCATCTACCTCTCTCTTAGTCGTAATATATATAGTAATATCCGTAGACCTGTAGTTGCATTTCATATAATGCGCACACACACATATATATATATAAGCAGAAGGAATAGAGAGGAGGGAGTGGGGGTGGGGGTGGGGTGGGCATGCCATCTCAATCCTACGTGACATACACGTGATCGACTCAACTTTCATTCTTATCCACCGAAGCAATTGGACTTGATCAACGTGCAAGATCATTAAACATGTCTGTGAGACCTTGTCCAAGATATATATGTTTGAATTGAAGGATTAGCTAAGATTTACAAGTAAGTGTTACGCAGATTTCACAAGGAATGTACTGTTGATTCTAGAAGTAATTGTTGCATTCAGATTATCCCACCTGAAGTGTACGGGTAAGTAAAAAAGTGGATTATAAATTCAAATGTCATTCCAACGGAGATTGTAATAAAAAATTTTAAGAATTTAGCCTTAACCGATACATGTAAATACAAATTTTTCTAAACGATAAAATTAAATTATGTAAATCAAATTGCTATAAATGAAATAAAGAACTTATTGAAAATTGTTTTGAATGAAAGTTTTGATTTTATGTCCAAAGTAGTACTAAGACTTAGAATCCACTTTTATTATATCTTATTAATTTCGGGTTATTTGATTGACAACAACTCCTCGATAATGAAAATCAATATTCTTGGATTGTTAACTCTCGAGTAGAATTTAACATATCCTTATACGTGATCCGTCTATATATATATATATGACGAATGCGAACGTACAAGAAAACTTTAATGAAATCATGAACAATTAAAGATCACATATAGGATTGAACACGGTTTGGTTTGAGCGATTTTTAACAAAATGTCAAACCAAACAATATAAAATGATTTGAAATTTTTTTCAAATCAAACCATTTCATTTCCCAAACCAAACCGTTTTAGCCTACAAATAAATTAGTAGATTTCAAACTAGCTCATACATATTCATCTAAAATTTATATGTTTTGTCGATTCCAACAAGCCACTTTTATCTGATTGTTGAGTGACTCTATGGTGGTGTTCTATTTATTAGATAATTTGACAAAAATAAGTTTTGGTAACTTATTGCCCATTCTTGGTACCCAAATTGAAATCTTTGTTTATTTGTTGAAACTGACTAGCTAGGCTACATTTAAGGGTGGAATTGACCAAAAAGTAGCACTCACAAATTTTGGAAGTAACAATATGACGTGTTAAGCTAAATCTAGGTTATTAGAATTCATATACCCTATAATCTTTAAAAATTGATTAAAATTAAGAAGGATTAAAAATATTAATCATTACAAAATATTAATCATTTTTTTAATATTATTAATTAAAAAGAAATCAAAACATTAACTGTTCAATATTAGCATTCATTTAATAACATTTTCTGTAAATTATTTAAAAGCAGAACAAATATTTTTCACCGACTTTTGAACCACATATATTTTTTCAAAACTATTTTTCCACCTCACATTTTACCTCGAAAACAAAAATATAATCGCTAAATAGAGGCTTAATTTATTAACTTAGTTAATAATAATATATATAATATATACTTGAAAAAAAATATGATTTGTAATTAATATTAAAGATAACAAATGATTTGACTATTAATAATTAAAATACAATTTTAATATTGATGACTACACATAGGATTTATAATATAAAGAACAACAAATAAAAAAAATCAACAATTAAATAATAATATTAATACTGATAACTAAAAATATTAATTGAAATCATTTAGTATTAGTGTTAATAACAAAAATAATAATAATGATATTATAACCAAAATGTACAAATAACAATAACATCAAATTAATTATTTACTGTAATACTAAAACATAAAGAATTTAACAATTAAATTCTGTCAGACTATCATACTTTTATATATAGTATAGATTTTCACCAGTGCGATAAACTAAAACTGATATGTGCAATATCAATATGCATTCATAAAATTTAATGATTATACATAATCAACACAAAAACAAAAGAAATTAAAATAATTTTCTATTACAATAATTATTAAAACTTAAAAACAACATAACGAATCCAAATTATCGAAAATTTTATTGGATGATAAATGTCAATTTATATATTTAAAAAAAATATACGACTATTAATTTCAATAATATTTATAAGTTACTATTAATTTCATTAGAAATGCAAATTTTATAGTTTTTTAATTGTATATTATGTTTGATGTAATATTATGAATACAAATATTAATGCTTGTTCAAGGCATCAATATATTTGTTATAATTTCTATATTTGCCTCAAATATTTAACGTTCTCTCAATTCTCATTAAAAAACGTCAATCACAATAACTATAAATATGTGTTCTCTCTTAACACATCAAATAAATGACGATTGAGCAACGTTAGAGATCATGAAATTATTATAATATCATATAATCTTTGAACAATTATTTAAATTAAAAATGATTACAAAATATTAACCATTATTTAGTATTTTTCATTATATTATCATCATCATCTATCCATATTTTGCATTCACATTTGGCAGACAATTATTTTGCATTCACACTAATCTCATTTTACATTCACAGTGGCCAGACTAATCTAACAAATTATAATTTTGTAACTTAATTTCATATTATTATATTTTTTTATTTATTTAGGGTGTGTTTGATAGGTATTATTTGTCTTAGAAGTTGGAAATTATTTTTCATTTTCCACCTTTTGTTATATTTGATGGTCATTTTTTGTCATAAAAAATATTTTCCATTAATCACCCATGTAAAGCATGACTTTTGCCATGCAATTATGGCAAATTAATTCCCACCACCTTGGTGAGAATTGGTTTTCCAACTTGCATGGTAAATCATTTCTTCTCGTTTGACCATTTTTATTATCGTTAATTAACTCTTTTTTTCTTTCAAAAATTAACATTATTATTATCAAGTACAAATGTGTAAAAATAAATAAAATTGATTAAAATAGCTAGATTTTAGTTTATTTGTCATGGAAAATAATGTCAATCAAACAACAAAACTTGAAAATTTCTCACTTTTTTCACCTAAAAAATTAAACCAGTCAAACACATTAAACTTTCGATTTACATTAAAATAAGTTATTAGACATTCAATTCCCTGCAATTCATTTTCTTTTCAAACAAATTTTATCATCACTATCAAACGGAACCTTAGTATTAAAAAGAAAAATTACTTCATTTAATAAATGCTATTATGACTATAATATATTAATATAATATTATTCTCAAATTATTATATTTTTCATTTATTTTACTATTACGAAAAGAATAAAAATTACTTCATTATTTCATAAATATTATTACAACTATAATATATTAAAATATAATTAAAATTATTATATACGAAATATTAAAAATCGAATTGTCTACTCAGATTTCATAACATTGTATATATTATGAATGTAATAATCACTTGGTTTTCAATCCATAAGTTTACAATTTCATTAATTCGTAATTTTCATTTACATTGATTACTCGAAAAAATTATTTTAATATTTTTAATTCACATTTACCTCTCTTTTATCCTTTAATTTTCTTCTTAATAATATTTCAAGTTTTATGATAATTTATTATTATAGTTTTTGTTTTAGATTATTATTATTAAGAAAAAATATGTTATAGTTTTTTACTTCACCATTTAATAAATATTATTATGACTACAAAATATTAATATAATACTTAAAATGTTACATTCAGAATTTCTAAAATTGGATTGTCTACTCAAATTTCATAGTTTACAAAGTGTATATTATGAATGTAATAACTTCATGGTCTTCAATCCAAAATGTTATAATTTGATTAATACATGAATTATTTTCACGGGTCACATGAAAAAGTATTTTACAAATTTTAATTCACATTTACATAAAATACAATTACTGTTACCACTACTAAAATTGAGAGTATTAGAGGCATTTAGAAGCGTCCAAATTAATGTTATTATTGGCGAAAAACAAAGTTAAAATGTCCCTAAGAGAATAAGAAGCGAATTAGTAAATGTCCCTATAAATGACATCTCCAATAATAAATAAGGACATATTGAATACTAAAAACGCCCCTAATAATATTTATGTCACGTGGGATTATTATTTTCATAATTCCATTAAAGACACTTAATTAAATACCCCAATTAAATTTAAAACAATAGAGGCGTTTATTAATGCCCCTATCATTAAATAAATCACATATTAATACTATCTACATAGACACATCTAAGTGCCTCTAATACATTTGATTTTAATTAAATAAATAATATATTCAAAACCTATAGTTCATTGTAAATATAAATATAGAAAATTCAAAAAAAAAAAAATATTTCCAATTCAAAAAATTATTTCCAAGGAAATGAAAATTGAAAAGTACATAGAAATTATAATATTAAATATAGAAATTATAATCGTCAGAAGAGTATATAATCAAAACATCACACTAAATGAAAAAGTAGATAACATTTAACAATAAAGTCATTAATTAATAGCATCAAGCTCTCTTCTAAAATGTGAGTAATAAGAACAATATATGTTAATTCCAAAGAAGCATATCCCCTCCTCTAAATGAGGACTCTCCTTTGCTCCCATTTTAGCTTTCTTTGTCTCAATCTCAATAAAGAACTTCAGTTGCTTTACTAAGCTCTCCAACTCACCTTCCTTGTTTACACCCACATAATCAAACTCTTTCAAATGCTTCACATCTTACTTAGCTACAACCCTCATGACCAGAGTGTCCCATCAATCAATCTCTTCACTAATGCCTCCTCACGCTCTACCAAAAGAGGAGTACCGTAAATTCTGAAAGTTGATGAAAGAAACTAATCATTTATTTGAAAGAATTCTCCTTCAAGAGCATATTAAACATGATACATAAAGAAAATATCATTTGATGAAACAGGAAAGTTAAACTTGTTTATGCACAGTACATGTACAAATACACCATTATCAAAACAAGGAAAATCATGTTTGTTGCTTATACTAACACATTGAAACATATTTACTTCAATTTCAACTTAGAGAACAACTAAGTGCTTGAGAGATGATTATAAGACAAGTTTTGATAGGTTTTTAATCAACTTAAAAGACATAAAGCTCATAATAATTAAAAAAAAAAATTATTGATGCAACAATAATTGCTTCAAGTCCAAATGAACTCTTAACAATTTTACTTTTTAGAAATTAAATTTTGAACTTACTTTGACTGGCACAGTAACAGGAGAAGGAAAGACCGGCTTCTTTATTTTGAAAGGATTGCATCAAGAAGTTACATAACAACATGGTTTAAAAAGGCGGAACGGAGGCGCGCCTTGAGGCGTGCCTCCCTACGAGGCGCTCAGTCATTGCCTCGAGGTGCCCTGTCGAGGCATTTTTACGTGGAAAATGCGCCTCGCGCCTCTTCCGCTTTGAGGCACTATAACGACCCAAAAATTCGTCTTATTATTATTGAAAATTTAAGGTTGTCTAAATTTTATAAACAACCTGTCACAGACAAGTCTGGACCGTAATCAGTTAACAGTAAATCGTTAAGTTTTGTTTAGCGCAGTACCCGACGAATCTTGCTCAGGCAGATTCGTCTGAATAGTAAAACATAAACAACAAGAATAAATTGTGCGAAATTGTAAATGGACAAGAACACAATAATTTGAGATTAACGTGGGAAAAACCCTAATAGGAAAAACTCACGGTTCGCATCCTGCGAACAAAACACAAATCACTATATAAGGAAAGAGTTTATACAGATCAATCTAAACTATAGGATAAATCTACGCATAGACTTTATCAAACATCCAAGAAATAGATCACTCCCTGATCCTTCTGTGGCATGTAATGTGAGCTGATGTCCCACCACTCTTCAGTAGTTTTATTTGACTCTGCAACACTTTTCAGCAACCCGAACTTCCGTTCGATCTTGATACAAACCTCCCATTTGATCTTTACGCTGAAATTCTTTCCTTCTCTAAGTGATTGAATCCTCCTCCCGGAGTATTGAAGTCACAACACAATTGAAACTTTAATTATTTTTGCACCACACGAAAATAAAGCTTCAAGACTTCTAAAGTGGACGTGTATATTGATAAGCTCCACACGAATTTTGTATCTTTTCACGTCTCTTGAAAACATCCTGTTTTCCTTCTATTTAAAGTGCAATTAGGTTACTTGACTCCCAATTTTTCCTTATTGCATAAGATCTCTAATACTTGCAAAACATGATAGAGATAATTAGAGAAAGGTAAGATAATTATTCTTTAAATAAATCTTATCATAAAATAAGATAATGATAAATCTTGAAAGATCTTACCATTTACCAACCATATTTTCGGCCAACACAAGATTCTTTATAATCAAGATTTTTGACCTAATCATCTTACCATATGCAAAGATAAGATTGAAATATTCTTGATCATATCAAGAAGACACTTACCATATCTTGGATAAGCTTGAATGTCAAGAATAATCACCAAAATATTATCAAGGATTTTACCAAAATAATAAGATCAATATTTGGAAATCAATATCAATATTTTCGAGATTATGATCAAATTAATATCAATATTTCTTGATCATTATCTTTCCAACAATAAAATGTTTTTCTCGAAAATAAGAAATTTTCTTCAATAAATATTTGCATAATTTAATTAAACTTAATAAATCACTAAATACACGTATTCAGTAATTAAATAAAGTTTTCTTGAATTATACATTCGTGAAAAATAGGAAATGCCAATAATATAAAATTAACAATCTCCCCCTTTGGCTTTTTCTATTTTTCTAAAACCAATCATCTTTTTAATGATCACAAGAAATCAACAAGCTCCCCCTATCAAAAACCTCCCCCTTAAAATATGTATCAAGATAAACACAATCAACAAATGCATGTAAAGAAATCAACACATAGAGAGCATGAAGAGAGCATAAATCAAAAAGATGATATGCAAAATGCTACTCCCCCTTTTCGGAGAAAGAGGAGAAGCTATATGGTTCACAAAACCTGCATGCAAAAATCCACAACCTAAATCCAATCATAAGAACAGTAGTTTTAAGACAAAACTTAAGAAAACTGTTTTAAGTATTGAAAATGATCAGATGGAACTGGCAGGGTGGAGATCAGGCTCAGGTCTTCTTTTGCTTCTTTGAGGCAGGGAGCTCTTGGCTGCAACCTTTCTCTTTTTCTTAGCTTCGACTGAAGCCACATCTTTCGAAGACCCTCCAAGCAGCAGATCAAGCGTGTCTTCAAGACGTTTAACACGCACACTGAGTTCAGATATGTCAGCTTTCATCCCAGCAATTCTCTGCTTCCAGTTGACCAAGCCTGGCATCTTTATCAGCTGAATCCTGATTTCCAGCAGTCTCATCCACAACCTGCTTCTTGTGACCCGTCTGCATCTTCCGAGTTTTTCTGCATCTGTCCCTGTTTAACACTTTGGGGGTGATCACCAGATTATCTTCCAGTGTCTGGATACCCTGATCACTCAAAAACTGTGAAATAATCCAAGGGTAAACCAATAGATAAGTATTCCCTTGTCTAGGACCACTTCCCGAGACCCTACCAATGATAGAATTCTAGATTCGTGCAGCAAGGTCAATATTACGTTTAGTCCCTAGGAGAAACAAGGTTCTGGCAGACTCTCTCTTAAAGCTTGAGTCATGGATGAGTTGGTCAAAATTTTCCTTTACAATTTTGTGAAGAATTTGATATTTCTTTGACATTTCTGACCTAGGCAATTGTTTTAACCCCTTCACTGGCCACGTGATCTTTCCCCCTGACAACTCCATAGCAATTCATCATTAGTGGCTTCCATAGACTCATCCTCATCATTCAGTCCTAACCACTTTCTAATTTCTTTTGCAGAAATCTTAATTAACTATCCCCTAACAAAAACTGAAGTGGTAAAAAGACATTTTTTTGGAGTTATAGTCAATAGGGATACTGGCATAAAATTCCTTGACCAGGGTCTCATTGATCTCCCCCTTACAATCAGTCAATTTCTTCAACCCAAAGTGTGACACAATATCATCAATCTCAAAGTCATCAAATTCTCCTATAGTCACTCTAGATTCATAATGCAACCGTTTACCCGAAATGTGCTGTTGGAAATCAGTGTATGCCTCAGACGACCAAAATTTGAAATTGAATGGGGTAAACATACCTCTTGCTGTCTGCATGGGGGTGCAGACGAATGAAGATACATCAAACTTGGATCTCACTGGACCCGCAGCTGTGTCACCTTTTTTCTTCTTCGAACTCACAATGGCTTATGCTTTTTGTTTTCCCTTTCTTTCTGGGATTACAACCTCCTTTTCATCTCTTCTTCCAACTGTTCAGACTCGTCTTCATCCTCAGATTCCTCTGGCTCTTCTGGTGGTGCTTCATCCTCAGATTCTTCTGCTTCCTTATCTTCCCCAGATTTTTCATCCTCCCCAGATTCTTCCTGCTCCGGTTTTTCCTTTTCATCACCAGATTCTGTTTCACCCGATCATCTCCACCTTCTTCATCCCCAATTTTCGCATCTCTTGCACTTATCATGGCAACAAGTTTTCGTGCTCCCTGCAGTTCACTACGAATATCTAAGGGAGAGATATGGCTGGACCCAATATTACCTTATATGGTTTGTGGAATGATAGGCGTGCTCCGGAAAATTTGGGCCATGAGAAGAGCAGGTGTTGGAGTGGTACTGGCGGTAGAGAGAGAGGTCGGCGTTGGGCTGGTGCCGGAGGGCGGTGCAGGTACAATGTCCCTGGCGCTTGGAGTTCCCATCTCAGATGGGTTTGGTGCAGATGATGCTTCGCCGCCTCCTCTGGTGACTCTCCTTCTTCCGGCTTGTTTGGTCCTTGCCATATCTGGAAGGGTGTCCTTTTTTTTATTCGAGAGAGAAAGGAAGACAGAAGGTAGGGTTTTTGATGAGAGACTTTGGGACACGAGTTTTTATGAAGAAGTGTGAGGGTTTTTGTGCTTAAGAGGAATTCTCATAAAAAAGGAATTAGAGTTCATTATGGTAACTGGAGAATCCTAATTCTTGCCAACTTCTTTCCTTAAAAAAATAGATAAGCATAGGAACAGAATATGTTGAGAATTAGGAAACAAATGAATTACCAAAAATTGGGCTCCAAAATCAACTGACTTGTTCTGCAAGATTTGCACATATTAGCCCACGATATACTGCCTTAAAAATAAAGATTTTCAGAATAAAATCTAAAAATTCATGAATAAGAAAAATCTAAATGCTTATGAATACCTGAGACACGTCTAAGCACTTGTTGACATATGTTGAGTTAGATACATCGGGCAGTATACAATCCACCACTTACATAAATAAGTTGATTAATGTGCGTGTGTGATCCGAGCAATCCTTAGTCATCCACATCCTATCAAAAATCATATGATTGCCTTGACTTATCGATTTATCACCGTAATGCACAATAAGACCGATCAAAAACTATAAGAAGTAAATTTTCTCAAATCCGGCTTGCCAACTTTTTCTATATTATGGAAATGTCTTTTGGAGGTGGAAACAGCTTCACACAATCTCCAGAAGTTATCATACAGTATGTTCCCCTTTAGGTTAGAAGAATGGTATGAACTTGGCTTGGATTGGTAGATTCATACAATTTCCAGATGTTATCTTACTAGGTTTTCCCCTTACTTCTACAATATTACCACATTTATCTCAATTCATCGTATTTTTGAAGCTAACGGGTATGAACTTGGCTTGGATAGGTAGCCTTCTTTTCCACTAGTCCTGCCCTTGGATAATAAGAAAATGCGTGCAATGTTATAAGCAAGATTTAGATCATAGGTCTACACGCAGAATATGAAATCTCATCCAGTAACAACCATATGACATAGACAGCAGTGACTTATCCTTAGGATTGTCCAGATTTGAGTGCTACTTAGATTCATCCTGAGACATGTTGACTGCTATTAGCCAGACGTATCTGTCTCATTATCAGTCACAAGCACTCAGATATAACTGCAAGCAAAAACATGATCTACTTAATATAAGAATAGGATAAGTTAACCAAAATGCAAAAAGATAAAAATGCGGTTTTTTTTTAATGAAATATGCATGTTCCTCTTCAGAAGGAGGTGATACTCCAATTTGTTTCCTAAGGCTTTCAAATTTGACAGTATCGAGGTCCTTAGTAAACAAATCTGCCAGCTGTATATCAGTCTGTATGTGCTCCAGATTAATAATCTTTTGTTTCACCAATTTCTCTGATGAAGTGGTGTCTGATGTCAATATGTTTTGTTCTGGAGTGCTGGACTAGATTCTTTGAGATATTGATGGCATTTGTGTTGTCACAATACATAGTGGCTTGTTTTGTAGAGATTCTATAGTCCTCCAACATTTGTTTCATCCAAAGGAGTTGTGTACAGCAACTGCCAGCTGCTATATACTCAGTTTCGGTTGTGGAAAGTGACACTGAATTTTGTTTTCTACTTAGTCATGCCACCAAATTGTTCCCAATGTAGAAACATCCTCCGGATGTACTCTTTCGATTATCCACATTCCCAGCCCAGTCTGCATCTGAAAAACCTGTAAGATGGGCAGTGGTATCTCTTGTAAACCAAATTCCGTAATTCAACGTACCACTTACATATCTGATGATTCTTTTTATAGCAGAAACATGAGATTCCTTAGGTTTGGCTTGATATCTTGCACAAACTCCAACACTGAAGGATATATCTGGTCTACTGGAAATAAGGTACAGAAGACTTCCAATCATGCTTCTGTAAAGGGATAGATCTACATCCTTACCACTGTCATCCTTTGAAAGTTTTAGAGTAGTTGCCATGGGAGTTCTCATTGCCTTTGCATCTTCAAGTCCAAATTTCTTCACCAGATTTTTAGCGTATGTTGATAAGTGTATTTTATACACTTATTTCTATCCTAAAAGTAGGATTTTATATGTTTGTTTTGGAATATTTGCTATTTATTTTGCGTTATTTGTTTACATTTCAGAAATAATCCCAAATTCGAGAAAACAAAGGAATTGAAGCTAAAATTGAGCAATTGGATGTAAAAAGTGTCAAAGTGAGCAAATCAAGAATTGATGCAGTCAATCAAATAGCTAATTTGAAGAAAAAAATCGAATTTGGAAGAAATCAGAAGTTCAGGGGTTAAATTGCAACAATCAGAAGTTGGAGGACTTGCTGTGCAATTAAAAGACAGGGACCAAGTTGCAGAATTTAAAAGATAAAAATTGCAGCCGGAATTACAACCGTGCGGCTGCACGGTAGTCCCGACTGGGCCGCAGCTGGGCTTTTTGCGCGTAATTCAGCAGTTTTCTCCTCACTTAACCTAAATCTCAAGAGAATCTATAAATACCAGACCAAGGGCACGAGATTAGGGGTTCGCAATTCATTGAAGAGAGGCCAAAACGCTGTCGGATTGCGGAGGGATCCACTCCAAGCCAAGACACAATTGAAGAACGAAGATCAAGGGCATGAATAGGGTGACATCTATCCATTCCTTTTGCGATTTATATTCAATTATGTATCTAGGCTAGGTTCTTAAATGTTAGAATTGTGATGAAGCATTTATTTCCGGATTTTATGTATTGATTATCATTTAATTTCATAATTCATGGGTTTGAGCAATTGATTTATACTATTTTATCATGCAATTACTTGATCACTAGTTGTATGAATTTAGGTTGTGATTTCTTAAGCTCGAAAGATTGAGATTTCATTAGACTTGTGTCAATTGTCACAAAGTCCGATAGGGGATAGAAATATACCCTTATGCTTTGTGTTATCTGCTATAGTATTCACAAAACTTGTAATGCTTTTCTATACATTTAGATTCGTCATAGAAATATAGTCGGATTGTGTATAGAAATAGGTGTTTATTCTTGTCCGAAAGGGAGTCTTGACAATATTAGGAATATGGATTTTCAAAACCTCATGAATTATTGTTAGATGTTTAATTTAATGCATAATTAATGGAATAAATGCGGATTCTCAATTCTAGCATGTTTTTCTCATATTTTCTCTAAATCAAATTTCCTCGTTCTTTCTAGTTTAATTTTAATTCAAAATTTCCAAATACTAGGCTTCTCTAGTTCCGGTTAAGGTAGTAGTCTAAAATACGATTTAAAACAATCTCTGTGGGAACGATATTCGGACTTAAAATCCACTTTATTACTTGCGTGACCCGTACACTTGCGGAGCGTCGTCAAGTTTTTGGCGCCGTTGCCGGGGATTGTTATTTAAATTTATTTTTAGATTACTTTCACTAATTCGGACTTTTTACTTGTTTTAATTTTATTTTTACTTTTACTTTTATTTTTTTTTAATTTCTAGGATTTTAATTTCTTTGTTTTAGTTAGTTACTAGTTTCCTTTCTTTTAGTTGTGTATGCTACGTTCGAAAAAAGGGAATCTTTTCGAAGCTGACCAGGAAATAGAACGTACATTACACCGTAGGTTAAGAGAACTTGGGGAATTAGATAAATCTAAAAACCAAAAAGAAATTCAAATGGAAAACAACAATTTGAGATTACCCGACGCTGATCCAATAAATGAAGATGACATGTTGGTGGGTGACTTCATGACACCTCAGGTGGTTCAAAGTCAATCCAGCATAGTCTATCCACCATTTGAACAGGCAAACTTCCAATTGAAAACCAATGTCATCAGCATGTTCCAAAACGGACATCAATTTCATGGGAGACCTGATGAAAACCCGCACACACATGTTTCTAAATTATTAGACATGTGCCAACACTTTCAATATCAGGGCGTATCTGATGATGCTATCAGACTCAGGTTATTCCCTTACACTCTAAGAGATAGGGCTGTTGAGTGGTTGGATTCTCGCCCAGCTGCGAGTATAACCACTTGGAACGACTTGGTCCAAAAGTTTTGCACCAAATTCATACCTCCAGCTAAGGTTGCCAAACTGAGATATGACATCACCATGTTTCAGCAACAAGATGTTGAATCCTTTGATGATGCATGGAACAGATTTAAGGGCATGCTGAGGAAGTGTCCAAACCATGGGATCAAACGAGGTGATCAAGTGAAGTGCTTCTATGAAGGACTACTTCCACATTTTAAAAACATGGTTGATTCCTCATCAAATGGTGCGTTAAGCACAAAGAGCATCGGGCAGGCATTGGAGCTCTTCGAGAGGATAGCAAATACAGATGCCATGTGGGGATCAGACAGGGTTGTTCCAAAGAAGGCATCAGGAGTCTATGAAGTGGATGCTTACACTGCCATATCAGCAAAAATAGACTCTTTGGCTGCGAAAGTGAGGGCATAGCACTGGTGAGCCATTCATCAAAAAGTGCCAAAATGACTTTTGAAGAGTGTGGTGCAAACCACGCCACTACAGATTGCCCTATTCTGGCTTGTCCATTGGAGCAAGTTGACTATTTACAAGGAGGTCAACGCCAAAATAATCCATACTCAAATACCTACAATCCAGGATGGCGCAATCATCCTAACTTTTCTTGGAAAGATCACTCTAATGAACACATTGCGCCTAATTTCAACACTGAAGAGAGAAAGCCTGCATTGGAAGAAATGCTTGGGAAGTTTGTGGAAAGGACAGAACAGTTCATGTCTAGAACAGATCAGTTTATGAGAAAAACTGAAACCACAATTCAAAATCAACAGGCTTCAATCAAAAATCTGGAGACTCAAGTTGGACAGATAGCACAGTTGATCACAGCTAGAGCTCCGGGTACATTACCTGCAAATACTGAGGTAAACCCAAAGGAACAACTAATGGCTATAAATGTAGTGCAACATGAGATAAATGCTATCACTACGCGTAGTGGTGTGCAACTTCCTGAGATTTATGCTAAAAAGCCAGCTGGAGTTCCTGAAAAAGTTGTGGAGAATGTTGAGAAGATGGCTGAAAAGGAAGATGACCATGAGGTGAAATCAAAAATTAAGCCTCACGAGTCTCCTATTCCATTTCCACAAAGGCTGAAGAAAACAAGAGAGGATAAGCAGTTTAATAAGATTGTGAATATGCTGAGAAAACTGCACATAAATATTCCTTTCTTGGAAGCCATCACACAGATCCCAAGTTACGCCAAGCTGCTAAAAAAGATGATGTCTAGCAATAAAAAGCTTGACGAACTTGAGGAGGTCACTTTGAATGAAGAATGCAGCGCAATCCTGCAAAACAAGCTGCCACCTAAGCTCAAAGACCCAGGGACCTTTTCAATACCTTGCATTATAGGTGATTTAAAATTCAACAAGGTCTTATGTGACCTAGGTGCAAGTATAAATCTGATGCCCCTGTCTTTATACAAGAAATTGGGACTGGGTGAACCAAAGGAAAGCAATATCAGATTGTAACTGGCTGGTCGATCAATCTGTCACCTATATGGAGTTGTGGAGGATGTATTGGTGAAAGTTCACAAATTCATATTCCCAGCGGACTTTATCATCTTAGATATGGAGGAAGATGAGAATTTTCCTTTGATACTTGGTCGGCCATTCCTAGCCACTGCATGAGCATTAATTGATGTAGAAAAAGGAGATGTAGTGCTACGGGCCGAAAATCAAGAGGTGACTTTCACAATGATGCAATTTGATGTCCATGAACCAGAACTAGAAAATTGCTCCAGGATAGATGTCGAGTTGGAATTGGCGTACTGGGAGAGGTATGAATACAAGGTAAGGGCGGATGATGAGGCTACACCATCCAATCTAAAACCACCTTGAGAAATGTTTGCCAAAAAGTCTAGCTCTAGACTATAAATGAAGCGCTTGTTAGGAGGCAACCCAATTTTTCAAACCCATTTTCTTTAGTTATTTTGTTTGTTGCTTTTGAGCTATTTTATTGCTTAATTGTTGTTTAGTTGCTTGGCAGTGCATTTTAGAAGCACTAGTATATTTAGAATGCATGCATTGAGTTGTTATGTGCTTTAAATAATTCTAGTATTCTATTTTGCACGTTTTTGCACTTTTAGTTTCTATTGCATTATTATTTGTTTTGTTCTTTTTCATTACAATCTTTCACTTGAGAATCTAGCTTAGGACATGTACATATAGTTTAGAAGTTGGTTGCATGCATTTGGATGTGTTTAGGGGTCGAAAACGGAGTCCAAAATCGAAAAATGAAAAAAATTCAGGACACTGCCTTTTATACCGTGCGGTCGCACGGTTCAATTCTGGACAGTTTCGGAAAATTCATTTATATGTTGAATTCTCTTATTTTAACCACTTTCAAACCCATTTTACCTCTCCCAAATCATCCCGCATTGAGTCCCCAATTAGTCCCCATTACTTGCACATCATTTTAACTCAAAATCATGCCCTACATTGCATTCAAAACATTAAAAGGTATGAGCTTTTCCACACATTTACACAAAATCTTGCATAATTTGATGTTCTTCATATTTTTATGTGATTGGTGAATTGTAGATAAATGGGGATGGGTTTAGGATAGTTGATGGGTGTATTGAATTGTGCTTATTATGTGAGAATTTTTGGCTTAATTCAAGTCTCCAACTCTATGATTTTCATTGATTTCTTTAATATGCATGCTAGGTGCTCGATAAAATGTCACAATGAGTGTTTTGTTGAGTTTTGGAAAATCTTTTTGGATGATCACCCTCACTACATGTTAAACATCATTTGTGCATCGTTCAATCCATGTTTACACTGATTTAAAGCATGAAACTCAACTTGAACATCATTGCACTACATGGCACCTCATTGCAAGGCCATTGCAGGTACCACTGCACCAATGCACCTGTTTTCAGCTTCACTACACCTACTTTGTCACATCTTTTCATGATCCAAATGAACTTCAAACTTACTGAATTTTTGATATGTTATAGACCAAGTTATGTACTTTCATATGTCCGGGACATGTCTCGGGAAATTCTCACTTTTTCGAGGCGATGTCAAGGGTTGAAAATCAGTGGTCGGCCACTTTTCAAAAAAAAAAAAAAATCCAGAATTTTTCTAAGTCCTAGTTTGGGTGTACAATTCACGTCAAACATGGAAAAGGAAGTAAGGGGTCATTTCATCCAACAAACATTCAAGTCAAAGCTTCAAAAATGGGAACACCAACTCTCCAAACCCGGGAAGTACATTAACCCTCTTTGTTATTTCTGTATTTATTTTCTTTATTTGTTTTGAATACATTGAGGACAATGTATGATTCTAGTTTGGGGGTGGGAATCTCATTCATGTGCTTCATGTACACATTCATTCGATTTTGGGTAGAAAATTCAAAAATATTGAAAAATGTAAAAAAAAAAAATCATAAAAAGTGAAAAATTTGGTTGATTTATTTATTGCTTATGATATGATATGAATTGACTTTTGTGCTTTAATTAGAAAATTGGGCAACATGCGAACTAAATTTTTCTTAACATTCATCCATGTGAGACTTAAATCAAACTTGAGCACATAGCCATTTCAAATAAAAACTTGTATAGGGAGATGCTTGATACTTGTGGGGTAAACTTGTGCACTTTGAACATAGAATTGATTGAAAAATCCTAAACCTTAAGTAATTAGATCCCGACCTGAAATGTAGAACCAAACTGCTCAAGAACAGTTTGGGGGTGGGAAGGTTAGTATGAGTATGCATTGATGGATTTAAGATTTGGAGTTTTTAATTGTACATCTTTAGTGTAAGGGATTTCGATCAACGGGTATAAACCATAATAACCAGCATAAAAACAGAAAAATGCTGAAGGTCTTATTCTACTCTTCAAATGCATTTTTGACTTGAGCAAGTAAGTTTGAGGGATTCTCTGAATCTGATACCCTAAACTCAACTGAGTTGGGAGCTGCCGACCTAAAGCTCGCTACAGGGGTCAACTAGAAAGCAAGTACGGAGAGTGGACTTACACATAAGACACAAAAACATCTTTAACTTTTCTGTTTAAGCCTTTATGACTCGGGTAATTAAGTCTGAGGTTCTTTGAACCTGGTACCCTAAGCTCAACTGAGTTGGGAGCTGCCGACATAAAGCTCGCTACAGGGGTCATATAGAAAGCAAGTATGAAAAGTATTGCACAAAGATGGTAAAAGACAAGGACATTAAAAGAAAAAGTCGTCAATATGAAAGAAAAATAGAATAAAATGGTATAAGCTTTATTGGTTGAAATTCCTAACACTTTGTTAATTATTCTTGGTCTGTCGTGCATACTTGTCTAATCCTAACTTCCTTGTGTGGAAAAATGCGATTTATACATGTTTAGAAACCACATCAATAGGAAAGACCTCGGGATATGAGAGAAAATGATGTGATCCGGACCAGGCATCGAAGGGCGAAGTCGAGCCATCGGCAATATGATAGTGATCTACGTGCAAAACGGAGCAAGTTCCGTGTTGGGGTCGAGCCGAGAAGGCGAAAGGATCGAGCTGAGGCAGGAAATCAAACAATGAGGCAGAAACTGATTCACGGCCGTAACATCCATTCTTACGGCCGTAACATTCTTCAGGAAAAAACAGGCAGAACGCTTATTACGGCCGTAAGATATTCCTCACGGTCGTAAAACTGAAATTGAAATATTTTACGGCCGTAACATATTGATCACGGCCGTAACAGCTAATTGAAGATTGAGACAGAATGTTCATTACGGCCGTAAGAGATATATTCACGGCCGTAATTCAAGATTTTCCAGATTTTTCGGATTTCTCAATTAATTTATTTCCTTTTATTATTCTAGGTTATTTTCCTATTTTAGAATTTTAGCATAATTAGAATTCTATTTTGAGTAAATTAGATGCTAGGTTTTCTTGCTTATTTATATTTCTTTTCATCATTGTAAACATTAGACAAGTTTGAGTTGATTAATAAAATTTGTGAGAGGATACTCCAAAATTGAGAGGTTGAGTTTATTCCCTTTTTCTTGAACTTATCAAAGATCCGATCTTTGTGGCGTTCTTCCAGCAAACTTATCAAATATTCGCAAGAGTATTTGTGGCGTTTCCAAATTCGATACTTATCAAGGAAATTGACAAGTCCTTGTGGCGTTCACCAATCTTGGTTCTTCAATCCGCATCGTCATAAATTGCGTCGTGATTGTCGGGTCAAGGCTTTACCATCGTTCTATCCTTATTTTTCGTTGTGTTCCACGTGTTCGACAAGACTCCCCGACTGGGATCGCGTCAGAAAAGCAGTAAGGTTGTGCTCATTCATGAGAGGGTAAGGAAAATCAAAAGAAAATCATTGTTGATCACATGGGATTTGGGCTTACTCTTGCATAAAAAGTCAATCATTGTCAAGTTTATTTTTGCATAAGTTTGCAGTTGATTTTGGTTATTCACACACACACAATGAAGTTGAGCATCGGATGAATGAAAATATTTTATGTTGTTCATATTTCTTTTTCTAAAGTGAATTGTCAATTTGGATTGTTGAAGTGCATGGTAAATAAGTTGACAAAAGCAAAAATTTTTTTTTTTTTTATTTAATTTGCATTTTTATTTTTATAGTTTATTTTTATTTTTTTGTTCGAGGACGAACAATAGTTCTAGTTTGGGGGTGTTGATAAGTGTATTTTATACACTTATTTCTATCCTAAAAGTAGGATTTTATATGTTTGTTTTGGAATATTTGCTATTTATTTTGTGTTATTTGTTTACATTTCAGAAATAATCCCAAATTCGAGAAAACAAAGGAATTGAAGCTAAAATTGAGCAATTGGATGTAAAAAGTGTCAAAGTGAGCAAATCAAGAATTGATGCAGTCAATCAAATAGCTAATTTGAAGAAAAAATCGAATTTGGAAGAAATCAGAAGTTCAGGGGTTAAATTGCAACAATCAGAAGTTGGAGGACTTGCTGTGCAATTAAAAGACAGGGACCAAGTTGCAGAATTTAAAAGATAAAAATTGCAGCCGGAATTACAACCGTGCGGCCACACGGTTGAACAAGGCGTGCGGTCGCACGGTCAAAAAATTCAGCGACTGAAGTTTACCTGCAGAGTCATGCGATCGCGCATTTTTGAACCGTGCGGCCGTACGGTAGTCCCGAGTCCGACTGGGCCGCAGCTGGGCTTTTTGCGCGTAATTCAGCAGTTTTCTCCTCACTTAACCTAAATCTCGGGAGAATCTATAAATACCAGACCAAGGGCACGAGATTAGGGGTTCGCAATTCATTGAAGAGAGGCCAAAACGCTGTCGGATTGCGGAGGGATCCACTCCAAGCCAAGACACAATTGAAGAACGAAGATCAAGGGCATGAATAAGGTGACATCTATCCATTCCTTTTGTGATTTATATTCAATTATGTATCTAGGCTAGGTTCTTAAATGTTAGAATTGTGATGAAGCATTTATTTCCGGATTTTATGTATTGATTATCATTTAATTTCATAATTCATGGGTTTGAGCAATTGATTTATACTTTTTTATCATGCAATTACTTGATCACTAGTTGTATGAATTTAGGTTGTGATTTCTTAAACTCGAAAGATTGAGATTTCATTAGACTTGTGTCAATTGTCACAAAGTCCGATAGGGGATAGAAATATACCCTTATGCTTTGTGTTATCTGCTATAGTATTCACAAAACTTGTAATGCTTTTCTATACATTTAGATTCGTCATAGAAATATAGTCGAATTGTGTATAGAAATAGGTGTTGATTCTTGTCCGAAAGGGAGTCTTGACAATATTAGGAATATGGATTTTCAAAACCTCATGAATTATTGTTAGATGTTTAATTTAATGCATAATTAATGGAATAAATGCGGATTCTCAATTCTAGCATGTTTTTCTCATATTTTCTCTAAATCAAATTTCCTCGTTCTTTCTAGTTTAATTTTAATTCAAAATTTCCAAATCCTAGGCTTCTCTAGTTCCGGTTAAGGTAGTAGTCTAAAATACGATTTAAAACAATCTCTGTGGAAACGATATTCGAACTTAAAATTCACTTTATTACTTGCGTAACCCGTACACTTGCGGAGCGTCGTCAGCGTACTTTGCTTGAGATATGAATATGCCAGATTCATCCTACTGTACCTGCAAACCAAGAAAAAATGTTAGCTCACCAACCATACTCATTTCAAATTCTCTTTCCATTGTATCTATAAATTCATTAATTTTGGACTTAGATGTAGACCCAAATACTATGTCATCAACATATATCTGAGCTACAGTTAGTCCAGGATTTAAATGCTTAATGAAAAGAGTTTTATCAGTTCCTCCCCTTTTGTATCTGTTGCTTAGCAAGAATGATGTGAGCCTTTCATTCCAAGCTCTGGGGGCTTGTTTCAACCCATATAAAGCTTTTTTGAGTCTAAAGACATAGTTCGGGTGAGATGGATCTGTGAATCTGTGGGGCTGCTCCACATAAGCTTCTTCATTGAGTACACCATTTAGGAACGCACTTTTGACATCCATCTGGTATAGTCTGAAATTGATATAGCAGGACACAGTTAGCAACAGTCTGATGGATTCCAGTCTGGCTACCAGAGCAAGTGTTTCGTCAAAGTCTATCCCTTCAATCTGGGAATAACCTTGAGTAACAAGTCTGGCTTTATTCCTAACAACATTTCCTTGTTCGTCTGATTTGTTCTTGAAGATCCATTTAGTTTTAATTACATTACCTTCTTTAGGATGTGGAACTAGTTCCCAAACGTTATTTCTTTCAAATTGGTTGAGTTCCTCCTGCATAGCTTGCACCCAGTTTTCGTCTGTCAAAGTTTCTTTGACATTTTTCGGCTTGATCAAGGACATATGACACATGTTTCCCATTTCAGCAGCAAATTTTCTTCTGTTTACATTCCCTTTAGACACATTAGTGAGAATGTTGTTGAATGGACGAGCTTTTTGAACTCTAGTAGATGCTCTTTTATGCACTTTTGGTTCTGCAGCACCAGATGTATCTAAGTAGACAGTTGAATCCAGATGGATAGATGTATCTCGGTAGCCAGATTCATCCACATCACATTCTTCGGTATTATTTTGGATTTCTGCTTGGAGTGGTCTTTCTTCTGGTTTCTCAGTTTCGATGTGTTGTTTTGGTGGGATGTCCAACTGATCAACTTCATGTTCCTGTTCATCAACCTTTTTATTACTAGTTTTCTGAAAAAGATTAGCAACACTGTCAGAGGCATCGGACTTTTTACACGTGAACATGACCCAAGTATATCTGGAAAAATTATCAACACATACGTAAATGTATCTCTTACCACCAACACTTTCCTTTTGAATAGGACCCATCAGATCCATGTGATTAAGTTCAAGTATATGAGAGGTGTTGAGAGATTTACCTGGCCTGAGTTGACAATTGATTTTCTTACCCTTTTAACAATTACTGCATATCCCATCTGGAGTGTTCTTGATATTGGGTAGGCTTTTCATAACTTGCATCTTAGCTGGCTTTATGAGATCATGATAGTTCGGATGTTCTAACCGATTTTGCCATAATTCCTCGATTTTAGCCCTTACAGAATTGCAAGTTATGTGACTTTCAAGTGTGTAGCATTTGTCATTGGATCTAATTCCCTTAAGCAGGACATTTTCCAATGGATTTGAATTCCTATCACAACTCAATACTTTGCAATAATCTTTAGAAAATTGGACAAGCAGGTTATCATCACATAATTGACCTACACTAATCAGATTAGCCTTAAGCCCAACAACATACAAGACATTGGTTAATGTAGGTAGTCCTTTAATATTTATGATACCAGATCCATCTATCTTACCTTTTTGACCATCACCAAAGGTAACAACACCTGTCTCACCTTTTTCAAAGTATGACAACAAAGAGAGATCACCTGTCATGTATCTAGACCATCCACTATCAAAATACCAGGTGTTAGGAATCAAGGCACTGGAAGAAAATTGAACTACATAAGTGTTAGTTCTAATTTTCTTTTCTTGCCTAGAAACAAGTTTTCTTTTTTGTAAGTTGATTAATTTCAAGTACTCATGACACCTAAATACATCACGACTAGATTTAGCACAAAAATTACAGAATACCTGGAAGACAGATGTATCCTTCCGATTCTGACGAGGTTAAAATTGTCCTCTAGTATAGTTCCTGGCTGGATGTGAGTTTTGAGTTCCAGCCGCATTGTATTGATGATGATGAGAGGTAGATGCATCTGTATGATTTCTATTTTGTTCCATATACCTTTATCCAGATTCTCTTACAAAGTTTATTTTATGGTCATGATTTTTACCTTTACCTTCACATCCAAGACCTATTTTTAGGCTGACAGGTCTGCCACTGTTCAGGATTTCATCAAGCTGGACGGATCCAAGTGCCAGCTTCTTGATTTTGTCTTATGCTTTAGCAAGTACTGAACTTAACTTGCTTACCTCATTTTGTTCATCGTCTGAGACTGCATATACGTCCAGTTTTCGTTTCCTGCTGTGCTCAGTGAAGGTCTGCAACAGTTGAATCTTCTCTTATGCATCTTGAAGTTCCTTTCTCAAGTTTTCAGTGTTTGGTCCGGATTCATCTGCATAAGAAGAGTTACCAGATTCAGCACCAGACAGCTTAAGGCAGTAGGGGTAGTTACCTGTTTTTCAGAATTGCTGCTGTCTGATTCTGATTCAGATTCATCCGAGTCTCCATCACTCCATGTAATATTCATGGCCTTCCGTCCCTTGGTCTTCTTTTGAGTATTAGGACAATCAGCTGCAATGTGTCCATATCCTTCATATTCTCTGCATTGAATTCTACTCTTAGGCTTTCCTTGAGACGAGTTAGCATTATTTTTAGGATAGAAATTGCTTTTCCTCCATTTTTTTGCGGTTTTTTTATTCTGGCCTTGAAGATTTGTGGATCTTTCTTTTTGTTTGCCCTTGAGGAACTTTTTAAATTTTCTAGTGAGAAGTACGAAATTTTCATCTTCATCAGTCTCACCAGAGTTGTCTGGATTGGCACTGTTCGTCTTGAAGGCAATCCCTGGTGATTTGTCTTTCTTTCTTCATGCTAGATTTAACTCATATGTCATCAATGACCCTACAAGTTCCTCAACTCGCTTGGTTGAAAGATCCTTGCTTTCTTCAATTGCTGTCACTTTTGCATGGAACCTGTCTGGTAAAGATCTAAGGATTTTTTGTACAATCTGCTCATTTGAATAGGCTTTCCCAAGAGCTTCAACTAAGTTGGTGAGATCACTCAATCTGGCGTAGAAGCTTTTGAAGTCTTCTTTCTCATCCATAGATAGTTGTTCAAACTCTAGAGTGATCATCTGCAGCTTGGAGGTTTTGACAACATTGGTTCCTTTGTTTGCTATCCTCAAAGCATCCCATGCTTCCTTAGCGGTCCTTAAGGAGGAGATGAGTCTGAATTGACCTGAATCAACCAAAGAAACAAAAGCATGAAGTGCCTTAAAGTTCCAATTTGCATTAGCTAATTCATCTGCAGTATAAGCACTTCTAGCTATAGCTGTAACAACACATTCAGCAGTGACAGTGGGTGCTGTGTAACATTCAAGAACAAAAGTCCAACAATGTTCATCAATAGATTGAATAAAAATCTCCATACGGATTTTCCAATATGCATAGTTACTACCAGTTAACTGGGGTGGCCTAAGAGATGCAGAATTTTCCATTTAGACAACCGGATCTCACTTTCTAGAAGTGAACCCGCTCTAATACCAATTGAAAATTTGAGATTGTCTAAATTTTATAAACAGACTTTCACAGACAAGTCTGGACCGTAATCAGTTAACAGTAAATCGTTAAGCTTTGTTTAGCGCAGTACCAGATGAATCTTGCTCAGGCAGATTCGTCTGAATAGTAAAACATAAACAACAAGAATAAATTGTGCAGAATTGTAAATGGACAAGAACACAATAATTTGAGCTTAACGTGGAAAATACACTAACAGGGAAAACCCACGATTCGCATCCTGCGACCAAAACACAAATCACTATATAAGGAAAGAGTTTATACAGATCAATCTAAACTACAGGATAAATTTACGCATAGACTTTATCAAACATCCAAGAAATAGATCACTCCCTGATCCTTCTGTGGCATGTAAAGTGAGCTGGCGTCCCACCACTCTTCAGTAGTTTTCTTTGACTCTGCAACACTTTTCAGCAACCCGAACTCCCGTTCGATCTTGATCCAAACCTCCCGTTTGATCTTCACGCTGAAATTCTTTCCTTCTCTAAGTGATTGAATCCTCCTCCCGGAGTATTGAAGTCACAACACAATTGAAGCTTTAATTATTTTTGCACCACACGAAAATAAAGCTTCAAGACTTCTAAAGTGGACGTGTATATTGATAAGCTCCACACAGATTTTGTATATTTTCACGTCCCTTGAAAACATCTCGTTTTCCTTCTATTTAAAGTGCAATTAGGTTACTTGACTCCCAAGTTTTTCTTATTGCATAAGATCTCTAATACCTGCAAAACATGGTAGAGATAATTAGAGAAATGTAAGATAATTATTCTTTAAATAAATCTTACCATAAAATAAGATAATGATAAATCTTTAAAGATCTTACCATTTACCAACCATATTTTTGGCCAACACAAGATTCTTTATAATCAACATTTTTGACCTAATCATCTTACCATATACAAAGATAAGATTGAAATATTCTTGACCATATCAAGAAGACACTTACGATATCTTGGATAAACTTGAGTGTCAAGAATAATCACCAAAATATTATCAAGGATTTTACCTAAATAACAAGATCAAGATTTCGAGATCAATATCAATATTTTCGAGATTATGATCAGATTAATATCAATATTTCTTGATCATTATCTTTCCAACAATAAAATGTTTTTCTTGAAAATAAGAAATTTTCTTCAATAAATATTTACATAATTTAATTAAACTTAATAAATCACTAAATACACGTATTCAGTAATTAAATCAAGTTTTCTTAAATTACACATTCGTGAAAAATTGGAAATGCAAATAATATAAAAATAACAATTATATTAAATTATTCAAATTTAACGGGACCACTTGAAAGTAAAATTTTAATTTTAATTTATTAGACTTATTTAAAGGAGTATATTCGAAGTAATTTTATCGATTATATAAATCGACTATCGATTCTATAATTGGGAAGATATGGATTGAAGTGTATGGAATGTACTTCAAAGTGGAACTAAGAATTCGTTCTGACATTGAAAAATAATATATCAAAGTTAAACCGTAAACTTTTGGTTAAAATAATAATAATAATTAAAATAATATAATAATATATAATCAGTTGGACGTAACGTTCATTATATATATTATTTATTAACGACGAATAACACGTATAGTTTCGGGTTGGGTAAATTTATAGTCTTGTTATCGGTCTTGACTATTCGAGAATACTATCATGTAGAGCATTGAATGACCTTCAAAATGTCATATTGTAGACACGTATTCGGTTGACGTACGTGTCCCAAAAATTTTAATAAAGAAGGTTGGCACTCGAAAGTTTAGTTTTAATCGGCTTATTTTGACAAGCCAAAACTTTTGCTATAGTTTATCATATTGCATTTCGATGGGGATACAGAAAACTAGATCATGAGTATTTTAGAATGGTGTATTGAAAGTTAAATTTTAATGATAATAACAGTACCAAAAATTAAGACGAAAGTAGCCACTTTAAAAGAAATCCAAATAAAATAGTTTTAAGTGGTAAACTTTGACGAGCGATAACTTTTACCTCGGTTATCGATTTTATGATCCAAAAATATCGTTGTAATGAATTCATTGAGAACTTCATATTGGCCCCAAGAATTTTCTACTTCGACTTCATATGACCCTATATTTTTTTAGTCATTTTAGTAGTTTTTTAATAATTTTTGGAACTAAAATATAAATCTTATATTTTTTATTTTTTTTGGGACATAAAGGGCAAATAAAATAATGGCAGCTTAATCCCAATAAAAACTATAAATAGGGACTGTCGTTGTACAAAAAACAGAGAAATGTAGAGTGCGAAAGGAGGGGGGTCGACCCCCTTTTATTTGGGGTGGGTCGACCCCCCTATAAAAGTTGGGGGGGTCGACCCCCCCCCCCCCACCCCCAATTGGAATTAGTGAGGGGGGTCGACCCCCCCCCCCCCCTCAAGGTAATTTTTTTTTATTTTTAATTATTATAATATTATATTATATTATTATGATAAAGTTTATATTATTATTATGAATATGATTATTATTTTAAAAAGTAAAATTAAATTAATTTCGTTTGAGGTATGATAAAGCAAATCAATCTCTTTAAATTAGGGCGATCCCAATAATTTTTTAGGTTAAATATTTTGTAGGGAAATTGTCCACTTTAATTTTGTTGGACCCTAATTAATATTTTGTAGTTTAAATATAATATAATATTACGTGACTAAATTATAGTTTATATATATGATAGGCAATGAGTGATTTGACTCCAAGCGGATTAGTGGTACTAAATATTGAGGAATAAAGTAGTGAACTCTAGGATACTCAAGGAGTGGGGTAAGTAACATTTCAACTACAATGCAAAACATAATATTTATATTATTATGTGCTCCTATGTGATTATGTGAGGTATATTGTTAGTGCAATATTCATGGAATATGATATGATAATTATCTGTATAGGGTGAAAGCATGCGAGACGTGATTTGATGATATGATATGTTATTAATGCACATGAATATCATTGGAATATCATATGATGTGGTTGTATGACGTAAAATCAACGGACGAAATATATGTTTGCATTCATGGACATTAACATGTGTATTGTGTGGACTTAGAAGAAGTCCTTCATAAATAATAAAGAAAGAGATAAAGAGAGTATATGGAAATATATGGAGAGAGAATGATGTTGATGAAAGTAGAACCCCGTACGAGTGTACCGTAATTTACTTGGCGTCCGGATATATACACTCGCTTGAGACTCCCGACGGTCATTAAGGGTAGTCGATGATGGGGTGTTGGCGGTCCGGCGCCAGTATACGGGAGGTGTCGAGAGGTCTCTTGGTGGCCTTGGGACTGCAGATCGGCACGCCGAGCGTCGTATATAATAGGCCAGGCCTGATTGATATAATATAATTCCCGGTGCAGTATCTTGAGTCTCGGTTGGCGAAGATGGATACAAACTGTGGAGTCTTGAGTCTCAGTGGGCGATGATGGACCATAGGCACTGGAAGGCGCATGTTATCGGCCATGTTGACATTTGAGCTCATACAGAACAACGTCGTGGGATTCGGGCCCAAGTACGAATTGTGGGTAAATTGAGATGATAAGAAGGCACGAAGGTTGATGATGAGATAATTTTGAGAAAGTGAATCGAAACTCATGCGCATGATCATGTATATGTTACTTGCTGAGCATTAGCTCATTTAGTTTTGTATTGTAGGTGTGACAATGTATGAAATGGAGATTGGTGCCAGCTCTCAAATGACGGGATGATTGTGTACTGGGTACCTGACCGTGGTTCATGGGTCTCACACCAGGAAAACCCAAAAAGGTCCAACTACTTTTAAAATAATTTTATTTGGTTTCAAAATAGTTAAATATTTTAAATAGCAAATTTTCGATTATCTTCCGCTATCCGCGCTCTGTTCCCTGTTTTAAATAGATATTTTTATATCAACTACTAGTTATAAAGTTTTTATATTATAGTTAGTTTGTTTTATTTTTTTCTAAATTAAATTACAAATGGTATTTCAGAGAAAAATACATATTTCTAATAATGTCCAATTATGCTTTGAAAATAAAAGTTCAAATTTATATTTAGAGTGGGTGGATAAAATACTATTTTAGTCGTTTAAAAAATCAAAATATGACGGGAAAATAAATAAATGAGTTAAAATTGGAAATGAATTTGGGGCACCACATCGCGTGGTATCAGAGCATGGTTTTATCAAGATGATGATCTTACCATATGCAAAGATAAGATTGAAATATTCTTGATCATACAAGAAGAAACTTACCATATCTAAGGATAAGCTTGAGTGTCAAGAAT
Organism: Ligustrum vulgare; assembly: GCA_963555705.1. Lineage (NCBI taxonomy): Eukaryota > Viridiplantae > Streptophyta > Magnoliopsida > Lamiales > Oleaceae > Ligustrum > Ligustrum vulgare. The sequence continues at coordinate 31,196,961 of OY743186.1, read as the reverse complement.
AATCATAAAATAGATTATCACGAAATTTACCAAAATCACAAGATAACAAGATCAAGATTTCGAGATTATGATCATAATCAAATCAATATTTCTTGATCATTATCTTTCCAACAATAACATGATTTTCTCGAAAATAAGAGATATATTTTTCTTCAAGAAATATTTGCGTAATTTAAATAAACTTAATAATCTACTAAATAGGCGTATTTAGTAATTGAATTAAGTTTTCTTAAATTACACATTTGTGGAAAAATAGGAAATGCCAATAATATAAAATTAACAATAATTTATTTCAAAACTTTAACTATTAAAAGTATTTAACTAATAAAAATAAAAATAAAAATGATTCTAAAATTATTATTCTAAGTTTCTAACAATGGATACAAACAATTGGAAAATGAAGTAAATAAAGGAGAAAGAAAATAAATTTCAAAATGGAGGGATTAATATAAAAAAAGAAAAAGAAAAGAGGGCTATTTATTTACAAAATGCTCAAAGTAACAAAGCTGAAAGACGTGTACATCTATTATATATTTATTCCACATCGAATAATTGTAAGATGGAAAGAGAGAGGACAGTATTATAAATCGGAAAAATTGGCGTATATCCCATTGGTAAAAACGAATTCCTTTTTTACTACACATGGAATTATATATGTAATATACTGACAAAAGCACATAATAATTCCATATTTATGTATGACCATAATCCTCTCACATTAGCAAACGTAACTGAAACATAAAGGCAGAAGAAGATAATTTTGTTGATTTGACTGTCATCCCCCTTAAGTAGCCAATTCAAAAAATTAATGGGAAAATCTACATTGTAGTAATCAGAAGGGAATCAATATTACAATATCCGTTGGGCAGTAGCTATTCTTGCATTATTCGAGAGATTGGGCTACCAATCAATAAAATTCAAAAGTTAATTACGCTGGTTTTCTGAGATTCAGCAAAGTTCTGGAGAAAAACGTCATTCAGGTATGATTCATATGAGATTTTGAATGCCCTATCAAACATTAATTCGTAATTTATATTTAAGAAACAATTAGACGAAATAATGTGTATGAGAAAAGCTACAAAAAATATGGACTCTTTGTCGTAATGGAGGTGAAAAGAATCAGTTTTTTAAAATTCTGATATCACCCATTCGATGGACATCATAGATACATGGAATCATCATTTATTTCATGAGTATTTGTGACATGTAAAACATGTGGGCATAGCAGTTTTAGAAATTGTATCAGATTATAATGTTGATGCTAATGAAGATTTTATATTGGAAGAATCTGATGGAATTTAAAATTGGTTTTTTTTTTTATTTTTTTTGGGTAGACATGGATGCAATTAACGTGTTTGTGAAAAAGGAGCAGGATACGTTTGGATTGCTTGTGCCTATTGGTTGCAAATATGTTCAACTTGTTCACATGCTTAGAACTGAACTAAAGATCAATAATCATGATGTAGTTCTGGCGATTGAATACATTGTTGATGTGGAAATGGCACCAATAAGGATAACGAATGATACCTCACTTTTGTTCTACCTCGATTTGAAATGTAAGGACCCACGAATAACGGCATATGCGCTTCGGGTCGAAGAACTCAGCGAAACAACTAACGAATTTCACACATCAAGTGGAAAGGTAATTACTAGCCATATGAATGGAACTGATGAGCTGAGATATTGCTCTGTGACAATCCCAACAGTCGAGGAGTTTGTGTCCACACTTTGCTTAGATTACATGAACACAGATAAAGAGGAAATGCCTGGTGATATTGATAGTGTAGTTGCGCAGCCCGAAGTTGATTGTATATATGAAAATCAGCTCTTCCGCGATAAAAAGATTTTAAAGTCTGCAATTGCATTGTATGCTATAAGGAATCACTTTCAATATAAGGTGCACAAATCTGACCAATGTGAGTATGTGCTAAAGTGTGTTGGAGAATTGTGTAAATGGAAATTTAGGGCTTCCAAGGTAGGGGGACTGACATGTTCAAGGTTTGCTATGTCCGACATGGGCATAGTTGTGCAATGGACGTAGTTATAAGAGATCATAGGCAAGCGAATAGTTCTTTGATTGGTGATTTCATAAAGCAAGAATACACTTCGACGAGGACAATCTATACTCATGTTGACATTATGCATGACATGGCAACAACATATGGGTTGACAGTTAAATATGGTAAGGCGTGGAGAGCTCGAGAACATGTGCTAGAGGAAGTCATGGGCAATCCAGACAGTGCATATTGTAAGCTTCCAATGTTTTTGAATTAGCTCAAGAAGAAGAATCCTTGGTCTAAGACAGCTTTCGAAGTGGATAGCGCTGGAAATTTCAGGTATGCATTCATGGCACTAGGGGCTTGCATAGAAGGTTGGAAGAGCTGCAAACCAGTGGTAGTAATCGACGCGACATTTTTAATTGGACGTTACGGAGGCACTCTATTCACGGCTTGCACGCAGGATGCTAACAATGGGATATTTATCCTGGCTTTCGAAATCGGAGACTCAGAAAACAATGAATCGTGGAGTTGGTTCTTACAGAGATTCAGAGATGCATACGGAGAGCGTGAAAACATGTGCTTCGTATCAGACAGACATCAAAGTATTGAATTTTCAATTCAAAACGTGTACCCGAGCGTGATACACGGATTCTATGCGCATCACATATTACAGAACTTAAGGACAACGTACGGGTGTGCTAAGAAGAACATCACCAGACCATACAATGCTGCAGCTAGGGCTTACACTAAAAATGATTTCTTTTACCACATGAATCAACTTGATCAAATTAATGAAGGGATCAGGAAAGATCTGGTGAGTGAACAACTAAAATTAACGTGCAAGCGTTGTGTGTCAATTAATTATATTTGTATGTCACGAGATCTAATAGGTTGAGGATTCATAAACATGGTAGCATATTAGAATGCTATAGATTTTAGAGGTTGGTCCAGATGGCATCACTAACTGAAATTATTTTGTACAAGAAAAAATTGGATTTCAAAAGTGGTCAAGATCACATGCACTGATTAACCGATTTGCAACTATCACCTCGAACATTGTTGAGTCGGTAAACTCAGTTATAAAATCAGTAAAGCACTGTCCAATAGATTACTTGTTCGAATCTTTGAGATTTATAGTTCAAGGGTGGTTTTACAAGAACCGTAGCAATGCTCAATGGATGTTCACCCAACTTGCAAGCAAACAAGAGAACATACTCAGGAATAATGCAAAGCATTCAATGAGGCTAAAGGTATCACTCTTTAAATCTACTAAACTGAATTGCGTATAACTTTGCATTACAATATTCATGTATTCTATCATCATTCAATATTAAGCATCAATTGATTTGTGGTTACACAAATGTGATGATGATAATAGACTATGTTGATATTGCAATATTGAATTCTGTCCAGAACATGTTTAGTTAATGATGTTTGGATGACAAGGCTCTAACATTCTTAATCAATTTTGGTAAAATATCAGGTATCCCCGTCGACAGAATTCATTTTTCAAGTCTCAGATGAAAATACAAAGAACTTAGTAGACCTGAGGCTACGTACTTGCACCTGCAATCGCTTTCAAATGGATGGGCTGCCATGTCAACATGGATTAGCTGTCATAGGGATGAAAGGTGAATCGCCATACAATTATTGTTCTAGTTATCACTCGAAGGAAGCATATATTGATACATATGCTGGGAATGTTGTTCCACTTGGTGATCGTGAACGGCTGGGAAGGTTTTAAGTTTCCATCACATTCAAAAATTTTGCCCCCTAATTCAAAGAGACATCCGAGGAGGCCTAAGAATGCAAGAAGACGAACTAGGGTAGAATTATACCAACCAACGAGTTGTGGACGTTGTGGTGGGAAGGGGCACAATCGAAGGTTTTGTAAGCAGCCTCATCCGCTTATTCATGTGAGAAAAAGAAAGCGTGATTCGAATAAATGACCATACTAATATATAAATTTCGTGTGATAGGATGGGATCTGCCACAAGTTTAAACCTTTTAAATAATGGCTGAACACTTGCTATCTATTTCAATAAGTTTATGTTGATTGAAATTATTTGTATTAATGGAGCTACTGGAAATTAATTCAATTATGCTTGTTATTTATTTTTTCATGTCAATTGGAATTATATATTTTGTTGGAGCTACTGGGAATTGAATCATTTTAAATATTTTGTGGTTTATCATTTTATTTTCTGGCGGGATGATAGGGCATTAAATCCATTCATTTTTTTAATAATTATAAGGCTTCACTATATCTATGTCTTTCTATGTCACTTATGTATATTTCATTGTCATACTTATGTTTCTCTTGTACTTAACATGAATGTATGATATCATTCCTCATGTTCTTTGCATTTTTACAGTGAATTACTTGGAAACAACTTACACACTTGAAATGGCAGTTTACCAAAAAATTTATGTTTACAGTTTGAACACATATATAAATTCATTTACAACAATTTATTTAATGTGGGTAGCTCCTGCCTTGGTCATGTTTATAATTATGGACAGCCATGATAAGTTATTTATACTTAAAAGGATGAATATAATGAGTGTTCACTAAACTGAGACTAGCTAAAGGAGAAAATAATTAACAATAATATAAAAAATTTATATGAAAGAAGTTGTACAGTAGATGCTTTCACAAGAATTTAACACATGTTTCATCGTTTATTTAAACATCAGTAAGTTACATAATAGGCCTCGAAACAGGCACAAGTATGACAGAAATAGAACTCGTGATTTATAAGACCAATGTTGAGTTGTTAAAGGATTTTGTTAAATTTTTAAGGCTGATGGAATTAGGAATGAGGATCCATACTATAGTGGACATAAGGGGAAATGAGGATACACACAAAGAAGTGGGAGTAGATTTGACATACTGATGTGTTCCAGACTCTCGACAATCGGAGTCATAGCAGGCTTAACGGAAAAAGTTAAATATTCAAGCCAAATAAAAGTGCAATCCAGTCAACCATATCGGAATTAGAGGCATAATATGTGTTTTTCGAGTAGAAATGGGTCACTAAGCAAAACTCATGGGCTAAAGCCCTTGAGCCGACTGATTTTATGGTCAAATTCCATCATTTGAGGCTTCAAAACAGCAAGTCAATTATGCAGACGGAAATTAGGATTTTTGCGTATTTTTAGGTTAAATTTTGTTTTTAATTATTTGTTTGCCTATTTTAGAATTTTAGTCTAATTAGAATTCTATTTTGAGTCAATTAGCGGCTAGGTTATTTTACTTATTTATATTCCTTTCCATTCATTGTAATTCAGACTTGAGACTTTGATTTTGATATAAACAGTTTTTATTGAGGATTCAATAAAAGATATAGGTGGGTTCCTAAGTTTACGAATTTATCAAGAATATTTCTTGTGGCATTCAAATACCGAACTTATCAAATATTTCTTGAGAATATTTGTGGCGTTCAAAACCAGAAACTTATCAGGGAGATTGGACAAATTCTTGTGGCGTTTCACAAATCTTGGTTCTTTATTCCGCATCGTCGAGCCACGCGTCGTGAATATCGGGTCATGATTCATCCGTCCAACCACAACCTGAGTTCGGAACTTTCCGGCGTTTCTTTCGCGCTCTTCGAATCTCATCATCTGGTATCAGAGCTGGAATCTGAATTCAGGTTTTTCTATCCAGTTTGATTTTTATGTTTATCATCGAGTCCCATAAAAATCATCAATATCTTGTTGACTGTTTTGTTTTCAGTTTTTTGTGTTCTTCTTGTTCTTGAGTCTTTAATTCAGAAAATCATTCCAACAAAATTCAAAAGTGTTTATTTTATTTAATTCTTATCCAAATCCTGTGCCTTTTCTTTTGTTACGTTCGTGTTGAATTTTCGGATTTATATATTAAAAAAAATATTTTTTTAATTTATTTTTTTCGAAAATTCATCCATTATTCAAAAAAAAAAAAAAAGTCATTCCAAAATTCAAGAACCACTTTATTGAGTTTCTTTAAAATTCTTGGTATTTATTTCCTTCCAAGTCAATAAAAGTCATTCTTGCTATTTGATGTCTAAATCCTCTTCATTCTTGAGTTTTTTTTAACGCCACATAAGGAATGGATTATGATCCGGGCTCTTTATTCCAAACTAGATATTATGTGGATCATAAGGGGTGTAGTTTGGCGATTGATGGAAAGTGCTTTACTAATTTCGTTAGTAGCATCGTGGTTGAAAAATTAGGATTGCCCCTAGAACCACACTATAAACCTTATAGGATGACGTGGATGAGGGAGTTTGGGAATTTCAAAGTAACCAAACAAGTTCTAGTGCCTATCACCCAGGGAAGGTATAGTGAGGATGTATGGTGTGATGTAGTGCCATTGAAGTCTTATCATATTTTATTAGGAAAACCTTGGAGACGTAGGAGGGAGGCTGATTATGATAAGAGTATGCACATATACAAGTTCCTTAAGAAAGGGGAAACATGCACACTATATGGGTTGACGTTAGAAGAAGCACTAGAAGATTCACGAATGGTAAGGAAGGAGAGTGAAAAGTGGTGTAATATGAGGTATCATGGGGATAAGGATATTGATAAGAAGGAGGGAGAGTTGAAGTTAAAAACAAATAAACAAACTCCAAAATTTGATGAGGAGAAGGTGGAATTGGGAGTTGAGGTTGAAGTTCAAGATTTGAGCGTTGAATTGGAAGATCCACATTTGAGTAGTAATGAGGTAGTACACGAGTAGGTGATAAAAATCTGGAGATTGGAGATGTGGTTGAATTTGAAAAAAAAAAAATTTGAAGAGGTGGATGAGCTAGAAAATCTTGAGTTAGAGGAAGTAACTGAGCTTGAGAGAAAAGAGATAGAGAGGGGTGAGCAAGAAGTTGCAAAAGGAGAACGAGGTGAAGAGAAGGGCCTCGTAGTTCAAAAGGAGGAATTGACGGTGATAATTCACGAATACAAGGATCCATACCTTGTACCTCATGAACCTAACAATTCCCTCCCCACTTTATTTAATTTTGTTTTGCAGGTTAAATGTGCTTGAAAATTTGGGCAACACCACCAATGCCCACAGGAGTTTCTACTTCAATCCATTCATGTAACCCAAGTTACAGGATACTATTGGTCATCCCTCTGGCATGGAAGCAATAATTTTCCGTTTGATCCAGGAGGTGAAGTGAAACAACAGGAACAAAGCTATGATTCGGGACGAATCATCCTAAAGAAGGAGGGTATGATGTGTTTCGGACCCTCGATAATCGAAGTCATAGCAGGCTTGAAGGAAAAAGTTAATTATTCAAGCCAAATAAAAGTGCAATCCAGTCAACCATGTCGGAATTAGGTGCATAATATGTGTTTTTCGAGTAGAAATGGGCCACTAAGCAAAACTCATGGGATAAAGCCCTTGAGCCGACTGATTTTATGGCCAAATTCCATCATTTGGGGTTTCAAAACAGCAAGTCAATTATGCAGACGGAAATTAGGGTTTTGCGTATTTTTAGGTTAAATTTTGTTTTTAATTATTTGTTTGCCTATTTTAGAATTTTAGTCTAATTAGAATTCTATTTTGAGTCAATTAGCGGCTAGGTTATTTTACTTATTTATATTCCTTTCCATTCATTGTAATTCAGACTTGAGACTTTGATTTTGATATAAACAGTTTTTATTGAGGATTCAATAAAAGATATAGGTGGGCTCCTATGTTTACGAACTTATCAAGAATATTTCTTGTGGCGTTCAAATACCGAACTTATCAAATATTTCTTGAGAATATTTGTGGCGTTCAAATCAGAGATTTATCAAAGAGATTGGGCAATTCCTTGTGGCATTTCGAAAGTCGTGGTTCTTTATTCCGCATCGTCGAGCCATCGCGTCGTGAATATCGAGTCATGATTCATCCGTCCAACCATAACCTGAGTTCGAAACTTTTCGACGTTTCTTCCGCGCTTCTCGAATCTTACACATACATACGAAGAATTGGACAAAATTACCTTGAACTTATGACCAATATGTGTTAAAACGCATCACGATGAATTAAAAAAAATGTACCGAACTGTCAACTAAAGGCACTAGTTCCACAGTATTTTATAAATATCACAATAAGACTTGAGCTTGTGTGAACTTGGATTGAACTAGAAATTAATTTCCATTGAAATAGCATCCACGAATTACATAACATAAAGAAAAGAACTTCAAGCAATGCATGTAATAAAATTTTTCAAACGACCGACTAAATAACACGTAAGCCTTGGTTCCCGCTATGAATTGCAAAATTTAGCTTCTTCATTTATTGCTATGGACTTCCCCTTTCTGGACTTTCTAACACTCCTTGGAACAAGGTCCCAATCAGTCTCATAGCCTCCATGAATCTTTTGGTTTCCATGCTTGAATAGTTGAGACGCGAGGTATGTCCTAGCAGAGGTCGGATCAAATTTTGTCTTCATTTCTTGTATCCTATCATTTATTATATACTCAGCATACTTTGTAACGAACATGTCGTAGTCATGCCTGCGTTGGAATAATACATACATTACAAATGGAAAATCACTTTTCAAATTGTATATGAAAAAATAGAATGAAGCCATTTAGCAAAGAGCTTAGATACTACTGAGTCTAGTAAGAAAGAGAGAAGTATGTACTTAATTTTTGAATACTACCTTCAGCTCTGAAAGGAAGATGTTACATACCCGAATTCATCCTGTGGGATATCAACGGCCATCTTGATTGCTAGGGATTGAAATCTTTCTAATTCATTGTTCGAGGTTGTAGTCCATGCCTTTAAATGATTCATCAGCATTGGGAGGACACAAGAGAAAGGATCTACATCAGCAATCACAATACGATCTCTAATGGTCAACCTACTAGAATTGTATACAATTAGACACCTTTCCTTGACATTGAAATGCCCGAGAATCCAGTGTGCCTTTTTCTCCATCATGATTGGTATAAGAACATGATCGATGTCTCTCCAGCTTATGTTGCAGTGTAGGTACTCCCCATTGGCACATTCAACGATGAATCGACAATTTGAGATGGCACTATGGTCATCCTTGCATACCTTGTAAGCAGAACGTAGCATTGAACCAAAGAATGAATCTGTTGTAGTTCAATTGAAGTTTATATAGTTTCCATATTTGATCATTCTGCGGAAGTAGTAGAAACATGCATTAATATGCTGGGAAAAAATATATGTAAACGTTAGATTGATCACGTCATATCTATTTTGTACGGGGTACATCAATTTATGGATACGACAGATAAGTTGTAAGTCAAAAATATTTAAATATAGTTCAATGTTACCGAGTCCCTAAGGTTGACGTTTCTCTCCCAAAGCTCATACCACCACGTCTTCGTGTCGAAAACTATGGAACCAAATTTGTAAGGCGGTTGGATTACATCTTTAGAAGCTGGGAACTTTGTTCTACTGCATGGAATTCAATCAAATATATCATCAGGAATGAAACTACAAATCTCTTACATTTGACCGGGTCTATATCCATCACGAATCCATTTTTCGAACGAAGCGAGGTCCTCTGCATGTGGATCAATCAATCCTTCACAATACGCGTGAAGGTGATATAGCGTCTTTGAGGAGTTACCTTTTGCATATACATAACAAACATGTGTTAGTCTAGATGGAAATGGTATTATATTGATATCAAAATGACACAGGTTATTGCATGGTTAATCAAATACGTTTATAGTCAATATAATCACGAGTTACCTCCATGGTTTAGTAGGATACCCTGTTAATATTTTACATATAGTTAGACACAATGAATCAAGGTATTACTCAATAAATGTAAAACACGAAATGATTCATTCCCAACACGATATATCAATACCATAGATGATGTCAACTGATTTGCAATTTTAGGGCTCTGAACATGTTTGGGTTTCATTATTGCAGCACAATCTTGTGGAACGCTGGTAGTGTCCTGTTCATTGACCAAATCATAGAAAAAAATCAATGACTATGATGATATGTGGCCATGTTATCTTTAAAATATAATAACTATTCTTTAGGGCACCAAATAACAGTGACAGGTTATTTCCTGACGCTACCTGGATTACACATTTTGTTTTCAACTTAGAAGCACCATTTATTATTTCATCTACTTTAATCAAATCCTCCTCGGTGAAGCATATGTCACCACCAGACTGAAGCATATGAGTCCCGTGTTCATCTTGCCCTGAATACACATCGGCTGTGGAACCATGCACTAAAGTTTCATCCCCTGCAGAAGCAGCTGGTGTTTTTCCCCTCGTCCTAATTTCATCAGTCTTGAAGAATGGGAATGACAGAGTGGAACAAAAAAAATAAAAGCTTCATATCAGATTTGGACAATAAGTATGCATGTACATGATGATATGACAACGTGTAAAAAATTGTTTTAATAACTAAAACATGGTGACATAAGAACATAGGTAAATTACCTTCCAATGAGCGGGCAGATCTTGCATATTACTACATTCATATCTGCTCGAATTGTAATGTTGTAAATGTGCAGTTAGAATTTTTTTTATCTCCTCCTTAAGATTGTCTATCTTCTCATCGTTGTATCGTTGGACTAGTAGCATATCAGCCTTCAAATCAATCTGGAAGTCGATGATATCCTCTTGCTTCACTCGGATCTCGTGAACGCGATTAAATAGATCTTCAATTAGGTTGATGATGTTGGACTGCAACACAAAATTAAAGAGGATGTTATCAATTCTCTTAAGTCAGTGATTTGTGATAAGTGTGCTTTACACACTTATTTAGTTCCTAAATTAGCAATTTAATTGACAAATTGAGCAAATATCTACTTATAAATTGTGTTTATCTTGTACAATTAGGTACAAACTCAATTGGAAAGAAAATAGACAAGATTGGAGAGAAATTAAGCATAAAGAGGAGCAAATTTGAAGTTCAAGGACCAAATTGAAAGAAACCAAAAGTTTGGGGACTAAATTGCAACATCCCAAAAAGTTGAGGATCAAGGTCTACTACTCAAATTCAAGGACAAAACCACAAGAGAAAGCAAAATGATTGCTTAATTTATGAATTTGAGTGAAAATGGATCAATCGCATACAAAAACATGAAGTTGGGGACCAAAGTGCACAATTGCCAAATGTTGAGGACTTGGGCTGCAAAATAAATCTGAGGGACTTGGAAACATTTTAAAATCTGTTTTATCACTTTTCCACAGATTTTTGTGCTTGGACACATCAATTAAGAGAAAATAGAGTTTGGGGACTATTTTGCTCAACTTCCAAACCTCAAGGACCAAGGATGCAATTTTCGGAACTTTCACTTGATAAAATCTGAATAGGGCAGCAGCTAGGTCATTCTGTCTTCTTCTTCATTCTGCTCCAGCAGCTGCGTTTTCCTCTTCTTTTCTTTTTCTTTTTTTTTTTTTTCTTTTCTTTTCTTTGTCTTTTCTTTTTCTTTTCTTTCCAACTACTTCATAAATCTTGGAGAACAATTTCTCACTGCTGGTGCTGGAGAAGTAGTGTTGGAGTTGCTGGAAATCTGCTGTGCTGGAGAAGTAGTGTTGGAGTTGCTGGAAATCTGCTGGAAGGCTGCTGGGGCTGGTGCTGGTGTTGCTGGGAAGCCGCTAGTGCTGGTGCTGCTGGGAATCTGTTGTACTGGTGCTGGTGCTGCTGGAGGTGCTGGACTGCAATAGAGAATGCTGTCATGGTTGGACTGATTTGCATAAAGCTGGAAGATAAGGGACTGATTTGCACATAGCTTGATAGTTGGAGGACCTTGATGCAATTTCCATAATTTTCTAATTCCGGGTTTTATTTTACTTCTTTATGTTATTTTTAATTTTCGAACACATGTTTAGCTAAATTTTAATGTTGGGATTTATGGTAGTAATTTAACCTAGCTTTGATTAATTTTAATATTTGCGTTTTGATGATTAAATGCTTATTTCATGTGTATTTGTTATTGAGATTATTCCATATGTTTGATTGATCACCAAATATATGTTATGTGAAGTGTATGATAATCGAGAGATATTGTGCATTTTAGACCAAATAATAAATGCTCTAGGTTCTTGTTAAGGATAGAGATATACCTTAAACCCTAGATGATCCATTGAGCTATTTTCACAAAGAGTTAATGCAATTGATTGGGCCTTAATCGACATAGAGATATAGTAGGTTAGACCAATTGATTAGGGTTGATTTCACTCGAGAGAGGTAATTGGCTAAGCTTGGAAAATCGGGTCTAACATTGTAAATGAGTAATTTGTTAATTTGCATGTTGAGAAATTAATTAGGCGACGGTTAAATGAAATCATGAATCCCAACTATTTTATTTTCCATTTTCCTTATTTTAATTTGATTTAAAATTAGTTTCGTTAATTTAGAATTTTCCAAAACCAATTTTTAATTGTGTGTTTCTTTTATTGTTAGAATTAAATTAATTAAAGTTGTATAATCTAAAGTAAACATTCCTCGTGGGATCGACAATCCGGACTCAAAAAGTCCACTTTATTACTTGTACGCGACCCGTGCGCTTGCGGTACACTATTTTGAGCGAACAAGTTTTTGGCGCCGTTGCCGGGTAATGTTTTTACTTTGATTATTACTTTAGTTAATTTTAGTTTTAACAATTTGTAATTATTTTTGTTTTATGTTTTATTTTGTTACCTTTGATTAACCACCACAATTCTAATCTTTCTTGTGTTTGGTTTTCTTTTTATGTATATTTGATTCTAACATTGGCAAAATAGGAAAGCATTTGCAATGAACAATCTCAACATGGGTGATGAATACATGCTTGAAGAATATTCAAGTTGTGAAATTTGTTACAAGATGCATTGTAATGGACAATGCTTGTATTCGGGAAATAGTTTGCTTACGTCGAAACTTATTGGGTTTAGACAATATTTGAAATGCCGAAAACAAGCAATTGACACTTCGGATGTGAGTTACATGCTCTTGGGAGATTGTGTACCGGATGATTGGGATGAGGACATCACTCTTGTGGGAGATGGTCCTCCACTATTGAATGAGACGGTACTTACAAAATATTACAATGAACTTGCCAAATTGGATGAGGATGATATGCTTATGGGGGATGCCATGTATTGGGAAGGATTCCAAACGTGGGGGTATAATCCACTCTTGGAAATTAATAGGAAAAACTTGCCATTGCCCATGAATTCGGATTTTAGATCGGTCCTTCAATCCGAGGAGATATCAACTATTGAAGATGAGCTTGAAAAGAATGACAAGTTAATCACAAAAGAATCACAAGGGGAAGTGGTCGTTAATGAGGAAGAGATTAAATCACATTTTCTCAACTTCATTGATTGCCCAACAATTGATTTTGTGATTAAGCCACTTGAGGAGGAGCAAGTCTACATAGTTGAATTTGAATTGGATGAAGTAGGCAAGTCATATGACATTGGAAGGGGCAAGGTGCAAGTTTGGAGAATCAATGAAGAGTGGAACAAAGCCAAAAGAAGAAAAATGAGCAAGGCATCAAAAGCTATATTTAGAGTGCCATGAAGAACTTATGCGGAGAGTCGAGCTAATGACTTTAAAATAAGCTCTTAATTGGAGGCAACCCATTCTCTATCCTTTACTTGCTTTATTTTTATCTTTTTTGCATTTTATTTACTTTCTTGCATTTTATTTACTTTCTTGCTAATAAGTTGGTTGGGCCAAGTCTCTATCATCTACATTTATTTTCCTCAAGTTGGGTTGTGTGAAATAGCTCCAATGCATTCTCATTTAATTCTAGCATGCACTCATATCAAACTTTCAAAGATAAATATTTGCTTAAAACTCATTTTTAAATCACTTGGTTCATATTGTCTTTTATCTTCAAGTGTGATTTAATATTGATGTGGATGGGCAAATTGTATTGGATTTATGAGTTAGAATTGAGATGTTGAATGTGATTTAAGTTTTTGGGTCATTCACCACTTAATACCCACTCTTTTCTTGTGTTTTCATAGGATGCTCACAAAGTGTTCGATGAAATGCCTCATTGGAGAAATTTGTGTTCAATTGATTGGAGGTTTCAACACAAGTTTGGGGGTGAATTGTTGGTGATTGCAACGAGAGTTTCACATGCCCAAGACTACTTATGAGTAACCCCACCACTTCTTGGGATGTCTAGTAACTTCTTTCCTCTTACTTTGATTCTATTTTACACATTGAGGACAATGTGCATTTCAAGTTTGGGGGTGATTTCCTATTGTGTATTGACAGGTTAGATAGCCTTGCCGTGGCCAGGATTACTTAGATGTTTAAAATTATTATTGATTCATGATTTATGACTAATATGCTACTTGTGTCTACGTTTACAAAATGCTTATCTATGCAAGATCATATTTATCTTGAGCACAATAGTCATGATTGATTGTTGGTGAAGTTTAGGAATTGTTGAAGGGTGATGAGGTTAATGGAGTAGAAGAACTAGGTTGTGAGCTTGTATTGTTAATTTTTATCAACCTATCAAATGTTTCCCAAAACTCTAAATCTCTTTATCCTATTGTAAGACAAGTTTGGGGGTTGTCGACCCGGTGAAGGAGACGGTCTAGACGTGTGGTGATTCCATGCATGTTGGAAATAAATTTTGTGTGGAGTGTATTTCGCCAAGTATAAGCTAAGTAATGACCGTATGCTAAATTTCTAAGCCCATTTTAATTTTTGCATTGCATTGCCCTATCTCAAAGCCTTTTTGACTCGAGTAATTAAGTCCGTAGGAGTATCTTGAAACTTGGTGCCTTAAGTTTGAAACTTGGGAGTCACCGGCCAAAAGCTCGCTACATGGGTCAATTAGAAAGCTTAATGAGTAGGGTACTCACACATTATCATTGCATTCGCTTAATAAGTCTATCCCACTTCGTAGCCTTTTTGACTCGAGTTAATAAGTCCGTAGGGGTATTTTGAAACCTGGTACCCTTTGATCTAAAAAATCGGGGAGTTTCCGACCTAAAGCTCGCTACATGGGTCAATTAGAAAGCTTAAGGGAGTGGGGAAGACACGAGCATTCATCACGTTAGTTTTTAGAAATCATGCATTTGTACTTGCATAAGGGCTCTTAGATGAATAGTGGGTTTGAATTGCTTAGTATAAACTTGAATGTCGAAACACTCATTAGTGGAGAGTCACTGCATTTCTAGGTTGTCAAGATTGTCGGTAAAACACACCCAAACTAGAGTGGAAAAAGAAAAGAGTGATTTGAGAGTACCCTCTAGAATTGCATCCCGGGAGAAGAAAGAAAAATATGTATTGGGGGATGAATGTCACGAGTGGGAAAGAAAAAGAATTGACCACTAACGGTGTGTAGTTTTGACTTGAAACTTCTTTACTCATCAACATTCTCGAAACTTAATTGACAATTGAAAGTGACTATGCACACACACAACGATCGAACATTGGATTAGCTTAACTTCTTTTTGGTAGAATTATTTGGAATCATACTTATGAATTGGTTATACAATTTTGTACTCATGAGTAATTTGCAAGTTATCTAACATTGTTGACCTATATTCCATATTACTTGATTGCACTAGTAGATAATTTTGCTCGAGACGAGCAAAAGCTCAAGTTTGGGGGTGTGATAAGTGTACTTTACACACTTATTTAGTTCCTAAATTAGCAATTTAATTGACAAATTGAGCAAATATCTACTTATAAATTGTGTTTATCTTGTACAATTAGGTACAAACTCAATTGGAAAGAAAATAGACAAGATTGGAGAGAAATTAAGCATAAAGAGGAGCAAATTTGAAGTTCAAGGACCAAATTGAAAGAAACCAAAAGTTTGGGGACTAAATTGCAACATTCCAAAAAGTTGAGGATCAAGGTCTACTACTCAAATTCAAGGATAAAACCACAAGAGAAAGCAAAATGATTGCTTAATTTATGAATTTGAGTGAAAATGGATCAATCGCATACAAAAACATGAAGTTGGGGACCAAAGTGCACAATTGCCAAATGTTGAGGACTTGGGCTGCAAAATAAATCTGAGGGACTTGGAAACATTTTAAAATCTGTTTTATCACTTTTCCACGGATTTTTGTGCTTGGACACATCAATTAAGAGAAAAATAGAGTTTGGGGACTATTTTGCTCAACTTCCAAACCTCAAGGACCAAGGATGCAATTTTCGGAACTTTCACTTGATAAAATCTGAATAGGGCAGCAGCTAGGTCATTCTGTCTTCTTCTTCATTCTGCTCCAGCAGCTGCGTTTTCCTCTTCTTTTCTTTTTCTTTTTTTTTTTTTTTTTTTCTTTTTCTTTTCTTTGTCTTTTCTTTTTCTTTTCTTTCCAACTACTTCATAAATCATGGAGAACAATTTCTCACTGCTGGTGCTGGAGAAGTAGTGTTGGAGTTGCTGGAAATCTGCTGTGCTGGAGAAGTAGTGCTGGAGTTGCTGGAAATCTGCTGGAAGGCTGCTGGTGCTGGTGCTGGTGCTGGTGTTGCTGGGAAGCCGCTAGTGCTGGTGCTGCTGGGGCTGCTGGGAATCTGTTGTGCTGGTGCTGGTGCTGGTGCTGCTGGAGGTGCTGGACTGCAATGGAGAATGCTGTCATGGCTGGACTGATTTGCACAAAGCTGGAAGATAAGGGACTGATTTGCACATAGCTTGATAGTTGGAGGACCTTGATGCAATTTCCATAATTTTCTAATTCCGGGTTTTATTTTACTTCTTTATGTTATTTTTAATTTTCGAACACATGTTTAGCTAAATTTTAATGTTGGGATTTATGGTAGTAATTTAACCTAGCTTTGATTAATTTTAATATTTGCGTTTTGATGATTAAATGCTTATTTCATGTGTATTTGTTATTGAGATTATTCCATGTATTTGATTGATCACCAAATATATGTTATGTGAAGTGTATGATAATCGAGAGATATTGTGCATTTTAGACCAAATAATAAATGCTCTAGGTTCTTGTTAAGGATAGAGATATACCTTAAACCCTAGATGATCCATTGAGCTATTTTCACAAAGAGTTAATGCAATTGATTGGGCCTTAATCGACATAGAGATATAGTAGGTTAGACCAATTGATTAGGGTTGATTTCACTCGAGAGAGGTAATTGGCTAAGCTTGGAAAATCGGGTTTAACATTGTAAATGAGTAATTTGTTAATTTGCATGTTGAGAAATTAATTAGGCGACGGTTAAATGAAATCATGAATCCCAACTATTTTATTTTCCATTTTCCTTAATTTAATTTGATTTAAAATTAGTTTCGTTAATTTAGAATTTTCCAAAACCAATTTTTAATTGTGTGTTTCTTTTATTGTTAGAATTAAATTAATTAAAGTTGTATAATCTAAAGTAAACATTCCTCGTGGGATCGATAATCCGGACTCAAAAAGTCCACTTTATTACTTGTACGCGACCCGTGCGCTTGCGGTACACTATTTTGAGCGAACAATTTGTATAATATATTTTTGATACAAAATCTAAGGAAGCAGTAACTAAAAATGACCTGAATTATATGTGGCCCATCACTACTCCTCTTAGTAGAGGAGCGAATGAATGCGGCATTTAATGTGCTTGGTGTACTGTGGTCCTTTGCTGAGTGGACTGGATCATTTAAATAATCCGAGGTGACAAAAACCATTGTTTCACTGATGTTACTATGTGATAAGCCAAGAAAATAAACAGCCTTCTTTTCCTCATCACTGGGTTGTAATGCAACAACTTGAAGATCCTGCAGAATGACAATAAAAAAACTATAGGTTGTATAAACTTTGACGTAGCGTGAAATAGCGTCAAAGATATGATGTGCGAGGAAAAATTGGGTATATGAAATGCTCTAACCTCATCTCGTTCAAAGAGTATTTTCTCAACTGATGACCCTAGTACACGGGTATCGTCTGTACTCCAATTGATTATGCATGGTGATGAATTTCTTACTCTTTTACAAATTTTCTTTGACAATATCGGAATACACTCGTATATCCAAATCTGAAATGCAAGAGGGAACCCATGCAACCTATATGATATTTTGCCTCTCGTTTCTCCCACATTGGGATTCGACTTCGCCATTGCCAGCTTCAAGTAGAAATAGGTTATGTGAAACAACTCTTACCCCCATGGGAAATTATCACATTGTTCAAAGTCAACGAGCCTCATTGTAGCATCTGGAACTAATAACTTTCGCTGAGTAGATGTGAACAGAAATGATGAAATGAGGTATAAGATCCCCATCCTAACGACATCCACGTCAGACTCATCATCGGGAAGGTTAAGGAATTCACGTTCACATCTCTTCAATATACACTCTTCATATTTCTGAAATACTTATCTTTCAAGCGACAATTACTCATTTTGAACATACTAGTGTTTCCATCCCCGTCACATCTTAGACCGCAAACTAGGCAGAATTCCTCAATTGAGAACTTGATAATTTTTCCGGAAATATTGAACCACATTGCTTCGTGGGATGCCTGCTTGACTTCAAGAAGGAGTACTTTATGGATGGGCTGGTGTTGTAGACGGATCTCACCCATCTCAAGGAAATGTCCAAAGCACGATGCCTTGGATAATTCCTTCTGATGCACACTCGGCTTTCTTTTGATGTTGGGGATGACTTCGTGTCTGTATGAAACATTAACACTTCCACCAAAAGTGTTACCAAGGTTCACATAAAATTCCACTTCCTGATCAAACATGAATAAATAAGGATTATAGGTTGAAATATTCTGCACGGAACACTTGTGACGTGAACTATGACATTGAATACAAATCTTTGTGAAATGACTTTATTTCAAAACACTTGTACGCAAGTGTAACAAAACGTTAGCATTGAGACAAAGTGGTATATTCATTGAATTGGCTTTGAACAATATATAATTGGGTATGATATGTGAGATTGGGGAGAACACACAACGAAAATAATTACTTCAAGCCTCCTTTTCTACACACAATTTATTCATGTTCTATTTAATGTACCTGGTGAGTTCATGTGACCACATAATGTTACATACAAAAGAACATCCAGTGGTATTATTACATCATGACTTACGAGTAATGTGATGCACTGGTTCGATCTTTTACAAAAAAATTGGTCTACTGGTATTAGTTTTTTTTTTTTTTTTTTTTTTTTTTTGTGACATCGCAGCATCAAAGAAAGGAAAAGCCCCCTAAAAATCTAAATTACAGAATTTTGCACAACTTGCATTGGTGTTTGCTAAAATAGATGATTCATAAAGTATAGAACCAATTACCTGATTTTTTTCATTCGGACTTAACTTTTTCTTCTTTGAGCTTGGAGCAAGTACTATCGTTTCTATATGCCTCTTTGCTTTGTTCTTGTTTGACATATCCAACTTCGTCTCAAGGCTAGGCTGTTCACAGGGCATTGCATTTGAAAGGGGTCCGTTTGTTGTTCCACCAGACAGATTGATTACGGACCGAGTGATACATCTCACTGGTGTTTCTAAAACTTCAATCTTTAGATGTAAAATCTCTAGTGATGGAGCTGCACCACTGTCATTCTTATTCAATAAAGATGGTGTAGGGGTATTGCATTTGGGGGTTTCCATATTGGCTGCTTTGTTTAAAAGGCATGGTCAAACAAAACTTTCATTTAAAAAGACCCCTTTGATAATTTATGAGTTCAATAGCCTCTTAGTTGGAAAAAATGAAAAAATGATTTATACAATTACCCAAATGTCCTTGAGTGCAAAACAAAACCTAATTATTTCTTCCAATTGCCAAACGTGATCAGCTGCTGGGTCTCCTTCCTCTCCCACAAACAAACATTTTCGCGCCATCTCCCTGCTCTTCCCTCTTCTGGAACCAGCTGCACTTCCATCTTTGAAACAAGAAATACATTGTCTTCCTTTGAGTAATAATCTTGTTGAAGTTTGGAAATCTATTTCGCAACATTGGTATTGGGCATTTGGAGAAGAAGAGAAGATAAGTTTTAATCTGAAAAATTCGTAACCATTTTATATAAGCAATGTCTGAATCATAACAGTGATGATGTATTTTTGAATTTATGTTGTGATTCTGCGCATAACGATTTCGAAGTCGTTTTGGTCATACCGATGTCGTTATTCAGAATGTATTCTTTTCATCGATATTTGTGATAGTTGAAGTAATATATATGTTGGTAAATACATACTTCTCATCATATCTAAAAGTTGGAACAATATCTCCTTCTTGGAACCAAGAAATACATTATCTTCCTTTGAGTGATAATGTTGTTGAAGGTTAAAAATCTATTTTTCAACATTGGTATTGGGCATTTGGAGAAAAAGAGAATGTAAGGTTTAATCTGAACAATTTTTAACCATTATATCTAAGCAATGTTTGAATCAAAACTGTGAAGATGTAATTTTGCTCTTATGTTGTGATTCTGCGCATAACAATTTCTAAGTCGTGTTGGGCATACTGATGTCGTTATTCTGAATTTATTCTTTTCATCAATACTTGTTATTGTTGAATTAATATATATGTTGGTAAATACATGCTTCGCATCATATCTAAAAGTTGGAACAATATCTTAAGCATGTTCTTTGCATTTGTGTTTTACCGCAGTTAGATATTGCATGTTTTACTTAAAAAAGCTATTTTGAATTGCAGTTATGGACAAAGTGGATATGGTGTGGATATCAGCGTGTTACCCAGGTGAGTTTGAGCGGAATCTTGAAGGTAAATGGATATGGAAATATGTGGGGAATGAAAGAGGGAGAACATTTCCTATTCTTGTTTCGAGGACGATTTCGTATGTAGAATTGTATGACAAAGTGAAACAAGAGCTCAACATTGATTCAAGGCTACATGAAATAGAGATGGCATGTCCTTCCCCAATAGTGTCTAAGACTTCAATAGCACCGATTGTCATTGATTGTGACAACAATGTGAAGTGGTTTATGTCAGTACGTGGAGAAACACCTCTATGCATAACTCTTTTGAAAAAAGCTCCTGGAAATCGAGAATGGATTGATCTTGATACATGTGTATCGAGAGTTGGGCGTGAGAAAGAAGTTGAAAATATGAACACAGAGGGAGATGTTGTGCAAAAGGAAAATGTTGCGATCGATGGCAATGATTGTGGAATGTTGCTAGATTGGAACGATTTTCATGTAATTCGAGACAGCCCACAAAGGCCAACTGCACAATGCTTGGGAGACACGGATGATGTCGGGTTGCTTGAAATTGAACCTTTTAGTCAGACAGGAGCAGGTGACAATAATGCTGATTTGAGTGAACCTGACTACCATACTCAGAATCTTGCAGATGACAATATTGATGGCCGAACAAATGAGGTCTATTCACAGGCTGTAGTTTCAAGTTTTCCTTCTGTCCATTGCGGTTCGTCTGTAAGAATTCCAGAAGACGAAGATGTTCAAGCAAAACAGTTGTTTCCAACAAAAAAGGCCTTGACAGAAAAATTGCAGTGGCTTGCTCTGAAGTGTCACTTTGAATTCAAAGTTAAGAAGTCAAATAAGAGCATTTATATAGTTGTTTGTGTAGAGGAAAACTGCAAGTGGCGGTTGCGAGCAACAAAAATGAAAAATTCTAATATCTTTGAAGTTCGAAAATATCAAGGTCTACATAATTGTTCCATGAGTGTTCGTCGCAAAGACCATAGGCATGCGTCCTATATGGTTATTGGAAATCACATTGTCTCAAAGTATCAAGATGCGAACCGAATTTATAGGCCGAGAGATATTATTAACGATGTTCGTCGAGAACTTGGCATAACGATAAGTTATACCAAGGCATACATGGCGAAAGATTATGCTGCTGCATTGATTCGAGGGAATCCCCGTGAAAGTTATGCTAAATTGCCATCGTATTGTCATATGTTGGAGTTGCAAAATCCAGGCACGCAAACATTCATTCGGACTACTAGAGAGCAGCGTTTCAAATACTTTTTTATGGCTATGGGACCAAGCATACGTGGATTTCTTACCTCGATTCGACGAGTAATTTCTGTGGATGGGACATTCTTGACTTCGAGTCGAAAAGGTACTCTACTTTTAGCAACTTGTCAGGATGGAAATTACCAAATATATCCTCTCGCTTGGGGAATAGTTGATTCAGAAAATAATAAGTCATGGACATGGTTCTTTAGGAAGTTGCAAAGAATCACAGGTGATACAGATGACCTTGTGATAATTTCCGACCGTGCAACAAGCATTAAAACATGGCTTTCAAAAAGTTTTCAAGCTTGCCCATCATGGAAATTGTATTTACCACATCCAAACGAACCTGAAGAGCTGATTTCCACGTTGTGATCTTGCACATTTGTTCACGACAACAGCGGAGGCTTATACAGTCCCTGAATTTGAGAATTATTTGGCAGCACTGTTAAGTAAGAATGACGGAATTAAGGACTACTTTTTGGAAGAAGACTATCGTTATTGGTCTAGAGCGCACTTTGACGGTATACGGTACAACATCATGACCACAAACAATGCGGAGACACTGAATGGTTTGCTCAAGAGTGCTCGAGATTTTCCTATAATTTGTTTGATTGACCATATCCGAGAGACACAACAAAGGTGGTTTTATGAAAGACACGTCGAAGCAGGGAAATGTACGAGCACTCTCACCCCAGCTTTGGAAAAGAAGATGTACATGAAATATAATGAATCGAATGGTTTGGATGTAAATCCTATTTCTCCGGACATTTATGATGTTGGCAACAATCTGGGCCGCCACATTGTCGACTTGGATGCACGAAGATGTACATGCAAGAAGTTTGATCTTGACAAGTTCCCATGCGAGCATGCAATTGCTGCGGTAAAGTATAAAGGGGATGATGGTTATAGTATATGCAGTCCCTTTTATACTACCACTTATTGGAAGCAAGCATATTCCGAGTTTGTGTATCCTTTGCCAAATGAAGCTGAATGGAAAATTCTGGAGCATGTGATGTCTAGAAATGTATTACCACCTTTAAAGCGTAAACAAAGTGGTCGCCCATCAAAAAAGAGGAAAAGATCAGCTGGAGAATCACGGAATCCTCGCAAATGCAGTAAGTGCAAGAAACAAGGTCATAACAGGTCAACACTGCAAAGTACAACAAATGTGAAATTTGTGTTCTCGTTGGCTTACCCATTTCTTTGTTGTGGAACATTGTAAACCTTCACAAAGTTGAATTTTTGTGTGTTGTAACTCTCATCAGATGTCACATGCAATTTAATCAGCAACTGTATAACCTCCTGTAATGGCAAAATGTAGCTCTCCAATGCCGCTCGACGGACATGACCCTTCAAACTATCAAAAATAAAAATAATTCTTTGCTCCAGATCAATTTGCAATGCGAACCAATGGTTGTTGGAATTTCCTGGGAGATACAAATATTTGCAATCCTTCCACGGCTTGGCTAGCTCCGGAGCAGCCCCTCTCACGTAATTGAGCAGACTTTTACTACAGCAAAATTCCTTCTTTTGCTGCAACGATTCATGTGCTGTCTGAATGAATTGGTAGAAGTAAGTATCCAAGATACTACAATTCTGTTGGAACACATTCGGATATTTTGAAGCTCTCTCACGTATTTGGTATAGGGCTTCGTTCATAATCTGTAGTCGCAAAAGCTATTACAAGAAATAATTGTGTTTCAACTGTTTTGTAAGAGAAATGAAATTGATAACTTACATTACCCGTGAGCCAACCGTCCTCATCCAAAAGGGCTACCAAACTTTGTACCTGAACATCCGTACAGTGCAATGGTATGATCTGACTGTGCACATCACAAAACCATTAGAACGTGTTTAATAATGGAAAAGTTATTAATTTCATATTAGCTATATGTATAAAATTACCCAAAAGCTCCAGCTTCAATCCATCTATCTAGAGATTCCGACTTAGAAGGATCAACTTCACGATAAGGATCAAACTTGTCAACCACATCTAATTTTCTCCTCTTCACCGGATCTGTGAAGGGAGAACATAGAAAATATGTTTTCCTCTTTGTTCGATAAACCCGTCCTTTTGGTGAGTTAGATCCATCATCCTCAATCTGTACACTTTCACCTACATGTTTTAAAAAAAACTGAGTAAACAATGAATTTTTGTTATACGCGATTATATGAAAAATAACTAATGGCTTATTACCTAGCATACCTAAATTGGACGGGTAGATTTCCCTTCAAGTTTGTCCGGCGTCTGAAAAGCAGTTTCTTTCCCCCCCTTCTCTCCTCCATCAACTTCAACTTCAACATCTACTTTCTTTCCTTCCTCAATCTCCTCTTCCAACCCAGCTTCAACATTAACTTTCTTTCCTTTATCAATCTCCTCTTCCAACCCTTCCAACCCAGCTTCAACATCAACTTTCTTTTCTCTGTCAATCTCCTCATCTACCTTAGCTTCAATATCTACTTTCTCCCCTCTCTCAGTCTCCTCTCCAAATTCCTCCCCCACCTTCTCATTCTTAGCAGCATCCATCATATCACCCTCCGGTGCATAGGCTGCACTGCTAGTAGCACCTTCAAATGCACTAGGTGTTTCATTCATCCTCCCCCCATCCTCTTGTAACTCAACCAACCTATCAATCTTACGCTCCATGCGATCAAGCCGGGTTGATATGACCCCTAACATTCTTACTACAGCTTCCAGGTTCATCTCATTACATACAGGCGGTGGTTGCTCTTCCCGAGGTGATTGTTGGTGAACAGAATGCCGTTGCGCTACATCTTGCTCAAACTCCTCTCCTACATTATGGGGGGCAGTACCATCTTCTTCCACAAATGGGATCAGCTCTTGCCAATAAACCTCCCGCAACTCGTCATCAATGGGAACCAATGTAGATTTGACCTCCAGCTATATAGATAAAAGTGTGAAATGGTTAGTCATTCACAACAAAAATTATATTTTACAATTTCTATTTGTTTAACGTTAATAGATCATGCATGTTACCTCTCTAGATTCCAGAATCGAATCAATGGCAGCAGACATCAACCTCTTATGTATTTCCCAAGCGACCATTCTTGGAATCTCATCGCCATGTTTCGTAGCAAACTTGTTTCCTAGTACTGGAATTGCTTCAAAAGCCCAGATCTGTAGTAAAACAAGTGTTGTAATCTCATCCACATAAAATTTCGGACAATTAATTTTACAAAAGACAAGTTCGTTATTGGGTCATACCATTAAAGCAAAAGGAAATCCGTGCAACGTATATCTACAATGTTGTGCCTTCAATACATCCGTCAAGTCACGTTTGAGTACCCTAATTGTGTACTCAAATGACATTTTCCCCCAAGGATACTTGTTGAACCTCTCCAGATCATCGACCAAATCAAACCACCACAAATCAAGAAATGTGTTCTCCTCCGTAGCCAATACCACATGCAACAAGATAACGAGAAGTCCCAGCTTGTACTTATCGGTCGATCTCTTTTTGCAACGGTTAAAGGCATTATACACATCTAGCCTGGTTATCTTTCCCCGACTACTCTTAAAATAACTTTTGACCAGTGGCGAGTCTATTCCGTAGGTCTTGTCAACGTCTTCAGAACTACCTGCGTTTAGGCCCGTCACTAATACAAACTCTTCCAGGACAAATCTCGTCAGTTTATTTCCAACAATGAACAAAGCTTCTTTCTTTTTAGTGGTCTTTGCCAATCTCAGTATCAATTGGTGCACGAGCTGTGATGCCAATTTAATTTTTCTCAGTTTCAATAGTGGCCCAAAACAGCTACTCTCCAACTTCATTCTATGTTTCTTGTCTAGCTTTTCATACACTTCTTTCATGGTTTTAATAAGGCATCTATTGGTGATTGTGGCATCACCGATTTCTTTCGTGTCAAAATCATATTGCTTCTCCATATCACTGCAAAATACAAAACATTTAATTATAACATCTACACCGTATATCTTAAATAAATCCAATTGAAATCATTATGTCATTTTCCAAGTTCGAATTCAGAGTTCAAGAAGTAATCCACTTACTCAATTGTATTGGAACGATGTTGAAGTCAATTCATTCAAGTTAAAAAACCTTACTGCTTAACATATGTTCAAAACGACATTTCTAAAATGTTCTTGAACAAATTGATGAACTGTGAAAATTCATAATTTATCATCTAAACTAATAGTCAATGTCATTTAAACACAATTACCAAAACTAATAACACCAACCAAACTAAACTTAGAAGATAATAGTCTACCGGAAATTCTTCCCTTATATGATCATCAATCTAGCTCTATAAAAGTTTAAGTTGAAACTTGACAACACCAAAAATTTCATGTAAATAGCTTTCCAAAGTCCGGGATTCTCCATATGATCACACTGGTTTTTTAACTAAAATTTTAGCCAAATATTCAAAATCTACACTATTGTACCCATTCCTTTGTTTCTATATTCTGTTTCCAACCAGTAAGATAACTATGATAACGTCGAAAAAGAATATGCAACTTAATAGAGCCACAACATTTAGAAAAATGTAATTCAGCTTTCCTAAAAAAAAAATTAGTTTTTCACACTTAGGGGAATCAAGAAACAGCCCTAGACTTATCGGAAGAGATGTAGACAGTCACCATAAATAGGCAACTCCTTAAAGGGTCTCTACATGCTCGCATGAATATTAATTCATATAAAAAACAATGTACATTAAATTTGTCTAATTATCACATAATCCCAAATCATAATTCATATTGTAAACAAAACCAACAAATCAAAAACTACCCAAACAAAAATCATCCAAAAAAACAATCATCGAAATTATAATAAATACTAAAACACAATCAGTATAAAAATCACAAAATTATTGTTGACAAGAAACTAAAAATAAAGCTACAAACCTTAATTTTAATTTTTAAATAGAGTTTCAGCAAATATACCAATATTCACAACTACACATTCAACCTAACCTAAATCTAATAAACGATATGTAAAAAACATTGCAATCTCGAAATTCAGTCAATCTAAAATTACCTAACAGAAACTTTATAGCTTCTAACCAAGCTCTAACCTTAAAAATTAAAATTACCCAACGGAGAGGCTAGGAGCCAGGCTCTAAGAAAGTCGAGAGACTGCACAATATTGGCTGTGGCTGTGGCAGAGGCGGAGGCGGAGCTGTGCGGCCGACTTCAACCTTGTGCGGTTAGGGGCAATAGACCGAAGAGCGAGACAGAGGCGGGAGCAGGATGTTTTTGGTTGTTGGAGGCCACAGGTCGGGAGTGAAGGGCTTGTGCGGTTAGGGGCGAGCGATCGGAGAGCGAGAGATAAAGAGAGAAGCGGTGGCGAGAGATCGAAGAGCAAGAGAGACAGAGAAGCGGGAGCGAGGGTTTTTTTGATAAGGGGAGGCCGCGAGTCTGAGTGAAATAGAGAGTGAAGAAGGAAATAAATTCAAAAAATTAGGTAATATTTGAGTGGATAGAAGTGTCATTTTACACTGTAATATATTTTTCTATTACTCTTATTTATTCATTTCTGGTCAAAAGCCCTTTGGACAAAACTTATGTAAGGAGAGACCGTTTCAACTAATTCCCCTTCCATATTTGAGAGATTAAGGATGTGGAATAGCTTGAGATTGTGCTCGTTGGTTTGATGAATATCAGAAAATCAATTGATACAGATATTTATATGAATATGAATTTTTGGAGCTGTGTTTATCTGTGAAATAAATCGCCTAACGAGATCTTGAATAATCAAGTTGCAAAAGGAAATACCTATTTTTCAGGAAGCTTTGTTTAGTATGAAAATCACTGAAAGAGTATAATCTCCAATAAATCCAGGAAGAAGAAGAATAACGCTTCCCGAGACTGCAGCCATAGTCGATGTGCGGATGGAAATATATGATTTTCAATACCATCAAATTGATACGGAAATCACAAAGGGCTGCAATTTTGAAATGGATTGGGAGATGATGAAGAGGGTAATCTGTATTCATTGATGGGTTTGAGATTTGAGAGAAGAATTAGGTTTAGCAATATTAGGTTTGAATGGAAGATGTGCTATGATTGTGTGGGGTGTGTGCTGAAGGGAGCCATTAGCGTCTTCATTTAGTATTTGGGTTTAATTGATTAATTGTTTATCTTGATTAACGGAATGGACTAAAATAAATCATGAGTTAAGTAATATGAATAAAATCATTTGTATTGAAAAATTTCAGTAATTGTGGAAATAAAATTACTTACCTGTATAAATTGAATATTAAATTCTAAAGTGGTGTGATATGTAATTTGCACTATTATAAATAGCCTATTTGGGATAACTAATCTTTACAATTGGGCTGCATTGTGTGGCCCATTTTCGAGTCTAATGTTTAAAGAAAAAAATTAAAGAAAGTTAAAAATCGAACCGTTAAACTCGTCAAACCCGATTTCGGGTCAACGGGTCATCTAAAAACCAGTCGGGTTGGCAGTTTTGGAGCGGGTTTTTAGTATACTAGTTTTTTTTATGTTTTTTGGCGGTTCTGGTAATTTCTTTTCTACTGCATTTCACCTCACAGCCATCACTAATTCTCTGCAAGACCCATGTCACAAACGAAACCACCATCACGAACCTCCAATCGTGATTCCATTGCAGGACTTCAAACACCCCGAGCAGGGCAAAATTTCAAAATCCCCATCACCACCCGACCACCTTCGACCTCAAATCAACCGCCACCACCATCTAGCAGCCAAGCACCCCCACTGCCGACCGGATTTCAAACATTTACAGCCAACCACCATCACCTACCAACCCAAAACAGCAGCCATTTCCACTTCCAACCCCAATACCGCAACCACCATCACGACCGAAACCCCTACACGCACGATCGCATCACCACCACCCACTACCCAACCTCAATCCAAGCCAAATCCCCAAAATCAAACCCAAAACCGAATTTAAAAACATTACCCATCACTTACCTCAAACTTTACCGGAGTTTCTTCGCCGGAAATCACCAAAAGAGCCGAACCTCCAAGCCTCGGTTTTTGCTTGTTTTCGCACCCAATCGCATACGAAAAACCACTCACTCCCTCCCCTTCGCACGACCACTACCACCGCCACGTGACGGCGGTTCGACGCCAGTTTTTCTCCCGGCGACTTGAATGGGAAAGAGGGCCGGAACCACCCCGACGCCTCGCCCAATTCTCTGCATCTCTCTCTAAATACCGATTTGAGAGAGAGAGAAATGAGAAATGATTTTTAATCAGATTAAGTTTTCAAATTTTACCCTTTAGTCCCAAGTCTCAAAATATATTAATTTCGGTCCTCTTGTTTTAAATGATTTCAATTTAGTTTCAAATGTTTTTATAATTTACAAAACAGTCCTTATTTTCGTAAAATACTATTTCAGTACCAAAACTTTTGAAATGCAGTTTCTCAAAATTTCTATCTAGCCCTCAACTTTATTTAATTGTCATGTTTAAATCTTTAAATCTCTAAAATAATAATTTAATTAATTTACTTTTTGGCTAGATGAAGCAGTTGGTGAATTGAGAAGTTGACGTACTAATCCCGCTCCAATTTTTGAGAACTCGTTAAGTTTGAGGTAGACTCGCCCCCACTAATTGATTTAGATTATAATTGGACGTGATTATGTGGATTTGTGTGATCTTGTATGCTTAATTACATGAGAATTTATGTTATGCACGTCATAACTTATCTGCTAGCATGAAACAAGAAAAGAATGTGTTCGTTTGCACTCATCTATTAATGCTTATGAATAAGAAAAGAACGTCACTACATTATTTGCATAATTACTTGTCCAATTATCTTGTAGATTAATTATTGGAGATGAGTCTACTGAGTATTTCATTTTGAAATGCTCACCCCGTTGTTTTAACAATTTTGCAGATTTAGGTGACGATGGCGAGTGATGGGCAATGGTGACATATAATAAATTGGATATTATTTTTGAAAGTCGTGGATTTCGAAACAATCATTTCATTTTATCAAGAATTTTCATTTTAATAAGTTGTGCTAGTTATTTTATTTAATCTGAATTATCGCTAAATTTTTATTCATTAAAGGTGAAATTTAATATTTAATCATTTTCCGCAATAAAGTTTATTCAAGAATTTAGAAAAGTGACGTTCCCGCGTTTCTCGGAACTCGGGGCGTTACACCATCTATGTAGTAATCAACCTTCTGTCTTTGACCATTGTCATCCCCCTCTTTCGGCGTTTGACCTCATCCGTCTTTAAATAATCCAAACTATTTACATGACATATCCCATACGATGTGCTCTGAGCCAGCTCCTCCTAAAATAGTAAAAATAATACTTTTGTGTACACATTTGACATCTACTCTTCCATCACGAAATGCTTCATCAATCGAGGACACTGACTTGAATCAATATGGGTTGCATACAGTTCCTCGTGCCTCTGGTGAGTAATAGCACCATCAAACCTTGTTATGAAATCCATCAAGGAGAGTTCGATATTCACATAGCACTTCAAGAAGGAATGGTGCACCTCGATGCGTTAACTGCTATACATCCCACCCGAAAACACACCTTTCACATATGCTAGTACCCGGCATCCTTGTATTTCATACATATTCCTCAGCCATATGTTATTGCCCAAAGCAGTGCTACTCATTAATACCTACAAATTAATACCTAGATGCTTTCAAACTACTCCTTAGACTCCGACTTGTGGATTATGTTCATCAGAATACCCTTATGCATTGCGTATAGTACGTGTCCCAATGTTTCAAAAAAATTGTATGTAATGTCCCACAAATACAATCGGTGGACTGTAAAAGGGAAAATATTTGAGACAACAGCACCTATCACCTAGACTTGGTCTGTGATAATAAGTTTTGGAGCTTCATGTGTTGGCATCTCTTCCATGAACATTGAGAACAACCACTCAAAAAACTCTGTCGTCTCATCGCTCAAGAGGCTACAATCAAGTAAAATTGTATGATGGTGGTGATAAATTCAAATGAATGGTGCAAGGATCATCACATACTTATTTGTGTTGTACGTCGTGTCAAACACAATGCAATCTCCGAATATGGCATAATTGTTTCATGACTCAATCTGTCCAAAAATGACGTCTAAACACTCCATCATGAAATTTTTCGTGGGAAAAGAAATAGTTCTCATCCCGCCGGTTTTCATTGGCTATGAATTGCAGAAACATTTCCCCGTCGTGCCCCTTCAACTTCACACGTTGGTCCATTTGGGTGTTTCTGACATCTCGATCGAGGAATTCCATTGACGAAGGCATGTCCGCCTTCACCTCCATGATTTGAATTTGCTGCCACGTTGGTACATTTGCTACAGAAAAATTTTCGGCTTGGCACCTCTTCGC
Source organism: Ligustrum vulgare (assembly GCA_963555705.1). Lineage (NCBI taxonomy): Eukaryota > Viridiplantae > Streptophyta > Magnoliopsida > Lamiales > Oleaceae > Ligustrum > Ligustrum vulgare. The sequence continues at coordinate 31,165,794 of OY743186.1, read as the reverse complement.
CTCGGGAAATTCACAATGTGAGCGTAGAAAGTAGACATCATCTTGTGAGCTAAGAGGGTGGTTGTGTTACTCAAAAAAAAAAAAAAAAAAGATGTCACACCCCATGTGTCCGTGCTTAAGTGCATCGTCATCGACATCAGTGCCTTACACTCATTTCTTGTATGAGACCAATTTGTCATTGGTCCTTGTTCTTGCTTTTTTTCCATTCTATCATCGAAAATCGGTCTTCCCTTATTTTGAACAAGTAAATTGATTTCACCAAGTCTTACTTGTGTCCAATCTGTACTTACTACTATAATAATGCACGCTAAATCCACTTGCTTTAGCGTACGTATTGTAGAACTCGAATGCCTCATCGATAGAAGAGAATATCTGTCATTCTCATGGAAGTATATCAGGAGTTACTTGCGGTACAAACATGTTACTTCTGCTTTCTATTTACTTGACGAATTTTGAAACAATTTTGCTTAAGAAGAAATAATTTTATTAAAATTGTTGAGAATATGAAAAATTTTGGTGTGAATTTGTAGATGTTTGTGTTCAAAAAGATGATGTGTGTGTGTGAAAAAATTAAGAAGTGACCGATGGCTGCCACTTATTTAATTTTAAAAAAAATAATAAATAAATAAATAAAATTAAGAAGCCACTTGTCTAATTAAATAAATAACTAGAAGAAACCTCCATATGGGAACCCCACGCACTATCCCGTGGGATACCATTTCTTATACTTTGCATCAACGGCTCAAAGATAAATATTACATACTATTGAAATATATTTGCATGAATGTGCATTATCACATGAATAACTATATGTGGCACTTTCTCACAAATTTTAATGCAAAACAATAAAAAACTTGACAAGACAGAAAATGAAAAGAAAGAGAAAAAAGTGAAACGTTAACAAAAATATTGTGTAAAAAAGTGTTATTGTAATAAAAACTTTATGTTTTAGATTATTCAATATTTTCACATTATGTATGTTGATGCACGATCTGACATGGAACATGGGTGATGACGTATGGTCTTATATATGATACATATGATGAAGCGTGACCTAAATATGACGTATGACCTGACATGTTCAGTTAGGAGAGCTCATACGTAACTGAAAATGTAGACCTAATTCAAAGAAGAACAGGTCATACACGATATGACCTGAACATTATCTCTCCAGAAGAGTTGAGGCATCAAAGAAGACCTGAAGACCAGGTCATGCTAGACAAAGATCCGACCTGGATACATCACCTCAAACCTTACCGACCTGACTGCGCCACCTTGGTCACAGACTATTTGAAGACCAGACCTGACCTTACGGCATATCTGAACATCAGACCATGCTTGGTTATCATAGGAGTGGAACAAGATCTTAGCTGCTTGGTCAAACGGTAGTTAAGACATTTATTCAGGCACAAAGTTAGTTAGATTAAGTAAAACTCAACTACTTTGTATTATGTAAGAACTCAAATAGTTCAATTATGTACTTATGTCAGATAGCCAGGTATTGTAATAAGCCAGATCACCCCATTCTCCCTATAAATATAGGAGAGGGTGGCTCACAAAAGGGACACAACTTTGGCTATTCAAAGCCAATACTATATTTATACAAGAAATCATACGTGGAGTCCAGGTCATTCACACGATCTGGGATCCACCTCTTACAAACCATCTTTATTACCTATGTGGAGTCCAGGTCATCCATTACGACCTGAGGTCCACCTCTTTCACATATAATTTTCGATTACGTAACTAACATCCACTAATTTCTTGCTGACTTGGAATATTTCATATTTCAACCGTCAACAATTGGCGCTAGAAGGAGGGCACCACGTCCTTGTATTCAATTTAACAGTCCCGCATCGAGATCAGTATTTTTACACTTTCAAACTCAGTCGTAACATTCAATTTGGTCAGAACATAGTCAACTTGTTTATCTCATGTTCATTCAAATTCGACCAAGTTAAATTCATTCCATTTTCAGTCCGATTTTCAATCTATCAGTTCACTTCGATTTGAGAAATGGATTTATAAATGTATCATGTGTAGCCATTTCTTGGAAATAATGAAAAATCCAGTCACAATCCCCGTTCCTGATATTCAGCTCTACTATGAACAATTTTGTTTGGAACAATCCAATTCGTCTATGGGAAATTCCATCCAATTCGTTCTAGTTCTCCAGTCATCTTGTACAGTCAATTCTGGTAGTCCAGAGCTTTTCCTAGCTCATTCATTTCAGTATAGCCTGCTTGGACGATAACTCCACCTTTTCAATTTAGCTCGGAATTTGCAGTTCTGGAAAGCTCTAATCCGGTCAGAATGATAGACAGCTTCTGTGAGATCGTCATATATGGCAGCCACACAATTCAACTCGACAGCCTTAAAGTTCAGTTAAATTCGTTTAGCCATGTAGTTCAATGGGGGCAAGCAGTCCCGTTCGATCTGGTGCACTTCGGTTGTTCGATTCAACTTACCCAACTTGTTCATATTTGGTTCGTTCATATCCAATTATCCAACTCATTTTGTACAAAGTCAGCTTTTTCATCCCAGATCAGCACCTCAATAGCTCCACATATCTAGTTCAGTCTGGAATAATTCAATTCGTCTATCTCCCGGTTCTTCTTAAGAAAATCCAGCTATGGACTTAGCTCGTTTTAGTTCAATTTGACCATGCACTGCAGCTCGGTCTTCATAGTTCGAAAATGTAACCCAATTCGTCTTGGGAAAATTCAGCCCAGAAGTCATTGCCAGAAAATATCAAGCCAAAAGACAAAGTTGAGCTTCTTATTTCCCACGCAAGTCACTGGGTTCCATTGATATTCTGCCCAACATAGAAGAGAGAATAAGATTACTCAGTGCAACATAAAATCATCTTCAAAACCCAATATGAAACTCAGTTCATTCATTTCGAGGATAGTTCGACTCATCCCAGGTCTGATCAATTCAGTTATTAAAAAAAAAAACCCCTATCTTGGCATGTTTAGTTCGGCAATGAAGCTCGTTTCGTTGAACATACTCAGCTTGGCGGCAACGTTCAGCTCCAATTCGACCATCATGGAGATTGTGAATCTTGCAAAACATCATGTTCTGAAACCAATGCCATTTGTGAGATCATTAAGGAAAAAGGAATAATTAAATTGAGATCACATACTAAAGAGTTCTCCCCAGTTGAGGAAGATACGAGCTAGAATGAAGATTATGTATACTCCGCTGTTCGACTTGACGGTTCATCGAATGCCTCATAAAATATATATGTTCAAGAGCATGAGACTCTCCTCATGCATGAAATTAATACCCCAAAAGCATGATAACAGCTCGTTAATATCAGTGCAGTTCATCAAAATGAGGGGGCAAATTCTTGAAGTTGGTAAAATTTTTCAGTTCAATGAAGAAGACCACTTCTTCAACCCTATGAATATCAGTTCGGTCCAATTCTTCTCAAGCTCAATTTAAATTGTTCCAAGTTCCAACTTTGAGAGAGCACCACCTTTCAGTCCGGTTGTGGAGAAATGTTCAGTTCGGCCATGGACAATTATTAGCTCGTTCAAATCAGTTCGGTCCAATTCTCCTCAAGCTCAATTTAAATTTTCCCAAGTTCAACTCAGAGAAAAGTGACCTTTCAGTTCAGTTGTGAAGTGTTCAAATCGGCCATGGAAGATCTTTAGATCATTCAAATCAGCCCATTCATCTCATGATCAGTCAGCAATGCCAGTATAAATTCAGCTCGGCCAATCAGTTTGCCATCACATGATCAGCTCGTTAATATCAGTCCGGTTCATCAAAAGGAGGAGTACAAATTCTTGAAGTTTGTAAGGCTTTTCAGTCATATGAAGAAATGCGAAAATCTTATAACAGATATGCACGATCTATTGGCTTAAATATAGCGAAAGGTAGAACCAAAAATGGAATTGATAGGAAGCAATATTATCTTATCATGATTAGTTCGTCTAAACTCCCCCAGCAAAGGCCAAGTTAATTTGGCAATGTTAGGTTGCCAGATCCAGTTCGCCTAGGTAGCCATGAAGCTCAGTTCAGCCCTGCGACTCAACTGGGAAACCATGCAGCTCAAAAAGGGTGCCACCCAGTTCGGGACAGGTAGTCCCCAGTTCGGCAATTCAGTCCTAAGTTCTGTAAATGCAGTCCCCAGTTCGGTATTCAGTCCCAGCCCGTCCATGGTAATCCAATTTCACTTCGTCTGGTCATATTTACTTCGACAAAACATTCACTTTGGTGGAATGATCAGCTTATTTCAGCCATGATTTCCTGCCTCCATTTTATCAGTCCCAGTTTGATAGTTCAGCTCAACTTCAAACTCTATATAATGACAAAATAGATGTCGACCTATCTCTTCTCAAGTTCGGACGTAGAAGCTCCAACTCAATTTCAATCATAGCATTCAATCGAAAAAGAGCAGCGTCGTTGAGTTCATTTGTGGAGGAATGTTCAGTTCGATCATGAAAAAATTTTGGCTCGTTCAAATCAATTTAGTCCAATTTTTCTGGAGCTCAACTCAATTCATTTCATTTCGAGTTCAGCTCGGAAAAGAACACTACCTTTCAATTTCAGTTATGGAGGAATTTCAGTTCAACCAAGTCACTCCCCCAATTAGGACCTCTATATCTCTTGGAGAAAAATGGTGGCTTCCCTTCCCAAAGGTCCCACCGAAGGGTTTGCCTCAAGAAAATGCAAGGAGTGCACAAATTAGATTTTTAAAGCTGCTATTGTAATTAAAAGTCGTGTGCTGTCAAACCTTGAAGTACCACCAGTTTATTTGAAGAGCTTATCGAAGAGTCAAGAGTGAGAAGGCTTGCTTGGAATATATGACTCTAGAAATAACAAACGAGATTGAGAGTGTTGTACACTTTTGGAGGTTGAAATGTGAAAATAAGAAACTGAAAGTTGTATTAATTTAAAGTTGTATTATCATGGCCTCCCACATGGATTTGGAGATGAACAAGATTCAGTTCAACATCTTGCATTGGTATCAAGACCAAGACTATTAAAGAACATGCTCGTTGGAACTACCACTTCGAATATCTGTAGTGACGAGATCAAATTGTAAACAACTCTCAATGGGTGAAATTATTTCTCAACACAAGATCATTCAGATCCTCAGGTCCGTCATAACGGAGTTTACGAACTCCTTAGGATCACAAGATCTTTCAGATCCTCGGGTCCGTCATAACGGAGTTTACGAACTCCTTAGGATCACAAGATCATTCAGATCCTCAGGTCTGTCATAACGGAGTTTACGAACTCTTTAACATGCCAGATCATGCATCCAACAAGGTCCATCATGAAGGAATTTACGAATTCCTTAGGACCTAAGATAATGTATCCAAAAAGATCTGCCATAACGAAATTTTCGAATTTATTAGGACCTTGAGATCATGAAAACCACTAGGTCATCCAATAACAAGTTGACATATGACGCCACCATCATCACCAATTATGATCCATGTGATCTTTATCCAAACAAAGGAGAGGTACAATGATAGAAGCAGACTAGGAACAAATTCCCGGCCAGCTCCTAGGGGCAATAATTGTTGATGCGTGATCTTACGTGGAATATAGGTGATGACATGTAGTCCAACACATGACACAAACAATGATACATGACCAGAATATAGCACATGACCTAGGTAGCAGACCCCTCATGCACGATCTGCATGTCCTGAAAGTTGTCTCAAAAATTACCCGACCTGACTGATTCAGGTAGGTTATGGATTTAAAAATTTTGACAAGTCCTTTATGAACCAATTATCCGACCTGACTGATCCAGGTAGGTCAAGGATTTAAATTTTTTTAGAAGTCCTTTATGGACCAATTATCCGACCTGACTGATTCAGGTAGGTCAAGGATTTAAAATTTTTTACAAGTCCTTTATGGACCAAAATTATCCAACCTAACTGATTCAGGTAGGTCATGGATTTAAAAAATTTTAAAAGTCCTTTATGGACAAATTATCCGACCTGAATGATCCAGGTAGGTCAAGGATTTAGATTTTTTTAGAAGTCCTTTATGGACCAATTATCCGACCTGACTGATCCAGGTAGGTCAAGGATTTAAAATTTTTTACAAGTCCTTTATGGACCAAAATTATCCAACCTAACTGATTCAGGTAGGTCATGGATTTAAAAATTTTTACAAGTCCTTTATGGACCAATTATCCGACCTGACTGATCCAGGTAGGTCAAGGATTTAAAAAGTTTTTACAAGTCCTTTATGGACCAATTATCCGACCTGACTGATCCAGGTAGGTCAAGGATTTAAAAAATTTTACAAGTCCTTTATGGACCAAAATTATCCTACCTAATTGATTCAGGTAGGTCATGGATTTAGAAATTTTGACAAGTCCTTTATGGACCAATTATCCGACCTGACTGATCCAGGTAGGTTAAGGATTTAAAGATTTTTTACAAATCCTTTATGGACCAAAATTATCCGACTGACTGATCCAGGTAGGTCAAGGATTTAAAAATTTTTACAAGTCCTTTATGGATCAAATGAGTTGTGCACACGCTTCAGGTCATCCTATAACAAATTAACATATGCTGTCACCATAATCATCAATTGTGATCCACGTGATCTCTACCCAAACAAGGGATTGGTATAGTGATAGAAGCAGACCAACAATAAATTTCAGGCCAGCTTCTAGGGGCAATTGTTGATGCACGATCTGACGTGGAACATGGGTGATGACGTATGGTCTTATATATGATACATATGATGAAGCGTGACATAAATATGACGTATGACCTGACATGTTCAGTTAGGAGAGCTCATACGTAACTGAAAATGTGGACCTAATTCAAAGAAGAACAGGTCATACACGATATGACCTGAACATTATCTCTCCAGAAGAGTTGAGGCATCAAAGAAGACCTGGAGACCAGGTCATGCTAGACAAAGATCCGACTTGGATACATCACCTCAAACCTTATCGACCTGACTGCGCCACCTCGGTCACAGACTATTTGAAGACCAGACCTGACCTTACGACATATCTGAACATCAGACCATGCTTGGTTATCATAGGAGTGGAACAAGATCTTAGCTGCTTGGTCAAACGGTAGTTAAGACAGTTATTCAGGCACAAAGGTAGTTAAATTAAGTAAAACTCAACTACTTTGTCCTATGTAAGAACTCAAATAGTTCAGTTATGTACTTATGTCAGATAGTCAGGTATTGTAATAAGCCAGCTCACCCCATTCTCCCTATAAATATAGTTGAGGGTGGCTCACAAAAGGGACACAACTTTGGCTATTCAAAGCCAATACTATATTTATACAAGAAATCATACGTGGAGTCCAGGTCATTCACACGATCTGGGATCTACTTCTTACAAACCATCTTTATTACCTATGTGGAGTCCAGGTCATCCATTACGACCTGAGGTCCACCTCTTTCACATATAATTTTCGATTACGTAACTAACATCCACTAATTTCTTGCTGACTTGGAATATTTCATATTTCAACCGTCAACAATGTACATAAGTTCATAAAAAAAAAAAATATTATTCATCTATATTCTTTTTAACAATTTTAGCTCTTCATTTAACAATATCAATTACATTAACTAGTTTAAAAAATTGTATTAGCATTTCAAAAATTGTATAATATCATTTATTCTATACATAAGACTCTTACAACACTTGTGTTTACTACTAAAAAGTGATTTAACTACACATATTTTATATTTCCTATTTTTAACATTTTACCTAAAATAATAATAATAATAATTTATACTCACCTACTTTTATCCGAACGTAGGCGCTAATTCATCCTTTAAAAAATCCATATTCAGTTCAACTTTGAATTTTAGCCACCAATAAGTTCAAGCCCCACGCAGCCACGCACGAGACACATGGCCATATACACATCTATCCCCACCCCAATGTACAGAACAAAGACCAACCAACCAACCCCAGAAGTGAACAGAAACTGAGAAAAGTGTTAGCACACAAGCTACGCAGATAAATTCCTGACCAAAAATGGTGATGAATTCTCCGGCTTGTTACTGTTCTCCTTCCTCTTCCACAAGGACCCTACCTATCAAGGTCTCTCATTTTCTCTATTTATTTATGATGTACATGCATATATGTCTTGTTGGTTTAGTGACAGATTTTAATTTGATTTTGTAGGTTTTCAGTTTCTTGGGCAATCGAATTTTGTTCTCTAGGAGAAGCAATCTGGTGCAGCGAACCTCATCGCCTTCTCTTCGAATTGGTTTGGATAAAGTCCCGTATCAGCCCGGTGAGTGTTTTTTCTTCTTCCATCCCAGGCGGTTGCGTTTGTTGTTCTGTTTTTGCCTTTTGGTTATATAAATAATGGATTGTGAAAGTGTTTGATTGACGTGATAATTGTATAGGTTTGGGTGTGATAACTGTGCAATTGACCTTAACAAGAACGTGCCTGTTTGGGATCTTTTGAGAAACCAAAAACTGCTTTTGACTCGTTGCATAATTTTTTTTTATTTTTTTATTTTTTTTTCATAAATTAGCTTTCACCCGTTAGAAGAGCTCTTAGAGAAAGTTGATTCAGTGTGGCTTTCTTTAAGGGTCATTTGATTGAAAGCATGGAATTTGGGTGGGAATAAAATAAATTACCGGGAATTGAATTGAATGGTTAAGAAATTATTTTCCATGGAATGTAAAGTCAAGAAATTTGGGTATGTTTGATTGAAAGTTGAATTGACGTTTGAAAGTGTGGTTAATGTAAAATGAATTTCCAACCAAACTCAAGGAAAAATACTAGAGACAAGACGGTAAATGAATTTCACCCAACAAAAACGCAATCAAACAAACCAAAGATGGAACCATGGATAACATTTTCAGTTTTCATGAAATTTCACCCAATCAAACAGACCCTAAAAGCACTCTGGAGTAGGAAATGCATTTAGAAATTGGTTTCCAAACAAAAATTAAGGTAGCTTTTCCGGAAGCTCTTCTACGGGAAGCTAAGGCAAAAGCAATGCAAAACTGGCCCGTATACTTGAAATGCAAAGCTGTCTCCATAAATATGGTTCTAAATTTAGTAGATTAAATATATACCCTTCAAGTGGTGTAAGATTTCGAAAGTATGTGTGTTACCTTTTCACAATTTTTTGCTTGTTTGCTATCTGCAGTTGTGAAGGCTGTTGCTACCCAATATTCGGCAGTGGAATTGCCACTGACTGCAGAAAATGTTGAGAGCATATTGGATGAGATTCGACCTTATCTCATAGCAGATGGGGGTAATGTTGCATTACATGAAATTGATGGAAATATTGTGAAGGTGAAGCTACAAGGAGCATGTGGCTCCTGTCCAAGTTCTGTAATGACAATGAAAATGGGCATTGAGCGCCGTCTGATGGAAAAGATCCCTGAAATTGTTGAAGTTGAGTCAATACCAGATGAAGAAACTGGTCTGGAGCTGAATGAAGAAAACATTGAAATGGTATCTTTCCACTACATAACCTTCTACAGTTACATTCATTTTATACAGTTGTTTCGAGTTCCATTAGTTATGTTTTTACCTCATATAAAGTGAGATAATGTTACCACGCTGCCTGAAGTTTTACAGTTTTGAAGAAGGAAATCTGATATGTTTTTATATCAAAATAAGACTGGATCTAACTCGGTTACAATTTTTTATGCAATATAGAAGAACGCTCTTAATGAGTTAAAAGAAACAGAAAAGAAAATTATAGTATGCGAATTCAGTATCGTAGTATAGATAGATTGATTTTGGCATAGAACCCTTTCCAAACCTTCTGAGGCCAAACCTTAAATTAATCACATCAAGTCCATCTTCACATTGAGTTGTTGAAGTTTCAGTTTCCAATTTTTCTCCTTCTTTTTCTATGAAGATTCTTGCCTCAAATTTTTGCTCAACTGTTTTAGGTACTGGAAGAACTAAGACCTTACCTTGTTGGGGCAGCCGGTGGAACTTTAGAGCTTGTGGCAATCGAGGAGCCAATAGTGAAAGTTCGGATATCAGGTCCTGCCGCAGGTGTGATGACTGTTCGAATAGCAGTGACTCAGAAACTGCGAGAGAAAATCCCAGCAATTGCAGCGGTTCAACTCTTGTCATAAGAAACTACTTGCCTACTTGGACCTTTTTTCTCGTCAAATATATCCGACAAACCCGATAATTTGAAGAGCAAGTGAAGCTAATGGATGACTTGTTGGTGAGAAAATGGTTGGCCTAGTTGTATAATTCTGAAGTAGCAGAGTACATCATACACGGTGCAGAAGATGCTTATTACATTATTATTATGTACAGCGTCGGCTCCAATCTGCTGATCAGAGTCACTTTTATTTGTGAAGAAATTTTTGCTTCGACAGTTAATAACTACGTAGTGGAATGAATAGCCCTTGTGTGGATCAGGCCTAGCTACAGAATGCACCGTGTATATGTTAAACAGAATGGGCTGTGTATGCATAAAGTGTATCAGACACGAACATAAGAGCTCTTAGTACATGTACAAACTGAGGTGAAGTATGCAAAGATTCAATTGCAAATAAAGTCCCGTAACTTAGGTGGGTCGTCATTAGGATTTTAGACTCGTGCCCTTTTTTAATTTCGTTAAAAGAATCAGATTTTTAGTAGAGAATTGAATAAAAAAAAATAGATTTAAGGACCCATTTATCATGACTTTTATTTTAGTTTTTGCTTATTGTAGAAGAGCTTTCTGAAAAAGTTATCTTAATTTTTATTTGAAAACTAATTTGTAAAAGTTCTTCCAATTTGGAAATGTTTTTAAAGAAAGTCACACTGAACTAATTTCATCTAAAAGCTTTTTAAACGAATAAAAGTACTTTGAAAAAAAAAAAAAAAAATAGCAAACTGGTTAAAAATAGCTTTTGATCACAAAAGTGGATTTTGATTTTTCAAATGTCATCCAAAATAGGTCCTAAATAGGTAGTTAAAAATTAATGAAAATCACGAGTTTCATGAAGTGTGATATGGTTAATTATCAATTATGTTCATGTTTGATGGAAATTAAAATCAATTTTTTAACGAAATTTGATAAAAGTAGATGAGATGCGCAATTAAAAAGTTGTGAGACTCGTAGAATATATAGTTATAATCAATTGTTGACTTTGATTTTGATAAAAAAAAAAAAAAATTAAATCAATAAGGGCTATAACTTAAAATTGTATCAACTTTTTCAAATAAAACAAACTGGGAATGGTGTATAATCAATCACTACCGGGGACGCAAAGTCTATCACAAATGAATAAAAGCCCCTCCAATGTAATAAGTTCAGGGGATATTCTTTGTGAACATTTTTAAGTGATATTATGACATGTCACACAGGATGGTAAAAACTTGATAAACAATAAATAGCAGCAAACACTTGATAAACAATAAATAGCAGCAAAGGTCAGATTATCATAAATATTGCAACATGAAAATAACCCCCCACCCCCCCATATATGGGTTAATTTCATATAGGGGTGGCAAACGGGCTGAACAGTTCGGGAGTTCGGCTCAGTTTGGTTCGTTAAAAGTTTGGTTCGGATCATAAAAAAATGGACTTGAGCTTTGACCAGACAAAAAATTTGGGTATTGAACAGTTCGGGTTCGGCTCGTGAAGTTCGTAGACTAGTCCAACGGACTGCGAAACGGGCCGAGAATGGGCCGGCTCGCAATCCGGAGAGCTCGTTCTCACGAGCTGGCCCGTGAGCTAGCCCGTCCGGCTCGTGCCCCAAATGGTCATGTGACCGTTTGGCATTTCATTTTTTTATTTTACCTATAAATGTAAACATTTTTCTTGATTTGGATCACAATTCTCTCGAGTTCTCAACTCAACTCTCTCAACTCTCAAATTTCAATTGCAATATTCTACATTTCTACTTTCTAGTTATATTCTAATTTGTAGTGCTATAAGCCTATAATATTTCGTTTTCATATACAATATTGTCTCGAATTCCATATTTCATTTCCATCTCCAAATCTAAATTCATTATTTCTAATGGCATACTCACAATCTCATGATTATTCTTCTAACCAATTTGTAGATGAATTTTTCGGTCTCAACAATATTCCAATTCTTAAAAAATTGGTGGTTTTGGAAAATGAAATCGATGCTATAGATACTAGAACTCCTCTTAATTTGGATGACATTGTTGATGAAGATGTTGCTATTACATATGGATTCGGCTCCGCTAGCCCGACGGCAGGCTCCAGTCGAAATCCAAAAAGTACGAAAAAACCGAACTGCTGGAATTTTTTCGATTTGATTAAAACAAAAGCCATCAACGCTAATGGGAATGTAGTAGTCAAAGCACAATGTAAAACTTTCGGAGGACTTTTCTCTTGGAAGAAGGGTGGGGGCACAACACACCTCAATAGGCACTGTAAAGCATGTCGAAAATCGGGCTCGGTTGAAGCAAACCAATCAACTCTACAGTTTCATCAATCGAGTCTAACCAATTGGGTCTTCAACAAAGAACTAGCACGTCGAGAAGGGATGGTCATATTCGTATCGAGTGGTGAGTTCCAGCTTTTAATTGTAGAAAGTTCACAATTCACGGAATTCATTCAAAAGTATCTCCAACCCAGGTACAAACTCGTTTCTAGAAATACTTTAAAGCTGATTGCATTAATAAATATTTCGAGAGAAAACAAAATTTTATAGATGCTTTAAATAAATATAATGGCAACTTATCATTTACTTCAGACTTGTGGACTGGCAATAATCATAGAAGTTATGTAGCTGTTACTTGTCATTACATTGATGATACTTAGTTAATGAACAAAAGAATTATGGCATTTAAAGTTATTGATTATCCACATAATGCAACAAATATTTTCAATGAACTACTTGCAATTCTTAGAGAATTTAACCGTGATAGTAAAGTTCGTAATTTTACACTAGTAATGTTTCTGTTAATAAAGCAGTGATAGATAGATTAGCTAACCACATGAATCCTGAATTTGATGGAGTCTTGTTTCATGTTCGTTGTGTGTGTCATATTTTTAATTTAATAGTTCAAGATGGTCTTAAGCATATAGAAAATCAATTGAAAAAAATTAGGTGTCTTGCAATTTCATTATGATAGCACCTTCTGTTAGAATTAAATCTCTATAGCCCGAGATCAATTATGCTAAATTATCAAGAATAATTAACTGGAAACATACATGGATCCATTAAATCTGATTAAACGAGGGTTAGATCTTCCACGGTCAAATTCCTTATTGTTCAACATGTTTTCCTCTGGAGATGGACACAAGAAGGACGCGAACAGTTATAATTTGACTTGGGGACCATAACCACAATTGTTGTCCTTTTATAATAGCTAATTAGGTTTCCATCAATCCTAATTAGACTATTGGGTATCTACACATTGCAAAACCCATACCAATAGATGTTTCTAGGGCCCAAATATTTAGATCACTTAATTGGCCCAAGTAATTTAGATATCCCATATAAAAGATTAAACCCAACAATCTCCCACTTGGGCTACATGAGTAATTCGAAACAATTATATTGTATAACCTGAGGTGCACACCCAAATGCTATCTTACCTTGAAACATCCCCTTAGTTACAATCTGGTCCATCTCCAGTGTCAACATGGGATCAAAGCGGCTTTCGTTACACTTATATTGGTAACTAAACCCATCAATGGTCACCGTACCAACACATTCAATGACATAGATCAAGTATGGATGTGTAGCATGGAAATTACAAGTAATGTGATCATAAACATGCCTATTTCCATCTGGTCCAACTTTATTCCTTAGTGAGATCATGTTAAATATTTCCAACCTTGACACTAAACCGCAAACGAAAGGATCAAATTCAGAGATTTGAAAATAAATCATATCTTTAATTCTGCAGAAAACAACAATAAAATGTGTCTATCACTTAAAGAGCACCAAAGTACAAACTCCCACTAAAACAGCATTACGCCAAATTACAACACCAATATAAGCATTGTGCTCATGAACCACCTAGGTTGTAAACCATTGGTGAGCATATCTGCAATATGGAGTTTGTGTCCTTACGCTCTATAGACAACTGAGTACTCTGAATTCATTCTTTGACAACAAGGATTGATCTCCACGTGTCCTGATTTCCTTTAGGTGAGCAAATAATGTTTTGCTTTATGCAAATATTGTACAATCCTTTTGGATGCTTTCAAATGATTCATCCCAGGATTATTTAAATATCTGAATAATGCCCCCACTATGACGCTATATCCTGATGCGTACATACTTGAGTGTATACAAGACTTCCTATAGCCAACGTATAAGAAGTCTCATGCATATTAATCCTTTATCACCACTGAGTGTATCTTCTAATAAACAGTCTTTTATAACAGAAATGGTACATTTACTCCCACTGAACTCATGGTATATAATCATCAATTGCATTTATCTCAAATCCAAACGAGATAATAATTTGATAAAATTTGTCATACCATTGATGCGAAGCTTGTTTGGTATAATAGATTAATTTATTTAGTTTGCAAACCACTTTCTTTGTATTACATAACACACAAAAAAATATTAGTTGCACCATGCATATTATTTCTCCAACGTCCCAATTGAGAAACACAATATTTATATCCATCTAATAACAAATGCCGTCATTATCCTGAAAGAGTCTTTCGATAAAACCATAGAAAGTCTCTTTCTAATTGATGTTTTCCTTCTGATTAAAATCCTAACAACAAGACAAGCCTTATATCTCTCAACATTGTCATTTGAATCCCTCTTGGTCTTAAATATTCATTTGAAACATTTGGGGTCATGCCTTCAGGCAATTTGACAATATCTCAAATGTCACTGTCTTTCATGGATTTATCTCATCTTTTATGATATCAATCCACTTTTAAGAATTAGAACTTTGTTTGGCCAAATAGAAGTTGATTGGATCATCTTCAATTACCTTATGTCAAACTCATGTTCTTGGACAAAAGTGATATAATCATTCAAAACCACACTTCTCCTTTCTCTAGTGGATATTTTCAATGGCATTTTGTTCTTAAGGTTGTTGAGCTTGTTCATCAGAAACAATTCCTTCATTTTGATATGGGAATATCCAACATTGTCTTGATAATCCGAATTTGCATCTTGAACAATGTCAGAGTATGATCATTGTCAATAGCAGCAACAACAAGAGAAAACAAATTCTTTTTTAAAGACAATGTCTCTAAACTTATCTTCCCCTCCAAGCTCAATATCCTCAATGAATACAGCAAAAGGTCCTGGACGTTATTTAATGAATTCATCATGCCTAGCATAGTATTCATCACCACATCCAGATCTGTACTTTAGTCTTCTTTCCAAGTTGATTTTCAACTTCAGCTTTGAATAACTTAATAACATCCAGATATTGTGACTTCTCATTAATCAAATATAGGTAGCCAAAGCCTGAATAACTTTCTGTGAACATAATAAAATTCTATTGTCCATTCCAAGAAACCGTAGAGAATGGTCAACAAATGTTAGTATGAATTAGTCCTAAGACGTCGTAACTGTCATTGGCACCCAATTTTCTAATATTTGTATGTTTTCCTTTATGCACTTGACACAACGGAGACACGATGGACTCAAGAGTCTATCAAGTCAAAGGGTTCAAAGACCCTGTAGGGCACAAGTCTATCTCAATTCTCAGTTCAGAGATATATCCCTTCACTTTTGTCACAATGCTGCGGGATTTTTATTAGTTAATTTCTGTTTTGTACCATGTTGACTGATATGCAAAGTTTCATTATACGAGGCAAGTTTATCCAATAAATATAGGTTATCATTCAAAGATAAATGATCGATCCAACAAGATTTGAATTATGAAAAGGCTAATTTTATTGTTTCCAAATGAACAATAATAATCGAATTTGTTCAATATGAGAACCATAAATCAAATTTCGTCTAAAAAATGGTACTTTATAAGTCTCTTCTAAAATCAAATAATGACCAGTCCTTAATAATAACCTAAAATTCCTTATAGCCTCAACTATAACTGTATTACCGTTTCCCTAACAGATGAATCTTTCAGTATCAATTGGATGTCAACTGTTGAGTGCATTTTACATGCATATTTCATATATTTTTAGTAATACTTTTTGAGTAATTTGGACAAATACCTACTTAATTGTGCATATTTTGTGGTTAAATAGGTTTAACTATCAACTTCATGGAGAAAGCACAAGAAAGAAGCTAAATGGATGAATACTTGAAGAAATTGAGGAGAAAAGAGTAAAATATATCAAAGAGTCAAAGTTTGAGAACCAAGCTGCAACCACGCGATCGCATGGTCATGCGGAAGTCGTGTTCGCGAAGTCATGCACAAATTCAACCCGAGACTAAAAAGGGAAACCACGCGATCGCGAGTCAAACAACCACTCGATCGCGTGGTCAAAATATTGACAGAAAATCTGGGCCGACCCGGTTTGGCCCAAATGCTGAAACACGCGGATCTACGCGATTTGGGTGTATTTTTGAGTGATTTTGGGTATTTTGAAAGGATTCTTGACACTTTTCAACAAGAAGAAACCCTAGGCTCTATCTTTCTCTATTTTTATCCCATTTTCATCTTGTAATTTCTCTTGATTATGTATAGTGTAGTTGATGAATATTGATTAAGGGGAGAAATACCAAAGTCATTGTGGAAGAATATTGATATTTTGAAGCTTGAATCATTGGTTGAGGGAAGTATTTATTGCTTAATCTTCATATTTCTCTATTTACTTTAATCCATTGTTGAAATAATGTATTTAATTCTTGGATTTCATTGTTATTTCATCATGGGCTAAACTATTTTGTGTTGGGATGTTGATGAAGCTTGACCTAGCTTAGTTGATTTTAATGCTTGTATTAAGAATTTAAGTTTTTTATTATCTTGTGCATTTATTGTTGTATTTATTGACTAGCATTTATTGTGGCCACATTTATGCTTAGGTTTCATGGAATGTGCAATTATTGAGAAATTGTTGTGTATTCTAGATCAATACAATATTTGCTCTAGGTTCGTGTTTAGGATAGAGATATACCTAAAACCCTAGATGACCCATTGAGCTATTTTCACAAAGGTTTAATGCAATTGGTGTGTTTTTAATCGACATAGAGATATAGTAGGTTAATGCCACTAATTAGGGTTGATTTCACTCGAGAGAGGTAATTGGCTAAGCTTGGAAAATCGGGTCTAACATGATTAATGAATTGCATTTCTATTTTGCTTGTTGATAATTCAATTAGGTAATGGTCAAGTGGAATCAAGAATCCCAACACTCCTTTATCATCTATTCATCACCATTTTTCTAGTTATTCATTTATAATTGCAACTTTAATTCTAGTACTAAAACTTTCCCAAAACAAAACTTTTATTGTGTGTGTTTCTTGTTAAAATTAATTAGACTAGAGTGTAGTTGAAATAGACAATCCTTGTGGGATTGATAAACCGGACTCAATTAGTCCACTATCACTTGTATGCGACTCGTGCACTTGCGGTGTGTTTGTAGCGAACGTCAACTTTACAGACAACCATGCATTGTCACACATGTGAGTGGTTGTAGCAAAATCCAGTCATCAAGTGTGTATAGGTAAAAAAGTTAAATTAACTTCAAATCAATCCAAAATGAGAAGCACACATTTCCTAACTAGCACCCAATTTGAGGTATTCCTTATTTAATGTCCACTCTTATTGCAAAAGTAGCAGATAAATTTCTTATCCTGTTATTTTGCATTTTTGTGGTATCTCAACTGCAGCTTCCTTTTCCCAATTTTCTTTTCTGATCTTGATGAGTTGTTAACAAGTGAATACTTTCAGTCCTATCTCACTTAATTATTTTCTCTTCTTGCACACAGTGAGATATGAACTCATTAAGAGTCCATTTATCTAGTTGGGTGTTGCAACTCACTTTAAATTGACCGTATTATGCATGAAGGAAAAATAACTCAAGTTGCACGAGCAAATCCCCAGAAAGCTCTACCTTTAGTGCCTTTAATTCAAAAGCGAGAGTAGACACGATAATTTTCTGAATGGAACATTACATGATCATAAGACTCTTATGATTAGAACGATCCTCACTTCTCCACGCCCCTTTCATGGAACTCATATTAGTGAGAACATGTGATCATTCTATCCAAAATGCAAGGTCAAGATCCATGTAATCGAGAACAATCATAACGTTCTCTTTCCAATTTTGAATTTCGTGCCATTAAACACGAGAATAGAGTTAATTGTCAGATATAGTAGAAGCAGAATCAGTAACTGAATCGAAATCAGGAAAAATTACGATAATGGTGGGCCCAATTACAAGATACCTAGCACAACATTGATATTTAGTCTTTGGACAGAAATATCAATTTGTAAGTGGTACTCTCCATGCAGTAATCAAATATAGACAATAAGGTGGCGTTCTGTTTGTATTTTATTTTGTATTTTCATTTTCGAAAATGTTTTGTGTTTTGTGTTTTCATTTTTGTTTTCAAATTTGCTGAAAACGCGTTTGGTTTGTCATTCTGAAAACTGTTTTTGAAAATGAAAAGCTGGAAAACACGTTCTGTTTCAAATTTTGCAGAACACTATTTAAACTATTTTTAATTAATTTGTTTTCAGAATATTACTAACTCCAACTCAAATTTCCTTTCACAATACACTAAAAATATGGTTACATGCAACACACTAATGTGAGCATTAAGAGTTTATATTAACACAGCTTGGTCAGGTTCGGGACTTGAGAAATCTCTACTTCTATTAAAATCCAGAAAATGCAAGTTCTTTCAAAACCACCAGAGTCCATTTATCATTGCATTTTTTAAAATATAACAACAAGAATTCTCATTTAATTTTTTTTTTTTTTTTTTTTGTAATATTGATATTGAGTTCAATAAAACTTTATTTAAACTAAGTTCCAAGTTAGGATTAAAAAAAAAATAATAATAATAATTATTTATTTAGGCTTAGTTCCAAGTTAGGATAATTCTAAAAAAAATAATAAAAAAATAAAAAAAAATAAAAACTTTATATTAAGCTTAGTTCTAAGTTAAGATAATTCTTAAAAAAAAAAAAAAAAAAAAAATTTCCCAAAACGCGAAAACGCGTTTTGGACATTTTTTTGTCGAAATACACACAAAACGCTCAAAACGATGTTTAGGGCGTTTTCCGTTTTGTGTACAATTTTTTTTTTCCAAAATGCGTTTTCGAAAATGGTAAAGAGAACGCGTTTTTAGCGTTTTCGAAAATAAAAACAGAAAACGACCTCAAAACAGCAAAGAGAACAGGGGCTAAGCCTTTCTTTGGACAGACTTATTATCCACATGATATACTTTATAATCATCTCATATTTATTACCACAGGTGTGTTTGCCATTTGGCCAAACAGTAACCTTCCTTTGGGCCGATTAAAGTTCGCATAAATAACAAACACACGCATCTTCATATTTCAAAATTAAACAAATCTACACAACAGAGGTTACTTTGGAAACATGTCATTTCAATCGATTTATTTCAAAATCTAAGACAATTTTCATATTTCATCAGGCTAGGATACTCCTAACGCAGCAATCAAATATCGGTATTCAATCTGTCAGAAAATAGCCCTTTATTTCGATCGACTCGTTGTCCACATATTTAACTTGATGACAATCATATACTTATAATCGCATGTGTGTCTGTCATTTGGCCAAACAATAACCTTCCTTTGGGCCGATCACTGTTCGCATAAATAGTAGACACCATTCAATTTGTCAATCAATAAGCCTTTCTTTGGAGCGACTCATTGTTCACGTGATTAATCCAATGATCATTGCATATTTATTACTGCATGTGTGTCTGTCCTTTGGCCAAATAGTAACCTTCCTTTGGGCCGATCACTGCTCGCATAAATAACAAACACACTCATCTTTATATTTCAAAATAAATAAATCTACACGACAGAGGTTACTTTGGCAACGTGTCGTTTCGATTAATTTATCTCGAAATACAAGATAATTGATGGATCTGAAGGATTTTAAGAGTAAGAAGATCGAGATCCTAAAATTTAATTGCCAGATTCTTAATTTCTAGAACTTTAAGGGCCTGATATTTAATTCCAGAAATTTTAAGGGTCTGAATCTAATCCCCGAAACATTAAGGGCCTAAGGGTTAATAATTCAAAAATTTAAGGATCTTAGAATGAAGATCTGAGACTTGCGGGCCTAAATTCTAAAACTTCAAAACTTTAGGGACTGGAAGTTGTAAAATCCAAAATTTATTAATCAAATTTGAATAAATCAAAACATTAGAGATCAATTATGAAGAAATCCTTAATTTGGGGGTTAAATTGAAATTTTATAAAACTTTAGTGACCAATTCAAAAGAAATCTTTATTTTCAAGTGCTTAATTGCAATTCCACAAAACCTTAGTTGCCAATTTAAAAGAATTCCAAAATTTAGGTGCCAATTTAGGAAATCTCCAAACTTAAAGTGCCAATAAAGAAAATTTCCAAACTTAAGGGGCTGTTTTAGAAAATTTTCAAACTTTAGAGGTTGAATTATATAACCCTTAACTTTAAAGGCTCAACTTTAATAATTTATAACTTTAGGGGCATAATTTTAAATTCCATATTCTCGGGGATTAAAATCAATATCTTTACAACCTTAGAGGATCGGAAGAGCAATAAATCGAATATGGAAAAATACACAAGGGTCCCTGAATTCATCAAATTTCCTGTGGAAGGCCCCGCCCCAAAATTTTAAACTCCATCTAAAACCCTAGCTACCCTCGTTGCCATAAACCGAAGAACACGACGCCACTACCGGCGAACCCCCGCGTTGTAGCCCCATATCCGGCTCTGCTCTCCTAGAGCACCGCCGCGCAGCGCCAGCCCCATTCTTGCAATGGCGCTGCTCTCTTGCATCGAGCGTCGCTGCCGCAAGTGGTGGTGGCAATCGTGCCACCGCCCAATCCACTCGATTCAACAACCGAACAAAACCCAACGCATAGATTTTGTACAACCTCAAATCGAATCCAAACACATTCAAACCCCAACTCGACTTTCACACAAATTTCATAACCAAATCTTCAACATCAAAAACTAACCTTGATTTTACGAGGAATTAGTTGGGATGTCCTTGCCTCAAAGCACTTTTGTCCAAGTAACCCCTGACCAAAATAAGAATATAAGAGAAAAATAAAAATATATTAAAATATCAAATGACCTTTTAACCCTTAATGAATAAACAAAAATATATCTTTCCTTTTTTTCTAAATGTGCAAGATAAAGATTCGAACATTGTACTTGAAGTTAAAAAATTTGAAGCTCGGACCATTTCAACCAACAATATTACATGTATTAAATTATCTCTAACAAATATATATTGTATTCTAAAAATTGTATTTCCCTTCACATAAATATAAGGTTGTAAGGAACTGAACCTTGGACATTTTAAGAACTTAACCACTTGAATCAATAACATTTTATGTAATAAATTATATCTAATAAATATATTGTATTCTAAAAATATTTTAAATTTAATATTGCAAGGAATTGAACCTTTAACATCTAGTAAACATATAAGCAGTGATAGACGCATATAATTAGTAATGGTGGGACATGGAGATGGACATATATTTTTCGTGATGAATATTTCGAGTCCCCCGAAATTTTTTTAGGAAGAGCCCGAAAATAAAGAAAAAAATTTAAATTCATACAAAACAAATATACTAAATAATATGCAAACGCACCCGCATCTGTAGTTTTTTATTTTGAAAATCAAGGCTCTGTTTGATAAATAATTTTTATTTATAAATAAGGAATGTAATAATTTCGAGGTAAAATACTTTGTTGAAAAGTGGTTTGAAAAAATGTGTGGTTAAAAAATGATTTGAGAAAATAGGTTATTTATTGCTATAGATGAATCTTTGTCGCTATAGGTACCTTATAACAGAACTCATAACGACGGGAGAACTATTTCGAGGTCTAAGTCGTTACTTTGTTCACATAACGAATTTAAAATCATTATAGTAAAAAAAAAAAAAAAAAGTACTAACGAGCTTGAAGTCGTTACTGTGTACACATAACGAGTTTCATGTCGTTATAGTTACTGCTTCAGATCTATTTATAACGAGTTAAAAATCGTTACTTTGTACACATAACGAGGTTTATGTCGTTACGACATATTTACAATAATGCCCTAGTCGTCCATAAATCCAAACAGTCAACAAACTCGCACAAATTTTGTCGTAACGATGTTTAAGTAGTTGTAACATTTCAAAATCGTGATCATTTGATAAATCGTTCCAATGTAATAATAACGATTTTGAAATAATTGGAGTTGATAATAAAACTATAGCGATAAATATGTCGTTTCATTTGACATATAACGAATTACATATCGTTATGATTCAGCCTCGGAAAATAACATAACGACAACTATGTCGTTTCTATATAAATTGAATGACATTAAGATCGTTCTAGTTGAAATGTTAACTAAAACGATATTGACATCGTTTCTTTGCGCATGCAACGATATTAAAATTGTTTTGTCAAAAATCGACAAACCATCATAACGTCTTCTATATCGTTCTAGTGTTAAATTAACGAACTGCATCTCGTTCCAGTCTAAATTATAACTATAACGACTTAGATATCGTTTCTTCATGTGGAACACGACTTATGTATCGTTATGGATGAAATCGATGATTCGATCGTTCTTTACCATCCGAAATGCTTCCAACAGGCGTAATTTAACAAAAATGGGACATAGAAAGTGATTCAAACACTTTGTAAATCGACATGATTAGAAAGATAGAATCATTTCTCTCAAGTGTAGAAGTTCCAAGGTAATAGATAACTAAAGGAACTTCATCTCATATTGATCATATCTTTCTAATCATGTCGATTTACAAAGTGTTTGAATCACCTTTTATGACCCATTTTTGTTAGATTACGTCTATTGGAGGCACTTCGGACCGCAAAGAACGATCGGATCGACAATTTGAGCCATAACGATATACATGTCGTGTTGCGATGGAAGAAACGATATAGACGACGTTATAATAATAATTTACACTTAAACGATATAGAGTTCGCCAAAATTATGATAGAACGACATTGAACTCGTTATGATATTTATTCGGCTATGAATATAACGATTCCAATATTGTTTTGTTATTGAAAAAACGACATTGACATCGTTTTGGTAATATAGTATACTGGAACGAGCTTAATGTCGTCAAATTTGTAAACTAACGACATAATTATCGTTACGTGACTTTCTGAGTCTGAAACATAACAATCTCGAACTCGTTCTACTGAAACAGTAACGAGCTCCACATCGTTTTAAGCTATTTTCCACAGAAAGGAGCTCAATGTTGTTACGATTACAATGAAACGATCTTCCAAATTATAACGGATTTGAAGTCGTTACAACGACTTAAACATCGTTTTTGAAAAGTTAGTGCGACTTTATTGACCGTTGGGCATTTTGGACGACGAGGGCATATCCGTAAATATATGTAACGACATTTATGTCGTTATTTTTATGAAGTAACGATTTCAATGTCGTTATGAACAACAGTAAAGCAATAAGGTATTTTCAACTGTAACGACATTAATATCGTTACGAACGACTTCGAAGCAGTAACTACAACGACATTTAAGTCGTTACGTGTACACAGTAACTATTTCAACCTCGTTATGGACAGATATAAAGCAGTAAGGTCTTTTCAAAAGGAACGATGTAGAACACGTTATGTTTACGAAGTAACGATTTATACCTCGTTACTATCTTTTTTAGACGGGAACGACGTTAAAGTCGTTATGTGTGCAAAGTAACAATTTAAACCTCGTTATAGTTTAACATCAAATGAATAACATCCTGCTAAAAATCAATCATTCTTATTCCAAAAAAAAATTGATAAATTTAGTTTTTAATACAAACCATACAAATAAACAACTACACAAAATATTCTTAACTAGATAAACAAAATCCAGATTAATCACTACAAACTAAGGCTCGAAGTTCCATGCCAAGAACTTCACGGTCAATTTCTTCCTCCACATTGGTACGTATTTCGAACGATTGCATTCATGTCCATATTTCTTTGGAGAAATTCAAGTTCTTATCAAGTGGAACGATGTTGAACTCTCAAGCAAATCATTCAATAACCTGGCGTTGTACATAACTGCAATTCAACATAAATTTTTTAAGAAAACGAGACAAACTCTAACAGCTAATGAAACACATATGTAAAGGAAAATGTTCCCAAATGCTGTTGCACTTTAAATATCACGAGAAGCTTGTAGATACCATCATATATGGTACTTTAATTAAACACAGTATGATACATTCATAACTGGAACGTTACAGCTATCATTTAAATCATGTGCATGATCATTGAACACAAATTCATAACAACATAAATTGAATTTAACATCGTTTCAATACAACAAATACAATAACAAAAGAGCAAATGAAAATGAAATTATAATATCAAAAGAAGCTTGTCACTCCACACATTATTGCTAATCCGTAGCTCCTATGCTCGTACAAGTGGACCGATTATTCGAACATGACATGTCATCTCCATTTCATGTATCCTTGAATCAATGTTCAGCACCTGTTTCACTGTGTCATGTAATTTCACATATGAAATTGTCCTCGAAACAAGAATAGGCAGTGTTCTCCCTCTTGCATTTCCCACATATTTCCATATCTACAAACATTCGAGATTCTACTCAATCTCAACTAGTAACATGTTGATATCCATACCATATCCACATTGCCCATACCTGCAATTCAACATAGCATTTTTATGTATAACATGCAATATCTAACTGCTATGAAACACAAATGTAAAGAACATGCTCCAAATATTGTTCCAACTTTGGATATCATGAGAAGTTTGTATTTACCAACATATAAATTACTTCAACTATCAAAAATAGTTAAAAACAAGAACATATTCATAATAACGACATCAATATATCCAAAACGATTTCGAACTCCCTACGCGCGGAATAAGGGCAAATCAGCAAAATTACATCAACATGAATTGATTCAAATATTGCTTAAATAAAATGGTTAAAAATTGTTTAAATTCAACATTACCTTCTCTTCTTCTTCTCTAAATACTCAGTTTAATGTTGCAAAATGGATTTTCAATTCAATAAATAAAACGTGGGTTTGGATAAAATGGAGTACAATGTCCATTTTTGGAGTAAAAGAATATGAAGGAACTAATTTTGAAGAAGAAGGAAGAGTACAGAGAAGAAGGGCATGAACCTGATTGGAGAAGAAGCCACTCTTGCAGAGGAAATCAACTGAGATAGGCGAACGTGAAATGAACCAGGGAAAAAATTAGGTTTTGTTTGACAAGGACATTTGGGTAATTGTATAAATCATTTTCTTATTTTTTTCCAACTAAGAGGCTATTGAACTAATAAATTATGAAAGGGGTCTTTTTAAATGAAACTTTTGTTTGACTATGCCTTTTAAACAAAGCAGCCTAATTTTACAGGTTGAAATTCTAGAAACAGAATCCATATTTTCACAAATCAATATACATCCATGCTCAAACACTGAATTTACAGATACAAATATGAAGAAGGCGGTGAGTTTCAAACCCAATTTCTCAACCCATATTACTCGACCAGATTTAATACAATTCATAGATTGCAAATAGATATACAGAAACCATAGAGGAATTTTACTTTCAATTACGGTAGTAAAATATACATACAGGCATGGGTAGAAAATTCTCAAAATCACATCCAATTATCCAATTAATATATGAAGTTGAATACCAAAAATTTGAACTGGCAATACATGGCATAATGCATGAATGGTTGGATTCATACACGATTGTTAAATTGGTTTATTCATATGAACTCTGGATCCATTGAATAATTTCAATGTACCAAAGATATGGAACATAATTCGCAGATTTCAGTAAATCCATGTGAATAATTGCTTGTTATTCCAAAATCACAATATTGGCTCTTTTGGACAGGGAATGCATAAGACGGTTATAAATTGTTCTAATGGCAATGAACGTGTTTCATGGATATTCTCCACAGTCAAAGAACAATAATATGATAATTTAACATGATGATTATGGCTCTGATACCACTTGTTAGAATTAAATCTCTATAGTCCGAGATTAATCATGCTAAATTATCAAGAATAATTAACTAGAAACATATCTGGATCCATTAAATCTGATTAAACGAGGGTTAGATCTCCCACGGTCAAATTTCTTATTGTTCAACATGTTTTCCTCTCGTGATGGACACAAGTAGGACGCGAACAGTTATAATTTGACTTTGGGACCATAATCACAATTGTTATTCTTTTATAATAGCTAATTAGGTTTCTATTAACCCTAATTAGACTATTGGGTATCTACACATTGCAAAGCCCATACCAATAGATGTTTCTAGGGCCCAAATATTTAGATCACTTAATTGGCCCTAGTAATTTAGATAGCCCATATAATTGTAATTAACTATGTAACCAACATAAAAGATTAACCCAACACCTTCTAGAAAAATTGTGTAGAAAATGGTATGCCAGCACGATCATTTGTTGCAGATGTAGGACATAGATGGAACTCAACTTATTTAACAATTGAACATTGTCAAGGTTACAAGAATTTAATATGTGAATATTACAATAGTTTCGAGGCTCTTGGGAACTTTAGCAGTGGCCAGTGGGCGTGGTGGAGAAGGTATCAAGGAAGAGGAAGAGAAATTGGTGATGGAGATATATACGGACTTTGTACATATGTGTGTGTAAATGGGAGGGGTAGAGAGAGAAAGAGAGAGGCAGCTGCTTTGTAGTAGTTGTCAGGGCACTTAACGTGAAGAAAGCAAACGAAACTTCTAGTACACATGACAGTAGTTCTAGTTCTTCTAGTACATTTAATAGTTCAGATGAAACTCCAAACGAGTTAACTAGGTATTTTTCACACGACCTTCTTAGTATGTTAGACGAGGACGAGAGAAATAATTTTGACATTCTTAAGTGGTGTAGACTAAACGAGCATCAATACCCAATTGTTTCTATGATTGCATGAGATCTACTAGCACCTCCGATATCAACTGTAGCATCGGATGATGCTTTTAGTGCAGGTGGAAGAGTGATATCTGAATAGATTAAGGCTTAAAGAAGACATACTGAAGGCCTTAATGTGCTTGAAGGATTGGTAGTTTACGGAGAAAATGTTACAAAACAAGATAAGTGAAATTCTGACAGAGAAATTCGGAGAACAATCATATTGGTGAGTAAATTATTTTTTATTATTAATTATTATCCTTACAATTATGTATTATGCTATAAATAACATATGCATTTTTCTTTTTCTGTATTTTTAATTCTTTCTTTCAAATTCAAATAAACGTAACATTTTGTTCGTATACAATTTTAACTCTGCCTACAAGAAATTAAATGTAGCCGGTCCCAAGCCCGGATTAAAAAATGAGGGTTTATTTAAGTTTTTATATTTTCAATTAGGGTTAAGTACACAATTACACACAATTAAGTATGAAATTTTTTGAAATCAGGTGATTTGTAACTAATTACAAAAGTATCAAAATAATTTTTAAAATCAGGTATTTTTTTTTTATAATCAGAAATCAGGTTTTGTAATTAATTACAATTGTAACTTTATTTCAATTTTGTAATTAATTACAATTGTAACTTATGAATTAGTAAAACATTAGTGTAATTCGTAATTTGTAATTAATTACATTAGTATAATTTGTAATCAACAACCACTACAACCGCCGTTGTTGGACTACCGTCGGAAATACAATAGTAACTTATTTTAGTTTTGTAATTAATTATAATTGTAAATTTATTTCAATTTGTAATTTTAATTAAAATTGTAATTAATTACCACCACCACCGATCACCACTTAATTTGTAACCAGTCACCGCCACAACGTCGGAAATACAATAGTAACTTATTTCAGTTTTATAATTAATTACAATTGTAATTTTATTTCAATTTGTAATTAGTTACAATTGTAATTGTAATTTTAATTAAAATTGTAATTAATTACTACCACCACCATCACCGATCACCACTTAATTTGTAACGAGTCACCGCCACAACGTCGAAAATACAATATAACTTATTTCAGTTTTGTAATTAATTACAATTGTAACTTTATTTCAATTTGTAATTAGTTACAATTGTAATTGTGATTTTAATTAAAATTATAATTAATTACCACCATCCCCTCCTCCACCGATCACCACCTAATTTGTAACCAGTCACTGCCACAACGTCGGAAATACTATAGTAACTTATTTCAGTTTTGTTATTAATTACAATTGTACCTTTATTTCAATTTGTAATTAATTACAATTGTAAATTTAACTACAATTTTAATTAATTACCATCACCGCCACTACCACCAATCACCACTTAATTTTTAATCAGTCACCGTGACAACCACCGTCAAAAATATAATTGTAACTTATTTCAATTTTTTAATTAATTACAATTGTAACTTATTAATTAATAAAATATTAGTGTAATTCATAATTTATAATTAATTAAATTAGTGTAATTTTATAATCAACCACCACTACAGCCTCGTCGTCGGACCACACTACCTCCACCACCGGTTCTCAACCACCATCGCCATCTCAACCACCACCACCGCCATCTCACCACCACCCTTTCCAAAACAAAGAGAAATCACAGTAAAAAAGAGGAAACAGATTCAATCTGGTTTTGATTTTAATGTTTTTTGCTTTTAGATATGCAGAATAGTTGTGGCCAGTGTGTGTATGCAGTATTTTGAAGACAAGCCAAGGCATAGCAATATACACAACTGAATGCTCCCCCACTTTCCATTTTCCTAAAATCTCCACATGTATAAGAAGTCAAAACTCCCTCATTTGCCCAGTCTGCAATACTATCTGGAAAGATGTCCCTTTACTAGCCAATATCCATAAGCTTCAAGAACAAACACAGTTTGATGAAACCAAAAATAATCGAGTGCTAAATTCTCCAAAAATCACTCAACAAGAAAAAAAAAGGGCATTTGATGATGATGAGCCACTAGATTCACCCTCAGCCATAGCTTCAACTAAGTATATTAATGAGGAGAAAGATGCTGCTGGTGAAGAATTTTAGGGATTTTTCATGAACCCAATTTCGAGCAATTGTTCTTATCTACAAGACAAAGATGGCCGAAATGTAATGGTGAGTTTATTGCTTGAGGTAGCTGTTATTTCAGTGAGCAGAACGCACTGGATGTACGCTGTCGATGGCGACGATGAGGCGGATGGTGGTGGTGGTGCAGGCTTTTGGTGTGGGGGTGGCGTGGCGTGGTGATGGAAGCTTCTTCCATCGATCAGAATTTTTGGAGGGGGGGGGGAGAGAAATAGGAATGGTTAGAGTTGTCAAACGGGCCAAGTCGTGCCGAGTCGACCTGGTTCGGCCCGTTTGACAACTCTAGTTTCATGAATTGCCACTGAAGTTTGCTCAAAATCTCAAACATGCCACTAAAGTTTTAAAAGTTCCACTACACGCCACTCTGTTAAGTTCCGTCTATTTTCTTCACGTTAAGTGCCACACCACCTACTCCAAAGCTATTGCCCCTCTCTCTCCCTCTCTCCCATTACACCCCCCCCCCCCCCCCCCCACACACACACACAAAGTAAATATCTCCATCACCAATTTCTCTCCCTCTTCCTTGATAACCTTCTCCACCACGCCAACTGCTAAAGTTCTCACGAGCCCTAACACTATCACTTCTCACATAGCTCCGAACAGGATTAAAATTTCCACGACCCCTGAAGCTGTCGTTTGGAAGCCACCACGAGCAGAAGTGAAACGGGCCCTCCCACTACCAACTGTAACAGAAACAATAGTTATATCATATTAGGTTGAACCAAAAGTTTTGACAAATTGTTCACTTACCAGTTAAATGTGATGCGATAGTTAATTAGGTCGGCCTGAGAGGAGTGTATTCGTTGTTGTCTTTTACTTCAAGTTCTAAATTCTTGTGTTTTCGCTTCCTAAACTTTATTTTACTTCCCAAGTGTTAAATTCTTTGTTTTAGCTTACTAAACTTTCACTATTTTAGTGTCATAATTTTGTGGCACTGCGTTTTCCTATCTTAGAAAACTTGTGTTCAAGAATTATTCCTCTATTTATTCACAATAATTATAAGATGATTACAATTGAGGCTTTTGAAAAATATAACATTTCCTTCCTATTTTCAAATGATAAAAATGACAGATTTACTGGAGTAAATGAGAGTAGACCTCACTTGCTCCCTAGCAATAAGTTTCAAGTTAAATGCTTATGAAGCTGCCCTATCTCAAAAGTATCAAGAAATATTACAGATGAGGAAGAAGGAATAGGAAGATTAAACAAAACTAGAGGATAAAACATTCTTCTTAGCTCTTAATTGGCAATGCATGATAGTTCTTCACTGTAAGCTATAAAGCTATCAGGTACAGGGTTTCTATTTCAGAATGATGCAAACATATATCTGACTCTAATTTGTTTGTGGCATCAGAGTCTTCAAAATAACTAGAAATACAGCTACAAACAACAATAAAGAAAATGTGAAATTTTTAGCATTTAAAGATCAATTTACAAAATCTGAATAGGATCGGCATGAGACTAGTTGAATACTACTTTATTTGAATAACTAACCAAGATTAAAGGCACATTTATGTCGGTACATCTAATTTTCACCTACACATGTTGCTCACATCGTGACTTATCTCCTGGCAATGCTTGAATGGAAAGCCTTCTAACCTGAAAATTTTATTTGTTTCTAACGATGCTCCTACCTATCCAACATGACCACGAAAGGAAAATAACGAAGTAGAAATTTGGAGCAAGAAATGTCAGATAAACGGACAGACTAAAAGATAAGAATGTGTCCAACAATTGGAATGGAGGTGAGCTCAGCTGAGAATAATAGGAGAAGGAAGAGTGAGTTAGGTGTGTTGAAAGATGTGTTGCAGAGATATCATGCATGATATAACTATTGTTTCTGTTACAGGTGGTAGTGGGAGAGACCGTTTCACTTCTGTTGCTTCGAAACGAGAGCTTCCTTGAAATTTTAATTCTGGCCGGGGATATGTGAGAAGCAATAGTTTCGAGGCTCTTGGGAACTTTAGCAGTGGCCAGTGGGCGTGGTGGAGAAGGTATCAAGGAAGAGGAAGAGAAATTGGTGATGGAGATATATACGAACTTTGTACATATGTGTGTGTAAATGAGAGAGAGAGAGAGAGAGAGAGAGAGAGAGAGAGAGAGAGAGCTGCTTTGTAGTAGTTGGCATGGCACTTAACGTGAAGAAAGCAAACGGAACTTAACAGAGTGGCGTGTAATGGAAATGTACAGAACTTTAGTGGCATTTCGCATTACTTTTAAACTTTAGTGGTATGTTTGAAATTTTGAGCAAACTTCAGTGGCAATTCGTGAAATTAACCCATATATATATATATATATATATATATATATATATATATATATATATATATATATTTCTGCAGACACTTGATAAACAATTAATAGCAGCAAAGGTCAGATTTACATAAATATTGCAACATGAAAACAAACCTCCCCTATGAGATCTCAAAGTTGCCACTAGCATTAAAAAAAATTGCTCATAATAAATCTCCACAAGTTATACAACAAGAGAGGACAAATTCAAGTGTACAAAATCTAAAACAAATTGGCAGACCTCAAGAAAATTGAAGATCAGTATATGTTTAACATTTTTCTCTGACTCTTTAGGATTCCATCCCATGCCCTTCGTTGGGGCTTGGACTGTGCTGAAGGATGAGAAAAATTAACTGCAGTACATAGTGAATATGATGACTAAAGCCCAAGGTTTGAAAGAAGCTGGCGCCATCTTGGTGTTTCTTCATCAAAGATGTAGGTCAGAGGAGATATCAGAACACCACTGCCTCCAATCTACAACAGACAACATATGGCCATAATATTCACAAAAACCCAGGCTGGGGAGAGGGGGGGGGGGGGGAGGAGGACTTCAACTGAGCTAAATCGAAGACAGATTACGTGCAAAGGTCAAAAAAACTTAACATGGGGAGAAAGGAAAAAATGAACTTATGAATAAACAAGTAGAGAGATGGAGGAGAAAGGAGAAGAGAGAGAGCATGGAAGAAAAAGGTTCCCACAGGACAAAACAATTGCAGGAGTATATTGAAGACAAATATATTACACAATGAATTAATGTTCTGCATGCCAGAGAATGAAATTACCCACTTGGAAAAACATGAGAAAGAGGACTATAGCAGAAATACTGTAAATAAATAATAAAGAACAACTATGCAGTCTGCTGATCGTGTGATAATTGCATTATTAAGTTCCCCAGAACAGTACTTGTATCGGTATGACTGAAGATTCATGACTGTCGAGACAATTGTATTATGCATGGATATGGAAGCAAATGCAATATGTAAAGATTAGTTCCTCACCGCTCTAAGCTGCTGAACAGACTTGTACAGTGCTTTTTTTGGTACACAAATAACTATGGCATAATACTCAGCAGTCACCCTCCCGTCATGTTTACAAAAAACTGGACTTACAGTGGGCCCCTGCATGTATAAAGATGAATTATATAAAGGATCTCCTAAAATTGTTAGAGGATGTAGATATTATGAATTTACAAGTAAATGATGTGCTTGCGGTAAATATGAAAGCAATCAATAATCCCATTTCTCTGTGGGGTGGGTTGTATAGGTTGTTATGCTCTACTTTTCATTTCCCTTCTTTCTTATCCCTTTCTTCTAGGTCCGTTGGGACTTGGGAGTTCAGAGTCTCTTTCTTATTATTTATCAATATGTGCATGGGATCAGTTGATTTCACCTGCAACCCAGATAAAGCTGTTTGGCTCAGTATTCGCTCAGCCACTTCCTCCGCATTGCTTCCCCTCATGTTGGCAGTTACCTGCCACAAAAATTGTAAGTACAGAAATAATAGGAACAAGAATTTTCACAACATAAGAAAATAACTCTCACCGTGAACTGACCAACAGCCCTCAAATGTGCCTCCAATCTTTCCAGTATTTCATGTGTTATATCAAGCACACCTTTTCGTTGGTTCAGTGACTTTCTACTTGCAACAAGGACTGCCTAAAAGATGAACCAAGGTCAAAAGAGTTTCCATAGACAAGAACTCTAAAATTATTGGTGAGTGCCCCCAGATCACATTCTCAAATCCCATTACATTTTGCTCGCTTTACAATATCAGCAGGAATAACAATTACCTGACTTTCTAATATAACTCCACCTTCAATTTCTTTCAAATTATTTTCCCTCAATGTGGTTCCACTGCTAACAAGGTCCACGATGGCATCGGCTATCCCCATCTAGAAGATGGAAAAACATCAGCAGTAAGCAAAGACTTGGCAAGGAAACAACTGTACTACATATTGAGATGCTGTAATACTATCCACATGGTGAAAGGAGAACTCAAGGAAATATAGTAAAAATCCATAGATCATTGATTCATCAAATAACATAAAATAGAAAAAAAGATACCATGTTTGATCAACTGTGCATATTAATATCTATAGACAGAAACTAATTGCATCAACCACGAAATAGAAGGTTCCTGCATAGGATAAGATCACTAATAATTGTTATTTAACAACCACCTAATAGAAATTCAACAAAAAATGGTTTGAGAATGTTTAGATTTTCGAATAATGTCATTATTCTTCCCCATAGCCTTGGGCAAGGCTTGCACTCCCCACCAAAGAAAATAAGGAACTCGTTGAGCCTTCAGTTCCACAGTATTTCATGATTGCAATTACCATTTACAAGAGCTAAGTTGTGCGTGGGCAATATTACCTGCATCTTACTTTTTTATTCACAGCACAATAGCTCATGAATCCAGATTTCCAGATGCTAGTTTATCTTTTTTATATGAATATTGTTTTATTTTCTCATTGCACTTCATCTGCCTCCTTTCCAAAAATGGAAGGTCAGGCAATAATCCAACAAAAAGGATCAGTATGGAGATCTTCCATGGCACCAATACTAAGTATGCTATGGTTCGTTTGGAGGGCACATTCACGACTTTCCCATAATTATAAACCCAAGTATTACGCAGCTCCCCCCCTTGTTTATTATCATTATATCACTCCTACCAGCTAGATGCATGGTTCATCATTTCCAGGCATTATCTGTTAAAGATGTAGTAAGCAATAGGATCTTTCCAGAATGTAATTATTAGTACCTAATAAAAAATGATACTAAACAAGCCTTCGAGCTATTAAGCCCCGGACAACTGAAATTGAAATCTTCTAGTTCACCCTCCTACACAAACCTTTTAGAACCAAATTTTGCTAGTTCTCTTGAACAAAATCCTACCTTCACAGAAGCGCATCAACGAGCATTTATTTCACTCGTACTATTCCGAAGAGAATAGCCAGATCATGTCATCTTGTAATTTAATTTCATTTTCAGAAACAGGTTTTCCTTACCATTAACTTCACTTTTCTGAGCATTTTTTAAAATTCTTAGTTTCTGTTAGTACTTTGATTTTTATATTACTATATAAAGGAAGAACATAAAATTGTCGTTTTTACTTATATATGCCCGGGACTTGCTTTATAACAAGTCATGCTCCAAGATGTGAGATATTATAAGAATGTCATGTTGCAACGGAAAATGGAATACTGCGCAAAGTGACAACCATAACTTCTCATGTGGGACCTTGACAGTTGACACTTGGACTTCCATGCAAACTCATCTGGGATCACTAACCCCGAATATTCCACTCCTACCCCCAAGACTTATCTAACAAGACAAAAACTATAGTAATAGGGAGATTGGTCACACAAAATTAAATAAAGAAATTAACATCTCAGATTGGTAGCCCATTTTCGTCTAGCAAGGCATAGTATATCCATGTCAACCGTCTAATTCTTACCGCAGGAGCTGCCTCCAGAGCTCCATCAGCGCTTGAAAAAGTGACATGCTTCAATCCATTTTCTTTCAAAAACTTTGGACCCAGCTGCAAAAATAAAATCAGTATTTTAATGCATATGGAAACTCTGCCAAGTGCCAATTAGAACAAATATAAGAGAAGAAAAGAAAAAACAGAACAAAGATTCATACATATGTGAAGCCAGTTGCAACCCGCAGAGGTCTCTCAGGTGTCCATTGCAGCATTTGTGCCAGCTCTTGTAAAGAATTTATATTCTCAAAAATGCCATACTTGGGTATCTGCCAAAAGAGTACATTATAATTTCCATGAGAAAATGATATGTGATATGTGTGACTCTGTTAATTATAAAGAAAATGACTTACTGCTAGAGATAAACGACAGTCTCCATAGTCAAGAGCTTCATGGACAAGGATGAGATCTTCGTTACCCTGTCAAAAAGTTTAAGTAATTTTAGAACCTGACATAAGAATCCCACAAGTTAATGATCCAAATAAAGAAAACAAAAGTATCAGCCTGGATCCAACAAAATAACGAGCATCAATTGCTTTGACATCATCTATTTCTTTTTCTTAACATACAAAAATAAATAAATAAATAAATAAAAAGAAGTCTTATAT
Source organism: Ligustrum vulgare (assembly GCA_963555705.1). Lineage (NCBI taxonomy): Eukaryota > Viridiplantae > Streptophyta > Magnoliopsida > Lamiales > Oleaceae > Ligustrum > Ligustrum vulgare. Next base: position 31,130,301 of record OY743186.1, on the reverse strand, counting down.
TTCTAGTTAGTTCTTTTTGTTTTTGTGATTGGGAAAAAAGAGATACTTTTATTTCTTAATTCCAAAATGGGTACAAGAGAGTAGTATAAAATAGATCTACAAACTATACATAATTTACTAACTAGTCCCTAACTATTCTAGACTATAATATTGGTATATACATTTCAACACTCCCCCTCAAGTTGGAGCATAGATGTTAATCATGCCCAACTTGTTACAAATATGATTGATTCGAACCCCATTAAGAGCTTTTGTAATGATATCTCCTAATTGTTCTCCAATCTTCACATATCTCATAGATATCAAATTTTGTTGAACCTTCTCACGGACAAAATGACAGTCTATCTCAATATGCTTGGTTCGTTCATGAAATACAGGATTAGAAGCAATATGAAGAGCAGCTTGGTTATCACACCACAATATTGCTGGTACTGGTACCTTAAAACCAACTTCACTCAAGAGCTGATGTATCCACGTTATTTCACATACTGATTGTGCCATGGCTCTATATTCAGATTCTGCACTTGAGCGGGACACAACATTCTGCTTCTTACTCTTCCATGAAACCAGATTTCCTCCAACAAATACACAATAACCTGTAGTGGATCTTCTATCTATTTTGGAACCTGCCCAATCTGCATCTGAGAAACACTCAATGTCATTATGCTCATGATTTGCATACAGTATACCCCGTCCAGGAGCTCCCTTTAAATAACACAGAATTTTCTCTAACGTTGCCCAGTGATGAACTGTTGGAGATGACATGAATTGACTTAAAATACTGACAGGATATGCAATATCAGGACGAGTCACGGTGAGATAATTTAACTTCCCAACCAGTCTTCTATATTTTTCAGGATCTTCAAATAAGTCACCATCTTTTGTAAGTTGAGAATTAGGAATCATTGGTGCACTGCAAGGCTTAGCTCCCGATTTTCCTGTCTCGGTTAATAAGTCAAGTACATATTTTCTCTGGGATAAAAAGATGTCTTTCTTGTTCCTTGTTACTTCCACTCCCAAGAAATATTTTAATGACCCCAAGTCTTTTGTGTGAAATTGAGTATGGAAGAAAGACTTAAGAGATGATATACCAATATTATCATTCCCTGTAATCACAATATCATCAACATACACAACTAAGAGAATTATGCCAGATTCAGATTGTCTGTAAAATACCGAGTGATCCGACTTGCTCTTTTTTAGCCCAAACTTTTCAACTGCCTGACTGAATTTTCCAAACCACGCACGAGGGCTCTGTTTTAGCCCATATAGTGACTTCCGAAGATAACAGACCTTATCAGACTCCCCCTGAGCAACAAAACCAAGTGGTTGCTCCATATAGACCTCTTCCTGTAGATCACCATAGAGAAATACATTTTTGATATCTAATTGATGGACTGGCCAATTATGAGTAGCCGCCAAAGATAAGAATAAGCGAACAGATGTCAGTTTAGCAACAGGGGAAAACGTGTCAGAATAATCCACTCCATAGGTTTGAGCATATCCTTTAGCCACAAGACGAGCCTTAAGTCTAGCCACAGATCCATCAGGATGAACTTTAACAGCAAATACCCATTTACATCCAATAGCCTTTCCACCTGCAGGTAGATGTACTAAGTCCCAAGTACCATTAGCATCCAAGGCATTCATCTCCTCTATCATTGCAGCACGCCAATCAGGATGGGACAAGGCATCGTGAACAGTTTTTGGAAGGAATACAGAGTTAAGGGATGCAATAAAAGAAGAAGTAGTAGAAGACAAGTGATCATAAGAGACAAAAGATGAAATAGGATAGGAGCATTGACGTTTACCTTTTCTAAGGGCAATAGGGAGATCAATATTACTGGAGTTTGGATCCGTTGACGGAGAAGATACTGGCACGGGACGTAGTAAGAGGTTCACGCCGTCTGGAATATACTTGTTGAATAGGTGGTCGTGTCGTATCAGCAGGAGTAGGCATAGCAGGTGATGAATATGTGATAGTATAAAGTAATAAATCATCCTCCTCCCCCTGGGGGGAAGAAGTGGGAGATGGGGAAAAGAATGAAGTGTTTTCTAGAAGGTAACATCAGCAAACACAAGATACTTGTGGAGGCTGGGGTAGTAACATCTATACCCCTTTTGAAGACGAGAGTACCCCAGAAAGATACACTTGAGTGATTTTGGGTCTAATTTGGTAATATGTGGGCTGACATCACGAACAAAACAAGTACTACCAAATATGCGATGTTCAAGAGGAAACAAAGGTTTGTTAGGAAAAAGGGTACGATAAGGAATCTCACAATGAAGGATAGATGAAGGCATGCGATTAATCAAAAAACAAGCAGTGGATACTGCATCAGCCCAAAATGGTTTAGGAACTTGCATCTGGAACAAAAGTGCTCTTGCTGTCTCAAGAAAATGTCTATTCTTTCTTTCAGCCACCCCATTTTGAGAAGGTGTATCAACACATGAGGATTGATGAAGAATGCCATTTTGAATCATGTAAGTCTGAAAAGACTGAGAAAAGTACTCTTTGGCATTATTAGATCACAATGTAAGAATAGAGACATTAAATTGTGTTTTAATTTCAGCACAAAAAGCAGTAAAATGAGAAAATAACTCTGAACGATTTTTCATTAAATAAAGCCAAGTTACACGAGAGTAATCATCGACAAAAGTGACAAAATATATGAACCCAGTTTTAGACAAAACAGGACATGGACGCCAAACATCAGAATGGACTAATTCAAAAGGAAGATTGGCCCTTTTATTGACTCGGGGAACTGAAGACACACGATGATGCTTGGAAAATTGACAGGACTCACAATCCAAGGATGATACATTGTGGAACTGGGGACATAGTTTCTTCAGTAACAGTAGAGAGGGATGTCCCAATTTGCAATGAGCTTGAAAGGGGGTTAAGGCACTGGAACAAGCAAAAGATCGTGGCACCGACGTATCCAAGACATAGAGACCCCCTGATTCATGTCCTTTACCAATAATCTTCTTCGTCGTAAGATCCTGAAATAGACAGTGATCAAGAAAGAATAAGGTACAACAATTTAGAGCACGAGTGATTTTGCTCACAGAAATTAAGTTAAAGGAGAATTGGGGAAGATTTAAAACAGACGACACGGAAAGGGAAGAGGGTAGATTAATAGTGCCAGATCCCAGAACACAAGACGTAGAACCATCAGCTAAGGTAACATTCATAGATGATGTGTGTGGCTGATAGGTGGAGAAGAGAGTAGGATTACCTGTCATATGATCTGTGGCACCAGAATCAATGACCCATTTGGAAGATGATGAAATAAGACACGTAGTTGGTTTACCTGACTCAGCAATTGCGGTGATAGGATGAGATGAAGACCTTAATGCTTCCTGATATTGAGAAAATTTTGCAAACTCCTCTACAGATACTGTAACTATCTTCCCAGAAGAGGTGCTCGGTATAGTATCAATGGAGGCAATATGAGCTGACTGAATTCTTTGATTGTGAATCTGAAGCTTTCTGCAAGCCCGCTTGGTATGGCCCAGTTCATGGCAATAATAGCATACAACTCCCCCTAACTCCTGAGTCCGATGATCACGACTGTTCGCAGCCCCCCTCGTCTATTAGATGAACGACCATGTTCATATACATTTGTACGACTGATAAGAGCACTATTAGACTGTGATGGAGTACCAGACACACTACTTTCAGTGCGAAGTATCCTCGTAAAAGTTTCTTGCAAAGACGAAATCTCAGGGCTGGAGAGAATCTGAGATTTAACAGCATCAAACTCTGGACGAAGGCCTGCACAAAACTCATCACAGCCATTTGTTCTCGTTGTTTTTGTTGAGTTTTCACATCTGAACTATATGGCAGCAAGACATTGAGTTCTTCATAAGTCCTTTTGAAGTTCATAAGATAGGCGGTAAGAGTTTGATCTTGCTGCGTAGCGCGATAAAAATCTTTACACACGTCATAAATACGAGAGATATTCCCCTTCCCGGAGTACATAGAATCCAGATAATCCACCAGTTCTTTAACATACTCACGGTGATCAACCAAATTAATTAATTCACTATCAATAGAATTTCGAAGTTGCAAAAATATTCGAGCATCATCTCGCAACCAAGTCTGTTTCGTATCATCAGTAGGTGGGTCCTCGGTGAGATAATTATCCTTTTCTATACTACGAAGATACACTCGAACAGTCTTACTCCAAGCAATATAATTAGACCTATTAAGTTTATGGTCCGTGATTTTTGACATCACTGGAATCATATCAGTCACACAAAAAAATTTATTTTCACCCATAACAGTCTCCAGTATGAGCAGAAAGAAGGCACAGAGGTACAAAGCTGAAATACCAAGAAATGTTGAAGTTTTAGAGCACTTGAAGGGCAGAAAACAAGCTCAAACCGTAGTTCCAGGCGAGCCCAAGTTAAAAAACCGAAGCTCCAGACCGGAAAACGCGTCGGAATGGCCGGGTCGGCGTCGGAATACCCCGGAATGGTCTGGTAGCCGACTGGAATCGCGAGAAATCGCGCACTACAGACTCGCGCAGGTCTGAAAATTCACGAAAAAAGGTTGCCCAGACCAAGAAGGAGGTCGTAAGTCGCCGGCACCAGAATAGGCCGGGTCAGACTCAAAATCAGTGGGCTAGGGTTTTCTGTGCTCTGATACCATGTGATTGGGAAAAAAGAGATACTTTTATTTCTTAATTCCAAAATGGGTATAAGAGAGTAGTATAAAATAGATCTACAAACTATACATAATTTACTAACTAATCCCTAACTATTCTAGACTATAATATTGGTATATACATTTCAACAGTTTTACTCTTTTGAAAAGGCACAAATGAATTAGAATAAAAAAACTTGTTCGGATCTGTTTGCAACTGATACAAAAACAAAAACATTATACAACGAAAAGACAAGGTTCTTGATTTCAATAATACAAAACCCTATCGTTATGAAGACATATTTATAAAAAATATCCAAGGATACAAAAACAAAAATATTATACAATGAAAAGACAAGGTTATTAATTTCAGTAATACAGAACCACAATCATGATGAAGACCTATTTAGAAAATATCACCGGAAAGTAATTAAAAAAATAAAAATACAGACATTATGTTGTGTTTTTCCTTTTACCAGGCACGAACCATTTAGCATTCCCGTCAAATAAGGTAAAATTGATGAGAGTTCTAGTCAATTTAGACACTAGTCTACGTCGCTAATGTAGACAATAAATTCTATACTGACAAGAATCTTGTCAATTTCCCTAGATTTACCTAGAGGTCATTTTAGTAAAGCACATTTTGCATGACTGCATGGCGGGAGACAAGTTTCATTTTGACCCAAAAAATTGTACATTTTTCTGCCTTGTAGGATGATGTTCCTATTAAAAGATGAGAGGAAAAAACTTGCACAACAAATAACTGACTACCTTATCAGCAGATAATTAATCTTTGAGAAAAGTGCAGCCAACAACACCTACTGGAGGCATATAATGCTCTTTTCATATTAATTACAAGAATCCTTCAACATACGGCTATGGATCTCTTAGGATATAAAAGTATAGATATCAAATTTCCAAAAAAAAATGATAAATAACTCCCGATAGAACAATGGATTGAAAAGAAATAGTAATGGTTAAGACTACAAGGGCCAATCCTCAAATGAATTTTAAAATACACTGGCATGGACAATTTTTTTCCATCCAAACTGGAAAATTATGGAACGTGTAATGAATACTAAATGTACTGTCATATGCATATAAAATAACTCTTCACATTCCTCTCAAACCGTTGGAAATTATGAAGAACCTTGAGCAGAAATTTATGTTGACACTATTATTTTTTAAAGAAGTAAAAGAGAACTAGATTCATTCAGAAATTGATATTTTTTCTGTTTTACTTGTATCAATAGATTATGTTTTCTGTTTATAAAATTAAAAATGACATTCTAAGAGATTTATGATGTTATCATCAAAGTCAAAAAAAATAATCCTGCAGATAAAGGAGGCAGTGAATCTCCTCCAATGTTGAAAAAATTCAAAACTGTACACTTTGTTAAAAATGTCCTACCTTGTAATGGGCCCTTATTTTGGGATTCTCATAAAATAACAGATTGTGGAGGCAATGCATCAGGTACAATATTGTAGAATTCAAACTATACACTTCGTAAAAAATGTCCTACCATGTAATGAGCCCTTGTTTTGGAATTCTTGTAAAAGAACCACTTATCCTCTGATAAACCTGATTGACTTTTTCTTAAAAGAAGATTCCATGTTTGTAAAAGGAACTACTGATTTTAAGATGAGATTTGCAGATTTTTCACACTGGTAACCTGCAGAGTCAATGAAGATATCCACAGAATTCGATTTGTAGTGGCCAAGACACTTATGATTAGAAATTAGGAAAGAAGCTGAAATATTTGTACGAGTTTTTCTCACTGGAATTACAAGAATAGAATGTAAATGACAATTCAGGAAATTGCATAAATGAGCAATTCGAGAGGCTGATTCTCTCCCCACATTCACTCAATTTCTTCCTGCCTTCTCTATTCCTTCCTCCCGCTTTTATGCTGATGTTTCCCTTCTTGAATATTCCTTTATAATGAATTGCACATGTTTTCTTGTTGTGATCATGTGGGGCCCTGTGATCCCCTTTTCATCCTATGAATTCCTTTTTCTGCCCTTATTGTGACCTGCTTGGCTGCGCCTTCCATAAGTCATTCTAACGGGGGGCCTATCAGTTTGCTCCTACAACGCTAACCCATAGGTAAGTTTTGCTCCCTTCATGTACTCCACGAATATCTTACCATATACTCCAGCCTATGTGAACCGTTAACATAATAACAAAAACCAACTCAATAGTTCCAACCATGTATCACTATTTTCAATTGTAAGTGCTTGGCCTATTACGAATGCATAAATCTTTGTACCAATTTAAAATAGTGGTTCTTGACTGTAAGTCCTCAGCCTACTAAACATGCACTAAATCTGTGTACTGTCTACTTATTCGACTATGCCAAGAGACACAAACAAGGAGCATTCAACAATAATACTTCGCTAAAAATATTCTCATCAGCACAACGATAAATTACTTTTAAAAAACTCACAAGAAATCAGAAGAGCAAGGTCATATTGTTAGGCATGATAGGATGGGAAAATTGACACATCATGAACCTGGACACGTGATATTCAGAATTGAAGAAAGGAAATTTAATTCTGTTAATTCAATGTGTGATATATAAAGCATCAATGTAAAAATTTGCACAAGTTAACAGTACAAGATCTTCATATCAAATAGTCCATATAGTAATTCTCTTAAGCTAATTATAATTGCATGAAGAAAATTAAGCCATCATGGACACCCAATTCTCACCTGCCCATATTCGCTAACTGTATCCAGACCAACAATACCAAGGTCAAGATCTCCAGACACCAACTTTCTCACAATGTCCTTTGGCCGTTGGAACCAAACTTCTAAATTTGAAATCTGCACATTATAAAATGTATATTCAGCTAAAGATAAACACATATTTAGAATTTTCATATTTATATTGCTTGTCATCAAATGAAAAGCAGGAAATAAACAAAGAAGGGGGAGGAAACCTTCTTTGCCTAGAGGAAAACACATATTTAGAATTTTCATATTTATATTGCTTGTCATCAGATGAAAAGCAGGAAATAAACAAAGAAGGGGGAGGAAATCTTCTTTGCCTAGAGGCTTGCTGTAAATTGGAAGCAATCACGTTCATGTAACAAAAAAAAAAAAAGTTTATACAAGTTAAAGATGAAATAGAGACATTCTATTTCGAGGTTGCCCTGAAATGACTCATTGTAGCAAAAGAGATCCAATATAAAGAAAGTCTGGCAAGTTATGAAGGAAGGTTTGAGCTATCTGGAAAGAAAAAACCTACACTGCATTTGGTATATCAGTAGAGAACTTGCCTAAGCTTGCCTAAGCTAACGTAATTTCGATGCATCAAGTAAACTAATAATAAATTTGCCCCAGAGTCATGTCCAGAGAGATAATTTATCTAATGAATCACTGAAGATGGCATGGGACAAGAATGCTACTACAGGTACAAAATGCAAATTAGTGACCTTCATTGTAAATAAATTTGTAGAAACGCCTCATCTCTCTTGTTCAAATGACCCAAATATGTACAGTGTGAAGTCCAGGAAGCTTATAAAAGTCCACAGCCTAAGTCCTGGAAGTTTATTAATGTCTACAGCTTAAATTAGTCTTTTATAATTTCATTTATAGTAGGAACTTATTTTAATTGAGAGTTCTATTAAAATAAATAGGATTTTAAGAGTTTTTTTAATTCTAAAAGTCTAATTACTTTTTTGTTTGAATAGCTAGTTAGGATTTTATTGTAAGTTGGATGATTATGGAATAAAAATTTAAAAATTGTTGATTTCAAGTCTTTCTGTCCAAATCGATATTCATGCATGAATCAATAATTTGTTTATCTAGAATAAATTTACAGTGTTTGTGCACGAATCAACTAGTATTGATTGTAAGCATCTGGTATTGTTACGAAGAATCAACGGATATTTGATTGTATTCTGAATCAACGGATATTTGATTGTGTTCTTTTCTGGCTACATCAATTAATATCAAAGCACAGACTAATAAAGATGGCTAGTGGCTACGTGTCGACAACACATAGCAAGTGACATTTATAGTGATGGACGAGAGGCACAAGGTGATGGCCTTGGTGCAAGCTGTGTGGCGAGGTATGGGCAACATAGGTAGCACTAAGGTAGATCGTGCATTGATAGACTTAGGAGTATCTATAAATATAATGCTTAGATCTACTTACACTGCATAAAACTTGCCAAAATGACGAACACTAGTGTTATCATTCAACTAGCCGATCGTTCTAATGCTTATCCTGATGGGGTGGTGGAGGATGTTTTGGTGCAAGTAGAAGGTTTAATATTTCCAACAGATTTATATGTGTTAGACATGAATGATGATCACTCACCTAATTCTACCCCCATATTATTAGGAAAACCATTTTTGTGGACCTCCCAAACCATAATTGACGTAAGAAAGGGGGTACTAACTATGGAGTGTGATGGGAAGGTGGTACAATTTAATATTTATGATGCAATGAAGCACCCAAATGATATTTGTACTGCCTACTCTATTAATGTTGTTGCTCCTATTGTGCAGAAAGTTTTTGAGTTAAATTACAGGTGTGAGCTGGAGACAGCACTGAAACAAGTTGAGGATGATGAAATAGTGAAACAAGTTGAGGATGATGAAATAGCGATGAGCGGGGAACTGCAAAATGCAATAGCTGCACTTAATTCATTGGGACCCGTCCCGCGCAGGTATAATGTCAAAACAATTCAATTAACAGACTATCCTAAAAAAATTGTTACCCTCTATTTTGCAGGCACCAGTGGTGGAGGTGAAACCCTACCAGCCCATTTGAAATATGCTTATCTGGGCAAGGGAGAAACGCTTCCCGTGATCGTTTCATCCGACTTAACCAAGGTGGAAGAAGACAAATTGGTTCGGGTTCTACGGGAACATAAGGAGGTCATTGGCTGGACAATCGCAGATATCAAGGGAATCAACCCAGCAGTCTGCATGCATAGGATACTGCTTGAAGAAGGGGCGCAACCATCAAGGCAAGCTGAGGGAAGATTGAATCCAACGATGATGGAGGTAGTGAAGAAAGAAATCTTAAATCTGTTGGGAGCAAGGATGATTTACCCAATTTCAGATAGTAAGTGGATCAGCCCAGTACAAGTAGTCCCCAAGAAATCTGGAGTCACAGTGGTTGAAAACAAGGAAGGAGACCTTATACCAACTAAGGTGCAGACTGGATACCGAGTATGTATTGATTATAGAAAGGTAAAAGCTGACACCTGAAAAGATCATTTTCCCTTCCCCTTTATCGATCAAATGTTAGAAAAGTTAGCTGGTCATTCCCATTATTGTTTTTTGGATGGTTTTTCTAGATACTTTCAAATTGCCATAACACCAGAGGATCAAGCAAAAACCACATTCACATGTCCATTTGACACTTTTGCATATAGGCGTATGCCTTTTGGTTTATGCAATGCTCCCGCAACATTCCAACGTTGCATGATGAGCATTTTTTCTGAATATATAGGTAAAATCAAATAAGTGTTCATGGATGACTTTAGTGTGTGGGGTGACTCGTTTGATGCATGTTTGGATAACTTGACATTCATCTTGAAACGGTGCATTGACACTAACTTGGTTCTTAACTGGGAAAAATGCCATTTTATGGTAGATAAAGGGATAGTGCTAGGTCATGTAATATCTGTGAAGGGGATAGAAGTTGATAAAGCTAAAGTGGATCTCATCTCTGCATTTCCTTACCACGCAAATGTGCGGGATATACGATCTTTTCTTGGACATGCAGGTTTTTATGGCAGGTTTATAAAGAACTTCTCCAAAATTGCATCACCATTATGCAATTTGTTGCAAAATGATGTGTCATTTGAATTCAACGACCTGTGCAAAAAGGCCTTCGACCAACTCAAGGAGCGGCTGACTACACCCCCCATTATTCAAACACCTATCTTCTATTTGAAATAATGTGTGATACCAGCAATTATGCTGTGGGGGAGGTCCTAAGGCAAAAGATTGGGAGAGCAGCCCATGTGATCTACTATGCTTCCGGGACCCTGAATCAGGCTCAAGCAAATTATACCACCACTGAAAATGAGCTTTTATTTGTGGTATTTGCTTTAGAAAAGTTTTGTTCTTATTTATTGGGTTCTAAAGTTATCGTTTTTACAGATCATGCAGCTTTGAGACATCTATTCGTAAAGAAGGATGCAAAGCCAAGAATCATCCGATGGATACTCTTACTACAAGAGTTCGATTTGGAAATCAAGGATAAGGTAGGGTCCGAAAATGTAGTGGCTGACCATCTTAGCAGGGTAGTAAAGGCCGAAGAGGACTTACCTTTGCGTGAAGCCTTCCTAGATGAAAGCTTATTCGTCGTTGAAGAGAATCCTCCATGGTATGCTGATTTAGTGAATTACATGACCTCTAAGCTAATACCTACTCGATTTTCGCAGGCAAGTAAGCATAAGATGAGGAGTGATGCTAAATACTACATCTGGGATGATCCATAGTTGTGGAAGAGGTGTCTCGACCAAATCATCCGGAGGTGCGTACCCGAGTCCAAACACAAATCGATTCTCACTTTCTGCCATTCATATGCATGTGGAGGACATTTTGGGTCGAGGAGGACTGCACAAAAGGTATTGGAGAGTGGTTTCTACTGGCCTACCCTGTTCAAGGATGCCTACATATTTTGTAAGTCTTGCGACAATTGCCAGAAAACAGGTAGCTTATCCCAACGAGATCAAATGCCTCAAACTCCCATAATTGTATGTGAAATCTTCGATGTTTGAGGCATTGACTTCATGGGACCTTTCCCTCCATCTTTTGGTTGTAATTATACTCTTCGAGCTGTTGATTATGTGTCCAAATGGGTGGAGGCAAAGGCCACCCGCACTAATGATGCTAAGATTGTTGCAGAATTTGTAAGGGCTAACATCTTCAGCAGGCTCAGAATACCCCGAGCAATGATCAATGACAGGGGGACACACTTTTGCAACCGAACTATTGAGGCATTATTGAAGAAATATGGTGTGTTGCACCGGGTGTCCACTGCATATCATCCTCAAACTGGTAGGCAAGTAGAAATTTCAAACAGGGAGGTAAAATCCATACTAGAGAAAACAGTCCGGCCTAATCAAAGGAATTGGAGTATTAGATTGGATGACGCTTTGTGGGCCTATAGAACAGCTTACAAGACACCAATGGGTATGTCACCATACCGATGGGTGTTTGGAAAGCCGTGCCATCTACCCGTGGAATTCGAGCATAAAGCCTATTAGGCAATCAAACAGTGCAATATGGATTGGGGGACAGTAGGTGATCAGAGAAAACTTTAGCTACAGGAATTGGAGGAGATTCGGAATGAAGCTTACGAAAATGCAATGATATACAAAGAGCGAACCAAAGCATTCCATGATCAACGCATTTCTCGAAAAAGTTGTTTTGAGGACCAGAAAGTGCTATTGTTTCAATCTCGGCTCAAATTGCACCCAGGTAAGCTTCGTTCTCGTTGGGTTGGTCCTTTTGTTGTTATTAATGTCTCTCCGCATGGCATAGTTGAAATCAGAAGCTTGAAGACCGATAAACAGTTCAAGGTCAATGGGCACCACCTCAAGCCATACTATGAAGGGTTCCAAACCGAAAATTTGGAAGTTATCACATTAGAGAACAACAAGGGAAATGATAGTGCCAGGACTTGGTTGAGCCGACGATAGTAAACAGAGGTGCTGCTCGGGAGGCAACCCGAGAGGGGAGTTTCTCTACTCTCTAAATTTTTATTTTATTTTATCTTTCTTAAAAAAAATAAAATAAATAAAAAATAAATATTGGGACAACAATCACGTTACAACCGTAAGTGGTAACTATACGGCCGTAACTTGATTCATCGAGCTTTCTCCAGAACTTGTGTTACGGCCGCAATCACCTTATTTACGACCGTAACTCCTTTTTCACAAAATCTGTCCAGCACTTAATTACGGCCATAACTACCATTCTTACGGCCGTAATGAACCTATATATTTTTTTGGTCGGCATGATACTTACGGCCGTAAGTAAACACATTACGGCCGTAACTATCGCATGTTTTAAAAATCAAATCCCGCTCATTTCACGCAATTTTTACCCAAATTCTTCCCCCAATCCCTAAAATTTCTCACACCAAGATTTCTCCATATTCATCTCCTCCCCTTAATTTCGTACATAAGGAGGTGACTCTAAGGTTATACATCACTTCCATCCAACAATCACTTGTGCCACAAAAATTTAAAGGTATGGAATTTCACTTTCTCTTTGTAATGCTTTGCTTCATCGATGGTACATGCAATTGTGAAATTCTCGAACTTAACTTACATTTTGATGTTCTAGTTGAGTTGTTGAGTTTATGTGTGTTTTGGGTACATTTCATTTCTAAATTCACACATCCAAGGCACTACCACAAGCATGCACTCCACATGCTCGATGAAATGTCTAAGTGAGGTTGAAGTGCTTCTTTCTTTGAAATTCCATTTTGAGTCTCACCCCTATGCTATTGTGAGTGTATAGAAACCATGTTAGGGGTTCGATTGAGGAATGTATGGTGTATGAGTGTGATCAATTGATGAAGATTGTGTAGGCAATTTTACATTTTACTCTATTGCTTGCTAGACATTGATCAACAATTACGTTTTGCATCATGAATTTCAACAATAACCTAATTTTGTGATTTGAAAGCTCTACCTTGATTTGTGATTTGATTGATTCGTGATAGTGCACATTGTTCACATGGATTTGATAAACCTAGTATAAACTCTGCATTCGAAGTGTTAGGCTAGAGGATTGTGATCTCTTGGGAAACATGATAGGGATTTTTATGAGCATGAGAATATTTTTCTTTAATTGCTTGACATTGAGGGACGACCGGATATCTACACGATGTAGTTTACACCTTTTCTTAATTCATGTGTCCATCGTGTTTGAGTTTTCTTCTCTGTTTTCCATGATAGGCCCTATCTCATACCGCTCACTTTTAATGCAGGATCTCCTATGGCTCAACCACAGAAAAAGGGAAAGCAGGTAGCAGGGGAATCTTCATCTGAACCCCGCCAAGAGAAAAATCAATCCAAGCAATGCATTAAAGAACGGCTGTTTTTACTAGAGGACTTTAAGGAGATGCGGAGTACAGAAATATTAATTGCACCTCGACCCTTCTGGGCCTGCTTTGTGGAATTCGGCTGGGTGAAGTTTGCCAGCAGTCTACCCTTCGGGGAACCCCCCCCCCCCCCCCCTCGTGTTCAAGTTCTACAAACAATTCAACAAGGAAATTGGTGATGAGGGATCTCCAGACTATCACTGCACCAGGGTCACGGGGAAGCGAATTAAATTCTCAAAGGGGGTGATTGAGAGCTACTTGGAAATCAATAGCACGGGAGTCGTGCCTCTGACCTTCACAGCTGGAGCTTTCTTTCTGGATCAAGAGGTACTCCAACGGGCTCTGAAGCCCGAACTTCACGATACTCTGCATGTCGTCCATCCCCAGTATAAGAACCAGGACTTACAGATGGACGCCTGGTTCTTGCATCAATGGGGTTGGGGAGTCTATTTCCGTCCACCAGCCTCACCTCTGTTTCTATCCAATATCTCTGAGCTTATTATGCCATCACCAGGGGGATCAAATTTGACTTGGGGCAGCATATATATGACACAATCTGCACATATGCTAGCATGATGCCCCAGAATCCCGTGCTTGATCACTGCATTATGTCCAGCTCAACGAGTCCCTACATCGGTTAGCGAGGACACATTGGGACACAGAAATCGCCTCACCAAGGCTAGTTTGGAAAATGCTTGCAGGCAGATAGTCGCAAAGCAAAATTGCGGGGAGGGAGATTTAGGAGAGTCGGATGATGATCAGGGCGCCGAGGAACCCGCTGCTGGGGGTGAGGACCACCAGTTCCAACTTACAGCCCCTTTGAGAGGCAAATGCTGGAAATGATGCAGGCATTTCAAGTCCAAATGAATGCTATCCAAGATGAGCAGCAGTTGATGTTGGAGGAGCAGAGAGCTTTGGACGCTGAAAATCACGAAATTCGGGAGGAGATCCGCCAATTACGGAGGCCCCGGGATGAGCCAACACCAATTTAGCCCTCCAGGAGAGTTTTCTATTCCCCTCTGTTATTTTGATTTATTGTCTCCACAATGAGGACATTGTGTTGTTTAAGTGTGGTGGGGGGGGATAGTCCGTTTTGTCTCTGGATGTATGTATTTTTATGTTATTCTCATTGTGTTGTTTAGTTTTGTTGCTATGAGACCCGTGTTATGTCACTTGCATTTTGGTTAAAAAGGAAGCAACCTCACTTTTCAAATCTCTAAATGCATAATCGGATATGAACTTGAGCACGTAGAGATGAGTTCTCCAATAATTTCTGAACGAGTTTGGAAAAAAAAAATGTGCAAAATAATAGAGTTAAACCAAAGTGACATGATGTAACACCACCCGAGTAGCCTAATATCCGCTTGAGCATTAACCCTTGGCCACTAAACCTTGAACCTATATCCAAGACCAAGCAATGACCTATACTTCATAAATGGATGGAAGTAACACATATAAACCGTAATTTGTGAGCTTTCGAGCCTATGAGCTACTTTTACTCTTTATATTAAGCTCCTATTTCTTCGATGTGTGTCTTGCATGGTTGGTTTGTTTTTGGATGTCCTCTCTTGTGCATGCCGTGTGGACTATTAGCTCAAGCCTCAAGTGCAAAATATAATAAAGGCATTAGGGTAAACCAAATTTGACCTTCTAAACGGGCCTACATGATATAAATACCAATAGAAACCCCTTTGAGCCTTAGTCTTTCTTTGAAATTTTGATGCCACGCTACAAGCCACGAATACTCTTTCTTTCGCATCGTCTCTGTTTCAAACTCATAGAGAAGGGATTCGCAAGCTTTTGTTGATTGAGGATTGAGTTGTGGTCTAAGTCTAAGAAGTGCAATGGTTATCTTGTGTTGGGTGACGGTTGTGTGATGGATTTGAATTCAAGGGGTAAACCAAATTTGACCTTCTAAACGGACCTACATGATATAAATACCAATAGAAACCCCTTTGAGCCTTAGCCTTTCTTTGAAATTTTGATGCAACGAATACTCTTTCTTTCGCATCGTCTCTGTTTCAAACCCATAGAGAAGGAATTCGCAAGCTTTTGTTGATTGAGGATTGTGTTGTGGTCTAAGTCTAAGAAGTGCAATGGTTATCTTGTGTTGGGTGACGGTTGTGTGATGGATTGAATTCAAGGGAGTGTAATTCTATCTTGAGCCAATTGATGACTGCGTAATGATTTGAACAAAAGAAAAAAAGTTGCAGTCTGTACTCGAAAAAAAAAAGGAAAAGAGAAAGATTCAAGTGTGAACAAAGTTGGGTAGCGGGAAACAATGAAGTTCATATTAAAGGGTGAAGGAAGTAATGTCATTTTGAATTGACTTAGCTTGCGAAATTCCTTCTTGACTCAGCCTAAATATGTCCTTTTATCATGCCCAACCTGAAGCCCCATTACAACCAAATAGAGACCTTTGCTTTAAACTTGTGTTATTGTTTGCTCTGATTATGACATTTGGGCAGTCTGTGGTAACGAACTCTCTATGCAGTGAGTCGAGCGAAAAAAAAAAAAAAATTCTCACCCTTGTACACTTTGTGCAAAGAGAGAAATACCTTGTGAGGGTGTTAACTCCCATTACATGTTCTTATGAGTGGTTTGAATTGCTTAGTCTATATTTTGTGCTTTTGAGTTGATCGAAACTAACCCCATGTAGTAACTCATTGATATATGTTGAGAGCATACTCACGAGAGGTGAAAGGATATAAACCACACTGGGTTATGATCTGGGTCGGGAGTATTGAATTCTTGTATTTATGTTTAAGAAATATTGGATGATGCATCTCTAGCACACACTAACACACTCTGATTATGCAATAAACGTTTCATGCTAAGAAGAGTAGGTTGTGACCTTGAACCTCCTGACTATAGGTCTATATATTTGTTTGAGTCCTATTTCCTTTATTTTCATCATTGATCGAGGACGAGCAATGGTTCAAGTGTGGGGGGGTTTGATAAGTGCGGTATTAGCACTTATTTGGTTCACATGTTGCCCTATTTTATTATCGTTTTGATCCTAATTAAGTATTGGTTAATGCATTTTATGTATTATGTGGTATAGGATCACAACGGAGAGAAAAGAGGAAAAAATGATCAAAACACACATAAAATTGAAGTTCAAGGACTTGGGATGCGATTTTATTACGGCCGTAAGGAATTAAACTTACAGTCGTGAACAATGATGGGCGTGAAGTGGAATTCTGCAGAAATCAAGTTACGGCCATAACTTGAAAACTTACGACCGTAACTCTAAAAGAAGAAATTTGTCCAGTAATCAAGCTATGGCCGTAACTTGTGAACTTACGGCCGTAACCTCCCCACGGAAAATTTCCTTATTGATTCCCATATCTATCTATGACATATATCTTTGAGATTCTTAGGGCACGAATTGGGGACCTATAAAAGGAGAAATTGACCACAAAACAAGGGTTGGAAAATCATTATTGAAGAGCGGCTAATTCCTGGAGCTTGGAATAGAAAAATATTGG
Organism: Ligustrum vulgare; assembly: GCA_963555705.1. Classification (NCBI taxonomy): domain Eukaryota; kingdom Viridiplantae; phylum Streptophyta; class Magnoliopsida; order Lamiales; family Oleaceae; genus Ligustrum; species Ligustrum vulgare. Next base: position 31,113,073 of record OY743186.1, on the reverse strand, counting down.
AGAAGAAGATGAACTAGATGCAAGAATTCTGGATTTTCTTCATGGCTATGCTTGGCTAGACTTCTCCACCTAGTTCAAAAGGGGACGTTGTATTTTAATTACTTTGTTCATCACTTTTCGAAACTAGTAACGTAATTATAATTTCTCTATTTTGATTGTTGAATTTTTATGCGCTTCAATTCAATCAATGCAATAATTTATTTGATTAAGGCCTTATCTTATAATTTGTTCTATTGAGATTTGTTATTTTAAATGATTGGATCCGTAATTGTCATTTTGTTCAAATTCTAGTAGCAAGTGGGAATTTGGTATTTCCATGGAAAAATCCAACTTAGGTTGATCGTCACAAACTTGTGTGATTGATAATCTAATTCGCCCTCATTCTTCTCGAACTTATATAGTTGTTGTCTTAAATCTAAAGAGCTCGTTTTAGGTTATTCAATAGCTAACGTTTAATTAGAGAGTTTATTCTAATTAAATGCAATTAAGAGAGAATAGGAATAGTTAGAGCTTATTAACTATTTACGGGTGATAAATCAATTAAGAAATTGAACTCGCGTTACTTGGAAAGTAACATTGTGATAAAATACAACCGAACCTGAGAACTAGGATTCATTAATAATTGATCTATATTCTAGCCATTTTACGTGTTTATTTTATTGTTCGAGTCATTTACAATATTTAAACTCAAATCCCCCCATTAATTCTAATTGATACGACACTATTTTAATTCTCGTTCCTTGTGAGATTGACTCTTACTCCTGCTATTACATTTTAAACTGATAATTGACGAGTAAGGAAGTTAATTAATTTTTGATGCATAGCGACAAGCATCAGATGCGTATTGGAAATATAGAAAATATAAAATAATTAAAAAATACATATCTAGTACGTCGGTGAGTATCGAATAGTGATGACAACTGGGCGGATCAATGTTGATCCAAATCCGTCCCGCGAGATTTCAGATCGGATCAAACACTAAAAATTTCAGATGGATTGAAATAAACATTAAGAAATTTTCATTATCTATTTTCGTTAGTGATAAACAAGTCAATACATAATTCATAAAATAACTAATATAATATCCAATTTATACAACAAAACAATATATTTAGAGAATTAGAGATTTTATGCCAAATTCAATAAAATATTATATATTTTAAATTTAATAATTAATTTTTTACAAAGTTTTTTTTAATTTAAAAAAAATCCGATCGGATCGGATCACCCTCAATCCAAATCCGATCCGTCTATCCGCGGATTTGGATTTTTTTGGATCGGATCAACGGATCAACGGATCGGATTGAATTTTTTTATCATCTCGAGTATCGAAGAGTATCCGAGCTTGGATACGTATCGGATAGGGTATGAAATGACTTTACAAGTACTTATGCTTCTCAGCTCATTAATCTCGATCAGGAGGCCAATATAGGTGAGGATTATGATGGTTCTCCCATGTTTGATAAATCAGTCCGATACTAGAATCTTGGAGAATGATGATTCAATATTACTTATGAGTACATATGACTTTGCGGGTGAGGGGGGGGGGGCAGAGAAGGATATTGAAGGTGATTAGGAGCTTGATGTTTTGGGTTTAATATAATTATTTAGGAAATTGAACCAGCTAAATTCATTTATAATGGACAATCTATTCGAGTTGAGGGGCCCTTAAAAAAAAATCTGCTTCTAGATTTTCCAAAATATTCACACAAGAAGATAAGTAATTTTATGCGCGTTCAATCCATAGTCTCTGTTCTTGGGAAATCAGAGGTTTCATTTACTAGACTGTGTCATCAAATTATATGACATGTCAATGAAGCTCCAATGTGTAGAGGTTCAAGAAGTGAATGTTCTTTTATAGAGAAATATGATCCAATTCCAAATGATATGGGGCGAGTGTACCCAAGATTATATGGAATAACTTGGATCCCTTTTAAAATACATTTGGTGTCTGTGGTTCAAGGAGCAAAAGAGAAATATTTTCAAATAATCCATTTGTTGGCGCGTAGAAATTAGTTCAAAATGTTGACATAATTGTGATTTTTTTACAATTGTTTTTTTTCGGCTGACTTACTGTATAGATTGCTGCCACTAGAAGGAATTAGATGAAGATACGGTACAAGATTCAAAGGAAATTCTTCTTCAATCCGAGGAGAATGATGCGAGAGGACATTATTAATTTAATATTATAATCGAACTTTTTTGTTCAAATATTAATTTTTTTTTCCATTTCTAGTAGGAATTTATGTTGATTAGGATTTCCATTAAAATAGATATATTTATAATGGTTTTTTTTATTCTAAAAGCCTAGTTACTATTTTTTTTAAATAGGGATTTAGGATTTTGTCGTAACTTGGTTGGAACAAAAAGGGAATTAGAATTTTATTATAACTTGGTTGGTTATTGAATAAATATTAACCTTCGGAATTTTCCAAGTCTTTCGGTCCAAATCGATATTCATGCACTAATCAACGATTTGTTGATAAAGAATCAATTTTCGATATTCATGCTTGAATCTACAAGTCTTGAATGTCAACTATCCAGTGTTCTTACAAAGAATCAACAGATGTTTGATTGTGTTTTGTGTTATAGTCAATTTCTCACTTTTGGCTACATCGCTAAGCAAAATCATTATCGTGCACTAGTTATGACAGTTGCATATACCACCGCTATGGTTTCAAAACCCATGTTTATCTTCTATTGTTTTGTCCTACCTAAATCAATAGATATTCCTTGCACGAGAAAAGGTAGAACTAGTACAGCGACGGTTCTCGTTGCTGTACTGGATTCACAACCGCATATTCTTTCCCATTATTAATTATAGTCTATTTTTTTCAATCTACATGTAAGAATATCTGAATAGTGCACGAAGGGCAAAAAGTACATGGAAAATACAAGAGTGAGAAGCTGTATATAATAGCCATACAACCTACAAAGAATCAACTGAATCTGTGTGTGTGTGTGTGTGTGTGTGAGAGAGAGAGAGAGAGAGAGAGTGGTCTTTTGGAATTTGCATAAGAATTACACCATCAAATCTTAAGGCTGTAAAGATGTCCTTGTGAAAAGTAAACATGTGCTTCCACAACCAAAAGAATGGCAACAAAATGGTACTAATAGCATCATAGAAACCGTATAATTGCTTCCATCCATGCCTATCCAACCCTAACTATAATTTGGTCGAAACTACCACATGCAAACCTGACATCCTCTAGTATGATGTCTCTATAAGACTAACAAATTTGTACCCATGTCATAAATACAACTGCGTGTTTCACGAATATAACATGTTACCTTTAGCTAAGACGAAGAAGGAACAGCAAATATATAGATGGAAATCGCAATGAATATAAGTTTTGCTTTTGCTGTATACTAATACTAAACTTTAAATATGCAGAAATTGATTACAGTAAATTGATCGCACCTGAGGAATTTCCGCAACATACTGACGCGGATTCACATGCTTCACTGACAATTGGCAATCCTGAAAATCCCCCAAAACCCAAAACAAATTAATTTACATAAACCGTAACGAAATTTTCAAATTACAAATTGTGTATGATCAGACGTGAGATAGTAAGGGAAGCATATATGTGAAAAATTACCTTGAGAAGATCAAGAGTGTCTATAGCCATTCGACCTTTACTCGGCAAGCCAAACCGAACTTCATTTCTCTCAGACGGGATTTTTTCTACATTTCCATTTAACACAGTAACTGGCGATGCTAACGAGCAGCACGAAACGGTAAATTTCACGGAGACATTGTTACTCGCAGGAATTGAAGTTGATAAAAATGGTGAAATTGAAGATGAGGGAAATTGAAGAAATGTCGTCCGAACCGCAGGCATTCTCAAAATTTTAGGTGTGAAGAAGAAATGAACCGCCGCCGCGGATATCTGGAATTGGAGATACTCGTACTATGCTGATTCTTCAGGTGAGAAATGTATGTGTATGGTGGACATGAGTTTTATTTCTTGCACTCGGGTTTCTTTAAATGACACATGCCTTCACGAACTAATACTATGCTCTTGTTGGTAAAGTTTTTAATCCAAATTAAATTTAATTTAAAATTAACTATTAGTTTCAACCACATATCTTATGTGATCAGTAATTTTTAATCATGTATTTCATCAATCTTTATCAAAATCTGATATAAATCTAATTTTAATCTCTATCAAACAGGGACTATGTAAGATCATTTACTCCTTTTCTATCTAAGCATCCGTTTGGTAAATCAAATAAACTGATTTATAAATTAGTTTATAAATTAAATCATTTTTTAATAACAAATATTTTCTCTCTTTAATTTTCAACCACTACTTTTATCTTAAAAATATACCAAAGACACACTTAGCTTTTTTCCTCACTCTCAACATTCTATTAGTTAAATTAAATATTTATGCTAGACGATTTTCTCATTCAAGATTTTGTTAAATGGAATAAAAAGACCTTTTTTCGTCATTTTTATATTATAAAAAAATACAAAAACTGAGACTAATATGTCCTTCATTTCAAAGCACATAGTTAGATTTATTTTTATAAAAAAATCGAAAAAAACGATGAAAAAAAAGAGAGTCCAAATATAAAGAAAAAATATTTAAAATAAAAAAATACAAAAAATTGAAGAGAAGAGAAATAATGATTTGTTTAGTCAAATGTTTAAAGTTTCTAAAAATAATATGAAAGAAGAAAAATATAGAATAAATAAAATTACAATTTAAAAGAATTTTTTTTTTTTTTTTTTTTATAAAAGTCTTTCAAAATCTTGGAGGTTAATGAGAGACAAATAAAGAGATTTTGTGGTTGTACTTTATGTTTAGAAGTTAGTACATAGAGGATTTCGTAGGAATCTTTGAAAGTCATTGATAATTTGAATAACACGGGACTTTTAAAGACTTTTAAAAGTCTTTATACAATACACCATGACTTTAAAAGACATTTTAAGAGTCTATTAAAATCTATATTGAATAACTCAAGATTTTAATGGATTTAAAAAAGTCTAGATTGAATACCCCTAGACTTTTAAATTCCATCTAAGTCTTTAAATTTCCTTCCAAATCCTAATTAAATAAACCCCCCTAATATAATTCAGTTGTGCTATATCTGCATCATAATTTATAGATTGATGTATAAAAAACAAGTAACCATGTTTGGTACAAATTAAAATTTTAATTTTAATTTTAATTTAAGTTAAAGTCAACAATCAATCTCAACCACATATTTTATGAGATTCACGACTTTTGTGCTACACATCTCATCAAATTTTATTTTTAAAAAAAAATTATTTAAATATCCACCAAATATGGGCATAATTTGATGGATATAACTGGATTAAAAAAAAAAATCAACCAAATAAAAAAAATTCTCCGCTCTCTTCTTAAAGTGTTTGGCTGAAGTTCGTGTCCTTCAAAATTAAAAACCCACTTGGCTCCGTCTTTGACCTCTGGAGACTAAGAATCAAAAATGGTGAAAATATAGAAACATCAAAGACAACGACTCAACATGATCGATTCTTTCTTTCTTTCCTTCCTTACTTTGTAATTAAGTGCCGCATTAAAAGATGTTAAATATTAATTGGTTTTTGTTTATGTTTTGGTATTAGGATTTAAGAACTTAAGTTGTTTGAGTATATTTTGTTTTATTTTTATTATAAAAGTGATATTCATTGATCAAAGCACCAGAATAAAGTTTCAAACTTTTAGCTTTTCGTTCTCTTAACTGTGATTTGTGATGAATTGAATAGGACAATGAAAATGAAGAAAAATCAACAATTGTCGTTTTCTTTTCTAATGTAACTATTAGGGTTTTTGAATTGGACCATGAGCCCAAGACCAATTCCAAGCACTACAGTTTTATAGAAATGTTGCAGAATTGATAATTTAAGACATGTATTCTATAAAATTTAAGTTTTTATGTTTAAAGTAATTCTTGAAATACTAGTAAATATTGTGAGTTTCATAAAATTTAAACTAAATACTAGTAAGAGCAAAAATCTAAACAGCTGTAAACATTTCGATCAGTACGACGTCGTATTGGTAAGGTGAAAACGACATCGTTTAACATTGAAATGACTACGTTTAGCGTTCAATTTAACTGAAGCGGGGTTGTATTACAGTTGTCATAAATCATTGGAAAAACGTTGTGTAGTTCTTCCATTTTCATTCATTTCGAACCCTAACAAACCGTATAGAAAGAGCGACACTTCCTTTTTGCTTCCCGATCTCATCACTTGCGTCCAACTCCTTCGATCGTAACAACTCTAGGTCTTCGTTAAGGGGATCTAAGAAGTATCGAAGGTTACCTAGAAAATTGTTAATGTTTTCTAATTGTCTGCTCAGTGAGACTTACTTTTCTTTCTTTGTTTTTTGTTTTTTTATATATATTCTGCAGTATTTTGATTTCTGTATTTTTTATAGGTTCATCAAGGTTTTGATTTGTTTAGGTAGCTTTTTTATTTAGTATATAGTAATATTACAGTTTGTAAATATTTTATCTAACTATTTAATTGGTTCTTTCGCTTTAGAGTCTACATTTTTTAACATTGATTTTTGATCGGTATTATTTTCCTACTCCCTGAAATTAAGGAGAATTACATGACCCGACCTCTTGATGTCATGGTCTTCCTTTGACCGACCTCTTGCCGAGAACTCCATGGTCGGCAGGTGGCTGACCTCCTCGCTGTTCAACAATAACGTGCTGCGTCTCAGCGAAATGCCCGATCTCATTCAGGTCGGGTTCATCCCGATCTCCTGCTTCAGTTTAACACTTGAAGATAAGATCGGTTCTTCCCGACCTACGGCCCGTATTGGCAGGCTTCCCAATCTCTTTCAACATTGTGCCTCGTTAATGGGTCATATACTTGAGCCTCAAGGCAATACATGATCCACAAGGAAACCCTTCACAAAAAGAAAACTGAATCCTTATAAGTAAAGAATCCTTCTTAAAAGGTAAGTTTATAATAAAAGGACTCATTCCTTAAATAAAGGAAGTTATGGGCTTTTTCAGCCCTATAAATACATTTCATTTGATCACATATATTCATTCATTATTCTTTACATTTTCCAGTAAAATATTCTTTCTCTACTTTTCTGCAGAAAACTAATTCTCACATCGGAGGGGCGACGGGGAGAATCCTCCTCGCCTTTTTTGCAGGTCAACCAAGGCTAATTCATTGGTCTTTTCCAACGATCAAGTATCATCAGATCTTGCCACGTCAAGGTTAATATTTTTTACAGCATCAATTGGCGCCGTCTGTGGAAAAAGATACAATCAGCCGTGGTTAATAGACGTCAAGCCCATCCCTCCGCATCCACTGGTCAATCCCTTCCGGACAACACTTCGGCTAAGGATGATAATCCTCCACCCCTTGAAGATGTTGGGGAAGAACAGAACCCAGAAATCACACCAGACAGCGAGCCTATTAGTCGAGAGGATTTCAACGAACTTCAACAACAGCTCTGTGAACTCCGTCAGGCTCTTCAGCAACAAAACAATCATCAAGCGCAACCAGACCCGAACACTCCACGTACGATTCCTAGGGAAGATCCCCGGCCAGTTAATCCTATGGTTGACAACTTCCCGAGAATCAGGGGTGCCCATCCCATGACTGAGGGATCTGCCAACTTGACACAGCAAGAGCTCTCAAGAATCATTCAGGAAGGAATTGCTGACGGGATATGGCAGAATACACAGGGTCAGACCTCATTCATAAGAAAAAACCCCCTTTACTCTCGAAATAACATCTTTTCCCTTGCCAGACCGATTTAAATGTCCCCAGATAAGGGAATACGATGGAAAAACAGACCCAAACAACCACCTGAATACCTACACTGATGTCATGGACATCCAGAATGCTCCCGATCAGATTCTGTGCAGGGCCTTCCCGCAAACCTTAACAAATTCAGCTCGAGACTGGTTCTCTACAATGCCTCCAAGGTCAATCTCTTCCTTTCCCGATCTTACCGAGAAATTCACAGCTTTCTTTGCAAGTAGCAAAAGGATCAAGAAAATCTCCGCTTCCCTCGTGCAGTTAAGGCAATGACCGAATGAAACACTGCCAGAGTTCATGACTCGTTTAACGATGAAAGACTTCAGATTCTAAATCTCCATATATCATCAGTCATTTCAGCCCTGACCTTGGCTATTCGAGGTATGGAATTCAGAATGTCCCTGTCCAAGAACCCGCCTTCGAATGTAACGGAGCTTCTCAGAAGAGCTAAGAAGTACATAAACATGGAGGAAACACTTTTGTCAGTTCGGGCACAAGATCAAGGGCAGGGGGCAGTAGTACAGTCTTCACAATCAATAAGGCAGGGGAATAAAAGGTCAAGACGGGAGGATGAGAAGAATTCTTCCCGAACTAACTCGAAGGGGAATAACCATGGGCATCCTATTTTAACTCCGCTAAACGCACCTCGATCTCACATTCTCATGGAAATCAAGGGATGTGAAGATTTGCATTGGCCCAAACCTATCAAGGGGAAAATCGACGAAAAGAATCGACATAAGTATTGTGACTTTCATAAGAGCTAAGGCCATACCATGGATGAGTGCAGAACATTAAAACAGCAGATAAAAGCCCTCATAAAAATGGGCTTCCTAGGGCACTACATAAAGAAAGACGATAAAGAGCATGGGAAAGGGGAAGAGAAAAACAGATCCTACGGCACCATAAATTTTATCGTCGGAGGAATAGCGTCTGGATGTGATTCGAATAACGCACGCAAAAATCATGCCCGGGCACTAAGCGATCGGGAAGAAAGGTCGGGATATCATGACCATGAGTTATCAAGCAGCATCAACTTCAGTAGCGCTGACATGGAAGGAATTTCGTATCCTCATGACGATGTTGTTGTCATTAGCGCAACAATCGCAAATTTTGATGTTAGGAGGGTGCTAGTTGACAATGGAAGCGCAGCCAATGTTCTTTCCTTAGAAGCTTTCAACCAGATGCAGCTCCCCAAAGATCAACTTTGACAGGTCATTACTCCCCTAACTGGGTTTGGTGGAGGAACTGTGAAACCCGAAGGCCTAATTGACCTTCCCACCTCACTGGGATCAGAAGAGAAACGGATAAAAAAGATGACTCCGTTCTAGGTCATCAAGACTCCTATGGCCTACAATGCTATCTTGGGAAGACCCTTCTTGAACAGCCTAAGAGATATAGTATCGACATATCACCTGGCGATCAAGTTCCCAACTTCTACAGGCATAGCAACTATTCAGGGAAGTCAATCGGTAGCCAGAAGTTGCTATATCAGCTGTATTAGAAAGGGTAAGACAGATATAATGTCAATAGAACTTCCTGTGGAAGAAAGAATGTCGCCAGTAGAGGAGTTGGAAGAAGTTCAAATTTCAGAAGGGAAGATCTTCACAATTTGGAAAGAGCTCCCCAAACTAATTAAAGAGGAGTTATCGCAATGTTTAAAGAAAAATATCGACATATTCGCATGGAGTGCTGAAGATATGCCCGAGATTGATCCCGCACTCGTCAAACACAGGCTTAACGTCATGCCCGACAAGAAGCCCGTAAAGAAACGAAGAAGACAGTTTGCTACAGAAAGGAGGAAGATAATCAAAGAGGAAATAGATAAACTCTTAAAAGCGGGATTCATTAAGAAAGTGAAGTATCCAGAATGGCTAACCAATGTGGTCTTAGTGAAGAAGCTAAATGGCATGTGGCAAGTTTGTATAGATTTCACATACTTGAATAAAGCATATCCAAAAGACAGTTATCCTCTTCCCAGGATCGACAAATTGGTGGATTCAACATCAGGCTCCGAACTTTACAGCTTCTTAGACTCCTTCTCGAGATATCATCAGATTTGGATGGCACATGAAGATCAGGAAAAAACTTCCTTCATGGCAGATGAAGGAATATATTGCTATAAAGTCATGTCTTTTGGATTAAAGAATGTAGGAGCTACTTATCAAAGATTGGTAAACATGGTCTTCTCCAGACACATCGGGCTTAACATTGAGGTCTACGTTGATGACATGGTCGTAAAAAGCTTAAGAAAGAAAGACCACATTGCTGACCTTGAGGACATATTCAGTACACTTAGAAAACATCGGATGAAATTGAATCCTGCAAAGTGCGCCTTCGGAGTAGGCTCGAGAAAGTTTTTGGGATTTGATAAGTGTTATATTAACGTTTATTTTATAAGTGTTATATTAACGTTTATTTTATACACTTATATCCTTGAATATGCCATAATGTGATTCTATCTAAGTATTATTAATGCATTTTATGTTTTATATTGTATAAGATCATAAAAGAAGAGAAAAGAAGAAAAAATGACCAAAATACACTCAAAACTGAAGTTTGGGGACTTAGGTGCAAATAAAAGTTACGGCCGTAAGGTAACATGTGTTACGGCCGTAAGAGTGTTAATCATGTTGAGAGATATGCAGAGACACAATTACGGCCGTGAATGGGAATATCACGGCTGTAAACCTCAAAAGGTGAAAAATGCGCAAAAACATCTTTACGGCCGTAAATCAGAAGTTACGGCCGTAACTTCAATTTTTGAGAAATCAGCAGAAACTCCTTTACGGCCGTAAGTCTCCAGTCAAAATTTTCATATTTTAATTCTTTCCATAATTTTGGGATTTCTTGCTCCCAAAGTTAGGGCACGAAATTGAGGCTATAAAAAGGGAACTTCATGACAAGAAAAAGGGATTATTATTATTTTGGAAGAGGCGCGGCTTTCTGGAAGAATTGAAGGAAAATTAGGCAATTCGAGAAGGTGAATCAAGAAAGAAAATTCCAGCATTCTTCATGGCTTTGAGCGGCTAAGTTCTCTACCTAGTTCAAAGGGGACGTTGTAATTTAATTCTTTTGTTCATCACTTTTCCAAACGAGTAACGTAGTTCTAATTTCTTTATTTTGATTTGTTGGATTCTTATACGTTTTCTTTAATTAAATCAATGCAATTCTTTATTTGATTAAGGCCTTGTCATTTAATTTGTTGTATTGATATTTTCTAATTTGAATGATTGGATCCGTAATTGTCTTGTTGTTCAAATCATAGTAGCAAGTGGAAATTCAATAATTTTCATAGAGAATTCCAACTTAGGTTAATTGTCACGAGCTTTTGTGATTGATAACCTAATTCGCCCTAATTCTTCTCACCTATTATATAGTTGTTGTCTTAAATCTAAAGAACTTATTTTAGGTTATTCAATGGCTAATGTTTGATGAGAGAGCTTGTTCTAATTGAATGCATTTAAGGAAGAATCGGAATAGTTAGAGCTTATTAACTATTTACGGGTGATAAATCAAAGAGGAAATTGAATTCGCGTTGCTTGGAAAGTGATAACATTGTGATGAAATACAACTGAACCTGAGAACTAGGGTTTCTCAATAATTGAGTTATGTTCTATCTAATTTACGTTTTTATTTTATTTTCACGTTATTTACAATATTTGAACTCGAAAACCCCCCCATCTATTCTAATTGACAAAGCACTACTTTAGTTCCCGTTCCTCGTGGGATCGACTCTTACTTCCGGTATTACAATCAAATCTGATAAATTGCGAGTAAGATATTTATTTATTATTTTGGTGCATTGCGACACGCATCAGGATTCATGATCACTCAGAAAGGTATCGAAGTCAATCCAGATAAAATTTCGGCCCTAGCATCAATGGAACCTCGTCGAAATATCAGGGAAGTGCAGAAGCTGACAGGGAGAGTAGCAGAATTTGGGCCTATTTATGTCAAGGGCAGTGGACAAATGTTTTCCCTTCTTCAAAACTCTTCGAGGAAACAAAGACTTCAGATGGGACGAGGAATGCGAGGTCTCCTTCAGGAAGTTGAAAGAATACTTGGGTACTCCTCCAACATTTGTAAAGCCAAATCCAGGGGACAATCTATTCTTGTATCTAGCAGTGTCCGAACATGCTGTGAGCGCTGTTTTGGTTGAAGAGGAAGAGAAGGCTCAAAAATCGGTATATTATGTTAGTAAGATGATGTTGGACGCAGAAACCCGATATACATTGGCGGAGCAGCTCGCACTTGCCTTGGTTACAACCGCCAGAAAGTTAATACCATACTTTCAAGCCCATCCCATAATTGTCCTCACAAATCAACCCTTAAAGCAAATCTTGCAGAAACTAGACGTATCTGGCCGTCTACTCAAATAGTCAATCGAGCTTGGGGAATATGACATTGAGTTTAAACCTTGACCTTCCATCAAAGCACAGGTCTTGGCTGACTCCATTGCTGAACTCGCCCCAAGACCTTGGGGGCCAACAGGTCATGACAGGGAAGAGGCCACATGGACCTTGGAAGTAGATGGAGCATCGAATGCCGCAGGCTCGGGGGCCAGAATCATACTAAAGAAAGATGATGGTACGATGGAAATTCAGTGTGCAATAAGATTTGACTTCCCGAGGACTAATAATGATGCAGAGTATGAATCCGTGATTGCTGGACTTCAAGCAGCTCAACATCTAGGGGTCGAGTATGTCAAGGTCCTGAGTGATTCACAATTGGTGGTAGAACAGGTAAATGGCACTTTTGAAGCAAAAGATGAGAAAATGTCATCTTATAGGATGATGGTCATGGCTTGCAAAGAAAGTTCAAGTCTTGCTGCGTAGACAAAATTTCGAGGTCCGCCAATCACAAGGCAGATGCTCTATTAAGACTTACTTTTTCCAATCTAGACCACTTAGAGAGGACCGTGTTCGTACGAACTCTTCATGAGCCCAGTGTCACACAGCAACCCGAGGTCATGGATATTTCAGATCAAGAGCCCAGTTGGATGGATCCGATAATTGAATATGTAACGTCAGGAAAGTTGCCAGATGAAAAAGCAGAAGCCAGAAGAGTCAAATCAAGGGCCCCGAGGTATACCTTGTTACAAAATACCTTGTTCCGTTGAAGCTTCACACTTCCTTACTTGCGATACCTAACTCCGAAAGAAGCAGCCCTTGCTATGGCCGATGTTCATGAAGGAATCTGTGGAGGACACCAGGGAGCAAGAACTCTAGTACTGAAATTGATACGATACGGGTACTATTGGCCAAATATGAAGAAAGACACACTTAATTATGTAAAAGCTTGCGACAAGTGCCAAAGATTGGCAGCCCGGTTACATCAACCCGCGGAAGAGCTAACCTCTATTATGTGCCCATATCCTTTCGCTCAATGGGGAATCGACATACTAGGACCTTTTCCCATAGCCCGGGGTCAAGTCAAATTCTTGGCAGTTTCCGTGGAATACTTCACTAAGTGGGTGAAAGCCGAACCGCTAGCCCTAATCACAGAACAAAAGTTGGAAGCATTTGTGTGGAAATTAATAGTCTGCCATTTTGGTCTTCCTAAGACATTAATAACAGCTAACGGGAATCAATTTGAGTGCCAAGCCTTCAAGCAATTCTGCAAGAACCAGAGAAACTTGGGCATATTAGGGAAGGACCATACGAAGTCATCCGAAAGGTGGGAAAGGGCTCATACAGCCTCCGCACAATGGATTTGAAACCTCTTCCTCGACCATGGAATGTAGAGAATTTGAAGTCATACTACAAGTAGAAACCTCTTCCTAGATATCTGAGTCGTCTAGTCGGGCCTGCGCGCCCATGTTTATTCTTTTTACTTTCGGACTTGCACGTCCATCAATGATTGTTAAGGTCGGGCCTACGTGCCCATTGTTCTTTCTTTTAGCGTCAGGGACGGGTACTCTTTTTTCTTATCCAGATTTTTTCCCACTGGGTTTTTCTGGGTAAGGTTTTAACGATGCCCATCGTTCAGTCCCCTTCAATAAAAGTACTTCTTCCAAAGAATGAGCACTACAAAGATCAGATCTTGAAGTAACTTACAAGGTCATTCACATGACTTTACAAGTTATTTCCCATCAAATAATTTACAATGTCTCATGGTAAGACTTTACAAATTATTCTTCCACGAATAATTTACAAGGTCTCATGGCAAGACGTTACAAATTATTTCCCATCGAATAATTTACAATGTCTCATGGTAAGACTTTACAAATTATTCTTCCACGAATAATTTACAAGGTCTCATGGGAAAACGTTACAAATTATTTCTCATCGAATAATTTACAATGTCTCATGATAAGACTTTACAAATTATTCTTCCACGAATAATTTACAAGGTCTCATAGCAAAACCTTACAAATTATTTTCCATCGAATAATTTACAATGTCTCATGGTAAGACTTTACAAATTATTCTTCCACGAATATTTTACAAGGTCTCATGGCATGACGTTACAAATTACTTCCCAACAAGAAGCAAAATAATTAGATCTGCGTCCATTTTACTTGTTATGGACTCGACTCCATCTTGACAAACGGGCCCTAAAGGTCGTTGATAAGTGTGCATTTTACACACTTATTGTGCTTTTAAATAGACAATTTAATTGACAAATTGAGCAAATATCTACTTATATATTGTGTTTATCTTGTACAATTAGGTACAATCTCAATTGGAAAGTAAATGGACAAGATTGGAGTGCAATCAAGCTAAAAGAGGAGCAAATTTGATGTCCAATGACCTAATTGAAAGAAATCAAAAGTTCGAGGACTCAATTACAATATCTCAGAAAGTTGGAGGACTAAAGATGCAAATATTTCAGGGGCATATTTGTAATAAAAGTCAAAATTTGAGGACTAAATTGAAGAAGACCAGAAGTTGGAGGACCCAATTGCAAATCATGGAAGGACAGGGATGCTGGTGAACCACGCGATCGCGTGGAGCTACCATGTTGCGTTCGCGAACTAGGCCACAGATCCAACCCGAGAGATTTCAGCCTAACCACGTGATCGCGAGGCACTCAGCCACACGATCGCGTGGGCAGATTTTTTACACAATCGGATTTTATTTTCTGTTTTTAGTATTTTAAGTTAAGGCCGCGTTTGGCTCGTATGGGGCGCGTTTTTGGACTTTTTTTAGGTCAGATTTTTGGGGGTATTTATACCCCCACTTCTCTTTTCAACAATCCCCAATTTTTCTTGACAAAAACCCTAGCCCCCTTCCCTCTTTTCTCTCTTTTCTTTCTTCTTCTTTTCTTTTTCTTTTCTTTGTTTTTGGTTTAGTTTGTAAATTAGTTTGTAGTTTAGTTGTGTTTCTAAGTTACTAGCACCATTTGGATCAAAGAAGCAAGAAGTAAGTGGAAATACAAAGCATTGTTGAAAGATTCTTGAAGCAAAAATCAAGGGAAGTGTTGTATTTCATTTTTATTGTATTTTTATCCTTAATTTCTATATTTTGTAATGTATTTTCATAAACCTTATCTTTTGTGGAATATTTATATAATGAGCTAGTTGTTTTATGTTGGGATGATTGATGTAGCTTAACTTAGTTTAAGTAATTTTAATGGTTGTTTATTAATGTTGAGCTTATTTCATGTGTATTTGTTATTGAGATTATTCCATGTGTTTGATTGATCACCAAATATATGTTTTGTGAAGTGTATGATAATCGAGAGATATTATGCATTTTAGACCAAATAACAAATGCTCTAAGTTCTTGTTAAGAATAGAGATATACCTTAAACCCTAGATGACCCATTGAGCTATTCTCACAAAGAGTTAATGCAATTGATTGGGCTTTAATCGACATAGAGATATAGTAAGTTAAACCAATTGATTATGGTTAATTTCACTCGAGAGAGGTAATTAGCTAAGCTTGGAAAATCGGGTCTAACATTGTAAATGAGTAATTTATTAATTTGTATGTGTTGGGAAATTACTTAAGCAAGAGTTAAGTGAAATCATGAATCCCAACTATTTTATCGTCCATTTTCCTTATTTTAATTCGGTTTAGAATTATTTTCTTTAATTTAGAATTTACAAAAACTCAACTTTTAATTATGTGTTTCCTTTTATTGTTAGAATTAAATTAATTAAATTTTTATCTAAAGTAAACATTCCTCGTGGGATCGACAATCCGGACTCAAAAAGTCAATTTTATTACTTGTACGCGACCGTGCGCTTGCGGTACACTATTTTGAGCGAACAGTCGGCATAACCCGATCTTATCAAACAATTCTCGCAATTTCGACAAGTAAAGAGCTCGATCTTATCCTTGAGTGAATCGACTAAAAGGGGTCGGACTAACCCGATCTTACTAGTCAATTGTCGGAAACTTAATCTTGATGCGGAATCAATGCTACTTAATATTTAAAGGCAACTCGCGAAAGGCTTAAAACCCAAATTCATTCATTCATTAAGTTTTACAAAAGTCTACGGGGCATACCCCGGGCATAACAACGTAGATTTACAATGACTTTAATCCTCGGGGTCAGACCCCTCTTCTGCTTCCTCGAGCACTTCGCAATCGGCGTCATCTTCCTCCTCAAAGGGGCTGAGGTCGAGATCATTAGCACTTAGTGGGAAAGCGGCCATTGGGCTCGTGTCTAACTCGGGCATCTTCAGAAGGCACCAAGCCCTTGCCTGTTTTATTTCTTGAGAGTAAGACTCCAAAGCATAGTTACCCAAGGCAAGCTTGTAGTCTTCTGAGCCTTTGAAGGACTTTATGGCAGAAGCTTGGAGTTGAGGCTCCCGCGCCCGAGCCTGCTTGAGCTGTTCTCCGAAGTGCTTAGTTTCAGTCCGAGCATTGTCCCGCTCTTGGAAAGCAGCCTCGAGCTTTGCCTTAACTTTGCAATGCTCCTCCTCGGCAGCGTTGGCCCGGGTGGCTTCGTATTGAACGAAGTGAACTAACTGACTCGCCTCTCACCCCGCTCAATGCTTTGATTGGAAACTCCCTGAGTAATGCTCAACATCTGAAGATCGGGCAAATAACTTGTAAAGATTTCACGTAAAGATATATATCCACTAAAGAATGACAACAAAATCTCAAGAACTACCTGGAGAGCCGCGCTCATTATGTGCTCCACTCCCCGCTCCAGACCGATTTCATATTGATATTTTTTCACGAGGTCTGGATGCAGGGAGTCTTGCATCTTCCTCCTGCAGTCGGCCAGAGATGGATTGTCGACCTCGAGCTCGGAGTCGGAAGGAGGAGGTGCCCGACCCCTGGGAGGCCTTTCCTCCCTTGGTGGCGGGATATCTTCTTAAGACCAGGATGTTTGTCTCGAGCTTGAAGTATTGGCCCTTCCCCTCTTTTGAGGGCGCCTCCTGGTCACTCCGTCCACTGCCCTCTTCACTCGGGCACTTTGAGTCTTGGCAAGTGCGGCCTGCTTCAAAACCTCGGAGTCAAAAGACATTCCTAAAACAAGGATGAGAAGATTATAGCCTCCTGGAAAATCCGTGAAGATAAGCATAAAGCAAAGAAGGGCATTTTTAATTATGTAATTTAAGAGGCCGAACTCTTCTGGACTGAAGGTCAAGGCCGGCTGACTCGATATTAAATCTACCCTCCAAGTATAAAGGGGTCAAATTATAGCCTAGCAATAATCCAGGGTCATTCTTCCTAGGGATTTTATTGGTATCGTAATATTTGCTAAATTCGAAACTTAAACTATGATTTCAATTGTGTTTAAATGAATAAAAAGAGAATATAATTAAATTGCAATGAAAGGAAAATTTGAGTGGAGTTATTCTTTCACTGTCAATTGGGCTTTTCAAATAAGATTAGTGTGAATTTCTTGTAATCGATAAGATTTAAACATATTCGTACGAAAATTAGTCAATTTATTTTACGGCATTTAGTCGAGCATGTTGTGTGCATATTCAATACATACCACATCAACGACATCAATCGAAGTAAAATAATTTGAAAATTTAAAACACTCGTTAATTATCATCAATCACAAGAATTCATCTATAGAAAAATAACATTCACCCATTGAGGCTAAGAATAACTCCCCTCCAAAATAACTTAGCCGGACATAATTAAATTACTCAAATTACAATTCAACCAAACAATTATCATTACTAGAAAATGAAATTCAAATTTGAAAATGAAAATTCAATAACTAAAAATATATCTAAAAATCAACTAACATCAATAATCTAAAAATTCTATAACCAACAATTATAACTCAAACTAAACTAATGTCAATAATCTGAAATTATAGAAATTAACATAGAACAATCAAAAATCTAAGCAAAATATGAATAAAAACTGGAATCAATCACCCAAATCGAGGGCTGCTGCTTGGGCCGAGTGTTGTAGCTGCTGGTTCGGTGTAAAGCCAAAAAGGGACTGCCGAGAGTGAGGCGCAGCTGGCTGGCACCTGTTGCTGAAGTTGAGGATTTCGGTGGAGACTGCTGGCTGGGAAGAGAGGTTTGAGGGCTGAGTTTTTGTGGCTGAAGTCGAAGGAAGAGGAGGCTGCAGCTGAGGTTTGCTGTAGAGACAAAGAATGGTTGTGGGTTGTGGGTTCTGAGGTTGAGGGTGAAAGCCGAGAGGAGCTGGGGCTGTTAAGTTGGCGTGAGAGAATACAGAGGTTGAGGGAGGAGTTGCTGGGCGTGATTGGAGTTGTGAGGCTGAAGCAGGTTGGCGGCAGAGAGTGGAGGAAGAGTTGGCTTGCGGCTGATTAGTGGAGAGGAGGCTACTGCTGCTTGCTTCTATGGAAAGAAGAAGATAGAGGATGGAGAGAGACGTGAGGGAGAGGTGAAGTCTGGCGGCTGGTTAGTGAAAAAGAGAGAAGACAGAGGCAGAGAAGAGTAAGACGGAGAGTGAAGTTGTGTGCTGTATGGTTTGTTTTCAGAGAAGGGAGAAGGCAGACATACAGTACGTGAGTGAGGAGGGAAGACAGAGGCTGAGGAGAGTTGAGAGAAAGGTTGCGGCTGGAAACTGATGGAAGAGGCTGGCAGTTGCTGGTTTGGTGGCTGATGGAGAGGGAGTTTTTTTGGTGAGTGGAGGCTGAGAATAGATATAGAGACAGCGGATGTTATCGTGTGTTAGGTTGGTGTGAGAGAGTCCAGTGGGCTGTCCAATGTGCTGTTGAATGCATATGGGTTGGAGCGGCTTTTGAGTGTGGATTTATTCATTTTGGGCTTTTCATGTTAATCAAGCTAGAGGTTTTTGAGTTAAAATTGTCCAAAATGTACCTGCAATTAAATAAATGAAATTATTAGCAAATAAAAATCGATTTAGAGTTTAAGAATTAAAATGAAATCTTTTATGATTTTTGCTCTAACTAATATAATTCATATTCCAAAATCGCAATTTTTTATTCATTTATCTATCTAAAATATGTAAAATTAGACAATAATCACTGGCCTGGTCCAGAATGTCACTATTTGCTAAGTCACTGGCTTCCTCAGCCAGCAAACCAAAGTCACACACCCAGACAACATTGGCCATAAGTTCTGTCACGACCTCCTCACTCAAACTACCCATCCTATTAAAGTTATCTACATCGGGTCTTCTGAAGGTTGGCCAGAATAGGGTCTCGCCCTCTTTAGGTTTCATAAAGAAAAACCTTTCTTTCCAATACTTTATGGAGGAGGGGACCCATGGAACCTTAAACCTCCCTTCCATCACAAATACACAAAACTATTGCATCGAGACAAGTACTTAAGCTCCAACAAACATTTGCAAAGATTAACGGTAGGCTCTATCCCTAAGCTCCTACACAGTATGTAAAAATATACAAGGATCCTCCACCCATTAGGAACAAGTTGACCGGGCAATATGCTCGCGATCAGTAAGAAATCCAAAAAAAAGTGGTGCAAGGGGAACCTAAGCCCGGCTAGCAAGGCCTCGTGATACACGACTATCTCCCCTTCCCGGCAATGATAAGAATACTCGTCACTATCCGAGACCCTGACGGTATATCTATCCACTAATCTGTATCTCCTCATGTCTACCTCGATTATATGTTCTTTCATTTTGTTATAATGGGTTGGTAGCTCGAGCTCTGTTCGCCTAGGTTCCCTCACTACCAGGGGATTGTCCTCAACCTCCTCCCCATTATCAGACTCGCCCTCATCAAAATCAAGTGGGGGCTTGTAAAATCCTAATGGCTCAACCTCTAGAGGTTCATCTAAATCTTCTAACTCCCTAAGGTCTTCCACTGTCATACGTCTAGCCATACTTTCCTATAATAAATAATAAAAGAGTTAGAGAGGTCGGGGTAGGCCGAGCTTACCTAAGATGCTAGAAAATTTTTGTTGGAGTAGAGGTCGTGTAGATTGCTCGACGAGTTCTCTGATCTCTCAGAAATTTGCAAAGTAAACGTAATGAGATTATGGAGACCACACATATATAGACAAATTAGGCGGGAAAAATTTCAAAATCCAAAAATTACCTCCTGCCACGTGTCAACACTATAAGGCACTTCTTTTATGACTAAAATAATAATATATGGCGAGTTGGAAAATTACATGTAACAGCTGTCTTGCGCCCAGAAATCTTGTCCCGATCTCTTACGCACGGGGGCCAATGATCGGTATTATTTTCCTACTCCCTGAAATTAACGAGAATTCCATGACCCGACCTCTTGATGTCATGGTCTTCCTTTGACCGACCTCTCGCCGAGAACTCTATGGTCGGCAGGTGGCCGACCTCCTCGCTGTTCAACAATAACGGGCTGCGTCTCAGCGAAATGCCCGGTCTCGTTCGGGTCGGGTTCATTCCGATCTCCTGCTTTAGTTTAACACTTGAAGATAAGATCGGTTCTTCCCGACCTACGGCCCGTATTGGCAGGCTTTCCAATCTCTTTCAACACTGGGCCTCGTTAATGGTTCATATACTCGAGCCTCAAGGCAATACATGATCCACAAGAAAACCCTTTACAAAAAGGAAACTGAATCCTTATAAGTAAAGAATCATTCTTAAAAGAACTCCTTCCTTAAATAAAGGAAGTTATGAGCCTTTTCAGCCCTATAAATACAGTTCTTTTGTTCACATATATTCATTAATTATTCTTTACGTTTTCCAGTAAAATATTATTTCTCTACTTTTCTGCAGAAAATTAATTCTCACACCGGATGGGCGACGGGGAGAATTCTCCTCGCCTTTTTTGTAGGTCAATCAAGGCGAATTCATTGGTCTTTTTCAACGATCAAGTATAATCAGATTTTGCCATGTCAATGTTAGAATTTTTTACAGCATCAATTTTGTTTTCCTGTTTTAGTTGAGATTCAAATGACTTGGAATGATATTTTTTTCCCTCGAGTATCATTTCAAATGTGGATAAAGCTTTTATTTTTTCGTGATTTTTTTATCTGACGTGTGTTTCAACACGGTTTTTTGTCTTCTATTTTGTCAAGTCCATTCGAGATACGAAAGTTTTAGTGGTACTTTGTCTATGGGTCTTGTTTAATCCGTGGATGAAGGTTATATTTAATCCCTGATTTTTTAATCTGTAAAAGTTGTCTTCAGTTTTGTTCTTTATTATTTTTTGTTTAATGTGTCAATATAGTTTTTGTATTTTTTATAATTATGTGGAACTTTTGTAAATATTTCTTCTAGTAAGATTGTTTGGTTTAGTTAACTAGTTAATCACCCGTGCGATGCACGAAAACTACCGTAGACAATATTTATACTGTATAATATACATACATACATACATACATACATACATATATATATATATATATATATGTATGTATGTATGTATGTAATACTATTTTTTTTATGTATATATGACCTCATTTGGAATTTTTCAAATCACAAATTAGTTGTAGAAATAACACTAACTTGAGAACAAAACAGACATTACAAATTGTTGAAAACTTCCTTGTATACCACATTTGTTGTCGTCTTTGTCGGCCGACCATCTTTATCACAAATTAAAATCTTAAGTCCATCACGGCTCGTCACTCTAGAAATAGCAACATATAGTTGTCCATGACTGAAAACTGGCCGTTTCAAATACAAGCCAACATGAGAAAGCGAATGTCCCTGACTTTTGTTAATGGTCATTGCATACGACACAATTACAGGATATTGCCTTCTTGTGAATTTAAATGGCAACCTGGGGTCTGATGGAGTCAACGACATTCTTGGAATTAAGACGGTATCACCAGCATTGCTTCCAGCAAGTATTTTTGCTTCAAGAATGTGCTTTCCAAGCCTCGTAATGATCAATCTAGTTCCATTGCACAAACCAATAGAATGATCTATATTTCTCAATAACATTATAGGAGTGCCAACCTTGAGCTTCAATTCATGATTCGGCACGCCAGAACACCTAATCCCATTCAAAAATTCAGGCGTGTGAAGATTTTGCAATACGTCTACATTTGCATCTGAACTGCACGTTGAATCAGAACTTAGATAAGTTCTACATTCCCTCGAACTAAGTGATATCATATATTCATTCACAGATTGAACAACATCTAAAGTAGGTGCTAGGATAGCCCTTCCTTGCAAATGACACGTGTCAGTCAACTCACATGATAGCCCAGGATATGTGCTACGAACAATTGCCTCCACTGGATCGTCAAAATCACTTATCAACATATCGTTCGGAATCTCAATTTCTGCATGACCATCATTCGGTCCACCAATTGTACCATCCCCAATGCTGGAAATCCATTCCGAAAACAACTTCAACTTGACACCATCAACGTCAGTTCCAAGATTTTGTAGCCTCATATTTTTGGTTAACCTTAGAACTTTATAGCTTCTCCACAAATATGACGAATTAATAGATGCAAACACAATATCCTGCCGACTTCCCTTTGGAATAACAGGTAATATCTGTCGAAAATCTCCACCAAAAACTATAGTTTTACCTCCAAACGGTAAGTCAGTACTCATTGAATTACTAAATCTCAAAATGTCCCTCATGCTTCTATCTAATGCCTCGAAACAATATTTTTTCATCATGGGTGCCTCATCCCAAATAATAAGCTTACATTTCACGATCAACTCAGCAAGAGGGCTACCCTGTTTAATGTTGCATGTTGAATCTTCATTGGGAGTAATTGGAATTGCAAATCTAGAATGCGCAGTTCTACCACCGGGTAGTAAAAGGGATGCTATTCCACTCGACGCCACATTCAACACAATTTCACCCTTAGATCTTATAGCAGCAGACAAAGTTTTCCAAATGAACGTTTTACCCGTTCCTCCATAACCATACAAGAGGTATACTCCACCTTTGTCATTTTCGACTGTGTCCATAATTGTGTCATATGCAAAACGATGCTCATCATTTAATTTAGAAATTAACATTCTGTGCTCTACTCCCAAAGATACCCTATCATACCTCATTTCATCTCGTATCAATCTATTCTGGCAGCTCGAGAAGTATCCGACAGAGGGGAAAGGCATTGTAGGAAAGTCATGCAAACTCTTTCCGCAACTCCGCAATATCTTCTGAATTTCCACAAGGCAATAACTTTTTATTTCTTCATCGATCAATTGCAAGCCTGCATAATTTGCAAATGTATCAATATCAATGCCTTGAAACAACAAAAATAAATAAATTAAAATTTGCTAAAATAGTAACAAACTGTAAAAATAGCACAATACTTTGATCGTTTAAAATATTTCTCCGTGTGTATAGTATATCATCTGATAAGTACGTCCAACATTCTTCCCGAACATGTAATGGCCGTGATAATGACTCGGACAACAGTAGCGTGGAAAACAATCTTCTCAGTCTATCTGCAGATGCCCAATGACATGCTTCAACTATTCCATCAATGTATTCTCTATCATCATCCAATAGACCCATGATATAGCAAGCTTCTCTAAATGTTTCATATGTAAAACCATTTACAGTCCTAATTTCATCATAGCTCGTGGGTCCACGCACAAAATTTAAAAGTGTCCTTAGATAATAACTTTCTCCACAGCCTGGAGGAACAAAGAAAATACGACCAATGGAGAATCCACGCTGCCTTGGATGCCATTCTCTTGTTGATGGATCCCACACAAATTTTGTTGGAAATTCAGTATATGTCAAATTCTTCGCATCGGGAAACTTTTTGTTTGCATCCATCCAAGATAAAAACATACTTTGATTCACAGTAGGCCTATTAACTACTTCATCAATTGAATCAACATCAGAAAAAATGATGTTTTCCTGATTTGGAAGATGGAAGCTCAAACGTTCAACTGGAGGATCTTTATACTGAATGTCAAATTTAAAAATTCTCCACATGGCCTCGCAAGGTGAAATATATCTACAATCATAGAACATGTTGATCTCATCAACATTTTTTACCGAGCCATCTTCATCAGAACTTTGATAAAAAGAAGCAGTGACACGATCATGTCCCTTGTTAACATACTTGAATAAGTACTTGATCGATCGGGATTGATTGCACCACTCAACATTAATATGGGCACCGTACTTAAGTAACAAAAATCGATTACGGGGAACCACATATCTGTTATCAAGTTCAATACCATTTTTGATTAAATGTCTTCTGTCATTCCTTCTTCTATACACTGGATAGCCATCATCATCAATACTTGTAGACTCAACAAATCTTTTGGGAAAGTGCTTCGTGCACCGACCATCTACCATGCAAGGTGATGAGCTCGTTAACCTGCCACATGGTCCATGCACCATAAAATCCTTAACGGCATTGTAATAGTGAGGATCTGATTCTTTATCGGGAATCTTTGCGGATATGATACGATCAATATCTGCCTCAGTTGGATGTTTGTCTTCTGCAGCAAGGAACAAAAAAATATGTGCATGTGGAAGGCCACGCTTTTGAAACTCGACTGTATATATAACTGCAAGAGATTTCAAGTTAAAGAGTAGTCAGAGACATTAAAACCACAAAAGACATGTGCAAAATAATGATATCAATCCATAAATCTTATAAAACTTTACCTGCTCTCACATTTCCAAATATCTTGTTCTTCCTAAGATCTTTAATCAAATAGTCTAACTTCATTTTGAACATTCGACAAACAATATCTGGTCGGTCATCGGGTTTCAATCCCCTACTTTCAACAAAGCGCGTTATCTCCAGCCATTTAGGATTGCACGTAAATGTGATGAAAAGATCTGGATATCCAACCCATTTACATATTGCCATGGCATCTGATAAGTGTGTTTTTACACACTTATTTAGTTCCTAAATTAGCACTTTAATTGACAAATTGAGCAAATATCTACTTATAAATTGTGTTTATCTTGTACAATTAGGTACAAACTCAATTGGAAAGCAAATGGACAAGATTGGAGTGCAATTGAGCTTAAAGATGAGCAAATTTGACGTTCAAGGACCAAAGTGAAAGAAATCGAAAGTTTGAGGACTAAATTGCAACATCCCAAAAAGTTGAGAACCAAGGTTTACTACTCAAATTCAAGAAGAAAATCACAATAGAAAGTGAAATGATTGCTTAATTGATGAATTTGAGTGAAGATGGATCAATCGCACACAAAAAGTAAAGTTGGGGACCAAAGTGCACAAGTGTCAAAGGTTGAGGACTTGGGATGAAAAATCAAAGTTGAGGGACTTGGCAGCAGTTTAAAATCTGATTTCATATTTTTCCAAAGAAGTATTGAGCTGGGCACATAGAAGAAGAGAAAAATAGAGTTTGGGGACCATTTTGCTCAACTTCCAAAACTCAAGGACCAAATGTGCAATTTTAGAGAGACAAGGACAGGAGAGCATGGCTGGAACGTGCTTACTGCTGGAAGCATGGGCAGATGATGGAGAGCATGGGAAAAAGCAGGCTGGACAGAAACTGCAAGACTAGAGGCTGATGTTTTGAATCTATATATACACACAAACAGAGAGAAGGAAAGAGGGGGCATATAGGAAAGGAGAGAGGAACCAGGGGACTCAACTTAGACATTGCTGCTGGAGGGAAGGAAGCCGCTACTGCTTCTGCCTGAAAGTGGTAGCTGCTGAGGAGTTGCTGGTTCTTTTAGATAGAGGACTGCTGGTGACAGCAGCAGGAGGAAGGAGAGAAAAACAGACTGATGGTTGTTGGTAGTAGGCTGAGACCGGGTGAAGCTCACTGCTGGTGACAGCAGCAGTGTAAATCCATCTGGACCTGAGTTGCAGCTGCTGCCTGTGGAATTTGGTGATTGAGACTACTGCTAGTGACAGCAGCAGTGAAACCAGGGGAAAAACCAGCGGAAGCAAGGTGACAGATTGCTAGAAAATCACTGGTTTACTGCCGAAGGTGTTTCAGACCGGAGGAGAAGGGTGCTGCAGGTTGGTGGCTGCTGAGGAGAATACACTGCTGGAGCTGAGAAAACGCAGCTGCTGGTTCGAAGCTGAAGGAGATCTGCAGGCTGACTGTTGTTAGAACAAGGGTAACTGGTGATTGTTGCAGCTGAATTAATTAACTGCTATTGCTGGAGGTAGAAACCCGTGCAGTTGAGAGAAGAGCCAGACGGAGCACTTGCTGACTGCTAATGCTTGTGATTGAAATTACTTGAATGCTACCTGGAACTCTACTGCTGCTGCTGGTGAAGATGACTGGGAGATGAAGGACTGTTGCTTGCTGGTTCAAAATGAAGAAGATGAGGATGCTGCTACTGCTTGGACTGCAATGACACTGCTTTCAGGCTGTTGTTGCTAAAAACATTGCTGGGGACTGCATTGGACTGATTTGCACATGACTGGTTGCGGCTGGATGCAACTCAAGCAGCGAGCCAAATTCACAATCTTCAACTTCGGGTTGTAATTTTACCATCCATCGCTTTTTCTTCCAACATGTTTAGCTAATTTATTGTGTTGGGATTTATGGCATGAATTTAACCTAGCTTGGATTAATTTCAATATTTGCTATTTGATTAAATGCTTATTTCATGTGTGTTTGTTATTGAGATTATTACATGTGTTTGCTTGATCACCAAATATGTGTTTTGTGAAGTGTATGATAATCGAGAGATATTATGCATTTTAGACCAAATAACAAATGCTCTAGGTTCTTGTTAAGGATAGAGATATACCTTAAACCCTAGATGATCCATTGAGCTATTTTCACAAAACGTTAATGCAATTGATTGGGTTTTAATCGACATAGAGATATAGTAGGTTAAACCAATTGATTAGGGTTAATTTCACTCGAGAGAGGTAATTAGCTAAGTTTGGAAAATCGGGTCTAACATTGTAAATGAGTAATTTATTAATTTGCATGTTGAGAAATTAATTAGGCGACGGTTAAATGAAACCATGAATCCCAACCACGTTTTATCTTTTATTTTCCTTATTTTAATTTAGTTTAACAATCTTTTCTTTAAATTAGAATTTACAAAAATCCAACTTTTAATTATGTGTTTCTTTCATTGTTAGAATTGAATTAATTAAAGTTGTATAATCTAAAGTAAACACTCCTCGTGGGATTGACAACCCGGACTCAAAAAGTCCACTTTATTACTTGTACGCGACCCGTACGCTTGCGGTACACTATTTTGAGCGAACAGCATCTTGATAATTTTGGATCATATATCGCGCACCACCAGTATAACTTGCAGGCAATACAACACGTTTCCCCTGTGTAGACGGATTGGTCTCCCCTCTTGTCACTGCATCAGCCAACCCACAGTACAAATCTGCTCTCAATTGCTTCTGATTAAAGCGTATGTAAGCCAAGCGTGACGACTCAATCATTGTGTATGCATCAACTACAAATTGTTGAAATAGCCGCCTAGCAAACATAATATAGGGTGATTCACTTCTCCTCTCTTGCAATCTGTATGCAAACCACTCTAGCATGCTTACATATTTCCTTCCTTTCTCAGTGATTTTGATAAGCGGGATATTATCTAGGTAGCCATCTTGACCATATGGGAAAAGCAATGGATATTGTAAACCAAGATATGATGGATGCAATTCACTTATGCTCCTTAATTCCCCAGATCGGGTCTCTACCACAATGTCTCTTTCACCAGGAGATGATTCAAAATCACCAAAAATTAATCCAGCAACCTCATTGGCAGTAGGTTTTTTGTACCTCCGTGTTCTATCATCTCGCTTCCCAATTAGTCTAAGTCGCACATTCGAGCATTTTTTCATCTCTTTAGTTGCCCTTCTAAAGGACTGAACCAAAACATTATTTGTATCGAGCATGACCTTCAAATTCGATACAATTTTTGCATGAAGATTGTTGGTCTCGGTATTTTTCCTAATGAACGAAAAAAACACATAAAAAAATTTTAAAACAATATTAAAATAGAAAAATCGAAGCGAAGTGATGCATTCCAAAAGACATAGACATATTAGAAATGTCTTCTCCAAAATTAAAAATGGAATATGCAAGGACTACTAACCTTACAGATCGCAATCGATTTTCTACTTCATTCTCAGTATCATAAATATACAACTGGGCAAATTTTGGAGCTGATCCCTCGGGTGGAAGCAAGCTACCAATTAAGTGATAATTTTGCCCATACAGTCTAAACACAGGTGGAGACTTCCCTTTATTTAAGCTCAAGTCAATCTTTCCGCCCATTGAAGTGAAGCAAAACATACTGTTTTATGATCTGATATTTTCAGCAAAATGCCTACTTTGATCACTCACACCATAGAGTAAATCCTCCAGCAATTGAGGAGGATTCTGCATTGGTGGAAGCTTAACTTTTCCGCCCATGCAACACAATTGAAACTTCAGCATTCTAGATTTGTAGTGCTTAGATTTTCTCTCTTCATACCAGAAAATTGCTCCACAAAATTGGCATTCATGGCACGGATCACCAAAATCTAAGTATTCTAAAAAGTATATAAACATAATTATGTTATTGTATAATACATAGTAGTAGATTAACAAAAAAAATGAAATATATTTAATAAACACCACTTACAATACTCGAATGATGACTACTTAAAATGAAATATATTTAATAAATATATTTAATAAATAAACATATGGAACCATATCTCGAATGATGACTACTTAAAATGACATACGGAGACAACAATTGGGAAACCAAAATGTCAAGATTTTATTTATTAAATATATTTTCCATTTTTTTGTTATTATTATTATTATTTAAAAACTTAAAAAAACAAACACAAAAAGTTACTTATTCAAGTGAAAACGAACCTTCAGAGAGATTACCCATAACACTATCAACATTTTCTTCTGCAAAACATTAATTAAATAATCGTTAATGACTTAGAATAATTTAAAATTAAATTCTGCAAATAACAGATGAAAATGTATTGTTCATTGCACCATAAGGATCGAACTCATCTTCGCTAACAATGTCTAACACTGAATGGTCCCCATCGATGTCCTGAGTGCCATCATTGCATGTCCTTCTCACACCATTTGCATTATGTGTAGCATCAAGAAAACCCACATCCCTACTAACTTTACAATTGGATGACAATGTATTTCTTGACTGTTTCACAGTTTGATTGGCTGGATGATGTGATCCGGACCAGGCATTGAAGGGTAAAGTCGAGCCATCGACAATATGATAGTGATCTACGTGCAAAACGGAGCAAGTTCCGTGTTGGGGTCGAGCCGAGAAGAGGGACGGATCGAGCCGAATCGAGTAAAAGAAATTATTTATGCAGAAATTCCATTACGGCCGTAACTCATGTATTCACGGCCGTAAATCTTACAATCACGGCCGTAATCAATTAACGAGGAAAATTGAAGATTTTCTGCAGAAGGAGGCTTACGGCCGTAAGCCTGGAAGTTACGGCCGTAACGTTCAAAAAAGGGAAACTTCACGGCCGTAAGAAATTCGTCACGGCCGTAACTCATAAAACAATTTTGGACCAGAGAAGGCTTTACGGCCGTAAAAGTATTCTTCACGGCCGTAAATGAGGAGCGGGCCAGATTTTTGCGGATTTTTAATTATTTTATTTTATTTTATTATTTTAGGTTATTTTCCTATTTTAGAATTTTAGCATAATTAGAATTCTATTTTGAGTAAATTAGATACTAGGTTATTTTGCTTATTTATACGCTTTTCAATTCATTGTAAAGACAGTTAAGATTGATTTTGAGATTAATATAGTTGAGAGAGTTTTCTCCAATTAAAAGGTTGAGGAGTCCCTTTTGTGTTCTTCAAGAACAAATCCGACCTATCAAATATTGTGGAAATATTTGTGGAGTTGTACTTATCAAATATTCGCGAGAATATTTGTGGCGTGTCCGATTAGAATCTTATCAAGGAAATTGACAAGTCCTTGTGGTGTTTCGAAAACCTTGGATCTCGATTCCGCATCGTCAATTTCTTGCGTCGTGGATCTTGGGTCAAGGTCCTATCGTCAATCTATCTTTTAATTTCTGTTCAATTATTCGTGTTCTTGTTATTTTTCGTGTCAGATCTGATTTAGATCTTTCCTAGGGTTTTAAATTTCGTTATTCCGCGTTTTCGACGAGATTCCCCGACTGGGATCGCGTCATCTGGTATCAGAGCTTGGATCTATTTCAGATTCTTGCGTTTCTTGATTTTCTTGATTTTTTCGTGTTCTTCGCGTTCTTCGTGTCAGTCATAATTTTTTTCATTTTGATCCATAAGAGTTAGTCCCAAAAATTCAAAAGTGTTTTTCTTCTTCATTTTTCGTCCAAATTCAGTTCCGTTTTTTCTGCCATACTCGTAGTCCAATTCTCTGGCAGATTAAAAAAAATCGAAAAATTTCATTTTTTTTTCCATATTCCAAATTTCCATGTCTCGCGGGGAGAGATATTCGTCAATGGGTAACAACAAACGGCCCAAAAGAGGGGATAGGATATTGGAGCAGGGTTTTGAATTATTGGCAGAGATGCAGGCAAAATTTAAGAAGGTAATGGCTAGGATGGATAAAAGAGATGCGATGATTTCCCAATTGAAAAAGGAGCAATCGCGGGCGGACTCTATGGCTAGGAGGAGGAGTAGTAAGCGTGAAAGTCATGCTAGGTACGGAGATGGGATGGGTGAAAGGACATTGAAGCAAAAAGAGACATCAAAACGGGAGAGTAGTGATCATGTTCACAAAAGGAGGGAGGAACCGATAACCAAAGGTAAAAATAATTTTGATTCCAAGCCTCTTAAGGATAAAAATATTAAGTGCTTTAAATGTTTGGAACGGGGTCACATTGCACTTGATTGTCCACGTAAAAAGGTTAGGTGTGATAGTAAAGGGGCTAAAAATGTTGTGGTGGATGAGTCAATTACTGATAGGCAAGTTCTTAGCGCTAAGCGTAAGGCGAATGTTTTGGAAAATGTGGATGGAAAAAGGGATAATATTTTTCACACTAGATGCTTAGTGGATAAAGAATTTTGTAGCTTGGTGATTGACGGGGGAAGTTGTACTAATGTAGTTAGTACAATGTTGGTGGAAAAATTAGGCTTACCTTTAACGAAACATCCAATACCTTATAAATTACAATGGTTGACTGAGTCAGGGGAAGTTAAGGTGAAGAGACAGGCTTTAGTGACATTTTCTGTCGGTGGGTATTCAGATGAGGTAATTTGTGATGTGGTGCCAATGCAAATTAGTCATATACTGTTGGGGAGACCTTGGCAACATGAAAGGGCTGTGCTACATGATGGGTATACTTCAAATGAAGTATCGAACGAACTGTTGGCATTGAATGGTGTCACAGGAGACATTTGACGCATGGATACTGGACATGGTTAGCTTTGCACTTGATAAGTTGCTGAAAATGAACATGCACTAAAAACCAAGGCATCTTCTAAATTTCTAGACTGATATAGGCATGACTGATCATACCAGTCAAACTGAGATTCAAATTTTATGTGATCATCTGATTTTGAGTATCTGATGATTTATAATTTCTTGAAATGGATGATTTATCATGTCTCAGATTAAGTTTGAAGATGGAATACATTCAAATTAAGTTTGAAGACATCAGTTCATGGATTGGACTGCTGCCTTGATTTTTAACCATTTATGTATGTAAAAACAGAGATGCTGTTGGATTCTTAGGCCAACTGCTAAACAAATAGATACTGTTGGATCCTTAGGCTCACTACCTTCTGGATATGTACCTAAATATATCAGTTTACAACTATGACTTTCAATCATAGTTATAAATATGACCGATCATATCAGTTGAACTACTTAGATTCAAATTTTAGGTGATAATCTGGATTTGAGTATATGATGGTTTATAATTTATTGAAATGGATGATTAATCATGTCTCAGATTAAGTTTGAAGATAGAATACTTTTATCAGATTAAGTTTGAAGACATCAGCTCAGGGAATTGGACTGCTGCCTTGGTTTTTAACCATTTTATGTATGTAAAAACAGAGACGATGTTGGATTCTTAAGGAAACTGCTAAACAAATAAACACTGTTGGATTCTTAGGCTCACTACCTTCTGGATATGTACCTAAATATATCAGTTTACAACTATGACTTTCAATCATAGTCATAAATATGACCGATCATATCAGTTGAACTACTTGGATTCAGATTTTAGGTGATAATCTGATTTTCATGAAACCAACGGCGAGTCAATTGCTACCTGTAAGTTGATCTTGCAAGATAGAGACTTTCGAGGGTGCAAACACTGATACCAATTCACTGGGTTTTTCTGCTTTACACAACTTAATATGATGCTTCAAGATTCTTGGCAATAATTACAAATTATTGTATTTCACAGAACACAGAACAAAGAAAGAAAAAAAAAAGTACACAAAATAGAAGTAGAATGCAAATCTGTCTATCAATCGATTGGTTTGATTTACTGGTTTGATTTACTGGGTAATAATGTTCTCTTAACTGGTAGAGAATTGGTCGGGTTTAAGAAGTCCAGGAAGTTCAAAGTATATTTTGATTTCATTACTCCAATTTATTCCTAAGCATTCTACTTTTAAACTTTGTTTTTTGTAATACATCAAATTCACAGAATAGAGGCTAAAGGTTCACATTGACAGAAGGAACAATTGAAAAACATAAAGAACACAAAGTAGAAGTCAGAATTTAGCTCAAGTAAACACAAAACTAAGAATCCAACAGCATCAGAACTCATTGAATATAAAGTTGTAAAGGAAAGGCAGCTGGGGGAGGGATAGAGCTCACCATGATTTTGTGCATTGTGCCTGAACCTCTTGCTTGAAATCATAGTAGAACTTAACAGCTTATGCATTTGCAGTTCAGGTCGAATATCTTCTTTCTTGATAGCAATAATTTGGAGTAGGTGGTGCAGCTGGTGATATGATTCACAGTAGAACTTGGAGAACGTTTTCTTCCTGATGTGTGCTAAAAAATTTAAACAATATGAAAGATATCATTGGGAAGGAGGTGCTATGATTCATGACCTTTGGACTTCCAATAAAAAGAACAACACTGCCATAATCTTGAGCATTGGTCTTACTTTTAGCATAGAAAAGACAATTTTTTTTATTTATGTAAGTCTGGGAAGTTCATTACTTTTTAGTATTTGTGAATGTTTTTACTGTTTCATTACCTTTTTTTTTTTATTTGCAACTTTTTTTTCATTACCATTTGATTACATAGAAATCACATTTAAATACCTATGAAATTCACAAAGAACACAATCGTTAAAACACACAAAGAACTTGGATGGATTGCATCTTTGAGAAAACAATTCACAATTTTTTTTTTCGAAATCAACCAAAAACCTAATAGGGATAATAAAAGAGTTCAAACACTGAACCATTGTGGGATTCGATAATGAAATGGATCGGACTTATGAAATAAATAAATAATTGAACCAAAACAATAAAACAAATAACAAAACGTAGTTTTTAACTAATCAGACGACTTCAAATGACTAAAATCCATCGTCGTCACGGCACACCGATGAGTTTTGTAGGGATCGTC
Organism: Ligustrum vulgare; assembly: GCA_963555705.1. Taxonomy (NCBI): domain Eukaryota; kingdom Viridiplantae; phylum Streptophyta; class Magnoliopsida; order Lamiales; family Oleaceae; genus Ligustrum; species Ligustrum vulgare. Next base: position 31,079,510 of record OY743186.1, on the reverse strand, counting down.
GAGACGATTCCGAAAACATATTATAATAGTCATTCTGACACCGTATGCAACTTTTATGGCCATTTGAAATCGAACCAAGTAGAAGGAACATTAAAAACAATAATTTGTGAAATACACATTGAAACATAATACGGTTAACTTGTTATTGGAAAAATATTGGTCAAATGTTCCTTTTGGTCTCTATAGATTATAGCATAATAATGATTTCCTAATGGTTTTTATTTTCTAAGAATCCAACAGCCTTTGATGTTTCTAATCTTCCATTGTCCTTTGGGGTTTTTTATTATGCTATCATGAATATTTTATTGGATAGTTAGTGTGGTTGGAAGTTTGATCTGGACTGGTTTAGTATGTTGACATTGAATCCTAGATATGAAGCCCCTTAATTCAGGAGTCACATTTTCATAGTTGTTTAGTGACATGAATTCCCTTCTAATTTCAAATCCTTATATCTATATTTGTAGTAGTTGTCGATATACACTTTTTAGGAGAATACTATTAGCCTGATTTGGGGAAATATCAAATGGTTGAGCAACTTTCTTCACTGATTCATAAAAAGTGAGCAACAAACTGGAAAAAAGGTTAAGAGAGGAGGTCCAAGGAATGCATTTGCATAATGGCCAATCACAGGTATGGTTAGTTGGAATATTCATCACTCTGGAGAATCTTTTAATGTCCATCTTCCAGTTAAATTTTTTGTCGAATGTCACTTTATTTTCTTAAAATTTCCTTTAATTTTTTTTTTATAAAAAAGCACACCTAAATTAAAACAAACATAATAACAATACACTTTAAATAAAAACATCGCATGAAAGGGGGCGAATTTCTTCATTTCAACAGTTTCAGACAAAACAACCAAAACATAGCACATGGGCTTCATCTCAGCCATCCTAGATCAACCATTCAGAAAACATTTAGTACCAAGCAAAAGTAAGTAACTTGCATAATAAATCATGACGCAAAACCAATAAACGATAAGCAATTTATGCGTCATCCTTCTCCTTCTTAATCACAATGCGCAATTTCTTGTCAGAGGCAATAGACGAAAGATCAGGTAGGATCCCTCTTTTTGCAGAACAGGTACCATGTCCTTCATTTTCAGAATATATGACATTTGCACTCTTTAGAGGAGTAGAGAGTTCATCACTGAACGACGAATCTTTTACACTACCCACCTCATTCTTGGACATCTTAGAATATATGTCTGATTCCTGCCCAGAATATAGTATATAAGTTTCCTGTTTGATAATTATTAAGATATAAGCTGAAAAAAAGGCTACAAAATTAGGGATATCTGAAAGGATTGTTACCTGATTCACTTCAAGACGTTCTTTATACTTGGAGACCAAAGCATCATCTTCTACCAGTTGCAATACTGTGTAAGGTCCACTGTCTTTTTTAACATTTTCAATCTTGACTTGAACCTTAAAAAGTATCTCTTTATCTGCCAAAGTCTCAAACTCAGTTGGGAAATCCCCAACAACATTTCGCTGCAAGAAAAAATTATATGGGCTTAGTGAATGAGGAATGAATTCTATTTTTTTTCTTCCTAGGAAAATGGACTGTGTACAAATATACATATTTTCTACCTGCTCAATCTCCTCCTTCAATGAAGAGGCACTTTTCCCAATTAGTTGCACACATTCGCGATCCCACAACAAAAAGCTTGTATTATAGGTGCCATCTATCACCCTTAGCTGAATTTTGTACCTGTAAACATCACATTGGAAGTGTTTTGATATGCATAGCCTACACAGACGCACAGAACATATATATTTTGCAAGTGATGATTTGGTTCAACCTTGGTTGTGCGGAGTTGTCAAATTGGTCGCACTTATCACAATAGTACTGCTCTCCTACATAGTTCACCTTTTTAAAACATTTTCGACATGCTAGGTAAAACCATTCATCTAGACTCTCAACTGTGACAATTTGAGCAAAAACACAGAAACTCCCAACCTAACAAAAAAAAAAAGCATTAGGCACAACAAATTAATTATTTGTGAATAGTTAATATAAATGGGATTAAATGACAAATATTTTACCTCATTGTTCTCACACAACTGAGAGAGAGTCCGAAATTCAACATTTCCATTGGCAATGTCACCAAATAAACTTTTCACAGATGAAGTAGAGATAAAACTTATCCTACGCGATCCTCCATCATCTCCATCACCAATTCTGAAAATGTCAATGGAGAACATTTAGTGTAACTCTCATTCGTATTTCCAATTTAATAATGGTAGAGTAAGTTATACCTAGCTTTGAAGTCATTTATCTCATCCGTAGGCTCATTGAGAATCAGCTTTGTCACGTCATATGCCGTCGAAACCCTCAGACCATTGAAATTGGTAGCACGACAAAAATGGAGTATCATCACAAATGGCTTTGAGTATTCAGACTGAAGCATAGTATTCATTTCCTCTGCATACACCCCCCATAAAGTGCAAGGCATAATGTTTTTCCTGAAATGAAAATTGTTTATAAGCAGAATACTATTTGAAAATAAGTTAGTAAACGAAAAGTAGAAAAAGAAACTCACTCGCCATCCCGCAGTTCAATGTCAACCATACTTGTCTCCTTTCCCTTTAGTATTTTAGTTTTAAGGACATCCCAGCCTACGACCTCTCCAATGATGTCTTTTTAAGGAAAGAGAACAAAACACAAATAAGTAAAATTAACACCAAAGAATTACCACCAAATCTGACTGATAGGAAGCGACGTTTACCAAATAGTTCAATTGGCTCTCCCTTATTAGGTTCGACAATGTCATTGAAACTCCTGAATTTGTAGATGAACTTAGGCAAGTCATCCTTCAATGATTCAACAACAATTGTCCGGTGGCAAAAGAAAATTCTATGCTTACTATCGGTAGTCTTGAATTGCATATTGTTCTTAGCAACAATGAAATTCCTAATAGCATACGTACACCCTTCTTTTATAGAGTCTTTGAACTTCTTAACATTTGCTCGATTAACAGTAGCATGGATTCTATTTCCCTGTTTAAAAAAAAAAAGTAAATATCAACATGGTTCACTACCTATTGGACATGGTTAGCTTTGCTCTACCTAGACATGGTTCACTACCTACTGGACATGGTTAGCTTTGCACTTGATAAGTTGCTGAAAATGAACATGCACTAAAAACCAAGGCAGCTTCTAAATTTCTAGACTGATATAGGCATGATTGATCATACCAGTCAAACTGAGATTCAAATTTTAGGTGATCATCTGATTTTGAGTATCTGATGATTTATAATTTCTTGAAATGGATGATTTATCATGTTTCAGATTAAGTTTGAAGATGGAATACACATCTCAAATTAAGTTTGAAGACATCAGTTTATGGATTGGACTGCTGCCTTGGATTCAAATGTTAGGTGATAATCTGATTTTGAGTATCTGATGATTTATAATTTATTGAAATGGATGATTAATCATGTCTCAAATTAAGTTTGAAGATAGAATTCCTTTATCAGATTAAGTTTGAAGACATCAGCTCAGGTGTTGGACTGCTGCCTTGGTTTTTAACCATTTTATGTATGTAAAAACAGAGATGCTGTTGGATTCTTAAGGCAACTGCTAAACAAATAGATACTGTTGGATTCTTAGGCTCACTACCTTCTGGATATGTACCTAAATATATCATTTTACAACCATGACTTTCAATCATAGTTATAAATATGACCGGTCATATCAGTTGAACTACTTGGATTCAAATGTTAGGTGATAATCTGATTTTGAGTATCTGATGATTTATAATTTATTGAAATGGATGATTAAACATGTCTCAGATTAAGTTTGAAGATAGAATACTTTTATCAGATTAAGTTTGAAGACATCAGCTCAGGCGTTGGACTGCTGCCTTGGTTTTTAACCACTTTATGTATGTAAAAACAGAGATGCTGTTGGATTCTTAGGGCGACTACTGAACATATAGATGAAGCTGGATTCTTAGGGCCACTACCTTCTGGACATGTACCTAAATATCAGTTTACAACTATGACTTTCAATCATAGTTATAAGGTACATAAGAATAAGAAGTATTTAAAAAGAAACAAAATAACCAAAAATAGATTACATCAAATCAAATTTATTTATATCAAGCAAGCAAGTTATGAGCTTCCTGAGTATTTTGATGAGTTATCAAGATGCAGTGCATATCTCAGATTAAGTTTGAAGACATCAGTTAAATGATAGAATTAGTTTTAACCATTTTTGTATTTAAAATGAAAAAACAGAACCAATAGATCTTGCAAGAGAGCTTATTGGCAGTTAAAATGCATCGAACCAGGGAGCTTATATCAAAGTGCAAAGAAATCAGCATTGTGTCAAAATAAGTAATAAAATAAAATTATCAGTTTGAAGGCACACAGGAAGCTTAGAAAATCATTTATAAAGCAACAACAAAGTACCTGGAAGAGACACAATACTGGCATTACATTTCACTTCGAAGAGCTATATTCAGGCCGAATATATTACAAACATCAGATTGTAATATATCATACTGTAAATATGAATTTTAATCATAGTTGTAAATATGAATATCAATCATAGTTATAAATATGAATTAAAGCCACTACCTACTGGTTTAGATTACAAATATACCTTTCAATTACAGTTATAAATAAGATAAGCTACAACTGCAACACGTTCTAAAAACATTGATAAACAACATACTTACCTTCAGATCATGAAACACGAACTCGAGGCTAAAAATCTCCGTTGGGTCATCACGCACAGTGGTATGGTAAGCACGAACCACACAGACCTTAACATTCCAATCAATTTTGGATGCGGTAATCTCCCTCAATGGACTGTAAAGCTCTGCCATTCTGTTTGTTTGCACATCCCACAACGGACCCAATCAGGAACATTGAAAAAAAAAATTAGAATACCGGACAATGGTAGTTTAAGACTTACATCAAATATCAACAATGGAAGCTTGAATGTCCTGGATACTGAAAAGAACCAACAGCGCTGGAATAGAGAAAATGTGCATATATAGATACGCTTCATATTTGATGCGGAAAGAAAAATGAAGGCAGAAATCGAAATATGCAGTAGAAGTCGAAGAGGCGTCCTTGGGAGAAAGGACAGTGCAAAGAGCGTGCCTGCAATTTCAGATGGCGTGGATGTGTTTTTTTCTGAGATGATCTTGCCTTCAAATTGTCTGAGATAGTTTTGCAGGTTTTGCATGTCGTTTCTTTAAAATGGATTTGTTTGCATTCTTTCTCAGACAAAAATCATTGGAAATTGAACATAGATTATTATATATATATTTTTTTTCCTTTTCTAGATAGCAATTTATTTACACTCAAGACAGCACACGAAAATGAAATGGGTCAGACTTCTTTCTCCTTTTAAAATTGATTAGTTAAAAGTTAATGTGTTAATTAAATATTTTTTATTGAGTTAATTATTAATTAATAAATAAAGATAACATTAGCAATTGAAATAGGCGGGAAATGAAAGGGGTGGCTATTACCTTTTAAAATATAGTATAGATGTGTTCATTTAAGTTCAACGGTTAAAGAACCTTTGTAAATTTTCAATGTCAATGCATATTTTTTATTTATTTTTGTTTAGTATATATAATATGTTTCCTTTGTTTCCTTGCAAGGTTAGAAGAGCCTAGAAGTTCCTCTAGGCTTACAATGTTAAAATTCCCTGCCAAGAACCTAGAAATTCCTTTAGAATTTTGAAACTGTAGAATTTTCTACATTTTGATACGAATCTGGATAAATTGAAATGACTCACTCTCAACAAAGTGACTTCCAAATTTCAGAACATATAAATAAGCACAAAGATGGAAGAAGAATTATTCGCTTAAGATTTTTAAGTTCTATCACAAAAAAACACATAAGACCTACCATAGATTGAGTCACCTCTACATCACTTGTTCAATGAAAAATTTTAGAGACATCAATTTTACCTCAAAACCTACTTCATTCTTTAAAAAAAAAAAACTTTTGAAGAACAAGGCAGGGAGAGTTGGGGCACGGAAAAACCGTCCCCGCCCCGCCTAGCCTAGATCGGGTTAGAGTTTTCTTGCCCTGAATTCGCCTCACTGCCCCATTTATGCAGGACGGTTCTGTACCTAACAGGATGGGATTCCGCGAATCTCGATTTTCGCAATTTATTTTGTCATCCCTAATAGGACCCATCACTTTAAACACTTTCTAACAATTTTTTAATCACACAAGAATTTCTCCTACAGCGATCAGGCACTTAGAGACTTTTAAAATTGAATACTCCTAAACTTTTTAGATCTTTAAAAGTCTTTGAAAATTTTAAAAGTAATACACCCTAAATATTTATTCTAACTAATAGTTGCGTTTGATTGAAAAGATAAAAAATAGATGGTATGAAAATATTTTATAGGAATCGATTACCTGAAAATTATTTTCATATGAAATGTCAATTGGAAGTGTTTGATTAGATTAATTTTTCACGTGAAAAAGTGAGAGATTTTCCTAATTTTGTTGTTTGATGGACATTATTTTTTGTGACAAATAAATTAAAATTTAACTATTTTAATAAAAAAGATTAATTTTTCACTTACTTGTACTTAATAATAACAATTTTAATTTTTGAAAAAAAAATAAGTCAATTAATAACAAAAAAAAATGATCAAACGTGACGCAAAAGAATTTTCCACATGAGGTGAAAAATATTTTCTCATCAAATAGATAATAAAATATTTTCATGGTAAATGAGACAATTTTGCTTTAAATGATTGTACCTAAAAAAATATTTTTCAAGATAAATTTTTCTAATAAAAAACTAAACAAATGTAAAATTTGAAAAATATTTTTCATAATTTGACATTTTTCAACAAATAAAGGTGTATGAAACACAGCCAACTAATTAGAAACGTTGAATTTATTATTGGATCATGTCATACGAACATAAAGGGTGTCACATTGTGTGTCACTCCTCTTATGAGAGGTGGAGTCGCTTGCTTATGATGAGATCGGTTCAATCCATATTCATGTGAGGGATGACATTTCAGATGGCACTGTATGTTCATTGCCCTTTATTATTTAAGTATCTTACTATCTTCGGTATCTTTCCTTGTGTTCTCCTCTCCCTAAAAAAGTTGGAAAAGAAGGTATAATTCTTGGGAAAACATTTGAAAGCGCGAATAATTAGTTTTACCAATTTAGATGGCGTGTTGTCCTCGTCTTCCTTCAGTAGGAGACGAGTCCTTATTTTGGTAACACTTCTAATTACTGGTAATTCGCTCCCCCAATTCCCCTTTACTTTACTGGTTTTATCTGATCTGAAGCAATCAACCCAGTTGTGCTTTTGTGCTGCAAGATCTTCTGCACATATTCTAAAACCTACAAAAAACTCTCATTTCATCAGATTTTATTTTATTTTTTCTTCTACCATAAGATCCGTCGAGGCTAGTAATTTTACTGAACCAGAAGTTAAAACTCCGAAGGGAAGAACCCATTTGTTTAACACAAAAAATGTTTAATTGTTAAAGCGGTATGAGATTGTGATAGTTAGGATTTTGGGGTTTATTTGGGAGGGGTTTAGATGGCGGCGTCGGAGGTGGTTGTGGCTGCTGCGACGTCGGGTTTGTACAAGGGTATGTCATCTGACAACATAAAGGGGTTGGTGCTGGCATTGTCGTCCAGCATCTTCATTGGTGCCAGCTTCATCATTAAGAAAAAGGGATTAAAGAAAGCTGGCGCCTCTGGCATTAGGGCGGGTAATTGCATATTCTATTTATTGTGGCTATTTTAATCGTTCTAATTTCAGTTGTGGAAATGTGGATAATTTAGGTGACCTAGTTGTTTGATATCTTATTTTAAGATACAGAGGAATTTTGTTGTAGATGACAAGAAACTGCTGCCTTATATTGTGTTTAATTGTTGAGATCTTGGGCTTTCTATGGCATTTCGAAAAAGTTGATAGTATACATTAATGCGTTTAGAACATTTGTTTGGAAAATTCAATCTGGTGGGAATTTGCTTTAGAAAGATATTTTGGTTAATAAGATAGGTGTTTAATCTGAAAAGGGGTTGTTACCTTTATTTAACGAGACATGCTAAATGGTAAACTTCCAAATCTTACGATATAAATATGTATTTTGAAGTGCTATATTAGTCTTTTTCCTGTAGTGATATGGATTTTTTTTGAGCTTCATAGTTCTGAACTCTATAATTACAAATTGTTAGTCTAATTGAGAGTCTGAGACATACACAATTCTTAAATGTTCATGATTGGATACAAATTTTGTTTGAAAACCCAATGTCCTAATTCGTTCCTCAGTTATACGAGTCAGGAGCAGGCTTTTGTATCAAGTTTGTCTTTACAACTTGCATCAATTCTATATATGGATAAGATTGACAGATCATTTCCCCTAAGTTAAAGGGAATCATCCAATGACACCTTCATCATCTGTTAAATTATTAGATCTATTCACCTGAGTCAATTAGACAATTGTATACCATGCGATTCCATTAAAATATATCCTCAAATGGCTTTTATTTTAATCAGTTTATAATGTAGTAGCTATTAGCTAGTAAGATTACATTGAATAGCTTTTACTTTGCGTCATAAGCCAAACATATCTATATCTACAAAGACTTTTACCAACTCTAATGTAGCGCCCATTCTTCAAATTCTTTAGGCAATATTTCTCAATAAATAAAGCAACTTACTATTGCTACATGAATCAGTGAAGTTATGAAGAGAACTTATATGCTTAGGAGTTTGTGCATACCCTCTTATTTCCCACAACTTTCACTATTGCTTGCAATTCACTTTCTTGATTATAAACATGTTTTTATTTCTGTTGTGGGATATAACAATGCTTAGTTATTCCTTAAGTTGTTTCCTCTGTTTCAGTGTAATATGTCAGGTTCTCTTTTTATCAAGCCTTTAATATTTCTTTTATTTGTCCCTTTCTCCTCAGGGGTTGGAGGATATTCATATCTATACGAGCCACTATGGTGGGTGGGCATGATAACCAGTAGGTTATTTATTTCTGTTTGTTTCTACACATTGTAAATATACCGTGAACATATTCTGTGACTATATTTTTCAAAAAAATAATGTTATATCCAGGTCCTTCCCCTTGATACTGTACAATAATTCTTCCTTTATTATTATTATTATTATTATTATTATTATTATTATTATTATTATTATTATTATTACTGAAGCTAAAAGATTTATGGGTGCTTACTGTTGATGCAGTGGTTGTCGGAGAAATTGCCAACTTTGCAGCTTATGCATTTGCACCGGCCATTCTGGTCACTCCTCTTGGTGCGCTCAGCATTATTATCAGGTAATGTATCATTTTTGAGACCCTAATTAAATATGATTTTCCCTTTTGACTACCGATCAGTGACCACCATGCATGTCCAGCAGCGCTGTACTTGCACACATTATTTTACGAGAGAAGCTACACATTTTTGGAATTCTTGGTTGTGCTCTATGCGTTGTGGGTTCCACCACAATTGTTCTACATGCTCCACAGGAATGTGAGATTGAATCTGTAAAACAAGTATGGGATCTTGCTACTGAGCCAGGTAAACCTATTTGTATTCCAAACCATTTGTCTTATCGTACTACAGTATTATCATAAGTATTTAATTCGTATAATGTTTTGTGGTTTTATTTTTTATAACCACTTGCTCACCTTAATGACCATGTATCTCTGTTGCAGCTTTTCTTTTTTATGCAGCTCTGGTAATAGCAGTTGTGTTAGTCCTAATATTTCACTATATCCCACAATATGGACAGACGCATATAATGTTCTACATTGGTGTTTGTTCATTAGTTGGTTCTTTATCGGTAGGTAATGTTATTTTCCATAAAATCTCTTCTTCAGTTGGTTCTTAACTCCATAAAAAAAGAATTATAGTTGTTCTGTATGAATTTAACATTGTGGGGAACGCTCTGGCAGGTCATGAGTGTCAAAGCACTTGGAATTGCATTGAAGGTAACATTATCGGGAATGAACCAGCTGATATATCCTCAGACATGGACATTTTCCTTGGTTGTCACTGTTTGCGTGCTGACCCAAATGAATTATTTGAACAAGGTCAAGAATGATTTTCTGAGTTCATGATTATTTCTTTACCTGGTGATGATTATGTAGTGTTTAATAGGAAAAGGTGGAAAAGAAATCAAATTCCATCTCAGTAGAAAAACAAACCCCCACCCCACAAAATAATTGATTTCCATGGAATTGGTTAATTTTGTGCTTGAAATGATTGTACCTTAGAATTCGAATTCCAATTTCATCTTCTAATCAACCACCCAAGTAGGAAAACTTAGATGGAAAATAAATTCCTTTCCGCCCAATTCTAGGCTATCAAATGGAAAGTACAAAACGTGGCCACTAAAAACTAAAATGACAGTTTCAGTCCTTGGGTGAACAGCCAACAAAACAGCTGTGCTAGTCTGCTAGACACCTGGGGATTTTCCACTCATATATCTTATTCATCAATAGGAACTCAGTTATTTTTTTCTCTCTCTAGACATAGGATGTCCATATACTTGAGGATCAAAGTCAGGCATAGCTTCAATCTTTCACGGAATGAATTTATCTTGTTGAGATGGAGAGAATTAATCTGTACTTCTATTCATTTCATTTAGACATGAACATATATTTGGTGCTTCAGATTTAAGTTTTTGGTGGGATATATTTTTTCACTGAAGTATACTACTCTGAATAATTTTCTTTCATCCCTATCTCTATTTTCACGTATCCATGAATCTTGAATGCAGGCTCTTGACACATTCAACACTGCTGTTGTTTCACCGATTTACTATGTTATGTTCACATCCTTCACTATAATGGCAAGTGTGATAATGTTCAAGGTAATTTTTCTTCTGCTCGGGTGGTTTTTATCTTACTAGTGTTCCATTAGTAAGCTCCTATTTAGATCCATTATTTCAAATAATGTGGTTTGTAATAAAAAAATTTGGATAATGTGTGGTTAAAAAGTATGAATTTTTTTTGAGTTTGTGAGATTATTTTATTAGTAGAATGTATGGTTGAAAATGAGTTGAAAAAAATGAGGTTTTGAATAATGGGTACCAAAAAGTGGCTAAATAATATTATAGAAAGGATGGAACTCATTTTCACAAATAGCACTCTCACATATTTCACCAATGGTAAAAATCTTAATACCAGAACATAAGTGGAACTTTAAATTTCCTTGATGGTAGGCTTCTCTATGACAGAATACACATTCCTTTTCTTCAGATTATATATCTGTGACTATTTTTGTATGTTTATCTTCACACTTCTTTAGCGGGTGGGTGGGATTTAAGTACATGACTAGTGGTGCATACCACGACCAATAGTAATGAAGGTCATGCTTCTTGACACAATTCATTACCCTTGTAGTACGTGCTGCGTGCACTTCATGTCCCACCATAAGTTGGCTTGTTCCTTGCTCGGAAATGATTTAGAACTTGACTTTTATCAAAGCATGGAAGTAACTGTCACTGCTCTGTATTTTTTTTGATTTTTCTTAAAGATTTCGTTTATCATCCCTCGATTGATAATGATCTCAAGTTTGTTTATATGAACAGGACTGGGATAGACAGAATCCTACCCAGATTGTCACCGAAATGTGTGGGTTTGTTACAATCCTTTCTGGAACCTTTCTCCTTCACAAAACAAAAGACATGGCTGATGGTATGTGCTATATTCTTTCCTGTGAGCTTTATAGCTGCTGATAATTCCCACCCCCCGCCCAAACAAAAAAATAAAAACAGGAAAATTTGGGTGTCTGGTAAAGCCGGTAAGTGTTAAGAGCTTTTAGACTCAGTTCCCTTAAGCTGTTGGAGGGCTTTGTATTGCTTATAAATTCTACAGATGGGCGACTTTTAAGTGCCTAAGCTCATATAGTTGTGCTCTGTTCTTTAACGCAATCATTACAATTTATAAAACAATAGAATTTCTCAAACTACTTTTTAACCGCACATTCTATCTCTTCATTTTTCAACCACACATTTTACCTCGAAAACATATATAAACCAATTTATAATTGTTAAAAGTGTTACCAAACAGAGCCCAATTTCACCATTTCCGTTACTCAAATAACTATTATAATGCAGGTTCCGTTATGCCTCTGCGACTTCCCAAGCACGGTGATGAGGAAGATGGTTTTGTTCAAGAAGGTATCCCACTAAAACGGCAGGAATCTCTAAGAGCAACATAACGTATCCCGTTTTGGTCGAGTCGAACCGTCCCACTCGAAAACAAGATCTTTGGGAAAGAGAGAGACCGTCTGTAATTGTAGTTTATCAAATACTGGATGTATACCTGCCCAACACCCTTTTTGTATACAGTAGAATGGAAAGAAAGAGTTTCTTGAATGTAATCTACTATAACCAGTCAGCAGTTGGAAACATTTTTTTTGATCAGCATCTCTGTATCAAGGCTCAATAGGTAACTTCCAATCAAAATCCAGTTCGATGATACATCACTTTCACATTTATTTTTATATTTTTGAAGTCTGATGCATGTATTTTGAATTATGAGGTGTCCTTGTTTCGTATTTTTTTCATTAAAAAACTGAAAGAGATAATTTTTTTTTTTGTTTAAAAACATGTTTTTTAATGTTTTTGAGGTAAAATACGTGGTTAAAAAATGGAGAGAGAATATGTAATTAAAAAGTGATTTGAAGAATTGTGTTGTAAAAAACTTGTTTTTAAACAAGTTTGCGAAATAGAGGCGTAAAATTCCGGATGCCTCCCAATTAGGGAATGCATGAGAATCAATCTCGTGTTCGGGGATGATAGTAATACACACGAATCCGATACATGTTGGAGATCTGACATAAATAAGCGAGGATTATCCGATTAAATGAGTTCGTGGGTAGGGTATGAAGGTAAATTTTAAAATTCGACATGGGTATGGATCGAGTGTGAATTTTACTACAATACTCATACCCGCATACCCATTAATTTCCTTAAAAAATTATAGAATTTAAAACAAAAGTAATTATATAAAAAAAATAAAAAATAATAAAGAATAGAACCCAAATATTTATTGATATTGTTAACGTCTTAACCTTAATAATTTAAACTATTTACTTTGTTAACATCTAAAAAATATATTAAAATTCACTTGTTTAGTTTCAACATAGAACAAGTTTTTTTAAAGTTAAATTCAAGTGAAGTCCAACATTTAACTACTTCAAGTTAATTCGGAGCACCTATAACACATTTACAACCCTAAAAAAAATAATAAAATAAATAAATAATCAGTAATGGATTTCAAATGGGTATAGAAGCATACCCGTACCCGACCCGTCATTTTTAAATGGATATATGGATAGGGTATGAAGGTTGTAAATCTTTAGTGGGTAAGGTATGGATTTGACAAACCCGATCCATTACCATCTCTATGTGTTCCGTACTTGAGAGTGAAGTTCTGATATTAAACGCCCCAGTGAATTAAACAAATAAACATACGGTAATGTGTTTGGCAACATGTTTATAAATATTGCTTATAAATAGCAACATTATAATATTTTATTTTATTTTTTAAGTGAAAATGGTGAACGAAAATCTTTAATCAATCAAAATTGTTGATTTTTCAAAAAATTATTCAATGATATGTTGTTATGTGACTTTTTATAAACAAAATTTATAAATAAGTCTATGTTCTTTAATGTAATCATTACCATTAATAAATAACATAAATTTTCAAATCACTTTTTAATCTTATACACATTTCTATCTCCACTTTTTAATTACACATTTTATCTAAAAAATATAAATAAATCAATTTATAATTACAACAGTATTGTCAAACAGAACCTAAAATGCTTTCCGACATTTTAAGCTTTGTTTATTAATGCAATTATTATAATTTATAAATAAAACAATTTTTCAAAACAAATTAAGGTACAAAGGTACTTACTTTTAAATATCGAGGCTCTAGCTGTTGAATAGGAGGGGGAAGGCTTTCTGAAAGTGTTTTTCTCTTTTCACTTTTTAATCAAATATTTTTTCTAAGAAAACATAAATAAATCAATTATATAACCGATATAATATTACCTAATAGAGCCTTGGTTGTTATTACAAAATTTTGCTATCTTCTTCTTTGTGATTTTGCCAAGTAATCTTATTACATTTTGGGAGGCTACAAGAAAATGTTAAATCATTCAAGTCTCAGTAACTTGCTGAAACCACATCAGGATTGACTTCTTTTTTATCCCAACCATTTAAGAGACGAAAATTCCTGTCTTCAGCCTGAATATGTTCCAAAGATTTTACTTGTTTATTTGCTTTAGAAGGCCAGATACTGATGCACAATGTGTCGACTTATATTCGCATTGCTCGCAGCAAGATTGCAGCATTTGGATGACTCTTAAACACCTGTGCATAAGCAAACAAGCGCGTTAATACATTATCAGCCAGCAGTAGTTTGATCACAACAATAATCCGAGTTTGCAACCATTTCAAATTGTTTTTGCGGGTTTCGTGGCAGGGACCTGCCCCTAGAACCCGATTAATTGGGGCAGGCCCGGCAAATCTTGGGTCCTACGGGTAAAATTGACATCCCTAAACAAAATCTGCTCAGGTAAAAAACAACCTAATTGAAAAAGCTATCCAGTTTAAAAGATCGAATAAAAATCTGCTCAAATTGATATCTCCGCGCTTTGAAAAAATAATAAGTGTACTGATCATTACAAAAAACACCAAAGTATATCAGAAATAGACAGCATCATGGATCATAAATTGTCTATCTCGTAAGCAGTAACCTTCGACGGTGAAATAAAACAAACTACACATCGGTAATGCTCTGTAAATACTTGATTCACACGCTGTTGACAGCAGAAAAGCAGCTTAGAAGACATAAGAAGAGAAGTAAGTGTCTACAAAAGCTTCTGAAGCTACTCTAGCTGTCAATTAGACTCTTGTTTAAAACCACTGCATTGAGTCTCATTAACCAAATATTTTTGCAATCTGTTGTATACTAATGACTTGTTGCTTGTTTGCTCCCATTCGTTTTTTTCAACTTCTCCCTCAAATTCATTTTCAGCCACACATTTCTATAAGACCACCACTTTTCACACTTTTCAATCTCTTCTCCACCACACGTTTTCCCATAAACCAAAAAATTCTGAAAATTCCCCAAAAACTACCTACACAAACACGCTTTCAGCCACACATTTCTACAAGACCACCACTTTTTACACTTTTCAATCTCTTCTCCACCACACATTTTTCCATATCCAAAAAATTCCGAAAATTCCCCAAAAACTACCTACACAAAACACGCCAAACAAGCACTA
Source organism: Ligustrum vulgare (assembly GCA_963555705.1). Taxonomy (NCBI): domain Eukaryota; kingdom Viridiplantae; phylum Streptophyta; class Magnoliopsida; order Lamiales; family Oleaceae; genus Ligustrum; species Ligustrum vulgare. The sequence continues at coordinate 31,064,224 of OY743186.1, read as the reverse complement.
AATCTTGACAAAAAGAGGCAGAAGCTTAATACTACACAACTCTTTTGCTTTCTTAACTATACCATCTCCTATTACACTACCCTTTACAAATCATGCTATTCGGATTGGTGAAATACTTCTTCTAATTATTCTTCTCCATTTAAGTTCATCTAAAATTTAAATTTGTTTAATAGAAGGCATATTTATGGAGGAGCTCTCCCTTTTTCTCCCAGCAGTAGGATGAGAAACGTTTAACATACTACTTTGATGAAAGAAAAATCAAATCTCAACATTGTTGGAGTCCATATTTCAAAATCTGAAGGAAAAATGAAATTGGTAGTAAATGTTCTTATAAAACTGAGAATGTCCTGAAGAAACATTTTCTGGAGTACCTTTCGTAGATATTCAATAATTCCATATTAATTTTTAATTTAGGAAACAAACAACAGGGAATCCATATAATTCAACTTCTTCTATTAGGCAAAAGTCAATAAAATGCAATAAACTTGCAAACTCTCAATAAACCTACGATTAAACAGCAATTTCATTCCTCCCCAAGCATACAGTTATATATATTTAAATCAATCAATCAACATTCAATATAAGATGATAAAATAAACAAAAAAACCTTGATTTCAATTTAATCCCATAAAGAACTGATTAGTGGGTTTTATTCATTTAACGTATTTGAATAACGAGAGACAAATTAATCAGGAAATAATAACGAAAAATAAAAATACGTACTTCTGAGGAAGGAAATTGTTCTTGGAAAGGCAAGCTTGAATATCACAGGCTTGTTTCTTACATGGCTCCTTGCTAGGCTGCGCCATTTCTCAAACACTCAAAACCTCTGTTCTTTTGCTTTCAAAATTTTAGTGGAAGATTGTCGATCAGCGAAAATAAATGGGAAGCCAATTTCTTGATGCTTTGAGAACTGATTCTTCCAATGTCAATGAGTTTATATAGGAAATTGGGCTGTTTGGATGCTGGAGTCAAAATGTCAAATAAAGTAATAAACCGACAATAGATAATACTTTTCCATCTTACGTTACATTATTAATATATTATTACTAACATACCGCTTTACCGCGGTAGAATTCGACCGTAGGAGATGGCTTCAACTTTATGACTGGATGATTTTTGGAAGATTTGATTGAGAATTTTTGGAGAATTTGGTGATGGAGTATTTTTTTGCAGACAGATATCCACATCATTTTTGACTTTGTAGGGGAGAAAGACCTCCTTACGATCGATAATTATATTATTATTATTTTTTTTTATCGTAATATTTTCCATCTTACCTGTTTGATCTATTGCCTGCTTGACAACATTTCATAAAAATTGTTCACGCAGGACAACATATTAGAATTTCTTTACCTTAATTTAAATATCATATTCAGCCCTGTTTACCATGATTAAAATTGAATTTTTAATATATTTTGAAAAAATTAATGAAATATATTGATGAAAACTTGTGATTCTCATGAAATTATTATGTAGTTTAAATTAATAGTTGATTTTGACTTATATTAAAATTTGAATTTTAATTACAATCAAACATGACTCGATTTGTTTCCTACTTTTTACCAGTTTGATTGCATTAGTTTTTCATGGAATTAATTTTCTAATTTTCCTTGATTTCAAATTTTTCTTATTTTGGTGGAATTCACTTTCCCACCACTTTGTTGGAAATTAGTTTTTCGCCTTAGGTGAAAAATAATTTTTCATTTTTGTTGTTGTTAATTAATTCATTTTTTTTTTCTAGAAATAACATTATTATTATTATTATCATCATCATCATCATCATCATCAAGTACAAACGTACGAAAAATAAAAAAAATAATAATTTTGATTAAAATAGAAAAATTATACTTTACTTTTCATGAAAAATAATGTCAATTAAATTTTAAAAAAAAAACTTGAAAAATTCTCCATTTTCCCACCTAGAAAATTAAACAAATCAAACACATTAACATACTGTTCGACGACTGATTAATGGGGAGAGAGAAGATTTTTTTGTATTTTCGAAGTAAAATATGTGGTTAAAAATTGAAGAGAGAAAATGTGTATGGTTAAAAAGTAAATGTGTATGGTTAAAAAGTAGTTTGTGAAATTGTGTAGTTTAAATTGAAGTTTAAACTCCAAATTAATGGATCCGCCAAACAGGACGTAAACTTTCAATTCCCATGAAAATCCTAGGAATTCAATTTCCTGAAAGTCGTTTTATTTCTATCCAAATTTGACTCTCGCAAATCAAATGGATCCTAAGGAAAAATCTCACACTTGGTGTCTTCCAAAGATTCAAACCGACACATGTATTTTTCGTCAATTGTGTCTCTCTCACATGAATAATTTCTTCACGACCAGATTTGAGCGCAGGGGTAGAACTAGGGGGGCCTTACTGGGCTCAGCCCCCCCTTCCCATTTTGGAAAAAATGTTTGATAATCCATTAACTTTTTAAAAGAAAAAGGGTTAAATACAAAAATACAAAACATTTAAGGGCATATTTTTAAATATAAGGTATTTTAAAAGATATATGAGTCGGGTTGGTGTTGGGCTTAAAATATATATGTTCCAGCCCATTTAATTGGAAATAAGACTTGGAGGACCTTTGTGCAATTTATCTTAAACAATTGCCTAACCTAACAAAAGAAAAAGAAAAAGATGCTGTGTCTTTCTTTTTCAACGAAAACAGGGGGCTAGAAATTTCTTACGCAGAGGCCAAATTCGCTACGCACAGTGGACTGAAATGGAGCAGAAAATTTCCTCATTTTTGGTCTGAAATTTCAACACAAATGCATACAACATTTGGAGAATTTTTTCCCCAACAGTGGTATCAGAGCTTGTGTTAGATTGTGTGGATTAAAATGGATGATCCAGTTGGTTGTGCTATGATTAGACTCACTAATCATAATTGGGTAACTTGGAAGCCTAGGATGGAGGATATCCTTTATTGCAAGGATTTGCATGACCCCGTTGAGGGTGACACGGCTAAACCGATGGATATGTCAGACAGTGATTGGACCAAACAGAATAGAAAGACTATCGGAACTATAAGACAGTGGGTGGATAACAGTGTGTTTCATCATGTTGCAAAGGAGACTGACGCACATACATTGTGGTCGAAATTGGAGTCTATGTTTGAGAAAAAGACTGCATCTAGGAAGTCTTTTCTGATTAGAGACTTGGTCAACATGAAATACAAAGATGGCATGGGTGTGACAGAACACTTGAACAATTTTCAGAATATTGTAAATCAGTTGACTACTATGGGTATGAAATTAGAAGATGAATTGCAGGCTTTGTTACTTTTGAGTTCTTTGCCAGACAGTTGGGAGACATTTGTTGTGACTATCAGTAATTCTGCTCCCGATGGTGTTTTGACTATGGAGTCTGTTAAAGACAGTATGCAGAATGAGGAATCAAGAAGAAAGTCCTCAGGTGTACATGCAGGGTCAAATCATGCACATGCTCTTGTTGTAGAGGACAGAGGGAGAAATAAAAATAGATGGCAGAAAGGTCGCAGCAAGTCAAGAGGTCGGTCGAAATCAAAAGATAAAAAGTCAGCTTGCTATCATTGTGGTAATGTGGGTCACATTAAAAGAAATTGTCGGATTTGGTTGAGAGAACAAAGGGAAGGTAGCAATCAGAAGAAGGAAGATGAAAAGAACACTACAGCTATTGTTTCTACCAGTGATGAAGTACTTTCTTGTGTAGATGGTCATTGTCTACACGTGGGTGATCCTAGTACTGAGTGGATTGTTGATAGTGGTGCTTCTTACCATGTTTGTTCGAACATGGACTTATTTGCAAATTACACAGCTGGTGATTTTGGTATTTCAAAGATGGGAAATACTAGCCAATCTAAGATTATTGGGATTGGTGATATTTACTTGCAAACAGAACTTGGCTACTCCTTGATACTGAATGATGTGAGGCATATTGCTGATATGCGCCTCAATCTAATTTCAGTTATGGCTCTTGACAGACAGGGTTATTATAGCAGATTCGGTGATTTGAATTGGAAATTGTCAAAGGGCACTTTGATTGTTGCCAAAGGAAAAGCTTGTTGCACGCTTTACAAGACTTATGCAAAAGCTTGTAAAAATGAGGTGAATGTTGTTGAAGATACTTCTCCTGATTTATGGCACAAGAGGCTTGGTCACATGAGTGAAAAAGGTTTGCAGGTTCTGGCTAAGAAGACATCTATTCCCTTAGTCAAAGGTATGTCGCTAAACAAATGTGATCATTGTTTATATGGTAAACAGCACAGAGTTTCTTTTAGTGGTTCATTAAAAGAAAACATGATATTTTAGAACTTGTGCATTCTGATGTGTGCTCTCCTAGCGATGTAGCTTCTTTGGGTGGAAATAAGTATTTCCTCACATTTTTTGATGATGCTTCTAGGAAGCTTTGGGTTTATATGTTGAAATCTAAAGATCAGGTATTTAAGAGTTTTCAACAGTTTCATGCCATGGTAGAACGAGAAACGGTAAGCCCTTGAAATGTCTCAGAACAGATAATGGTGGAGAATACACTTCACATGAGTTCAGGGATTATTGCTCAAAATTTGGGATTCGACATGAGTTTACAGAAGCAGGTACTCCTCAACATAATGGTGTGGCAGAAAGAATTAACCGTACCATTCTTGACAGAGTCAGATGCATGTTGAAGACAGCCAAGCTACCAAAAATGTTTTGGGGTGAAGCAGTTCAGACTGCTTGCTATTTGATCAATAGATCTCCATCTGTTCCCTTGGACTTTGATATTCCAGAAAGAGTTTGGACAGGAAAAGATGTTTCCTACACTCATCTGAAGGTGTTTGGGTGCAAAGCTTTTGTGCACGTGCCTAAGGAACATAGATCGAAGCTTGATGATAGAGCTACTCCTTGTATATTTCTCAGCTATGGTGATGAACAGTTTGGGTACAAATTTTGGGATCCAGAGAAAGAGAAAATTGTGAGAAGCAGAGATGTGGTCTTTCATGAAGACCAAACCATTGAAGATTTGGATAAATTGGAGCAGCCTAGAGTGACTGCAGCTGTTCCTGATCTCGCATCTACTAGCACTTCAACATCACAGCCTATTGTTGAAGAGAATTTAGCTCCTATTGATGAGAATGTTGATGACATTGCTCATGATGATATACTAGTCGATGAGAATGCTAATGAGGGGGAGCAAATACCTGAGACAGAAGAATATGAAGAAGTACATGTCAGAAGATCTACCAGAGATCACAGGCCATCTACTAGGTATCCTACTTCTGACTATATTTTGCTTACTACTGATGGAGAGCCAGAAAGTTTTTCTGAGGCACAGGCTAACAGAGATAAAGTTCACTGGATGAAAGCAATGGCAGAAGAGATGAATTCTTTGAGGAAGAATGACACTTATGACTTGGTGAATCTTCCTAAGGGCAGGAAAGCATTGAGAAATAAATGGGTATATAAAATCAAACGGGAAGGCAATGGTGATTTGATGAAGTACAAAGCTCGTTTGGTTGTTAAAGGCTTTGCGCAGAGATATGGTGTTGATTTTGATGAGATTTTTTCTCCTGTTGTGAAAATGACATCCATCAGAGTTGTTTTGGGGTTAGCAGCCAGTCTAGACCTAGAAATGGAGCAACTTGATGTGAAGACTGCCTTCCTACATGGTGACTTGGAGGAAGAGATTTATATGTTTCAACCAGAGGGTTTTGAACAAAAGGGGAAAGAACACCTTGTATGCAAATTGAAGAAAAGTTTGTATGGGCTCAAGCAAACACCAAGACAGTGGTATAAAAAGTTTGATGCTTTTATGGTCAGCCAGGAATACACAAGGACGACTGCAGATTCTTGTGTTTATATCAGATCTTTTCCAGGTGACAAATTTATTATTTTACTGCTTTATGTTGATGATATGCTTATAGTTGGCCAGGATGTGGGGTTGATCAAGAAATTGAAAGAAGCCTTACATAAGTCATTTGATATGAAAGATCCAGGGCCGGCTAAACAGATATTGGGCATGGAGATAATTCGAGACAGAAAATCTAAGAGGTTGTGGTTATCACAAGAAAAATATATTGAACGAGTTCTTGAAAGGTTCAGTATGAAAGGAGCTAAATCAGTTAGCTCACCTCTTGGGGGTCACCTCAAACTTACCAAAAGATCTTGTCCTTCAACGAGTGAAGAGAAGAAGAAGATGGAAGTAGTACCCTATTTTTCAGCAGTTGGTAGTTTGATGTATGCTATGGTATGTACTCGTCCAGATATTGCACATGCAGTTGGTGTGGTAAGCAGATTTCTGTCTAATCCGGGCAAAGATCATTGGGAAGCAGTAAAATGGATTATGCGGTATCTCAGGGGAACTTCTACTTTGTGTTTGGGCTTCGGGGGAGCTCAGCCAGTTTTGACAGCGTATACAGATGCAGATATGGCAGGAGATCTTGACAACAGAAAGTCTACATCTGGGTATTTGTTTACTTTTGCAGGGGGAGCTGTTTCTTGGCAGTCAAGATTGCAAAAATGTGTGGCTTTGTCTACAACTGAGGCTGAGTATATTGCAGTTACTGAAGCAGGTAAAGAGATGATATGTATGAGAAAGTTTCTTGAGGAGCTCAACGTGAAGCAAGGTGAGTACGTCATTTATTGTGATAGTCAGAGTGCTCTTGAGCTAAGTAAGAATTCTACTTTCCATTCTCGTACTAAACACATTGATGTGAGGTATCATTGGATACGTGGAGCAGTTGACGAGAAGTTAATGCAGTTGGAAAAGATTCACACCGATAAGAATATTGCTGATATGTTGACCAAGGTTGTTACTAAGCAGAAGCTTGAGTTTTGTGTCGAGCAGGCTGGGATGGATTCCAAGTGACTGGAGTCTTGTGGTGTACCTCCCTCATGGGCTGGAGGGGGAGATTGTTGTGCTTAAAATATATATGTTCCAGCCCATTTAATTGGAAATAAGACTTGAAGGACCTTTGTGCAATTTATCTTAAACAATTGCCTAACCTAACAAAAGAAAAAGAGAAAGATGCTGTGTCTTTCTTTTTCAACGAAAACAGGGGGCTAGAAATTTCTTACGCAGAGGCCAAATTCGCTACGCACAGTGGACTGAAATGGAGCAGAAAATTTCCTCATTTTTGGTTTGAAATTTCAACACAAATGCATACAACATTTGGAGAATTTTTTCCCCAACAGTTGGAGCATAAATCTAAAACATTTAGAGAATTTCAAATTATAATACTTGTGGACAAAACCTCAGGTGATATGATTCCATGATATACTTCGTTAACGATGTTGGCCCTTCTCCATCAACCCAGAGTGTAGCATTCCGTGATTTGCCCCTTCGTAATGTGGGTCGACATCCACTCTCAAGAATTTTACTCAATTTTTGTGATTGTTGGTCCTAATTAGTTACCTTATTGGCGCGGCGCGTGTGATTTAGGTTTTGTTCATTTTTGAGAGAATGGTTATTGGTGTGGGATTTGATTGCAAGTTGCAACCCAATGATTTTCACATCAGACGAAAGTGGATTATGGCGAGTCAAGTTTCTAAAATTAAGTTTTCCATCTTTTGGTATGTGAATGTAATTTAATGCAAATATAAGTAGAAATACACTATCCAATCCTTGTATGCTTGCATATAAGTAATCTGACATCCATGTTCAATTGTTGTTATGTAACAAGTTCATTTAAATCATCTTGTCTTTGCTTAATCCCTAACAACACGCACAGAACTTGGAGCTCATTCCATTATGTAGCAGATTAAGTCTTTCATTGGTATCAGACTTTTTCGTTTTGTTCATATTATTAAGTATGATCAAGTAGCTTATATGAAGAATCTGAAATGAAGTATTTTCTTGACTTCTGTATCTATTGCTAGTATGTAAATTGTCACCCATCAGCACTTTTTTTGTGTTTCCATTCATGGTGTAAGAAAGAATAACACAAGTCTCTCGCATTAAGGTCCGTTTTGGTGTACCTTTGATAAGTTTGAAATTAATATTTCTAAGGAATGTTTAAATGTTATATTCTGTATCATAATCTTGGAAGTTAATTGCATATAAGAAATTGTTGAATTTAATTGGTGTTATCTGTTTTTGTCATATTTTGGAGTTTCTTGAGATTTCTTGATGAATGTAAAAAAATTAACTTCGAGTTCAAGATATGGCTCACAGGTATATATGTGTTTCTTTGGATACTTCTCTTCGGTTTCATAGGTTACAAACTAAATGAAAACTCTTGTTGGAGAGGAGTTATTATGCACAAGTCTTTCTTTTTTGGGGGCATTCAATAGTTGGGTTGACACTTGCTAATTTTTCTCACTTCTTTTCAGTTCTCAAAAACATTTGGAAAATTTTATGGCCAATCAAATTATGGGACGAACAACGACACTTCTGAACCTTCAAGGCGACGTGGAACCGCTCATGAAAATTGCATCAAGTACTATGTTGCTCTACTCGTGTTGCTTCTTTGTTTTGATCTATATCATTACTAACCTCATGTCTGATTTACTATAATCTTTTTTTCTTCTTTTTCATTTAGTTCTATTGTGGCAATGAAGAAACAAGGGGATTCTATTTCTATATCGACACAGTTCAGCACTTCTGGTTAGTTCAAGCAGACTCGACTTTTACATTCATACATATGAATGCACCTATTTACAAACCGATCACCTATTCATTTCAGGATTGGATTGGAAAAGTAGTTATATGGGATCTACAGAGCCAAGAAGATCTCTCAGAATATTTTTGAGTTCGAGTAAACTCTTGTAGCCCAGTAGCCGGTTCGAGAATTATATTTTATGGGATGATTCACAGATGCTAGTGAAGTTCAGTTTATCATGAATTTGTAATCCCTTGTAATAAAATTGCTTGGTAGAATAGCTCTCTTTGTACTCATTTGGAAGAAACCTCTTGATCTTGATTGCTTAAGCTTGTTAAATTGTATTTTATAGTCAAATAACTTATTTGTTTTATTTTCTAACTCAACATATTACATATTCTAAATTTTATCAATTCAGGCACACAAGTACCTAGTAATTTGACACAATGGAGTTAGTTGACTATAAATGTTGTCTTCGATTAACATACGTGGAGTTGAGTTATTAACATATTCTTGTTGTCTTCTGAGCAATCAATTCCCATCCGGATAGTGCCATCGGCATCCAGTAGCAATTTGGGCACGCATGGTACCAAGTCTTTGACACGTAGAGTTACGTAAAAAATGAACATTACTATTCATCCTCAGTGAGTATGAGCTCCAATGCGAAAGTGGTAGCTCAACATTGACTATTGCACCATGATCCATCTGACATTATCACATGGATCATGGTGCAGCAGTTAATGCCGAGTTGTCACCTTGGACTGGGGCTCATCCCCATCAAGTATGAAAAACATCTCTTAAAAAATGCGTTTTCTTTAATCTACATGTAATTGTTAGCATATTCTTATTGTTTAGTCAGCAATCGAGTCTCATTATAAAAATATATATTTATCCAAACTATTTTTTATTCACATATTTTTTCAAATCACATTTCAATCAAAATAAGTTACTTATAAGTAACTTATAACCTCTCCCAAACGTTGCTCAAAGTAGTTGAAGTTTGAACCAAATGCCACTAAGGATAAAACCTGCTCAGTTCTCTCTACTTCAGTTCAATCCCACCCAGCTAGAATGTAAAAATCTACCGACGCGTGCGCGGCTGGTCTGCATCCCTAGCTATCGTCTCCGCTCAATCTATAGCCTTCACACTGTCCAATCCTCACCCCTAACCAATACCCCATCCTCCTAAATCCTAACTATCCGTAAATCCCTCTTGACAAAGCAGACAACTGCTGTCGACCTTTCCAAGTCCTTCCTCGATTGCATCCGACGCACCGAGCCCCAGTTGAATAGCTTCCTTTATGTCTCTCCTGATGATGGTGTCTTGAAACAGGATGAGGAAGTGGATAATAGGATTAAGAACATTGAGCGGCTGGGTCCACTTACTGGGGTTTTGGTTGGAATTAAGGATAATATCTGTACTTCCGATATGCCATCGACTGCAGGGTTGAGGATATTGGAAAATTATCATCTGCCATTTGATGCCAGGCAGTGAGGAAGTTGAAAGAGTCTGGGGCTATTGTTGTTAGAAAGAAGAATATGGATGAGTTTGGCATGGGCAGTACTACAGAAGGCTCTGCTTACCAAGTTAGTTCTTTTTGTTACTCAATGTTCTTTTCAAAATAAATAAGTTCAAAATTGGTGTATAATTCTGAAATGCTCGACTCTGGAGTAATCGAAAATGAATCAGGCGAGTTTTTAGAGGTTTTATCACATTTCAAAGATGTAGGATTTTGGATAACTTATTTGAAATTTCACCATGTATAAAAGTTTGGTTAGATTTTATGTTGGCAAATAAAATTACTTTGTAGCACTTGCTGGGCATTTAACTATCTGATTTTCATTTTGTAGATATTTCAATGGAAGTTGAAATAGTGTGTTTGCAATTGATACTTGAAATAGCTCAACCTGTTAAGGTTATTAATATATTATTCCTCACAAGAAACTATAGAAGTATAAAAGACTGGTCATCTGGTCTGTGATAGGAATTAGAATTAGTCTTTTGGTTACTTCCAATCATGGTCTATACGATTGGTGCATTGCGCAGCTCGTATTGCTACATTTTACTGTTGTTTCTATTGTACTAGCGACCTAGATGTAGTTGGTCTCAAGTGATGGTAGATTTCTTTTTCATATCTGGTGACAATGACATGGTATTGGACCAAATGGTACGTTGGGATTTTTACTTTTACAATTACTTTTTCTTAGTGTTCATAAACACCAAGTAAGAAAATTAATATTTAGACTTAAAGTTGATGACTTGTTATTGAATATGGTTTACTCAGGTGATACATCTTCGTATTCATTAGGTGACGGCAAATCCTTGGGATTCGTCACGGGTCCCAGGAGGATCATCAGGTGGCTCGGCTGCTACTGTTTCTGCTAGACAATGTGTGGTATCATTGGGAAGTGATACTGGTGGAATTGTTAGACAACCATCAGCCTTTTGTGGTGTTGTCGAATTGAAGCCAACATATGGGCGTGTTTCTAGATATGGGCTTGTAGCATATGCATCTTCTTTGGTTGTTATTAGATGCATTGGTTCATCTGTCGTAAATGAAGGGATTTTCCTTCACATAATTTCTGGTTATGATAAGTTTGATTCCACCAGCAGTAAGCGAGTAAATTTCAAAATCCTTAATCTTGAAATTTCCAATTGTACTGCATCATCAACTTATTTGAACTAAACTTTTGTGCTTCAATACTGCTGAATCTATAATTCATTAGGTGTCAGTTTAACAAGAAAAGTAACCGAGATGATTTTTTAAAATAAAAGAGAGAAGATGATTGGAAAATATAACGTGAGTAGAGCAAAAGACTGCATCTCATAATCTGAATTTTTTTTACAGAACTCTAGGCATTCTAAAAACATGTTTGTGGGGTTTGTAATCGTCAAGCCACCTGACATTGGGACTTCTTATTGTTTAGCAAAGTTAAATATCCATGCCTCCCAGAAATGAACAGAAACAGAATAGAAGAATTACCATAGCCAGGTCAAACAATAGGTGATAATCTTATCATGATCTAAAAAAAAAATAATAATATAAACTAAATCGAGCTTGATAATTAGTTTGTAAAGATCCTGTTGAAAGCTATACTTTTTCAGGAAGTACCTGACTTCACATCCCAGTTTGCTGGGAATGATTACATGGAATCCAAACCCTTGAAAGGACTGAGAGTTGGTGTGATCCGTGAAACATTTGGTGATGGGGTTGATCCAAAAGTAATATCTTCAGTTCGTGGTGGTGTTACTCATTTGGAAGAACTAGGGTGCTTTGTGACGAGGTAACCTTCTCCCAAGTATTTATCTGCCCTCTTGTTTTCATTGCTTATCTAGAAAGTATAATTAATCCGGTTCAAGGATTTTTTTTCCATATTCTCGTTTATGTTATATCAGGTCTCATTGCCATCATTTTCCCTTGGGTTACCGGCATACTATATCCTTGCATCGTCTAAATCATCTTCTAATTTGTCTCGCTATGATGGAATTAGGTGGTTTACCATTTCTTTTATTATTTTTTCTGTTGAGAGATTTTACTTGTCTACGGAAATAACTCTTGTAGTTTGGTAAATTGCTTTACATCCATCTTTTTTATTTTTGTAGATATGGAAACCAGGTATTGGGAAACAATCTTAATTCACTTTATTGCCATTCTCTCGTGCCCAAGGTTTTGGCTCAGAGGTATGAATCGTCTAAATTTGTCTTGTTAAAAAATTCTTCAGTTCTGTTTTGGATTTAATAATAAGTGCAACAATTGCGAAAAGTTCTTTACAATAATATTGTTCAACTTGTGTCTCTGGCTCGAAGAGAATTACTGTAATTAGTGATGTACTTGTAACATTTAATTACAACATTGCAGGTGAAAATGAGAATTCTAATGGGTACATATGCTCTTTCTGCTGGTTATTATGATGCATATTACAAGCGTGCACAGCAGGTACAATAATACTCTCTCTATTAATTTTAATTAGTAGCAGCAGGGTTAAGATGACTTGTATAATAAAATGCAACATAATGTGATTGCTTGATCAACTATTGGGGACTAGAAGTAATTTGGTAATAAATTTTCTTTATAATGTTTTTTACATTTGCGAGGTTATGTGCTCTTATTTTCAATTATTGGCCCATACAAGGAAATCTGTGACCATGGTAGTGTTTTAGGTGGGGACCATAATTCGAGATAGCTTCAAGGAAGCCTTGGAGAAAAATGATATTCTGATATCACCTGCATCCCCATCTGTTGCTTATAAGATTCGTATGGCTGTTACATACTACACTTTTTCTGTTAGCTTTTTGTTCAACACTTATCTCCCTTATTCAGATAGCATATTGTTCAACACGTGTCTCCCAAACCATCATTGTTCATTTATTTTGTTTATCATGACTAATTATCCTTAGTAACTTGGTTAATATGTCCAGGTGAGAAGAAAGATGATCCATTAGCCATGTATGCTGGAGATAAAATGACTGTGAGTCGCTCTAAGCTCTTTTATTTATTTTTTATTTTTTGAGTGTTGACTTATAGATCATTGGTTTCGTTATGGCTCGAGAAAGCCAACGACTTTCTTACTCCTTTTTTTTTTTTCTTTTTCTGTTTTCACTTTTTTATTTAAAAGATTCTGGTGGAGGTGGGGGAGGATGTGGTATTGAGTTAACTAAAATAGGTTGTTGTGTGGCATGTGCCGATTATTGTGCTAACAAAGTACAGAAGTTACTTATGCCCCAACCATACTTATATATACAAAATTTCTTTGTAGAATATTCTCTCTACTTGATTTCTATAATTAGGTGAAATTGAATGTCAGTTCAGACATATGATGTTCTATACATCTGACTTTGGTTCTTTTTGTATTATTTTTCTTCTGATTGTCTATTCTTTCCCACTCTAATTCTGGATGCCTCAATTGAAATCCCCTTCCTTTATTTATACGAGTACCTTTATTCATTCGAGAACCTTCCCTTCACTCTTTCCACTTCGTTGCTTTCCAGTTGTAACCACATATGCCATGTGGACATCCTTCCCATGTGAAAGCATATGGATGCTTATCGCAATCCTAATTCTTTGCCAATTCAATAAATCATGACAATTAAAATAATGCTCCAAATAATTAAGCCATTTCGGGTTTTCATAATGATTAAGAGCCTGTGCAAAGTGAAACTATATGAGCTTATATTGTCATAATTTCATCCTTGATGCAGGTCAATGTGAACTTGGGCTACCTGCTCTGGTTTTAACGTGTGGTTTTGTTGAAGGGGCATCCTTTGTCCTGCCTATTGGTTTTCAAATTATTGGAGCAGCATTTGATGAGGTGGGTGTATAATCTTTCTTCATGAAAGTAATGACATTTTTCTTTTCATCTGTAACATCTTTTTTCACAGTATGATTTCTATATATTTGTGTGTGTTTTAACATTCTTCCGTTTGACCAAAGCGTCGAACTGTGAACGGTTCATCTAGCCGTGATTGTTTTGTACAATAAACATTTGTTTCTTAACATTAAAAGTGGCAATGCCCTGCTTTTTGAAGGGGCATCCTTTGTCCTGCCTATTGGTTTTCAAATTATTGGAGCAGCATTTGATGAGGTGGGTGTATAATCTTTCTTCATGAAAGTAATGACATTTTTCTTTTCATCTGTAACATCTTTTTTCACAGTATGATTTCTATATATTTGTGTGTGTTTTAACATTCTTCCGTTTGACCAAAGCGTCGAACTGTGAACGGTTCATCTAGCCGTGATTGTTTTGTACAATAAACATTTGTTTCTTAACATTAAAAGTGGCAATGCCCTGCTTATTTATGTTTGGTTTGCATTAAACTGTAATATGTTGCTGTTGAAGTGAAAGACTCGAGTTTACAGTAATAATAATAATTTTATTGCAGGAGAAGTTGCTTAAAGTAGGCCATATCTTTGAACAAACTCTTCAAGGTTCCTCTGCCATCCCTCCATTGGTAGTAGACGAATTGACACGCTAATCATCATTTGGCATTTCATGTCAAGGGAACAGAAGCAACTCATTAAAGCTTTGTTGTTGAATCAACTCTAATTTATAAGGTAAGAGAATTTTAGATTTGTGGACCAGCGGATTTTATGCGGCGAACGATTCATAGCACTCCCTTTCATGCTTCATAAAGCCATTGTAGTTCGTGTATCGGGGATTGGTTTATCCCTAGGTGCGTATGGAGAAGAACACTTGGTTGCACATGATCAGGGTGCAAGCTGCAAGCTGCAGTTAGTCATTATTCGATCATTTCATAGTACAAGTAGCTTAATTGCTAGCAAAATTTATTGTTAGATTTTCACAGTAAAATGAATAATTTTTTTATATATTCATTGGACAGTTTTATCCTTTCATTACATGCTCAATATCTTCAAGATCTCTTCAATTTTGCTTTGACCTTTATGTGATTTTTCCTTGTTGAAGAGATGCTATTGATATTTTGGCAGATGAATCGAACAAAAGCTGTTCCTTTTCTTGTTCCATATCAAAAAATCAGATAGCAATGTTACATAAAGAGATCATAAACTTGGTCGGCCCAATTTGAAGGAAAAACATACCTTTTTTCTGCCTTTTGGCTAAAATCAAGTGTAGTATCTTCTTTAACAGTTTAATATATGATATGTGGGCATTGGTCCACGTCGATGTTAAGTTTATTTTTTTAAGGGGGAATGTTCAAGGAGTAGCTTGCTATTTGGGCCTTCAAGCGTCACCCATTCATTGCGCTACTGCACGGGCCTGGCACACCCTACCCCGCCAAAACTAGTCTAAGCTTTTGATAGTGGAAATTAGATCAGGACCTGGTTTAGAACTTTCAAATTCAAATTGAGATTTTGAACTTATTAATTCAATAATCAAGTCATAATTAAGATTTTTAATATTAATAATTAATCTATAAACCATCCCCAACCACCCCCACACTACCATTTATGTTTGAGACCCACCTGTTTTCCCCCATTTTCACCCCCATCCTATCCCCAACGACGACAGTCATGGAGACCATCCCATTCTCTGACAATGGCAAATCCTATCCTCTACCGACAATGACCCATAGCTAACCAATCATTAAACAAAAAATTAACTCACCCATCACGTCTCAAAAATCTCAGCCCTAATTACATTTTCCAATTGAGAAATCCATCATAGCAATAGAAAAGAGCCTCGTTGCTTAGTCTCCAGCATCACCAATTCGACGTCGTGTGAAACCGCTGGAGCAGTCGTGTGCGATGTAGCGCTGGTGCGACGCCGGGATAGGTGCTTGCATGAAACGTCGTGGAGACCAGAAGCAGATCTACTTTATACGCCGTCTGTAAATGTCATTACCTAATTGTAGATGAATTTGTTGACATTGACTGGGTAGTGTGATGTGGTGGTTTTAGTGGTGATTGGAGGCGGTGATTTTAGGTGTTATGGATGTATTTTTAGTGCAAGTGGTGTCATTAAAGGCGGTGGTTAAGGTGGTGTATGTTTGGTTGCGGTGGTTGCAGGGTGCTGTGGGGTGCAAGCTGTGTTGGTTGTGGTACGATTAAATTTTGGTGAGGGTGTTTGGAGGTGGTGGTGTGCGATGATGTTGGCATACTGGTAGTGGTGTGAGTAGGTAAGACAACTGTTATGGTGGTGTCATCTGCGGTTTTGGTCGAGGGGTGGTATTTTTTGGTTGGAGAAAAATACTTCGACGATGGTTGGTGGCGGCGGAGATGGTGTGCTGTTGGGCGGGGGGCGGGTAATTTGTTTGTGATAAATTATATGTGATTGTGACTGATTAATAGATAAGTGACCTATAAAATTCGAGATTTTGTGACCTATAAATAAGTTGTGGCTTAAGAAATTTGTAAATTATGATCGAAAAATAAGTTGTGCTCACAAATTGTAAAAATTGTGACTAATAAAATCGAGATTTGTGATCGATAAATAAATTGTGACTTGCGAGATTAGTAAATTTTGACCAAAAAATAAGCCGTGACTTAAATTTTCAGAATTTGTAACCTAGAAAAATGTCGTGACATATAAAATTTGTGACTTGTGACCAATAAGAGAGTCGTGACCGATTAATTTGATAATTTATGATCGAAAAACAAATTGTGAACTATAATTTTTTTTAAGTTGTAACTCATTAATTTGAAATTTGCGATTGTTATATAAGTTGTGACTTATATAATATGTGATTTGTGACCTAAGAAAAGTTGTGACCTACAAGTTCTTGATCGAAAAAATAATTTGTGACCTAAAAACTTGTAATTTGTGACCGAAAAATAAGTCATGACCGATTATTTTCAAAATTTGTGACCAATAATGAAGTTGTGACTTATTATATTTGCAATTTGTGATAAAAAAAAAAAATGTCGTAACTTGTAACATATGTGATATGTGACCAAATAATCTATTGTAACTGATTAATTTTATAAATTATGATCAGAAAATAAGTTGTGACCTATAAATTTTTAATTTGTGATGTAAAAATAAGTCGTGATCAAATAATTTTATGAGTTGTGAGTTATAAATTATGACGGTGACCATAAATTGTATAAATTGTGACTTAACAAATTGAGATTTGTGATCGATTAATTTTTGTAAATTGTAATCGAAAAATAAGTTGTGACCAATAAATTTTTAAATTGTGACCGAAAATAAGCCGTAACCAAATATTTGTAACCGAGAAATTAGTTGTGAGCCATAAATTTTTTGATTTGTAATCAAGAAATAAGTCGTGACTTTTAATTTTGCGATTTGTGATCAAATAATAATTTGTGACCAATTAATTTTGAAATTTATGACTACCAAATAAGTTGTGACTTATAAAATTCGAGATTTGTTATCGAAAAGTAAATTGTGACCTATAAATTCGTGATTTGTTACCGAGAAATAAATTGTAACCAATTGAATCTATAATTTGTGACCAAAAAATTAGTCGTGATCAAGAATGAAGTTGTGACCAATTACATTTCTAATTTGTGATCGAGAAATAAGTCGTGACTTATAACACTTGTGATATGTGACCACGTAATAAATTTGTGACTGATTAATTTTATAAATTGTGACCGAAAATTAAGATATGACTTATAAATTTGTGATTTGTGATCGAAAATAAGTTGTGACTTTTAAATTTTTAATTTGTGACCGAAAATAAGTCGTGGCCAAATATTTGTGACCTAGAAATTAGTTGAGCCATAAGTTTTGTGAATTGTAAACAAGAAATAAGTCGTGACTTTTATTATTTGTGATTTGTGACCGAATAATAATTGTGACGGATTAGTTTGATAATTTGTGATCGAAAATAAGTTGTGACCTATAAATTTGTTATTTGTGACCTGGAATTAAGTTGTGTCCAAACAATTTTATAATTTGTGATTTTTAAAATTTGTAATTTGTGACTGTGACCATAAATTGTATAATTGTGACCTCAAATAAGTCAGACTTTTAATATTTGTGATTTGAGATCAAATAATAAATTGTGATTGATTAATTTACGCTCCGTTCGGTTGGCTAATTAATTTGTAGTTTAAACTACAATGTAAACTACACAATTTTTCAAACCACTTTTTAACCACACACATTTTCTCTCTCCAATTTTTAACCACATATTTTACCTCGAAAATAACAAAAAATCTTCTCCCACCTCATTAATGAGCCTCCGAACGGTGCATTAATTATTTGTAACTGACAATAAGTTGTGACCTATAAATTTGAAATTAACTTGATTACGTGACTTGAATTTCGCATGAAAAGAATAAGTAATGTAATACATGACATTTTAGCAAATGGTCTTGCACAAGAATATTCCAAGAATTGAGATACACGTTACAAGAAGATAGAGAAGCGAA
The DNA here is from genome assembly GCA_963555705.1 of Ligustrum vulgare. Taxonomy (NCBI): domain Eukaryota; kingdom Viridiplantae; phylum Streptophyta; class Magnoliopsida; order Lamiales; family Oleaceae; genus Ligustrum; species Ligustrum vulgare. The sequence goes on along the minus strand of OY743186.1, from coordinate 31,045,842 downwards.
AATGTAAAATATGCAATAAACAATTGGATCATGCTACTTGAACAACACTTTGGGACAACAAAGTGAACAACACTCTCACATGGAGTGTGGGGGCCCTCACATGTGGACCCCACCTCCATATGAGAGTGTTGTTCACCTTGTTGTTTAAAATTGTTGTTCATTTAACATTTTTGTAAACAATTAACTGCAGAGACTTCTTGATTCTTTCACCACACGTTATGACCTCCGTACATGGAGCTTCATGTTTCAATGGAGCCCACGTAAATACCATCAAGTAATCCGCCTGTTTTGAATTTTTTATTGCTTTTTACTGGTTGGTTCCCACATTTTGTATTGAATTTTCACACGGTGCATTTTTTTAGGGAGCAAACAAGTTTCTTAAATCTTAAATTCCATGTTTTAAAATCCTTAAATATGTATTTATCCCTTTTTGATATTGACATAAAATTCAATGAAGTAAAAATGGCTCAATTACACTTAGGCTATGTTTGATAGCACAAGTTTTCCATGAAAAATGAAAAACTTTTCAATATTTTCCTATTTTTGGTTGTTTAATAGGTAAGATTTTCTTGACAATTCCAATTCCAACTTCTAGTCATGTGATTATGTTTTCTTGATTTTGAAGGAAAACACTTTCCAACCATTGGAGTAGGTTTTATTTTCTTGACAACCTATTTCCATGTTTTTGTCACATTTGATCCTTTTTGCTGTTGTGATTAATTGATTTATTTTTTTTCAGAAATTAACATTATTATTATTATTATCAAGTATAAATGTATGAAAAAATAAAAAAATATTTTATTTTGGTTAAAATAGTTAAATTTTGCTTTATTTGCCATAAAAATAATGTCAATCAAACAACAAAAGTTAGAAAATTTCTCACTTTTTTCACCTAAAAAATTAAATCAATCAAACACTTCCCCACTTTTTTCACCTAAAAAATTAAATCAATCAAACACATTAAAATTTCAATTCTCAATAATTCATTCTATTTCCACCTAAATTCTACTTTCGCCATCAAACGCAATATTATAAATAGTATACAAATATTCCTTCAGCCAAAAGATATTCTCACAACATTGTTCATAAATAGATTTAATAGTTACAGAAGATCAAAAAGCTCTTATTCGAAACACGAAAATCTAGTCACGTCCATCCAGTAATAAAATCATTTCCTTCTAAGGAAATCAAACCACATATCAAAGCCAACCAACATTATTAGGACATAAACTTATATCAATTTCAAAATATTATGTCTTCATCCTTCTGTGCAGCTTGTGATAACATGTTATGAGCTAAATCAAGAGGAATACCCTTCTTCAAAGACATTTCCTCAGCAACCCTTTCCTCTGCAAATGCCATGGCAGCTAAACGTTGTCTCTCGAGCTCTCTCCTCTTGTAACCTTGTATCTTCTTCAGCCTGAAGAAATCCTCTCTTTCCAATTCATCTAGTTCTCCCTTGATGTAACTAATCGTATTCTCAAGCCGAGGCTTCACAACATTCTCTAGGGCGTTCACCCTACGATTTGTGGTCTTAATTGCATCGTCGAGGGTTAAAAATGATGTCTGCAGCGTAGCAAGCTCGACAAGTAATTCAATGGATTTAACATAGGCTGCACGGCAAGCCTGAATCTGTTGGCCACCTCTTGCTAATCCAGTTAAGGCATTCTTCGTCTCTCCATCAATGAAGTAATCAAATTTAGGAAGTTTAACGCCAGCAACATTATCCGTGTGGGATCGGACTTTAAGGGATGCAGTCGAGACATTTTCGTGGACGATGTGCTTGATGTTCTCACCGGCAACATATTTTGCTTCTGTTAAGGCAAATGACGAAGTTTTCATGATTTCTCCCATTGATTCCTTAGTTGAGACAATGTTCTTGAGAATTTGACGGAACTGAACAGTCAAAGCATCGCTTTTCTTCTTAAGCAAAGCGTGGCCTCTTGTAGCCCCAACAAGCCGAGCTTTCACAGTTCCAAGCATAGTAACAGTAGGAACAACAGTTAAGCGCTGGGTCTGTCCAGACATTTTGTTGAAATTTGTAGCTGAAAAGAAAATAATCTTATCTTAATGGTCAAAAAATATAGTCCAATCCCACAATTTTCAATATGACACCATAAGCCTGTGGACATCTACGCTGAATTGTATGCTTCTAAACAATAAAATCTTGAAGAACGTTAACAAATGTTGTATGGGTTTGAGGAGTAACCTGTTTTTGGATCTCTCTTTTATGGGGCTTCGTTTTCCTTTATACCTAAAGCAATACAATATAAAGAAATAAGGAATATCACACAAACCATTCAACATCAAGTGGCACAGACACAACATATAAGCAGTCAACTGATGCTTTGGTCAGTCCAAGTTCCCAACCAATCCACAGTTTTTTTGCACACAAAAATTTAGGTTACAGACCAGAAAATACATGGAACATCGTATTAGGGGCTCCTAATCCAAATATCTAACAAATCAAAAACTAAGCCAAAAATTTAGTGCTGGAATTTTACCATAGAGAAACAAAGAAACTCATGAACCTTAAATAAAATTGTAGAATTTGGTGAATGCAAAACTGCCTAATAAAGTAATATCCTAATTGACTACAATTAACCAATTAATTCTTGTTTGCTAGGCTACTAACCTACTCCTAATAGAACTTGAACTAAAATATTTAACAAGGAAATTGCAAATTTATTAATAAAAATGATAAACTAGCTAACATTCTATGGACAATTCTTTTTACATCCAATAATCTTTTCTCTGTATTTATGACCTAGTGAAAGTGTATGCAACTCATAGAGCAAATTATTCAGAATCCAAGATTTAATAGAAAAAAAAATATGAAGCATCACATTAAGGGGGAAAAAGACAATGAGATCGCAAAAACAAAAAGATCAAATACATGATAAATGTAACACCCCAAGTTTTAAAATCTTAAACCTAGATGTGTTAACTTCATTTCACTTTATACGCAGAAATATATCATTTTAAATATTTAGATTTTCATTTTTTTCTAATAAAAGTCTATAAAAATTTCAGCTTAGTCTCCTCTATAAATTGGACTCAACCAACCTGTAGAGGAACATCATAACCAACATAATAATTTAAAACATCAAACTCAACCCACTCAACATTAACTAAATGGAGGATTAATAAACTACTAGAGACAAATAACTTATCAAAACTAAATCCAATAAACAATTTAAAAGAATGAACTAATAAGAAATAACTAAAACATTTATGTAAATCTCAATTCAAACTTTATTTAAAAATGAGTAATCGTGGTACTGTACGAGTCTGCCACCAAATGCTCTATCCTCAGATTATGTAGCTTTCATCACCTAAATGTTGGGGCGGGATTGGGGTGAGTTTTTAGCTCAGTAAGTAAATCTTATACACGTTATGTATGCTTATGGCATTAGATGCTTTAAACTTTGAAATATGTATCCCCATTCACTTTAACCTTTCAAACCTTTCAAACTTTCACTTAAACACATCAAAACTTTTACTTCATTTCCATCGTGACCTCACTTGGTGTATCTTCTAGTCAATCGGAGAGCAGTGGGCAATTCTTATTTGGAACCAGGTTAACATTCACATTTTCACTGCAAAGCGGTTTAACATTCACTTTCCCACCGCAAAGCGGTTGAACATTCCGTCGCAAAGCGACTTAATTAAGGTATTTCAGTCACCCACGCCCCATTTCCCACTCACTTCTTTCATGACGTAGAAGTATACCCATTATCTTTCTTAAAACATGGGATACATATCTTTTGAGAAAACTTTCACTTTTCCACATTTTTCATTTAAAAACATTTGACTTCCAAATTCGATGTCAATTCATGCTTGATGATGCAAGACATCATAACGTGCATGCTTGAACACATTCTTAAATGAACATGTACTTATATAAAGTAACGAAAGCTTCAAAAGCAGGTAAATTACGTAACACTCACTTAAACACATAAATTCCGCATTAACTTTCAACTTTATTGAAAATAGGGGAAGTTTACTTAACTGACTTCCTTAGTATTTAACGTCTTTCTTAAATAGCAAGGGAAAGTGTCTTGGTTTCCCGTGACGTCAATGTACCAAATATCCTAATTATTCACATTCATCAATAAAGTGTAACTTTTAACTCAAAACGTGACCTTACAATATGAACAATACATTTAACACCACATTTGAAACAAATAGTCAATTTCAATACACATTGGAAAGTCACTTATCCTTTCTAATTCAAACTCAAATTAAAATTATATAACTTAACAAAATTACAAATAACAATTTTAAACATTAATAAATCTTAAAAATTCAATTTAAAAATTAAAGTAAACTAACAGTTAAATTCCTACATTTCGAAATCTGAAATTAGTATACACATTTACATAATTTACTACAAACTCCGAAATTATAAAGATAACTCCAAATTAACTAACCGCAATCAATTATCAGTTACGCTAATTAAAACTAAATTTCCTAAATCTGAAAATAGATTGCAATTCCAATTTAGCTAGAAATTCAACTAAACCAATTAATTCTATGAATCCATAAATCTGAAAAGTACACACACACACATATACATACATACATTCAACATATAATCATCAATACATATAATCATGTGTCTATGTGCATGTAAAAGGGTGTGTTGTGTGTGCGAGTTCGTGTGACTGCGTGTGTCGGGTGCTACGCGCGAGTGAACGTTGCGTGCAAACTCGTGTGTACATCGCGAGGGAGAAGGGAGGGAAATTTTACCGCGGGGGTGGTCGGTGTGATTGGCCGCCGACGAGGAGAAGCAGCCGAGAGTGAGATGCGGGTTGAGATGAGGGAAAGAGATCAGAGATTTGAGAGAGATGAGGGATGGGAGAACAAGGCAGAGTCGTGATTGGGAGAGAAGTAGGTTTATGTTCTAATTTGGGTATTCGCAAGTTAACCCCTAACTTTAGAAAAACGTGAAACTTAGCCCAAAACTTGCATTAAATATTGAAATGCGTAAAACTCGTTCCCAAATTCAAATTAATGCAATATTGACCATTTACAACATATTTAAAAAGAAAATAATAGGCTTAGCAAATAAAAATTAATTACACACATAATTGCACATAAAAAATTAATAAATTTTTTAATTGACACATTGATTGTGACGTCGTTCAAGTCCTTCCACTGTAAAATAATTCAAATTATTGATAATAATAATTACCAATTAAATAATTCAAGTAACATCAACATAGAAATTACGTGAAATTAAAGAAATTACATAAAATGAAAAAGTGATATTACAATAAAAATCTTTGATTAACGGCTATCAATCTCAAAAATAGATAAAAGTAATGTCTTAAATTACTTATACGACTTTTGATGTTTAAGAAAAGAAATTCTGAAATATACACTTGTAATCATTAATTTCCACCTACCACTCCAAATCTGCACAGATACACGTATATATGTATCCTTGATTCCTTATACATGCAGATAGAGACACGGAGACATTCACACAGACAGAAAGAGATCCTTGATTCCTTGGTCCGAGTACGGATAGGCTGGAGAATCGCCGGAGGAGATTCGAAAGTGAGGCTGGAGGAAGAGGTTTAGAGAAGGATCGGGGAAGAGTCGCTTGGATGTGCTGTCTCTTCTGATAATTTAATTTTTTTTTTTAATTATTATTAACAAGTTTTAAATATGTAAAAGAGTTTATTGCAATAATAATTACTAAAGTTCCAGAAAAAATTCAAATTGGTCATTGGAAGTTTTAAAATTTCCATTTAATCATTAAGTCAAATAATATTAGGATACATCTATTTGTACTTATCTGGATGACAAACTATGTTACTCCCCCCTCACATGGAGGGGGGCCCCACAGATGTGTGGGGCCCCCCTCCATGTGAGCATCTGTGGGGCCCCCTCTATGTGAGGGGGGAGTAACCCAATTTGTCATCCAGTAAGTACATGTAACAAAGCCAATAAATATTATGTAATTGATTTGATTGAGGTCATAACTAGCATAGTAATTGTTAGACCCTCACCACATGTGACTAAGTAACGAACGTTGAGGCAATCTTTCCTTCGAGTCGACATTTTGTTTTCAGCTATGTCAGGACCCTTTTTCTAGATGAAGCGGGTTGGAAGTTTTTGGTAGAACGTTAGGTTAATATCATTAAAATCGTGTTTTATTTGAAGTTAATAATTTCCTTATCACACTTTCTGAAAAATTGCGATCATCATAACAAACTCCTCCATTTAAACGACTTGAAGAGAGGCCACGTATTCTTATTTTCGAAATGAAAAAATTCATACGGACAATCATAAGTTGATGTCAATGTATGGATCGACATTGAAATTGGAATAGATGTCACTAAAAGAAGATCAATTACAATATTTTTACCGACCGTAGGGAGGTCTTTCTTCCCTATAGAGCCTAAAAAAAATGTGAATGTCTGTCTGCCAAAAAACAAACCATCACCAAATCCTCCAAAAATCCACAACCAAATCCTCCAAAATTCCATCTAGCCATGATGAAGTTGAAGCCATCTCCTACGGTCGGATTACACCGCGGTAAAGCGATATACTAGTATATCTTTAATGACTAGATGTACCCAAAAAATACTTTAATAACCAATTTAAATTTCACTTGAACTTCAGTGAGAATTTGTGAAGTTGAAATTATTGACCCAAAATTAATGTTTGTGTGGACAGATGGATCGATATGCCATGGATCAATGGGCAAGTTGCAGAACTTTCACTTTCTTTTCTTTTCTTTTTGCTTCATGCTAATTAAAATTTATAATTTGATGAACACGGTTTAATAATAATAATAATAATAATAAGGAAAAAAAACAATGACAAAAGAAATTCAAAAGAATCGTTTATTTATTCTAAAAATAAGGTATCGATACACTGATTAATGGTATATATTGCTCCATGCAATCTTATATAGTTTAGTTACATTAATCAGTTTAAGATGGCGTATTTAGCCCGACTAATCATGAAGATCGTCCCCAGGCTGCAAAAATTATTACTTATTTTCAGAAAATTATGAATTTACCAAGACATTCTGATGTATTTATAGATCATAACAGAGTCTAGCTCCTAGAACCAGCCAGCCACCTCTTAGTGGCATTGGAGATCGACATTTGACCGAGTTTATCAATTTCTGGTGATTGCATTCGTTCTTGTAGTGGCATATAATGCTGTAATCAAATGCCAGTATACACCTGAAATGCAAGACGAAGAATCAAGATACAATGACATTCTCATTTCTCAAGCCAAAAGATAGAAGGAATGGGGTAAAAACTGACCTGCGCCGGTCTCATTATCTTTGTATCATGATCATCCAAAGACTCACACTAGTGAGACAAATATCCAGCCATTCGAGGAATTGCAAATAGAATAGTGAAGAACTCTGGTGGGGGGGGGGGGGGGGGTGGAACCCATTGCCCTAAATTGCAGTAACGAACAATAACAAGAATTTACATAACAATTTCCTCAAGAAAAGGCAGCAAATGCAGTGAACATTTTGTGCATACCTATAGGTTAATCCAGAATAGAAGTCAACGGTTGGATACAACTTCCTCTTCACAAATACTCATTTGATAAGGCACCTTTCTCCAAAGCTATGGCCCCACATGTAAAAGACATGAATCAGGCACAGCCATAGGTAGACATGTTTGTTAATGCATGTATACAAGTAGTCATAAGTTTAGACTCAATGTGACATTTTTCCGCACCATCCCACCTTGCCAAGAGAATCACATCCATCAAGACTCTATTGATGGTCTACTTTGTTTAAATTGTAATATTTATCTTATATTGAAAATAGAGTCTTGTTCAACTGCAGTGCCAAGGGCTGACAGGATCATTACCCTTATGTACATTTGTGAAATGACACAGAGCAACGAGTGAAGAAGCCCACGCGTAACAATTATCAATCTACATCCTCCACCAGGCTCTCAAGTAAATATCTCAATCTTCTCATCTTTCACTTGTTTTTCATGCTAGTATTGGAGAATGATCATTGTTTAGTCCTTGTGTTCATTGAAAGGGTAATAGAAGCAAGGAGCAGGTGCTTCAGTTTACAGGCTACAAACGTTAAATAATCAAGTTGTTTGTCTGTTTGAACATTAAAAAACTAAATAGATCAATCCATAGCAATGTGTCTCTTGAGAGGAAAAGAGTAACGTTATTTCACCATAAATGGACTTAACCTCTGTTTTAGAACAGAAAGGGGAAATTAGGTTCCCGTACTATTCATTTTCCATTTACTCAGTTGATTTCTATAGTGATATTTTAGGATTTAACATAAGCTTGTCCCATACTAACTTTTCTTTGAAAGGAACTTGTCAAAGACTCAATTACTTTTTCAATATTATTAATCTAAAAGTACTCAATCGACAATGCATTTAAATTCACTTCGACTAGCAACAAACCCACCTCTATAAGAGGATCCCGGCCAACAATGGAAAATACTTCCTCTGCAAGGTCCTTGATGACTTTTGCTCGCGGATAATAATTTTTGTAGACACGGTGCCCAAAACTAGACATCTTACGCTTCCTAGAGAACGTGAAATTATGTAAGCACGTAAACTGCAGGAGTTAGGCCATGCATGGGAGCATTTGGAATAGCTTCTGTGAGACGATAATACCTACCTGTTCTTTAAACCTTCAATGAACTCTGGTATCTTGTCAATACTTCCAATCACACTTAACATCTTAAGCACAACCTAAAGCATACAAAAAAGGAGCTTCATAACAAAATTTCATAGCAACTTCATAAGCGCTAAAATGCTGATTACCTCATTTGCTCCACCATGAAGAGGACCATATAGAGCCCCAACTGCTCCAGCAAAGGCTGTATATACATCAACACCACTGCACATGCAAATTCGTAAGGTAACAAATAAAAATGATCTCTTTTTCGAAGTAGACAGTAAGATGCATACCTTGAAGCAAGATGGTGTGCAGCTGCAGTAGAGTAGTTCATTGCATGTTCTGCATGTAATATGAAAAGAATATCAAGAGCTCGAGCCAGCCGAGGATTAGGTTTATAAGACCTATTACCCCTGTATATTTCATAACCAAAATTTGACTTAAAATATAGCAGAGTAACTTGGTGTGGAACAGCTACTTAAACTGAGAGTGAACATTTTTGTGTTTTCAACCAAAAGAAACTATGATACATCACTCTCCTTTGCCTCGAAAAGAAAAATTAGATAATGAAAGCAACTCTAACTAGACCAGGAAACATTCTCATATTGTGATTACTCAGTTATTATTGAAGAGGAAAGAACCAAAGCAGGAAACAGAACATACAACTAATCAAGCATGTACAAGAAGTTCTCCGTGTATGAGAGATTGCTGGATGGAAGAATAGGTGACCTTCCAACCATCCTCAAGTAAGCTGCCGCAGCAATTGTTGGGGCCTGCAAAGTGCAAACAAAATCAGTACTCTTCTTAGCACTGCTGCCCATAATTCATATCAAGTTAAACAAGCAATATCCAATAGCTTGGCTAATGTTTCAACTGTTTTAGATGATCTAACAAAAGTTTGAGTGAAAGGAAAAGGGAAATAAACCTTCCCAAGTATGCGCGCTATTTGCTTATGTCTCACTTGTTTAGATTTGTATATATCTTGGCCCTGTATATCAGAACAACAATATTTAGCCATATATTTATTCTTTGGAACATGACAGGGAAATGTAATAGTAACAAGATAGTCATCCACTTAAATGGAGAAGGTGGACATAGGTAGCAACTTTTTTTAAGAAACACAAGCAGGTTAAAGCTTTTAAGAGAGTGACACAAACTGACAAAAGACAACTGCTAAAAAATTTTATGCTATTATAATTTTCAGAAGTTAGAATATCTGAAGCACGTGTCTAAAGGTAAGTAGCTTGGACTATCTATGCAATGTAAGTAGTGGCCACCAGAATTAGAGATTAAAAAAATAACTGCATATTCTTGGAGCGTGATAGTGCCCCTCAAGCATGGGGAATTCAGCGTTGTCTTCAACAACCAGAAGGCCAATGTCAGACTAATATTTAATGGGAAAGAGAAGAGTTCTAAGAATTTAAAACCATTAAATCACTGGCATACTCTTAAAAGCTGGATTGGCATTAGGATGATAGATGGAAAGAGCACTCATTGCACTGACAAGAACACCCATTGGGTGAGCATCATGGGGCATTGCCTATATAATATCCTGAAAAATAGAACCAAATGCATTTAGAAAATTTGAAGAAAATATTTAACCTGCTACAGATTGCACCCTCATAAATTGTAAAATGACATTTATTAGATAAAAAACACAGACAAAATTTAGTAACTGTTCATCATGAAACTCGATAAGTGATTTGTAGCACATTCCTAATTGCATTACAAATCAAGTGAGTCACATCACTTACAAATCTACACTAGATCTTTTTATCTTCTCCAAATTTATTCTTCAAATCTTCACAACATTTACAGTTAATTTCCAGAAATGGTGACCATCGAATTCAGTTTTTGCTCAATTCAAAGGATAGCATACATGACCTATAAAAGCTTATGAAGACATGATATTTTTTCTAATTGAAACGTGAAATACATATAAACTCTTAGGCACCCGTAATAAACAAGATACCATTGAGTATTAGTAAGATCAATTATCAGCCCGACATAATCACTCAACATCTGATCAAATAGAATGGACTGACAACATTTGGGATTTCTCAAAGATTAAAATGTTATCTTACGTGCTCTATAGAGTATATCCATTTTTGTGGCAAACAAAGATTTACTAATAGTTTTACTGAGCATATTTAAAGATCATCTAGGAATAAGATACAAGCTTTACCAAAACTCCTTGTGGAACAGCTGAATGCTGCGAAACGGCAAACTCCCAGTCTGCTAATTGATTTTCAGATGGTAAATTCCCATACACTGCCATCAAAAAGGGGAGAATGAATCTAATGTGCAAGTGTAAACACTGAAAAATTGATCAAGTCCAAAAAGAATCCAAGATATAAGTGAAAACATAAGTAAATAATCAAATCATAAAATGAATTCAAATATTGCGAGTCACATGGAGCAAGCAAACATGAGAATTTGCTATACCCAGCTTCCAGCACTTAACTGCCAGATAACTCATATTTCTCCAAAGGAAGGGAAGCAAACAGAGATCAGAAAGAATAATAAAGCACGCGGAGTAGCATCCGCTGTGTCAAATGAAAGAAAGAACATATAGTTGCCAAACTATCTGAGAAAACATTTTGAGACTAAGAGCTGCTATTGGGATACAATTTTTTGAAGTGTATTGTCTAATTATATATTTTTTTTAAAGAAAGTTGGCACCATGTGACTGGGTATTGGTGTATTTATGGTAAAGATTATAACTTACAGTTCTATAGAATGTGGGGATAAAAAAGTTGATAAAAATTGCTACAAAATAAGTGGATAAAATTAGGGTCTGTTTGATTGCAATGGTGAAATTCGGGTGGAAAGAAAACGAATTCAAGAGAATTGAATTCCTGAGAATTAGAAGTTTAATATGTTTGATTAGTTTAATTTTCTAGGTGAAAAAAAGTAGAGATTTTTTCAAATTTTGTTGTTTGATTGACATTTTTTCATGAAAAATAAAGCAAAATTTTGCTATTTCAATCAAAAATATATATATTTTAATTTTTCATACATTTGTATAATAGTAATAACATTAATTTCTAGAAAAAAATAAGTCAAATAACAACAACAAAAAAAGGACCAAATCGAGGTGAAAATGATTTTCCACCTAAGGTGGAAAACCAATTCCCACCAAAGTGCTAAGAAAACCAATTCCTCAAAATCAAGGAAAATTACGGATTTCTACAGAAGTTAGAAAATGAATTCCATGGAAAAATTTAAGCAATCAAACAGTGTAAAAATTGAAAAATGGAAAACATTTTTCATGAAAAATTTAAGAAATCAAATAGGGCATTAATGTTTGATCAGGTTATAAGTTTGAAATGGCTTTACCAACCATACTCTTACTCTATACCATACACTCTTGTGGTCCTTAGTATAATATGATACCGTGTTTCTTAAGCAATCACGTCATCATAAGAAAGTTGCTCCAACATCAACAATAGAGTGACGTACCTCAAGTGCAATTACAGCATCAAGTTCTCGCTGTTCTTCCACCAGCTTTTCTGTTGACATAATTGCAATATGCATCAGCTTCTGAAGAACAACTTTAGAGGTTCAGCTAGTAAAAGCTTTAAAAATTTAAGAATTCAATATAACTATGACCTCATACATGTCAGCAATAACGATCAGAACTTGCCAGGCAATAGTGCACGAAAAGTTGAAATCTAACACACCAAAATAATGATGATTAATTAATATTTTTGTGCCAATGAAAAAAGAGCGTCATGCCAATACCTAGTAAAAATAAAAAATGGAGAGATGAAACGCTCATGCATGCACCAGTGAACGTAGAAGAAAAGATTCAAATAATGCAACATGGATAACAATAATTGGAGTAATAAAGATCATCTGATAAATACGCTCATTCCTAGAAGATGGGCCATAGCCTAACACAAAGACACGAGTCATAAGACATGTAATAAGCATAAGAGATATTGATTTGAATATGTGAAAGCAATAAACAATTAACGAAATATTTTCTAACTTCATACTCAACAAACAAGTGTGTGTACCAGCTGTTGTGCAACGATAGTCTATCAATGAAGTTATAGGATCCAAATCCTGGGAAAGATATAAAATCCGATCAGTATTAATCCTAAATCTCAAAATACATCCAAATAATAATACTATGAAAGTTTTAAGATAAAATCTTATGAAAAAAAGACATCTTTTGCATCATTCAGTAGCCCGGATTCAGTGAGTTCATAGACATTTCAGTGTCGGATACTGATGATGGTAATAAAATACAATTTTGTCACTGGAATTGAGGTGGAATAAAGTTTGCATTGTAGTTGTCTTGCTGAATTAGTACTAATACATGGACACATGTTTGACTCCTCCCTGAACACGATCATCCAACACCACAGAATCTGGATAGGTCGGTCATTTAAGTTGTCCAAAATTGAATATGGCAAGGATTGCATTGGAGGAAAAACGGAAGGATGGTTGGATATCATATTTTCCCTTCGCACTAGCAAACAAAGAGAAATATTATGCACTTTTGTGCTTTCTTGTACATACATTCATAAGTATAATATAAGAGGTTCATGTACTTATTTTCTATAATAAAACGTACAGCGCGAAGTTGTGCAATCTTGATATTCTTTTCCACAGCATCGATTCCCATTACACTAGCTCCCATACAAGCCAAAGGCTGCAACGTAAAAGAAAAATTAAATAAGAAAACTACCAAATAATTAATTTCAGTACGAAAGTGTATCTACCAGCCAACTTGATAAGATGAAGTTATGGTTCCAATTTAACACAGGTAGCCTATAGATCTAGAGAGGCTCGAAAGTGACTTGATTTGAGTAGAACAAGTTAGAAAGAGGAGGACTGGACCAAAAAGATCGTGAATTATTCTGGTTGCTAAGGTTATAGTTGTTTTAGTCTTTTAGATACTCCAGTATATGTAACAATGAAATAAATACAAAGCAGAGAAAAAGGATTAACATAGTCAACCTTAAAATTAATAAGAATTAAGGTTTTGCCGTTGTTAAGATGAGTATTCTTAAAACTTCTGATTTCCCCTTCCATAAAGGATAATTACATGAAAGATAATTACAATGAATAATGTCAATTTGATGGTCATCGTCAAAACTTAAAGATGCAAACCGAAATATAATCCCCCCCCCCCCCCCTCCACAACCAACATCCACAAACTTCAATCCTTCAAATGGCCTTGCACAGTTTGGATCCTTCCTGAAAATGCACATATTATCAGCTTCCAATATATTACTGAAAATAAAATATTTGTGCTTTTCATAGTTTCTTTTATTCCTTTCAACAAGAACATGCAATTTTGCAGTGCAACGGGCACAAGTGGTCAAATTTAATTCCAAATTGTTTTTGCTTCAGGTTTAGGAAATGGGCTAACTTAGGTCAAACTGGGTGCTATGTAATTAGATCTATCTACAAAAAAAGTTCAAATATATTTGAAAGGCTAAAAATTACAAAGGAAAAAAAAAAAAAAAAAAAAAAAAAAACCAGAATGCCCAGTTCTCAATTTCACTAGTTCACTGTCTAGAATCAACGATGTCGGTTGTCTATTAGAAACCAGACAACCCTGATATATATATCTAGCCCGTACAAATAATAACAAATATCAGTTACTAACACTGTGCTTGTGCTCACTTTTGAAATAAAACAAGACTGTGTCACTTGTGTTTCGAGATTTTTGTTAAATTTTTTGTAGCCTGGCTTTGTGAAGATGTTATGTTTTTATGGGGTATGCTGATCAGTGTTTTATCAACGCAGATAATTTTTTGAGGATCAAAAAGATCAGTCATCTAGCACTAAAGAACAAAAATAAGTTATTTTTGTGACAAAAAAGATTAGTCATCTTGGCTTTCGCTGATGTTTTCAAAATAACAACTTTTAACAAAAAGAATGGCATAAAAATTCAATCTTCCTTCTAGAAAGCCTATAATCTTAATCTTAATCTTATCTTAATCTTAATCTTAATATATATAATAACAAGATAGTTGGCCTAAGTTTTCCCGCCAAAACTGCTGACATCATATTTTTTTCGGTCAAAATATGACATTTATTTGTTTAACTTAAGATCATTAAATATCAATTATATCAGCACCATTGCATTGGCACTCATTCCCCACTTCACGAGAATCAGTGCATTGGTACTAACAAATTGTTTAATCAATTCTATAATACATTGATTCATTAGTTGGATCATTTTTATATGGATTTCAAGAACAAATTATGTAACATTCAAGAATGTAATAAAAAAAAAAAAACAATTTCCTTTTGTAAAATAGATTTTTTTATTTTTATTTTTTATCGTGCAATTTCTTTTCATGTATTGATTGATGTTCTGCACGATCTAATTGGAAAATTTTAATATCCTAAATTTTAAGGATTGATATAATAAAGTCCAATAAAGAAATTATGTCTATTCATTCTTTGGGAAAACATTTTTTTCATGTGTTCATTCTTTGAATTATGTTTGGACATTCATTAATTCACATCTCATTTTTTAAAATTCGTTTTTAACTATATTTTATTAATGATGTATTCTATACATGATATAAAAAAATCTCTACTTTTTAACCATATATTCTCCTATAATATGCATTTCTATACCACATTTCTTTTTAATTGTATTGTATGCAATGACAATGAATCGTAATTGTTTAAAAATTATGAACCACAATTATTATTTTTGAAGAAGTTTTTTTAATTTACATTGAATTTTGCTATTGAATACTTTTGTTTCTTCATATTCTTTCCCATAATATATGAATTTAATTATTTTTGTTATATATTTCTCACATTTTCATTAATTATTGAATATATTTAGTTAGTTATTTATTAATTAATAATTATAATTTTTTTGGTTCCGTTCAACGCACCCAGTAGTGTAGTAAATTTTAACATGATGACGTAGAATAATTTCCTAAAGCATGAGTAAAATTACCCGAAATGCCGGCAAAGGGTGGACCTAATGAAAGCGAGTCTGGTAGGGTTCATCAAATGTAATGGGTTAAAAGGACCTTCTGCATTCCACCTAAAATTCATTGAAAAAGTAAAAATAAAACCACAAAATTAGAAAAATAAAACAAAATGCAGTGTCTAGCTTAATAAATGAAAAAACTACCAAGTCTCAGCAATGGCCGAGAGTTTTTTGAGCTCGGTTTCATTCAAGGAACTTTTGGAAACCTTTTTATAGTTGACAACGGCAGGTGAAGAATCGGTAGCCAGATCAATTGGAATTGAATATTTCCTTATTTGAATAAGCGTTCAGAGTTTAAAGTTCAGGTTCTTAAACGGGTTTGATGGTCGAGTTAAGGTTTGTAGTCGAGTTAACACAGAAGCTTTGAAGCCATTGTTGAAGAAGAAAAGACGATGAACGTAACTCACTTGCCTTCAAGTTAACAGTGAAACTGGCTGAATGGCACAATACCCAACTCTTTGGCCCGTCGGTTAGCCGGAGACGGAACAGTGGGTTCAGATATGACGCAGGAGGAACAGGTTGGAGGTGACTATGAGGTCTTTGTATAATATTTGACCCGACAAAAGTGGGTCATGAGTGAAGTCCATATTCGGGTCACAAGATTTCTATTCAACCTTCAATTCTCTTTAGATCTTACCGTCCGTAAGGTCCATGGACAATACTATAAGTACAGCGAAAGTGTAACGCGAGTGTACCGCACACTCACACATGAAGGAAGGTTAAATGATCATTACACAGTTCATGTGTTTGTGCGGTACAACTCGCGGTACACTTTCGCGATAACTTTAACATTTTCCTAAATCTATACATCACTAAATATTATTAAGTTCAAGATCTCACCGTCCGATAAATCTAAACATCACTAAACATTATTAAGTTCATATAGTAAAATTATGCCATGTTTCGTAATTAAAATCTTTTTATATATAAAAACAGAAGTGCCACTAAAAAATTTTCTTGCCAAAATTTACTTCCCTTTTATGGAATTTTGTAATTTTTTTTTTATTCTTTTTATCGAAAAATGGATATTGCTTATTTCCATAACCATTAATTATTGACAATGAAAGTCTGCATTGGTCTTCTCACGGTATTCAACCACAATAAGAGCATCCACAATGGATGTGTTAAAGTACTTATTAGTGTCATGTGTTAACTAATAAGTAATTTTAAGTCTACATTGGACATGTTAACTTATTTGTTAAAGAAATTTTTTTAAGTTCTTGTTAACTTGTTTGTTAAAGTTAACAAACATTTTAACTGATGACATTGCAAACAGGAGAGAGAAACATGAAAGAGAAAATTTTAATATTTATATTTTTTTTATGTTTTTTGCTAACCTATTTCATATTTTCTTTTTATTATAGAAACAATAAGTTGATTTCTTTACAAAAAAGTTTTGATTTTTTCCATTTTATTTATTTATGTATTTTATTTCTTTCTTCAATTAACGTTTTTTTGTCCATGAATTTAAATAAAATAAATCTATAACTATATAGTATATACTATACTATCTGTAAAATGATTAGCTAAAGAAAATATTTTTTTATCATAATATTCTCAATATTAATTTATAATAATAAAAATAAGGAAAAATATAAACGAGCCGATTAGAGAAAAATATGTTTAAACCATAATACTCTTGATAATAGTTTTTAAAAAAAAATTTGTTCTTCGATTAATTTTATTTTAATTGAACTGAATCATGTTTTACTTGTGAAAAATTTGGTCCATATGATCATGAGCTAAATCTTAATGGATAAATTTAACACATTCAATGTGAGACTCAAATAATGGCTAAAGTTAACATGTAGATTGACACTTAACATCTACTAAATTATCTATGTGGCAGTACTTAACTAACAAAAGTTAACACATCTATTGTGGATGCTCTAAATATTGCTGCATTTTGTGTTTTTAGTTTAATTTAGACTCTTCATCTGCCCATGGCATGCTTTTCTTGGTACTCTCACAGATTTTATTTGTTAATCTTTCGAGATGGAGGAGATGATGAGAATTACGAGGGTCCAACTTCATTGCACGAACATGTGATCCACAATGTTGCAAGATCAAAGTTCAAGGAGTTTCACGACAGTGCATTCAAGCAAGATTCGAGGTCGAATCCTTTTCAAGAGGGAGGGGATGATGAGAATCGAGAAAGTCAAACATCGATGCACGTGCCCGTGGGACCCATGACGAGATCCGACGTCGAAGAGGTTCAAGATTCGAGGCTAAACCTTGTGAATAAATTGAGAAAAAAAGCCAAGAATCAAGTTGGAGCCAAAAATGAGAAGTTTGGAGATTCAGCCAAGTTTCGGTCGACCGAACTTCTGCAGAGGGATTTTTGTTTTAGCCTCAGTCGCTTTCGGCTGAGTGGCGGTCGACCGAAAGTCCCATTTCGGTCGACCCAGTGATCGACCCAAATAATTTCGGTCGAACGAAACACTCCATTTTACAAAAACGGAGTTTTTCTTGTAAATACCGAAATTGCACATTTTGCCCAATTTTGTACTTATATACACATTTCTTGTTCATTTGCAAGACAACTTGGTTGTTCATTGAGATTGGTCTTGGAGAGACTCCTTGAGGTAAGGTTAACCTCCTTTGTTCTTGTATTATCCTTGGAATTTCTTCAACTAAATCTAGAGTATTATTATTCTTGTGTTTGTTGTTGATTTCCGCGACCTTGGAATTTGTTTAGTTGCTACCCATTGGGCTAGGGTTTGTTTAATCCTTGAATTTTGGACTAAATTTAAACATGGGTTAAGGTGTTTATCCTTTATTTTACCACTTTAGCTTTCTTGGGTTTTGTATTAAATTGTTGTGGGAATTTTCGATCAATACACCGAAGGGGTTCGCATCAACATCACTTCTTTAAGATGATATTTTCAATACAATTACGAGACAGTGTTGAATTTATTAATTGAATTTGGGGATTTCGTGTTTAATGTTAAAATCACTACTATAAGATGGCGGTGTGATGTGATTCTTATTGGGGAATCACGGGATCTCGCGGAAATTATATAAATGCTTGGAAAGTTCCAAATCCAAATTAATTGACGATAACAATATGATCCGACACTCACGACTCAATAACCAAGGATGTATCAAATTCAAGACCCGTTAAGATGCGTAATGAAGAACCATAAAGGGGTGAACGCCACAAAGGTTGTCAAATCCTTTGATAAGTTCAAGGGGTTCATTCAAGAACGAAGAAGAATAGGGATAAACTCACCTAATTCAAGCAATCTCATTAATTATAAAAGTTGTTTTTTTTACAATGACAAAGAAACCTAATATAGTGTAAAAACGCGTCAAAATAACCCTAGCCGCAAGAAATCAATAAATAAAATGTGGCGCCCTTTTACGACCGTAACATACGTTCTTACGGCCGTAATTGACCCTCGGGTCCAAAACTGATTTAACTCTTACGGCCGTGACATGTGTTCTTACGGCCGTAAGTTACATACTGAATAAAATTACACAACTCGCTTACGGCTGTAAGTCACTTTCTGCCCAATTTGTGCGATATCAATTTTACGGCCGTAACTCCAGAACTTACGGCCGTAAAGGGCCTTCTGCATTCTTTTCTCCTTGTTCTTTGACCCAAATGCATTGTAACGGTTTTGGCTCATCTTCCATCTTGTCATGCATTTAAAATGGAGTCTTCGACCTTGCACTTGAATATTCATCCTCCCAAGCTTGCATAAACCCCTGCATTGCTTGCTTGATCTTCTTAGCCCTCAGCCTCGTTATTGGTCCCACCGGTACATGCAACGGATCCTTACTCGTTGGGCCACTCAGGTACTCATCGTTCCCTCCCTGTTGAAAAGGATTCGTCCTCGAATCATCACCTACATCAAACAAAGAGAGATCAGCAACGTTGAAAGTAGCAGATATATTATACTCACCTGGGAGATCCAACTTATAAGCATTATCATTGATTCTCTCAATGACTTGAAATGACCCATCTCCTCTAGGCTGCAGCTTTGATGTCCGTTGTGTTGGAAATCGTTCCTTACGCATGTGAACCTGCACTCAATCACCTGGTTCAAAAATCACCTGCTTTCTGCCCTTATTCGCCTGGGACGCATAATGCTCATTCTTCCTTTCTATTTGTAGCCTGACCTTTTCATGGAGTGACTTCACAAGCTCGGCTTTCTTCTTGCCATCTAAATTGTTCCTGTCATCTACAGGCAAAGGAATTAGGTCCATAGGGGTTAGTGGATTGAAGCCATACACAATTTAAAAAGGAGAGTAAGTAGTAGTAGAATGTATAGACCTGTTATATGCAAATTCCACAAATGGTAAACATTCCCCCAACTCTTCAAATTTTTATTTATGACAACACACAAGAGTTGTGTTAACGTCCTATTGACTACTTCTGTCTGACCATCCGTTTGAGGATGGCATGTAGTGGAAAACAATAGTTTAGTACCCATTTTCCCCCATAGAACCTTCTAGAAGTAGCTAAGGAATTTGACATCTCTGTCAGACACTATACTCCTAGGCACCCCATGTAGTCTGACAACTTCCCTAAAGAATAAGTCTGCTATGTTCACGGCATCATCAGTTTTATGGCAAGGAATGAAGTGTGCCATTTTACTAAACCTGTTGATGCAAACCACGTAGCAATTGTAGCTATGCAACCCACAAATTATTGGAATCGACCCAAGAACGCCAAAGAATCACGATTTCGAGATTGATTCAAATTAATTGAACCAAGCAACCAACACAATCAATAGATATGCTGACCTCTTGATCACAATGAAAATAAATCTCACCCAAGATTTGAACAAACAAGATTAACTCGCAAGTTCGAATTTTATTCAATAAAGAATAAGGTTTGAAAGCAAATTGCCTCTCAATAATAATATCAAAGTTGTCTATGAATAATGAAAATTACATCCCTATAAATAGGGTCAAAAACTAGGAAACAAATAACTAAAAATAAGGAAAAATTACGCGTATAGGCTCGTACGACCGTGACTAACTCCCTTACGGCCGTAACCTTGTTACCGATCCACTCTTACGGCCGTGATAATATGACTTACGGCCATAAGCCCAAAAACGTCCAAATTCCAGTTTTAAGCAGTGACTCCATTACGACCGTGATACTCAACCTTTACGGCCGTAATCCCTTATGTCTCGCAAAATCAATTTCAGCAGTGAGTTGGTTACGGCCGTGAGGAAATATATGTTACAGCCGTAACATTGAAGTTTCACAATTTTCTTCGACGCATTGAATGAGGTTGATCCACTCGTCGTTTTGGCTCGGTCCCAACATGGAACTTGCTTCTTTTGATGACACGAACATTGTTTTAGCCATTGTTCCTTGAACTAGCTTGTCCATTGCTTCGTTGGCCCTCTTTGTTTGCAATCGAGTCATCGGTCCTCCTTTGATCTTCAACGGATCTTTGTGCGGGCTTGTATCCGTGGTCTGGATCACATCATCCCCTCCCTCTTCGAAAGGATTCGACCTCGAATCTGTATCTGCATCAAACGGAGATAGATCAGAAACATTAAATGAAGCCGAAACATTATACTCACCAGGAAGATCGATTTTATAGGCATTGTTGTTGATCCTTTCAATCACTTGGAATGGATCATCCCCTCACGGTTGTAACTTTGACTTGCGTTGTTATGGAAACCGCTCCTTTCTCAAATGTACCCAAACCCAATCACCGGGCTCAAATATTACGCCTTTTCTCCCCTTGTTAGCCTGCGATGCATAATGTTCATTTTTCTTTTCAATCGCCAACCTCACTTTGTCGTAGAGTGATTTAACCATCTCAGCCTTTTTCTTTCCATCTAAACTACTACGTTCATTCACAGGTAAAGGAATTAAATTCAATGGTGTTAGCGGATTAAAACCATAAACAATTTCAAATGGTGAACAAGAAGTAGTAGAATGTATAGCCCTATTATATGCAAATTCAATAAATGGTAAACACTCTTCCCAATTTTTCAAATTTTTATTGATTATGGTGCGCAACAATTGAATCATTGTCCTATTTACTACCTCGGTTTGTCCATCGGTCTGTGGGTGACAAGTTGTAGAAAAAAGTAGTTTTGTTCCTAATTTGTTCCACAAGACTCTCCAAAAATGACTAAGGAATTTAACATCCCTATCCGAGACAATACTTTTAGGAACCCCGTGTAAGCGCACGACTTCCCGAAAGAAAATTTCAGCTATGTTAGTAGCATCATCAGTTTTGCGGCATGGTATGAAATGTGCCATTTTGCTAAATCGATCTACTACCACAAAAATTGAATCTCTTCCCTTCTTAGTCCTAGGTAGTCCCAAAACAAAATCCATAGAGATATCGACCCAAGGTTCACTAGAGACGGGTAAAGGCATATATAATCCATGGGGTTTAATCCTAAATTTAGCCTTCTTACAAGTAATGCATCTATTACAAACCCGAACCACATCAATCTTCATCTTAGGCCAATAGAAATGTTCACTTAGGATTTCAATGGTCTTTTTAACCCCAGAATGACCCATTAAACCTCCACTATGGGCCTCTCTCACAAGTAACTCCCTCATTGAACACCTAGGGACACACAATTTATTTTCCCGAAATAAATAATCATCATGTTTAAAGAACCTATCAACAGCCCCTTTACCACATAATTCATAAATATTAGAAAAGTCCAGATCACTAGCATACATGTCCTTAATGTATTCAAATCCAAGTAATTTAGAATTTAAAGAATTTAAAAGAACATACCTTCGAGACAATGCATCTGCCACCATATTTTCCTTACCTTGTTTGTATCGGATGACATAGGGAAATGTTTCGATGAATTCTACCCACCTTGCATGTCTCTTACTCATCTTAGCTTGACCCCTCAAATGTTTCAAGGATTCATGATCAGTGTGTATCACGAACTCCCGTGGCCACAAGTAATGTTGCCATGTCTCCAAAGCGCGCACAAGTGAGTATAACTCCTTGTCATATGTGGGGTAATTAAGTGCAGCCCCTTTTAGTTTTTCACTAAAATAGGCGATTGGCCTTTGATCCTGCATTAAAACAGCTCCAATGCCTAGCCCTGAGGCATCACATTCAATCTCAAAAGCCTTGTCAAAGTTAGGAAGTGATAAAACCGGTGCTTTACACAACATATTTTTGATTGTTTCAAATGCATGTTCCTGTTCTACTCCCCATTTAAAACCTACACTTTTTTTGACAATTTCTGTGAGTGGTGCGGCAATCGTGCTAAAATTTTTAACAAAGCGCCTATAAAAACTAGCCAAGCCATGAAAGCTCCTAATCTCAGTTATGCTTTTAGGTGTTGGCCATTCTTTAATAGCTTTGACTTTTTCTTCATCTACTTCTATTCCTTTAGCACTAACCACATAGCCAAGAAACACAACTTTTTCCATGCAAAAATCACACTTTTTAAAATTAGCAAAAAGTTGCTCTTATCTTAAAACCACAAGCATACACCTAACATGCTCCACATGCTCATTCAAAGTTTTACTATATATCAAGATATCATCGAAGTAAACTACAACGAATTTACCTATAAATGCACGTAAAACATGATTCATTAAACGCATAAATGTGCTGGGTGCATTAGTAAGTCCAAAAGGCATTACTAACCATTCATACAGGTCATACTTAGTTTTAAAAGCAGTTTTCCACTTATCTCCTTCTTTCATTCAAATTTGATGATAACCACTCTTAAGGTCAATTTTACTAAATATGCTAGAGCCATGCAATTCATCCAACATATCATCTAACCTAGGAATAGGATGACGATACTTTACCGTTATGTTGTTGATGGCCCTACAATCGACACACATTCTCCAAGTCCCGTCCTTTTTGGGTACAAGTAACATGGGGACGGCACATGGACTCATACTTTCCCTTATATACCCTTTGCTCATCAAGTCCTCCACTTGCCTTTGGAGCTCCTTCGTCTCCTCAGGGTTACTTCGATAAGCGGGGCGGTTCGGAATGACTGCTCCAGGTACAAAATCAATTTGATGTTCAATACCTCGAATGGGTGGTAACCCACTAGGTATGTCATCGGGAAATACATCGTCAAATTCTCGCAAGAGAGAAATAGCCAAACTAGGGAGGGATTTGTTAGTTTCATCAAATGCAAGGAATGATTCCTTGTATAGCAGAAGGACCATTGGCCGTTCTTCCATGAATGCTTTCTTGATTTCACTCCTTTTTTGCGCAGAAACTCATTTTTCTTTCTTTTCTGGCACTCTTCGCTCCCTCTCCTTTTTCTGAGGTATGTACCCCAACACTCCTTTTTTCTCTCGCCTCTCCTTTTTCTGGAGTCGTGGCTCCAACTCTCTTTTCCTCTCCTTTTTCTGAGGTCGTGGCCTCAACTCTCTTTCTCTCATTTTCCCTCACTCTTTTTTCTTCACCATTTTTCAATTTTATTTGATCTTCATACACTTGTGACGGTGTCAATGGTGCAAGTGTAATGGTTTTTCCCCCTTTGGTAAAGCTATACCTATTTTTATATCCGTCATGCGTTACCTTCCTATCATATTGCCAAGGTCTACCCAATAAAATGTGTCCGGCATGCATAGGAACCACATAACACATAACATCATCCACATAGCTACCAATAGAAAAACTCACCAACACCCTCCTATTCACCTTAATTTCTCCACTATCATTTAACCATTGATGCCTATAAGGTTTAGGATGTTTTAACAAAGGTAATCCTAATTTTTCAACAAGTATAGTACTAGCGACGTTAGTGCAACTACCACCATCAATAATTATACTACATACCTTGTTATTAATGCGATATCGTGTATGGAATATGTTCTCCCGTTGTTGTTCCAAATCATCCGTGTTGACTTGAGCACTAAGAGCTCGCCTTGCCACTAATAACTCGCCATGCTCCCCGGATAACACATCCTCATCATCACATATTTCCTCCAATGCCGGCATATCGCTATAATCCTCTTCCTCACTATCACTCTCCATGGTTCCATCCTTTCGCACAAGTACCACTCGCCTATTAGGACATTGAGATGCCACATGTCCTCTCCCCAAACATTTGAAGCATTGAATGTCTCTACTCCTAGATGGTTGAGGTTCCCCTTTAGGTACGAGTTTATTAGCTTGTTCCTCCTTCCCTTTTGGTGCCTCAAACTTCCCTTTTGGTGCTTCAAACTTCCCTTTAGAAACAGCCCCATCTCCTTTACTTTCCCACTTCGGCTTCCAAGAAGAATTAGAACCAGATTGATACCTTGTTGTTCCCTTTTTCTTTATTTGCTTCTCCACCTTTATAGCCATGTGCAACATATCTTCCATCTCCAAATAATGTTGTAGTTCAACCACATTAGCTATATCCCTATTCAACCCATTATAAAATCGAGCCATCGTAGCCTCCCTATCCTCTTCTACATTAGCTCTAATCATCAACATCTCCATCTCCTTATGATAACTCCACACTCTTTGATCCTTGGTATAGACTTTGTAATTTTTGATGAAGCTCCCGATGATAATGACTAGGAACGAACCTCTTTCTCATGATAGCTTTTAACTCATCCCAAGTACTAACGGGCCTCTCGCGATTCCTCCTCCTAGAAGTCACCAATTGATCCCACCAAGTAATAGCGTAATCGGAGAATTCAAGTACAGCTACCTTAACCTTTTTCTCTTCCGAATAAGTGTAGCAATTGAAAATTAATTTCATCTTCTTTTCCCATTCTAGGTATGCTTCCGGGTCACTCCTACCCTTGAATGACGGAATTGTCATTTTGATGTTGCTCATACTATCATCCATTCTATCGCCACCAAGATCTTTATCCCTTCTTACATGCCTAACTACTCTATCCACAATTGCCCCATCGTCAAAATCACTACCGTCTTCATTCTCGTCGATCCTCTCTACTCTATGACCTTGCCCACCTTGCCTACGGGCATTAGGTACTTCCCGAGGTTGCTCAAGCCTTTCTAACCTACCTAGCACATCCCCAAACAACCGCTTAAACCGTTGTACCATCTCTTCCGGCATGTTGACTCGATCGTTGTTTTTTGTAGTAGAAGATTGTTCAGACATCCTAAAACTAAATATTATATGCCTCACGTGTATTTCGCTCGTGTATCACTCAAATTTGGCTTTTACCCTCTATTGATCTCACCTCTATGCCTTTTTCCACTCAATGGATTTCACCCCAATTGCTTCAAAAAACGAACCCGAACTCAAACAAGTTTAAGCCCGAATGATTTAAATCGAGTAAGAGTGAGAATTTTATGAACTGTTTGGAAAACTTGAAGAAGACCTTTAGAGAATGGAATTTGACTCGATATAGAACTTGACACTTTTTATGGAAACTAAGATTGAGTCAAGAATATATTTCTGGAAACCAAATAACAGCTATTTTTTTTTCTTGGACTTGGAATTTTCGTTTTTTTTTTTTAGATTTCTCGAAAATTCAACTTCGAGAAAGACGAAACAAACGAAATTTAATTTGGATAATAAAAGAAGGAAATAACGACTATTGAATTTTATTGTGACACTTTTTTGATTAAAGACTCAAGAATTGGAAGAACACGAAGAACAAGATTAAAGAAGACTCAAGAAAACAAAACAAAGATATAATCTTGATTTTTGGAGCCTAAGCTCTGATACCAGATGATGCAAACCACGTAGCAATTGTAGCTACGCAACCCACAAATTATTGGAATCGACCCAAGAACGCCAAAGAATCACGATTTCGAGATTGATTCAAATTAATTGAACCAAGCAACCAACACAATCAATAGATATGCTGACCTCTTGATCACAATGAAAATAAACCTCACTCAAGATTTGAACAAACAAGATTAACTCGCAAGTTCGGATTTTATTCAATAAAGAATAAGGTTTGAAAGCAAATTGCCTCTCAATAATAATATCAAAGTTGTCTATGAATAATGAAAATTACATCCCTATAAATAGGGTCAAAAACTAGGTTAAGAGTTTTAATTAAACTAGGAAACAAATAACTAAAAATAAGGAAAAATTACGCGTATAGGGTCTTACGGCCGTGACTAACTCCCTTACGGCCGTAACCTTGTTACCGATCCACTCTTACGGCCGTGATAATATGACTTACGGCCATAAGCCCAAAAACGTCCAAATTCCAGTTTTATGCAGTGACTTCATTACGACCGTGATACTCAACCTTTACGGCCGTAATCCCTTATGTCTCGCAAAATCAATTTCAGCAGTGAGTTGGTTACGGTCGTGAGGAAATATATGTTACGGCCGTAACATTGAAATTTCACAATTTTCTTCGACGCATTGAATGAGGTTGATCCACTCATCATTTTGGCTTGGTCCCAACATGGAACTTGCTTCTTTTGATGACACGAACATTGTTTTGGCCATTGTTCCTTGAACTAGCTTGTCCATTGCTTCGTTGGCCCTCTTTGTTTGCAATCGAGTCATCGGTCCTCCTTTGATCTTCAACGGATCTTTGTACGGGCTTGTATCCGTGGTCTGGATCACATCACCTGTCCACCACCACAAATATGGAATCCCGACATCTTTTTGTCCTAGGTAATCCTAACACAAAATCCATGGATATATCTACCCAAGGCTCACTAGGAACAGGTAGAGGAGTGTACAAACCATGTGGTAATACCTTAGACTTGGCATGTTTACAAGTTATGCATTTATCACAAATTTGGTGAACATCCCGTTTCATCCTAGGCCAATAAAAATGTTCCTTTAACGTTTCCAATGTTTTTAAAACACCAAAATGACCCATCAAACCACCCCCGTGAGCTTCACGTACTAACAACTCACGCATAGAACAGCTAGGCACACACAATTTATTTTTCTTAAACAAATAGCCATCATGCCTATAAAATTTATCAAATGCTCCCTTTTCGCATGATACATAAATAGTGGAGAAATCATGATCGTTAGCATACAAGTCTCGAACATATTCAAATCCCAACAATTTAACATTCAATGAATTAAGGAGCACATACCTTCTTGACAACGCATCTGCAACTATATTTTCCTTACCGTGTTTGTATTGAATGACATAAGGAAAAGTCTCCACAAACTCCATCCATCGGGCATGTCTTTTGTTCAACTTACCTTGCCCCTTGAGGTGCTTTAATGACTCGTGATCCGTGTGGATGACAAATTCTTTTGGCCAGAGGTAATGCTACCAAGTCTCCAATGCCCTGACAAGAGCATAAAGCTCCTTATCATACGTTGGATAATTCAACGCTGCCCCGCTCAACTTTTCACTGAAATAAGCTATCGGCCTCTTTTCCTGCATAAGAACAGCTCCAATCCCTATTCCTGATGCATCACATTCAGTCTCAAAAGTCTGGTTAAAATTAGGTAATGCTAAGACTGGTGTAGAACATAGCCTATCTTTAAGCAATTTGAAGGCATTTTCCTGTACATCCCCCAATGGAAACCCACACTCTTTTTAATTACCTCAGTGAGTGGTGTGGCGATTGTACTGAAATCTTTCACAAACCTCCTATAAAAACTTGCTAACCCATGAAAACTCCATACCTCAGTTACACTCTTTGGTGTTGGCCATTCCATAATAGCTCGGATTTTCCCCTCATCAACCGCAATACCATCCTTACTAACAACATAACCAAGGAATATGACCTTATCGATGCAAAAAGTACACTTTTTAAAGTTAGCATACAATTTTTCAGTGCGTAAAACCTCAAGTACAAACCTCAAATGTCCAACATGCTCATCTACATTCTTACTATAAATTAAAATGTCATCAAAATACACGACCACAAATTTACCAATGAAAGCTCGTAAAACATGGTTCATCAACCTCATGAATGTACTAGGTGCATTGGTGAGACCAAACGGCATAACTAACCATTCATAAAGCCCGTATTTGGTCTTGAATGCATTTTCCATTCGTCCCCCTC
Organism: Ligustrum vulgare; assembly: GCA_963555705.1. Classification (NCBI taxonomy): domain Eukaryota; kingdom Viridiplantae; phylum Streptophyta; class Magnoliopsida; order Lamiales; family Oleaceae; genus Ligustrum; species Ligustrum vulgare. The sequence goes on along the minus strand of OY743186.1, from coordinate 31,017,330 downwards.
TTTCATGCGTATTTGGTGATATCCACTCTTAAGGTCAATTTTACTAAAGACACATGAACCATATAATTCATCAAGCATGTCATCTAACCTAGGTATAGGATGGAGATACTTTACCGTGATATTGTTGATAGCCCTACAATCCACGCACATCCTCCAGGTTCCATCCTTCTTGGGCACCAATAAGACCGGCACAGCACATTGGCTCATGCTTTCTCGGACATAGCCCTTGCTCAACAGCTCTTCAACTTGTCGCTGAAGCTCCTTTGTGTTTCTCCGGATTGCTTCTATATGCAGGCCTATTTGGAATGACAGCTCCTGGTGCAAAATCAATCTGGTGCTCGATGCCCCGAATGGGTGGCAGCCCACTGGGTATGTCTTCCGGGAATACATCATCAAATTCTTGTAAAAGAGAAACAGCTAAACGGGGGAGGGAAGAGTTAGTGTCATCGAGTGCAAGGAAGGAGTCCTTGTACATTAGTAAGACCATTGGTTGGTGGTCAAGGACAGCTCTTTTGATCTCACTCTTTTTGGCAAGAAAGCTCATTTTGGTTTTCTCTCCTCTTTCTTTTCTGGAACTCGTCACTCCCTCTCCTTTTTCTGAGGCAGAACCCCCAACTCTCTGTTTTTCTCTCAGCTCACCTTTTTCTGGGATCGTGGTCCCAACTCTCTTTGCCTTCTCTTCCTCACTCTTTAATTTCAACTGATCTTCATAAACTTGTTGTGGAGTTAACGGCATGAGTCTGATACTTTTCCCATCCTTTGTAAAACTGTACCTATTCTTGTACCCGTCATGTACCACCCTCCTGTCATATTGCCATGGCCGACCCAACAGGTAGTGTCCAGCATGCATTGGAACCACATCACAAATTAACTCATCCTCATACTTCCCGATAGAGAGGTTGATTAACACCTGCTTATTCACTTTGATCTCACCGGACTCATTCAGCCATTGTAACTTGTAAGGTCTAGGGTGTTTGATTATAGGTAAACACAATTTTTCAACAAGAGTGGTACTAACCACGTTGGTACAACTCCCCCCGTCAATTATCAAACTACACACTTTATTATTGACAAAGCATCTAGTATGAAATATGTTTTCCCTTTGCTCACCCGACTCCTCCACCTTAATTTGGATACTAAGAGCACGCCTAGTAATAAGGGATTGAGCTACTGCATAATCTCCGTAGCCACAATCACTAGCTTCTTCTAAGGCAGGCATATCCTTAAACTCATCATCATCCTCAACCTCATCCTCGGACACCACCACCCCATTTTGCACAAGCATTATCTTTTTGTTCGGGCATTGTGATGCAATGTGCCCGATTCCCATACACCTAAAACACTTGATGTCCCTACTTCTAGGAGGTTGAGAGTCAGAAGCGGGTTTACCTTTATTGGCAGATTCCTCTTGAGTCTTTGGTGGTTCTGGCTTCCCCTTTGGAGCAGCTCCTTCATTTTTGTTATTTCCACTCCACGTAGGTTTCCAAGGAGTGGAACCCGAAGAGTATTTTGCTGTCCCTTTCCTTTTCAGCTGCCTTTCCACCTTCATCGCCATATGCAACATCTCCTCCAGTTCAACATAATGTTGCAGTTCTATTACATTTGCAATGTCTCTGTTCAAACCACTCAAAAACCTGACCATTGTGGCCTCCGGATCCTCTTCAATATTCGCTCGGATCATAGCAATCTCCATCTCTTTATGGTATTCTTCTACACTCTTCGAACCCTGAGACAGAGTTTGGAGTTTCTGGTACAAGTCTGTAACGACCCGGCTCCCTCGCTGGGGCCTTCTCCGAGCCGTACTCATGGTCTTTCCACTCCCCCCAGGATTGGGCTCCCTCAAGGGGTCTTCTCCCAATCTTACCCTGAAGTAAATTTTTGCCTCCCCAGGGATTCGAACCTTGTACCTAGGGGTTAAGTACAAACTTCATGGAATCCCTGGTACCATTAGAAGGCCCCAGCGAGGGAGCCGGGTCGTTACAAAGTCCCTATAATAATGGTTGGGCACAAACCTTTTCCTCATCAAACCCTTCAACTCGTTCTAGGTCTCAATAGGTCTTTCACGGTTCCTCCTCCTACTCGTCACTAATTGATCCCACCATACAAGTGCATAATCAGTGAACTCTATAACTGCTAACTTCACCTTTTTCCCCCTCTGAGTAGTTATGGCACTCAAAAATCAGTTCTACCTTCTTCTCCCACTCAAGGTACACCTCCGGATCACTTTTACCCTGGAAAGCTGGTATAGTCATTTTAATGTTTCTCAGGCTTCTATCCATCCCATCATCATCCCTATATTCACGCCTATTACCCCTTCCACGCTGACCACCACGACCTCTTCTCCTACCCAAGCTAGCCACTGATACACTTTCACTATCATCATCAACACTATCTCCTATCTCAACATCGTCATCAACCCAAACTCCATTCCTAGGATTATTGTCATACCTTTGCGGCCTCCGGATATTAGGAGCCGTGTGTGGCTGCTCTCTACGTAGTTGGACGATTGCTGCACTATGCGTGTCCACGGAGTTTTTAATCTCCCCCAACTTCGCATCCCACCTCTCGAATCGTTTTTCCAGCATTGCAAGAAAGTGGAACTGTTGGTTATCCTCCCCTGTCGATGATGCTTCCTTCTGTGACATGGTTAGTGATCAAAAGGAAGTGATCAAAAGGAAAAGAAATAATTTGCAATAAAATATATCCTCACGTGTTTAGCACTTGTGTATCACTCTATTCGGCTTTTTTCCCTCTATTGATCTCACCACTCTGCCTTTTTCCTCTCTATCCCTTTTCTCAAGTTCACAAAGAACCCACCAAACTAGTCACAGACTTGGTCCTTGTGGAATTAACCCAAGGTGCAAGGAAGTTTGATGGAATATTGGACACAAGAAAGTTGATGCAAAAAGGAATGAATGATTTTGAAAGTAGTGATGGATGACGGGAACTACCAAGAATGTGGAAGAATTTTAAAAGGTATCAAGAAAGGTCCTCTTGAATGTGAAATTGTGTTCTTGATCTCGCTCTTCAATAATAATCACTTTTTTTTAATCAAGAACAATCAATAATAACAAGAATTGAAACTACGACCAATCTTGAAATAGTGAAGAATTTCAAGAAACCTAAGAATCTAATATCGATTCAACGATGACTCAAAAACAATGGAATTTAATGAAGAAGACGAAACAAAACAATAATTATGTAAAAACTTGGATTTAGAGCCAAGCTCTGATACCAAATGATGTGATTCTTGTTGGGGAATCACGGGATCTCGCGAAATTATATAAATGCTTGGAAAGTTCCAAATCCAGATTAATTGACGATAACAATATGACCCGACACTCAAGACTCAAGAACCAAGGATGTATCAAATCCAAGACCCGTTAAGATGCGGAATGAAGAACCATAAAGGGGTGAACGCCACAAAGGTTGTCAAATCATTTGATAAGTTCAAGGGGTTCATTCAAGAACGAAGAAGAATAGGGATAAACTCACCTAATTCAAGCAATCTCATTAATCATAAAAGTTTTTTTTTTACAATGACAAAGAAAACCTAATATAGTGCAAAAACGCGTCAAAATAACCCTAGCCGCAAGAAATCAGTAAATAAAATGTGGCGCCCTTTTACGGCCGAAACATACGTTCTTACGGCCGTAATTGACCCTCGGGTCCAAAACTGTTTTAACTCTTACGGCCGTGACATGTGTTCTTACGGCCGTAAGTTATATACTGAATAAAATTACACAACTCGCTTACGGCCGTGAAAATGATAGTTACGGCCGTAAGTCACTTTTTGCCCAATTTGTGCGATATCAATTTTACGACCGTAAAAGGCCTTCTGCATTCTTTTCTCCTTGTTCTTTGACCCAAATGCATTGTAACGGTTTTGACTCATCTTCCATCTTGTCATGCATTGAAAATGGAGTCTTCGACCTTGCACTTGAATATTCATCCACCCAAGCTTGCATAAACCCCTGCATTGCTTGCTTGATCTTCTTAGCCCTCAGCCTCGTTATTGGTCCCACCGGTACATGCAACGGATCCTTACTCGTTGGGCCACTCAGGTACTCATCACGGTGAGTTTCATAGATTGCAGTCGGAGTTTCTTATTTAATTTGGAGAATGTAATTCTTGAAAGTTAAACATGAGAATCCCGAATTTTTGAAATTTTTCTGGACATAAATTCTGAATCCACAAAATAAATTTGCTTCAGCTTCTCTTGCAAAACGGGTGAATCCCGAATTTTTCATTTTAGTACTTCCTTACAATTGAATCCGAGACAAGCTGGAGCTCTTTACTAAATATCCAACACTTAATCAAACACATGATAGTCAAAATCGAAGAAATATGAAAAGAAATATCGGCTGAACAACCATGTTGTTTCTCCAAGAAAAATCCGATAACCGAAAGATTCAAATGACAAAATTGAAACTTTCAACATAATTTAATGCTCACTTCATGAATCCTCATACAGGAAATTTCAAAAAACATGTATATAATTCAAATCACATCCCATAAAGTTCTTCATTTTTGAAACAAAAGTGTGGATTGAAAATCAAACTTGTGCATGTATAGTTGAAGAAGTCTCAGGCATTCGATGGCTTCATCCAACATTGATAATTTGTTAATCTAACATACAAAACATCAAAATCATCTCCACAACATGACAATAATCAGCTAAATGCTATGTAAATTGGAAAATATGAAAGATCAAAGCTCGGGAATGAAGATAAGTAATGATATAATTACTTTGCTAGAATTCGGCACTAAATTATGAAGTGCCTTCAGTTTTCCATTGATCTGACTACTTCCTCCTCTGAAAAAAAAAAGAAAAAAAAATTCTCTTTATTATTTATAAAATCTTAGTTTGAAATCTTTATTCCACATTCAAATTAAGGCAAACTGGATCTGACAGATTATGAATCTCAGCTGCTATACTCCTCTTCAAGGAATGCAGTAGAGCTTGCTTAACTTGAATAATAGAAGCGTATAAAAGCAAAACAGGAATTGGAAAGTGCAATCTCAGTAGTTTGGACTCAGAAAATAACATACCCAAAGAAACCCTGAAGTGGGGGAACCCTTGATCAAAATCCTGTAGAAAATGCGAATATGAAGTCAATAATCCATAGTTTCACTAATAAAATCCCACAATAAATTAGACTAAGATTTTGCAAGCATATAAAGAATTCAACATAAAATTAACTTTTAAAGGTGCAGACCCATCAATTTAAATACGCATACCAAATGAACACCTCCATTTAACAAAACTGATAAGTAAAACAGAGACAGCTATTTTAATAAATTAAAAACGACAAGAGTGTTTAAATTCAATTGTTAATCTAGGTTATACATAATGTATTACAACTTGAAAAAGTAAAAAAATTAAAGTAAATACGAAAACCGAAACCTGATCCAACTTTTAATTAGAAAGAGTATTTTAGATAGCTCTTTTCCGCTCGTGTCTAGTATTAAACTCTGGAAAAAGCAAACATAATCACCCTTCATCTTCAAGTAGGAAATCATCTGGACGTTTTAGAATCCCATGAAAAATGTTTTAGAGCACGAGCTCCAACTGGAGGAGAAAATCGGTAAGGTTCTGAATGGAGAGAGGAAAATTAGGGAAAGAAATGGAGAAAACTTTTAGTGAAAGAGACGAAAAGCCAATACCCGTGATGCGACGATAGTTTTTCATAGTGGCAAAAATTCTTGCTTAAGTACATGAAGATTAGAAATTAACACAATAACATCAAATTCTTCCCCTTGTTATCACATATGAATATTGCTCATAGTTTTATATGTGAATCCCTCTAATATCATCATATACATGAATCTTAAAAGCAAAATTCTACAGCACGGCAAACTTTTGAACTGATTTCGCAAAAAAACAACTGGAATAGAAGATTAAAGATTCACCAGTATTTGAAGCAATCCAAGTGGAAAATGATTAACACCAGAATTCTCCAAAAATACCCTTTATCTGCATAGAAATGACAATGGGACTAAAAAATTACATATTTGCTTTGAATCTAAGAGAGCAATTAATTCAACACCTAACTATACTTAATCACATAAAAAGTTTAACCAATTATTCCACTAAAAAATAACACATAAAATTCACACACATACCTTCAATAAATACGTAATAGACAGATACAAATGTGTGTGTGTGTACACGTACAAGCAAGTGACTCGGTCGTCTACGTTGCATGTAACGTGAAACCAGGTGCAAGGGTTAACGAGATTCTGATCCCAGCTCTAAAGCACGTTATCCGGGTCGGATAGGCTCCAACGCAGGACTTAAAGCGCATCTCCTTCAGAATTCCCACGTACCATTGGCACCATTAGCAATGAAGAAATTACAATTACTGTCACAAACAAAAGTAAATCCCTCTCCAGCCATGGCTCCTATTGAACTAACACTTTTATTGTAAATTCCTGTGGAAGGGTAAATATGGGTTTGATTTATGTAGTCAAGTATAAAATTCTGAAACCCTTGTGGATTATTAATAGCTGTCAAAATGAAATGAAATGAACTCGTTAAAAGAGCATAAATTGAACTGCAATCAGTTAGAGGATCCTAATACATACTCGGGTCTGAAACCCTATTTTTTTGTTATTTGAATTTAGAATGGACACAAAAACTAAGGCATTTACAGGTAACATGCTTGTATCTTATTACTTTGTGTATTGGCAGACTATTAGAGGCAACCGCCCCCAATATTTTTCGATGAGATGAAGATATAAATGGGGAGCACCCAATAATTAAAAAAAATAACGCAAACAGTTATCTATAGTAAAAATTGAGAAAATGAGTTCTACCTTTCCATATGAGTTATCATTTGAAGATTTAAAAACTTCAGCCGAATAAAACCATCGATTTAACTCCAAAGATAGTCAAAGATCTTCACCATTCAAATTTATATCAAGCCAATCACATAAATGGAAAAGTGAATGAGCAATTCATCAAATATTGCCTGTTTCAACACCCAGTCTGAACTTTACCAATGCCATGAAATTTCATCTAAGCCATTAAAATGAAGACTTCTGTTAGGCACACATATCATATAATTTGAACACATAATTTTGAGAAAGAAGGAAAAAAAATTGAAAACATTATTCGCTTCACAATTTAGAGACCACAGATAAATGTAAAAGTTTGAAATTTGTCGAGAACTTACAGACATAATATAATCTAGAAGTACAGCATTAGCTTCGCCATCTCTGGTTGGTGCATCAGTTGAACTACGAACCCCCAATCATCAAAATTTGTATGTTATCCTGTCCAAAATATTGAAAGAAAATCAAGACACTCCTTTTAAATACAAAAATAAAAATATGCAGTGAAATTTTGCAACGTGAAATTATTACCAGATGGATTGGGGCTTGGAGGGGAAGAAAATTATTTTGGTCGCTTGCTACTGTTGTGGACCTTCCAACAGTATTGAGAATGAGAAACGAAGAATGATTGCTCACAGAGAGAAAGATCGGAAACAAGACAATTGAAATCACGGAATACTGTAGCTTCATGTGTCGACGGAGCGATCTTGAAGAGGGAAGAATAGAAGAGATAGAGATAGATATAGAGACTGGCATATATTTATTTTGTGCACCGGCTTACTGTACGAACAATAAGTTAATTTACTGTTTCGGAACCAGTAAATGACTATCAGGTGTGAAAAGTCATGGGACAAAAGTGAACAGTAAAATTTATTCATTCTTTTTATGTAGAGGGGATAATTGTTTTTATATTATACAGCTAATAAATTAAAAGAAATAATATTGACTTTTGATTTTAGAATTAAAATGTTGCACATGACTGATTTTCTCTCCACCAAACCACTAAAACTACACAATGTAAAAGATTTACATCTCATCAAAATCAAGTGCAAAGCCTTGTTATTCAGGTGGTCATCAAAGTAAAATAATTTAAAATCTCTTCATTAATATAGTTTCAGAAGAAAGAAAGAGACAAATTCATCTTGAAGTAAAGAGTTATCATTTCAGCCTCAATAAGGTCCAGGGCCATATATGATAGAGCCTCGTGACATCCTAAACGCACAATGAGAGCAAACGACGACTAATCCAACAAGCAAGGCTGACACGAGCAGCATCATTATATTTGAAATTTAACAATTGAGGAGGGAAGATGTTAAAAAAAAATAGGGAAGCTATATGTTTTGGTGAATGAAGAGCAAAGTGTGAGGTGAAAAAAATTACTTTCATCTCACTTACGGTTTTTCTCTTTGTCAAAACAGATGAAGCTCTACAATAAAAGTGTAAAAATCAATATTGTAAAAATAAAAATACCGAATAAACTAAAGATCGACATCATCAATCTCTATATTGCAAAATATACTTCTATAACCTGCCCGATTAGTCACTGACGGAGTGATGAAATATTCAATTTAGGCTGGATGAACACTCGGCCAAGAATTTGAGTTGAATAAAACGAAATCGCGATGTAACATTCGCGCAGGAATTTAGTTGAATAAAAACGAATTCGCGATGATTCTTTCCTAATCTGCATCTCTCAATATTCTACCACAGAAACCCAGTAAATAAAGAAAATGAAAATGAACAGAAAAGGTTTGAGAAGCTCATACTTGGGAGATTCCAACACTCGAACTCGTAAATAAATATCGAATCTGCTTCGGTTGTGGCTATCGATAATCTACAATTTGTAATTCCTTCTTCAATTGTGGTTTTCGATCGTTTAACAAATTACAGAATACCAAATCAGAAGCTCAGAGGACGATTTGAGAGAGAAATATCAGAAGACGAGAGAGAAGAGAAATGGAGATAGGTTTTGGAGATACATAGGCGGTGGTATGCTGAGATATTTTTTATCCACTCTTGTCGAACCATGCATACATATTGAAGAGGTTTTAGGGGATTTGAAGTTTATGAACAATAACTTTTAACTATTGCAAAACCGGTTACTAACTTTCATGTGTGAAAAGTAATGGGACAATTTTTTATGAACAGTAATTTTCATTCCCTCTTTTATGTAGACGGGACATAACATCCATTAATTAAAATGGAAAAAATGTACATCAGAATTGTTTTCCCAACTACATAACAATTACATCTATAAGCCCAAGAAGCCATGTTATGGGCAAGATTGTTCTGTTGTCTGGGAATTGCTTTTCATTTGGTAACCCGGAGCTCTCTGCACAAAGCCTGGATATCCTCAATAAGGATACTTGACGATTTATTGTGTACAATAGAATGATTCATCTCAGCTGTAACCACGGTGGCATCGACTTCATTTGATTGAATAATGAGCTACTGACAGTTGGCTAACAGCCTTCTCTAAGAGTTTGGAAGTCTGCAATTTCAACTAGAACGTTGTCGTCCAAACTCTTCGCCAAAGCTGCTATAATCACTCCTTTATCATTTCTGATTACAACTCCTACTCCATATGTCATCCTTCTGTTATTGACTGCGGCTTCTGTATTCAATTTAAAACATCCTTGAGGAGGCGGACTCCAGCTTTTGACGGTATTTTTCTTCTTTGGGAACTCGGTAATTAAACTATGCTGGTTTTGATTGGAAAGATGAAAAATGGTTAGAGAAAATAATTTCCAATGAATTGATTTGCCTGAAAATATTTTTCGAGAAAAATATCGATTGAAAGTGTTTAATTGAATTGATTTTCTAGGTAGAAAATGTTGTGAGTTTTTCAAGTTTTGTTATTTGATTGACATTATTTTTCATGACAAATAAAGTAAAATTTAGCTATTTTAATAAAAAAAATTATTTTTTTAAACATATTTGTACTTGATAATAATGTTATTTTTTGAAAGGAAAAAAAAGTCAATTAACAACAACAAGATTGATCAAATGTGACGCAAAAGATTTTCCATGGTATTCCTACCAAATGTTGAAGAAAGCATTTTTCAATAAAACAAAGCAAAGAGGCACGAGAGGGGAAGAGAAAGAAAATATTTTCCTGGCAAAATTTTTGCAATCATCAAACAAATAAAACTAGAAAAGTAGGAAAATGTTTCATTTTCCTTGAAAAATTTGGCCCTTTCAAACACAACCTTATAGTACTAAACAAATTATAGTTAAAGAAAATTCAAGTTTATGAATATTCTTCTTTTTGTCAATGTTCCCACTATGAATGTTAGAATATCCGAAATAATTATGAGACAAGTAATTATGAGCTAACTAATCGTTCGAGTTTAGACTTTGAATTATGCTAGTTTATAAATTCACCTCTATAACGAATATATTAAAGATAATTTTGAAGGCTACTTCTTTCGTGTTTATTGCAGAAAAAAATACCACAAGGTAGCATTTGTGACAGTGTCTTGATGATCACGAATAATTGCTCCTGCATCAGTAATAACTCGACTCTCACTGAAATTGCATTGGTAATCATGGAAAAATGTAAACAAATTCAACGAAAGAAATAAATATGTTTTGTATTTACACTTACTCGAAGTTGACTAAAAAACTATTTAGTTATGAGACGTGTTGGGAAAAATCTCCAAAAAGTACGGTAGCTAAAAAAAAAAAAACATGACTGAGATTAAGATGAATTAGACGTACTTAGTGCCAAGGTGCACTGAAATTAATAGGAAAAATCCTCAACTTTCTTGATAAGATTATATCAAATTAAGAAGTGGTGGTCAAGTTGGGGTTCGTGATGTTATTTTTAGGGCCTTGCTCTTGATTGCATCTCAAAATGGGATCCCTTCAATACTATAAATCTCTTCATCAATTAACATTTTGAATCACTACACTTCCTTTACTAAAATCCTGTTTGACCCTCATTTTTTGAAAATCAAATTATTAAAATATTCAATCTCAACCATCCATTTTAGTCAAGTCTACAATATTTGACTTTTCAAACAAATTGTAGTAATTGCGTCCTAAACTATGGAGATACACCTATTTCCTCAAACCAATAACCAGAATAGCTGAAGTTAGGGAATTTCATTGCTGAACAGAATAGCTAAAGCTATAAACAAGCCATCCAGGGATGGATCTTCTTCCTTCATCTCTATTTCATAACCTTATCCATTCTTGTTCCCTCTGGCGCCCAAAACTCCGACCAAGACTATGTGAGTACCAGATTAGGGCCTTCAAAGCAAACAAATATTGAGGAGGAAATTGGGGATCTCATTCTTTCAGAATAGCTGAAGTTATAAACAAGCCATCCAGGGGCAGATCTTCTTCCTTCCTCTATGTTTCATAACCTTATCCATTCTTGTTCCCTCTGGCGCCCAAAACTCCGACCAAGACTACGTGAGTACCAGATTAGGGCCTCCAAAGCAAACAAATATTGAGGAGGAAATTGAGATCTCATTCTTTCAGGCTCTTTGACATACAACAAACGGAAAGCAAGATAAAGCAAACCATCAAAATTGAAATTTTTGGTATGCAAAGTCGCACTCAAATCTCCTACTAGCTACTGCTTCTATTTCTCTTACTTAGATGGACACATATACATGTAATCAGACATACACTCGCTTTCTTCTTGATTTTCCCTTTAATCAATTTTGAAAACCCTTTACCTGTAATTCTTTCGATACTGGGATTTTAACATTTAATCGGTATTTTGTGTTGAGATTCTGGCTTCTAGAGAAATCTGGTCATTTAAAAAAAAAAAAATTCTGACGACCGTTGCTAGCTTCTTCCCTGTTTGTAAACACTATTAATGAATATCGATCTCTGTAACTATGGGGTTACTTTCACATTCTCCAATGAATTAAAATGTATCCCAATTTTATTGAGGAAATGTATCAGTGACCTTGTTGCCACATGCAATGCTATCCTTAGCAATGTTTACAAATAGCAATTTAGAATGTAGCAAAGTATATTTCACAACTTCACGCGTTTGTCATTGGATTTCACTATTTGATAAGGATTCAACATGATACAAGAGAGTTAAAATATGATCCATTGACAGCCCTACTCTAAGATGCTCAAGTTTGGAAATGAAGTGCATGTATAAAGATTACAAAGTATTATGTAAGATAATTATAAAATTTCTACGATAATCATCTTAGTCAGTAATGAAGAATGATATATTTTTTTAAAGGTCTATGTCTATCAATTTGGAAATTGTAATCTATGAAGGTCGAAGATTCCTTCACAGAAGTCCTTACTCATATATACCATTTTGTCAGTAGAAAAGCTCTTGTAAGTTGGTGACGATTCCGCAGCTTTACCTAAGGGGAAGACCATCAATGTTGGCTCAAAAGATGAGGTTTCAGCAGTAAAGAAAGTTGGTTGTTGCTTTGTTTAGAAGACTAAAGCCTCAATTTTTTCGAAGTCTTAACAGTTATGAGGTTTTGGATTTTCTCCTTGTATACATTTACCACATGGATTCCGTAGCCATCAAAGTTTTAGTTAATTAACATACGAAAGTATGTCCAGACCAGGACAGAACTCCTTGGTCATACACTCATTATTTATAGTCCTTGTTATTGTTGAATGGAATTGAAGTAAGGGATTCAGGGAAGAAAACAATTGCTGCAAAGAACTTGTTTTTCATACAACTGAAAATGGACAGCTCGTTCAAATCTACGACGTTGTTAATCTTGATTTATCTATTGTTTTCTGTAATGTGATCCCATCGATTGCGTTCAGTTCTTCGTCTACAGTCACCACTATGCACACCAACAACTGGGTTGTTCTTGTTTGCACCTCCCGTTTTTGATATTGTACTCTCCTTCAAATTCTCCCTTTTGTTTATGGTTTGTTCAAGTCGTTGCTTTTCATCTTTTCCTCCCCCTAAACATTATTGCAGGGAATTTCTTTCTAGCGTCTAATTATATATAGAAAAAGCAGGCATTAAATTTGGTTATGCTAGGATTAGGGGACCGTGGATTTTTTTTTTCCGAGTATTTGGTATTAATCAGACATTTCACGAAGTTTAGAGGGATAAATTAAATTCTACATTTGTTTTGGATTTTTTTTTTTCAAATCACAATTTGCTAAATGTTTAGAAAATAAAATTGGGAACGATCACCTACCCACGGTGGAAAGGTGTTAATGTAGCCACCGTGGATACGATGCTGACACGTGTCTAGTATTTTAAAATTTTTGGACATGTGTCAGTATTACATTCACGGTGGGAACATTAACACTTGTAGACACCCACAGGTGATCGGGACTGAAATAAAATATAAGCTGTTAATTGAATAATTGGCCCATTAATAATCATAAGCTTCATGCTTGTTGAAGTTGATGATTTGATATGCTCATAACGGTGATATTTGGTCTTTCAGGTTTAACTATAGACATATGGCTAATACGCTATCCTTGTATAGGTAACTGAGGTTGCTTCTTTTTGTCTATTCTTTGTTTGCTGTTAAAATGAAAATCTTGCCTATATTTATAATGTTTGTGTTTTCTTCATTCAGAATAGTTAAACGGTTAGGAATACCTAATGAGAGGACAATACTCATGTTGAATGATGACATGTCTTGCAATGCTCGGAACAAGTACCCTGCCCAGGTCTTCAACAATGAAAACCACAGGCTCAATCTGTATGGAGAGAATGTCGAGGTAAGTAGAGTCCACTGTAATAACCTTATGCTTTCCACCAGAAAAACTGAACAATCATGTCATGTTTAATACTAGTTCCATTGAGCTTTAGTTATTCAAGATTGTTGAAATGAGTGCCCCATAAGTGCCGGTCCATCCTGGATAATGGAACACTTAGCAAATTTGTTAATATGTTCGTTGTTGGGATAAATATTCATATGATGGTACTCTCTTTCTCTCTCTCTCTCTCATATATATATATATATATATATATATATATATATATATATATATATTGGAGCATATAAGCCCAGGTGATAGATAGATTAGAAATTTGGATAATAATTGCAAATAATTGAACAAAATAAATGAAGAAACTTTGAAATTTTATTGATATATATATATATTGGAGCATATAAGGCCAGGTGATAGATATATTAGAAATTTGGATAATAATTGCAAATAATTGAACAAAATAAATGAAGAAACTTTGAAATTTTATTGATAGTTAAAATTTTTGAATACAAGGTAGATTGAATGGGCAGAGAATCTATTACTCATCTAAATTCTGCCTTACAATGAATCTTAACTTGAAATTTATAATGAAAGAATTACATTGAAAGAATCTTGAAAAGTTGATTGCAACTAGAAAATCTCTAATTGAACAGTGTCTTGTTACTTTCCAAAAAAATAGGAATCTTGAAAAGTGATTTGTTTGTCTCTTGATTGGCACTGAAAGTTTGAAAGAAATATCTACCTTAATAAAAAAAGCATTTTATTTTAATTAAAGTTAGATTCGACAAAGATTTTCATTTCTTTTGAGTTGGCAAATTTTTAACAAAATTTCTTTTGATCGTTGAACACGATATTCTCTGAAATCATTAAGGAAACTGCGTTCATATAGTCATTTGGTCCTTTGAAGGTCTTCTTGAAGAGATTCTTCAACGTCAATTTCATAACAATCATCTTCATTTTGATAGAAGTCATCATCAAAGTCCGCTTCTGAGCTGGTTTCAGAAGAATCTTGAACTGAAGATTTTGAAACGTTCTCAGCAAGGGCAGCAATTTTGTCTGCTAAAACCACCATTTCTTCAGGGTTAGTACATTTTGCAAGGAGTGCTAATAACCTACTCTTTTCGGCAAGGAAATCAGCATGGACATCTTGCAGTTTCATTGAAGGTTGTCCCTCATTATTTTTTAGATTGATCCAAGATTGGACTGCCTTGGGATAGCAATTTGTTTCGTGGAACTTGGATCACCATTTGATTTTGAATATCCTCATAATCTTTTTAGAACTAAAATGATTATTTGTATCTTGAACAATAAAAAAGTCCCAACAAAGAATCCATGAGACCTTAAAATTGTACGCAAATTGAAAAAAAATATTTTCTTGAGGCGTCAAAAATGATTTTGCCTCATTCTTGAAGTGGTTGAGTCCTTGAAGAGAGAGACTAGGTAAAATGTTTTCTTCAAGTCCAAAAAACTCAAACCAATTTCAAAACCATTTGGAAAATGATCTTGACAATTTTGATGAAAAGGATAAACAAAGAATGGTTTACTGGTCTAAAATAAAAGATATTAAACCAGGCATCTTGATAATCCAAGTAGTTGAAATGAGAAGATAAATTTTCTCCTTTTGCAAGGTTCATCTTTTTCTCTATCCAAGGTTGTTGTCCCCAGTTATCAAAAGACAACATTTTGCAGATTGAACATTTTGAGAAGTCAATATGTTGAAGATTTTGTTTATTTGGAATGTGAGAAATAATTGTAGACCCTATTTTGAGAAAGATCTTTTCATAAAACTCACGAGGTTTTTGAAGAGTAGAGGGTAAAAATTGGAATTTTGGAGGAAAAATATCTGAAAGACATTCATTAAGGTCGGAATATTTTTAACCCAAGAAGGTTCCATAGTAAGCCCAATGAGGAAAAATGATTTTTGATGAAATATTGAAAATGATTTTTATTGATTCTGGGAGTTTACCATAACCCGTTTGAACAACTTTTTTGAAGTTTGAAGGTCTTGGTTTTTCTGGAGTTTGAGGAATTTTTCCAAGAACAGAGAAGTTGTTTGCAGTAGAAAGAGAGGGAGTATTTTTGCTGGAATTTTGAACAAACGTTTCGATTGAAGGTAGGGACTGCCAGTTTTCTTGCCCTTATTTTTGTTTTTTGAAGAAGTGGCCATGGATGAAGCCATGTCTTCAAGAACCTTGTTGTACCAATCTATGTTGTTACTCTCCTTTTGAACTTTGTTTTGAAGTGACCTTACTTTCACTCGAAATTTCTCTCCTTTTTGTAAGGAACTCTCTTGTGAGAAAGTCTACAAAAACATTATTTTTTCCTTGTATATAAATAATTTTGAAATCAAAACATGACAAAATAGCTTGCCATCTTGCAAAAATATGTTTTGAACAAGATTTTTGACGTCCTTTTGTAAAAACGTCTTTAGATGCTTTACAGTCGGTTTTTAAAATAAATGATTTATTTATTAAATCATCTTGGAATTTTGATACGCAAAGAAAAATTGAAATAATTTCCTATTTAACCTTTGAATTGTTAATTTGAGCACCAGTCCAAATAATTTCCTATTTAACCTATTTAACCTTTGGAATCCGTTTAAGGACTCCACCAAACTCTATGTCTGACACATCTGTCTCAACGATAAGATTGGCATCTGGATCAATAATGGATAGGTATGGGATACTTTTGACAAAACTTTTGACCTTTTAGACGGCTAAGGTGCACTCGAGACCCCATGATTTTGGATTATTTTGAAGCCTTTTAAAAAGGGGGAACAAAGAATCTGATATTTTGAATAAAGTCGGATACGTAATTAACACATCCAAGAAATCTTTGAAGACTTGTCTTACCAATAATTTGATTTGAAAATTTGTCAGTAAAATCCAAACTTCTTTGAAGGTGTAATAGTTCCTTGAAAAATCTTATGTCCAGGAAAACGAATACTTGTTTGACATAATACGATTTTCTTTGCAAAAATTGCTAAACCATTAATTTTAACAATACTCAAAAATATATTTAAATGTTTGAAATGTTATTCTAAACTCTCAGAATAAAGAAGAACACATCAATGTAAACAACGATAAAATTTTGAAAAGGATTGAAGGTATCTGATAAGTGTATTTTATACACTTATTTATCTGTCGAAATTAGGATATTATAATATTTTTCTTGAATAAATTCTACGTAATTGTTATTATTCACTATTATTTCAGGTTTTATTCCAAAATCAAGAGAAAATAAGGAACTGAAGCAATCACACAACAATTGGATAATAATTGGTGCAAAATCATACAATTTGAAAGTTGGTGAAATTATTCAAGAATCAAAGTGGAGCTTAATAGAAGACATGCTAAAATTCAAGGACTAACTTATCTTATGTTGAAGAATTGAGGCTAAAAGCATTAATAGTGAATTAATGCAAATTGTAATCTAATTGGGCTTTATTGGATTATTATATGCATTGGACTCCTACTTTTAACAAAAGACTAGGCTCGGCTGGTTCCTATTAGAGATATATATACACAGCAACCTAGAAAAGGTGAAAAAGAGGAGAAGAGAGCCGTGAGTTGAAGGGAGGGGACGTGAGGAAAAATTGTAGCTAAATTGCTGCTACTTGAGGGAGAATTATTCTTGGGAATTGAGGTTGATTGGTGGAGACTTAATTGGGAAGCAGCTTGGGGACAAGAATTGAGGTGCCTAGAGGAATTAATTGGGGTTGTCTTGGCAGATTGCAATTAAGTTTAGTTGGCTGGATATATACATTGGAGGTATACTTCTCACGACTCATTAAGGAAGAAGTCAGAAGAGTGGTGGTCGGCTGGAATCTGGAAAACGAGAGGTGCGGCTTTGTCAAATCAAAATTTTGGTCGGCTGGAATCTGGATAGAAAAGAGGATAAACGGCTGGAACACTTCCATTGGTGAGAACAAACTGGTGGTGCACAAAGATGCTAATTTTTCAACACTTCAAACTACGGGTTTTATTTACGTTATTATCTATTGATTTTTCTCCCAATAACATGAGTTGCTAAATTTTATAATCGGGATTAACGATATAGATTTAATGTTTCTAGTTTGATTTTAATTCTCAAGTTGGTGTTTTATTTTCATGTATTGATTTTGTTATTACGTTTAATGCTTGAGTTGTTTGATCACCAATTCATGATTTAATGGTTGTTTTCATAATCCGAGATGTGAGTTAACAATTAGATCACGTAATAAAATTCGGCAATTTCAACAAAAAGATAGAGATATGAATTTGTGGCTACCTGTGGTCAATTATGAATTCCTAGGAAATTTAATGCATTTAGCTAAGGAGAACTCTGACCCGCTGTAGAGATACATGGTTGACTTAGTTAAATAGGCCTAATTTGAACTCGAGAGAGGTAAATTAGATATATGCGTGAATTCGACCAAATACAATTTTAGAAAACAACTTGAGATGAGAAATTAAGATAGAACGTTATTTCGAAATCGTTAGTCCCGATATTCATTCAATTGCTAGAAATCCCACCACCTTGTTTCTTGCTTTATTAATTGCTTTTAGTTTAATTTTCTATTTTCATTTTAATTGCATTGTTTATTTCATTGATTTCCAATTACTTGTCATTTTTGTTTTTGTTTTTATTATTTTGCAATTTATTTTCTTAGTTAGTTTTGGTTTTAGTTTAGGAATTCTATTGTATCAAAGTAAATCGATAACAAATAAATAGTCCTCGTGGGATCGACAACCCGGACTCAAAAGTCCACTTTTACTACTTGTTAGCGATATCGTACACTTGCGATATTCACACCGACAAGTTTTTGGCACCGTTGCCGGGGACTATTTTAATTTGTCGTTTATTTATTTTGATTTTTAGCGTTCTTAGCCTTTAGATTTGGTTTGCCTTAAGTTTTAGTATTTTGATTCATAATAAACAAAAACAACAAAAACAACAAAAATTCTCAAAAAGTTTCAAAAAAAAAAAAAAACTTTTAAAATTCTATTCTTTTCCTTTTATGCTCCGTTCTCAAAAAGGAAATCTTATACCATTCGAACCTGAAATTGAAAAATTCTTTAGAGAACGACGTAGGGAACAACAAAATTTGAACCAAATGGCTAATCCTATTAATCCAAATGAAAACTTTGAACTTGAGCTAAATGCCGCTGCAAGAGCTCTTGCTCCTAATGCAGCACGACAAAACAATCAAGTCCATGAACCTAATGTTCAAGATGACAATGTAGGAGATCTTCCTATGGGTCAATTCTTGACTCCTGTTGCCACTGCGAACCGTTCTAGCATATTATATCCGCCTTTTGGAAGGAATGACTTTCAATTGAGAGCAGATTTAATAAACCTTTTCAGTAATAATCTCCAATTTTTTGGAAAGGCACACGAGGACCCCAACGCACATGTTGTAAGATTTGGGAGAATGTGCCAAAATTTCCAATTTCAAGGCATAAACGATGATGCCATTCGTTTGCGACTATTTCCTTACACTTTAAGAGATAGTGCATTGGAGTGGCTTGATTCTGAACCTGAATTCAACATAACCACATGGGATGACCTAGCTCGAAAATTTTGTAACAAATATTTCTCACCTGCTAAGGTCGCTAAACTGAGATTGGAGATATCTACGTTTCAATAACTAGACGGTGAGTGTTTTCATGAATCTTGGGGTAGATTTAAGGATATTCTTAGAAAATGCCCATATCATGAATTTAATAAAGGCCTTCAAGTTCAATACTTTTACTCTGGGTTGTCACCACAATACGAATCCATAGTGGACTCATTAGCTGGTGGGTCCATTACCAATAAAAGTGTCAACCAAGCATGGGACTTGGTGGAACTCATTGCAAAAACACACACCATGCTCCCGTCTGAAAGAGTAGTGCACAAAAGAGTTGCTGGAGTGCATGATGTAGATGCACTGACCAGTACAAATGCGCAACTTGCTGCGCTAACAAAAAAGGTTGACATGTTGTGTTCATATCATCAAGGAGTTCACGCTATTCAATCACCAGTAGTGTGTGAGAATTGTAGCGCGAACCATTCAACCGAAAATTGCATGTTGTTGGCGTCAAAAGAGGAGCAGGTTAATTTTGTGCAAAACAATCATCAACAACAGAATGACCCATATGCTCCTACTTACAACCCTAGTTGGAGACAACATCCAAACTTCAAATGGTCTAACAATCAAAATGAGTTTAACCAACCAATGCAGGAGAGAAGACCAAGTTTGGGGGAAATGTTTCAACAACACATGCAGAAGACTGATAAAATGTTTGAACTACATCAAGCAACCATACAAAATCATTCTGCTGCACTTAAAGGCTTGAAAATCAGATAAGCCAAATCGCTCAACAACTTTCTGAGCGAGCACCTGGAACACTCCCAAGTAACACAGTTAAAAATCCAAGGGAGCATGTCACATGATCTCTGCAGTAGAGATGAGAAAAATCTATACTCCAGCTTCTGAGGTAGCTGTTGAGGATGAATCATACATTCCCGCAGAGGAATATTTTCCACCAAATGGATATGTACCTCCAATCCCTTTTCCTCATACACTCCTAAGAAATAGGATACAGAAGGATGTTTAGGCTGTCAATACCAGAAATGGTGTTCAATTGCCCAAAACACATGAAGAAAGACCTGATAGGGAAGACAAACAAGTGGTAGGAGAAGTAGAGAATAAATCTAAGAAACCTAATCAGTCAACCAAACCTGAAACTCAAAAGAAAGAAGAAGAATCTCAATCGCATGTCAAGACCTATGTCCCACCAGTCTCATTCCCCCAACGCCTGCAAAATCACAAAATGGATAAGCAGTTTAGTAAATTTCTGGAAGTATTTAGGAAATTGCATATTAACATTCCATTTGCAGATGCTTTGGCTCAGATGCCAGCTTATCTCAAATTTATGAAAGAAATGATTTCTAAAAAGAGGAAGTTGAGGGAATTTGAGACTGTATCCTTAACTGAGGAGTGCAGCGCAATTCTACAAAATAAATTGCCTCCAAAACTCAAAGATCCAGGGAGTTTCTATATCCCTTATGATATTAGAAATTTCAAATTTGATAGAGTTTTGTGTGATTTGGGAGCAAGTATCAATTTAATGCCTCTCTCAGTATGCAAGAAACTTGGATTAGGGAAACCTAAACCAAGCAAAATCACATTACAGCTAGCTGACAGATCTGTGAAGTATCCATATGGTGTCATTGAGGACATTTTAGTTAAAGTGGATAAATTCATTTTTCCAGTAGATTTCGTAATTTTGGATATTGAAGAGGACAGTCAAATGCCACTTATTTTTGGTAGACCTTTCCTAGCCACGGGACGAGCTTTAATAGATGTTGAAAAGGGGGAGGTGATCTTAAGGGTTCAGGATGATTAAGTGACTTTTAGTGTCACTCAATACCCTAACAAATATTATCAGACAGAAAATTGCTTCAAACTGGAAAAAGTGGTGCAAGAACTTGGTAATAATTTGAAGCAAGAAGAAAAACCAGGTGGGACTCAAATCAACAATAAAGAATTCAAGAAAGTGCGTAAAAATCTTGAGAAATGCAAGGCGGGAAATTGCAAGGAGTGCAGGGCATCACGAGCATCCTTTAAGCCACCATAAGAAAGTTTGCAAAAAGTCGAGCTTTAGACTATAAATGGAGCGCTTATTGGGAGGCAACCCAATTTTCTTTCTTTTTCATTTATTTTACTTTATTTAAAGCTTTGCATTTAAATTTTCAGGTAGTACTTGCATTTTTTCTCTTTATTAGAGTTTTTGAAGTAAGCATCCCTAGCACCAACTTCCTTCATTTGATCTTCAAGTGCATTTTTAGTTCTAATTATACATTATCCATGAGCTTACAATTTTGCATCACATTGTTTTAACCTCATTGCTCTTATCCTATTAAAAATAAATCATATGCATGATTTTTCACGTTTTGAGGAATTATGCGTGATAATTGTAATATTCATGATGGTTGACCATGTTTGAAAATTAAATTTTTTCTATGTTTAAGTTGGGATTGTTGGTGTTGATCTATTTCAGTTTATTAATGGTGTGTATGATTCTAATGTTATTTATTTTTTACTTGCGAGGAACACACACTACTTGTAACACTTCCAACCAAACAGGGAAATACAAGAAACGGGTTGAAATCATTCAAGCGAGTTCAAAACCAAGCTTCAAGTTATCACATCGCTCCTCTAAACCTGGGAAGTACCTAACTCCTATTTTATGTATTGTTATCAATTTATATATCTTTTCTTTTACATTGAGGACAATGTAACTTTCTAGTTTTTTGGGGGGGGGGGGGTGGTATCTCATTTCTTCATCTTGTTCATTCGATACCTTATTTTTGGGATTCATAAAAAGGGTGAAATTTTTGATTTTTTTTTTGATTTATTTATTACTTATGACATGATTTGAATTGACTTTTGTGCTTTAGTTAGAAAATTTGGACAACATGTGAACTAAAATTTTTCTTGACATTCATCCATGTGAGACGTTAATCAAACTTGAGCACATAGCCACTTTCGAATAATAACTTGTGTAGGGAGATGCTTTTACTTGTGGGATAAACTTGTGCACTTTGAACATAGAATTGACTGAAAAATTTCAAACCTTAAGAAATTAGATCCTAACCTGAAATGTAGAACCAAACTGCTCAAGAAGCAGTTTGGGGTTAGAAAGGTCAAGTACAAGTAGGTATTGACAGATTGAGGGTCTGAAGTTTTTAATGATCCATCTTTAGTGGAAAGGGTTTTAATCAACAGGTATAAACCATGTCCAGCATAAAAACAGAAAAATGCTGAAGGTCTTATTCTGCTCTTCAAATGCCTTTTTGACTCGAGTAAGTAAGTCCGAGGGTCTTTCAAACCTGGTACCCTAAAGTCGTCTGGCTTGGGAGTCATCGACCTAAAGCTAGCTATAAGGGTCAACTAGAAAGCAAGTACGGAGAGTGGACTTACACATAAGACACTGAAACATCTTTAACTTTTATGTTTAAGCCTTTATGACTCGGGTAATTAAGTCTGAGGGGTTCTCTGAACCTGGTACCCTAAGCTCAACTGAGTTGGGAGCTGCCAACCTAAAGCTTGCTACAGGGGTCATATAGAAAGCCAGTATGAAAAGTTCTGATCAAAGATGGTAAAAGATAAGGATATTAAAAGAAAAAATCGTCCATATAAAAAAAATGATATATAAATGGTATAAGCTTTGTTGATTAAAATTCCTAATACTGGAGTGTGGGATTGGAGATGAATTATTCTTGGTCTGTCGTGCATACTTGTCAAATCCTAACTGCTTTGTGTGGAAAAATGCAATTTATACATGTTTAGAAACCACATCAATAGGAAAGACATCGGACTATGAGAGAAAAACATTAAGGTTGTGATCATCCATGAGAGTGTAAGGAAAATAAAAAGAAAATCATTGTTGACCACATGGGATTCGGGCTTATTTTTGCATGACTAGTCACACAGTGTCAAGTATATTTTTACATGAGTTTGCATTCGATTGTTGGCTATTCACACACACACGATGAAGTTGAGCATTGAATGAATGAAGATAATTTTTGTTGTTCATATTTCTTCTATAAAGTGAATCCTCATTTTGGATTATTGAAGTGTATGGCAAATAAATTGACAAAAAAAAAAAAAAAAAAAAATATGTTTGCATTTTTATTTTTATTTTTATAGTTTAGTTTTATTTTTGTTCGATGACGAACAAATATTCTAGTTTGGGGGGGTTTGATAAGTGTATTTTATACACTTATTTATCTGTCGAAATTAGAATATTATAATATTTTTCTTGAATAAATTCTACGTAATTGTTATTATTCACTATTATTTCAGGTTTCATTCCAAAATCAAGAGAAAATGAGGAACTGAAGCAATCACACAACAATTGGATAATAATTGATGCAAAATCATACAATTTGAAAGTTGGTGAAATTATTCAAAAATTAAAGTGGAGCTTAATAGAAGACATGCTAAAATTCAAGGACTAACTTATCTTATGTTGAAGAATTGAGGCTAAAAGCATTAATAGTGAATTAATGCAAATTGTAATCTAATTGGGCTTTATTGGATTATTATATGCATTGGACTCCTACTTTTAACAAAAGACTAGGCTCGACTGGTTCCTATTAGAGATATATATACACAGCAACTTAGAAAAGGTGAAATAGAGGAGAAGAGAGCCGTGAGTTGAAGGGAGGGGACGTGAGGAAAAATTGTAGCTAAATTGCTGCTACTTGAGGGAGAATTATTCTTGGGAATTGAGGTTGATTGGTGGAGACTTAATTGGGAAGCAGCTTGGGGACAAGAATTGAGGTGCCTAGAGGAATTAATTGGGGTTGTCTTGGCAGATTGCAATTAAGTTTAGTTGGCTGGATATATACATTGGAGGTATACTTCTCACGACTCATTAAGGAGGAAGTCAGAAGAGTGGTGGTTGGCTGGAATCTGGAAAACGAGAGGTGCGGCTTTGTCAAATCAAAATCTTGGTCGGCTGGAATCTGGATAGAAAAGAGGATAAACGGCTGGAACACTTCCATTGGTGAGAACAAACTGGTGGTGCACAAAGATGCTAATTTTTCAACACTTCAAACTTCGGGTTTTATTTACGTTATTATCTATTGATTTTTCTCCCAATAACATGAGTTGCTACATTTTATAATCGGGATTAACGATATAAATTTAATTTTTCTAGTTTGATTTTAATTCTCAAGTTTGTGTTTTATTTTCATATATTGATTTTGTTATTGCGTTTAATGCTTGAGTTGCTTGATCATCAATTCATGATTTAATGGTTGTTTTCATAATCCGAGATGTGAGTTAACAATTAGATCACGTAATAAAATTCGACAATTTCAACAAAAAGATAGAGATATGAATTTGTGGCTACCTGTGGTCAATTATGAATTCCTAGGAAATTTAATGCATTTAGCTAAGGAGAACTCTGACCCGCTGTAGAGATACATGGTTGACTTAGTTAAATAGGCCTAATTTGAACTCGGGAGAGGTAAATTAGATATATGCGTGAATTCGACCAAATACAATTTTAGAAAACAACTTGAGATGAGAAATTAAGATAGAACATTATTTCGAAATCGTTAGTCCCGATATTCATTAAATTGCTAGAAATCCCACTACCTTGTTTCTTGCTTTTATTAATTGCTTTTAGTTTAATTTTCTATTTTCATTTTAATTGCATTGTTTATTTCATTGATTTCCAATTACTTGACATTTTTGTTTTTGTTTTTATTATTTTGCAATTTATTTTTTTAGTTAGTTTTGGTTCTAGTTTAGGAATTCTATTGTATCAAAGTAAATCGATAACAAATAAATAGTCCTCGTGGGATCGACAACTCGGACTCAAAACTCCACTTTTATTACTTGTTAGAGATATCGTACACTTGCGATATTCATACCAACACTATTATTCATGATTTTTTGAAATTCAGATGGGGCATTTTTTAGACCAAAAGGCATAACATTCCATTCGTATTGACCAAATGGAACATTAAATGCAGTTTTGTATCTATCTTCTTCTTTGATTTGAATCTGCTAAAAGCCAGATTTCATATCAAATTTGGAGAAGATAACTACTTTGAGAAGTCGATTGAAGAGATCTTTCTTTTGAGGAAGTGGATATCTTATCCACCAAAGAGCAGAGTTAAGTGTCTTCTAATTGATTACAAGTCTCGGAGCACCACGCTCAATTACTGTTTGATTAAGGACATAGAACGCAGAACAACTCCAGGGAGATTTACTAGGAATAATGAGTCCTTTTGATAGTAAATCTTGAATTTCCTTGGTACAGTAGTCAAGGAGTTCCTTGTTCATTTGAATGGGTCTTGATTTAGTTGGAATTGTTGATTCATGAAAATCAGAATTATATGGAAGATAAACAATATGTTTCTTTCTATTCCAAAATACATTAGGAATAGAAGAACACACTTCTGTTTCGAATCTTTGAAGGAATTGAGAAATTTTTTCTTTATTTGAAGAATTTGAAGTTGATCATTAATCCTTTGAAATTTGATTTCTTCTTTAAGAAAAAGAACATGTTGTTTTTTGAAATTGATATTGTTAATAATTTGAGAAATTGATGCTTGTTTAAGAGCATTCACATCTTTGAAATGAGGATTAGTAAATTTGAAAGAAAAAAAATCTTGTCCAAAAACATTTGTTTTAAGACCCTTTTCGTTAGCTTGGAATGTGTAGATTTGGACAATAAAAGGAGTACCAAGAATGACTTCTTGATCTAAAATCCTTAACTAAATAAATGATATTTTTGAAACAAATATTTGAATTACAAACATGAGCTTTTGAAAGTTTATATTTAATGTTTAATTTTTTATCACTCGCGCCATAAAGTCTTTCAGTAGTTTTCTCAAAATATTTTGTAGGTATTAATCTTTCATTGATACAATTTTGATCAGCTCCAGAATCAATTAAAACTCTAGTTGTTAGTTTGAAATGTTTATCAACAATTATTGTCATCTAACAATACCATTTTTGAAGTTGAACACGATTAATAACATTAATTTTCTCTTCATCAGTAAGAGAAAAATCCGAGTCATTAAATAGTTCACGATGATCGTATTTTTCAATATATTTTTGCTATTTAACAGAGCTAGAATCATATTCATTAGAGGAAGAAGAAGAAGAAGATGAATCATTTTGATTGTTTGAAGAATTATTCTTAAAAAGAGTAAATTCAAGTTTGAGGTTTTTAACTTGATGTTCAAGATGAGAAATTTGAGATTTCATTTCTTTGACTTCTGATTTTAAATCAGAACTAGAGGATTTTGACGTTGATTCTTGATCGAATCTTTTTAGTAATTCTTTCATACTAAAAGGTTCAGGAGAATTTTTTGACGATGAAGGAAGAAGTAAAGAGAACTTTTTCTTTAATTGAGGATTATCAATCTTCTCAATTATTTCTTGAATAAGTTCTTCTTCCTTAGTTAAAACATTTATGGTTTTGCAACCCCAAATTCCTTTACCCTGACTATTTTGAGAGGAAGAGGAAGAATTAGATTTGTTATCAGAATCTTCTTGATACTGATAAACCTATTCTAATTCAGAATCAGAATTTTCTTCTGAAGAGGAATTGAGTAAATTGAGAAGTTCGAACTTAATATCTTCATCAATTTGAAGATTATTAATTTTACCTTTCATAGGGCATTTATTTAAATAATGTCCAGTTTGATGACACTTGTAACAAGTTACTTTGGATTTATTTTGAAATTTCTTTGGTTTAGATTGAAATTTTTGCCAAAAAGTCTTTTGAGTAGATTTTTGAAATTGAGGAGGAGTATTTTGAATTTTTTTTTTTTTTTTGAAAATTTCTTTTTCTAAGAAAAAGAGGAAAATTTTTCTTTTTGAAATTTTAAGAAGGAGGAGCGATTTTTTAAAAACTATATTGCTCGCAAAATGATCCTAACTCATTTCTAGTCCCATATCTTTTAGATTTGAGCTTAGCTTTGAGTTTAATATCATTACAAAGAGCAAGACCTTCCTTATTAATGAAATTAATAATTTCACCATAAGTAAGATTAGAATAAGGAATTGAATCAGAATTTTGAGATTTTATTGAATTGCGAACTTTTTCTGCAAAGAGTTTTGGAAGTCCTGAAAGAAATCTTTCTTTCCAAAAATCTTGATTGCAGTCTTCGCGAAGCATAACTCTAGAAAGGAAAGTATCCTTATTCCATCTAAAGTCATGTAATTTTGGACAAGTTAGATTCATCAAAATTTCTGATGATCTATCTTGAAGGAGAGTTGGAGTTCCAACAAAATTTTTGACAATGGCAAAGACTAGTGTCATGAAACAATCATGAACAACTTCTTCACCCTTGATTTTTGTAGCATCAAGGACTTCATTTCTTTCGTTATTTGAAAGATAATTAGTCCACCACCCTTTAAGTTGACCAGTAAATTCTATAATTAAATTATTAAAGGCACTTACTTCGTCGATATTTTTACATTTGTATGCATGAAAACATACAAACATTTTTTCAATTGTTTGAATAATTTGAAATTCAGTCATCCCATCGAAATTCCATTCGACAATTTCTTCACCAGAATATTTATCAAAAATTCTTCTTTTAAAAGATGTTTCTTCTTAAAGTAGATCTGGTTGAGAAGGTCGAGGATAAAAAGTGGGAAGTTTTGAAGAATTAAAATTTTTAATTTATTGACTTGAAGAGGTTCTTCTTCAATAAATAGATTTTCAAGATCAAGAATATCAATAGTGTTGATATTTTTTGATGCACTAAGTTTTGAAAATTATTTTTTAAGTTCTTTTAGAACTTCAGATTATGAGGTCAGAGCACTTCTTCCTAATTTAGGAGTAAGGTTCGACTCAATTGGTTGAAAAAGTAAAGGTTTCTTACCTTCAGATTTTGAAGAAGAGGAAGATTGATCTCTAAATGATGAAAAAACATTTAAAGGTATTTTGGAAGGAGTTTCAGTTTCAGAATTAATTTCAATTCTAGTTAACTGAGAACACATAGAATGAAGAACAATATTTGTGAAATTGTTCTGAGATTGAATATTTTTTATATCAACTATTCTTGCCGAAGCATTTTCAGTTCTATTGTAACGACCCAGGTCCCACTTAACGGGCTGTGCCGACCGTTAGATGACAGCGTACTGTCTCCACTGTACCAACACGAGTCTTTTCAGCATGCTTTGTCCTTACTTGCACGCTCCCCGAGTAAACTTCTCAGTATGTCACCCATCCCAGAATTTCTCCAAGTCAAGCACACTTAACTGTGGAGTTTCTAACGATGGACTTTCTGAAAAGAAGGTGCACCTTGTTGGTATGAGTAATACTTATCAAATCTCTTAAAATTTCCTGGCCTGAGTGTTACATCTATCATCTGAAATTTTTTTGAAAGGAGATGCAGTCACTTCTGCAGACCCATGAGGAAAAATGATTTCCTCAAGTGGAGGATATTCAGATATTCAGATTTGTTTTGAGGAAGTTTTCCAAGTTTTATCATTTGAACTAGTAGCTTGAATTGATTTTTATTTTGATTTTGATTTTTTCTTTTTATCAAAAACTTTAAAATTAATCCATTCGTAAAAACTTAAATCTTCAGGTTGAGCGAAAAACTCATCCCAAAAAGATTCAATTTCTTCTTTTGAGAAGGTTTTTCTAAAAATATATCTAAAATTTTTGACATTAGGAGTTTGATTATTTTTGAATTCTTTTCTTCTATTAATGGTTGAAGAAATAACACTGAGTTGAAAAGATAAACTTCTTCTATGAAGAGGTTTCTTCCTCCGAAGAGGAATTTCTTCAGAAGGAGGTAGCATATCCAATGTTGTTGGAGAATCTTGTTCAGATTCTTCAGAATATTGATGTTTTGGAATGATAGGTTTAAAGTTGACGTATTTAAGCATATCATAAAATGTAGAGAATCTTCTAGATTGAAAAGAATTTTTTTTAAAAGATCTAGTTGAAGAAGATCTTAAGAAATTTGAAGAGGTTGATGATTCTCCAAAAACCATTTTAACAGTTCCATCAAGAAAAGATAAAATTTGATTCGGAGTATCATGAACAGGAACTAGGTCAGGTTTATTGGCCCTAAGTATATCCCATTCAAGACTTCTAGTTTGAAGATCCTAGGGAATTCTTTTTGGAATCATAGTATTTGAATGAAGATCATTCACTTCCATTAGAAGTGATACATCTCTTGGAGAGGAGCGAAGAGCTCGAATGTTGAGAGTTGTATTAAGGAGCTTGTAATATACTTTGTATATTACAACAAAAGATTTTGATTCATCCAAACTAAGATTTTTAGTTTGAATATGAAGTTTTAAGGTTTAGAGAATATGCTGGTCAAAAAGACTAACAGTGTAATTTGGGTAATAATTTGAAAAAACAGGACCACCTTCCAGATTTTATTCTAGAACAGTGAGTAATGAATGTTCGGAGTTTGAATGCCTTTGATCACGCAAAGTGAGCAAAATAGGAATATCTAAGCCAACAATGGCTTAAGAGCAATTTGAACAAGACCAATATGTAAGAATTGAAATTTCTTACGATGTTCTTGTATAGAATTTTTTGAAAGTAATGCAATTTCAGTATTAAGACCTTTTATAGCAAGAGTCTGCTCATAGGTTTTAATAACATAATTTTGAGTAAAATCAAACCATCCTATTTCATAGAAAACACTCTTGTCTACCTTTGGAATAGTCCAATTATTCAAAAGTTGTTCAATTTGAGAAATTTGAAGTTCATTTGAATTAAAATTCTTTTGAAAAATTTCATTTTTATTTTGAGAAATTTCTTCATTTTGAAATTTTTTTGACAAGTTATTAGTCTTATTTCTAGAACTACCAGATCCTCTAAACCAACTGAAAAAAGAAGACATACTTGAACAAGAATAAACTCAAAACATTATACAGTATTGGACTGTATGAAATTACAGGAAGGACAAGACTCTAAATCCAAGCAACCTAACCCAACGCTCTCTTAGCTCAACAGGCTTTATGGGAATAAGCTAACCAGAACCTAGTGCTGACGACCTGCAAACCAATAATCAACAATAAATATATACATATATATTTATATTTTCCATACACCGTTAATACGTTATCTAATTTACTAATATCATTACATGAAGTAATGGTTAAAATGTGCTGCTTTTATGGATTAGTATGCTAATACATCACGTGTGCATAATCTTTAGGAATCATTATTTATGCTGATTAAGTATTTAAAAGCAAATTATATACAATGATGGCTAACTCTATTGATTGCACTCTTGTGATGTACAACAATCTATTTATAGCAAAAGTTGCTTCTTATGTCTTTCATCTTAACTAGGGAAATACATGGATGCCTCTCTCTATATCACCCCTTGGCAAACGAATATAAATCAGGTCAAATTAAAAAAAAAAAAACCTTTTTTTAAAACTCAAATTTCCTCTACCTGGTACTCTCCCAACACCCAGCTTGCATGTGTAATCTCTCTTTATGTGGAGTTTAGATATGGCTGTGAAATTTTCTGTTTTATATAAAAAAAATTGATTGTTTCTTCTCTCAATATTTCTCTAATTATGGCATGACCCAAAAGTTTAGGTAGATTATCGAGGTTATGAAGTGACAATCAATTTTTTTTTTCGAGTATTAACTCGCTGCCATGAAACGGCTGTCCCAAGGTCAAAGCATCTTCTAAGTGATAAAGGGAGTCATATACTTCACTACATGACTGGTCATGGTGGAGATGAGTTTTTAAAGTTTTAGGATTTAGAGGAGCGCCAAAGTCATGATTTGGCTGATGCGGTGAAACAAATGAAAGAAAAGAGCAGGTGAGAGTTCGGTTAACTTGTAAATGTATATTTCTTTTTTTAATTTACTAAGTTAACTTTTAAATGTAATTTTTTTATTTTTAAATTACTTCTTACTTTATTTTATTTATTTATTCTTTATGGAATTAGGGAAAGTACATTTTTTTAGCTCAGACTCTTGGTAAATGCCATAGGCACCTTGTAATCACGTAAAGTTCCTTCGGCATTCATTTGGAACTTGTAATAGGGTTCTAAAACATTTCGATGCTTTTTTTTTTTAAGGATTCTGAGATTTGTTAAAGCAATCTCAATATTACTAAGTCATATCCAATTTTAACCAGTCTTTGTCTAATAATGATATTGTTTTCTTGCTCGTGTTTCATTTATCATATTTAAGGAGCTCCTGATAATGGTAGATACTTGCCAAGCTACCACTCTTTTTTCTCTAGTGAAACTTTTCCATCTTATTGTCATGTTTGGTATTGCTTTAAATTTTTATTTTACGTACTCTTTTTGAAACTCATCTAAATGTTCTGTCTATAATCTCTATGCATGTATATGTTTGTACATAAACATGGATATTCCTTTCGAGTATTATCTCGTTCATGTAGTCATTTATTTGGGGGCCATGATTATTTGATTAATATGTCACGCGCCTGGAACGAAGACAAGACATTGTACTGTTTTTATGATTATCCATCTAGGCCTTTTATCTGTGACTCAACCTGTGCTAACTGACTGTGAGATTGTTGGGAGAAGTGTCCAATTATTTAGATGCATCTCTCCTTTGCCTTATGGGTTCCCATAGTTTGATAATAAGAACCACGTGTCTCTTTAGATTTTCTTTAATCGTATTGTTTTTCTTTAGTCTGTAGGTATATAGCAGGTTTGGCAAATCTTAAAAGTTATTCTCTTTTAAGTTGGCAATGCTGCCATTATTTTCTAATTGTTACCAGTATGAAATAGCTCTTGAATGTAAAAGGGTGTTTGCTTGCCTTGCAACTTCAATCACCTGGTGTTTTTTTGGCTATAGGAAGTAGCATGAAAGGAGAGAATTCATATTCGCATCATTTGGACTTTGATGTAAGTTCTGATTACCGGTATACTCTTTCTGTAGTTTGATTGGATGTGATAGTTCTTGGACATTTCAGGTTGTGATTTTTTTCTCTCCTCCACCTCTAAACTTTTGGGTAATTACACTTTCATGTTTGTTTCTTTGACACGGGTTGGTGTATCTGTTGTAGATCGAATCACATTTTATACCCTTGCTTTCTTTGAGAGGCTAAATATGTACGACAATTCCTCGTTGAGTAGGTATATAAACAGATATGATTTGATGCATATTTCCATGACATCATCATAATACTCCTATAATTTTTTTTTTTATTTTGAGAAAATTTCCTGTTAAGAACTGAAGTAGTAGGAGGATACACACAATGTCCTCCTACGCGTAAAGAATTGATGTTAATATGTTCCAGTTGAGTAGAAGATTGAGTTGGTCAAGTGGGCCTTTTTTTTTTTTGGTAAGGTATCCAAGTAAGAACAAAGCCACTTTTACAAAATTTTCATAACATGACTATTTTCATTTCTATCCTTGGAAGAAGTACATTTTAAAAAACTTGCCTTTTATACTTTGAATTCCATACATCCTTTTAACAAATATATATATATAAACGCAATTCAAACCTTTTTTTTTAATTCAACTGGATCAATGTTCTTGCCTGTTGTGTAATGATATTACTACATAGGAAACATTTTGTTTACTTGAGGCAGAAGGGGGTTTGGTGACAATAGAAGAGAATAGTTGTTTTTCAGGATAGTTCTTCATTGTTTCTTTTGTCCTGAATAAATGATAATCGAAAAGAAAAAGAAAGTCTGAATCACTACTTCCCCAAATTGTGAGTGAGTTCTTGTTGACCTAAAATAACTATGGATGTTTCTGTAAAGGAACTACTGAATCAAATACGTTATCCTTCCAAGTTTTCATGTGATATATCTCATATTTTGAATCTGTAAAAAAATTATGCACTGACGAAATTTTTAAAAACTTGGTTCTTCCATATGACATTCTGACTAGTGGTTAGTCCTTGATCTCTCTTATTCATCTCAACTTAGTGCATGTTTTGCGAAGCTCAAATTTTTTAATCTGGTCGAACATGCTATCCCATAGGACCCACTGCTTATAAGCAGTTAAAGCATGATCAAGCAAGCACTTTCTGGTAAATATCTTGGTGCATATGGTGTTACCTTCCAACTTTTTGTCAAGAATTGTCTTCATGGGAAAATTGCTTACACTCTACAAGTATTTTCTATATATTTTTCATTTTCTCTGGAAAAGGGGCAAACTTATGATTTTTTTTGTATAATTATTATTATGATTATTGATCTTTAGGCCATTAAATCTTCAACTTTTTTTGAACCATGAGTATTTGGATCATGATTTTGAATTTTACCTTTCTTTTACAGCCTTTTTTAATTCCTATAACCCGAACTTGTTGATGTCAACTGCATATTATCGAACAGGTCTTTACGACCGACCGTTGGATGAGGTATATAAACTTCAGATCCCTGATTTGTTACAATTTAATTGTTGTTCAAATATGATGATCCCATGATTATTTAATGTTGGGAAAGAGAGAGAGTTTATTTTTACCAAAAGAAATTAGTTAACATGCATCAGAAGAGTTTCTTGTCTCATGTCAATGGTTTGTATGAACAACTACTTGCGGATACACAAGATCATAGTGAAAGATAACAATAGTAATTTGTTTCGTTTAACTATAGTAAATTCATGTACCTGCTGCCATCATCATCTATCTACCCATGCAATATTTATTATAGTGGAGACTTCAATGCTGAGAATACTATTGGTCATTTCCTTCTTTTTCTGCTTATATTGCTTTTCTTTGCTGAAGTTGCACATGCCACCATGTAAAAGAATTTTACTTTTTGATGCTGTAAAGGTTAATAGTTCAAAATGAAAAGTTATGTTGAAATTGTTAAATTTTCTCTAGTTTCTTTCTTTCATTACTAGAATTCAACGAGTTAAAGAATGACCTTCAACTTTCTAATTGACTCCACTTCTCTCATTAGGTACCTGTGACCAACTTCTTTGGTTCAGTCATGGAAACTATCCACACTTATTCAGCTTACCGAGCCTTCTCGGGAAAATTATCTAAATATAAAAGTGAACTTTCCCTGGATCAATCAGATGAAGACAAACATAGAAGACAAAAAAGTTCAGATGATCCACAAGAATTGACCGGCTCTAACATAACTGTGAGAGCTCTATATTTTTGCTATACATGATGTTTTCTGTAAGCCTTTCTTGTCTTTTGACTACTCAGTTCTTTGAATGTGACACTGACGAGGGAAAAGATTATTATAGGATAAGAATGCTAGTTGTCCTTTTACATGCACCTGGAATCCTATTCTAGGTAGGATGGAAATGATGAAGGAATTAGATAGCTTGGTGAATTATGGATTGATATTGATGTTTTTAATCGCAACTGGTTCTTCTTGGTTTTCAAGATGAAGGTAAGAAATGACATCTTTTAATGATCCTCAAAAACTTTTTACACTAGCATTCTTCGTAGATCTTGCCTTTTCAACGTTTTCCTGATTTTTATTTGGTACGATTTTACTGCAGTTTTTGCCTGTTAAAACTATCAAGTATCAATTCTCACAAGCGTAGATTCAAAAAACTTACTGAAGCTCAGAAGATATAATGTTTGTGCAAATCAGAGGAATCGTCCACATTGAGGTTTTGTGTAGATTTTGTTTTATAGAGCTGAAAATCAATATTGGAATTGGCTGTTAATCTTGAACAGTCGAGCTAATCAAGTTATACTCTGTTACATCTGTTGGAAATCATTGAAATTGGTGCCCGAAATCTGATAAAGAATTGTTGTAAACTTATCTTGTCCAAGTTTTGTTCAGTAATTTTATAGGAATGGCAAAATCTTAGATGTTTGTTTCTACCATTTGACTTTGACCCTGATGGTATGTATGAGAATCACTTCCTTTCCATGGTTGAAATTTGTTACTTACTTGTACTCATAGCTTCAACTGCTATTGGGTTTGTGGTTCTATCTATAATTGATCTACGTTTTCTCAGCACGAGCTTTGATCCTTGTAGCTCGACCTTCTATGGCACGAACTTGAGTGTTTTAGGTAAACGTTGCTTATAGTGACCTTGGAGAGTGTTCCAAACTCGACCCTCTTATAAGGGTTTTGACAACTTGTTATCACTTTACATCGTTGGCTATCCTAATATCGTGATGGATTTTCTTAGCACGAGCTTCGATCCCTTTAGCTTGGACTTCTATGGCACGAACTTGAGTGTGTTAGGTAAATGTTGCTTATAGTGACCTTGGAGAGTGTTCCAATCTCGATCCTCTTATAAGGGTTTTGAAAACTTGTTATCACTTTACATCGTTGGCTGTCCTAAAATCGTGATGGATTTTCTTAGCAAGAGCTTCGATTTTCTTAGTACTGAATATTAAATTAAATTTCTTTATTTTTTTCTTCTTAAATAGATGTTAAAAAGAAGTGAAAATAATAAGATTTTAAATCCAAGTACCAACTTGAGACCACACTGGAACTCACAAAAATGCTTTAGTGCTCTTTAATGACGCAGGGTTCCACAGCTTGCATCTTGAAATGCACTATATTGTGTGTCCTCGAAAAGCATCATAGTGTGTGCCTTTAAGGGTACTAGAGCCAAGACTCCTGAAACTCAACCCTCTAAAACACCACCTACTAGCTACCGAAAACATCATTCATTTACTGAATTCTGCCACCACCACAATAGTACAACCGTCGGTATCGAGCACCGCCACAAAAAGTCCACCACCATTTTTTGTCACGTGTGCCAATCGTTATCTTCATCCCCCATTCTCTGTCTTCAAAATTTAAGTTTGGCACGCTTATCAAGTATATGCTCGATTGGTGTTCGAAAAAATGCCCCTACCAAGTTGTTGAATCAGTACCGTGTTTCTTTAATTATAATTCGGACTATTGGAACTGTTTGTGAATATCGAGGGATGGAGAGCTTGATCTGCTTCTCCCTGTATCTATATCCAATCTCTGAATGTAATAGTGCTACTATTGATTCAAGGAGAATACTGTTTGTGGCACGAGCAGGTAGCGAAAGAACTTATCGTAAAAAACTTGAACTTCCCAAGAACCTTCGCTATCCATGTCGAACTAAAATTCCACTGGACTTTCACCTTGAGCTTCTTAGTGTTGAAGAATTGGTTCTAGGCAAAGGTCCTAAATCTGACTATGAATCATCGGCAGTTGATTATAGTGAAAACAATATTAGTAATGACTGTAATGATGAAAGTGTGGTCTGGGAGTCAGATGAGATTGAAGCCATTTCATCCCTTTTCAAAGGTAGAGTTCCTCAGAAGCCTGGGAAACTGCACAGGGAAAGGCCTTTGCCTCTCCTTCTTCTACACAATCTTTGAACTCTGGGACTTCCCACCACTAAAAAGCTCCTTAGGACTGAGCTTTCTTCTTTTGTGAGGCAGCCGTTATCGAATCACATTTATAAGAACCCCACTTTCTTGATTGGCTTAGCTAGGGAAATAAAAGATCTTCCTCTAGAAGATAATGTAACTGTGGTTCTTAACCAGTGGGCTTTGTTTCTACGCAAAGGGTCCTTGTTGCTTACAGTTCGTGAGTTAGGCCACATGGATCTTCCTGAGCGAGCTCTACATGTTTTTTGTTGGGCTCAAAACCAAACCAAACCAATCCCATCCCATCCCATCCGTTCCCAGACGATCGCATTCTTACTTCCACTGTTGAGGTATTAGCAAGGGCACACGAGTTGAAAATGCCATTTGATTTGGATAAGTTCATCGGTTTAGCAAACTAGGGTGTGTACGAGGCAATGATCAGGGGTTTCATTAAAGGGGGAAACTTGAAACTTGCTCGAAAGCTTGTTTCAGCTGCCATAAATGGGAAAAGGACATTGGATGCTGGTGTGTATGCTAAGCTAATACTAGAACTAGGGAAGAATCCAGATAAAAAAATGCTTGTATTGCCCTTGTTAGTGGAGCTTGCAAATAGAGAGGATCTTCAATAAACTCAGTCGGATTGCACGGCTATCATGAAAATTTGCATAAAACTGGGGAAGTTTGATGTTGTAGAGGAATTACACGAATGGTTCAAGAAGTTCAGTGGAGTTCCAAGTGTGGTCATGTACACCACTCTGATTCATAGTCGATATTCTGAGAAAGGATATAGAGAGGCGATGGACGTCATTTGAGAAATGGAGGCTTCAAACTGTCTATCTGCTCTCCCAGCTTATTGCATGGTAATAAAGCTCTTTGTTGCTTTGAATGATCTCTCGAGGGTTGCAAGATATTTTTCTAAACTCAAGGAGGCGGGTTTCTCTCTGATTGTTGACATTTATCGAGAACTAATCAAAATTAACATGGTTTCAGGAAGGTTGGCTAAGTGTAAAGAACTCTGCCGGGAGGTTGAGATGGCTGAATAGCAGTTGGATAAACAAACTTAGTTATCGTTATTGCAACTTGAATAATAGTGTAGTTGTAGAGAAACACAATGCCACCTCTTTCTCTGTTTGATAACATGTTTAGAACACATGATTGAACACAAGAAATCTTCAAATATTGGTGGATTATATGTCAATTAAATGAAAAGATGACTGATTCTTCTTGTTATTCCTTGAAATTAGTTTATTCACTTCTAAATTATCACTTTCCGTACTTATCTTTTCAGTTTTCATTTTCTTGGTCTGAAATTTGTATTGTTTAGAGATAGTTTACTCTTGGCAATCTTTTTGACTAGTGATGGATAATCTTGGGGGGTTATATTAGCCAGTTCCATTTTATTGTCAGGGTTCGAGAAACTTGTTGAATTGCTATTTTTCCCTTTTCAACTAATTTTAAACTTCTTCGAAATAGTCTATCAAGCAACATGATTGTTCTTGTGAGCCTTCATGAATTCGACCCGTTGTACCTCAATTTTATCCACGCATATTGTAAACCAGAAAAGAGAAAATGAGAATAATTATATTCAGATCACGTATGTTCAGAAGTCACTTTGTTATCGACAAAACACACTAGCATTGGACTGACAAACTATTGTAGAATACAAAATTTTTGCACATAAATTGTTATCATAAATAAAATAGAAATTGAAGATAAAAGTACTACATCAGCGTGCCTATGTTTGATTGCTATTTTTTAAAACTCATTTTTCTATGTTACTTAATTTTAATCGCGCATTTTAACAATAAAATATTATATACATAAACTCACAACTTTTATATCATTTTTAACCACACGATATTTCATCAATTGAAATTCAAAATTTTTATTTTTTGGCCAAAGAATGGCAATGAAACAGAGGCTATAAAAATAAGTAAAAATGAATGCAAACATTGGGTGAATTTTGCACCCTTTTTAACCCTCGTTAGATTAGACATTAAAGCAAATACTGCATGGGCAAGTGAGTTTTGTGAGAGAGAACCTAGTGCGATATTCGTTCGGAGGAACCCCACCGCCCATTCCCCACCCCCATATAATTCTTGTCGTCTGTCTGAAGCATTTTGAAGTATACGAGAGCAACTGATTACCAACTTGATATAATTAAGAAATTGGATTTAGCCTCAAAGAATTTATTACAGGTATAGATTTTTGATTTTATCTCATTTGATGTCATATCTTCAATTTCCAGAATTTGTTTAAGAAATCACAATTTCTTGTCTATTAAATTCTTTGTAGGTACAGGTGAACTAAATATATGGAAGCTGTCTCAGTTCCTCAGTTCGCTCAGTATTACTTGCCATACTTGGAGTCCAGACCATTCTAGTATGTATTTAATCCTAAAACCCCTCTTTTGAATTCACAATTTTCTGAATTTTATTTTATTTTATGCTGTATAAATCAATTAATGATAATTTGTCTATGTTCAAACCATAGTGATAGCATTATGCTCAAATAACAACAAAGTCCACATACATAGATTATCAGAAGACGACAAGTGGGAGAGGATCCACGTTCTTTAGAAGGTAACTTGAATTTGGATTTTCGTTTTTTGTTATCTTTGTTTGTACACAATTTTAATTTCCTCTATGGGCCTCAAAGTTTACAAATTTATGACAATGCATTATTATACAATCAACATTTTGATTAATAGTATTATGTAAGATGATTATAAAATTTCTACGATAATCATCTTAGTCAGTAATGAAGAATGATTTTTTTTTAAAGGTCTATGTCTATGAATTTTGAGTTTGTAATCTATGAATGTCGAAAATTCCTTCATAGAAGTGCTTACTTAGATATACCATTTTGTTAGCAGAAAAGCTCTTGAAGTTGGTGACGATCCCGCAGCTTTACCTATGGGGAAGAACATCAATGTTGGCTCGAAAGATGAGGTTTCAACAGTAAAGAAAGTTGGTTGTTGCTCTGTTTAGAAGACTAAAGCCTCAATTTTTTCAAAGTCTTAACAGTTATGAGGTTGTGGATTTTCTCCTTATATACATTGACCACATGGATTCCAGAGCCATCGAAGTTTTAGTTAATTGACATACGAAAATATGTCCAGACCAGGATAGAACTCCTTGGTCATATCACTCATTATTAATAGTCCTTGTTATTATCGTTTGTTTCTTTAAGGTGTCTATTGTTAGTTCTAGCCAGTTATGCAAATTTTACATGAGATTACTTTGCTCAATGTTTGAGTTTAGACGTGTAATAGTTATGACTAATTATTCTGATTGATTTTCAGATGTTCCGAAGTTATTAGTAGCATTAAGAACTTCATAATATGAAATCTTGAAAGTGAAGGCAATGGGAGAACTCAACTGATTTTCTGATAGATATAATGCTCTAAAGTTTTTCATGCTGCCAATTTCTGGAGCTAGAGAATTAATGAACAAATTATAGGAAAAAAGTCCAAATTTGAAGTTAGCCAATAGATTTTTTTTTTTTTTTTTTTTTGTGAATCTTACCAAATGGGTCGATCCCTTGAGTTCAACGGATTGAATAACAAGAGCTCCATGCTAGATTAGAAAAGAACGACATCTCTCTATTGGATTGTCCGAGCTCACAACATAGTGTGGAATCTAGATCCTTTCATTAAGCACCATTTATTTATTTAGGCTATATTGAAAAGACATTTTCAAAGATCTTTCATAAAATCCACATTTTCTACAATATCAGTAACAAAATAAAAGTCATAGACAAAACCAAAACTATAAATCTATAAATCAATAAAACAGTACATACGGAATAACTACCTTAAATCACAAAATATAAGGAAGTAATGTTGGAAAAATATTGGCTTGGGGACCAGTACTAGCTGTGCTCACAGGTTGCATCGGCCAAGGGCTGTCCCAAAATTGGCCCCCATTGATCCAATGCATCCTGTCTTACACTCCTAGTAATGCTTGGAAGAAACTCAGTTTTAATTTTCTTGAGCCTCGATAAAACATCGTTCATATTGAGCCTCTCCTCAGGAAAATCAGTTGTGCATTCTAGAGCCAACCCCATGATTGATGTGATGCAACTCTCTTTAGATTGAATATTCTCTTCAACTTTGCTCACTAAATCAATGTCTACAATTTACATTATTGCATCAGGGAGTGATTCGATCACCCATCTCCTCGTAGTCAACTCTCCTTCAAATATAGCATCAGTGGGCTTCCTTTTGGTAAATGTTTCCATCAACACAATCCCATAACTGTAAACATCTGCCATTGTCGATATCAATCCCGTTGATCCATACTGTACAAGTTAACACATGTGATCAAATTAACATGTAAAATTTAAATGATAAATAAATAAATTAGAACATTTAGTAAACAAAATGTAAACATTGAAAAGAGAGATCCCCGGCTTTGCCTGAAAATTGTTTAAATGCTAAACCAGTAAGTATAAAACATTTGAGAAAAGTTGTTTGTACAGATATCTGTACATAGAGATGACTCAATATGGCTGAAAAGATAAGAGAGAAGTCTAAGTAGACTTCTGCACAGTGAGACATTTGTATATATCTGTACGTGTAGCAAGATTCAAAACATTTTACCTGGTGCCATATAACCAATGGTGCCCAATGTCCTGGTTAGAGAAATTCTTTGTTCTTCTTTAAAGAGCTTCGAAATTCCAAAGTCGACTATACGGGAAACCATATCATCATCCAGAAGTATGTTGTTGGGCTTTAAGTCACAATGCACAATTGGGGATGTATACATATGATGTAGATATTCCAATGCACATGCCACATCTATCATTATTTTCAATCTTTGAGCTATATTTGGGCAGTAGTTGGAAGAGTACAACCAATTGCTAAGATTTCCTTTAGGCATATATTCCAACACCAAGGCTTTGAGATCAAGGTTAGAACAACACGTAATTACCTTGATGAGATTTCTGTGTCGAATATTGCACAATATATTGCACTTAGTATTGAAGCTCTGGAGCGCACCTTCCACGTCTAAATTGAAAACCTTAACAGCCGCAGTTATCCCATCATAAATAAACCCATATATACTGAACCAATACTACCTCTGCCAATGAGATTCTCTTCATCAAAGTTACTGGTAGCACTAAGAACTTCATAATATGAAATCCTCTTAACGGTGAGGGAGATAGGGAAACTAGACGGGGCTGGAAGAGGTTTATTTCTATCACATCTCACAAACCAAATTGTAATAATTACTATACATGCCAATGCACATGATGGTAAAATATATTTCAAATACCTGGTCTTGCTTGATGATTTTGTCATATTACTCTTGCATGCCATGACCATGAATCGAGATGCTCCATATAATTCCCCATTGCCTATGAAGGAATTTCTTGTCAAGTTTTTAAAAGGTCCTCCATTTGGAATTTCACCATTGAGTTTATTGAATGAAACGTTAAAATATACAAGGTAATCAGGTTTCTCTAATGACTTGGGGATCCGACCAGAAAGATTGTCACGAGATAGATCCAAGTACACCAATCCTTTCATATCACCAAATGTCCCGGGTATAGGAACATCCAATCTATTGTCTGATAATGTTAGATTTATCAAATCCTGAAGTTCTCCAATGGTGGTAGGGATATCACCCGAAAATTGATTCCCTGACAGATGCAACTCACTCAAGCTCTTCAAGTTGCTGATTTCTTCAGACAGAAAACCAAAAAGCAAATTATGAGACAATGACAAAATTTCAAATTCTTTGTTGATCCACAAAGTTGATGGAATAGTAGAAGTCAATCCATTGTAATCTAAATGAACATTTTGTAAGGAACTAATGTTTCCCAAACACCTTGGCAGCTGACCCGAGAGCTGATTGTTGAGTGTTAATATAAGATCTTGTAACTTGGAGAGATTGAAAATGGATCCAGGTATTTCACCCACAAGATTGTTGAAGGGAAAATATATCGTGTTTAAAAGATATAGATGTCCCAATTCTCGTTGAATCCGTCCGTGAATTTTGTCCTTGTCAATGTTAAATATCTCCAAATTTGATAGATTGCCAATAGAATATGGAATTGTACCTGCTATCGGATATTTGTTAAAACTTTCTTATGAGAATAAATTTCCATTGACAATAACAGAAAAAAATTATTGAGATAGATTAATACCTGTCAAATTATTGCTGCCCACTTGCAACCATTGAAGTGACAATAAGTTTCCAATTTTATTTGGAATGCTTCTTGTGAATCCATTAGCAGATATCAACTTCTCTAAGCAAATGTAGAATTTCAAATTAAAGAAAATTTTTCCTAGTGACAAGGATTGGTTCGAAAATCATATGCTATTTAGGGACTAGTGTCATACAAACAACAAAGAAGATGCCCTCGTGTGCATCTAATAAAAACTCTATTGTTTTAAAGATAATGGTATTTGTAAACAGGGACGAATTCAGCACGAAACTTCAGCTATAGCGGTCGAGAGTTGAATGTGGATCGTTGACCGATAAATTTGACCATTGACCGTTATCTAATGCCACTGCAACTTGTTTTTGTTAGGTATTAGGCTTCTAATCACTCTAATGACAGTGAATTTCACCCCGATTTGTGTAACGTGTACAATATTTGACATGATTAAATGAATAAAATTTTGGACCCAAATATGAAACTTTCATTTAAAATGAAAAAAAGTTTCATAATCTGTAAATCAATAATCACAATTCAAAAAATTAAATATTCATCAAATCTTAACCATTCATAATTCAAATTTCACAATTCATGCAAAGGGGGAATACGGGATTCACAAGTGACCTCATTGCAAAATCTTCTAAAAAATGTTTAGACACATTTCAATAGTTAATGGAAGTTTTGGGCTAAGTTTCACGTTTTTCTAAAGTTGGGGGTTAAATTGCGAATTACTCAAATTTGAACATAAACCTGCTTCTCTCCCCAAAATCACGACTCCCATCCCTCATCTCTCGCAAGTCTCGGCTCTCTTTCCCTCATCTCAACCAGCATCTCACTCTCGGCTGCTTCTCCTCGTCGGCGGCCACTCACACCGACTACCCCCCGGTAAAATTTCCCTCCCCACTCCCTCACGCTGTACACACAAGTTTGCACGCAACGTTCAGTCACGCGTAGCACCGACACACGCAGTCACACGAACCCGCACACACACAGTTTGCACACACAACACACACTCTTTTA
Source organism: Ligustrum vulgare (assembly GCA_963555705.1). Lineage (NCBI taxonomy): Eukaryota > Viridiplantae > Streptophyta > Magnoliopsida > Lamiales > Oleaceae > Ligustrum > Ligustrum vulgare. The sequence goes on along the minus strand of OY743186.1, from coordinate 30,973,866 downwards.
CACGCACATAGACACATGTTTATATGTTTTGATGTATATATGTGGAATGTATGTACGTGAAGATTTCTGATTTAGGTTTTAGTTAATTTTCGAATTTTAAACTGTTAAATTCAGATTTGGGGCAATGTATATCATATGTATGTATGTATATGTGTGTGTTTGTACTTTTCAGATTTATGGATTCATAGAATTAATTGGTTTAGTTGAATTTTTAGCTAAATTGGAATTGCAATGTATTTTCAGATTTAGGAGATTTAGTTTTAATTAGTGTAACTGATAATTGATTGCGGTTAGTTAATTTGGAGTTATCTTTATAATTTCGGAGTTTGGAGTAAATTATGTAAATGTGTATACTAATTTCAGATTTCGAAGTGTAGGAATTTAATTGTTAGTTTACTTTAATTTTTAAATTGGAAATTCAATTGAATTTTTAAGATTTATTAATGTTTAAAATTGTTAATTGTAATTTTGTTAAGTTATATAATTTTATTGAGGAAATGTATCAGACTTCAGTCCCACCCCAGTCAGAATGTTATCATCCGCCCACGCGCCGCGGCTGGTCTGCATCCCTAGCTATTGTCTCCGCCCTATCAATAGCCTCCACACTGTCCAATCCTCACACCTTCCCACCACCAATACCCCATCCTCCCAAATCCTCAATATTCGCAAATCCCTCTTGACAAAGCAGACAACTGCCGTCGACCTTGCTAAGTCCTTCCTTGACCGCATCCGGCGCACCGAGCCCCAGTTGAACAGCTTCCTTTATGTCTCTCCTGAAGATGGCGTCTTGAAACAGGCTGAGGAATTGGATAATAGGATTAAGAACAATGAGCAGCTGGGTCCACTTGCTGGGGTTTTGGTTGGAATTAAGGATAATATCTGTACTTCCGATATGCCATCGACTGCAGGGTCGAGGATATTGGAAAATTATCATCCGCCATTTGATGCCACGGCAGTGAGGAAGTTGAAAGAGTCTGGGGCTATTGTTGTTGGAAAGACTAATATGGATGAGTTTGGCATGGGTAGTACTACAGAAGGCTCTGCTTACCAAGTTAGTTCTTTTTGTTACTCAATGTTCTTTTCCAAATAAATAAGGGTGTGTTTGATTGGAAATATTTTCAAGGAAAATGTCACATCAAGGAAAAAGTTTTCCATATTTTTGTGTTTGATTGGAAAATTTGCTTGGAAAATATTTTCTTGGTACAAGCATCTAATGCACAACTTAAGTCATTTTCTTGAAAAACATTTTTTCACCATTTTGGTGAGAAAATTTGCATGGAAAAGGAAAATATTTTCATTTGCATTTTCCATGTTGATTCAAACATAGCCTTAGTTCAAAATTGGTGTATAATTCTGAAATGCTCGACTCTAGAGTAACCGGAAATGAATTAGGCGAGTTTTTAGAGGTTTTATCACATTTCAAAGATGTAGGATTTTGGATAACTTATTTGAAATTTCACCATGGATAAAAGTTTGGTTAGATTTTATGTTGGCAAAGAAACTTACTTTGTAGCAGTTGTTGGGCATTTAACTATCTTGATTTTCATTTTGTAGAGATTTCAATGGAAGTTGAAATAGTGTGTTTGCAATTGATACTTGAAATAGCTCAACCTGTTAAGGTTATTAATTTATTATCCCTCACAAGAAACTATAGAAGTATAAAAGACTGGTCACCTGGTCTGTGATAGGAATTAGAATTAATATTTTGGTAACTTCCAATCACGGTCTATACGATTGGTGCATTGCGCAGCTCGTATTGCTACATTTTACTGTTGTTTCTATTGTACTAGCGACCTAGGTGTAGTTGGTCTCAAGTGATGGTAGATTTCTTCTTCATATCTGGTGACAATGACATGGTATTGGACCTAATGTTTCATTGGGATTTTTACTTTTACAATTACTTTTTCTTAGTGTTCAGAAACACCAAGAAAATTAATATTTAGACTTAAAGTTGATGACTTGTTATTGAATATGGTTTACTCAGGTGATACATCTTCGTATTCATTAGGTGACGGCAAATCCTTGGGATTCGTCACGGGTCCCAGGAGGATCATCAGGTGGCTCGGCTGCTGCTGTTTCTGCTAGACAGTGTGTGGTATCATTGGGAAGTGATACTGGTGGAAGTGTTAGACAACCAGCAGCCTTTTGTGGTGTTGTCGGATTGAAGCCAACATATGGCCGTGTTTCTAGATATGGGCTTGTGGCATATGCATCTTCTTTGGATGTTATTGGATGCTTTGGTTCATCTGTCGCAGATGCAGGGATTCTGCTTCACACAATTTCTGGTTATGATAAGTTTGATTCAACCAGCAGCAAGCGAGTAAATTTCAAAATCCTTAATCTTGAAATTTCCAATTGTACTGTATCATCAACTTATTTGAACTAAACTTTTGTGCTTCAATACTACTGAATCTATAATTCATTAGGTGTCAGTTTAACAAGAAAAGTAATCGAGATGATTTTTTAAAATAAAAGAGAAAAGATGATTGGAAAATATAATGTGAGTAGAGCCAAAGACTGCATCTCATAATCTGAATTTTTAACAGAACTCTAGGCATTCTAAAAACATGTTTGTGGGGTTTGTAATTGTCAAGCCACTTGACATTGGGACTTCTTATTGTTTAGCATTTAGCAAAGTTAACTATCCCTGCTTCCCAGAAATGAACAGAAACAGAATAGAAGAATTACCATAGCCAGGTCAAACAATAGGTGTAATCTTATCATGATCTTAAAAAATAGAGCTTGATAATTAGTTTGTAAAGATCCTGTTGATAGCTATTCTTTTTCAGGAAGTACCTGACTTCGCATCCCAGTTTGCTGGGAATGATTACATGGAATCCAAACCCTTGAAAGGATTGAGAGTTGGTGTGATCCGTGAAACATTTGGTGATGGGGTTGATTCAGAAGTAATATCTTCAGTTCGTGGTGCTGTTACTCATTTGGAAGAACTAGGGTGCTTTGTGACAGAGGTAACCTTCTCCAAAGTATTTATCTGCCCTTTTGTTTTCATTGCTTAGCTAGAAAGTAGAATTAATCCGATTCAAGGATTTTCTTTCAATATTCTCGTTTATGTTATATCAGGTCTCATTGCCTTCATTTTCCCTTGGGTTACCAGCATACTATGTTCTTGCATCGTCTGAATCATCTTCTAATTTGTCTCGCTATGATGGAATTAGGTGATTTACCATTTCTTTTTTTATTTTTCTGTTGAGAGATTTTACTTATCTACGGAAATAACTCTTGTAGTTTGGTAAATTGCTGTACATCCATTTTTTTTATTTTTGTAGATATGGAAACCAGGTATTGGGAAACAATCTTAATTCACTTTATGGTCATTCCCGTGCCCAAGGTTTTGGCTCAGAGGTATGAATCGTCTAAATTTGTCTTGTTCAAAAAATTCTTCAGTTCTGTTTTGGATTTAATAATAAGTGCAACAATTGCGAAAAGTTGTTTACGATAATATTGTTCAATTTGTGTCTCTGGCTCGAAGAGAATTACTGCAATTAGTGATGTACTTGTAACATTTAATTACAACATTACAGGTGAAAATGAGAATTCTAATGGGTACATATGCTCTTTCTGCTGGTTATTATGATGCGTATTACAAGCGTGCACAGCAGGTACAATAATACTCTCTCTGTTAATTTTAATTAGTAGCGGCAGGGTTAAGATGACTTGGATAATAAAATGCAACATAATTTGATTGCTTGATCAACTATTGGGACTAGAAGTAATTTGGTAATAAATTTTCTTTATAATGTTTTTTACATTTGCAAGGTTATGTGCTCTTATTTACAATTATTGGCCCATACAAGGAAATCTGTGACCATGGTAGTGTTTTAGGTACGGACCATAATTCGAGATAGCTTCAAGGCAGCCTTGGAGAAAAATGATATTCTGATATCACCTGCATCCCCATCTGTTGCTTATAAGATTGGTATGGCTGTTACATACTACACTTTTTCTGTTAGCTTATTGTTCAACACTTATCTCCCTTATTCGGATAGCATATTGTTCAACATGTATCTCCCAAACCATCATTGTTCATTTATTTTGTTTATCAGGACTAATTATCCTTAGTAACTTGGATAATATGTCCAGGTGAGAAGAAAGATGATCCATTAGCCATGTATGCTGGAGATAAAATGACTGTGAGTCGCTGTAAGCTCTTTTATTTATTTTTTATCTTATTTATATTTTTTCTTGAGTGTTGACTTATAGATCATTGGTTTCGTATGGCTCGAGAAAGCCAATGACTTTCTTACTCCTTTTTTCTTCTTCTTTTTTTGTTTTCACTTCTTTTATTTAAAAGATTCTGGTGGAGGTGGGAGAGGATGTGGTATTGAGTTAACTAAACTAGGTTGTTGTGCGGCCTGTGCCGATTATTGTGCTAACGAAGTACAGAAGTTACTTACGCCCCAACCATACTTATAGATACAAAATTTCTTTGTGGAAGATTCTCTCTACTTGATTTCTATAATCAGGTGAAATTGAATGTTAGGCATATGATGTTCTATACACCTGACTTTGGTTCCTTTAGTATTATTTTTCTTCTGATTGTCTATTCTTTCCCACTCTAATTCTGGATGCCTCAATTGAAATCCCCTTCCTTTATTTATACGGGTACCTTCATTCATTCGAGAACCTTCCCTTCACTCTTTTCACCTTGTTGCTTGCCAGTTGTAACCACTTATGCCATGTGGACATCCTTCCCATGTGAAAGCATATGGATGCTTATCGCAATCCTAATTCTTTGTCAATTCAAGAAATCATGACAATTAAAATAATGCTCCAGATAATTAAGCCATTTCGGGTTTTCATAATGATTAAGAGCCTGTGCAAAGTGAAACTATATGAGCTGATATTGTCATAATTTCATCCTTGATGCAGGTCAATGTGAACTTGGCTGGGCTACCTGCTCTGGTTTTACCGTGTGGTTTTGTTGAAGGGGCATCCTATGTCCTGCCTGTTGGTTTTCAAATTATTGGAGCAGCATTTGATGAGGTGGGTGTATAATCTTTCTTCATGAAAGTAATGGCATTTTTCTTTTCATCTGTAACATCTTTTTTCACAGTATGATTTCTATTTATTTGTGTGTGGTTTAACATTCTTTCTTTCGTTTGACCAAAGCGTCGAATTGTTAACGGTTCATCTAGTCGTGATTGTTTTGTACAATAAACATTTGTTTCTTAACATTAAAAGTGGCAATGCCTTGCTTATTTATGCTTGGTTTGCATTAAACTGTAATGTGTTGCTGTTGAAGTGAAGGACTCGAGTTTACAATAATAATAATAATAATAATTTTATTGCAGGAGAAGTTGCTTAAAGTAGGCCATATCTTCGAACAAACTTTTCAGGGTTCCTCTGCTATCCCTCCATTGGTAGCAGACGAATTGACACGCTAATCATCATTTGGCATTTCATGTCTAGGGAACAGAAGCAACTCATTAAAGCTTTGTTGTTGAATCAACTCTAATTTATAAGGTAAGAGAATTTTAGATTTGTGGACCAGCTGATTTTATGTGGCGAACAATTCATAGCACTCCCTTTCATGCTTCATAAAGCCATTCTAGTTCGTGTATCGAGGATTGGGTTATCCCTAGGTGCGTTTGGAGAAGAACACTTGGTTGCACATGATCAGGATGTAAGCTGCAATTATTCATTATTCGAGCATTTCATAGTACAATTAGCTTAATTGCTAGCAAAATTTATTGTTAGATATTCAATGTAAAATGAATATTGGACAGAGTTATCCTTTCATTACATGCTCAATATGTTCAAGATCTCTTCAATTTTGCTTTGACCTTTTATGTGATTTTTCCTTGTTGAAGAGATGATGTTGATATTTTGGCAAATGAATCGAACAAATGCTGTTCCTTTTCTTGTTCCATATCGAAATATCAGATAGCAATGTTACATAAAGAGATCATAAATTTGGTCGGCCTAATTTGAAGGAAAAACATACCTTTTTTCTGCCTTTTGGCTAAAATCAAGTTCAAGTGTAGTATCTTCTTTAACAGTTTAATATCTAATATGTGGGTATTGGTCCACGTTGATGTTAAGTTTATTTTTTTAAGGGAAAATGTTCAAGGAGTAGCTTGATATTCGGGCCTTCAAGCGTTGCCCACGCATTGCACTACCGCACGGGGCTGACACACCAACCCGGTCAAAACTAGTCTAATTTTTTTTTTTTTTTTTCTTTCAGAAATTAACATTATTATTAAATATAAATGTGTGAAAAAATGAAAAAATATATATATATTTTGGCTTAAAATAGTAAAATTTTGCTTTATTTGCCATAAAAATAATGTTAATCAAATAACAAAAGTTTAAAAACTTTTCACATTTTTTACCTAGAAAATTAAACCAATCAAACACTTTCCTACTTTTTTCACTTAAAAAATTAAATAAATCAAACGCATTAAACTTTCAATTTTCAAGAATTTAATTCCTTGAAATTTATTTTCTTTCCTCCAAATTCTACATTCGCTATCAAACTCAACCTTATAAATAGTATACAAACATTCCTTCAGCCAAAAGATATTTTCACAACGCTGTTCATAAATAGATTTAATAAATACAGATGGTCATAAAGCTCTTATTCGAAACACGAAAATCTGGTCAAGTCCATCTAGTAATAAAACCATTTCCTTCGAAGGAAATCAAACCACATATCAAAGCCAAAAAACATTATTAGGACATAAACTTACATCCATTTCAAAATATTATGTCTTCATCCTTCTGTGCTGCTTGTGATAACATGTTATGAGCTAAATCAAGAGGAATACCCTTCTTCAAAGACATTTCCTCAGCAATCCTTTCCTCTCCAAATGCCATGGCAGCTAAACGTTGTCGCTCGAGTTCTCTCCTCTTGTAACCTTGTATCTTCTTCAGCCTGAAGAAATCCTCTCTTTCCAATTCATCTAGCTCTCCCTTGATGTAACTAATCGTATTCTCAAGCCGAGGCTTCACAACATTCTCTAAGGCGTTCACCCTACGATTTGTGTGTAGAAAACACAATAACATATATATCCTTATATATGTTCTACAAATAAACTAAGAGAAAGAAGAAAGAATAGAAGAAGAGAAAGAGAGAAGAGACAACCCTAAAACCACACCATTCATTATAATACTCAATCCTATATATACATACAAAACAAAAGCATATGCTTAGAATATTCTAAAGCATATAAAGCATATTCTAAGCATATTCTAAGCATATTCAAAAGCATATTCTAGAATGTGCTAATTATTCTAACATCCCCCCGCAAACTCACGATGCTATAACATGAAGCAACAAGAGTTTGTCAAGTAAGAATCGGAAGCGAGAAGTCGGATGAGACTTGGTGAAGAAGTCTGCAAGCTGCAATGATGAAGAGACAAAAGGTAAGGCAATAGTCCCATGCTGAAGATGATGACGAACAAGGTGACAATCAATTTCAATGTGCTTCGTGCGCTCATGGAACACTGAATTATGTGAGATCTGGATGGCACTCTTGTTATCACAATACATAGAGGTGGGAGATGAAATAGAAACACCCATATCTGCAAGTAGCCAACGTAACCACACAATCTCAGTAGTAGTGGAGGCCATAGCGCGATATTCTGCTTCAGTTGATGAGCGAGAAACTACTGTCTGCTTCTTACTTTTCCATGAGATAAGAGAGTCACCCAAAAATACACAGTAGCCAGTAGTGGACTTACGATCAGTTTGGGTTCCCAGCCCAATCTGCATCAGAGTAAGCTCGAAGCTCTAAGGAGGAGGTCGATGGGAATAAAATACTCTGAAAGCAAGAGCCACGAAGATAGCGCAAGATTCTAACAACCGCTGCCCAGTGAACCATGGTAGGTGCTGAAACAAACTGACTGACAACATGCACAGCATAAGCAATGTCTGGCCTAGTAATGGTAAGATAAACAAGGGAACCAACAATAGTACGATACAAAGTAGGATCAGACAGTGGTTCACCATCAGAAGATGAGTAACGAACATTAGCCTCAATAGGAGTATCAGCTGTTTTAGTATCAGTAAGACGAGCACGCTCAACGACATCTGCAGCATATTTAGACTGAGAGAGCATATAACCTCGAGGAGAAGAAGCAACCTCAATCCCCAGAAAGTAAGTTAAGGGACCCAAATCCTTCATTTCAAAAAGACGAGCCAATTCTGATTTTAAATTGGTTATCCCTACAACATCATCACCAGTAATGATCATGTCATCAACGTACAACAGAAGGAGAATACGACCAGTGGAAGTACATCTACAGAACAAAGCGGAATCATGATGGCTAGATGTAAAACCAAGAGAGAGCACAACTGTAGAAAACTTCTCAAACCAGGCACGAGGTGCTTGTTTGAGACCATATAGAGCTTTCTTAAGTTTGCAAACAAATCCAGGAGAATGAGGAACACCAGGTGGAGGAACCATATAAACATCTTCTTGAAGATTTCCATTCAAGAAGGCATTTTTAACATCCATTTGAGAGAGACTCCACTGACGAATAGAAGCAACCGCAATAAGTGTACGTACAGTAGTCATTTTTGCAACAGGGGCAAATGTCTCCTCATAATCCAAGCCATACTGTTGAGAAAATCCCTTAGCAACCAATCGAGCCTTGTAACGCTCAACTGAACCATCAGATTTGGTCTTGATCTTATAGACCCAACGAGATCCAATAGCATGTTTTCCTGGTGGTAAAGAAACTAATTCCCAAGTGTCTGTCTTATGTAGAGCATTAAGTTCATCAGTCATAGTCTGTTGCCAAAGAGGATCTAAAGCTGCTTCTTTGTAAGAGGAAGGTTCAGAAAGCTTATGAATGGAAGACAAAAAACAACAAAAGGACTCAGAATAACAAGAATAATCAAACTCGGGTAAGTGAGCAGACTTACGTATACGTTGAGGATATCGAGGAGGAGGAGACTGCGAATCCTCAGCCTCAGACGGTGCTTGGGGATCCATAGGAGAAGGGAGGACATTCTGAGATGGCGCATGTGTACCTGTAGCAGATGACGAAGATGGAGAACAAATAGTAGGGACATATGTAGATGGTCTATCAATATCATCAGTGAAATGATCAATACAAATGAGATCTGACGTGGTCATGTGAGAGGTATTATCTGTAATAGAAAAGAAGGGAATGTGTTCAAGAAACACAACATTACGAGAGACATATAACTTGTGACTGACAGGATCAAAACATCGATAACCTTTTTGTCCCTCACCATATCCTAAGAAGACACAAATAGCTGAGCGTGGAGTTAATTTACTACGTTCTGCCGTAGGACGAAGAACAAAACAAGTGCACCCAAAGACTTTTAAGAGAGAGTAATCAGGAGAATAACTAAACAAGGTTTGAAATGGTGACAAACCAGATAAATGAGAAGATGGTATCCTATTTATCAAATAGACAGCAGTGAGAACTGCCTCCCCCCAAAATTCACTAGGTACTTTGGCAGATAGGAGAAGGGAACGAGCAGTTTCAACAACGTGTCTATGCTTACGTTCAGCAACACCATTCTGTTGAGGAGTATCAGTACAAGAAGTTTGATGAATTGTACCATCAAGAGCAAGCAACTCACGAAAATCATTAGAAACATATTCCCCACCCAAATCACATCGAAAACATTTAATGACAGCAGAATGTTGAGTTTTAATAAGTGCTCGAAACGAACGATAAATAGAAATAAAATCAGAACGTCGCTTCATAAGATATACCCAACAGTAACGACTATAATCATCAATAAAGGAAACATAATATCGGGATCCTCCTTTAGTAGAAACAGGAGCAGGGCCCCATACATCTGAGTGTACAAGATCAAATGATGCAATAGAAGAAGAAATACTACGAGGAAAAGGTAAAGCTGAAAATTTAGCAAGTTTGCATCCACTACAATCAGAAATATCATGAGGTTTTAAGTCTCCCAAACAACCTTTAGAAGCTAAAAATCTCAAACGACTAGCAGACACATGTCCTAGGCGAGAATGCCATAAATAGAAATTAGAAGAAGAAGAATTCAAATGGAAAGACGATAAATCAGTACTAGAGGCTGCAACATGCGCTGGTCTCAGATTATCTAGAACATAAAGTCCTCCTCTTTGCCTATGGCCGATCCCAATCAGCTTCTGAGACTGCGGATCCTGTACATAACAAGTAGTAGAAGTAAAGTGAACAGAATTACCAGAATCACATAATTGACCAACAGAAATAAGATTTAAAGTAAGGTCAGGAACACAATAGACATCTGATAAAGATAGATTAGAAGTATGAACAGAACCAACACCTGCTAAGGACAACGGGGTGCCATCAGCAGTCAAAACAGGTGAAGATGACATAGAAGGATATAAATAATCAAAAAGTGATGAGTTAGGAGACATATGCTTAGAAGCACCCGAGTCAAAAATCCACGAGGAGGTTTTACCTGAGGAGTTCTGAGAGGACAAACCTACATGAGTAGAGGCTGACATGACATGTGATTGTGAGGCTAAAAACTTCTGAAACTGCTCACTAAGATCAGTCAATCGGGAATCAGATGAAGGCGGTGGACCAAGTATAGAGGAGCCAACAGGTGGAACAATCGCTGCTGTGTGGGCATTGGATCTATAAGACTGCTGGGACTTCAATAACTTAGGACATTGAGCCTTCCAATGTCCCTTTTGTCTACAAAAACTACAAACATCATTTGGGAACCGTGCATATCCTTTGGTTCGATTCTGTGTAGATGGTAAAGCTAAGACTGAAGTCCCAGAATGTGGAAGAGATACATCTTCAGTAAGAGATTTTAACCGTGTCTCCTCAGCAACAAGTTCACTAACAACTGAATCAACAGATGGAAGAGGAGTACGGTGCAAAATAGAACCTCTGAGTCCCTCAAAATCACTACGAAGTGCCATCAAAAACTGAACCAATCGTTGCTCCTCTCTATAAATAATATAATCCGCACTTGCTTTCAGACCTGCCGGTTCAGTAAGAGCTAACTCATCCCAAATTGATGTCATAGCAGTATAAAAATCCAGAATGCTCATATTCTTTTGTTGCAATGCTCGAATATCAATCTCTAACTGATATCGTTTTGCAAAACTAGATTTAGTGTACAAGTTCTGCAAATGGTCCCAAACCTCCTTTACCGTTTCATACTTAGCCAACTGTGTACCAATACTATGTTCTACAGAATTATTTATCCATGTATGAATTTTTGAATTATTTGAATCCCAGGTATCTAACAGAGTTGCATAATTTGCATCATTATTTTCCGGTTTCTCAACTATTCCACTGACATAACCCCACAATTTTTTACCCTTAAGAAAGTGTTTCATAACATGACTCCAGTAAGCATAGTTTTTACCATTCAAACGCACATTAATAGCCTGAAGAGAATCATCAGATGCCATTATAAGAGAGAAAACGATACTAACCAACAAAGTCAAGCAAAGCAGTGTGTAAAAAAGAATGGATAACTGCAAACCAACACCACAAGCAGATAGAGGATGAATAGTCGATCGCAAATCCGTCAACCGTGCCGCCAGGAACTGCCGCACGCGCCCCCACGCGCCACCAGAAGGTCCGACTGCCTGACTCACGCGCCTCCTTACACCGGCGCGTGTACTCTCACGCGCCACTCCGGTCGACGCGGCTCCACCTGCAGATTCTGAATATGGTCTTAGATCACCGGAATTCCTACTGCAAGTGCCTCGAAATTCGTGAAACAGTACGGTTTAGAGTTTTTCGCGAAGAAGAAAAATGCACGCTGATTTCGTTTTTCGAAGGCAATGTGAATCAAATTTCTCTGATACCATGTAGAAAACACAATAACATATATATCCTTATATATGTTCTACAAATAAACTAAGAGAAAGAAGAAAGAATAGAAGAAGAGAAAGAGAGAAGAGACAACCCTAAAACCACACCATTCATTATAATACTCAATCCTATATATACATACAAAACAAAAGCATATGCTTAGAATATTCTAAAGCATATAAAGCATATTCTAAGCATATTCTAAGCATATTCAAAAGCATATTCTAGAATGTGCTAATTATTCTAACATTGTGGTCTTAATTGCATCGTCGAGGGTTAAAAATGAAGTCTGCAACGTAGCAAGCTCGACAAGTAATTCAATGGATTTAACATAGGCTGCACGGCAAGCTTGAATCTGTTGGCCACCTCTTGCTAATCCAGTCATGGCATTCTTCGTCTCTCCATCAATGAAGTAATCAAATTTAGGAAGTTTTACGCCAGCAACATTATCCGTGTGGGATCGGACTTTAAGGGATGCAGTCGAGACATTTTCGTGGACGATGTGCTTGATGTTCTCACCGGAAACATATTTTGCTTCTGTTAAGGCAAAGGACGAAGTTTTCATGATTTTTTCCATTGATTCCTTAGTTGAGAAGATGTTCTTGAGAATCTGGCGGAACTGAACAGTCAAAGCATCGCTTTTCTTCTGGAGCAAAGCGTGACCTCTTGTAGCCCCAAGAAGCCGAGCTTTCACAGTTCCAAGCATCATAATAGTAGGAACAACAGTTAAGCGCTTGTCTGTCCAAATATTTTGTTGAAATTTGTAGCTGAAAAGAAAATAATCTTCTCTTAATGGTAAAAAATATAGTCCAATCCCACAATTTTTAATATGACACCATAAGCTTGTGGACATCTACGCTGAATTGTATGGTATTTGTAATCTGAAAATAGATCATAAAAATAGAAAATTGAAGATTAATTCAAAATTTCAAAATTGAAACGCAAATGAAATGGGACCCAAATGTTTTTGATAATTATGTTGCCTGTCTTGTACTGTAAGATTGATTGTTTATGTAGTACCAATAACTCTTGGCAATACTTTCAAAAAAAAAAAAAAAAAAAAAAAAAAAAAAAAAAAAAAATGTCGTGGCAAATTAATTGTGTGTTTGGTATTGTTTAAAAATAGTTTTTTTTTTTTTTTTTGAGTGAGTAGTGATTTTTAGGAGAATGAATGATTGCGATTTGGTTGAAAAGTCAAATATTGTGGGTTTGACTTTTAATGAATAATTGAGATCAAGCACTGTAGAAAAAAGAAAAATTTTAAAGAAAATCAAACAAGGGCTAAATTGATACAAGGTAAATTTACTAGCGAGGCTAGAAAATTATAGCAAAAGGTAAATTTTAGTTTCTTTGTTTTAAACAAAACATTTTATGGACTTTTTAGTTTTTATAACAAAATTTTTAAAAAGAAAAAATTGTGCATACTAGAGGCAAAAATTGAAGTAAAAGGTAAGTAAACATTTGTTTATAAATTTTGTTTATAAATGGATACATAACAACATGTTATTGGACCATTTTTTAAAAGTAAAGAATTTTGGTTGTTCAAATATTCCTGTTCACCATTTTTTACTTTTCAACAAAATAGATCAATTAGATGTTGACATGTCATCATTTATAAAAAAAATTTATAAAAATGTTTTTACCAAACAGAGGAATCTTAGTATATTTTTCTAAGGGTCTGTTTGAGTGTGAGGGTGGAAAATTGGTGGAAAAAAATATTTTTCAAGGAGTTGATTTTCCTGAAAAATATCAATTGGAAATGTTTGATTGATTTAATTTTATAGATAAAAAAAGTGAGGATTTTTCAAGTTTTGTTGTTTGGTTGATATTATTTCTCATGTCAAATAAAGTAAAACTTAGCTATTTTAATCATTTTTATTTTAACACATTTGTACTTGATAATAATAATTTAACTTTTTGAAAAAAAATCAATTAACAACAAAAAAAATATTAAAAGTGATGCAAAATGATTTTTCTTATACCATGGAAAACAAAAATCCACCGAAATCAAAACAAAATATTTTCCATGAAAAAGAGAAAATGGGATCGTGATGTCCAAGGAAAATTTTTTCCAAGTAAAATATTTGCAATCAAACACAGGAAAATAGGAAACTAGGAAAATATTTTCATTTTCTTTGAAAAATAAGGGGCAATCAAACACGCCCTATATCACCTAGTATCTAAGGTACTTATATTCATTATTCACACACTATATATATATATATATATCAAATTCTCAACTTTTTTCATCGTACTATTCTTCCTAACTTTCAATTAAAATATTTTGTCTCTAATTATGATTTTTATTCAAATATTTCACTAATGTGCATTGAAAAATGTTTTTTTTTTTTTCCTTTTTTGATCTAGCTTGAAAATCACAGCCTAGTATAAGATTTTATTAGAATATGGCAAATTTAGGAGGAGGAGGATATATGAACCTTACCTTCAAAGTCGCTTACAAATGCATTTATAAGTTCTACATGCTCTAGACTATAGAGGCTTAAATCACCTAATCATGAATACAACAAAACACTAATCAATCAATTTAACAAAAAGAAATATATTCTGTTTGTTAAAAATTTTGTGTTTAAAAATATATTTTTTAATATTTTCAAGGTAAAAAACTCAAATCAAAAACCCAAATATATAAACCCACAATCCCAGCAGCCCATTACTTACCTCACTCATCGATTCGTCGCCGGAAAACCACGAGCACCGCCTCGGTTTGCCTTAAAAACCGCACCCAAATGCACCAAAATCCCAAAATTTGAACCTTAGGCTCGCCCGCCGCTCGACGACGGCGTTCCTCCGGTAAATCGCCGGCAGGGGACCTGGGGCTTGCAGGGGCGATTTCCGTCGCCCCTCATTCCTCCTCTCTGCGTTTTCGAACCAGAGAGAGAGAGAGAGAGAGAGAGAGAGAGAGAGAGAGAGTTAGTTTTGTTATATTTTATATTTTTTTAATTTTAAAATTTGCACCTCAGTCCCCCTATGTTTAAAATATGTCATTTCAGCCACGAGTTCTAATATTTTAAAGTTCAATCCCTTAATTTTAAAAATTCGCTGTTTTCGCCCGATTACTTTAAATAGCATTTTGCTCTAGTCCTTTAATTTTTGAAAAAACTCTATTTAGTCCTCAGATTTTAAAATCATTCATTTTAAATCCAAACTTTAATTTTATTTCAAATTTCGAATTTCTAGAAACTAATTTAAATTTTATTTTATTTTTGGCTAGACGAGACGTACAGAGATTTAGAGAACTGAAATAAATTTTCCCGCTCAACCACACTCGTAGAGAATTGAGGTAGACTCGCCCCCATTAATTTGTTTACATTTTAATTGCACGTTATATGTTTCATGTGACTTATGTGCATTATTTGTATAAGACAAGACGAGAATTTATATTTCTTATGAAATATTTGATGTTATGAGCATGCCATAAATTATATGCATTTTTAAATGCATGAGACGAGACGAGATTATGATTTTGTTATGCTTTGACATAACTTATGTGCATTTATTGCATGAGACGAGACTACCCACACCCTATGTTACGGAAGCCTATTATTATGATGAAGTTGTCACTATATGATTGCATGTTTATGTGTTCAATTTTTATGTAAATTTATTAATCGGCGATGAGTCTACTGAGTATTTCTTTTTGAAATGCTCACCCCCTTTTTAACAACAATTGCAGATATCGGAGATGGGGGCGAATGATGGGCAGGATGTGGCATTAATAATTGAATAATCAAAATTTATTCTTGTTTCAGTTGAATTTCCTAATTCACGAAATTTGAGATTTTGAACAGTTTGCTTTATTTGAAATGTTTTAGCAAATATTATTTCCGAAAATTGGATAAATTTAAAATTTATCAGTTTTTGAATTTATTTAATAAATCTTATCAATTAGAAATGTTATTTTATTCCGCAAAATATTAATTTCAAAAAAATTAGACGAGACGATGAAGTGACGAGTCGGGTGATTAGAACCCGGGGCGTCACAACGTGGTATCAGAGTCAGTCTGCGTTTCTGTAGACTGGTAAAATTTTTCAAAAAGAGAAAATTTTTAAAAAAATTTAGTTACATTATTAATTGCCAACTGCCATCATTCGATCTGCCAACTCCGAGGTAAAGAAGTTCATGAGTTTATGTTATTTTATTTTTCGGATACATATTTTTAACGATTTATGAGACTTAGAAGAAAGAGAAAGATTTGTATCCGAAATAGAAAGAAAGAAGAAAGAACGAGTGTTGAGCATAATGGGAATAAGTAGAAATTGATTAAAGAATTGTTTTATAATATTTTTTGTCCTCGAACTTAGAAATAAAGAACCCTAACTGGACTTTGCATAATTCGATTTTAGACATGGCACGATCTAGATGGATTTCAGACCACATTCTTAGTTTTTGCGACATGCGCCATCACTTCATGGCTAGCGGATTTAGGATGATCGACGCTCAGTTCATCCTCCAACTTATATTGTCATTCCCAAAAAATAAGAAGACTAAGACGTTCGCATTTTATGATGATGTAAAGAGACGTCTGGGAGAAGACTTGAGCTTCCAGACTGTCTGCGACGAATTTGTAATGCGATGGGATCGTTTCCGAGTCCCTGCACCAGCACCAGCATTCACACCAGAAGTGATAGTAATATCGGATGACGAGGAGGAGCTAGATGAAATATATGATGCTTAGTCAGGGACCTATGATTATACGCCTGGGGTACAAGGTTATGTTTCAGAATCACCAGATTACTCCCCAGGTTCACCGAGTGTCACACCCCGTGCCCCAGATTATACACCTGGCACGCCCGGGACTACCCCTGTTAACAGTCATATTTAGGGGGATAGGACTAGTGATAGTTGTTTTGACATTTTTTTCCATTCCTGAAATAATAATGTATCCTCATTGAGGAATTTCGTTTATTAATAAAGAGATTCATTTATTTTATGTCACGAGCTATGTTTGACATTGATATTAAGATTGATTGTATGAGATGATTGGTTGTCTGTATTTTTCCTATCGAGAAATAATAAACCTATTTGTTTTACTCAATAAAGGAAAATGTCTCGGCGCCTAATCAGAGATGCACCGAACCAGACCAACCAAGGTCAGACTGCTCCAAGGCAGGATCCCCCAAACCAGGCCAATATCATTAGGGATCTACTTCAGGCAGTTCAGGACTTGAGACAGGCCCCTACTGGTTCCTCAGTTCCAATAATTGAGCAATTCCGAAGGTACCGTCCACCTACGTTTGACGGTGGTAACGACCCTTTGGCTGTGGAAGAATGGCTGCAGACGATTGAGAAAATCTTCAAACACATTTCTTGCCCGGAGGACTGGAAAGTTGTTTGTGCAGAATTTATGCTGATTGGTAGGGCTGGATTCTGGTGGGAATCAGCATCCCGAACCAGGACTCTAGAACAACAGGCAGCTTTAACCTGGGAGGAGTTCAAGACTGAGATTAGGGATAAATTCTTTCCACTGGCCCTCAGAGACCATAAAGAGTCTGAATTTTTACACTTGGTTCAAGGTGATATGGACATAACTGATTATGAAAGGAAGTTCGAGGAATTGTCACGCTATGCTCCACATCTGGTGGAGACGGAGGTTAAGAAGGCACGCAGGTTTGAGAGGGGTCTACGCTCGGAGATTAGACAGATAGTCGGTTCGCACGAGCTGCCGACCTATAGAGAAGTGGTAAAGAAGGCTCAAGCAGTAGCCTATGCGGGAGTAAAGATTGGAAACCAAGGCCATCATCATGAACAGAGATATCAAGGGAAAAGAAAGTGGCAAGGGCCGAACCGCAGCCAGAATCGAAATCAATCATTTAATAAGAGACAAAATTCGGGACCCCCGGGAGGACAGGTGACTAATAATACTCCACCCTGCCCTAAGTGTTAGAAATTGCACAAGGGAGAGTGCCTTTATGGTAAGGGAGTCTTATATAAGTGTGGCCAGCTGAGCCATTTTGCTTGGGATTGTCGTGCTCCTCCAGCACAAGGTTCTAATCAGAAGAGGAACACAGAGCAAAACAGGAAAGGAAAAGCGAGAGTATTTTCCATGGATGCAGCGGAGGACTCCGACGTGATCGCAGGTATACTAATTATTTCAGTATTCCTATGCATGTTCAAATTGTTTTCCTGCATTGTATATCTTTCCTATTTTGAAGCATGCTTATATGATAACAGGTATATTATCTGTTTTTGGTATTCCTGTATATGTTCTGATAGACTCGGGAGCCACACACTCATTTATATCTGATACATGCTTAGAAAGGTTGAACTTAATAGAAGAAGAAACTGGTAGTATACTTGAGGTTAGTTTACCATCATGAGGAACTATTGATACTGATAAGATAGTCAAAGCAGTGCAAATTGATTTTGATGGTCAAGTATTGGAAGCAGACCTTAATATTATTCGAATGAAAGACTTCGATATTATTCTGGGTATGGATTGGCTCAGCACCAATCGTGCTGCAATTATGTGCCATGAGAAGGAGGTTATTTCTCGCAAAGGTGGTGAAGAAGTATTTAGATTTTATGGGACGAAGATTAAGGCTCTTCCCCGTCTTGTATCAGCTTTGCAAGCCGAGAAGTTATTAGCCAAGGGCAATTGTCAGGGCTATTTGGTTAGTCTTCAAGACAAACCATCAGAGGAAATCACTTTGGAGTCGGTGCCAGAAGTATGTGAATATGGTGATGTTTTTCCAGATGATCTACCAGGTACCCCGCCTGATAGACAAGTGGAATTCACAATTGATTTGGTACCAGGAGCTGCCCCGGTATCTAAAGCTCCATATCGTATGGCACCGAAGGAGTTGCAGGAATTGAAGGTTCAGCTAGAGGAATTGTTAGAAAAGGGTTTTATTAGACCGAGTGTATCTCCATGGGGAGCACCGGTGTTGTTTGTGAAGAAGAAGGATGGAAGCATGAGGATGTGTATTGATTACAGAGAGCTGAACAAATTGACAATAAAAAATAAGTATCCCCTTCCCAGGATCGAAGACTTATTTGATCAGTTGAAAGGTACAACTATATTCTCGAAGATTGATTTGAGATCTGGCTATCATCAGTTAAAGATTAAACCAGCTGATGTACCAAAAACCGCGTTTAGGACGCGATATGGGCTTTATGAGTACATAATAATGCCATTTGGTCTCACTAATGCACCCGCAATGTTTATGGATTTGATGAATAGAGTCTTTCATCAGTATCTTGATAAATTTGTTATCCTTTTTATCGATGACATACTGATTTACTCAAGGGATTCTGAACAGCATGAGCACTTGAGAATAGTATTGGAAACATTGAGAGCAGAAAAGTTGTACGCCAAATTCAAGAAATGTGAATTTTGGCTTGAGAAGGTAGCCTTCCTAGGTCATGTTGTTACAGTAAATGGTATTGAAGTTGATCCGTCTAAAGTTGAAGCTGTAATGAATTGGCCAACACCTGCCAATGTTGGAAATGTGAGAAGTTTTCTTGGGTTGGCCGGATACTATCGGCGATTTATAGAAGGTTTTTCTAAAATAGCAGGTCCTATGACACAGTTAACCAGGAATGGAATTAAGTTCCAGTGGACAAGTCAGTGCGAACAAAGTTTCCAGGAACTGAAGAATAGACTTGTATCAGCACCAGTATTGACTATACCGGATGGGTCGGATGGTTATGTTATTTACAGTGACGCATCCAAGCATGGATTGGGTTGTGTATTAATGCAGAATGGAAAAGTAATAGCATATGCTTCAAGACAGTTGAAGCCATATGAAAAGAAATACCCGAAGCATGATCTAGAGCTTGCAGCTGTAGTGCATACTTTAAAGATCTGGAGACACTATTTATACGGGAGTAAATGTGAGATTTACACCGATCACAAGAGCCTCAAGTATTTCTTTACTCAGAAGGAATTAAATATGAGGCAGCGTCGATGGCTAGAGCTCGTGAAAGATTATGACTGCACTATTCTTTACCATCCTGGTAAAGCAAATAAGGTTGCAGATGCTTTGAGCAGGAAGAATGCTAGTCAGTTGTCAGTTTTGGGAACAACGGAAGACCAGTTGATTCGAGACTTTCAGGATTTGAAAATTGAAGTGCGAGCCCCATCAATTCGAGGATCTGGCAGATTGACAAATCTGACTGTTAAACCAGATATGAGGGATCAGATTGTGACAGCTCAGGGAGGTGATAAATTTTTGAAGAAAATCAGATCTGAAGTTGGGACTAGCAGGAGGATAGGTTTTGAGATTGCCTCTGATAATGCACTTATGTTCAGAGGGCGTATTTGTGTGCCGAAGGATGAACAGATCAGGAAGGAGATTTTAACTGAAGCTCATTCAGCACCTTACGCAGGTCACCCTGGTGGGACAAAAATGTATCGCGATTTACACAATAATTTTTGGTGGAGAAATATGAAGGGTTGTATTGCGAGGTTTATATCTCGATGCATGACCTGTCAGCAGGTTAAGGCTGGACATCAGAGACCGTCGGATTGTTGAATCCTTTGGACATACCAGAGTGGAAATGGGAGAAAATTTCCATGGATTTCGTTACTGGATTACCAAAATCAGTTAGAGGAAATGATGCTATTTGGGTTATTGTGGACCGGCTTACAAAGTCAGCTCATTTCCTTCCGGTCAGAATGACTCTCAGTATGGATCATTTAGCTCAGTTGTATGTCAAAGAGATTGTTCGACTTCATGGGGTACCAGCTTCCATTATCTCAGATAGAGATCCGAGGTTTACTTCTAGATTTTGGAAGAGTTTGCATATTGCAATGAGTACTAAATTAAATTTTAGTACTGCATACAATTCGCAGACCGATGGTCAGTCTGAGCGTACCATTCAGACACTGGAAGATATGCTTAGAGTTTGCGTACTAGACTTGAGTGGTAGTTGGGAGAATCACCTACCATTGGTGAAATTTGCCTACAATAATAGTTTTCAGGCTACTATTGGTATGGCACCATATGAAGCACTGTATGGGCGACGATGTCGATCGCCACTTTATTGGGATGAAGTGGGTGAGAAGAAATTGTTGGGACCAGAATTAATTGCAAGAACAGTTGAGGCTATTGAGAAGATTAGACTGTGAATTAAGACCGCACAAGACAGACAGAAGAGTTATGCAGATCAGAGAAGGAAAGACTTGGTATTTCAGGTGGGAGAGAAAGTATTTTTGAAGGTAATCCCAATGAAAGGTACTTTTCGCTTTGGAAAAAGGGGAAAGTTAAGACCTCGATTTATTGGACCGTTTGAGATATTAGAGCAAGTAGGGAACGTGGCATATCGTTTGGCTTTGCCACCCGAGCTTGCAGCGGTTCACAATGTTTTTCATGTTTCCCTATTAAGAAAGTATGTTTATGATCCTAGTCATGTGGTGAATTATCAGTCAATATCAGTTCAGAAAGATTTGTCTTATGAGGAGGCGCCTATGTGCATTATAGAGAGAAAAGTCCATGTCTTAAGAAACAAAGAGATTTCCTTAGTCAAAGTCCAGTGTGGTAGACACAAGGATGATGAGGCTACTTGGGAAAGAGAAGACGAGATTTTAGCCAAGTATCCTGATATCATAGATCAAGTGAGTTTAATTTCGAGGACGAAATTATTTTAAGGGGGTAAGGTTGTAGCGACCGAGAAATTTCTGAATTTATTATAAATAAATATTTTATTTACTAAAAATCGTGTCGCTATAATTTAACCCGTTATTTAAAAGTCACGTACGTCGTTTAGCCAAATTATAAATTTTGAACCGAGAATAATAAATTGTCAGTCCAATTTGATTTTATGTCCAATAAATTCAAAATCTACTTTTTTTTTTTTATAAAACCCAATTTCATTTTTATTTACTTAATTATTTATTTATTCAAATTAAAAATCACCTGATAATCTTTTTTCAAATTTGAGTCTATCATTCTAATTACATTTCAAATTTTAAATCCATCATTATCTCTACAAATCATGATCACCATCTATCCAACTATTTTAAACTCTTCTTCACGATCAGATTATTCATGACTCAGCCTCTGAATTCAGGTATCATCATCGATAATTTCTGTTTCAGCCTCACCATCATCATCAACATGACCAAGAAACACCGCCTGCAACTTTCACCCTCCAAGTCACTGCCATTCCCAATCACAGTCGACACTCACGCACTAAGAGTGTTCTTCGGTCAGACCCAATACCACTACCATCCACCACCTAACGCCATCGAGTCCGAAACACTACCTCCGTACCCAGTCTCTCAGCCTACTAAATAATCCCCATTATTGAGACACTACCAATCACGAACCCGGCCAAAATCTGTAACCCAAATCAAAACCAAGCATCATTCCAAACCGCGAGCCACCCTCACCGAGACCACCTCGACTGTACAGTACATCCATCTCCCAAAACTCCTCAAAACTCAAATCAAAAACCCAAATATATAAACCCACAATCCCAGCAGCCCATTACTTACCTCACTCATCGATTCGTCGCCGGAAAACCACGAGAACCGCCTCGGTTTGCCTCAAAAACCGCACCCAAATCGCACCAAAATCCCAAAATTTGAACCTTAGGCTCGCCCGCCGCTCGAGGCGGCGTTCCATCGGTAAATCGCCGACGGGGGACCTGGGGCTGGCATTCCTCCTCTCTGCGTTTTCGAACAAGAGAGAGAGAGAGAGAGAGAGAGAGAGAGAGAGAGAGAGAGAGTTTTGTTATATTTTATATTTTTTAATTTTAAATTTGCACCTCAGTCCCCCTATGTTTAAAATATGTCATTTCAGCCACGAGTTCTAATATTTTAAAGTTCAATCCCTTAATTTTAAAAATTCGCTGTTTTCGCCCGATTACTTTAAATAGCATTTTGCTCTAGTCCTTTAATTTTTGAAAAAACTCTATTTAGTCCTCAGATTTTAAAATCATTCATTTTAAATCCAAACTTTAATTTTATTTCAAATTTCGAATGTCTAGAAACTAATTTAAATTTTATTTTATTTTTGGCTAGACGAGACGTACAGAGATCTAGAGAACTGAAATAGATTTTCCCGCTCAACCACACTCGTAGAGAATTGAGGTAGACTCGCCCCCATTAATTTGTTTACATTTTAATTGCACGTTATATGCTTCATGTGACTTATGTGCATTATTTGCATAAGACAAGACGAGAATTTATATTTCTTATGAAATATTTGATGTTATGAGCATGCCATAAATTATATGCATTTTTAAATGCATGAGACGAGACGAGATTATGATTTTGTTATGCTTTGACATAACTTATGTGCATTTATTGCATGAGATGAGACTACCCACACCCTATGTTACGGAAGCCTATTATTATGATGAAGTTGTCACTATATGATTGCATGTTTATGTGTTCAATTTTTATGTAAATTTATTAATCAACGATGAGTCTACTGAGTATTTCTTTTTGAAATGCTCACCCTCTTTTTAACAATAATTGCAGATATCGGAGATGAGGGCGAATGATGGGCAGGATGTGGCATTAATAATTGAATAATCAAAATTTATTCTTGTTTCAGTTGAATTTCCTAATTCACGAAATTTTGAGATTTTGAACAGTTTGCTTTATTTGAAATGTTTTAGCAAATATTATTTCCGCAAATTGGATAATATTTAAAATTTATCAAATTTTGAATTTATTTAATAAATCTTATCAATTAGAAATGTTATTTTATTCCGCAAAATATTAATTTCTAAAAAATTAGACGAGACGATGAAGTGACGAGTCGGGTGATTAGAACCCGGGGCGTCACAAGATGCTTCCCAGAAGGATGATTTTTTGTCTTTGTAACCAGTGTTGGCTAGCCAGTCAGTTGCTTTGTTCCCTTCCCTCCAAATGTTGGAGAAGATTACCTCAACTTAGCTAGAGATCTGATGTATAGCTTCCAAAGTATATTGAATAGACAAAGGCCTTTATCTGTAGAAGAACAAAGTCGAAATGCCATCTTGGAATTTGTCTCCACCCAAACCTGTTTGATATTTCTCTTCTTGCATATGGTGAGGCCAATTTTAATGGCACTTAATTTTGCTTCAAGGATCGAGCACTCTCCATAGAAATCAGTAACGCCCATAAATTAGTACCATTGCTGTCTCTTAACAAAACCACCACCGACACGATAGCCTGATTATCAATCTTTAATGCCCCATTCGTGTTCAATTTAAGCCATTCCCCTTGAGGTTTCTTCCAAACAACTACAGTGAGAATATGGGAGATGTTATTATTCTTATCAGTCAACAGAAATAATGATCTCTCAATCACTCTTTTGTAATACCTAGACCAGGAAATCTTTAAAGATCTGATAGGTACTACTCTTATCAACATGGTACACCTTCTTTTGCAATTCAATATAAACTTTCAAAAGATCATGTTTGCAATTCAAATATTTGTTTTAAAAATATTTTCTATTTTGTAAAAGATTTGGATCAAGAAGTTATTCTTGGTACTCATTTTATTGTTCAAATTTATCCATTTCAAGCAAACGAAAAATGACTTACAACAAATGTTTTTGGTCAAGATTTATTTTTCAAATTCAAAAATCTTTCTTCTTTCAAAGATGTCAATGCCCTCAAGCAAACATCAATTTCTCAAATTATTAACAATATAGATTTCAAAAAACATGTTCGTTTTCTCAAAGAAGAAATCAAATTTCAAAGGATTAATGATCAACTTCAAAATTCTTTTAATAAAGAAAAAATTTCTCAATTCCTTCAAAAATTCAAAACTGAAGTGTGTTCCACAATTCCTAATGCATTCTGGAATAGAAAGAAACATATTGTTTCTCTTCCATATAATTTTGATTTCCACGAATCAACAATTTCAACTAAATCAAGACCTAATCAAATGAACAAGGAACTCCTTGATTATTGTAAAACCCATGATGTACTTGAGATGGGACTTATTCATCCTAGTAAATCTCCATGGAGTCCTTCTGCCTTCTACGTTCTCAATCAAGCAGAAATTGAGCGCGGTGCTCGAAGACTTGTAATCAATTACAAGCCTCTCAATTCTACTCTTCAGTGGATAAGATATCCACTTCCTCAAAAGAAAGATCTCCTCAATCGACTTCTCAAAGCAGTCATCTTTTCAAAATTTGATATGAAATCTGTCTTTTGGCAAATTCAGATCAAAGAAGAAGATAGATACAAAACTGCATTTAATATTCCACTTGGTCAATACGAATGGAATGTCATGCCTTTTGGTCTAAAAAATGCCCCTTCTGAATTTCAAAAAATTATGAAAGATATTTTAATCCTGTCAAACAAGTATTCGTCTTATGTCAAACAAGTATTCGTTTTGTTGGACATACGATTTTTCAAGGAACTATTACACCAATTCAAAGAAGTTTGGGTTTTAATGACAAATTTCTAGATTAGATTATTAACAAGACAAGTCTTCAAAGATTTCTTAGATGCGTTAATTACGTATCTGACTTTATTCAAAACATCAGGATTCCTTATTCCCCCCTTTTTAAAAGGCTTCAAAATAATCCAAAACCATGGGGTCCGAGAGCACCTTAGCCGTCCCAAAGGTCAAAAATGCTGTCAAAAGTATCCCATGCCTATCCATTATTGATCCAGATGCCAATCTTACCGTCGAAAAAGATGCGTCAGACATAGGGTTCGGTGGAGTCTTAAAGCAGATTCCAAAAGGTTCAAAGTAAGAATAGATAGTCCGTTACTATTCTGGTGTATGGATTGGTCCTCAAATTTACTATTCAGTAGTCAAAAAAGAGATTCTTTCAATTGTTCTTTATGTTTCAAAATTTCAGGATGATTTAATTAATCAATCATTTATTTAAAAAATCGATTGTAAAGCATCAAAAGACGTTTTACAAAAGGACGTCAAAATCTTGTATCAAAACATATTTCTGCAAGGTGGCAAACCATTTTGTCGTATTTTGATTTCAAAATTCTTTATATACAAGGAAAAAACAATGTTTTGGCAGACTTCCTCATAAGAGAATTTCTTACAAAAAAAAAAAGAGATATTCCAAGCGATAGTAAGGCCACCCCAAAAGAAAGTTCAAAAGAAGTCAACATAGATTGGTACAACAAAGTTCTTGAAGATATGACTTCCTCCTCAAAAAATAAGAATAAGGGCAAGAAAAATGCCCTACCTTCAATCGAAACTTTTTTTTTTCAAAATTCCAACAAAAATACCTCCTCAAATGCCCCTGCTCTTTCTACTGCAAACAACTTCTCAATTCTTGGCAAAATTCCCCAAACTCCAGAAAAGACAAGACCTTCAAACTTCAAAAAAGTAGTTTAAACTGGTTCTGGAAAACTCTCAGAAATCAATAAAAATCATTTTCAATATTTTATTAAAAATAATTATTTTTCAATCTTCAATATGGAACCTTCTTGGGTTGAAAAATATTATGATCTCAATGAATGTCTTTCAGATATTCTTCTTCCTAATTTCAAATTTCTTCCTTCTACTTTCCAAAAGCCTCGTAAGTTTTACGAAAAGATCCTTCTCAAAATAGGATCTGCAGTTATCACTCACACCCCAAATAAACAAAATCCTCAACATTGATTTTTCAAAGTGTTCAATTTGCAAAGTGTTGTCTTATGATGACTGGGGACAACATCCTTGGATTGAGAAAAAGATGAACCTTGAAAAAGGTGAAAATTTCTCATCTCGTTTTAACTATTTGGATTATCAAGATGCCTGATTTAATGTATTCTTTTTTAGACCAGTTAATTATTCTTTATTTATCCTTTTCCATCAAAATTGTCAAAATAATTTTCCAAAATGGTTTCAAAATTGGTTTAATTATTTTGGGTTTGAAGAGAATATTCTTCCCAGTCTTTCTCTTCAAGGATTTAACCACTTCAAAAATGAGGCAAAAGAAATTTTGAAGCCTCAAGAAAATATTCTTTTTCAATTTGCTTTCAATTTTAAAGTCTCATGGATCCTTTTTTGAGACCTTTTTCTAGTTCAAGAAACAAACAACTCTTTCAGTCCAAAAATGATTGTTAGGAGATTCAAAATTAAATGGTAGTCAAAGTTCCATGAAACAAATTGCTGCCCTAAGGCAGTTCAATCTTGGATCAAGTTGAAAAAAAAGAATGAAAATCAACCATAAAAAAAGCTTCAAGATGCCCATGCTAATTTTCTTGCTGAAAAAAAGTAGATTATTAGCACTTCTTGCAAAATGCACCAGCTCTAAAGAAATGGCGATTTTAGTTGAAAAAATTGCTGCCCTTGCTGAAAACGCTTCTTCAGTTCAAAATTCCTCAGAAGCCAGTTCAGAAGTAGATTTTGATGATGACTTCTATCAAAATGAAGACGACTGCTACTTGATTGATCTGGATGAATCCCTTCAAGAAGAATTTCAAAAGACTAATTGACTACTTGAACGCAGTTTTCTTGATGATCTCAGAGAATACCGTGTTCAAAAATCAAAAGAAATTTTGTTAATATTTTCCAGATCAAAAAAAATGAAGATATTTGACGAATCTAATCAAACTTTCGGTGGACTTTGGAAAAGGTTCAGACAGCCACTGCTCATTCAACGACTTTCAAGCTTCAATCAACTATTCAAGATTCCTACTTTTTGGAAAGTAGTCGACAAGACACTGTTCAATCAGAGACTTTCCAGCTTCAATTAACTTTTCAAGATTCTTTCAATGTAATTTTTTCATTATAAATTTCAAGTTTCATTTCATTATAAGGCAGAATTAATCTGAGTAATAAATTCTCTCTCAAGATTTCTGTTAGGGATGACAAAACAGCTCGTCGGCTCGAGCCCTCGGTTTAGGCTCAAAAAAAGCTCGAGCTAAGCTCGACTCGCGGCTCGAGCCAAGCTTTTTTTGGGAGATGGGCTTTGGCTCGGCTTGAGCCAAAAAAAGCCCGCTAAAAAAGGTTCAATGAGAGCTTGAGCAATGAATTTCGACCATGAGCTCGGCTCAACTTGTTATATATATACATTTTCAATAAAAAAATTATGAATTTTTGCTATAAAAATAAAAAAAATTAAAAGCTCGGGACTCTGCTCGGCTTTACTCGAAAAAAGTTCGAGCTGAAGTTCGAGTCGAGCCTTATTATTGGGGCTCGGCTTGGACCAAAAAAAGCTCGATCCCTAAAAGCTCGAGCATTGATCTTCGGTTCGGCTCGTTGACATCCCTAATTTCTTCATAATCACTCTTGTATTCAATTGTTTCAATTTCAACAGAATCAATATAATTCTTCAATTTCTTCACATTTTTGTTAAATTTTTGTTCAAGTTTCTAATTTTAATTCTCTCTCTCTCTCTCTCTCTCTCTCTTTATATA
The DNA here is from genome assembly GCA_963555705.1 of Ligustrum vulgare. Classification (NCBI taxonomy): domain Eukaryota; kingdom Viridiplantae; phylum Streptophyta; class Magnoliopsida; order Lamiales; family Oleaceae; genus Ligustrum; species Ligustrum vulgare. The sequence continues at coordinate 30,945,782 of OY743186.1, read as the reverse complement.
TATATATATATATATATATATATATATTGAAGTTTGAATAAAATATATTCTATATAAATATATTACGTTAGAAATGAAAAAATTGGATTAATATATTATGAAAATAAATAAATAATCATTTTATAATTAACATATTTTCATAAAATTTTAATGATTTTTGATAAAATGTTATTTGTCTATTTTTTTATTTGATATAATTTTATAATTAACATATTTTTATAAAATTTCGTCGAAATCATTATCATCAATAGAAATTCCATGCATCGCATGGGAGGAAAAACTAGTATATATTATTAAAGCAAATTGAGATTCTACCAATGTTGACTAGATTCTCAATTGTGAACATAATCTCCGTGTGAAAATAATATTATTTTTTGAATCCGATTTTTTATGAAATAATTTTAAAACTAACTGCTTTTTTCCCACTACATTACCCATGTCTGCAATGGTTACGTTGTCACTTTTCACTTAATGCAAGACGTGGACAGAGAAATGGGGGAGACAAGTCACAGAGACACCATTTTCTTGGTAAATACTATATTGTGAATTTATGATATAATGTCAAAGTAGGAGGGGGTTTCTCCAATTATAATAACCAGATGGTGGTGGGATTGCGGGTTTCCGACGGTGGAGGGTGGCGGGGGGAGGCACCATTTCTTTGATAGCAATAATATGGGAATGTCATAGCAGTACTAGAATGTAGCGGAGTTCGGTTATCCGATGAGGTTGAGAGTTCTAACGTTAGTAATGGGTTTGAATCGTAAATATTCAGTCCTCCTGACAGACGATTCTGGAGCACCCTACGCAGCCGGGTTGACTCGCTTCTCTAGAATCAAAAGCCTACAGATCAATCCTTGCCTGTTTAAATGGTTAGATGTTTGTTCTTAATTTTCAAAATTATTTTTCTCCAGTTTGATGATGGATCTTTATGGGTTTGTCAGAATTGTGTAGAATGATGAAGCAATGAAGCGGTAGAAGAGACTGAAGGAGGAAAATATGCTTTTTTCATAGGGTTTGACCCTATTTCTCAGTCTTTGTCTCTACTTTCTCACAATCTCAAGAATGCTCTATAGGTAACAAAAGATCAGTACATTAAACTTTAACTTAAGTTTTTTGGTTTTAATTAAAAACCGTTTCTCAGGGAGCTAAATCTCCTCATGTGTAAAGGACAGAGAGTTATTGAAGAATGCAAAGAAATTGCCATGGGAAGATGGATTGACACACAAGAACTGGAAAGTACTTGATGATGCTAACAATGACTTCACCATCATTTGCGACTCCATCACGGTCCTGTGCCTCCTTGGATTTGGTGAGATTTTGCTTTAGTTTTTGGGTTATATCCGATTTTTTTCGATCAAAATTTTCGTGAAATTAGGGGAAAATTGATTGGTTTGTAAAGAATGGACATTTTGTAGGCATCTTCGATGATTTTCAATACTTTTATCTCATCTATTCTGCTTAGTGATCCAAATTTACTCAGAAATTGTACTCATTGCCTCTCAAGATCTGTATTTTTATTTTTATTTCAGTCTATTTTGTGATGATTGGCTAATTTGGTGAATTAGTTTTCAGTAAAATGAAGAACAGGTTAAAGTATTTATTCATGAATGCATCAGAGGTACTTTTTCGTGTTTACAAACTAAAATCGGTAATGTTCTTTGTGGTTTGTCTTCATGTTTTATGGTACTGACAACGTGTGCTTATGTTATATTTTTTTTAGCACTAAAATTTATTTGGTTTGAGTCATGTGTTTTGGATTTCAAGTAGGACATTTGAGATTGGTGTTTAAGATCTTGTCTAATTCCATAGAATTGTCATCTACATATTTTGAAACTAACTGTTTTCAAAAATAAGGATGTTACTGGTGGATGTATTTAGAAGATGACGTTGGGATTCTCTATCAAACGTGCAATTTACAAGTATCGGTTATTGAAACCTCGTGAACTATGTATATGTTAACACATGGAAGTAGTTTAATCACTACTAAAATTGAGAGTATTAGGGGCACCAAACTAGGGACAAAATTAGTAATATGCCTCTATAAATAATTAATTAGGGGCGAAAATATGTTTAGCCTCTATTAACATTAATTAGGACAGATAGAAATGCCCCTTTTGTTTTCCCGAATATTAATTTGGAGCGGAAATATGTTTGGCATATATTAACATTAACTAGGGGGGATAAAAATGTCCCTAATACATTCCCGAAATTTTTCTCACACGAGAGGGAAAATTTGCGCCAAAAATTTGTCTACGTGGCACTTTTTATAATTAGGGGCAAAAAAAGCCTTCTAAAAAACACAAATTTGTTATTTTATTTTAAGAAAAAAAACATTTAAAATAAGTCATTAAAACCACATCTTGTAATTAAGGACTTTTCTTGTGATTATATAGGAAAACATATATTTTTTGTTTAATACTAGAATATGTGCCATTAACCATGAATATTTTCCTACGAAATTTTTCCAAAAATTAAAAATTAAAAAATGCTAACATTTCTTATTATTTTTGAAACGATAAAATTAAATTATTGGATTTTCCTACGCAATATATTTGTCGATGAAATTTCATAGGTAAATGAATCGCTAAAATAATGTGACTATATATATATATATATATATATATATATATATATATATATATATATATATATATATATATATAATATTATATTATTATAAAATAATAACGAAATCAAAGCAAATTTCATTACCCGCCATACCAAACGAATATGCGCGCAGCAAGAGAATCCCTAATTGCCTCCACTTAATATTCCAATTGATCCAACATCTCAGCCTCTCAAATCCCTTCCTCACCTTCCATCGAACCACCGTCAAATGTCTGCCTCCGCACCATCTCCACCAAATTAACCAATGTCTTTGCCATCATTCATTACGGAGAAGTTTAGGGAGTAAAAAACCACAATCTCAGGTAACTCCAATTTATATTTTTTATGATTTTTTTTGGTGTTTGGGAGGAAAGCACAGGCTGTAAGTTCGAAAGGCCATTGTTGTTTTTATATATATTATATGTATTTCAATTTCCTGCATATACATTAGATTCATTGAAGAATTAAATTTGTACATAAAAAAATTGAATTTTTAGTTCATTGCAATGTAATTTGAGTGCTGGGAGATGTCAAATATTATGGGAATGCAGATTTTTTTTCTTTTTCTTTTTTTAAATCCACGAATATAATGTATTTGAATATTGAAAACAATTATTCGAATTTGTTGTATCTAATCCAAGATTGGATCAATCCGCGACAAAATTTTCGGTTCGATTTTCGAACCGAAAAACCGAAGTAGAACTGGTTTAAGTTTTAACTTGCTTCCAATCTCAGTTTTCAGATTATATGCGAAAGGAGCTTTGTTGTGGATTTTTAATCTGAGTTTTAGTTTTTCACTTTGGAACTTGATTATGACAGTAGCTGGAGATTTTTGTGCTATTTATGGAGTAGACTTAGTATGACAGTAGCTGGAGCTTTGTTGTTGGCTATTTCTTGAGTTGAACTTTGATATGATGACATTGATATGTCTAATGTATCAATTTGGTGATCTTGCCATAATTCATTAACAGAAACATCTGAGGTAATATAAAAGAGTCGAAGAACAGTAATGTGATAGTCAAAGTCAGATTCTTGGCAATAAACCTCAACACAGTTACGCGAGTCAATAATTTGGCACGTTGGCCAGTTATCAGACAGCCTATCAGAAAAATACTTGCTCTTGTCCACAAGTATATGTGAATGACAATAAATCCTATCATCACGGCCATCATGTGTTCTAATCCTTACAATGACATCACTAGTACCTGTAAGCATAAATGACAAGAAAAAGAAAACCAATCCGAGATTGGATCAATCCGAGAACCGACAAAATTTTCGGTTCGATTTTCGGTTCCTCATTTAGAACCGAAAAACCGAAGTAGAACCGGTTTAAGTTTTAACTTGCTTCCAATTTCAGTGTTCAGATTACATGCGAAAGGGGCTTTGTTGTGGATTTTTAATCTGAGTTTTAGTTTTTCACTTTGGAACTTGATTATGACAGTAACTGGAGATTTTGGTGCTATTTATGGAGTAGACTTAGTATGACAGTAGCTGGAGCTTTGTTGTTGGCTGTTTCTTGAGTTGAACTTTGATATGATGACATTGATATGTCTAATGCATCAATTTGGTGATCTTGCAGAGAAATTCAAAGAAGATTTGTTAAAAATAGCAGAGACCACTTTGAGTTCCAAAATTCTATCACAAGACACTAGCTTATGGTTATGAGGCTAAAGGTAATGTCATTTGTATAGTTTTAATATTTACTGATGACAGATTTAATCAATCACATCAATATATAATTTCAACTCAGGACATGGCTGGAAAAAAATGAAATTATTCCATATAACAAATCTTAGTTATAGGAACTAAGAAGTTTCTTAAAAATGGTGGAGAAGAAAAGGAGGAAATTTTTTTGATTTGACATGAGAATCTGGAATTCCCCTTGCCTTATCTTGCTAGTTTGCAATTCTATGGTAAACAAAACTTAAAAGTGCGCAGCTTTTTTTTCATTGTCTACCTATCCAATTTTTTGATCTTCTAAGGAGCATCTATGTTCAATGAATTATTAGATGATGGACTTCACATGCAACATGTCATGATAACATAAGAACAATAAAGAAGCCACATATCGTATTTGGTGGCAATGCAATTATTGTGGAAACACTTACAATTAGCACTAAACCATATGCAGTGATATTCTGCCCAGTTGTGTTGGAGTCACATGAAGTCAATTTGTAGCACCCTGCAAGTTTATTTTTCCGTGTTAGATGAACAGTGAAGCAAGAGGTGCACAAATTTGATAAGTGGCTAATTCACTAGTTGAAATAATAGTTTTAATCATTTGCCCAGAATTTTTTTCATACTATCAATTCTTGTCCCATGGTACTGGCAATATAAGCAGTTAAAAATATGTTTACATTTGAAAATACACATTTATACTGCACAGTCCTGAATTGTATAGTAATGGAACTTGAATTAATGTCATAGTGATGAAACTTCAATTAATGCCTTTCTTGGAGACATGTTCCCATGTGCTTCTTTACACTTCCTACATGGAACCTGATTTATTAATTCGTGGAATGGACAAGGTATATTTATAACTTATTTACTAGCTTTATTGCTTAATTTACATTTTAATGGTTTTCAACTTATTTGTTATTTACAACTTAATCTCAAACATTTCTCAAGCAATAGTTGATAATATTTTTTTGATCTTGATAATTAATTTATACTAAGAGAATGATTTTTTTATTTGTTTTGTAGGCGTATGTTGAATTTTCAACGAGCTATTGGTTTTGATTGCATAGTAGTTACTGTTAAAGGTACAAAAAATGTCATTATTTATTTTTCAATATTCATCATTCTACTTATTTATGCTTTATTGGTAAATTGGACGGAGAAACATGTTTGCTATCATGTATACGAGGATATATATATAGATATGTTTTCTATTTTAGGTACATTTATGTGCATGACGGGGTCTTTAGTTTTACATCGAAACATGTATATTATAAAAAAGTATTTAATGGAAAGAAAAATAAAATTGTTAAAGTTAATGAATGATGTGTTGTTTTTTGCAGTACATAAAACAATGGATAAAACTTGGGTAAACCTAGATCGTATATCAAATGAATATAGAGATAAGTTGGAATTATTTTTGAATGAGGCTTTTGCCAAATCTGCTCGAAAAGATAAGATCATATGTCCTTGTAAAAAATGCTGCAACCGTTATTTCAATGACAAAATCACCGTTGGAGGTCATCTTCTATGGCATGGAATGGATCCCCTTTATATGACGGCTCGTTGGACACATCATGGAGAACCATATATAGATCAGGCTAATGAAGATGAGCCTTATATCGATTTGTTTGATAATATGCAAATGGATATTAATAATGAAGAAGGGGGAGGTGAAATGCATGAATTCCTCAATGAAACATTTGTGCAACCCTTGATGGGACAAAGTCTTAGTTCATCAAGCCAGCCTCCTATTTTTGAAGGTCAAACTCCTGAGGCAGAACGTTTTTACAAGTTGCTGGGTGAAGCCAATAAGGAGTTGTATTCTGGTAGTAAGTATAAGAAACTGGATGCAATTGTGAAATTGTACCATATCAAGTGTTTGGGAAATGTGGCCAATACAACTTTCTCGATGTTTCTAGAGGCATTTAAAGATATGTTGCCTGAAGGAGATTGTATGCCAAAGTCAACTGCACAGGCTAAAAAAATTATTGATGATTTGGGTCTCAGTTATGAAAAGATCGATGCATGCCCAAATGACTGCATGTTATTCTGGAAAGATACATCGCAAATGAATGTGTGCTCACGTTGTGGTGCTTCAAGATATAAAGTCAAAAAAGGGGACGACGGTTTTAGTAAGCAAGTATCAGCTAAGGTACTACGCTATTTTCCACTAATTCCTAGATTGAAGAGGTTGTATATGTCAAAGTATACAGCAGAATATATGAGATGGCATTCAACAAGAAGTTCTAATGACGGATTCATGAGGCATCCAGCTGATTCTCCAGCTTGGAAACATTTAGATTCTTCATACCCTGATTTTGCTGCAGAAATTCGAAATGTACGTTTAGGACTTGCATGTGATGGGTTCAATCCATTTTCAAACATGAGTAGTAAACATAGCACTTGGCCAGTCATAATCTCAGTTTATAATTTGCCTCCGTGGATGTGTATGAAGCAACCTCATTTATTTATGTCTTTATTAATTCCAGGACCTCGTGAACCTGGAAATGACATTGACGTGTATATGCAACCATTGATGGATGAATTAAAACAGTTGTGGGAGGTAGGCACCAGTACGTATGATGTGTTTTCGAATCAAACATTCAATATGAGGGCAGCTATTTTGTGGACAATTAATGACTTACCTGCATATTCAAACATGTCCGGATGGAGTACGTCAGGAAAGCTTGCATGTCCACATTGTAATCACCAAACATGTTCAGTGCGATTACCCAATTGTAAAAAGCAAGGTTATTTAGGTCATCGACGATTTTTACCCATCACACATAGGTTTCGAAAAGATTTAAACTCATTTAATGGCAAAAATGAGAAAGATCTAGCACCCAAGCCATTGTCTGGAATAGAGTGTTTAAGACAGTTATCCAGTTTGAGATTCACATTTGGTAAAACGCCGACTACAGAGCCTATTATTGGACAAAAAAAGCGAAGGACTTCTAATGCCACAAGAGAACCGAGAGTTACTGGACCATGGAAGAAGAAAAGTATATTTTTCACTTTACCTTATTGGAAACATCTTTTGATACGACATAATATTGATGTGATGCATTTAGAGAAAAATGTAAGTGAGAATATTTTAGGCACATTACTTGGCATTTCAAAAAAGGGAAAAGATGGACTTGAAGCTCGAGCCGACTTGGAAATTTTGAAAATAAGAAAAGCACTTCAGCCTATTCGTGAAGAAAATCGAACATACATACCTCCAGCAATATACTTCATGACCAATGAAGAAAAAATGTTGTTCTGCAAAGTGTTGTCGAAGGTGCGTGTTCCTGATGGATATTCAACTAATATTGCTCGTTGTGTGGATGTGAAGGAAAAAAAGGTACAAGGTTTGAAAAGTCACGACCATCATGTAATTATGCAACACTTGCTCCCACTTGCAATCCGACAAGTTTTACCTAGACCCATCACCCTTGTGTTGCTTGAGTTGTGTGCAATCTTTAGACGACTGTGTTGTAAAAAACAATCTGTTGCATCGATCAACCAACTAAAATCAAGGGTGATATTAGCCTTATGTCAAATGGAAAAGATGTTCCCACCTTCCTTCTTCACTATATCTGTTCATTTAATCATTCATTTAGCCGATGAGGCTGCCATTGCTGGACCAGTTCAATATCGTTGGATGTATCCCATTGAAAGGTAATAAAATATTTCGTCACCACATTTTTATTATTTCTATATTTTTATTTTTTATTAATTCTTTTATTGTTACATTATGCAAAGGTATTTGCAAACATTGAAAAGATATGTCCGCAACAAGAGTTATCCAGAAGGAAGTATAGCGGTAGGATATCTTGCAGAAGAGTGTGTATCATTTTGCTCAATGTACCTAAAAGGAGTTGAGAGTCGTCGTACTCGATGTGGTCGTAATGCTGATATTTCTTTGCCTCGTGATGTCATTGGTGGCCTATCAATATTTGCAAACTCAGGTCATCATTTGGGAAAATGTACAGAGATTGAACTTGAAAAAAAAGTTTGGGAACAATGTCACACTTATGTCTTATTCAACTGCAGTGAAGTAGCTCCTTTTCTAGAGTAAGACCATTCTGTTTAATATCAAGTATATATTTTAACTTTCGATGATTGAAACTAAGAAATAATAAGAATTAATTTATCTTATTTTGACTTTTACGAAAAATTCATCGAAGGAGAACCATTCGAGAAGTAGAGGTTTTGAGAAATAAAGAATTCCCTACTTGGTTTAGAGACCATGTAAGTACCCTATTTGTTGAATATGTTGTCCAAATAGTGATTCTTATTTTCATTATTGTCCATGAAATTTAATGACATAAAGTTATATTGGCTTTAGGTAAATGATCTTCATGCCACTGGTGACTCGTCACTATCAAAAGACTTACTTCGATTAGCAATGGGTCCAAATAGGACAGTGAAGCAGTATAAGAAGTATGTTATCAATGGTTTTAGGTTTCGAATTAAATCAATAGATGAAAGATACAAAAATCAAAATTGTGGCGTCTTTGTGAATGCTGAAACCTCAAGTTACTCAAGTGTAAGAGATTGTAATCCAATTACCGGTAATGTCGACTACTATGGTGTTTTGAAGAATGTTTATGAGCTTAATTATATGTTTCCTGGAGAAAGTGATGATCAGGCTGGTAAAGTGGTTTTGTTTGAGTGTGACTGGGTAAATAATTCTGGAAAGAGAAATGACCAGTATAGTTTCAGTTTGGTGAATTTCAATCGGGTGGCACAAAATAATGATAAGTTTATATTGGCATCACAATCTATTCAAGTTTTTTATGTTGCAGACCCAAAAGAGCCAGATTGGAGTGTTGCAATAAAAACAAAGCCGAGAGACTTCTATGATGTAATGGAGGATGATGGTGGAGTCGATATAGATGATTACTATGCCACACCAAATCTTGATGATCCCAATCTAGACAATGAAGAAGTACAGATCGGAACTGATGTTCGTGGTGTATATGTTAATAAAAAATTACCGTTGCCTACAATGAATGATTCCATAATTGAAGACAATGACCCCGATGACAATGATTATGAGAATGCGAATGAGAGTGATGATGAAATAGAATAGTAGAGTTCTTATATTAATTTAGCATAAAAATTTTTAAATTTGTGGCTGGACTTTTATGAGTTAGAGTAGGTCTTGTTTGTTTTCATTCTATATTTGCAAGGTTATGGTTGCCTTAATTTGAAGTTTATTAGTTTTTTTTAAAATTCTTATTTATTTTGAATTAATGGTATACATTCTACATTATCTATTATATTGCTAATTGTTTAGATGAGTAGTTCTGAGTATTCTGTTTCCGGAGATGAGAATCATTCAGATGCTGATGTAAATGGAAATGGTGGCTTTGAAAATAGTGGTATGTTTCTTAAGTTATTATTTTAATGCATGTTTTTTATATATTAATCCTTTGCACCTTTTTTTTTGCATTACTTATGTATAGGACAAACACGAAGAAAAGGACGTGGCCATGACAAACCTAAATGGGGTAAATCAGGCAAGGAAAAGATTCAGTTCACAAATGATGGACTATGTATTGTCCCAAAAGATGCCAAGTTATCGAGGTTCTTGGGTAGTTTGGCTAGAACCTACAACTTTCTACCTCTTTCTCATACAGATTGGCGATCACACAAAGATCCTGATATGGAGAAAATGTGGAAAACGATATCAGTATGTTGAATCTTTTGAACTATAATTTATATCATTAAATTAACCAGTATTACACATAGTTTTTATTTTTCAAGGATACTATTGAATGGAGTCCTGAAGACATTCCTAACATTCCCAAAATTCGACATATACTATTAAAAAGATTATCCAAAAGGGTTAGAAACAACAGAGCTGAGTTGAAAAGAAAATATTATACTCCATATGTTGGATCACCATTGCGTTTCATGTGCGGAGATAGTCGTGTGGATAGTGAACAATGGCGAGAAATGGTAAATTATTGGGATAGTGATCCAAAAAATAAAGTAATTAATCTTACTTCTCTTATTCTTTCTCTTTTATTTTTCCCTTTTCTATGAATTCTAATTCTGATTGAGTATTGCTTAATGTTTTGTGAATAATAGAATAAGGTTGAAAAGAATGTTGAGAGTCGTAAGCAGCTCAAAATGAGTCACACTGGTGGGACAAAAAGCTTCGTACGACACCTAGCCGAATTTGTAAGTAAATGATAAGATTTGTTTGTTAAATGTGTTATATGTTATACATGTTATATAAATAATTTCTGCACTAGGTGTTAGAAATGGTAACTAGTGATTAGCTTACTGATATAGAAAATAACTTATATATGTCTTCTATTGGATTGAAGATGCTCGGTTTGCTTTATTCAATATATTTCATTTGAATAGGAGAAAAAGCATGGTCACACACCTGATCCTATTGAGGCATTTAATTTGGTTCACAAGAGAAAAGACAAAAACAAAAGTTGGATTGACGATGCATCTGAGCAAATGGGGGTAAGCTTTTTATTTTCTTAGGTGATAATTTTTTTTTTATTTCTTATTACTATCTAGCACACACTTAGAGATAAAATATATTTTTGTAGGCCAAGATATCGCAGGAGTTAACACAACTAGTTGCTACCCATGGAGAGGAGACCCAAGAACTCAGGTTGCAAGCTTATGTAAAAGTGAGGGGCTTTGAGACAGCTGGTAGAGTTCGTGGTTATGGAGACTGTGTGACACCAAACATGGTACCTTGGGTACAACAAACTCAACCAACATCATCAATTCGTAGATCACGTAGAGGACGAGATTATGCTTCTTTGGAGTCTAGCTTTCTGGATTTGCAAGCTAAGTATGATAGACAACACATGGTCAATGAGCAACAACAAATGGTTAATGAACAACAACGGAAGGAGATAGAGGAGTTGCGTCATATGGTTTTATCTTCACACCAGTCTTCAAATTCGCAACCTCAACACTCTCCATCCCAACACCCGTTGTCTTCTCAAAACCAGTCTTTGAATTCAGAGTCACTGCATTCTCCATCCCAACACCAGTCACCCACCCAACAAAGATCTTCCTCTCAGCATCATTCACTCTCGCAACAACATTCACCTTTTGAATATACTCCATCTTCTCTTCATTATTCGTCTTATCCCCATCATTTGCCTTATCGTTATCCTTCATCATCCCAATTCTACCATCCTCAACCATATCATCCTCCCATGTACCCACCTGTGCCTTATCCCCGTGGAGAGTTCACAGGGATGCTCAATGATCCAGACTTCATACAACAATTCATGCCTCCGGTTCAGATGAATAATCAACATGATAAAAGTTAGCATATATTGTTTTTCTTATGCACTTTTAGGAGAGATTTTGATGTTATTAATTTATGACCTTATTGTTAATTGTTATCTACATTTTATTTAGTGTGATGTTTGATTATGCACTATTCGGGACATGTTGACATATGATTAAAATTTCTATATTAGGTATTAAAAATTTTATATATTCTGCAATTTTTATTTCATTGAATATATTTAATTATATTGAATATTTATGTTTATAATATATTATAGGTGATGAATTTAGTATTTATTTAATTAAATTTAAATGTTTTAGGGGCACAAAGACGTGTCTCTATGATAAATATTAATTTATGATTTAATTAATGATAGGGGCATTTACAAGCCCCCCTACTATTTTGAATTTAATTGTGACATTTAATTAAATGTCCCTAATAGAATTAAAAATAATAATAATCCCACGTGGCATACATATTATTAGGGGCATTTTTAGTACTCAATTCGCCCATATTTATTATTAGGGGCATCATTTATAGGGGCATTCACTAATTCGCCTCTCCTACTCTTAGGGGCATTTTAACTTTAATTTTCTCCCCTAATAACATTAATTGGGGCGTTTCCTAAATGTCCATAATACTCTCAATTTTAGTAGTGAATGGACAGAATGAGATAACTTCATTCCGATATCACAATCCAATGGGACCTTACTTTCCCCCCATTGTAACTATTGCTTTAAATCTAGTAAAAATGGGAATTTTTATTAATATTTTACTAAGGTCCAAAAGCTATAGTGAGGCTCCGTTGATGTTCTAAAGAGGAAGCAGGGGGTAATTGCATGGTAGATCTTAATGAAGAAATTCCACACTTCTCAAGGATTGAATGCATCTTAGTTTGACAGATTGTTTGGCTTGCAGTGAAATATTGTAGAGGTAAGCATACTTTTTGAAAATTCGTATTCACTGATCTCTTTTATCTTGACTCGACTATTTTCTTAGTCATTCATAGTTGTACCATTATGTGGCCTTCATGTTTTCTTAAGCTTAGAAGTAATTTATACTAGCAAGTTGGTTATGACATGCTTTCCACATAAGCAAGTTTAAATAGTAGAAAAAGTAACTTCTAGATTTATGTTTGCAAAAATTAAGCTTCAAGGCAACTTTTTCATGTGGAATTTGTGTTTATGCTTGCAAATGTCTCTCATACGCTCGGTTATGACTGAAATTTTCCCATCTCCTACTTTCAAAAAATAAAAACCTCTTGTAGTCATGTGTAAGTTTAGCAGCTTGGGTTTGTTAGACATATTGTAGCTGTTAGCAGCGTGGACGGTGGAGGTGTAGCCTGAGTTGAATTATGAATATTTGTTGAGATTTAAAATAATCCCTCTGCAGTCATAAGTGTAATTCTTGTAGTGCACAAGTAGCCAATGTTAGAATTTGTCTGGTCAATTCAAGTTGCTGAAGTAGGTCGAACACACAAATTTCTTTTATTTTTTCTCCTATTTTTTAAATTATAGATTTTCAATATGGAAATTGCACTTTGTTTTGAAATATTTATTGTAGGCTTTCCAAGCTTTTTGATTTCTAGACAATGCTGTACCCATAGGTAGCAACATCAATATGATTACAGATTCTCAATGCACAAGCATTTCATTTTTTCTTCATTTTTTTTCTCAAATGAATTCGATGAATTTGTGGAGATGTGCTAGATGCACTTTTGCAACATTCCTTCGGGCTCAACTGTAAGTAAAAATGCTATTTTCTGTTTAATACTTATTAATTTTTTGACTATGTAAAGAAATCTTTTAACTAATATAATCTCAAAGAATCCAATAACAAAGTCATTGAAAGGCAACTGATTTTTTCCCAAGTATTTTGCCATCCAACAATTTTTATAAATGTTTCTAAAGTCACTTTTCACTGAGTTCCACATCGTTGATATTTATTGGGTAAATTAAAAATATATTTATTGGTTAAAAATACTATAATACAAGAAAAAAATTATAGTCCTAAAGACTTGAAACAGTGAAATATAGGATAAACACAAACGATTTTCTTCAGTAACCCCAAATTATTGTCCACTTCCAAAATATATATATGTAAAACTTTGGGCTTGATTTTTTAATTTTAGGCATTTTGGTTGGGGCCTAGCATGGATTTCTTAGTTGTAATACTCTCAATAACAAAATACTTATATTTAAATTGACATTGAATTTTCGTAATTTTACTGCTTTTTTCCAATTATATTTTTTCTGTAATTTAATCTTTGTTAATGGAATATATCCGTGCATCGCACGAGTGTGAAACTAGTTGCAACTTATAATCATCACTATAAGTTTACAATGAGAGATCAAAACTGTAGTTGCAAGTTTATAATGATTATTGTTCGGTAAAATCCCGCAAGCATATACGGGATCCTTGACAAATAATAAATGTGATGAATTTAGAGTTATCGTTTCCACGAGGATTATGTTCTAGTTTTAATTATTAGTTTACTATCTATTCAATTACGTGAAACATTAAAAGGATGAGTTCTTTAATCTATTCTAAATTTTGCAACAAATAAAAATGTTGAATTATAAATATGAATGAGAGACATGTATTGAAATTAGAATTAATCAATTATTATCTATCACTATTCAACCATTTGTAGTTTAAATCATTCGTGAGTTACTTGACAATTAATAATTTTCATGTAATTAATTTTCTTTTCCAAAACAAATTAAATATATCCTAAACAAGATCAGAGTATATCCCTAGTCCGAATATGAATGTGTAAAATAGATTAATATTCATGTCATAGTATATCAATTAGATAGCACATATCATTTTATTATTTCTAATATTTAATATTCATGTGTTAGTCATGCAATATTCTAACCTATTTTGGAGGATATTTGGATTTTGGAAGAATGTACGATTGAAAAGAGATTAAAATGCGAGAAAGTGATGTGTCCCATAAAAATTTGTGATTGAAAATGAATTTTTAGTGAAAGTTGTTCATAAACTCCTAGACGAAACAGGGGCTTAATATAATATAAGAAGCGAACACTCCTCTTTCTCTTCACTTCATAACGAAACCTTCATTCATTGTAAACTCAGATGTACATATGAATCTACAACATTAATCCATTTTAGCATTTATTAGATATATATTCTTTAAAATTTTCTCTTTTTTCTACAGTAGTCAATCTCAATCGTCAATTAAAAGTCAAGTCCACGTACAATATTTGATTTTTCAATTAAATCTTAACCATCAATTCTTATAAAAATCACTATTCATTTCAAAAATACTATTTTTAAACAATATCAAACACACACTTCAAGATATCAATTCCAATCCAATAATTGGACATATCAATAATAAAAATAAAAACTAAGAAATTGCTCACTCAACACATAAATTACTTAGATAATTATTCACTAAAGCAAATTCAGATATCAAACTATATATACTCTCATTGAGAAGTATTAGGGTCATCTTCTTCACTGTCATTAGCCTGAGTCTGCTGCTGCTGGGGTTCCAATGGAGGACGAACTTGCTGAGCCTGCCCAGAATTTATATTCAAACCACCTCTTGAATAATTGTTGACCGCTGCTAACTTGCCCAAATTGGACTCGCGCAATCCAAGATGCTGTGAAGGTGGTGGTTGCTGCTGCATTATCCCACCTTGAAGTTCAAAACTTCCCGAGTAATTATACCTCTGGCTCTCACACATGGGAAATCTCCATATTTGAGGAGACTCTGAGGGTCCGGCAGCCGGCCACGGTGGGCCTGCCGCACCATTGCCCGCCAATGTCTGTCCATTGCCGCTTGTACCACCATCAGTGACGGGAAACGTCCAGAAAGTGCTGCCAGTGGTGGTGGTGTTTGGTACTGGCGCCACTGCCCACATGGCAGTGGCAGGCAGCATATTACCGTAACTCATCAAGCTTGTAGATGTTTGTCCGCCCGCCGCTTCTTGCGGCAGCGGCCGATGCATAATTTGCGTATCATAGCCCTTGATTCTTTTATTGGAAGGTGAACTGAAGCCTTCTCCTTGAGAATTATCGGTTCCTTCTTCTTTGAACAAGTCTTCTCTGTATATCTTCTGAGAGTAATTCTTCGTCGCATCTTGTGGACAAAAGCCGCCATCTCCACCACTGCTTCCGCCTGTAATTTGACCTGCTAATTGTAAAAGATGAGGACTCTGTTGGTGGTGAAACCCTAACATATGCGAAAAGTTCTCTTCATAAGGGCGGGGTACGTTTAGTCCAAGTGCACCGTGAAGCGAATGCGGAGCCGATTTCGAGGGCGGAGCCGACAGAGTGGAGCCACTGCTCCTAAGGGAGACGTTGAGGGTGGAAAAATTTGCTGGAATTGTTCCTGTTCCTGTTGCAGCTAGGATGGATGGCTCAGCTTGTTGCAAGAGCCACTCGATGGTTTCACCATCCGTTTTATGACCTAATTCTCGAGTCAGCTGAAAAACCCTAGCTGCACAAGCAGCCGGCATTCGGACGCGCCGCCCTCGGCCGTCAACTTTTGTGTGTCGGTCCTTTGTTGTACTTTTGGGTGGTTTCTTGGTAGAATATTCAATGGTTTCTGATCCAGTGGTGGTGATGTCTGAGTCAACGAGCTGTGCCGGTGGTGGTGGCGGTGGTAGATTAGTTGAGGCGTAAATAAAAACCCCAGCTGAGGCGGTAGACGACGATGACCCACCACCATCACCATGTGGTGGTTGTGCATTAAGGTGGAAGGGTTGTGAATTGGTGGTGAGTGTTTGTTTATTGGGATTTGAATATGTGAGTTCCATTATTTGGTGGGGTAATCTTAGAATTTTGTTTGTGGCTTCAATAAATCTTGATTTTTTCTATATTGTTTCCTTTCTTTTTCTGTCTGATGAGTCATGAATATTCACCCATAAGATCAGATCCTCGAGAAAAAAATCTGCAATACCCGACTAAGAAAAACTTAAAAAAAATGATAGGTACTACTCATACCAACAAGGTGCACCTTCTTTTTCGGAAGTCCATCGTTAGAAATTCCACAATTAAGCGTGCTTGGCTTGGAGGAATTCTGGGATAGGTGACCTCCTGGGAAGTTTTCTCGGGGAGCGTGCGAGTGCGGACAAAGCATACTGAAAAGACTCGTGTTGGTACAGTGGGGATAGTACATCGTTATCTAACGACATGGACAGCCCGTTATGTGGGACCCAGGTCGTTACAAATGGTATCAGAGCCGGCCGCCAGCCGAAAATCGGGAACTAAGTGCTACGCCATAGGGCGGGAGCAACCTCTAGAATCCCAACGCCTGGCAATAGATTTTCAGATGGGTTAAGCGCGACGAGGACGTCGCGAGTCTAACAGGGGGTGATTGTAATACCCCGACTAAGAAAAGTTTAAAAGAAATGATAGGTACTACTCATACCAACAAGGTGCACCTTTTTTTTCGGAAGTCCATCATTAGAAACTCCACAGTTAAACGTGTTTGTCTTGGAGAAATTCTGGGATGGGTGACCTCCTGGGAAGTTTTCTCGGGGAGCGTGCGAGTATGGA
The DNA here is from genome assembly GCA_963555705.1 of Ligustrum vulgare. Classification (NCBI taxonomy): domain Eukaryota; kingdom Viridiplantae; phylum Streptophyta; class Magnoliopsida; order Lamiales; family Oleaceae; genus Ligustrum; species Ligustrum vulgare. The sequence continues at coordinate 30,928,696 of OY743186.1, read as the reverse complement.
CAAAGCATAGTGAAAAGACTCGTGTTGGTACAGTGGGGACAGTACGTCGTCATCTAACGACAGGGACAGCCCGTTAAGTGGGACTCAGGTCGTTACAAAAGCCTTTAAATCTTAAGTTGTGAATTTGTAGTACTTCTCTCGTCTTCTTTTATTGTAAATATCATATGAATAGAATTAGAATTAGAATTTCTTTCAAAATTACACTTTTTTACTTTTCAAAAAAATTTTAATCACACATTATGTCAAAAATACTATTCAAAACCATATTATTCATAAACAAATGAAGGCCAAATAGGGGCTTAATTCAAAAACAAGTTGGTTAATTAAGAGCCCATTTGGTGTATTAGATTTTGAAAGAAATTTTAGGTGACGTTCTGTTTATATTTTATTTTGTATTTTCACTTTCGAAAATGTTTTGTATTTTGTGTTTTCATTGTTGTTTTCAAATTTGCTGAAAACGCGTTTGGTTTGTCATTTCTGAAAACTGTTTTTGAAAATAAAAAGCTGGAAAACACGTTCTGTTTGAAATTTTGCAGAACACTATTTAAACTATTTTTAATTAATTTGTTTGCAGAATACTACTAACTCCAACTCAAATTTCTTTTCACAATACATTAAAAATATGGTTACATGCAACACACTAATGTGAGCATTAAGAGTCTATATTAACACAGCTTGGTCATGTTCGGGACTTGAGAAAGCTCTACTTCTATTAAAATCCAGAAAATGCAAGTTCTTTCAAAACCACCAGAGTCCATTTATCATTACATTTTTTGAAATATAACAACAAGAATTCTCATTTAATTTTTTTTTTGTAATGTTGATATTGAATTCCATAAAACTTTATTTAAACTAAGTTCCAAGTTAGGATAATTCTCAAAAAAAAAAAAAAAAAAATCAAATCTTTATTTAAGCTTAGTTCCAAGATAGGATAATTATAAAAAAAAATAATAAAAAAATAAAAACTTTATATTAAGCTTAGTTCTAAGTTAAGATAAAAAAAATAATAAAAAAAAAAAAATCCCAAAATGCGTTTTTCGCGTTTTGGACATTTTTTGTCAAAATACACACAAAACGCCCAAAACGATGTTTCGGGCGTTTTCAGTTTTGTGTACAAATTTTTTTTTTGTTTTCCAAAATGCGTTTTCGAAAATGGTAAAGAGAACGCGTTTTTAGCATTTTCGAAAATAAAAACAGAAAACGACATCAAAACAGCAAAGAGAACAGGGGCTTAATTTTTGAGAAAATGTGAAGTTGAAAATAGGTTTAAAAGTGTGAAAGTGATGGTCACATAAAAATGTATAATTGAAAATGATTTTTGAGGGAAAGTTGTTCAAAACCTCATAGACCAACCAATGGCTAAAGAGAGGACTGAAGCCAGGGTGGTCGATAGACAACTCATGTAAGATCAAAAGCACTAGGACAGAAATAAGTATATAATCCTAAAAATAGGATTTATTGTTGTCTTTTTAGAATATTAACTACTGATTTCATCATTATTTGTTTATATATTATAGAAATATCCGAAAGTCATGAAAATAGAGGAATTGAAGCAAAAATCAAGCCAATTGGATGAATAAAGAGATAGATTACGCAAATGAAGAGTTGAATAATTAAATCAAATGTACAAATTGGAGAAAAAGTTGAAGAAATAACCAAATGGGAAGAAATTCAAAGTTAAGGGACTAAATTAACACAATCGAAAGGTGAAGGACTTGTTGTGCAATTAAAATCTGAGGACCAACTTAAATGAATTTAAAGGTTAAAATCGCCTCAATCGGAGAACCACGCTGCCGCACCATGTATAGGGCATGGTCGCATGATGCAACATTAAATTGTTAGAACGCTAAAACACATAATCGCGTGGTTACACAGTTATCCGAATGGGCTGCTCAGCTAGAATTTTTACGCGAAATTCAACATATTTTCAACTTTTTGAACAAAGTTAAGACTAAATCTACATATACCTAATGAGAGGCATGAATTAAGGGTTCCCAACTTGTCAAAATCATCCTGAAAGGGCTGTCAAATCATTAAGGGACCAAACCACGCCAAATCTAAGATTGAAGATCAAAGATCAAGATTATGAATGGGGTGACATCCATATTCTTGTGATTTATTTTCAAGCATGTTCCTAAGCTAGATAATTGTATGTTAGGAATGTGATGATACTTCGTTTTCGGGATTCCATGTTTTGAATTATTCTTTAACTTAAGCAATTTATGGGTTTGAGCAATTGATTCATACTTTTTATTATTATGCAATTATTATTTGATCACTAGTTGTATGATGTTTTTGATAATTCTTTATGTTTGAAAGAGTAAGAGATTATTGGACTTGAATTAATTGCAACAATGTTCAATAAGAAATAGAAATATGCCCTTATGTTTTTTGTAATCCTAAAAAGTGTTCACAAAATGATAATATTTTTTTATATGTTTGGATTTGTCATAGAAATATAGTCAGATTCCTTATAGAAAATACTTTAATTCCACTACAAGAAAACAGAGCAATAGGGGCGACATTTGTCGCCCCTATAGATCAAAATGTCGCCCCTGTTATTCAATAGGGGCGATTATGTCGCCCCTATATGTCTTTCCTACAGCTTCGTTGCACTAGACCTATTGGGGCGACACATGTCGCTCCTAAAGACCTTTTGGTCTTTAGGAGAGACATGTGTCGCCCCTACAGAGCTCGAACCTAATTCTTAACCAATTGTTATAGGGACGATAAATGTTGCCCCTATAGATTTAAGACCTATAGCAACGACACCTATAGGGGCGATAATGTCGCCCTTACAATTTTTTTTTAAATTAAAAAAAAAAAAACCAAATATGCAAAATACCAAATTAAATTACTAAAACTGCGAAGTTTATAAACATTTTCACAAGATTACAATTCAGTTTTAAAAATAACATACTACCCATCTGATTGTCCGACGTCGTCATCATCACAACATTCATCATTAATTACATCATCTGGTGACATCCCCTGCTTCGCCGCAAGGCGCCTAATAACCCTCATCATTCTTTGCATTTGAGATTGCATTTCAGTCCTGTATAATTCCAGCCTATCTTCTGAGTTTATATTTTGAGGGGATTGGATGTTTCCTGTTGGGACATGCGATGATGCAACACTGCTCTTAGTATTGATTAGAGATCTTCCCTTCGGAATTCGACCAACTCCACGCATGAATCCACGTCGCTCTCCAAGGGCCTCCTTCACAATGAGAAGCTCATCCACTTGTGTGCCCATGGAAGCAGCCTGGGTCAGCTGAGTCTCTTTCACCAAAACAAGTTGGTCCTGTGATTGAAAGTTAATAATTAATAAAATGTAAAATTGACGAAGCCAAAAATATTAGTTTTACAGTATATATTTTACTTACATAATCTTTTGCCGCATTCTCGTTCACCCATTCCCCGTCTCCGCGTTTATGTAGTCGCTCGAACGCATCCACAACACCCAACCAATCCCCGGTCTCAAGGTTTCTCTGCAACAATTTCAATTTGAAATTGAAAGAAAAATGTAAGAGTTTGTGTGGGTGTGCAAAAATGGTATTATTTAACCATACCTCAGAGTGTCGTGTTGCTGAAAAACTCCTCGAACCTTGGCGGGATATGTATCTAGCCTTCTCGCGATTAGCTTTATTTTTCTGTGATCGAGCCTGTGATCACAAGTACGTAGATTACCTAATTGTTATCATTATTGAAATATTAAATTGACATCCTGAACAAAAAAAAAAATTCACTTACCAAGTAATTAGGGCTTGTGAACAACTCCACACATCTCTGCCAATCCTCAACTGAAATCTCCCCATACGGACGACTCGGTCCATTTTCCTTAAAGTAATCATTCGCCGTTGCTTTATATGCTCGATAGCGATCAGCTGCCAAACGATCGAGTCCGCTTAGGATGTCCTCGTACTCCTTATGCGACCAACTACCAGAAATATCAAAGTATGTCTATCCAGAAAAAAATTAATTAAAACGTTATCGAGTGATAGACAATATATATTAATCAGTTATGTTAATAATTACTTACTTGAACTGTAGTTAGTACCCGTCCCCGTAGCTCCTCGGGGACATCGGCCCAACTAGAATAGCAAGGAAGACAGTTCTGTCTAACTGTATTCCCAACCAATCGTGTGAACATTCCCGCATTGTTCCCGATCGGCTGTAAGGTCTCGTACTTCAAATCAAAATCAATGGGAAGTGGTTTTTTCCCGCTATTCAGCCACTGCTTCTCTAAATTCAAATTTCTCGAGATACCACGCTTCTTCGATGGAGGCGCTGCAGATTGAAAAAACATCGAGATTAAAAAGAATAATCAACAATGATAAAAATAAAAAAATAAGCTCTTGGCTATAAATAAAAATAAATAAATAAATAAAAAGTTACCCGACTCGCATGATCTTGGCAATCTCCGATGTGGCGGTCGAGGAGGATCGCCTGAGCAGTCACCGCCATGAGAGCGAGCAACTTCAGTCATTACTTACTAACAACAACAACAACAACAAAATAATATATGAGAGATAATAATAAACAAGAGAGACAGAAATAAAAACAATGAACTGACCTATTAAATTAAATCTTCTAAAATCTTCAAAAAAACGTTTTAGTGTTAATAAAACTATACAACTTTCAGAAGTTACTGAGCGTTGAAGCTAAAATTGAGGATGACTGTTTCTCGTTTTTCAAAATTTATGTCTGATTGGGAGAAACTAGATCCTCAAAGTGCCTAAATTTTCTTTCTAGTTCCATTTTACATCATAATATCTTTTGAGATTGTAGCGTGGCGTATAGTTCTTTAGTCATGATGGATGTAATGATTATTTATGAGAATGCACTTGTTTATGGGTCTGTCATAGTGTAACTCTAACTATTACTTTTTATACAAGTGCTCTTATTTTCACCTAGATTTTTGCTAAAGAAACCTAGTTCTAAATAAAAGGTAATAAAATTCTTATTTGTTTAGAATTTGGTTGGTATTAAGGGCAATTAGGCAAAATCAGTATTTTATTTTAAAAGTGACTTTTATTGAAGAATGAAGGTTAACAGTGGTATCTTTCATTTTTCTTAGTTTAAAGTCTTTACTAGTTTGAAGATAATAAGTACCAAATTCTGAATTCGCAATTCTACTAAATTTAAGAGCCTGATGAGTGTATATAAAGCAAATACAAGGCTTCTAATATGATTGGGGAGAAGTAATACATATCTACAGCTGTCAAGACTCAATATATATGATTCCTTGTGATGTAAACTGGGAATGTAAAGTTGAATCAAGTATAAACAATTCAACTTCACAACTGATCAAGGAAAATTCGCATCACAAGCAAAAATTGAAGTCACTGGGATATGCAAAATCACATTTCAGCTCTCATGAATAAGCCCCTGAAGTTATCCTTGTCCTCGTTACAAAGATCTCTTAGCACTTAAAAAGTAAAAACAAGAACTTCATGAATAAGTAGCACTTAAGTGAAACCAATGCTATGAGATCTTATGTTATGGGTGCTGTCCAGTTAAAAGAGAGCCATTAATAAAATTATCCCTTCAGAAGATATAGTTCACACAACAAAGTGAAACCAATGCTATGAGATTTACAGAGATATCTCTGTATGCACATGCATATATCACTCATAACATAAGCAAGACATTAGCATATTATCAGCAAAAATTTTGATTAAGAGAACCATCTTCAATTCCAGAAAAATTGTACTGAAATAAAAATAAATATGAGATTCATCTTGAATTGCATCACACAGCCATGTGTTAAATTACATCTAATATGAAAATAAAGTGAATCCATAAGAGAACCCCAAATTTTGATAATTGAATCAGCAACCTAATTAGTAACGGACACCCATTCATCGACAAATCCACACAGCCATTAATCAACAAATACCACAAAATAATAAATTAATCCAAAATAAGGTTGGAAAAATGAAGAACCTGCAGTGACGGTAATGACAACCTAGTAGTGAACCGGTGAGTGAGGGAGGTGACTAGATTGGTGGTTGCGGCCTAAAAATTGGAGGTGGTGGTGGTGGTGGTGGTGAGGTAAAAAACCGAGGTGGTGGTGAGCGATTTGGAGGTGGGTAGTTGGCCGCTAGGTGGAAGAATGGTAAGACGGGGCGCTTGTGAAAGAGAACAGAAATATCTGCAGTGATTTTTAGGTTTAAACTTATGCATTGTGTTTAACAATAGGGGCGACATTTTGACAATAGGGGCGACTTAGTCGCCCCTATTGATCTGCACAGAATAGGCGGCAAATGCAAGCGCCAATTTCCAATTTTTTTTTTCACTTATTGGGGCGACACATGTCGCCCCAATAGGCGAAATTTCTGATTTCAACGAATAAGAAAATATTAAAAATATCATTAAAAATATAAAATGAATTCGAAAAATACGAAATAATTTCGAAAATCGAGGTATTTTTTTAATTCAGTATTGTAAATATTAATTATTTCAAATGCAAAAAAAAAAAAAAAAAAAAAAGATTTAACATTGTTATTGATATTAAATGGTTAGCAACAATTCTATTACAAAAAAGAACACTCAATCTGAGCCACTATTGTAGTGCATATATTCATCTCCATCATCCGCGTCATCATCATCCATGTGACTGTCGCTGTCTGGTTCTTCATCATTGTAATCCTCGGATCTATCTTCGTCTAAATCATCATCATCAATAAATAACATATCACTTGTAGTAGTTGTAGACGACCCTCTGATTATTGGTGCATGAACTTCCTCGACAGCACCGTCGTCCCGTTGCATAGTTACATGCTCTAAATTACCCAAGTCAACGAACAAAGAAAATGTAGAAGAGTTGTATGGATGTAACAAGTCCATCTCAGTGTACTCTGATCCCAAGGTGTCCCTAGCAGCGACAATGTGATGGACATGCTGCACAACTCGCCAGTTGGCACCACGAGAGGGATCTTCAATGTAGAAGACTTGCCTTGCCTGAGTAGCAAGGATGAATTGATCATCCTTAAATGCCTCCACACTAACGTCGATACTAGTGATGTTATTATCTATTATCATCCGCCTGTCATCGCACCTGAACCATTTGCATCGAAATAGAACTACTGAAAAGTCTGCTCCAAACTGAAGCTCTAATATCTCCTGTAGCAATCCGTAGTAAGTTTCACCACCTATCCCTGAAACCGATACACCACTATTTTGAGTTCGTCGTCGTACGTCTAGGCCATAAGTTACAAATCGAACTCCATTTACGATACAGGCTGCGTATGACTGTGTATTTGGATGGAATCCAACAGCCAAAGAAAATAATTCATGTGTTATAACAGGTTCATTTAGCTGGCGCATAGCGTAAACCTACATGATGTGGAAGGATGATTTAGTAAATATTTAAAAGCTTAAACAATATCAACCTATGAAGAACTTTAGAAGTAAAATCACTTCTCACCTTACTGTAAAACCAACCATGAAATGATTTTCTATGCATTTGTTCCAAGTTTGGACACGAACTCTGTAAGAGCTCTTGTCTATGATCACTGCAAAATATACTAACGTGATTAACAAATTATATATAAAAAATTATATATTTATATAACCAACCGTGAAAATTAATATTGATAGATCTTACTTTATGTATGACTCAATTTCTGGACAGTTGTTTAGAATGTAAAACATTGCTTGATTTCGGTCATCGCCACGTAGCATCACTGTCGTTTGCTTTCTCATTGGGCGACACTGAGACTGAAAAACTGAAAGTTGTCTTCTTGGAACAATTACATCCTCATTTCTCTCTGTTCGATTAAACCTTGTCTCCACATCATTGAAATATCTCGAACAGAATGTTAAGGCCTCATCAATAACATACCCTTCTGCTATAGAACCCTCAGGCCTCGCTCGATTTCTAACGTACTCCTTCAATTTCTTAAGGTATCTTTCAATGGGATACATCCATCTCATGTATACCGGACCACCAAGTACTGCGTCCTCAGGCAAATGCATTACTAGGTGAATCATGATATCAAAGAATGCTGGCGGGAAGATTTGTTCCAGCTTGCACATGATTAGTATCAGATGCTCTTGAGCAGCCATCATGTCGCTAACTTTTAGTTTCTTGGCACATAACTGCCTGAAGAAAGTACAGAGCTCAATGATTGTCTTTGAGATTGTATTGTCCAAGTATGCACGACAACCAACAGGCAATAACCTCTGCATTATAATGTGACAATCGTGTGACTTCAACCCAGTAATGCGACCTTCTTTCAATGCAACACATTTCTTCAAATTAGAGGCAAAACCGTCTGGAAACTTTACTGATCCGATGAAGTTGCAAAACTTTCGACGATCTGTAGGAGACAATGTGTAACGTGCAGCAGGTTTCATGAACTTGTTCCCACTTTGATACAGATGCAACTCATTTCTTATCCCCAACTCCATGAGATCCCGCCTGGCATTAACAGTATCCTTTGATTTGTGATGATCATCCAAAATTGTGCCTAACAAGCTATCACATACGTTCTTTTCTACATGCATAACATCAATATTATGTTTCAGCTCAGTAGTAGACCAATATGGCAGCTCATAAAAAATACTCTTCTTCCTCCAATTTAGTTCATCAACACTTCTTGTCCTTCTAGCGCCCCCATAGCTAGGGTGTTTCCCTGGAATACTTGGTCTCACACGTCTCAACTGTGCTAAAATATCTGCATTCGTCTGCCTACGGGGAGGAGGCCTCCGCTCATGCTTTCCATCAAAGTGCGGGTTGCTCCTGAGATGGTGTCTGGTTGGCAGGAAGCGTCGATGACCTACATAAGCTGTTTTCCCAATCACATGCATTGAAGGTGTGTCCTCACCGCAAGTAGGACATGCTTTATATCCCTGACCGCTCCAACCTGATGGACTACTTCTGGCTGGAAAATCGTTAATTGTCCACAACAATGAGGCACGCATTCTGAATAGGTCTCGATTTTTTGTTGCAGCATCCTTAGTGTCAATACCAGTGGACCATAACTCCTTCAACTCATCCACTAAGGGTCGCAAGAACACATCCATGTCCTTACCAGGTGATTTAGGTCCCGGAATCAATAGAGTCAACATTAGATACTCTGATTTCATGCATAGCCAAGGTGGTAAGTTGTAACACGTCATAACTATCGGCCATGTACTGTATGCCTGACTCATGTTGCCAAATGGATTGAAACCATCTGCGGCCAACCCCAATCGGACATTCCTGATTTCACTTGCAAACTGAGGATGTTTCTCGTCGAACTCTCGCCATGCCTTCCCATCTACAGGATGTTGCATCTCGTCATCATCCTTAGACTTGCCTGTACTGTGCCACCTCATAAGTCTTGCTGTTTCCTTCGTGGAAAATAAACGTTTAAGTCTGGGTGCCAGGGGAAAATATCTCAATACTTTGTGCGGCACATTCTTACTTGAACCTCTACCAGCGTTGTGAATCCAACGACTTTCCTTACACACGGGACAATTTTGCTTATCAGCGTGCTCTTTCCAGAACAATGCACAGTCATGCTTACAAACGTGAATAGATTGGTAACCCAGGCCCAACTTCGTCATCATCTTCTTGGCTTCATAGTGAGAATCCACGAGGTTCATGTTTGGAAAGGCGAGCTTCAAAAGTTGCAAAAAATCATCAAAAGATTTATTTGTCCACTTGTTCACCACCTTCAGATGCATCAATTTCACTAAAAGTTTAAAGAAGAGAACGAAGAAACTCCAGGATATAGTTCTGAATGAAGAGCCTCAAATAGTTGGTCGTACTGGACATCAGAACCTGAAGCATCAAACTCATTCTCGATTATCTCATCCATAACATTGGCCATTTCATCAATCACCTGATCTCTAGAACCTATCCCCTCATCCCTTAGATTTGTATTTTCATGTTGAGTCTCGATCTCACCGTGGTGAATCCATGTGACATAGCTCGCTGCAAAACCATTACGACGTATATGATATTCAACAGTCTCCAAATCATGGGTATACCCATTTAAACATTTGTTACACGGGCATCTGACCCTCCCTCGGTCGTTTACAAGTGGTCTCGCCATATCTATAAAAGCTTTCAACCCAACTAAGAATTCTTGAGACTTTCGATTTCTAACATTCGTCCAACTTTTATCAATTTCCATCTCCGATTTCCTGCTAGAATAATAATGTATATTATGTGATTATTTTGAGTGAAGTGAATGTTCTAAGTTCACCTTATCACTCCATGTCTAATAAAAAGGTAAGGGCCCTAAACATTCATAATTGATACGTAAAATAATAAATTTTGTTCATTTTCTCTCTCTATGTGTGTGTGTGTGTGTGTGTGTGTGTCTATATACATATATATATTCACATATAAATTTTGGCAGAACCTCCCCTAAATTCTCCTAAGTGTGTAATCTATTATTGAATGTAGTCCATGCCGAAAATTACATAGAAAAATGAACAAAATTCATTATCTCGCATATCAAAGAAAAACTCTCCAAAAATAGGAGAATTCAAAAATCAATTTGTAAACTTCAAATTTCCAACAATGTTTGCAGTTTTCGATTTACAAATTGATTTTCAAACGATTTTCTAAGTTTTTTATGCAAATGCAGTGTATACAATAAAACTTGTAAAATAACTAATATTTATTAAATACTAAATATATCTAAAAAAAATTAACTAAAACAGGTTTAATTGGCTTACCAGAGGTCCAAATAGTGCTTGGTTTTGATTTTTTACTTTCAACTTCGATTGTGTTGATGAGAGGCACGCAAAAGCGAAAATGTCGAGGAAAATAAGTTTGAGTATGATTAAAAAAAAAAAAAAACCTGGATCTATAGGGGCGACATATGTCGCCCCTATATCTACTTACGACGCCCCTACAGATTAAAAAAGGCGCCAAAATTGCCGCTAAATTTTTTTCCTATAGGGGCGACATATGTCGTCCCTATAGTATTAAAAATGCGGGAAGATTTCCCGCTCTATATGGGTCTATTGGGGCGACATGAGTCGCCCCAATAGGTTCTTTATCTCTAGGGGCGACATATGTCGCCCCTACAATACACGACACTCGACCCCCATTTATTTAAAAAAATGTGGGAAAAATCCCCGCTAAAAAAAGTAACTATAGGAACGATATAATCACCTATAGGGGCGACATATGTCGCCCCTATAGGTTTTAGATCCTATAGGGGTGACCTTGTATTGTCGCCCCTAAAGGCATATAATCTATAGGGGCGACATAGTTGTCGTCCCAAAAATGTCGCCCCTGTTGCTCCGTTTTCTTGTAGTGTTCATCGTTCTAAAGAGAGTTTTAAAAACATTAGGAATATAGATTTTCAAATTCTCATAAATTGTTGTTAAATATTTAAGTCAAAATATGGACGATGGAATAAAGTGGATTCAAAAACATGTTTGCTTCATAAGTTTAGTTAATTCAATTTTCTTGCTTTCTTATTTTAATTGATAGTTTAGTTTTAGTTTATAAAAATTCTCAAAACAATTTTCTAGCTCCGGTTAAGGAAAATAATCTAAAATACAATTTACACAATTCTCGTGGGAATGATATTTGAACTCACATTCAATTTATTACTTTTACGATTAATACATTTTCGATTAACAACAATAGACAGCTCCTCACCCATTTCTTGTGTTATTAATTTTGATTATTGAGTTCTTAGACAATAACTAAAAGAGTCAAACATTACTTAGCAATATTTAAATATATTAATTATGTTACTTGAATACAGTATAACCTTGATAAATGCATATATACCCTTGGAACCGAAAAAATATTACTTTAGCGAGATTATTTATTTATCGATAAATTAATATTTATTATTTTAGAGAAAAAATTTCAATTTAAATATGTGGTCAGAAAACTTTTAAAGAGACAATAATTAATGTATGGTTTTGAGTCTAGAGAAGCTAAAAAGAATTTGTAGGGAGACCCAAAAAAAAAAAACTCAGTGGCCGAAACGCCCCGAACCTCCCGAAAAGTCCGATCCAAGAAGTTTTTTTTTTGGATTGATTGAAATGAGAAAATGAAAAATAAATTCAAAGAGGCCAGGAGAAGTTGAACCCTGTTGGGACTTAGAGGTATGAGCATACACATCAACTACATCATTATATTATACTATAACTATTTGTTGATTTCATTTTCATTCAACTATATACATATTATCTTTAAGGTTCAAACTTAAAACTTTAATTGGTTCGACGTCTAAGATTTCATTATCATTTTTGCAACAAAAGTCGAGGGGTGGGGGCAACCCGCGCCATTGCCATTGCTAAGAATTTGTGAAACTTATAATATCTTAGAAAACAGAAGGTTTTAAATTAATGTTCATAACAAATGAAAAGATTCAAGCCTTATGGCTTCTCATCATTTGAAATGAGTAAAGAAATCAACATTAACTGAAGAAAAGAGGAGGGCAATATGTGAGTATAAGAAGGAGCATGGCTATTAGCTAAAAAGAAATGCAAGCATGGGTTCAACAAAAGTTTGATTTGTCTATCAGTCAATCAACAATATCGAACACTCTTAAAAGGTCAGTAGAATATTTGTTAGATGAGATAAAAAATAATAATGTTAAAAGCCACACAAATCGGCAAAATACCATGAGATAGAGAAAACATTGTATTAGTGATTTCTCCAATGGCAAGAGAATGTGAATATATCCGGAGAAATGATCTAGACTAAAGCAAAAGAGCTTTTGCTAAAAAATGCATGGTGAAACTAATCTAGAATTCAGCTTCTCTAGTAGCTTGTTAGGACGTTTCAAGGCAAGACATAGAATCAAGTCCTATCGACTATTCGGTGAAAGTTTGTCATGGAGAACATTGAAAATGTTTTACCTGAAATATGGTCTTAACTACACCAATTTTAGTTGAAAGATATTTATAATATGGATGAAACTGAATTATTTTATCGATTGCAAGTCGACCATTCGCTTGCTACGAAACAATTGGAAGAACGCAAGAAAGACAATGGGAGAATTATTGTTATTGTTTGTTACAACTAGTAATCGCACCCGTGCGATGCACGAAATAAATAATATTTATTGAATAAATTGTAAAAATACAATGCTCAATAAAAATAATACAATAAAATAATAATAATAATAATAATAATAATAATAATAATAATAATAATAATAACAACTTGTATACACAAATTGTGAATAATTTTTAATTTCATTTCTCCCTATAATATTTCTTACTTTAATGCATAAATTGTATATTTAATATACAATCAAAATATCAAAAAAGAAAAAAAGAAAAAAATAAAGTTATGAATTGCATTTTTTTAACAGTTAATTGTTCATTTGCTAGTTTTCTTAATTTATTTATTCATATAGAATTGATTATTCAATTTTTTTTTTTAATGTCCATTCACAACCACATATTATTTAAAACTAATTTTTCACAATTGCACATACTACTTTTTAACCACAAATTCTAAAAAAAGAAAATCAATTTTCAACTACTCAATTGATTGATTTGACAATTATTTTATTTTTTATACTACATTCTTTCACTTTCAATCACGCATTTAAAACTATTTTTATAGTCTATATCAAACTTACTCCTATTCAATGGTTTCAAATACAACGTGACATTTTATTTTTCATCAAGTATTAAAAATGGTCATGTTACACAAAAAAAAAAAAAAAAAAAAACTATTTTTTGTACATGTTAAATAACTGTATTGACCATATTTTATTTTTAAATAGAATAAGTTTGATAAAACCTTATATTTTTATTTTCTGCAGAATTCAATGAATTAATTGTTAAAGTCTGTAGTATATATTTTACAAATTGATGTTATTTTAAATTTATAAAAATTAAAAAATAGATAAATGAACAAAATGAGTAAATTTATAAAATTAATTTCAAAATTACCAAAGATTTTATCGAAACCTAAAGTTGTAGAAATTAAAATGATTCAATTGAATTTACTTAAAAAGATCTGATATCTATTATTTCTTTTAATTTGATATGAAAAAAGATTTGAAATTAATCATTTATGTCAAATTGAAGTTAGGTAAGAAATGATAGATATCATTTTATGACATAAATAAATGAGATAAATTAAAAAGATTGGATATTGAAAAAAGTAAAAAGTATAAATAAAACTTTTACCTTTATTATTTGAGACAATTTTGTGAATGATATATTTAGAATTTGCTCTCATTTGTTAGCTTGTATTGAACTTCTCGTTAAATCTTGAATTTGACACCCAAATTGCATATTTTTTGACTTCAAAATATTATAATAATTATCAAAAGATTAAAAATAATATACAATTTGACCTTTTTATAAATTTTTTTTATTTTTTACAAATCAATAAGTCCTTTATTACATGTCACCTATAATAAATTTTGCATTAATTGAAGTTTCCTAATTCAATTATTAAAATAATTAATAAAATCACAAAGATTCCTAAAATAACAGGTAAAAATGGAGGGAAACTATGTGCGGATTTATGTGACGGCTATGTTGTTATTATATAATAATATACTAGTGTTAAACCCGTGCGATGCACGGCCATTTGTTACTTAGATATATCAAATTTATATTTTAATATATGAAATTAATACTTAATTAAAAATGAGAAATGAATGAAGACAATTAATTACAAATGTACATTACACATAACTTAATTTTTTTTCAATTTTTTTACGATTCGTATGTTTATCGTTCCAAAAATTTCTTTAAATATTGTAATTTGAATTGATTTAAAACTTAAAATGGAAAATAAAAATTACATTTAAATAAAATTTGTAATAAGTGGAAAAAATAGATTTATCTGTGATATATGTTCAGAATTTTATTAAAACGAAAAGGTAAAGAAAAGGAAATATAGATTGATGAACGTTCTTATTTAATCCTTTTTCATTTTCTATTTTTAAATAAAAATATTTATACGATATTAACAAAGTTTTTTTTTTTTTTTATCTTTAAGAATTAAAAAAAAAAAAAAAATCATTGATTTTAAGTAGAGGTGTCAAGATGGATGGGCCGACCAGACCCGTAAAAATCGGCCCAGATTGACCCGGGACCACGGGCCGATCCATACCCGTGCGGGGCGGTTCACGGGTCAAGAAGTTGTGAACCGTGGATTTTGCGGGTCAAACCTTCACGGGCCGCGGTTAACCCGCTGGCCCGTAAAAAAAAAAAAAAAACTGTTTTTATTAAATATGGTAACATTAAAAATCTTTCTTCTTCTAGAAACTCTAATACAACTTTTAAAGTAAAATCTTATTTTTTTTTCTCCCTAATAACTAAAAAAATAATGTTTTTTGACAATAGTAATTAGAAATACATTTATCATTTAATTGTTATTTGTTTATATTTTATTTAAATTTGCAAATTTAGAAGTAATTCATATAACATAAACTATAATTTTAAATTCTATGTAAATATTTTATGGTATAAATATGAATTTATCATTTTAATCATTTTGTATTTAGAAACTTGACAAAAATTTTGCTACAAATATGAGAAAATCTATATTTTTATTCATACGGGCCAAATCAGAACAAACCGCGACCCGGATGGGCTCGACACGGATGGGCCAGCGGGCGGGCCTGGGTTGTAGTTCAAAATTATGGGCTGACCCGTAACCGGCCCTAAGCCGCAGCGGGCGGGCTTTTTTTCAAGCGGGCCGTTACCGGACTTTTTATTGGCGGGTCGACCCGGTCCGAACCACCCAGATTGACACCTCTAATTTTAAGTAGTAAATGATTATTAAGTTTTTCACATTTTTTCACAAAAAAAAAAAAAAAAATTGAAGTTGTTGTTCAAGAAAAAATTGATATTATTTTTTTATCGAAAATAACAGATATTTGCACATTGTTTGGAGTTGCGTTGTTAAGTATTAAAATGAACATCCTTAATAATTTCAATTTCATTTCTCATTGCATTAAACGCATCATCAAGCCCCTGTTTGGTACCTATTATTTTTAAATCTTATTTTTTAAAAACTCATTTTCAACCACATATTATACCAATAAAATAATCTACACATAAGTCCAAAAATATTCTCCAATTTTGAACTACACATCTCCAAAAATTTTACTATTTCAAACTACATTATTCCAAATAATGGGTCTCCAACAGGGGCCAAATACAGTTAACACGTCATTCATAACATAGTAATTAATTTCACTACGTAAAATGATTTCCATAATACCATTCAAATTTTATTAATGTGATGACATAATAATTAGTTTTAGTTTCAATAAATTATTAATTATCATCAGTACATCTTACGTTGATTTAGCAAGTTTAATTCAAATAATTAAAAAAATGAATAGTCACCGTTTTCTTAAAAAAAAAAAAAAAATTACCGTTTTCTGGAAAAAAAAAATCTATTAAGAAGTGTAAACAAACTTATTTGTCACTAATATTTTTAACTAAACAAAAAAGAACAAATATTAAAGTTTAATAAAATATTAATCTAATTAATGCACAAATATTAATGAAATGATTCATCGGTGTTAAAATAATTACAAATCTGGATGGATTAATGAGTGAAGTGAATGAATTGGAATATAAATAAATGTTATGTCAACAATTATTTCTTGTAGGATCCATAAAAATTGCAGGAAATATATATATATATCGAGAGAGAGAGAGAGAGAGAGAGAGAGAGAGAGAGAGAGAGAGAGAGAGAATTAGCATTAAATACATGTAGTCAAGTGCCTATTTACAATGCATTACACACTTTTCCACATTAAATGTCTCATTAATTGTCAACAACTCATTTCCCAATTCCGGAAATTCAATTGAAAAAAAAAAAAAAATTCCCAAAATAGAAACTGAAAATGGGCGGGAAAATTTTTTTGATGGCACTTCTGTTTTTATATATAAAAAATATAGATGAAGATTAAGATTTTGATGGTCTGACAAAGTACCTCTTTGGGTTATTGGTAAATATGTAAATTCAAGATGCTTTAAAAATGTGAATATGAACAATCTTGGTTGCGTGGATCTAACAAGAAAGCTTGGATGACCGGTTTGCTTTTTCAAGAATTTGGTAAATATGATCCAGATGGTAGTTCCATTTTACCAAAGATCTTGTCAAAAGAAACCTTTCAAGCAATGATCACCTTAATTAACTACTTGCAACAACATGAGCAAAATATTTTGAAAGTTATTACTTTACTAAACATGCTCAAGTCAGGAATGAAAGAAATTATTATGTAAGCGAAGTTATTACTTTATGGAACATTCATTTTTCGAAGTTTTAATGTTTGTTATAATACAGTGTACGTCAGTTCACATGTCATGAATGAGTCTATCATTTAATGTTTCATTATTCAAAATCATATAAATATTTCTGAATTATTGAGACTCGATACTATGATTCAATGGAGAACTGTCACCTTGCAAATAACGGGCCAAAAAAATCAATTAGTTTGGTCCCTATCGTAAAGGGACAATTCACCATTGGCCTGGAGTATCGAACATTGAAACTACGAGAGTAATAGGAAAAAAAAAATGTAAATAAGACATCTTTAACGTGAAACTGATTTTGAAGGCAAGAACTTGGGTTCATGTATCAAAACTAGCAATATTTTAGGGATTATTAGCAGTATTTTGATTCAATTTTAAAATTAATTTAATTTTGTCAATATAGTGCGATAAGCTTGGAAAGGACAAATATGTATACTCGTCAAATATCTAGACCCTGGTTGAAAGGGATTTTAATTTAGATTTTTAGTAAAGTCAAAATCAAAATTAAATATAACCACACTTTTATAGATTCATAATAATTTTTTAACCGGTCCCAGGGCACATCTCCTAGCTGTGAAAGGGAGGGTGATTTAAAGACCAGCCTAACTTGGTCAGAGATTCGAATTCGACCCTTACCAAATTAAAAGGTAAACCCTTACCCTGCACTATGGGAGGCATAACCTGCGATTTACATCATTTACCAAGACCCATGACAGGGTCGGTGGGGGCCCTCAAGATTTGGGCTCAACATTTATAATAATTTGTTAACCACACATTTCATTAACTATATTAAAAAAGTTGATTTTAATCCATAAAACACATGGCTTAATTTTTGAAATTGAAAAGTCTCAAATACATAATACACCTGGACCCACTTTCTTTATTAAAATAATTTATTTGATTTTGACAGATAATCATCAAAATTTAATCGAATCAATGAACCTCACAAATGAACACATATCCTCATCTTCAATCATATTAATGATATGATATCTTTATTATAATGCGTAAATCTTTTCACAATGTATGAAAGAAGCCCCCCATCTTTATCTCTGCCAATATATAGGATATGAATCTGAGCATCTTCTTCAATTTCATTATTTCTATTTTTATTCCAATTTTGTCTATTATATAATACGAGTACTTAGGTTGTATTTAATTGAAAATATGAAAAATGGGTGGAAAGAAAGTAATTCTTAAGAATTGAATTGCCTGAAAATTATTTTCATGAAAAATATCAATTGGAAGTATTTGATTTGTTCTAGGTGAAAAAAGTGAATTTTTTTTCAAATTTTATTGTTTGACTAACATTATTTTTCATGCAAATGAAACAAAATTTAACTATTTTGTAATAAAAAAAATTGAATGTATTTTCCACACATTTGTACTCAACTAGTTTGTCCTACGTGCAACGCACGTGGTATGTTAAGATAATTGAATATACATACATACAAGGACAATGATACAAACTCCATGTTTGCTTTCATGTTTGATCACATATATTTTGTCTCTCTAATTTTTAAATATTATTTTTTAATCGCACATATTTTCCCTCTTCAATTTTAAATCACGATTTTTTACCTCAAAAACTTAAATAAATCATTTTACCAAATATAGGCTTAACACACATGCCATTAGACTGCACTTAAATGTTGATCCTCCTTTTTTCACGTTCCCACCAACTTTCCCATTTTAACCCTTTTACGCCAATGTATTTACCATTTTGGGTAATTTGTACCGTAGAGAATGTACAAATCATCAGTGTTAAAGTTTGCAAAAGTGAAATTTGATGGGGGGGAAAGTGGCTTCAAATTAATGCACCCTACTCTAGAGTTGAGTAAATTTATCTATTGTTCACCCAACTTTTTATCCACCCTTCACGGATGGGGGATCAAAACTTTATATCTCAATGCTCACTCAATTGTTTCAAACATTACTCATCCATCACTCCCTCCATCCATCCATCCATCCAATTTGATGAAAAATGCCATGCAATTTACAGAAATTTAACGTGGCAATTATTTCCCGTTAAGGGTAGTGTTGTCAAAAGGGCCGAGTCGGGCCGTGTTAAAAGCTAATTCGTTCTGGCCCATGAGCCGAAATTGGGCCGGCTCGTGTGAGAGACAAGCCACGAAGCCAACCCAAGTTCGGCTCGTGGGCTCGTGCCCGCACGAGCCGAACGGGCTGACTCGTCGACTCTTTTTTTTTTTTTAAATGATGGATAACGAGCTAACGGCTAGTCTGGGCTACTAAGTAACTAATACAGTAATGCTAAAATAATTGAAAATATAAAAACTTAAACCCTCCTTTAATCCGGGTTTGGGACCGCTACATTTAATTTCTTTTCTTTTAAGCGGGGTTAAAATTGTACACGAATAAAATATTACGTATACAATTTTTTTTATTTAAAAGAAATAATTAAAAATATAGAAAAAGAAAAATGCATATATTATTTATAGCATAATTGTAAGGATAAAAATTAATAATACATAATAATTTACTCACCAATACGACTGTTCTCCGAATTCCTCTGCTAGAATTTCACTTATCCTATTTTGTAATCTTTTCTCCGTAAATGAGTCGGCTCGTGCTCAAACGACACGAGCCGGCTCGTTTTCTGTTTGTTTGACTAGTTCACGAACTTCACCAGTCGAACCTGAGCCGAACTTTTAAAGAACCGAACCGAGCGGAACTCATAAACTCCCGAACTGTCCAGTCCGTTTGCCATCCCTAATTAATGATGTGTTCGGTAAGCCATTTAAATGGGAAAAGACAAGAAAAAACACAAAATTTAATTAACACAATTTTTCATACTACTTTTTAACCATCCACATTTTCTCTCTCCAATTTTTAACCCCACATCTTATTTATAAAATACAAATAAATTAACCAAATAATTTCAATTTCCTCCCACTCAGGTTCGAACACACCCTAAGTTGTAACCTGGGCAAAACACATCAGCCTTTGGACCCAGTGAGTGAAATTACGTTTCTTTCTCAAGTTTGTTCATTTCCTCCAAATAATCAAGAACTGACTCCATTCTTCTTCCCCAAACATCGCATCGCACCATGAAGAAAATGAAAAAAGATCCATTTTCTTGTCCTCGTGGATGGAAAAAGCCAGTGAAGGATTTCTTAGGTGCAACAGAAATTGGACGAACCTTAGCCTGGAGAACTATATCCAGGTCGAAATGCTAGTCTGGGAACCCTAGCCCCCATAGCCGAACTGAAGTATTGAATTCGCAGTTTTTTGAAGATTCTTTGTTATAGCAGACAAATCTCTGCAAAAAAGACTGGTTGTAATTTATTTGACTTTAACCTGCAGTAGGAAAAATTGAATGAATAGTATTTTATATGTTGAAGCTATAGATGAATGAAATAGAATTTAATTATTAATATGTTTTTGGATTTATGGAATGGAATGGAATTCAATCTATTAGTTTGTTTTGTATATTACAATTGCTGGCCCATTGGTGATGGAAGTTGCTGGAAGTGGTTTGTTTTGTGTTTGCTGGTGCATGCATAAAACTTTGACGAATTCTATTTTAACAGACTAGTAGTAAATGCAATGTAATGCAGCAGAATTGTATTGTATCAATAAATGGCCAAATTATCAGATGGTCTTGCATTCTGGTGCAAATAATTAGGACCATAACTGATGCATCAGTTTGCCAGAATGTAGCATTTAACTGGTCCATTCTTGTGCATCAGCTGCATCTAAAACGATGGATTCTAGACCTAGATCACTATCACCCCACAAATGAACCAACATCTTTGTACATTAAAGAAGAAGATTTATAGGGATTATGAGGAATAGAAATGGCCGAAGTTTGGGGAAGAAGAAAAGAGAGCATAGGGATGACAGTAATACCCACGGACCTGATATTCATTGGAGACCTGACATAAACGGGCGGGGATTACTCGATTAATGGGTTTCTGGATCGGGTATGGAGGTAAATATTAAAACCCGACATGGGTATGGGTAGGTTATGAGTTTTACTACAAAACACATACCCGACCCGCATACCCATTACTTTCCTTAAAGAATTATATTTAAAATAAAAGTGATTGTGTGAAAAAAATCGTTAAAAAAAATAAGGGATATATGACCATATATTGTCGTTGGGAATTAATGTTTTGAAATAGTAAAATCGTTAAAAAAAAAGTGCAAGTGTGTTACATGTAAGATCAATTTCTCTAATTTTCAATATGCCGTGTCTGATAGTAAATTTTTGGCTAATTTCTATCATATATATATTATCAACGGTAGTTACTACCTGTGGAAAAAAGTCAAAAATTCATTTTTTAATCTTTATATCAATGTGAATCATGGAAGTATATATACAGTTTTAGAATTTGTCACACCAACATGTGTATTAAAAAAATTAAATAAATAGAAAAAAATAGGTAATGGGTATAGAAGCGTACCCGCCTCCGACCCGCCTTCGACCCATCCTCGACCCGCCATTTTTAAGTAGGTAATGAGTAAGGTATTGATATTGTAAATCTCTAATGAGTAAGGTACGGGTTTGGCAAATACGATCCATACCCGACCCATTGCCATCTCTAAGAGAGCGTTCTTGATGTTTTGAGGGAATTGAACAAGATTTAGAGAAAGAAACGTAATTTCATTTTTTAGGTCCAAAAGTTTTTATTATGTGGCAGCCCAGGTGTTAACGGATAATAAGCCCCTGTTTGGCCCCCCATTTTTGGTAAATAATGTGGTTTTGAATAATATTTTTGGGAGAATGTGTGGTTAAGAAATTTTTGAAAAGTAAAAAATGGTTGGCTTGACCAAGATAGATGGTTGAGATTGAGTTTTGAATAAATTTTGTTTTGGAAAAATGGGGGTCAAACAGGGGCTAAGTGTCACATTGGACTTCTGTCAATGACATGCCATTTTTGAGTAATATTTGAAATAGTTGAGTGAGCATTAAATTACACTTTAAAATTTGATGAGCAGTTGGTAATATAAGGTAAAGTTCGCTGAACAACAATTTAATTTACTCCTCTAGAGTTTGTACTAGAGAAAAGAATGCACATTTTTTTCTTTTTCATTTAAAAAAAAAACTCAAGTTCAATAGTTGTACGCCTCCGTTTTGTAACACGGTTTGGTTTATAAATTCATTTATTTATAATTTTGAAGTAAAAGATAGTTGTTGAAAATTGAAGAGAGAAAATGTGTGATTAAAAACTGATTTGAAAAATTGTGTGATATAAACATGTTTATAAATCATTTTTTGTAGTTTACCAAACACATGCTAAATTAAATCCAATGACAACAAAATCCTAATCCACATCCCCTTCCAAATGGAAGGAAATTTCAAACTGTGTTATACAGTTGGATGGGTGAAACGACAAGTTTTCTCTAGAGAAATACCGAATCTTGTGATAGAAGTCAAATCTTGAGTATGTTGATATAAATATTGAATTTATTGGGCAATCTTGATTTTGTAGGGAAAGTCTCAAGTTTGCTATGAGAAAGTCAGGTATGCATGAAAAGGGACGGACCCAAGATTTATGTTAAGTGTAGTCAGGGATTAGAAAATATGGAGGGGTGGGGGAAGCACCCTAGGGGTTCGCCCCCAAATTTTTTTTAAAAACGAAAAGGATTGAAATCGATAATTTTAAGTCTCAAATGTAATATATACTAATATGTAGGTTGAAATAGTACATTCGTTCATTGATCTTTTGTTAAAATATGAGTTTTATTTGTACTCCTGAGTGTATCGATGAATAAAAGTAAAAAAATAATAACAATATTATAACATCTATTTTATAAGCCTGACTGCTTGAAAATATGTATAAGCAATTTGGGTAGGAATGATACATTTGTTCTCATATTCTGACTGCTAGAAAATATAATAAGTAATTTGTAATTATAGTATATAATTATTAAATGGGCTCTACAAAACACAAATGGACTACTAAGTACTAACATAAAACTTCAGTGCAGGTACTCTACTGTCCATTTCAATTTTTTATTTTTTTTTTTGTTGGAATGAGATGATACACTATACATGAACTGACCTAAGTTCAGTATGGGCATATGCCCATAGTGGGCATGAACCAGATTCACCACTGTGCATGAAAAATATCGAGTATGCAAATCTCGAGTTTGCTCGACTTTTTAACTTCAAAGTCATAATTTTTTCTATTTACAACTTTGAATTGCTCTTTGATTTTTGAATTGAACTCTAAATTCAATTATATTTCCAATGAATTATGTAACACGGAGTTAATTAGATATATTATTCTTTCATATTGACACTTCATTATGTTGACCTCAAACTCTCTAGGGTTCCTATATCAATAGATCTCTAAACACATATTTGGCAGCATTTATGTCACATGCACATTAAAGATAGAAACTATTAGCATCAAAGATCAGCTAGTAGAAAAATGTCAATTCATAGTACAAAGTAATGTGGGATTAGGTGTGGAAAGACAATAAGAGATTTTTTACTAGAGTTTAAAAAATTATGTACCTTACATTTACCCGTGTGCCTGTATTTACTAGAGAGAATTCCTTATGGAACAAAGACTGGAAGGGACAATCCTAAAGAATTCCTTATGGAACAAAGATTGGGAGGGACAGTCCTAACTCCACGTATTGTATCCTTATTGTCTCGATTGTCTTCTTCTTGAGTTAAGTTTAAATTCGTAATATTTTTTTTTTCTTTTTTGCTTGTAAAAATTGATTCCATAAGTTCTTCTTTGATATCTAGGTATACACGTGCAAATTTTTAGGGATTGACAAGATAGTGTTACAATTTGTTCAAATCTAAAATGAAGAAGTGTTTGGGACATATACTAGTATGTAAACTAGTGAAATAGAGGGTGGGGAACACCCAAATCAAAACGGGATTGATTAAAAGTAACCAGGAAGGTTGCCCAGAAATGGCATGGGTGGCATCTTGGTTTGAGCCAGGTAATCGCCTAGCCAACCTCTAGCAAAGCTGGGGGTAATCTTCATGCTTAGGCGGCCACCCAAGCTAATTATGTATCCTTAGGATTCAAATTTTCAAGCAACTTTTGAAACATTTGGTGCATTTTCACTAAATTTCTTGCACCCATTCATGCATGGGATTTGCAAAACTATAAATAGAGATCACTACAACAAAAACAGCCTACGGCAACGCGCAAAAAATGTTGCCGTAGGCCTTTTGCAACGTTCATGTGTATGTTGCAAATCGCAGTGTTGCCGTAGAGGGAAAGGATACGGCAACGTTCATTGCGCGTTGTCGTAGACCTTTGGCAGCGTTCACTGCGCGTTGCCGTAGACCTTTGGCAACACTCATTGCGCGTTGCCGTTGATACTTTTTGCAACACTCGTTGCGCGTTGCCGTTGATACTTTTGGCAACACTCATTGCGCGTTGCCTTTGATACTTTTTGCAACACTCGTTGCGCGTTGCCGTTGATACTTTTGGCAACACTCATTGCGCGTTGCCATTGATACTTTTGGCAACACTCTTTGCGCGTTGCCGTTGATCTTTAACATTTTTTTTTTAATTTTTGTAAATCAATATAGATAATTCCACTAATAACCAACAAATTTCTCAAACATATATATAATATATAATATATGAAACACGCGTGCTATAAAAATAAATCAATTATTCAAAATAAATACTTAACAAAAATTACGGTACTCTGTTCTTCTACATTAAAACAAAATCTGCAATATAGGTTTTTCACCTATTTGATTACATATCTAAAGTTTGATATTTACTATCCCTCTAAATTACAATAATATCTCTAGCAGGCCAACAACCATACAAAAAGGAGCTACTATGCCTGGTTTCTGAAGTCTAGCTCGAACTATGCCCATGACAAACCATCTTGTGAGAGAACTACAAAATTGACTTTTACCTGCAAAAACATTATAAAAGTCTAATAATCGGACTACAACTGCACTAAATGCAAAAATGTAGAAATAAATCATACTAAATATTAAAATTATCATTTTCTATTGTAAAACTTTACAGAAATTTGGACAAAATCTCCCCTATAAATTGGACTTAGCCAACCTGTACAGGGATATCGCAACCACCATAATACTTTAAAAGATCAAACTAAAAACTAATTCATCATCAAACTACAATCAAGTCAATTCAAAATCCATCCTCAACTCCACACCAACAATATGCAGGTAATTACTAGTTTTCTTTTAGTACTCAAAAGTCTGCTATATAAAGATGACACATCTTTCACTTTTGTTGTCGAAGGTTTATTCAAATGAAAGTTTCCTTGTGTATGGTTGTATGCACAGCCAAATAAGTGGCGCTAATACAAATAACTACAACGTGGACTATTGATTGATATCTCAATTCCAAATGGTGCTATGCAAAAATAGGCACTAATTAATGATGGAAAATTAAGTATGGACACCATGTAAGTATTTAATGGTCTGCTTACTCAAAATAAAACTCCTTGTGCAGGAGGGGCCAGATTATGCAGTCAAATTCACAAGCACAGTAAATAGTTATCTATGTAGGTGGATGGATCATCGTAACTTCATAAATGCAACAAAGGTGCAAAAAAGTGAACCAAGTCTTTTAGTGTCAAAATCACATTCTACAACGGTGCAAAAAAATGTCAAAATCTTTTAGTGTCAAAATCACATTCCCCATAAAGAAAGTTGACATTTCAAAAGTTTCTCTCATATATTAGTGTCAAAACTATCAAAGTTAATATACTTGAATTTTATAAAAGCATCATACTCACAAACATCAGGTTTATTCCAAAACTATGAAGCTAATATTTGTATTGTAAACATTAAGAAGATATATACCTGCTTTCGAGCTCATGATCTTGCGGCTGACTCTCTGATTTTTATCATTCTTTTCTGCCTCCTTTCTGCAACTTTCTCCAAAGCAGCATCTTTCCTACCTCGTATGCTGCCACTAAACAGCCTACGGCAATGGTGATATGGAAGATGTATCTCCATTACTCTGTGCTTTGCTTTCACTCATCCCATGTTGCAAGGCTATACACCTGTCCACAACAGGCACAACTTTAACCATGGTGCTTTGCTCAAGTCTTCGCATTGTGCTAAGTGTGCCATATTTCTAGAAAAATAGAACTGAAAAGAAAGCAAATAAAACTAGGAAACTTTTTAAATCTAGAAAATTAATTCTAGATAAACTTAAGAGCTAAAATTGAGGCCCTTCCCATTGGATTTTCAATAAATTCAGTGGTGCCAATGGACTCCTCGTGCTTGACAACATATTTAAATTTCAGACCGATCCAACGGTCGGATCAAAAGTTATGCCCGTTTCTAAATTGGTGGACGGAATATGTCCTGTCAAATACATATTGTATCAATAAGCTTCAATTAAATGCAATAGGTGATTACAATTCAAAAATCACATTTAAAACTCCTAAATGAGGTTGAAACTTTCACGTGACTTACAATTCAAACCAAATGGTATCTTAAGCTAGTTAAATACAAACCATACCATATTCAAAATAAGAGGTTAACTCGAAGGGTAAATCTTGAAATCTTACTAAACAAATTGCACAGAAGTCAAACTAACAGGAATCTAATCTAACTTTCAATTTACGCAATCAACCTCGTCCCTTTCAACATCTGAAATTAACTATACTAATTCAAATCAAAAGAACATAAAAGCCTTGACACATCAAAAACTGAAATTATACATACATTCATACATTTGAAAAATCTGAAATTCGCATAGGAAATCTATACATACGTATAAATCAATATACCCACATTAACATCATCAACATAAATTCCCAAAATTAGTCTTTAAAATTCGAAATCTGCACAACCTCAACCAAATCCCCTCCAGCCCCAATTCAAACCCAAATCAAACCCAACTCCACAGCAAGCACCACCACAAGACGACCAACACCAAAACCAATCCACCACCACCACGAATCCGTAACCTTCGACCCACATTCTCTACTCCAATCAACCCCAACAATCAGAACAAACTCAGAAAAATAAACCCAAAAATCAGAATATACACATACATACCTTGACCGCAGCGTATTTTGGCCGAACAACCGCCGGAAAATCGCAGCTCCAAGCCTCGATTTCACTTCATTTTCGCACCCATTTCTCACACCTAAACCGCACAAAAACCTAGCCTATTTCACCCTCACCCCTCGCCGCACCCAGCGCCGGTGTTGCGCCGGCGAAACCACGGTTTTGGCACCGGCAGTAACGCTCCCCTCGCACCTTCGTCTCTCGCGAACCTCTCTCTCTGTCTTCGATCTGAAAATGGGTAGAGAGAGAGTAAGAAATTTGATTTTTAATATTTTGATTTTCAGATTTTGCAAATTAGTCCCCTATGTATAAAACCTATTTTTTTCAGTCCCTCAAGCCTTAAAGTTTTGCAATGCAATTCAGTCCTTATATTTTTAAAATATATTATTTCATCCCTACAATTTAATATTCATTTTGAGCTTCGACTCAACTTTTGAAAATATTCATTTTAGTCCCTCAACTCTCAAAGTATTCATTTTCAGTCCCCAAATTGTAAACTATCATTTTTAAACTATAAATTTCTAAAGACTAATTTAACTTATTGGCTAAAACGAAGCGTACGGAGAATTAAAGAATTGAAGTTGTTTCCCGCTCAACCACACTCGTTAAGTTTAAGGTAGACTCGCCCCCACTAATTTGTTTGTATTATAATTGCATGTGTTATGTGGATTTACGTGATTTATATGCTTAATTGCATAAGACTAGAGTATCTCTTTTTTGAAAGTGAAAAGTTGAAAAATACGTTCTTTTTTAAATTTTGAAGAATACTATTTAAATTATTTTTAATTAATTTTTACTTAATTTTTTTTTTAATGTTGATATTGAATTCAATCTCAATCATCAATTCTTAGTCAAGCCTACAAAGTTTTGACTTTTCAAAGATTTTTAAACCCCTCATCCCACAAAAAAACTACAAAAAAATTACAAAAACAAAAAAATTTCAAATTAAACTCTTTGGCAACGTTCATTGCGCGTTGCCAAAATGTTACCCTTTGGCAACGCGCAATGCGTGTTGCAAAAGGGTACTTTTCGCAACGCGCAATGCGTGTTGCAAAAGGGTACCTTTCGCAACGCGCACTGCGCGTTGCCAAAAGGTTACCCTTTGGCAACGCGCAACGAACGTTGCCAAAGGGTATAATTAGCAACATTCACTTGCCGAATGTTGCTAAATGCCAAATAAATCAACCAATGGCAACATGCAACTACTGAATGTTGCGGTAGACCCCCTTTAGCAACATGCAATTAGCGAATGTTGCCGTTTGCATGTTGCAAAAGTCCATTTTTCTTGTATAGTGATATGAATCAATTACATGTCTGCATAAAAGAACGATGGTAAGCAGCAGTTCCCAATTTCACATCGTCAATTTCCAAAGATCTTGCCTCAAAGTCTATACCAAGCACTTTATCAAATCTAAATTCTCTTTTTATACTTATATTTTTCTCCTTTTATGTCCAAGACTTATCTCATTAAACTTTTTAAGTGACCCATGTAGCGAACTTTGGACTGATGGCTCTCAAGTCAGATGACCATAGAGAACCGGGTTTTAAGAGGTCCTTAAACGCTTAATTTCCCGAGTCACCAATGATACAAAGAAAATTGTAAGATGTATTGATATCTTATGTGCAAGATCTCTTCCCATTAAACTTTTTAAGTGACTTCTGTAGCGAGCTTTGGGCCAATGACCCCAAATCAGATGATTGTAGTGCACCAAGTTTAAGAGACCCTTAAAAGACTTAATTACTCGAGTCAACAAAGCTATAAAAAAACATAAGACTATTATTAAGCGGCCAGGTTTAGACTCGTCGACTTAAAATGATTCAACTAAAGGTAAAATTCAGAAACTTCAGACTGTTAAGCTTCTAAGCTTAACTGTGCTAATCTTTCCACCTTGAAACTACTCAAAAGTAGTTTGGTTTCTATATTAAAATAAATGATTACTATACTAAATGTTGAGGAGTATCTAATCAATCCTAGGCCAGATTACACAATTAAGTCACCCCACATATTCAAGTCATATTCACACACAAGTGATTGTTCAATATTGGCTATGTTCGTAGTTCATAAAGTCTAACATTAATAAGCAATCAAAAGCACAAGTTCAGGTGTTGTCCAGTAGTCTACCCAAATCAACATTCAATTAAAATGTAATAAACCAATGAGCATCCTGATATTTACCCACCTCAAAACTAAAACATTATATTGTCCCCAATGTAAAAGGAAAAAAAAAAGAAGAAGAAGCAAAATTAAGGAGTAAAAGATCTAAAGCTCTTTCGTTTGAAAAATGATCAGGTTGATTGTGTGACGACCCGAATTCTCGACCATTCGAGTGCCACTAAAAGTGACTCATATCATATTATCGAGACTTAAATAGAAATGTAAAATTATTCAAAAGAATAATTAGAATCCCATAATTTTATTTGTGAATAAAAATAGAACATAACTTTCTTACATAAAGTTCAACATAATTATCTCATCAATCTTAACCACTTTTGCCACTTCCATGTTGACCGCCTCGAACCTTCAATTATCTGAAAATGGTAAATATCGTGGAGTGAGATTTATAAAATCCCAGTAAGTATACCAAGCATAAATTTTCTTTTGAAAGCATATGGATCATTTTCATCATAACATAGGATAGGATCAAAATACTCATAAACATAGGGAGACACAAGAATTTTACCGAACTTAAATGGCAAGAATTCTTATGTGTAGCGCTACTAAACTCCGGTCCCCTTAGCATAATCATAAACATATCATATGGAACCCATAACAATCTTGTGAGATTGATTTCATAGCAATGATCCAAACATTTTCATAAAAACATAAGATATACTTACTTGTCATAAAAACATACTTACTTTTCATAAAAACATAAGGTGTATTTACCTTTCATAAAAACATACTTACTTTTCATAAAAACATAAGATATACTTACTTGTCATAAAAACATACTTACTTTTCATAAAAACATAAGGTGTATTTACCTTTCATAAAAACATACTTACTTTTCATAAAAACATAAGATATACTTACTTGTCATAAAAACATACTTACTTTTCATAAAAACATAAGGTGTATTTACCTTTCATAAAAACATACTTACTTTTCATAAAAACATAAGATATACTTACTTGTCATAAAAACATACTTACTTTTCATAAAAACATAAGGTGTATTTACCTTTCATAAAAACATACTTACTTTTCATAAAAACATAAGATATACTTACTTTTTAAAAGATTAAAATGAAGTGTAGTAGTAAATGGACCAAAACTTTCTTGACCACCTTGAATTTCTCTTACTTGTGGATTTTGTCAAGAGATTGGAAATAAGTGTATATGTGTAGAGTTGTGTGTAAAAGAGATGGGTTTAAATAGATGTATAAAGTTGGCATATTGTAAACATAATCATTCAATTCTATTAATTTTAACACATCATTTTCTTAAAGTAAAGCACCATTCATATACTTTTCCATATTTATACAAATATTATGCTCTTCATGATTACATATAATGGAGTCTTATCAACCATTCATATACTTTTCCATATTTATACAAATATTATGCTCTTCATGATTACATATAATGGAGTCTTATCAACCATTCATATACTTTTCCATATTTATACAAATATTATGCTCTTCATGATTACATATAATGGAATCTTATCAACCATTCATATACTTTTCCATATTTATACAAATATTATGCTCTTCATGATTACATATAATGGAGTCTATAATTCATTCATATACTTTTCCATATTTATACAAATATTATGCTCTTCATGATTACATATAATGGAGTATATAATTCATTCATATACTTTTCCATATTTATACAAATATTATGCTCTTCATGATTACATATAATGGAGTATATAATTCATTCATATACTTTTCCATATTTATTAAATTAAGATTCTCATAATTATTATATATAATGGAACATCTCATGCTAGCATATATTTTCTTAATTTCAATAATAAAAATAATTTTTGTATAAATAAATATTGGGATAACATTGAATTAAGTACTTGGACTTAATATACTTTAAATCAAGAGAATGGAGATATTTTTAGAAATTCGGAATTTAATTTAAAATCGAACGATCTCGATTATTTCTTGACTTGGCTATACGAATACGTCGTGGCGTTAACTTAATAAAAATGGGTGAAATAGTAGCGACACGATTTTCTATTAAAATAATTATTAATCGCGTAAAAATTCTTGGTCGCTACAGATTGAATGACTTGGTAGATGATTCTTCTACTCTTGCTTTGATGGAATCATACCTATAAAAACATAGGTAAATAGAGAATTTAGCGCAACAAGTAATCAAAAGTAGATTATAGGATACTGGGTCACACCCCGTTAAGGCTAATTTGTATTGGAATGCCTAAGATGAACTTAGATCCTAACTAAAATGAGATAAAAATGACGCAAATGCAAGATTTCACAACAGTGTGCCTAAAGACTAATGCAACTCCTAGAACTACATGCAACGCAATAAATAAAGTTGTAAAAATAAAGAGGTTAGAAAATTGGTTGTCTCCCAATAAACTCTCGATTTACAATCTTGAGATAGACTTTTTGCAGTCTTTATTAAAGTGACCAGAAACATATTAATGAGGCCTTGCAATGCTTGCAATTTTCAGCTTCGCAAATCTTCTTCTTCTTCTTCTTCTTTCAGACTTTTATGAACCCTTAATCATGTGGTTGATCTCTGCACTCTTCCTTGATTCTGTTCCATGCTCGAGAATCAGATTAATATTGTGTGACTCGTCTTCTATCTTAAAGAAACTTTTATATTGATGGTATTGATTAGACTGTTGATTAATGCTGAAAGTTACATGTTCGTCATGCACCCTTAAAATGACATCTCCCTTATCGACGTCAATAAAAGCTCGCCATGTGGCAAGTAATAGTCGAACAAGTATTAGTGGCATCATGTTATCCTCTTCTATGTCCAAACAACAAAGTCAGCCGAAAAGATAAATTTGTCTACTTTTCACTAAAATATCTCAAATGATTCCATATGAGTGTCCTATCGATCGTTCAGTCAACTGTAATGTGAAGGTAGTAGGTTTGGGCTATCCCAATCTAAGATTTCTGTAGCTCATGCATGTGGATTTCCAGTGGAAACTACCTACACATTCTAAGGGACTGTCCTATGGCAAGGTCAGTGTGGTAGCCACTCATCCCTCACAACCTTCACCAGCATTTCTTTGGCCTAAATGATGTGATCAAGTTGGGAGATAAAATGAGAAATAAAATTACTAGCAATGCAACAATAATCTACATGGAAAAAAGAGCAAATTTTATGTTGGACTTGAGTCAAGATTCAAATCGAATCAAGTCACTTCGAAGAATGGAGAATTGGTGCAGTCGGGATCATCACGCGACCGCACAAGGAAAAGGTCATACGATCGCGCACATGCCTCAAAAACCAACTTGAGAGTTTGAGACATAACCAAGCGATCGTTCGGGGTATAACCACACGATCGAGCGGTTGAAGTAGTACCAAATTTTGGCTAATTTTATTTTAATTTCCGTTTTAATTATTTTATTTCATATTTATGAACCCTAATGTGGCTAGGACTAGTTTTAGGCGTATTTTACTTTATATTGTATGTTTTTCATTATGAACAGGACACAACTTTGATATTGAATAAATTTTGAGAGTATTTCTCTTTGAATGGTGAGAATTTCCTTTTTATTTTGAACTTATCAAATATTCATTCTTTGTGACGTTCATCCAATGAACTAATCAAAGAAGTTGATATCCCTTGTGGTGTTTACCAATCTTGGTTCTTCATTCCGTATCGTCGATTCATTACGTCACGATTGTTGGGTCAAGGCCCTCTCGTCAATTTTAATCTTCCATTATTTTTATTTCTTGAATTCTTGTGTTTGCTAAATTTAGATCTTTCCTATTGTTTGTTTATTATTCCATGTGTGTCGTTGTGTTTCCCAAGGGAGTTCGTATAAGATGATATCAGAACTTGGATCTAAATTTAGTTCTTGATATTTCTTGAATTTTTAATGAGTTTTCTTGTTCTTCATATCAGTTAAGTTTTCCTTAGTTTTGATCCATAAAAACATTCCAAAAATTTCAAAACTTTTTTTTGTGTTTGTTTCTCATCCAAATCCAATTTCGTTTTTTTCTTTCATACTCATAGTCAAATTTTTTAGCTTTTCAAGAAAAAAAAAATTCGAAAATTGCTAGAAAATTCAAATTCCTTTTTTCGAGAATTTCTCAATTTCTGTTGATTCTTGACTACTTCTTGGGTGAATTTGGAAGGGAATTGAGTGTGATCAATGTTGTCAAACTCGACATGGCCCTGTCGGGTCACATTAAAAATCCAATCGGATCAAACCTGGTCAACGACCCGGGTGTTGACTCGGACCCGAGTTTGACCCGTGTTTATATATATTTTTAAATATTATTTAATATTAATTAATACTCGAGTCGACTCCAAGTTGATCCTACGACCCTTGACCCGTCTCTCGGCGACCCGGGCTGGGTCTGAAAACATTAAGTGTGATACATGAGTGAAAATAAAACATGTGAGGTTTTTTTTTTTATTGGATCACTAACAATGTCTAGTAGTCGAGGGACATCTTCTTCATCAGTTGGTGACAACAAATGAATGGACATGAGGGAGTCGGCGGCCTCAAAAATGAACCACAACAAACAACCCGAAGATATGAATAAGATGGGTAGAAAGGATGTTGGTGTAAATGTAACAATTCAAGAACAACTTGAGAGATTGATGATTAGAATGAATAGGAATGAAGAAAATATGGCTCAATGGAGAAGGGAGCAAACTTGTACAAACCCTACAGTTAGGAGAGGTTATGAGAGGGAGCATAGGAGGGGGAACAATCATAGGGTTGGATATGAGTTTGATGATGAGAGGGTTTATAGTGGATGGGAAAGTGTTCAATCATTAATGGCTAGTGCGGGAAGAAAGAGTGAAAGGGGTGATAGGCGTGAAAGGGATCATAGAAGGAGATATGGGAATAGGGATGAAGTGGATGGTAATCTAGAAAGTATAAAAATGACTATATCACCTTTCCATAGGAGGAGTGACCCAGAGGCATATTTAGATTAGGAAAGGGAGTTGATGTTTGAGGTTCAGAGGAAAAGAAAATTAGATTGGTTGTGGTGGAGTTCATTGACTAGGCAATTAATTAGTGGGATCAATTAGTGATGGGTGGGAGGAGAAATGGTGAAAGATTGGTGGGATACATGGGGTTAGATGAAATCCATAATGAGAAAGAGGTTTGTCCCAAGCCACTACCATAGGAATATTTACTAAAGGTTGCAAGGGCATACACAAGGTTCTAAGAGTGGAGGAGTACCATAAGGATATGGAGGTAGCCATGATTAGGGCCAAAATTGTGGAGGACCGGGAGGCAACTATGGCTTGGTTCTTGAGTTGGTTGAACAGGGATATTGCTAATGTAATTGAACTACAGCACTATGTAGAGTTGGAAGACATGATGCATATGTCAATGAAGGTAGAAAAGCAACTAAAGCGAAATGGGGCAGCAAGACATTCACCTAGATCATATCCTACATCACAACCAAGGTAAGAACACAGTGATGATCATGTCTCGGAAGGGAGGGAGGAACCTACAGCAAAAGGTAAAACTATTTCTAATTCTCAACCTATTAGGGATAGGAATATTAAATACTTTAAGTATTTGAGTTCGGGTCATATAATATCTTAATGCCCAAATAAACGGGTGATGATTATCCGTGAAAGTGGGGAGATTAGTTCGGAGGATGAATTTAAAGGGATGCCTAGATTAGTAGATATTGGGGCTAGTAGTAGTGATGAAGAATGATTGACTTATGTTGTGAAGGGGTCACTTGTTAATAGGCGTGTTTTAAGTTCTAGAGCTAAAGTGGATGAAATTGATGAACAAATGGACAATCTGTTTCACACTAGATGCTTAGTGGGTGAGAAAGTTTGTGAATTGGTGATTGATGGGGGGTAGTTTTACTAATGTAGTTAGTACAATATTGCTGAAAAAATTGGGATTGACTAAGGTTAAACATCCCAAGCCTTATAAATTGTAATGGTTGACCGAGTCGAGCTAGATTAAGATGAACAGGCAGGTTAATTTCAAATTTACCATTGGGGGTTATAGAGATGAGGTTGTTTGTGATGTGGTTCATATGCATGTTGGGCATATTTTATTGGGAAGGCCTTGACAACATGATACAAGGGTGATGCATGACGGGTTTAAAAACCAATATTCTTTTGTGAAGGGTGGAAAAAGGATCACTCTTTCTCCTCTATCACCTAAAGAGGTCCAAGAGGATGAAATGAAAATAAAAAGTGAGTTTGAGGGGAAAAATAAGAGAGTGAGGCCATGATCTCAGAAAAAAGTGAGTTTGAGTGCAAGAAGAAAAAGAAAAGAGAGTTCACCCAAAAAATGAGCTTTTTTGCATAGTGATTGATGTACAATGATCCATGCCTTGAACTTAATCATGCTAATAATTCCCTCCCAAGTTTGGTTAATTCTGTTTTACAGGTACAAAAATCAAATCACAAACTTAAGGCCAACGGGAAAATTACTTGCGAGAAAGAACAGTCCCAAAAGATAATGGAGAGCACAAAACATAAAGAGGTCCCCTCTAACCAACAAAAGAAATAGACACGTGAAGAAGATGCTGTATACAGATTCGAGGTCAAATCCTTTTCAAGATAGGGGGATGATGTGATCCAAGGTAGGAGATCAAAGGAGAAATTAGGTTACTGGCAACGCAACAATAATCTACATTGGAAAACGAGCAAATTTCATGTTAAGCTAGAGTCGAGATTCAAATTGGACTAAGTCACTTAGAAGGATGGAAAATTGGTGCAGCCGAGATCATCACACGACTGCGCGAGGAAAAGGCCGCGCGATCGCGCGCATGCCTCAAAAATCAACCCGAGAATTTGAAACATAACCACGCAATCGCTCGGTTGAAGCAATACTAGATTTATGCGAATGTTATTTTAAATATTTTATTTTATATTTTTAAACCTTAATGCGGCTAGGGCTAGTTTTATGTGTATTTTACTTTATATTGTTTTTTTCCATTATGAACAGGACCCAAGTTTGATATTGAATTAATTTTGAGAGTATTTCTCTTTGAAATGTGAGAATTTCCTTTTTTATTTTGAACTTTTCAAAGATTCATTCTTTGTAACGTTCATCTATCAAACTTATAAAGGAAGTTAACATCCCTTGTGGCCTCACCAATCTTGTTTCTTCATTCCACATCGTCTATTCATTGTGTCGTGATTGTTGGGTCAGGGTCCCATCGTTAATTTTAATCTTCCATTATTTTTATTTCTTGAATTCTTGTATTTGCTGAATTTAGATTTCTCCTATCATTTGTTTATTATTCCACGTTTGTCGTCGCGTTTCCCAAGTGGGTTTGCATCACTAAACCTTGGAATATGCTCAGTTACAACTGCTGAATTATGGTCCTTGTACCAGCTTGATGATAGCATGGATAGAGTGCCATAGGAAGGTGGCTGTCACAATAGGCTCCTCTGCGTACAAAACTTTATTAAAAGTGAAATTAACAATAGTGCAAGAGATTAAAAAAATTCCCTAGATCTTTGAGTTTGTGTAGCAACTTGTTTTGCAATATGACACTACACTCTTCTATGAAAGATACCATCTAAAATTCCTCAAGCCTTCCCTTTTGGATATCATGTCTTTCAAGATTTTTGCATAACTTGGGATCTGCCTTATTGCATCTATGAATGATATGTTTATGTGGAATCTCTTAAGAACGTCAAAGAACATCTCAGATTGATGGTCTAATTTGTATTCTTCAACAGTTCAGCCTTCTTGGGAAAGGCACTGGAAGTTCATATGGCTTCATATGATTGGTAATTTCGTCCTGTTCTTTGATCGAGTTCCTATCAATTTTTGATTTAGATGTTTGTTCTTGAACCTCTTGTTGCTCCTTCTCTATAGATGCTTCTTTTTCCTCATTTGTAGATGATCTATTGACATGGATTTCAGGCAGTTGAACCCCACTTCTTATAGTAACTGCATTGACCTCCTTGGGATTCACTTTTGTAATACTTTGCAATGTACCTAGTGTACTGCCTGATAAAACATGTGCCACCTATCTCACCCGTGTCTCCCAATTTTTAATTGAGGTTCGTTGATTTTAAGTCGTTTATGTCTTCCAAATGAATTGATCTGTCATGTCCATATATTGTTCAGTATTTCCAATGAAACGATCTAAAATATCTTCAAGTAAATGCTTTTTCTCTTATTGATGATATTGAGATCCATTTGGCTTTGTATTGTTCTGATTGTCACTCCATAAGAAGTTAGAATGATTGCGTCAATTAGAATTATAGGTGTTTAAGTATGGATTATTTTGCTGACGCTGTCCTCCTTATATGAAATCTACTTGCTTTGGAGGTTGTGCTAAAATAGGACAATCTGAAGTGTTGTGATTTGCTCCACATTTCTTGTAGCTCAACCTAGGATTTTTCATCGTATTGGTTGGTGAGACATGCTTTCCACCTTATTTACCAAAGAGTATTTTTACTGATAATGTTGTTGAAGTTTCTACCTCATAAACTCCTACGAATTTATATTGAGTAGCTCAATCAGATGCTCATACAGCATTGTATTGGACATCCTCTCAAATAGTTCCTAAGGACTTGCAATAATTTTGGTAGATAAATAACCATTAGATGCAGAATCTACCATACTTTTGCATGGAGGAAATAGACCTGCATAAAAGTATTGCACCTATCGTCCCTTACTAATCCCATGATCAAGGCATTTTCTAAGCATATTTTTTTATTTTTTCCATGCCTCATCAAATAATTTAGTTCCATGCCTCATCGAATAATTCAGAGTCATATTGTTGTAATATGGATATATCATTCTTTAACTTTGCAATTTTGACTGGTGGAAAGAACTCGATACATAATTTTTGCGTCAAATCATTCCAAGTGGTGATACTTACAATTAGTTGGGTATCCAACCACTTCAATGATCTAGCATAGAGATTATGTGGGGATAAACAAATTCGAATAACATTGTCTGATATTCCATAAAATTTGAAGTACTAGCATATCTCTAAAAATCTAGGAACATGCGTAAGAGGGTTTTTGTGATGGCCATGTCGTGCTTTTTTTTTTTTTTTTTTAATGCTTCTCTTTGCCTATGACAAAACACTAGTATAGATTTGCCTAAAAAAATAACAAAATATGACTCTCTTTTTGGATTAACAGACGCCTATAAAAGGGGGCAGTGAAAATTTTGTAAATAAGTTTTAACTACAAGGTCGGTAACTCTCAAGAAACCGACGCATATACATAAATTTGAAACAAACGCATTGTAATGCCTATACTATAAGTCTATAATAAAAGGCGCCGGTTCAAGGAACCGACGTGTATACAAAAAAAAAAGGCGTCGGTCCTATTACAACGGACGCCTTTTATTTAAATTAAAAATAAAAATACATCCCTTCTCCTCTCAGATTCACTCCTCTCTCACGTTTCCCTAAAACCATTAGATTCACTCTTCTCTCGCATTTACACCAAATTCGTTCTTGATTCTTCTTGGTTTGTAATTTTTGTAGCATTTAAGGCTATCTACCTGCCATAACTCAACAATATTAGCATTTATTTCACTGATTTTAGTGCATAAAGGCGATCTCGGGAGATTTGGAACTTCATTACCGGAGCTTCATTTTGATTCTAGGTGACGATTTCTACAAATTTCTTGTATCTAGATATTGATCTTTGTCCCTTGCGTGTAGAAATGACTTATTTCCAGTTTTTTCATAGTTTTTGGGAGGCTTCGCGATCTGGAGGAGGAGCCATGGCTGGTGCTTTTGTGTTGCTTCTGCCCTTTCTGTTTCCTAGCCATTTCACTTCTCTGAGCCATGCTTCACTTTGTTATGTCGGTATGTTCTCGATTTCAGAATTTTTTCGTGTGTTTTAATTGATCTATGTATAGTATGCGAATTCTGCGTTTCATGTACTGGATTTTTGGCCTTTTAATTTGTTTTTCCCTCTTTATATCTAGGTTTTGTTTACTTTGTTGAAAATGCTTGAAAAAGAAGAACATGAAAGAAAAAGATTTAGTTATGTATAAGGTAGGTGGTGATTTATATCTACCGTGGAAGAAGGTAATGGTAAGGAATGAATCTCTTAAATTTTTTCTTTACTATTTTGATTGAATTGTTAGTGAATATTCATTATTATCTTTTTTTTTTTTTTTTAAATCTTCTGGAATGTGATTGGCTAATTTTTCGTGTCAAAAGTATTATTATATTAGTGGGTATGGTGATGTGCAACAGTGCAAGATGTGGTTGTTTATGGTTTTTTTTTTTCCTTGCATGTAGTGATTTTCACTTCTCCAATCTGTTGCCAATAACAAGTTGCTGGAGAAAGAAGAATTAAGAACTAGAATGCAATAGGAAACCACCTCTATTCGGATTGAATGATGATAGAATTCACTTTATGCAGATTGAATGATGATAGAATCCAATTTATGTGGATTGAATGGGGATGGGATCCGGTGAAATAAGAAAGAAAATAACAGGAAGTATAAAACACTATGGCTTTGAAACACCAAAGAAAATACATGAAATTTCCTTCTTCTTGCAAGCAACAGAGAGCTCTACTAGATTGTTTAGATTGACTCACACTTTCTCAATCTAACTTTCTCTAGCTCTATACTGAATCCTCCTCCTTGTTTTCTAGCTATCAAATCCTATTTAAAGACCTCCACAGCTTCTAACTAACACAGGTGATTATTTACTAGTTACAACTACCATTAGGTTCCAGTCAGTTGAAACTAATCATGTGTTTAGAGAAATATACAAGAGGCATCATCTCCACATTCTCCACCTTTGACTCTTAAGGGATAATGTTGATTTTAGCTTCAGCAAATCCAATGCCTCATGGAACTTGCTAACTGGAATTTCCTTGCAAAACATAGAGACCTTGTTGAAGTATTCCTTTCATGACCACCTCTGAACCTTTCAAAACTTCTAGCACTCCGTCTTGAGCTTTATACACATAACCAGACTTGTCCAGTGTTCCCAGTGAGATAAGATTTCTTTTCAGACATGGTATGTGTCTCACTCCACCTAGGATCCTTGAAGAACCATCCCACATTTTTATCTTGAAAGAACCAACACCAACAATATCACAGGTATTGCCATTTCCCAACAACACTTCGCTTCCAAAGTCAGGTTTGTAATCAAAGAACATGTCCTTTCTTGGTGTCATATGAAATGCTTAACCAGAATCCATCATCCATTCATTTCTCAGGTCTGAATTTGTTATAGCAAGAACCTCTCCACTTACATAGTAATCTGGGAAACTTTCACAATCCCCTTTTTGTTTGCTATTGAAGTTTCTTTGCTTCATACCCCTTTTCTTTCTTTGAGGACATTGCTTTCTAAAATGTCCCTCTTGGCTGCAGATCCAATAAAGCTTCTTTTCTCTTCTTCCTTGCACATTCAAAACAGCCCCATCTATCTTGACTTGATTCCTAACTGGTTTCAGATCCAACTCTTTAGAATAGGCTACTAAAGTTATTTCTTTCAATATCAAGGTATCTTTACTTTATTTGATAGTATCTCTGAGATGTTTATATGCCTTTGGAAGAGAGTTTAACAAGAAGATTGCTTGGTCTCTTCATCAATCTTGATCTCAAGATTGTCCAAATCTGCCAACCAGCTTTGTGAACTCATCAATATTGTCATCAATGGATTTTGTATCATCTATCTTGAAGCTGTAGAAATTTTGCTTCATGTAGATTCGGTGGTTCTTCTGGATCCTAGAACTTTTGGGTGTGTAGCCTCTATCCATTTGCACTTCTATCAAGGCACTAAACTTGAACCTCGTGCTGCGGAATGCGTCTTTGTGGGATATGAAACCAATCAAAAGGGGCATCACATGTTTAAAATATTTTATGTCTCCGTGAATGTCGGCTATGATAACAAAAAAAATAAAATAACTGAACCTCTTTTTGGTAATAATATTGATAACACTAAACATCTTTTGCTTGGAAACACTGAACACCCTTCTTGTCATCTCTTACAACATTCTAATCATCGTATACCACCTACTAGATACGAGTTTGGCCCTAAATTCAAAACTAAATAACCCATTAGAAATTATGTGATATCACAAAGGCTGTTCAAGTCATATGCATCTTATGTGTTACAGTTATCATCTATTTCTATTCCTAGTAAAATGCAGAAAGCTTTAACGGATGCTAGATGGATCCAATCTATGGCAGAGGAAGTGGTTTGCTTGAGAAAAACGACGCTTGGGAGATTGTGTCTCTACCAAAGGAAAAAAGGTTATGTGGTGTAGATAGGTGTTAACGGTGAAACATAAGGAAAATGGAACCATAGAGAGATATAATGCCTCGTTAGTTGCAAAAGGGTATACGCACTCTTATGAGATCGATTATCAAGATACTTTTGCACCGGTTACCAAACTCAATACAGTAAGGGTATTCTTATTCTTGACAGCCAATTAAGATTAGTCACTTCTTCAATTCGATGTAAAAAATAAGTTCTTGCGAGATCTTGCAAAAGAAGTA
The DNA here is from genome assembly GCA_963555705.1 of Ligustrum vulgare. NCBI lineage: Eukaryota > Viridiplantae > Streptophyta > Magnoliopsida > Lamiales > Oleaceae > Ligustrum > Ligustrum vulgare. The sequence goes on along the minus strand of OY743186.1, from coordinate 30,886,850 downwards.
TATATAGATCCTCCTTCATATATAGAGAAAAGTACCCGGACACTACAAAGATATGCAAACTCAAGAAAGCGTCGCATGAGTTGAAACAATGCTCGAGAGCTTGGTTTGGTAGATTTACCAAGTCCGTAAAGAGCTTTGACTATAAGCAAAGAAACTTCGATCACACATTATTCTTGAACACAAAAAGGGAAATGCTATTGCATTAATTATCAATGTTGAAAATATGGTGGTGACAGGTGAAGATCAAAGTGAAATTGAAATCTTTCAACGACACTTGGCCTTAGAATTGAAACGAAGTAGCTTGTTGATTTGAAATACTTCTTGAGAATTGAGGTGGTCTATTCAACCATTAGTAGGATAAATGCATTATTGATTTGTTAATTGAGACATGCATGCTTGGATGTAAGCCTGCTAATACCCTTATTGGGCAGACTCATAAGTTGTTCATATATTTGAATGCAACTCCTATTACTAATAAAGGAAGGTACCAAGGACTTGTGGAAAAACTGATTTATTTGTACCATGCTAAGCTATATTTCATATGCAGCAAGTGTTGTGAGTTAATTTATGCATGACCCTCGTAAACTCCATATGGATTTTGTTGATAGAATATTGACTTATTTGAATTCTGCCCCATGGAAATGATTGTTGTTCACAAAAAAAAATTACCTAAAGGTATAAGGTCATACTAATGCGGATTGAGCATGCTTAGCCTATGACATAAGCTCTACCTCAAGTTACTTCACTTTAGTAGAATAAAATCTTGTAACTTGGAGAAGTAAAAAGTAATCAGTGGTAACATGGTCTAGTCTATGATGCTCGGACTCAAGTACGGGTATCGAGTACGTATCTAAGTGTCGGGCAATTTTATTTTCAAAACCTATGATACGGGGACACGACTAAAAGGATACCAAATTTTGACATAAATTCCTGAATACGTCTTATAAACTTCAAATTACTTTAGAAGTTTACATATTAGTAATAATAGATGTATTTGTTAGAGATATGAATGATTATATTTTGATTTAAATGACATAAAATTTCATATTTCGGTTAAAAGGATCCAAGAAGGATTCCATACACATGTCCCATACCCGAGTGTGCGACAAGAGTACTTCTTCAAAAGTGAAGAGTCCGAGTAACATAGGGTCTAGTGCAGAAGCAGATTATATGGGTATGACTTTTGGGGTATGTAAATACTATGTTTGAGAAATTTTTTATCAGATTTAAGAGTTAATTCTCAAGATGTAATGAAACTATATTGTGAAAATATTTGGCTATTGAGATTACCCATAATCCTGTTAAACATGATCCCAGTTCAACATGATCAAATGAAGCATGTAGAAGTTGATCGATATTTCATCAAGGAGAAGCTTGAAGCAGGTATAATAGTATTTCTCTTTTGTGAAATTTGAAAATCAATTAGTTGATATACTCACTAAAGCCGTAGCTAGCAAAACTTTTAATGATTTAGACAAGTTAGGCATGTGTGACATCTATGCATCAACTTGAGAGTGAGTGTTGAAGTAGAGATTAATCTCGAGAAGAGGTCGAATTTACCCCAAGTGAGCGCTTGGGTAAAATCCAGACAATCGCTTGGGGACTTCTTGTTTGATTTGCAGAAGTAATTTCTATATAACCAAGCGATCACTTGGAGTTAAGTATGGAAATTCCGGATTTATTTATTTATTTATTTTTTTAATTATTTACTTGTGTTATAATATTTACCTTGGGTGAGAATATGCGAGATTGATGGTTTTTATGTTGATCCTCACTTGTATATATGTATTGTTACCCACAACTAATGAATATCAGAAATTATTCTTTCAAATTGTGTTGTTTGGAACAGAATTATTATCACATTAGTTATGGATTCAAGCACAATTGTGTTTCAGTTCAGGCAAAAATAGCAACTGATATATTGCCTTCTGGTTTTTTCTATAGCACAACAAAATTAGCAGAGTTTTGTTCTCTTGATTCATGTTCTTTTCTTATGGTTCATAATTAATTTTTTCCCGTAATTTTTGTTTCATGATTCTCGTTAAGACAACATTATCAAATGCCAGCGCATTAGATGTAGGTGAAGTAAAGCTTAGCCACAGCAAAATATTGTGTTCCCGTTTCTTGATTGGTTCACTGTTTGTGAAATTTTGGGTGTTAGAATTGCTCAATCTCCAACAGGGGTTGTTTCTGTTCCGACAGAGTCACTTGTGATTAATTGTTGTTTCGAATTCAGATGAATACTCAATCCCAAGACTTATTCTTTACTTGGAAGTTGGATCAAGAGGTTGATTTTGTCTAATTTTCGACAATACTCAATAAATTATTTACATTTATATGGATTTTCGCGACTTACATAGTTGAAACATTTACGCTAGAATGTCGTCTAAGATTTATTAAACATGTTCTATTAGTTCCATCATCCATGCGCGAAGAACGGAGCTGCCCTGTTCCGATCTATTTTTCACTTCAAGGAGACACACATTGAAATTTTCTTGAATTTCTTTCAGTCTTCTATGTGACACACATGGTATTAAATTCCATGAATTTCAGTCTTCTATGTGACACATGGTATTAAATTCCATGTGACTGTTCAAGTAAATATTCCAAGTCCTTGAATTGATAACAAACCAAAAAAGGAGTATAAATCCATAGTAGCAGAACTACTTGTGACCAACAAATGACTGTGGTTCCATAAATGTGATTAATGCAAATAGCTAGTTATATTCACGGCATATTTGACTAATTTATAGTATTTTATTGATCAGAGCCAACAGCTGAAAAGTAATTAATTTTAAATTTTTGTTTTTACATATTCTTTCATATATTTTTATAATTATAATTGTTGGAAAAATATACGTTCAATATTTTTACCAATTTTATATATTCACATACATAGTTTATTTAACGATCGAAACTACATAGTTTATTTAATGATCGAAACTGTTAGGAAAGGGCATGTACAGGTACAATCGATACCTTAAACTGACCGTGGATGGTAAGTTCTGTGCATAATATGAATGGTAAGTTCAACCAGAATCTCTAGCTACGGTTTTTATAGTTTTCTATACAATAAAACAATATATGATTGCTTGTTATAAATATTGGAGCTCGTCATAGATAGACTTTTTACAAGTGGTAATTACACCACGCCCTGTTTTTTAAGTTCACATTTCATGTATCCTGATACAAGTTTAACACTTCAAGAATCAGGTTTTAATTCATTTTTAATATTTAATTAATTAGTTAATTAAACTATTATACCCACTTTCAGGCAACCACGCAAGTGGCAATCCCTAAAATCACAAACCCATCAACCCATCCACTATGAAATTAACGCCGCCAACCATCACCGCTTGTCGACTCCACGCCGTCACCTGCAACTCATCACCAGCGAACATGGATAACCGGTGAAGAATACAAATGAAGTCTCACTCTGTCTCCATCTCAATGAAATCTCTCCAGCTCCGATCTATCTCCAACTCGGTGTAATCTCTCCACCTCCGATCTTGCCGTTGCTAGATGGAAGTAGCGGCACAACTGCTTACATCGAAGAGTGGCGATCTACTTCGTCGTTGATTCGATCTAATAGCTGCACCACTGCTTCGATCTAGCAGTGGCGCCTAAAGACACCTCCGGTGGACAATGATGTGAGTGGCGATGACTGCACCTCTGCTTCTTCACGACGACCAAGGTATCTTCATCATTTTTACGATTCTACTTCGCAGTAGCTAACAGTGGATGTAATTTCAAGGTGGTTTTTCGATGAATCTCGTGGATGCAGTGGTTTGAGGTTTAGATGCGTGGTGCTTCTTTGGATACGAGGGATGAAACAATTGTGGTGAAGTGGTGGTGGTACTTGGGGGCGGGGGCAGAGGCAGAGGCGGTGTTTGCGGCCGATGGTGGTGCTGATGGTCTGTGACCAAAATGCGCAATTTGTGACTAGCAAATAGCATATGTGACCTAAAAAATTGATTTGATTGTGACCTAATATTTTGATATTTTTGATCTTAAAATAAGTTGTGACTAATTAATTTGATAGTTTGTGACCTTTAATTGAACTAGTGTGACATAATATTTTGATATTTGTGACCCAAAAAAAAGTTGTGACCAATTAATTATTATGATCATAATTTGTGACTTATAAATTTGTGGTTTGTGACCAAGAAATAGATTGTGGCCACATTTTTTACTTGTGACATAAAAATTGTGATTTGTGACCATAATAAGTTGTGACCTTAAAAATCATCCAAACAATTTTATAAATTGTGACCTACAAAATTTATGATATGTGATCAAGAAAACTAGTGATTTGTGAAAATTGTGACCTAAAAAAATCTTGATTTATATTCGAGAAAAAATTGTGACCAATGAAATTTGTGATTTGTAACCAATTGACTCTAGATTTGCGACCGAAAAAAATCGTAACCTACGAAATTCGAAATTTGTGACCAAGAAATAAATTGTGACCTAAAAAATTGTGACCATAATAAGTTGTGATCCTAAAAGTCATCAAAATAATTTTATAAATTGTGACCTACAAAATTTATGATATGTGACCACGAAAACTAGTGATTTATGAAAATTGTGACCTAAAAAAATCTTGATTTGTAATCGAGAAAAAATTGTGACCAATGAAATTTGTGATTTGTGACCAATTGACTCCAGATTTGCGACCGAAAAAAATTGTGACCTATGAAATTCGAAATTTGTGACTGAGAAATAAATTGTGACCTAAAAAATTGTTACTGTGGCTTTGGGGTGGGGTGGGGTGGGGTGGGGTGGGTTAAATATTTTGGGGTGAGGGGGTGTGGTTTTGGCGAGATCAATTTGTCACTTTGCGATGAGGTGAGATGGGGTTGAGTAGGGTGGGATGGGGAAGGGTAGGAAAATACCGAGCAGAAAAAAAACAAGTAAATAAATTTTGGGGTGGGGTAGGGTAGTGAGGTGGGGTGGGATGGGGTGGGGTGGTCAGGTGGTGGGTGGGGAAGGGGTAGTTGTGACATCAAGATTTGAGTTTTTGATTTAATATTGTATTAGTTTTATTATAATATATAATAGATAATTATATTTATATTATATGTAATGTTATATTTCTTTTTAATTATGAATCACTTGATTTTTGAAAAAAAAATGTTAAGTTAGTTTTGAAAAGTGAAACTTAAAGTGTTGTAGTTATGTACTTTTCCCTTTTTACAATCTTAGATATTTTTCAGATTTGTAAAAATTCTACAATTTCTGCTAGGAGTGAGCGCGGTCCGATTCGGTCCAATTCCGAAAGAAATCGAACCGAACCTATTACCAATGTGAATCTAATAAATGGAACCATTGGTTCCATATTTGGCTACGGAATCGAACCAATTGGTTCTCGGTCGGTTTGGTTCGGTCCTTTACATTTGAAAATGTTAAAATAAACTGTTCCATAATAAAGATTATAAATTTCTTTTAACGTTACTTTTAAAAAAATTCTTTCAACTCTACCGTTTGCGCAAATTTGCCTTTGAAAATCGGAATTCCATATCAACAGCTTTTAGTGTTTTGTTTGTAAAATTACTTAGGATTTAGGTAATGTCGACATATTTAGATTTGAGGTTGGGAATTGTGAGTTAAAACTTAAATTGGGAGTTAAATTGATTTTGATTATATAAAATAAAGAATCAAAGAGATTGGGTGGAATTGGAGAATGATTCTGTTTATGTGGGAAGTTGGGAATAGAGATAAATTTTGGTCAAATGGAAACTTGTCTAAACGGTTTCACCACTTCACGATTTATATATAAAAAAAGTTTCAACATACAAGGGAACTGAAGTTCCGTCAGTTCCAATTAATAAGAACCGGGAACCGGACCGGTTCCCGTTCGATTCTAAATGCAAGTACCAAATCGAGAATTTTCCTTGGCCGAACCGGATCTAGACCGAACGGTTCTAATCGATTTCCTGAAAAATATGCCCACTCCTAATTTTTGCTCGTAGTTTTCCATCTTTTCAGGGAACAGTCGCACAAGTCCAGTAGATCTTTGAAAACAAAATAACAACTGATTGTAAGAGGGAGAGTGAAGATTTATTGTTGGTTGATTCTTGAAAAACTGAAGATTGAAGGTTTGATGGCTAAATGATTGAACCTAAACGATAGAACCAAAAATAATTTTTGATCTGTGATCTTTGTTTTTTAATTGTTTTGCTTATAATTATTGTAATATTGAAGGAGTCAATAATTGTTAGGTAATTGATAATGACTAATGGACCGGATAACATGCATTAAGATTTTTTAAAATTAAATTCATATTTAAAAAAAATTAAAAAACTGTTTTTGTTCTATCGGTTCTGGTTTTTGGTTCTAGTTCTGGTTCTGAATCTAGAATCATAATCGAATGGTTCTTAATTTTTTGAACCAAATTCGTTTTAAATTTTGGAAAAACTTAACTGAACCTAACCACTGGTTCCGATTCTTTTGCCTAGGCCTACTTGGAAAATTCTTTACAATGAAATCAAAATGAGATCTAGATGGATGACCAATGCAAGAATGCCACAGGTCATATTTATTACAATGCTTGAATGAAAAAGTAGAATTAAAAACTAAATCTTGACCTAGTTAAAAAAGACCATTTCAAGTACTACCCCGACCAATCTTTTTCTTCGTTGCTCGGTCCTGAAATATACATTCAGAAGATGAAAAGAATACATCACAATTTGTTGAATTTGTTATTTTTGAAATAGATAGCAAATTGAGTTTGAAAGATGGAATGTAAAAAACATTAGTAAGAATAAGTGATTGTGAACAATGAAATGTGCCTATGTGTGTCACAGGCGCATGAGAACCATTAGGGAATTGAACTTCCATACTTTTATGAACAGTAGAATGTGAAGAAAAAAATGAAAGAGATGTACATATATGATTAGATACACCAGAATCAATTATCCAACAAGAGGACAAACAAGAGTGCCAAATGGTCTGATAGATTCACCAAATTCCTCTTTAGATAAAAGTGCAAGAAGCTTGTTGTATTTTTCATGTGTTAATTAATTAATAGTGGAAGTGGATGGAGGTTGCCCTGATTTTTTCACGTGCTTATCTGGAAAGTCATGAATTTGGGAGCACGTGGTAATTGTATGATCATGCTTGTTACAATGTTCACAAAAGGACATTGACACTTTCCTGATGGCTGAGAAGGTGGTTTAAACGCATGAAGAGTTGTTGAATCAATGGTAGGAGTTGTTCGAATATTAATCTCTTGTTATTTTTCTTCTTGATGTACCAAATTGTGAATATGTTGAATAGAAGGGAACGACTCCATCAAGAGAATTTGATTGCAAATTGCTGAAAAACGATATTGGATTCCTTGAAGAAACTCCATGGAACGATCTTGATTTTTCTGATCAATAATGCTTTTAGCATTACCACATATACATGGAGTGAGGCAGACAATAAGGACTAAGTTGTGTGAAATATAATGAAATTGACATATCTTCCTGTTTAAGGGAAGAGATTGATTGTTTCAATTGATAGATCTTATGAGCATTTGATTGAGAAAAACGATCCTTAACATCTGTCCAAATTTGTGATGCAGTTTCAGCATACAAGATACTTGGACGGATCTCAGGTGAGATCGAATTAAGAATCCAACTTCTAACCAAATCATTAAATCGTTCCCAGTTGGAAATATCATCTTTCTCATTTGGAATTGGAAGTGATAAAAAAAACCCAGCTTTCTTTTAGCACAAAGTGCCATTGTCACTACACGACTCCAATGGCCAAATATTTGTCTAATTTCAACAGAGGTGTAACAAGAACAGTAGAAGGACTATCTGAGTGATGATTGACATAAGAATCTGTTTTGATACGTGTTGATAACTGTAGAGATAAAGATGGTGATGTGATGTTGGTAGTAAGATTTGCATTAAACATGGTGAAGAAACACATAATTTTTTTTTATAGCTCTAATACCATGCAAAAATGGCAAGCAGGATAGTAAAAGAAGTAATGATTTTGAACTTGTATATTCATTCAATGATCATAATAATATATAGGCATATTACAAGGAAGATTTCAATTTTAAATATACACAAAAGTAGGAAACTAATTAACAAACAAAGTTATCAGAAACTAAAAATTGTTACAAAACTAAAAGGCCTAAAATGTAAGAGTTGACTTGATCTTAATTGCGTCTAACACTCCAATTTACCATTGACAATGGTCGGTTTTATACTACTGAAATTAGTAGCAAATAATTCATGACATAATTTAAGTAAACTATCATGGTTACTTTCTCTAGTTTCTCTTAAGTACTCGATTTTCTTAGAAATCAATAAGGTCGAGCTTGGCTGTTATAATTACATACTATCGTTTCATCCGTGCGATGGACGACATTATGTCGAAATATATAATTGTGACTTCAATATTTTCTAAGATTTCTTGATTATATGTCAAACGTGTATATGATGAAATACATAGGAAAATAATGAAATAATACTGTAGTTTGAAAAAAGAAGAAGGATAATTTAAACAATAATCAACTATACGTAGTATTTAAATGAAAAATTAATAACCCGGGTAATTGAAGACCATTTAAAATTTTGTTTTAGTTCATTTGTTGTATAAAAAATTATAAAATATAAAAATATTATTATCTTTTAACAATTGAATAGTAAAAACATTACAAAAATATTATTATCACAAATATTATTGATTTATTTAATCCAGTTGAAATTTCAAGGAATACATGTAACTAAATGAATTAATTAACCTAACCTAATAAGAAGATTCTAATTACTAAATAAGGAATTCAAAGAGTTCCAATTAATTGATCACAATTGAAAATGAATTGTATTTGTAATTATAGTGTGTTCGGGTGTTATTCTTGAGTGCTATAATACATTTTTGATTGTTTAGTTTCCTATTTTACGTGAATGACATCACTGGAATCAATGTGTACAACTCTAAAAGTGATTATTTACATTCTCTTTTATTATTATTATCTTGACCATAGTGAAAAACCTTAAAATTACCTCGTAGAAATAAAAACTTTATCACAAATATTGTTGATTTATTTAATTCAGTTGAAACTTCAAGGAATAGATGATACTAAATTAATTAATTAACCTAATAACAAGAATATTCTAATAATTAAAATAATGAATTCAAATAATCCACGTAAATGATCACAATGCATTGAAAACTTAAGTATTTAAACATTAAAATAATGAAATAAATAAATGAAAAAATAAACCACTACTCTAAGAAAATGGAGAATGATTTGAAATAATTAATTATTTACATTTTCTTGTTTCAAGGAATAGATGTAACTAAATGAATTAATTAACCTAATAATAAGAAGATTATAATCACTAAATAAGGAATTCAAAGAGTCCCACATAATTGATCACACTTGAAATTGAATTGTATTTGTAATTATAGTGCATTCAATTGTTATTCTTGAGTGCTATAATACCTTTTTGATTGTTTAATTTCTTGTTTTACGTGAATGACATCACTAGAATCAGGGTGTACAAGTCAAAAATGATTATTTACATTCTCTTTTATTATTATCTTGACCATAGTGAAAAACTTTAAAATTACCTCGTAGAAATAAATATTTCATCACAAATATTGTTGATTTATTTAATTCAGTTGAAATTTCATGGAATAGATGTAACTAAATTAATTAATTAATCTAATAATAAGAAGATTCTAGTAATTAAAATGAGGAATTCAAAGAATCCACGTAAATGATTACAGTGCATTGAAAATTTAAGTATTTAAACATTAAAATAATGAACCACTATTCCAAGAAAATAGAGAATGATTTGAAATATTTTTTGTTTGTATATATAAAAAAAGAAAAATAAATTTAAAAGTATACATTCAGAAAACTATTGGAATAAGAATTACATTAACTATTTAATTTAAAAAATCAATAAACGTAAAATTTTAATAAAACTGGGCAAATATAGTAGGAGATCGAGTGTACAATATAAACAACATGTAATATAATCCAAATGCAATAGTCATACAAGAATTCATAATTCATTCAAAATTAAACTGTCTTGGTAAAAATGATACAAAGTACAAACAATGATCAAATAAAATATTTAAGTAAAAATGTTGTTAGTTAAAATAAGATAAAGATTTAACTAATTACATAATCTGTTTGGAAATAATTTTTGTTTGTAATATACATTCAGAAAAGTGTTGCAATAAAAATTACATTAACTATTTAATTTTAAAAATAAATAATGAAAACTAAATATGGTAAAAATCTTAATAAACCTAGGCAAATATAACAGTAGTTAGAATATATAATCTAAATGTAAGCTTAAATAGTCAAATATGCATTAATCAAATAAATATTAATCAAATAGTTAATTATATTGTGTTCACATAATGGTTTACACTAAACCATTACTTTACTTTTAATAATAATAATAATATACTAGTGTTTTACACGTGTGATGCACGACATTATATCAAAATACATAATTGTAAATTTAATATTTTTTAAATTTTCTTGATTATATGTCAAACATGTTATGATGAAATAAATAAGAAAATAATAAACTGATATTGTAGTTTGAAATAAGAAAAACGATAATTTAGATAATTTAAACAATAATCAACAAATACATAATATTAAATGAAAAATAATAACTTGAGTAATTGAATATCATTCAAAATTATTTTAATTCATTTATTGTATAAAAAAGTATAAATCATAAAAATATTATTATCATCTAACATTTAAATATTTAAAATTATAAAAATTATTATCTCAAATTTTGTTGCTTTATTTAATCCAGTTGAAAATTTCAAGGAATAGATGTAACTAACAGAGTGCTCGGTGGTTGAGGGCACGTTTTTTTTTTTTTTTTTTGGTGTGTTCTAGGTAACATATGTGGATAAAAATTAGAGAAAGAAAATATGTGATTAAAAAGTTATTTGAGAAATTATATAAAAATATAATTCATAAACTCGTTCAAATACTGTTACCGAACGGAGTGTAAATTAATTAATTAACCTAATAATAAGAACATTATAATCATTAAAATAAGGAATCCAAATAGTCCCACGTAATTGATCACATTTGAAATTAAATATTTGTAATTACAGTGTGTTCAGATGTTGTTTTGAGTGCTATAATATTTTTTTGATTGTTTAGTTTTTTATTTTACGTGAATGACGGTCCTGGAATAAAGATATACGATTAAAAAATAACTATTTGCATTCTCTTTTATTATTATATCGATCAGCGTGAAAAAACTTTAAAATTATCTTGTAAAAATAAATATTTTCTCACAAATATTTTTTGCTTTATTTAATCGAAATTTCAAGGAATGGATGTAACTAAATTAATTAATTAACCTCTCTTAAAAAAAATTAATTAATTAATTGACCTAATAATAAGAAGATTCTAATCATTAAAATAAGAAATCCAAAGAATCTCACTTAATTGATCGCAATGCATTGAAAACTTAAGTATTTAGGCATTAAATTAATTTAAGAAATAAATAAAAATATTAAACAAACCACTATTTCAAGGTAATGGAGAATGATTAGAAATATTTTTTGTTTGTATTTATAAAAAAGAGAAAATAAAATTAAAAATATACATTCAGAAAATCGTTGCAAACAAATTACATTAACTATTTAATTTTAAAAATCAATAATAAAAAATTAATAAACATAAAAAATGTAATAAACCTAGGAAAATATAGTAGGGGATCAAATGTACACTATAAACAACATGTAATATAATCTAAATGCAATATTTATACATGAATTCATAATTCGTTCAAATTAAAAATGTCTAGGTAAAAAGGATGCAAAGTACAAATAATGGTCAAATATAGAATATAAAAAGATCAAATAGAATATTTAAGTGAAAATGTTGTTAGTTAAAATAAGATATAATAAGTTTGAAAATAACTTATGTTTGTATTTATAAAAAAAGGGGAAAATAAATTTAAAAATATACATCCGAAAAATTGTTGCAATAAAAATTACACTGACTATTTAATTTAAAAATAAATAATAAAAATAAATAATGTAAAAAAATCAATAAGACTAGGTAAATATAATAGTAATTTGAATATAATACAAATGCAAACTTAAATAGTTAAATATGCATTAATCAAATAAATATTAATCAAATTGTTATTCACACTGTAGTCAAACATCTATTTTTAGTCTAGTCCACGATTTTTAAATTTTAAAACTTTTTTAAACCACACCGCCATAAAAAAAATGTTATGTAACATAATAATTGCTAAAATATTTGTTACATTATTATTATTATTATTATTATTATTATTATTATTATTATTATTTGCATAGATTTTCAGATTTAGAAAGTTATTTTGGAGAAAAAACTATGTGTGTGTATTTTTGACATGTACTTTATTTTTATATATGTATAGATAGATAGATAAATATAATAAAAATAATTATCAAGTGAATAATAATTATTAAAAAAAAAAATTATACATTAAAATAAATTAAAATGTTGATGTCATTAATAGTATAGGACGAATTCCAATTTTATGTACAATAATGATTGCTAAAATATTTGCTACATTATTTTTTTCACACACACACACACACACACACACACACACACACACACATATATATATATTAATTTTCAAATTTAGAACGTTATTTTGAGCGAGAAATTATGTATATGTTATTTTTGACATGTACTTTGTTAGAAGAAAGTTAGATAGATAGATGTTGGAAGGAGAAGTCTTGACATGTGAATGTTAAGGGCTTCATATTTCTTAAATGCTGGTTTAATTATTTATAGTCTTTTCTTGTCTCTAGAATTGTCCATGGCTACCTATTTAAGCAATACATCATTGAAGTGTTTTGAAATCACGACTTAAAAAAAAAAAATTATAATGATCGGGCCACATTTTAATTTCATTAACTAACTTCATCTTTTAATTTTGTCAATGTATATCTCAAGTTTTTATTTTTTTAATATGTCATAAAAATGGATTAAAAGATTCTACTAATTATTTTAAAATTAAAAAAAAATACATGAAACCTTAACTACTTGTTTGACCCCTCTTTTTTTTTTTGGAAATATGTTAACGACATTTGGGACGATGTTGCAGTGATTAGAAATAATATGTAATAATTAATAAAAAAAAGTTGAAGAGAAAAAGGCCATAAAAATAGAGAAAATAAAAAAAAATAGTAGTTTGGTTTATAAACTGGTTTATTTATGATTTTGAGTAAAAAATAGAGGTTGAAAATTAGAGAGAGAATGTGTTATTAAAAAGTAATTTGGGAAATTGTGTAGTTTATGAACTGGTTTATAAACCAATTTATTTTATTTACTTAACAGATGCTAAACGAAATGCGGTAATACAATTTCCCATAATTTTGTTTACCCAAATCCATGTTGAATGATAAGAAAGTCCAATAATCCTATTTATACATATACAATCAAGTAGATGGAAATATTACCTAAAATGATGCAATCTTCAAAATCATCATTGATTACTATAAAAATAATAAATGTCATTAATTTACAACATGACCACAATTCACAACATGCGTTCACACCAAACTACATCCTTACTTTTATATATGTATATAGATATAGATATATAAAGATAAAGATTATGAAAATCCTCAATGAAAATTCAGTTTTGAGATTATTATTATAGACAAATTTGACGTGTTTTTATTTATGTTTGATTGCATTTGTTAGCAAGGGTGACAAATGGGCTGGACAATTCATGAGTTTGGCTCGTTAAAAGTTCGGCTCGTGAAAAAAGAACTTGACCTTGAATTGTACAGAAAATTTGGATTTTGGACAGTCTGGGTTCGGCTCATGAAGTTCGTAGAATAACTTTCCTACAAGTTTTTACACAACTACTCTCTCAATTCTATCACTATTTCAAGAAATTACAGTGCTATCTTCTCAATTCTCAGGTGTCAGTTACAATTTGCAATCTTCAACTTCAATTGCTATAAATAGTTCATACAATATTGTCTCAAATTTAATATTTCATTTTCATCTTCAAATTTCCAATTCTATTATTTCTAATGGCACACTCACAATCTCATAGTTATTCTTCTAACCAATTTGTTGATGAATTTGCCACTCACAACGATATTCCAATTCCCAACAACTTGTAGATTTGGAAAAAGATGTCGAAAATACTACAACTCATATTAATTTAGATGACATTGTTGATGATGATGTTGCTGCTGCATATGGATCCAGCTCCGCTAGCAAGACGACAAGCTTGAACAAAAATCCGAAAAGGCCAAAAAATGTGAACTGCTGGAATTATTTCGATTTGATCAAAACGACGACTAAAGATGTTGATGGAAACACGGTAAATAAAGCACAATGTAAAACTTGTGGCGAACTTTTAACTTGAAAAAAGGGTGGTGGGACAACACACCTTAACAAACGCTACGAACAATGTCGAAAACTTGGCTCGGTTGAAGCAAACCAATCACACCGACAATTTGGTCAATCGAGTCTAATTAATTGGGTCTTTTCGCAAGATCTAGCGTCGGGAAAGGATGATTATATTCGTATCGAGTGGTAGTTCCCACTTTCAATTATAGAAAATCCACATTTCACGAATTTTTTTAGAAGTATCTCCAACCTAGGTACCAACCCGTTTCTAGAAATACTTTACGAGCTGATTACAATGCTAAATATTTCGAGAGAAAACAAATTTTTTTAGATGCTTTAAATAAATATAATGGTAATTTATCATTTACTTCGGACTTATGGACTGACAATAATAATAGAGATACGTAGCTGTTACTTGTCATTACATAGATGATACTTGGATAATTCACAAAAAAAAAAAAATTATGACATTTAAAATTATTGATTTCCCACATAGTGCAACAAACATTTTCAATGTACTACTTGCAATTCTAAGAGAATTTAATTTTGATAATAAAGTTTGTAATTTTACACTGGATAATACTTCTGTTAACGAAGCGATGATAGATAGATTAGCTAACCACATGAATATTGAATTTGGTGGGTTTTGTTTCATATTCGTTGAGTGTGTCAAATTTTTAATTTGATAGTTCAAGATGACCTTAAACTTATAGAAAATGAATTGAAAAAAAATTAGGTATGCTTACAATTTCATTATGATAGCACATTTTACATAATAAGTTTTTGATGCACATTGTGCAAAACATGGTAAGTCAGCACAATCATTTGTTATAGGTGTAGGATATAGATGGAATTCAACTTATTTAATGATTGAACATTATCAAGGTTATGAGGATTTAATATGTGAATATTACAACAGTCGACACTCACACGGCCCAAATTATGATTTGGTACCTACCAATTGGGAACTTGTATTTCATGTTAAAACGTTTTTGAAACCCTTTTACGGTGCTACGAACGAATTAACCAGTGTTTATTAGTGTTGAAACATTTTTATTTTATTGCTAATAATTTTAACAAGTTCAAATCATATCCTATTTTTTCTGAAATCATTTAGCAATGGAGACTAAATTTAGAAAATATTGGGAAGATTTACCCACTTTGTTTCCATTAGCAACCGTAATGGACCCTAGAATAAGTTCAGAGGGAACTAAACACACCATAAATGCAATATTAAATAAATTAACTTTTGGGACCCGATAATATGTTTAGATTTAGAAGAATGTTTATGTCAAATGTATAAGATCAATGCTGGAAGTTAGGTAAAAATGTTAGAAGATCCGCTACCATCCCTAATGTGATACAAAATGAAGACAATGATTTATTTTCCTACCTTATGATTATAAAGGGAACTTCTGGTACATTTTCTAATAGTTCTAATTCTTATAGTGTATATAATAGTTCAGATGAGATTTCGAGCTAGTTAACTTGATATTTCTCACACGATCTTCTTAATCTGTTAGATGATGAAGAGAGAAATAATTTTGACATCCTTAAGAGGTGGAGACAAAACGAGTGTCAAGACTCGATTGTTTCTATTATAGCATGAGATCTACTAGCACCTCCGGTATTAAGAGTAGCATCGACGGTTGCTTTTAGTACAGGTGGTAGAGTTCTATCTGAATATAAGTCAATAATTAAATAAGACGTACTGAAGAGCTTAACGTGATTGAAGGATTGACAGCTTGCAGAGAAACAGTTACTAACGTGTTTGAAGGATTGACAGTTTGCAGAGAAACGGTTACAAGATAGAATACGTGAAATTATGGTAGAGGAATCTGGAGAACAATCATATTGGTGAGTAGTTATTTAATATTATCCTTATAATTACTGTATAATATATGTATTTTTCGTTTTCTTTATTTTCAATTCTTTCTTTCAAATAAAAAAATTGTACACGTAACATTTTGTTCGCATATAATTTTAACTCCACCTACAATAAAATAAATGTAGTCAGTCCCTAACTCGAATTAAAGAAGGAGGATTTAAGTTTTAATATTTCAAATTATTTTAATATTATAAAGTTAGAGTACAAACAAAACAAAGGGGAAAAAATGGACGAGCCACGAGCCGATCTGTTCGGTTTATGAACTCACGAGCTCGTAGGCCGAACTTGGGCCGGCTCATCTTCCACATGAGTCTGCACTGGTCCGGCTCGTGGATCGAATCAATTACAAGACTCTGCCCGTTTCACATCCCTATTTATTGGTCAATACAAAATGTTGAATAGTCAAAATTCTTCTAGAAGTTTCTATTCATCGAGCCCAAGGCTGAAAAGTGAACGCTGGAACGTGCATTTTGTGAGCCACATGTGACGAAGAAAAGTTAAAAGCCACATATCAATTGTCATATACAAATTCATCGACTTTAAGAAAAATCCATCTCTATTCTTGTGTTGGCAATAAGAAAAATCCATCTCTATTCTTGCGTTGGCAATGATGCCCTCACCAATATATCATTTTCAAAGCTCTATGTCAATTGAAGTTGGCGTGACAATAAAATTGACAAAATTCTAGAGAACGTGGATAAATTAACGAAAAAATCTTAAATTTTATCTCCAATGATTATATATACATTTAAATATTTTTAATTACGTGACGTTTTTAAATCTAAAAATAATAACTTATTCACAAAATAATTAATATAATATTAAACTTTTCATTATTATAAATTATAAATATTGTTTTATTGGACTATATTTCATTTTTATATTTTATTTAGATAGTTAAATTTATTATGAGATTTTTTTAATTTTTAATTATTATAGACAAAAAAATTATTTATTAATCTTAAATTATTATTTTTTATTATTATTTTGTTAAGATATTTCTAAGTGACTAATATATTTATATAATTTTATTTAGCAATAATTTTTTTATTGATAAATATTTTTTTAATTAATAATATTAAATTTAATATAATTATCAAAACTTTGAATGAAAGTAATTAAAAAGTACTTGATCAGAGATAATTTTCAATGAAAATTTTAATGCCGTGACGCCTACGTCCCTTTTAATATAGTTTAAATAATTATAAAATAAATTAATGTTGACTCATTCGGTTAGACGAAGCATCAATATGACAATATGTAGATGGAGTACTCGACATTGTTAATTTTTTCTAACCATGTCAACTTAACATTGCAATTGACATTCAGTATTGGAGAGATATTTTTGACTCATTTCGTTAATTTGCTGACATGTCAAGTCTTTTTTTACCAATTGACGGAGTGTATTGGAGATATTCTTGTGGTATGTCTCACATGCTCAATTTTCAAAGGGTAAAATGGTCTAAACACCTTTTAAGCAAGATGATAAATTTGTAGTTTACACCGATATTTTTGTTAATCATTATTTTTCATATTTACTAAGTGAATCACAAATAAATTGACTTATATATCCCTTTATTGTATTAGTTTTTCATCTTCTTCATTATTGTATTCACCATAAATCTTAAAAACCCTAAATTTTATCTGTATTATATTTTTTTTTTAAATATATTTTTTTAAACAAGTCTCAAAGTTAAGTAACGGAATTTAATAATTTTGTAACTCTAAATCACTTCACTAAATATAATTTTTTAACTCTAAATCACAACTATTTTTACTGCATTCCAGTTTTAGGGAATTTATTGACTACTTTATGTTGTGTTCGCCATCAGATCTGGGTTGGAAAATTCCCCACTCTATTGTGATTTTAGTTTTTCTTTCCTTTGACTATGATTGTAAGTATTATTTGATGTTGAACCTGATAATTGCCAAATTTGATTTGGGTTCTCCATCTTCTTTTTTATCCAAAGTATTTTTTTATTTTTTATTTTTTTTGCAAGTGTTGACTAGATCTAAAAATCAAATAAATAAACATTTGTGTTTTATAACAAATTCCACATTTGAGAGAAAAGATACGGTGTCATTTTTGTGATTCTAATTTTAAATATTGTGCAAAATTGGAATTTCTTTATTTTTATTTTAGTGTATTTTCTTGGTATATTGTGTCTTTTGTGCGTATTCTTTGTGTAGTGTGTAAAATTTTGTGTGTATTGGTGTGTGTTCTTGGTCCAGTGTATATTTTATGTATATTAATTAGTATGTGTTCTTAGTGTTGATGTGATGTACCATGTTTTATTTTCATTATATTTAGTGAATGTTATATTTGTAAAAATGGTGTGGTGTAATTATAAAATCTATATTTTAATAAATGTGTATATATAGTGTGACGTGGTTAATAAAATTAGTGTTGTCAATATAATTATCCAAATTTGTATTACGATATACCATTATTTTAATGTCCAATAATACATTCATTACGACTTTATATAAATTATAATTGATGATTAAGCAAGTCATCTTAAACAACGGATAACAATTAATAGTGGATCGTGAATTATTACAACTTTATTAATAATCCGTACGAGCAATTGGTCAAGCGTCATTTTAATATCCTTATCTTGAGTGAGGTGCAAAATAATAATAATAATAATAATCGAAAGTATCTTTGATTTGAATAATTGGATCGTGATTTATTAGAAGTTTATTATAAATTATGTTTCCATGATGATTCCATCTCTATGCATAATGGGATATTGTCAAATTTAGAATTAAAAAATAAATAAAAATAATAAAAAAAAAAAATATATATATATATATATATACGAAAAAATAAATTGCTTTGTACATTTTTTTTTTTTTTACTCTGTGCCTATAAACGACATCGTTTTCAATATGTAACCAATGGGATCAGGAGGAGTTTGGTACACTCATCGAATTGGAATTGGAATGGTGATTGTCACGTCTTTTCTTGGAACTTTTTTCGGAAAGGTAATGTTCATTGGAGCGTCATCATTTGCAAAGTCATTTTGCTCGCATCATAAATCTACTTTTCAGAGATTGCAAAATAACATTAGGGTAAAAAAAATAAATGGAACAAAAAAATAAATAATTTAATTTCATCCCGCTTCCTAAAATTTAAGCGGGGGCAAGACAGGGAGAGTGTCTCTAAACATTTGCCCCTTTGGACGGTAATGATTCTTGAAACACATAACACAATTTTAAAAGTTCAAATTGTTAATGAGAAAACATTATTATACACGTTTTAGACCGATTCAATGTGGGGGACCAATCATTCAACCACCAATTTCCACATTCATATTTAACCATCCAAAGCTATTACTATTTTTTGACATTCAAAGACTTCCAATTTGTACGCGATGAAGAATATACACGAGTAGGCAAATTTCAAGATAGTTACGGTATATATATATCAAGAAAAGAGAACATTGTGTCTTACACGGCTTTTTTACATCATGGTCGGCAATTTTGTTTATACTCGCAACTGCCTCCAGAGCACACGTTCAAGTGATAAAAAGGGAAGTTGGAAAAATTACAGATTTATTTGAGGTTGTCGCATAGGGTTCAAATCTTGAAATATGAATTTTATTATTAGGTAAATGCAAGTCTACAAGCAATCTTCCATCATGTACCCTTGAAGTCATAATCGACGATTTACATTATTCACCAATGATCAGTACAGGATAGGTGGGAATCGTCAAAGTTACGACTCAACTTGAGAAAACTCAGTTATCGAGACAAACAAACTTCATCTGACTTCTGAAAAAATCAGTGCATCATCCTACAAGAGACCTGTGGATTTACAATATTACCCTTGACTTTAAATCACTCATTGACCGTACATGGGTGAATTTGAGAACTTTTCTGGCATGCTTGATTGTGAGGGGGTGTGGGGGGGCCCTAAGAATCTCGATTCGAGGTAGGGGTGTCAAACGGGTCGGACCGATCTGGCTCGGCCCTTTTGATCGTGGTCCATTACAGGTCCACGGGCTGGCCTGTGGGGAGACGAGCCAGGCCGAGCCGGCTCGTCCCCCACAGAGTCGGCCCAAGTTCGGCCCGTGGGCCCGTCTGACCACGGCTTGTGGGCCCTTTTAATTTTTTATTTTTTTTTTCTTTTTCTAACGGCTAAATAATTGAACATTAAAAAACCCTTCTCCTTTAATCCGGGCTTGGGATCGACTACATTTAAATTATTGTATGCAGAGTTAAAAATTGTACACGAACAAAATGTTATGTGTACAATTTTTTTATTTGAAAGAAACAAATCAAACAATTCAAAATACAGAAAAAGAAAAAGAAAAAATTTACTCACCAATAAGATTGTTCTCCGAATTCCTCGACAAGAATTTCACATATCCTATCTTGTTTCCTTTTCTCCGCAAACTGCCAATCCTTCAAACACATTAAGGCCTCCAGTATGTCTTCTTTAAGCCTTGACCTATATTCAGATAACATTCTACCACTTGCACTAAAAGCAGCCTCCGATGCTATAGTTGATAACGGAGGTACTGGTAGATCTCGTGCAATCATAGAAACAACCAGGTATTGACGCTCGTTTTTTCTCCACCACTTAAGAATGTCAAAATTATTTCTCTCGTCTTCGTCTAACATACTACGAAGGTCATGTGAGAAATATCTAGTTAATTCGCCTGAAATTTCATCTGAACTATTATATGTACTAGAAGAACTAGAACCACTAGGAAGTGTACTAGAACTAGAAGTTCCCTTCATAATCATAAGGTAGGAAAGTAGATCAATGTCTTAATTTTGTATCACATTAGGGGTGAGAGCGGTTATTCCAACATTTTTACCTGACCTTTTAGCATTGATCTCGTACATTTCACATAAACATTTTTCTAAATCTGTACATATTAAAGGGGTTTTAAAAGTTAATTTATTTGATATTGCCTTTATGGTGTGTTTAGTTCCCTCTAAATTTATTTTAGGGTCCATAACCGTTACTAATGGAAACAAAGCTGGTAAATCTTCCCAATACTTTCTAAAGTCTTCATCTATGTCCTACATCAGTAATAAATGATCGTGGGTTCATACAATTTTCTACACACAGTGCATCAAAAACTTGTTTTCTAGAAGGTGCTATCATAATGAAATTGCAAGCACGCCTAATTTTTTTCAATTGATTTTCTATAAATTTAAGACCACCTTGAACTATTAAATTAAAAATGCGACAGACACAACGAACATGAAACAAGACTCCACCAAACTCAGGATTTATGTGGGCTGCTAATCTATCAATCACCGCTTTATTAACAGAAGCATTATCTAGTGTAAAACCACGAACTTTACTATCACAGTTAAATTCTCTAAGAATTGGAAGTAGTATATTGAAAATATTTGTTGCGTTATGTGGGTAATCAATAACTTTAAATGCCATAATTCTTTTGTATATTACCCAAGAATCATCAATGTAATGACAAGTAACAGCTACGTAACCTCTATGATTATTTCCAGTCCACAGGTCCGAAGTAAATGACAAGTTACCATTCCATTTATTTAAAGCATCTATAAAACTTTTTTTTTCTCTCGAAATATTTAGCAATGCAATCAGCTCGTAAAGTATTTCTAGAAACGGGTTTGTACCTGGGCTGGAGATACTTCTGAATGAATTCCGTGAATTGTGAACTTTCTACAATTGAAAGCGGGAACTCACCACTTGATACGAACATGACCATCCCTTCTCGACGCGCTAGATCTTGGTTGAAGACCCAATTGGTTAGGCTTGATTGACTAAACTGTAGAGTTTATTGGTTTGCTTCAACCGTGCTAGGTTTTCGACATCCTTTGCAATGTCTATTGAGGTGTTATGTGCCCCCACCATTCTTCCAAGAGAAAAGTCCCTCGCAACTTCTACATTTTGCTTTGTATATCGGTTTGTTTTTAGCATCTTTTTCCGATGTTTCAATCAAATCGAAAAAATTCCAGCAGTTGGATTTTTTCGTCCTCTTTGGATTTCTGCTAGCGGAGCCAGATCCATATGTAGCAGTGACATCTTCATCAATTATGTCATTCAAATCAATAGGAGTTCTTGTATTTATATCTCCGATCTCATTTTCAAATTCCGCCAAATTGTCGGGATTTGGAATATCATTGAGATGTGCAAATTCATCAACAAATTGGCTAGAAGAATAACCATAAAATTCTGAGTGTGTCATTAGAAATAATAGAATTGAAAAATTGGAGATGAAAATGAAATTTGGAATGAAATTTGAGACAATATTGTATATTTGTATGTGAAATATTATAGCACTAGCCACTAGAATTTGAGAGTTGAGACTTGGGAGTTCGGAGAGTTGAGTTGAGATTGTGAAAAAAATGAAGTAAAAAACGAGTATTTATAAAAGAAAAAATAAAAAAATAAATAATAAAAAAAGTTACAAACGGTCATAGGACCGTTTGAGGGCTCAAACGTTCATAAGACCGTTTGAGTTTCTCACGGGCTGGAACTGGCCGGCCCGCGAGCCGGCCCTTGAGCACGGGCTCAAAGGAGCCCAACGAGCCGGGTCGTTTAGGCCCGTGGTCGGCCCATTTCCGGTCCATTTGGGGTTTTCGTTGTACTATTCCGCAAACTTCACGAGCAGAATCCAAACTGTCTAACACCCAAGTTTTTTGTCCGGTCCAAGCCTAAGTCCTTTTTTTAACGGGTCGAGCCGGACTTTTAACGAGCCTAGCTGAACTCCCGAACTGTCCAATCCGTTTGACACCCCTAATTCGAGGAACAGAAATTTCCCGGGGTGATTTTTGGATAAACAGTGAAAAGAACTATTCAATTCCAAAAGAAGCCTAAATTTCTTCATTTTTTTTACAGTAATCAATTTCAATCATTTATTAAAAGTCAAATCTACGATATTTAACTTTTCAACCTATTTATCAACCATCTATTCTTCAAAAAATCATTTATATTTCAAAAAACTAAACAATACCAAATACATACCTTGTTTATTTGCGTGCATTAAGTACTCGTACTCGTGCACGTTACGGACCCTTGACGTGCCAAAATGCCTCGACGTGGGAAATCTTATCAAAAAAATCCATCCTACCCTACGCCAATATTATTGATCAAGGTCGGTCCATATGCAACCTAGCAGTTATTAATATGTCGTCTTTCTCACAATTTCCAAAAAAAATCATTTTTTAAATAATAATTTTTAAAAAAAGTGTAGTAGTTAAATAAAATTACTATTTGTGCAAACAAAATGTACAAAAGTGTACAAACAATGATGTGTTTATTTTATGATTGTTGATTTTCTAAGTGATGTGAGATACAAGTCTGCATATTTTTACCATTTATCCTGTTTGTATGTTTGATTGTACACTTATTTATACAAGTTAAAAAAACGAAAAAAAAAATAAAATTAAAGTTGTGTACAAAATATTAAAAATGAGTACGATGGAAAACGAATTTACAACCCCTCAGTTAAAAACAGAAAAAAATTAAAGTTGTGTACGAAATTTTATATGAAATAGTGGTTAAAAATAAGCCCTTGTTTGATTCTCTTTAAATTTTTTTTCTTCTACAGTACTCAATATTAATCATTTATTAAAAGTCAAGTTCACAAAATTTAATTTTTTAACTAAATTTCATTTATCAATTCTTCTAAAATTTATTATTTAATTTAAAAAAAAAATTTAAACAATATCAAACAGAGCTTGTTTAGTAATTTGAAAATTTTAGATTTTTATGATTTTTTATTTTTATCTTTTGATGAATGTACGATTAAGATGAGTCTGAAAAATTGTGTTGAAAGTTTTTTATCAAATAACTTCTTAAACTTTACTTCATCCGTCCCAATTATATAGGCTTGTTTGACTTTTCATACAGATTAAGAAAACATATTTAATGTAATTGAAAAAGTAATTTTTATATAGAAAATTTTCAACTTACCCTTATTTAATATCAAAATTATTATATTGAAAGTAATAAATATGGGTATATTAGTAAATAAATAAAATAAATACTTCTTAATAAAAAAAGAAGTTTATACTGGGATAAATGAAAAAAAGAAAAGAAGGTTATATAATTGGGACGGAACAAGTATATTTTTATCTATATAACGAAACTCTCCCAAGTCAGATCCAAGAACCCTATTTTTTTCCCTCACAAGTAGATTCTCTCTTAAAAGTTTTATTCAATGGAGTTGAACTTAATGCCCCAAATGGCTCAATTATTCATGAAAGAAGAGGGTGGTGAATATTACACTTGGCCAAGTTCTGAATTTTCTGTGCTTAGTGAAGCCAAGCTCGGTGCCGGAAAACTTATTCTGCATCCCCGTGGCTTCGCTCAACCTCATTATGCCGACTCCAACAAGATTGGTTACGTTGTTCAAGGTACCATTTGTGCTAAATAGCATAATTCTTACTCCGATGCTGAATTTTCCAAACTTGACAATGACACTGCTAAGATTGTGAATTGAACTCGAGTCCCTCTTTTTCTCTGCAGGATGCTGTACAGTCGGACTGATATCAGGAACCGATCAGTCGAAAGAAACTGTGTTGAAGATCAAGAAAGGAGATGCCATAGCAGTGCCAGTGGGAGTTAGTTCGTGGTGGTATAACGGCGGAGATTCTGATCTGATCATTGTATTCTTGGGTGAAACTAGCCAAGCTTATACTCCTGGGAATTTCACCTATTTCTTTCTCACTGGAGCCATTGGTGTCTTGGGAGGATTCTCGCCTGAATTTATAAGCAAAGTTTATGGCATAACAGAAGAAGAATCCGTTACCCTACAAAAATCCCAAACTGCTAATCTCATCATTAAGCTTGACGATGAAACAAAAGTGCCCGAGCCATCCATCAAGGATTCTCAGGAATTTGCTGTCATTCTTGATGAAGTCTATTCATCGTTCAAACTCAGTGGTGCTGAGAAATTTCGTTTTGAACTCAGTGCCAATCTCGTTAAACTCGACGGTGACTCGGTTTTAGGCCCAGTATTCACAAACGAATCATCTTATCAGATGATTTATGTGATCAGAGGCAGTGGAAGAATTCAAATTGTTGGCCTCAATGGACAAATTGCTTTGGATAGCAAAATGGAAGAAGGTCAGTTATTTGTCGTGCCAAAGTTCTTTGTTACAGTGCAGATAGCAGATGCACAAGGCATGGAATGTTTCTCCGTCGTCACTTCTTCAGAGTATGTTCTTACGTTTTCATAGTACTATACCAAAAGTATCAAAGTCGCGAGAGCGTTTTCTCATTATTTTTCATATTTTATTTTGCATGCAGGCCAATAATTGGGAAGTTAGCTGGGAAAGCATCGGTGTGGGAAACCTTACCTTCATCTCTTGTACAAGCCTCACTCAATGTATCTCCCAAATTGGTCAAACTTTTGAAGTCAAAGAAATGAAGAAGACAATCACAAGTTCTTAGTTAGATCTTGAAATAAAGTGATCGGTTGCCATGATATAAAAATTAGTACAAATAAAAGTTTGGGAAATATTCTTTTTTTTTTTTTTTTTTTCAAATTTAATGTTCCTATGATTATTTATGTAGCCCTTGTCTGGCCTCCGGTTTTGAAATTTTTTTGGTTTTGAACAGTGAATTTGGTGTCAGATTCGTACAAATTCTTGCTTGATTCAAACAATAGTTAATATTTAGATCACAAATTCTTGCACTTCCAACATGCGCCAACCAACTTGAACTTCAACATTAGTGTAAAAAACTAAAATTTGCCAAAAAAAAAATGGGGCCAGACAAGGGCGTAATGGCCTGAAATCTTCTATGCACTTATATTTAATTATTTATTAATTTAATGGAAATTCTTAAACTCTTGTAAATTCATTAAGCTCAAAACCATCACGTAGTAAGTGAAATCTGGATTTGAACTCTTGTTTAATGAAAGAATGCAAAACGTGGGTTGTGGAAAGTATAAGTTTACCCTAAAACTCAAACCTACCAAGCTACCAAAATTTTGATAATACTTTGTAAAATTATACCTACAGCTAGATTCAAATCGAAAGATATCTATGTCTTATTCAAATGGAAATTTAAGAAACAATCATGTACGTATCACTCACATGAAATCTGAATTTGTAGCATTAGCTGAAATCGGAAATGAAATAGAATATACTAAAAGATATCCTAAAAGCTTTTCGTCTCTATCTATTTTATGTGATAGTCAAGCAACACTATCAAGAACATACAATGAAGTTGCAACGAAAAGTCTAGACATATGAATCTAAGATATGACTATGTAAGGAGATTAATTAAAGATGAGATAATTTCCCTAAATTACGTTTAAGTCAATAGAGAATTTAGCAGATCCTCTAACTAAACATCCACATAGAGATTAATAGTTTCTACATAAAGAATGATGGGGTTAAAGCCCCTAAATTAAAAGTTTAGTGTTTGCGATTTTTGTAATCCCTCAAGTGTACAGGCTACACAAGTAATAAAGTGGACTTAGAGTCTGGATATCGATCACACGAGAATTGAGTAAACTTACGTTCTAGGCTAATAACCTTAACCAGAACAAGAGATTTGATTTGACTTGAATTTAAGATTTTAAATAAAATAAACTATCAAACTAAAACAAATGAAAAATTCAAATTATGATTTTCTTAAGTGATGTTTGAAAATGTCGGGATATTTGATTTCACATAAGTCAATACTATTAATTCCAATCTTCAAGTTTTACTCCTATCAACGTACTCGATCGAATTCACGTTTGCATATGAAATTTCTCTCTAGGGTTTAAATCAACTCTACCTAGTTAGTCGACCGTGTTAACGAACAGCTGGCCGTAATGACTAAATGCATGGAACGCAAGAATTCATGTAGCGATCGTAATAATAACGAATGTATATCTCTATCGTTCGTCTAATTACCGAATATTATCCCTAGATCTAAATCTTAGCTCACCTTTCGGATTATGAAAACACTCATGACATCACGAACAAGTTATCAATTCATTCACTCATTAATCACGAAGATAAAATCAACACATGCAAATTATATGTAAAACTCAATTCATGAAATTAATAGTGTAAAACTTATGCTACATCGAATATCTCAACTAATAATTTAACTACTCATCACAGAATAATTAAAAGCACAATAATAAAATATAAACACGTTGAGCATATCAGATTAACGAAGAGAAAAGAAACTCTTGCACCAAGGAATTCTTCCACGTTGATAATCTTCAACTTCTTCATTTGCCTTCAATTTCCTCTCAAGAATTTGATATTAAGAATGCGAGGTTATGATGTTTTAAGCTCTGCAAAGGTCCCCTAATTCATGCATGAGAAGTGATATTTATAGTTTGTTGAAGAAACCTAAACTTTTGGCACAAGAAATTGCGCACGGGGCCGGAAAGCGGCGCGGTCACGCAGTAGAATGTTCGGTGGCCGCGTAGGTTAGGTAAATATGGTTCTGTTAATTCTGGTTTTGACGCGCGACCACCAGGTTCAAGATCCGTGACTGCACAGGCCATTTATTTCAGCGGGATTTCATCTTTCCATTCTTGTTTAAGTTGGTCCTTCTTCTTTATTTGCATCCAAGTCCTTCAACTTCCAATTGTGACATTTTGGTCCCTATACTTCTGATTTATCTCTTGTCTTTCTTGTTCTTCTCAATTAGCTCCTTGCACCTCTTCATGTTCATAATTTAGCTCCAAAACTTCTCCAATCTTCACTATTTGCTTCATTTGCATTTATCACTCAATTTTGGGCTATTTTATGAAATATAAACTAATATAAACCAAATGAATAGAGAATATTCTTAAACAAATACATAAAATCCTACTTTTGGCACATAGATAAGTGTATATCATTCACAAATGATAGCAACCCTACTTGTGATTATTCGAACAATAATTCATAGGTTTAAAGGGTAAAAAAAGTTATCTGATAAGTAGATTCTAGTAGCACTATTAAATGTCAATAAATCATATCCTTGAAAAACAAAGTCCAATTTGTTACTAAGAAGGAGGGATGATCTTTACGAGATCTTAATGAATTTCAGTTTACTAGAGAAGTAACAGTAACAAATATCTTAAGAAGTTTGATGAATATGCGGAAGGTCATAATAGCGCTAAGAAGGGTTGAGGAACTTATGAACATGTGTCACCTATGTGTGCTCTTATCGGTATTATCATAAAAAAATAATTGGTTCAAATTTACCAAGCTACCAAAATCTCGATAATACTTTGTAAAATTACAATACGTATAGATTCAAAATGAAAGATATCTACGCCTTATGAATAAGTGTTGTTGATTGAATTGCATTCAAATACACATTCTTTAAATGGTGGGGGATTGTTGGAAATCATGTTTAAAGAAGTATTGAATGATTGGATGGATAAATTGATGAAAAATAAGTGAAGAAATTAAAATAGAAACATTATGCGATCGAAATAGAATCGGAAACTAAAAAAATAATATGGGATCGCAAGTTCTATGAAGTCTACGATCACAATTGAGGCGTAAAACTATGTAGAATCTAAATCGGTAAAGCTTCGCGATCGCAAATGCTATAACTTTGCGAATTCATGGTACTTTTTTTTGTGTGTGCAGATTTGTTGTGCTATGCGATCACAACTAATTTGAACATTGCAATCCCAAGGAGGCTCAAATTTGATAGTTGGGAAGTTGCAAATTTGAATTTTCTCAAAGCCTTTGGTTGAAAATTTTAACTCGTGCTGTAACTTGCACCACTTTGTAATGGTGTTTGAAATTCTATAAATAAGAGAGATTTCAATACAAACATACTTAGTTTATCAAGATCATTCTAGATCAAAACTTTGGCCAAATGCATACAATATAAATCCAATTTTGTGCTCTTAGAAGATAGAAGTGCTTGAGTTTTTCTTCTACGTTTCTTTGGCTTGATTCAATTCTACAAACCATTTGCCAATTGATCCTTAAGCACTCTAAATCACAGAAGAGGAGATGAAGAGGAGACAAATATCATTTGAAGACAACAGTTACTTGGTTAAGCCTTTTGACCATCTAGATCAAATTCTTTCTTTATTGTCTTGCATTATTTTCTGTTCAATATTTTTTTTCTCCATCATTTCCATATATTTCAACAAAATGATGTACGAAGACACACATAAATTTTAACTTGGTTGTAAGAATTGCACGAAGAGTACAATTCGAAATCGTTTTTCAAATCTGTTTGGTCAAAATCGTTTAGGGGCATGTTTTAGTAATTTTCTATTTTGGGTCATTTTAAGGGTAATTTCATTATTCTTATAGTTTGTTAATTTTATCCATGCTAGTGTTTCGCCCGTGCGATGCACAGCATCATGTCGAAACATATAATTACGATTTCAATATTTTCTAAATTTTTTTAATTACATAGCAAACATATGTATAATGAAATAGATAGAAAAATAATAAAATGATACTGTAATTAATAGAGTTGCAATGTTTCCACTATAAATTTTGAAAAACTTCTATATAAACTACATTCGTAGTTGAGTTTGTTTTATTTCCATCTTTGTTGCAAATGATCATCTTCAAACCACTACTATTCGTCACTCTAGAGATTGCAATGTACAACTGTCCACGGCTAAAATTTGAATTCTTCAAATAAAGACCAACCTTGAAAATTGATTTTTCTTGACCCCCATTGATATTCATAGCATACAAATGTACTAATTGAAATTGTCACCTCTTGAACTTGAAAGACAATCTTGCATGTGTTTGATTGGAAAGATGGAAAATTGATGGTAAGAAAACATTTTCTAGGAATTGATTTGCCTGGAAATTGTTTTCCTGAAAAATGTCAATTGGAAGTGTTTGGTGAAAAAATAAGAAATTTTCCTACATTTTTTGTTTGATTGATATTATTTTCCATTGTAAATAAAACAAAATTTAGTAATTTCAATTAAAATAAATTTTTTTTTTTTTTTCACGCATTTGTACTTTATAATAATAATCAAATGTGATGAAAAATATGTTTTTCACCTGAGGAAAATGTTTTCTCATTCTCACCAAATAGGTGAGAAAATATTTTCAAGGCAAATGAGTTAAGGGTACGTTTGATACGCATTATTTTCCATGTGATTTTTCAATTTTGCGCTGTTTGGTTTGATAAGTTTTCCATGAAATTCATTTTCCCACTTCCCTCGAAATCCGGTATTTTCCTTGTTTTGAATGAATTCATTTTCCAAGGGAGGGAGAATGTTTTATTTTCCATGAAAAATCTTATACCATTTTCGTTATGTTTGATCATTTATGTTGTTGTTAATTGATTTTTTATTTTTTTTAAAAATTAATATTATTATTATCAAGTATAAATGTGTGAAAAAATTTAAAAAAGATTATTTTTTTATTAAAATAGATAAATTTTACTTTATTTTTCATGAAAAATAATGTCTATCAAACAACAAAAGTTGGAAAATTTCTTACTTTTTCTACGTAGAAAATTAAACCAATCAAACACATTAAACTTCCACTTCCCAGGAATTCAATTCCGTAGAATTCAAATCCCTGGAATTCATTTTCTTTCCACCCAAATTTCACCATCGCTATCAAATGCACAAGTGTGCTTTAATTGGTTGTATCTGGGAAAATATTTTTCAAGATAAATTTTTCCATCAAACACCAAACAAATACAAAAGGGAGAAAATATTTTCCATGATTTGACATTTTTCAGGTAAATGACAGTGAATCAATCACATTCTAAATTGTGTCAGTGTACCCTCGAAATAAAAAAAAATTGTACCTTACAAGATTGCAATCGAGAAATTTTGCTTCAACAATGTGATTTCCAAGTTTTATAACAATTAATCTCGTACCATTACACATCTCTACAAAATGATCAACATCTCGCAACAATATAAAGATATAATCATTACATAATAAATTTGAAAATATTTTTTATTTGTACTCACAAAAGAGGACAAAACTTTTGCAACAAAAATTACATGAACTATTTAATTTAGAAAATAAATTATAAAAAATTAATAAGCATAAAAAATTCAATAAATCTAGACAAATATAGTTGGGGGTCGAATGTACAGTATAAACAACATGTAATATACAAATGCAATTCGTACATGAATTTATAATTCGTTCAAAATTAAAATTTCTAATTACAAAAGGATACAAAGTACAAACAATGGTAAAAAAATAATATAAAAAAGTTAAGTGAAAATATTGTAAATTAAAATAACATAAAAATTTAATCATTAAATAATAAGTTTGAAAATAATTTTTGTTTTTACTTACTAAAAAAATAGAAATAATTTTAAAAATATATATTCAATTATTGCTACAAAAATTATTTTAATTATTTAATTTAAAAAATAAATAATAAAAAATATTTTAAAAAGTAAAAAATTTAATAAGTTTAAGTAAATATAGTATTGGTTCAAATATAATCCAAATATAAACTTAAGTAGTCAACACATGAATTAACCAAATAGTTAACCATATTGTAATCAGACATTTATTAACCAAATAGATAATTATATTGTAATCAAACATTTATTAACCAAACTGACTCTTAATTATTATTATTCACGTTTTCTATCACGCGTCATGAATTTGACCGACGTACACGTGTGTTTCACAATGCAATTGTCGACTCGATGGTTATGCTGATCGGAAGAGGGTCAAGAGTACATGTTTTAATTTTGAGTTTGATCGACATACACGTCTGTTTCACAATGCAATTGTCGACTCGGTGGTTATGCTGATCAGAAGAGGGTCAAGTGTACATGTTTTAATTTTGAGTCTGTCCATTTGTGGAA
Organism: Ligustrum vulgare; assembly: GCA_963555705.1. NCBI lineage: Eukaryota > Viridiplantae > Streptophyta > Magnoliopsida > Lamiales > Oleaceae > Ligustrum > Ligustrum vulgare. Next base: position 30,854,851 of record OY743186.1, on the reverse strand, counting down.
GAAACTTATAAACAAGTTGCGAAGCTTTCGGTCATCAATCAATATAGAACAATGCTACTTAAACAATAATTATGAATAATATGGTGGATAACACACTCACATGAGGTGGGGTCCACTATTTTGGTGAACCCCACCCCATGTGAGTATGTTGCCCACCATATTGTTAACTATGTTGTTCAAGTAACATTTTCATCAACATATATGTCTGCCACTTCATTGATAGCACCTCAGCTGGAAAATTTTATCCATATTCGCCTTGAGATTTCGAATATATCAAGTGGTTAATGTGGACATTGAATTATGGAGCTATGTATGTTGGATAAAATTCAACATGTGAAGTCAAATATGTATAAAATAAAATGTGTGGTACTATCTTAAGGTTTTAATCAATAAAGTGATCCAATAAAAACTATAATAGATTAATGAGTATAAAGTGTTGTGAGATTAAAGTGTAGAGACGGATACCATGTTTTAAATTGATGAGGGGCCAATTTAATTAGGGGTGTAAGCAGTCCGATTTTACTGATTTTTGACAGATTTTGAAACCAAACTGTTTAAATCAGTTTGAGAAAAACTCAAATCTAAACCAAACCATTTAAAATGGTTTGAGAACAGTTTGAGAAAAACTCAAACCTAAACCTTATGGTTTAGTCCGATTTTAAATCGCCTATGTAATCATATATTTTTTGCATGTATCTACTTTTATGCCGTTAGTTTATTGATTTCGATATATTTGTATACTTTATTAACAATAAATTTACTATAAATTAAAATACTAACTAAATCAAAACGAAATCACGGTAAAATTACAATATAGTTATTTTGTCGATCTTTTTAAAATAAGATGTTACAAATAAAAGTCACGACAATCTTACAATACAAGTATATAAGGCCAAAAAAATAACATGATGCCAAATAAGGCGTCCGTGATCATCATATCTAGAAAAAAGAGATTTACTGATTAGATAGAGAGTATAACATGTCACAATTAAAAAAAAAAGTTTATTGATTAGATGAGAGTACATAATCAATATAACAATTACATAAGCTTATTGTTGTCTGTTGTAACGAACTCAAACCATTCATCGAATATATTTAGATGGAGATTATTGGATTTATTTAAATTTTAAAGTACGGTAATTGTCTAGTTGGGTAATAAATGTAATATAAATTAACAAAATACCCATATAACTATTGAATTTGACATATTGGCCGAATTTTTGAAAATTTTCTATTTTTTATTTTTTATTTTTATTTATTATTTCGCTGGTCCGGTTTGGTTTCAAACCGAAAATAAAAAATTCAAACCTAAACCAAACCATTTTTGACCGGTTTGGTTCGGTTCAAAACCATTTCATTGACGGGTCCACGTGGCACCAATCCGACGGTTTCTAAAATGTGATTTCGGTTTGGTTTTCCGATTTGACGATTTTTGCTTACAGCCCTAAATTTAATACCATTGAAAGAAAATAACTGCATTACAATTATTTATACAGATCATGGTCCCCAATTAAACGTGGCTTTTTATAACTCTTTGCATCCCCATCAACAGATGAGACATTAAGGAGAAAACCACATATTGGTTGGAAGACCATAACCCCGTTTGAACAAACCGAATCATGGCTTCAAGTTCGCTTCCACTTAAATTTCGATCTTGATATATACAACATGATGTTATTTGTTTTAGATGAGTAATCATCTATGTATAAATTTTATCTAACAATGTAAATGTGTACTGAATAAATTGAGTATGCTACGTATGGAGAAAATTCAGATACAAATGAGGCGAGGCATGGTCAGTTGCACGAAAACCCAGGTCCGGGAGCTTGGGGGACTAAACTTGAACATCAATACAACTGTACAGACAGCAAGGACGGATCAACTACCTGCGAACATATTCGATTGCTCGTACTAGATCTGTAAAAATAAATAAATAAATAAATACTTCTTATAATTAGGAAGCTAATTTTTTCCCATTACTCTTAGGCCGCCCAAGCTCACTCGAGTTCCTAGATTCGTCCATACAAGATAGGGGAGGTGTTCACTAGGTGGGGACTGTTTACCACGACCATGTTGCAGGAATACTTATTGAAACGTGGTCTGGGCATATTGACGGGCATTCTTCTATTGAGGATGGAGAGGCCTCAATACTCAAGTGAGGGTACTCTTCTCTTACATAATAATAACAATCTGAAAGAATCTTGGGTCAAATCGAGGAATTGGACACAATTTCCAACATTTTGTCTCTTGCTTAAGCCTTAGTTCGACAACTCAAGTTTAAATCAAAATTTAAATTACATAATTTCTCAAACCATTTTTTAACCAAACGCATTTTATCTCGCAAATTTTTAATCATACGTTTTACTTAGAAAACACAAATAATCAATTTAAATTGATTTAAAAAGCCAATAGAGTTTTCCAACCATCATAAGAGCCAGAACGACTGAAACAAATAACTCTTCCTATGTAAATTCCATAGTAGTGATGGTTCCATTGTTGGGTGTTAATCATGCCTCACCTTTTGGAATGAATCTCACTCAATCCCCTTTAATCAAGTTGGACTCATTATTAAGGGACATAATATTGAAGGATTTATCTATAGGACAAGCCAATGACCACCTGAGTTCATTATCACTCAAACCAAGAGTGATGCAGCAAAATCTGTTGAAAAAACTCCACATCCCAAATACAACTACTGCTAGGATAGTTCTATTCCTCTATGACTGTTGAAATTTCAATGTTGGAGCTCCATTTTAGAGAGCTTGGAGTAATGCACGAATCTAGGATCATTTTTCTAACTGGAGAGATACAAAAACAAGAAAAAACCCCAAAAGTATTGACGAGAATCTCAACACGGTGAAGCAGATAGCTGATAACTTAGAAATTTTAAGAAAACCTATTTCCTCTCATTGTCTGATTACACAAGTTTTAGCTTGTCTTGATGAAGAATATACATCAGTAGTGGTTCAAATCAATCACACGGAATCAGTCTTCTGGTGTGAACTTCAATCACTTCTAATGAAAAACATATAGAACATATAAATTCCGTCAAAAATGGTTTACCATCTGTTAAATTATCCACATCTGATCCACTACAAAGGTATTACTCAAAAAATGGAAAGGGAAGTAGATCTGGCTTTAATGCTAGAAACTTCAACTACGATGGTGGAAGGAGCAGGGCTGAGGTAGTAGAAACTATGAAAGTAGAGGTCCCTGTCAAATTTGTAGGATGAGCAATCACTTAGTTGATAAGTGATATAACTGGTATGATGAAACTAGTTGATGGCAGTCAGAATATCAATAAATACTCAGTAGTGCATTCATAGCCTCACCAAGCATAGTAAGAGATCTTGTTGGATATTGGTTAAATAAATCGAGAATTGAAAATCGATCAAAGTGATTTCGTGTCGACTTCGGCTAAATACTCAAAAGCTCGGCTCAATCCGTTTAGGCAATATTGTTTGCCACTTCGCCGCTTCGGGACGCACAAACGGGGATCGACCTGCATGTATTGAAGGGTATATTTGACATTTCAAAAACCAATATCGGATGAATGAGAAATTACGACAAAGGACGAAAATCAGGTCGAAATATTTGACCGTGCGACCGCATGGTTGGAAAACTGTGCGATCACACGTCAAATTTATTTTCGGTTTTTTGAGTAAAACCGTGCGGACGCACGGTTGTCCGGCCACTAGGCACATTTTCATAAAGGTGCATTGTTTTGGAAATGGTGCATGATTTGGCCTCAACCATTTCGTCTACACCATTTCATGGTCTATAAATAGGACCATTTGGGTGTCCTATTCCTCACAATTTGATATGCAAAACATCTCTCATCCTCTCTTCTCTCCAAAAATCAAACCATTGCATTTGTTATCTTGATTTTTCTTCATTTCATCCTTGGAGTACATAAGCCTAATTTTGGTTCGTTGTACTTGTATTTTGGAGTGCTACAAACACAAGTGTAGCCGTTGTATCTTGGGAGTCGATTGCCGAAATCCGTAGGCACCGTTGCGGGGCAAATTCGACTTAAGGACAAAGAGTCCAACTCTTCAACTCTTGCCTCGACTTTGTCCTTACTTTTCTTTTTCTTTTTTCTTTTTTCTTTTTATACTTTCCTTGCCGTTACTCTGTCCAATTTTCGGCTTGGATTTACAAATTTTCATTCTACTTATTTGACATCACTATTCACAAATTTCCTCCAACAAATCCTAACTAATTTGCTGACTCTGGAGCAAGTCACCATGTCACAACAGATACAGAAAGTCTTTTAACAGCAAATGAATACAATGGTAAGGAAAAGTTAATTGTTGGAAATAGTAATGTAATGAACATCGCTCAAGTTGGCACTTCTCACTTACCTACACCTAATGACAAACCATTAGTACTGAACTATTTATTACTAAGTTCCTGCCATTAAGAAAAATTTTATTAGCATTTCTCAATTGACAATTGATAACAGTGTATTTGTTGAATTTCATTGTGATTATTTTTCTTGTCAACGATAAATTGATGCAAACCTCATTGGTGTTTAAATCAAAAATTTCCATAACACTTGGAAATCAACCCAAAAAAGTTAAAAATGGTAAGAAGTTGATGAATCTTGACCCAGCTCACCCTTACCAAGATTCTAAGGAAAAATAACCATAACCCAATAGAGAAAATAAAGCAAATATCAAGATGTTTGTGGAATAAACAACATCAATACACAAGAATAATATTTCCAAATAAAGTTGAAGAAATTTCAAAGAAAATTACAAGATAAGAAATGTGATTTACCTCTCAAAATACTCTCCAAGAGTCTCTTTAGTGCCAAAACTGATTTCTAGGGTTTCAAGTGTCTATTTATATTACATACAATACAAAAAGAGAACAAATGGGTCGGATTTTTAAAAGAGGATCCGCGAATCTGTCTTCCAGCATAACTGTGCGACCGCGTGGGCATGGTTCAAGGTTGCGCTGCCGCGTGGTTCATGCATGAACAGTAACCCTCACATTCTGCCAATCAATCATCCAATTGGTGCGCACGGCTACGATCTTGTTTAACTGTGAGGCCGCATGGTTTTTACGGCTGGTCTTCTTTTTCAATCTTGATGCAAAGGACTTCGGCTTCGAGGTCATCTTCTAATTGAGCTCAACTCCATAATATGTGAATGAGGCCCACCATAGATTCTTGATACTCCTTGGCCTTGGACCTCGTCATGGGTCTCACCGGCACATTTAATGCGGGTTGACTTTCTTGGTTCTCATCACAAACGCTCGATGAAGGTTATCATGCAAGGTAAGTTTAAGAATGATTTTTACATATTTGATGTTTAAAAGGCTAGGTCATCCATCAAATCTTGTAATGTCTCATCTTTTGATATTTTGTAATGAAAAACTATTGAATTTTAGAATTTCTGCAATGCTTGTCATTTAGGGGAATCACGCTTATTACCATTTAAATCATCAAAATCTCTTGCAACCAAACCTCTAGATTTAATACACACTGACATTTGGGGGCAGGACCATTAAACTCCACTTTAGGGTTTAGATATTATGTCATTTTCATTGAAGACCATAATAGGTTTACTTGGATTTATCCCATGAAAAAAGGTGTGAAACGACATTTCACTTTCTTAGTTTCAAAACCTCGGTAGAAAACAAATTCGAAAGTAAGATCAAAGGCATCCAATTAGATGGAGGGGGAGTTCAAACCATTTTTTTTCCTACACCTATAATAACAGGGAAACTACTATCTAAAGATGATGGAAAACCCAAGAAAAATCCTTCACTTTGCAGAGCCATTGTTTGACTCCCATTTTTTGGTAAATAATGTGGTTTTAAATAGTATTTTTGGGAGAATGTGTGGTTAAAAAATATTTGAAAATTAAAAATGATAGACTTGACTAATATGGATGGTTGAGACTGAGTGTTGGATAAATTTTGGTTTGAAAAAATGGGGGCCAAACAAGGGCAGAAGCGCAGTTGGTTGACTACAGTGTCTTACACATACTAGGCCTGACATCACTAATGATGTAAATAAGATGAATCAATTCCTAGTATCACCTACAGATATAAATTTGGAAACTCTTAAGAGAGTTTTCAGGTACTTGAAAGGAACAATCGACCAAGGATTGCAGATTAAAAAAATGAAAGCCTTTTCATCAATGGCTTTACTAATGCAGATTGGGCTTCCTGTCCTGATCAAATGATCTTCTGCTCAATACTGCATTTACTTGGGGAATTACCTGATATCACGGTCTTGAAAAAACATGTTGTGGTAGGATCGAGCACACAAGCTGAGTACAAAGCTTTGGCTTAAGCTACAGCTGAATTTGTATGACTGGAATCACTGTTTAAGGAGTTAAAGCTGCATTGGGACTTAACACTAGTCGTGACTCTTGTTGTAACACCCCAAGTTCAAGAATCTTAACCTAGGTATGTTAACTTCCATTCACATTAAATTGCGGAATTTAAAACGTTTACATGACAAAAATGTTCATTTATCCATTATAAAATTTTACAGAAATTTCGACAGAGTCTCCTCTATAAACTGGACATAGCCAACCTGTAGAGGGATATCAAGACCATTTTACAAATTCAAAGCATCAATCACATCACAATCACATTCACCATCGCCAAAACCAATCCATTCATTTCCCGAACTCCTCAAGTATAAGATTTTCCAAAACATCATCAAACATTGACAATTGAAATAAAAGGTAATTTAACCTCTAATACGTTCCATACTTAATTAAAATAACTTCAACCAAACCATTATCAATAATAATGAATGAAGAAATAAATTTAAATGATAACTCGAATGAATTTAACTTTTTTAATTAAGGCGACAACGGGTACTGTCGGAGTCAGCCGCCAAGTGCTCTCCTCTGATCATCTAACTTTCATCACCTGAAAAAAAGTGGGGAGGGATTGGGGTGAGCTAAAGCTCAGTAAGTAAACTGTATGCATGAATGCATGCTTATGACATGAATGCTTTTAGAAATTCCATATATGTATCCCCATTTACTTTACTTTCCAAAACATTCAAACTTTTCAAACTTTCTCTTAACATTTCAAAATTTTCACTTCATTTCCATCGTGAGCTCACTTGATGTAACTTCTAGTCAATCAGAATACAGTGGGCAATTATTTATTTGGAACCAGATTAACATGCGCATTTCCACCGCAAAGCGGTTTAACATTCACTTTCCCACCGCAAAGCGGTTTAACATTCACTTTTCCACCGCAAAGCGGTTTAACAGTCCACCGTAAATGGTTGAACATTCCGTCGCAAAGCGACTTAATTCGGGTACGCCGGTCCCCCGCGCCCCATTTCCCACTCGCAACTTTCATGAACTAGAAGTACACCCATTCATTCCAAAAAAAAACTTGTGATACATAACTTTTGAATAAACTTGCACTTGACACATTTCTTTCATTTAAAATCATTTGACTTCCCAATTTCGATGTCAATGCATGCTTGATGATGCAATGACATGATAATGTGCATGCTTAAACATTCTTCTCAATAACATATGCTTTCATAATGTAAATGCAATTCATCAAAGCAAGTAAGTTGCACTACAGTCATTTACACATAACTTTCACATTTACATTCAACTTCTATGAAAATAGGGGGAAGTTTACTTACTTGAAATCCTTAGTATTTACCGTTCTGAACTTGCAAGTAGAAAAGTCTCGGATGCCCGTGACGTCAATGTACCGTCTTTTCCTAAGTAATATCCATTCATTAACAAAATATGACTTTTAGTGAAAAACCACGTTTAACACTCTTAAATAAGGTCGAGACTTTCATGTGACTCATAATATAGTAAACACATTTAACACTACATATAATATCATACTCGAAGTAATACATTAAGTTCATGGAAATTTTTTTGGAAATCTTACTTATCAATTTCACAATTCAAGTCAAGCATCCTTATTCAAACAATTGATCTTGAACTAAAATTTATAACTTTGAACATAACTTACATTTAAACTAACTTGTTTCAAAATGTTAGAGTTTACTCTTTTATACCATTATCCCAAAATTCCAAAAATTACACAAGTTTGTTTAAATGGTCATATACATATTCGTGATCATATATACATACATTCACACCTCAAATTTAATATTATAGCACACAAATTAATCAAAATTTCATGAATATATATACCTATGCCCACAAAAATCCAAACTTTATACATATATATGCACGCATCTATACATACATAATAATATATACATTCATATACATCAATACTCATTCACATAACATCATTAATTCCCAACTTCATGGTTACACTCGAAATTACACAAAAATTTGAATCTGAAATTAACTGAAATATCTGAATTTATGCATATAAAGTGTATACATACATTATTTACATAGAATTTATACATATATACATGTGTGTATCGAATTATGGGCGTGTGTGTGTGAAATCCCGTGTGAAACCGAGTGCGTGTGTGCGGTTCATGGGTGTGTGTGCGTGCGTGAGGAGAAAAGGGAGAAGGGGGAAGAGGGGGAGGGCTACTACCGGTGGTGGTGGTGGTCGGCGTCGCGAAGGGAGAAGTCGATGGAGAGACGGAGAGATGAGGGAGCCGAGAGTGAGAGGGTGATCGGGTGAGAGAGAGGGCCGCGTAGAGAGAGAGAGAAAGAGAGAGAGAAGGCGTGAGTGAGTGTATTATGTTAGGGTTAGGTTTAATGTTTAACTTTTGGTAAAATTGCAATTTAGTCCCTCAACTCTACTAAATTGGTAATTTAGGTTCATAACTTTCAAATAAAATTCCAAAGTGTCACCAAACTTTTCCCAACTTCAATTTAATGCAATTTAGGCACTTACTACTCAATTACCATAGAACTGGCAAGCAACAATTAAAATAAACAATTAGACATAGAATTGTATGTAAATAATTTAAAATAATCAATTTAAAATCTTTCAAATTGGTACATTGATCGAGACGGCGTCCAAGTCCTTCCACTGCAACATAAATCCAATAAGAGACATTAAAGATCATAAAATTATAATTTATAATAACATTCACGAGAATATTACGTGAAATTCAAAATTTCAAGAAAATGAAAAGCGGTCTTACACTTGTGATGTGATAATATGGGTGCTAGTGCCTTATGTTACGGTCCGCATGTGATCCATCGAAGAAACATTATAATTTTCTAAGACGTACGCACGGGGATGCACGAAAAGGGCGGGCTGTCCATTTTAAGAAAGATGCGCAATTGAGGTTTCTACAAGGTTCCAGAAGATTGCGGAATATGGTGGAACTAGCTAGATCTAGAAGACTTCATGGAAGGGATTTGAAGGAATTTTCTAGAAGGTTGAAGAGAATTCTCAAAGAAAATGGATTTCTAGAATGTTCTACAAATATGTAGAAGTATGAATAATCTAGATATTTCATGATAAATCTTTGTATAGATATTTGTATAGATATGTGTAGAATTAACTATGTGATAAGATATTTTTGTAGAATAATCTAGAAGATAGATTTGTGGTAGTATAAATAGGGAAGGAGTCCTCATTTGTAACCATCCAAGGATTTGGAGTTGCTATCTTATAAAGAGAGCTTGAGAGCTTATATAAAGCACTTGTGGAAGAGAGTCCCAAGTGTTGGTCGAGTATTGTAATATTGGAGAGTTTTAATACAAAGAGTGTATTTCTCTCTAATATCGTTTGCTAGCTTTCCTTTACTATTTGTTTGTAAGCACTTGGGGAGTGCTAGGTCAAGGAACGAGGCTGACTTAGCCAATATCCAACGAGAGGATTGAGGAGCTAAGTGCCGCACGGAGCTTGAAATCTCCAAGTCTGTGATAGTTGGTATCAGAACCTAGGTTTGGCTTGTGTATATCTTAACGTGACGTCAAGTGAGGAAGTTTCTGGCACTACTAGGATGGAGCATGGGCAAGAGGTTGAAGCGATGGTGGAAGGCAAGAAGTCTCCAGTACGCACCAGTAGTAAGATCCGACCACGAGTTTCAGCAACGGAGTCTCTTGAAGACGTCTTCCTTAATATGGGAGATCGCATCAAGATGGTGGAGGAGTCACTCTCTACTTTGGAGACTCACACTTTAGAGAAAATTGATTCTCTAAAGGAAGGACAAGATGCTCTAAGGAATGAGATTTTCGTAGTTGACGCTAAGGTGATGGATGCCGTCACGTCCATTCAAGCCCAAGTAAACAAGATTTGTGAAGATTTGCAGAAGGACATGGCCGCCTGTCAACATGCTATGGCTAGCACGAGTTCTAACAATAGTACACTAGTCCCAAGAATCGAGTATCCCAAGCTAAAGGAGTTTGACGGCAAGAGGGATGCCAAGGAGGTGGAGAATTTCCTATGGCGTATGGAGGTCTACTTCGAGGGAATTAAAGTCATCGATGTGGCAACAAAGGTACGAACCGCCACTCTTTACCTTAGTGATGTTGCAGCTTTATGGTGGCATCGTAAGCATGCCGACATAGAGCATGGGAAGTGCAAGGTAGACACATGGGCTAATTTCAAACGGGAGTTGAAGCGCCAATTCTATCCTGAAAATGTAGTCTATGAGGCTCGAAAGAAGATGTGTCTATTGAAGCAGAGGTCTACAATTCGGGACTATGTTCAAGGGTTTACCACCCTAATGCTTCAAATCCCCAAGCATGGCGAAAGAAGACTTGCTCTTCCACTTCACCGATGTGCTCCAACATTGGGCACGAATGGAGTTGCTAAGGCGTGGAGTTAGCAATATTGATGAGGCAATTGTTGTAGCGGAGTCCCTAGCGGACTATTCAAGGGACGATGCCTCAAAATCCAAGGAGCCACAAAATAACTATGAGAAAGGTGAGGGAGACGAAGAGAAGACGCCATCCCATCCGGAAAACGTTCATTTCCCTCCAAGGGGTAATCACTTATTTAGTGGCAAGGACACGAGGTCACAAGGTCAAAGGGACTATGAAGAGAAAAAAAAATCAATGCCACAATCAAGTAGATGTTTCAACTGTGGAGGGCCTCATATGATGCGAGATTGCCCCAAATTCAAGAACTTAGCGGATATTGTAGAAGAACTGAGTGAAGAATGAGACATGGGCAAAGAGCCGCAGCAACGAGGGGCAATTCAAGTATTGAACACCTTGGAAGCGGGATCCAAGGGGTCATCCAACGAGATGCCTAAAGGTGGAAACCTATTATTTGTGGAAGGCCACGTTAATGATAAGGCCAAACCGATTTCGGGTGTAGCACGAGGAGCTACCCATAACTTTATCACTATAGATGATGTCGAATGGCTTGGCATCCAAGTCTCAAGGGAAGATGGATGGATGAAGACCGTGAATGATAAGGCCAAACCGATTTCGGGTGTAGCACGAGGAGTAATGCTACGCCTTGGCACATGGGAGGTGCATTGATTTTATAGTGACACAGATGGATCAACACAAGATTTTGTTAGGATTAGACTTATACAGAGGAACAACACAGCATTGGTTCCAAGTACAAAAGCGCTATGTGTATTTAGAGGAAAGACATCCATCAGGATCCCAATGGTGGAAGCGTCATGTGAGATGAGACCCTCAGGGATGCAGCACGTCAAGGAGACAGGTACGGGCAATGTATACTACTTGGGGACAATTGAGCATATCAAGGGGTAAGGGATGGATACAGAGTCACGTACTCGATGTCGAAGAGGGCGTCGACATAATAGGTGGGGGAGAGTGTCACGCCCCGCATGTGATCCATCGAAAAAACATTATAATTTTCTAAGACGTGCGTGCGGGGATGCAAGAAAAGGGCGGGCTGCCCATTTTACGAAAGATGCGCAATTGAGGTTTCTAGAAGATTGCGGAATATGGTTGAACTAACTAGATCTGGAAGACTTCATGGAAGGGATTTGAAGGCACTTTCTAGAAGGTTTAAGAGAATTCTCAAAGAAAATGGATTTATAGAATGTTCTACAAATATGTAGAAGTATGAATAATCTAGATATTTCATGATAAATCTTTGTATAGATATTTGTATAGATATGTGTAGAATTATCTAGATGATAAGATATTGTTGTAAAATAATCTAAAAGACAGATTGGTGGTAGTATAAAAAGGGAGGGGTCCTCATTTGTAACCATCCAAGGATTTGGAGTTGTTAGCTTATAAAGAGAGCTTATATAAAGCACTTGTGGAAGAGAGTCCCAAGTGTTGGTCGAGTATTGTAATATTGAAGAGTTTTAATACAAAGAGTGTATTTCTCTCTAATATCGTTTGCTAGCTTTCCTTTGCTATTTGTTTGTAAGCACTTGGGGTGTACTTATTCAAGGAACGAGGCTGACTTAGCCAATATCCAACGAGAGGATTGAGGAGCTAAGTGCCGCGCAAAGCTTGAAATCTCCAAGTCTGTGACACTTAGCTTCCAATCCGGTGTACCATGCTAAGACCAAACATATTGAACTAGATGTATATTTCATTAGAGATAAAGTTCTTGGAAAAGAATTAGAGATCAGATATGTTCCCTCAGCAGATCAAACAGTTGACCTTCTTACCAAACCTCTCTTCTAGATTCACCTACTTGAAAGAAAAGCTTGGAGTCATCTCAGTGCCTTCCAGCTTGAGGGTGGGTGTTAGAATTTATTCAAGATCAGCTCACGTCTGTGGCAAGGTTGAAGATGATGAAGTCGCTAACTGGTGATATTACGTTTCTTCTACCATTTAACTAAGGAACACGTTTTCTTTAGTTGAAAAGTTGTTAGTGTATTTTGGCAAACGTTTTTATCCTCTTCCTTTGCTGTTGTGTTACAAAATATAGATTTGCTCCCAAGGATGTTTTGTACCAACCTCCTCTTTTTATGTTGTTTGTTCCCTTGATGTAAATATGTTGTCTTTTAATAGGTAGTGATGGGATAAAGTTTGTTAAAAAAAGGAATCTTTTGAGCTCTATTTATTTTGAAGTAATTCTAGAGGGACATTAATTTTGGACATTTTAAAATGATATTGTGATTTGTCACTTTTTTATTGGGCGATGATTCATTTAGTGATAACTTCATTATTTAATGCACACTTCATCATTCAATGGGAAAGTGATAAAACACAATGTCGCTTTAAAATGTCCAAAATTAAAGTCCCTCTAGAATTATTGTATATTTTGAGCTTCATATCCGATTTTATTATCCTTGTTCAATACAATTTTACAATCCATTTTCTAACTACCTTTGTATACTTGCAAGTTGCAACATGGATTTTGTCTTGTGCATCCACGTGATTAAGTTTGAGCCTAGCTCGAATATAGGGACGGCAAAAAAATCCGATTCGCCCTGAATCCGACAGGTACCCGACCTTAATGTGGCGAAAAAAAGTTGCCCCGCTACTTGATGGGGCGGGTATGAGATTAAAATGAAAAATCCAAAGCAGGTATGGGGTGAGACGGGTTTTGTTTGACCCGCCCTGCTAGTGACTCGCCCCGCAACTTATACTAAAAAATAATTAATTTTTTTTACTATATAGTTTGAAAAAATATTATATTTTGTTAGTTTTTGTTTATGATGAGTATTTAAATACATTGTAGGATCTTGTTGAAAAAAATGTTGTTTGATATTGTATTGCTTAAAAAAGTTGTTTAATTATGAAGGATGGAATTTAATAATTAAATAAGTGAAAAAATTGTTCAAATAAAAAAAGAAAAAGAAAAATAAACGGAGCGTTAACGGGGTGGGGCGGGTATTGGATGCCCCGCCCTGAACCCATACCCTTCCCCGACCCGTTATGACTTAGCGAGTCATGGGGCGGGGGTACCCTCCCCGAACCCGCCCCATTGTCATCTCTACTCGAATATCACAATAGGAAGTTAGGGTCCACTTCAGGAGAAGAGTAATATTAGATCAGATTTGATTATAATATCATTATTTAAAGATTAAAGTCATTTTTTAATTGGGTGGCTATATTGTCACCACAAATATTGTTTTACACACCACATTTTTTTAGTATTTTTTCTATTACTAATATAATAATTATAAAATGACACAAATAACCTCAATTCTAAACAAACACACGATTCTTTTATTTCTTCCACCACAATCACGTTTTTGAAACATAATCTTCCAATTATGGAGAGTGCGCCAATTTATTCTCCATCCGCCACTTCTGCCTTCTCCCCCGTCGCTTGTTCCCCCACCTTAACCATCTTCCTTCCGCAACCCATCTTCGCCACGTCTGCTTCCTAAAAAACAACCCTCCTCTAGTAATCTCCACTACCCAAAAATTGAATCTCTCCCTTCAAAATCCCTAGAAAACAGTCCTCAAGAAGAAAGTCTTCAGCTCCAGCCACATAAAGATCGAGCTTGTTAGGTTGCAAGATTTTCACTATCCTCTATCTTCAATCCAAAATTTTATTATGTGTAACATGGAGCAAGGACGAATGTAGCGTTCGGCGAGCTCGGCCGGTCGCTGGTGCTGGATTCGACAAAAAAAGAAATTTTACCTTATAATTTTTTGAAAAGGCTTCAGCAAAGTTGTTGCTTATCAAGTAAGAAGGAATTAAATGTTAGGCTGGGCAGGTAAAAATTCGTATTATAAAAATATGGGGTGAGAGAGGCTCGAACTCTCGACCTCAGGATTACTCAGAAGCTATGAGACCTACGCGCTAGCCAACTGCGCCACCACCCCTTTCTGTTCTTATTTCCTGAGATAAGTTAAATGAATATTTTATTGACAAATTTACACAAATGACCTATAATCATTGCAGCCTGGTGCAATTATGTAAAAGTATATATAAAATAAATTCTGTGTAGTTAAATCGAAGAATGATAAATTTTATATTTCTTTCTTTAGAACTGACTTCTATCTCATATAGTAATTACTAATTACAAAATGTGAGATAAAAAAATATTCATCAACAAAAAACTAAATTTAACACAAAACATTGATATATCTCAAAACAGTACAGGTCTATTTGTCTGGGAGGTGAAAAAGGAATTGAAAAACAAATTCCATGGAAATGGTATTTCTCATCTCCCACGTGAGAATTTAAATTCCTCGTTTTCATGGAAAACAAGTTTAAAATAATAATAATAATAATAATAATAATAATAATGAACTAGGTAGAAAACAAGTTCTAGGAGAAATGATGCCATTAAACACTTGGAAAATGGAAAGCATTTTCTGTTTTCATGTTTTCCGTCATAATCAAAGTGACCCCATATGTTTTAATACAATGGTAGATGGTGATTATTTGATTGAAATATGTGAGTTTGATAATATTTAATACAATCTATATGAAATTTGCCTACATGCTTCCCAGGCCTTGGAGGCATCGTGATCTTTTGAACCTTATTAGAAAATTGAATGAAATTGTATCGATTGTGTTGAATTTACAATCTAGATTAACCATTTATATAGAAGAGGGTTAGGTTAACTATCAATCAATTAACCAACCAACCAACTAACTAAATTAACAAACTAATTTCTAATACTCCCCCTTAAGTTGGAGGTATATGTAATATAGCTCCAACTTGGAGATACAAAATGATAAAAAATACAACGAATACATTGAAAATCTATAAAACAAGGAGGTTGATCGACTCTCCCTTACATTGAAGCAGAAACACAAGACAACCAAGAAGCTGCCTGTTTAACAATAAGCTGAATGTAGGGGGCTAAACCCCACAATTACCAATGAAAGCAACTACCACAAGTTGAAAAAGGCTATTCAAGGGCACATAGAGAAGAACTGGATGCTAAGAAAAAAATCCACAACTGCATTGGCTAATTGCCATCAAGGCTGCAGGGGCTCATCCATCCTAGTCCATAAGAAAGGCTATAGCACATGCTAACAGCAAAAAATTTAGGCAATCAAAAGGCTAAGGTGGCCACCAATGAGTAATAAGAGAAAGAAAATATCGATGAATAACAATAACCAAAAATATGACTTGTTGGAGACATCGAGAACTCTAAAAGTGTCAATTAATGGCATAGAATACCGCAAAAATCCATTAGGAACAGCCGAACGACATGAAGGCAGAGTCTTCATTTCGAACAAGAAGTCTACTGAGATTGACATTCTATACGAGAACATAAGTGCTAAAACTAAGTTGACAAATGAAATGAAATGGACTAGGCTTATAAGACCTTTGTACCCAAGCCCAATGTAACGCCCCAAACTCGCATGGTTTGAAACGTCACAAAAACATTTAAATCATAGACCCTAAGCTTAGAAATCAATTAATAAACTAATGAATTTATTTTGTGAAAAACATTTACGATGAGAATTTAGGGAACTAAGTGCTATGCGGGACAGTCCGTTAGTGGGACCGGGTCGTTACACCCAAGAAAAAAATAAGAACCAACTTGGCTCATTAAATTCACACAAACTGATCCAAGAACTTTTAGAATGGAAAACTTGTCAAGCACAGTATGAATTACCCTTATTTCTCAGTGATTTAATCAAACACCTGTCATGCACCTATACCACATATTCTTCGCTTTATCATATAGGTTGCATTGGAGATAATTCCTTAGCATCAGATTAAGAGGACTGACAAGAAAGGGCTTCAGATCTGGGCACAAGCACAAAATTGAGAAATGTAGAGAGCATATAATCTTGAACTTCCACCTCAAGTGAATTATTGAAAGTGATCCCCAAATTATTTGTTTCCATTCTTGGAGGGCCTATTTGGAAACCAGTTGGAACTTGAAAGATTTATGGTGCAATTTCTGGTTTAAAGCTTTTAATTTGAACCGTTGATGAAGATCCAATGGTTGAGGATGGTTTTGGCATATTATGTCTCTCTCTCCTCCCTCTTTTTGGATCAGACTTCACGCAGCTCTCCCTCTCTTCCTTGCGCGATTTTTTCTGTCTTCTCCCTCTCTGATTTGAGCCTCTCTTGCGCCGTTTTTGTAATCACTTATAGTATATTTGGGCTATAGTGTAGGCTAATCGTTAGTACTACTATGTAGAGTTTAGTCGCAATATTTGTGGAGATAGGGTCTAATTTGGTTATTCCTTCAAAGGAATTGGTGCATCATTTCTTGGTTTGATATCTTGTAATCTTAAACTCTCATTGGAAGGATTTGACTAGGGGAATGGGCTTGATCCTGAGCCCCCAGATGTAGGTAATTTTCCGAACTGAGTCACCAAAGGTTGTCTTGTTTCTTGCTTTTATTTTTCGATTCTTGTATGTTCATGTTGTTATTCGCGTTATTACACTCAATTAGGTACGAAAAAACCGAACAACTGGTATCAGAGCCAATTAGGGCTTAATTCGAATATGCCATAAAATCAGATTTTAGGGGTTTTGTCGATTTTTTGGGTTTTTTTTGTGTTTCTGAATTGGTATTGCATTGATTTTGTGTTTTTTGTAATTTTTCAGAAAAATTCCAAGACATGGTTGAATCTCTGCAGTGCCGAATTCTGTTACTGGTGACCATTCTTGATCTGCTTCTCTTGCCTTGGTGAATTGGTGAGATTGTTCATATTCATTATTTTGTATTAAGAATCAGATTCTTGTCTTGGACATATTCTAATTGATTTAGGCATGCTGCGATCTGTGTACTTTTTGGATTAGTTCATAAATTTGTGAATTGTGCATGCTATAATATCTGTTACTTGACTCTAGCTATTGTGTTCCTTTTGATAGGTGTTTGGTATTGTTGTTTAATTGAAATTGTATTATAAATCTTGAAAGTTTTTGAACACTTTTTCTGTTGATTTATGAATTTGAATTGTAAATCCACGAATGGCATCTAGTAGCCATCCCTCGTTTTCTGAACCTATTATGGGTTCGAGGGTTGAATGTCAGAATCCGAAGGTAAGGTTGACTACTCGATATGGAAATAGAAAATGAATGCCATTTTGTTCCAACAAAGAGTAGCTAAGGCTATTGAAGATCTAAATACTTTTTCTGCGAACTAAAACCAAAACTTTATCTTATTGTCGATATGAATGAGATCGCTTATAGTTCTATTATCTTGCACTTATCTGATAATATCGTGAGATAAGTAGATGAACATAAGTCTGCTAGAGACTTGTGGAAAGCTCTTGACACTATGTTTCTGACTATGACCTTGCTTAACAAGATTTACCTTCTTGAGAAATTTTTTAGCTTTATAATGGATCGTGGAAAGGAATTAGAATCGAACTTGAGTGATTTGAACATTATAGTGAAGAGTCTGGCTCATAATGATGAGAAATTTGATGATGAGGACCTACTGGTTATTTTATTGAACTCGTTACCCGAATCTTACAACGATATCAAAAATGCCATAAAATACTTTAGGGACAAATTGAGTCAAACTATTATGATTGATGCTGTGAGATCTAAGGAATTTGAAATTAAGAACAAAAAGCTAGCCATAGAGATATGAGCATGCTTGTGAGAGGAAGACTGGATAAAAGAGAAAAATACCTTCACTTTAAGAAACGGAGAGGTAAGTCTAAGTCAAGAGAGACATTCAATAGAAAGTGTTACCATTGTGGGAAAGAGAGATACTTTCAAAAAGATTGTTTTGAATTGAAAAGAAAGTAGCAAAGAGAACATAGTAATGAAGAAGAAGACAATGCTGCTGTTGGTCTAGACTCAGATAGTCTACATGTCATGACTGTGTCGGGTATTGACATGAGTGAGAAATGAATATTTGATTCAGGATGCACTTTTAATATGTGTCCTGTTAGGTCTATAAAGAAATTGAACCTAAGAAAGTATACATGGGGGATAATAATACCCAGAGTGTTGTTGGCATTAGTGACATTGCTATCGGAATGTATGATGGCATTGTCAGGACAATGAACAATGTCAGATATGTTTGAAATCTTAAGAGGAACCTCATTTCATTGGGTTTTCTTGAAGATGAGGGATATGTGTTTAAGTCTGACAAGAATACTTTGAAGGTTATGAAGGGTTCAATGGTTGTTATGAAGGGACCTAAGAGAAATGGGTTATATTACCTTGCAGGTGAAGTTGTGTCTTCACAAAAATGCAATTCCTTCACTGTGACTGAGAGTAAGTCTGAATTGTGGCATAATAGGATGTGACATATAGGAAATAAAGGGTTGAGGTTTTAAGTGCATAGAAATTACTTGGCAAAGAAGTAATTGAACCCATAGACTTTTGCAAGACATGTGTTCTCGGTAAATCACATAAAGTGTCATTCAAAGTTGGTTCTCATTGTTCTACGAATACCCCTAGACTATGTCCATGCTGAGTTATGGGGGCCTGAAAAACATCCTACATTCGGTAGGAACTAATATTTTCTATCCCTGGTTGATGACTAATCTAGGAAAGTATGAGTGTTCCCATTGAAGGATAAATATGAGACATTCCTCAAATTTACTGTCTGGCTAAAAGTTGTGGAAAATAGAATGGATAGAAAGTTAAAAACTTTAAGAACGAATAAAGGGTTTGAGTTTTGTAACTTTGAATTTGACAACTTTTGTAAGAAGAAAGGGATAGAGAGACACGGAACTATTGAATATACACCACAGAAAAATAGGGCGGCTAAGAGAATTAATAGAACCTTGATGAATAAGGTTAGGTATATGTTGATTAGTTCAAGCCAGCTAAAGCTGTTAGTACTGCAGTGTACCTAATCAATAGATCCCCATCGAGTTCTGTCGATTTTAAGACTCTACAAGAGTTTTGGATTGGTAAACCCCCTGATTTGACCCATATTAAGGTATTTGGATGTGCTGCATATGCATATCAGAGCGAGGGCAAGTTGGAGCCGAGGGCTACCAAGTATGTGATGTTGGGGTATCTTGACGAGGTGAAAGGGTATAGGTTGTAGATGATAGGAGTTCAAGATATAAAAATTATTATTAGTCGGGTACTAAGAATGTAGTAGATTTGATCAGGTTGACTGATACTCATAGTGAGACTCCTGAGTCTGTAGTTCCTCCGGTTGAGGAGGATGAAGTTAGACCTGCTAAACATGCAGGTGATGGGGATGTAGAACCCCATGTTGAAGTTGAACCTGAGATACCTAATTCTACAAATATTAATACCACCTTACAAGACTACCAATTGGTTAGGGATAAGGAAAGAAGACAAGTGACACCTAACCCTAGGTATGAAATTCAGAATTTGACTGATTTTGCCTTAATTTCAGGTGAAGCCATTCAGAATGTAGAACATACTTCCTTTGAGAAAGCGATGAGTGAGCCCAAATCTGAAAACTGCTTAGAGGCAATGAGAGAAGAAATAAAATCTATATGTGAAAATAAAACTTGGAGTTTCGTCAAGGTAACTGAAAAGCAAAAGATAATCCAATGTAAGTGAAATTAAAAGTTAAATGATGGATTAAGTCCCAGTGATCCTTTGAGGTATAAGGCTAGGTTAGTAGCCAAATGATTCACCCAAAGAGAAGACATTGACTATAATGAGATATTTTCTCCTGCGATAAAGTATAGTACAATCAGATTGGAGCTTGCCTTAGTTGTTCAATACAATTGGAAATTGGAACAACTGGATGTTAAGATAGCTTTCCTGCATGAAAAGGTGGAGGAGGATATCTACATGAGTCAACCTCAAGGATTTGAGGTGAAGGGAAAATGGACTATGTTTGCAAACTCAAGAAATCATTATATGGTTTGAAACAAAGTCCTAGGCAATGGTATAAACGTTTTGATACTTATGTCATTAAGATAGGTTTTAAAAGACGTGGGTATGATTCTTGCCTTTACTTTAATAACAAAAAATATGAAAGTGAAGTGTACCTACTTCTATATATTGATGATATGTTATTAGCTAGCCCTAGTAAAAGTGAGATCATAAAAATAAAAAATATTTTAAAATCTGAGTTTGACATGAAAGACTTAGGAAATGCACAGAAAGTCCTAGGTATGGTCCTTAAGAGGGATAGAACTTAGAATCGGCTATCTATAACATATGAAAGTTACTTGAAAAAGGTAGTAACTAAGTTTGGCATGAAATATGCCAAGTCTGTCTTTGTTCCTCTTGTTGCACATATAAACTTATCATCTCTTCGATCTCCTAAGACTGAAACTGAGTTTAAAGAGATAGAAAACATTCCTTATGCTAATGCAATAGGATCTGATATATTTTCCACGATCACTACATGGCCTAACTTGGCCTATGCCATAAGTTTTCTAAACAAATTTATGTCTAACCCTGGGAAGCCTTACTGGGCTGGGTTGAAGTGGTCGTTGAGGTACATAACTGGTACTACGAATGTTGGGTTAGCCTATGAAAAAGGGCTTGATAAATTGACTCTGAAAGGGTATGTGGATCTGATTTCCCTGGTGAGAAAGACTAGAGAAAGTCCACTACTGCTTAGTTCTTTACATTATGAGACAATTGTATAACCTGGAAATCCCAGCCCAACCCATTGTTACTATGTCTAGTATAGAAGCTGAGTATATAGCTATCACCGAAGCTGTTAAGGAATGTATTTGGTTAACTGGTATTTTAAATGAACTCAATTTCCTGCATGATACTCTTGTGATTTATACTGATAGTCAGAGTGTCCTTTTATTAAGTAAAAATCAAGTCTATTATGAACGGTCTAAACACATAGAGGTGAAGTATCATTTTGTTAGAGAAAAAATTGCTTTTGGTGATTTGAAACTTGAAAAAATACATACCGAGTGTAACCCATCTGATATGGGAATAAAAATTATATCTTCTTGTAAGCTTATGACTTGTTTGTCAATTCTGAAAATTGATTATGGCTGAGTATTCTGTGCGGGTACCGGGCGATGATGTTGATGATTAAGCCTGTCCACTTTGCTAAAGAAATCATGAGAGTAAGAGATGGAAAATTTGGAGATTAAGGTGAAGATTATTGAAAGTGATCCCCAAATTACATGTTTCCATACTTGGAGGGCCTATTTGGTAATCGGTTGGAACTTGGAGGATTTATGGTGCAATTTCTATTTTAAAGCTTTTAATTTGGACCGTTAATTTAGATCCAATAGCTGAGGATGGTTTTAGTATATTATATCTCTCTCTCTCCTCCCTCTTTTTGGATCAGACTTCACGTAGCTCTCCCTCTCTCTTCCTTGCATGATTCTGTCTGTCTTCTCCCTCTCCGATTTGAGCCTCTCTTGTGCCATTTTTGTAATCACTTGTAGCTTTTGGCGTAGAAGGAATGTTAAATGCTCAATCATAGCAAAAGGTGCGACCCATTAAAAAAGGTCGTTCTCATATAATGAGCTAACTTTAAAAATTTTCGATGATCATGCGCTAGCGAAATATTCAATTTAGGCTCAGCAAAAGTTCAAATAACTCAAAATGCACAAATTTTGTATTTTAACTAGTACATAGATCATATCATGACCACACATATATAAGAATTGTGTCTCCTTATTCAAAATGTATGCGTCTATCACTGACCCCACGTATAATGAAAATGTTACAATAGTCCCCAAATTTGAGACTATCATTTATATTAGAGTGTGTTTGATAGCAGAAAGCTTCCATGGAAATTGTCAAACCAAGACTTTTGTGTTTAATTCAAAAAACTTCCATGAAAATTTTGTTCCATAAACAATCCTTTAAAACATGTTTTAGCCTATTTTCCACCAAATATCTTCTCCAGGGATTTGGTGAGAATGTTTAGTCTTTTCCATGTATCAAATGCACCCATAGACTTTGAAGACTTGTTATTGCTTGTTGTTGCTATATGATGGGAATACCAAATACCCATGCAATGTCTACTTTTAGAAGTCAACGTGTCTTAATGTTAAAGATGGCAAAAAAATTCGATCTGATCTGATTCGAAAAAAATCTCAATCTGTATATCAACGGATCGAATTTGGATCGAGGGTGATCTGATCCGATCCGATCCATGATCCAGTTTATTTTTAAAAAACTTAAAACACTTTGTAAAAAAATTAATTATTAAATCTAAAATATATAATTTTTTTATTGAATTCGGTACAAAATCTCTAATTCTCTATATATGTATTGTTTTTTTGTATGAATTGAAAATTACATTAGTTGTTGTATGAATTGTATATTGACTTATTTGTCGTTAAAAAAAATAGATAACGAAAATTCCTTAATATTTGTTTCGATCTTATCCAATCCGAACCAGCCGGATCCGAATGTTTTACTGTTTGATTCGATCCAATCCGAAATCCCACAAAGTGGATCACTACTTGATGCCCAGCCATTGTGGTACAGTACCAAGCAGAAATCCACATAAGATGAAGGTGTAACAAAAATAATCGAAAGAAAAAAAAAACATAAAAATAGAATATTTATCCTAATACGAGTCTATTCAAATCTTGCATTAAAAAAATGATACTTTTGAGGTAAAATATGTGGTTGAAAAATAATTCTGAAAAATGTGTGTGGATAAAAGTGATTGTGAGCAATGCACGAATATGTTCTCCTGCGCGTTGCACACAGGAGAAGTCGCTAAGCTTTGCCTTGAATGATTATTCATGTAAGGCAAAGCTATGCATGCAATGCCTACCCTTTGGCAGGTCATACATGGAAACCTGACAACCAAAAATTTTATATTTTATATTTTATTATATTTTTTGTCTTTTATTGTATATATTTGCCAATAAACACTTCTTCATTCACTCATCCAAACAAATACACTTCATTCAGAACAAAAGAATGATAAAGGAATTTATAATTTTCAGAGACTTGTTTATCTCTCTTTTTGTTGAATTCTTTAGTAAGTCATTTTTTCTTATTTTTCTTGGTGTTTAATTTTATTTTTTTACAGTAAGTTTTCCTCATATTAGTGTTCGAATCATTTCATAAACTAATTATTTTTTCATACAAATTTTAAGGAATGGAAGAGGATGACAATGTATTTCCACAAGTGAATGTTGGTGCAATTCCAAAATTCGGGAAACAATTCCAAACACTTGATGATGATGTGTATGATTTTTACAACGAATATGCAAAATTAGCAGGGTTCAGCATACGTATTTGTATTAGTCGAAAGAATTCCCAGATAAATGAGATTGTCTGGAAAACGTATTTTTGCTCCAAACAAGGTCAAAAAGATGAGACCTACCAAATGAAGCTTTAAAATTTGGTGGCTCATTCTAGTGAACGAAATCATAGGAACTCACGCATTGGATGTGGACCAAAGTTAACAGTTGTAAAACATCAGACAATTGTAAACCATTTTATTAAGGGCACAACCACATATACAACGAATAAGACGTCCCTTCTACGCTCGCACAGGTATGTTTTTGCAACAAAAAAGCGATTGATGAGCAATTTTCACAGGCCAACATTACTACCTGTCAACAAATCAGACTAATGGAGATAGATGCACATAGCCCTTATTCGTTGGACTGTTGAGCAGGATATCAAGATATCAAGAACCAATGGCGTGATTGAAGATGAGAAGCAATTGGGTGCGATGCGGAAACATTTATTGCTCATTTCAAGTTGGAGAAAAGGAGGAGTCCTAGATTTTACTACGCCTATGTGATTGACGAGGATGGTATGTTTGCTCATCGTTTTTGGGCAGATTCTAAGTCAAGGAGCTCTTACGTTTACTTCGATGATGCTGTTGTTTTCGACACAACATATAACACCAACAAGTAATTGATGGTGTTCGTACCTTTCGTCGGAGTTAGCCAACATAGGAAAACTCCTATTTTTGATGTGGCTTATTGAGTGATGAAAAGAATAATTCATTTATTTGACTTTTTTTGAAGTTCGTTGAAGCAATGGCAACTCAACAGGCCCCGGAGTTATTATTACTGATCAAGCTATCATTGCTATAACAATTGGTGAGGTCTTTCTGTAGCGACCAAGAATTTTTACGCGATTAATAATTATTTTAATAGAAAATCGTGTCGCTACTATTTCACCCATTTTTATTAAGTTAACGCCACGACGTATTCGTATAGCCAAGTCAAGAAATAATCGAGATCGTTCGATTTTAAATTAAATTCCGAATTTCTAAAAATATCTCCATTTTCTTGATTTAAAGTATATTAAGTCCAAATACTTAATTCAATGTTATCCCAATATTTATTTATACAAAAATTACTTTTATTATTTAAATTAAGAAAATATATGCAAGCATGAGAGGTTCCATTATATGTAATCATGAAGAGCATAATATTTGTATAAAAAATGGAAAAGTATATGAATGATTTATATATTCCATTATATATAATCATGAAGAGCATAATATTTGTATAAATATGGAAAAGTATATGAATGATTTATATACTCCATTATATATAATCATGAAGAGCATAATATTTGTATACATATGGAAAAGTATATGAATGATTTATATACTCCATTATATATAATCATGAAGAGCATAATATTTGTATAAATATGGAAAAGTATATGAATGATTGATAAGACTCCATTATATGTAATCATGAAGAGCATAATATTTGTATAAAAAATGGAAAAGTATATGAATGATTTATATACTCCATTATATATAATCATGAAGAGCATAATATTTGTATAAATATGGAAAAGTATATGAATGGTGCTTTACTTTAAGAAAAGGATGTGTTAAAATTAATAGAATTGAATGATTATGTTTACAATATGCCAACTTTATACATCTATTTAAACCCATCTCTTTTACACACAACTCTACACATATACACTTATTTCCAACCTCTTGACAAAATCCACAAGTAAGAGAAATTCAAGGTGGTCAAGAAAGTTTTGGTCCATTTACTACTACACTTCATTTTAATCTTTTAAAAGGTAAGTATATCTTATGTTTTTACGAAATGTAAGTATATCTTATGTTTTTATGAAAATTAAGTATGTTGTTATGAAATGTAAGTATATCTTATGTTTTTATGAAAATTAAGTATGTTGTTATGAAATGTAAGTATATCTTATGTTTTTATGAAAATTAAGTATGTTGTTATGAAATGTAAGTATATCTTATGTTTTTATGAAAATTAAGTATGTTGTTATGAAATGTAAGTATATCTTATGTTTTTATGAAAATTAAGTATGTTGTTATGAAATGTAAGTATATCTTATGTTTTTATGAAAATTAAGTATGTTGTTATGAAATGTAAGTATATCTTATGTTTTTATGAAAATTAAGTATGTTGTTATGAAATGTAAGTATATCTTATGTTTTTATGAAAATTAAGTATGTTGTTATGAAATGTAAGTATATCTTATGTTTTTATGAAAATTAAGTATGTTGTTATGAAATGTAAGTATATCTTATGTTTTTATGAAAAGTAAGTATGTTTTTATGAAAGGTAAATACACCTTATGTTTTTATGAAAAGTAAGTATGTTTTTATGAAAAGTAAGTATATCTTATGTTTTTATGAAAAGTAAGTATGTTTTTATGAAAGGTAAATACACCTTATGTTTTTATGAAAAGTAAGTATGTTTTTATGACAAGTAAGTATATCTTATGTTTTTATGAAAAGTAAGTATGTTTTTATGAAAGGTAAATACACCTTATGTTTTTATGAAAAGTAAGTATGTTTTTATGACAAGTAAGTATATCTTATGTTTTTATGAAAAGTAAGTATGTTTTTATGAAAGGTAAATACACCTTATGTTTTTGTGAAAAGTAAGTATGTTTTTATGACAAGTAAATATATCTTATGTTTTTATGAAAAGTAAGTATGTTTTTATGAAAGGTAAATACACCTTATGTTTTTATGAAAAGTAAGTATATCTTATGTTTTTATGAAAATGTTTGGATCATTGCTATGAAATCAATCTCACAAGATTGTTATGGGTTCCATATGATATGTTTATGATTATGCTAAGGGGACCGGAGTTTAGTAGCGCTACACATAAGAATTCTTGCCATTTAAGTTCGGTAAAATTCTTGTGTCTCCCTATGTTTATGAGTATTTCGATCCTATCCTATGTTATGATGAAAATGATCCATATGCTTTCAAAAGAAAATTTATGCTTGGTATACTTACTGAGATTTTATAAATCTCACTCCACGATATTTACCATTTTCAGATAATTGAAGGTTCGAGGCGGTCAACATGGAAGTGGCAAAAGTGGTTAAGATTGATGAGATAATTATGTTGAACTTTATGTAAGAAAATTATGTTCTATTTTTATTCACAAATAAAATTATGGGATTCTAATTATTCTTTTGAATAATTTTACATTTCTATTTAAGTCTCGATAATATGATATGAGTCACTTTTAGTGGCACTCGAATGGTCGAGAATTCGGGTCGTCACAGTTGGTATCAGAGACAAGAGTTTTAAAAACGATTCTGTAGATTTTTGAAATTTTATTTCTTAAAAAAAAAAAAAAAAAAAAAAAAAAAAACACTATTCACGTGAACAGTAAAACGACGTGCTATTCATGATGAACAGTGAACGAAATCACTATTCATTTAAAAAAAAAAATTTGAATTTTCACATGTCAAGTATGGTTATGATTTTGAAAAGTATGATGAAATTTGATGTGCGAATTTCAAGGACAAAATTCATTTTAAGCAAGGGAGTTTGTAATGTTCTGAAAATTTTATGGAATATAATTAGTTAGTGATATGATTTTTATATTGATGTCTTTGATAAATTTCTAGAAGTTCGGGGACTAAAGGAAAATAAGATTTGACGATAAAATTTTATTTGGGTTAATTAGGCCCAATCTTATGTAAAGATGCGAAATGATTAATAATAATTTTTTTTATAAATATTTTAACTCATCACTCTACTATGTCACTCTCCACGTATTGACTCCTCGAACCAGGTATGTTATATGCTTTGCAAGTCATTTACGATTTTATTAAGACATGTTAAGTATGAAATATTCATATGTTATGAATCTTTAAGTGAAATATACATGTTGAGTATGATATGAATTGATAGAAGCCTAAATTTTAATTTATTCATTTTAATGTAGAATCATGAGACATAGAGGATATTGATATGAATTTTGGTTCATATTAAGCTTAGTAAGATTGACTCAATTAGAAATTAAGTTGGGTTGTAACTTTGGCCCAAAATATATGGAATAATATATTAAACAAACAAAATTGATAATGAATTGTACAATAATTTATCCCTTTATCACTACCTTTGTGTAAAAACAAGGGAAAAACTGTGGATGGTTATTAGTACTTCCTCTTCAAGTTTCAATTTTCGGTTCAATAATTTATCCCTTTATCACTACCTTTGCTTAAAAGCAAGGAAAAACTGTGGATGATTATTGGTACCACTCTTCAAGTTTCAATTCTGAAAAAAAAAATTCGGAAAGAAAGAAAGAGAACGGGTGTTGAGCATAATGGGAATAATATGACTTAAGAATGATTTTCAAAATAATTGTTGTCCTTGAGTTTAGAAATGATGAGCCCTAAATGGACTTTGCATAATTGATTTTAGATATGGCACTAAGTATGAGAAGTCAACAGAAAGGACTGGATAATATTTTCGAATTATTCATCGTTTAGATTAAACGAGAAATAGAAAGTCAGTTTTATGAAGTTATGATGAGATGTTGAGATTATAAGTGATATGATTTTATTTAGATTTTTATGAGAAGAATTATGAAGTTGGAGATTTAAAGTTTAGGCTCTTAATTATTGAGAAATAAGGACTTGATATGGTGATATTAGAAATTATGATTTGAAATTTCTATGTTGAGGAATTATGAATTGATTTTCTGGAATATTTATGATGATATTGAAGTTTGATGAAATTGTGATCAAATGTACAATTAGTTATTATTGTGAGTTATGAAGTATGCTTACGATTTGGATAAGTCCAAATTTCAAAGGAAAACTCTGCCTAGAATTTTATCGTTTGGAGTTAAGAGCATAGTATGGTATGCAATCACTAAGAGAATTGAAGTTAGACATACAAGTTCATTTACATCACAAACGAGATTTAGTAGATGATAACAGAGATATTATTATTTTCTCATAAGGAGAACACACAAGAGTCACCCTAGAAAGGAAATACATGAAAACACGCAAAAGCAAAAGAAAGCAACATGGGAAATTCCTCAAATTGAGAGATGTGTTTCCGAAGTAGCCGTATCCTACCACCTCTGACCTTTTGAGGAAATAAAGAAACCTTCAAAAAGGTGTGTTTCGAGAGTAAGAATACTCCGTAATCTACCACCTGGAACCTTTGAGGTACACACAAGATTTAAACATTAAGGAAAATCCTAGGAAATTAGAGGGGTGTCTCGAGAGTAAGAATACTCCGTACTCTACCCCCACCTATTCTAAGATTCATAAAGTTAAGTTTACATTAACCGGACTCCATTTTCGCTTGATTCCCCTTCCTTGAGACCAATCTATCTTAACCCCTGCTGGATCTTGTATTGAGATATATGACTGCAGCTTATCCAGTAGTTCATCAATAGTAGGAGCAGAAATAAGGAGTCTTCTGGAAAATGGAGAGATGAATCCCTGTTCCACAGCATAATCAAGAAAGGTTAACAAGCCATCAAAGAAATTGTTAACATTCAGAAGCCCAATAGGCTTAGTATGGAGATCTATTTGAGCCCACGAGGTAATGTTAAAGATTTCTTCTAAGGTACCAAAACCTCCGGGCAGGGCTATAAAGGCATCAGAACCATATAGCATACAAGTTATGCGTTCATGGATGGATAAGGTTTGAACTTCATGCCCTCGTGTTTTTCCTGCAACATCTACCAAAGGGACAGGTATGACACCGATTACTTTTGATTTCTCTGCAAGAGCAGATTGGGAAACACAACCCATTAGACCACTGCTACCACCCCCATACACAAGAGTGATACCTTTTTCCCCCAGTTTCTTTCCAAGATCTACGGCCGCTTCTAGATAACTGAAGCCTTTCCCCACCTTTGATCCACAAAATACACAAATAGTTTTGATCTGTCGAAGTTTTGGTGCTTCCATCTTTGATAGTATAGAAGAGAAAACTTACGAAGAAGATGTGATTTTGGGATGCCTGAACTATGAAATATGTTTGGCTATTTAAAGCCGGAAAAACTTACTGTTTTTCATTGATTCTGAAAAAGTAAAGATTTACTTTTGACAAAATCGGCCAACTTTTGACTGTTTTACCAAAGATATCACCTTTCGGTGATTTATTTCCAGCTTTATCAAACCTCGAGAAAGGAAAATATATTTATTTCCAGCTTTATCAAAACTCGAGAAAGGAAAATATATTTTATTTCCAAAACGCGTGAAAGAAAACAGCAAAATATTTTAAATGTGTATCAAGAGATTTACCTTATATCATTGATGAACTGCCAGAAGCCTCATTTTGTAAAACAGACTGGCAAACAGGATCTTTTGCTATTATATTTTGGAGACTATAACGATTTTTGTCCCCGTTAAACTGAGCGTATAAGGAGAAAAGTTCACGTTGCACATAACCACTTGGGTGCGTCTCAAGAGTCAGTCGAATATCATCCAAAGACTCCTTACTCAGTCCACCCTTTATGAATTTGATTTTATCATCCCGATTAGTAGAAGAATATCCTACTGTTTTGCAACGAGTATCACAGTTCCAACGAGCACATTTGTAGCAACCATTCAGCCTTTTTGCTCTTCGTTTCTTTGCGAAGGTGCTTTTGCCTAAACCAGGCATGTGCTTTGGAAATGTCATAGGTAATTCACCAGATAGTCGAACCTTTGCTTCGATCAACCAGCGAACATCTTCTGAAACACCATGAGCCATCAGCAACCTCAATCTTTCGAGTCTTATTCGATAAATTTTCCTCAGATCATTCATTGGAAGACTGGAATAATACTTGCGAATGTTTGTAAGAATGATATCCATGTTTTGATGGATCTAACCTCTTCCCAGCATGAACTATTTAAAAGCATTAAGGATCGGAGGAAATCCGCGTGATATTGATTCCAGCAAGAAAGCGCGGAATAGAATAATGGAAAAGAGGGAACAAGAGTTATGCGCCGTTTACTTTCTTGATAAAAGGAAGATTTGATGATGACGGGATTTGAGATATGGAATATTTTCTTGGATTTTGGGTACTGATATTTTGATATAATAATCAAGGTATAGAAATAATACGGGGATACGTGAAAGTGAAATAAGGACTGTATTGAATCAGGATTAATAAGTTTGTGCAAGTGAAAGGAATACCTTACGGGAAATGTTATGATATTTGAGTTAAGAATTTTAATTATTTGGGAGATATTTGTTTATTGAATTTTGCAGAAATTTTGGGTTACAAATATTGGAAAGATAAACTGATGATTATGTTGATATGTGAATAACATGTTTGGGTATATTACATAGAGAATATTCAGGTAATCGTTTTAATTATTTTGGGATATTTGGTGATAAGAAGAAATGACAAATTATTATGGTATGATATGTTAGTAAAGATTTATTGAAATTTTAGAGATATTAATACGAATATTTGAGGTTACATGATACGATGATAAGTGACAGGTTACATGAGTACTACAAGATATGATGAAATATCACATACGATTGGGAATTTTCATTTTGATTCAGAAGAATTTATGAGTAGACATATGTCTATTATTGATAGAAAAGTTCATGTCTTAAGAAAACAAATTGATGCATTTAGTCAAAGTCCAGTGGGTTAAATATGGTTGGGTTAAATATGGTAGCGATGATGCTACATAAGAAGAAGAAGAGATTCTGATTAAGTGTTCAGAAATCATAAGATCAAGTAAGTTTAATTTCGAGGACGAAATTATTTTAAGGGGGTAAGTTTGTAGCGACCAAGAATTTTTACGCGATTAATAATTATTTTAATAGAAAATCGTGTCGCTACTATTTCACCCATTTTTATTAAGTTAACGCCACGACGTATTCGTATAGCCAAGTCAAGAAATAATCGAGATCGTTCGATTTTAAATTAAATTCCGAATTTCTAAAAATATCTCCATTTTCTTGATTTAAAGTATATTAAGTCCAAATACTTAATTCAATGTTATCCCAATATTTATTTATACAAAAATTACTTTTATTATTTAAATTAAGAAAATATATGCAAGCATGAGAGGTTCCATTATATGTAATCATGAAGAGCATAATATTTGTATAAAAAATGGAAAAGTATATGAATGATTTATATATTCCATTATATATAATCATGAAGAGCATAATATTTGTATAAATATGGAAAAGTATATGAATGATTTATATACTCCATTATATATAATCATGAAGAGCATAATATTTGTATAAATATGGAAAAGTATATGAATGATTTATATACTCCATTATATATAATCATGAAGAGCATAATATTTGTATAAATATGGAAAAGTATATGAATGATTGATAAGACTCCATTATATGTAATCATGAAGAGCATAATATTTGTATAAAAAATGGAAAAGTATATGAATGATTTATATACTCCATTATATATAATCATGAAGAGCATAATATTTGTATAAATATGGAAAAGTATATGAATGGTGCTTTACTTTAAGAAAAGGATGTGTTAAAATTAATAGAATTGAATGATTATGTTTACAATATGCCAACTTTATACATCTATTTAAACCCATCTCTTTTACACACAACTCTACACATATACACTTATTTCCAACCTCTTGACAAAATCCACAAGTAAGAGAAATTCAAGGTGGTCAAGAAAGTTTTGGTCCATTTACTACTACACTTCATTTTAATCTTTTAAAAGGTAAGTATATCTTATGTTTTTATGAAATGTAAGTATATCTTATGTTTTTATGAAAATTAAGTATGTTGTTATGAAATGTAAGTATATCTTATGTTTTTATGAAAATTAAGTATGTTGTTATGAAATGTAAGTATATCTTATGTTTTTATGAAAATTAAGTATGTTGTTATGAAATGTAAGTATATCTTATGTTTTTATGAAAATTAAGTATGTTGTTATGAAATGTAAGTATATCTTATGTTTTTATGAAAATTAAGTATGTTGTTATGAAATGTAAGTATATCTTATGTTTTTATGAAAATTAAGTATGTTGTTATGAAATGTAAGTATATCTTATGTTTTTATGAAAATTAAGTATGTTGTTATGAAATGTAAGTATATCTTATGTTTTTATGAAAAGTAAGTATGTTTTTATGAAAGGTAAATACACCTTATGTTTTTATGAAAAGTAAGTATGTTTTTATGAAAAGTAAGTATATCTTATGTTTTTATGAAAAGTAAGTATGTTTTTATGAAAGGTAAATACACCTTATGTTTTTATGAAAAGTAAGTATGTTTTTATGACAAGTAAGTATATCTTATGTTTTTATGAAAAGTAAGTATGTTTTTATGAAAGGTAAATACACCTTATGTTTTTATGAAAAGTAAGTATGTTTTTATGACAAGTAAGTATATCTTATGTTTTTATGAAAAGTAAGTATGTTTTTATGAAAGGTAAATACACCTTATGTTTTTGTGAAAAGTAAGTATGTTTTTATGACAAGTAAATATATCTTATGTTTTTATGAAAAGTAAGTATGTTTTTATGAAAGGTAAATACACCTTATGTTTTTATGAAAAGTAAGTATATCTTATGTTTTTATGAAAATGTTTGGATCATTGCTATGAAATCAATCTCACAAGATTGTTATGGGTTCCATATGATATGTTTATGATTATGCTAAGGGGACCGGAGTTTAGTAGCGCTACACATAAGAATTCTTGCCATTTAAGTTCGGTAAAATTCTTGTGTCTCCCTATGTTTATGAGTATTTCGATCCTATCCTATGTTATGATGAAAATGATCCATATGCTTTCAAAAGAAAATTTATGCTTGGTATACTTACTGAGATTTTATAAATCTCACTCCACGATATTTACCATTTTCAGATAATTGAAGGTTCGAGGCGGTCAACATGGAAGTGGCAAAAGTGGTTAAGATTGATGAGATAATTATGTTGAACTTTATGTAAGAAAATTATGTTCTATTTTTATTCACAAATAAAATTATGGGATTCTAATTATTCTTTTGAATAATTTTACATTTCTATTTAAGTCTCGATAATATGATATGAGTCACTTTTAGTGGCACTCGAATGGTCGAGAATTCGGGTCGTCTCACTTTCCAAACACAGTTCATAGATTCTGCCCATGGCTTATTCTGAACAAGTTTTCATAGAAGATGAGTCTCATGTTGTACAAGGAACAATACCATGGCCTTGTGAATATCATTAAGCAGTCAAAGTCCCCAGAGGAGTTCAAAGCCTGTTCAGGTGATGTGATGGGAACCACTGATCTGGGTGGGAACAAGTGGCTTGCCAACATGTATGAAATACGAAGTCGTTGGGTACCTACGTATGTAAAGCACATATTCTTAGCCGATATGTCAAGTAGTCAACTATCAAAAAGCAAACACGTCTGCTTCAAAAGATATGTCAATAAGACAGACGGATTGATGGATTTTATCACATAGTTTAGCATTGTTATGGTTCACCAGCGACATAGCGAATTTGTTGCCTACCACATTGACTTGAATGAGGAGCCTCGTATGACAAAGTGTTTGTCGTGGAAACTCGGACTGGGCGTATTTATACAAAGACAAATTTCCTGTTATTCCAAGCAGAATTAGTTCAGAATAGCTACTACATTTGCTCAAAGAAGTCAGCACAAGAGGGCGTCAAAACGTACGATGTAATGAGTTTTAAGACTGGAAAAAATCTCATCGCCAACATGAGTTGACCTACTACATGGCCCTTGACCTCATAGCAGGCAGTTGCAAAACATTTGAGTTCTAAGGATATCAATGTCAACACATGCTCACATTTATGATAAGAAAATAGATCATGTTGTTACCGAACCAGTATATTGTAGGTTAGTGGACGCAAAATGTAAAAGCAATCCTTGTCTTTCATACAACGACGGATTCAACGGGTGGTAAGTCATTGATTTCTTGACATGGAATGTTGGTACACATGGCAATAGAGTTGGTGGACGAATGTGCTTTAACTGACGCTTGTACCACGTTTCTAATAGATGGATTTTGGACCTTGAAAATACAAGTAAAAGTTGTGGATGATGGAGGGAATATAGGAATGAGTAGGGTTATAAGAAAGAGTAACGAGGGTAACCAACTCATGGTTGATCTAATACCCATTAGGACAAAAGGTTGCGGGAAGAGATTGAAGTCATCCAAAGAGATTGTCGTGTCTTGGTCAAAGAGAAATTGTTGTGTCTGTGGTCGCAGTGAACATGACAAAATAACTTGTCCAGCCTTACAGTCGAGGCAATTGGTGGACGAACCGTATTATCCACAATACTCTTGGGACGATAGGCACACGAATATTGCTACCGATGATTATGGTGCATTCCTTAGCTTTGACGATGACGACTACAATTAAACCACTTCTTGTTTTACTTGTTCAACATAGTTTTGATTCTATTTTAAGCAAATTTATCTAATTTTTCAGTGTCTATTTTCGTGTTAATGTATTTCGATGTTATTTTGCAATACCCAGGCCAGGAAAGTTTAAAAGATTTGATAGGTACTATTCATACCAACAATGTAGACCTTCTTTTCGGAAGTCCATGGTTGAAAACTTCACAGTTAAGTGTGTTTAACTTGGAGAAATTCTAAGATGGGTGACATCATGGCCGGGACAGCTCGTTAAGTGGGACCCGGATTGTTACAAATGGTATCAAAGCCCACCGCCAGCCGAAAATTAGGAACTAAGTGCTATGCGGGACAAAGTGCTATGACATAGGGCGTGAGCCATGTTGACCTATGACTATTCACGCATATATTGTTTTGATTATAACAAACAAGATCTCATGTATTACTAATGATTTCAATTCTTGAGTTGTATCATATTTATGTCATTTGAATACTCCGAGATCAAAATCGTCATCCATTGAAGTACAAAGCAATCATTAAAGAGATTTGAAGTGAACAAGATCGTCGAAGACAGAAGATCAAAGCTTTAGAAGATTTATTTTCAACTCATTTGTAAAGGTATCGACTCATCAATTTTTAGCAAGTTTATAAAGCTCAAAAATATTTCTAAAATTCATCAATTGCATAAAAATGATTTTTCAAATCATATCATGAAATAGTTTTTGGAAAAATAAACTTTTTGACATTAAAATAAAAATTTATGTTTTTATACTTTCGGTCGACCGAAAGTATACTTGATCGACCGAAAGTCTGGTCGACCGAAAATCTTGATCAACCGAAAGTTTAAACGGCTATAATGCAACGGCTAGTTTTTGACTTTCGGTCGACCGAAAATACTGATTCGGTCGACCGAAACTGTCTGAAGCTCAAAATTTTGATCTATAAATAGCCACTTCTCTTACATTCATTTTACGAACTTACAATAGCATTTTAAGAGAGATTTATTGAGAAAATTATTGAGCTTACCTTATTTTAAATTCTATTTCATTTATTGCAAGGAATTTCTTGATTGTTCAAAACTATCTCATATCTTTATCAAGAATTCCATCTTGTTGAAAACTCAATACTCTTAATTCATTATTGATCTTTGATTAAGTTAAAATCACCAAACACTTATTGAAGTGTATATCTCTCTTCATACTTAACTAAGTATTATTTGGAAAGAGAGATCATTGGTTGAAAAACTTTGATTCAAGCAAAACTATATCATATCATTCTTCAAAGTTTTCAAAAACACTTGAGCTTTATTCATTGCTATCTATTGAAGTGTTAGCCTAACTCTCTTGGTACTTAATTTGAATATATCATTTGTCAAGAGAGTTATTTCAATTGTAAATTCAATTCATTATATCTTGTTGGTTTTCGAGAGCCTTGTCAAAACTCGATTGTTGGTTTCGAGAGCCGTGTGAAAACTCGATTGTAAAAGGATAGGCGCTCCTTGTTGTAAGTCGCCTAAGGATTTGGTACTCCTTGTTGTAAGTTACCAAAATAGTGGATTTGGCCTTGCTCGTAACGAAGAGCTCGGTAACGGGGGACGTAGATCACATTGGTTGATTGAACCTCCATAAATCGCGTTTGCACTCTCTCATCCCTTTTATTTACTTACATCGCACTTACTCTATTCTATCAATTTATATTGTGCAACGCTTTATCTTAGTGCTATACTTGCCTTATCAATTAAGTTTACACATATATAACACACTACATTGATAGTTTAGTTCTTGTATCACTAAGTGCTAATACTTGTACCTATTGGTTTTAAGTTTGAGATTATTTATCGAAAAAGTTTTATAAACCAATTCACCCCCCTCTTGGTTAGTTTACTCTTGGGTTAACAATTGGTATCAGAGCTTAGGTGCTCATTTTTAAAAGATTTTACAATCTTGAGTAAATGGCTAACCATAATCTTGAAGGTCATTCTACTAATCGTCCTCCATTGTTTGATGGTACTAATTATAATTATTGGAAAACTAGAATGATGATTTTTATTCAATCCATTGATTATAATATTTGGGATGTCATTGAATCCGGTCCTCATGAGCTTACTATGGTTATTAAAATTGATGGAAAACCGGATATGATTATTTCAAAACCAAAGGAAGAATATGATGAGGATGATAAGAAAAAATTGTCTTTAAATGCTAGAGCCAAAAATCTTCTCTATTGTGCACTTAGTATTAATGAATTTAATCGTATTAGCACATGTGATTCCGCACACGATATTTGGCATGCTTTAGAAGTCACTCACATGGGCACAAATAAAGTTAAAGAGACAAAAATAAATCTTTTGTATAAAAATTTTGAAAACTTCTTCATGAAACAAGATGAACCCATTGCTAGTATGATTACTAGATTTACCGATATTGTTAATGGTCTTAAGGGCTTTGATCGAAAATTTTCTAATGGTGAACTTGTTAGCAAAATGCTTAGGTCTCTCTCGGAAGATTGGAGCTCATTGAGAATGTTGATAGAAAACACACAAGATGTCAACACATATCCCTTGGAAGAGCTTTATGGAACATTGATGACATATGAGCTAAATCATGCCGAGACAAAAGAAAAGTCTAGAAAAGCAAAAGAGGAAGAAATGAAGGATCCTCCTAGGAGACAAATTGCTTTAAAGTCATCTATTGTTGAAGAAGCCTCAAACTCTAACAATAGCGATGAGGAACTCGATGATCTTGTCCTTCTTGTCAAGAAGTGGAAAACCTTTCGCAACAACCGTAGATTTCAAAAGAAAGAAGACAAAGGTGAAGAGAAAAAGATCGTTTGCTATGATTGTGACAAACCCGGTCACAAAAGAACCGAATGTCCCAACAAGAGAAAATTCTTCAAAAAGAAAGCTTTACAAGCTACTTGGGATGATAGTGATGATGAACAAGATGAAAGTGAAAGTCAAGATGAAGTTGCCAACATGTGCTTCATGGCCATTGAAGATGAGGTATCAACAAAAGTAAAGAGAAATTGGTTCTTGGATAGTGGTTGCTCAAAGCACATGACCGGAGATAAATCACTCTTATCAAGTTTCAAAAGAAAAGATGGAGGTCATGTCACTTTTGGAGATAATGCCAAAGGAAAAATTATTGGCAGTGGAAATATTGGTAATCATCCTTCTCCCTCTATTGAAAATGTTTTATTAGTAGATAATCTCAAACATAATTTGCTAAGTATTAGTCAATTATGTGATAAAGGCTATCATATTAAATTTGATTCTTCTAGATGTCTTATCAAAGATGCTTCATCAAAAGAGGTATTGTTCATAGGAAGCCGAAGTAAAGATGTTTATATCATCAACATTGAATTTGAGAAAGAATTAAAATGTTTGTCAAGCTTTAAAGATGACACTTGGTTATGGCATAGAAGATTAGGTCATGTTAGTATGGACCTTATTTCAAAAATTTCAAAAAATTGCTTTGTCAAAGGCCTACCAAGTTTGAAATTTGAAAAGGATAAAATTTGTGATGCTTGTCAATTTGGAAAACAAACCAAAAGTTCTTTCAAAAATAAACAATTTTCTTCCACCACAAAACCATTACAACTTCTTCACATGGATCTTTTTGGACCATCTAAAACCGCAAGTTTAAGTGGTAAACACTATGCTTTTGTCATTGTTGATGACTTCTCAAGATTTACTTGGGTTCTCTTTTTAAATTTGAAAAATGAAGCTTTAAATGCATTCAAACATTTTTGCAAAAAGGTTCAAAATGAAAAAGGATTTTCTATTACAACTATAAGAAGTGACCATGGTGGAGAATTCGATAACATGGCGTTTGATGAATTTTGCAAAATAAATGGGTATGAACATAATTTCTCGGCTCCTAGAACCCCTCAACAAAATGGTGTAGTAGAAAGGAAGAATCGCACATTGCAAGAAATGGCTAGGACCATGCTAAATGAAAATAACTTACCAAAATATTTTTGGGCTGAAGCCGTTAACACTGCTTGCTATATCATAAATAGGGTTTTGGTAAGTCGAAAGAATACTAAAACTCCTTATGAACTTTGGAAAAATAGAATTCCTAATATCGGATATTTTAAGGTTTTTGGTTGTAAATGCTTTGTTCTCAACACAAAAGAAAACTTGGGAAAATTTGATTCAAAATCCGATGTTGGAATTTTTCTTGGTTATTCATCCACTAGCAAAGCTTATAGAATTTTTAACAAAAGAACTCTTGTAGTGGAAGAATCTGTACATGTTACTTTTGACGAAACTAATTCTCTTGATCAAGAGAAAGGTGTTGACGTAGGTTTGGAAATTCCCTTTGAGGAGATAAATATTCAAGATCAAAGAAATGAAATATCCAAAGTCAATGAAGAAAACAACTTGGAAGAACCAACTCCTCAACAAGAAGAAGGAACATCTTCCAAAAACTCAAGTGATCTAATACTTCCTATCGAATGGAGATTTGCTTCATCTCACCCAAAAGAGCTCATAATTGGTGATCCTTCAAAAGGGGTAAGTACTAGAAACTCTTCTAAAGGATTCTTAAATACTTGTGCTTTTATCTCTCAAATTGAACCAAATAATTTCAAAGAAGCCGAGTACGATGAGTTTTGGATTCTTGCAATGCAAGAAGAACTAAATCAATTTGAAAGAAATCATGTTTGGGATTTAGTTGATAGACCAAATGATCAAACCGTTATCGGTACAAAATGGATTTTTCGAAACAAAAAGGATGAACACGGTATAATTGTGCGTAACAAGGCTAGATTGGTGGCCCAAGGTTACAATCAAGAAGAAGGAATTGACTTTGAAGAAACTTTTGCACCGGTTGCTAGATTAGAATCCATTCGTATGCTTCTTGCCTTTGCTTGTCATAAAGGTTTTACTCTTTATCAAATGGATGTCAAAAGTGCATTTTTAAATGGTGTTATTCAAGAAGAGGTGTATGTTGAACAACCTCCCGGTTTCAAAAATCATAAATTTCCGGATAATGTCTTTAAACTAAGAAAAGCTCTATATGGTTTAAAACAAGCTCCTCGAGCTTGGTATGAAAGATTGAGTAAATTTCTTATTTCAAATGGCTTTCAAATGGGAAATGCGGATACTACTCTTTTTATCAAAACCAAAAAGGAAAATATGATTGTTGTACAAATCTATGTTGACGACATTATTTTTGGTGCAACTAATGTTTCTCTTTGTGAAGAATTTTCAAATTGTATGAGCAATGAATTTGAAATGAGCATGATGGGAGAGTTAAAATTCTTCCTCGGACTTCAAATCAAACAAACTAGTGAAGGAATATTCATTAGTCAAACCAAGTACATTGAGGATATGCTCAAAAAGTTCGAGATGGAAAACTTGAAGCCAATGAATACTCCCATGAGTACTTCAATCAAATTGGACAAAGATGAGCAAGGCACTTCCATTGACATTACAAAATATCGAGGTATGATTGGATCCCTTCTTTACTTAACCGCGAGTAGACCCGATATTATGTTTAGTGTATGCCTATGTGCTAGATTTCAATCAAATCCTAAAGAATCTCATCTCAGTGCCTTAAAACGTATTTTTAGATATTTATGTGGCACTAGAACTTTGGGACTTTGGTATCCAAAGGGCACTCATATTGATCTTATAAATTATTCGGATGCCGATTGGGCGGGATGCACAATTGATAGAAAAAGCACAAGTGGAACTTGTCACTTTCTAGGCTTCGCACTTGTGTCATGGTTTAGTAAGAAACAAAATTCCGTTGCACTATCTACTGCCGAGGCCGAATATATCTCGGCCGCTAGTTGTTGTGCTCAAGTTTTGTGGATGAAACAAAC
This sequence comes from Ligustrum vulgare, assembly GCA_963555705.1. NCBI lineage: Eukaryota > Viridiplantae > Streptophyta > Magnoliopsida > Lamiales > Oleaceae > Ligustrum > Ligustrum vulgare. Next base: position 30,813,843 of record OY743186.1, on the reverse strand, counting down.
TCTTAATGATTATCATTTGCAATTTGAAAATACTCCTATTATGTGTGATAACACTAGTGCTATTAATCTGTCAAAAAATCCCATATTGCACTCTCGCACAAAGCATATTGAAATTCGACATCATTTTCTTAGAGATCATGTGCAAAAAGGTGACATTTACTTGGAATTTGTTAGTACCGAAAAACAATTGGCCGATATTTTTACTAAACCTCTACCGCCCGATAGATTTTCATTTATACGAAGAGGATTGGGTATTATTAATGAAAATGATATTTGTGGTTAAATTTCCAATATATATGTGTTTATCATATATTTTTCAAAAATTTGATTTTTGACTGTTTCGGTCGACCGTAGTTTTTCGGTCGTCCGAAATGTCTGTTTCGGTCGACCAATTGAACGACCGAAAGTTACTGTTCGGTCGACCATTACACGACCGATCCTGCCTGCAGCTAACTGATTTTGACCCTGCAGAGTTTCGGTCGACCGAAACTAACTTACGGTCGACCGAAAGTCGCGAGAAATCAGATTTTAAAACATCAATTTCATCCCCAAAATCATACCATAAACCCTAAACCTCGACATTTCTTCTCTCATTTCATCCCTAATCGATCTTTTTCCATCACAATTACTTCAATTGATACTCTAAATCGAATTTCCTATTATATTCTTCATCAAATTCTTCATTTTCAACAATTTTCATCCATCACTTTCTCCAAACCCTTCATTTTGGGTTAAATCACGAAAAAAAAAATTTCTTCTTACTTTGAATCGATTTCACTCAATCAACCTTACCATTATACCACTACATTGTTGATTTCTACTCTTTTCTTTCATTTCCAATCATTTTTACCAAAAAATTTCCAAAAATTTCTTTTGGTCTAATCGATTCACTCGAAAATTCATCATGCCTCCGAAGAAGAAATCGAAGAAAGGAGAAGCTAGCTCATCAAACGTTGAGGAACGTGCACCATTGCCCGACCGCTTCTCGGATCATCCAATTCTAATAGGTAAGTCTATCGATTTCTTCGACTTTTACCTTCAAGCTCCTTCGTTTCAACTTGAACGTTACTTTGAAGATATAGGATGGAAAAATGTCTTGTCCATTTCTGAAAATTCCTACCCTACATTAATCCGGGAATTCTTTCGAAACGCTTCTTTTTATCCCGATACAATTACAAGTTCGGTTAGGGGTACACGGGTAGAAATCGAACGATCCCTAATTAGAAACCTCCTAGGATTACAGCGTGGTGAGAATTTTGCATATGTCACTCATTATCCTGTTAGGTTCGATGGGTACAATGAACTCGAGGCTTGTAGTCGTGTCACTGCCCGACCCCTCACTACCACTATGAATTTGAACCTCAATCATTTGACTATCCCGTGCAAGGTCTTTCATCGTGCAATTGCTCACACAATTGTACCTCGTAGTGGTCATTTTGATGAAGTCAACCATCTCGACCTATTCATTCTTGATTCCCTTCTTGTCGGTCGCAAACTTGATTTTCCATACATCTTCATCAAACATCTCCATCACGTTCATACCTCCACTCGAGTTCTAGGCCTACCCTACGGCATGATTTTTACAAAAATTTTCAATCACTTCAATATACCTCTAGACAATGAGCCTATTCTTAAACCCAAACACACCGATATTATCAACATCAACACTCTCAAACGGATGAAAATTGTCAAGGGTGATGGGCAATGGGTGTGCAATACTCAAGGTTTCGATGATGCATCGGGACCCACGACTTGGCCGTTTACCGAAGAGGAAGCCGATGAGGAATTGGAGATTGGTGAAGGCGCGGATACGGGTGAAGGTGTCCAAAGGGATGACCAGCCTAGACCAAGGCCACGGGCTCGAGTACCACAAGCTGCAGCACCTCCCCATAGGTCCATCTCTGAAGATCAGTTCAACATCCTTAATGGGCGTATTGATTCTCTTACCACGGCGGTTGAAGGCATCCAACAACAACTTCAACATATGCACACATCTCAAGAAGCCTTCTTCGCTCATTTCTACGCTATCTATCCGCCTAATCCACCTCCACCACCGGCAGCCGATTGAAGACTATTTTTTTTTATCTTTCGTAGTGAATTTCATATCACTGTGCTTACAACATATGTACTCTAGTTTTTTAAAACCTATGACATCTTCGCTATGATAATTTCTTACCTGTGCTTAACTGATATGCATTACATGATTCACATGATTTTTTTTCTGATACCTGCTTTGCGTTGTGATGATGTTGAGATATAGGTACTTTCTCTATGATAAGATTCTGCTCTTATTGGTTATTTCTGCAAAATACGGGGATTCTATGTCCAAATTTTTATTGAACTTCTATTCGAGGTAAATTTGATTGTCAGTAACCCATGACTATTCCCGTTGGCTTTATACGCTACTTGGCACTTTTTGCTTATGTCAAAAGGGGGAAGAGATATTAGAGTTATGATTTGATTTGTTTTATCTTGCAATATTATGATAAAAAGGGGGAATACATTGCAAAAGAAAGGGGGAATATGTACTTACATATATATTTCATCATTTTTACAAATTACAAATCATATTGTTTGTCATAATCAAAAAGGGGGAAATTGTTGACCTATGACTATTCACGCATATATTGTTTTGATTATAACAAACAAGATCTCATGTATTACTAATGATTTCAATTCTTGAGTTGTATCATATTTATGTCATTTGAATACTCCGAGATCAAAATCGTCATCCATTGAAGTACAAAGCAATCATTAAAGAGATTTGAAGTGAACAAGATCGTCGAAGACAGAAGATCAAAGCTTTAGAAGATTTATTTTCAACTCATTTGTAAAGGTATCGACTCATCAATTTTTAGCAAGTTTATAAAGCTCAAAAATATTTCTAAAATTCATCAATTGCATAAAAATGATTTTTCAAATCATATCATGAAATAGTTTTTGGAAAAATAAACTTTTTGACATTAAAATAAAAATTTATGTTTTTATACTTTCGGTCGACCGAAAGTATACTTGATCGACCGAAAGTCTGGTCGACCGAAAATCTTGATCAACCGAAAGTTTAAACGGCTATAATGCAACGGCTAGTTTTTGACTTTCGGTCGACCGAAAATACTGATTCGGTCGACCGAAACTGTCTGAAGCTCAAAATTTTGATCTATAAATAGCCACTTCTCTTACATTCATTTTACGAACTTACAATAGCATTTTAAGAGAGATTTATTGAGAAAATTATTGAGCTTACCTTATTTTAAATTCTATTTCATTTATTGCAAGGAATTTCTTGATTGTTCAAAACTATCTCATATCTTTATCAAGAATTCCATCTTGTTGAAAACTCAATACTCTTAATTCATTATTGATCTTTGATTAAGTTAAAATCACCAAACACTTATTGAAGTGTATATCTCTCTTCATACTTAACTAAGTATTATTTGGAAAGAGAGATCATTGGTTGAAAAACTTTGATTCAAGCAAAACTATATCATATCATTCTTCAAAGTTTTCAAAAACACTTGAGCTTTATTCATTGCTATCTATTGAAGTGTTAGCCTAACTCTCTTGGTACTTAATTTGAATATATCATTTGTCAAGAGAGTTATTTCAATTGTAAATTCAATTCATTATATCTTGTTGGTTTTCGAGAGCCTTGTCAAAACTCGATTGTTGGTTTCGAGAGCCGTGTGAAAACTCGATTGTAAAAGGATAGGCGCTCCTTGTTGTAAGTCGCCTAAGGATTTGGTACTCCTTGTTGTAAGTTACCAAAATAGTGGATTTGGCCTTGCTCGTAACGGAGAGCTCGGTAACGGGGGACGTAGATCACATTGGTTGATTGAACCTCCATAAATCGCGTTTGCACTCTCTCATCCCTTTTATTTACTTACATCGCACTTACTCTATTCTATCAATTTATATTGTGCAACGCTTTATCTTAGTGCTATACTTGCCTTATCAATTAAGTTTACACATATATAACACACTACATTGATAGTTTAGTTCTTGTATCACTAAGTGCTAATACTTGTACCTATTGGTTTTAAGTTTGAGATTATTTATCGAAAAAGTTTTATAAACCAATTCACCCCCCTCTTGGTTAGTTTACTCTTGGGTTAACAAGCCACCTCTAGAATCCTAATGCCTGGCAATGGATTTTCAGATGGTTTACGCTCAACGAGGACGTCGCGAGTCTAACGGGGGTGATTGTAACACCCAAACCAAGAAAGCTTAAAAGATTTGATAGGTACTACTCATACCAATAAGGTGCACCTTCTTTTACGAAAGTCCATTGTTAGAAACTCCACAGTTAAGTGTAACTTGGAGCAATTCTAGGATGGGTGACCTCATGGGAAGTTTTATCGGGGAGCGTGCGAGTGAGGACAAAGCATGCTGATAAAACTCATGTTGGTACAGTGCGGATAGTGCTTCGTTATCTAACGTCGGGACAGCTCGTTAAGTGGGACCCGAGTTGTTACATATTTGAATATCAAACATAATTTACAGTGTTATTATGAATATTAAATTAAATCAAATCTAATACATATATGTATATTAGAATTTATTACGACAAAATAAAAGATAAAAATAATACATTAAAAAGACCAAATTATAAGATAAAATAAGGAAAATAAATATAATTATATAAAGACAAAATAAGACAAACAAAATATAAAAATGAAAATCATAAAAAAATTTAAAAAACTAAAATCGGCTGACACATTTTCATAGAGCAAAACTCGTATAGGTTCTCCTGACTTTGTAGCACAGGAGAATTAAACTGGAGTAATGCTTTATTTATAAACAAGTTTATCAAACGGATGCTTAAGTTCTTCCATCAATTGATGCTCAAGTATTGATTCTTTCTAAGAAAACTTGTGATTGCCACAAAGGATGACAAAGGGGCGAGTATCCCCGCCTCACGAGAAGAACCTCTAATCCATACCCGCTAAATCAAAAGGGGGCGGGGCGGGGCATCCAATATCCCTCCCCCCCCCCCCCTCCCACGCCGGTTAAGGCCCCGTTTAATTTTTTTCTGTTAAAAAAAAAAAAAAAAATTAGTTGAAAAACTTTTTTTCGCTTTTTTTATTATTATTACTACATTCCATCCATTTTAATTAAACAACATTTTTAAACCAACACAATCATTAATCGAACAACGTTTTTTTCAACAAGATCTTACAATATAGTCAAACGCTGATCATAATTTTTTTTTTTAATTTATTGAATAGGGCAGGTCACGACGGGACAGGGCCGGTCAAACAAAATCCACCAGTCCTGCACCCTGAACTCACTTCGATTTCTTCATTTATATTTCATATCCGTTTCGCCGACCCATGGAGTGGCTTTTTTTCGTCCCATTAGAGTCGGGGCCCGTCAATTCGGGTGAAGCCTTCCTTCCCTAACTGTCATTTCGCAGGACTATACCTAATAGGGCTTATGTATAATTCAAAGCTATTGACATTTCTGCAATCCACCGCCACGTTAAATTATTCAAACTCAAGCTTCATTTTCTATGAATTTGACATTAAATATAACTCTTTCATCCCCACGTTGTTCAATATGTCTCTATGTCTATCAAAATATCAAATACAATAAATTAATTTACATTTACAATACACTATGTGATTCAATCCTCGTTTGAGTTAGACCAAAATTAAAATTTAGTAAATTTTGATAAAAATTGATAAAATGTGTGGTTAAAAATTACGGATCACACGAAAAATGTGATTAAAATTAATTTCAGGTCAAAATATTTGACCGTGCGGCCGCATGGTTCGTAAATCGTGCGACCACACGTCAATTTTATTTTCCAATTTTTGAGTAAAACCGTGTGACCGCACGGTCTATAACCGTGCGGCCGCACGGTTGTCCGGCCAAAAGACACCTTTTCGTAAAGGTGCATTGTTTGGAAATGGTGCATGGTTTGAGCCTCAACCACTTCGTCCATACCCTTTCATGGTCTATATAGGTGTCTTATTCCTCACAATTTGATATGCAAAAACACCTCTCATCCTCACTTGTCTCCTAAATCAAAATCATTTCATTTATTTTGATTTTTCTTCATTGCATCCTTTGGAGTACATAAGTCTATATTTGGTTCGTTGTACTTGTATTTTGAAGTGCTACAAACACAAGTGAAGTCGTTGTATCTTGGGAGTCGATTGCCGTTATTCGTAGGCACCGTTGCGGGGCAAATTCGACTTAAGGACAAAGAGTCCAACTCTTGCATCGGCTTTGTCCTTATTCTTTTTCTTATTTGTGTTTTTCCTTGTCGTTACTTTGTCAAAATTTCGGCTTGAATTTACAAACTTTCAATATTTGGCGTCACTATTCACAAATCCACCCAACATATCTTTCTCGTTTTAAATATTCAAGAAAAGTTGACGTGATGCCCAAAGTAGACTTCTAAAGAAGAAAACATCTCCATAAAATAATATGAACACAAATAAGTTCATTATTTTTTCCCTTAAATAACCAAACGAAGGTTGTATTATCATTTCTAATGTCTTCACAAACAAGAAAAAGGTGAAGAATCCAAACAGCACTCAATTACTAGGGCACCAAATCAATTTTGAAGAATGAGAAAAAGAATCTTGGTCAAATTAGTCAAAATAATGTAATATTACGAGGTAAATTTTTTTATTAAAAATGATATTGAAAAGTGTGCGTAGTTAAAAAATTGTTTTTGATAAATATATTGTTTATAAATAAATTTACCAAACGAATGACTAGTAAACATGATGTGATATGTAATGCAATTTGATGAAGACTCCATTTGTTAAAAAAAATTGTGTTTAATAAATATATTTTTTTAAGATAAAATCTATGGTTGAAAAGTAGATAGGAAAAATATTTATCATTAATCGCTAACATTATAAGTGCGGGATCGACTTTACATCTCAGTTTGCATACGTACAAATAGGCTTACCACAAATACTAATAGTGAACGAGAAATTTTTTATTGTTAATGTCTTGTCTTGTCTTGTCTTGTCTTATCTTGTCTCGTCTTGCCTATAGTATACAAGTAAATAATTTCGTAAAAATATATCAATCACAAATATGAAAGTACGAGAGAAGTTCCGAGTATGAAGGAAGATATGATGTCTTATTTTTTAATTACTTATTTCATCAACTTTTATCAAAATTTACTAAAAAATTAATTTTAAACCTTATACTTAAACCTTCAGTATACCGATATAATTTTGTTGTTAATTTCTCTATCTCAATCATGCTTATAAAATAATTCAAATAGTAGAATCTCAATCATCCTCTCCACTCTACAAGGGAACACACATAATTGCTTCCAACAAATAAGCCTCAGAAATCCAATCCCTTTGATATATTCATTCACTATCTTGGAATAATGAAAATATATTTAGCTTCTAATATAGTTGAGACAACTAGAAACATAAGTTATAGCTTTCCTATACATGAATTACAACCTTATTTTATAGGTACCCAAAAAAAAAAAAAATCTACAGTGAAACGTCTCTAATCTTTATCGATAAAGTTTTGCAAATTGAACAAGTACGTCAAATCTATTTGGTAAAAAAAATTTATAAACGTTCACAAGACAATATTTCATTAATCTTTTTTTCTTTTTGAAAAGTCAATCATTTTGGCTGGTCAAAAATTCCTATCTACCATTTTTTATTTGTTTAAAAAAAAAAATTATTAACGAAATGTTAACACGTCGCTATTAATAAATAATATTTTTAAACAACCGTTTATAAACGGTTTACCAAATAGAGAGATTTTGTTATAGTTGTTTGGTAAAGCAATAATTTTCAGTACAACTTTACAAACTCAATTTCAATCATCCATTCTTAGTCAAGTTCATAATTTTTGACTTTTTAAATATTTTTAAACTACACATTCATTTAAAAAAAAAAAACTTTTTACATTACCAAAGAGACTTTTAATTGATAGTTTTGTGTTAAATGGTAAGATTTTGGATAGATTTCGTCATTAGATGGTGAACTTTGCAAAAATACTTGTTTATTTAGGAAAAATAGGACTTCTAACTTCAAACCTATCCTACTCTTGGTGCTTCACTCAATGGAAGAGCGGAGAAAGGCGCGCCAGTCATCAAGCCCTATATATAGCTCGCAATCAGATGAACTACGAGCTTTGTTTGGTCTACGACTATGATCAGACAGCTCAATGACAACTGAAAAAAGATAAAAAAGATACTTGAATAACAATAATGAACAACACACTTACATGGGATGTGGTCCACCAACCCACCCCATATGAGTGTGTTGGTGGACCCCAGCACATGTGAGTATATTGTCCACAATGTTGTTCAACTATGTTGTCCAAGTAGCATTTTCCATGCCAACTATACCAAAAAATAAAAGGCCTGAAACAACGTCAAGAAATGAAAGCTAGAGAAAAAAGTGCAGACAAGATTAAAGATCGAGGATTCAGATACAAATTTTTCATCTCACTGTCAAGGAAATAATAATTAGAGGATATATATATAGATATATTTCACCTTTTCCTACTAACGTATCAATCCTTTTTTTAAATCTCCCAAGATGAGTCATTCTCATTCTTCATCTACTGCTACCTCAGCCTCAGTCAGTGGTTTCTACAACTTCCTCAGAAATGAAGTTGATAATCTTGACACTTTGTTCTTTTCTGAGAATTTCATGTCAATCAATTTTCTTCAACATGTTCTATCAACCCTTCGATCTTTTCATTCCCAGTTAACAGTTTTGGTTCAGAGATTACAGTTGCCTGTTGGAGAGAAATGGCTCGACGAATACATGGACGAAAGCTCGAGGCTCTGGGAAGCCTGTCAAGCGCTAAAATCCGGGGTATCGGCCATGGAGAATTTCTACTCAGCTGGTATTAATATAGCTTCTTTGATCGATCATCATCAGGTTTTCAATGCTCAACTTTCTGGTCAGGTTAGTATTTATTACAAGATAAAAACATTGATGACATGTTTGATATATACTTGATAGTAGTAAACTTGATTGCAAAAATAAAGGGGGGGTTGAAATTTTGTTCATTTTCGTTTCCTTTCTAGCACGATTATTGTCCATTGTCGTCTACTTTGAAGGTGTGCGAGACGTGTGATCACACAGGGCACAATCTTTTTATTATTATTATAGGATACTTGAAGAAAAAATTGAATATATGACACAAATTTTTTTCATAAGTCATCATTTCAAATTGTCATATAGGATACACAAAATCTCAGGGTCAGCCTTGTGTACCGAATATGTTCGGATCATTTAACTTGTTCTGAACTTTGCTTGTTCGACAGGTAATTCGGGCGATCAATGGTGGCCAAAGGGAAATATTGGCACTGGAAGAGGAAAACAAGTCCTTAGTAGAAACAAGAATGCAAACTCTATCTCTGAGATTCGAGGAGAATGTCTCAGTAGAATCAAAGTTCAACAAGTTTAATGGTTTTAGAGGAGTTCTTTATTCAGTGAGGAACTTAAACTCTGTTCTTCTGGTGATCTTACTCAGCGGCCTCGTATACTACTGTCCGGAAACAAGTTTTTGCCAATGGGACAACTTAGGAAACCTCGTATTCGGTTCAGGCTTCATGGTTTCGACTGCAACATTGCTTCAAAGAGTGGCGTCTGCTGCCGTGAATCATACAGGAGGACAGCCGGGAGTCATTGTGTACGAGTTTCGAATGGCAAGATTCGCAATGGAGGAGATGAAAGTGGAAATGGAGAGAGTTGTCAAGTACGAGGAATTGGAATTTGATAATATTCATGACAAGGTTGAAAACTTGAAGAGTTGCTTCACAGTGTTGAAATGTGGGACTGAGAGCATAATAGGGCAACTTGATGACTTGTTTGATGAAATAGTTGAAGGGAGGAAGAAGCTTCTTGATATGTGTTCTCATAGATAGATAGATAGATAGAAGGGTGATTTATTTCTTCTGTTTTTCTTTGCTGCCTTTTTCAGGTTTTTAAAGAATTTAGACAAGTTTTCGTCGGGAACAATGACAAAGTATATCGACAATATAACTTGGATTAATCTATTTGAACACACCGGGTAACACACCCCTCGCATGGAAGTTTGTGGGGCCCCTCTATGTGAGGGGTTTGACACCTGATGTGTTCAAAATCGTCAATATAAATTTTTTTTTTATCACTTCGTTCATCTACTGAAAAGTCCAAAGTAACTAATTAGATTATTACAAATCAGATCACAACATTCATTTAACTCTACCCCTCTTAAAATGTTCGATATTCTCATAGTAGATTCTCGTGCACTCTTCACGTCTCTCTCTCTCTCTCTCTCTCTCTCTCTCTCTCTCTCTCTCTCTCTCTCTCTCTCTCTCTCATCACAATAATAACTCGTGTCCACACATCTTATCTAGTAACGAGACGTAAGAAAGCACTCAATGGTTAGTCGAATCACTAATCTCCATATGTGTCATCAAACATATATTGTAACTCAAGTGTTATCTTAAAAGGAAAAGAGAATGGGATTCTTCCTTTGTAGAAAAGTGAAATTACCATCTTAAGGAAGAAACAAGAAGAATATGTTACATCAATGATGGCTTCAACAGAAAGTAAATTTTGCTACCCCAAAAGAATAGATTCTTATTATGATTTCTCTGCTACTAAAATAATATTGCTTCCCAAAAGTTATAACAATCATGTTATGTTTACGTTTACACCACACTCACATAGGATGGAGCCTGCCTTCAAGAGGATTAAAATAATGCATTCAGGATCCCACCTCTATATGAGTGGACGTAAAAAGATGTACAAAAAAATAGATGTACACATTGATTAATTTAACAATCATATTGAGAAGAAAAATGTTAAATGTACATATTCTCCACGGTGCATAATTAATATATTGGATTTTTTTTTATCAACGAAAGAGTTAAATATTTCATTGTTTAAACTTTAAATACGAAAAACACATTTATATATAGTTGGGTCGTGTGAAAGAATCTACACATGCAATCACAAAATTTTTGTTGTTAGTAATTTTCACGGGTCGTTAATTTGAGTTTGAACGACCAAATGTCTATGTTTCAAACAAATAAAAACAAGTTGTACGACAAAAAAAAAGTTAAAAATTCACTACAAGAACACAATGTTATCGTTAATATTTCAATCTTTTTTTTAACTTTGTCTTTCTATATTATCATTAACAACAAAAATTAACTTGTTGGTGAAAATTTCATTGTTAATTATCATTTTTCTAGTAGTTTTGGAATCAATTAAAGGTCTATTAGTAAAAAAATTAGGTCAAGACAATGATGTGATTAGAAATTAATAAATATTTAATGAAGTAAAAAGGAAAATCAAGTGGCACCACTATCTCTTCAACAAGGATCAAACTGTTGCGGAAAACAGCACTCCCTAGATTAAGCACATCAAGTATTGAACATAACACTTTCCAACAGTATTCAACATAAGTAGCCCTCCAGGGCGAGGGCTACCTCTCTCTCCTCATTACCTCTGGAATATTGTATAAAGCCTTTTAGCTTACTGCCTAGACTACAATCTCTTATAGGCTATAGCCCATTTGGCAATGGAAGAAAAAAAGATTTGGAAGAATTTATGATTGAAAAATATTTAAAAAATATGAAAAGTGATAGATTATATAAAAATGTATGATTAAAAATGAAATTTGAAAAAAAAAAAAAAAAAAAAATCTATCTTCACCAAACGGTCCAAACATCCTACTTACCACCCAAAAAAAAAAAAAAGGGAAATTGACAGCGTATTCCGACATCTAATTTCTGGTCAGACTTACAGCCGGGCAACTTTTCCTAAGTCCACTTAGCTCTCATTTAAATAAGCCTAATGTTTACTACGAACTAAAATCTAAGCCTATGTTTGGTTTGAGTTAAAATTCAGTTAAAATTTCAAGTCAATGTTAATAATAAATTTTAATCACATATTCTACGAGGTCCATAATTTTTTAACTACATATCTTATCAATTTTTATCAAAATTTACTACAAATCAGATTTTAATTCATACCAAACAGGAACTAAATATAATTAAAATCTAAATAAAAGTAAATAATTAATTTTAACTGCATATTTTATTGGATCAACAACTTTTCAATAACATATTTCAACAACTTTTATCAAAATCTGCTAAAAAATTTATTTTAATCACATCAAAGTGGGGCTTATATCCATTGGTACGAACTCGTCGTATGTACCTTAAAAAAGGTTAAAACACCGAGCATGCACGCAAACAAAAAAACGTATAAATGAAAATGAAGAAATTTATGCATCTGGACATAGCTCAGTTGATTGAAAGATTGAAAGGTAAGTGCGAGAAATTTGAGTTGAACTAACAACTGTAAGGTGAGAGTTTGAATCCTACATTTGGTATGAATGAGGCTCCTTGCAAACGCACTTAAGCAGCAAGTTCTCAACCCTACTTCATTGAAGCATATCTTTCGATTTATATTCTCTACAAATTCTTGAAAAGGGGGTTATAGTGGCCCCTACCGTTAGAGTTCAACCTTTTTTGGAAATGAAGTAATTGATGATTTCAACTTTGATGATGGGTCATGGGTGGATTAATGTGTTTTCACGTGAGATTCTTGTTGAGTTGTGATAGTAAAAGAATAATCATTCCAATACTTGTGAAACAATGATGGAAAAGTGGAACAAGGACGATTTGGAGAGAGATAATGTAATGGGATTTTAAGATTCTTGGGCTCGCTTTGTTTATAATTTCAAAAGGGCATCGAGGCAAATAGTTTCGATTAGCATTATTTTTGTGTAAACTTGCAGCATGATTTGATCGTTTATAACGTAATTATTTGAACTGAAAAATAATATTTGTTACAACTTACATTTATATAACTACACTAATTTCAATAACGAAATTATCAATAATAAATATTGTTATGAAATAAGGTCTCAGAATCAACCACAAAGAACCACAACAAGTATTTAAACATAAAATACCAAAAAGATTTTATTAAAACCAACAGATCACAAAATATCAACGAGTTTTACAGAAAAATGGTTAAAATCTGAAAACTCATACAAATCTCAAAGATCGCACAAAATACACAAACTTTACAGAACCAAACGCTGTAAAAACCACTATGAATTAAGCATGATTAACCACAAGAATCAGGAACCACAAAGTATCAATAGATTGGAATGAGAGATGAGATTTCTCTCTCGAATATATGAAAAAGGGAAAAATCGCCTCAGAGAGAGAGAGAGAGAGAATCAGAGAGTGTTCTGGAATGAATGACTGGAGATGAAAAGGTGTAAGCCTTTTTTCATCACAGATGGATGGCACAGATCAATTCTTCAATGATCCAATAGCTGAAAAATGAGACGGTCAAGCCAAAGATAAAGGTCCGGTATATTAGCTGGGCTCCGAACCTTGGGCCGGGTTTTGGACTTCAGTTATGGGTCAATGTATCCGGTCTTCATCATTTTCTTTATGCTTCAAAATATGGACTTCAGCAAATTCTGATCCAATTTATTTTGGGCTTTAACTGCTGATCCAATTGTACATTAACAAACTCCACCTCAATTAGAACAGCTTCACCTGCAAAATAAGAAAATAGCAGTATCAAATTTCTAACAGACTTAAAAACCTTAATGCATCTCTACATTTATTAACCGGTATCACTTTGGTTCCAGCATCAGCTGGATTGCATTCTGTAGAAATTTTCCCAAGTTTAATAGTGCCATCTTCTAAGATATCTCTTATGAAATGAAACTTAACATCAATATGCTTAGATCTATTATGAAATACAGGATTTCTACTCAAATATAAGGCATTTTGACTGTCTATACAAATACTGACAGAGTTTTCATAAGAATGACCCAATTCTTCTAAAAAAACCTTTTAACTAAATAGATTCTTTCACAGCATCAGTAGCAGAAATGTATTCTGCTTCTGTGGAGGAAAGAGTAACCAATTTTTGAAGTTGACATTTAGAGCTAATGCAAGTACCATTTAAAACAAAGAAATAAGCTGAAGTAGACTTTCTATTATCTACATTACCAGCAAAATCTGAATCAACAAAGCCTTTTAAAAAGAAATTAGATTTTTGTTTTGCAAATATAAGGCTCAGATTGGAGGTACCTTTCAAGTATCTGAATAAACATTTCATTGCTTCCCAATGAGCTTCACCTGGTTTACTCATAAATCTACTAAGTACACTCACAGCAAAAGAGATATCAAGTCTTGTGCAGACCATTAAACACATAACAGAACCAACTGCATTTTGATAAGGAACAGTTTTCATCCTATTTTCTTCTTCCTCAGTTTAGGAGATTGATCAATAGAGAGTTTGAAATGACTAGGCAATGGTAAAGAAATAGGTTTTGAATCAAATAAACTAAATCTTTTCAACATAAGATTTTTGGTTTAAAACAAGTTTACCAGTTTCTTTATTTCTAATGATATCCATTCCTAGAATTCTACTAGCATTTCCTAAATCTTTCATCTCAAATTTTTTACTTAATTTCTGTTTAAGTATTAAAATTTCATTCAAATCAGATCCAGCAATGAGCATATCTCATCTACATATAAGAGCAAATACAAATAGCTTGAATTCAAACACTTAAAATAAAAACAGAGATTATATTGACTTTTAGTAAAATTCAGACTTTGTATAAAAGTATCAAATCTTTTATACCATTGTCTGGGAGCTTGTTTCAGACCATACAGAGATCTTTTGAGCAAACAAACTAAATTTTCAGGCTTTTCAAAACCTTTAGGTTGGCACATACATATAGTTTCATCAAGTGAACCATATAAAAATGCAATTTTAACATCCATTTGCTCTAATTCTAAATCAAATTGAGCAACCAAAGCAAATAATATTTTGATTGAAGTATATTTCACAACAGGTGAAAAAATTTCATTGTAATCAATACATTCCTTTTGTGAAAAACCTTTAGCTACAAGTCTTGCTTTGTATCCAGGTTTAGTATTAGAATCACCTTCTTTTATTTTATAAATCCATTTGCAATCAATCAGTTTCTGTTTATCAGGTTTAGGAATAAGAATCCAAGTTTTATTTTTCAAAAGAGAATCAATTTCATCTTGCATGGCTGCAAGCCAAAGTTTAGAATATTTTGAAGAAATGACTTCTTCATACGATTTAGGTTCTAATTGTAAATGTTCAGAGTAAGTAAAGGCAAAAACAAAATCAGGATCTTCAAATCTAGAAGGAACTCTTATTTCTCTTCTAGTTCTATCTCTAGCTAGCTGATAATTTTCAACATTAAAATCAGTTTGAGTTTCAGCTTCAGAAGGAATTTCAGTTGTAAGAGGAGAATCAGGTGGTTCAGGTTCAGAAATGTCATTTGGAGAATGTGGGGGTTACTCCACCTGAAACTGAGTATAGGACAGATCATTATCATTATTCAAATGCTCTGCACTCAATTCAGTTATAAGGAAATCCTTATCACTAAGAGGATCTTCCAAAATTTCATCTTTGCAGGGAAAAAAAATTTCATTAAAAATGACTGGCCTACTTATTATGACCCTGTAACCTCCATGTTCCTTAACCCACAGTCTATACCCCTTGAAACCTTCCCCATAGCCCAAAAAAACACATTTTAGAGATTTAGAGTCAAATTTTGTTTCGATTTGGTGTGAATAGGCAGCACACCCAAAAACTTTCAGTTTAGAAAAATCAGGAAGATAATTGTTCCAGATTTGATCTAGTATTTTAAAATCAATAGCACTTGAAGGAGAAAGATTGATTAAAAATGAGGCAGTTTTCACAGCTTCTCCCCAGAAAATTTTTGGCATAATGGAATCAAAGAGAAGACACCTAGTTCTTTCTAAGAGTGTCTTATTCATCATTTCAACAACCTCATTTTGTTGTGGACTGTATGTAATAGTCCTATGTCTGAAAATACCTAAGTTACTGCAGAAAGAGTCAAAGTCTTGATTGCGAAATTCTAAACCATTATCAGTCCTAATAGTTTTGACCTTTCTGTCTTTCAAGTTTTGGACTAAAGTGATCCAGTTCTTAAAAACATGTACAGTAACATCTTTTGACTTAAGCAAATGAACCCAGGTTTTTCTAGAGAAATCATCAACTATAAGAAGAAAATATTTAAAATCAGAAACAGAATTAACTGGGGCAGGCCCCCACAAATCTGCATGCAAGTATTCAAGTATGTTACTTGATTTATGAATGTCTTTATCAAAAGAATTTCTTTTCTGTTTTCCTAAAACACATTTTTCACAAAAATCAAGTTTGTGTAGAATATCTTTACCAATAACTCCTTTCTTTTCTAGAAGTTTAAGACTCTTTTCTCCCAAATGCCCAAGTCTTTTATGCCACAAAATAGTTTTATCATTTTCAGAAATTGCATTATAAGACTTGGTAGAAATAGGATAGGTGTTTAAAACATAAATTCCATTTGTTTTAGGAGTACAGGAAAGTAAAATGTTATCCTTAAAAATACTCAAGTAACCCTTATGCAGTCTGATATCAAAAAATTCAGAATCAAGCACACCAAGAGAAATCAAATTTCTTTTCAAGTCAGGCACATATCCGGTTCTATTTAAAACAAGTGTTTTGTTGTTCTCAAGTCTCAACAAAACTTTACCAATTCATTTCACATCACAAGTCAAATTGTTTCCAAGTTTCACAGAACCAGTGCAGTCACTACTGAAATTAGCAAACGAATCATTTTCAGGACACATATGAAATGTACAACCAGAATCAAGTATCCATTCATGTTTGTTATCAGATTCAGTGGTCACATAAACAACACCATTATTATCATGTGTTGCAGACTCAGTTTGATTACTGGTTCCTAATTCATTTTGCCTTTTGAAACAATATTTGATATGATTAGGGGTGGGTGTGGGTGTGGGTGTGGGTTGGGTTGGGTCGATTTTTTTCCCAACCCGAACTCAACCCACTATGGTCGGGTTGATAAAAAAATAACCCAACCCAACCCAATCAAGTTTCGGTCAGGTTGGGTTGGGTGGTTGGGCTTTGGTCTAATTAGTAAAAAAATTTGAAATTTAAAAAATTAAGCCCATAAATCAACTATTAACTCAAATCAATTATGTACAATACAATAAACTCAAATATAATAAATTGAATACTTACTAATAAAACTAAAATATGTTTAAACCATATTTGAATTTCATCCAAATTATAAATTGTGCTTGAGATTCTTGAAATTTAAATGGTCCTATTTTTAAAAAAAAAATTGTTGGGTTGGGTTTTTCACCCAACCCACAGCTCAACCCAACCCGACCAAATTTTTTTTTGTAGAACCCAAACCAACCTGATTTTCATCAAAAATCGACCCAAACCGATCGGGTTGGATGGGTTAATGCCCACCCCTAGATATGATGTCCAGGTTGGCCACAATAAAAGCAAATTATAGGTCTATGAGTATTATCCAGACCCCCAGAGTTATCATGCCCTTTAAAATTTTTATGATTTCTAAAATTACCTTGGTTCCTAGAGCTATCTTGATTCCTGTAATTATACTGGCCTCTAAAAGAATTATCTTTGAGCTTATATGAATTATCTTTCTTCTGAAAATTGCCCCTAACAGGTTTACTGTTAGTATTATTCCAGCTCTTGTTATTGTTGGAAGTATTCCAATTTTTATTGAAATTGTTCACAGGTTTGTTATCCCTAGAGGAATTTCCTTTCTTAGATGTCCCTATAACATTATAGGCAACATTTCTACTATTTTTAAATTCCAATTCTTTATTCTTAAGGGATGTGTGAACTATTTCAGTGGTTAATTTCTGGCCTTCATATTCAAGAGCATTCCTAAGATCTATAAACTTATCACCCATAGCATTTAAAAGACAGACAACATTTTGTTCATCATTCAATTTTTCATCACAGTTCTGAAGGCTTTGAGTGATTTTATTGAACCTATTCATGTTTTCATCTACATCCTTTGAAGGGTCAAATCTAAAAGAAAAATATTGTTTCCAAAGAAAACATTTGTCAGGAAATGAAACAATATCATAAACTTCTTCTAACTTATCCCAGAGTTCCATAGTTGTTTTAGTCTTACCTATTTGTCTAATGACATTATCAGATAGGTGCAGAAAAATAGTACTCCAGGCAGATTCATCCATCTCAATTTGTCTATCTTGAGCTAAATTAACAGGTCAAGATTGATCAATAGATTTTGCACACTTCATTTGAAGTAATAAGGCTCTCATTTTCTGGCTCCAGAGATTAAAATCTCCTTTGTCATTCCATACTTCAACATCTACTTTTATAGTAGCCATTGAAGTAATGACAAAAAGTATTTAAAAGTTTCAAGAAATGAAGTCTTATTCTTTCAAAGTTAATCAAGCAGACAGAGTATAAGACATAATATGATCACAGACTGTTTCAATTAGACAGAAGCTATTCACAAAGATCAAGAATTATATCACAAAGATTTAGAAATCAATTAAGTAGCAAGGCAATCAAGGTGATCACAAAATTAGCAATAATAATCACAGTACTCAAGCAATCAATAAAAAACTATATACTGAAAAATTATTCTTTCAATATATCCCTCAACCTACTATGGGTCAGCCCAAACTCCCTCAGATTCCCGGATTCTCAAGAAATCCTGGACAAAGGTAAGAAATGGGGTCCAAAGGCAGGCTTCAACGGAGAGATTTTGAAAGAATAGGAATTTGAAATCAAATTGCAAGTTTAGAAATTAAAGATATCACCTGATGCAAGATTAATGCTATTGCAGTTCCACAAGGGCATGACGCAGTATAGATTCAAGCCCACACAGTTCCAGTACCACTAAGATAATCAGTAATCTACGAAGTTAACCACCAAGAATATTAGATCCCTTCCAAGGAATATTCAGTATATAATAAGTATATACTGATTTCTTGGGATCTTATAATATTGACTCAGAGTATAAAGATCCAGATATCAAAACGAAAAAAAAAAAAAATTGAAAACTAGGGTTTAAAAAAAAATTCCACAAAGAAAGAAGTTCTTGAAAAAATTTTGTAAAAATTTGAAAGGGAAAAACTATAAATCCAAAACTTTACAAAAGTTTCAAGAAACAGAAGCGATTATGAAGGGTTTTATCAAACTTCAAGAAATTTAAAGAAATTTATGAAAAAGAATCCACGAAGAACAAAACCTTAGAGGTTGAACAGCCACAAAGAAAAATTTCCAGAAAACACACGATTCACCACGAAGAGTCTGGAGCTACCAGATTTGAGCCCAAAAACAGCATATTCACTCGAACCCTAAAGCTCTGATACCACTGTTACGAAATAAGGCCTCAAAATCAACCACAAAGAACCACAACAGGTATTTAAACATAAAATACCAAAAAGATTTTATTAAAACCAACAGATCACAAAATATCAACTAGTTTTACAGAAAAATGGTTAAAATCTGAAAACTCATACAAACTCAAAGATCGCACAAAATACACAAACTTTACAGAACCAAACACTGTAAAAATCACTAAGGCTGTGTTTGATAGAAAAGATGGAAAATAGATGGTAGAAAAATATTTTCTAGGAATTGATTTGACTGAAAATTATTTTCCTGAAAAATGTTAATTGAAAGTGTTTGATTAGATTAATTTTCCAGGTGAAAAAGTGGGAGATTTTTCAAATTTTGTTGTTTGATTGATATTATTTTCCATGGAAAATAATCAAAATTTAACAAATTTAATAAAAAAAAAATTATTTTTCACTCATTTGTACTTGATGATAATAATAATGTTAATTTTTGGGAAAAAAAAAATAAGTCAACTAACAATAATAAAAATGATCAAACGTGACGCAAAAGAATTTTCCACCTTAGCTGGAAAATATTTTCTCAACAAATAGGTAAGAAAATATTTTCAAGGTAAATGAGGAAGTTGTGCTTTAAATGGTTGTACCTAAGAAAATATTTTCCAAGGCAAATTTTTCCAACCAAACACCCAACAAATGCAAAAGGTGGAAAATATTTTCCATGATTTGACATTTTCCTGGAAAATAAGGCTGTATCAAACACAGCCTAAGAATCAAGCCTGATTAACTACAAAGAATCAGGAACCACAAAGTATCAACAGATGCGAATGAGAGATGAGATTTCTCTCTCGAATATACGAAAAAGGGCAAAATCGCCTCACACACACACACACACAGAGAGAGAGAGAGAGAGAGAGAGAGAGAGAGAGAGAGAGAGAGAGAGAGAGAGAGAGAATCAGAGAGTGTTCTGGAATGAATGACTGGAGATGAAAAGGCGTAAGCCTTTTTTCATCATAGATGGATGGCACAATTCAATTCTTCAATGATCCAGTGGCTGAAAAATTAGACGGTCTGGCCAAAGATAAGGGTCCGGTATATTAGCTGGGCTCTGGACCTTGGGCCGGGTTTTGGACTTCAGTTATGAGCCAATGTATTCGGTCTTCATCATTTTCTTTATGCTTCAAAATATGGGCTTCAGCAAATTCTGATCCAATTTATTTTGGGCTTTAACTGCTGATCCAATTACACATTAACAAATATGTTGTTGTATTACAATACCGTGCAATTTTTCGATGAATCAATATCTACTGTAAAATAAGGTTCACGCTCTAGATATCGTTTATACGATATAACATAATATTCGACATTTTTCTAAACTGTGCTTAAAGCTAATCGGCTCGAACTAAACGTTGTTTCTATATAATAGTTGTCTCATAAGAAATATATTTTAAAATTGATGAATAAATTTGGTATCACTGAAAATACAAATTTGATTCGTAATAGAATTTGTCGACATTTTTCTTTTAAATTTAGTTACTACATTATAAATTCAATACTAAACTATTTTAATCGATCAATAAAAACAAGCGAGATATAAAGGGAATTATCTTTGTCAAATACTTTAATATTTCACTTAATACCTAAGTAAATAATACTAAAGTATTCGACAAATATAAGTCAATAAACATATTAATTAATCATTTAAACACCTGATTTTAAATAGTTATACAATCTAAAGAAAAAATAATTTGCGAAACAGCAAAAAAAATAAGACTTAATAGTATAGGATTACTTATAGTTTTCACATTTTAATACTTTTGCCCTATATTTACTATAGGAATTCTGTAGTTATTTTAAGTGAAAATTACACCTCAACCGGTTTATAGATCCACTAATTCAAAATTCCAAAATAATAGTATTTTATTCATGTCTCGGGTGTTAATACAATATTTAAATAATAATATTTTTTTAATTAACACCACTCATCCCTACCCCAAATTACAATTGATCTGTAAATAACATCCCCAGCGTTTTCTCAGAGAATAAGCTCCGAAGATGGACCACTCCTCTCATCTGACAATAATGGTGGCGAAGAGATTCCCGACGACAAACTACACTCCTCCGATGAAAGCAACTTCTCAGGTGGATTCAAACAGAGCAAAGATAAGTCTTATACCTCTGATGAAACTCCGCTGACTCCCACTCCAATAATTATAGCCGAGCAGTAGCCGCTCAAGACCTCATCTAAAATCCACCACCTCATTAGCACCTCCATTGTCGTCAACAATCGCAAACTGCCAACCCACACAACACGCAAACCACTGCCAATGACAAAAATTATGGGTTTGCTCAAAGTAAAAAATAGCCCAAAGAACTTGATGGAGACTTTGCCACAGAACGACACCTCAGAGCAGCCCAAACAACCCAGTCACTGTTGAATAAAATCAGATTCTTCAAGTCATCTAGCTACAACCTCAACCCTATAACCTGACCACTAGCTTAACCAACGGTTGTTGTGAATAGTTGCAGATCACAGTATCATCTAGCTACAAAAGTGTTTGATGACTGTGTCGTTAATTTGAGGGTTTTGTATTGGGTTTTCTTTGATTTGAGAATTGGGTTTTGGTTAGCTGATATTGATTGAGGCGATGATTGAATTAACTAGGTTGATTTTGGTGAAGAAGCAAACGGGTTGATTAAAGGTAGCAATTGTACGGTTTGTGGTGAAGCAAATGAGTTTATAAATGGGTGCGGTTAAAACTCAAGTCACAGGTTACAGGTTATGGGCTACATGTTGAAGTCACATGTCACACTTCATAAATTTAGGTCACGTTAATTAGGTCACACGTCACGATTCATCTAATTACAGATCATAGAATCCAATGAAGAACCTATTTGATGCTTTAATGCATTATGTCACATGTCACACTTCAAATGTTCATGTCACGTTTGATGTAATAATTCACATGATAAGTGTATTTTATATACTTATTTATATATCTAGATTAGAATAATATACTGTCATTTAGAATAAAAACTATCTAATTGTTTATTATTTGCTTACAATGCAGAAAATATCCCAAAATAAAGTGAACTGTGAAAATGAAGCAAACAAAGGCCAAATAAATGATAATTGGAGCTTAAAATTGTATACATGGGAAAACGCTTGAAGGTAATTGAGGACGAGAACAATTAGAAGAATTTAGAAGTGTGGGGACCTAATTGGAGCAATTGGAAGTTGAAGGACCCACGTGCAAATAAAGTTCAAGGACCTACTTAGACGTTAGGGAAAAGATGAAATTGCGCTGAAAGGTTAATACTGCGCGACCACGACTTCTCAACCTAGTGGCCGCACAAGAATTCTCAAATAAACAGAACCACTTTTCACATAACTGCGCGGCCACCGCTTGTGCGGCCGCTCAGCTTTCCGACCAAGACCCGTGCATGGATTTTAACCTGATTTAGTTCCTTGTTTGAAAAAAGGTTTCTTATCTACCTATATAAACAAATTCTCATGTATGAAGTTGGGGACCTTCAAGAGACTTATTTCCACACTTTCACAATTACTTTCAAGAAGAGAATTCATCTTTCTATCATACAAATCTTGGGAGGAAAATCAAGGCAAAGGCTTGAGGATTGAAAATTATCAACAGGAAGTGAAATCTTGGTGCAAAACTTCCTTTCTTTTGTTAATTTGATAAACTCAATATGCGTAGTTATTTATATTTCTGCGTATTTATTTCTTCATTAATGAATTATTAATTTCAAAGTTAGGATATTCGATGTAGCCTAGTTTTACGCTTTTCATTCTATGATTCTAGTTTTACGTTATTGATTGCATCTGTTGATTTTATTTTGTGTCTAATGCATGAATTCATTTGCTACTAATTTGAAAGGTGTGCTAACAGTTAGATCTAGAAGTAAAATCCGCTAATTCAACAACAATAGAGATATATGTTTGTTGTTATTGCGATTACTACTTGAATTCTTGAGTTCCATGCACCTAATCATTACAACCTACTGTCTAGAAATACGGTTGACTAATTAGGTATAGTTAATTTAAACTCGAGAGAGGAATTTCATATGCATAAGTAAATTTCATCGAGCACATAGATTGGAATAAAATTAAATGATTGGAATTAAAAGTATTGATTATGTGAAATCGAATGCCCCAACACTTACAAACATCAATTTAGAAAATCTAAATGTCTTTTCTTTTCTTTTGATTTTTAGTTAGTTCAATTAATTCATCACTGTTTTACAGTTCAAATAAAGCGAGAACTAACACGATTTTTGTACGGTGGTACTTAATTACAATCTCTATGGGACAATAACTCTAACTAAAAAGTCCACTTTATTACTTTGATACGATATCGTACACTTGCGATTTAGCATATCATCACATGTCACACTTCAAATATTCAGGTCACATGTCACATCTGATACATTAAATCACATGTCAAACTTCAAGAATGTTCAGGTCACAACTTGTTTAATGCATTATGTCATATGTCACACTTCAAACGTTCAGGTCACAATCTGTTTGATGTATTATGTTACAGGTCACACTTATTCATTAAGTCACATATCACACTTCAATAGGTCACAACCTATTTGATGCATTATGTCACATGTCACACTTCAAATGTTCGGGTCACAACATATTTGATGCATTATGTCACATGTCACACTTCAATATTCAGGTCATAGGTCACATTTGATGCATTAAGTTACATGTCACACTTAAAAAATGTTCAGATCACAACATGTTTGATGTATTATGTCGTATTTCAAATGTTCAAGTCACGTGTCACAGTTCAAATGTTCATGTCACATGTCGCATTTTGATGCATTAAGTCACACGTCACACTTCAAAAATGTTCAGGTCACAAATGACTTGTTGAGGTCAATATCAACCGATCACATGTCTTTACGGATTGGTCACACTTAATATTTCAGATTTTCTTCTTCTTTTGGATTCTCAATTCTGAAAATAGACAGTAATTTTTTATGGTTTAACTGGTGAATCGACGATTATTACTGTGGTGGTAGTTGTGGTGAATCAAAAATGGTGGCGGTGGTGGTTGTCATTTAGAAAATCTGGTCGTTCTAGTGGTGGTTCTGGTAATGACGATGGTGAAGGTCATAGTGGTGGTTATATAACTTGCATAATTGTTTTATATGACACCTGATTCGTAGAAGTTTAAACTTTTTTTCCTTATAATTGAATTGTGTTTTTGGAATAGCTTAATATGTGTATTATTTCTTTATTTTAAAAACATTCTTTTGCAACAACTACATGTTGTGACCATTTTAAGATTTTAGGCTCGTTATTTATTTATTTATTTATTTATTTACTATAAATATCATTACAAAATATACCAAAAAAAAAAAGTCTTAACACACAATTTGCTCTGATTAACGATACAAACTGTCAACAAATATTCAAAACAGAAATGATTAGAATTCTCACAAATTTTGAAAAACCTATTTAAATACTGCATTGTTTGTATAGTTTGTGTTGTCCGCACCCGTGTGATACATGTTCGCTAGAAACACACCGCAAGTGCACATATCGCATACAAGTGATAGTGGACTAAATGAGTCTGGTTTATCGATTCCACAAGGATTGTCTATTTCAATTACACCATAGTTTTAATTAATTTAACCAAAGAATACACACAATAAAGTTTTGTTTTGGAAATGATTTAATATTAGAGCTACAAATCGCAATTGTAAGCAAATAACTAGAAAATGATGATAAATAGATGATAAAGGAGTGTTGGGATTCTTGATTCCACTTGACCATTACCTAATTGAATTCTCAACGAGCAAATAGAAATGCAATTTATAAATCATGTTAGACCCAATTTTTAAAGCTTAGCTAATTACCTCTCTCGAGTGAAATCAACCCTAATTAGTGGAATTAACCTACTATATCTCTATGTCGATTAAAAACACATCAATTGCATTAAACCTTTGTGAAAATAACTTAATGGATCATCTAGGGTTTTAGGTATATCTCTATCCTAAACAAGAACCTAGAGCAAATATTGTATTGATCTATAATACACAACAATTTCTCAATAATTGCATATTCCATGAAATTCAAGCATAAATGTGGCCACAATAAATGCAAGTCAATAAATACAACAATCACAAGATAATAAATAGCCTAAATTCTTAATACAAATATTAAAATCAACTAAGCTATGTCAAGCTTCATCAATAATCCCAACACAAAATGGTTTAACCCATGATGAAATAATAATGAAATTCAAGAATTAAATACATCATTTCAACAATAGATTAAAATATATGAAGAAATATGAAGATTAACAAGAAAACTTCCCTTCAATAATGATTAGTGTTTCAAAACATCAATGTTCATCCACAATGTTATAGGTATTCCTCCCCTAAATCAAGATTCATCAACCAACCTAACTAATTACAATAGAAATTACAAGATAAAAACGAAGAAAAATGAAGAACAAATCAAGGGAAAAGATTTTTGGATGAAAAAGTAGTAAGAAAAGTGGCTAAACCCTAGCCAAATCATCCAAAAATACCCAAAAAAACGCGTAAACCCGCATCCTATAGCGTTTGGGCCGAACCGGGTCGCACCGGGTCGGCCCAAAATATTTTTCAAAATTATGACCACGCGATCGCGTGGCTGAATGCCTCGCGATCGCGTGGTTGGACTGAAAACTCTCTGGTTGGATTTTTTGCCTAATTCACTAACGTGGCCTGGTCAAGACACGCGATCGCGTGGTTCACTGGCAACTCCGTCCTTCAATGATTTGCAATTGAGTCATCCAACTTTCAATGTAGATCAACTTGGTCCCCAAAGTTTTCGTTTTCTTTCAATTGAGCCCTTCCAAAAGTGCATTTGAGTCCGTCAACTTTGAAAACTTGCAATTTAGTCCTTTGATCAATTGCACATGCGATCCACAACTTTTCGGAAGTGACAATTTGGTCCCCAAACTTTGACTCGTTGAAGGATTTGACTCTTTTATCCTAAATTTCTTCAATTATTCATCTATTTAGCTCATTTCTTGTGCTTTCTCCATGTATTTGAATGTTGAACCTATTTAACCATAAAAAATGCACAATTCAATAGGTATTTGTTCAAATTACTCAAAAAGTACCACAAAAAATATATGAAATATGCATGTAAAATGCACTCAACAATACACGAAAGTTATTAAAGAAAAAATATATTTTAAATAATCGCTCAAACTTATATTAAACAACGTAATTTTTCAAACTTATGTTGTGTAGAATTATAAAAAATAAAAATAAATCCAAATTTCTTTTACTACCATGTAAAAATAAGGACCCTCAAAACTAATCCTTAATTTTAATAAATATTGTTAAATCAGTTGGTTGTTCTTTCTTTATATTAACAATTTCTTCATTCATATTGTTATTTTATTATTTTAATATTTTAATAAAAGTTGAAGTAATTGTTAAAGTGTGATACATATTCTACATATTTTGGTTATTTAAATTTATAATATTAAAAATAGAAAAATGAATGTAATCAGTAAATAAATAAAAATAATGTCAAAATGACGAATGAATTAATCGAAATCCGAAGGTGTAAAAATTAGCACAACTTAATAAAGAGACTATTATTTGATTTTGTCGACAATGTATGCTCTCTTCTTCTTCTTCTTCTTCCTATTCCTTTTTTATTACTAGTTTATTACTTTTGGGGGGGGGGGGGGGGGGGGAGAGGGGGGATACTATCATAGGCTTAGCTTCCAATTTTTGGTTCCCTGTTAACTTTTTTCAAATCTTTAAATTTAAAAATTAAAATTAAATAGCTTTTAGGATTAAAATGGAATTTATTAGAAAAGGATTTATTTTGCTGCAAAGAATGAACTGTTCTGTAGATTTTAGGTAGCTTGTATTTAAATTTCTATAATTTAATCCCCTTTAATCGTATTCTCATATTTGCAATTGTCGCAAGGCTAAGCAGCTTGATGATTTTTCAATGCGTTGAGATATTAACAAGTTGACTGTTACCACAAGTCTACAAGGTTAGTGAGAATGACACTTTGAGATTTGAATTTGATTCTAGTTATAATGTTAGATAATGAATTTAGATTTAGTCATGTTAGATTATTTGATTAAATTATCTTATCTGATTTAAGGAACTTTTCCGCTCCGCAAGTGCACGGGTCGCGCAAGTAATAAAGTGGATGTGAGTTCAAGTATCGATCCCACAGAGATTGAGTAAATTGTATTTTAGATTACGAGTCCTTAACCGGAACAAGAGAATGTTTGAATTTGGGAATTTTGATTTTGAAACTAAACTAAAGATTAAACTAAAGAAACAATAAAAATTTGAGTTTGAAACTTATAAAAAACAAATGAGAATTATGAATCAATTTTAATCAAATCATCCATATTTTGACCAAATTATTTGAACACAATTTATGGGGTTTTGAATATCCGTGTTCCTAAAATTATTTAAGTCTCCTTTCGAGCGATGCATAAACTCCTTTTTCCTACAAGAGACGAGCTTATATTTCTATGACCAATCCTAACATGTAGAAAAGTATTAACAAATTATGAACACTTTTTAGGATAACACGAAGTATAGGAGTATATTTCTATCCCCTATCGGACTTCGTGACAATTAATCAAGGTCTAATGGATTCCTACTCTTTCGAACATAGAAATCTATCACAAACATCAATAATTATGCTTCCACAATCACAGAAGAGAATAAAAACATAATTAATTGCATCAATCTCATAAATTGCATAATATAAATGTACGGTCAAAACATGGAATCAATAAATTAAAGTTTCATCACAATTCTAACAATGAAAACCTAGCATAAATACATTATCGAAAATAAATCACAAGTATGAAAAGATGTCACCATATTCATCTCCTTAGTCCTTGTTCTTCAATCTTGAATTTGGCCTCCTATGAATCCCCCCAACAGTTAGACAACGTTTTGGCATGAATTATGAAGATTTGGAACCCCTAATTTCGTACTCTAAGCCATGTATTTATAGATGTTCACGATAATTAGGTTACTTGGGGAGAAAGATTGCTGATTTTCGCATAAAAAGCCCAGCTGCGGCCCAGTTGGATAACCGTGCCACCGCATGGTTCTATTCTAAACTGCAATTTCCGTCTTTTAAATGACACAAGTTGGTCCCTGTCTTTTAATTGCACGGCAAGTCCTCCAACTTTCGATTGTTGCAATTTAGCCACTGAACTTCTAATTTCTTCCAAATTTGATTTCTTCTTCAAATTGGCCCTTTGATTAACTTCATCAACTCTTGATTTGCTTACTTTGACACGTTTATCATCCAATTGCTCAATTTTGACTTCAAGTTCATTGTTTTCTTGACTTTAGGTTATTTCTGAAAGATAAACAAATACAACCAAAATAAATAGCAAATATTCTTGAACAAACAATAAAAATCCTACTTTTAAGATAGAAATAAGTGTATAAAATACACTTATCAACACCCCCAAACTAGAACTATTGTTTGTCCTCGAACAAAATAAAACTAAACTATAAAAACAAAAATAAAAATAAAATATGTTTGTGCTTTTGTCAACTTATTTACCATGTACTTCAACAATCCAAATTGACGATTCACTTTAGAAAAAGAAATATGAACAACATAAAATATTTTCATTCATCAAATGCTCAACTTCATTGTATGTGTGTGAATAGCCAGAATCAAATGCAAACTTATGCAAAAATAAACTTGACAATGTGTGACATTTTATGCAAGAGTAAGCCCGAATCTCATGTGGTCAACAATGGTTTTCTTTTGATTTTCCTTACACTCGTGGATGATCACAACCTTATTGCTTTTCTCTCATATCCCGAGATGTTTCCGATTGATGTGGTTTCTAAACATGTATAAATTGCATTTTCCATACAAGGCAGTTAGGATTAGACAAGTATGCATGACAGACCAAGAATAATTAACAAAGTGTTAGGAATTTCAATCAACAAAGCTTATACCATTTTATTCTATTTTTCTTTCATATGGACGACTTTTTTTTTTAATGTCTTTGTCTTTTACCATCTTTATGCAATACTTTTCATACTTGCTTTCTATATGACCCCTACAGCGAACTTTAGGTCGGCAGCTCCCAACTCAATTGAGCTTAGGGTACCAGGTTCAGAGAACCCCTCAGACTTAATTACCCGAGTCATAAAGGCTTAAACAGAAAAGTTAAAGATGTTTTTATGTCTTATGTGTAAGTCCACTCTTCGTACTTGCTTTCTAGTTGACCCCTGTAGCGAGCTTTAGGTCGGCAGCTCCCAACTCAATTGAGCTTAGGGTACCAGGTTCAGAGAATCCCTCAGACTTAATTGCTCGAGTCAAAAAGGCATTTGAAAAGTAGAATAAGACCTTCAGCATTTTCTCTGAACCTGGTACCCTAAGCTCAATTGAGTTGGGATACAAAAGGTGTTTTATGTCTGATTGCATTGCCACCAAAACCATCTGGGATACAAAAGGTGTTTTACGTCTTATTGCTGAGGAAGTATTATCCAGACTCATCTTATATTCTTAGATATGAGTAATTAGATCTTCGTGAGAAATTGATATATAAATAGTCACGTGCGAGAACCTTAGAAAAGGATAATAAGGAACTTAGGAGAAAGAATGTAACATTAGTTAAAGCCCTTTGGAGGAATCATGCAGTAGAAGAGGCTACTTGGGAACGCGAAGATGAAATACGTGCCAAGTATCCACACCTTTTTGGTAAATTTTAATTTCGATGACGAAATTTCTTTTTAGGGGGTAAGGAACTGTAATACCGCTTTTCATTTTTACGTGCATCCTTAAATTTCACGTAATAATTATGTTAATGTTATTATAAATTTTAAATTTAATGATATTTTTAATGTCGAAAATTTGAATTATTTTGCAGTGTACGGACTTGGATGCCGTCTCGATCAATGTACCAATTAAAAGTTTATAAATTGTTTATTTTAATGGTTTACGTGTAATTTATGTGATTAATTGTTTTATTGTCTAAGCATGTTACTTTCTATTTTATTTGTTAAATTGAAAGTTGAGGGAGAAAGTTTAGTGGCAATCGGAGAGTAAATAAAACTTATGGACTTAATTAGACGGAGGATGAGACTTGAGGGAGTAAATTGCAAATTTCAAAAGATTAAATATTAATCCTAAACCTAATTACTAAACCTACATCAGATTCGTCCTTCTCGCCTCACTCCCTCGCCATTGATCTCTCGTCTCTCCGCCTCGGTCTCTCTCTCTCTCTCTCTCTCTCTCTCTCTCTCTCTCGCCCTCACCGAACCTCCCCCTTGCGGCGCACACCGGCGACCTGTAGCGCCCCGAGTTCCGTATACCCGATTCACTACGTCATTTTCTGTCTAAATTTTTCGAATAATATTTTTGCGGAAGAAATAATTGAAATTCATTTTTGGCAACATTAAATAAACTGTAATGGCCGCTAAAATTGAAAACATTTATGAAACCATTTGAAATAGTAAATCGAACCATTAATATTGTAAAGAAATTGCCAATATCATAATTTCTCAAATAAATGAACTTCTCTAAATTATTCGATTGTTTGGAAAATACGGAAATCATTAACGTCAAACTTTCAACCGTTCAACGATTATTGCCACCATCATTCATCGCTCGCCACCGTCTCCGAAATCTGCAAAACTGTTAAAAAGTAGGGTGAGTATTTCATGGGGGAAATACTCAGTAGACTCATCGCAAATTAATTTAATTTATAAGATGATTAAACACATAAATCCCGGCTCTTTATAAAACGGGCATTGATAGAGCTTCTTTATAAAACTGCTCTTGATAAAACTCATATTGTGCATTACAGCACGGGACATATTGTGAAAATAATAGGCTCTTTGAAAACATCTCTTTGAAAATAGCTCTTTGAAAACATCTCTTTGAAAATAGCTCTTTGAAAACAGCTCTTTGAAAACATCTCTTTGAAAACAGCTCTTTGAAAACATCTCTTTGAAAACCATATACTTATAAAAACATTTTAATTATGTCAAGCATAATTTCTTTTTGAAAGCATAACATAAGATAGGATTTAAATCCTCATAAACATACAAGAACTTTACCGAACTTAGGTGGCAAGAATTCTTATCATAATAACAGTAAAATCACAGTAAGTTTTCATCATAACATAGGATAAAATCGAAATCCTCATAAACATAAGAATTTTACCGAACTTAGGTGGTAAGAATTCTTATGTAGTAAGTATAATAACAGTAAGATCATAATAACAGTAAGTATACCAAAACATAATTCATGAAATTCATAGGGATCATTTCCATCATAACATAAGATAGGATCGAAATCCTCATAAACATACGCGACAGGAATTTTACCGAACTTAGGTGGTAAATCCTCATAAACATATGGAAAGACAGGAATTTTACCGAACTTAGGTGGTAAATCCTCATAAACTTATGGAGACACAGAATTCTACCGAACTTAGGTGGTAAGAATTCTTATGTGCATAGCAATGATCCAAAACATATAAAACATTATCGTAAAAACATAGGGTATACTTACTTTTCATAACAACATAAGGTATATTTACCTTTCATAAAAACATACTTGTTTTTCTTAAAAATTGACTTTCACAAGTCACATGACATTCATATGAAATCATAATTTAAATCAATTAATAAGTGCGAGTCTACCTCAAATCCGACGAGTGCAAAGTTGAGCGGGAATGACTTCAATTTCTTTAAATTCTCCGTACGCTTCGTCTTAGCCAATAAGTCACTTTAGTATATCGAATATATAGTTCAAAATGATAAATTATAATTTGAGGACTAAAATTGATGTTTTGAAAGTTGAGGGACTAAAATGAATACTTTTGAAAGTTCAGGGACTAAAATAGATATTTTGAAAGTTGAGGGATTAAAATGAATACTTTGAAACTTGGGCTTAAAAGTAAATCAGCAGGTATTGAAATAAAAGAGTTTAAAGTTAAAGGGCTGAAGTAAATCATTTAAAACTTTGGGGCTGAAATGGATAACTTAAAAAGTTGGGGACTGATTTGAAAACCTTTAAAAACTTCAGGGACCAAGCTGTAATTTCTGAAAGTTAAATATAATATCAAATATATCTTTTTCTCATTCAGATCGAAGAGAGAGAGAGAGACCACACAGAGAGGCGGAGGCGACGATTCAAGCCAAATCCGACCTTCAGCCGGTGACTCGCCGGCGCAACACCGGCGCTAGGTGCGACGACTGGTAGCGGTCAGAGTATGGTGCGAGTGTGAGGAAAAATTTATGAATTGGGGATTGATTTAGGTTGAAACCGAAATTAGAGTTCGAAGGTCTTGACTGCGAAATCCGGTGGTCGTGCCGGTAAATCAGTCGGCGGTCGAAGGTAAGTCTTGGGCTTGGTTTATTTCTTGTTTTGGGTTTCGATTGTTTGTCAAAACTGAAGTGGGCAGTGGGTGGTTTTGGTGTGTCGATTATGGCAGATTGATGATGAAAATTGGGTTGTTTCATTCATGGCTATGGTTGAAGATGATGGAAAATTAGTGATGATAATGATGATGTTTTAAAGAAAAAGAGAAAGAAAGGAAACATGATTAAGGGAATATGCTTTCGGCTATAGGATAATTAGGCTAATGTTTAATTTAAGATAATAAATTAAAATTTGACTAACTTCGATTTAAAAATGTATTT
Organism: Ligustrum vulgare; assembly: GCA_963555705.1. Lineage (NCBI taxonomy): Eukaryota > Viridiplantae > Streptophyta > Magnoliopsida > Lamiales > Oleaceae > Ligustrum > Ligustrum vulgare. The sequence goes on along the minus strand of OY743186.1, from coordinate 30,780,937 downwards.
AAAACAGATATATTTTGGACTGAAAAATGATTTTGAAAATAATACTTTGAATAAATAATTAAAGTAATATAATTTTAGAAATTCGAACATTTAATTTAAAATCGAACAAATTCGATATTTCTTGACTTGGCTAGACGAACACGTCGCGGCGTTAACTTTAAAATAATAAATGAAATAGTAGCGACACAATTTTCTAAATATTAAAATAATTATTTATTGCATAAAAATTCTGGATCGCTATAATCTTACCTCCTTAAAATAATTTCGTCCTCGAAATTAAACTTACTTAATCTTATAATTTCTGAATACTTAATCAGAATCTCTTCTTCTTATCATCGAATATTCTCAAAATAATCAAAACAATTCCTGAATATTTTCTCTACGTAAAATACCCAAACATATCAACATAATATCATCAACTTATCTTTCCAATATTTGTAACCCAAAATTCAGTAAACAAATATCTCCCAAAACTAAGATTCTATACATAAATGTCACCACATTTCCTGCAAAGTATTTCTTTCACTTGTATATACGTATGAATTCTGATTCAATACGGTACTCATTTTACTTTCCACGTATCATCACACTATACCAAGATTATCATTATTGAAACAAAATATCAGTACCCATAATCCAAGAAAATATTCCAAATCTCCAATCAAATCTCCTTTATCGATAAAATTTAACAGCGCATTACTTCTTGTCTCCTCTTTTCATTAAAATAATCCTGCGCTTTCTTGCTGGTCACAACATCACGCGGATTCACTCAGATCCTTTACGCTTTTAAATAGTTCATGCTGAGAAGAGGTTGAATCATCAAACAATGGATATCATTCTTTCTAACATTCGCAAGTATTATTCCAGTCTTCCTATGAATGATCTGAGAAAGATCTATAGAATAAGGCTCGAAAGATTGAGGTTGCTAATGGCTCATGATATTCCAGAAGATGTTCGCTGGTTGATAGAAGCAAAGGTTCGACTATCTGGTGAATTACCATCAACATTTCCAAAGCACATGCCTGGTTTAGGCAAAAGCACGTTTGCAAAGAAACGAAGAGCAAAAAGACTGGGTGGTTGCTACAAATGTGCTCGTTGGAACTGTAATACTCGTTGCAAATCAGTAGGATATTCTTCTACTAATCGGGATGATAAAATCGAATTCATAAAGGGTGGACTGAGTAAGGAGTCTTTGGATGATATTCGACTGACTCTTGAGACGCACCCAAGTGGTTATGTACAACGTGAACTTCTCTCCTTATACGCTCAGTTTAACGAGGACAAAAATCGTTATAGTCTCCAAAATATAATATCGAAAGATCCTGTTTGCCAGTCTGTTTTACAAAATGAGGCTTCTGGCAGTTCAGCAATGATATAAGGTAAATCTTTTGATATGCTTTTAAAAATATTTTTCTGTTTCCTTTAACGCGTTTTGGAAATAAAAAAAATATTTTCCTTTCTCGAGTTTTGATAAAGCTGGAAATAAATATATTTTCCTTTTCTCGAGTTTTGATAAAGCTGGAAATAAATCACCGAAAGGTGACAGCCTCGATACGATAAAAATATTCAAAAGTGGGCTGATTTTGTCAAAAGTAAATCTTTACTTTTTCAGAATCAATCAAAAACAGTAAATTTTTCCGGCTTTAAATAGTCAAACATATTTCATAGTTCAGGCATCCCAAAATCACATCTTCTTCGTAAGTTTTCTCTTCTATACTATCAAAGATGGAAGCACCAAAACTTCGACAGATCAAAACTATTTGTCTATTTTGTGGATCAAAAGTAGGGAAAGGCTTCGGTTATCTAGAAGCGGCTGTAGATCTTGGAAAGAAACTGGGGGAAAAAGGTATCACTCTTGTATATGGGGGTGGTAGCAGTGGTCTAATGGGTTGTGTTTCCCAATCTGCTCTTGCAGAGAAATCAAAAGTAATCGGTGTTATACCTGTCCCTTTGGTAGATGTTGCAGGCAAAACACGAGGGCATGAAGTTCAAACCTTATCCATCCATGAACGCATAACTTGTATGCTATATGGTTCTGATGCCTTTATAGCCCTGCCCGGAGGTTTTGGTACCTTAGAAGAAATTTTTAACATTACCTCGTGGGCTCAACTAGATCTCCATACTAAGCCTATTGGGCTTCTGAATGTTAACAATTTCTTTGATGGTTTGTTAACTTTTCTTGATTATGCTGTGGAACAGGGATTCATCTCTCCATTTTCCAGAAGGCTTCTTATTTCTGCTCCTACTATTGATGAACTACTGGATAAGCTGCAGTCATATATCTCAATACAAGATCCAGCAGGGGTTAAGATAGATTGGTCGCAAGGAAGGGGAATCAAGCGAAAATGGAGTCCGGTTAATGTAAACTTAACTCTTTGAATCTTAGAATAGGTGGGGGTAGAGTACGGAGTATTCTCACTCTCGAGACACCCCTCCATTTACTAGGATTTCCTTAATGTTTAAATCTTGTGTGTACTTCAAAGATTCCAGGTGGTAGATTACGGAGTATTCTTACTCTCGAAACACACCTCTTTGAAGGTTTCTTTATTTCCTCAAAAGATCAGAGGTGGTAGGATACGGCTACTCCGGAAACACATCTCTCATTCTGAGGATCTTTCCATGTTTTTCTCTTATGCTTTCGTGTGTTTCATGTATTTCCTTTCCAGTGTGACTCTTGTGTGTTCTCCTTATGAGAAAATAATAAAATCTCTGCTATCATCTACTAAATCTCGTTTGTGATGTAAATGATCTTGCATGTCTAACCTTAATTCCTTTAGTGGATGCTTATCATATTATGCTCTTAATTCCAAATGATAAAATTCTGGATAGAGTCTCCCTTGTAATCTGGACTTATCCAAACCATAAGCATACTTCATAACTCACAATAATAAATAACTCCACATTTGATCACAACGATCTAAAAATATTGAAAACGATTCCAACACTTCAATATCATCAAAATATCCCATAATTCAATTCATAATTCCTCAACATAGAAATTTCAAATCATATTTTTCAATATCACAATATTACTTCCTTCCATACCTTAATTGGCTCAAAAGTTACTCATACTTATAAATATATGCCATAAATCATATTCCCAAAATTTATTCACAAAGCCAAACTTCATAATAAATTTCTCTTCAACATAGAGGCATAATAAATTAACTCAACATAATATCCATTACTTAATTCTCAATAAAATCATATTATCCCCATTATGCTCAACACTCGTTTTCTTTAAAAAAAAATTTCTCATAATCATACATTAAAGCATATAAGTTATGACAAAGCATAACAACATCATTATTTTCGAAGAAATACATTCTTATTTCTCATAAATCATAAGTATCCGAAATACTCTTCATTCTTTCTCATAAATCAATAAAATGAGTATTCGAAATACTGAAATAACTTTAAACATCATAAACTTCTTTACCTCGGAGTTGGTGGAACGAATGATGGCAGTGGCAATCTTCATCAATAAAAACCTTATAATGGAAAATATTTCTTAAAATTCTTTTTGAAAATTTTACCAGTCTACAGAAACGCAGACTAGCTCTGATACCAACTTGTAGCGCCCCGAGTTCCGTATACCCGATTCACTACGTCATTTTCTTTCTAAATTTTTCGAATAATATTTTTGCGGAAGAAATAATTGAAATTCATTTTTGGCAACATTAAATAAACTGTAATGGCCGCTAAAATTGAAAACATTTATGAAACCATTTGAAATAGTAAATCGAACCATTAATATTGTAAAGAAATTGCCAATATCATAATTTCTCAAATAAATGAACTTCTCTAAATTATTCGATTGTTTGGAAAATACGGAAATCATTAACGTCAAACTTTCAACCGTTCAACGATTATTGCCACCATCATTCATCGCTCGCCACCGTCTCCGAAATCTGCAAAACTGTTAAAAAGTAGGGTGAGTATTTCATGGGGGAAATACTCAGTAGACTCATCGCAAATTAATTTAATTTATAAGATGATTAAACACATAAATCCCGGCTCTTTATAAAACGGGCATTGATAGAGCTTCTTTATAAAACTGCTCTTGATAAAAACTCATATTGTGCATTACAGCACGGGACATTGTGAAAATAATAGGCTCTTTGAAAACATCTCTTTGAAAATAGCTCTTTGAAAACATCTCTTTGAAAATAGCTCTTTGAAAACAGCTCTTTGAAAACATCTCTTTGAAAACAGCTCTTTGAAAACATCTCTTTGAAAACCATATACTTATAAAAACATTTTAATTATGTCAAGCATAATTTCTTTTTGAAAGCATAACATAAGATAGGATTTAAATCCTCATAAACATACAAGAACTTTACCGAACTTAGGTGGCAAGAATTCTTATCATAATAACAGTAAAATCACAGTAAGTTTTCATCATAACATAGGATAAAATCGAAATCCTCATAAACATAAGAATTTTACCGAACTTAGGTGGTAAGAATTCTTATGTAGTAAGTATAATAACAGTAAGATCATAATAACAGTAAGTATACCAAAACATAATTCATGAAATTCATAGGGATCATTTCCATCATAACATAAGATAGGATCGAAATCCTCATAAACATACGCGACAGGAATTTTACCGAACTTAGGTGGTAAATCCTCATAAACATATGGAAAGACAGGAATTTTACCGAACTTAGGTGGTAAATCCTCATAAACTTATGGAGACACAGAATTCTACCGAACTTAGGTGGTAAGAATTCTTATGTGCATAGCAATGATCCAAAACATATAAAACATTATCGTAAAAACATAGGGTATACTTACTTTTCATAACAACATAAGGTATATTTACCTTTCATAAAAACATACTTGTTTTTCTTAAAAATTGACTTTCACAAGTCACATGACATTCATATGAAATCATAATTTAAATCAATTAATAAGTGCGAGTCTACCTCAAATCCGACGAGTGCAAAGTTGAGCGGGAATGACTTCAATTTCTTTAAATTCTCCGTACGCTTCGTCTTAGCCAATAAGTCACTTTAGTATATCGAATATATAGTTCAAAATGATAAATTATAATTTGAGGACTAAAATTGATGTTTTGAAAGTTGAGGGACTAAAATGAATACTTTTGAAAGTTCAGGGACTAAAATAGATATTTTGAAAGTTGAGGGATTAAAATGAATACTTTGAAACTTGGGCTTAAAAGTAAATCAGCAGGTATTGAAATAAAAGAGTTTAAAGTTAAAGGGCTGAAGTAAATCATTTAAAACTTTGGGGCTGAAATGGATAACTTAAAAAGTTGGGGACTGATTTGAAAACCTTTAAAAACTTCAGGGACCAAGCTGTAATTTCTGAAAGTTAAATATAATATCAAATATATCTTTTTCTCATTCAGATCGAAGAGAGAGAGAGAGACCACACAGAGAGGCGGAGGCGACGATTCAAGCCAAATCCGACCTTCAGCCGGTGACTCGCCGGCGCAACACCGGCGCTAGGTGCGACGACTGGTAGCGGTCAGAGTATGGTGCGAGTGTGAGGAAAAATTTATGAATTGGGGATTGATTTAGGTTGAAACCGAAATTAGAGTTCGAAGGTCTTGACTGCGAAATCCGGTGGTCGTGCCGGTAAATCAGTCGGCGGTCGAAGGTAAGTCTTGGGCTTGGTTTATTTCTTGTTTTGGGTTTCGATTGTTTGTCAAAACTGAAGTGGGCAGTGGGTGGTTTTGGTGTGTCGATTATGGCAGATTGATGATGAAAATTGGGTTGTTTCATTCATGGCTATGGTTGAAGATGATGGAAAATTAGTGATGATAATGATGATGTTTTAAAGAAAAAGAGAAAGAAAGGAAACATGATTAAGGGAATATGCTTTCGGCTATAGGATAATTAGGCTAATGTTTAATTTAAGATAATAAATTAAAATTTGACTAACTTCGATTTAAAAATGTATTTAAAACAGATATATTTTGGACTGAAAAATGATTTTGAAAATAATACTTTGAATAAATAATTAAAGTAATATAATTTTAGAAATTCGAACATTTAATTTAAAATCGAACAAATTCGATATTTCTTGACTTGGCTAGACGAACACGTCGCGGCGTTAACTTTAAAATAATAAATGAAATAGTAGCGACACAATTTTCTAAATATTAAAATAATTATTTATTGCATAAAAATTCTGGATCGCTATACGACCACCGCTGCTCGCCCCTCCCTCTCACCGTAAGTGCAGCCCCCTCCCCCCCTCATTCACGTACACGAACCCACTTTCACACACACACATATTTCGATATATATATATATATATATATATATATATATATATATATATATATATATATATATATATATGTAGAAATTAACCTTTAAGATCTGAAATTTTATGTAAAAGATACATACATAAACGTTATTTACATAGATATATATATATATATATATATATATATATATATATATCTATGTAAATAACGTTTATGTATGTATCTTTTACATAAAATTTCAGATCTTAAAGGTTAATTTCAGATTTTTTGTTTGTTAAAATCGATGAGTAAGGTGCTTAGGTGTAGGTATATATTATTATGTATGTATATGTGTATGTGAATATGTAAATTTCGGATTTTTATGTGGGCATATATAAAAATTCAGATTTTGGGAGTTATTTTCAGATTTTTTATGCTAATTTCAATGGGTAATGTGTATATATGTATGTGTATATATTGACTTTTGTGCGTGTAAGGAATCATGAATTACATAATTAGGTTAATTGAAATTTTTAGTTAATTTTCGAGTAATTCTGTAAATATCAAATTTTGGGGAAAATAATATAAATGAATTTTTAACTTTCAGTTTTAGAAAAGAATGACAAAGGTATGTGGATTAATTTTCAGATTTTAGAAATTTATGAATTTATTAGTTTAAATTGAGTTTGTGTTTAAATTTGTGAATTTATAGCTTATAACTTAAAAATCATTTTCTTAGAATGAGTATTGTCTAGTTTTGACTCGTGTAAATTTATATGTAAGAAAGATTTCAAAGTTTCTTTGAATCTAATATATTACTTCAAATATGATATTATATGTGTTAAGACATGGCTTAAGGACACGTTTGAGTAAATTGTGAGTTACATAGAAGTCTTAACCTCGGTTAGGAGTTGGAAATGTGTTTGCGAACTAAAAGTTATATTTTGTTAATGAATGGAAATAATTAGGACATTGGTACATTGGTGTTGTGGGCAACCAAGACTCCCACCTATATTAAAGTAAAGTGAATACTAAGGGCTACAGGTAAGTAAACTTTCCCCTATTTTTATCAAAGTTGAATGTAAATGTGAAATTAATGTGTAAACGACTGTCTTGCAACTTACTTGCTTTGATGAATTTCATTTAATTTATGAAAGTATATGTTATTAAGAAGAATGTTCAAGCATGCACGTTATCATGTCATTGCATCATCAAGCATGCATTGGCATCGAAATTGGGAAGTCAAATATTTTTAAATGAAAGGAATGTGTCAAGGTGCAAGTTTGTTCAAAAGTTATGTATCCCAAGTTTTTTTTTTGAAAGAATGGGTGTACTTCTAAGTCATGAAAGATGCGAGTAGGAAATGGGGCGCGGGGGACCGGTGTACCCGAATGTAATGAGCCGCATTGCGGTGGAATAAAGTGAATGAGTAACTTTACGGTGGAATAAAGTGAATGAGCCACTTTTCGGTTTTACTTGTAAATGTGATCTGGTTCCAAATAAGAATTTTTCACTGTTATCTGATTAACTAGAAGTTTCATCAAGTGAGCTCACGATGGAAATGTTAAGTAAAAGTTTTGAAATGTTAAGTGAAAGTTTGAAAAGTGTGAAAGTTGTGAAAGGTTAAAGTGAATGGGGATACATACTTCAAATTTTTAAAGCATTTCATGTCATAAGCATGCATCACGTGCATAAGTTTACTTACTGAGCTCTAGCTCACCCAAATCCCTCCCCAACATTTTAGGTGATGAAAGCTAGATGACATGAGGAGAGCACTTGGTGGTTGACTCAGACAGTACCGCTGTCATTTTTGAAATAAAGTTAAATTTACTTAAGTTTTCATCTAAATTATTTCTCGTTCATTTTATTGATTATGGTTTGGTTGAAGTTAGCTTCGAATGAAGAATGGTGTCGCTTTAATGATTTAACTACTTACTATTTCATTTGTTAATGTCTATTGTTTTTAGAAATTTTATGTTGAGGAGTTTGAGGATTGAATGAATTGGTTTTGGCGATGATGAATGTGGTTGATCTTGTTTAAATTATTATGTCGGTTATGTTGTCTCTTTACAGGTTGATTAAATCCAATTTATGGAGGAGACTCTGCCGAAATTTCTGTAAAATTTTATAATAGATAAATGAAAATTTTTAATGTTTAAACGATTTATTTCCGCATATAATATGAATGGAAGTTAACACGCCTAGGTTTTAGATTTTTAAACTTGGGGTGTTACAGTAAGTGCAGTGAGGCTGAAAATGTGGGTTGTGGTGCACTGGTGCCTACAGTGGTGTGCATTGAAGTGCAAAGATGTTCATGTTGAGTTCTATGCCTTAAATATGTGTACACAATGAATGGATGATGCACAAATGATGTATAATATGTGAATAAGAAGATCATCCAAAAAGAATTGCAAAAACTCCACAAAACACTCATTGAAACATTTTATCGAACACCTTGTGTGCTTATGAAGAAATCAAGGAATTATATGGATTTGGAATGTTGAATTGAGCCAAAAAAAATTCACCTATTAACTCAAAATTCAATATCCCCAATCCTAACTTAAACCCATCATCAATTATCCATAATATTCAATTTTCACAAAAATTTGAAGAACACAAGAATTATGCACAATCTTGAAATTTAGTGAAAAATTCTTACCTTTTGATGATTTGGATGCAATGCAAGCTATGAATTTGAGTTAAAATGATGTTCAAACTTAGGGGAATAGTTGGGGACTCAATGTTGGGCAATTTGGGAGAAGAAAATCGGGTTTAAAGTGGTTAAAATGAAAGAAGAATGCATATTAAACAATCTACCGGTTCTGCCCAGTTTATAACAGTGCGACCGCACGGTTATACTACCGTGAGATCGCACGGTAGCTTTTGGCAGAGACCTGTGATTTTTTTCATTTTTGAGTTTTGGACCTCGTTTTTTACCCCTAATTGTCTTCTAATGCATACAACCAACTTCTAGATTATATGCACATGTCCTAAGCTAGGTGATCAAGTTGAAAATTGTGATGACAAGCAACAAAATAAATAGAAAGCAAACAAATGCTAAAATGCTAAAACATGCAAAAATGGGTGCAATGAAATATTCAATACAACTAACATGTCAAAATGTGAATTTCTAAATTATATGCACATGTCCTAAGCTAGGTGATCAAGTTGAAAATTGTGATGACAAGCAACAAAATAAATAGAAAGCAAACAAATCCTAAAATTCTAAAACATGCAAAAATGGGTGCAATGAAATATTCAATGCAACTAACATGTCAAAATGTGAATTCTAAACATGCTAGTAATCCTAAAACGAAATGTAAAGCAACTAAACAATAAAATAACTCAAAAGTAATAAATAAAACAAATAAAGAAAAATGGTTCGAGAAGTTGGGTTGCCTCTCAACAAGCGCTTCATTTAAAGTCTAGAGGTAGACTTTTTGGCAAACTATTCTCAAGGTGCCATGAAACATGATGTTAAGGCCCTATCATTTGTCTTGACCCTATGCTCAGCTTGTTTCTAAAGATGAAGATGTTGTGCCCCTTCAATTTTTGAACAGTTTTCAAGTAGTGGATTTTGATTCACTTGTTGAACCATGTCAAATGTTACTTTCTCATCCTCTACTCGAAGCATGACCTCCCCCTTTTCCACATCAACCAAGGCTCTAGAAGTAGCCAGAAAGGGTCGGCCTAAAATCAATGGCACCTTACTATCTTCTTCCATGTCTAGAATCATGAAGTCAGCAGGGAATATGTATTTGTCCACTTTAACCAGCACATCCTCAATGACTCCATATGGGTATCGAATGGAGCGATCAGCTAGCTGTAAGATGATTGGGCTTGGTTTTGGGTCCCCTAATCCTAACTTCATATAGACTGAAAGAGACATCAAATTTATGCTTGCACCAAGGTCACATAATACTTTGTTAAATTTCAAGTCACCAATGATGCAAGGAATTGAAAGACTTCCTGGATCTCTCAGCTTGGGTGCCAGCTTTGTTGTAAGATGGCGCTGCACTCTTCAATCAGTGGCACCTCTTCAAGTTTCTCAAGTTTTTTTCTTACTTGACATCATCTTTTTCAAGAACTTGGTATAGTTTGGGATTTGGGTAATGACTTCTAAGAAAGGAATGTTAATGTGCAGTTTTCTGAGCATGTTGAGAAACTTATTGAACTGTTGATCCTCCTTAGGCTTTTGTAATCTTTGCGGGAATGGAATAGCGGACTCATGAGGTTTAATTGTCAATTTTACCTCATTCTCCTCTTTCTTCTCAGCATATTGCTTTTTAGGTGCCTCAACAAGTTTTCCCTTTTCTTCATCTGGCTTTTGAACATGAATCTCAGGAAATTTCACCCCATTGTGTGTGGTAATTGCGTTTACTCCTTGTTTCTCTTGCCAACCTTTTAGTCTTTGGGGAAAAGGAGTGGGAGGTTCACAGACTCTGTCACATGGAGCAAAAGTGATCCTTCCTGGCACAAAATCTACCTCTCTTTCAACAGTTTTGATTGCCTTGACTTGCTCCCTGAGATTAACCTCAGTGTTACCAGGAAGTATACCGGGGCTCTATTTGTTAAAGTTTGAGCTATCTGACCAACTTGGGTTTCCAAGTTTTTTACTGAAGCCTGATGATTTCGCAGTGTAGTTTTAGTCACCCTCGTGAATTGGTCAGTTTTTGTCACGAACTGATCAGTTTTAGCCATAAATTGATTGGTATGGCCCATGTACTGGTCAGTCTTCTCCATCAATTTCACGACCATCTCCTCAAGTTGAGGTTTCTTCTCCACTACCTGATGTGTATACTCTTATCATAAACAGCCTCCCTCCTATGTCTCCAAGGTTTTCCAAATAAAATATGAAAAGATTTCAATGGTACTACATCACACCATACATCCTCACTATACCTTCCCTGGGTAATAGGCACTAGAACTTGTTTGTTTACTTTGAAATTCTCAAACTCCCTCATCCACGTCATCCTATAAGGTTTATGGTGTGGTTCTAGGGGTAATCCTAATTTTTCAACCACGGTGCTACTAATGAAATTAGTAAAACACTTTCCATCAATTGCCAAACTGCACCCCTTATGATCCACATAACATCTAGTTTGGAATAAACAGCCTGGATCATAATCCATCCCTTATGTGACGTTTCAAAAATTCAAGAACGAAGATGATTTAGATATCAAATAGCAATAACGAATTTTATTGATTTGAAAGGAAACGAATATCAAGAATTTAAGGAAATTCAAGAAAGTGGTTCTTGAATCTTGGAACGACTTTTTTTTTTTTGAATAACGGATGAATTTTCGGAAAAAATAAATTAAAAAAAATAAATTTTTTTATATATATAAATCTGAAAATTCGACACGAACGTAACAAAATAAACGGCACAGGATTTGGATATGAATTAAATAAAAGAAACACTTTTAAATTTTGTTGAATTTTTATATGGATAAAAAATAGAAAAATTTTACTGACACGAAGAACAAGAAAACTCAAAAAATTGAAAACAAAACACTCAACAAGATATGGATGATTTTTATGGGACTCGATGATAAACATAAAAATCAAACTGGATAGAAAAACCTGAATATACCAGATGATGAAGTTCGAAGCGCGGAAGAAACGCCGGAAAGTTCCGAACTCAGGTTGTGGTTGGGCGGATGAATCATGACCCGATATTCACAACGCGATGGCTCGATGATGCGGAATAAAGAACCACGACTTTCGAAACGCCACAAGGATTTGTCCAATCTCCCTGATAAGTCTCTGGTTTTGAACGCCACAAATATTCTAGCAAATATTTGATAAGTTCGATATTTGAACGCCACAAGAAATATTCTTGATAAGTTCGAAAAAAACATAGGAATCCACCTATAATTTTATTGAATCAATCAATAAACTGTTTATATCAAAATCAAAGTCTCAAGTTTGAATTACAATGAATGAAAAGGAATATAAATAAGTAAAATAACCTAGCCGCTAATTGACTCAAAATAGAATTCTAATTAGACTAAAATTCTAAAATAGGAAAACAAATAATTAAAAACAAAATTTAACCTAAAAATACGCAAAACCCCTAATTTCCGTCTGCATAATTGACTTGCTATTTTGAAGCCCCAAATGATGGAATTTAGCCATAAAATCAGTCGGCTCAAGGGCTTTAGCCCATGAGTTTTGCTTAGTGGCCCATTTCTACTCGAAAAACACATATTATGCATCTAATTTCGACATGGTTGACTGGATTGTACTTTTATTTGGCTTGAATATTTAACTTTTTCCGTCAAGCCTGCTATGACTCCGATCGTCGAAGGTCCGGAACACATCATACCCTCCTTCTTTAGGATGATTCGTCCCGAATCATAGCTTTGTTCCTGTTGTTTCACTTCATCTCCTGGATCAAACGGAAAATTATTGCTTCCATGTCATGAGTTCAATAAATTATGCTCCTTTGATTGGAAAACATGGAAGAGATTGAGCTTGAACTTCCTTTGCCATACGTAGTGTGGTTGAAGCTTCCAAACAAAATTAACCTGCAAAAAAGATTTAAACAAAATGGGGAGGGACATATTAGCTTCATGAGGTACAAGGTATAGATCCTTGTTGATGTGTTCCGGACCCTCGACAATCGGAGTCATAGCAGGCTTGACGAGAAAATTTAAATATTCAAGCCAAATAAAAGTACAATCCAGTCAACTATGTTAGAATTGTATGGATAATATATGTTTTTCGAGCAGAAACAGGTCACTGAGCAAGACTCATGGGCTAAAGCCCTTGAGCCCATTGATTTTAGGGCCAAATTCCATCGTTTGGGGCTTAAAATTGGCAAATCAATGATGCAGACGGAAATTTACTATATTTCCATAATTATAGGATTTTTAATTATTTTGTTTCCATTTTGGTTTTTAGGTTATTTTCCTAATTTAGTATTCTAGTTTAATTAGAATTCTATTTTGAGTAAATTAGCGGTTAGGTTATTTTGCTTATTTATACGCTTTTTCCATTCATTGTAATGCAGACTTTGATTATTGAATAAACATTTTTGAGTGTTTTACTCGTTAAAAGGTGGATTCCTTTTATTCTCAAAGAACTTATCAAGATTATCATCTTGTGGCGTTCATCCCGAACTTATCAAATATTCGCGAGAATTTTTGTGGCGTTCAAAACCAGAAACTTATCGGGGAGATTGGACAAATCCTTGTAGCGTTTCACAAATCTTGGTTCTTTATTCCGCATCGTCGAGCCATCGTGTCGTGAATATCGGGTTAAGGTTCCACCGTCCATCCACAACCTAGGTTCGGAACTTTCCGGCATTTCTTCCGCGCTTCGAACCTCATCACTTGTATTCATGACAAACCACCACCAACTCCACTTCTTGAACCACGAGGCTTTTCTCTTCGCCTCTTTCCTCCTTTGCAATTTCTTGTTCAATTTTTTTATCTTTAAACTCAACCACATCTCTGACATCCACATTTGAATCACCATGTTCATGTACTACCTCATCACTACCAAAATGTGGATCTTCCAATTCAAAGCTCAAAATTTGAACTGCTACCCCAACTTCTAATATCTAATCAAATTTTGGAGTTTGTTCACCTAACTCCACGTTTTCAACTCCTACCACAAAGTTCGGGGTCTCTTTAACTACTTCTAATTCATGTTTCAAGCCTCCCTCCTTCTTTTTAACATTCATATCCCGAGGCTCAACTATAACATGTATTTCACTCTCCTCTAACCATTTAATCACCGCCTTTCGTTTCTCCTCCTTCTTTCGCAATTTAGCCAAATATTTTCTTTCTGCCTCCCGTTCACACCTCAATCTTTCTTCATAAATTTCTTTTTGAATTTTCAAAATTGCTTTTGGATCAATTTCGGCTCCTCTCTTAACCCCGATTCCATCCCTAGGTTTAGGATCACGCCTATATTCTCTCCTAGATCTAGAATCCGATTGAGATCGTTCATTTTTCAATTTCTTTTCCCTTTCATCTAGTTTATCCAACCTCATCAAAGCTTCATTCAAAAATCTCCACATACGATCTTTGGCGTTTTCATGGGAATTGGACATTGTGAATTTTTTTGTGGAAGGACACAGAAAAGAATAATGAAAACAAAGGATCAAGAAATTCAAGAAAGTGGTTCTTGAATTGACTCTTTTTTTTTTGAATTTTGGATGAATTTTCGGAATAAAATAAAAATAATAATTTTTTTTTATAAATCCGAAAATTCGACAACGAATACGACAAAACAAACGAAACTTAATTCGGATAAGAATTAAGCAAAACAAACACTTTGGAATTTTTTTGGAATGATTTTCTGGATTAAAGACCCAACAAACTCAAGAACAAAAAGAACGCAAAAAAAAAAAACTGAAAACAAAACACTCAACAAGATATGAATGATTTTTATGAGACTCGATGATAGACATAAAAATCAAACTGGATAGAAAAACCTGAATTCAGAGTCCAGCTCTGATACCAGATGATGAGGTTCGAAGCGCGGAAGAAACGTCGAAAAGTTCCGAACTCAGGTTGTGGTTGGACGGATGAGTCATGACCCGATATTCACAACGCGATGGCTCGATGATGCGGAATAAAGAACCATGACTTTCGAAACGCCACAAGGATTTGTCCAATCTCCCTGATAAGTCTCTGGTTTTGAACGCCACAAATATTCTAGCAAATATTTGATAAGTTCGATATTTGAACGCCACAAAAAATATTCTTGATAAGTTCGAAAAAAACATAGGAATCCACCTATAATTTTATTGAATCAATCAATAAACTGTTTATATCAAAATCAAAGTCTCAAATCTAAATTACAATGAATGAAAAGGAATATAAATAAGTAAAATAACCTAGCCGCTAATTTACTCAAAATAGAATTCTAATTAGACTAAAATTCTAAAATAGGAAAACAAATAATTAAAAACAAAATTTAACCTAAAAATACGCAAAACCCCTAATTTCCGTCTGCATAATTGACTTGCTGTTTTAAAGCCCCAAATGATGGAATTTGGCCATAAAATCAGTCGGCTCGAGGGCTTTAGCCCATTAGTTTTGCTTAGTGGCTTATTTCTACTCGAAAAACACATATTATGCATCTAATTCCGACATGGTTGACTGGATTGTACTTTTATTTGGCTTGAATATTTAACTTTTTCCGTCAAGCCTGCTATGACTCCGATTGTCGAGGGTCCGGAACACATCACTACCTGTTGTGGAGGGGCTTGCTGGCTTGTTCCATTTTGATTATCCCTCCATGAGAAGTTAGGGTGATTTCGCCAACCAGGATTGTAAGTGTTGGCATATGGATTATTTTGGCGGTATCCCTCTTGTACAAAATTTACTTGTTTAGCTTGACTAGCCAGAATTGGACAATCTGATGTATTGTAATTAGCCCTACATTCCTCGCATCCAGTTACTACACTTTTCACTGAATGGTTGGTTTGTATGAAATTCATCAAAGAGTCTAGTTTAGCAGTCAATGCCGAAACATCATCCACTGCATAAACTCTTACTGGTTTCTTTTGAATTGTTCTCTTAGATGCCCACATTGCATTGGTATTGGCTATTCTCTCAAACAGTTGAAGTGCTCCATCAAGAGTTTGGGTAGTTATTGATCCATTGGAGGACAAATCAACAAGACTCTTGTATTGAGGAAGCAAGCCAATGTAAAAGTATTTTACCTGCTCATTTTTAGGTAATCCATGTTGAGGGCACTTCCTAAGCATGCTTTTAAACATATTCCATGCTTCATCAAATGACTCAGACTCTTGTTGTTGAAAAATTGTTATCTCATGTCTGAGTTTAGCAACTTTGGCTGGGGGCATGAATTTTGTGCAAGATTTTTGGGCCAAGTCATTCCAAGTTATTATACTTGCAGGAGGACGGGAGTCTAACCAATCTATTGCCCTATCTCATAAGGTGTATGGAAACAACCTAAGTCTTATGGCGTCATCTGACACACCCTGATATTTAAAATGTTCACACATGTCTAAAAATTTAGACACATGTGCATGTGGATTTTCATCTGGTTTTCCATAGAATTGATGTCCATTTTGAAACATATTTATCATATTGGTCTTTAATTGGAAGTTCGCAAGACCAAAAGGTGGATAAACTATACTTGATTGGTTTTGGATAATTTGTGGGGTCATAAAATCTCCTACAAGTCTATTCCCCTCATCTTCTAGCTCAACTCCAGGTAAAGCCATATTGTTTGCCATTTGTTCCTCTTTTTGATTTTTCTGTTTATCTAGTTCCCTAAGTTTCTCTTAATCTATGGTGTAAAGTACGTTCTATTTCCAGGTCAACTTCCAAAAGATTCCCTTTTTCGAACGTAACATACACAACTAAAAGAAAAATAACGAAACTAGTAACCAAACTAAAATTAGAATTTAAAATCCTAAAATAAAATAAAAACAAGAACAAAAATAAACAACACTAAAATAAAAATAAAGCGGTAAAAAGTCTGAATTAGTGAAAGTAATGTAAAAATAAATTTAAACTATAATCCCCAGCAACGGCGCCAAAAACTTGTCCGCTCCGCAAGTGCACAGGTCACGCAAGTAATAAAGTGGACGTGAGTCCAAGTATCGATCCCACAAAGATTGAGTAAATTGTATTTTAGATTACGAGTCCTTAACCGGAGCAAGAGAATGTTTGAATTTGGGAATTTTGATTTTGAAACTAAATTAAAGATTAAACTAAAGAAACAATAAAAATTTGAATTTCAAACTTATAAAAAACAAATGAGAATTATGAATCAATTTTGATCAAATCATCCATATTTTGACCAAATTATTTGAACACAATTCATAGGGTTTTGAATATCCGTGTTCCTAAAATTATTTAAGTCTCCTTTCGAGCGATGCATAAACATCTTTTCATACAAGAGACGAGTTTATATTTTTATGACCAATCCAAACATGTAGAAACGCATTAACGAATTATGAACACTTTTTAGGATAACACGAAATATAGGGGTATATTTCTATCCCCTATCGGATTTAATCAAGGTCTAATGGATTCCTACTCTTTTGAACATAGAAATATATCACAAACATCAATAATTATGCGTCCACAATCATAGATGAGAATAAAAACATAATTAATTACATCAATCTCATAAATTGCATAATATAAATGTACAGTCAAAACATGGAATCAATAAATTAAAGCTTCATCACAATTCGAACAATGAAAACTTAGCCTAAATACATGATCGAAAATAAATCACAAGAAGAATGAAAAGATATTACCCTATTCATCTCCTTGATCCTTATTCTTCAATCTTGAATTTGGCCTCCTATGGATCCCCCAACAGTTAGACAGCGTTTTTACATGAATTATGAAGATTGGGAACCCCTAATTTTGTACCCCAAGCCATGTATTTATAGTAGATGTTCACGAGAATTAGGTTACTTGGGGAGAAAGATTGCTGATTTTCGCGTAAAAAGCCCAACTGCGGCCCAGTCGGATAACCGTGCGACCGCACGGTTCTATTCTAAACTACAATTTCCGTCTTTTAAATGTCACAAGTTGGTCCCTATCTTTTAATTGCACAGCAAGTCCTCCAACTTCCGATTGTTGCAATTTAGCCCCTGAGCTTCTGATTTCTTCCAAATTTGATTTCTTCTTCAAATTGGCCCTTTGATTAACTTCATCAACTCTTGGTTTGCTTACTTTGACACGTTTATCATCCAATTGCTCAATTTTGGCTTCAAGTTCATTGTTTTCTTGACTTTGGGTTATTTCTGAAAGATAAACAAATACAACCAAAATAAATAGCAAATATTCTTGAACAAACAATAAAAATCCTACTTTTAAGATAGAAATAAGTGTATAAAATACACTTATCAGAACTGACATTTGATAT
Organism: Ligustrum vulgare; assembly: GCA_963555705.1. Lineage (NCBI taxonomy): Eukaryota > Viridiplantae > Streptophyta > Magnoliopsida > Lamiales > Oleaceae > Ligustrum > Ligustrum vulgare. The sequence continues at coordinate 30,762,840 of OY743186.1, read as the reverse complement.
TGAGATTATGTGATTTTTAGATTTGTATTTGAAAATGTAAGCCATAATGTTAGATAATGTGATTTGCGAATGGGGTATCGCTGATATGATTCTAGGCATTGATTATGGTTTAAATTTTAGAATGTGATTTCTGAAAATTATTATTTATGCACCGACTATAGTGAATGTGATTTTAGGCTTTGATTTTGCTGTAGATCATTTAGAATGTGATTTGTGAAAAATAATATTAATATTAAAGGGGAATCCCCAACATAGAATTTGAGGTATTTTAAAATTTCATAACATTCCACATATCTTCAATTTGGGATTTATAGAATTTGTCAAAATTCAATGTCCTCAATACAGATTTTAATTAATTTCATAAAATTCCGGTGTTATAAAAAATCAATGGATTTCTGTGGATTTCTAATGTGAATGGAATTGAAAGGATTTTGATGAATTTGAAACTATAAATATGAAGGAAAATTATTTAAACATATCCAACATGACCCCTCGAATTTCTAATTTCATGACCCCTAAATATATTATCACCACAAATTCTATTTAAAACACCACATTATATTACCATTACTAATAAAATATATTTTTTTATAAATACATCGCAATACATATACAATTTATAAAATAAAAAATTATAAAGATTTGCACACCACAACCCCAAATTACTCAAAAGTTCCCTTCTCCCTCAACCAACCATCCACTCAAATTATTTTTTTCAACTATAAAAATTGAATTAAAATATTTTAAAGACTACATGAATACATATAAAAATTATTTACACTTTAAAAATAAAAACAGAATTAAAATAAATTAAAAAATATTATAATATTATTGCAAATTGACTTCATACCGAAATTGAGGTCTTGTTGTGGCGTATGAGAATAATTTAGTTGAGAAATTTCATTATCATTTATGTAAAATGATAAGATAAACGAAATAAATGTTTAGGATCTACTTGACTTCTTTTTTCATATGATTACAAGAAAATAAGTCGGGTCGTCCACCTTTTAACAAGCGCTGAGTATTTGATAGTTTTCACTACCATAAATTTTACCCAAACCCTGACAATTAAAATAATAATAATAATAATAATAATAATAATGATGATGATGATGATGATGATGATGATGATGATGATGTTGTATATACAGATATTTTTTGTAATTGAACAAAGATATTACTGAATTAAAAAATGAAAAATGGAAGAAATTATATTTTGCTGATTTTTGGATAATTAAATTTCAATTGGAAAAAAAAAAAAATCAAGAACAACAAGAAGATTTTGAAAAATAAATATAAAGAATAGAAGATTATTTAAAATGAAATGCTTGAATTTTTTTATTTATTTTTTTAATCAAAACTAGACAAGGTTATATATTTTATTTTTTAACGACGCGATTCAAATATTTTTGTTTCTTTTTTTAAAAAATTTTGATGATCAACTGAGAAATCATGTTAATTTTTTACTTCTCTCTCAAATTCACGTTCAATTTGTATAACAAAAATTAATAAATAAAATACCTAAAAAGAGGTAAAAGCATATGAAATTCTAAAATTCATTAAATTTTATAACGATGACACGTTTAACAAATTCAATTAAAATCTACTGTAACCCACTAAAATCCGTGGAATAGAGATTCTAATGAAATTCTGTTTAAATCTATAAAATCCATTGCAATTCATGAATCTAAAAAATTCCACTAAATTTCACGTTGAAGACACTCCACCCCCTAAGTGAATGTGATTTTAGGATTAGAATGTGATGTTAGGCTTAGAATGTAATAAACTCTGTTTGACGATTCGAATTTGAAACTACATGAAGTTCACCTTAAACCTCGAAAATCAAATGACTGGCACTGTTGGTCACCCCCATAATTTTTAAAATCCAACTCGATCCAACATAGATTCCCGAATCTGCCACCGGTAGGGCCGGACCTGTCATGAGTCCAATGAGGCAAAAGCCTCAAGGCCCACAGGTCCTAAAAAACTTAGGGGCCCATTTTTAAAAAAATAAATAGAATCTTTTTCCTTGCAGCCTAACCCAGATCCAATAAGCTGAGAAACAAAACACCAAACTCAATTTGGCACGGCAGTTTCCAAATAACGAGTTCAAATCCAATTTCATTGTTTCAACAAACGTATGAATGTGATTCTTCCGTTGACCATTAGTCCACAAATTATAATATATACTTTTATGTGGAAATTATATTCACCCCTACTTTTAAATATCAAAATTCATAAATAAGGAGAAACTTGTATTATTACAAAAATTAGGTTGTAATTAATATTTTAATAACTAATTACAATAATTCAAAATTAAATTAATTAATCAACAATATCTCAATCATATATAACTTCAAACCCTAATTATATATATATATCTCTCTCTATTGATAAACAGTCATACACACCGCTCAACCACTCTCTCAGCCTCTAGAACAGAAATCGGCGATGCCTTCCACCATGGCCACACCTCGCGCCGCCGGTCTTCGCCAGTGCTTCGATCGTCTGCGACAAGAACACAACTGGGAGGAGCGATTTCACTGTAAAAGGTCGGCAAGAACACAACCGGTAACCGCCATCGCCGCTGCACAGATCTTGCAGCGCGCTACTAGATCAAGTGGGATTCAGGCAGATCTAGTTGTGGTCTCGCTGAGATTGAGTGGGATTCTGGCAGTAGTGGTCCCGCCGCTTTGGTCGAGGCAGCGACGAGTTTGCAACATCTAACAGTGGTGGCGGTGTGCAGCAACGTGCAGCGGCCTGGTTTGCCATTTTTTTTTTGTAAATTTGATTTGTGGTGGTTCAGTGAACGTGAAGTGGCCGCGGAGGTGATGAGGGAAGGAGTTTGAATTTTGGCCCTGAGATTTTGACATGGTGTGCAGTTTACTGTGGTAGTGGTGGAGGTCGTGGTGGTGGAGGCTGTGGTGATAGTCGTGGTGGTGGTGTTGAGACGTTAGAGACAGTAGGGCAGCCATAGGTGTTGATTGATGTTGTGACCTTGACAAATTTGTGTGTTTCATGGTGTTGGATTGTTGGTGATTTGTCATTGGTGGTGGTGGAGGTCGCACAGTGGCGTAGGTGGTGGCCGTGGTGGTGGCATCGGTGGTGGTGGTGAGGCAGCCGTAGATTGTTCAAAATGTTGACTTGATAAATGTGACCTAAAAAAAGTGACCTAATGATATATAATTTGTAACAATTTGTGACCTAATAATCTAATATATTGTGACTTAGAAAAAGTCGAGATTGACTAATTTGATATTTGTGTGACTTAATCATTTAATGATTTGTGACCTTGACATCAATTGTAAAACTTGTGGCTTTAAAGATTTGGATTTGTGACTTCAAATTATGTAATGTTGTGACCTCAATATGTATAATTAATAAAAGATTTTTAATTATTTAATATAAATAATAAATATTAATTAAAACCTGATTTTTGAATATATTAATTAAAAGATTTTTAATTATTTAATATAAATAATAAATATTAATTAAAACCTGATTTTTGAATATATATATATATATATATATATATACATATATGTTTGGCCTTATTTTTGAAAGTTACATTTGTAAACACCTTAATTATGTGTTTTTCCCTACTTTTAATTCATAATATGCTGGTTGAGTGATGTTCCAAGTATCAGGTTAATAGCCTCGTTAATAATAAGTGTTTTGTATATGTAGATTCATCCCTTTTAAGCCTGGTTTCTATTTTGTATTCTATTTTTCAAAATTGAGGTTTTAATTTATACCATGTTATTTGATATAAAAATATATAAGGTGACGTTTTATTTATATTTTATTTTGTATTTTTATTTTCGAAAATATTTTATATTTTCTGTTTTTATTTTTGTTTTCAAATTTGCTGAAAATGTGTTTAGTGTGTCATTTCTGAAAATTATTTTTGAAAATGAAAAACTGAAAAACACGTTCTGTTTGAAATTTTGCAGAATACTACTTAAACTATTTTTAATTAATTTGCTTGCAGAATACTACTGACTCAAACTCAAATTTTCTTTCACAATACATTAAAAACATGATTACCTACAAGTGCAACACACTAATGTGAGCACTAAGAATTTATATTAACACAGCTTAGTCAGGTTCGAGATTTGAGGAAGCTCTGATTCTATTAATATCTAGAAAATGCAAGTTCTTTCAAAATCACCACAGTTCATTTATCAAGACATTTTTTGAAATGTAACAACGAGAATTTCACTTAATTTTTTTTGTAATTAACTTTATTTTAGGCTTAGTTTTAAGTTAGGATAATTCTCCCAAAAAAAAAACTTTATTTATGCTTATTTCCAATGTAGGATAATTCTCCCACAAAAAAAATAAAAAAATTTAAGTTTAATTTCAAGTTAAGATAATTCTTATAAAAAAAAAAAAAAAAAAATCTCAAAACGCATTTTTCGCGTTTTGAATATTTTTTTTTTTTATGAAATCTATTTAATATATAATAGGAGGAGTGTCTGTCCAATTTTCCCCCCAAAAAATTCCGCCCAGTTGAAACGACGTCGTTTTATGTTTAGGATAAAATATACAACTCGACCTCAGATTTCTCCATTCTCTCTGTATCGAAACCCTACCCTAGCCCGTCGCTTGTGTCTGTCAAAACTCTACCCTAGCGTCGCTTCTGTCTTCTCCGTCGCCGGTGCCAGGTCCTGCGCCAGATACATCTCACTCTCCTGCTTCCTTGGTTGAAGCTCTAGCCTCTTCTTTAATCTTTCTGATCGACAAACAGCCTCATTTCGATCTTCAACTACTGGACTGAACAGCTTGCTGATCGCTTCTCACAGCTAGACTCCGTCGCTCCGTCCCTGGTCCTCTGCAGTTTGCTCTGCTTACTTCAAAGTTCAACCAAACTGCCTTGCACGGCTAATTTGGGATTTTTTGGTTTTTTTTGTAGTGTTTTAAATTATTTTATATTTTTTGCCTTGATATTTAGTCTCTAATCTGCTGCTTCTAATAGCTGTTGAAGCTTCTCCATCTGCTGATGAATATGCACAAGCTTTGAAAAAGCTTGGTCACAGTCTCGAATCAGGTAGTCTCTACCTCCCTTTCATTGTGTCGTGGCTTAAACAAATGGCTAATTCTGACATATATCTCTACTGATAAATGCAGTTCTGTTGCAGTTCCTGCGATTATGGGACGCTGAATCGGAATAAAGTTAAAGGAAAAATTGTGTATTGCTTAGGAAATGGTGGTCAGGACTCCACCATTAGATTCTTCCTTGCTGTATATATTTTCATAGCTATCTCATGAGTTCTAACTGATATGAATCCTTCATTTGGCAAAGGAATAAATTTTTTTAAAAAACTTTTGGATTTATGTAGTAATATCATTTTATTGCAGGGTCTTCCAGTTTACGGAGTGCTTTTGACATTAAAGGACTGACAGTCCAACCATTGCAACCTGCGTAGGTATTTTTCCCAAATTTTTCAATTGGGATTTTAACAAATATTAGAAGCAATATTTTGTGTTAATTTATTTAGTTATGTTTAGAACTGAAATTATTTTCCCGTTATTTGTTTTCATAATGTACTAGGAAATGTTTCTCTGCCAGTTTGTATAAGCTCGGTTGCATGTTAGTCTTTAGATGATTTCTGAACAAGGAGAGAATAAACCAAGTGACAAAAGTCTTGATGATTGTCTGGTTTCTTTAGAATAATCTTTTGCAGTCACAGGTTCAGCACTCTGCTGCTTTGCTTATTATTAGTTTACTTTGTTAATGCTCTAACAAGGAATTAGTATCTCAAGTGTTTTTAGTTTTATAGATAATTCCTTTGTGCCCCCAATTATTGATCTGATTGAACTTATGTTGCTTACTAATTGCAGGTTCCTCCTGAGTGGTCTGATTAGTTTGAATCAGGCATTCAGGTCAGAATCAATAGTTTAAGGTCGATCTGTTAATCCTTCAATGCTTAATGGCTTAACCTTTGTATCCTTTGACACGTTTTAAGACTATAGCTGTTATTCAAGCTGGACATGGCCTACTTCAATTGGGTTCTTGCAAGAATGTGAGTTTAATTTGTAAATATTTTGTTACTATAGTATTGTTTTATGTGATTTCTTATCGCTTTGATCTCACGAGAGTGTGTGTATATTTTTATCTAGATACCTGATGACCTTCATTTTGTACTGAGAATGAGACATATGTTTGAATCATATTATATGTTCCCTTTGATGGGCATTTTCCAATTACAGACTCAAGAAGCCCATACATAAATATTTCTTATTTAAACCTTGACTTCTGAATGGTGTAAATTGAATTTTATCGAAATCATTTCATGAATATTAATCATTTTATGCATTGAGATATGTTGATGTTATTTCAACCAGTATCAAACAGTATTTCTCTTGGTTTTGATTTTGATGAAATGAAAATTTCTGAAGTTTGACTGTTTGAGTGTTGAAATAAAGATTGAAGGAAATAAATGTAGTTCTTGCCCAATTATCTAGATTAATAAGGGATAATACTTGTGAACATATGTGAAGGAATGTAGGCAGCTGTCATTTGTAAAACGATGGAGATAGCTAGAGATTTTTTATTTTATTTTTCTTTTCTTTTTCCCTTTAGGGCTTTGAATTCTTATGCAAAAAGAGCCAATGGATACATTATTACATTTTTGGGATTCAAACACGGGGGAGAGAAGATGAATTGATTTCATTATGTTTGTCGAGGATGATCCTCCCCCTGCTTCATATTTCTCCCATTTTGCTTCATATTTCTTGCATGGTTTTATTGTCATTATAATGTCCATCCTAGATTTTCTGTTTTTCATGGCTTCCGAACCACCAACAAGCCAAGAAAATGTTGTTTTGCTTTTCTTAGATTTTAAGCGGCACTTTGCTCTCTGTTTTGTAAATTTATTGGAGTTGTTGTTCATATCCTTTAGTTCTCAATATTTGAGGTTAACTATGGACTTTAATTATTCAGAATCTCTGTTTGATATTTCACAACGTTTGCAGGTTTCATTGTTACCATTTGGATTGCTGCTGTAATGTTCAAGACAAATGATTTTTTACGGAACTAGACAACACTTAAGTTACCATTAGATACCCTTAAATATATGCATTCTCTTTTAGTAGTGATTTGCTGAACCAAAAATCTGAAATCCTGCTTTGTTCTATATTAACTTAAATTTAGTGTCCAGCAAGAAGTGGTTTATATTTTTGCAGAGTGAGGGGAAAATATATGTTCTCATTGGCATTGTTATTCTCTTCGCGGTTCATGTGGTTGGGGTTTACTGGTGGTACTGGAGTGATGATCTTCTATATCCATTCGTGATGCTTCCACCAAAGGCTATACCACCTTTCTGGAATGCTATATTCATTTTCATGGTGAATGGTATGTGTTCACGTGATTTAGTCATTGTAATTTTCTTCTTTTGCGTAGTCATTTTCCTGTAGTTTCAACTAATTTATCGAACCTGTTCTTCCCCCAGATACACTGGTCCATGAGGCTGCAATGATCTTCAAGTGCTTTCTATTGTTGTATTACAAGAACGGCAAAGGGCGAAACTACCATAGGTAGGTATGTTTCTGTACGACTAATAACTGTGCTAAAGATTTCAGTAAACTATGTTGATGAAGCAAGAAGAAGATTTGTGCCAGGTATTAACTTATGCTTTCTCTTTTGTTATATTTCAATTTTTGGGATTTTTATTTGTCAATTTGATTTGTAGTTGTTTAGAAAATGCACAAAAGTTTACAATATAATACTTCAATTTGATCTGTAGTTATTACTTTCATAAAACACTTCAAGCTAAAATGACTCTCTTTATTTTGAAATTAATAAGGTCAAAAGTTCACAATATTTCTTTCAGCATGATTGGTCTGACCATTTTCAGCCAGTATTAATTAATTAAAGCAAAATATTAATTAATTAAAAAATGTAAAATTTCTAAAAGTTAGGAAACAATTACTCTAAAAATGGATACAATCGAGTACCTTCTTTTTTTATTTTTTGCCTCTTATCTATTAGGGAATTATTCCGCCAGACATGTGGGGAGTAAAACCTTCAAATAGGTGGGATTGGGATGCTCTCCAAGAGGATGAAGTAAGAAAATATTTTCAGCAACTTATTAATGCCGTTGATTATTGTCATAGCAGGGGAGTCTACCACAGAGATCTAAAGGTAATTGATATCGTTTTATAGTAACATATAATAAAAAATATAATGGATATTTTTATATTCGGTTTCACAGGAAAAATGCTAAGCTCACTCATTACTCATATCTGTTTCCTCGTGTAGCCCGAAAACCTGTTGTTGGATGCCTCTGGGAACCTTAAAGTTTCGGGTTTTGGTTTGAGTGCTCTGTCTCAGCAAGCGAAGGTAATATTATATCATAGCATGTTTGGTAAGGTGCACTCTACAAAATCATAGTAGAAAAGAAGTTAAAATCTGGTCATTAGTGCATCCTTCAACTATTAACATCCACGGCTTAGATATAGAATTGGCACTGGATACTCCTGCCAATTCCATGGACAGTTGATTTTCACATACACAACCTCTTGGGCATCAATATCCTCCAATAAGAATAAATTTTTCTATACTTTATAGATGAAGTTGATGAGCTTATGGATCTCATTAAAAAAAACTTGGGGGATCCTAGGACTGAACCAAATGCTACACAATCTCTGTTCAACTAAGTCTTGGTTGGGTTTTTGGCAGTCAGAACAATAATCAAGAAGAAAAAGAAGTGGATTTTGAAATGGCTTCAAGAGCTGTTGTCCAAGAACTACCCAAAGGCAACAATCGTAAGTGTAAATATTCGAGTTTTATACTACCCGATCGTAGTTTCATTTTTTGTATGCTGCTAAAGTTGAAAGTTGAGTCCGCTTTCTTTATCTGTATTTTTTTATGACTCTCTCTCTCTCTCTCTCTCTCTCTCTCTCTCTCTCTCTCTCTCTCTCTCTCTCTCTCTCTCTCTCTCTCTCTCTCTCTCTCTCTCTCTCTCTCAGTTCCCATTTCATGCATATTGATGGCAACATATATTAATGTGTTCCTAATCTTGTGCAATTTCAAGAATTCCGGCCAAATTACTCCATTGGATGAAATCGTCAGGCTCAAGGAAAAATATCGATTCCGTTTAATATTGGATGAGTGCAATTCTTTTGGTGTTTTTGGAAGCTTTGGTAGAGGTCTAAATAAACACTGCAAGTTCCTGTATGTTTTCTATAACCTCTTCGATACATCCATTTGTCAAGTTTCTGTGGTTATATATATATGGTGTTACATTTTTATTTATTTAATTATTTTTTGGTTTGAGAATGTAGATATTGTAGCTGTTGCCATGGGAAATGCATTGGCTTTTGAAGGAGGATTTTGCACTGGGAGTGCCAGAGTCATTGATCATCAAGTAGGATTATGTACTTAGTTTCTATACTGAAAGATCTCACTAGAGTTTCTTAACAAAAATCGTTGTTACTATATTGTATAGTCTTTCTTTAGTTGTCCTTTACTAATTCCCAATGCATGATTTGTTTTGCAGCGTGTCAATAGTATAGAAGGGAGACTGGTATTATTTGCATCAAATTCAAGATTCTGTGTCTGAGTTCATTAAATTGTGTTGCCTCCTAATGGTAGTAGCCAATTTTATATCATCCTATTTGTAGAATCTATCAAAATTTGGAGTGGGGAAGTTGATTGCTTACTTAAGGGGTCTCGAAAATAGTAAATACATGGAGCAGATCGAGGCATGAACAGAAATTTGTCTATTTTACTATTTTTAATTATAGTGATATTGATTAATTTCTTAATGATATTCATCGGAATTATTAGTGAAATCTTTTAGTAATTGTTTTTATCTATTTATTAGTATATTCTACACAAGATTTTCTCATGTTGTTTTGCAAATACATATTTGGGTCATCAGATGAAATGGAGTTAGTTCTATAGATTTTTGTAGTCTAAATTCGTACTTCATGTATGCATCTTATTCGAATTTATCTAGAATGTATGAATATAAACTTCATCTTTTTAATACTTATTTTATAATGTGAACATTGAAAATTTATAATGCTTTCTCTTGAAATCAATCATAAAAATTGTATTTGCCGTGCATCGCACGGGTAAGAACTAGTACACTTAAAACGCCCAAAACGAAATTTTGGACGTTTTGTGTACAATTTTTTTTTTTTTTTCCAAAATGCATTTTCGAAAATGATAAAGAGAACGCGTTTTTAGTGTTTTTGAAAATAAAAACAAAAAACGACATCAAAACAATAAAGAGAACATGGCCTAATTATTTGAAATATCATATTTTATTAGTTGTTTTATGTTAGAAAAAAATTTTGAATTTTTTTTCTTTTTTGTAATTTTATGGTGAATTTACATATTATTTAATATATTTGTCTTGTGTAAATATGAGTTTTTATAGTTGTCCCAAGCCTAAAAACTCAGAGGTACAGCTCTGGCCCCTGGTAAGCATACAATTAAAACAGAACGTGGCAATAGGATAAAGATCACATCTAACTAAACAATATGAATTCTGCAACATCTCAAAAACACAAAAGAGATTATAATAATAATAATAATAATAATACTTACTGATCAAGGCAAGTGAGACCTAATATCTAAAATTATGGACCCAGGGTCGAGCTTAAAAGAACAGTATACAATGAAGAGTATTTGGTTCCCAAAGGAACAAAATTCATATAGAATTACAAAGATCACCATAAATTACTCGAAATAAGAGGTGTAACAGAGACCAGTCACCTAATTTATCTTCACGAATACGACAAGTTGCTGGGAAAAGAATGGGCACTATACCGTGAATATCAAGAGCATACATCATGATCTGATCAAGGTTGAGCAGAGATCAGCCAGGTCGTCTCAGATACAAGTTGAGTATCGGCATGTACAGCGGAGGTCAATCAGCCTTTTGACACGCGAAATTTTTTTCCTTTCACACTAGCAGAAAAAATTAGATATCAAATCCAGGCATTGCAAACTGGGATGCGAAACTTTCAACTCTTGTTCTTAGTTCAACAATTTCTTTGCAGCTCTCGAGTCCCTTGAGAAAAGATTTTGGCACTTTCCCATATTCTTTCTGCACTGAACTTGCAATCTGTACTGCTCTGAGAAGAAAGTCAGCCATCATCTCAAAATCAGCCTCCAGACAACCTCTGGACGTCATTGCAGGAGTACCTGCAGGCATAAACGTTATAACCAATCTCTGGAGCACAAATACTTCTCGAGTATACCATTAATGAAAACTTATCATCTTCACTTACCAACCCTTACGCCACCGGGTGTTAAATTGCCATTATCATCAAAGACAGTGACCTTATTGAGAGTAATATGACACAACTCGCAGACCTTTTCATAGTTTTTACCTAAAATCATGGAAGGCAGGAAACATGAGTAACAGATAATAATAAATTCAAAACATCATTTACAGGAAAAAATAAATTAAAAATAAATAAATAAATAATAATAAGCATTTAACAAAGTTACCACCATAGCATTTATCATCACATCAAACCTTAAACAGATTATAAACAAGAGTTCAGCCAAATCCCAGATAACACATTGGGCTCAACCAAAATTTCATGTCCATGAATCATATGACACACACACACACACAAACAAAAAGGAGTAATAAATTGGAGGGCACAATATATCTCAGTTTACAAACCTGGCTTCATTAAACAAGTATAAATGGTTAAATTAAAAATAAATAAATAGAGAATTCAGCTTCAAATCATGGAATGCAATCTAAGTAATTCTGCAAGTCAAATCGTTATGATAATACATGGTTCAACAGATTTTTGCATTTACAAACTAAATAAGATCTAAGCTCTAGATTTCTATAATCTGAATACAAGATGAATAGTTCTAAAAAAAGGCTATACAATGTATTATATGGAAAAATATCTATGAACTGCTATCTGATTGAGTAGAAATTATTACTCGATACTAGTCACCATATTGTCTTAAAATTACATATTTTAATTTCGTATTCTGAGCTTTAAGAATACTCTAGAATAGTCAACTTAGAATCCACTGTAGTATTGCTGTCTCTTGACTATCAGACTTTTATTGCTAAGCATAATCCAGACAACAAAATTTAACAATTAATCATCTATACTATAGAAAAATATATTTGGCAAGCATGTCAAAGAAATTCTGGCATGCCTCTATGGCTCTACAGCTATGCTGTTCAAGAATTCCTCAATGCTACGAGCAAACAACAGTAAAAGATAAAGGAACCATACAGGTGATGTATTAAATATATGAATTCGAAGACGTGATGCACTACAGCTCATAAATATAGCACGGACATGAAGAACACAACTTAAGCCCAACACAGAGAGTGACTTGAAAAGAACACTCATAAGCAAGATGTGCTTCATCATTTAAATGGTCATCTTTCATTCCAGTTTCTTTGCTGATTCTGTATATCTGGCAACTGAACTATTGCAATTTTGTTCCCCTTCGCATAAATACCTCACATTTTACACAATCACCAAACTGATCTTATAAGTATGTATGCAAGCAGATATTTTGGTAACTTTGATGAAATTGGAATTACTTTACTATTAACTTAAAATAACAGTTTGAATATTGAAGAAGCAGAGCAGAGGTCACATCAACGTAAGTGTAATTTAGTCGTTAAATTGTAAGACGAGTGCAAGATATTTGGAGAAGGACATAAAACCTGTCAATCCAAGATTTCTAAGATCCCAAAGCAATAAATGATTGTCGGTGCCTCCAGTGACAAGTCTACAATTTCTTCTTAATAAAGCAGATGCTAAAGCCTGAGTATTTTTCTTCACCTGCTGCATATATTCCTTGTACTCAGGAGTGGCCACTTGTTTCAATGCTATTGCTAGAGCTGCAATATGGTTGTTGTGTGGCCCACCCTGAAGTGCTGGGAAAACTGCAAAGTTTATCTTTTCCTCAAAATCATATCTATCACTGCCCTCACCTTGATTCAAAAGCATGCCTCTCTTCCTAGGCTTTGGGCCCTTCCTGTAAAAAATAATACCTCCCCTCGGACCACGAAGACTTTTGTGGGTAGTTGAAGTAACAATATCACAGAATTCAAATGGACTTATGCACTCCTGCAGATACAAATTCATGGACATGGTTTAAAGATCAAGGAACCCCAAAACTTAAAAGAAGAACAGAAAGTAAATACAAGAAACTCTGTCACAAATAATTTGGAGTTAAAATGCAAGGCAGGCATGGGGAAAAAAAATCAGAGAAGTAAGTGCTCTAGCACATCATCTAACATATTTCTCTTGGGAGAGCGCTAATAGTTCTTAATATGGAAATCAATTTGAGATTCTAATTGACAGAACTATATGTTATTTTTAGCCACAGCTCAGGATGTAATTTAATGCAACCTCATAGTAAATGCAACACCAATGGACCTGATCTCAATTTATTGTTTGAAAAGGTATATTTACGGCCAGAAGCACACCGTTCAAATTGGAAATTGCAGTCTAAAAATCATTCACAAGCAATACAAAGACTACACACAACTGAGTAGACCCTGAAAGCAATTGCTCAAATGAACATGTAATGCAATATCAGATACGTAGATGGTTAACAAAGCAAATTTAGAACAAAAAACAGCATGCTTAAATCAATAAAAATTAGAAAACGCATGCACCTTAGCAGCAATAAGACCACTAATCTGAGCCATGTCACACAACAAAACAGCTCCGCATTTATCGGCAATCTGTCTAAACCTAGCATAATCCCACTCCCGAGGATATGAACTCCCACCACATATTAATATCTTGGGACGAAAATCAACTGCCTTCTCCTCTAGCTTATCATAATCAATATATCCTGTCTGAATATTGACCTTATAAGAAAGACTCTCAAAGAAAATTGATGCCCCTGACACCTTTCTCCCATTTGGCAAATAACAGCCGTGACTTGTGTTCCCACCAGATGGCGTATCCAAACCCATTATCCGATCACCAGGTAATAACAATCCAGTGTAAACCGCAAAATTTGCAGATGTACACGAATATGGCTGAACATTCACGCCCCAACTCTCAGAATCAAGCCCAAAAGCAGCCAATGCACGCTCGCAACAGAGTATCTCAATCTCATCAATATATTGATTTCCACCATAATATCGTGACCTGGGCATCCCTTCAGAATATTTATTAGTTAAATGGCTCCCCAAAGCCTCCATTACTGCTTTACAAACAAAGTTTTCTGAGGCAATTAATTCAATTCCTTTATATTGCCTCAGCTTCTCCTTCTCCATTATTTCAAAAACATCCAAATCAGCTACTCGCAAGCTCTGGTTTCCCCATGCCCTGACAGCATTCCTCCGCAATTCAAGCTCATTTGAAGAAGCCCTAAGACTCTTTACAGGAGAGGACGATGTCGAGGATACTGAATCACAGTCCCGCTTCCTCTTCAAACACATCGAGTGCCCCCAAAACCTAAACTCCTCCGCATCTTTTTCCTCATCAACTTTCTCGCTTTCCTTTTTCTCTTCGTTCGAATTCTCTTCTTTGCTGTTATTATGGTTCTCTGTTTGCTGGTCCATCAATTGTAGTGGAATAGAAGGCACCGGATGCGCTATGTCCTTAATCCTCGACTCGATTTGGAAGGAAATCGAGTCGTCAACGATTTTCGAGCTCCTATCATTCTTACTGCCGTTCGGTGCAGCTACCACCGACGAATGCGACAAAAATCCCAATGAAAGACTATTACTCGGTGGCGATTGAGTAAAATCCATTACGGTGATATAAGCAAAAGCAGCAAATAAAGTTCTTGATAACAATTATATTTCAAATACAGAATTGAAATTGAAACCCTAACCCCAATCTTTTCAACAGAGTTGAAAGAAACAGTAACGGAGCTTGCAGAAACAGCGACAATGGCCGTAGTGCACCTATCGGCGAGACGTTTAGTGGGAAATTGTTGATAAAGCTTCCAACAAAATGAATCAGTCTCGAAAATTAAACCCAGTTATTGGAACTTTAGGTGGAAATTACAAGCTCACAATAAATAATAAATATGTAGAGAATTCAGAGGATCGCGTGGGTTTGACGGGGGAAGGAGGGGATGATTTAAGGGGAATGAACCTGGACGATTTTCAGAGGCGGGATCCGATGACCTAGTATAGACGAGAAAGGGTGGAATTAGCTGCGACGCATATCGTATACAACCGCGGTGGTTGTGGGGTCCATGCCCATACGTTATCGGTTATTCTTTAGAGTTTGTGGGGTCCATATTGGTAGTCCATGGTAAACGTGGAGGATTTTAATATGTTGAAGTGAGGTAAGGGTGCTTTTGATAACGATGGTGAAATTTGAGTGGAAAGAAAATGAATTCTAGGGAATTGAATTCCTGGGAATTAGAAGTTAATGTGTTTGATTGGTTTAATTTTTTAGATGGAAAAAGTAGGGAATTTTTCAACTTTTATTGTTTGATTGACATTATTTTTCATGGAAAATAAAGTGATTTTTTGCTATTTTAATCAAAAAAAATTTACTTTTTAAATATATTTGTACTTGATGATGATAATGTTATTTTTTGGAAAGAAAATAAGTCAATTAACAACAACAAAATTGATTAAACGTGTCGAAAATAATTTTCCATTTACCATGTAAAACAAAAAATCACCAAAACTCAAAGAAAATATTTTCCACCAAATCAAGGAAAAGGGGCTCGTGGGTGGGGTCCGCGGAAAATATTTTTCGTGGAAAATTTTTGCAATCAAACGGAATAAAGTAGAAAAGTTGGAAAAAAATTTCCTTTTCCACGAAAAATAATGGTTATCAAACAGACCCTAACTGTTTGTTGGATTCTCTTGCTTCTCAACCTTCCCTGTGTGTGGTTGGCAAGATTTGTCAAATGGCAAATTTTACCCAATTTTTCATCTTTTGACATATTTGATGGGTTTAATAAATTTTTCATACCAAATGTTTTTTATATTTACCTTACGTGACCTAATTTGCTCAATTTTTTACTTTTGTGGAAAAGATTTTCTTTAAGTTGGATTAGGGGTGGCAAACGGGCTGAACAGTTCGTGAGTTCCGCTCGATTAGTTCGTTAAAAGTTTGGTTCGGCTCATAAAAAATGGACTTGGGCTTGGACCAGACAAAAAATTTGGGTATTGGACAGTTCGAGTTCGGTTCGTGGACTAGTCCAACGGATTGAGAAACGGGCCGAAATGGGTCTGCTCGTGAGCTGGCCCGTAAAGGCTCGTTTGTTAGGAGCCGGCCCGTCTGGCTCGCCCCAAACGGTCACAATTGTGACCGTTTGTGTTACTTTTTATTTTTTGTTTTTTTACACCTATAAATATACACACATTTTTCTTAATTCTATCACAATTTCTCTCAACTCTATCAACTCTTAAATTTCAATTGCAAAATTCTACTTCTACATTTCTACTTTCTAGTTATATTCTATTTTATAGTGCTATAACCTATAAGCCTATAATATTTCGTTTTCATATACAATATTCAATATTGTCTCAAATTCAATCTTTCATTTCGATCTCCAATTTCAAATTTTCAAATTCATTATTACTAATGGCACACTCACAACCTCATGGTTATTTTTCTAGCCAATTTGTTGATGAATTTTTTGGTCTCAACGAAATTTCAATTCCTGAAAATTTGGTGGATTTAGAAAATGAGATTGATGATATAGATACTAGAACTCCTCTTAATTTGGATGACATAGCTGATGAAGATGTTGCTATTACATATGGATCCGGCTCCGCTAGCACGATGGCAGGCTCCAGCAGAAATCCAAAAAGGGCGAAAAAAATCGGACTGCTGGAATTTTTTCGAATTGATTAATACAACGGCCATCGATGAAAATGGGAAACCAATAGTCAAAGCACGATGTAAAAATTGCGAAGGACTTTTCTCTTGGAAGAAGTGTGGGGGCAAAACACACCTCAGCAAACACTCTAAAGCATGTCGAAAATCGAGCTCGGTTGAAGCAAACCAATCAACTCTACAGTTTGGTCAATCGAGTCTAACATATTGAATCTTCAACCAAGAACTAGTGCGTCAAGAAGGGATGGTCATGTTCGTATCGAGTGATGAGTTCCCGCTTTCAATTGTAGAAAGTTCACAATTCACGGAATTCATTCAAAAGTATCTCCAACCCAGGTACAAACCCGTTTCTAGAAATACTTTACGAGCTGATTGCATTAATAAATATTGCGAGAGAAAACAAAATTTTATAGATACTTTAAATAAATATAATGGTAACTTATCATTTACGTCGGACTTGTGGACTGGTAATAATTATAGAGGTTATTTAGCTGTTACTTGTCATCACATTGATGATACTTGGTTAATAAACAAAAGAATTATGGCATTTAAAGTTATAGATTACCCACATAATGCAACAAATATTTTCAATGTACTACTTGCAATTCTTAGAGAATTTAACTGTGATAGTAAAGTTCGTAATTTTACACTAGATAATGCTTCTGTTAATAAAGCAGTGATAGATAGATTAGCTAACTACATGAATCCTGAATTTGATGGAGTCTTGTTTCATGTTCGTTGTGTGTGTCACATTTTTAATTTAATAGTTCAAGGTGGTCTTAAGCATATAGAAAATCAATTGAAAAAAATTAGGTGTGCTTGCAATTTCATCATGATAGCACCTTCTAAAAAACAAGCTTTTGATGCACATTGTATAGAAAATGGTATTCCAGCACGATCATTTGTTACAAATGTAGGACATAGATGGAACTCAACTTATTTAATGATTGAACATTGTCAAGGTTACGAGAATTTAATATGTGAATATTACAACGGTCGGCACTCACATGGCCCAACTTTTGTTTTAGGTGCAGATGATTGGAAACTTGTTTTTCATGTTAAAAAAATTTTAAAACCCTTTTACGATGCTACAAATGAATTATCTGGGGTTTATTATCCCACTAGTCCTTTAGTGTTGAAGCATTTTTATTGCATTGCTAATAATTTTAACAAGTACAAAACATTTCATATTTTTAAGCAAATCATTACATCAATGGAAACTAAGATTAGAAAATATTGGGAAAATGTACCCACTTTATTTTCATTAGCAACGATTATGGACCCTTGTTCACTGATATCTCGCGATGCGAAATATCCCCCACAAGTGTACAGGTCGTGAGAAGTAATAAAGTGGACCTTAGAGTCCGGATTATCGTCCCACGGAAACTGCTATTAATTATCGAAATATGTTAGTTCTAAACCTTATTTGAACGGACGAAATAATTTGAGATTTCAAACTAAAACTAAGGAATTAAACTAAAGAAATAAAATAAATGCAGAATTTGTTTTGTTTTTAAAAATGATTATGAAGTAGTTGGAATTCACGATTTCACCTAACCAATTAAATCAATTTCAATTCCAGTTTTATTTCCTAAATATGCATTCGGTCGAATTCACTAATGTATATTGAAATTCCTCTCTCGAGTTTAAATCAATTTTACCTAAATAAGTCAACCATGTATCTCTACAGAGGGTCCGAATATTCCTTATCAAGATACATAACACACAAGAATTCACACACCACCGTAATAATAACAAGAGTATATCTCTATCTCTTGTTCAATTACCGAATTTATTACCATGTTCTAAATTATTAACTCACCTCTCGGATTATGAAAATAACTCAATATATCATGAATTGGTGATCAAGCAATTCAAGCATTAAGAACAATAATAAATCAATACATGCAACGAATTACTAAAACAAAGGAACTTGGAATTAAAATAATTAATTAGGCTACATCGTTCATCCCAACATTAAATTTAGTTACACATCATGATTAAAAAGCATAAACAATAAAATAAAACGTTCATTGAAAACAATAAGAAGAAAGGAAAGCATGCACCAAGTCTCAATTCTTCAATTATCTTCAATTCACGCCCCTTTGCGATGTTTAATTCCCCAAGAATATGATGTTGAATTCTCTATTGTGGCTCGTTATTTGGAGAGGCAAATGTCTTATTTTCGTGCAAAGAAGTTGTATTTATAGTTGGTGAAGAGACCAAGTTGAAGAAGGAAAGAAATTCATCAAATTCGCGCGCGAGTCTTTTTTGGTATTTGCACAGTGTTCAGTATTTTGACCGTATCTTTGTCTTTCCTTATCCGATTAAGATTATTCAAATTGAGTTAGAAATATAACTTAAATGGATACAATTATTCTTGAAATAGGATATTCCTAATTCGAATGGTTACTGCCCCAAAATTTGGTCTCAAAGTCTGACTAGAATTCTGTCCAGAATCTTCTAGGATTGGAATCAATTTTATGATAATATTCTTATCATAGTCCATTCCTTTTTTACTTCCACTTGCATCCAATTGACTCCTTAAAATCCTCAAAGTATCTTCTTATTATCCAAATCAATCATTGGATATTTGCAAGTTGGTCCCTCATGTTTAATTTACTCTTCAGTCCTTCAACTTCCAATTGCAACAATATAATTCTCATACTTTGGAATCTTTTCAATTCGCTCGTTTCAACTCTCAATTCCTTCAAGTGGATCCTCCAACTTCTTATTCCTTTACTTCAGCACATTGCATCTTTCCGGTTGACTTCACAAACTTATCAATTGCTCATTTTAGCTCCAATTAGCGGAAAATATGCATTTTTCTCATCAATTACTTCATTCTTCATCTTTTGGGATATTTTCTGCAAAGTAAACAAATAAGCACAAATTAAATAGCATATATTCTAAACGATAATAATTTATTCTAATTTAGACGTACAAATAAGTGTATAAAATACACTTATCAAATACCCACAAACTAGAATTATTGATTATTGTTCGTCCTCGAATAATGTAAACTAAACTAACAAATTAAAATAACAACGTGCAATTGTTTTTGTTGTGTCAACATGTTCACCATATGCCCCCATAGTCCAAATCAATTCAAGCTTTAGTAAGAGTTATGAACAACAATGCAAAATAATTTCTAGTTATATTATGCCAGATTTTCAATTGTGTGTGTGAATAACCAATGTCAAATGCATACTTCTGCAAAAGATGTGTTCAACACTGTGTGGCTCATTATGCATAATCAAGCCCGAATCCCATGTAGTAAATCTATGATTTCTAATGAAATTCCTTTCAACGTTCATGGATGATCACTACTTTCTGCTTTTCTCTCACATCCCAGATTTTTAACTATGTGGGTTCTCAACATTTTTCATTGTTTTTTCCACACGAGGCAATTAGAATCAGAAATATGCTTGCACAACAAATTAAAAGAAAGCAGTCTCTAATTCTACAACCTCAACCACCACAGCTCGGTCAACTAAGCTTATACCATGCATTTATATTTTTTTTTCTTTCGATGGACGACTTTTTCTTTTAATTATCCCTGTCTCTTACCATCTTTGTGCACAACTTTTCATACTTGCTTTCTATATGACCCCTGTAGCAGGCTTTCAGATCGGCAACTCCCAAACCAGTTGGGTTTAGGGTACCAGGTTCAAAGAACCCCTCAGACGTACTTTCCCGAGTCATAAAGGCTTAAACATAAAAGTTAAAAATATTATAATGTCTTATGTGTAAGTCCACTCTCCGTACTTGCTTTCTAATTGACTCCTATAGCGAGCTTTAGGTCGATGACTCCCAAGCCAGTTTGCTTTAGGGCACTAGGTTTGAAGGACCCCTCAGACTTACTTACTCGAGTCAAAAAGACATTTGAAGAGCAGAATAAGACCTTCAGCATTTTTCTGTTTTTATGCTGGAAATGATTTATACCTGTTGACCAAACTGCAGTGACTCAAGTGCAAAACCAAGAACCACATGCTTCAAACCCATCAATGCACACAAATTCCAACCATTCTACCCACAACTTGCCTTTGAGCATGATTGGTTCTAATTTAGGGATGGAATGTCTAATGATCTAAGTTCAGAGATTTTCAAGTCATTCCTAAGTTCAAATTGGATAAAACTTTGCCCCACATCTATTAAACAATATCCCTCACACAAGCAATTATCCAACACTGGCTATGTGCGCAATAAATATGGAATCTAGCAAAATATAACTAGTTCAAAATAAGTTCATGCTTTCATGTTGTCCAATTTTCAAGCTTATGTACAAATTGATTCATACTATATCTTAGACAATAAACATGTCAACAAAGTTTTCAATTTTTTTTATCCTAATAAAATAGAATGAAAACATCGAATGAATATCATGAATATGGGAGCAATTTTCATGAGTGAGATTTTCCACCCCCAAACTAGAAAGAAACATTGTCTTCAATGTTTTTCGAAAAGAATTAAAAATGTAAAACAAGACAAAGGAGAGAGAACGAGAACTTCCCAGGTGCAATGGAGATGCTTTGTTGCCTTGCTACTTTCATTTGAAATGCTTTTGGATGAAATTGACCATATTCTTGCTTTGTCCAACTTGATTGGATGTGTTTTAATTGGTGTATTCCTAGAAAATAAGAGATAATTAGCATTAGAAGTCATAAACCCCAATAAGAAACTTTGTAAGATCAAACTAACACCCCCAAACTAAAGTTAAAGCAAAATTTTGAATTTTTTTAAAAGATGATCGACCACACATGTTCATGCCCTGACATCGCCTAGAAAAACACAAGTTTTCTAGAGCCATCTTTTGATATGTTAAAGTTCACATCATGGTTGACGACATATTAAAAATTCAGCTCATTTGAAGATCGATAAGGTCATGAAAATCTATGGAGAAGTAAGTGATGTGAAACAGTTTTCAGGTGCAATGGCCTGCAGTGACCTTGCAATGGGGCTGCCATGGTGCTAAATTTGTTTTCGTGAATTTCGTGAAATGAAGTGAACTAATTCATGAACTAAACACACATAATCAATGATAAACATATCATGAAGATAAATGCTCGGAAGGATTTCTCAAATTAGCACAAAAATCTTTGTGGCATTTCATCAAACACTATATGTGCACTAAAAAAATTAAAGAACTTGCATCAATTTGGAAACATGGACTGACCAAAAAAATTCTAACTATTAAAGCAAAAATCACATTCTCCAACAACTAACTTAAGCCCATACTCCACTCCCCAATAAATTTGCACTTATGAATTCAAAGAAAATTTCACTCTTTTGAATAACTCGAAGGAAAGTGAAAATTTCATACCTTTGATTGAGTTTTGTAGGTGATGAAAGCAATGAGTTTGATGCAACTAAGTGTTGATGACATGCACAAATGATGGGAGGTCAATGTTAGAGTGATTTTGGGAGAGTGAAAAAGAGTTTGGGAAGTTTAAAAGTAACAGAATAGAATGAAACATGTAAACTGTCGTTTCTGCCACAAGATGTACTGAGCGATCGCATGGTTGTGAAACCAGCGATCGAGCAGTTCAATATTGTTCGAAAAAATTTTCTAAAATGCATTCACGCGATCGCTCAACCATACTGACACGCGATCGCGCGGCTTACGTACAGAAATACCTTTTTCACTTGGTTTTGAATTTCAACTTCAATTTTAATCCCCTAATCACTGCATGATCTATGTTATGAGTTCCCAATCATTAACTTCATGATCAAAATTAGTATGTGTGATGCTTGGGATGACAATTAAAACCCTAATGTAACAAAATATGCTAAATCAAAAATATACCTAAAAATGCAATAATAGACTAACATGCAAAGTGCCTTAACATATAGTATGCAAAACACTCAAAACAAGTTACCTATCATGAATTAATCTAAAATAAAATAAATAATGAAAACGTAGTAAATAAAAGGGAAGAAAGGTTGGGTTGCCTCCTAACAAGCGCTCCGTTTTAAGTCTAAAGCCCAACGTTTTACCTGACTGTTCAAGAAACTTTAAATAGAGCTTTTGATGACCTTCTTTGTTTGCGAAGGTCAAATTTGTGCATTTATGTACCAGAGTTGTACCTTTCCCATGTCATATATGTGGACTTCTGCACTTGATTTAAACTTTAATATGTAGTTTTCAATCATGGTCTCATTACCAATGATGAAATCAATTATTCCCCAAGTATTAAGGTTAGAGGGTTGCAATGTGGAGATGGCACCCTTAAGCATCTATTTTTCTGTGCTTAACTCCTCTTTTCCAAATTGATCTTCCTCTTCAATTGAAGTCTCCTCGAGCTCGATATCCGGACTTTGGACAATCGACAATGGGATTATGGCCTCTTCTTGGCAGCTACTTTCTTTTGGTTGATCCACTTTTTTAAGTTCTTCTTCTTTTTCTTCAGCTGTTTCAACCAATTTTTCTGGCTCCTCTGATCTTTGCACCTTAATTTCTGGTAATGGCAATGGCTGACTCTCTGTCTGCTTACTGTCCACTGCTCCATCAATTTCTTAATTTCAGCTTGTTGTTTTTGCAATTCCTGATTTATCAAATCTTCATTGTCAAAATCTTCAGTTTCATCTTGAACTGCATGTATTAGTGGACACTCCTCTGGTTGTCTTTCTGTTCTACTCACTGCCAACTGCTCCATCTGACCTCTCATTTCATTCAATTCAGCCCGTTGATCTTGGAGTAGCTGTTGTAGCAAATCTTCGTTGGATATAAATTCTTTGTCCTGTTGTTTCCCAACTTGCTGATAGAGAAAACCTGTCTGTAGTTCTTGCAACTTTTCTTGTTGATATTCTAGCAAATGTAATAATAAATCTCTGTTACGATCACTTTGTTGTTGCTGTTGCTATTGGAAAAATTGCAGGCTATGGATACTCTGATTATTTGACCATGAGAAATTTGGCTGCCCGTTCCAGTAAGGATTATAAGCTTGAAAATATGAACTCCTCTACTGCATGTAACTATTTCCCCAATAATTATCCTGATCAATCTCTGTCTGATCCTGATGTGCGAAAGGACAATCTTGGATGGCATGATTTTCATAGCAGAAGTCACAAATCTGATAAGTTTGAACTGCAACTTGATCATAGAGCCATTGATAAAGGTTCCCTGCCATTTTGCTGTGTTGCCTCCAACTATCTTAATATTCATTCAATACCTGAGAAGGAGACAATTCACAACTTTTAAAAAAAAATCAAAAATTAAAATAATGAAAAAAAATTAAAATAAATAAATAAATACAAATTCAAACTAAAGTAAGAACTAATTGGTATCGATATTAATATAAAAACAGTCCCCGACAACGGCGCCAAAAACTTGTTCACCGATATCTCGCGATGCGAAATATCCCCACAAGTGTACGGGTCGTGAGAAGTAATAAAGTGGACCTTAGAGTTCGAATTATCGTCCTACAGAGACTGCTATTAATTATCGAAATATGTTAGTTCTAAATCTTATTTGAACGGACGAAATAATTTTAGATTTTAAACTAAAACTAAGGAATTAAACTAAAGAAATAAAATAAATGCATAATTTGTTTTGTTTTTAAAAATGATTATAAAGTAGTTGGAATTCACGATTTCACCTAACCAATTAAATCAATTCCAATTCCAGTTTTATTTCCTAAATATGCATTCGATCGAATTCACTAATGTATATTGAAATTCCTCTCTTGAGTTTAAATCAATTCTACCTAAATAAGTCAACCATGTATCTCTACAGAGGGTCCGAATATTCCTTATCAAGATACATAACATACAAAAATTCACACACACCGCAATAATAACAAGAGTATATCTCTATCTCTTGTTCAATTACCGGATTTATTACCATGTTCTAAATTATTAACTCACCTCTCGAATTATGAAAATAACTCAATATATCATGAATTGGTGATCAAGCAATTCAAGTATTAAGAACAATAATAAATCAATACATGCAACGAATTACTAAAACAAAGGAACTTGGATTTAAAATAATTAACTAGGCTACATCGTTCATCCAAACATTAAATTTAGTTACACATCATATTAAAAAGCATAAAAAATAAAATAAAACATTCATTCAAAACAATAAGAAGAAAGGAAAGCATGCACCAAGTCTCAATTCTTCAATTATCTTCAATTCACGCCCCTTTGCGATGCTTAATTCCCCAAGAATATGATGTTGAATTCTCTATTATGGCTCATTCTTTGGAGAGGAAAAGGTCTTATTTTCTTGCAAAGAATTTTTATTTATAGTTGGGGAAGAGACCAAGTTGTAGAAGGAAAGAAATTCATCAAATCCGCGCGCGAGTCTTTTTTGGTATCTGCACAGTGTTCAGTATTTTGACCGTATCTTTCTCTTTCCTTATCCAATTAAGATGATTCAAATTGAGTTAGAAATATAACTTAAATGGATAAAATTATTTCTGAAATAGGATATTCCAAATTCGAATGGTTACTGCCCCAAAACTTGGTCTCAAAGTCTGACTAGAGTTCTGTCCAGAATCTTCTAGGATTGGAATCAATTTTATGGTAATATTCTTATCATATTCCATTCCTTTTTGACTTCTACGTGCATTCCAATTGACTCCTTAAAATCCTCAAAGTATCTTCTTATTATCCAAATCAATCATTGGATATTTGCAAGTTGGTCCCTCATGTTTAATTTGCTCTTTAGTCCTTCAACTTCCAATTGCAACAATATAATCCTCATACTTTGGAATCTTCTCAATTCGCTCGTTTCAACTCTCAATTCCTTCAACTGGATCCTCCAACTTCTTATTCCTTTATTCGGCACATTGCATCTTTTCGGTTGACTTCACAAACTAATTAATTGTTCATTTTAGCTCCAATTAGCATCCAATTATGCATTTTTCTTATCAATTATTTCATTTTTCATCTTTTGGGATATTTTCTACAAAGTAAACAAATAAACATAAATTAAATAGCATATATTCTAAAACGATAATAATTTATTCTAATTTAGACGTACAAATAAGTGTATAAAATACAATTATCAACCCTATAATAAATTTAGAGGGAACTAAACACACTATAAATGCAATATCAAATAAATTAACTTTTGATACTCCATTGACATGTACAAATTTAGAAAAAAATCTATGTAAAATGTATGAACTCAATGCCGAAAAGTCAGGCAAAAATGTTAGAAGAACTGCTCCCACCAGTAGTGTGATACAAAATGAAGACAGTGATTTACTTTCTTACCTTATGACTATGAAGGGAACTTCTAGTACACATGCCAGTGGTTCTAGTTCTTCTAGTACATTTAATAGTTCATATGAAATTCCAAGCGAGTTAACTAGGTATTTTTCACACAACCTTCTTAGCATGTTAGACGAGGACAAGAGAAATAATTTTGATATTCTTAAGTGGTGGAGACTAAACGAGCGTCAATACCCAGTTGTTTTTATGATTGCACAAGATCTACTAGCACCTCCGGTATCAACTGTAGCATCGGAGATTGCTTTTAGTGCAGGTGGAAGACTGTTATCTGAATATAGGTCAAGACTTAAAGAAGACATACTGGAGGCCTTAATGTGCTTGAAGGATTGGCAGTTTTTGGAGAAAATGTTACAAAATAGGATAAGTGAAATTCTGGTAGAGGAATTCGGAGAACAATCGTATTGGTAAGTAAATTATTTTGTATTATAAATTATTATACTTACAATTATGTATTATGCTATAAATAATA
This sequence comes from Ligustrum vulgare, assembly GCA_963555705.1. Taxonomy (NCBI): domain Eukaryota; kingdom Viridiplantae; phylum Streptophyta; class Magnoliopsida; order Lamiales; family Oleaceae; genus Ligustrum; species Ligustrum vulgare. Next base: position 30,736,346 of record OY743186.1, on the reverse strand, counting down.
TATGCATTTTTCTTTTTCTGTATTTTGAATTCTTTCTTTCAAATTCAAATAAAAAATTGTACACGTAATATTTTGTTCGTGTACAATTTTAACTCTGCCTACAAGAAATTAAATGTACCCGGTCCCAAGCCTGGATTAAAGGATGAGGGTTTATTTAAGTTTTTTATATTTTCAAATTTCAATTATTTCAGTCGTTACTCGTTACCACTTACCCGTTTGAAAAAAAATAAAATAAAATAAAATAAAAGGGCTGACGAGCCACGACCAGGACTTGGGTCGGCTTCCTGTGGAAACAAGCGATCTCGGCCCGGCTTGTTTCCACACGAATCGGCTCGTGGATCGCTGCGAGCAGGCACCAAACGGGCCAAGCCGGCCCGGCTCGACCCGTTTAAGAACCCTAGGTTGGGTAGAGAAAACATTTTCCAGGCAAAACAAAGAATTCCAAACTACATACTATGCCAGTACGCCATCTTCATCTTCTTCCCTTTATCCATTTCAATTTGGCAATTTCAAATTCCAATCCATTTTGTTTCGCAAAAAAAAAAAATTACACCCACATCTCATTTCTTCATCTTCTTCCCATTCTCCATTCAAATTCGGAAATTTCGAAATCCCAATTCTCAGCTGGTAAATTCATCGAACAGTTGTTGCTTTCTTGATTGTATTTGCATATTCATTTTCATCACCATCATCTTCCGCACTAGAAGAATAATCAATTTACAGTGTACCATTAATTTAATTTTCTTGACTTTAGAACCAGGACTTGACGAAAAATTGCAACCGCGGACAAGAGATTCGGGCCGATGGCTGTTGTGGCCATCTCTTATTGAGCGGGAAGGTCCGTGCGACGAAGACGCGATGGGGATCGAAGAGCTCAGAGTGAGCTTGAGGGAGGACTGGAGAGATGATAGAGATGAGCGAAGAGACGAGAGGGAGGATTAAGAGGCTTTTGTTGGGAATTATACACGAATTCTCTCTCTAATTAACCCAACAAGAATTTATGATGTTCAAGAAATAATTGAGCAAACTAGAAAATAAGTACGTACGTAGAAATTTACGTGGTTCAGCAACATTCCTACGTCCACGGACCGAAAAAGCTTTTCACTGTATAATAAATTGTTACAATTATATAGAATTTTCACTCACCAAACCCCCAACTATTGTAAGAAAAATAACCAAGCTTTACCACATCTACCAATTTCTACTTCTTTGGACAACCCACAAAGAACCCAAGAAAAATCAAGATGCTAGACTACATTTTTCCTCACAATACTCTCTAGTCAATGTACAATTAATTGGCTCCTCAATACACATATTTATAGGTAAATATAACCCAAAAACGTGTATTACTTGTACCCCAAGATATTTCCTTATTGAAATAGAATAATCAGAATAAGGAAAGAAATTCATGCCAAAAGATTACTTCCTTTTCTTTTCACCCTTAACTTGGTCTCCAAATTAACCACTTTTAAAAGAAAATCAATTGTCCAAGATATTCTCATTCTTAATTTGGGTCAAATATCCCAACAATCTCCACCTTGACACAAATTCATCAAAGTCAAAAAATTCAAATTCAATCATTGGGTAAACAGGCAAGCATTTAACACTTTGACGATCTCATACTCTACCATATGAGTATAACCAGCACTCAGAATTATCAATGAACTCCGAGCATTTCATCGGTTCATGTCGAAATAAACCTTGTTGAAAAATTATGGTGCAACTCCCATGTTTGACTTTCCTTTGGAGTTCATCAACCATCGACATCATTTTCACCACACACCTTGCATTAACGTCAAACAAATGTCCGTGTGCAAACACATGTACCGGCCAGTAAGAACACATCATCTATCATGGCAACTGGCTTCATGCTATAAGGAAGTCCCATCTTACTAAAGTACATCATCACCACCCTCAACCAGGAGAGTCGCATTGTCCACCTCAGAGCAGTTAGCCGACTCACTCCACCTTTTGGACAATTTCTTCTCACATGACTAGATTTACCACATTACCTTCTTCTTCATGGAGTTACCTCTCTTCCACTTTTCAGTAACAAGTAAAGTATTTTCAGATGAACTGTCACTTCAACCTAATCAACTTAACTTCTGAAAATTTCACCTTTCCTTCACGTACATCAAAATCAACATGATGTACTCAAATGTGGATGGAAGAGACCATATGAACCTTATCCTCATTATCAATTTTAACTCTAATATATTCCAGTTCAGAAATAATCTCATTGAGAACACTAAGATGGTCTAGGATTTTCATACCTGCATTCATTCTCAAAGAACAAAACTGCTTCTTCAGATACAAATTATTTGACAAACTCTTCATCTGATACAACTCTTCCAGTTTTTCCCACAGTTCCTTCACAATAAATATCCTATAAATATTTGCAAAAACATTTTTTTTGTCAAATAAAGTTGTAACATGCTAGCAGACTTCAAATTCAAATCTTCCCAATCTTCATCACTTGTACTGGATTTAGTTTATTTGTTAGAACTTGGGGTTGGTTATTCCTTCAAAACTTTCTGCAGTCTCGTCTGAATCAATACATCCATGACTTGTATTTACCACAAGCCAAAATTGATCTTCTTGTCAAATTTCTCCACGTTGTACTTTTCAAACATATTTTCTTTTGCTCTAAAAAAATCTTCGAACCACCTGATGTTCTGTTAATTAGACGTCGATTTCCCCGTCGACGACGCCACTGTTGGGAATTATACACAAATTTCCTCTCTAATTAACCCAACAGGAATTTTTGATGTTCAAGAAATAATTGAGAATCTAGAAAATAAGTATGAACACAGAAATTTACGTGGTTCGGCAACATGCCTACGTCCACGGACCGCCAAAGCTTTTCACTAAATAATAAATTGTTACAATTATATAGAATTTGCACTCACCAAACCCCCAACTATTGTAAGAAAAATAACCAAGTTTTACCACATCTATCAATTTCTACTTCTTTGTACAACCCACAAAGAACCCAAGAAAAATCAAGATGCTAGACTACATATTTCCTCACAATACTCTCTAGTCAATGTGCAATTAATTGGCTCCTCAATACACATATTTATAGGTAAATATAACCCAAAAACATGTATTACTTGTACCCCAAGATGTATCATTGTTGAAGGAGAATAATCAGAATAAGGAAAGAAATTCATGCCAAAAGATTATCTTCATTTTCTTTTCACCCTTAATTTGGTCTCCAAGTTAACCACTTTAATAAGAAAATCAATTATCCAAGATATTCTCATTCTTAATTTGGGTCAAATAACCCAACAACTTTGAGAGAGGAGAGTTAGTTGAAGAGATCATGATGGGAAGAGGACCACATGGCGAAGGTGTCTGGGGCGGATGGAGAGTTCTTGAAGGTGGAGATGTGTTAGAGTGGTGTTCTGGGAATAGTAGAAGCCATGATATTATGCCAGGGAGAAACACGAAATTACTATTTCCTTGAAAAATAAAATGTCAATCAAATAACAAAAGTTGAAATCTTCAACATTTTCTACTTTGAAATTTAAATCAATCAAACACAACTAAATGCATTTTCTCAGGAAAATAATTTTCAGTCATTTCAATTCCCTTGAAAATATTTTTTTCCACCCATTTTCCATCTTTTCAATCAAACGACCCTTAATTCTTAAATAAATATGCTGAAGATTGATAGAGGGGAAAAATATAGATTGACAGAGGGGGGAAAATATAAGATAATGCATTAGAAACATATACAAGAGCATCTCTAAGGCACTATGTGAATTAGGGTTGACGTGACAGTGAAATTGACGAACTTCTAGAGAACGTGGATAAATTGACGAGTAAGTCTTAAGTTCTATCTCCAATTATTTAGTTTACATTTAAATATTGTTAATTACGTGACATTTTTTGAATTTAAAATAATAACTTATTCACAAAATGATTATAATATAATATTAAACTTTTTGTTATTATAAAATATAAATATTTTTTTCTTGGATTATATTTTATTTTGGTAGTTAAATTTACTATCAGATTTTTTTTGTAATTATTACAGACAAAAAATTATTTATTAATCTTAAATTATTATTTTTATTGTTATTTTGTTAAGATATTTCAATGAATAATATTTTTATATAACTTTATTTAGTGATAATTTTTGTTAATAAATTAAATTTATTAAAACCCATATTTTTTAAATTATTAATCTTATAATCATGAAAACTTTAAATGAAAGTAATCAAAAAGTGCTTGATCAGAGGTAATTTCAACGAAAATCTTCATGTCATGACACCTACGTCCTTTTTAAATTATAAAATAAATTAATGCTAACTCATTCAATCAGACAGAGTGTCAATATGTAGACGGAATGCTCGACATTATTAATTTTTTTCCAGTCACGTCAGCTTAACATTGTTATTGACGTTGTGCTTTGGAGAGACATTTTTTAACTAATTTCGTCAATTTGCTGATGTGTCAAAATTTTTTTTTCAATTGACTGAGTGCATTGAAGATGTTCTAAATGGTCACAAGTACCCACAGATACTTTGTTCAAAACAGTCAAAGCCGAATTTTTTTTCCTCCCCTAAGAGCTGTATCTCTCAAAATTTCTAGTCATAGACTTACATTATCTGATTCTATAAATCCCTCATGTCCAGGATATCTGAGGGTGAGTTTTGTCGGAGATAAGGAGCTCAATCAACTATTCAGAGACTTAACAAAACTGAAGTTTGAAATATTTTTAATTAAAAAAATGTAGTATTTTTCCTTTCAAGACACAATATAACACATGCAATGCACTTGAAATTCACATGACACACATGTAAAGTCGAAGTCTGATCACTTTAAAATCCCTCCAAGGTCAAGCACATTTAAATCATTAATAATTTACAATCGAACAAAAAAAAGGAATATTTCTCCTACCCAACTACTATATGACAAGTGTAATTCAAGTGCAAGTCAGATGCGACTCCATGATGTATTTAGATTAAGTTTTTAATGATCATAAAAGAACTATAATATAATAGATGAGGATCACTTCGCAACTTCTCTAAAGGAGAAAAAATCAATTTGTACCATCTTCGAGTTGAATTGTTGACCATTTGCGCACAAGCACTGACATAAATATGTGATGCGAACCCCTTGATGTTTAAATCAAAAATTCTCACAACTATTTGAAATCAACCCAAGAAAGTTAAAAATGGTAATAAATGAATAATCTTGATCCAAGCTTAAGCCAACCAAAATTCTAAGGAAGATGAACCCTAGCCCAATAGAGAGATTAAAACAAATAACAAGATATTGTGGAATAAACAACAACAAATACACAAGACAAGATTCTCAATATATAAGTTGAAGAAAATTCCAAAAAGAAATTACAAGTAAGAAATGATGATTACCTCTCTTTAAGGCTCTCAAAGAGTCTCTTAATATGAAGCTGAGTGTTCTAGGGTTTAGTTTGTCTATTTATAGTACAAAGAATTAAATGAGCAAAAGACCTAATTTTTGAAATGAAACCCACGACTTTCTATTCTCTGAACGTCTATACGATCGCGCAGAGAAAAAGGTCGTGATCGCGTGGACGACGTAAAAACATTCTTCCTGTTTCTACTGCACGATCGTGCTCTTGTTTCTGGCTCGCGATCGCGTGGGCCTCCGGTGAGCTACTTCTTGATTCTTGATTCTCTACTTGATTTTGGGCTCCTTCTTCAACTTAGCCACTTATTTTAGTCTCGAACCTTGAGCCTCCTTGGTGCCTCATACTTAGGCAACCTCGATGCACATGATGTCGGAATTGACGATGTCATCCATTTTGAGTTCGACTCCATATTTTGTGAATGAGTCCCGCCATCAACTCTTGAACTCTTTCACCTTGGATCTCGTCATGGGTCCTACCGACACGCTTATTGAGGGTTGATTTGGCTGACTTCCTTGATTCTCATCATCCACTCCCTCTTGAAAAGGATTCGACCTCGAATCTTCACCTGCATCGAAAAGAGATAAATCAGCAACATTAAAGGAGGCTGAAACATTGTACTCACATGGGAAGTCAAGCTTTTAAGCATTGTCACTAATTTTCTCAATGACTTGAAAGGGGCCATCAACACGCGGTTGCAATTTGGATTTTCTCTGGTTAGGGAACCGCTCTTTCCTCAAATGTAGCCACACCCAATCACCTAGTTCAAATGACACACGTTTTCTACCTTTGTAGGCACTTGAAGCATATTTTTCATTTTTCTTCTCGATTTGGAGTTTGACCTTCCCGTGAAGAGATTTGACCAACTTCGCCTTTATCTTTCCATCTAAACTACCCCTTTCATCAATAGGTAAAGGAATCAAATCTAAAGGAGTTAGTGGATTAAAGCCATAAACAATTTCAAAAGGAGAAAAACCAATAGTAGAATGAACACTTCTATTATAAGCAAATTCAACAAATGGTAGACTCTCTTTCCAACTTTTAAGATTGCTTTTTAGGATAGTTCGAAGGAGTTGTGTTAATGTTCTATTAACCACCTCAGATGGCCATCAGTTTGGGGATGACAAGGTTGAAAACAAAAGTTTGGTATCCAATTCCCCCCATGAGACCTTCCAAAAATGGCTAAGGAACTCGACATCTCTATCCGACACAACACTCCTAAGGACTCCATGAAGCCTCACTATCTCCTTGAAGAAAAGGTCAGCTATATGATGTCCATCATCCGTTTTGTGAGCAATGAAGTGGCCATTTTGCTAAATCCATCAATAACCACAAAGATTGAATCACTCCCCTTCTTAGACCTAGGAAGACCCAAAATAAAATTCATAGAAATCTCGGCCCAAGGTTCGCTAGGAATCGGTAGGGGTGTATATAATCCATGAGGTGCTACTTTGGACTTGGCTTTCTTACATATGATGCACCAAGAACAAATCCTTTCTACATTCCTCTTCATTTTAGGCCAAAAGAAATGCTCTTGTAAAATTTCCAAAGTTCGTTTCACACCAAAGTGATCCATTAAACCTCCCTCATGGGCTTTCCTCACCAATAACTCCCTCAAGGAGCAATTAGGCATACAAAGTTTACTCTCATGAAATAAAAATCCTTCATGCCTATAATATTTATCACATGCAACCTTCTCACACGACACAAAAATACTTGCAAAAGCCACATCATCTACATACAATTCTTTAATACATTCAAAGCCCAACAATTTTGCACCTAAAGTAGTGATAAGAGTATACCTCCTAGAGAGTACATTGGCTACCACATTATCCTTACCTTGCTTGTATTTGATGACGTAAGGAAAGGTCTCCACATACTCCTCCCATTTGGTATGCTTCTTGCTCAACTTTTCTTGCCCTTTCAAGTGCTTCAATGATTCATAATCGGTATGAATGACGAACTCCCTTGGACACAAGTAATGATGCCATGTTTCCAATGCCCTTACCAATGCATATAGTTCTTTGTCATATGTTGGGTAGTTCAAGGCGGTCCCATTGAGTTTTTCGCTAAATTAAGCGATGGGCTTCTTCTCTTACATTAGCACCGTTGCAATACCGATCCCTTAAGCATCACATTTAATCTCGAAAGTTTTGTCAAAATTAGGTAAGGTCAAAGCGGATGCGGTGCACAATTTTTATTTTATTTCATTAAAAGTCTTTTCTTGTGCCTCCCCCCATTTAAAACCAACATGCTTACAATCTCGGTAAGTGGTGAAGCTAGTGTGCTAAAATCTTTGACAAAACAACAATAAAAACTAGCTAACCCATGAAAATTTCTTACCTCGGTGACACTTTTGGGAGTTGGCCATTCCTTAATAGCTTTGATCTTCTCCTTATCAACCTCTATCCCCTTAGTGCTAACCACAAATCCAAGAAAGACAACACTCTCCATGCAAAAATTATACTTTTTGAGATTGACATACAATTTTTCTTCTTTTAAAACCAAAAGTACACTTCTCAAGTGTTTAATATACTCATTCAAATCCTTGCTATAAATCAAAATATCATCGAAGTAAACAATCACAAATTTTCCAATGAAAGCACGCAAAATATAATTCATTAATCTCATAAAAGTACTTGGTGCATTAGTGAGATCGAATGACATAACCAACCACTCATATAAACCATATTTAGTTTTAAATGCGGTTTTCCATTCATCTTCTTCTCTCATCCTAATTTGGTGGTATCCATTCCTCAAATCAAATTTGCTAAAAATTCAAGAACCATGCAATTTATCTAGCATATCATCTAACCTAGGAATGAGATGTCGATACTTTACCGTTATGTTGTTGATGGCTCGGCAATCGACGCACATCTATAGGTTCCGTCCTTCTTCAGCACTAGTAGCACGGGAACGGCACAAGGACTCATGCTCTCACGAACATAGCCTTTGCTCATCAACTCCTCGACTTGCTTTTGGAGATTCTTGGTCTCTTCCTGGTTGCTTCGTTATGCTGGTCTATTTGGGATGATGGCTCAGGAAATGAAGTCAATTTGATGCTCGATGCCCCTAATGGGTGGAAGTCCACTAGGCATCTCTTCCAAAAAGACATCTTCAAACTCCTGCAACAAAGAAGTAGCTAAATTAGGGAGGGAAGTGTGAGGTTCATCAAGTGTAAGGAGAGACTCCTTATACACCATCAAAAGTATGTGATGGTTTTCTTTTAACGCTCTCTCAACATCACCCTTACTAGCATAAAAATTCATTTTTTTCTCAACATCTTTTTCCCTCTTTCTTTTTTCTTTCACCCCCTCATTTTTTCTCACCTTTTTTTTGTTCGTTCACCTCCATATTTTTTCTTCTTCTTTCATTTTCCTCTTCCTCCTCTCTTTTGAGCTTCAATTGGTCTTTATAAACTTCTTCCGAGCTCAAAGGTAGTAGTGTTATAGGCTTCCCATTCATTCGTAAGCTACACCTATTTTTCCTCCCATCATGCAATACCTTCCTATCATATTGCTATGGCCTACCCAATAATATATGTGTAGCTTGCATGGGAACCACATCACAAAGTACTTTATCTTCATATGTCTCAATGTTGAAAGTAATAAGTACTTGCTTACTTACCTTCAACTCACCATAATCACTCAACCATTGTAACTTATAAGGACTAGGATGTGGCATCAAAGGTAATCCCAACTTCTCCACCATACTAGTACTAGCCACATTGGTGCAACTTCTTCCATCAATGATGAGGCTACAAGCCTTGTCCCTCACAAGACACATAGTGTGAAAAATATTTTCTCTTTGCTTAGTCATTTCATCCACCTTGGCTTGGGTGTTGAGAGATCTTATGGTGACCAAGGACTTAAGTGGACTAACAACTCTCTCCACCTCTTCTTCCTCACTATCACTATCATCCCCACCTTGCATTCTCTCTTCCTCCTCTTTATCTCCTAAGTACCACTCCCCATTCTTAATGAACATCACCCTATTGTTAGGGCACTCTCGAGAATAATTCCCCCGACCTCTACACTTGAAGCATTCAATATCCCGACTCCTAGAAGCGGTAGGAACAACCTTGGAATTATCCTTGGTGAAGCCAACTTCTTTCCACTTGGATGTTTCAACTTTGTCCTAAGTGGTATTTTATCAACCTTATCATCCCCCCCACCCCCCACTTCCACTACCCCCAAAAATTTCGCTTGCCCCTTCTTTTTAACTTATTCCTTCTTTTTTCAATTGTTCCTCCACTTTGATAGCCATGTGCCCCAACTCCTCTATTTTCACATAATGGTGCAACTCCACCACATTGGTTATCTCCCTTTTCAAGCCACTCATAAATCGAGCCATGGTGGCCTCCTTATCCTCCTCTATATTAGCCCTCATCAAGGCCTTCTCCAACTCCTTGTAATAATCTTCAACCCCTCTAGATCCTTGAGTAAGAGTTTGTAATCTTTGGTAGAGTCCCATATAGTAGTGACTAAGTACAAATCTTCTCCTCATAAGACTCTTTAACTCATCCCAAGTATTCTCTAGATTCCTTCTCCTGGTGAGCAATAAATTATCCCACCAAGCTAAGGTATAGTCGGCAAACTTCACTACCGCTAACTTAACCTTTTTATCCTCGGAGTACCTATTGCATTCAAAAATCAACTCCATTTTCCTTTCCCATTCTAAGTAGGCATCCGGATCACTCTTCCCATGGAAAGAAGGAATTCTCATCTTTATGCTTCCAAGATTGTTATCTACTCCATCCCTAACTCTATGGTTCCTTCCAAGACCTTGACCGACTCCCCTAACATTCCTACCTCCTCTATTCCTACCCATGTTCCAATTTTGGTCACTACCCCCTTCACTCTCCAATTCATCATCATCAACATCATCATCCTCATACTCATCTCTAGCACTTTCCCTATCACCCCTCCTAACATTATCATCCCTTGGGGGTGAAATTTCCCCCCTAGTCTCCAACCTTGTTAACCTCCCTTCCAACCTTCCTCCATTCGCCATTGTAACCGTGAGAGCTTGTATCATATTCCTCAACTCTTGAGTTTGTGCATTTGAATCTTGTCCACTTGAAGTATGTATATTAGCCATGGAGTGCAAGTGTCCTCACAAAATATTTTAGCTCATGTTTCACTCAATTAGGCTTTTACCCTCTAATGAGCTCACCACTCTTGCCTTTTACCACTCCAAGTTTCTTACTCAAACTCTCCAAGGAACGTAATCCAACTAAATTGAAAATTCAATTCTTGTGTAGCACAAATTCCACAAACAAACAATGAAGTAAATCAATGATTGACACAATAGCAAGTAGAATTTCTTTGCTTGCTATTATACAAGAAAGAAAAGAATTGAATTCGATCAACAAGGTTTTCAAGTGTATAGTCACAATAAGCTTGATTAAAGAAACAAGGAATCAACTAGGAATGTGTTGGCAATTGAAAGGTAGAATTCAACATGAAAACACTTTTTGAGACATTTTGTCAAACACTTATGATGCAAACCTGAATAGATTATGATTTTCAAGTATTTGTTCAAATGTACCCCCAACAATTCTCAAATTGGTAACAAAAACAACATCCAATATGTAGGAATCAAGTGCTCAAGGGCATCTAATTTTCCCCATTTTTTTTGTTTGATATGAAGAACAACAAGGAATTTAAAGACATTACCACTTTTAGAGCCAAGCTCTGATACCAAATTATGCGAACTCCTTTAGTGTTTAAACCAAAAATTTTCACAACTATTTGAAAGCTAAAAATGGTAATAAATGGATAATCTTGACCCAAGCTTAACCCAACCAAAATTCTAAGAAAGATGAACCCTAGCCCAATGGAGAGATTAAAATAAATACCAAGATATTATGGAATAAGCAACAACAAATACACAGGACAAGACTCTCAATATATAAGTTGAAGAAATTACAAGTAAGAAAGGATGATTACCTCTCTTTAATGCTCTCAAAGAGTCTCTTAATACCAAGCTAAGTGTTCTAGATTTTAGTTTGTCTATTTATAGTACAAAGAAATAAATGAGCAAAGACCCAGTTTTTTAAATGAAACCCACGACTTTCTGTTCTCTAAACGTCCACGCGATCGCCCAGAGAAAAAGGTCCCGATCGCGTGGACAGCATAAAAACATTCTGCCTGTCTCTACTGCGCGATCACGCTCTTGTTTCTGGCTCGCGATAGCGTAGGCCTCCGGTGAGCTTCTTCTTGATTCTTGATTCTCTACTTGATTTTGGGCTCCTTCTTCAATTTAGCCACTTATTTTAGCCTTGAACCTTGAGCCTCCTTGGTGCCTCATATTTAGGCGACCTCGATGCACGTGATGTCGGAATTGACGATGTCATCCATTTGGGTTCGACTCCATATTTTGTAAACTAGTCCCGCCATCAACTCTTGAACTTCTTTGGCCTTAGATCTCGTCATGGGTCCCCCCCGACATGCTTCTCGAGGGTTGACATGGTTGACTTCCTTAATTCTCATCAACATGGATCCATAATGCATCTCAGGCTTTATCAGGCCTTAATATTTTATTAAACAAAAAATGCCAGGGAAACAAAAAACGCATAGACCTTATGTTATTTTTTTTCATTCAATTTTCATGCATAAACCTTATATATTGGTTCCTTGAACTCTGAAAAAGGGCTCCTCGATTCTGCGATACAAAAACCAGAAGTTTCATGAGAAAATTTCAAATCAAACTATACATATTGTGATATTTTCTAAAATGACTGGCTTTCATACCTTGTATAATTAAAACTTTGGTACCAAAATCAAAGATTATCCTCTCGCAAATGAATCTTACAAAAATTTCTTGTGATTCAAATATTTTGACTCATAAAGCTCCCGGAAGAAAAGGATTTTCCGTTGAAATGACACCTAGCTCCAACTTTCAATTCGTGTATTGAACAATGATCCTACGAATCTAAAAATTGTTCCCCAATCTCCCAAAAATATACCTATCAAACCAAAATTAAGGACAAAGATCATATTATCGAAAATATATCCAATGAAACACACAAAAATAGAATAATAATTCCCAATATGACGAACCTGTAGACTCAAATATTCCTCATAACCAATCAAAGTGCATTAGTTTATCTTTACCACATACCGCTAATGATATCAAACTTCAGTACTCTTTTGAAAACAACTCCTAAACGCTTTAAAATTTGCTTGCGATCTAAAAAATCCCACAAATCATTCAAGCAAATTCCAAAATTAAACTCAAAAAATTTAACTATCAAATTAATCGAGTGCATCAATTTCTCACAATCTGCTTCTCAACCTCTGGCTATTCCAACTGAGGTGCTTGACTATTGATTTGAACTTTGGCGTGATTCTGGTGCTTCTTCTCTGTCACTATTCAAGGAATGTTCATTTGTGTTTTTTCTGTTAGAAAAAACACCATGGTGTTGTCAACATGCATTCTCTCTTCCACAAAAAACTAGGAGGTCACTTAGCTTTGAGAGCAAAATTTAGTCGCCCCCTCAATGCTCTTATTGAACTCTTGTTGGTTCTCCTCATCAAGCTTGGGTGTCAATAGCTTGATGTACTTCTTCATGTATGCAACAAATTGCTTCTTGTGAAAAGGGGGTTGCTCCTCGAGCCTGAATGTGTCGAAAATGTCAACCACCTTGACGACAACATCATCAACACCCTCGTCATCATTGGCACCTTCAGCAGAAGAATTGGCACCAATATCAATATATTTGCTGATGCTCTTAATAGGAAGATATCTAGTTCTATGATATAGACCAATGCAATTTGTTCTTCGTGGTTCGGTGAATTCATAAATTCACATGTTCAGTTTTCAGTAACCAAGTTGGGAGCATTGTTTGCTAATTTTCAGGAAATGCCTAATTTGATTTACACATTTATAAAAGCTCATACTCAAGATCCAATATTAAGTAAATTGGAGGAAGGAGTTAGTAATGGTAAGCATACAGATTATACTATTCAAGGAGACGGGGCTTTGGTTATAGGAAGCAAATTGTGTATTCCCGATTATTCAAAGTTAAAGAAAAAGATCTTAGAAGAAGCACATATTTTAGCTTATGCAACACATCATAGTAGTACTAAAATGTATCGCAATCTCAAAGAAAATTATTAGTGGCATGGAATGAAGAGAGAAATAACTTAATTTTTATCCAAATGCCTTATTTGTCAAGAAGTAAAGCTGGATTGTAAAAAAATAGCTGGTTATTACAGACATTACTTATTCTTGAGTTTAAATGGAAATACATCACTATGGATTTCTTATTTGGACTTCCGCGTACATAGAGTGGTCATAATGGTGTTTGGATCATTGTTGACAGATTAACAAAGACTGCTAGATTTTTTACTATTAAAGTTACTTATTCACTAGATAGATTGGCGAAAATATATGTTGATAAGGTAGTCAGTTTATATGGAACACCAGTATATATTATTTCGAATAGAGATTCTCGTTTTACTTCTAACTTCTGGCATAGTTGGCAGAAAGTTATGGGTACTAAGCTATATTTCAGTACAGCTTTCATCCACTGATCCACATACAGATGGTCAATAAAAAAGAATTATACAGACTTCGGAAGACATGTTGCAAGCTTGTATGCTACAATTTAAAAGAAATTGGGATACTCATTTACCTTTTATGGAGTTTGGTTATAATAAAAGTTACCATTTGAGTATAGAAATGGCTCCTACTGAAGCACTATATGATAGAAGGTGTAGAACTCCAGTTTGTTGGGACGAAGTCGGTGAAAGAAAATAGTTGGGTCCAGAATTTATTCTGGTTACTGCTGAGAAAGTAAAGATAATCAAGGAAAAGCTAATAACAGCTCAAGATAGACAAAAGAACTATGGTGAAACACGTAGAGGAAATATTGAATTTAAAGTTGGAGATAAAGTTTTCCTACGATTATCGCCCTAGAAGGGTGTTATAAGATTCGGTAGATGAGGAAAATTGAGTCATCGATATATCGACCTTTATGATATTGTTGAGCGTATTGGTCCAGCGACTTATCGATTGGCTTTGCCTATTGAGTTGTTTAGTATTCACGATGTGTTTCATATTTTCATGCTTCGCAAGTATATTCCAGACCCATCTCATATTTTGGAATCACAACTGGTGGAATTGAAATAGAATCTTACTTATGAAGAAGAACCAGTTCAGATATTGGATAAAAAAGAACAAATTTCTCATATTAAAATCATTCCATTAGTTAAAGTTATATGGAAAAATCATGCGATGGAAGAGATAACATGGGAAAGTGAAAATTAGATGTGATCTCAGTATTCTCAACTCATCAGTACTTAGCAGATCGAATTTCGAAGACGAAGTTCTTTGAAAGGGGTGGATTTTGTAATGACCAAGTTAAAAGTTTTTTTTAAAAAAAAAAAAGGAAAGGAAAAGTCAAAAGTGTCAAGCTTAAAAAAAAGAGGAAATTAAACCAAATTAAAACAAAGTCAGGTGGTGGATTGATTAAATTGTCAAAATCAATACATGTAAATCCATTTTACACATTTACACAATTACACATAATACATGCAGAGGGAAACCGAGACAACGTAAAAACAGAGAAAATCGGGAAGAAGAAAAAGAAAAAAAAAAGGGGGAAAAGAAAAATAATTGTCATCAACAACGTGGTTTAGAAACTAATGTGTCGTATTATTACGGTTTTATTTGTCGATTTTGAAAGGTAAGTAATAAGTTATTTATTTCAAAGTTATGTTAAAATTAGGGTTATTAGATTATTAGTTTAAGGGTAATCAGTGCAAATAGTCTCCCACCTTTAGGTCTCTCGAGAAAATGGTCCTCAACGTTTAAATTTTGACATTTATATCCTCAGAATCATCAAACGTAGCGAAAATAGTTCCTACAATTAGATTCTGTTAGTATCAACAGTTAAAAACGTGTAAATAGCACAAATAACCCTTAACATTTGAGTTTCTTGCGATAACAGTCACAAGCATATTAAAGTCATGTTTGTCATATTTAGTTTGTAACCTTCAAACGTTTGGCGTATTTAGTCTCTAACATACTAAATCACTATACGTTTGGAGTATTTAGTCTCTAACATATTAAGCCCCTGTTTGAGATCAATTATTTCAAATAATGTGACTTTTAATTGTAATTTTTTGAAAAATTTGTGATTAAAAAAAATGAATTTATTTGTAAATTATTTTATTGATGGAATGTATGGTGAAAAACGAGTTTTAAAAAAATAAAGTTTATTCAGGATTTCTACAGTGTACAATAAAATATTTAACAAAAATTCAACGCATTAACAGTTCAATCTATTGGTAAAAAAAAAAAAAAAAAATTCATGGAACATAAACAAACAAATACATTGGACATCATTTTAGGAATTGAATAACAAATATGTTTTTATCAGTTCTATTTTTTATTTTCGATTTTGAGAACCAATCAACATCGATTTTCAAATTTTCATTTTTTTTTAAAACTCGCTTTTTTTCACACATTCTTTTAATAATTTTTTTTTTAATTTATGCATAAATTAAAAAAAAAAATCTTAGTTTTTAACCCAAATTCTCCAAACTTACTTTTCAAATCGATCGATTTTCAAAATCAAAAATCGAAATCAAAAGTAGAACTGATAAAAACATAATTGTTATTCAATTCCTAAAATGATGTACAATATATTTGTTTGTTTATGCTCCATGAATTTTTTTTTTTTTTTTTTACCAATAAGTTGAAATGTTAATGCAATGAATTTTATCGTGCATTTTAAAAATTCAGAATAAACTTTATTTTTTTAAAACACGTTTTCAACCATACATTCAATCAATAAAATAATTTACAACTAAATTCAAGTTTTTTTTTAATCACAAATTCTTCAAAAAAATCACAATTACAAACCACGTTATTTGAAATAATTGGTCTCAAGTAGGGGATTAATATGTTAGGGACTAAATATGCCAAACGTTTGAGGATTTAATATTTTATTGACTAAATACGCCAAACGTTTGAAGGTTACAAACTAAATATGTCAAACATGACCTTAATATGTTAGGAGCTATTATCGCAAGAAACTCAAAAGTTAGGAACCATTTGTACTATTTGTATGTTTTTAACGGTTGAAACTAACAGAATCTAACGTTAAGGACCATTTTCACAACATTTGGTGATTCTGAGGTTATATATGTCAAAATTTAAACGTTGGGACCATTTTCACAAAAAAATCAAAGGTTGGGAACCATTTGTGTTGTTTACCCTTAATTTAAATTCAATTTTATTAAAAGGAAAAATTTTCAAAAATGAAAAGATTAGCATTTAGCATTGCATTTTAGATTATTAAGTTAATTGATATGGTTGGTTGTTTATTTAGACATCATATCAATTACAGACGATAACGAATCAATTGAGACAGCTTATTAGTCTAATTAGTAGACACATACATAGATTGTGAGTGAAAACTTAAATATTTTTAATATTGATAAATTGTTTATACAGTTACATTAAATGTGATTATGTGATTTATTTGTCTAATTACGTGATTATTATGAATATTATCAAAATATGAGAATTTTGAAACCAGAAAGATTGTGAAATAATTATATGTTAAATGAAATGTGAGACATATATGGTATGTTGAAATTGACCAGAAAAGTGCCCATAATTATATACTTCTTCTAGTTCATCGAGGGGCATTGACAGCATTCTATACTGCACTGAGGAGTCTTGACTGGGCATTTTATTTAAAAAGAAGAAGAAACTCTGGCCAAGTATCTAGATATTTTAGACCAGGTAAGTCTTAAATTTCGAGGAGGAATTATTTTAAGGTGGTAGGGTTGTAGCGACCGGGAATTTTCATTTCTTTTTAAATAAAATGTTTTAAAACTTTAAATGCGCGTCGCTACGACTTTTGCAATTTAATTTAAAAGAGTTGTCGTCTAGCCAAATTATAAATGAAATTAAATTAATTTCCATCGTAATTAAATTTCCGAAGTTTATTTAAAATATTCCAATGTCAAGATATTTTAATCTTAATTCAAAACTTTAACGATTTTAAAGTCCAAATTAATTTATTCCGATATTTTGATCTTTGTCCAATTTAAATTCCTTTAACTAATAAATTGAATTATTTTCTTTGGACCAAGCACTTGGGCCCAAACACTCAAACCCAAATTCAAGCTTTAAGCCCAATTTACAATCCTGTTCACGCTTCTCCCTCACGTTTGCATTTTCAGCAAGATTGTATCAAATTTCTCCAAATCAAGCCGATCAAATTGTTTGGGAAACTGAATCATAGATTTCCTTCCAACTTCACCTCCTTCTTCCATACAGCTTGGATATCACAAGCTTTCCATAAACTACAAATTTTGACCTAATCTACCAAAATTAAGTCAGCAACCTATGTTTATTTCTCACAATCCCTCACCCAGCGAGAATCACACAAAGCTTCAGCTTTTGGGTAAGCTCTCGACCCTCACAACAGCTGCACACGAATTTCCACAATTCCAAATCAACCACGGGACCTCCATTGTTCAAACCTCAACCACGGCCAAGACCAACAATCCTCAATCCAGCTACCACAATTATCAGTTGCAGCCCCAAACCACAACCACGAAACCTATGTATCATCATCTCCATCGCACCCTGCTCACAGCCATCAACGCAACCAATCGCCAATCACCATCGATCTGCACAAACCATTATGCACCAACCAACATCATCACCACCCATCCGAGAACAACCAAAACTGCCCAGCTACAACCAGCAGACAATCAACATCATCATCATCAGAATCAAACACCTTCACCGCAGACCACAAACGTGCAGCACCGTCACCTCCATTTTTCAAACACCCAGCATCATCACCATCATCATCTCCACGCCCAAAACGAACCTCAAACCCACATGCAGCCCACTCCCATTGTAATCTAAATCCAAAACCCAAAACATAACTTACCAAACTACTCACCTTCGACCGCCGTTTCTTCGACCGGAGGTTCACCAGAAATTTCACTCCCAAATCGCGATCTAAGCCACGGTTTCGTCTCAGTTTCTCACACCCAACTCGCACTGAAACCCTAATCTTCAACTTCCACCCTTGCCGCACCTTGCACCGGTGTTTCGCCAGCGAATCGCCGGCAGATTGGCGACACAGTGCACACACATGATTTTCGCAGCCTTGTTCCGCCTTGACTCTCTCTCTGTCTAAATTTTCAAATCGAAATGGTTAGAGAGAGAGAGAAGATCTGATAATATAATTTTATTTTCGAAAATTACACCTAAGTCCCCAAGCTTTTAAAGTCTTTCAAATCAGTCCCTATGTTTTTAAAATGATCATTTCAGCCATAAATTTCAAAAGTTATTATTTTAACCCCTAAGTATCAAATCCATTTTACTTCAGTCCCTGATGATTTACTTTATTTGATTTTAATCCCAAGTTTTAAAGGATTTACATTTTAGTCCTCAAATGTTTAAAAGCAATCATTTAAGCCCCCATATTTTTAAAGTCTTTTGATTTTGTTCATATTGATTTAAAATGATATATATATATATATATATATATATATATATATATATATATATATATATATATATATATATATATATGTATATTTATAAATCTCAACTTTTGAAAATATTCATTTTAGTCCCTCAACTTTCAAAATATTCATTTTAGTCCCTCAACTTTCAAAACATCAATTTCAGTCCTCAAATTGTAAATTATTATTTTTAAACTACGAATTTCTAAAGACTAAGGTAACTTATTGGCTAGACGAGGCGTACGGAGATTTAAAGGATTTAAGTCGTTTCCCGCTCAACTTTGCACTCGTCGGATTTAAGGTAGACTCGCCCCACTAATTGATTTATATTATAATTGCATGTGTTATGTGGATTTGTGTGATTTTATGCTTAATTGCATGAGAAAAGAATATCTCTTTTGAGATAAAGAATTATGTTATGCCGGGCATAACTTATCTGCTAGCCAAGAAAAGAAAAGAATGTGTTCATTTGCATTCACTATGTGATGCCTATGAATAAGAAAAGAATGTCACTACATTATTTGCATAATTTCTTGTTCAATTATCTTGTAGATTAATTATTGGCGATGAGTCTACTGAGTATTTCATTTTTGAAATGCTCAACCCGTTATTTTAACAACTTTTGCAGATTTCGGAGACGATGGCGAGTGATGGGCAATGATTATTTTTTTTACTCAATTGTCGTATCATAATAATTACGAGATTATCATATTATTATTTTGACTATTTGAATTTAATTTTTTCAGAATTGTTTTTGTGAAAAAATGATTTTTAGAATATATAGTTAAAAAGTAGTATGAAAAATTGTAAAAAAATAATTTTTTAAAGAATGTATGATTGAGAATGAATGTTCAGAAAAATCGATTCTTGAAAAATCATTTACATATGGATAAATGATAAAATATTATGTCTCGTGGGTTAAACAACTGCACCGCTTTTTATGAATAGAGATGCATAGATGATTTCTTAATATTTAAAGTTAAATAAATGTATTTGCGATATACATTCTTTAAGATTTAATCAAAACTAACATTTCATGTTACTTATGTAGAAAACATTCATTTAAATATATAACCATATGTATTTAATTTGTAAAGTTAAAATAAGAGCCTGTTTGATTTATCTAAAATTTTAATTACAACTTTTCGAACTCAATCTCAACTATCAATCATTTGTTAAACCCACAATTCTTTACTTTTCAAATTAATCTAAACCACACATTCATAAAAACAAAAACAAATAAACAAGCAAAAATCAAAACTTTTCCATGGACCAAACAATCTCTAAATATGAAATGAAATATTTGTTTAATAAATTTAAATATCAAATATTGTAATAAGATAGTTAGTATAAATTCTAATAGTATTATTCAGATAGTGATAAATTATTAGTGATAATTTAGAAACTATATTTTGAAAAGATTAATTACATCAATAATCATTAAAATTGAATAGTTATACAAATAAGAGTTATGCAAATGTTCATTTAAGTTTTTTTTTTTTTTTTTTTTTTAAGTAGAAAGTTATTTAAGTTCTTAACTATTACAATTGTGGCAACTTAGTAAACAATAAATAAATAAAAATTGGCTCATATCAAGTACACTTTATTGAAACCCTCATTTTTTAAAAAACAATTTTCAACTTTTCAAATAATGTAGTTCGTAACAGCAAATTTTGGTACAATGAACTTTTAAATGAGTTTTTTTTAATTTATATGTAGATTATTTTATTAATAGAATGTTATTTGAAAATTTAAGTTCCCAACTATTACAATTGTGGTAACTTAGTAAAAAAATAATAATAATAAATAAATATTGGCTCATATTAAGTACACTTTATTAAAACCCTCATTTTTTTAAAAATCATTTTCAACTAACATTCTATTAATAAAATAACCTATATATAAATTAAAAAAAATCATTTAACAGTCAATTGTACCAAAATTTACTGTTACGAACTACATTATTTGAAATAATGAGTCTCAAATAAGTGCTTAATTATACATTCTCTACAAAATCATTATTTTTAATCCCATTTTGTAGATAATGAGGGCTCAAACAAGGACTAAACATGCCCACGAGATAAAAACGTAATACATAAAAGGGAGAGCACTTCCAAATACAGGTATTGACCAATTTTTCCGTCTAAAACACATTTCCTAAAATAGAAATTAGTAGTATTAATTCACTAATTATTATTCATTTTGGACAAAATTCATATTTAAAATAACCCAATTAAATACAAATATTTAAATAACTGCATTTTTCAGGTTCCGAAATTTCTTGATCTGTCTTCCCCTCTTGAAAATCAATTACAATTTTTTTTTTAATTCATAAAAATAAAAAAAATAAAAATTTGTTAATATCACATAAATATTTTTTAAAAAAATAGAAAATGAAGAGGATGAAATAAGAACGTTCATCAATTTATTTATCTGTTCTTTTCCTTTTCATTTTAATAAAATCCTGAGCGTATATCATGGATATCTATTTTTTCTACTTATTACAAATTATATTTACATGTAATTTTTCTTTTCATTTTAAATTTTAAATCAATTCAATTTACAATATTTAAAGAAATTCCTTGAACTATAAACATACGAACCTTAAAAAAAATTAAGATATATGTAATGTACATTTGTAATTAATTGTCTTCATTTATTTCTTATTTTTAATTAAATATTCATTTCATATATTAACATATAAATTTGATATACGTAAGTAACAAATTACATTGCATCACACGAATGTAACAGTAGTACTAGTACTTACTATATATAAAGGGAAAGTACTTCCCAAAAATAGGTTTTAAAAATTTTCCTGCTTAAACTGACTTTCTTAAAATGGAAGTATTTAAATGAACGAGAATAATTTTGACAATTATACTATTATTTTGAAATCGAAAAATATATAATATGAGTGTCAAATCAAAGATTTCAACGAGAATTTTAATATGAACTTACAATTGAGAGAGTCAACTATAAATACGTCATCTCTAAAATCACATCAAAATTAAAGGTAAAAATTTTATTTTGTACTTTTTACTTTTTCCCAATATCCCACTATTTCAAAATTATTATTATTTTTTTAATCCTACAATGATATTTATAATTTTTTAACTAAATTTAATTTGATCATAAATAATTAATTTCAATTCTAGTTGCTTTTCTTAACAAATTAAAAAAATAAAAAATATCCGAACTTTTTAAGTAAATTCAACTAAGTCCGAATAATTTTGCAACTTCATATTTCGATCAATTCATTTGTCATTTCAAAATTAATTTTATTTATTTATTTACTCATTTTGTTCATTTATTTATATTTAATACTATAGATTTAAATAATTTAAATATGCAAAATATATGTTACAGATTTTAACAATTAGTTTAACTAATTTTTATCAAAATAAAAATAATTTAGCAAACTCATTTTATTTCAAAATATGATGGTACTGAACACGTTTATTTAAAAAGTAATATTTTTAATATTTTGATAATTCGAATCTATGAATTTTTTTGTTCAATTTCTGTCATTGGTTGTGGTTTCACGTTGTAAACCGATTTATTACGTACCCTTTATTCAAAACCTCTTTTTTTGAATTAAAAAGTTATTTTCTTCCAACATTCTATTAATTAATAAAATAATTTACGTATGAATTCAAAAAAATTTCATTTTTTAACAACTCATTCTTCCAAAATTTACTGTTACAAACTACATTATTTGAAATAACGAGTCTCAAACAGGGACTTAAGTATACATTCTGCAAAAATTCACTATTATAAAACTCATTTTATAGATAATGAGGGCTCAAATAAGGACTAAATATATTTACAAGAGAAAACGTAATATATAAAAGGAGGACACTTCCCAAAAATAAGTATTTACTCATTTTTCTGCCTAAAACATATTTTCTAAAATGGTAAGTACTATTAATTAACAATTTATTATTCATTTTAGACAAAATTCAAATTTAAAATAATCCAATTAAATGCAGATTTTTAAATAATCGCATTTTTCAGGTCTTCCTTTCCCTATTGAAAATCAATTTTTTTAAATTCGTAAAAATGAAAAAAAAAAAAATTATCAATATCACATAAATATTTTTTCTTTAAAAATAGAAAATGAAAAAAGATGAAATAGGAGCGTTCATCGATTTCTTTCTTTCCCTTTTCGTTTTAATAAAATTCTAATTATATATCACACACACACACACACACACACACACATATACATATATATATTACTTATTACAAATTCTATAATTTTATTTTTCCATTTCAACATTTACCAATTTAAATTACCATATATATATATATATATATATATATATATATATATATATTACAAATTCTATAATTTTATTTTTCCATTTCAACATTTACCAATTTAAATTACAATATATAAAGAAATTTTCTAAAACGGTAAATATACAAACCGTAAAAAAATTAATGTAGGTGCAATTGTATCTTTTTATGTAATTAGTTGTTTTCCTTCGTTTCTCATTTTTAATTAAATATTCATTTTATATGTTAACATATAAATTCGATATATATGAATACAAATGACCAACGCATCGTGTGGGTGTAACACTAGTTGATAAAAAAAAAAAAAGAAGGGAGAAAGCCATCTTCAACTTGCTGGCTGCGGAACAAGAAATTAAATGAAGCTCAAGCTGCTCAACCCCAATCACATCCAATGGATCCAGCAAGGGCGTCCTTCGAATCTCGTCTAGTGCAAGATCTGCCACTGCTCAGCACGGTGATGCTTACTTTGTCTTCTTATTCACAAAAATCAATTAGCAAAGTTTTTTGTTTTATATTTGTTTTGTACGTGTTTCTAATGAAAGTACTGTTATGATTTTATGTTATTTTAATCTTTGCAACTGTGAATTTGCATTGCTGATTGATGCTTTTTTTCTTGGCAGCTTTGTTGAAAATCGTGAATTATATGGCAAGAAAATAAAAATATGCAAGAACAATGGTGGTTCTTAGACATTATTCCCTACTGATTTAGTTACAATTTATCACATAGGAGATAGTTCATTCAATGATTTCCAACCTTTGTTTTATAATACTGTTTGATTTATAAATTAGTTTATTTATGATTTTGAGGTAAAAAGTAGTGATTGAAAATTGGAGAGAAAAAATACGTGTAATTAAATAACAGTTTGAAAATTTGTGTAGTTTATAAATTAGTTTACACACAAAAAAAAAAAAAAAAAAAGTACGATTATCAAAACGGATGCTTAATCAATGGTATGTCCAGTGAGGGCTGGAATTATTTATATTATCATCACCATTTTCTCCTTATAAAATTAAGCCACGTTTTTCTCATTAACTATTTTTTATGCAATAGTCTCTTGGTGGAATTATTGAGTTAGCTTCGAGGTATTTTCCTGCTACATATAAGTTTTTTTCTACATATAATAGCATCAGAAAAGCAGGGGGCCATTGTCTGGATTGGCTTTCTATGGTTCTTTTTTAATTTTGTTAATTTTTTTTTATTTAAATACATGTTTTTTAAGTTTTTTAAATAAAATGTGTAGTTAAAAAATAGAGAGCGAAAATATGTGTGATTAAAAAGTAATTTAAAAAATTGTGTTGTAAAAAATATATTTAAAAATATGTTTGCCAGACATTGGCTGTTTTATTTTCTTCAAATGACTATATAAGATTCATGATTCATCATGTGTTAATTATTTGGTCTCAGTGTAAGATTGAACTTAGGCTGCGTTTGATTCGTCATATTTTTCATGGAAAATATGATTTTACACGTGATTTTCCAACTTTGCGCTGTTTGGTTGCCTAAATTTTTCATGGAATTCATTTTTTCACTTACCTCGAAATCCGGTATTTTCCCTGTTTTGGATGAATTCGTTTTCCAGGGGGAGGAGGTTTTATTTTCCATGAAAAAATTTATACTATTTTTGTTACGTTTGATCATTTTTTTGTTGTTAATTGATTTATTTTTTTTCCAAAAATTAACATTATTATTACTAAGTACAAACTTGATAAAAAATGAAAAATAAAAATAAAAATAAAAATATTATAATAGCTAAATTTTACTTTATTTTCTATGAAAAATAATGTCAATCAAACAACAAATGTTGGAAAATTCTCCACTTTTTCTACCTAGAAAATTAAACCAATTAAACACATTAAACTTTCAATTCCCAGGAATTTAATTCTCTAGAATTCAATTCCCTGGAATTCATTTTCTTTCTACCCAAATTTCATCATCGCTATCAAACACAGTCTTAATGGGATATATTCATTTTGTGTTTTGGATCATATGTAGCCTGATCTTTATTTGGAATTTTGGAGAGCAATAACTATCATTTTTATGTAATTCTTTTAATGTTTAAAGTGGAAACAAATTAAGATTGGACAAATATGAAAAAGCTTGTTTTTTCTCCTTTTTAATAAAAGATAAATGATGCTTACTTAGCCTCTGTTTGAGCCATATTATTTAGAAACCAAAATTTTGAAACATCGATTTGTTGGTGCTACCATTGCACCTCAACCCCGTGATTAAGCAAAAATCTCAACCCAAAATCTTACTCAATTATTCCCCATGTCGAACCACATTTTTTGAATCAATTCAACTTTGCGTTCAAGTTGGAGATTACTTTGTCCGTGGTGTCCGTGAAAATTATAAAACCAATGGTCACGAGGAAGGACAAAGTCTCAATCTTGTAATAACATTCAATTCCATACATGTTATAGAGTCTTTACATAAATTAAACACAATCTAATTAATTAAAACATGAAACCACTATGGATTACGTGTTTTGTAATGTATCATTCAAAGAAGATGAGAATTACTTCCGTTACAGCATAGAATTTACATGGTATATTGCTTACCTTTATTACATAACAAGTATTGATCCACGTCTGTTACCAAACTAATATTCCAACATATAATTACAAAGTTTAATAGCCTAACACATAGAATAACTTGGAATTACATGGTCCATGATGTATCATGAAGAGAAGAATAAAATGACTTATGTAAAGGATTCAAAATCAGAAAACCAACAAAAGCACAAAGTTTTATAGATCTACAAACGATCTTTACAAAAAACCACAGTAAAGTTTGAATCAAAACTCAAAGATTTATAGAAAAAACGTTTCAGACCACAGATAGCACAAACTGCGTAAACAAACCTGTCAAAAACAGAAACAAAGCGTCCTTACAGCGAGCACTAATAACCCTCTAAACTATTACAACAACTTAGAAGAATTTTACAATGTTTCTTCTGAAGAATCAAAGGGAATTTAGAGAGAGAAATCGCCAAAAACAACGATGGCGTATGAGATAGATGAGAGAAAAATATCTAGTATGAGAATTGGATCAGAATGAATCAAGACTCTCTTATGGACTCTTCGTATGAGTTATAAGGGCAGAATCATCCAACGACCAGGAGCGTTCCGTGTGCTTGATCAAACGGCCAGAACTGAATTCTGTTATAACAGATAAAATCGTGTTTTACAAACACGACTTGGAGCCGGGTAAGGATTCAGGTGTTTTGGGCTCAACACAGGATACAATATTGGGCTGAATTCTTCCAAATTTGGGCTTAGGCAGGCTGGACCAAAATTACTTCACAACTTAACTTACAAGATAGAATTACAGGGCATCTGACCTATCTTAATGGGATAATTGTATAGATTACTTACTTTAGATAATAAAACTGATTTTTACTACCCAAATAAAAAATTTTGAAAAATACTTCATTGTTACTAAAAAAAATTGAAAAGTATCATAAGTATCATACTGTGATACTAACATATTTGAGAAGTATCAAAAGTATCAGATTGTGATACTTCACATGATTATGAAGTATTTTTCAGTTTTTATGATTTTATTATAAGTAATTTTCAATTTTTATAAAATTCAAGTAAATTTCAATTTGATCCTTAAAAGTAGTGTAATTATGTGAATAGCCCTATCTTAATTATGGATAAGTACTGACCAATGCCTAGTAATGAAATCATATTACAACTTTAACGTCATATATTGACATAGTTTGTAATTTCATCGTGCATTGTCATTCATTATGACTAAAAGAACATTATGTGTGTATTATTTTAGCCCTACTTCAAATATTTGAATCGAGAGCACTCTACAGGTGTTGCAACATATGACTACTATGATCTATTCAAAGATTTCCTTTTTTTTCTTGGAAGTGTAGATGTAATAAAAGAAAACCTAGGAAAGACCCGAAGTGGATGCAATTCATCCACAAAAGATGCAATCTTTGTCACCGGATGAATTCAGTCTCTTTTCCTTGTTTCGTTACCATAGTCTGCTTCTCCTAACAATTGTTTTCTATCTGAAAGTTCCGAGTTACCCCAAAGTTCAACCTTACGTGTGGAATAGTCACTATTAAAACTAACACGTCAATTTTAATAGTTTCTAGATGATTATTCGAGCAAGTCCAATTATCCCAAGTTGAATTATCATAATTGCAATAATGAAAAATAATAAAAAATCAACATAATAATATGATGACGGAGAAACCCAACGTAGGAAAAAATCTGGGACCAAGCCAATTACCTCCACTATAAGTAATTCCGATTATAGTTAGATTTATCCAGCTTCCCTCTCTAGACAACGCAAATTTATCCCTGTTAACTCAAGATATAGCTACCTCCAATAGTTTCCAGATCTTGATGCTTCTTCCAAGTGAATACCCCTAGAACTCCCCATTATTGTTAACTTCCTGAACTTGTAGTCCAACTTTCTTCAACCTCCAGCAGCTTTAAAGTTTCACAATTGAAGAAGTAATCCTTATATCAAATGATCTGTGTATTTTAGATAAGGAACTAGTGATATTTTCTTAACTTGGGTTTTCGGATCACAAGAAATTAAGCGATTCAAATAATGGTGAATTTAGTTCTTGGATCATCAAATCATGGGATCAAAGATTGGATATATGTATATGTTATGGCTCTAAAAAGTAGACAACAACCTCTATAATTTTTGTGCATAGGGCTTAAGTATATATAGTATGAAATGGTTGAGATAGTTTAAAATTGTAGGAACCTTAAAATTCTCGAAACAGAATTTGTTCAAATTCAACGAATTTCAGTATTTTCATCATAACTTTCTCACTTGATTCCCGATTGAGTCAATTCAAAGTTCGTTGGAAAGAAAACTCAAAGATCTACAATTCTTATAAAAAATAGTATTTTTTCAATTCGGATTTTTACTATGTGAAAATAGAGTCTAAACCTCTGACTGAAAACCTGGATCATTATCCTTGCGGGATTTGAATTCATCTTTATCTTCTAATTGCATCCCAAGTCTTCTTGAATACTTATTTGTTATTCTTGAACCCAAATACTCAACTAAATCAATTACCATACTTTGACTCTAATTGAGACTTTATGATGTGTTCCGGACCCTCAACAATCGGAGTCATAGCAGGCTTGACGAAAAAATTCAAGTAATTCAAGCCAAAACGGAGTTAATTGCAAATTGGAGCAAAAATCGGAGCAAAAAAGGACCAGTTTGATCCTTACGGCCGTAACGCCCAAAAGGTTACGACTGTAATCAAGCTACTGGTTAAGATGCGAGATTTTAATTTTACACTTACGGCTGTAAACAAACTGTCACGGCCGTAACATTCCCAGGAAGGAAATCTTACTGCCGTAATAATCTCAATCACGGCCGTAACATGCGATATTAATTTTCGAGATTTTTCATATTTTGAAAATTTTTAATTCATTTTCTTTTATTTAGTTATTTTAGTATTTTACTTTAATTAGAATTCTATTTTGAGCCAGTTAGGGTTGATAGGTTTTAGTTTTGTTTATTTATATTCTATTTCCATTCATTGTAATCAGACTTGGATGATTGAATAAACAATTTATTGAGTGATTCAATAATTTTATAGGTGGATTTCCTATATGTTTAGAACTTAACAAGAGTGATTCTTGTGGCGTTCAACAATCAAACTTATCAAATATTCGTGAGAGTATTTGTGGCGTTCAAAATCAGAAACTCGTCAAGGAGATTGGGCAAATCCTTGTGGCGTTTCAAAATTCGTGGTTCTTTATTCCGCATCGTCGAGCCATCGTATCGTGAATATCGGGTCATGATTCATCCGTCCAACCAAAACCTGAGTTCGGAACTTTCCGGCGTTTAATTACGCGCTTCTCGAATCACATAATCATCATCCGGTATCAGAGTTAGACTCTGAATTCAGGTTTTTCTATCCAATTTGATTTTTATGTTTATCATCGAGTCTCATAAAAAGCATCCATATCTTGTTGAGTGTTTTGTTTTCAGTTTTTTGCGTTCTTCTTGTTCTTGAGTTTGATGAGTCTTTAATCCAGAAAATCATTCCAACAAAATTCAAAAGTGTTTATTTTATTTAATTCTTATCAAAATCCTATGCCGTTTGTTTTGTTATGTTCGTATCGAATTTTCGGATTTATATATTAAAAAAATTATTTTTTTTAATTTATTTTTTTCGAAAATTCATCCGTTATTCAAAAAAAAAAAAAAAAAAAAAAAATCATTCCAAAATTCAAGAACCACTTTATTAAGTTTCTTTAAAATTCTTGATATTCATTTCCTTCCAAGTCAATAAAAGTCGTTCTTGCTATTTGATGTCTAAATCCTCTTCATTCTTGAATTTTTTTAACGTCACATTAGGGATGGATTATGATCCGGGCTGTTTATTCCAAACTAGATGTTATGTGGATCATAAGGGGTGCAGTTTGACGATTGATGGAAAGTGCTTTACTAATTTCGTTAGTAGCACCGTGGTTGAAAAATTAGGGTTGCCCCTAGAACCACACTATAAACCTTATAAGATGACGTGAATGAGGGAGTTTGGGAATTTCAAAGTAACCAAACAAGTTCTAGTGCCTATCACCCAGGGAAGGTATAGTGAGGATGTATGGTGTGATGTAGTGCCATTGAAATCTTATCATATTTTATTGGAAAAACCTTGGAGACATAGGAGGGAGGCTGTTTATGATAAGAGTATGCACATATACCAATTCCTTAAGAAAGGAAAAACATGCGTACTATATGGGTTGACATTAGAGGAAGCACTAGAAGATTCACGGAGGGTAATGAAGGAGAGTAAAAAGTGGTGTAATAGGAGGCATCGTGGGGATAAGGATATTAATAAGAAGGAGGGAGAGTTGAAATTAAAAACAAATAAACAAACTCCAAAATTGATGAGGAGAAGGTGGAATTGAGAGTTGAGGTTGAAGTTCAAGATTTGAGCATTGAATTGGAAGATCCACATTTGAGTAGTAATGAGGTAGTACACGAGCGTGGTGATAAAAATCTGGAGATAGGCGATGTGGTTGAATTTGAAAGTAAAAAAATTAAAGAGGTGCTTGAGAGAAAAGAAGTAGAGGGGAATAAACGAGAACTTGCAAAGGAAGAACGAGGTGAAGAGAAGGGCCTCGTGGTTCCAAAAGAGAAATTGACGGTGATAATTCATGAATACAAGGATCCATACCTTGTACCTCATGAACCTAATATTTTTCTCCCCGCTTTATTTAATTTTGTCTTACAGGTTAAATGTGCTTGGAAATTTGGGCAGCAC
Source organism: Ligustrum vulgare (assembly GCA_963555705.1). NCBI lineage: Eukaryota > Viridiplantae > Streptophyta > Magnoliopsida > Lamiales > Oleaceae > Ligustrum > Ligustrum vulgare. The sequence goes on along the minus strand of OY743186.1, from coordinate 30,705,861 downwards.
CACCAATGCCTACAGGAGTTTCTACTTCAATTCATTTGATGTAACCCAAGTTACAGGATACTATTGGTCATCCCTCTGGCATGGAAGCAATAATTTTTCGTTTGATCCAGGAGGTAAAGTGAAACAACAGGAACAAAGCTATGATTCGGGACAAATCATCCTAAAGAAGGAGAGTATGATGTGTTCAGGACCCTCAATAATCGGAGTCATAGCAGGCTTGACGGAAAAATTCAAGTCAAAACGGAGTTAATTGCAAATTGGAGCAAAAACCGGAGCAAAAAAGGACCAGTTTGATCCTTACGGCCGTAACGCCCAGAAGGTCACGACTGTAATCAAGCTACTGTTTAAGATGCGAGATTTCAATTTTACACTTACGGTCGTAAACAAACTGTCACGGCCGTAACATTCACAGGAAGGAAATCTTACGACCGTAATAATCTCAATCACGGCCGTAACATGCGATATTAATTTTTGGGATTTTCCATATTTTGCAAATTTTTAATTCCTTTTCTTTTATTTAGTTATTTTAGTATTTTACTTTAATTAGAATTCTATTTTGAGCCAGTTAGGGTTGATAGGTTTTAGTTTTGCTTATTTATATTCTATTTCCATTCGTTGTAATCAGACTTGGATGATTGAATAAACAATTTATTGAGTGATTCAATAATTTTATAGGTGAATTTCCTATATGTTTAGAACTTATCAAGAGTGATTCTTGTGGCGTTCAACAATCGAACTTATCAAATATTCGCGAGATTATTTGTAGCGTTCAAAACCAGAAACTCATCAAGGTGAGTGGGCAAATATTTTTGGCGTTTCAAAAGTCGTGGCTCTTTATTCTACATTGTTGAGTCATCGCGTCGTGAATATCGGGTCATGATTCATCCGTCCAACCACAACCTGAGTTCGGAACTTTTCGACGTTTCTTCCGCGCTTCGAATCTTATCATCACTTTATAAATGAGTCATTTTGTTCACGAGATTGTCAATTACATTAAAAACCTAACACTATCCTCTAGATTATAGGAGATGACCTTATTTAGACTCTTGTTACAAGTGTGACACGACTAACAAGAGAAGCTATTAGATAATTATGTGATCAACCAAACCGTAAACATCCAAAGCTTATTAATTTTTTTTTCTTTTTTTAAAACTAAACATTTTTCCAAGGAAATTAGATTGTCGATTGACTCTTCCCACCATCTAATGATCCAATAATCAAGATCTTTGACATCAAAGAACTAGCTCAACTATTTTACGAAAACTCATCATTTCCCATTTGCATTCCTTGGGATTTCTATTAAGGATAATCTTTGTGGGGGCATCTAAATGGATAAGTAATAAAATCCAATGGAGAAGGTGAGCTTCTTTATTCATAACAGGATCATCCATACAATATGTGTTGTGAAAAGAACCATTGAAAGATATGCTAGTTTGATCCTGTTGGAAGAATTTGTGAATAGTGACACCAAAATAAATAGAATGATAGTTTGTAAATTTGTGCCGAAAATTGAACAGAGTAATGGCAAGGAAAATACAAACAAGAAGATGAAGAAAAGTAGGGACAAAGTCGAGGCAAGAGTTGGACTCTTTGTCCTTAAGTCGAATTTGTCCCACAACGGTGCATACGGATTCCGACAATCGACTCCCAAGATACAACGGCTTCACTTGTGTTTGGAGCACTCCAAAACACAAGTACAACGAACCAAAATTTGGAGTATGTACTCCAAAGATGAAATGAAAGAAAATAAAAAAAACAACAAATGCTATGATTTTGATTTTGGAGAGAAGAGATGATGATATATGTAACGCCTTTAGTTCTAAATACTCGAAACGCCACTTCATCGTCTCAAATTCAATTTCAAAAAAATATTCATTTAGAGGAAATAATTGAAATTTTAAATTTTGCATAAAATATTATTCCAATCATTCATAGAAATAAAATTCAAATCCTCCATAGTCGGTACAAAAATAAAGTTCGACTTAAAATAAACGGAAATTTTAATACTTAAAATAACATTTAATTATTTCTTTGCCACTTGTGTCCATCACTCGCCACCGCTTCCGAAATCTGCAAAAATTGTTAATAACGGGATGAGTATTTCTAAGAAATACTCAGTAAACTCATAACCGAATAATTCACTTAATCCATAAATTGCACATAAACATGTAATCATGCTAACATATTTTTCTCATAACATCATAACATTTCGCATATTCACATAAGTGCGGAAAGTAGCCTTGTCTTGTCTTAATTCAACATACAACTATGCATGGAAGTTATAGCGCATATAACATTTCTTCTTTATACACCATTTTCGGGAGAGCATTTGCCCGTCTTACCCCTCATGGTTAATATCATGAACATAACATCATATATGATTTACATAATTCCAGATTCACATGCAAATCATAGCTAAATAAATTATTGAGTATGAGACAACCTCAAAGTTTAACGAGTATATATATCGAGCGGGAAAAACTTCAAGTCTCTAATCGTCCGTTCGCGTCGTCTAGCCAAAAAAAAGATAAATTTGAATTAGAAATTTTGGGAAATTGAGTGTTTAAAAATAAAAATAAAAGTTTGGGGACTAAATTAAAATTTCCAGAAAACAAAGGGGCTGACTTAAAAATTTTTTTTTTTAGAACTGCAGGACCTAAAAGAAAATAACTTTTAAAACTTAGGCTGATGTTATAACATTCTATTAAACTGTAAGGATCGAATTTAAAGGCTTTGAAAAGATTAGGACTAATTAGCAAAATCTGAAAATCAAATATATATATATATATATAATTCATATCTCTCTCTGTGTTTAACGACATAGAGAGACGATCAGAAGGAGGCGTAGGGCGTCTCCCTTCGCGGTTTCAGGCCGCCATGCCTTACAACGCCACCATCCCTTGGCGGCGCGCGAGAGGGGCGAGCGTAGGTGCGTGAGAGGGAGGGTCTTGGGTGCTTTTTGGTGTAATAAACGAGGTAAACCGAGGCTCCAGGATGAAATTTTTCGGCGGTATTCCCGTCAATAACCAAGGTAAGATGTTGGGCTTTGTTTGTTTCTTGATTCTTCGTTCGGGGTTAAATCTTGGGTTTGATTTTGAATGGGATTTAGAAATGGCAGGAGCGGTGGACTGCGTGTGGTGGCTCGGGGTTTGGGAGTCGATTTGGAGGTGATGATTGTTCTGTGGATTGCAGATTATGGTTTTGTCGAAAGTTTGAGTTCCAGTGATTGAAGTTCAGTCATGGCTATGCTGATTGTGTGGATTTGGAATTTGCAGTGTCGGGTTGATAATGGTTTGATGCTCGTTTCATGTTTCTCAGCCGTGAGTTCGGGACCCTCAATCTTGATGATGGTTGCTTGTCTAGCAGTGAAGGTAGTGAATCATTGGAGTGGATTTTTGTAGATTATGGGATGAAATAGCTTGACTGTAACTGTGTGGGTTTGTGTGAATTGAAGGCAGGGGAGAATGCTTACTCGGAATTGCAGTGTGTGTGCGTGAGGGACGTGAAAATGGGGATTGGGACTGGTTTATAGTGAGCACTTGGGGAGCTGAAGGATTGTAACTGAAATTGGGAATTGATGGTGGCGTTTGTGATGTGAGGAACGTGTCTGGCCATCATTTCTGATTCAAAGGTTGCTGGAACGTTTATGATCTTAATTAATCTCTGATTTTGTAATGGAATATGAACAGTAGTAGTAGGGGAGTCTTGATTTGGCTGGAAATAAAAAAAAAAGGCTCTTGATTGAGAATTTAGTAATAATAATAACAACAACAACAACAGAATTTGGTTATTGGATGAAATTTATGTTAAATATGATCAATAGTTTAGACTCAAAAAAATATCGAATTTGAAATAAATATAATTTCGGGATGAAGACAAAAATTTTGGGACAACTTGCCATCGCAACTCGGACTCAAGAATTTAAATGGATTTAAATCTAATTCTTGAAATAATTTATATGGCTAGACGAACACGGTCTCATCGGGTGAAGTCGTAGCGACAATTTAAATAAATTTAACTTTTATTGTTATAAAATTTTCTCGGTCGCTACAATCTTACCCCCTTAAAATAATTTCGTCCTCGAAATTAAACTTACTTGGTCTACAATTTCTGGATATTTGGCTAAAATTTTCTCTTCCTTTTCCCAGGTAGCCTCGTTGCTACCGAGTCTACCCCACTGGACCTTGACTAAAGGAATCTCCTTGTTCCTCAAGACATGGACTTTTCTGTCAACTATTGCCATAGGTGCTTCCTCATAGGATAGATTCCTCTGAATCGGAATCGACTGATAGTTAACCACATGGCTGGGATCATGCACATACTTCCTTAATAGAGAAACGTGAAAAACATTATGTACCGTCGCAAGTTCTGGCGGTAGCGCCAAACTATAAGCCACGTTCCCTACTTGTTCCAATATCTCCAACGGCCCAATATATCGAGGCCTTAACTTTCCTCTTATACCAAAACGGAAAGTTCCTTTCATCGGGGCCACTTTCAAAAATACCTTATCTCCAACTTGAAATCCCAAGTCTTTTCTTCTCTTATCAGCATAGCTCTTCTGTCTATCTTGAGCAGCTTTAATCCTCAGTCTGATCTTTTCAAAATTTAAGCTGTACTAAAATTTAATTTAGTACCCGTAGCCGTTTGTAAGCTCTTCCAAAATCTCGAGGTAAACCTCGAATCTCTGTCTGAAACAATGGATACTGGGACTCCATGAAGTCGAACAATCTCTCTAACATATATCTGTGCCAACTGTTCTACATTGAGAGTCATTCGAATCGGAAGGAAGTGAGCTGACTTCGTGAGTCGATCCACAATAACCCAAATTGCATCATGCCCTCTCGCAGATCTTGGTAAACCCGTGACAAAATCCATAGTGATTTTCTCCCACTTCCATTCGGGTATTTCTAAAGGATTTAACAATCCTGATGGTCTCTGATGTTCGGCCTTAACTTGCTGACAGACCATGCAGCGCGAGACAAATTTAGCAATGCTTCCTTTCATATTCCTCCACCAGAATGTTTCTCGCAGATCGCGATACATTTTCGTCCCTCCTGGATGAGCTGCAAATGGGGCTGAATGGGCTTCATCCAATATTTCATTTCTGATCTGATCGTATTTTGGTACAAAGAGACGACCTTTGAACATAAGTGCATTGTCAGGGGCAATCTCGAAATCTATACTCTTATCCGTCCCTACTTCATATTTGGTCTTTTCCAAGAATTTATCACTAACCTGAGCTGTCACTATTCGTTCTCTCAAATCTGGCTTAACAATCAAGTTTACAAGTTTACTAGAATTTTGGATCGATGGGGCTTGTACTTCGATCCTCATATTCTGAAAATCTCAAATCAGTTGTTCTTGCATTGTTCCCAAGAGTGATAATTTTCCAGCATCCTTTCTGCTTAGCGCATCTGCAACCTTGTTGGCTTTACCCGGGTGGTAAAGAATAGTGCAGTCATAATCCTTCACCAACTCAAGCCATCGGCGCTGTCTCATATTCAGCTCCTTCTGAGTAAAGAAATATTTGAGACTCTTATGATCGGTGTAAATCTGGCATTTACTCCTGTATAGATAGTGTCGCCAAATCTTCAAAGCATGCACTACGGCTGCTAGCTCCAAATCATGCGTTGGATAATTTTGCTCATATGGCTTCAATTGCCTCGAAGCGTAGGCAACCACTTTACCTTTCTGCATTAGGACACATCCCAATCCATGTTTGGAGGCATCACGGTAAATAACAAAACCGTCAGTTCCATCGGGTACCGTCAATACTGGTGCTGAAACCAGTCTATTCTTCAACTCTTGGAAACTTCGCTCACATTGTTCAGTCCATTGAAATTTGACACCTTTTCGCGTCAACTGAGTCATGGGACCAGTTATCTTAGAGAAACCTTCTATGAACCGTCGGTAATATCCCGCCAATCCTAGAAAGCTCCTCACATCTCCAGCATTTGCTGGCGTAGCCCAATTAGTCACTGTCTCAACCTTAGATGGATCAACTTCGATTCCTTTGACCGTGACAATGTGACCCAGAAAACCTATCTTCTCCAGCCAGAATTCACAGCTATTGAATTTGGCATATAGTTTTTCTGCTCTCAATGTCTCCAGTATAATTCTCAGATGTTCCTTATGCTGTTCAGAATCCTTGGAGTAAACTAAAATGTCATCAATGAAGACAATGACGAATTTATCCAAATATTGGTGGAAAACTCGATTCATCAAGTCCATAAATACTGCAGGTGCATTCGTGAGACCGAACGGCATCACTGTGAACTCATAATGTCCATATCGCGTTCTGAATGCTGTCTTTGGCACATCAGACGGCTTAATCTTTAGTTGATGGTAGCCGGACCTCAAGTCCATTTTTGAGAAAACAGCAGCTCCTTTCAGTTGATCAAACAAGTCTTCAATCCGAGGTATTGGATACTTATTCTTTATCGTCAACTTGTTGAGTTCTCGATAATCGATGCACATTCTCATACTGCCATCCTTCTTCTTCACAAACAGAACAGGCGCTCCCCATGGAGACACGCTGGGCCTGATGAAACCCTTCTCTAGTAGTTCCTCCAGCTGGACCTTCAATTCCTGCAACTCTTTCGGTGCCATACGATACGGAGCTTTAGAAACAGGGGCAGCTCCTGGCACTAAGTTGATAACAAACTCCACTTGCCTATCAGGCGGAATGCCGGGTAGGTCATTAGGAAAAACATCGCCATAATCGCACACAACTGGCACTGACTCCAAGGTAACTTCTTTAGTCGGTTGGTCTTGAAGGCTAACCAGATAGCCCTGGCAATTTCTTTTGCTTAGAAGTCTTTCTGCCTGAAGAGCCGAAATAAGGCGAGGAAGTGCCTTAATCTTCGACACATAGAATCTGAATACTTCTTTGCCATTCTTACGAAATACGACTTCCTTCTCATGGCACAAAATAGCAACACGATTGATACTCAACCAGTCCATTCCTAGGATAATATCGAAATCTCTCATCAGAATTATGTTCAGATCTGCTTCAAGTATTTGGACATCGAAATCTATTTTTACCGTCTTAACTATCTTATCAGTCTCAATAGTTCCTCCCGATGGTAAACTAACCTCAAGTATACTACCAGTTTTCTCTCCAACTAAATCCAGTCTAGATAGGCATGCATCAAAAATAAAAGAATGTGTAGCACCCAAATCAATCAAGATATAAACAGGAATACCGAAAACAGTTAGTATACCTGCGATCACGTCGAAATCTTCGGCGGCATCCATGGCAAACACTCTGGCCTTTCCCTTCTTATTCTGGTCCACATTCTTCTTTTGATCGGTGCCCTGTCCTGGTGGATTGCGACAATCAAAGGCAAAATGACCTGGTTGGCCACATTTGTAGCACACTCCTTTGCCCATCAAACACTCTCCTTTGTGCATTTTCAAACACTTCGGAAAAGGTGACATGTTTCCAGTTGCTTGACCCTTAGCGGGTCCTGAGTTCGTCTTCTTGTTGGGCACATAGCTCCTGTTCTGGTTCTGATTCGGATAATTCCACTTTCTCTTGCCCTGAAATCTGGCATTCCTCTGACTTCCCTCAGTACCAAACTTTATTCCAGCATAAGCCATCGCTTGAGCTTTCTTCACAACCTCTCTATATGTGGGCAATTCGTGAAAACTAACGATCTGTCGAATCTCCGATCGTAGACCTCTCTCAAAACGACGGGCCTTTTTAGCCTTAGTCTCCACCATATGTGGAGCATAACGTGACAACTCCTCAAACTTCCTCTCATATTCTGTTATATCCATATCTCCTTGTACAAGGCGTAGGAACTCTGTCTCTTTATGATCTCGAAGAGCTTGGGGGAAAAACTCATCTTTGATCTCAGCCTTAAATTCCTCCCATGTCAAGGCTGCTTGCTCTTCCTCAGTCCTGGTACGCGATGCTGATTCCCACCAAAATCCAGCTCTTCCGAATAGCATAAACTCAGCACAAATAATCTTCATGTCCTCAGGGCAGGATATGTGCCTAAATATCTTCTCGATGGTTTGCATCCACTCTTCCACGGCTAGTGGGCCATTTCCGCCATCAAAAGTAGGCGGACGGTACCTTCTGAATTGCTCAATGATTGGTACCGCGGGAGCAGCTGGGGCTTGCCTCATGTCTTGTACAGCCCTGAGTAAGTCTCTGATAGCAGTGGACTGAGCCGTGGCTCCCTCTTCTAGGGAAGGATGCTCAACCACATTTCTGTTTCCGCGCCTAGACATTTTCCTTAAAAAAAATGAAACAGAAAAATATTTTTAAGTTCTCGATTCATAACCCATCATCACGATAATGTACTCAACTCAAAAAGAATTGACGGAAAATATCTTTATTCATAACTTAAAATTCCTTCAAGTGAGGATACATCAAATCAAAAGATAACTGGAAATGGAAAATGCTAACGCTGACTACTATACTATTCCATTCTACTCATTGAGCCAACCATTTCCTCCAGACAGTGGTGCAGCTGGCGGGGAACCGTAATTGAACCATGGCGAGTACCTCGGTGAGCTAGGGTGTAATCATAAATTCCTGACTCCGCGTCAGATACCACTAATGGTTCATCCTCCTCATCGTCGTCAGAGATGACAATTACTTCTAGCGCGGGCGCAGGAGCAGGCGCAGGCGCTGGGATGGAGTCATCGTCGTCCGAAATAACAATCACTTCTGACTCTGGCGCTGGGGCAAGGCCTCCAAAGCGGTTCCAGTGCTCCAAGAACTCGATACACACTCTCGGAAAACTTACGTCCTCACCGAGACGTCCTTTTACATAATTGTAAAACTGAGTTGCTTGCTGTTGTTGACCTATCGAAAATGTCGACAACAAATGATTGATGGACTGAGTGTCCTTCGTCCTAAGACCACCGGCTATGGCCCTTCAACGTAAGGCACAGTACCCGAATATATGATCAGACAATGTGGTATGTGGGTCCACTCGGAAGGACAAGTAAGCTGAAAACTCGTTTCCTGGTTCATTCTGTTGACCCCTTCTAAAATGTGCCATATTTAAAGAAAATACCAATTATGCAAGGTCCAGTTTAGGGTTCTTATAATATCATCTTCGAAATTCGAGGACGGAAATTTATTATGAAAAACATTTCTTAAATTATGCTTCTTCTTCTTATTTCTCCATTATGCTCGAACTCGTATTCTTTTACTTATTTCGGAATATAATTTCTTTCTTCTTCATCTAAATTTCATAAGATATGCAACAATTTTCATAAATAAACATAACAGTAATCATGAATTTCATAATAAAATTCTTTACCTTTGGAATCGGCGGAGAGAATGATGACAGTGGCAAATTTTTGAAAAACCTCCCTTGAAAATTTTTTTGCAAGTCTACAGAAACGTAGATCTTGCTCTGATACCATTCTGTAACGCCCCGAGTTCTAAATACTCGAAACGCCACTTCATCGTCTCAAATTCAATTTCAAAAAAATATTCATTTAGCGGAAATAATTGAAATTTTAAATTTTGCATAAAATATTATTCCAATCATTCATAGAAATAAAATTCAAATCCTCCATAGTCGGTACAAAAATAAAGTTCGACCTAAAATAAACGGAAATTTTAATACTTAAAATAACATTTAATTATTTCTTTGCCACTTGTGTCCATCACTCGCCACCGCTTCCGAAGTCTGCAAAAATTGTTAATAACGGGGTGAGTATTTCTAAGAAATACTCAGTAAACTCATAACCGAATAATTCACTTAATCCATAAATTGCACATAAACATGTAATCATGCTAACATATTTTTCTCATAACATCATAAAATTTCGCATATTCACATAGTGCGGAAAGTAGCCTTGTCTTGTCTTAATTCAACATACAACTATGCATGGAAGTTATAGCGCATATAACATTTCTTCTTTATACACCATTTTCGGGAGAGCATTTGCCCGTCTTACCCCTCATGGTTAATCACATGAACATAACATCATATATGATTTACATAATTCCAGATTCACATGCAAATCATAGCTAAATAAATTATTGAGTATGAGTCTACCTCAAAGCTTAACGAGTATATATATCGAGCGGGAAAAACTTCAAGTCTCTAATCGTCCGTTCGCGTCGTCTAGCCAAAAAAAAAAGATAAATTTGAATTAGAAATTTTGGGAAATTGAGTGTTTAAAAATAAAAATAAAAGTTTGGGGACTAAATTAAAATTTCCAGAAAACAAAGGGGCTGACTTAAATTTTTTATTTATTTTTTTTTTATTTTTTTTTATTTTTTTAGAACTGCAGGACCTAAAAGAAAAAAACTTTTAAAACTTAGGCTGATGTTATAACATTCTATTAAACTGTAATGATCGAATTTAAAGGCTTTGAAAAGATTAGGACTAATTAGCAAAATCTGAAAATCAAATATATATATATATATATATATATATATATATAATTCATCTCTCTCTCTCTCTCGACAGAGAGAGACGATCAGAAGGAGGCGTAGGGCATCGCCCTTCGCGGTTTCAGGCCGCCGTGCCTTACAACGCCACCATCCCTTGGCGGCGGCGAGAGGGGCGAGCGTAGGTGCGTGAGAGGGAGGGTCTTGGGTGCTTTTTGGTGTAATAAACGAGGTAAATCGAGGCTCCAGGATGAAATTTTTCGGCGGTATTCCCGTCAATAACCAAGGTAAGATGTTGGGCTTTGTTTGTTTCTTGATTCTTCGTTCGGGGTTAAATCTTGGGTTTGATTTTGAATGGGATTTAGAAATGGCAGGAGCGGTGGACTGCGTGTGGTGGCTCGGGGTTTGGGAGTCGATTTGGAGGTGATGATTGTTCTGTGGATTGCAGATTATGGTTTTGTCGAAAGTTTGAGTTCCAGTGATTGAAGTTCAGTCATGGCTATGCTGATTGTGTGGATTTGGAATTTGCAATGTCGGGTTGATAATGGTTTGATGCTCGTTTCATGTTTCTCAGCCGTGAGTTCGGGACCCTCAATCTTGATGATGGTCGCTTGTCTAGCAGTGAAGGTAGTGAATCATTGGAGTGGATTTTTGTAGATTATGGGATGAAATAGCTTGACTGTAACTGTGTGGGTTTGTGTGAATTGAAGGCAGGGGAGAATGCTTACTCGGAATTGCAGTGTGTGTGCGTGAGGGACGTGAAAATGGGGATTGGGACTGGTTTATAGTGAGCACTTGGGGAGCTGAAGGATTGTAACTGAAATTGGGAATTGATGGTGGCGTTTGTGATGTGAGGAACGTGTCTGGCCATCATTTCTGATTCAAAGGTTGCTGGAACGTTTATGATCTTAATTAATCTCTGATTTTGTAATGGAATATGAACAGTAGTAGTAGGGGAGTCTTGATTTGGTTGGAAATAAAAAAAAGGCTCTTGATTTAGAATTTAGTAATAATAATAATAATAATAATAATAATAATAATAATAATAATAATAATAATAATAATAATAATAATAATAACAACAACAACAGAATTTGGTTATTGGATGAAATTTATGTTAAATATGATCAATAGTTTAGACTCAAAAAAATATCGAATTTGAAATAAATATAATTTCGGGATGAAGACAAAAATTTTGGGACAACTTGCCATCGCAACTCGGACTCAAGAATTTAAATGGATTTAAATCTAATTCTTGAAATAATTTATATGGCTAGATGAACACGGTCTCATCGGGTGAAGTCGTAGCGACAATTTAAATAAATTTAACTTTTATTGTTATAAATTTTTCTCGATCGCTACAATATATGTTTTGCATATAAAATTGTGAGGAATAGGACACCCAAATGGTCCTATTTATTGACCACAAAAGGATGTGGACGAAATGGTTGAAACTAAACCATGCACCTTTATGAAAATGTGTCTTTTCACCGAACAACCATGCGGCGTGCGGCCGCACGGCTTTACGTAAAAGGCCAAAAATGAATTTGACGTGTGATCGCAAGGTTTCCTAACCATGCGGTCGCACGGTCAAATATTTTGAGCTGATTTCGTCATTTTTCGTAATTTCTCATTCATCCGATATTGATTTTCGAAATGCCAAATATACCCTTCAATACATGTAGAAAAATCAAAACTCGATCCCCGTTTGTACGCCCAAAGTGGAGAAGTGGCAAACAATTTTGCGGATTGAGCAGAGCTTTTGAGTATTTAGTCGAAGTCGACACAAAGTCGCTTTAGTCAATTTTTCGATACTTAATCAATTTCTTGATTTATCGACTTATTAACCAATATCTAACAGATCCCTATGCAGAGTTGAAGCATGCATTGATTTACATAATTAAAAGCCATCTTGAGTGGGAAAAAAAGAGCACCTCACTTAATTTCGAATACATTTTCTCAAAGAAAACAAAAGGCTAAAATTACTATGTATTCCAGAAAGGAAGGAAGTACAGAATCACGAACACACGTGAACATTAAGAATTGTCATACTACAAATTTTCTAATAAAAATTTGATAGATGATTAATTCAATCTGCATACCCTTAGAATAATGACAGGGGGAATTTCATATTCTTCTTGCTCGATGATCATTTACTCTTTTTGCGCAAACTTCTCTTTGTAGCACTTGAAGCTTTGGAGACGACTTTTCTGCAAATGTGACATTACACGATTCAAGAACGTGTTTGGCCTTCAACAACAATGAGTGCTCAATCACCATTATCGACTTGTATTTTCAGGGTGTTGAGTACAAACGAGACAATGTCGGCTTCAAAAGTTGGGTTTCAAAAATTGAAATCGTCGTGGTTGACCTATGTTCAATTTTGTTTTCGATTCAAACGTGATTTACGGGTGGAAAATATATGATTAGAGAGAAGTCAATTACCGTGAGTTTTAAATTAGTTTGGAAAAGATGTATTTATCTAAACACACTATTAAATCGTACTGTTGAGCCTAATTTCTACTAATTTAATCCACTAATTTTTTCTAATAAATAATAATCCTAGAAAACGCTGATTTTCCTATTCCCCTCACCCAACTTTAAACTAAAGGCTGAGAAACTGTTACAACACATCACAATCTTGATTTAATAGGTAATAGGAACAAAAATAAGTAAATAACCCCCTGCCTATTTCACCCCCCATCCCGACCCCCTCTGAACGGAAGGCTGTGATTTAATAGGATAGAAGGATTGTGCCAACCACAATTCACAAGAAAAAACTAGTGAGCCAACCATGACTGATGATAAGATAAACCTATTCACAAGATTTCGACACGTGGAGGATAGAAATCCATACAAATCCCCTACAAACCACCTACTTCCTCAACTTCTCCCTTCATTTCCAACCCTAGTAGTGAGTAGTGACCAATTCTTTCCTCTCAAATTCTTTAACAACTTCTTCCTCCACCACTCACCTCCGCAAATGGCCAGTCTCGCCGCCGCCATGGTCAGCACAGCCTTGCTTCCGAGGAAGCCGGCAGCCGTGACTAGCCTACGTTCACTTCCAAACTTCGGGCAGCAAGCCCTCTTTGGACTGAAATCTGGTGGTAATGGGAAAGTAACCTGCATGGCTACATACAAAGTGAAAATCGTCACCCCAACTGGTGAAACAGAATTCGAATGCCCTGACGACGTTTACATTCTCGACCACGCTGAAGAAGAGTTGGGCCTCGATCTGCCCTATTCTTGCCGGGCAGGTTCTTGTTCTTCATGTGCTGGTAAAGTCATTTCAGGCACTGTTGATCAGGCTGATGGAAGTTTTCTTGATGATGACCAAATTGCACAAGGGTGGGTTCTAACATGTGTTGCGTATCCACAGTCTGATCTTGTCATCGAAACCCACAAGGAAGAAGAACTCACTGGTTGAACACAATAACTTACTGTTGAATGCTGAGCCTTGTTTGTTATATTTTATGTTTGTATGTTAAAAGGAACATGATTATAGTGTTTCTTAATCAGTACTTACTTTTATGTGTAATTCTTCTTAACTTTTGTTCAATGTCATGAGTTATGGTACCATCTCAAAATTGGATACTTCAATTCAATAATACTATGGGATTTTTTTTTTTTTCAATTGTACCCAAGTCCGTCCAATTTGACATATCAAACGGTGTAATTATATTGACAACAATAATTTTGTTAATCACGTCACATTTGTATACACATTTATTAAAACATAAATTTTATAATTACACCACGTATCTTTTATAAATATAATTTTCACTAAATAAAATATAGTACACCGCAATTTTCTTCCATCTTCAACTCTACCCCCAACCCGTCCCCTCTTCAATACAAGAATGTGATTTCGAAATCACCTCTTCCGCTTATGCATTCCTCTCATGAATAATTGTTGCCGTTGATATTGTAGAATCATCCCCGGCCCCCACACAAAGATACTGGGGATACTATGAATTTTTAATGCAATTTTTACATCATAATTGGTAAAAATATATATATTTTGCTCTGGAGAATAGTCTTAATTTCTGCAAGTGGAAGATGGCTTTCAACATTGGGATGCTTTTGACCTCTACAAGCGTCATTTTTCATCTCTCTTTGCCTATGTTAAGAAAAAAGGAGAAAAATTATTTTAGTTTGAGATAGAACCTCAATTTGATTCGAACTGTCTTTATAGTATTTATATCTTTGGATGAAAAAAATAAAAATAGAATAACCTTCAAGTTAAATTTAGGACTTTTAATATTTGTGGTCTACATAAGAATAAAAAAGTAAGAAAAACTAATATATTGTATAGTTATTTCAGTCAATTTAATTGTGGCCAATTTAGTAAATATGAAAAATGTAGTGTGGTTAACAAAATTAGTGGTGTCAATATAATTACCTTATTAAACGTACAAAACAGTTGTATTGTACTCTTGAACTTGAAGAAATAGGGGAATAAATTATTAAAATTTAAGCCTCTATTTAGCGAACATGTTTTTAAACATGTTTTTTTTATAATACAATTCTTCAAATTATTTTTTAACTACATACACTACAAGAAATCGGACCAACAGCGACGACGAAAGCCGTCTCTGAAAGCCTAAAAATCGTCGCTACAGATCAATAGCGACGACATTGTCGTCGCTAATAACGAAAAATATTTTATTAATTTAACTTGACCCGATCCGACCCATTTTGAACCCGGCCCGAATTTGAACCCGACCCGAACCTCAGTATTTAATTTTAATTCATATGATGATAGTGTTGGCTTGGAGACTCGAACTCTTGACCAAGTAGTTGGGTGAGTGATGTCCCAACCATTTTGGCAAATAAATTCTTATGTCTTATTTTGTTTTAAGTAATATATAATAGTTAACTTTAATGAATCACATTTTAATAATAGTATATAAACATTTGTTCCAACACATTGACTTTAATATTATTTTTATAAATATTGAAATGTAAAAAAAAAAAAAAATAATAATATCGAACCTATAGAGACGACATAGTCGTCGCAATAGGATATGTTTTTGCAACGACAGAAAATATCGTCGCAATAGGATCTCTATTGCGACGACATTTTTTTTGTCGTCTCAATTTCTTGCGACGACATATTTTTGTCGTCGCAATTTTTTGAGACGACAAAAATGTCGTCGCTAATGACTGAGTATTAGCGACGACTTTTTTTGTCGTCGCTAATGACTGAGTATTAGCAACGACTTTTTTTGTCGTCGCTAATTTTCATCGCTGTTGGTCCGATTTCTTGTAGTGATACATTTTCTCTCTCCACTTTTTAACCACACATTTTACCTAGAAAATATAAAAAAAAAACATGTTTTTATACAAAAAACTTTTAACAAATAGAATCGGTTATTTATAAATAGCGACGATATAATATTTCATTTGATCCATTTTTTTGAAAAATAAAAATTTGTAGGAGGGAATTTTTAACTAGAGATTTTTGAGTTTTTAAAATATTGGTCAAATGATATGTTGTCAAATGGCTATAAATAAAATATTTTCAAACGGAGGAAATTTTATGCCTAAGGAAAGTTTTCATTTCTTTATGTGAAAATTAAATTGAAAGAAATATATGAATCACTATAATATTGGATTAATGGGTTCTTACCCATTCACAAAAATTTTTACATATTGTTTTTCAAATATAATCACTTTTTAACCATACATCTATTCAAATTACTTTTTAACCACCTCAAAAATATTACATTCTTTATTTATAAACAAAAAATTTTATCAAATAGAGGCACTACTAATTACTTCTTCGGCATTAAAGATTCTTCATATGTTACTCCATCACCACTGTATCCAAATAATATTCTCTTCTTCTATCAAAGACTGTGTTTTAAAATGCAAGTCTAGGCGAACACCTAGACTCACGTATGCACAATGCGTGTCTTTCATGTCCCGTTGTGTTTTTTTTTTTTTTTATTGTATTAACCGTGCATTGACGTAGATTAATGAGCTTAGACGTGATGCGTTATCTCAATGTGCATTACTCATGTTAGAACCTTGATATCAAAAGTTAAATGCAAATTAAGAACACTCTATATGCAAGGCATACCTCTAATATTGTATGTTCAAGAAGATATCGACATGGTCTAGCAGTTTTAAATTTGAGTCACTAGGCCTATGTTCTTTAGTACAATCATATCAATTTATAAGCAATAAGATTTTTCAAATAACTTTTTAATTACGCACATTCTCTCTCTACTTTTTAACAACACATTTTACCTCAAAAAATAAATAAACTAATTTATAAATGCTATAGTGTTAAAAAAAACAAAGAAATGAGGGCCATTGTTCATAGATGACACGTGTCAGCACATTGTGTCATCAATATTAATTATAACACAACCCATCCTGAGTAATACTAGTGGACAAAAAATGTAACGTAAAATAAAAAAGTATACCCACGTCATTCTAGTATAGACTCATATTTTTCTGTACAAGTAATTAAAATCTTCCTAATAATTTTCATTTCAGGAATAACATATCCATAAGATAAGTTCTTAATTGATTTACGATTTCATCAACTCTTGAATAATAATCATTTGCGGTCTCAAAATCTTTCATTTTAGATTTTCAAACTTTCTTCTTAAAGCTTGAAGTTGACTAGTACGTACCTTATCACTGTTGTAGAACTCCTCCATTTTATTCCACGCTGCTTTTGCCGTTTTAGCTCCCATGATTCTTGGAAAATATTCATTTGTGAGGCTCATCTATAGAGTTAGAAGTGCTAGAGAAAATCTTTTTCTTGATTTTCTTTAAGTTCCTTCTTTTGTGCAGCGGTTAGCGTGGAAATGTCTTCTGGGTCGGTACCCATTGCTAATGACATCCCATAAATTTTGCACACAAAAGTAGGTCTTCATTTTAATAGACCAAAAATCATAGTAGTCTCCATTGAACGTAGGAATAGGAATTGATGATCGGAAAGCATCTCCCATAATATAAGCTTATGCCCAATAATAATCAAACGGGGCTTTGATACGTTTTAGTTTTAGATAGGAGAGATAATTTAACTTTTGATTAAGAGTGTTTTTGGTATTGTTTAAAATGATTTTTTTTAAATGAATAGTGATTTTTATGAGAATATGTGGTTGAAATTTCGTTGAAAAGTCAAATATTGTGGGTTTGATTTTAAATGAACGGTTGAAATTGAGTATCGCAGAAAAATGAGAAAAATTTAATAGATACCAAACAAGAGCTAAATGAATTAGCGCTCTTTATGTAGGACAATTTTTAGGAATGGAAGTAGTAGGAAAATTTAATAGAACAAGATAGTTAAGGAGGAAAATAATTTTATTAGAAAGAAGTTTTACAAAGTAGTGGAAGAGTTTTGCAAAAGACTTACTTTCACACACACACTTCACTATGAATCCTTACATATTAATAACCTCAAAAAGTTTCTAGACTATTTTGACTTTTTATTATTTAATTAAATTTTCCTTGCCAAGTAATCTAGAGAATTCCATGATTATTTATAGTTTATTTGTTTTCTAAGAATCTCTAGTGAAATCTAGAAATGTGCACAAATTTTATCTATTGTGAAATCTAGAGATAGAAGAAACTAAAATTGCGCATCAATTTTAACAAATAGTAAAGATAATATAGTCGTTCTTTTTAATATTATATGATATGATGACATTTAAACCTTTGAAATTTGACAAAGATCAGTTTGTTGGAATATGTTCATCATTTGCTAATGTAGTACTTGACATTTTGGTATTTAATTTAATCTGATTAAATCTTCGTGAACGATGGGTTTGATCTATATCATGCTTCATTTGGCTAGGACTTTATTTTTGAAAATTGGTATGAAATTCATGAAGTGGAATTTTCTTATTAGAATCGAGCCTAGTGTTTTGTGTGTGTGTGTGTGTGTGTGTGTGTGTGTGTGTGTGTGTGTGGATATGATGTATACTATGTTGTTGAGTTAATATAATAAGTTTAACCTTAACTAGGGGTGGACAAAAAAATCAGGACCGAGAGAACCGAACAGAAACAGACACCGGTTAGTTCTTTAGGAAAATATGAGAACCGAAACCGAACCGAAATTGAAAAATGGAGAACCGAAAACAAATCAATTCCTATTTGAAAATCGATAACCGAACATTCTTAATTTAAATTAAGTACACATGATACTTTTTGTATTGCTTTACGCCTTTGTGGGAGACTGACATGATGTCATTCTTTTTCATCATTTCTCTTTGTGTGTTTCTCTATTTCTTCTTTTGCTTTCTGTGCTTCTTCAACGTTGATGTACTTTTCAGCCCTTGCAAGTAATTCACTAACATCGGTTGGCAGACTCTTAGTTAGTGATATGAAGAAATGTCCTTGCCTTAATCCATTAGTCAAGATTGCAGCGGATAATTTGGCATCTAAGTTGGGGACTTCCAGTGCTTCTTTGTTGAAGCGTTGAATGTAATGTCTAAGGGTTTCGCCCTACTGTTGCTTGACTGTCATGAGTTGTCCACTGGTCATTTTATACCTTTTGCTACTGGCAAAGTTTTTGAGGAAGCAGTCAGAGAAATTGTCGAAACTGGAGATTGAATTTATGGGCAGTTGGGAGAACCAGGTTTGAGCGTTCCCTTTAAGTGTGGTCAAGAACACTCGACATATTATGGTATCGGTAAAGCTATAAAGTATCATCATGCTGTCAAACCTTTCTAGGTGTTCCTTGGGGTCGGACATGCCATCATACGCTGACATGTTAGGTAGCTTGAAATTTCTTGGGAGTGGTTCATCTAAGATTTCTCGTGTAAATGGGTTGGATCGTTTCTTCTGCTCTTGAGATTATTCGAGATATGAGTTACCCAGCGTACGGACTTCTTTGCCGACGTATTTCTTCCAATTGGTAACTTGGTTCGGTTTCGTCGCTCCCTTCAGACGCTCTTGGATTTGTTTCAATTGGTGGCTGCATAGGAGTATCCAAGCCAGTTGGGGCTTCTTGCTTATCTTGCGGATCTCTCGCAGTTAGGACTGCTGCTACAGCTTTCCGATCATCTCATTGATTTGTTCTGCTTTGGGTATAGTTGCGTACGACTCTTGATGTGAAGGTATCACAGGGGATTCTCTCTTGCAGGAGGATGTGTATCTACCGCTTTTGGTTTAGTTATTCAGAGGCACGAGTATTTGATGGACCTTCTTCTACTGCTCCCCGAGTTGTCTCCATTTTTATCTTTTCCTTAGTGCCCCACGGTGGGTTCCAAACCGTTGATGTAAATTTTTGACTGGTGAAAATATGAATGTGATTTGTATCTACTTCAATTCCTCTCCCTTTTCTTCTTTATCGTCTCCTTCTTATAACAGCTCCTTTCTCAGTTTACCCGTTTTAACTTCCCCTACCTCAACCAATAATGTTGCTTAATTCCTTTTAGGGTTTATCCAGATTTCGGGACAATCATTCATTGTGAGGTGCAATCAATCTGCTGAGTATATGAGATTGATCTGATTTATGTCCCAGCTCACTTCCTATTTTAGCTACTTGATTATGGGTGATTCCATTATTCTTCTGCAGCATAATCTTGTTAATTGTTGGACATTTCTTTGGCTGGTTGTGGCCCAGTAATTTTTTTGTCATTGTGCTTAATGAGGCCCAATAGTAGCTTCGGATCGATTTACAAACTCATTTACGACTTCCCCCTTTTTCGTGCATCAGTGATCGTAATATATGAATGTTGTTAAGTGTAAGTGAAATCACGTATGCGCAATAAACTTGGAGCCCCTATTATATACTTGGCACTAGGTAGTTCCCCATCCATAGTAAATAACATTTTTTTTTCTTTTTTCAACTCCTCGTGATAACTGGGGGTGCATCTCGACTTACAGCGAGCTGGGGAGTGAAATCTCCAGCTCATCATGCGAGCTGGGAGTGATATTCCTAGCTCGTCATAAGAGCTAGAGAGTGATATTTCTAGCTTGTCATGAAGCTGAAGAGTGATAACCCCAACTCGTTCTATTGTTCAAATCGATTCAACAGAAGTGTTTATTGATCTCTTTAATAGCATCTTGCATTTATCTTTCTGCATAGAATTAGAAAAAAAAAGTCATATTTATTTTAATTTGGGCACAAAATTCCCTAAAAAATCATCCGAAACAATATCAAAATGCCCAGAAAATCTTTCAATTTTTACAAACAAAAAAGAAGGGACTACAAGATATAATAAGAAATATAACTAAATAGTTTCCTAAACTTTCCCAAATAAAAAAGAAGTACAAAATTTAATAACAGATTACCTACAAATAAATACTTTCCTCTACTTTCATAAATGAAAAATAGAGGGAAAATGATATTAACAAAACACCAAGCAATTTATAATAGCTAATTTTTTTCTATACAAACAGATAATAGCTAGATAGTGTTGGAGAGTTTGTATAGAAATAGGGATTTTGGATGTTGTTTAGTCCTACATAGGATAGAAATGAAGAGATGAACTTGTTTATAAGTGGAAATTCAATACACTTATCAAATTGGACAAAAGACCAACCAATGGCTAATCAGGCAAATCATATTGACTGTTTGTAATTAATTACAATTGTAACTTAATTTCAATTTTGTGATCAATTACAAATGTAACTAACTAAGTAATTACAATTAAGTTGCAATTCATAAAACATGACATATTTTCTTGTTAAAAATAATTGAATTAGTTACATTCGTCTTAATTACAACTTAATTAAATTTGATTATTAGTTACAATTTAGAATTAATTAAAATTGTAATTTTATTTCGATTTTGCTATTAAATACAATTGTAACCACCACCACCACCACCTAAAACAATCACCACCAACTATCACCAATAACCACCGTCGAAAATACAATTGTAACTTTATTTCAAATTTGTAATTAATTACAATTGTAATTTTAACTACAACTGCAATTAATCAAATTTTGTAATTAATTACAATTGTAATTTTCTTTCAATGTTTCGATTAATTACAATTGTAACTAATAAAATTGTAAAACATGACAAATCTTTTGTTGAAATTAATTGAATTATTTACAAAATTTAATTAGTTACATTCACCTTAATTAAAACTGTAATTATAACTTAATTACATTTTTTTATCAGTTTATAATTAATTACAATTGTAACTTTATTTCAATTTTGTAATTAATTGTAACTTATGAAATAGTAAACACATTAGTGTAATTCATAATTTGTAATTAGTCACATTAGTGTAATTTGTAATTAGCCACCACTACAACTGCTACAACTGCTGTTGGAAATAAAATTGTAATTTTAATTTAATTTTGTAATTAATTACAATTTTAAATTTATGTAAATTTGTAATTAGTTACAATTGAAATTTTAATTACAATTTTAACCAATTACCACCACCACCGATCACCTCCAACAATAACCATCTAAAATCATCACCACTAACCATCACTACTAATTAAGTACAATTGCAACTAACCACACCACCACCTAAAGTTGTCACCACCCACCACCACTAGTAATAATGGCTTTTCTTTTGCAACTTCCTTCACCTCTCACATGTCGACAGCATTCTCTTCCTGTCTTTACAAGTCCCACCAAAGCATTACAGTCCCATAAAACTGCACAAACCCAGAATTCAATACAATTGTCCAAATGGGTTCCTAATTTTCAATCTAATTCTTTGAATTTCTTGCTTTTTGGCTCCCTTGTCTTGCTATATCCTTCATAGGAGTTGGATTTGCTGAGGAAAATGTTGGTGTTAACAAGCCAGAATTACTTCCTAAAGAGTTTACTTCTGTTATTGATGTTGCTGGCTCAGAACTCCTGCCCACCAAGAATGATATCGCTGCCTCCGTTGAGTGCCTCGTCGAAAAATTCCATTATTAAGAGTCAGTGGAGCTATTAATTACAAGATAATTTCGAATAGATTATAAATATAAGTATGCTGTGCCGTGGATTTGTGCTACAAAAAATGATTCTAATTTGATTCTGCAATATAACTCTTCATCTGGTTTGTGAATAATTTTCAGGTGGTGACTTTTGAGAGAAAAACGCTTTAGTTTCTCTCCAACTTCATCAACGCCACAGAACCATCAACCACCGACTCCCAACACAGATCCATCATCCACCATCGAGATATGTCGCGGAACCGTCACCCCTACTTCCGCCACAAATCCACCACCACCCATAACCACCATAGTACCACCTCTGCCACCTCACCGCACCTCTACCACCACCACCACCACAATCCACCACAACCACCACTTGCAACACAACAATACAAATACAACATAAACAACCGAGGGATTCGAATAGACAACTGAACGTGAAATACTGAGATCTGTCGAAGACATCGAAACTGTTGAAGAGAGAGAGAGAGAGAGAGAGAGAGAGAGAGATGATGGGTGTTGGTGTTACCGGTGGTGATGATTGATCGGAGACGGTGGTGGTGGTGGTTCATCTGAGGGGGAACGAGAGAGAATGGGGAGAGAGAGAAATGAAGGCTCTGTTGATTGTTCTCAGAGAGAGGGAAAGTGTGATAAAATACTGATTTGGGAAAATTATATTAAATTACCCGATTTTGAAGATTTTAAATCTAAAAACATGGGTGGGCTTATATATATATATATATATATATATGTCAAAAGATGGGCCTTGAGACTCTTTATAAATTTAATTTTGAATTTTATTTATATGGTTGGATAATAGACAGAAATTCAGTTTAATTTAGCAGTTATGTCTAAATTCATTTTTGAAGGAACAGTTGTGTCTGATCAACACAACTTTTCATTACATAACTGTTCATCAACTGATTGGAGGTCTATAAATACAGGAAAAATAGGGAAATGAGTTTACATCATATTTTGGCATTTTATCCTTCGAAAATTCTGAGAGAAATATCACCCAGTAAATTCATCAAAACCAAGAGTCAAGTGCTAGATTCTTGGGGAACAGATTGTTGAATCCTAGTGGCAGACGCTCATCGAACTACAAGTACGAGAGTAGGGCGAATTTCTGCTATAGAACATAGTACTGCGCTAGCCTCAATATGAAATTCAAGTCAATATCATTTATATTAATTTTGTTATCAATCTGTATATTGCAATAATAGTCTTCCGTTTATATATTCATTGCATTGTTTGTTCTATCAAGTTCCTGATTGTTACCAACAGATATACCATATTTGGGAACCATACACAGTTTATAAGTACAAGAATACATTAAAATTATCAAAAATCTCCAGAACATACTTGAGTACGAGATCTCAAAGAGAGAACTCGAACCTGTAGAGATAACAGAATCTAAAAAAATTGTTATCCAAATATAAACCTCCTTATGTGCAGATCACATGAAAAAAATTGCACTGAATTGGGAGAAGATTATTTCTTGAATGGGGAAACGAAATACCTTTAAAACACCGTGAAGATTGCAAGATGTAATGTTGTTGGCATGGAGAATTGCTGTTAAGCATATGTCTGATGCCGTGTAAACGTAATAGAGGATAGACGGTCGATGACGGGTCTAGGAGAAGAAAAATCAGATTTGTCTCTCACAGGGATTGAAGGAATTATGGATAATGGATATGTCGTGGCCGTCGAAGTAAGGGATTCAATTGTGAGAGACGCATGTTCTCATTAGGCTATTGAAACGTGAAGATCAAATTCAGCTGCCTCAATGTGTAAAAAAAAAAAATCTGAGAAGGACGTGTTTTCATGTACACATGTTCTCATTTTGTTTGTTTTATTTTTTCTTAATGTTACCAAATCAGATAAGAATTAACTTTCATGTGTGAACACTAACCACCTAAAATGAATTGTAAATTAACAAAGCACCTCTTACAATATAGGACTATAACTTGGTATGCAGAAAATTAGAAATGGTAAGGCTGCGTTTAATAGCGACGATGAAATTTAGGTGGAAAGAAAATGAATTTCAGGGAATTTAATTCCTGGGAATTGGAAGTTTAATGTTTTTGATATGTTTAATTTTTTAGGTAGGAAAAGTAGAGAATTTTCCAACTTTTATTATTTGATTGACATTATTTTTCATGACAAATAAAGCAAAATTTAGCCATTGTAATAATATATATATATATTATTTTTATTTTTTCACACATTCGTACTTGATGATAATAATAATATTCATTTTTTGAAAAAAAATAAATCAATTAACAAAAAAAAATGATCAAACACGGTGCAAATGATACAATATTTTTCCTAGAAAATAAAACCTACCCATCCACCAAAAAAATCAATTCCTCAAAAATGAGGTATTCAGGTGTGTGGGTTGGCAAACATGGAAATGGTTCCCATGAAATTAAGCCCACGTTTGGGAGGGATTTTTTCACCAATTTTATCAAATTTTGATAAAATCAGCATGATATATTTGACTTTTCTTACTCTGAAACTGTGACCCCAATGCTGTATATTACAATTTTGCCTTGCACTTATAAGTCCTCAAGCAAATATATGTGGATAAAAAAGACAATTTAAATTTATCAAAATCTGATAAAATTGTAAAAAATCTCTCCCAAACAGGGGCTAAATGACAATAAAACATGACAATTATGAAAGGTTAGTTGGAAAATACATGGAAAATCATGTATATCAAACATAGCCCAAGATTTTTCAAGCATAAAAAATTAGAAGTTATTGTAAGAGGTAAAAAGGATTCTAATGTAATATTAGACGTGCTGTTAATGTGTGACCGCATAGCGCAGTGGATTAGCGCGTCTGACTTCGGATCAGAAGGTCGTGGGTTCGACTCCCACTGTGGTCGCCAACATTTTTATTTTCGACAACTTCATGGCCATTGTAATCTGCATTTGTTTTATCTTTTTTATTTTTTATTTTATTTTTTCTGTTTATGTTCAAATGGAAAATTAGCTTTTCTTACATATATCTAAAATCATCTCGACTCAAAATGTGGATTACTGCTGAAGATTTTTGACGTTGGCACATTGCAATAATTTAATGGAACATCGACATTACACTTGACTAAAAACACATCTTCAGTTGAATCAATTTCAAGTGGAGAAGAAATCAATTTTTTTTTTTTTTTTTGGGAGACAAGACAATCAAATGAAAATTTTATTTTCATGTATTTTTTAATAAATAAATGTTCATGGTATAAATGGCACATTTTAATAAGTTAATGTCGTGTCAAAATTTGACGACTGAAATGTCATTAAATTTGTTACGTTGTCAGATAAAATTAGAAGTATATATGATAGACTTTCTTTGGAACTAAATCGAATTAAGTACCAATTATTATTTTGTAATGGAAACAAATCAAATAGTTCATGTTGATTTTGTTCGGTTCCATAACCAAATTCTCAAATTATAGATGTAAATTATAATATTATATTCTATAATATATCACCAAAATTTAATACCAGTCTTGTTTTTAACCATATGTCACGAGTCTTGAAAGCCTCCTCAATACAAGGGATCAGCTCCCTCGCGATTGACTGTTGGAAGAAGTTTTCATTGAAGCCAATTATCATTTGTCGAGGCGAGCTACTAAGGAACTCTCATTCGTATTTTTCATAGAGAAATCTATTGTAAAAAAAAGAATAAAATTAAAGAATTTTTACCAAATTAACAAATGAATGTAGTAATTTACTTTTTTAAAAAATGAGAATATTGCACCAGCCCCAATACTAAAAAAAAAATAAAAAATAAAAAAGGTCATAACTGTACGGTTCTAGGTATTAGACTATCACTTGTCGGGGCGAGCTAAGGAACTCTCATTCGTATTTTTCATAGAGAAATCTATGATAAAAAAAATAGAATAAAATTAAAATTCGTTTTGCATTACTAACGTTGAAAATCAAAACATCATTTATTCAAATAACATAAATTGCCAAGTCCTCAAATAACTGAATATTCACCAAATTAACAAATGAATGTAGTAATTTACTTTTTTTTTTTTTTAAATGATAATCTTGCACCAGCCCCAATACTCAAAAATTTTTATTATAAAATAAAAAAGATCATAACTGTACGGTTCTAGGTATTAAACCTGAGAAACGAACTAGAAATGGATGTTCCTTGACTTAAGAATCCAAAATCGTTTAAAACATAAGCAAACAGAGCAAAACAAAGTGCTTCAATTGCTTCTAAATTAAAGATAAGTAACCTTATTGCTATAAATTGAAATTTAGGGACCTCATCGTAGTTAGAGTGAAAACTGTCTCACCAATAGTATAATTAACCAAGTTCATGTGGATTTTTTGGCTGTTGAATAAAATTTGCCCAACTTCTAATGACTACACACAAAGATTGGCCTAACTTATGCAATAAATGATTGTCAACTTAGCTATGTGGTGAAAAATAATTATTGTTATAAAAAGTAATAATGTTATTAACTTGAATGTTGAAAGATACATAGCATGGTAGATATAAATCTTTTTTCTTCTTTTCATTTTCATATCCCGGATTTCCACTAAACAATTAATTTTTATCGCTAAATTTGTTTGAATACTCTCTTCATTTAAATTTTACGGTAAATGTTAATATAACATTGCTATCATGTGTACAATTTTACATCTCCTTTACAATTAATATGAAGAAAGTGTACGTTTGGTACTCTATGATTGTATGTTTGGCAAAGCTTTAATTATCATTTAAACTCGTTAAACTTACTTTTTATCCATTCCATAATCATCACCGACTTATCATTCACACTCGTATGACCTACACCTTATAAGCACTGCCAAAATATGCTATTACATATGATCAAATTATGCAACATACAAAATTTGGTCTTTTTTCTTTCTTAATTCTATAGAGTACTAGTAATTGCACCCGTACGATGCACGAAAGATATAATTGACAATTATTTATTGAATAAGTTGTAAAAATATAATGTCTGATATAAATTGTGCATTCATATATAATGAAAAATACTCAAAAAGTAAAATATAAAATTGCGACTTGTATATTTTTTAACAGCTAATTGTTTATTATCTAGTTTTCTTAGTCTATTTAGGCAAAGTAAGATATAGACATGTGACTTATTCTGTACTTTAAAATTTTGATTTGATGACTGTAGTCGAGCTTACGATTTTTTGATCTAAAAGTCGAAATGTTTACAATTTTCAAATCGTAAAATGAAATAAATAGGCTAATAGACATTTACAGAATTAATTTTTCGACTTCCCGTATAGCACTATAAGGATTCATACTAACTATCTTAATGCAATAATTGATATTTAAACATATTAAACAAATATTTCATTTCATTACACATAAAAAAGTAAATACAATATGAACAAAATTTACCAAACATTTTAAAAAATAAAAAAATTGCTCAAACTTAAATTAAATGTTGCAATTTGTTAAACTTACATATGACAAAATTATACGCAGTCTTATATTTAAATGAACATAACAAATAAATAATA
Source organism: Ligustrum vulgare (assembly GCA_963555705.1). Taxonomy (NCBI): domain Eukaryota; kingdom Viridiplantae; phylum Streptophyta; class Magnoliopsida; order Lamiales; family Oleaceae; genus Ligustrum; species Ligustrum vulgare. Next base: position 30,678,114 of record OY743186.1, on the reverse strand, counting down.
TGAAATACAAATTTTAATTAGATTTTATTGAATGAATATTACAAATAAAATTAACTTTATATACAAAAAAAAAAAAAATCATCTATGCATCTTAATTTATAAATTGGGGTTTAACTCACAAAATATAAGATTTTATCACTTATTCGTATAGAATTGATTCTTCAAAAATAGTTTTTCCAATGTTCATTCTCAATCACACATTCTTTAAAACTCATTTTTCAAAATTGCACATACTATTTTGCTAACACTTTCTATTTTACAAATTGAACCAATGAGTTTATTGAAACCTAAAGTTGTAGAAAATTAAATGATTTAATTAAATTTATTTAGAAAGATCGAATATCCATTATTTCTTTCAATTTGATAAGAAAAAGATTCAAAATTAATCATTTAGGTCAAATTGAATTTAGATAATAAAAATGATATGTTTCATTTAGGACTTAAATGAGATAAATTAAAAAGATTGGATGTTGGAAAAAGTAAAAAGTATAAGTAAAATTTTTACATCTAATATTTAAGACGGTTTTACGAATGATATGTTTAGAATTTGCTCTCATTTTTTAGTTTGTATTAAACTTCTCGTTGAGATCTTGGATTTGACACACGTTTTACATATTTTTTTGACTTTGAAATAATGCAATAATTATCAAAAGAAAAAATAATCTATAATTTGACTTTTTATAGATATTTTTTTCACAAATTCATAAATCATTTACTACATGCATTAATTGCACTCTCCTAATTCATGTATTAAAATAAATTGATAAAAATAAAAAGTTTTATAACATGGAAGGTGAAAATGTACGGAAAACTATGTGCGTAAAATGGTGATGGTTATCCTATTATTATATATAGATAGATTCGCCTCGATTTGGTAAGATTACAGTGGTTTATAAATTAGTTTATTTATGATTTTGAAGTAAAATGTGTAGTTGAAAAATTGAGAGATAAAATGTATGTGATTAAAAAGTGATTTAAGAAATTGTGTGATTTATAAATCGTTTATCAAACGGAGGCTAAATAATCCATCTAAACAACATAGCATAAATGGAAGGATGGATGCCCCTAGGGCATATCTCCCAGTGGTAAAGGGAAGAGTAGGAAACTTGCTCAGCACAGTCGGGTGTAGGGTTCGAATCCTGAAATAATGAATTTGTGCCATGTGGCAAGCGGGAGTCGCAACCATTCGTGAGAGTTACCAATTCCCTTCACCCGGCTATAGGAGGCATAACCTGCGATTTACCTCTCGAACCAATGGCCCATGACATGATCGATTCGGGTTTTCAAGGTGTGAGTTATACCTTTTGCATAAATGGATGGATGGATGGTCACTGGACATCTAGTTCACTAGTTCTCAAGTCTTATGCACGTGGAACTTTTTATTTTTATTTTTGGTGGTGAGGACCAATTAGAAAGAAATAAGATTACTTCAGGGCTTATCACAATTTTACAAGAATATTGGGTTGAAATTGTAAATTACTTCACAAATAGGATTAATTACACCAAATACCACTCATGTTTATCAAAAATTTCAAATCTACCACTGACGTTTCAAAACGACGCAAACTATCACTTCTGTTTAAAATTCTTACACCATATAACAGTTTGTTAATTTTCTACTTTTAATAAAATGCATAATTGTATATTAAAAAGGAATTTTTTGGATTAAAAGATGTCAACTCATATTTTATATATATATATATATATATATATATTTTTTTTCTTTTACATTTTTGTCTTATTTTCATGTTGGTGCCTACTTTAATAACATGATTGGTCCCTTGATTTTCAAGATTTGTCATTTTAGTCCTCGAATTTTGAAATTTCTTTCTAAAAGGCACTCATTTATTTTGCAGCTTAGATCTTTCAACTTCAAAATTTCTTTCACATTAGCCCCCAAATTTGAATTTTTTTTCAATTTAGTCATTCTCATATTTGCTTTACGTGTCATTATCTTCAAACGTGTATAACTTTTAATCTACAACTCCAAATTGCACACCGTTTTTTGCGTTAAAATCCAAATTCAACCATCTTTCTTATGGTGTATCATGTGCCCATTTATTAAACATTTTATTTTGACTTTTGTATTGTAGATACTTATTTTGTTATGGCAATATTGATTAACGTAAATTGATTTCTACAGATTTTATTGAAACTTGCAAATTTTAATTTTAGTGTGTGTTCGACGACCAACAAAATTTATAAATTGGATTTATTTGACTTTTTTTATTTTTTAAGGTAAGATGTTTGGTTAACAATTGGAGAGAAAAATGTGTTGTTAAAAAGTGGTTTGAAAATTTGTGTAAATTATAAATTGCAATCATTACCAAAAAAATATTGAAATAAACCTAGTTGTCAAATAGAGCCTTAGCATTTTTCTGTTGAAAGTAAGAGAAAAATGATTGAAATTATAATATGATTCAAACAATGGGGTAAACATTGTATTTTGAATTTTTATATTGTATATACTAGTTTTCAACAAAAAATTGCTAAAATTAAAATTTCAACGTTTCAATAAAATTTGCAGAAATCAATTTATATTAATCAATTATGCTCTAACAAAATAAGTATCTAAGATTAAAAGGTTAAAACGAGATGTTTAATAAATGAGCACATTATACACCATAAGAAAGATTGTAGAATTTGGAGTTCAAAGCAAAAAAGGAGTGCAATTTAGAGTTTGTAGATCAAAAGTTATATATGTTTAATGACAACTAGTTTTACACCCGTGTGATGTACGGTCATTTGTTACTTACATATATCAAATCTATATTTTAACATATGAAATTAATATTTAATTAAAAATGAGAAAGGAATAAAGACAATTAATTACAAAGGCACATTATACATACCTTAATTTTTTTTATTTTTTTTACGATTCGTATGTTTATAGTTTCAGAAATTTCTTTAAATATTGTAATTTGAATTGATCTAAAACTTAAAATGAAAATGAAAAATTATATTTAAATAGAATTTGTAATAAGTAGAAAAAATAGATATATTTATGATACGCTCAAAATTTTATTAAAATAAAAATAAAAAGAAAAAGAAATTGATGAATGTTCTTATTTCATCATCTTTTATTTTCTATTTAAATAAAAATATTTATGTAATATTGACATTTTTTTTTACGAATTTAAAAAAAAAATTGTAATTGATTTTCAAGAGGGAAAGACGGATCAAGAAATTTCAGGACCTGAAAAATGTAGCTATTTAAAAATCTGCATTCAATTGGATTATTTTAAATTTTAATTTTGTCCAAAATGAATAATAATAAATAAATAAATAATACTACTGATTACCATTTTAGGAAATTAGTTTAATAATAATAATTTTTTGGATGATGTATACTTAAGTACCTTTTTGAGACTCATTATTTCAAATAATGTTGTTCGTAACAGTAAATTTTGGTACAATGAGTTATTAAAAAATACGAATATTTTTTAACTGATATGTATATTGTTTTATTAATAAAATGTTAATTGAAAATGATTTTTAAAAAAAAAATTATAGTTTGAATAAAGTGTACAGAATGGGGTGCCAATATTTTTTTTTTGCTACAATTATAATAGTTGGAAACTTAAATAACTTAGTACTTTAAAAAACAAAAAAACTTCAATGACCATTTGCATAACTATTCAATTTTAATGACCATTGATGTAATTAATCTTTTCAAAATATAATTTGTAAATTATCACAAATAATTTATCACTATCCGAATAGTACTATTAGAATTGATACTAACTATTTTATTACAATATTTGATATTTAAATTTATTAAACAAATATTTCATTTCATATTTATTTCAACATTACAAATTAAATATATGTGGTCATATATTTAAATGAATGTAGCAAATTAAGCAACATGAAATGTTAGTTTTGATTAAATTTTAATAAATGTATATCGTAAATACATTTAACTTTTTATACTAAAAAATTATCTATGCATCTTGATTCATAAAAGTGAAGCGTTGTTTAACTCATAAGATATAATACTTTATCACTTACTCATATAAAATTGATTTTTTTCAAGAATCAATTTTTCTTAACATTCATTCTTAATCATACATCCTTTAAAAATATATTTTTTTACAATTTTTCATACTACTTTTTAACTATACATTTTAAAAAAATTACTTTTTCACAAAAACAATTCTCAAAAAATTAAAGTCAAATAGTCAACAACCGAGTAAAGTTGGAGATCACGAAATTATACGAAAACTCTTATACCATACAATCTTTGAAAATTTATTAAAATTAAGAATGATTGAAAAAATATTAATCATTCTATTGATATTATTAACTAAAAAGAAATCAAAACATTAATTATTCAATATTAGTTTTCGTTCAATAACTTTTTCTATAAATTATTTATATGCAGCGCTTTTTTTTTTTAACCACATATATATTTTAGAAAATATGATTTTTAATATTAAAGATAACAAATGATTTGACCATTAAAAATTAAAACACAATTTTTATATGATGACTACACATAGAATTTATAATATTAAGAACAACAATTAAATTAAAAAAATAATAATTAAATGATAACTTTAATACTAACTAGTATTTTCACCCGTGCGTTGCACGATCATCATGTCTTCTCATATAATTACGAATACAATATTTTTCTATTTTTTTATAAGAACAAACATATATATATGTATAATGATATAAATAGAGTGAATAAAACAGAGTGAATATTTCTGCTTATTTGTATTATATTGTTTGTCCATACACTCCGCATACCAAAAAAAAGCCCTGCAATTTTCATAATTAAATGTAGGATCACCAAAATTCAAGTACTCTACAACATTCGTATAAGAATTAGATAAGAAAAATACATCATTATATTGTAAATGAATAAAAAATACTGTCGCATGAGAGAAATAATTTGAAGAAGTTCATAGTTTAAATAATGATAAATGAATGCATAATTTTTAGATGGAAAATAATAAGTCATATATAGGAAAATCATTTATTTATGAAATTTAATCCATATAATTAAAAAAAAAAAATTTGTAAACTATAAAAATTAAAAATTATTGTATTGTAATATTTGAATAGTAAAAAAAACAAAAAACAAAAAATGACAAATAAAGTATCAAATGAATAATAGTCTATAACAATTACTACCCAATTACTCCAAAAAAATTTATTCGAGAATTATACCTTATGATGTTGGATCACCAATATCCAAGTACTCTGTAATGTTCGTATAAGAATTAGATAAGAAAAGTACATCATTATATTTTAAATGTATAAAAAATACTGTCGCATGATAGAAATAATTTGAAGAAGTTCATAGTGTAAATAATGATAAATGAATGCGTAGTTTTTAGATGAAAAATAATAAGTCATATATAAGAAAATCATTTATACATGGAATTTAATCCATATAATTAAAAAAAAAATTGTAAACTATAAAAATTAAAAATTATTGTATTGTAATATTTGAATAGTAAAAAAAAATGACAAATAAAGTATCAAAAGAATAATAGTCTATAACAATTACTACCCAATTACTCAAAAATATTTATTCGAGGATTATACCTTATGCTGTTGATTAAATAATAGTGTCACGTCAAGTATGAATAATAAAAAAAAAACTGTAAATGGATAAAAAAAATATTCGCATGAGAAAAATAAATAAAAAGATAATAAAAAATTAATTTTAAGAATTTCATATTTTAAACAACAATAAATTAATGCATAGTTTTTCAAAACCACCATTGATTATCATAAAAATAATAAATGTCATTAATTTACAACATGTGTTTACATTAAACCACTTACTCAAAAAAAAAAAAAAAAATGACAAATAAAGTATCAAATGAATAATAGTTTATAACAATTACTACCAAATTACTCCAAAAAAAAAAAAAAATTATTCGAGGATTATACCTTATGCTGTTGATTAATAATATTGTCACATCAAGCATGAATCATTAAAAAAAAAAAAAAAGTAAATGAATAAAAAATTCGCATGAGAAAAATAAATAAGAAGATAATAAAAAAATTAATTTTAAGAATTTCATATTTTAAACAACAATAAACTAATGCATAGTTTTTCAAAATCACCATTGATTACAATAAAAATAATAAATGCCATTAATTTACAAAATGTGTTCACACTAAACCACTTTATTCACAACATGTGTTCACACCAAACCACTTCCTTACTTTTATATATATAGATAACAAAAAAAAAATAATTGAACTCATTCAGTATTAGTGTTAATAATAAAATTAAAATTGATTACAAAAATATCAACCATTATATATATATAATTAAGTCACTAATTAAGTCAATAAATGCGTTCACATTTAATTAGATTTTGCATTCACATTTGACATACATCCATTTTGCATTCACATTAATCCCCTTTGTATTAACACTGTTTAATTTTATGGTAACTTACTATTTATGGAAATAGAAAATGGACGGGAAACTGTTTTTAGAAACTACCCAACCTTTAAATATTATATATTATAAAGATAAAGATGACCAGTAAAGCATATACAAAGAATGACTAAATTGAAAGAAAAGTAAAATCGGAGACTAATGTGCAAGAAAATATAAAGTTGAAGGACATAAGTTGAAAATAAATGAGGGCATTTTTGAAAGAAATTTCAAATTTTGAGGACTAAAATGACAAATTTTGAAAATTGGGGGACCAATAATATAATTAAAATAGGTACCATCATTTTAGACAAAAAGGTGAAAGATAAAAACTAAAAAATTTAATATGAGTTGACATTTTTTAAGCAAAAAAAATTGCCTTTAATATACAATTTTTAAAAGTAAAAAATTAACATAATGATATATGGTGTAAGAATTTTACATACCGTTCTTTTATGTAATTATTATCATTTATAAATCAATTTATAAACAACATATTTTTCCAAATAACTTTTTAACTATATTTTCTCTCTTCAATTTTTAATCACATAACTTATGTAGAAAATATTAAAAGATAAAAAAAATTGACAGCTGTTGAATAGTTCGTTATAAGTAGAAGTTTGCGTCATTTTGAAATATTAATGTTAAATTTAAAATTTTTGATAACCATGGTTGGTATGAGGTGTAATTAACAGCAACAAATGCAATAAAACGTAAAATACAACACATTTTGAGCTGTCAAAACTCAAAAGCTCATTCCTAAAGGAATGGCCGCACTTTTCACCGCAAGACTTCAACTATCCAGGTAGAGAGAGAGAAAGAGAGAAGAAGAAGAAGCCTAGAAACAGAGTTCATTAAGTTACAGATTCTTTCCATATTTCTGGGTTTGTTCAGAATCAAATCGCCTAGATCTTTCTAATTATTGATAATTAAGGCCAGCTATTAATTGATTATGTAAATCTTTCTATGATATTTGACATAAAATTGTCTAATATTGTTTATTATTTATTTATTTATTTTGTTTAAATTCAGTGTAATTTATTTGGGCGGGTAGAATGAAACTGTTATACATAATACATGTGTGCGCGGGCGCGCTATTGTGGGCAGGGTGACGAAGGAATAGTAGATGAGAAATTAAATCCGAGATAATTTATGGAATCATAATATTGGAAAAAGGAATAATTTTTATTTTTATTTTTTTTTTCTTATTGCGGATTGACATGGATTAAATTGACAAAATTGTTTATCTGGAAATATTAGTGAGGTTCTGTAGAAATTTGCGTAAGAGATTTGAGTTTCATAAATAGAGGAGCACTTGTAATAATACCTATTAGTAAATTGTTGTGCAATAAATTGGGCAACCGTGCTATTCGAACATACCGGTATACAAAAAGGTGTACAGAATTTACATGTGGTAACATTATATTTACCTACACATCACATCGATTTCGGATCTACGGCCAGCACGGTCATTCGTACACAGTTCGGTACATACAATCAGCTTTTTTGTAAATTGGGGTAGTTGTTACGAATGAGAGTATATATTCTTAAGTTTTCAACTTCACTTAACTTTGTCTTTATTTGAAGGAAAATCACGAAGTGTACTTTTAAGGATTTCTATTCACTGAACTGCCGATGCATTTTTCTGTTTTACTGGTGACTGAAAGAAATCCATGAACATGAACGGTTTCACAAGTGGAATTTGTGCATTGATGCTTGGATGTTTACTCTGAGGCTGAATGAAATCCATGAACATCTGTTTCCTTGTGAAATTTGTGCATTGATGCTTGAATGTTAACTCTTAAGTTTGCTACTTTGAGGATGCTCTTGTTTTGAGTTATAGGTACCAATAATTGGGGATTTCATTTTGATAATAACACTGGAACTGGTTAGGTTGAATGGTCTAAATGAATGGATACCTGCATCACTCTGAATAAGTTCACTGCTAATTATTGTGTATGAATCAGTTAAAATTGCATCTGTAAAGCTAATACTATATGGTAGAATGTCACAATTGGCAATGGCGGAAGTTAAGATACGAAGTACACTATTGATGTTTATTTTTGTAATCAGAACTTGAGTGGTGTGGAGGCTGTTAAGGAGTGTGTGTGTGTGTGTGTGTATGCAGTGTGGAAGGATGGGTTACACTTGCTAGCCTTTTACATTTACATGATCATTCAAGCTAGTTTTGTTTTTGATGGCCGATCTTGATTCTTTCTATTTCAAAGCATATAATCACCTTGGCTTTGCATAAATAAGTGTCATAGATAGGATTTCCCGTCTTTATTTCAGACTTTTGGCCATTAATCATACTTAGATTAAGTACAAGACAAGCAACTTTGCTGTATAAATTGTGCTAGGAAGATGGATTTGACAAGGTTGTCTCTGAATATGATGGGGTTGTTCACTGTGAGCAAGATCCTCTGTTTTCCTTTAATTTCAAACCTAACTTTTGTTAATATTTAGAGACCAATTTCCCACTTAGGGTAAATTTAGTCAATTTTAGATGTGGTAAACTGAAACTCTTCATCTTTTCAAATTTCTATTCCCTTTGTATTAGTTCTATCTTGTATCCACACAACACAATCTGACTAGTTTCCATCTCCACTTCATGTGCATGCGTTTTGGGGTGCAGTGTCAAATTGGATCATGTGATTGTGGATGACACAAAACCTGCTGCATGTTACATGATTGTGTTATATTTCTATTAATTCTGTTTCTGGATATTGCTAGGACTTCTTGTATTTACGTGGATTGACATGCACTTCATATGTTATGTGTTGAATAAAAATATGTAAGCACGGTTATGCATCTTCAGATGGGGTTGGGAAAATATTTTTTGGATGATGTGTGCAGTGTGCTTAGATTAAAATTTTGGTTTCTTCTCTATCCTCACTTTTTGTAATAACCTGATATCTTGATGTCTCATTGGTATTTGGGTTGATTTTTTTTCCTTGATTCTGTCAGTAAGTAAATGTTAGATAAATGTGAGATTTGTCAAGTTGAAATAGTTTCCTTGGCATTCCCCCATTATGAATTTTAGCAAAGCCTGTAACAATGAATTTCATGAGATCAGGTTATGCTCATGAGCTCATCCATCAATCACTCTCATAAATATTTTCCTCATTACATATAATTATTATTCTTGACAGGAACTGGTTATATTCAGCTATGGAACATTCCAGATCATCCAGCATCAGAAATATAGCGCACGTTGGAAAAAATTCATTGTTGCCTCCTAAATGTCCATTCCCTAGCATATCCCCATCGTACGTTGAATACATCCCTAGTTCAGCAGTTGCCCGAAAAGGTCTCCCAGCACCTAGAAATGGTAATCCACAACATCAACGTGCTTCCTCTGAGAGTTTTTTGATAGAGGAACAGCCATCTTGGCTTGATGAACTCCTCAATGAGCCTGAAACACCTGTGCATAGAGGAGGTCATCGACGCTCATCAAGTGATTCCTTTGCATATATTGACCCAGCTAATGTTGGATACATGAATGGCATAGCTCAAGACGATAACAAGTTCAAAAATTTAACTTCAGTGCCTTCATGGGGATCTCAGGACTTTGATCTTTACAGAGATATAAGGCATGGTTCTTTCTACACAGACCCAAACTCGTCAGGCAAAACCATGAATAAGACATGGGATGCACCTGTCAATCCAATTGCATCATCTCATGCCATAGTTCAAAATGCAGTATCATCAAGTACTTCCCCAGAAGCGGAGAAGAATTCATCTTCTTCAACTGAAAAGCATGATCCACTTGAATCTGATCCTTATGATCCAAAAGGTTCCACTGAGATAAAGGACTCTGAACATGCCAAATCATCTTTGTCCGAAACAGACACCAAACGGGCCAAGCAGTATGTTAACTCAACTTGACACTTAACCGACAAGTTACAGTAATTGGCTTTTTAATGTTCATTGATATTATTTTGTAGCCTCCGTTTGGAAAAAAAATTATAAACATTTATAAATTATAAAACTTAGTTTTCAACCACACATTTCAATGGACTCAAAAGTACTGCCCACTTATCCACCACTTATTTCTATCTATTTATAAATTAAATTGTATATAAATTCTTCCCAAACAAAGGTGTAGCCGTCTTCTGTTTATCATTTGTCGGACACCTAAATTTGTAGATTAATCTTACTGGTTGAGTTCTTGTTTATTAAGATCCATACCATCAATTTGAGGTAATTCACATGAATGATTTAAATTTATGTGCAGGCATTTTATATAAATAGCAATAGTTGTGGGTTAAGCCTAGCTTTATATCAATCTGCTCTCCACGAACCATTTTGTTAGACACCATGAAATTGTGCTGAATATGGCTTAGACTGAACTTAATTCATCATTTTAAGCAGCATATGTTTTTGAATAGTTAGATTTTATATGACATGGTACACTAACCAACCACTTTTGAAACCCATTCTATCCTCTTTTTTCATATAAAATCAGTGACAAACTAAGCCCCTGTTTGGTCCAGGAAAAAATTTCCAACTTTCTCCACAAATTCATTTTCAACCACACATTTCTATAAGACCCACCACTTTACACACTTTTCAACCACTCACTCAAATTTTTTTCCAATTTCTTCTACACTAAAGTAATAAATTGTGAATTTGAATTACTATCATAGTACTCCGAAGAACTATTCTTGAAATCTTTTTCATCTGCTTATAGTAAAAATTATTTTTTTCACAACTTCAGTTTAAACTCTGCGAGTAATATTTTTGTGAAAAATTAACGAGTTTTATAATTGTATTTAATTATATTTTTATTTTAGCTTATCCTATGGACTCTGGAGATGATATTTGCATCTCCACTCTCCCCATTAAAAAACATGAGTTTCTCATAGTCCAAGAGTTAGAATCTCTCAGTATCCATGATATTTGTCTTATTATGGTGATATGTGCTTTGTACATTTTGAAAGAGCTACTTAAGCAAACTGAAACATGAATCATAATTCATAAATCCGAAGCATCAGTATAAACACAGAGGATAGATAAAATGCTGTAATGCATGGACGGTCATATAGAATCTTTATACTTTCAATGACAATTTTCTCCCTTTTTGATTCATATGAACTCTCGTATAATTTAACTTTCACAATAAAGAATTCCACAGCATGTCACAAGAACTTGGTGCTGTTTTTGTCCGCTTATTATGTTTCACTCAATTTTCTGGATAATTTTGATTGTAAATTAAGAACTTTGGTAAATAATTAGTGATTCAGTAAGCTTTCATTTCTAATGCAGGCAATTTGCACAACGCTCACGGGTCCGAAAACTTCAATACATAGCTGAACTGGAAAGAAATGTGCAAGCACTACAGGCAGATTTCCCCCTTAAGAATTTTTAGTATGGATCTTAACTTGACATGTTGTATCTCTAAAATCGCTGATATCACTTTTTTGTTGTTTATAAATGCAGACTGATGGTTCGGAAGTTTCTGCTGAGCTCGATTTTCTCAACCAACAGAATCTTATACTAGGCATGGAGAATAAAACCCTGAAGCAACGATTAGAAAGTTTAGCTCAAGAGCAGCTTATCAAGTATTGTAAGTTTTCTTCCACAAGTTAATGTTCCAGGTTGTTAGTTTGTTGTGTTGTGTTAATTATGCGTAAATTGGGGGGGGGGGGGGTACTTGAAAGCATTTTTGGGAAGTGTTTATAATAAACGGTTTAAATTATGAGTAGATGGAAAGGAGTGGTGGATAAGTGGGTAATATTTGTGGATTCTTTGAAATGCGTGGATAAATAGTGGCTTGAATGTTTATAAAAAAGTTCATAAACATGAGCCAAACATAGGCTTATTTTTACGGATAAGGTCTTGGAAAGGGAATTGAAAGAGTAGGTGCATAATATTAGTTTTAAAAGGTATCTTCAAGAGGTTTGATATGATATCATGCTGAACTGAAGAGATTGCTCTTAAAGCCTTCTTTTAGGTGTATATTTAAGCGTCAACTATTAGCCATTGTAAAAGATGATCCTAGCTCATCCCAGGGTGTTGGATTCTCTGTATTTGTTAATTTGTACATTGGTCCACAAATTGCATCAAATTGAATTTTTCCATATGTAAAGCATGAAAATAACCCATTTTCCCCTATTAGTGTTATTGTTATTGAACAAGTACCCACCAGTGTGTATTTGAGTCAAGTTTGACAGCAGACCCACACTTGATTTAGGTTCCAAGTATTTGTTCTTTTAGCTGTCTGACTTGTCACCTGCATTAACGTGTTTCTGTTCAGATATAGTTCAGCCCTTTGCAATGTACTGTGATAGAATAGTGAATTTTGAATACAGATATTATAAATACTAGTTCTATCACCTGTGTGATACACGGTATTAAATATAAAAAATAATATTATATTACAATCAAAATAACTGTTAAAACTTTTACAAACAATATAACTAATTCAAATTATAACACTTATTTGAATAATAAAAGTCAATTTATATATTTAAATAATAAATGACTGTTATTTGTATCTCGTAATTATAATCAAAATATACAAATAATAATAACGATATTTTCTCTCTCTACTTTTCAATTTTAATACTAATAGTTACACATATGATTTATAATATTAAGAACAACAAAGCTTTGTAATCGTAATTTCAAAACATGCTCAAAATGTAATTTCATTACACTTAGGACTGTGTAACCATTATAGTTTGGAATCGTTCCAATTCTCATCGTACTGTGCAATCAAAATTTCAAACTGTAAGACAAATTGCTTCAAATGCATATTGATAATGTGGACACTGCAGACATCAACATCAGTGGATTACTTCAAGAATCCCAAATAGTAGAAGATGCATAAATATTAGGTCTATAAGGTTTAGAATTTGAAAAACCCAAGTTAAATTGTTAACTCACGGTTACATAATCAATTTAGAAAAAGCACAATTATATAATTGATTTAGAATGTAAATAATTTACTAAAACAATTCCTAGTTTTTATATGATAACATCGTTATGAATAAAATTATCTATCTTTCCTCCTTAACACCCTCGACAGATTTACACGTGAACTTATATTTTACCCTATCAAAATACATTTTAAATAGTTTCTCTTCGTCCTTGGTTCTAGCTTAAACAACTATATATTTTTTTTATATGTATATTTTCATAATATTCATATATTAGAGTTTTTTGAATTTTTGAAAAATGTCGGAATCATTATGAAAAACAATATTTGAAATTACATTCAAAGTAAATTATACGGAAGTAAATATGGTAATGTTAATTAATTATTTGTTAATCAATAATAATTATATAATGTTTGATGCAATATTATATAAAAAGTTTACTCAAATATTTATGTTCGTGTAATTACTTTAACTAAGTCTATGTTTTTTAACGCAATCTTTACAATTTATAAATAATTTATAAATTATACAATTTTTTAAGTAACTTCTTAACCACACTTATTCTCTTTCTCATCACTTTTCAATTTTTATTCAAAAAACCAATCACTATAATATATATGATATATAATTCGAAAAATATGATCTTTAATATTAAATATAACAAAATGATAATAATCAACATCAAACAATTTTAATTTAAGTCAAAGTAAACAATTAATTTTAAATATATATTTCCTGTGCCTACAACTTTTAATTTCCAAACTACACATTTCATCAATTTATATCAAAATATACTAAAAATCTAATATTAATCCACACAAAACATTATTTTAACAAATAAAAATCAGATTTTAATTTAAGTTAAAGTAAACAATTAATTTTAACTATATATTTCCTGTGACCCATAACTTTTAAAACACACATTTCATCAACTTTTATAAAATATACTAAAAATATGATTTTAATCAACACCAAACATTATTTTAATAGATAAAAATTAGATTTTAATTTAAGTCAAAGTAAATAATTAATTTTAATTACATATTTCATGTGATCCACAACTTTTAATTTTCAAACCACACATTTCATCAATTTATATCAAAAATTTTATTTTAATACACAACAAACATTATTTAGCTGAATGCTTCAAAAAAAAAAACATTATTTTAGCAGAAAATGGGCGGATGTCAGTTATCTCGTGAAATGTGCAAGTTGACATTGAAGGAAATTTTGTACTGAACCAATGTTAAAAATTGATTTCGTTTGTAACAGTCCTTTTATACCTTTTTTTTTTTTTTTTTTTTTTTCTATTTGCTCATTAGGCAGGAAAATCGAGCATGTTTGTAGGCTGGAATTTTAGGATGCCTATCCTCCTTTAATATACAGTACAAAGAAAAGACATAAAAATATCTGTATTAAACATTGGAAAGCTAGCATCACCTTGGTCTTTGGAAATAACTTCTATTAGAGAGGAGCAATTGGACCGCAGTTTATTAATCTTGAGATTCTTGATCCTTGATTCTTCTGAATAAATTTATGGATGCCGTGTGCAGTTGAGCATGAAGTATTGGAAAGAGAAGTTGGAAGATTACGATCCCTGTATCAGCAGCAGCAAAATCAACATCAGCCATTATCTAGCCATCGACGTGCTAAGAGCAGAGATCTAGATCAGCAATTTGCTAATCTTACGCTGAAACCCAAGGAAGCAAGTGCTAATCATGATACGGTTTCTGGGTATATTTAGCTCGAGTTTTTATTGTGCCCCCCAACCGTTCCTTGACTGATGTCCCTTGCCAATGAAAAAAATCTTGGTTCCACCTTTCCCAGTCTCAGGCCGGATTCTTCCAGTCCCGACTTTGCTGCCTGGTCTGTTTATCTTGTTCTTTGCCGCTATGTTCTCTGTGTTAGTATTTGGAAATTTTCTTCGTTAGTAGTAGTCGCCATGTGCGCCTGGTAGTCTGTGCTGGAAAATAGTTCTGGTGGATGGCTCATCTGAGGTGGTTCTTCCAAGTTCTAGACGTGATTGATGATAATGGCATTGCATGTCTCAAGTGATTACATTGATCAATTTCCTTCCACCTTTTGCCTTGGGAAACATTGCCAATTGACCGGAAAATTGGTTTATGAATTCTCAAAATTGTTGATCTCATCGGATTCTTGCTAGTCATGAATGTATGTCGAAAATTAATGGAGTTCTTCATGAATGACATATATTTCTAAGACAGATTAGGTGCTATAAAAAAAATAAAGTTTTAGCACTTTGGAAGTGCTCTCTCCCCCTCTTTATACGAATGAATTATGATGCTATCTTTTCATATTTTTACCCAAAGCCTCCTGTGCCACGCAAGTAAAGCTACTTGACATTTCAAAAAAGGTTAGAACACCAACCCTAAGGGTCCCCACTTGCCTCGTCCTGAGTCTTTGTGGAGGATGTAAATCGCAGGTTATGCCTCCCAAAATGCAAGGTGAAGGCTTATTTTTGCACTTGGCAAGGATCGGATTCGAACCTCTAACCAAGCGAGGCTGGTCTTTAAATCACCCTTTCTTTCACCGTTCTCGGGGCATAGTTCATTGGTTGAAAGATGAAATTGAAAATTTTTAACTGAGCTGACAATTGCAGGATGAAAGTTTGAATCTTATCTTCGATATGGATAAGGTTTATTGTAAACACAGTTAAACATCAAACTTTTAAAGTTAAGAATTCAATCTTTAATATCAAGGACTTCAAATTTTAGTCTTCGGGAAAGAATTTATAAATAGGTAGAAATGAGTGGTGAATAAGTTAATATTACTTATGGGATCATTAGAATATATGGTAGAAACTGAAGTTTTAAGTTTTAACCATTTATAAATTATTTATAAATTTTGTCAAATGAAAGCTTACATATTAATGGAAATTTGCACTTTTTGTACTCAACCTTTTTGATATATAATAATCTGCCTTCAATCTTTTTTAACAAAAATCGTCTTTTCCTTCATTGAATGATGAATTTGTCTTTTCCTATGAAGAAATATAAATAATAATAAAAAAAATTAAAATTAGAAAAATAATAAGAAGAAAAGTTGTATTTGAAATCTCAGAATAACTTTTCAAAAAGTACAAATAAATTCCTAAGTTCGTATCTAGAACTATATCGTAGATATATCAAATATTTTAAACAAATATCAGAAGTGCTCAAATGAGGGCCTCAAAAAGAGACGTTCTCATAATTTTTTCTTAGATTAGAATTTTATAATTTTTATAATTTTCATTTGTTCCTTTCGCAAGCAATAACATCTCAAAATTAATTTATTTTATTACATCAACAATACTAAGTATGAACGTCATAATTTTTTTGAGGCATTACATCTTATTAGACAACTTTTTTTTTTTTTTTTTTTTAATTATGTTATTTTGTAAGAGTAAATATTGAACATATCATTGATTGTATTAATGTAGCCCTTATTTGGGGTCCATTTTTTCAAAAATACATTACCTCAAAACTTATTTTCAACTACACATTCTTTCATAATGTTGTTGTAAATGTTAAAAAAAATTATAAGATCAAGCTGAATCACCAATATTTTAGCATTATTATTAACTTTTGGTAATTTGTATAAGTTGATAAATGGATCTTATTTGAAAACGTGTTATTTATATATTTTTAAATTGAATTATATTATTTTGTAATAGTTAAGATTAAGCATATCCTTGGTTGAATTATTGTAGTGTTAGTAAATATTAAAAAATAAAAATTATAATATGGAATCGAATGGTTCCATAATTAAATTTGAACCACACGATTCCACTTACTAAATATACTAATTTTGGTGTGTGCGTTGCACGCATATTGCAAGTATTTTTCTATTAGAGAAGTTTCGAATAATGATTTCTTGTTTGATGGAATAGTGTTTAATTAGAATTTGATGAATAATAGTGCATCCAATTGTTACACGTATATAGTGTTTAATTGGATGAATAATGCCTAAATTGGATGAATAGTATTTAATTGTAATTGGAATAGTGCATAAATTGGATAAATAGCGTTTAATTGCAATTGGAATAGTGCCTATATTGAATGAATAGTGCCAATTTAATTGTAATTGAATTGGATTTGATGAATAGTGCATAAATTGGATGAATAGTATTTAATTATAATTGAATTGGATGAATAGTGTCAATTTAATTGTAATTGAATTGGAAGAATAATGACAATTGTACATTCAATCTTTTATACATAGTAAGATATTGGGATAACTTTTCTGGATAATGTAACTTATAATGTTACTATCTTTTTTTTTTTTCAAATCCCCTATCATTGTTTCTCAAAATCATTCAGTAAGGGTGTGTTTGGTAGTGATGATAAAATTTAGGTTGAAAAATAATAAATTTCAGGGAATTGAATTTCTGAGAATTTGAAATTTAATGTATTTGATTGATTTAATTTTTAGGTGAAAAAATTGGAGAATTTTTCAAGTTTTGTTGTTTGATTGACAATATTTTTATGGCAAATAAAACAAAATTTAGCTATTTTAATAAAAAGAATTACTTTTTCACACATTTATACATGATAATAATAATAATGTTAATTTTTGAGAAAAAATAAATCAATTAACAATAAAAATGATCAAACGTGACAAGAATTGTACAATTTTTTCCCTAAAAAATAAAACCTACTACCCGCCCAAGAAAATCAATTCCTTATTTTTTTTTTTAGGAATTCATGCCCGTGGAGTGAAAGAGATGGAAATGGTTTCCGTGGAAAAGAATGTGTATCAAACATGCTAAAGTTGGAGTTGAGGGTGGAAAATGTGATTTTCCATGGAAAAAATGTGTATCAAACGCAGCCTAAGAGTCTGTTTGGTCCTAATTATTTTTCAAGTTTTTGAGGAATTGTGATTGAAAAAAAGATTGAAATGTGTAGTGGTCCAACAGAAATATGTGGTTGAAAATGAATTTAAGAAAAAATTTGAAAAAAATGATTAAAATCAAATGTGCCATGAGTCCCAATTTAGTATAGAATAAAATTAAATTTTAGTAGATTCTGATAAAAGTTATTAAAATATGTTTTAGGGAAATTGACACATTTAGTCCCTAAACGTTGACCTCTTTGTGCAATGGGTCCCTAACTTTACATTTTTGGTACTGAAATCCTTAAACGTTACATTCTTTGGCGCAAGAGGTCATTTTGGATGATTTCCTTCCATTTTAATGTTAAAAAATTTAGGAAAGACGAAAACTCTCTTATACATAATTGGTACAATTAATCCCTGAACTTCATATTTGGTGCTTGAGTCCCTAACATTTTAATTTGGTGCTAGTGGTCCCTAAATTTAGGCATTATTTAGCGCAATAAGTCTTAATGTTTCAATTGGTGCTTAAGTCCCCAAACGTCGTATTATTTAGCGTCATGTATCCTTTTAGATGGTTTTCTTCCATTCCATATTTAAAAATTCATTTTTATTTTTATTAAAATGCTCTTATAGTAATAAATAAATAAACCTCTTTTTGACAACTTAAAATTTTTGTTTTTTGCTTTGTTAGAGTCTCTTCTGTTGTTTCAATTGGGCTTCCTATAAAGATTTTTTACCGTACTTACACAAATTCTCCAATTTACCATCTTTAAAATTTCAATTTCTTTTTTAAAAAAAAAGATACAAAAAGAGGCTTTATTTATTTGTATAAGAAAATTGATTTTAGATAAATTTAGTTTTTTTTTCTTTTATTTATATAATAAATTTCATTTTTACTTCTAAAAGAAAATTGATTTTAGATAAATTTCATTTTTTAAATAAGCATATTTCGTTGTAAATATTATCTTGTATTGGTGAATGAAAATTGTACCCCTGTAATCCTAGACATTATTACTATGTATATCTCTATTCTCCCCTATATATATGGGGCTTTGGTTCATAATGTTCCTATGAGGGGAGTTAATATGCGCTACACTCTTTTTTCCTTAGTCGAGATTTTGTCCTACGAGATTTTCCTGACAAGATTTTTAATGAGGTAGTTGTTACTGATGTCTATTGATATACTATCCTATACGAGACTCCTAAAGAGATCAATATATGGATGATTCAATAGAGATTGAATCAGGGGAATAACTATATGGATGATTCAATACAGATTGAATTAGGGGGGAGTAGCAGTACTATTTTTCCTTCGTTCAGGTTTCGTCCAACTGGATTTTTCTGACAAAGTTTTAACGGGCAACATCAAAATACTCCAAAATTTTCAAAAAATTCACTCAAGTGACAATGAAGTTGATTTATCTACAAAAGTACTACTAACATCTACATTTAAGAAACCAGTTCACAAGATTGGGATACATCGACTCGATGATTTACAGCGATCAACACTAGGGGAGAGCAGTTATATTCTTTTTCCTTAGCCAAAGTTTTGTCCCATTGAGTTTTCCTGGCGAGGTTTTAATGAGACATCATTCATCTTAATACTCAAAGAATAACTGTATTCTTTTTCCTTCGTTTGATATTTTTGTTCCATTGGATTTTTATTAAACAAGGTTTTAACAAAACAGATATTTTGTAATATGTCATTCAAGGGGAGTGTTGTAAATATTATCTTTTCTTGGTGAATGACAATTGTACCCCTGTAACCTAGACATTATTACTTTATATATCCATATTCTCCTCTATATATATGGTGCTCTGATTCATAATAAAATACACAAGTTTATTGGTGTCTCTATTTTTCTTTCTTTTTCTCTCTAGTTTATAACATATTTATTCGTTTAAGAAAATTGATTTTAGATAAATTTATCTTTTTGTTTTCAGATAATTTTACAAAAAGAAAATTGTTTCTTCTTTTTTTATAAGAAATTTACAACTTTTAAGGTTCATTTAAAAAATGAAATTTATCTAAAATTAATTTTCTTTTAGAAACAAAATGAAATTTATCTAAAAAAAAAAGAAAAAGAAATTAATTTGTCTAAAATCAATTTCTTAATTAAACAAATAAATAAAGCCTCTTTTTATTTTTATTTTTACTTATGTTTTTGTATAAAAAGAAATTTAAATTTTTAAAGGTGGTAAATTGGTGAATTTGTGTTAGCACAGTAAAAATCTTTATATGAAGCCAATTGAAATAACAGGAGAGATTCTAACAAAGCAAGAAATAAAAATTTTAAATTTCCAAAAAGGGACTTATTTATTTATTTATTAATATAAGAGCATTTTAATATTTTTGATAAAATAAAATCGAATTTTAAAAATAGAATGGAAGAAATCCATCTAAAAGGATACGTGGTACTAAATAATACAATGTTTGGAGACTTAAACACCAAATTGAAAGGTTAAGGACTTATTGCGCTAAATAATGCCTAAGTTTAGCCGTTTAGGGACCACTTGCACCAAATTGAAATGTTAGGGATTCAAGCACCAAATATGAAGTTCAGGGACTAATTGCGCCAATTATATATAAAGGCATTTTCGTCTGTCCTGAATTTTTTAACATTAAAATGGAAGGAAATCATCCAAAAGGACCTCTTGCCCCAAAGAATGTAACGTTTAAGGACTTTAGTACCAAAAATGAAAAGTTAGGGACCCATTGCACAAAGATGCAAACGTTTAGGGACTAAATGTGCCAATTTCCCTATGTTTTATAATTAATTGTTGACTTTTTTTTTTTTTTTTTTATCTTTATCAAATTTTAGGGGGGTTTATTCAATGTAAATTTTGAAAGACATATAAAGATTTTTTTTAAATGATTTTTTTGGATTTCATTAATTTTTATGGATTTGTATAAAATTTCAAAGACTTTTGCAAACTATTATTTAAAGAACTTTTATAGACTTTCAAAGGTTTTTATACTTTTGTTTAAAAAAAATTCATAGACTTTCAAAAACTTTTACATACTTTTATTTTAAATTGCGAAATTTGAATATTAACAGATTAATTTTTCTATGACTTGAATATTAATTGTCAATAATAATTATATGTCAAGTGAATAAAAAAATGCAGCATGAGAGATAAATAGTTTTAGAATAGAGAAACATCTGTGAAAAATTGGGGAAAAATAAGATCACGTTTGATATTGACTTAAAAAAATTGTACAGTAACGACCCAAAAAATTCGTCCTATTATTATATTAAACTATTCACATTTAACATGACCTAATTCAAATAGAAATTTTAATTTATTTAACTTATTTAAATGGCCTATTTGATATTAAATAAGACTTTTAATTTAGCTGACATAATATAAAAGAAAAATAAATAAGAATATTAAATATTACTTTAAGCGTGTGTTTGTTTTTTCTTAAAATGAGTTTTTTGTCACATCCGAATTTGGCAGCTGTGGGTCCCATGGATGTAAATTTGGTTGGAAACGTTGAAGGTGACTCACAAAACCACTATTCCTAACTGTTGAATAAACTATATTTCCCAAATTGTCCTCTTACAATTTTGATCGTTTGGTAACACAACTTTTGATAGGGGTAATTTAGTCAAACCGATTTTCAACGGCTACTTCAGTTCCTTTCTCGTTTGACGCAATTGCTGTGTTGCAGGTATTATTTTAATATAGTTTCACTGTACAGAAATGCAAAAACTCTTTTCAAGGAAAAACAAACACAAGCTAAGTAATTTTATCGATTTCATAAATTGACTATCGATTCCATAATTGGGAAGATATGGATTGAAGTATATGGAATGTACTTCTAAGTGGAACTAAGAATTCGTTCTAATGTTGAAAAATAATAGACGAAAACTAATCCGTAAACTTATTGATCAAAATAAAAATAATTAAAGTAATATATAATTATTTATATATATGTGTGTGTGACATCCACACACACACGCATGCATGCATGCACACGCACACACACATATATTTATATTTATATTATATTATATATTATTAATTAACGATGAATTGTACGTATGATTTCACGATGTCTAAGTCCTTAGTTTCGTTGTCTGTTTTGACTATTCGAGAATACCATCGTGTAACGCTCTAAATAAATTTCGAAATGGTATATTGTAGACACGTATTCGGTTGACTTACGTATCTCGAAAACTTTGATATAAAGGGTTGACAATTCGAAATATTAATTTTAAACGGCCTGTTTTGACAAGTCGCAACTTTTGCTATAGTTGACCATATTGCGTTTCTACGAGAATACGGAAAACTAGATCGTGAGTATTTTAGAATAATATATTGAAAGTTCAATTTTGATGATAATAAGAGTACCGAAAATTAAGGTGAAAGTAGCAATTTGAAAAGAAATTGAAATAAAATAATTTTAAGTGGTAAACTTTGATGAACGATAACTTTTATCTCGGTTATCGATTATATGATCCCAAAATATCGTTGTAATATATTCCTTGAGAACTTTATATTGATCCCAAGAAGTCTCTATTTCGACTTCATATGACCCTATAATTTCTTAGAGTCTTTTTGATAGTTTTTAATAAATTTTGGGATTAAAATATAAGTTTTATATTTTAAGGGACTAAAAGAGAAAATAAAATAATTTATTTAATTGTATATTGGTCCTTGATAAAAACTATAAATAGAACCATTCAATTGAAAAAAAAAGAACGGCGAAACAGAAAGACTCGAGGGGGGTCAAACCCCGTTTCTTTTTATTAATAGGGTTGGTCACCGACCCTATTAATAAAAAGGGAAATACCCATAAATAAACTTATCAACATAAATATTTTGAGAAATAGACTTTGAAACTAAAACATTTGGTAAATAGCCTTTGATTATTCAAACTTTCTCAAATACCATCATTTTCAAACAAAGTCACCAAGCTATAAAACAACTTCAATTTAGTCCCCAAATAATTTTAAACAAAATTATAAAATTAGTTTTTATCTAATTAAATTTATGTCTGTTTACGACTCTCACATACTTGAAGAAAAAGGAAAGATTTAATTAGAAATTTACATAGAGAATATACAGAATTAGTTAGTATTGAACAAGAATCAAGTATCAGCTATATAATTATACAAAGAACTTAAAAGATTAGTTAAACTATATATTGAATATTTGAGATTAATAGAAATAAACGAAATAAGACAAGAAAAAATATTTTTGACAAGAATCATAAGACAATTGTAATTCCGCATATAATTCCTCAAGAAAATAGAGAGTGTGTTCTGCGCACCCTGATAAATTGGTATCAAAGCCCAGTTACGAACCAAAAAATCATAATTAATTTATCAGAAGAAGAAAATATAATTGAAGAATTTCTAAAAAATGTAGAAAAACATAAAAACCAAGTTATCCTTATCTACCAAAAAATAATTTAAACGAAGGATTTGAAGAAATGAATAAGAAATTAGAAAATTTAGAATATAATTTACAAATAGAAAATGCTATATTAGATAAAAATCTAAAAAGAAAAGATAAAATCATAATTAGTCTTCATCAAAATTAAAAAATTAAAGATAAAAATAAAGGAAATGAAAAACACCTGAAATAAAACAATTTATGATAACAGTTGTAGAAGAATTAGAAAGAAAATTCTTAAATCTACAAGAGAAGAATATAATGAATATAAAAATCAATTAGAAGAATTAGCAAAACAAGTAGAAAATACTAAAATGAATACAAATCCATCTGCAAGTAACGTAAAAGAAGAATTTAGTAGTGATGAAGATACAAGTGATCCATATGGAACTTACATACCTAGAAAAGAAGGATTCCAAAGATATAGGAAAACCCGGAATAGATATAGTGAAAATATTAGAAAACAATCTATAAAAGAAGTTAATCCAACAAAATCATATAATGAACCAATCCACACAACAGGAATATGGTTACATTTAGACTGTGTAGATACAAATAATGCTATTGAAACGTGGACAAAAAGTACTGATTTAGCAACTCAATTTAATAAATGGGACACATATACAACATTTGGATTTATAGAACATACATTTAGAGGTATAGTATCAGAATGGTGGAGAAAACTACATGTAAATATAAAAAGAAGAATAAAATATGGAGAAAACATAACTGATGCATTAGATAATAGAAATAATCTAAATGATCAAAGTATAAGAGATATATTAAATAGGTTGGAAAGAGCCCTCAAAACAAAATTCTTATGAGATAGATACACAATTGATGAAGAAGCTAGAAAACAAGATGAATATAATGAAGGAATGATTGCAATAGAAAATTTAAGAATATGCGATATGTGCGAATTAGAAAGATATACATGTAAATTCCAAGAAATATACTATACAATCAGCCAAGGAGATTATACAGATAATAAGTCAATCTTAAGATCTTACTTCACACCATTTGTAAGGTTTCGAAATAAACATGCACAGCGGAATTAAAAGAATCGAAACCATAACCCGGATCAACCTTGCACTACGATGAAGTTTGTGATAGAAATTATACCTTTTGATGAATCGCTAGAATCTGATGTTGTAGTATAGATCTTTACCACAGCCGTCCAATCGTCCAGCCTCTAATGGTGATCCACACAGCAAGTCACTATCTGGATTATTGTGCTAGCAATCAAGAAAAACAACTTAACTTTTCTCTACAATTATCTTAGTACTTATAGGAATAACCTAAACCTAGTTAGGTTAAAGATTGTGGACTTGGGCCAACCCAAGTCTGGCCCAACTAATTGGACTTGGACACATTATTCCAACAATCTCCCACTTGTACAAGATCCAATTCCAGATGTTAAATTCTTGTCTTTTGTGTGTGACCCATCAGGTTCCATTCACAATGGCAAACGTCATGTTATTATCATTCCAATCTAATTGGAATGAGATTAACCGAACTCTCTATTTCACATTCATCCTCGATTCACCAAGATCGATTAATTCATGTCGCAGTCCGAGATTGATGTCTAGCAACGTATCAAGGCAATCCATGTGAAGGGAATGTCATGTGGTATGACAAGACCAGTTTATGTGTAGTTACTGTGGAAATATAGTCCCTTCATCATATATAACCCAATCGGTTGAAAGACATGGGATAACGTCAATGTCTTTTAACCAATTATTTTATTCACTTCCACCTTAAGTTGATTAAGTCATGATTGAAACATTTTCAATTCACAACATTACCCCGGCTGAGGATTTTACATCAACTTTGTTTGTTGAAATGCAGGTTACAATCTCCTACTACCCAGGAGTGATGAATCCTCATTTTGGACATATACAACCTTCATATGAGTCTTACTATACCCATGTGACGTCATCCTGATGACTCCCTCTCAGAAGCCAACATCAACGCTCACCGAAGCATAGTAATCTTCACATAAGATTCTATGAAGTCCTCAAGTCAAAGGACCGGATCCATAACCACACATTAGAGATTTACCACTGACGTTTGGATAGTTATCCACGTGGTATCTTTAGGCGGGTCATCCAATGCTTGTTCATCTAACAATGCATCCACGTGTTCATTTGAATGTCCCTCTACATTCTAGCTTGTGAGATGAGTAACTTTCTTCATAAGAAAGAAATGTAACACGTGCTAGTCTAATTGCAATAACAATATCCGTATCTTACCATTGCTTTGACTAGGGATAATTTAAGAATAAGTTATTTTATTACTTGAATCTCACAATCACAACACCTTGTGACTTACAAGTTGTTTGAACTTATTCTACGGACTCCATTATTGTAATTCTAAGCAATAACAGATATGCCAATCAAAATGTAGACTCAATTTAATAATAAATGTTTATACCAACGATGTCCAAACAAAGTGTATATCACATTAAATAAAATTCCATGCAAACTAGATCCAATCACTCATGTATCTAACACCAACAGACTTGGTATGATCATCATGATTGTGTTGAGACAGTCCCTTTGTCAGAGGATCTGCTACATTATCGTTTATCTGGACTCGTTCTACTCGTATGTCATTTCTTTCTATGATCTCCCTGATGAGATGATATCGCCTTAATACATGCTTGGATCTCTGATGAGACCTTGGTTCCTTCGCTTGTGCGATGGCTCCATTGTTATCGCAATACAAAGCTATTGGATCAACAATGCTAGGAACCACTCCCAGTTCAGTTATGAACTTCCTGATCCAGAAGGCTTCCTTTGCTGCTTCCGAAGCAGCTATGTATTCGGCTTCTGTAGTTGAATCTGCAGTAGTGTCTTGTTTGGAACTTTTCCAACTGAACTCTCCTCCATTTAGAGTAAATATATATCCGGACTGGGATTTACAGTCATCTTTATCTGACTGAAAACTGGCATCAGTATATCCTTGAACCTTTAGTTCATCTTCTCCGTATATAAGAAACATATTTTTAGTCCTTCTCAAGTACTTAAAAATGTTCTTGACGGTGGTCCAATGTTTCTCGCCAGGATTTGCTTGGAATCTGCTCGTGACACTCAAAGCATATGAAACATCAGGTCTTGTACATAGCATCGCATACATAATGGATCCCATTGCTGATGCATAAGGTATCCTATCCATGCGATCTCTCTCATTCTGTGTTTTTGGACACATTTCCTTAGAGAGAGTGATCCCATGTGCAATGGGACAGAGTCCTCCTTTGGACTCTTGCATATTAAATCTTCTTAAGATTTTATCTATGTACGAGGACTGTGATAGGCCAAGCATCTTTCTAGATCTATCCCTATAGATCTTAATCCCAAGGATGTATGCTGCCTCTCCCATGTCCTTCATGGAGAAGTTTTTGGATAACCATGTTTTTACTGATTGAAGCATCGGGATATCGTTTCCTAATAATAATATGTCATCTACATACAGAATTAGAAACACAATTTTGCTCCCACTATTTTTCTTGTACACACACGGCTCATCTTCATTTTTGATAAAATCAAACTTTTTGATTGTCTCATCAAAACGAAGATTCCAGCTCCGAGAGGCTTGCTTTAACCCATATATGGATTTTTGTAGCTTGCATACTTTTTTTTGTTCCTTGGATTCAAAACCCTCGGGCTGTGTCATGTACACATCTTCATTAAGATTCCCATTAAGAAACACAGTTTTGACATCCATTTGCCAAATTTCATAATCGTAGTATGCTGCTATTGCAAGCAGAATCCGAATAGATTTAGACATGGTGACTGGTGAAAAGGTTTCGTCAAAGTCAATCCCTTGTCTTTGCTTATATCCCTTTGCCACGAGTCTTGCCTTGTATGTGTGAACATTACCATCCATGTCTACCTTTATTTTGTAAACCCATTTACAACCTATGGGTCTTACTCCATCAGGTAGGTTAACTAAGGTCCAAACCTTGTTTTCGTACATGGAGTTCATTTCGGATTCCATGGCTTTCTGCCATCTCACCGAGTCAACACTTGACTTTGATTCTGCATAAGTCGAGGGTTCGTCTTCCTCAATTAGCAAGTTTTCTTTGGTAATCATAAGATCAAATCTTTTGGGAGGACGAATAACCCTTTCTGACTTGCGTGGAGCTGGTATGTCCTTAGGGTCTAGCGATTCCCCATTACCAGTCTGTGTCTCATCAATATTAGACACATCCACTGGTTCATCTAATCGGTTTACCTCTTTTGTAGTTTCTTGAATTTCTTCAAGTTCTATTTTGCTCCCACTGCTCTCTCTTAGAATGAACTCTTTCTCTAAGAATATAGCATGTTTTGACACGATAAACTTCATCTCGGTGGGATTATAGAAGTAGTATCCAACTGTTTGCTTTGGATACCCTACAAATAGGCATTTTTCGGATTTAACATCTAATTTATCTGATTTTGCACGCTTCACATAAGCATCGCAACCCCAAATCTTCAAATATGAGAGATTAGGTCTTTTCCCATTCCATATCTCATATGGAGTTTTATCAACCGACTTAGATGGGACACGATTTAGTGTGTGGCATGCAGTGTTAAGTGCATAACCCCAAAACGTTTTTGGGAGAACTGCTTGGCTCATCATTGATCGCACCATGTCAAGTAGAGTGCGATTTCTCCTTTCAGATACACCATTATGTTGTGGTGTATACGGTGGAGTCCACTGCGAGAGAATCCCATTCTCTTTAAGATAACTTAAAAATTCTTCTTTCAAGTATTCTCCACCTCGATCAGATCGAAGTGCGAGAATACTCTTACCAGTTTGTTTCTCAGCTTCTCGCTTGAATTCCTTGAACCTTTCAAGGGCTTCATGCTTGAACTTCATTAAATATATGAATCCATATCTAGAATGGTCATCTGTGAAAGTGATGAAGTAGGAGAAACCTCCTCTAGCATTTGTTGACATTGGTCCACATACATCCGTATGTATGAGGCTCAAAATGTCGGTAGCCCTTTCTCCCTTTCCAAGTAAAGGGTGACTTGGTCATTTTGCCTAAAAGGCATGATTCGCATTTATCAAATGATTCAAAATCATTTGTGTCCAAGTATCCATCTTTATGTAATTTGGATATGCGTTTTTCATTTATATGACTAAGCCTACAATGCCAAAGGTAGGAATTATTAACGTTATCTTTCTTAGGCCTTTTGTTTTCTATACTCATTATAGTATTTTGCATGTCTAGAACATAGATGCCATTAATTAATTTTCCACAACCATAAAACAATTTATTAAGATAAAAAGAACAACATTTATTCTTAATCTCAATGGAAAAACCATCCATGTCCAAACATGAAACTGAAATAATGTTCTTAGTAATGGAAGGAATAAAATAGCAATCTTTTAATTCTAAAACAAGGCCCGAGGGCAACGATAAATAGTAGGTTCCTACAGCTAATGTAGCAACTTTTGCTCCATTTCCCACTCGTAGGTCCACGTCCCCTTTCTGCAGTCTTCTACTATTTTTTAGTTCCTGCATATTTGTGCAAATATGAGATCCACATCCGGTATCCAATACCCAAGAATCTAAAGGAGCAGACATAAAAACCTCGATAAAATAATTACCTGAAGTGGAAGCCTCATTAGACTTCTTACCCTTCAAGCTAGCGAGGTAAACCTTGCAGTTCCTTTTCCAATGTCCTTTACCTCCACAATGAAAGCAAGGACCATTAGACTTGGACTTTCCTTTGTCAGCTTTGACTGTTTTTCCAGTAGACTTGATCTTCTTGGATCCTTTCTTAAAGGTCAAGTTGGACTTCCTCTTAGTTCCCTTAGAATTGTCAATGTTCAAGATCTGCCCTTTACCTTTATTGATGTTGGGCTCAACAGTTTTCAGCATATTCAGCAGCTCAGGTAGGGTACACTGAATCTTATTCATGTTAAACTTTATAATAAACTGTGAATATCTATCAGGCAGGGATTGTAAAACTAAGTCAACACTTAGTTCGTGATCCATAGCAAAACCCAATCGGCCCAATTTTTCAATAAAGCCAATCATCTTCAGCACATGAGCACTGACTGAAGATCCTTCTGTCATCACACCTCTAAATAGCATTTTGGATGTCTCATACCTCTCAGTCCGAGACTGTTTATCATACAACTCCTTGAGATGAAATATAATGGTATGAGCATCCATACCCTCGTGCTGCTTTTGTAACTCAGGTGACATAGCTGCAAGCATCACACATGTTGCAGTATTGTCGTCGTCACTGTGTTTATTATAAGCTTGCACTTCCTCCGGCGTAGCTTCCTTAGTAGGAACTTTCGGCATTGGCTGCTCAATGACATATCCAATTTTTTCATGCTTGAGAACGATTCTCACATTACGATGCCAATCCAAAAAATTTGGTCCGGTAAGCTTGTTAGCATCAAGTATGCTTCTCAAACTTATATGGTTACTCATTATTCAATAACCGAAATGACAAAAATAGAACAATAATTAAATACATAAATTAACATAATTTGGACTTTATTAAATTAATATGTACTCCCACTGTTTGACATGAAATAACGACCTCCTTTACATTAATTGGTAGAATCTGTATGATTCCCAGTGGGCTAGGATCCCTTTCATTTTATTAGAACCTTGAGTGACTCAACAAGCTCCAATAAAACTTCCAGGTAGATACACTTATCAATCACATCTCTATGTGACTCCTAGATCATCAAGTAGACACCTCTTTGTCTTGCACATCTTATGCGTTCACTTGATCATGCCTCCAAAATTTGTCTCCTTGAGTGACTCAACAAGAGATGAATTATGGTTAAGTTCTACCCATTTGTTCA